>CM028131.1:860807500-863307500 GCA_016271365.2 Neoceratodus forsteri
TAGGGCTGTTCACCTATAAGACCCTGCATGAAATGTGTCCTGTCCATCTGCAAGATCTCCTTGTCCCCTACTGTCCAGCCAGGGCACTTAGTTCTGCCAGGGGAGGTCTCCTGGGAGTTCCTAGGGTTAGGCTGCTGCATTCTGCAGACAGGACATTCTCGGTGGCTGCGCCTACCCTGTGGAACTCTTTGCCTGGTTATTTCAAGGAGGATCCCTCGGTGGAAGCCTTTAAAAAGGGCCTTAAAACATATTTGTTCCAGCAAGCATTTTATTGATTATGTTTTAATATTATTATTTGGTTTTATAATGGGATAGATAGATAATTGTATGCTCCCAGCTATATTCTTTTATATGTATATTTGTGTACAATTTTAAATTGTATGGTCTTACACTGTACAGTGCCCAGAGTCTCTATAAATGGGTGCTTTAGAAATAAAATATCTAAAATTTTTAAAATATATTTTCTAACTGACCCTAGAAGTGGCATAAAACCTAAATAAGTGAACTAAAATGCATCAGAATGAATTAAACTAATAATATCAATATGAAAAAAAATCAGTCCTGGTTTTGATCATTTAGAGAAAATAATTTTCTAATTTGCCTGGTCCAAATATTGTTTTGGGTATGAAGTGTCTTGATTTTGCACTTCATTTATGAAACAGGCCTTAAGTGCACTTGCAGTGTGGGTGTTACCATTTTGTCCTGTCAGGTAATATGAACCAGGATTTGGGAATTTAATTGATTAAGGTAGGGGCCATCTCTGAAAAAGCATAGGTCCTTGGTGGTGCAGGAGTTAAACTGGTGGTTTACTAAAGGAGTCATGATGAATTATAGAGATTATGTTGCAAAATGAGCGACTGTTGGAAGAAATAATTTCAGGGATAAAATATTTATGTTATTGATAATAAACCAGGATCAGATAATGGTAAGATGTATTGATGGAACGCTGGAAATATATTCAGTGGTTCACCTTGAAAACAGAACTTCATCAGCGCCAGAACTTCAAAATGAGTGGGATGAGGGTATAAAAAAAGAGTAACATTTTTAACATATAATTAAAACGCATTGTAGGATTTCTTGATTTTAGGAGTGAGACAAAAGAGTTCCTGACACAGTTGAGACAACTTTGAAAAAATGTAACATTTGGGCATAGATATAGCTTTTATTTTGTATTTTATTACTAAGGGTATCTGCAAGAATACATTATCTCTGCCCTTTTCCGACTCTGGCTGCCTGTCTACTGTACACCTGACATCATAATTGTGACATTAAAATACATTGCTGTGAAGATATTTGTGTTATCATAAATAGGGGATTGTGATGCAATAGATATAATTCCCTAGTCTGACGGTTTCTATATTCTGTAACATATTCTCAAGGTTTTGCTTTGTAAATATTGTATTCGTCATGTATTAATTGATCATTATTTACCCCATGTTATTTATGTGCTAGCTCTGTATGTATTTTACCTGTCTTTTATCTGTATATGTTCCTGATATATGTTCTCAGTACCTCCTTGTGAATGAGCCTGCTCAGTAGAGTTATTCCTGCAATAAACTTGAAATGTGAACTAGTCTACGGGATAGAGATCTTGTTTTCATGCAACTGTTTTCAGTCATAAAGAAAATTGAGAATTAATTACTGAAAATATATGAAGTAATAAAGAAAATGGGATGGAGCTGAATGTAAATCTTACTTTTTTAAAGTGTTCCTAATGCTCTCTAGGGCTCTTTAAATATAAAGAATACATTTATTTATTGAAAATGTTTTACCAGGAAAGGCACACTGAGCAAAAGATGCTAGTCTCACGAGTGCGACCGGGGGATTACAGAGGAGGCAGGTATACATACAAAAGTTGAACTTACAGTAGCACAATGGAAAATGTACATAGTTGGGAAGGATACATTTGAACAAGTTACATGGGCAGTGCAGTTCAACGCTGGCATGGCTCAGCAAGTACAGGTTATACAAATTGAGGTTAACCACCTAGGTAAGAACAATACAGAACATGGAGCGTAAGGGGTGGTATACCAAACAAGGGTACACATCGAGGCAAAACATGAAATACATAAGTGCCAGTAACAGAACAGAGGTACTAATAACAGAACTTGAGTGCCAGTAGCGGAGGTTGAGCTTCAGAGAGAAGCATCAAGTAGAAAGGAAGGATTTGGAGAGCAAGATGGGGGGTCGGGATGGAGAGTTGGAGAAAGCGTGGAGGTGTATAAGGGAGAGGTTAGGGAGGAGGAGAGAGTGGGGCTGGGGAGCTTAGGTTGATTAGGAAGGGGGAGAAATTAGGAGTGTGGAGTAGGTAATGAGAGAGGGTATAAGTGTGCTAGGGTGGTATATAAGCCAGACAATTCGGCGATGGCGAGCTACTGGAGTCAGACCAGGAGGGAGGCGGGGGCTAACGGGAGGTGGTCAGGGCAGTAGCAATTAGAGTTGTAAGGAAGTTAGAGAGGGCATAGGAAGGGAGAGTTTGGATGAAGAATGACGAATCTGGGTGGGCAGGCTGTTCCAGAGTTTAGGGAAGAGGTAAGAGAATGCAGATTGGCCGGTGGTGGTCCTCGGTGAGAGATGAATAGTAGTCTAGGGTCAGCGGATCTGAGGGCATGAGAGGGGGTAGGTGGGGAGGATAGGGCAGAGGCGGGATAGGGAGGGAGGGAGCTGAGCCAGAAGTTAGAAGTGAATTTAGCGCTATGAATTAGGCGACGGTTACTTAGAGAAGGTAGGGACAGGGAACGATAAAGCGTGCAGTGATGTGACGAGGGCATCGAGGGCAAATCGGCAAAATCCGCTTGTAGAGGGGGGGTCTAGTCTAGCAAGGGTGGACTGTGCAGTGGAACTGTAAACTATGTCACAGTAATCGAAGGAGGGTGAATCATTTTCTGAACAATTTCAAATCCGATAGGAAGAGGGAGACTAGTACGGTTTCCTATAGGGCACCAAGCTTTGGGCGCAGTTTGAAATGATGGCATCGATGTGAGTGGAGAAGGAAGGTGGCGGTCAAGCCAAACCCTGAGATACCTGAAGAAGATGCGTCTTCAAGGATGGTGTTATTAGGTGTGTGGAATCTCAGGGGAGAGTGAGTTTGGATAGGGGCGCTGTCTGGTGTCTAGAAGTCATAGAGTTGGTTTTCTTGGCATTTAGGGAGAGTTGGTTGCTATTGAACCAGAGTTGGATTTTATTGAAGTCAGATTGGGTTTGGAGGCGACTTCTCGTGGGTCGGCCGAGGAGGTGAGAACTATATCGTCTGCATACATGTGGATGGCGGAAGAGGGCAGGAGTTTGGCAGGTTGTTTAGGAGGATGGAGAAGAGATGGGGCCAGTACTGAGCCTTGCGGTACACAGAGGTGATGGGGGAGGGAGATGTGGTCAGCTATTTTGAGTGGATTGGGTTCTATTTAGAAGGTAGGCACTGAACCAGTTTATGGCGGGTGCAGCTAACCCAGCTCCAGAAAGGCAGGATAGTAGGAGAGGAATGGGATCACGGTATTGAAGGCTTTTGCTAGGTGGAGTGAAATAGCGGCCGTGATTGGCCTTTGTCCATCCCAGTGAGGATGTGGTCTGTGAGTCTGAGCAGGGAGGAGGTAGCAGAGTGGTGTTTTCTGAACCCTGACTGGAAAGGGTGAAAGAAGTTAGTTTTCCACAAAGGTGAGAGAGAGTTAGGATAGCACAAACTGTTCTTGGAGTTTTTGCGAGGGTAGAGGGAGGAGGGAGATGGGGGGCGGTGGTTGGATGTAGAGGTAGAGTCACCGCCTTTGGGAGGTCAGTAGGAACAGTAGCATGCTTCCATATGGAGGGGTGACTCGGTACTAAAGGAAAATTTAGTAGGGCTGCGAGGGGGTGGCGATGAGGGCAGATAAGAAGAGGTTTGGTGTCCAAGACCGTCGGGATTTTGCCTTTGGAGCGGGTTTAGGGCGCAAGGGCATCTAAGGTTTCAGTGGAAATGTGTCTAAAGAGAAGGGTTCATGCCGGACGGTTGGGGATAGGAGACTGAGGAGATGGGGTGTTTGCAGGCAGAGGCTTCAAGAGGAGGCCTGAGCACAGGTAGTGAAATAGAATTAAACTCGGGCGACTTCCAGGGGTGGAAGGAGAGTACCTTGGGCAAGGAGAAGAGGTGGAGGGTTAACTGTTTGGGGGAGAAAAGGGAGTTAATGACTTTCCAGAATTTGGAAGGTCTTCCAAGGTTTGCATTAAGTGTATTATTAAAATATTCAGAGTTAGCTAGGCGGATGGCCTTAGTACACCTATTGCGGAGCATGCGATAGGAGGTGTAGTCGCCGGGGAGGAGTGAGGATTTGAAGGTTCGCCAGGCCTTATCATGGGCTTGTTGGCAAGCAATTAGCTCGGGAGTGATCCAGAGTAGGTGGGAACCATGGACTCTAGCCCGGCGTAGGGGGACGTGTTTGTCCCATGCAGAGAGGAAGGTGTTCTGGAAGTGCATAAGGGCCGAATCCATATTAGAGCAGTTTGTGCTTGGGGCCCAGTTAGAGTGGTAAAGATCCACCAAGAGGGGGGAGAGATTGAGGGATTTGTACGAATGCTGGAATATAAATTTGGGAGGGGATTTAACTCTGTGGATTTTGCGGACGAGGTAGATTAGGTGGTGGTCGCTAATGGAATCAGGGAGAGACCTGAGCTGATGGCGACGGTGTGGGTGGGAGATGGCGCCCAGTGGGGGGTGAGTGATTACAGGACTTAAGGTTAGAGCGAGTGGGTTCCGTAATGGTTTGACAGAGGTTAAGAGCAGTTAACTCAGTTTGGGTTTTGGTAAAGGTGGGTGCTAGCCAGTTGTGGTTAAAGTCCCCCTTAGCATATAGTTCACCCGACTGGGCAAGGGAAGTGAGCTGGCCCAGAAGGTCGGTGACTATTGTGGTTGGCGTGCCTGGGCAGCAGTAAATGCCAGCCACGAAGATAGGTAGTGAGGAGGGGGGGACAGTTTTACCATCAGAAGCTCGTAAGCTTTGGGTGCAGTTTTTGTAATGGTGACAGTGAAGTGGAGGGCTGACCTGATGTGGAGTAGCCACCCACAGCCTCTGGAAGAGCTGGTCTTGCAGTATGATGTTGAACCCTGGAATAGCGAAATTATTATCGGGTAGGTTAGGTTTAGCCAGGTCTCAGATAGGATGATAATATCAGGTGTGTAGTGTATGGCTAGGACCCGGAGCTGATCGGAGAGCAGGGCCAGGCAACCAGATGTTAGGTGGAGAAGAGCATGGCCCGGGGAGAAGCTAGGGTGGGAGGCGGTGTTGCACTGGCTAGGGGTTTGATATGGGGTGGGCAGGGCCTGGGTAAGGGTTGGGCCGAGGTTGGGTGTATATCACCTGCCGCCAGAAGGAGTAGTGCAATGGTAAGGTGGTAGAGTAGCACGTGGAGGGGCCGGGATTTAGCCTTTCGGTGGGTGGGGGCAGTAGTAGAGGGGGCAGGATGAGGGGAGTAGGTGTAGGAGTGGGAGAGAGAGACAAAGAGGCAACCAAAGGAAAGCGCCGGGGAGGAGGGGTGAGTGGAGTAATGGGACCAGGAGATAGCTGAGTGGAGAGCAGTGGACTTATAGGGGGCAGAAAAAGGGAGTGACAGAAATGACGGAGGGGTGGTGGTGAAGGGTAGGGACATAGAGGGGGAGTAGATGTTGGGAGGGATAGTAAAATGGAGGAGACCAGTAGTATCAGGGTCATAGAAGGAGTCATTATGCCAGATTTGAGGAAGAGGTGACCAATCATAGTACCCTGATTAAAGTCGGGTAGGGGGATTACAAGTGTCTGAATTGCCCTTCAGATAACGTAGATACCACTTTGGAGTAGTGGTACTGTCACAGCCTCTGGTGGACAGGGTGCAGGGTTCGAGACCCTGGTAGGGCAGTAGGGCTTAGACCTAGCAGAGTGCAGGGAACCTGGTATCAGGTGTCTTGCCATGGGCTGTGTTTGGGCCAGAAAATGGGGTTAAAATAGCGACTCCTAGTGGTCACTGGGGTAGTGGCAGGCTGGGTGTGGGGCAGGCAATAGAGCGAGGGTGGTGCATTGGGTTAGCCAGATGGCTGGGCAAAAGGAGGGGTGTGGCAGAGGCAGGGGTTGGAGAAGGGGGAGAAGTGGACTGAGCAGGTAGAGAGGTAATCCAAAGAGGGAGAGTAAGACAGGTAGAGGGGGTAGAGCAGGGAAGGACAGAGAGTCCCTCTAGTGGCTAGCAGGTATAACCTGCTAATGGAGAAATGGGGACTTAGTTAATTGAGTGACAGGACGTGATGTCACTACTAGGAGCCTATAAAGGAAATGCTGAGCCAGGGTGGGTGGAGCAGTCCACACGGGTAGTGTGTTGATGGGCTATCCCCCTCCACAAGGGTGCTGCTATTTGGGGGTAGTTTATTACCTCCTAGTGCCTGCGTGGTCTGTGCTCCATGAAGGAGCTCTCAGAGGGGATTCTGCTGCTTGCTGGGTGTCTGGGCAGGGAGTCTGTTCTGCAGGCTAAAGGGAGACAAAGGAGGCAGTTAGAATGCAGTGGGAAACCGAGCGGGAAACCGAGCTCTGCGCAACGCATGTGCAGGATGCTACTCCCAGTTCCAGTCAGGCACAGAGAGGGAGAAAACAGGGCAAAATACAGAATCCGGCAGGTAAGCTGGCTAAACAACTAAAGTGAACAGGCATCAGGGGTGTGTCTTTTGGATTGTTTGCTGTAGTGCACTGTTAATCTTTTATATTTAAGAGTAAAACTTGATAAGTAGAGATTCTAAGTGGGAGGGAGAGACAAAGCAAAGGAAATGGGCTTGTTCACACCTTATATGTCAGCCTGGTCATGGACCCCTGAACAATCAGCTACACTTAACACCTAATCAGTTAGGTGAGAATCATGTCACAGTTCAGTCCTAGCCTTACTCAGGTTACCTAGCAGTTGAGTCCTTTACAAAACAAGCATTTGTCAATGAGGATTGTTATCTTGCTGGTGTCGGCATTGGTAGTGCAGGAGTTAGACGCATTATAGGAATAGCAGTGAAGTATAGAACTGACATCAACCTCACCCCACCCTGCAGAGAGTGACAGGCATTGGGGTGTGCGTTTGGATCACTGGCCATAACACTCATGCCATTTCACCTCACCTTACCCTGCAGAGTCTGAGAAGAGTCGCATTGTGCCTTGGGGTCGTCGAGCCTTATGCTCAGGGCCCCTAGTGCTCTATGGCAGAATTTTCTGATTTCTGCGGCAGGGCTCCTAGGCTCCTAGGCTTCTGTGGCAGCATTTTCTGATTTCTGCGACATGATTTATTCATTTCTGTGGCAGAATGCAGTCCTACCATTGGCTAAAATAAGATGTGATGTCAAAGATGACATCACCTGCCAAGCATAAAGGAGGGACTTCAGGATAAACAAGATAGGTACGTGAGCCTAGTACTATGGAAAACTGTATATTTGAATGGAAATTCACCAAAAACAATGAATTTTATGGCACTATATGAATTCTGCGGCATGATGCAAATTCTGTGGAAAGTTCCGCAACTGCAGAATCACAGAATTCCAAGGGCCTTGCTTATGCTCACCCCATTTCATTAGGAAGTACATTGAGATGGGTGCGGCATAGGAGAATAGGTTGAACTTTGGGGCTGAAGAGTCCAAGGCACACCTTGATGCCTGTCAGTGGCTGCAGGGTGGGGTGGAGGACCAGTGGCGTGAGCACTACAGCAAACAATCCAAAGACACAACCCTGGTGCCTGTTAGTCTTTATAGGATGGGATGTAATGGTTAGAAACCCTAATGCCCTGGGTGTTTGTTGGTAATTGCACTCCAAATTTTAAAACATGGCCTGTTTCTGACCCCACCTCATGAAAGCATTTGGGACCTATGCTCATAAACAGTGCCCTGTGATTTTGTTAGTCTGTCTCGAACATTGATTTCCCACAGTGACCCCGCCATTCTGCACCACATTAAAATGTCAGCTGCACCATTAATGAGGTGTGAAGAGATGGCAATGTTGAAAATCTGGAGTGAAAATATTAAACATTCTTGAAGTTACGAGCGTGTGTGAAAACTGCACATTGCACGCTCGTAACAGTCTTTTAGTGGAATTATTTCACCAAATTTTTAACATACCCATTTTGGGACCTCTGCTCATGAACAGTGGCACTATGATTATCTTAGTCTGCCCCAAATGTTGATTTCCCACAGTGACCGAGCAATTGTGCACCAGATGTTCAGAACTACATTTTGGGTAGGATGTGACAAATGACAGCTGTACTGTTCATAAGAAGGTGTGTAAAAATGACAATGTTGAAAATCTGGAGTGAAAATATTACAAATTCTCGAAGTTACCACTGTGCGTGGACACTGCGCAACGTATGCTTGTAACATTGTCATGTTATGGAATTTTTTCACCACATTTTCAACATAGGCATTTTGGGACCTCTGCTCGTGAACAGTGTTACTATGATTTTCCTACTCTGTTCTGAACATTGTTTTCATACACTGTGCGCCGGATGTGCGAAAACACATTTTGGGTAGGATGTGGAAAATGACAGCTGTACTGTTCATAAGTAGGTGTGAAAAAATGGTATGGTGAAAATCAGGAGTAAAAATATTTAAAATTATCGAAGTTATGAGCGTGCATGGAAACTGCACAACGCACGCTTGTAACACAGTCATTTTACAGACTTGTGTCACCTAAATTTTAATAGGCTTTTTAGGACCTCTGCTCATGAACAGAGCCACTGTGATTTTCTTAATCTGTCCCAAACACTGATTTCCCACAGTGACAGTGCTCTTCTGCATGGGAAATGCAAAAACACAGTTTGGCCAGCATGTGAAAAATAACAGCTATATTGTTCATAAGGAGGTGTGAAAAAATGCCAATGTTGAAAATCTGTAGTGAAAATATTACAGATTCGCAAAGTTACGAGGGTGCATGGAAACTGCGCAATGCACGCTTGTAAAGCAGTCATTTCTTTGGATTTTTTTCGCCAAATTTACAACATAGGCTTTTTGAGAGCCCACCTCATGAACAGTGGCACTGTCGTTTCATTAATCGGTCCTGAAAGGTGATTCCGTGCAGTGACTGCGAAATCACCTTTCAGGACTGAATAATGCCATGGCAGTGACTGAATTCACGAAGAGCGGTCCCAGTAACCTCATGTTGAAAATCTGGTGCCAAAATTCCCCAAAATGCCTGCGATATGCACCAAAGTTGAAAAAACCCTATTTATGCCATTATACATTTTAACGGCACTTCTTCAGTTTTCTGTTGGCTTTGAAGAGTGCAGACGTGTTCCCAGTCCACCAAAGATCATTGTGCCGGGCTCCGGAGGTAAGTATGGGGTGATTGTGAGGAGGTGGGGTATGCAGTGGGAGGGCATGGGTTGGGGGAAGGGGCCGCAGACAGTGAGGGACCATTTTCTACTTTACAGGTTAAAAAAAAATAAGTTAAACATTGCAGAAAGGTTGGTTTTTTTTTTGACAGGTACATTTGGCACTCTGGGGTGGGCTCCCAGCATGCCACCTGTGTGTTATGAGGTGGGGGGGGATTGGAGCCGACTGGGATTGGGCACCCTGTTGGCAAATAAAAAATGATGTTTGGCGGGGAAACGATGCCGAGGGACATTGGGCACCCCCCTTGGCAAACAACTGGCACAGGACATGATGCTGATGGGGATTGGGCTCCCACGGCGGCAAATGAACTGGGGAGATGGGGAATAATGATGCCCACAGGGGGATTGAGCACCCTTGACATCAACTTTTCTGGGGACTGTGAGAGGCGGATGGCACAGCTGCTGCCATGACTCATTGAAATGTTACACCAGGGAAGGCACGCCCTGCAATGAGGTGGAGCTCCCTCATTGCAGTGGCTAAAATGGTTCAAGTTGGTGGCATGCTTTGCAACTGCTGTCATAGACAGTGTGCAGTCTCATTCGTGCCACACAGCCAAGCCTGAAAAAGCAGTGGTGCCACTGGCCACAATACGACTGTGCCTTCAAAACCTGCTCTTCCACTTCAAGCAGCCCCAATATGTTGTCTGTGCTGCACGCGCAAGACAACATAAAAATCATCTCAGATAGAAGAAAATGATATATAGTAAATATATGTTGGAGATAGCTGTAGGCCCCTTGGCAGGCAGGGTCCCAAGGCACATGCCTATGTTACTTATGCCGTAATCCGGCCCTGAATTCTGCCCTGGTCTACGTATACTTTAAATACCAGGATGCCTGTAATGGCTGTACGGTAGACTCCCTGATCTGCATGGTGCAGGGTATCATGAGATATGGCAGGCCTCCAAAGACTGCCATAGAAACATAGAATTTGATGGAAGATAAGGACCGCTTGGCCCACCTAGTCTGCCCATCTCCCTACCTAACGAATAAGCTGCAGATCCTAGATAACCAACAGCCTACGTCCTTCTACCCCCCCCACTGGAATTGTCTTATGTCTGTCCCATGCATTCTTGAATTCCCTCGCTGTTTTTGACTCTATGACCTCCTCAGGAAGGCTGTTCCATGCATCTACAACCCTCTCTGTAAAGAAATACTTCCTCACATTACATCTGAGCCATCCCCCCTTTATCTTCAAATTGTGCCCTCTTGTCCTTGCACATCTCTTTTTCTGAAAGATGCTACCCTCTTGGGCTTTGTTGATTCCCTTGAGGTATCTGAAAGTTTCTATCATGTCCCCCCCTCTCCCTACTTTCCTCAAGGCTATACATCTTAAGCTCATTTAGTCTTTCTTCATATGTCTTCTGGTGCAGACCCTGCACCATTTTGGTTGCCCTCCTCTGGACAGCCTCCACCCTGTCTATGTCTTTGCGGAGATGGGGTCTCCAGAACTGTACACAGTACTCCAGATGAGGTCTTACCAACTGTCTGTACAGAGGGCCAACAGCTTCCTGTTTTCTACTGGTGATGCCTCTCCCTATGCATCCCAGCATCCCCCCAGCCCTCCTTACTGCTTTCTCACATTGCTGGTCCACTTTTAGGTCATCTGATATGACTATCCCCAGGTCCCTTTCCATTTTTGTTGTTGTCAGTATCTCATCCCCCATTGTGTACTTTTCCCCTGGGTTTTTGTTTCCCAGGTGCATTACCTTGCACTTCTTTGCATTGAATCTAAGCTGCCATACATGTGACCATTCCTCCAACCTTGCCAAGTCCCTTTTCATGCTTTCCACCCCACCTTGCATATCAGCCCTGTTGCAGATCTTTGTGTCATATGCAAAGAGACATACTTTTCCTTCCAGTCCCTCTGCAATGTCACTTATAAAGACATTAAAAAGGACCGGCCCCAGTACTGAACCCTGTGGTACCCCACTAGTAACCCCCCTTTCTTCACTGTGGACTCCATTTACTATTACCCTCTGTGTCCTGTTCTCCAGCCAGTGTTTTACCCAGGATACCACCCTGGGACCTACTCCTAGGCTGGCTAATTTGTTTATTAATCTTTTGTGTGGGACTGTGTCAAAAGCCTTGCTAAAGTATAGGTAGGTCATGTCCACAGCCCCTCCCTGGTCTACTACTTTGGTCACTCAGTCAAAGAAATCAGTTAGATTTGTCTGACATGACCTTCCTGCTGTGAATCCATGCTACCTTGGGTCCTGTGTCCCACTGGCCTCTGGTACTCAACAATTCTTTCCTTCAGAAGTGATTCCATCATTTTCCCCACTGAAAGTCAAACTGACAGGTTTGTAGTTTCCTGCCTCTGTCTTGCTCCCACTTTTGTGAAGGAATCACACATCACCCTCCTCCTGTCCTCAGGTACCACACCTCCCATGATTTATTAAAAGGATAGTCAGTGATGTTACTAGTTCTTCCTTAGTTCTTTAGAATTCTGGGTGAATCCCATCAGGCCCCATTGCTTTATCCATCTTCAGTTTTAAGAGTTCTTTCAGAACCCTTTCTTCTGTGAAAGGACTAATATCAACCCCCTATACAGAGTGCTTCTATTGACTGGATTAGGTATCTCCACCTGCTTTTCTATTGTGAATACTGAGCAGAAGTATTCGTTCAGTATCCCTGTTTTTTCACTGTCGCTCTCTGCCCAACCACCTTCCTCTTTATTCAGCCTCAGTATCCCTGCCTTAGTCTTTCTTTGCTCCCTAATGTACCTATAAAAGGTTTTATCCCCCTTCTTAACTGAGCTGGCTATCTTTTCCTCGGTTTGGGTCTTTGCTATTCTGACAGCCTTCCCTGCTTCCTTCTGCTTTAACTGGTACAGTTCTCTGTCCTACTCCTTCTGTGTTTCCTTATACTTCCTGAATGCTATCTTTTCTTCCTAACCTTCCCACCACTTCTTTGAAAACCATAGTGTGTTTTTTCTTTGTTTTGATTTGTTTATTTGCTTCACACAAAGGCTTGTTGCTTCTGTGATGGTGGTTTTGATGTTTCCCCATTGTTACTACACCCCACCTTCTTGCCTGTTTGCCAGTACTTTTCTGAGGCACTCTCCCATTTTGACAAGATCAGCCCTCCTGAAGTCCAGTACCTTCACTTTTGTATGGTTTGACTCTACAGCTAAGTTTATCATGAACCACACTGTTTGGTGGTCGCTTATTCCCAAATGGCTACCCACTTCAAGATCGGAGATCCTCTCTCCATCCCCATTTGAGAGTACCAGGTCTGATTACTCCCTCCCGAGTGGGTTCCAAAACTAGCTGTCTGAGGCATGCCCCCTGTAGGGCATCGAGAATGGTCCTGCTCTTGGCTGTGGCTGCAGCAAAGGTGCTCCAGTTAACATCTGGCATATTCAGGTCCTCCATCAGCAATATCTCCCCTTTCTCTTCCATTCTAAGGATGCCTTCTATCATTTCCTTGTCCATTTCCTACCCCTGAGACGGGGTTTGTATACAACCCCTGTGTGGATTGTGGTGCCATTTCCAGTCTCCAGGGTGACCCACAGTGCTTCCTCTCCTCCCTGTTTACCCTTTAATTCTGTTGCTTTGATCCTTCCTTACATAGAGGAACTCTCTCCTCCTCCTCCTCTTCTTCTTCCCTCCCTGTCCCTCCTGTGGATTGTGTACCTGGTATGTTGACATGCATCATTGTTCTCTATGTACCATGTTTCTGTGGCTGCCACAATATCCAGGCATTCCTCTTCCATCAAGGCCACCATTTCGGGAGCTTTTACCTAGACTACGAGGCATTGGTGCACAGTTGCCCTACATTTTGTTATGGCTTCATTTCTTTTTGCCCCATCCCTGTCCTTACTGCCTTTGTCTTTTTCTCCATGTACCCCTGCCCTTCTCCCTATCAACTGTTCTATCTTGGTGTTTACCTCACTAACTACCCTGATTGTTTTTTTGGGGGGGCTAGGATTTCCCTTCTCCTTTTCAGTGCCTCCCCCCTTGGCTAGTTTAAATGCTTGTTAATGAAGCATTTAAACCTATCAATCAATCAATCAATCAATCAATCAAATCTTTATTTATCCAGGCGAACACCATTGAGCACAGCTCATTTACAAGATGGATCTGGTTAGCACAGGAACACAGAATATACAATATATGAACAGTCACAACATAACACCTCAGTAATATTATACAATTAAGCAATAATGCCCGACAGGGTGTGTGTTGTGCTGGGATAATGTCACGCTTCAGGTGGTAGGGCACGAGGCCGCAGGCGGTCGTCACATACCTGGCGTGACATTATCCTATCACAATACACCGTGGAGGCATTATTGCTATTATACAATGGCTTGTTGTAAGACAGAATAAAAAAAAAATTTAAAGAATGTTTTTGTTAGCGTGGAAGAATATTTTTGTTTCTTAGGAGAAAATACACAAAAAGAGTAACTAATGGTCATCATGGTGGGCATTCAAATGGGTTCACATTGCTGATACTAGATCCGTGATGTTGTGCTGGGATAACATCACGGGTCCAGTCCCAGACTGACCAACCAGGATTCTTTCTTGCCATTGTATAGTACAGAGATACAATAGTTAAACGCAGTCATAAGAGGAGAACAGTTTGGAAACAGTGGTTCAATTCCTTTGTGGTGTATAATGAGTCTAGTAACAGTAGCTGGAAGTACTAATGAGGACAATTGTTAGGTAATGGTATATTACATACAATGCCATAAGAAACAAGACAGACAGTGAGTTAAAAAAAGAAAAAAAACAGTGTAACAGGGTAGAAGGGGATGTGTGGTAGGCAAGGCGAGATAGGGTACAGGCAGGGTGGTAGGGGATAGACGAGGGACAGATGAAGCCTTGGAGAGGATGCAGGACAGGAGGGCGGGGAGCACAATTAGGTATTAGAGAAATGTGAAGGAGATGCCACAAGGTCAGGCATAGCGGAGAGGACAACGCCATTATGGTACACTATAAGTGCAGGGAAGTTTAGGATCGGGGGAAGCAGTCACAAATTTCCTTGACCGAATGGTCACATAGTGTCTTGAAGGAGGATAGACTGACCAGGGTACTAAGCTTTAGCGATTTTTGTATTTTATTCCATAGAGATGGCAGCGCAAAGCTTATAGCTGTTCTCCCAAAGCGTGTTTTTAGCTTAGGCACCTTTAAGGAAATAAAGGAGTAGCTTCTCAGTGCATAGTTCCTAAGCTCGCATAGCAGAAGATAGTCAGAGATATATAGGGGTAGTTTTTTGATTATAGCTCTGAACGTCCAGAGTACAGCATTTCTGTTTCTCCTGTACTGAAGGGAAGGCCACCCCACAGCAGTATAAAGGGCACAGTGATGAGTGTTAAAAGGTAGGCCAGTAATGAATCTCAGAGCCCTGTGATACAACGTATCCAATTTAGTAAGATAGAGAGACAGGGCAGTGACTATAAAAGAAAATCAACATAGTCAATCCAAGGAGAGAAACATTGTTTGTACCAGCCGCCGCTTGGCATCGCTAGCAAGGAAGTTATTAATCCTGAAAAAGAGTCCAAGCCTCTGCCTCAATTTCTTTAGCAGATCTTCAATATGATCTGTGAAGGAAAGTCTATGGTCGAGCCACACTCCCAAGTACTTGAATTTATTGACAAATTCTAGTTTTTTTCCCAGGATTGTTGTGATCTGTGGAATGGAGCCAGCACTGGCCTGGTTTGCAGCATGGAGAAGTGGAGAAAATAGCATTGCCTTAGTTTTTTTGGCATTTAATAGGAGCTTTTCGTTTAGGAGTTGGCTCTGAAGTAGATTGAATTCAGATTGTAGGTCTCCACAGGCAGCTTCTGGCGAAGGACGACTTAGCTAAAGAACCATGTTGTCTGTGAACAGATGGATATTGGCCTTAGTTATGTTGGTGTCAATATTGTTTATGTAAATTGCGAACAGTAGGGGACCAAGAAACAATCCCTGGGGGACCCCTATTTCCATTGGTTTAAGGTGAGAAAGTTCACCTTCTGCCTTGACTTGCTGCCACCGGTCAGAGAGGTAGTCAGAAAACCAATGCAAGGATAGTGAGTCCAGTCCTATCGCCCTCAGAGAGGAAAGGAGCAGGCCATGATCGATGGTGTCAAAAGCCTTACTTAAGTCTAAGAACACTGTACAGACAAAGTTTTGATTCTCCTGGTCTCGCTGCCAATCATTGGTCACTTTGGCTAGGGCCGTAATGGTGCTATGCTGTGCTCTAAAGCCAGATTGCATTGGGTTTAGAAGATTCATAGTTTCTACATAGGTTCTCAACTGCTTGCTTACAATTTTTTCCAACAGTTTGTCAGTATAGGGAGTAGAGAAATCGGTCTGTAGTTGTTAAGATCACAGGGGTCCCCAGATTTAAACAGAGGGATAACATGAGCTGTTTTCCATAAGGGTGGGAGGATTCCGAGGGACAGTGAGAGATTGAATAGGTGGGTAATTGGTACAGCTAAAAGCATGGTGGCGACCTTTAGAAAAGTATGGGTCTAGAGAGTCAGCACCCACTTTTTGGTATCCAACAGTAATAAAGTTCTTGACCTCTTTCAATGAAGTAGGCTGGAGAGAAAAGACTGAGTTGGTAAGACGAGGTTCAGAGTTTTGCGCACCCAACTGGGAGTGTAAAGAACATGCAGGGGAGTTGTCAAATGCCAGCTCTGTGGTGGCAAAGTGGTTGCTAAATGCATCCAGGATCTCCATTTTGTCGCAGATGGTGGCACTGCCAGATGTAATCTTTACAGGCAGGGAGTTCCCTTGGGTATGTCCAGACATATCTATAATGGACTTCCAAAATTTAGAGGAGCTCCTGGCAGAAGAATCCAGTTCCAAACGATAAAAGGAGGCCTTAGCATCTCTTATCATCCACGTGCATGTATTCCTGGCTTTCCTGAAGTGACACCAGTCCATCGGGACCTTAATTGTTCATGCTTTTTTCCAAAGCTTGTCCCTGTCTAGCAGTGCTGTTTTGAGTTCTAAAGAGAACCAGCAACAGGTTCTACTCCTTACCCTAACTTTTACAAGAGGGGCATGATTATTTAATGCTCCAGTCACAATTTCAGAAAAGATGTAATTTGCCAAGTGGACCGAGTTAGCTAGATAAAAGTCCTGCCAATGCAGTGAGTATTTTAGCTCATCAAGGTAGGCAGACTGATCGAAGTTATGACTGGACCTCTTATTAGAGAACCTTGATGAGGATAGTGGATTCTGGACTGATCTTACGCCGGCGATGATGCTATGGTCACTAACATCAGAGAAGAAGGTTCCTGCATGGGAGAACAGGTGCGGTTTACTTACTAAGATGACGTCAAGCAGTGTACTATTAGCAGGGTTCTTCTTATTAGGGTGCGTAGGCTCACCAATAAGTTGTGTCAGCCCATGGGCATCACAAAACTCCTTAAGTGGTGCAGCAGCCTTGGTCATCCAATCAAGGTTAATATCCCCAAGGATAACTGTTTCAAGGGAGCCATGCCCCATAATAGTAGTTAGATGGGTGAGGATTTGAGAGCCAGCAGATGGGGGTCTATAGCAACCTATTACACAAAGCGCAGTGCTAGGTATTCAAATTGGTTTGCAATGGATAACTAGTCTAGGCATGAAACCGAGTAGTTATCCTTGACGTAGATGGTCACTCCTCCACCTCTAGTGAGCCTGTCAGCTCTAAATAATGAATAGTCTGGGATGTTAATTTCCCTGTCAGGCATAGAGGGTCTGAGTCATGATTTGGAGATCACCAAAACATCCGGTGTGGTATGATTTACCCAGGCCTGGATCAAGCTAAGCTTTGTTAACAGGCTGCATGCATTCATATGCATAAAGCACATCTCTTTTATCACCTAGGATCCTGGTTCCCCTCCTGGATAGATGCAGACCATCGCACCAGTATAGGTCTGCATCCCTCCAGGTGGAGCCCCAGTCCCCAAGGAAGCCAAATCCATGAGCTCTGCAGCAGTTTTTCAACCTGTCATTGAATCCCATGGTGCAGAGTACCCTCGCCTCATCCATGCCATAGACAGGTAGCACTTCCGAGAAGGTTACCGTGTGTGCTACTTGTCTAAGGCCCCTCCCCAACTCCACAAACTCCTGTTGCACTGCTCTGATCCCATTCTCAGCCAGGTCATTTGTCCCTAGGTGGATAATGACATCCAGCTCACTCCCCCTTTCAGCTGCTCCCACGATCCTGAGGATTCGTTTCCTGTCCTTCCAAGCCATGGCACTGGGCAGGCACCTTACCTCCCTTTCCCCTCCCTCCCCCAGTTCTATCACCTAACAATTGAGTCCCCTACCAGGAATTGTTTTGTTCCCCTGTGGGGTCCTGTGCCACCCTCCTGTGGGTCTCCATTGTGGAGGTTCCCAGCATCCTCCTTGGTCTCCACTGTGGGTGCCTCCATAGGGGAACGAAGCTCCGCCAGAGTGGTGAATGAAGTGTGGAGAGGCACAACTGGAGGGATGTGCCTCTGTTCCACCACACTCACCCTCCCTGAGCCCACTGTGGTCCAACCACTCCTCTTTCTTGGGGCTATAATGATTTTTTAAATTAAAGCACTTGTGTCTGTGTGTCCCCCAACCATCTTTACCAACTCAGAGGGCTGGCAGCAAATTGAGAGGAGGCTGACAGGGCTCTCCATGGTCATGTTGTGGCTATGGAAGAGAGGGGGCATGTAACTGCCAGAGTACAGCCTTGGCTCACATAGCCTGCACCATGGATCTGGGGTTATGGATTTTTCTGCTCCCAGCCTGGCCACTCATGTAGCTGATCAAGTGGCTAGGGATCAGGTGCAGATGGGTGCACATCTAGTTTAGTGGATGCATGGTGGTCTCTGCATCTGCACGGCAGGAGCTCTCACACCATCATCCCTATTATGCACTCCTCTGGGGGTGCATGATGCCACCATGAGGTTTCCAGCACCATGTCCTTAGTAATCTTTTTCTATAAAGTCTTTCTCTCTTGGGTGAGCAGGTGGCTGTCAGACCTGTCCCTGCCTCCCCTGACTGGCTGCCACATCCTCGAGACTCAAGTTGTGGCAGTCATAAAATGGAGCAACAACCCCCCCCCCCAGGAGAGGAGAGGAGAGCAGTCCCTTGGATGCTCGATTTTCTCCCTCCCTAGCCGACCTACAGCAACCTGAGTCTGCTCCAGAACTCGAGTGGTAGGGCTACCACTGAACCACTGGGTTGGCATGTCCTTAGTCATTTTTGATATAAGGTTGAACTTTGAATAAAAGTTTGCCACAATTCTGATTTGTAACAAAACATTCTACAAAATTATAATTTGTTATATCGTCAGTTACAGTATGTATTTTGTGGCATGTCTTTTTCTTAATTTGGTATACTTTATTGAAATGTTTTCTGTTATGTAGTACAAACACTAACCGTACAATACGTAAATATAGACATACATACATACACACAACTCAAATCCCTCCCATGACAACATTTGTACCACAATGCATTATCCATCTTTGACTTCACAGTTAATTAGCAACAAGGCATGGTCAACCACCAACACACAGTGACAGTAGTGCTTTTGTGACGAGCTTCCTTCCTAAGATCAAAGTGACCCCATACTAGAGCTAGACTAAACATACCCTCTCCCGCACTCCTTGGGTGACTATTAGGTATCTCCTGTAGGCATGGTATCCAAAGTGTGGAGTATTTCTCATTTCTTACAGTAACTGCCAATCCTATTGTTAGTGCAGGCTGTATTTTTTTCTACTCTAAAGGCTGCTAAAATTTCATTATGCAGTTCCGAGTAAATTGGGACCTTGTCATCTAATCAGTGCCACAAGATGATTTTTTTTGGCCACCTCCACTATAAGAACAATGTGATACTCTTCGGATGATATCTGTTAACAGAAATGCTCTGCCAAGCAGATTTCAGGTGTGAAAGTGAATTCAACGCTCAACAAGGGGTTCGCAATTTCTTTTATTGCATCCCATAAGGGCTTAGCCTTTGGGCACTCCCACAATATATGATATAATGCGCCACTTTGCTTTCCACATCTTATGCAGCTATCCTGCTGTAGGTTCCCCATTTTGAACAGTTTTGGGGGCATAAAATATGAATTATATAAGATCTTGAACTACATAGAGCGAATATGTTCAACTTTTATGCATTTTTAAATACTGGACCAAATATCTTCCCACTTCCAAGCAGCACTTTCATCTGGGAAGGTATGTGTCCAATAGATACAAATCTCTGCCCCACTGGGGTAACATTTTTGGAATATGCAGGTGTATAAATTGGAGTTAGCATTTGAACCATTCGCTAGCTCAAGTAATGGTAGTATTACATTGCTGTGCTCATTATTCCAGGGTGTAGGGCCCATGTGCTGTGCTGCAGCATGGATAAGTTACACAAATAGAAAGGCAGAATTCCCTCTAACTTCCTGCCCACTACTGAAGGACTGATATGGAACTGGTTGGCCAACAAGGGTTAAATGCTTCACTGTGGAGATATTCTATACCCCTCCAGGAATCCACATATATGGGTTTATTCTAAAATTTGGGTTAACTAGACTGGGTTGTCCCAACTCTTTTTGGGGTTGAATTTGTAAAGCCCTGTATAGTTGCTGATGTATTCTAATTGATATTCAAATTGGGGTATCCTTAACTACCTTAAGCACTTTTTTCCAATTACAGTGGATCAGGGATTTAAGGTCTATCTGTTCTGCCCCCACAGATCTCTCTTTCAGTATGAAGCCAGAGTGGTTTGTAGAATGGAGACCTTTGATCAGTTTCTGGTTTATACCACTGAAAATAGTCCCCCCATTGGGTAGCAAGGTAATAGTGATAGAAATTCAGAAGCTTAAGTCCTCCCATGAACTTTGCACTGGGTAATTTCACATACACCCTCCTAATGGCTTTCCCTGCCCATATGAATTGGGCAATTATAAAGTGAATTTTTGTAAACCAGCTTCCCACAGAGTAACATGTTGGTCATGGAGAGAGGATACAAAACACGTTGTAATACATTCATTTTAATAACACTGATTCTTCCTGTCAAGGATAATGGCAGTTTAATTCACCGCTCCAAATCTAACTGACCACCCCAATCGCGTTATCCAGATTATTCTTCCTGTATGTGGTAAGTTTTTTACTTACATCTATTTCCAAATACCTCAACTTGTTGGGAGATCATTGATGTCCCAGGTCTGGGTATCCTGTGAGAAGGGCGATAGCTATTGAGCACCTACAAAAAGGGTGACTCAGTAGCGGAACCTGTTCTCAGGGCTAGTGGATGGGGAGGGCGAATGCGTGTATAGCAATATCCTTTTCCTGTATGTATATGCGTGGGAGGGGGGAAGCGAGCATGCCATGCGATGGGCAGAAGTAGAGGGAGGGTTTGTGAGGTGTAGTGCGATGGTGGGTTACCGAGCTGGCCGTGTGGTGTGGTGGGTTCATGGCAGGCAATGGTGAGAGGGTGCAGGGTTTGGTGCTGGACGCATAGGGATTTTTGCACTGGTCCGAAACAATTTCACCCCCCCCTGACATGCACCCCCCTGGGTTGAGAATCTTTAGTAGGGGGGTACGGAGGCACAGACCCCCAGATAAACAAAAAAATTCAAGTTCCCGGCGCCCTTTTGCCGTCTGCCAGGAGTGTACATCGACAAAATTAATTTTTGCTGATGTACATTCGCCCTAATGGCGATCACCTTTCCACGATCACCATTATCACACAGACCCCCAGGTCTGTTATCTCATGTTTCAGATCCTTAGCATTGAGAGGCACTACCATTGTTTTAGACACATTCAGTTTATAAGCAGAGATAGAACCAAATTGTCTGATCAAACTGAGTACTGCTGGAAGGGATGTCCATGGCTCTCTTATGTGCAACAAAATATCATCGGCATAAAGGGGAAATTTGTACTGGGACAACCCCACCTGAATACGCACTGTGCCTGGTATTTTTCTAATCTTACAAGCTAGCAGTTCAAAAAATAGATTGAATAATTAAGACAAGCGGACATCCGTGCCTTGTTCCTCTTCAGAGATTGATCAGTTGTGAGAACGCGCCATTACAGTAAATTTTAGCTGTTGAGTGAGTATACAACACCCGAATCCCCCTTGTAAATTCTTCTGGGAACCCATATCACCCAAGTATATTAAAAAAGATATGGCCTTGAGACCTAGTCAGATGTTTTTTCTGTGTCCAGAGAGACCAAAACCTCAGGGGTATCAGGCTCCCTGGACACATAAATGAGGTGTTCTAATTTTCTGATATGGTCAGATGAAGATTTTGCCATTATAAATCCAGTCTGCTCATTAGCTATCAGTCCTTGCCACACTCTCCCTGGTCTCAAGGCCAATACCTTCATCAACATTTTGGCACCTAAATTAGTTTATGAAACTATGTGATAGTTGCCAACTATCTGAGAGTCTGTCCCTGGTTTAGTAAGCCAGGTTATCATAGCCTGCATGAATGATTTTTTTGACACACCTTTGTCATGAATATGAGTAAAACTTTTTGCCAAATGCAGGCTAAAAGTGGTTCCGAATACCCTGTAAAAGTTAGGTGTGAACCCATCAGGCCCTGGGGCTCATTCCAGTGTTAGGTCCTTTGTGACTGTTTGTACCTTAAGAGCCGTTTTGGGTGTTCTAAGCATTTCATGCTGCTCTTGAGGTATTTGAGGTAATGCTTCATCTCTCAGAACTTCTTCTATCTCATTATCTAAGTCAGGATAGTCTTCAGCACGATATATATATATATTTGTAAAATCTCCTGAATTCATCTGCTATACCCAAACTTTCGAAACCAAGGAATCCTGTGACTGTCTAAGAACTCCCAGCATTATTCCAGCTGCTTCTTGTTTTTCAAGGCATAGGGCCAGTAGTGTCCTTGCCTTGTACCCTTGCTATATATACCTAGCCCAGGTTTTGTGTAATGTGCTTTCGGAACTTCCCCTTATCAGTTCTTGATATTTATCCCTAAGACTGTTAAGTGGCACCCATTCTTCTTCACTAGTAGATGGTGTTGGTGTTTTTTCTCTAATCCTCATTTTAGATAGCATTTCCTTTAACTCCTTCCCTCTATTATGCTTCCTAACTCTGGCCAATCTGATGAGTTTGCCCGGGACGTGATACTCCACTGCTGCCCATGCTACATCCCTTTGGCTCACGTACATCATATTACTTGCCACTGGTTGATCAATGAAAGAGTAAACAACTGTAGGTGCTCCACATTTAAGTAATTGGTTGTTTAGGTGCCATGAAGTGTCACTGTCTATGGCTGTTGCAAACTGATGATCCGTATACACTGGTGAATGGTCTGAAACCACTCTGGCTTCAGTCTCACATGAATTCAAGCCCAGCAACCATTCATGTGTAACTAGAAAAAATCAAGCCTTGCATCACTAAGGTGTGACGCATAGAGGAAGGTAAATTCTTTAACTTGTGGGTGTAAAAGCCTCCATATATCAATTTTGTGGCATGTCTTTTCTTCTCAATCAAATCTTTTTTTTTATTTTTCATTTAATGAATCCTAGCTTGGGGTGACCTGGTGATCCTTTGACTGTACCACTTCACTTCCCCTCCACAACGTTTGGAAGCATTGCTTGCACACCCAGAACTACTGCAGGCCTCCTAACCATCTGAGTCCTTCTTTTACAACAGTCATGACTATTCTCTCTTTTGACTCTATACCCAAAACATGACTCTTAAATCCATATTTTGCTTGGACTTTTTCTGCACGTAGTTCTGCATTTCTAAGTTTAGTTCTTAGGTCTAAAGTTTTTTCACAAGGTCTGTGAGCAAACCTAAGTGCATTTTCCAGTGGGCTTTTACGGTTACTTACTTGACCTAAAAAGGGTCAGTAGCCTTGAAAGATACTGCAGCCATCTTGATCAAAAACTGCATTAAAGATAAACACATATTTATTGGCTTAATGCAGATATTTCTAGCTACCAAGATTCAGTTAACTATCCACACTTAGGCATATGCTGGATGTAGCTCAGTCACCAGAATAATCTTTAAGCTTGGCTCCTCCTACCACCCGTAGTGTCATCCTCTGGCTCTATACCACTTGATATCAGATCTTTCTTTTAGCTGGGACAGGTCTCCTCCTTCACAGCTCCTGCTGGATGAGAGAATTAAAAAATGTTCTCAGGGATTATTATGCTAAATTCTTCAATGAAAGTTTCAGTTTTTGACCAACTGTGTGCACCTCATGTTCCAGTTACTGCTCTTTCACTGATTTCAAGATGGGACACAATATGTTGGGTTCTAAGCACTGCATTAGATACAGGCTGCAGATGTATTTTATGGGTGGACTTGATCTTTGTCTTTTAATGCCTGGAACAGACCATGGTGTTATAAATTGCCCAAAATTGCCCATGGTGCCAGGCAGTGCATCTCTTGCCCCTCAATGAGTACCAGAAATGCTTTCTATGAAGGATTTGGAAGCCTAGCTTCAGGCAGTGGTGGAAGAGGTGGTGGCCTTACCACTGGCTTTGATCCTGGTAGACTGTTCATGGAGCAAACCTAGATACAGAAGCACCCAGAGATTAAGGAGCTCTTTTTGGCAATGGAAACCTTCAGCCAGCATCTGCTCTATCAAAAGAAGGACCAGAAATGCTGCTATCATTGATTATGGAAGTAGAAACTCTATTCAGTCTTTGGGATTCCTTGAATCCTCAGCCTTGGTCGAGTTGGTTCCTGTCAAGGGAACAGTCAACACTCCAGTGGTACTTCCAAAGGAGTTATCAATCTTGTCAACATGGACTGATGATCTGGTCGAGATCATCATCGACCCAAAGTTAGAGGGGGACAAGGCTTTGTCTATCCCCAGGACATCTGTGCTGTAGGGTCATTTTCAGGTCAATAAGCTGGTTCAAACCTTGCCCCACTAGAATCTACCCTTGTGCTGCCTCCAGTAGTGGTCACTACACTGGTAAGGACTCCATTTCTACCCATAGTGGTAAAGCTGCCCAAGCAAGTGATGTACTCCGATCCACCTCTGTCAGTCACCATCAACCTGTGGATCACCGGTCAATGCCCTGGTACAGGTCCTTGTCTGACAAGGGTCAACACCATTACCAAGCCATCAAGCTCATCCTCATCATTAGGCAGGCGTTGACTGCACTGATTGTGCCACAACTATGAGGATGGTATGTGACAACACTGAGCCCTGGGTAAATGGGCCAGTGGTGAGGTCAACTGGTATTGTAGGGCACCACAACCAACTTCTTGATTGCCTTTGTTGATGCATCCCTCTGGACAGCATGCACCGGTTATCCCCTCAATGTTTCTGATGGTACCTCAGCGGCCATTTGTAGTGGAGCAACCATGGGAGGAGGCTTCATTGAAGGAATCTAGGCATGAATCCAGGCTACTTAAGGTTTTGTCCATTACTGTCAACCCAACAAAGTGGGTGGTCTGCACTCCTGAATGATGGCCCCATCCACTGTTCAGGGACCTGCTTCCTTCCAGTGTCAGATGGGCACCTACTCTTTAGATATCTAGTCAGTCCCCAATGACTTGACATCCTTTGCTTCCCTTTGGCAACACATGTCTGCATCTCTGGATGCTCCCATGGAGGAGTTTCAGAAGTGAGAGTCTTACCTCATGATGGACATTCTTTAGCTGGATTCCTCATCCGGGGTGGCATTCCTGGTCATCAGTGTTGTCCCAGGCATGGCGGTCAGTATTTGACAGCACCCGACTTTGTGCCAAGCCCCTCCCTGTCAAATGGGCCGCAAGTACGCAGTCTGTATTAGTGGGCTTTCTGGGTTCTCGGAGTACCCTTCTTTGGAAGACTTTGCAGCTGATCCAGCTTTCTGAAATTTGAAGGTACAAGGTGATGTGGATAATCTGCTGGACAGGGAGACCAGAACACATGACTTCCTGGGATACAAGGTCTAAGCAGCAGCCTCCCTTGGGAAGGGAAATATCATGGAGCTGAGGAGAGACCTCAAGCAACTGGCATGCATAGTGGCTTTTGCAGAGATGTTACCTGTGTACAGCCACTTAGAGGAAAGGGCACTCTGTACCAGGGCATTTAACAATTAGCTGAAGGCATGGTGCATGAAGAAGGGCTTTGGCTACATTGGGACTGGGGTCCAGCCTAGCTGAATAAGGCCTTCTGTAGGGGAGATGGCCTGCATCCTTCCAGAAAGGGGACCACAGTCCTTAGTGGTAGGTTTACATGCTACTTGTATGAGCATTTCAATGAGCCAGGGGGAGGCTGTGAAACCAAGGGAGGAAACAAATCCCCCCAGATTATAGAGCAGCAGGGAGGGAGGGCCCTAGGGCAGGGGGTAAGAAGACAGGGGTGGGGACAATGCAGAGGACAACGAGGCTGTCTTCAGATCTATCTCATGACTAAACCTCAGTCCTCCCCTCTGTCTTATATCATAAAGTACATTTGCTTCCTTTTTTGCTCTGACAATTGATAGTGTCTTCTTTGCCATTTGTTAAAGTGACGTTGTAACCTAACTTAGAAAGTGTTATTTTATGTGTTGTTTAATATCTGTATTTTGTATTTTCTGCAACCCTATGTTGTTCTGTACCCCCTGTCCCCAGGTCACACCTGGAAATGAGCTTTGGCTCAGTGTGCTTTTCCCAGTTAACAAATTTTAAATAAATAAATCAGGAAAGCAAGAATAAAGGAGTGAAGGAGACAAGTAATAGTGAAGGTAGAAAGGAACAAGAAGGGTAAGGGGGAGCTTCAGGTAACAGCACAAGCAGCATGAGGGAAGCAGGCAGGGAAGGAATAAGGTATGGAGAGCCATGTGTGCCAATCCAAGGAGTCTGGAAAATAAAATTCTGGGCCTAAAACAATCATGTTGGAGGCTGACCTCGATTTGATGGCCATAGCAGAGTCATTGTGCACTGAACGCCATGACTGGGACATGGCCTTACCAGTCTACTTTCTGGTCATGAGAAACAGGGTGGGGAAGAGGAGTTGTGCTACATGGGAGGGAGTGAGGGACTCAAGGCCACAGAGGCACTGGGGCACCCAGAGTAAAAGGAACGGCTGGAAGTGCATTTGGTCAAACAGGGACAGCATTGCAGATGTCACAGTGGGCAGTCCTCTAGGTTCCAGTGATCACTGTACAGTGTGGTTTAACATTAAGATGGGAACAGAGGCTAACCACAGTGAGGGTCCTAGAATGTAGGAGGATAGCTTTTAAAGAAATGGAAGACTGCCAGAGAAACTGCCTCCGGTGGGGGGGTGCCAGGAAGGGCTAGAGGCACAGTGGAGAAAAATCTGAGCAAATTCTATGTATCTTAGTAAGGAAGGGCATAATTAAGGCAACCATCCTCAGTGTGAATGTAGTGAGTGAAAGCAGAAAGAAAATTAGACCATCATGGTTCTCTAGGGAAGAGGCCAAGGTGATGAAGGAGAAAAGGGTGGCATTCCGGTGGTATAAGGAAATGCAGAGGGAGGAGGACAGGGAGATGTACCAGGTAAAACAGAGGGAAATAGACAGTGAGGGGAGCAAAGGTGCAGAAAGAGGTTAGGGTAGCCAGAGGAGTAGCTAAAAGGGAGAAGACTTTCTTTAGATGCATAACTGAAAAGAGAAAAGCAAGTGTGGGGACAGTGAGGATAAGGAGGGCAACAGGGGGAGACTGCGCAGAAAAGGGACACAAAAAAGCTGCCAACCTGAACAGGTACTTCTTCTCAGTCTTCACAGGTTGGGGGAACCATCAGAGCAACAGGAACAACAGGGGGAGGTGGACACAAGTCCATTTTCAGAGAAAGGAGATGTGATGGGACTTAGAGCTCTAAAGGAGGCCAAGGCTACGGGACTGGATGGTACACATCCAAGGGCACTAAAGGAATTCAGGGAGGTGCTAGTTGCCCTGCAGATGGCCTTATTTAACAGTTTACTGTAAACAGGTGTGGTTCCAGAAGCTTGGACCTGGCTGTGGTCAACAGAGGAGTACCCCAGGGCTCTGTCCTGGGTCCCTTGTTATTTCTATTATACATCAACAACTTACCCATGTCCTGCTGTCCATCAACGAGCATGTTGTTGCACGCTGACGATACTATCATGTACACAACCACAGTGGTGCAGAGCAAGCAGTTGCCAAGTTGCAGCTTGACTTTGATGCTGTGCAGAATGCCTTGATGGATCCGAGATTGCTTTCGAATGTAAAGAAAACTTAATGGATTCTGTCTGCCAAAGATGGTCCAACTAATATTGATTTAGCCTTGAAATCAAATAAAGGTGTGACCTTGGGAGGGTAAAAAACTATAAATATCTTGGCCTAATTTTGGATGAGCAGTTTAATTTCTGCCAACATGTGTATATATTATCTAACAATCTTAAAATATTTTTTTTTTCTATAGGAACAGGTCACATTTCTGCTATTCTATTAGGAAGTCCCTTGTTAACTCTCTTTTTATGACAATCTTAGATTATGGTGACTGTCTCTATAAGAATACATCCAGCAATGTCTTAAGTACATTGGATCCACACTACCACAGCACACTTAAGATTTATTTCTGGTCCCCCTTGGAGTACACATCACTGTCATCTGTATGCTGCTGTTGGTTGGGATTCCCTGACTTTGCAGAGGGATACCCACTCATATTTGTACGTCTATAAATTCATAAATGGGACTCTACCTAGTTATCTCTTAGATACCCTGCATTCTAGAAAACAGTCTGGCTATTCCCTGAGATTATCTGATTTGAGTAACGTCATTACCCCTAGATATAGAAATAAATATGGGTCCTATAGATTGACCAGCTCTGTTCCTCGAACTTGCGATTAGATTAAAAAGTGATGCAATATTAATTCACTGTTATCTATTCCATGATTTACAATCTTAATTACTTCTTTGACTGTTGGAATTGTTGTGGGTGAATTTTAGCATATTTTACGTATATTTGAGACTATGATATAACTAGATGAATTTGTATTGTACTGTCTTTGTATTGTCTTTTTATATATATTTTTTTTGTTTATCTGTATTGGACATAGTTGTGAAAGAGAATTTTAGTCTCAATCTTGCCTTCCAATAAAAATGAATGGATGAATGAATGTGTTGGTGGTCCAGTGCTCCCAATCCCCGGTGTCCCCATAATTTAAACATTTAATAAAACCTCTCTCATTGGTGGTCCAGTGGCCCCAATGTCCCTATAATTTAAACTATTAATACAACCTCTCTCACTGGTGGCCCCCACCTCCTCCACTGCAGCAGGTAGTGCCCACCACCTCACTCCACCCATCATGAGACAGAGCTGGAGACAGTCACAGCCATCCTCGTACCTCCATGGATATATTATGAGATCCTGAAACTCTGTTCCCTGAGTTTCAGGATCCCATCGTCAGCAGTCCACAATAGTTTCCCAATGGGCAAAATGTTCACGTGGCAGAGGGTTTTTTTGTGTTTCAGGGGGCTTTGCCCCCCCGCATAAGTTATATAACTAACTCTCGCCATGGGCAAACTTTGCCCGTTGGGCAACCGTGTGTCTGGCACATGGTGTCAGGATCCTGAAACTTGGGAAACAGAGTTTCAGGAAAACAGAATACTCCCACCTCCGCAGTCAGCCCCCAACTGCACTGTCACTGAGAATCTACTGTAAAGTGTACGCTTTCATTGATAATCAATGAGCGCGAACTCATTACAGTACGTGCTCAGTGACAGTTCAGTCAGTGGGGCCGACCGTGGAGGTGTGAGGAGGGCTGTGCCAGTCGCTGGATCTGTCTCAGGATGTGGTGGGGTGGTGGGCACTACCTGCTGGGGTGGGGGACCACTGGGCCACCAATGAGAGGGGTTTTATTAAATGTTTAAATTACGAGGACATCAAGGATGGGGGAGGGAGACACTGGACCACAAATGAGAGAGGTTTTAATAAATGTTTTAATTATGGGGACATTGGGATCGGGGAGGGGGGACTACTAAACCACCAGGAAAGGATGATTAATCACAGTAAATATTAAAAATGGGAGAATTCGGGGAGGGGGGTCACCAGACCACCAGGACAGGGTGATTAATGACATTTTCAAACATGGGAGAGATCAGGAGTTGGGGAGGGGGTGCGCTTCACAAGCAGCCTGCAGCAGACCCTTCCCATGTGCCAGGAGTTTGCCACATGGGAGGGGTTGCCGCAAGTGTGGGGACTTAGGAGCCAGGACCCCTCCTGTATCAGAATCTGGTGCAGGGTCCCTGGCACACCGAGCTTTGGCTCAAGCTGCTGTTTGCCACAGCTTGCACCACTCCAAGCTCCCTTTGAGACCCGAGCCCCATATATTTAGGAAATAGGAACACGGGTTGAGTATAGGATGGGGGAATGTACTGACAGTCACTAGTCAGGAAAGGGACCTTGGAGTGTAACTGATGACCTTAAAGTGGCACAGCAACATGGCAAAACAGTGAATAGGGCTAGTGAGATGCTGCTGGGCATATGTGGGGTATCTCCAGCAGGAGGAGGGAGGTGGTGTTGCCACCATATCACTCACTGATGAGAACCTACCTGGAGTACTGTGTCTAGTTCTGCAGGCCACACCTCAGAAAGGACATAGACAGGGTGGAGGCAGTGCTGAGTAGGGCAACTAAAATGGTACAGGAATTGCACCAAAAGCCCAACAAGGACAGACTGAGGGATGTCAAATATGTACACCCTGGAAGTGAGACAACCAAGACCTCACAGCGGTGAACAGGGTACAGAAGGGGAGTGTTTTTCAAATGAGAAGTAGCACTAGGACCAAGGGGCATGTGATGAAGCTGGATGGGGGGAAGTTTAAGAGGAATGTGAGGAAGCACTACTTCACTGAAAGGGAGGTGGATGCCTGGAACAGACTTCCAGCAGAAGTGGTGAAGGTGAAAACAATGGGGGGCTTCAAGCATGTATGAGATAGACATAGGGGAATATTACTAAGTAGGCTGGTAGGAGGGAGGGTCTCTGGAGACCAGTAAGGGTCTACAGAGACAGACAAGGTAGGGATTATCTGGGTAGACTGAATGGGCCAAGTGGCTCTTTTCTGTTGACAAATTTTATATTTCTATGTTTCTAGCTGTCAGGTCAGCCATGTGGCCCTTATGACCTGGTTCAGCCAGGAGCTGTTTGGTAAGCTCATGGACATGATCCCTCTGCTCCTGGTGGATAGCCAACCTGAGGCTTGGGTGTTTTGGGTTGTGGAACTCTCTCTGTCTAAGCACTAGCAGCAGACAGCTTTTTTTCAGCCCGCACAGTGGAAGGCCTGGCTATGTCTCTCCATATTCACACCAGAAATGCAACACAAATTGGCGGATTTGCCATTCTTAAGCGCTGACTCTTTTGGCCCAGGGGTGGAGAACCATCTCACTCACACTGAGAAGTCCAGTGTCACTCTAGACTTAGTGGCATTGTCCCTGCAGGCCAAGCAGCTGCCTGTGCCCAAGCAGGGGTAATTTTGGAGTGCCTTTCATGGCTCTGGATACCAACAGCAGAAGCCTCAGTAGTGGGCATTGGCAGCAGTTCCAGTACTACTGTCTGGCTAAACTGAACAAATCTGGAGGTCACTGTCAGCAAAGGAGGGCAGCACTATGTTCAGTGGCCAGTCCTTGGCAGCCATTGTCCCTCCTGCACAGTTCCTGTTGCAACTCTTCGTAAGGAGTCAGCTGTCCTGCTTCCTTGCACAGTGGTCTGCCATCAAGTCTAGACAGATTGAGACTCTCCCTCTGTGTTCATCCTGTGCACCGTTAGAGTCTATGATGCCTGTGAAAACTCTGGCCACACTGCAGAGTGAGATTGTTCAGCTGTTAGAGCATGGTGCCATTAAGGTTGACCCAGATGTCTCAGTCTTGCAGGGATTGTAGTCTCGTTACTTTGTGTTACTGAAACAGATGGGGGAATCACATCCCATGTTTGATCTGCATGTTCTGAACAAGTCTATCTGCAGATGGAAGTTCCATATGGTCACCCCCTACCAGATAATAGCATGCCTAGAGCATGGTGCTTGGTTTTCATTCCCTGGACCTCTATGACAAGTATTTTCATATTCCAGTGCATCCATCCCACAGATGGTTTCTCCGGTTCTGTGTGTGGGACATGGTGCACTAGTTTAAGACCATTCCCTTTGGCCTGCCATCACTACCCAGGCTGGTTACCAAGTGCATGTCCATTGTGGCAGCCTTCCTCAGGTGTAGAGGTGCCAGGGTCTTACCATACGTGGATGATTGACTCATTATTGGCAGTGCCAGGGAGATTGTGGAATGTTCCTGAGATCTGGCAATCGGATGTTTCAGGACCTTGGCTTTTTGGTCAGTCTACCCAAATCAGAGCTGGCACTGACACTAGTGATCCTGTTTATTGGAGTGTAAATGGACTCCCTTCAAGCCAGAGTTTGCTTGTCTTTGGATCAGGCAGAGGATCTTACCTCCTTTGCCCAATCATTTTGGGTTTGGCAATTGTGCCTGGCCCAGGACTTTATCTGGCTGTTGGGATCTGTGGTGATTATAACAGTGGTTTATTAGGCCCTCTGGTGAATGTACCCCCTTCAGAGGGAAATAGGGCACCAGTGGTCCCAGTACAATAACCACCTGAACCAGCTGGTTCAGGTGACACAGTCATCAACTGGTTTAGTGTGCTTCCAGAATCTGTTAGAATGAATCCCCTTTGTCAGAGCCATGCCATCCTTCACATTGACAGAGTCAGTGGGAAGAGTTCACACTGCTCACCCCCAAAGGTGCTGCTGTTAGACACACATCCAGAAAACAAAATGAACAGCACACACACCAGAGCTTGAATTTAATAACATTAGTTTCCCAGAACTGTGCCAGATGCCAGGCTAGCAGTCCCTCATGTTAACAACTGTTGTAGAGGCATAAGTCAAGAAGCATAGGCAAACCAGCAGAAGTTATAAAATTCACTAGTAGCATTTTATTTATTTATTTAAAATTTGATAACTGGGAAAGGCACCATGAGCAACTGCTCATTTCCAGGTATGACCCCGGAAAGGGGGTGCAAAACAGTAGAGGGTAAACAAAAACAGTTACAGAGTAATGCAGTGTACATAAAAGAGCTATCTGCATAAAGATAATTACATAGATTGTACAAATATATATATATACACACATACATACACGCACACACTATAAGGTTGCATAGATAAACAGTAGATAACAGCTATGCAGAGCAAATCACATAGAAAGCCTGCTGACTCTGAAGTGGAGTAGGGAGATGCAAAACGGGGGCAGAAAGAGAATGAGTATTAGGGAGGGGGACAGGTGCAAGATGTGGTAGGGGCTGATCTGAGTAAGCGCTTATAGGAAGGGGTCATTTATTAATATCAATAACAATAAAATAAAAAAAATTGTGCAGGATAGCTTTTCATATAGGTAGTACAAACAAGGAAAATCCTACATTCAAGAGTCAGTCTCTCTCTCTATATATATATGTATATATATATATATAAATCTCAGTGTCTCTCTCTAAACAAAACATTGCTCTCTTTTTAGAAGATTTTTTTCCTGGCTGTTTAATATTTGCATCTTGATTGTTGGGAGTTGCATCTGCTGGTTCTCACAAAATATACCAGAACTTTGTCAATGTATTTTCTGAGGTCAACCTGAGGAGCACATCTAGTCTTTATCAGGTACAACAAAATAGAACATTCTGTCCCAGAGCTGGTCTCCTGTTGACTGATCTGTAAACAAGCTTGTGGAGGTCAAAATATATCTCAAGGTCAACAAACTATTTAAAAATAAAATAGCTTTCTGCAATGATTTCTACCATATAATTATATACTTTTGCAAATCAAGGAATCCCAGTTTAACATAAAGATTGACACACACACATATATATATATTAGAGGCAAAAAACTCCGTTTAATGCATTAGTTAGGGTTGTTCCACAGCGACAAAAGTGAGGAAATTCGCTGTTAGGGTTGAAAACCCTAACTCTGAATTCACCCCCCCAGCACCACACACACAGACACACACACACACACACACACACACACACACACACACACTTCAAGTATGGGGAGGACCAAGTCAACACAACCAATGACAGACATCCAGCAGCAGGTGACAGAAATAACAAACAATTGTCTAAATGTACTACGAGACATCCCCACCACCTGACCAGGTACTGCATGCTCAGTGGAGATCAACAGCAAAACTGAGGCCATGTACACAGCGTACACATCCCTGATTGCAGCTGCACGCGTTACCACACTTAGTAGTTGCATGGCCTACCGATGCCACCACACCACAACTGGTACTGTGCCATTAGTCAATATAAATGCTGAAGGTGCATGATGACAGTTGTAGAAAGGTTTTAACACTAGTGAGTATACATTAATTAAAAGAAATACATAAATTAACCACAAGACACTAGCATGCTTAAGATAAAAGTAGTGTTACATTTAGTAGGTGATTTACATAGTAGTACATTTACTGCAATGGTTTACTCAAGATAGAGAGGCTGATGTAAGCGTATGGAAAAGCATTGCCTGTTCAATGCTCTGAAATTGTACTGCCAGTATCAGATGCATTCTTACTGATGAAGGTGTACTGCTGATGTACATACATAGACCTTCAGTGTGTTTCAATACTAAAGATGCAGTAAGTATTCTTTGTAAGAAACATTGTAATTGCATGGATCAGGCCAAGCAACTTCTAAATATCATAGCACTACTGAGCCAACAATGACGTACTCTCGGGAGATGTATAATGGATAGATTTTCCTGTAGGCACTTACTGAGTATGTTGTACCTGATAAAGACAATCTCATTGCATCGGTGATGACTAACTTATTCAAATAGTAATACATTTACTATTGTTGCAATGAGTGATCTATGCCACTTATGGACACAGTGTAATGTTTTTTAACAGTTGTTTCATACTCAGGCTGTATGCCTAGTGTTTGGGCTTGCCACACTTCTGTCACTGATGCTATCAAAGTGATAACTATGTTAATTGTGGTACAACAGGAATCAAGTAGGTATGGTGTAGATATAAACAGAATGTCTTTTAGTATTGATTTAACTCACAATGGGGTAAGTGTACTAGGACAGCAGGGGTTATTCTCTATCACTGACTCTGTCAGTTATAATCACACTAAGGTTTCGATGACTGTAATGATCAAGTTACACTGTTCATCTTCATGAGTTCATATTCACAGCCATTCTCCAGTAACTAGACAGTGTATGGTGTAACTGGGTGGGACACTGTGTTGCAAAGCTGCTACAGTGCCTAGCAGAGGGAGACTATCTACTCATAAAGACAATTAAGCAATAAGGCATGACCAACAGTTATGTTAAATGGTCTGTTAATCACCCTGTGGGGTTTAATGTTGAATGAGGCATAGCCGAGTGCCACATGTCGCTAGACAGTGTTAAACTGACCATTAACATAATACCTGGGAGTGACTTACTGCTATCATGATAAAACTGTTTTTAAACAACATTAAACCATGTTCATCATATGGTTAGGCTCTACATGTATGTTAATAAAAAGTAAACATAAGGCTGTTACAATGTTTACAGTCAATTAGAAACTGCATTTCTCAAACCCTTGTTATAATCAGAGATATTATACCTGTACAACTCCTTGGTTTTGCTGAACTCTATTGCTCAGGTGGCCCACCACATGTGGTCTGGTCTGGTGGAGCATCGGCAGGTAAGGCCATGCAACTACTAAGTGTGGTCGTTGTGTGCAGCTGCAATCAGGGATGTGTACGTTTGGTGTACATGGCCTCAGTTTTGCTGTTGATCTCCACTGAGCATGCAGTACCTGGTCAGGTGGGTGGGGATGTCTCGTAGTACATTTAGACAATTGTTTGTTATTTCTGTCACCTGCTGCTGGATGTCTGTCATTGGTTGTGTTGACTTGGTCCTCCCCCATACTTGAATGTGTGTGTGTGTGTCTGTGTGTGTGTGGTGCTGGGGGTGAATTCGGAGTTAGGGTTTTCAACCCTAACAGCGAATTTCCTCACTTTTGTCGCTGTGGAACAACCCTAACTAATGCATTAAACGGAGTTTTTTGCCTCTAATTTCCCTTCTTTTTGAGAATGGTAACGAGAAATAGTGAATGACCACATGATGTCTTGTGGCATAGTAACAGGAGCAGCAACGCAAACAGAAATGCTAACAGTGGCACACATGGTAACACAAGCGCGAATGAGAACAGAAAGGGTAACGCACACGGTCGCGTAGACGGGAACGGTCTGCCACGTGATGTGTTATCACATAGTAACATGGTGCCTGCAAACAGAAATGTCAATGGGCATGGTGATGCAAAGTGAAACAGAAGAAGTACTGTAGACACAAATGGCAAAATAACAGAAAAGCAAGCGCAAATGAAAGCATAAAGGATAACGCAATAGGGCCCCGTAGCACCTGCATCATCGCGGTGCTTGGAGCAAGAGGCCCAAAGGGCCCCACTCCCACCACATGACGCCTTGTGGCATAGTAACAGGAACAGCAATGCAAACAGAAGCACTAACAGTGGCGCATGATATAGCATAAGTGCGAATGAGAACAGAAAGGATAACGAACACGGTGGCGTGAACAGGAACAGTGTGCCACGTGATGTCTTGTCACATAGTAACATGGTGCCTGTAAATCGAAATGGCAATGGGCATGGTGGCGAAAGTGAAACAGAAAGAGAAACAATCACAGTACACAAATGGCAAAAAGTAACAGATAGCGGCGCAAATAAGCATAAAGGATGGCCTGCGTGGTGGCGCATCCATCACGGTAAGTGAAACGGGCATGGAACCCTAGCCGAAAGGGCAATGGAACAGTAATGTAGCACAGGCTGGTTTTTCCCAAAAAGCTGAATAGAAAAAGACAGTGAGTACAAAGAACTATGCATAATAATGGGTATCGGAGCAGAAAATGAGGACTTGGAATACTAAATAAGTTATATCTCAGGAACCGTATGACGTAGAAAAAAAATGTAAAAGTCGTGCGATTTATGACTGTCCTAGACTTTTGTACTTAAGAATTTTCCGATGAAAACTCCATTATCTCGCACCGTTTCGAGATACGGGCCCTGAAGGCGCAATGACGACCGTCAAATGTCATCCTATGGGAAAAAAGAGAAGTTTGGAGCACCATAACTTTGCCTCCTGTAATATTTTTCACCAAACCACTGAAAGGCACATCTGTGAGCTGTTGGCTGTCTTCCCTCCAAATTTCAGGAAAAAAGACCAAACCGTTATTTTGCAGCAGGGATCCAAAGTATTTCTGTACTGCGTCGGGCGCCGTAATGTTATCCTATGGGAAAAACCGTCAGCTTTGGAGTGCCATAACTTTTCTTCCATGTAATATTTTTTCAATACAACATTGAAAGGCACATCTGTGCGATGTCGGCTCCGTTCCCTGCAAATTTCAGCTCAAAACTCCCAACGGTTCTTTTGTAGCACAGTGCCAAAGAATTGCTGTCATTTTCCACAGACTAGAAAACTACTGCTCCAATTTCATGAAAAGTCAGCAGGTTTACACACTTTGAGCACCTAAAGTAATTTCCATAAAATTTTTCCAGAAATTTGAAAACATATTTCTGGGGTGTTTTACCACAAAATAAAGACATGGCAAGCATCCTCAGGGCCCGACTAGGTGAATACAAAAAAAATAGGTTGCTAGAGGGTCCCAAATTTAAATGCCAACCATTTTTCTGATCACCAACTGAAAACAAAATGCCGATTTGAAAGTAACAGGCCCATTGCGAAAGTAAAAAATGCATTTGCGAAAGTGTTGAACTTTTGTTAACTTTTCCATTGACTTATAATGGGAAACTGTTTTTGAATAACTTTTGAACGTTTAATATTTTCCACGAAATCTTTGAAAGGCACATCAGGGACCCCGGCCGCATGTTCCTAAAGATTTTGGGCCGTCACAAAACCGCACGACCTGTAGGCGTAATTCATAGAATTCCAGAAAGCCGCAAACGCTGCGCACAGATCACACCCTTAATAACTCCGCAGCCGTATATCCAACCAGTACAAAACTTGGCAGATCCCAAGGCCTATGGTTCTTGATCATAAATTCCAAATTTCAGGCAAATCCATCAAACAGTTGCAAAGTTATTAAGGTGCAAAGTTTTGGGGTTTAACATAGAAATGGCTCCTCAACCCTAACTATGGGCTACCATAATATATATATATATATATATATATATATATATATATATATATATATTAATCACAGAGAGCCAAGGGGAGAAAGAAAGAGTGGAAACAGCAAGTGAAGAAGTGGAGATAATGGGAGAAATTGTGGGGCCATTGGTGTAGCCATTTCCTAGGTACAACAAGAAAAATTTGATTGTGCAGTCAGACAGACAAGAGACAGAAAAGTGGCAGAAAAGGAGAGGACAAAATACATCCTTGCTTTTAACTCTCTCTCTGCATAACAAATGGGACAGGGTCTTACCCAACCGTGTTAGAATGATGGATGTGCCATTGGCGAGGTGGAGTGCTTATCTGTTGGACCACAAGCCCATAGGTTCTGGATGCCAGGTGAGACCCACTAGCATATTAATCTACTGGAGCAGCAGGCAGGTTATGCAGGTCAGCACTGAGAAAACAACCACCATCCATGTTCTACCTGAAGAAGCAAAGTAGCAAACACGTGTTTCCTATATGTCAGAAGGTGCTGCACACCTGGTCTCCGGTGTGCAGCTTGCAAACAGACCTCCTTGCAATATACCTAGCAGGGGAGGACAACCAGTTGGCTGACTGTCGGCAGAGTTGGATAAACATCACACAAGTGGTCCTTGCACCAGGATGTGGCAACACAGCTGTTTGTTCAGTGGGGCATACCTCGTGTGGGCCTGTTTGCCTCCTTGGAAAAAAGAAAACTGAGACTGTTCTGTACCTGCCCCCCTCAGACTAATCCTGACCATAACTGCCCTTCAGTCGCTGACCCAGATCGGGCATTCCATGGCACCACCTCTGGCTTTGCCAGCCATGCCACAGTGACAGATACAGGTAGCATCACCAAGTCCACAGCCAGCAAGGGGCACTCTGACCAGAAGCTAAACTTTCTCATCTCCTGTAGATGGTGATTGCCCCAATAGAGAAGTTTGTTAATACCCTGCATCAGCAGTCAAGGCTCCCCTATCCTGACTCAGATTCAGATGAGTCACCTGTCCCATCAACCCAACTTTGTTGCGATGGTAGTCAGCTGACAAACAGGCCATCACGGAATGTATGTCCATGGCTCTGGACACTGTGTTAGAGGAGATCAAAAAAGAAGAAGACATCCATTGCTGGATATTCTCGAACAAGACTACTCACTGGGTAGCCTTTTTTGTCATCATTGGCCATTTGGGATTATGTTCAGCATCTAACAGCACCCAGCTTCCTGACAGACCCTGCTGTGCCATATGGACTGCAAGTTTTTGGTCCCCTGGGTAGATAACCTGTAGTTTTGGAACACCTATTGCCGGACAGAGCAAGTGGTAGACGTAGTGTTCCAAAAGGCAAAAGTTATGGGCAAGTTGGGCAATCCGGCAGACAAGGAATCCAAGATGTAGGACCACTGTGGCCATAATGTCTGTGTAGCTGCATCCTTGGTCATCTGTCAGTCCAGCTAAGTGGGTTTGATGGCCTGATTTAGCCATGAGCTCTTTGAGAGACTGTCTGACCTGCTTCATGAAGAGAGTCAGCCAGATCTCTGTGAGATCCATGATCGCGGGCTGACAAAGACCAACCACCAGCTTTAGGTTGCTCTGGACTTGACCAGCATGTCAGCAGAAGGGGTTGTTGTGGTGCTATCCAACCCCCAGTGTGCCTTATTGTGGATTTCACCATCCACTCAGGAAATCCAGCAATGAGTGACAGATCTGTTCTGTACAGGAAAGGATCCCTCTGGGCTAAAGGCCAAGGACCAGTTCACATATATTGAGAGAGTCCAGTATGGCCCTAGATTTGGTTACATTGGTCACCAACCCCAAGCAGTATCCCAGGACCAGGTCACAAAGCTCAGGTTCCTTTCTTAGTCCCTGTCAGGGCATAAATGGTCAACAGCAGCAGCAACAGAGGCAGCAGTTATAGCAGCACTGCCTAGTCAAGCCCTTTGTAAATCAGTAAGGTCAAGGCCAACACAGAGGCAGAAGGGGTGATTCCCCCAAAGACCAGCATGTGGGGAGGCCACCTCCAAAGGCAAAAAGCTCTGGGATGACAGTCACCATACCCCTCTCAGTCCTGACCTCTGCTGCAGCTCCCAGCATAGGCATTAAGATTTTTTATGCCTTGAATACCAGTTCATCATGGAGAGCTCACTAAGAGACATAAGATGCCCAGGGATATAGCTATCTGGATGTTCTGGAACTTTGGTCTGATGGTCAGTTAAGCCATGTTTGAGCTCATCCCAGTGCTGTGAGTCTGTTCATTGGAGTGGAGTTTGACTTCCTTCAAGCCAGAACCCATCTGCTCCCGGACAGGGTGGAGGACCTGCTGTCTTTTGCCTAATCATTTCAAGTTGAGGAATTGTGCCCGGCCTGGGATTTTCTTTTGCTTCTGTGCTTCATGGCCTCTACCCCAGCTGTAGTGCACTTGACCTGCTAGTTCATGTGACACATTCCATGGGAACCTGGATATTAGTGATCCCAGTCCCACAAAGTCTGAATCACCAAGTCCTGATGACCCAGCTGATGCAGGATGCCATCTGCTGCTGGCTGTTTCCCACAAACCTCTAGAAGGACATCTCATTCATAAGCACTATGCTGTGTGATGGTGCTGATGTTACTGACCCCATCGCCATTGCCTCTGAATTGAACATGGCCTTCTCCGACCTCTGTAAGCATAAAGCCTCCCTCCTTTCCCCCCATCTCTACTAGCTTCACCTTCCACCTTAAACTGGCCACCCAGAATGAGGTGATGCACCACCTCAAGAGTATCAAGGAAACCTCCTCACCAGGGTTTAATACCCTTGAACTCCAATTCCTAACATTTGGAGCCATCTCCATTCCCTCCCCTGTGTGTGACATAATCAACAAATCCCTCTGCTCTAGCGCTGTGCCTTCCAAGTGGAAGGCTGCTATTGGTGTCCCTATTCACAAGAGCGTCCCTAACTCTGCATTTGAGAATTACCGGCCAATCTGCATACTTTGCCCCCTTGCTAAAATACAGGAAAAAATTATACATGCACAACTTCAGAAACACCTAGAACTAAATACTTCACTCTCCATTAACCAGCATGGATTCCGTAAATCCCACAGTACCCACACTGCTCTCATTAATGTAACATCTGACATCCTTTCTTCTATTGACAAAAGCCTTGTAATTGGTGTTATTTTTGTCAGCCATACCAAAGCTTTTGACCTTGTCATCCATAACCTCCTGCTCCACACTCTCCTGTCTTTTGGTCTTGATGTCCCATTATTAAACTGGTTTTCGAGCTGTCTCTCTGGCCATACCCAATGTGTGAGGTGGGCAGGACATACCTCCACTTTCAGTGCCATAAGAGATGGTGTCCCCCCCCCCCCGGGGTCCATGCATGGCCCTCTCTTATTCACTTTATTTATCAATGAACTCCAGCAGCACTGTGGAGGTGCATCAGTTCAGTTTCACGAAGATGATGCTATCTTGTACAGGTCCTCTTCTGACCCTACCCTGCTGAATCTACACTTGCAACATGACTTCCATCTTCTTGAAGCTTGTCTCCTCAATAAGCTCTTGGTGCTCAACACTAAGAAAATGAAATCGATGCTCTTCTACCAATGGACCCCTAAGTCTAACCCCCCACCTCCCTTGATGATCAATTCTTCTCAAGGGGATCCCCTAGATCAGGTTCAATCTGTTAAATATCTTGGCATCACACTGGACTCTCACCTATCCTTTGGCTTGCATGCTTCAACTGTGGTCAAGACCATCCAACAAAAGCTTAGGCTGCTGTACTGCCTCTTACCCTACCTTACGTTCCCCTCCCAACTTGCCATAACGTCCTCCTCATTGCTCCCGCTCATCACCTATGGGGCACAAGCCATCACAATCAAAACTACAATTGGCTCCCAAGGGAAACCATTACACATAATGTCAGTCTACATACCCAACAACCAAAAATCAGTCTTTGATTCTATACTAACCAGTATAGCCCAGCTCCCCCCCCCCAAAAAGCGAGCTGATAATAATGGGTGACTTTAATATAAACTGGTTAACAAAAGCATCAGACCCCTACAAAGACGCAGCCAAAGTGCATGATCTGACCCAAGTAGTCCAGTCCCCTACAAGACAAGACCCCAGGACAGGAACTCGCACTCTCCTAGACCTCATCCTTATAAACTTCCCTAAGAACCTCTCTAATATCAAAGTTCTCCCAGATGTCCTCAGTGACCACTCTCCCCTCTCCTGCCACTGGTCAAACAAGAGCTCACCAAGCCAACCCAAAATATCCCACCAAAGGCACCTCAAAAAAAGGTGCCATAACCAAAATTATACACTCTCTTTCCACTAGTGACTAGACACCTGTCCACACCGCCCAGTCTGTTGACGAGGCACTTACCTCCTTTATTAACATCTTTAATACAGCCTGTGACAAATATGCCCCATTCTCAAAAAAGGTTATAAAAACAAGGGACACCCCGTGGATCTCACAGACCCTGCTAGATCAGATGCATCACAGAGATAATCTCTGGTATAGGGCACTGAACTCCCAGCTTCCCCATGACAGACAACTCTATAGAGAGGTGACAAACAAGTGCACCAGGGCTATTTGGCTAGCTAAGGCTAACTACTACAAACAAGCCCTCACCTCAACCTGGGGTTCTGGGAACAAGTTCTGGAGCAATGTCAAAGAGCTCTGCGGGAAAACCGAACACCATCACAGATGCTCAACAATGGTGCCCTCTCCCAGGACCCCACCACGATAGCCAATGTCCTGAACAATTCCTTCACGGACCTCAGTCACATACTCCCACCAAACTTCTTTGACCTTCCCCCTAGGGTCCCTGCTACCACCCACCTTAGGCCCACCCTCCCGCCTTGCTGGCTTAGAATGATCTCCTGTAGTAAGGCCAAATACTACCTCTCTAAAGCCTTACGTAACAAGAGGTATAGCAGTGACTCTATAGATCTCAAAATCCTCCGGCTAACACTAGACATGACACTTCCACACCTCACCAAAATATTCAACCACTCCCTGTGCCTAGGACAATTTCCTACTCTCTGGAAAAGGGGAATTATCATGCCAATCCTTAAAAAGGGTGATCCATCCGATCCTGGCAACTATAGACCCATCACGATGCTCTCCCCCCCAATAGCCCTCGAAAGAATAGTGTCAGACCAACTCACTGAGTACCTGGCTAGCCACTCTCTGTTGTGCCAAGAACAACACGGCTTCAGGACAGGTCACAGCACTACCACTGCCCTCCTTGAATTTACATCTTATATACACGAGGCTCTTGATCAGGGGGAAATAGCAGGCGCTATCTTTGTTGACCCAACCAAAGAGTTCGATACCGTCAGTCATGATCTACTTATCCACTTACTCCCCTCCCTCAATCTCGCCCCAGACACAATACACTGGTTTAAGAACTATCTCACTGACCAGACACAAGAAGTCAAAATCAACACCACCCTATCTGACAAGAAACCAGTTCATGTGGGTGTACCACAAGGGTCAATCCTAGGCCCTCTATTATTCACCCTCTTCCTGAACTCCATCCCAAAAGCCTGCAATGGTAAGCTTCTGCTCTCTGCAGATGACGCAGTAGTTTACTGGAAAGATAGCACCCCCAACTCCCTCCAACACACGCTTCAAAGTTACTTTCAAGAACTAGAAGACTGGTTCACAGATCATTGATTAATATTAAACTACACCAAAACCAAATCCATGATCTTTGTGCACCGCCAAAATCCCTACAGTTGCTCCCACCTTAACATCTCTAACTACCAGAGCATCCAAATTGACCAGGTCCTACAATTCAAATACCTAGGCATTACACTTGACACTTCCCTTACCTATCACATGCACATCAACCATCTCTCCTCCTCAGTAAACACCAGACTAGGGATCCTCTATAGGAACAGACAATGCCTCCCACCACAGGCCCTATGACTGGCAGTAACCAGCTCAGTCCTATCACTGATTGACTATGGGATTATAATACTGTACATGGGACAGCTGACCTCACAGCCCTTAATCGAATCAATCTTGACCTCAGTAAAGCCTGCTGACTGGTCACAGAAAGTGACCGACTTATCCACACCTGCCACCTCTACAAAAGAGCGGACTGGCTGATCTTCAAAGGTAGGCTAAAATACCACACTTGTCTCCAAGCCAAAAAGATACTCATGAAGCTTGCACCCACTTGTCTGCACTCCCTCATCCAACCTAACCCCCACAGGAGCACCCCAAGGCACCAGGCAAGCACTTCCATCCTTGTCCCCCACTGCAGGACCACACTAGGACAAAGGTCCTTCAGCTATCGGGCTCCCATCTGGCTCAATGAACTCCCTTCTTCCATCTCCCTGGCCCCTAGACTAGGCCAATTTAAAAATGTAATCAAGAGACATCTCATTGACTCCGAGACATGTAGCTGCAACGAATCACACTACACCACATCGACCCAGAGTTTATAATCAACCCTAGAGAGACTAATCAAGTACTGTAAATGTTTGATGCAATTATGTAAAGTACCAATGTATTCCTAATTTATGAAGCATGTTCAATCTTTCATAAAGAAATCTGTCTGTTTGTTTTGACGTGGAACCTTTGCAAAAGAGTCTCTGACTCAAAGGTTGTAATTCCGGAACTTTAATAAATAAATAAAAAAATCCCACCTATCTTCCCTTCAAGTCTGCACCTGTAACTAATGGTTCTAGGATTGTGGATATGTTATTCATCCACACTTATTGGCATGTCCCTTTCCCCTTTAAGGATCACCAGAAGGGTCTTAAGGCTGGCTCCTCCCACCCACCCAGGTGGTATAGCCCTTGTCTCCGACCCATGACGCCAGATCTTCCTTTCCGCTGAAAGATTCAGGTTCCCTCCTCTTTGATCTCGCTTTTTGTAGGCCCTGGCTTCAAAACCTTCGGTCATTCTGAAACTTCGACTCATTCGAGTTAGCGACTGTGATTCTCATCGTTCCATCATGGAAGATAAAACTTCCCCCGGATTTTTGCTGGTGCCCGTGTAGCCAAAAAACGTTGCGTACTGATCCGCATACCATGTACGTTTACTGTCTGGGTGTTGTACAACACCAAGACTTCACAAAGATATGTCTCGCTTTTCACCCGAATGCCCTCGATCTTCTCGCATGCCTCGAATTGGGCAGGCCCGAATAACGGAATCCTCCAGTGACATATGAAGAGGCCCGGTTGGTGGTCTCCCTGGCTGCAGGATCCGCCGAACAGCTGGAGTGAATGCAGGCCATCAAAGAAGAAGCAGTGCAGACCACAGAGTCTTCCTCTTGGTCATTTTTTGCTCCTCTCAACTTGAGCTCTACCTTTTCGGGTTCCTTCTGAGAGTTGTGCCAGTCTCTCCCCACTAAGGGTGAGGGACCTGTGGGCTCTCACTCCTCTCGGTCCCGTAAGAGGGATAAGGATCTGAATCAGTCTTTGTCTCAGCGAAGACACTCTTGGGATCATGAGCGATCTCACTCCCAGGAGCCGGCAGTATCGACTTCATTCTAAATGGCCTCCTCAGCCGCTGGCTTCTAGGCCCTGCCATCTGGCAGGTCGACCGAGGTCTCGTTCGACGAGGTTGAGATCATTCTCAATCCCATCAGTCTGTTGTCACCCATCCCGGTCGACAACTCTCTCAGTAGGAGCCTGGTCCTGTCTTTTCCCAATGAGGAGACCCAGCCAGCTGGGGATCTTGTCGAGGAACCAGTCCCTGATCCCAGGAAGTCACCGGTCCCACCAGTGCCTCCCGAGCAACCGACTCTGCCAGTCCGATCCAGGTCGAGATCTCAGACCCCCTCGACTGACAGGCCAAGGAAGACGCATAAGCGCTCCAAAAAGAGGTGATGCCATTGGGTCATCCTAGTCCTCCTCAGATGAGGAGAGACTTTGGCAGAATCTCCACCAATGCTATGAGGATCTGATGTGGTAGCAGCTGATCCTGTCCGGGCAGAAGCCGATCACGGTCTCTACTTTGGCCATTACTTGGCTTTCACCTCCTAGGCTGAAGCAGACTCCTTTGGAACCAGTGAAATCAGTTCCCCTGCCTGCGGAGCCGGCTAAACCTGCCCCTGTTCGGCCGATATTGGTCTCTCCACTGATTGTGGTGGGGCTGCCTCCTAAACAGCCTTTGGAAGAGGGTCCTTCAAAGGAAGCTTGGTCAACCCCAGGTCTTCCTCACAGGATCTCGATCAACCTCACACCTGATCACCCCAGGCATGTTGAGGGCAACTTTGGTGGCTGACCATTATATCCAGGTACCTCAGATTCAGACAACACCGACCTACACTCTCACCCGTGCAATGATGAGTCGGCTGGTGATCTGTCAACGGAGGAAGGCCCTTCATCCTTTCAAGGGATTCTCCACCTTATCTCCGAATCCATGGGGATGCCCCTGGAACCAATCCAGAAATGAGCGGAGTACCCGCTCACTGACATTCTGAAGAAAGGGAATACCCCGATGGAAACTTTTCCTGTGGCTGAAGCCATTGTTGGCCCGACCTTGGAGCTTTGGCAGCACCCTGCCTAGTGCCATCTGCCCAGATGGCCTGCAAGTATGCGGTACCCATGGGGTCCCTCTTGGGGTTCACAGAACATCCCTCAGCCAAGAGCCTTGTGACCCCCTCTGTGTTCAGACGTACAGGCAGTTCTGCTGACACTGATAGACCCCTGGACAAAGAGTCCAAGAAACTAGACCACTCTGCCAGGAAGATCTATGCAACCTCCATTTAAGCCTTTGTCAGGCAAGCTTGGCCATCATCATGGTGCACTTCTCCCTTGCCCTTCTAGGGAGCTTGGATGAAGTTCTCCCACATCTCCCTGTGACTTTCAGACTACGGTGAAACAGGTCCGGGACCAAGGCCGTGCTGTTGCCAAGCAGCAGCTTCAGATGGCTCTGGACACTGGGGACTCATGCGCCAGTTCGGTGGCAGCTGCATTTGCCTCACGCTGCAGGGCTTGGCTGAGGCGTTCCACCTTCATGGTGGATACACAGCACAAACTTGCTGAAGTTCCCTTCCTGGGCACCGATCTCTTCAGTCCAGTTGTGGATTGTCACCTTCAGCGAATCAAACAGTCCAATGCCACCTTGGACTCGGCTACTTCTGCTCAAAGAACTTCTGGCCCTAAGAAGCAGCAGAAGAAGAAGAAGCCTTTTTGGCACTCTGCTCCTGTTGCCCAGCAGTCCTCCTTTCAGGGAGCACAGCATCAGCAGGCACGCACCCCCAGCCCAAGCCCAGACCTCCCCAGGCCCACAGAAGAGGTTGAGGTTCAGGCCCTTGACCCTCTTCCTCCAAGCCTGCCCAGTGACAGGATAGGGTCGGCCACCCCTATTCCCGTCATGCCAGTTCTGGGTTCACCTGTGGGGGTTTGGCTCCCCCACTTCCTTTCTGCCTGGTCTGCTGTTACCATGGACAGGTGGGTCTTAGAAATGGTCGGCCAGGGTCTGCCTCTAGAATTCGAGCAGTACCCACCCAACTGAGTCAGCTCCCCACAGGAGGAGAGAGTATCAGCCAACACTCAGTCGGCTCTGAGAGATGACATAGCCAAGCTCCTCCTCAAGGAGGCAGTGGTCCGAGTGGCAGATCCTCCAGTCAACCCCGGGTTCATTTCCAGGTACTTCCTGGTCCCGAAGCAGACGGGGGGCTGGTAACCCATTCCAGATCTGCATGACCTGAATCAGTATCTCAGGCTGTGTACCTTTCAGATGGTAACTCTGTCCCAGATCATACCATCCCTGGAGCAAAACATGTGGTTCTGCTCACTGGATCTTCAGGACATGTTCTTTCACATCCCAATCCATCCATCTTACAAGCGGTTCCTTTACTTCAGGCAGAGGGAACCATTTATGAGTTCCAAGCCATGCCATTTGGCCTGTCATTGGTCCCACAGGTTTTCACCAAATGTATTGCAGTGGTGGCAGCCCACCTTAGGCCTCAAGGGGTGAGGATATACCCTTACCTCGATGACTGGATCTTAGCAGGTTCCACCCAGCAAGAGGTGAAGAGGTCCAGGTACCTGGCTGTCCAGACCTACTCTCAACTTGCCCTCCTGATCAATGAGACCAAGTCGGAGCATGTGTCTTCTCAACTGATGTGCTTCATCAGGGCAGAGTTCGACTCTCGCCGAGCCAGAGCTTGGCTCCCAGCAGACAGAGCGGAGGTTCTCTCCTCCTTTGCCCAATCATTTCTGGTCAGGCAATTGCACCCTGCATGGGACTTTCTGTGCCATCTGGGTTACATGGCAGCCTGCACCACCGTGGTCCATTGAGCCATGTGGCATATGTGCCCCCTTCAATGGGAGCTGGCTGCCCAGTGGACTCAGCACCTAAGTAATTTCAAACAGCTGATCACTGTGACCCAGAAGATGTGGTACACTTTCCAGTGGTGGATCATCCTAGACCAGTTGCAGGAAGGGATCCCATTTGTCCGCCCCGAGCCGACGGTCATCCTTACAACAGATGCCTCTCTCATGGGCTGGGGAGCCCACATGGGGGACAACAGGGCCCATGTGTTCTGGACCCCCAAGGAGTCCCATTACCAAATCAACCTGTTGGAGCCCAGAGTGGTCAGACTGGCACTGACAGCATTCGCTCAGCAGCTTCGGGGTCAAGTTGTTCAAGTCCAGATGGACAATACCATGATCGTGTACTACCTCAACAAGCAGGGCAGTACACACTCCTGGCTGAGCCGACTGGAGGCAGATCTCCTAGTCATCCATGTGGCAGGAGCCTCAAATCAACTGGCGGATGCCCTCAACTGCATAGGTGAGACATCCCACGAGTGGTCTCTCCATCCAGAAGTAGCTTACAGCCTGTTCTCCCACTGGGGAAAACCGATGGTGGACCTGTTTGCCTCCAGGGGAAAACAACAAGCTGAGGCTGTTTCATGCCTGCCCCCCTCAGCGGGGATCACTGCAGAGGGATGCCTTCTCAAGGCCATGGACCCCAGGCCTCTTCTACACCTTCCCTCCATTTCCCTTGATTCATAGGGTGCTCCTCAAGGTGAGGAGAGACAAGGCACAGGTGATCCTAGTAGCCCCAGACTGACCATGCCAGATCTGATATTCAGATCTCCTCAGCCTCAGCAACAGACTCCCGAGGAGTCTTACAGCTTGCCCGGACCTGATATCTGTCAATCAGAGTATGGTCCTCCATCTGGACCTTCAATCACTGCACCTGACAGCCTGGTACCTGAGCAGCTAGAGTTCCAGGCTTTGGGTCCCTCTGAGGATGTACTCACAGTAGTGGTAGCATCCAGAAAGGTCGACCAGAAAGTGCTATGCCTTCAAATGGAAAAGATTTTCCATTTGATGTCAGGGCAAGGGCCTGGACCCTCTGTCCTGTACTGTGGCTAGCATTTTAGACTATTTCTGGTCTCTGTCCAACGGAGGTCTTCGGTCTTTGACCCTTAAGTTGCACCTGGCAGCCATCTCTGCTTACCAGGCGTGGGTCTGTCAGCAGACGGTGGCACAGGAGAAGGTGGTCTGGTGCTTTTACAATGGCCTTGATCACATATCCCCTCTGGTGCATGAACCTCCACCTCCATGGGATTTACTGCTGGTCTTGGCAAAGCTCATGGGCAAGCCATTTGAACTGATGCACAAGTGTGAGATGTCACACTTGTCATGGAAGATGGCCTTCCTGGTGGCTATCACATCTGCCAGGACAAGGGAGCTCCAGGCGCACTTGGTGGACTCCCCTTATTTGGTCTTCTACAGGGACAAGGTTGTTCTGCGCCCCCACCTGAAATTCCTCCCGAAGGTGGTGTCAGAGTTTCACCTTAACCAGGTGTTGACTCTATTTGTGTTCTACCCGAACTACACCTCGGATGCTGAGTACAGGCTCCATACTCTGGACCTGAGACAAGCTCTCTCCTATTATAAGGAGAGGGTGGTGGAAATTTGGGGTGAGGTTCACCAGCTGTTTGTCATCTACACTGAAGCTGCCTGTGGCAGACCTGCAGCAAAGCGGATGATCACAAGATGGATTACATCTTGCATTGATCTCTGCTATAGGTTGGCGGGCAATGAACCTCCCAGAGGGATAAGAGCTCATTCTACCCACCATACCGCTGCATTGGTGGCTGCTTCCCTGGACATCCCTATCCAGGAAATCTGTTGGGCTGCCACCTGGAAGACAGCAAACACCTTCATCACCCATTACCACATTGACCTTGAGTCACGCCGGGATGCTGGTTTTGGGGCCTCAGTTCTCCAGTCTCTGTTCCCAAAGTATGGGGTGTGTGCCTTGTCTCCCTCCTCCTGGAGAACTGCTAGGAGTCTGCCAATAAGTGTGGATGAACAACATATCCATGATCCTAGAAAAACAGGTTACTCATCTGTAACAATAGTTCTAGGAGTGGTATATGTTGTTCATCCACACGGATCATCTCGACCTTCCCGGCTATGATGCACAAACCTGGCTTCCAGCGGGCTAAGATCTGGCATCATGGGGTGGAGCTGAGGGCTATACCACCTGGGCGGGGAGCCAGCTTGAAGACCTTCTGGTGATCGTTACAGGGGAAAGGGACATGCCAATAAGTGTGGATGAATAACATATACCACTCCTAGAACTACTGCTACAGGTGAGTAACCTGTTTTTTCCCACCCATACAATCTGGTTCACTTCTTCCCCCTCCATTGCCTCGTCCTGTTCCTTCCCAGGATCCTTCCTCACTCGGCTTTGCAATCTCTCCTGTGAGTTGTCCATGGGGTTACTCTTGTTGCATTGTGTCCTACTCTGTTAACTGTCTACTTCCTCGCCCTAGTCCCCTATTCTGCTTGAATCACTTGCCAACAATTTTGCACTGTATGAACTACTTTCTGCATTTATGTAATTATGTATATTTTTATAACCTTGCCTAAGCAACTTTTATTTATCTGCATCACTTGTTTTGCAGTATCTGCACTCACTGTATTATTTGTATATAATGTAATGTATATGTCTTGTATTATTTATATAGGTTCCACCTGTACAGGGCATTGGCGGCAGTGTGCCTGATTATTAGTGCACCATGTCCCGATGTCGCCATCCCCTCTTTTTGCAGAGGGCTGCATCTCCTGCACTCCCCATGTGGTGGGCTGTGCCCCCATGCCCCCCCTTTCTAAATATTCTAACTATGGGAAGGGTGGACCTCAGGGAGGGGTGGTGAATTCCACCATGTAGTGCCCTCATGATGGGTGCACTGCTGCTGGTGCACAGATGGCCAGAAAGGATTTATATATGCCTTTCTGTACATATATTGTGCTCTACATTCTATTGTACAAGTATCTTTGCAGACTTATCTTGCTTTACTTTTTATTGTCTGTACCTGCCCTTGTACCCTCCCCCAGGTCACCCCTGAAAAGGGGACTTTTGTCTCAGGGGGCTTACCCAGTTACCAAAATTCTAATAAATACAATTCTTCCAGGTGGAGCATCTTACTCCTCTCTGAAGATTTTATTTATTTTATTTTATTAAGATCTTGGATTAACACCTTTGAGAACAAGCTCAATTACATAGGGTCCATGTCAGAAATGAGACAAAAAAATAAACATGTTACTGGAAAGCAGTAACAAAACAATATACATGGTTAGCATAGACAATACATAATGATGTGTAAATGTCCATATTGTACAATGTATACCAACATTAAACATCATCAACACAGGGCTAATGAAAGGAAATTACAGGGCATGAGAGAAGAGCTTCAGCCAGAAGGCATCATCAGAAGAAAAGCAAGAGGTGAAAGAAGGCATAATTCAAGGTAGTGAAATGGTGGGCATCCGAGGCTAACTGGCCATTTGGGGGAGGGAGAGGGGAGGTGGGAAAAGGATGGGAGAAGGGGTGGGGGAGCGGATGAGGAGTGAGAGGGACGGCGACAATATTTAAACTAGTCTACTGGTGGGTGATAGAGTTAGTCAATCAGAAATAGAGCAAGTTGAGTTTGAAGAAGGCAATCACATCTGAAATTCGCAATTAGATGATTTCTAAGCTTTCTCTTAAAGGGGCCTAATTTACTCATAAAGGAGATGTCTGGAGGAAGAGCATTAAGCCAGTAAGGAGCTCAGTGCACAAAGATGGACTGGTGGGCAGGGGTGCACATCTGCTGGACTGCCAAAAGCATAGGTTCTGGCAGCAGAGCAAGGCCTGGCCTCACATCAACCATGGACCTTCACACTGTTTGCCTAGTGTTGGTGGAATTTGCACAGTTGGCCCAGGATTGAGTGGTCCAGTTTAACACAAACAAAATGACCACCATATTCTTCCTGAACAAACAGGGTAGTATGCACTCCTTTCTTTTGTATTAGTATTGTGGACATGGTTTCCAGCATGATCCTTAGTGTGGACCTAGTAGTGGTCAGAGGCTGAGTAAGTACTCCACACATTTGATGTTTGCAAGGCTGTGCTCATCTACCAGGAGCATACAGTGAAATTTTGTAGTGAGATTCGCCAGCTGTTCTTAACATAGCTGAAGCCACCTTAGGCAGACTTGCAGCCAAACAAATGGCTGACTGAAGGATCATCTCCTGCATAACTCTTTGTTACAGGTTGGCTGGGGAGGAGCTATGCATGGGGGTGAAAGCTCACTCCGCTAGGCATGCTGCTGCTTCTGTTGCTGCTGCCAAGTACATCACCATTTCTAAAATATGTAGATCTGCTACTTGGTCGAATGCACACACATTCATCTTTTATTAGAGCATCAACTTGCTCACTCATCATGATGCTATCTGTTGGTCCTTAATCCTCCATTCTCTATTCACCTTATTTGCAGTCCACAGCTTGCCCCTCCTCCTGAGAACTGACAGGACTCCGATTCAGTGTGGATAGTAAACTGAATCTAGGTAGTTAGAAATAGAGGTTTCTTACTTAAAATCATAGGTCTGTTACAAGTATTCCATTCACATCCATAAGTCTCACTCAATCTCCACTTGCAAGACTTACTTTGGATATCAGTTCCACTGTGTGGACCTGAGTGCATCGGAGGCAGAGCTAGAGGCCCACATGATTAGGTGATAGGAGTCAAGCTTGAAAATTGTTCTGGTGACTGGGCAGGCTCAGTGGAAGACTGCCTAAGTATTCCTGTGACTATAATACTAGTCGTAGAACTATGGTTACACATAAGTAATATCCTTTCACTTAACGTGTTTGCCATTTTAAACATTTTTTAAAGATTTATCTTTTTTTTTATTTAATATGCTTCATTATTTTAAGCCCATACACACTTACACTCTTGTACAGTGACAATCAAGGCATCAACATGTTAAACAGAAAGGGTGATACATGAGTCTTGTGGGATGCAGGGGAAACATTATAAGGAGTACATTAAAACAACTACCACTATTTAGGACAAGACATACCCAATTAAATGATCTCTCCCCCATCCCTCCCCCTCCTCTCCCTGTGCAATACCCCCCCCCCCGGAGACATGACTCAAGGTAGTATACACAACATGGCTCAGCAGTGAGCTATATCAACAAATAACAGGAGAGTACTGAATTCATGTGCTCAGAGGGCCAAATTGAGCAGAACCTGAGGAAAAATGTCCAAGACTCTGGAATGGAAATATATCCCTGACAGAAGAGGTCAAGTTGTTAAGATGGCTTCCAACATCCCCCACCTCTTAATATATGATGCAGACTGATGCTTTAGACTAGCAGTTTGTTTTCTCCACTCTGAGGTTGAACAAGATTTCATTCAGCCATTCAGAGTAGGGAATAGCATCGTGGTCAAGCCAGTGTCAAAGAATCAACCTTCTCACAGAAAGTGCTATTAAAGATATGTGGAATCTCCTCTCTAACGCTGGTATGTCAGTCGCCTGCCCAAGCACACAGATTTCTGGAGTAAAAGAGTTTTGTAGGCCTAGTAAAGGGTCCTGCTCCATTTTGAGCTTCTCCCATAAAGGAGCAACTTTAGGGCATCCCCAAAGAATGTGGAAGAGATGTCCTTCTGCCCCACTACATCTTGAACAGTAATCATTGGGAAGTTTCCCCATCTTAGAGATGTTGTGGGGGTGAAGTAAATGTTGTGCAGGATATAAAACTGTGATACATAACCAACCATAGTTTATCTCAATTTAGGGAAGACTCAGGGAAGATGGAGGTCCAATATTCTGATTTACCTATGGCCTTTGGGAACAGTTGTTTGAATAAACATGAGGCCAAGTGGGAGACAGAATGGGACTGAGATGCCAATGTGATGATTTGAGTAAGGAGGTCACTACGGTCTATGTCCCAGTTGTTAGACCCAAACCAGGCAACTAGCATATGCTGAAGTTGGAAAATCTTAAAAATGCTTCTTGTTGGGAGATGGAATTGGGTCAGAAGTTCTCGATTACTGGGAATTAATCCCTCAACTGGAAGATGGGATACTAGTTTGCCTTGAAATTCAGGGAAGGTCAGATGGGACAACATAGTTGCACCTATTTTAAAATTTGGGTTTCCCCAGAGAGGTTGTGTGATATCTCGGGAGCTGTTATAATGCATAGCTTTGCATAATTGAGAGTGGACTTGCAAAGAGGTAGTAATCACTGTATTTTTAAAGACAGATGGCAAATTATTGAGGAGCACATAAAAAATACAAACCGGTTCTATACCCACTTGTTGGAATAACTGAATTTCAATTTGAAGCCAGATCGGGGTATATTGAGATTATGAATTCCTGATAAACCATCTTGCATACTTTGAGAGGTGTGAGAGGGGCTGGCCAGGTAACAAATGTAAAAATTTGGGAGTTAGAGCCCCCCTAGATGCCTAGGGGCCCCCAGTTTAGTAAAAGATCTTTGGGGGCATCTGCCCTTCCATATGAAGCATGTAATGATTGAGTGGAGCCTCTGGAACCAGCTACAGGGGATAAATATATTTAGCATATTCAGGGGTTAGAATACCCGGGGAAGAATATTCATCTTGGCCACACTAATACATGCCTGTAGGGAAAGGTAGAGGAAATTCCACCTATCAAGATCTTGTTTAATGATTTCCACTGTTTTGTATAAATTAAGTTGTTTCACTAATGACTGATTTTGGGATGGGTAACACCAAGATATTTTAGACTTGTCACCCAGGTTAGCCCTAGGTAGGCATACTCGGCAGGGACTGTTTTTGCATTCAAGGGCATGATTATAGTTTTTTCCACATTGAGCTTGTATCCAGAATATTTCCCAAATTCAACAATTATGAGAAGCACTTCTGGGATAGATGAGTGCAATCTGGAAAGATGCAATAAAATATAATCTGCATAAACAGACTCGGAGATCAAAGGTACCCACTGGGACACCTGTAATTAAAGGGGAAGATTTAAGCAAACTGATCAGTGACTCCAACTATAAATTTAAAAGAAGGGGAGACAGGGGGCATCCCTGCCAAGTGCCTGAGGAGAGCAAGAAACCCTTAGAAAGTATACCATTGCAATATACCTTCGCTTGCAGGTTAGTATATAAAACCCAGATCCATTTTATAAAACTGATAGGGAAACCAAATTTCTCCAGCACTAAGAACATGAAATCCCATTGAACCCTGTTGAATGCCTTCTCTGCATCCAGGGAGACTAGGGCCATAGGGTGCCTTGCTCCTCTAGATGCGGAGAAGACATGCGTCAGCTTTCTCAAGTGGTCCACTGAGGTTAAAGATTTATCTTACTCAGATTTGTTTGTGCTGCTGCTACATTTTCCGACTAACAAAAGATTCCAAAGGTAGTAGTTATGTATGTATATTCTTGTTATCATAGCATAAGTACTGTGCAGAAGCAATCTGACACAAAATCTTTTGAATTGAGGATTAAATTCAATATGCTAGTTGATGATATAATCAACATCATCTGGTCTCTGGTTTGTGGTCAATGCTGGGACTATAGCTGGGTTCAGACAAAATGGGATATGTAATAGGGCTTCAGGACAGACTTCATGAACTTGGAGAATTTTCAAAAGGAGCAGATGGAGACTCACACTCATTTTCTGCCTGTGCCTTTGCCTGCCCGATTGTACCCATATTCAGGAGCCCTATTTTCGATGGGTCCCATGTTTTTCTGACAGTTTCCATGATTTGCGTCATCCTGCAATAAAAACATTGTGCATGTGACAAGAAATAGTGCATGTTTTAGTTGTTTTATTTTATTGGTACTAGTGTAGGAAAACCTTTGAGCACAAGTGTTCTTTTTCAAAGGTTCTGCAACAGGAATGGTTACAATGTGACAATACAAGGCAGATAGTGAGACATTACAAATGATACCAAAAAAATGCTAGGGCAATAAAGATTTACAGAGGATACAACAATGCATGTTAAGTTCAAAGTGCAGCTAATCAATATATGTATCATTAGGTACAAGAACAGTGAGCATGGAACATCAAAGTGGGGGACAGTCCATGATGGCACTGTGAGTCAGCGCAGTGGAGAACAGAGTAAACCCCTCTCTGTAACAGAAATTAAATCCAACTGGAATGAGATCTGTTTCAACCAGCATGTTTGAGTGTTACTTGAGTTTTGAATATTATAGGCACAAGAAGTTGTACTTTTTTTCTTTTTTCTCTCCCACTCTCGGCTACAAAATACTGCAGTCCGTAAACTGAGACACCAAATAAAACCATGTGTACAAGTGAAGCCGTTATAGGTAAAAGGCTCGGAATGACCGCTGCTGTGGGCATGCATGTTACTGGCTCTGTGATTTTTCCCCTGTAGCTTATTTCCCTGTCTTAAGTTTGTATGCCTTTGGGAAAGAAAAAAAAAAAAGAGGAACGGAAAACTGTATGATAAAAAAAGAACAAAGGATGCCAACATTCTACATTTCAGTGATGAAAAGGGCACTAATCTGTGGCTCCAGGAGCATGGCTGTGCTTTCATCTTCAGTTCCTGTTTTTGAGAACAGTGGTCAACAAATAGTCAATAAGTGGACCTTTGAAGTGGTAACGTTAAAGAAGCTTTAATTCAGCTCCGTTTCTTGTGTCTGGATTTAAGATGGGGAGCTGTATTCAATAAAGAGGAAACAGGAGCAAATTTATTTCCGCTTATATTATGATATAAACCTGCTTCTTAACTCTGATTGAAGCTACAGTCTCTATCTGCTTAAAGCTGCTTTAATAATCATACCTGCTGGTTAAAAACAGTTCTAATTATGAAGCCTTGAAGTGTGTTAGGAAAAATAAGTTAAATCACCAAGTTTCAATTATAGTGAATAAGGTTATGTGACTTTAAAATCCCAGAGAGTCCACAGAGGGGTTGCCAGGATATATGCGGTCTAATAGTAGGACGTAGCATTCAAAGCAGTTTAAAATAACCTTAAGATGTAGAACTTGAAGCTGTTTAAAATAGCTTAACACCCAGAGCAGAAAAATGCCTGCCAAGCCAAGGGCAGCCAAAGAAATCAAATATTTTTTTCCTGGAACCAATACTAGACAGCATAATAAAACTGAAGCAGCTGTTAAAGAATCTGCACCTGAAGCAGGCAAATATGGTGCAAAAAAGCAATTCATTTTTTTCCCAGCAGAATAACACAGATACACAAATCAAATAAATATAACCACTATGATTGTGATTAATACAAGGGAAAATTCAAACAGTGATCATGATTTAACTTTTCTTCCCAGTACTAGTTTGGATCAAAGCATTCCAACTACTGAAGCTAATGCTGAAATAAACTTACAGCAAATACATCAAGGGGACACTAAAAACATGCAATATATATATATATATATATATATATATATATATATACACACACACACACAAATGGATGGCATGGTAAAAGATGTTTTGAAAAGTTCAGCTATTATCGCTAATCCATGTATCTCAAAATCACAAGTGGTCAAACCAAATACAATTACAGAAGGTGAAAAGGGGAATGAGGCAGTCAATGTTAAAAGTTCCAGACAACTTCAATTTTCCCCTTAATAAAAATATAGGGAGGGCTATAAGTAAAAATGCTAAAAGTGTACCATCAAATTACAATTTAGAGCAAAAATAATCTGAACCAGAAGTTGGAAATTAAGATGTAGATATTGTTACTGTAGCTCAGAATATCACCCCTCCCCAAAGTCCAGAGGAGAATGATCTTAACTCATCAACAGGTAAATCAGGCTCAGTTATCAAATTCTGATTTAAACCTCCTCTTGAATGAAATGATAAAAGGCTTTAAAGACGTCAGTACCCAAATTAGGCAAGTAACTAATGAAGTAGCCTGTGCAAGAGAGGAAATTAAAGGTATTCATCAAAGGGTTAATGAAGTTGAGAACAGAGTCTCTGAAATTGAAGATCATTTCCCTCAAATGGAAATATAAATCAATCAGAGTGCTAGGAGGTGAAAAGAACTTAAGGAGGAAATTGAATGGACTGGAAAGCCAGGAGGAGCAACTACAAATTTCTGAATATTCCAGAGGGAATAGAAGGAATGGATCCTATATCTTTTACGACAGACTGGTTACAAAAACATTTAAACAGAAATCCAGAACAGAATCCAATAGAACTTTTAAGAGTACAAAGAACACCGGGAAGGCTTTCTAATACTAAAGAGTGCTATCCATGAATAATATATAGTATGTGCATTTTCTCAGATACTGTACCAAAATAGGGAGGAAGTGCTCCAGTATGCAAAAAAATAAATAAATGGTTTTTGGACCTAACATTCATTAAAAAAGTAAGGCATTTAACCTTTAAAATCCCTGTTGTGGGAGCACAACATAAAATATTTTAGCATTTAATGCCAAATTCATTAAACGTTTGCTTTAATGTGAAACATAGCATGTTATATAACACAACTGAAGCAGCACAGTTCATTAAGGAAATTATTGGTCTGAAACATCTGGATGAAATGAATCAAAATGTGAAAAAAACACAACAATCCTTAAATAATGAAGTAGTACTAGGCAACTTGCAAACTTAAGAAATTACATATTTGGCTCCGTGTAAGAGCTCTAAAGATGTGCTTCTAGACAGTGATTCTTCACCTATGCAACATGAACTAGAGGAAGTAATGAATGAAAATGAACCTTCCTTTATACTTTTAGAGATCTTGGGACATTCTTCTAAGACAGATGGGACTTAAAACCTTTGGCTCATTGCCTTCTGGAAAAAGGTCATATCACAATATTAATTTGTAACATAAAGGTTGAAACTAGATCTAATTAAAAGGGAGATGATGAAGGGAATGGTGTTCTGGTTCTCTCACTCTTGCTATACAGTAGGTTGTCTCTAGAAAATATGATTTCTGGTAAAGGCCTCAGAGAGATTACAGGCCGAGCAGATGGGGGATTTTGGGTGGGTGGGTATAATTATAGGGGAGAATAATTTTGTATGTATGCATTTCAAAAGTGTAGTCATAGATAGTTTTGTTTTGTGTTTAATGCTTAACAGTTTTTCTTGAGGTAATACCAAGAGTATCTATATAAAGAAGAACACTCGGAGAGCTTAAAGTAATGTCATGGAACATTAACAGATTTAATAATTCGATAAAAAGGAAAAAGGTCACTACGTTTATTAAAAATTCAACATCAGATTTTATACTGTTTCAGAAAACTCACCTAAGCACAATTGAAGCTACTACATTTGATAAGTTATGGGGAGGAGTAACTATTAATTCTTACTGGGACAACAAAACATGTGGGGCATCGATACTTTTGAAAAAAGATCTAAATATTAACATATTGAACACTTACATAGACATTCAAGGGAAATTTGTCATCACAGCTATCACATTTAATTGGCTGGCAGTATAGCCTAGAGATTAGAGTAATGAGCTGTGAATGAGCTTAATACCTGCAGACCTGGGTTTGATTTTCATAGCCTTCACTTGCATACTGTGTGACTCTGAGCAAGCCACTTAACCAGCCCAAAGCTCCTAGGTTGCCCCAGAAAACAGGCACTTGTACCTAGTGGGCTTTACCCGGTTAACAGTGAATAAATAAAATAAATAATGAAACAGTATTTATTTATTTAGCTTTTGTTTACCGGGTAAGTACACTAGACAAGTAGTATGCCTATTTTCAGGAATGACCCGGGAGAGCACAAAACATACAGTATACATACATGGCAACATTGGAGAAACAGCATGATACAGTAAAAAACAGCTATAACAACGCTTGTATAAGGGCAGAGATACTGCCACACATAGTACAAATTGTTACAGGACATAGATAGACATTAGAATCACTGAATACATATTTCATAGACCATCATGGACTCAGAGTGAACAATAGTGGACTGCAGAGTATTACATTACAGAGACTAGGAGCAGTCACATCTTGTTGTTTGTTTTAGGTGGGACCACAGGGAGGAGCGAAAGGTCCCATGGGAAGGGGCAGAGTGAACAGAGTCCGGAATGGAGTTCCAGAGCCTAGGCACAAAAGCGGCAAAGTCATGATCCCCCATAAGGGTCCAAGTAGGGGGAACTTTAAGCAACTCGGCGGTCTGTGACCTGAGCTGGTAGGGGATGGCATCCGGTTTTGGGAGGAGATGCGCCTGTCCCGACGGTATGCCCGTGGCAAGCACTTTCCTGGTGAAATTTCCTACACCAAGGATCAGGAATTCCGCAGGGGGGGGCCAGTTGAGTTTGTCATAGAGCCCACATAGGTGGGTGAGTTTGGGAGCAGCAAGTGCAAACCGACAGGTATCATTATATGCCGTGTTCCACCAATTAAGATGGATTTGAGGTGACCTGGCAAATAGGTGGTATCCATAACTAAGGGAGGGGAGAAGCACTCCCCTCACAAGTGCCAGCCTCGCTCCCGGAGTCAGGTTGTATTTGGCCCTGTAGGCAAGGCCAAGCTTACACCTGGTGGTTCTGCAGATGTTTTGGATATGGCTTCCCATGTCAAGTTGTGGGTCGAGGGTGACCCCAAGATATTTAATTGAGCTCGCTGTTGGCAACAGGGGGCCTCCATCACAAGCTATTTTGAGCATAGCTGATGGGGCTTTTAACTTGGCCGTGGAACCAAAGAGCATGGCCTGAGTTTTGTTAGGATTCAATACCAGTCTATGGTTGGTAATCCAGGCCGAGACTCTGCTGAAGTCTTCAGATAGGCACTGGTTAAGGTCAGCACATTACAAGCATGGGCCACTAGCACAAGGTCATCTGCATAAAGCGTGACTTGGCAACAAGAGGTGACCCGTGGGAGTTGATTAATAAAAGTGAGAATAGGAGAGGTCCAGTACGATCCTGGGAACTCCCATGGTCACAGCCCTAGGCTCCGAGAGGACCTTGTTAAAAGCAGGTGCGCTGCTTTCACCCGTTAGGTAGCCCATCATCCAACTCATGGCATGCGGAGAGAACCCGAGAGCCCTGAGCTGCTTCCCAGTAGGTCATGGTTGACAAGGTCAAAAGCTTTTGACAAGTCAATAAATATAGCACCTGACAGTTTGCCCTGATCCATGGCGGATCTAATACTAGAGGTTGCAGTAATCAGGGCAGTAGTGGTACTATGACCCTTCTGGAAACCATGTTGGGCCCCAGAAAGCAGCTCATGGGTATCCACGTACTCCGAGAGTTGCTCCGCCACAACCTTTTCCAGGAGTTTACCAAGGGATGGGAGAATAGCAATAGGGCGATAGTTGTCAGAGAGTTTGGGATTTCCCTGCTTCAAAACAGGGACTATCCTTGCCTCCTTCCAGATGTCAGGGATTATCCCCGAGCTAAGGGATAGGTTAAAGATATGGGCAATCAGAGGGGCAATGTAAGCTGCTCCCAGCTTGAGAAGCCTGGGCTCAAGGTTGTCAGGCCCTGCACTGGAGTGCTGGGAGAGGGCAGCCAAGCAGTTCCGAACATCAAGGACAGACACGGCCTTAAGATTAAATACTCTCCGAGGAGAATGTTCACTCTGCATCGGAGGATATTAGCTGGCGACCCCCATCGGTCGTGAAATGAGAGGTGAGGGCCGAAAGGTCGGAGAAGTGGAGATTGAGGTGGTCAGCTATAGTGTGGGGATTATTGCATGAGACTCCATCAATAATCATGTCCACGACACCCGAGTGATAGGGCCCACTGACAAGGGATTTAATGTTCCTCCAGAACCTCCTAGGATCTCTGACAGAGCTAAGTAGTGCCGATTTATAGAACTTACTTTTGGCAGCCCTAATGGCTTTTTTACACCGATTCCTGAGTTGCCGATATCTCAGGAGATTAGCAGGATCTCTGGAACCCTTAGTACTTGCCCAGCATTTGTCTCTCTCCCGCATCTGGGCAAGTAAGTCACCATTCAGCCAGAAGGTGGCTGTTCCCCTCACCCTCCAGGTGACCCTGGAGGCGTGTCTATCTTGGAGAACACCAAAGGAATGTATGAAGCAGGAGGCTGCCACTGAGGGGTCAGAGGCTTCAAGCACCCTGGTCCAGTCAGTACATCCTAGATCGGCCAGGAAAGCCTCAGGGTCAAAACTGGAGTATTTTCTTACTTGAATGATTTTGTGTGGAATTCTAGGGGAGGGGATTTTCCAGACACAGTAAGTATATACATTGGAAACAGTTTATGCCCCCAACAATGCCTCTATCCATTTTAGTGACTTTTTTTTCTTAAGTTAACAGAGTTTCAGAGACCATATATTGTATCAGGTGACTAATCTGATTTTAAATTCTTCCATAGATACTACAGCTAAATACAGAACATTAAACAGAGCTGCTGAATTTGTATTTAATAGAATGAGTGATTTAGGTTTAATAGATTGTGGGTGTAATCTTTATACAAGGATGAAAGAATAGTCTTATTTCAGCTAGGTATCTTACATATTCTCATACTGATATAATTATTTGATCGATATCTTTATAGTCTCAAGCTGTAGACATCAAATGTTTCCCTATAACAATTTCTGATCATGCTCCTATCAGCCTTTTTCTAGCTTCCAGGGACACCATCAGACAGGGTATGTGGAGATTTGACCCTTTACTACTGAAAGATGAACATTTTAAAGAAGTAATAGTTAAAGAAACTGGAAGGGTTTTCGAGCATAACATGGGGGAAGGTTTTACCCCTAATATAGTTTGGGACACACATATAAAGCATTCATGGGGGGGCAGTATTTCCTATGCTGCTAAGAAGGAAAAAAGAAAGAATCTGAAAAATTAAAAGAATCTGGATCTCAAATAACACAGTTACAAAAATGTAATTCAATATATAATAACAAAAAGTGCACTTCAAAAAATTGGAGAAGTTGAGACATGAATACGACTCTGTATTAAATGAGAAGGTTGAAAAATTGGTATTTTTCACATAACCTAAATACTCTGCATACTATAGGCTGGTAGAAGTGGAAAATTACTAGCATATTTAATTCCAAAAGAAAAGTCCCAATGAGTAATAGAATTTATAAGTATTGATGGCTAACTAAACAGTTACACTTCAGATCTTGTAGAAATTAATAATAAATGTGTGTAATATTATAAAACTTTATACAAGATGCAAGGTATTTCAGATGCAGTTAATAACGTTAAGGATTTATTTATTTATTTTATTTTATTTAAACAGCAGTTTGGAAAACCTTTGAGCCGTAGGCTCATTTACAAAGGTACCTTGTCACAGTAAGACAAACCAAAATACACAGTATAGCAGTACAACACATAAGTATCACAGTAAATTAAGACATAGATACAAACAAGCTGGTACAGGTAGGATGGATGCAAACAATACCAGAGTTATGTCGTCCTTAGCAGCTTAGTAATAAGCTTTGTCATAAGTATTGAGTACGGCTTTGATTAGTGGCAGTTACAGCATCGGGTGTTAATAAGGTGGTTACGTAAGGAAGTTTTGAAGCACAATATAGTTGGAGCTTCGGAGATGGAGGAGGGCAGTGTGTTGAACCAGGAGGGGGCCCTAAAGCTGAAGGCTCTTTGGCTGTGAGAGGTCCTAGCTCTAGGGATAACAAGAGAGTTTTCCCAGAGGTCCAGTATGAACTAGTGGGACAGGCGGATGGTGGTGGTCAATCCTGGTGGGAAAGCCCAAGGAGGGTCTTTTTGTAAGGGTACAGGTAAGATATTTGAGGCGCTCATTGAGATCAAGTACCAGTGCTTTAGCATACAGCAGACAGGTGTGTGTCATCCTAGGTGCTCCAGTAATTAACCTGCAGGCCTTATTCAGAGTGCGAATTTTTATGGGAGTGCGGTCTGATCAGCAGCACCATACACCGGCAGTCCATAGTCCACTAGGGACAGGATAGAGGAGGTGATCATGTAGTCAAGAGCTCCGGGGAGACAGTGTTTATATCGATGTAAGATGCCCAATTGATATTATTAGTGGCAGTGGCTAGGCAGCGATGTGTCCATGGAAGGAGAGGGAGGGGTCAAAATGGATCCCTAGGTATTTATAGAGCAAACTTGTTCGAGTGGAATGAGGACCCAGAGTGAATGAGGAGTTTGAAGTTGCAGGACTTGTTTTGGGGATGAGTGAAGAACATGGTTTTTGTTTTTTTAAGATTTATCACCAATCTATGTTCCTTGAACCAGCCCTCGGCTTCAGTGAAGGACTTCTGCAGCAAATCCTGGAGGGCAGTAGGGTTACGATTTGAGGCAAAGATGACTGCATCATCAGCGTACAATAGAATGTTCCCCGAGCAAGAGCGTGGAAGGGTGTTAAGGTAAAGGGAGAATAGTAAGGGGCCCAGAATGGAGCCCTGGGGAACCCCAGAAAAGATGGGACAGATGTCTGAGTAGGTCCCATTAATTTTTACACACTGTGAGCGGTCAGACAGATAACTGGTGCACCAGGAGATAGGCCCAGCAGCAAACCAGAGACTAAGGGCATCAAGAAGGAGGGGTGGAGACAGTGTCAAAAGCTTTTGAGAGGTCAATGAAGACAGCACCAGCCAGAAACCAGTGTCTAAGGAGGAGTGGAGAAAGTTGGAGAACTCTAGGAGGGCTGTGTTGGTACTGTGGCCGCTCGGAAGCCATGCTGCTCAGGACAAAGGACATTGTAGGTGGAGAGGTAGTCAGAGATTTGAGAGGCCACCACTTTTTCCAAGGCCTTGGAGAGAGGAGAGAGAATGGAGATCGGTCGATAGTTTCCAGCCACAGTCCTATCACCACCTTTAAAGATAGGGGTGACAGTGGCAACTTTCCAGGCAGTTGGAACCTTCCCCAGGCAAAGAGAGTGGTTGATGAGGCATGTGATCGGGGTAAGGACTGTGTCTAAGACCAGCCGTAGGATACACGGATCCAGGGTGTCACTGCCTGTACTATTACTCTTGAGGGCAGTGACAAGGTGCGGCCTAAGTTCTTGGGCAGAAACACGGCGGAGGAGAAAATAAGGGCGAGAAAGATTTACGGCAGGTGCTGGGGGAGGAGGGTCAAAAAAATTTGTAGGGAGGATAGGGCTAAGGTCAGTGAATGAGGTGTTGAGGTGGTTGGCTATGAGGGCTGTGTCTGAGGAGATCACACCATTAATGTTGATCTGGGTGGGTGGGAGTGTGCACTCCCATTTAACTGTTTAATGTTATCCCAGAAGGTTCTGGGATTCCCCCATGAAGCAGTGAGTGAGGACCGATAGTGCTCAGACTTGGCCTTTCTGATGGCCCGAGTGCACTTGTTTCAGGCGGCAGCACATAACGGTGCCATAGGTTGTCCCTATGTTTGAGCTGGTGGGTCAAAGCTGGGGTAACCCAGGGGGCATTCTTCCTTTTAGAACAGCGGGTCAACACTGGGGCAAAGATATCACAGGCATTATTAAAAGTTTGGGTAAAGAAGGAGAGAGCTGTGTCGATGTCAGGAGTTGCCTGTATAGGAGACCAGTCAATTTGGGACAGAAGTTCCTTAAGTTTTATCAGTCCACCAGGTATTAGACGCCGCCGGCATGTGGACTGTGCTATGGGTTTGGGGACTGAGGTTGACCAGTGGAATAGAATGGGGGAGTGATCGCTGAGAGAGTCTGGGAGGACTTGTACATTGGGGATCTGATTAGGGTGGTTGGTGAGTACCACATCAAGCAGGGTACTGGAGCCTCTCTTGGGGTTAGTCCTGGTAGGGTGGGTAACTAGTTGCATTAGGTCTATTGCAGAAAAGGAGTCTCGGGTAGAGGAGGAGGAGGGGCTGAGCCAGTTGACATTTAAGTCACCCACCAGAATTTGATCAGCGGAAGGAGGTAGAGAGGTAAGGTATTCTGTAAGAGAGGCAATGGCCTGCGTTTGGTCCCTGGGGGGCACGTATGCAGTAGTCAGATAAAGGGTCCCTTTAAGGTCAGGGGTTAGTTTCAGCGTGGCGCCTGGGCCCTGAGGTCAAGGATGGGAGTGGGCAGGGCAAATGCAGGGAGAGATTCCTTGACATAAATAGGCAGCGCCGCCCGCCTCCCAACACAGTCGGACCGGAAAAGGGTGAAACCAGGAAGGGAGACTAGGAGTCAGGAAGATTTCGACAGCCAAGTCTCAACCAGGGTGATGACATCAGGGTTAATTGATGTGACCAGGCATTGTAGTGAGTCAAACTTTTTTAGGAGGCTGCAGATATTCATGGAGACCATGCATAGGCCTGTGGTGTGAGTTGGGGAGCTCCTGGGAACCGGGCCAGGGTTTGGATGAATGTTCCCTGACAGGAGTAGTAGCATGACTAACACCCTGGCTGGGAGATGGTGAGAGGTTTTCCTACGATTGACATGAGAGGGAGGGGGGGAGGCTAAGGGAGCAGGGGGTGGGCAGGGAGGTACAGGAGGGGAAAGCAAGAATAAGAAGACACCCAGATGTGCCTGAGGTGAAGAGAAAGCTAGGGGGAGGGCAGGGGGACGGGGACACACAGAGGTCCCAAGGGGCAGGAGAGGAGGTTCAGGAGCAAGGGGAGGGAGGGGTGCCAGGGCACAGTGTGGACTAGCAGATGGGTAAGTGGGTAAGTGCACTGCTGAGTGGGGATGAGGCACAGGCAGAGGCGTGAGGCAGGGCCAATACATTGTGGTGAGCAAGATCCCAGGAAGTAGTGCTGTACAGGTAGGGTAGGAAGTAGTGAGGGAGCATAGGTCCTCTAGTGGCCAACAGGTATAACCTGCAAATGGGAAAGTGGGAGATAGGTTCTGGCAACAGGACGTGATATCACGGATGTGATGTCACGGGGTGGATCCTTAAATTGACAGCCCCCCTGGTGGAGGGGTGGTTGGAGGCAGGGCAGACGGCGGCCAAGCACCGCCGGGCTAGCACCCTCTGCAGGCATCCAGATGAAGAGAAGAGGCTATCTTTACCTCGAAAGTTATCAGGCTGGAGATTTGGCTTCCTCAGCTACTCAGGTGAGCTGCTTGTTGCTTCAGTTGCTTGATTGTCCCGAGTGCCTAGCTTGGGGAACTGCCTATGTTGTGGAGAAAACAAAGTCTCTCATTACTATGCAGCGGGAGAATATGTTGTGACTTACACAAAGGAGCTCCACTCTAAGCAAACAGGGCTATTCCAAAATGAGGTCACACTAGGACCCAGCTAACCTAATGCCTTCAGTAACAAGCACAATTAGCTCAATACCACCATACTAAACAAGTCTGATCTATATTAGCTGCTTGGTATATCTGGCTTTAAGATGAAATCAGCAATTAGCTCCAAATACCACCATATTAAACAAGTCTGATCTATATTAGCTGCTTGGTATATCTGGCTTTAAGATGAAATCAGCAATTAGCTCCAAATACCACCATATTAAACAAGTCTGATCTATATTAGCTGCTTGGTATATCTGGCTTTAAGATGAAATCAGCAATTAGCTCCAAATACCACCATATTAAACAAGTCTGATCTATATTAGCTGCTTGGTATATCTGGCTTTAAGATGAAATCAGCAAGGCAGCTCTAGAAAAGCCAGTGAGTCCCTAGCTTTACACTTCAGCATTAGTAGCACAAAGAGAATCAAATAACAAGCCCACCCAGTGGTGAACAGGAACAAAGTTCATAAAATATAAGTGTTCATCAGGTAGCACCCCTCTGCAGGCGTCCAGACGAAGAGAAGAGGCTCTCTTTACCTCCCGAAAGTTATCAGGCTGGAGATTTGGCTTCCTCAGCTACTCAGGTGAGCTGCTTGTTGCTTCAGTTGCTTGATTGTCCCGAGTGCCTAGCTTGGGGGAGGCTGCCTCGAAAGTTATCAGGCTGGAGATTTGGCTTCCTCAGCTACTCAGGTGAGCTGCTTGTGCTTCACTTGCTTGATTGTCCTGAGTGCCTAGCTTTGGGGGGGGGCTGCCTCGAAAGTTATCAGGCTGGAGATTTGGCTTCCTCAGCTACTCAGGTGAGCTGCTTGTTGCTTCAGTTGCTTGATTGTCCCAGTGCCTAGCTTGGGGAGCTGCCTATGTTGTCTCGAAGTTATCAGGCTGGAGATTTGGCTTCCTCAGCTACTCAGGTGAGCTGCTTGTTGCTTCAGTTGCTTGATTGTCCCGAGTGCCTAGCTTGGGGCCGCCTCAAAGTTATCAGGCTGGAGATTTGGCTTCCTCAGCTACTCAGGTGAGCTGCTTGTTGCTTCAGTTGCTTGATTGTCCCAGTGCCTAGCTTGGGGAGCTGCCTCGAAAGTTATCAGGCTGGAGATTTGGCTTCCTCAGCTACTCAGGTGAGCTGCTTGTTGCTTCAGTTGCTTGATTGTCCCGAGTGCCTAGCTTGGGGGAGCTGCCGAAAGTTATCAGGCTGGAGATTTGGCTTCCTCAGCTACTCAGGTGAGCTGCTTGTTGCTTCAGTTGCTTGATTGTCCCGAGTGCCTAGCTTGGGGAGCTGCCTTGAAAGTTATCAGGCTGGAGATTTGGCTTCCTCAGCTACTCAGGTGAGCTGCTTGTTGCTTCAGTTGCTTGATTGTCCCAGTGCCTAGCTTGGGGGAGCTGCCTCAAAGCTATCAGGCTGGAGATTTGGCTTCCTCAGCTACTCAGGTGAGCTGCTTGTTGCTTCAGTTGCTTGATTGTCCCGAGTGCCTAGCTTGGGGGCTGCCTCGAAGTTATCAGGCTGGAGATTTGGCTTCTCAGCTACTCAGGTGAGCTGCTTGTTGCTTCACTTGCTTGATTGTCCGAGTGCCTAGCTTGGGGGAGCTGCCTCGAAAGTTATCAGGCTGGAGATTTGGCTTCCTCAGCTACTCAGGAGAGCTGCTTGTTGCTTCAGTTGCTTGATTGTCCCGAGTGCCTAGCTTGGGGAGCTGCCTCAAAAGTTATCAGGCTGGAGATTTGGCTTCCTCAGCTACTCAGGTGAGCTGCTTGTTGCTTCAGTTGCTTGATTGTCCTGAGTGCCTAGCTTGGCGGGGGGGGGAGTTGCCTCGAAAGTTATCAGGCTGATAACTGATAAGGATATAATTACTATAAGTGAATAGCAAAAATCTATGTTAGAAAAGCCAATTACATCTCATGAAACTGATAAAGCCATTCAGGAACTGAAATCTGGAAGGTCCCTGAGATTAAATGTTTTTTTCCATTGATTTCTTTAAGGCATTTAGGAAGTTATTGTTCAATATTATCTCTTTTTTTCTGAGTGTTTGATTCAGAGTATAGGGTTGCTTGACTCATCAGATTTATGATCAGCACCTCTCTCTCTCTCATCCTTATCAAACACCTGCCCTGTTGCCTGTACCTTCCTATTTAAAATATGCCTTGGAACTCATAAATGGAAGCCAAATTTGAAAATAATGATCCATTTTATTCTATATCCTATAATAAGCTCCATCTGCCTTATGTAGCTCTATCATTCCCTGAGCCCATTCTATAAAAACTGGTGGGGATTCATCTTTCCAGTGAGTTACTATGACTTCTTTTGCCACCATCAGACCCAGAGAAATAATTCAGTGATATCTCCCAACTCCACCTCCATACCCATGGGACCAAACGGGAAAATTCCCGGGTCAAAAGGAAAATCCTGACCAATAAGTTTACCAAACAAGGAGAAGATCTTTTGCCAATATAAGCCCAACTTTTGACAGGAGACTAACATATGATCTAAAGTTCCTCTAGTCTGCCCACATCTCTGACACATTTCTGATAAATTATCTCTTTTATGAAGTCTTACCGGTGTTAAATAAGTTCTGTGCAATATGTTTATGTAAATTTGTTTTAGTCTATTATTTTTAAATGATATATCTGATAGGTTCACCAGATTGTCCCATCTTAAGTCTTCAATAGATTGAGACCTCTCTTTTTCCCAAGCTAATTTAAGTTTACTGAGAGAAAAAGCCTGACAATTTCTCTCAGTAAACTTATATATTTCTCCTATTAGATGTTTCAAGGAGACCAAGTTCTCAAAAAAATACTCCACCTTTCTCTTAATTAATTGCATAGAGCTACCATTTTTCCTATAAACAAAATTCCTCACCCATAAATATGGAAAATGTGCATTTGAGGGCAACCCAAATCTCTCTTTCACCTCCTCAAATGGGGCGACCGAGTCATTAGTCAACAAGTCCCCTACAGTGACTATTCCTTTCTCTACAAGCTCCATCTGAATCATCCCACCTTTCACCGATGGTAAAAAATGAAAATTATTAACAATAGGAGTACAAAAGACCACTGTATTTCCTTCTCCCAATAACTTTCTCACTGTAGCCCAAACCCAATTAGTATTCTTGGTTGAGTACAAAATATTGGAGTATAAGTTAGACTTGAAACTATTTATATTTACTCCAAGACTATGTATTAAAACCAGAAATGGAGCTCTCTCTGCCTCTATTTGGAAGCACACAGACAGTCACTCATTTCCTTGATACCAGTAACCCACACATTCTAGCTGTGTTGCAACATAATAGTGTTCAAAATTAGGCAAGGCCATGCCCCCTTCCCCTTAGGCAGTTGCAATTTTTTATAAGCAATTCTTGGAGTTTTCTGTTTCCAAAGAAATTTATTAATGGCCTTGTTCAAAGAATCAAAAAACAATTTAGGAATTATTATTGGAAGTGTTTGAAACAAAAATAAAACCCTCAGTAATATATCCATTATAATAATATTAATCCGACCTAACAGGACCAGAGGGAGATTTTGCCACCTTACCAGATCCTGCATGTTTTTTTTTCAAGAATCAGCAGGAAATTCAGTTCATACAATACATTTTTATCCTGGGATATAAAAAACCCTAAGTATTTCATATAAGGTTTATGAGATTTATATAGTGGATGTGTTTAAACTAAGCCCTTGTCCTTTGAGACCACCATAGCCTCCATCTTACCCCCAAATGATCTTATAACCTGAATGTTTACTAGAGTCTCCAAACATCTGGAGCAGCCTCTCAAAATCTTGAACTGGATCTTCCAAAAATAGCAAAATATCTTCCGCATATAACAAAATGTTATGCATCTGCCCTCCAGTATTAATGCCCCTAATCCCATCATCTTCTCTAATCAATGTAGCTAATTGTTCTATAAACAAAGAAAAAAGTAAAGGAGATAGGGGGCACCCCTGTCTGGTACCCCATTGCAAACTAAAGTATGGAGAAATATTATAATCTGTTTTAAGTGAAGCCTGAGGGGAGAGATAAATCATTTCTATCCATTCCAAAAATTTTCCCCTGATGCCAAAAGTCACCAAAAGATGAAATAAGAACTCCCACCTTACCCTATCAAAGGTTTTTTTTGGCATCGAGGAAAAGCACCGCTAACCTTAAATCCAGAGATGGGTCCAATAGATTTAGTGCTCTTCTGACACTATGATTTAATTTCCTACCCATACAAACCCAGTCTGATGTGGATGCACAATATTAGGGACCAAACCTGCAATTGTATTAGCCAAAGTTTTGACAACAGTTTTATAATCATTATTTAATAATGAAATCAGTCTGTAAGAGCCGCAGAGGTCCGGGGGCTTGTCCTTTTTCCGAAGTAAAATTATAGATGCCTGATTGAATGATAATGGAAAGTCTTCATGGGTCTGCAGATTTTTAAACACCTATGCCAAAAGGGGAACCAGTTCTTTCTTAAAAGCTTTATAGAATTCATTAGAATATCCATCTGGTCCTGCTGACTTATTATTCACCATATTAGAAATTACATTGTCTATCTCTACCTCCTTAATTTCTTTGTTCAGATTAATCTTGTCTGTTTCTGATATCTGGGACTGGTGAATTTTTTTTCTTATACTCGTGAATCTCTGTAGATGTCATAATGCCATCTTCCCGATATAAAAGCTTATAATAATTAAACTCTGAGTTAATCTGACCGGGGTCGAATATCCTTTCCCCCTCCAAATTAGTAACACTGTCAATCCTGTTTTGATTACTTTGAACTTTTAATTGATAGGCCAACAATTTTGAAGGTGAGTTAGCGAAAAATTAATATTTAGCCCTTGATCTGTACATCTGCTTCTCTGCTTCCCCTCGAGTAACCTTCTCTATTTTTTCTTTAAGAAACATCATTTTACATGCAGAATCCTTCTCAAGAATTACAGTAGACTGTGTTTCAACATAAATAGTACTGCTCTGTGTACAATCTATAACCTTTACTGTATTGTAAAAGTATACTATTTCATGTAATGTCTATTTAAAATTCAAATAATAAAAACCTTTAACCACAAAAAAAAGAAACATCATTTTTATTTTGTCTTCTTCATCTCCTGTCTCAGGGTACATTTCTTCTGCCAAAATCAACTCCCATTCCATCTGTTTCAAAAACAATCTATGTCTTTTCCCAACCCTGGACTCACACTGAATAATACTTCCCCTTAGGTAAACCTTCAGGGACTCCCAAATACTGATTCATGAAAATTCATCTGGAGAATTATGTTCCAGATAAGCTTTAATCTCCTTTTTTATAAAACTTACAAACTGCGAATCCTGTATTAAAATATTATTAAATTTCCATTTATACTCACTAGGATTTTCATTCTTTAGAAAATCTATTCCCATGCAACATGAAGCATGATCAGAGATCAGGATAGCATTATATCTTACAAACCTAACTAAGTGCAGAAGTGTACTAGAAATTAGAAAAAAAAAATCTAACCTAGATAAGCAGTTATATACCCTAGAAAAAAAGAAAACTTTTTTAAGCTTGGGTATAATACCCAAAAAGGATCTAACAAGGCTAACTCTTGGACATAGTTAATAATTAGTTCAACAGTTTTTACCTTTCTTTCTGGGGCAGAATGAGTCCTATCTAATGGAGTAAGGGTTACATTGAAATCCCCCCCCCCCCGCCGCAATTATTACTGGAACCTTTGAAATAGAGGCCTGCAAAAATGTGTTAGTAAAAAATAGTAATATACTTTACAAAAAGGCAGAGCACACACACTATCCAAGAAATACCAAGGGCACTGGTCATAAAAATACATTTATTAAAAGTACATGCAACAAGGAGAGAGATCTGATGCATTTCAGATGCTTCTTACATCCTTTCTCAAAGGATAAAATCTCTCAAAGTATGTGACCCTTAAATACACACTACCTATTTCACATCATCATGACAATACACCTAGAAGTTCATTATAAACAGCTGAAAAGGTTAATTAACAACCGAAAGGCAGCAAAAACATGGGAATGCAAATACTTCTTAATTCCTCATAGCATTAATAACATTCATTATGACATAAACTTGTATCAACATAAATAAATACAATTATTAAGAAGGGAGCAAGAAGAAATGGGAAGAGAAAGGGGGAAGGGCTATGGAGGGGAACAAGTAATACAAAAATACACTGAAATCATTGTATTTTAAACATAAAGAATATATCAGTCATATATATATATATATACAAAACACATGATTTACTAGTAAAAACTATATTATAGAGGCTATTTCCTCTTCAAGAAGGGCCTAAGTTCAAATCCAACATTAAGACCTTTACCTTTAGTTGCATTCAGGTTAGCAATCCAAAATACTTCCCTGGTAAGCAGTCGGTCATTAAAATTACCACCCCATGGTTTAGGGCATACTTTGTCAATACCCATAAACACAAATTTATGTTCCTTTCTATTCATATTTTTCATAATATGTGCAGCCGTCGCATATGTAACATCGTTTTTTTCTGTAGGTCTAACATGCTCTCTCACTTGGGTTTTCATATTTCTAATTGTTTTTCCCACATAATATGCCCCACACAAACATAATGCCAAATAAATAATGCCTTCAGAATCACATGTGATTAAGTGTCTAATCTGGTACATTTTACCCTCATCCTGTACCTTGAATTCTCTCCTCTGTTTAATGCAGGTACAAATTGTGCATTTCTTACATGGGAAACAACCAATATTTCCTTTTTCTAACCATGTTTGTCTCTGTTTCTGATCCACAAAAGGACTATGTACAAGCCTATCACCTATTGTAGGCGCCCTTTTAAATGCAAAACAAGGAGGAACTGACGTTATCTGTTGTAAACCAGGGTCACTACTTAAAACATGCCAATGTTTTTTTCTGAAATATAATGCTTTTCTGTTTAACCATGAATGTTTTTTGCAAATAATGGGGACAGCAATGGGGGAGAGGTGTGCCTCATCAATAGCAAATTTATACATGGGGCTTTGGGAAAACAGATTTGTTTTAGATAGATTACAGAATCCATTTTTTGGCAAGACTTTAACATGGAAAGGATATATTGATGATTTATTTTTTGTGTGGGAGGGAAGTCAAAATGAGCTGAGTGACTTCATTTCCTACTTGGAAAGTACTAACAGGAATTTAAAATTTACATTTAGTGCTTCAGAAAGAGAAATTCACTTTCTGAATCTAGTGATTAGAAAGGAACAGGAAGGGGGGATCACCACCAATATTTATAGAAAGCCAACTGATTGTAATAACTTACTACCTGTGGATAGCTGTCATCCTAAACATGTGATTTGCAATATACCGAAGGGACAGTTTTTAAGAATCTGACGTAGCTGTAGTAACACTATGGATTTTAATAGAGGTGTGGATGATTTAAGCATAAGGCTGAAAGAAAGGGGCTATAATGTATCTTACATTTCTGAGGGGTAAAGTTTTGCAAGTAGTCAGGATAGAGAGGTGCTTTTATCTACACGTACGGAAAATAAGAGAACACAGGGACAAAATAGATTTAATTTTGTTATCCCACATTCAACACATGCAGATGCCATTACACAAGTAATAAAAAAATTGGCATGTTTTAAGTAGTAACCCTGGTTTACAACAGATAGCGTCAGTTCTTCCTTGTTTTGCATTTAAAAGAGCACTTACAATAGGTGATAGGATTGTACATAGTCATTTTGTGGATCAGAAACATAGACAAACATGGTTAGAAAAAGGAAATGTTGGTTGTTTCCCATGTAAGAAATGCACAATTTGTACCTGCATTTAACAGGGGAGAGAATTTAAGGTACAGGATGAGGGTAAAATGTACCAGATTAGACAGTTAATCACATGTGATTCTGAAGGCATTATTTATTTGGCATTATGTTTGTGTGGAGCATATTATGTGGGAAAAACAATTAGAAATGTGAAAACCCAAGTGAGAGAGCATGTTACAGCTATTGAAAAAAACAATGTTACATATGCGATGGCTGCACATATTATGAAAAATATGAATAGAGAGGAACATAAATTTGAGTTTATGTGTATTGACAAAGTATGCCCTAAGCCACGGGGTGGTAATTTTAATGACTTGCTGCTTACCAGGGAAGCATTTTGGATTGTTAACCTGAATGCAACTAAAGGTAAAGGTCTTAATGCTGGATTTGAACTTACGCCCTTCTTGAAGAGGAAATAGTCTCTTTAATATACCTGTAGATTTTACTAGTAAATCATGTGTTTTGTACATGTATGACTGATATATTCTTTATCTATGTTTAACATATGATGATTCCAGTGTATTTTGTTTATTACTTGTTCCCCTCCATAGCCATTCCCCCTTTCTCTTCCCATTTCTTCTTGCCCCTTCCTAATAATTCTATTTGTTTATGTTTGATACAAGTTCATGTTCTAATGAATGTTATTAATGCTATTGGGAATTAAGATGTGTCTGCATTCCCATGTTTTTGCTTCCTTTTTGTTGTTAATGAACCCTTTTCAGATGTTTTTAACGAATTTCTAGGTGCGATATCATGATGATGTGAAATCGGTAGTGTGTATTTAAGGGTCACATATTTTGAGAAATTTTAGCCTTTGAGAAAGGATGTAAGAAGCATCCAAAATGCATCAGGCATCTCTCCTTGTTGCATGTATTTTTAATAGTTGTATTTTTATGACCAGTGCCCTTGGTATGTCTTGGTTAGTGTGTGCTCTGCCTTTTTTGTAAAGTATATTGCATTTTCTGGGCATTGAAGCACCACATCCTAGTGCTTGCTCATCTGGAATCATTAAAAAATAGTAAATCTTCCTCATTAGGTGCATAAACACTTATCAAAGTTATTTGTGACTGCCCAATAAGAGCCTTCACATTCACCCACCTTCCTTCCTCATCCACATCAGAGTGCATTATTTAAGCTTTAAATGTTTTTTAATAAAAATGATAGAACCCCTTGCATTCCCAGCAAAAACAGTGGAAATACCAACTTCTTGAAAGAGATTAGAAAAAATACACCATATCCCTCTTTTCAAAGTGAGTCTCCTGTGAAATAATGCAATCAATCTTCTTATTATTTAAGTAATTAACAGCTTGTCTGAGCTTTACCCTGTTTACGGCTCCATTTAGGTTCCAGGCTAATATTCTAAGTGTTTGTACCATTTTCCCAAAAATTCCCCCCAAAAACCCACATGAAACTCAAAAAAATATTTTTTACCCAGGGGACAGGTGGCAGGGCATATCTGCCAATCAGAACTATGCTTTCAACTTTAATAACAGCACCCCAACCACCAAACACTCTGCTTAACCCCAGCTTTAATCCATTCTCAGCTATTAAATTACTATAAAACACCCCCTTCCCCACACCCTATCCTAAAAAACACCTTCTTAACACAGAATACAAACCCCCCATAAACTCTTCTGAACCCAGAATAGTCATTCCGCTCCCAATTACCTTTAAAGACGACTTGCTTTAAACTGCATGTCTAGATGTTAACACTCAAGTTCACTCTCTCCAACACTCCCCGATTATTTACCAAATAGCGTACCATATACCTTGTCTTACTTCCTAAAATCCTTTTTTCATATATTCCCCTTACCCTATAACCATATTGTGTTTTAACTTCATTCTTTTCTACAAACCATCCCCCCATCCACCTTTTCCCAGCTCCTCCACTTAAGTTATTTACTATTTTATGTATTAGATGCTGATGAAGTTGTAAAATATGTATGTATCTTATTTTCTAGAAAGTCCTTAGCTTCCTGTGGTGTAGCAAAAAAAGGATTTACCTTCCCAGAAGACATGAAGTCTTGCAGGCTGTAATAGGGAAAAAGAAATACCTTGTTTTGTAGCTGATCTCTAACACCATCAAAGGATTTATGTTCTGCCAGAAGGGTGGGGGGGGGAGATCAAGAAACATTTGAAGCGTCATACCTTTTTAGGCCAGGCCCTTTTCCTTCCTGGCTTTGGAAAGAATATTTTCTCTATCTTGGGACCTCAGTGTTTTAACAAACATGAATCTAGGCCTGCCATAATCTCTTCTGGGTCCAAAGGCTCTATGGGCCCTATCCACTTCTATTTTTTTCACCTGGATAGTTAACCCCCATCACAGAAGAAAGCATTTGTTCACAGTAGGCCAAAGGATTCCCCCCTCAGTTTCTATTGGTAAATTACCAATTTTAATGTTCACTCATCTGGATCTAGATTCCAGGTCCTCCACTTTAGATTTCAAAAGATCTAGTTCCTTATTAGTAGCCAGCAAGTCCAGAGGCATTTTTGGGACCACATCCTCCATATTTGACAACCTTTGTTCAAACTACTTAGTCCTTATTGTAATTGTATTAAGCTTTTCAGCAATGTCTGTGAACTTCTGGTTCAGAGATGCTATGGCCAAATTTATATTTGCAAATCCTGCTCTAAGGTCTTCTAATACTGAATGTTGTGTAGAAGATGTATTAGGTTCCAAACCCTGAGAAACTTGAGAATTGTTATCAGGTTCAGGAGCATCCTGATTTCCAGTCTCCCATTGGGGGTGGGGGGACTTGCTTTAATAGCTGGTCACCATTCTTCCCCTTTGATTTAACCTTATATTTCTGGTCCTCCATCTTGTCCTCTTTATCCTGTTTATCCCGTGCTTGCTGTATAAAGCTCTCACTGACCATACTCTCTGGGAAAGCCTGGGATTAGAATTCAGAGTACAGACCTACAACACAAGGGCGCATTCCCTACAGTTGAACGCAAACAAGTGTAATCTTGTGAATAGAAAAAAATGGTATACCCAAAGGGTGGTACCTTTTTGGAATTCTCTGCCACTGGAAGTGGTAGCAAGTTCCTCTATGATTTAAAGCTTCTGAAGAAGGACCTGGTTGGTTCGAAAGCTAGAGCACTTTGTTCTTTTCTGTAACATCCTTGTTGGTCCAATAAAAGGTATCAAGTCATTTGTTTCTGAACCACTATTTATAAAAAATCCTTTGTGGCCTGCATTAGCTGTGGAGAGCACTCTCGCTAATGTGACATCATGACGTTTAGAACATTGCAGCCATTTTAGGGTCCCACAGAGCGCTCAGTTTGATTGTTGATCACCGTTGAATTCGGCCATGAGGATTGTTTACATTCGTCAGGACCTTTATGGAATAAAAAAATGCATCTTAACTCGTTTTGGGAGGCAAAATACTGACATAATTCTGCAGGAGACCATCTTATCTATCTGCTCTGTTGCTGTTGTGCTTTGCTTAAAAATACCAGTTTATGTTCCCTTTAAAGAGACAGTGAGGAGTTTAACATCTGCTTCTGAGACAGCCAAGTGACAATGTAAGACTGGTTGCTTCGTTCTAAGTAGTATGAGGGGGTGTTGAATTCAGGTTGGGGTGGGGGGATGGGAGAGCATCACAGTCCACCACTGAGCTACAAGTGGCCCATGCGGGGTGGGGTGTGGTGGAGTGGGGTGGAAGGAGGACAAGAGTTGTGGCAGGAGAGTGTTAAGAGTTCAGAACGCTACAGCTGCATTTGACAAGACAAAATTAGATTTTTAAAACCCATTGGTGCATGCTGACACCTAAGGGTATGCTAAATTAGAAAATAAAGGATACAGGTGTTTTCCTCCTAGTAGGAAAGCAAGTCCCCATAGAACACAGTTCTGTTCAGCTTGTAGGTCTGGCTTCTTGGTCGTCCATTCAGCCTGTGTTTCTGGAAGGAGGGTCACTGTCACACATAGACGCCAGTTCAGTCTCTACAGCTCGGTCTGCCCAGGTCTTTTGATCCATGCCTTCATGTCAGTGCGGGGGAATTTTCACGAGGGCATCTGGAAGCAGAGTGACATACAGTTGGGAGTCCTTTGTTCTGATTAGAGCATTTTCTCTTTGTTACTTTCTAGTCCATCTGGTCATCAGTTGCAGGATTCTGGGTGGTAGACAGGTAATGCAGGTTCTATTCCAAGTAGGGGCTGGTTCTGGGTACCAATCTGTGGGGTGCCTTATGTTTTCAGAATGTATCAGCCTTTTCTGGCCAGTTTTTTTGAATGTAGCTAGCAGCTTCCTCAGGTATATGGAAGATATGCAAGATCCCATTATAAGTTAGGCTGAGCTTGGCAGGGTACTGTATTTTTCATGGGATCCTGAGGTCTTGCAGGACCTTCTTCATCATCACGAATTCTTTCCGCTTTGGGCCAACTCCGTTGAAAAGACTGCATATATGTGGATTCTCTGACCTTGCCAAAAGAGGGGGCCTCTGTCCCAAGCCAGAGAAAGGATCTTCACTTTTTCTGGGTACCAGAGAAATTTTGCTAAGATTGGATGTGACCTTTCACCAGGCTTTGAGGAGTGGGCTGAAGGTCCTGTAGGCTCTCTTAATTTCAAAAATGGGCTTCCAGGAGTGTTTGAGCAGAAGGGGGATTTCTTTCTGGAGGAAGCCAGCCACATCCTTGTTTTCAGCCCTTCCGGGAATCCAACAAAGTGCAGATTATTTCTGCAGCTCAGGTTTTCAACATCCTCAGAGATCTCCCACAATTGTGCCATGAGATGTTCTTGTTCCTGAATCTGTGTCTCATGGCAAGTATCTTTATCACCCATATATGATTGAAATGTTTCAGTGTCCCTTGCCTTGCCTTGCCCTGTAATTTATGCACTTTCTCTTCTTGGGCTGCTGCAGATTTTTTAAAGGAGGAGATCTCCTGCAGAACCTGATGAAGCATGTTTTTAATTTCTTAAGTGTTAGAGTTGGTAATCCCGCTCGGAGCCACCACACCATCAGCCGTCTTCCCAGCTCTTGGATAGCCAGCCACCGATGGTTGTACACTGTTTCCTCTGCCAGATTTCTGATTTTCAATGTAAGGCTGTCAAGTTCATTAGAGCTGATTTTTTACCAACCCCAAGAAGTAACTTTAGCCCAAGGACTTGAGTTCTTTCCACAGGATTTAAATGAATTTGTTGCTGGGTGACACTGAGATAATGGCTCAAGCTGCCATCCTCTTCCAAGGCTTGTGCATGTGCCCTGTTCAGACATATTGGTATTGTATAGATAAACATTCCACCCAGATTGCTCTGTTTATTTCAGGCTTTATCTCTTATTATTCCAAAACAGATTTTTACTGAATTGGATAAAATCATCTCTAAATTTATATGGAAGGGTGGTACAAGCAAGGGTAAAAAAAGCTAAATTATTATTCCCTAATAATAAAGCTGGATTAAAATGACCTGATTTTTAATCCTGCTTTACGGCCATGCTCCTGGAGCTACTTAAAGAATGGATGACTAATAAGTCACCAGCATGGGTCTGTTTAGAGACTAGGGGCCCAGTATTCAAAAAAATGCAGAGTGAAGAGCACAAGTGTGCGCTGTACCTCACAATTGCCTGGGACCTTGAGGATGCTATATTCAGCCGGATTGTGCACTGATGCATCCGACAGAATATAGGGCCATGCAGTACTGTCCTGACCTGGATGCCAAAATACATTGCAAGAGCGGAAAGCACCAGAGCACTATCTGCAATTTTTAAAAGGGACCCATGCAATTGAGCCCATTGGGCATACAAGGCCCTAAGAGGGCATTTGCATGCCCATTATGAGATCATTTGCATGGGCATCATGGCAGGATAGCATGACACTGCTCCTCCATTGCCTGGCCCCAGACATGTGTCGAAGTCCCTGGTGCCTAGTGGTCCCCCCGACTGATCACCAGCCCCTAAAGAATGGAGCACATCCCTGGTGCCTAGTGGCCCCCCCCCGATTGCCAGCCCGTATCCAAACACAAACTCCCTGGTGCTAGTGGCTCCCCCCTCCCACCGATTACCGGTCTGTGTAATAAACAAACCTCCCTGGTGCCTAGTGGACTGGACAGCCCTCCATTCGCTGGCCTGTAAAATAAAACAAATCCTCCCTGGTGCCTAGTGTTCCCCACTGCTCACCAGTCCATAAATATACATAAACCTCTCTGGTGCCTAGTGTCCCCCCCTTTCTCCTGCCCGCCAGCCCAAAACATATAAATAAAGCTGCCTGGTGCCTAGTGTATCCCCCTTCCTTGTGCTTGCCAGCCCATAAATATACATAAACCCCCCTGATGCCTAGTGCTCCCCCCCCGATCGCCGGTCAACCACAGAAATAGAGGCCCCCAGGTGCCTAATGTCCTAAATCCTCCTTGGTCCTGGCCCAGTTAGGGCCATAGATGCCCCTTGTGTGGAGTGGTCACCCCTCCTCCTGGTCACCAATCCCAGGCCCCGTAACAAAATTTAATCTCCAGCAATTCCTGTGCTGATGCAGGAAGTAACATAAAAGGTGCAGGGACATACAGAACACTAGTCTCTGGTGTCTCCTGTCCCCCCCCCCAAAGGCCGGTATCGCCCCTATGACGATACAGAAATCCTTGGCATCTAGCAGCCCCCGCACCCCATCACAGCACCAAACATCTCCCTGTCCTCTTACCAGATTCTTCACTGCCATGGGATAGAATACAGCGACTGGCACAGCCCTCCACACACACCACCTTGGCAGGGCACCATATGATGTGGCAGGGAGTGCATGTCTTATTTATAGGACAGGGAGCATCACCCTGTGCTATAAATAAGATGTGCACTACCTCCCAGATCATATGGCAACTCACCAAGGTAGTGTGTGGAGGGCTGTGTCTGTCACCTGTTCTATCTTGCAACACCGAAGAATCTGGTAAGAGGATGGGGGTGGTGGTTGGGTGTTTGGTGCCACGGTGGGGTGGGGGACCACTAGACACCAGGGATTCCTGCATGGTCACAGGGGAGGTACTGGCCTTTGGAAGGAGGTGGAACAGGGCACACCAGGCATGGTATCCCGTTGCTACAGCGACAACTTTACAGTGATGTGGTCAATACCAATAACATCACCACATCGCTGTAAAGTCCGCCTGGGACCTCAGCACCCTTCCCCAAGGTCCTGTACCCGATCACCGACTCAGCTCCATCTCTGAGTTGAGAATCCTAAGGAGGGGGTGCTTGGGGCATAGCGTCCTGCATGGGGGGTATGGGAGGCACAGCCCCACACAAAACAAAAAGATTTAGCATGCCGGCACCATCCCGACTGCAATTGCAGTCGAAGTAGTGGCGTTGGGGTAACGTCGCATCAACAACAAATTGTCGATGCAGCGTCATGGATCCACCAGGCACTACTAATCTGTATGTTCCTCCACCTTTCATGTTACTTCCTACATCAGCACAGGAATGGCTTTTGATTACATTATGGGGCCAGGGAACAGTGACTGGAGAGGGGGGGGAACAAAACCAGAGGCATCTATTGTCCTGACTGTGCTGGGACCATGGGGGGAGGGTTGGGACGCTGGTCACCTGGGGATCTTTATTTCTGTGGCAGACTGGCAATTGGGGGGGGACACAAGGCACCAGGGAGGTTTATGTATATTTATGGGCTGGTGAGCAGCAGGAAGGGGGGTACACTAGGCACCAGGGAGCTTTATTTATATGGACAGCCCTTTGACTCACCTAGGCTGCTCCGGGGCCCTCGGTCTTTACCTGGAACACACCTACGAGGGGCCTAGCCCAGGTTCTGCAACTGGACAGTCTGTTGTCGTGGTGTCTCACCTGGGACATTGGCAGGGAATACCTGTGGAAAGCTTGCAGGTTACCACCCCCCCCCCAAGGAAATAACAGTATTTGCTGCCTAGTACATGTCCTCACTCAATAACAATCCCCCCACACAGTAACTGGAGCACATAAATTTATGACCACAAGTATTAACATACAAACATAATAACAATTTATTTGGGGAAAGGGGAAAAGGGATGTAAATGACAACACAACCTTTTTTAAACACTTCCCACACAGTTACCCTCAGTCTGTGGGCTTCCCACCCCAAGGGGCACCCTTAATGTCCTGGCTGCGGTGGGTACCACACCGAAAAAAGGTGCAGGCCTGAGAACTCTCATTGGGGCCCAACAGCTTGTTAAATACTTGCAACACATTAAACCTTGTTCTGTCTCAACTTTTGCATTTGCTTGAAACACTTTAAACCTGGCATGTCCCAATGTTCACTTTCCCTTGTGACACATTAGACTTGCTTTGTCTGTACTTTCGCTTACAACACCTTAAACCTTTGCTTTGTCCCACCTTTTATATTCATTTCCCAACAGTCCTGATGTGGGTTGCCCCAGACTCTAACTAGCTAGCTAGCCACAAAAAACTCCCCACCGGCGCAGCTTGAGGTACTCACAGTTTTGATGTCCACACAGGAGCGTAGCAGCCAGCTGAAAGGTAGTCACAGTAGCAGTTGCATGGTACCATGGAGGTCCCAGAAGAATGCTGCACAAATACAGATGCCTGAAGAGCAGGAAACCGATGATCTTCACCTGCTTAGCCTTTGCATCTTCGCTTGATGGCCTTTATAAGCAGCATTCACTAGACAGGCCTCTCACCGTCCCACTCTGCAGGTCTCTCCTCTCTTCAATCCAGGGGGTGCTAAACTTGGCCCCCTAAATCCTTTCAATCACACATGAACCAAGCAAATAACTTCAAACTGTATCTTACTCAGTCATGTACTTTACTCAGTCCCTGTACCTTACTCAGTCCTGCACTCTACTCAGTCCTGTACTTTACTCAGTCCCTGTACCTTACTCAGTCCTGCATTACTCAATCCTGTACTTTACTCAGTCCTGCACTTTAGTCAGTCCTGTATTTTACTCAGTTTCTGTACCTTACTCAGTCCTGCACTTTACTCAAGTCCTGTACTTTACTCAATCCTGTATGTTACTAAGTCCTGTACTTTACTCAGTCCTGTACATTACTCAGTTCTGTACTTTACTCAGTCCTGTATGTTACTCAGTCCTGTACTTTACTCAGTGTTGTACAGTACTTTACTCAGTCCTGTACTTTACTCAGTCCTGTATGTTACTCAGTCCTGTACTTTACTCAGTCCTGTACTTTACTCAGTGTTGTACTTTACTCAGTCCCTCGACCCAGCTCTAGGCTTTTCTCGTTCCTCTCTTAGGCAGGATGGCCTTTCCAAAGTCTCTGACACCAGCATTCTCAATTACTCCCCTTGCTGAATGCTCCCCTGAGGAGGGGAAGGCTGGATCCTGACCCAAGGGTTCTAACTAGAAACTTAAATGGCAGTAAATATGTCTCTGAGCTGTGAATTCAACAGCCTGTGTCCAGTTGCACAGTTCCAACTTAAACAGCTTTCAACTCACTTTTTTTTCTTCAGCCATCACTCCGGCACCGATGTGTCTGTTAACACCTCCAAACTGGTGTTGCTCCTCCTGCAGTCTGTGCTTTCTCTGTGCTTCAGTTTTCAAAATCTTTTTTCAAACTCTCTGTTTACTCTGTACACCAGTGGCCCATATCTTGTTGCAAACTCTAGGATTCCTCTGTACTCCTGCTTTCACTATCTTTTGATCCTTTAGGCTTTGGGGCTGAGTGCAGCTATGGGGCAGTGAAGCCCTCTCCAGCTGTACTGCACTCCCACTCTGGAAGATCTCTCCCTTTCGGTGGGCTGCCAATCCTATTTATAGTCTTTCTCCAGCCCTTCATTGTTTGGTTGTTGCAGTCCCGGGTGAATTCAATGCCCTACCTCCTTTACACAGCAGTCCCCTCTGTGTTTTGTAGTCCTGTGGGGGCTGCCATCTTAGAGTACAATAATCTTAAAGCAATACAATCCTAAAATATAAACACATGAGCCCTTAAAGACATTAAAAACAGTTTTCCATTGGGAGAACATAAACAGTTTCTTAAGCATCCGGTGGAGCAAATGTACTGTTTAGGCATCAGCTCCCCATCCAAACAGGAGGTCGAGACATAAAGTCAGGTGCTTACCTCCATGGAGGCAATTACAGGACCACTGGGTCCAGAGCCACTGATGAGGCACTGACAAAGGAGCGATGGAGCTGCAGCCCTACAAGATAAGCCCAGTTGGGGGGCTTACATACAGTATATGATACAGGCTGGCAAGCAGGAGGGAGGGGATGACAATAGGCAGCAATGAGGTTTATATATATTTATGGGCTGGCAAGCAAAGGGGGAGGACACTAGGCACCAGGGAGAGTTTGCTTTATTTTACGGGCTGATGATTTGAGGGCTGGGGGGTCCACTATGCACCAGGGAGGTGTTTGGTCATACACGGACTGGCAGTCAGTGGGAGGGAGCACCACTAGCACCAGGGAGGTTGCGTTTTTGACTACAGGCTGTCGATCGATGGGGGACAGGCACTAGGACCTTGGAAGGTTGTGTTTTTGAATATGGGCTGGCAATAGTGGGGGGTGGCCACAGACCACAGTGGCCAACCAGCTAATTGGCTGCATTACCTCCAGCAGCCACAAGGGTTGCGTGGAGTAAGGGGGGTGTCTTCAGCAGTATTTGTACTGTGCAAAAGGATCATGCTAAACCCTTTTGCACAGGTGCCGAATATTGGGTTGCCTGGATATTCCTGTCCTCACCCCCCCCCCATTGCCCACCCACATACAGACTGTGTGTTGCACGGGCATCTAACCCTGTTTGCCCACGCAACTTAAAACTCAGTTTGCGGGTGCAAACACTCATTAGCACACGTGCAAAATTTTGAATATCAAGCCCTAAAAGTATTTCATATAAAAGAAAGGAAGCTATATATTTTTTTATTAAATCCATAACAAAAAGGGACACTATATACTATCAAAATTTATTTTTAAAGGATATGTACGCTGATGACACAGTCATCTTCACCTATGGTCTAACAAGCATGTCCACTTCATCAAATCTAGAGTGCGTAAATCCTCTCACCCCTGGTTCACACCTGACCTCAAGGCTGAGCTCACAAACCGCGGCAAACTTTGGGTTTAAGCTAGGCATACTAAGTATCTAACTGACTGGCAGGCCTTCAGAGTTGCAAAGAATTCCTGTTTTAAATGCATTCGTGCTGCCAAATCGAACTTCTATATCACTACCTTGGAACAGGCAAATGTGAATTCTTATAAAATCTGGAGGACCCTTAAATCCATTGAAGGATGTTAGGCTACTCCCTCCATTCCAGCCAAGATATATGCCAAAGGCAAGGTCATCGAAAGCAATAGTCAAATCCTTGAAGAACTCAATTCACATTTTGCTACCGCTGGCTTAGCCTTTGATTCTTCTTTGTATGCATGCCTTGCAAATTGTCCCTTTAGCAGGACTATCCCTGAAGTCCGAACCTCACCTCATCCCTTCCAGCTGCATCCAGTCACCTACAAAGAAGCTAAAGATTTGCTTCTCAATTTAGATACTAAGAAAAGTGCTAGTGATGATGGGCAAGAACCATTCTTCTTAAAATTAGACCACTTCCATCTTATAGCCCCATACTTCATATATTCAGTCTTTCTATCATCACTGCCACAGTTCTGTCTTGCTGGAAATCCACACATATCTTTCCTTTATTCAAATTCGGCGACCCAAGTGATTTAAATAAGTATAGGCCCACCTCTATCCTGCTCATTCTGTCCAAAATCTTTGAAAACTTGATCTATTCCCAACTAAAATGACATATCGAAACCTTCTCCCTTCTCAACCCAGTTCAATCTGGTTTCCGGCCTAATCATAGTACTATCACAGCCCTTGCTAAAGTTACTAATGACTGGGTTTCAGCTCTGGACTCCAAAAAGATCACTGGTGCAGTCTACCTTGACCTCAGTAAGGCATTTGACACCATAGACCACAAATTAGTTGTCAGTAGCCTTATTAACCTAGGTGCCACCACCTTCACTGCTCAGTGGTTTACCAGTAACTTAACAGGGAGGTTTCCGAATGTTAAAGCTTATGGCCTATTTTCAGTCTCCGTCCCGATCACTAGGGGAGTCCCACAAGGCTTCATTTTTGTCCCTATCCTATTTTCTCTTTACATCAATAATCTTGACCATAACATAACTCATTCCAGATTGCATTTTTTGCTGATGACATAGTCCTGCACACTTCTAATAATAATAATAATAATAATCTTTATTTCTATAGCGCAATTCAAAAAATCAAAGCGCTGTATGAATTTGTCAATAAAAACACATTAAAACCGATAGAATAATAAAAAACAGTACAATTCCAGACTTCATACCAATATACTTTAAAACAGTTTACTAAATAAAGTCCCCAAAGGCAAGATGGAACAAATGGGTCTTTAAGGCCGTCTTAAAGCTCTCCACGGTCTGGCACTCTCGAATCTGATGAGGTGTAGAGTTCCACAGGGTGGAGGCTGCGTACATAAAGACTCATGACCCAGAGGTTATCAACTATACTCTGGGAACCTCTAGCAACCCCTCGTGAGTTGAGCGGAGTGGTCGGCTGGGGCAGTAAGGTTTCAGGAGCTCTTGCAGGTAGCCCAGACCCTATCCATGTAGGGCCTTATAGGTCAGAAGACTGACCTTGAAGGTGATTCACCACTGTAAAGGCAGTCAGTGCAATTTGCGCAGCACAGGAGAGATGTGGCTTAAGCGAGGCACCCCCAACAACAACCATGCTGCTGCGTTCTGTACTAGCTGCAAGCGGCGGATATTAACCCCTGGAAGCCCTAGGTAAAGGGAGTTACAGTAGTCCAGACACGAGGTCACAAAGGCATGGATCAATGTTGGAAGGCCACTAGATGGAACAAGATGCTTAACCTGGGCGATGTTACTCAGATGATAAAAAGAGAACTTGACTACTGTCGACACCTGCGAACGTAATGTCAGCCCATCATCAAGAATCCCCCTCAGCTTTCTCACTCATTCAGAGGAAGGCAGCTGGTTACCCTCGAGCCAAAGCCCTGAGGGAGACCCTGTCACTGACCCCTCTACCCTGCGACCTGGATCCACCACCAACACCTCAGTCTTATCGGAATTCAACTTCAGCCAGCTGGTCTTCATCCAGTCCTGGATTTCTGTGAGGCAGCTATTAAAGACTGAGACTGCACTATCCTGGTCAGGCACAAAAGACAGATAGAGCTGTGTATCATCTGCATAACAGTGAAACCTCAGTGCATATTATCTCACAATGACTCCCAATGACAGCATATACATCGCAAACAACACTGGGGACAGAACGGAGCCCTGAGGGACCCCACATGGCAGAAAGAATGAGTCAGAGGAATACATCCCAGACACCATCCTCTGAGACCTGTCAGTGATGAAAGAATGAAACCATCTGAGGACCATTCCTGACAGGCCACAGATACCCCCCAAGCACTCCAGCAATTCCCCATGGTCCACTGTGTCAAAGGCTGAAGAGAGATCAAGAAGCACCAAGATGGAACGGTGCTTCTGATCTCTTGCCATCAGGAGATCACTCAGCACCCAAACCAGAGCAGTCTCAGTGCTATGTGCCTTCCAAAAACTGGACTGGAGAGGATCATAGATATCATGGATGGTAAGATGGTTCTCCAGCTGCAGCACAGCTATACTCCCTCAATCACATTCCCTACAAAGGGAAGGTTAGAGATTGGCCTGTAGTTAGCAGGACAGTTTGGGTCAAGAGAAGATTTCTTAAGGAGTGGTGTCAGCACTGCCTCCTTTAGGAAGTTCTGGAACTCACCTGACTCCAAAGAGCACCAAACAATCTCTGCAAGGACAGGGCCGATGGTATCCACACACCCCATTATGAGGTGTGTTGGGCCCAGGTCCAAGCTACAGCAAGTCGGTCGCATACTCTGGGCAATCCACACGATATTCATGATCTCCAGCCAGTCGAAGTATGCCCAAGAAAATCGAGGAGTAGTAACCAAGCACCGACCACTAACAACTCCCATTGAGAGAGCTGATCGGATCTCAGCCCTGATGTCAGCCACCTTATCAGCAAAGAATCAAGCGAACTTGTCACATTTACCTTGTGAAAACACACTTCAAACTTGCAGACAGGTTGGACTGCACAACCTGTCCACTGTTCAAAAGAGCTGAGCTGGTCGATTCTGAGCAGCAGCTATCTCCCCAGACAGGAAATCTGCCTTCTTATGAGAGATTGCTGATTGATAGTCCCGATAATGTTCCATCAGTCTAAGGTGGTCGGCATCAAAGGCAGATCTCCGCCAGCACCACTCTAACCTTCATCCAACTCATCTCAGATCCCTCAAGGTCCCATCAAACCAAGGGGACCGTGGGCAAAGAGTGAGAGGACAAATGTGGACAGGAGTGATTGAGTCCAGTGCTCCTATCACAGCCTTATTATCAGCCTGAACCAGGTTCTCTGGACCCTCGCTTGCACCCGGCAATCCCGATAGGTCTAATACCTCCAAAAGGCTATCAGGGGTCACATCCCTCAAAGGGCAGAATCTGACCATCTCCACAGGGGCAGACCTATAGGGGGGAGCCCCAAAATTGAACCTCATAGTGTGGTGATCTGATCATCCAACTGGTTCCACCACCAAGTCGGAGGTCTCCATCCCCAGGAGGAGAACCAGGTCGAGTGAGTGAGTGACCCTGATTATGGGTTGCAGTGGCAACTACCTGTGTGAAGCTCAACTAATTCATAAGTTGGAGAAAGACCTGACCAAATTGCGAGAGTTTGTTGTCGACCCAGGCGTTGAAGTCACCCAGCACCATCAACCTAGGTGACTCCAACAACATGTCAACAATGAAGTCCGTGACCTCCTATAGGAACAATTTCTTGCCCCCAGGTGGACGGTAGATGAGAATGATGCTACACCCCATACCTGCAACCACGATACACTCAAATGATCTAGATTTCTCAACTGGCACCCCTACAGGGCCCAATTCTGATTTAAAACAAATGGCTACACCCCCCGTCCCTGCTGTCCGATCTCAGATGATGTATCACCGAGAACCCAGCAGGAATAGCCACCTCCAAAATGGGGCCAGCATTCTCATCCAGCCAGGTCTCGGTGATGCAAGCCAGTTCTGCTGTCCCAACAAGATCAGCTATAATAGCCGCCTTGTTCCGAATAGACTTGGCATTGCACAACACCGTTCGAGTTGGACAAGATTCCGGGGCTGGCCAGACTACCGGCCCTAAAACACTGGAACCCTTGGGTATGGGGACCAGATATGGAGAACCACGTTCTGCAACCCATGCTGTCTAATTATTTCCAAAGTTCCTATACATTTCTGTACTTCAGGAATTGTCTTGGCATGACACTGATTGCATACTACAAACAGTTGCAACAAACAACTTTCAAAGACAAAAAATTTGGTTTCCTGCTATATATTTTTCTTTTCTGAAGATGTTGCTCCAGGTATGTGATCCCTGTTGGAAATACAGTAAAACAGGGTGCAGTTATACTTAATTAGTACTTATAAATATACAGAGTACTTTGATAAGTAATATTTATCACAGCAAAGCACCAGTTAGATATACTTGACCTCTCCTTCAGCGGTGTGTCCAGTGCATTACTGCCCGTGTCAGTACAACTGGGGATGTAGTTCACATCTCTGGCATCATCTTTGAACTCGTACTCAGAGTCTGAATCACTGAAAACAACAGGTGACGTGGTGTACGTAGACATGAATACTGTATTTATCTGAGTACTTGCGTCCTTATGTAGAATTGAAGTTTGCAATGCTGTTGGTTAATGAAAATGATACAATGCTTTGTCAAAGACCAGTAACCTCGATGGTCAAAACATGTACATGACCGATGGTCAGTTAAGCAGTAAGGCATGACAGGGTGTGCGTCGTTGATGAATAACATCACACCTAGGGTTGGTTGAAGCACGAGGCCACAGGCTGAGTGCCTCCGCCACCCTAGGTGTGATACTATGCATTGACGACGCACACCCAGTAGTGCCTTATTGTGATTATATTACTACAAAAATTCCAAGACTTTAATGATTAAGCAATAAACATAAGAAAAAAATCATAAATTATAACTTATTAAGACATGACATCAGAATAACAGAGTCCCTTCAAGAGCTTTACCGCATCCATCCATATTTCTTACACTAACTTTGTTATATCTGACTTTCTTAATTTTAGATTAGCAATACTTTTGTATACTCCTGCTTTGTTTCTTGTTTTTTTTTACACTTTCCTTTTTATCGCCTTCCCCGCCCGATCCACTCCTTCAGACCTCTGATCATTCCTACGGGTCCCTTCCACAGAATCTGCCTCTACAGTGCCAGGCTTCCTCCTTTATCCTACCTTTACTCCTGTCTTTTGGAGTGCCTCCACAATGGGGTCTGTCCTGCGGGTAGGAGGTCCGAGGTGGCTCGGTCGTCATCTTGGCCCGAGAGGGGATATTTTCCATTTTCCCCCTTGGTCCCATCTTCACCTGAGGGCACCAGCACATAGGATGAATGTCCAGTCCTGCGGCATGCTGACATATGCTGCAGTCAAGTGCCCGCAATGTCCTCCCTTCCCATCCCCGACTCTTGAAGAGCTGCCTGTGCACTGATGCCTCTGCTTCCATCGACAATGGTGCTTTGGGTGTGCAAGACACCCCAGGATCCCACCCCTGGAGGAGGAAAGCATCCATTGGGATGCTTAATTCCCCCCCGACCTCCGGCGACCCGAGTCTGTTCCCGATCCCAGGTTGCCGGCGTGGTGCGAGGTGCGGCATCCAGCGCCTCAACCTTCAGTGCCACCGGGCCAGCCGATAGTCCAGCTTTTATGTAATTTTACACTTTGCAGATTTGAACACAATATTAACAGTCCCATTTAGTGTCCCTATAGAGATCACTCGTGCTGTAGCAGAGGCATCCATATTATTTTCTGAGTTTCCTTGTTTTTTTTTTTTTTAACAGGAGTGAAGACTGTCCTAACAAACAGAAAAAAAATGTTAAGCAATTAGACATGATAGGATATGTATTGTGGTTGGATAGTGGCACACTTCGTGTGTCATGATGCATGAGGGGTTGCTGAGTGCCTTCACTTCTACCACCCAAGAAGTGCCAGTGCCCCAACACAGTGTACACCCTGCAGTGTCACCGTGATTATAAAATTGGTCCAAAATTTTGTCGGGGGGGGGGGGAGAAATGCATCAAATCAAGAAAGAAATAATGTTATGACTTTTTTAAAAAGTCCCAGCAAAGCCCAGCACTGACATTTATTTATTTATTTACTGAAATGTTTTACCAGGAAATGCACACGGAGCAACAAGATGCTCATCTCCCGTCCTTTAGTTTGGGGTTTAGCCAGGTTTCGGTTACAATGATTATGTCTGGTGATTTCTGTACCACAGGTACTTGCAGCTGCTCTAGTTTTGGGTCTAGGCTATGGATATTTAGTTGCAGAATGCAGAGCCAATGGGGGAGAGAGCAACTTATAGGGGAGGAGGTAGCAGCTGTGGAAGGATTAACACTGGGTGCTGGGCGGTATAAGTGGATGCAGGGTCAGGCTTTGGGTGTATGTCGCCCACCGATAGGAGAATGATGGTAAACATTAGATACCGGGAGAGTATATGTATGCACTGCTTAGCAGGTGAGCACCACCTGGGCAGCGCTAGACCACTGGTGGTGGGACGAGAACAAGCAGTAATTAGGTGCAAAATCAACCAAAGATGGGCATAGGCGTACAGTACAGGGCAGCGGCGGATTGAGTAGTGGTACCAGAGAGGGGCTGGGATGGCTAGGGTCGATGAGGGTGGGGAATGTGTGGGGAATGTGAGTTTAGTGGCTATTGGTGGGGAGGGGCAGCATAGACAAAGAGAGCATTGCGGGTAATGACTGGGAGGCCGAGAGCCATGAAGATGAGTAGGAGCGCTTTAAACAGCGTGAGAGCCATTATGCCAAATGATAGCACTTTAGCAGCTAGGCTGAGCTTTTTACAGTCAGGGCTTAAGGCAGTGGTTATGAGTGGTTGAGGTGCTGTCATTCAACACTGGAGCTCTAGCAGTTGGATGGGATGCCCAAGAGGGTGGCGAGTAGCAGAGTTGTACAATCTACCGATGGCAGGGAGTTAAATGATTGTGGGTGGGGAGAAATTGTATTTAAAGAGTGGTGGGGGTGGGGGTGGGCAGGAGGACTGATAAATCAGGTATACCTTATCTCCTGGCAGCCGTTTTCGGCAGAAGTCTTTGGAGATGAGCTGTAGCCAATCGGCTATGCAGCTGTGACAGCAGCATCCAATCAGGAGCTGCGGTGCCAGCCGGGGGGACCAATCAGGGCTCCAAATGGGTTGCCCAGAGCTGGACCGCTTCTCACCTGAAGATTTCTACTTGTGGACCGGCTGTGTTTGTGGCGTGGGTAGGAGATCAGATCCGGGGGGAATCTGCTTCAGCTGGGGTGAGCTAAGCCAGAGGGGGCTGACTGAGGAGGGAGGAAGGGTATAGGTTAAGTAGAGAATGGAAACAAAGGCAGCAATTAAAGTTGGCTGGTGGGCAGGGAGACAAAACAAAAGGGGGATTAAGTTTTGGCTGGTTGTGGATTGCAGGACACTAATCTTGTGGGGTTTTCAGAGCAAAAACAATGCCCACATATACAGTAAATTAAACAAAGGAGTCTGATTAAAAAAGAGCTCCACTGGACTGTGTTATTGCACTTAGCCTGCAGAAACGGAGAAGTGAGCACCCTCTGCTCGGTCCTGTATCATGCTACATGCTGTGATCTGACAAGCTTGGACTCCTTGGACGGCTGGACACCAGTTCATTTGTCAGCACAATTTGGCAAGGTTGGTGAACAGCAACGTGGCTGTGACCTGTCCCTCAAGTGTTCTCTGTCTACTCGGCTTGCCTTGCTGGTGGCGGTGGGAGGACACTCAACAAGCCGCAGAAGCTTGACATATCGAGGTTATACCAGGTTCTGTTGCGCGCTCGTACTGGATGGTAGTGTTTGATAAGTTACAGCAGAATCTTCAGTTCTCTGTGTTGTGCTTTGCTGGCTTAGTGCTACTGTATTCTAGTTTGCTTTAGCCATATAGATGAATGTAAACTAACCACACAAATAATTTACCATCTGCTGTTCAGTATTATACAATTGGCAGGCTAAGAGCTCTTGTATTGGAAAAAACAAAAGATTGCTGCCAGTGTAAACATCAACATTCTATGGTACCAGACTCTTGGCCTTTCTAGTGTCAGCTGTTTTTTTTTTTACCGTGCATGGAAAGTATTTTATGCATGGAGGGCTTAGGCTCTGATTGGCTGTGTTTGCCTACCCATTTTATAAGAAAAAAATACAGATCTTCATGCAATAAAAGAGGACACAGTTTAAATAGGTTGTGGACAATCACAGTGAGAAGTGGAGGGTAGGAGGGCTATACATAAGGAATGGCAGAAAAGATATGACATACAAAATTAATAGGCAGATGAAGGGGGGGGGTAACAGTTTTTTTTTTCACATAACAGTGGATAGGACGAAGGCAATGACCACCTCAGCTGGTGCCCTATACATCACCGCCATCCTCAATGCCCTGCCCTTTGGATCCTGAAACTGCATGCACAGGGCCTCTGTCCTGCCATCCTCACCCTATTGCTTTATTGGTGTCAGCGTGGCTCAATTGGTAGCACATCCGCCTCTGGACCAGAAGGTCGTGGGTTCTCGTCCCACACCGGGATTGGACTTGCACCTAAAAATCGCTGGCATCTGAGTGCAGTATTGGGGAGTGCTCTACTGCTGGGGTGTGCCATCCTTCGGATGAGACATTAAACCGAGGTCCCTTCTGCCCATCCTGGTGTTGTCCTGGTGGGTGTCCAGGTGGAAGTAAAAGAACCCAGGGCACTCTTCGCAAAGAGCAGGGAACATTCCTGGTGTCCTGGCCAGCATTTCCCTTCCCATAAAAACCAGTTCATGCAATTATCCAGGCTGTGTGTGGGTGATGATGTGCAATATGGCCACCACCACACATTCAGTCACTTCACTACCAGTCTAGCATTGCTTGTAAAGTGCTTTGGGATACTGTGTATGAAAAGCACTATATAAATGCTGATTCTTCTTCTTCTTCTTTATGCAGCTTAATCTGTACCATAGATAGATTTCCACCACTCCACCACTTTTCCTTTGTCCTGCCCTTCCAGAACTGCCTGAATCCAGCAAGCATCATATCCCAGTCCTGGTAACAGGTGGCCAAAGTCTACGTTATGACTGCAAAATTCACCTGCCCCACTACACAGATAAAGTTGAACTCTGCTGCTTTATTCACCATGATCATTGCGCTTAGTTACCTACACTCCACCCTGCTCCTTTGCATCCTGCACCACGATGTACAGCACCACTTTTGCTGATACCCTGCTACCTTCACTTATAGCTTGGAGGGTAGACTCATCTGGATACAATATCTGGAAACAAAGCCTACCGTATAAACACTTTATCCTTGTATCCCCTACATCAATATCCCCTTCCTCTCACTTGCAGTGCAGCATGTCTACTCTATACAGGCCAATTGCTACCTGCGTGCTTCAGGTAACAGGTGTCTACACCTTACCTGCTCTACAAACCTCAGCAGTGTCCTTCACCTGGTACCCTGACCATCTTTGCTGCTTGCCACTGTTTCAATTGTGAACATTTGCCCCCTGTCTGTACCCTCCACCAACATGTCATTGGTCTCTTGATGTACCCTCCTTTTACACACGGTGACTGCCATTACCTCACATTTTGTAATACCCACTGTCCACAACCTCTCCAGTTCCACCACCCAGGCACTGCATTCTTTCATCCAGCCTCCTTAGACTAAGGCCGATTGGACACCCTGCAAGTATGCATACTAAGTTTATCACAATAGCTGCCCAATGCCCATCGCAGCACAGTAGTACACCCATGGTGCAGCCACTTACTCCCTGTTTCCCACAGTTCCACCCACCACACACATTCTGTTTGACCCTCTACTGTATTCATCCCTGTCCCACTATAGTGTCAATCAGCCCCCCGGCCTCCCAATTCAGCACCACAGTACTCCTGTCACTACAGCCGCTCACACCACTTGATTCAGTGGTGCTTATGGTCATTGTCTTCACAGCACACTGCTATAACGTATACGCTACATGTCAGTAATTATGACTTGTTCATGGCTCCAGAAAAAATAAGAGATGTTCATTACTTTACAAGAACACTGTCATTTGTTATTAATTTTTTTTTTTGTTATTTCTTTTTCCCCTCCTACATGCCCCACGACCCACCACTCCTTCAGGCTGCCAAGTCCCTACCGATCCACCTGTCCTTACTGAGCCTCCAAACTGACACAGCCAGGTACACAGGCATAACCATTCAGGGCAGGTCACTCTCCTCAGGGCGGGTCACGGGGGGGGACAAGACGTGACTACTTGGCACAAGGGTGCTGCTGAGGTGGAAGGGCAGCGGTGGCAATGGAGAACTGGCAGCCATCAGAAGGTTGGTTGTGAGGTGGATTTCCATTTTCTGTGTTGTTCTCCACATGTGCCACCTCTGCAGTGCTCCTGGTCTCCACCAGATCTCCACTAGAGGCCACTGAAGAGAGATTATTCCCCGCTACCCACCCCAGGAGAGGAAAGGAGAGCAGTCCTATGGTCGCTCAATCCTCTCCTTCCCCTGCAAACCCACGGCATCCCGAGTACTTTCCCGAACATGGGTCACTGGAATGGCTTGAGGTAAGGCGCCAGTGCCTCACCACTCTGCGCCACTTGGCCGGAAACACACTGTCATTTGTCATTGGTTATCCATTGCAACATGTAGAGAACATTGTATTGTCAGCTATGCACAAGAACTGTGTTGTGAAACATAGTGGTTACGGTTACCTGTGTGACCTACACATGGAAGTAGTAACACAAGACGACAAGACACACTGGATGTGCAAAAAATTACTCATACAGAATTTATAATGTATGGGTAGCCCTTATTAGCCACTGAAAGTAAGCTGTTTAAAACCTTGTAATCCCACTGTTGTGCACTGTACAGAGGATCCTGAATGCTGTTATACCACAGAAGGGAACAATAAAATTCCATTCCCTCTACAATGATGTACAACAGCATTTACAAAATGATGGCATTCTACACAATGAATGCTATGGTATGCAATATATATGTTAACAATTGATGTTAATGAACACATACTTATACTGAAGTGGGAGATGCATTTTTCAATATGCATACTGTGTGACCCTGCGCAAGTCACTGAACTTCTCTGTGCTCCCAGGTCGCACTGATAAACAAGCTTTCTGCTTAGTGTGCCACTCATGGTTAAAGAATTAGATAATAAATATGTAGTGTACACCTCACTTCTGCAAGCTGTCTTTACGTAATGCTCCTCCAATTTTTCTTTTCTTTATACTTCTGTGTGTGTCTTCCTGACTGCTACACTTAGGCTCACACACAAAGCAATCAGAGCCAGAGGTTGAAGTACATTAGGATATACTTACATTAGTGGGTGGAGGAGAACGAATTGTAGGAACAGCATCAGGCAGTAATCTAAGACATTTTACAAAGCCCATTTTAAATGGCATCAGAATAGATGGATCAAAATATGACTCAAGAAAATGTGCGGAGCACAAAACACTATTTTTGCTTGGGCCTCTCCAATCAAGTCATTTTACACTGACAAAGTGATTCCACTGTCTGAGAACAGACTCAGCCTTTGGAAAGGTGAATAATGAAAACCCTGCCTTATGCATGTTCCCACAGTTTGCAGCTACACAGCATGATGGCATTATCAGAACAGTAAGATTAGGCGTACTGGCAACAAGGAAATCAAAAAGTAGGTGTTGAGGGTGGGGGTCTGACAAGAAAGTGACAGCAGAATAAAGAAAGGATAACGTGTACTACACAGTTATTTCAATCACAGGATTTATTAGTTAGTATGACTGTGATGTACTCATACGATGTAGTACACATACTGTACATAGATGAAGATAGGAAAATAAGGAGCAGTCCCTGTTTAGTAGAAATTAGGACAATAGAATGAATATACACACAGACAGTCTAAAATGGGAAAATCAGGAATAAAGTATGAAGCATAATAAATCAGCACCATAAATCAAGTTAATATTTATTGTTCTGTACAAGATGATACAGAAATATACAAGTGTCAAACAAATGACTACATCAAGTAATAGTGGAAATACATTATGCTGTGTTCCTATACTATCTGGACAGCAATTCAGGTTATTAATTATAAAATACACTGGAACAAACTTGATACAAGTTCCTCAGAAGTAGTTCACAGAAAGGATTTTCATCTATACACCAAAAAACAAAAGGATAATTAGACCAGTGCCCATGGAACAATAAATAAATAGATACTGCACTCTATGTGTGCTGTGTCACTTTCTTTTTTTTTTTTTTTTAGATTCTCTTTATCTCTCCCCTAGCTGGAACTCTCTCAGGCTTACCCACTGACCTGACCGCTCTACCACCCATTGTACCTCCCATCATCTTCAAGGATGTTATGACTCTCGGGGGATGCGGGCCCTACAGCCCCGGAGAGATCGAAGGTGCAGTGACAGGAGACCAGCATTGGGCGTGTGGCGGTGGCACTGGAGGAAGCCGTCACCTATCCAGCAGGAGAGAGCTTTTCCCCTCATGTTATGCCCTCCTCCTCCTCCTCCCTCCCATGCGTGGTGCATGTCCCCCTACTTCTCGGCACATGGCCACCCTGCCAGGATCGGGCCACGCTGTGTATGTGCAGCCCAGTGCTCTGCGGCACCCCCGATCTCCACCATGGGCCACCAAAGCACCGGACTCCCTAGTACCCTGCTCCTGGGATAGGAGAGCAGCCCAGGATGCACATAATCCAATCCCTCCCTTGCCGACCCCTGGCATCTGAGCTCACTCCCAAACTCGGGTTGCTGGCGTGGTGCAAGGTGTGGTGTCCAGCGCCTCAACCCTCAGTGCCACAGTGCCATGATGTGTCACTTTTAATGAAATACATCGTGTGGAACACAACATTTTTGGGTGAAAGGCAGAAATCACATTATCAGGAGGGAACACAGTAAACATAGGACTTAGACAGCATGACACACTGGCAGCTACAGATATTATGCTGAAAGCACACAATCTAAAACTTTGTTAGCAACTCAGGACATACTACCACTTTATGAATGCCACAAGGGAAGTCAGAAAAATTACACAGTACTTAGATGTACAACACAGGACTTAGGTGTAGAATAAAAGCTCCCGGTACCATCAATGACTGATCGAAAATCCCGCTAAAACACAGTCAGTAAGATGCACCATCACTTTGGGATCCAGAGAATGTGTCACTTCCAGTTCAGCGATCACCACCGGCATACACACAACTGCGGGGACACTACGCATACCTAAAATAATGATTTTAAATATTTTAACAACATTTTCAGTAAACAAGACGGCACGGCATTGAAAGTCAGGCAGCAGGGCATGTAAAGGTAAGGGCATCTCAACATTTGCTGACCGCAGGAGTCCCTCTTTAAGTAGTGGAAGCCCTACATACATTGTATACATAAATGTTACTCACATGGGAAATGATTACTCAAAAGGGTAAAAGTGAAACATAGACTTTGACGGCAGATAAGGACCGCTTGGCCCATCTAGTCTGCCCATTTCCCTACCTACAGGATAGGCCGCAGATCCTGGTTAACCAACAGCCTATTTTTTCCTACCCCCCACAAGAATTGCCTTATGTCTGTCCCATGCATTCTTGAATTCTCCCACAGTTTTAGACCCCAAAACCTCCTCAGGAAGGCTGTTCCATGCATCCACTACCCTCTTTGTGAAATACTTCCACATTGCCCTGAACCACCCCCCCTCTATCTTTAAATTGTGTCCCTTTGTTCTTGCACGTCTCTTTTTCTGAAAGATGCTACCCTCTTGGACTTTGTTGATTCCACTGAGGTACTTAAAAGTTTCTATCATGTCCCCTCTCCCTTTCCTCAAGGGTATACATATTATGCCCTTTAGTCTCTCCTCATACGGCTTCTATTGCAGACCCTGCACCATTTTAGTGCCTCCTCTGGACTGCCTCTATCCTGTCTATGTCCTTGCGGAATGGGGTCTCCAGAACTGGACACAGTACTCCAGATGGGGTCTCACCAACTGTCTGTACAGAGGGATAACAATTTCTGTTTTCTGCTGCAGCATGCCTCCCTATGCATCCCAGTATACCCCCAGCCCTGCCTACTGCCTTCTCACATTGCTTGCTAACCTTAAGGTCATCTGATATGATTACCCCAGGTCCCTTTCCTTTTGTTGTTGTTACTACCTCCTCCCATTGTATATTCTTCCCTGGGTTCCTGCTTCCCCAGGTGCATTATTTTGCACTTCTTTGCATTGAATCCTAGCTGCCATATTTCTGACCATTCCCTCCAACCTGCCAAGTCCCTTCTCATCCTTTCCACGCCTCCTTGTGTATCAACCCTGTTGCAGATCTTTGTGTCATCTGCAAAGAGGCATACTTTTCTTTCCAGTCCCTCTGCAATGTCACTTATGAAGACATTAAAAGGACTGGACCCAATACTGAACCCGTCGGTACCCACTAGTAACCCCTCTTTCTTCAGAGTAGACTCCATTTACAATTACCTTCTGTGTCCTGTTTTCCAGCCAATGTTTTACCAGGCTACCACCCTGGGACCCACTCCCAGGCTGGTTAATCTGACTATTAATTTTTGTGTGGGACTGTGTCAAATGCCTTGCTGAAGTCTAGGTAGGCCATGTCCACAGCCTCCCTGGTCTACTACTTTGGTCACCCAGTCAAAGAAATCTATTAGATTCGTGCCTGACATGACCTTCCCGCTGTGAACCCATGCTGCCTTGGGTCCTGTGCCCCACTGGCCTCTAGGTACTCAACTATTCTTTCCTTCAGAAGTGACTCATCACTTTCCCTACCACAGAGGTCAGACTGACAGATCTGTAGTTTCCTGCCTCTGTCTTGGTCCCACTTTTGTGAAGGGAATCACATCCGCCTTCCTCCAGTCCTCGGTACCACACCATCCTCCCATGATTTATTAAAAGAGTTGCCAGTGGTTTCACTAGTTCCCCTTAATTCTTTTTAGAATTCTGGGGTGAATTGCATCAGGCCCCATTGCTTTGTCCACCTTCAGTTTTAGGAGTTCTTGCAGAACCCTTTCTTCTGTGAAAGGACTGGGATCGACCCCCTATCAAGAGTGTTCTGTTAATTGGATTATGCACTTCCCCCTCCTCTTTGTGAATACTGAGCAGAAATATTCATTCAGTATCCCTGCTTTTTCACTGTCCCCCTCTGCCCAGCCACCGTTCATTCTATTCAGCCTCACTATCCCTCCCTTTGTCTTTCTACGCTCGCTGATGTACCTATAAAAGGTTTAATCCCTCTTCTTAACTGAGTTGGCTATCTTTTCCTCAGTTTGGGCCTTTGCTATTCTGACTTCCCTCCCTGCTTCCTTCTGCCTTAACTGGTACAGTTCTCTGTCCTGCTCTTTCTGTGTTTCCTTATACTTCCAGAATGCTATCTTTTTCTTCCTGACTTTCACAGAGAAATTAATAAACTTTCTCCCACATGGAAGAATCATTTTCATAAAACCTTCAACAGTGGACACTTTAAAGCATGGGAGCAATTCAACATACTGTATGTTTTATAGAAGATTTATACCAGGACAATGCTTTTAAAGAGCTAGTGTACTGCTTGGAAACTGCCTGGCATTAATTGTAACTCTCTGATGTAGTTAGCTATCACTTCTTATATCTCAAGTATTTTTTTCTTTTCTGTTTGCTAATTAGAAGATTTTTTACCTGGTAGTACTGGGGGGACATGTACAGCAGCACTCTGTTTGGAAGCTAAAAAAGTTAGTTCTGGTCCTCCCGCTACATCACTGCTGAAACCACACTGACTGTGACATCACTAGTAACCAAGGAGAACCATTTCTCACTGCCAGTTTATTCTCTTTCACATGAAGCAGCAGGGACTGGCTCTTCTTGGTTACTAGTGATGTTACAATTTCCTGCATTTTGATTGGTAACTTGTGAAAGTCACTGCTCAGACTGCAAGGATTGTGGTGCCTCAATGTGTTTTATCACATTTCTGATGATGTAGTGGGAGGAACAGAACTGACTTTTTTTTAGCCTCCAAACAGAGTGCTGCTCCACACATCAGCCCAGTACTACCAGGTGGAAAATCATCTAATTAGCAAGCAGAAGATAAACAAGCATTTGTCAATGCCGAATGTTGGCTTGCTGGCATTGCCATTAGTAGTGCAGGAGTTATAGAGATGCACAATAGGAATGGCAGTGAAGTATTGAACTAACACCAACCCCACCTCCACTCTGCAGGGACTGACAGGTATTGGGGGTGTGCCTTTGTGTCATTGGCCATAACACTCACACCATTTCACCTCACCTTACCCTGCAGACACTGACAGTGTTGCGGTGTGCTTTGGGATCTTTGGGCCTTATACTCACCCCATTCCATAAGGAAATATGCTGAGATGGGTGCGGTATAGGAGAATGGGCTGAACGCTGGGACCGAAGACCCCAAGGCACACCACAATACCTGTCACTGGCTGCATGGTGGGGGTGGAATAGCATTATGGATAACAATCCCAAGTCACACCCCTGACACCTGTCATTCTCTACAGAGTAGGGTGTTATGGTTGGAAACCCTAACACCCCAGCCGTTTGTTGGCATTTTCACTCCAAATTTTCAAAATGGGATTTTTGTGACCCTACCTCATAAACAGCGGCACTATTGTTTCGTTTCTCAATCCTACAATGTGGTTTTGCACAGTGACTGCGCCATTTGGTGCCACAGGTGTGAAAACACATTTCTGGAAGGATGTGAAAAATGACAGCTGTAGTGTTCTTGAGGTGATGTGAAAAAATGCTAATGTTGAAAATATGGAGTGAAAATATGAAAAACTGGCGGAGTTATGAACGTGTGTTGAAACTGCTCAACGCACACCTGTAATGCAATCATTTTTTGGAATTTTTTCACCAGATTTTCAACATGGACTTTTTAACCTTTCCTCATGAATGGTGGCACTGTGATTATATTAATCTATCCCAAAAGTTGACTTTCCACAGCGACCGCACCTTTCTGCGCCACAGGTGTGAAAACACATTTCAGGAAGGATGTGAAAAATGACAGCTATACTGTTTATAAGGACATGTGAAAAAATGGCAATGTTGAAATCTGGGGATAAAATATTAAAAACTGGAAAAAGTTACGAGTGTGTGTAGAAACTGTGCAATGCAAGCTTGTAACACAGCCATTTTTTTGGAATTGTTTCACCAAATTTGCAACATGGGCTTTTTGGGAACTCCCCTCATGAACAGTGGCACTGTTTCATTAATCAGTCCCAAAAAGGTGATTCCATGCAGCAACTGAAAAATCACCTTTTGGGACTGGGAAACTAAATGATAGTGACATGTTCATGAGGTGGGGTTCCAAGAACCCCATGTTGAAAATTTGGGGCCAAAATTCTGAAAAAAATGGCTAAGATAGCAAGCTAAGTTGAAACCCCCCATTGCCTCCCATTATAAAGCTTACCATCATTTCTTCAGTTCGCAGTTCAGCTTTGAAGTGTGCAGACATGTCCTGGTTCAGAGAAAATCACGGCTCTGACCTCCAGAGGGTAAGTATGGGTGGGGGTGCGGGAGGTTGGTGTGCATAAGGGTGGGGTGGGGATGGGGGAGGGGATGAGGGGACTCGTGTGGACCGCTTTCTTGTTTGCAGGGAAAAAAAATAAAAACCACAAGGGAAGGTATTCTTCATTTACAGTTTACACACACACAAAAAAATAGACACACTGGAGTGTGCTCCCAGTGTGGAACAATTCTGGGGGGAGGATGCCGACACAGGGATTGGGCATCCCGATGTTGGCAAGGCGTATAGATGAGTTGGGGCAGCCCATCCGACACCGGGACTGGGCATCCCAGTGTCGGAAAGAAAAGGGGAAACTGTCTAACCAGGAAAGACACACTAAGAGGGGGGGATGCCAACACAGGGATTGGGCACCCCGATGTTGGCTTTTTGGGAGTGTGTAGTGGGTGGCAGGAGCTGCAGTGTTATGGTGTGCCACATAATGTGGGTGGGGACATGCTGACACTGGGATTGGGCACCCTGATGTTGGCTTTTTGGAGATTGTGTGGCGGATGGCAGGAGTCGCCATATTTATTGAAATGTTTCACCAGGAAAGGCATGTAATGGAGGCATGTCATCTGTCGCTGAAATGACAAGCCTATCTCTGATTGCAGCGTCAGATTCATTTCAACTTCATGGCACTCTGTGAAACTGCTGTCATTGGTAGCATGCTCACTGATTGGTGGCTGAGGGACGTACCCACTAAAGCACCCCCTGAATTTGCCACAACACTGACACACCTCTGAAATGTGCTAGTACCACAAGATGTTGCTTGCATGTGCGTGCAAGCCAACATAAAAATATTTCAGATATAGGAAGTGATAGTGGACTGCATCTGAAAATTACTATTAATTCCAGGCAGTACATTAGCTCTTTAAGTCTTTTCAGCAAATAATCTAACAATTTGGCTTACCTAGAAATATTCGTTTAGTTATTTGCAGGCAAGAGCAACCCTGGAAGAAATATTGGGATGGGATAAGCTATGTCAGAGGGGAAAGGAATTATTTGACTTGATTTCTCTAGCACCCAATACTGTAGAACTAAGTGGATATCTAAAATTCATGGTTGTATCATTGAACCTAAATTTGCTTGCACTTGTAGTGTTGAAAACAAAATGAGAAGCTGAATTACAAGTTCCAGTTGCAATGGATAAATGGGATATGTTATGTTCCTCACGGAAATTGTCTATAAACAGTAGATTAAACCAGATCCAGTTCTGTATTCATCACAAGATCTATTTCACCTTTTATCTTTTAAATAAATTCAATCAAAATATTTCTTCACTATGTCAACAGTGTAAAAATCAAGTGGAAAATGTGTCACATTTCATGATGTTATGCCCTAAGATTTCTGTGTTCTGGCAAAATATTTTTAGAGCAATTAATAATATTTTTAGCACCAACTTATATATAGAGGTAGAATTATGATTATTTGGATTACTTTACTAACCCTTCAAGATGAAGCAACTCTTAAATTACTGAACATGATGCTTATTAATGCAAGACAGTATATAGCTAGGATGTGAAACGATACCATAGGCTCTACATGGGAACTTTGTAAAAATCTTCTACTGGAACATATGAGAATTGATAAAAACAACATTTTGCCATCAAGAACATTAAAAAATACTGGAAAATGTGGGTCCCAGTACAAAGTGCCCTGGATAATAACTTGCTTTTGTGGGTTATAATGTGAGTATAAACATACTTGTTTTCCAAACAAGTAGTTGAATACTGAACAGTGTTTATTTATTTATTTAAATAAATAAATAAACAGTAATAAATACTGTACAGTATTCAACTACTTGTTTGGAAAACACTGATGTCTCATTAAGTTGTTCCATATATTTAACCCTTGCTGTGCCACCTGCATGTATACACGTCCTAAAAACCTATACATTCTATATCTCCTGGCAGCCTAAAGGTTAAAATAGCTCCCTGTTAACCAATATAGTTATTCAACTAAGGGATATGAAATTTAAATATGTTTTTTTTCTGGTCTAAAATGCATTTAATGTGTTGTCCTATGATGTATGTAATCTTCCTTTATGCAAATAAAATACAATTAAAAAAAGAATAGCAGGCATGTGACATAACAGGCACATACATCAAAACATGGTGCATTATTACTAAATAAATGGTGCATGCAAAAACAAAAAAAAAGTACGTGCATCAAAAAAATGGCACTATGTCAAAAAAGGTCCATGCGTCAGCTTTTTGATGCAAGCCCTACGTTCAGCATCCCAACTGTTAGACCATCCATGGATGTTTACTTCTAAAATACGAGCAGACAGATATGGCCTGAAAATCCTGCTCATGGTATTTTTCTGTCCTAATTCTTCTACATTTCTATTTTTTTCTCACTTGCAAGGATGGAATTTCACCCACAGTCATGACTTAATCAACAGGGATACACCCGAATTCACATAATAAAAAGCACAGCTAAGTTTTAATTGATTTTCCTTTTTCTTTTTTCCTTTTGAAAGATATTATTAGGGCAGAAATATGGTGCCTCAGTGGACTGGTGGTCTTTTGGTGTGCTGTTCTATGAGATGCTGATTGGTCAGTCACCCTTTCATGGTAATGACGAAGAGGAGCTCTTTCAGTCAATTCGTATGGATGACCCATACTATCCACGCTGGATCAGCAAAGATGCAAAGGATATTCTAGTGAAGGTAAGAGACCTGTTCATCAACCTTTCTGCTTGATATAAAGAAATTGTTTGGTCAATAAACCTTTATCTGGTCAGTCATTCTAAAGGCCTGGTGTTACAGTAGCTCCAAAGGTCACACATTTGTTGTCATCTCAAAATTCCATTTTGCCACCTGGTGCCTGCTCAGCAGCTCCCATGGGCCCAACAATGCTTATTGCAATGTTTCTAATGTACAGCTTCAAGCTACTTTAAAGGTTATCTTTTTTTTTTTCAATTTATTTATTCAGGATAGCACACCCAAGATGAAACATGTTATTTACAGTGGGGTCCTGCTTCCACCCATTTCTGAAGCTGGGTGTACTGGAGCACTGGGAGGTTAAGTGACTTGTCCATTGTCACACAGTCAGTATTTGGCTTCTAGCAGAGTTTGAACCTGCAGTCTCCTGGTTCCCTAGCTAGTGCTTTAACTGCTAACCACATTGCCTTTTTTTATTATTTCTTTATGACCCTTCCTTTAGGGGTTCCACAGACCGCTACAGCTCTCCATAGAGAGCTCAACTCAGCCTCTTGGGGCTTCATCTAGCCTGTGGCATCCCTCACCTTTTTCCTCTATCCCCCCCCCCCTTTCCGTATCCTGGGTCCCCTGGCAACTGCAAAAGAGTGGTGTGTGTGCGTGGAGGTGCACATGAATACCAAGAACCTGGTGACAACCCCTTCCCCCCACTCAGCCTAGAGCCACTTCTCCTGTTTGTCTTGGTGCTGCCACCAAGCCTCTATTCGGTGGCAGTCAAAAGCCAAGGAGAAGTTGTCTCCCTCCCTGAGAGAAGAGAGCTGCCTGTCAGCTGCTCATCCAGCTCCCTCCCCCCCCCCCAGTCAGCCCCTGGTGGCCCAAGCTCACTCCTGAACATGGGTTGACGATGTGTTGCAAGGTGTCCATCCAGCGCCTCAACCGTCAGTGCCACTGGGCCTGCTGCAGACTGCCTTTTTTAATTGTACTTCGAATATATTCACTGCTGTGAACTTTCATGTTGAAGAGAGAAACTATCGATTGACACAAATAAAAACTATTTTAGAAATATTACTCATTTGTTATTCTTGAGCTTGATTTGCTAATTCAGAAAAAACAGATAAAGTAAAAGTTTTCTCCAAGTGCTATTGGCAACTTTTAGGTGACAAAGATTTATATTAACCAGCTCAAAAAATGATAGATCTGACTTCTTGGGTATCTCTTGCAGCAGGCCACACCTATGGAACTATAAGTGGCAGGCAGTAGGACCACACGGAAACTTTTTTTAGCTAGCAGTCTACCAGGTGACCACCCACTCCAACATCATACACCAATGTTGACCTATCCTATAAGAGTGAAAATCCCCGCACCCTCCTCAGTTCTTTTCCCGCCGTCAGCCATCATACATCGGATTTCACAGAGATCCACCAGATTCAGTTGACCGCCATTCCATCGAACCTCTATTTTTTATTTTTTCTCTCTAGAGTGTATCACTTTTAGCGATAAAGTGTTTTTTTCCCTCTCCATTTATGCCAAGGTCTGCCTCTGGGAACCTCTTAAAAAGTGTACCGGGGGGGCAGAACATTCCTGAGAAGGATGACCATGAGATCTGCATCTGCTGCCTAGGCCCAGAACATGACGCCCAGGCTTGTATGATGTGCTGCAGCTTCAACCAGGCCACCAGGAAGCACTGAGTGCAGACCCTTGAAACTTTTCTGCTGAAGCAGAAGTTTGCCCTGATAGAGAAGGAACTTCAGGCTTGAAGTTCCTCTGCTTCCCCTGTAGTGTCCTTGGGCTTGCAGCCTTCCAAGTCCCCGGATAAGTCAATGGGGAAGCATAAGCATAGAGACAAGGAATGCCCCAAGAAGAAAACCCGGTCCTCCTCATCTCAATCCTGGACACAGCTCTGTTTGCCATCTGTGGCAGGCCTGTCATCATCATTGGGGGTGGATCCCTCTGCCTCGTATGTCTTTGCCGTGGCAGGGCTACTGTTGGCAGCTCCTCCCATATGTATTGATGGCAGGAGTTGGTACCAGGGGCTCTGGCACCTCACCAACTTTACAGTTCCTGTTGTTTAGTTCCTTGTTTTCAGCAAGCACTCAGTCAGGTGGCTCAGCTGGCTCACCATTGATGGGCTCAGCATCGGCGGTCACCGGGACACAGCCTAATGCCCTGCCACCAACCTCATCCATTTGTTCGAACATTATCTCTGGCCTGAGCCTCTGTGCTATCCTGAGTCTTCACAGTCAGAGCCCTGGCCGCTGTCACCCTTCCCGACACCAACCCATGCAGAGGAGTTTCCCCACAGGCTCCAGCTTGTGCGGCCACCCTCCCTGATGCTGACATTGGTGACAACCCTGGTGTTTCCTCAGCCGACACCAATGGATTTGATGCCGATAGCAGTGGACTTCCATTCCATGCTTACCGCCTTATGGGACTTTATGCAGGCTAAGCTTGCTCCTCCCCAAGGCCCATCCCTGTAGCTCTCCTGTGCTCCTCCAGCAAGGCCACAGCCCATGCCCCAGATCCCTGGGCCCTCGCACTCCCCTAAGGACTTGGAGGATAAGCTGGCTGCCATCCAGACCTCCTTCCTACTGATAAGGACACTGATGGCAATAACGGGGGAGCCACTCCTTACAACTCCTCCTCCACAGTCTCGTCCGATGGTGAGGAGACCCCAAGGTATATCCTGTATCCTCCCTCCCCCCGGATGGCCCCTCTTTTGTCTTAGTCATGAGACAGTTACAAGCAGCCATGGTCTTCGACACTGAGGAGCAAGATTCTGCTTGACTTCAACTGGCCACTAATTCATGGCTCCCAGATGCCCCTCTTCTGGTCATCCCTCCCTTAATAGAGTCTTTTGAAGATGCCACCATGGCCGCCTGACATCAGCCCAATATGATACCTACTGTACCAAGGAAGGCAGACAAACTATATACCAGGCTACAGCAGGAACGTCTTTCTTCTTCATGATCAGCCTCAAGCGGATTCAGTGGTTATTTATGCTACCCATGACCACACCAAGAGGCCCAAACATCTCAGTTCCTTACCCTGGATAAGGAGTCCTGGAGGCTGGATCACATTGGCAAGAGAACCTTTGCCTCTGCCACATTGACTATCAGGGTATTAAATTACACTACCCATTTAGTCCAGTACTAAAACCAGCTCTGGGACCAAGCCCTTGAATTTGTATGGGCCCTCCCAGAGGACCCCTTAAAGCAGCAGATGCTGTAGTCTCTTAAAGGTGGTTCCAACATTGGCACCCACCTCCTTAGGGCAGCCTACAATGCTGTAGACACCTCAGCCAGGACTGCCATGGTGGGCATTTGCCTACATAGACACTCTTGGTTGAGAGTGTCTGGCTTTGCCCAGGACATTCAATTGTCCATCCTGAATGCCCTCTTTAGAGGCTACAAGTTGTTTGGTGCAGATGTGCAGGACATGCTGTCTCAACTGCAAGCCTCTGGCAGCACCCTAAAATTGGTCAACTCCACGTACCACACCAACCAACCAAAAAGTGGTCAGTGAGTGCCATTTCAGCAGCCTACTCATAGACCCAAGCCCTCTAGTAAGCCTCAGGGTAAGCGCCGGACCACCTCTCCTATGCCCACTCCCTCCTCAACCTTGAGAAAAAAAAACAGAGAAGGAGATGCGGCCCCGACCGTCCCTGCCAGTTCAGCCAGAATCCTTGCCCAACTCACCCCCTTAAGGCAGGAGGTGGTAGTAGGGGGTCGCTTCTTCCTACACTTGGAGAAGTGGAGGTAAATCACCCAGATGCATGGGTACTGCAGATCATAGAAAGTGTCCACACTCTAGAACTTCTGGAGTTGCCTCCAGAGAAACCCCCAGTTCTGTTCTCTCACCATCCAGACCACATTTCAATGCACTGGGAGGAAATTTTCTCACTGTGGCAAAAAAAGGCAATAGAACCTGTCCCAGGCTCAACAGGGTAGAGGGTTCTAGTCTCACTTCTTCCTGGTGCACATGAGATCTCAGGCCCATTCTAGACCTCCGGGAGCTAAATCTGTTCATCCAGTACAAACAATTCTGGATGGTGACACTCCAGGGTCTGCTGCCCCTTCTGCATCAGGGAGATTGGATTTTCTCCCTCGGCATGAAGGATGCCTACCTGCATATCCAGGTACATGCCTCCCACAGACAATACCTAAGTTTTACTTTCCAGAGGGCACACTTCCAGTTCTGGGCCTTGCCCTTTGGTTTATCTTCAACCCCTCAGATGTTTACCAAATATCTGGCAGTGGTAGCAGCCGCCCTCAGGTGGGAGGAACTCTCTGTCTTTCCCTGCCTGCATGACTGGCTTCAGAAAGTTCAGTCCAGGGAGCACCTGTTACAGACTCTGGAACATATCACCCACCTATTGCAGGATCTGGGCATCAAGGTCAACCTGCCCAAGTCAGTTCTCACCCTTGTCAGTGCCTGCAGTACACTGGGGCAGTCCTGGATGCTTCTCAGGGCATGGCGTTCCTGCCCCCGGACCTAGCAGATCACCTGATAGCCCAAGACCACCTGCTGTACAACAGCCACTGTGTCCCAGCCAGAACCTTCCTCTGGCTCTTGGGCCTGATGGCTGCAGCCATAGTCACAGTGCCTCTGTTGGCCAGATTGCACATGAAGATTCCCTAATGGACACTGAAGGTCCAGTGGGACCAGCATACCGATGACCTGAAGCAGCCAGTCCTGGTCTCCTCTCCAGTGAAGAAAGTTCCACTTTAGTGGATGGAACCCAGCAACCTGTTCAGAGGGGTTCCTATATTCATCCCTTTACCTCAGCAAATCCCCATAACTGATGCTTAAGGGTTGGGGTGGGGAGCTCATCTAGAGCCCCACCAAATACAATGGACTTGGTCCCATCTGTAATCCTCTCTCCACATCAGTGCCCTGGAGATGTGGGCCATTCTTTATGCCTTGCAGGCTTTCCAGACTTAGCTATCCCCAGCTCTTCCTGTAGTGCAGATGGACAACATAAGTGTTGTCCACTACATCAACAAGTAGGGGGACACTCACTCGTACCCTCTCTGCCAGGAAGCAATGAGAGTCTGGTATTGGGCTCTGGATCACAGTCTCAAATTGTTGGCCGTCCATGTTCTAGGCATTGAAAACATCCTGGTGGACAACCTAAGCCAGTCGCAGTCAAAGACACACGTGTTTGAGCCGCTGACCTCAGTAGTAGAAGACCTATTCAACAGGTGAGGTCATCAGAGTTTGACCTTTTTGCATACCCAACAGTGCAAAACTTCTGCATTTTTGCTCACTTAATCCAGGGCCTGGAATTTTCTGGTGAGACACATTGTCCCTCTCTTGAAAAGGAAAGTTTCTGTACACATTTCCTCCCTTCACCCTGCTTCAGAGGGTTCTGATCAGGTTCCCTGTGGAAGGGACCAAGATTATCCTTCTGGTCTCATCAAATCTGGTTACCTTTACTGCAACAGCTGACAGTGGAACCTCCAGTACCTCTTCTTCTGTGCACTGGCCTGCTCTCCCAGAACCAGGGCACCTTGGTGCATCCAGACCTTAAACCCCTGCATCTTCAAGCCTGGCTTCTGAGGACATAGCCATGGCTTGGTTCAGGGTGTCACCCAAGGTGGTCGATATGTCCTGGTGGTGGCTAGGAAGCCATCCACTAGGGCCACTTATTCCATGAAGTGGAAACATTTTGCACTGTGGGCTGCTTCATGTCAGCTGGATCCCTTCACTTACCCAGTGAATCAGATTCTGGAGTACTTGCTGTCCCTTTCAGACTCCATCTTGAAGTACTCATCTCTTAAAGTGCACATCTGCCATCTCTTCCTTCCGTGTGCCTGTTGATGGACGTACGGTGGCACATTTGGAAGTGCCCTTACTTTTCTGAGAGGCATTCTACACATGAAACCTCCTAACCGCAATCCAGTTCCACCTTGGGATTTGAATTTTATGTTGGAAAAACTTACATTGGCTCCTTTTGAGCTAGCCGTGACATGCGAGCTACACTTTCAGTCTGCTGTTACTTCTGCTCAAATAATTTTAGAGCTACAGGTAGGTGCTCATGTGCAAGTAGCTTTATTTGATTTTTCACAAAGACTAACCCTAAGTTTCTTCCTAAGGTGGTGTCTGAGTTACTTTAAATCAATCCATCCATCTTCCTGTTTATTTTCCAGAATATGCCAATTCAGGTAAGCATTGGTGCATGCTTTACATGTGCATAGAATTCTGTGTTACTATACACACCATGCAAAAGACTGTAGGAAGTCCAAACAGTTTTTTTTTTCTTTCACCCCTGGGAAAGAGGGTGTTCCTGTTCAAAACAGTGCTTTGTCCAAAATGGTTGACCAACTGTAACATTTCTTGTTACATGAACTATGGCAAGGATCTTTCTGGCGCTGTCCATGGCCATTCCACTAGAGGCATAGCCACTTCTGCTGCCTGCTTTAGGAATGTGTCATCTGTAGAGATCTGTGCTGTGGCTACTTGGAGTTCTGTCCACACCTTTACCAAGCACTACAGTCTGGACATTGCCTCTAGGCCTATGGCCAACTTTGGCCTAGCTTTCCTCCAGGGTCTACTTTCCTAGGCTCAAGGTTCCCTCCACCCAGACAGTGCTGTCTACTAATGGAACTGCTTGGAACTCATTCTATAGGTGTAGCCTGCTGCAAGTGATACCTCCGAAGTGTGATATTACAATTATGTAACAACGAACCATAACAGTAGATCTGCAAGGGGATCTCTTGCAGCAGGCCATGCCATCCCTCTCTCCCTCCTTCCCCCTGGACTTGGGAGGCTCTTCAGTGCCTCTACCTCTTTCTCCATTATTTTCTTTTTGGTGGGAACTTTTGTTTCCTCCTCAGTTTCCTCAGTTGGGGCTAAGTGGCTTATGGTCTCCAGCAGGAGACCTGAGGAGCACTCAGGGGCTGCCCACTCTTAGAGAATAGGCCGATGTCAGTGTATGACATTGGAGTGAGTGGATCCCCGATAGACTGCTAGCTAGAAAAGATTCTGTGTGGTCCTAGTGCCTGGCGGCTATAGTTTCATAGGTGTGGCCTGCTGCAAGAGATCACCTCACAGATCTACTCTGATGGCAGGTTCTTACATAACCATACTATACCTTGCCCACATAAATAATGGACAAGTTTTGATTACCAGTACCTCAGAGTCAAAATTACTTGAGAAAAGTGATTGAGGATAGAACCCCAAAACAAATACATTGGCAATATAGTCAAACTGTGAAGCAGAAAACTGCTTAATACTGACTACGCTGCATCACTTCAAAAGGAATACATAGCAGATCAGCTCAGTATATTTTCTTGCATCAAGGCAGAATACACCATGCACAAAGAGCATGCTCTGCTTCTAGGAAAAACTGGTATACTTTTAATTTCTTCAGTTACCTGGGGACGATCCCATTCTGAGGAAGACTCCTACTAAGGCGGCAGCAGATACTGCATCATGAACCAGCCCATTGGGGAAGCCACCCACATTTATGGGGTTTCTAAACACAATAAAAAAATAAAGTACAGCAGAAGAAAAGTATACAATACTAGTTTAGAAGCAAAGAGCATGCCATTTGTTAATTTCATTGTCTGCTGAGAGACAGGAGAATATGCTGAGTTGTCAAACTGCGAGTATGTTCATGCTACATTATATAACACCTAGTGAAATCACTGATTTTTATGTTGATTGCACACGTGTAAGAAACATATTGAGGCAGCTTTCTCCACAAGCAGGTTGTGGAGGCGTGGCACTGTTGTGGCCAATTCCCCCAGAGCCTTTAAAGGCTTGTCCAGCGTCCCCCAATGCCGTGGCACGCTGCTGCTGACACTAGTTCAGCCAGCATGCCACCAACTTGTAAAAAATCAGCCGCTTCAATCAGGGGCTGCCTCTTCATTGCAGCGTAAGCCATTCGCTGCAATGAAGGAGTGATCCATCATTGCAGGGTGGGATCTTCACAAACAATATTAACCCCCACCCCACCATGTTTTTTTGCTGACGGGGGCCCCAATCCCCATTGGCTTCAGTGCCCCCATGTTTATGTTGCCAACGGGGGAGCCCACTCCCTGTCGACATTATGTTAAACCCCCCCGCTTATATTCTCTACCGACAGAGTGCCCAATCCCCGTCAGTATAATGTCACCCCCACCCTTTTTGTTGTGTGCCGACGGGGGTGCCCAGTCCCCCATCAGCTACAGCTTACCCCCCCAAAAGGAAGACTCCAGTGGTACACTGGGAGCCCATCCCAGCGCGCCACGTGCCCCTGTAAAATAAAAACGGTCCCGCAATGTCTTTTTTTTTTTTTTCACCTGTAAAAAAGGAAACTGTCCCTCAGAGGTCTCCCTGCCCCCCTCCCACAACCTGCACCCACCCACTGCACACCTTGCCTCCCCCACACCCCCATCTCCCTATACTTACCTCCAGAGCTCGGCACGATGATCTTCAGTGGACTGGGAACATGTCTGCATTCTTCAAAGCTGACCGTGAACTGAGGAAATGTCGGTAAGCTGTATAATGGAATAAATGTTTTTTTATTCCAACTTTAATGCATATCTCAGTCATTGTTTGGAATTTTGACACCAAATGTTCAACATGGGTTTTTGGGACCCCTCCTCATGAATTCTGGAACTGTCATGGCATTAATCATTTAAAAGGTGATTTCTGCGGTCACTGTGCAGAATCACCTTTCAGAACCAAATAACAAAATGACAGTGCCAATGTTCATGAGGTGGGCTCTCAAAAGCCTATTTTGTAAATTTGGTGGAAAAATCCAAAAATGACTGTTTTACAGCGTATGCTATGCGACTTGTTACGCGACGCTTGTAACTTTAAGGAATTTGCAATATTTTCATGTCAGATTTTCCAGCATTGGCATTTTTCACACCTCCTTGTGAACAGTATAGCTGTCATTGTTCACATCCTGGCCAAAATGTGTTTTTCGCACTTCCGGCGCAGAATAGCGCGGTCGCTGTGGAAAATTAGTGTTCGAGACAGATTAAGAAAATGACAGTGACACTATTCATGAGTGGAGGTCCTAAAATGCCTATATTGAAAATTTGGTGACGATACTCCATAAAATGACTGTGTTACAAGCGTGCGTTGCGCAGCTTGCAGGCACGCTCGTAACATCACGAATTTGTAATATTTTCACTCCAGATTTTCAACATTGCCATTTTCCAACACCTATTTATGAACTATACAGCTGTAACTCTGCAGCTGTCATTCTTCTCATCCTGGCCTAAATGTGTTTTCGCACTTCCGGTGCAGAATATAGCACTTGCTATGAGAAATCACTGTTCTGGGCAGATTAAGAAAATGACAGTGATACTGTTTATGAGTAGAGGTCATAAAATGCCTATGTTGAAAATTTAGTGATGATAGCCCATCAAATGACTGTGTTACAAGTGTGCATTGCGCACTTTCCATGCACCCTTGTAACTTCGCAGATTTGTAATATTGTCATGCCAGATTTTCAACACTGACATTTTTTCACACCTCCTTATGAGCAGTACAGCTGTCATTTTTCACATCCTGACCAAAATGTGTTTTCACAGATCCGGGCGAGAATAGCGGTCGCTGTGGGAAATCTGTGTTCGGGACAGATTAAAGAAAATGAGCGGCACTATTCATGAGCAAAGGTCCTAAAATCCCTATGTTGAAAATCTGGTGATGAAACTCTATAACATGACTGTGTTACAAGTGTGCGTTGAACTGTTTCCACGCATCCTTGTAACTTCGCAAATTTATAATATTTTCATGCCACATTTTCAACAGTGGCATTTTTTCACACCTCCTTATGAACAGTACAGCTGTCATTTTTTACATCCTGGCTAAAATATGTTTTTGCACTCCTGCCAGAGAATAGCACGGTCGCTGTGGGAAATAAGTGTTTGGGAGAGATTAAGATCGGGCGAGTGAGAGGGGAGAGTGACCGAGCTCAACTGAGCTCTGTCGGGACTGCTGCGGATTTGTTTGTAGGCAAAAAAAGGTCCCAACACAAGAGCCCAGAACAAAAGGGCAGCCTGCAGCACTGGGAGAAACAGAACGAGAGAGTGAGTGAGGAAGGGGGAGTGAGCAAACTCACCAGAGCGCTGTCAGGACTGCTGCGGATTTCTTTGTGGGCAGAAAAAGGCATCAATGCAGGCAGGGGCCCAGTACAAAACGCCAGCCTGCAGCGGTGGGAGAAACAGTACGAGCGAGTGAGACAGGGGGACTGAGTGAGCTCAATGGAGCTCTATCAGGACTGCTGCAGATTTCTTTGTGGGCAGAAAAAGGTGCCAATGCAGGCAGGAGCCCCGTACAAAAGGATAGCTTGCAGCGCCAGGACAAACAGAATGAGTGCGAGAGAGAGGGAGACTGAGCAACCTCAACAGAGCTCTGTTGGGACAGCTGCGGATTTCTTTGTGGACAGACAAAGGTGCCAGTGCAACCAGGAGCCCCATACAAAAGCGCAGCCTGCAGCACCAAGAGAAACAGAATGAGCAAGTGACAGAGCGGTAGCGAGCGAGCTCAATGGAGCTCTATTGTGACTGCTGTGGATTTCTGTGTGGGCAGAAAAAGGTGGCAATGCAGGCAGGAGCCCAGTACAAAAGGCCAGCTTGTATTACCGGCAGAAACGGAATGAGTGAGTGAGAGAGGGGGAGTGAGCGAGCTCAATGGAGCTGTGTCGGGACTGCTTCAGATTTCTTTGTGGCCAGAAAAAGCTGCCAACGCAGGCAGGGGCCCAGTACAAAAGGGCAGTCTGCAGCGTCGGGAGACACAGAACAAGTGAGTGAGGGAGGGGGAGTGAGTGAGCTCAACGGAGCTCTGTTGGGACTGCTGCAGATTTGTTCATGGGCAGAAAAGGGCAGCAATGCATGCAGGGGCCCAGTACAAAAGGCAGCCTGCAGTGGCAGGAAAACCAGAATGAGTGAGTGAGTGACAGAGGGGGAGTGAGCGAGCTCAATGGAGCTCTATTGTAACTGCTGCAAATTTCTTTGAGAACAGAAGAAGGTGGCAACACAGGCAGGAGCCCAGTAGAAAAGGGCAGCCTGCAGCGCCGGCAGAAACGGAATGAGTGAGTGAGAGAAGGGGAGTGAGTGAGCTCAATGGAACTTTGTCAGGACTGCTGCAGATTTCTTTGTGGGCAGAAAAAGGCACCAACAGAGGCAGGAGCCCAGTACAATAGGGCAGCCTGCAGCAACATGAGAAACAGAATGAGTGAGTGAGACAGGGGGGACTGAGCGACCTCAACGGAGCTGTGTCGGGACAGCTGCAGATTTCTTTGTGGGTAGAAAAAGGTGCCAAAGCAGGCAGGAGCCCAGTACAAAAGGGCAGCCTGCAGCACTGGGAGAAACACAATGAGCGAGTGAGATGGGGGGGGAGTGAGCGTGCTTAACAGAGCTCTATCATGACTGCTGCAGATTTCTTTGTTGGCAGAAAAAGGTGGCAATGCAGGCAGGAGCCCAGTACAAAAGGCAAGCCTGCAGCTCTGGCAGAAACGGAACCAGTGAGTGAGAGAGGGGGAGTGAGCAGGCTCAACAGACCTGTGTCGGTACAGCTGCAGATTTCTTAGTGGGCAGAAAAATCTGCCAACACAGGCAGGAGCCCAGTACAAAAGAGCAGCCTGCAGCACCAGGAGAAACAGACTGAGCAAGTGACAGAGGGGCAGTGAGCGAGCTCAACAGACCAACGCAATCAACATTCGGCATTGACAAATGCTTGTTTTAGATGGTTGTGTACCTCAAAGTTAATGACAAAAATATATATTTGCATTCAGTAGTCTAGTCCTTTAAAGCTAAAGATTTTTAAATTTGCCTTTGTCTTGGGCTGCTTCTGAATTTCAGAGGCCTCCCTAACTAATAAAACACTGAACTCATGGTGGTGTTAGGGCTCAAGGAGAAGACTAGAGCATTCAAGAGGTACAGAAGGACACAAAAGGATGAGGATAGGGAAACCTACAGGGAAAAAAGAAAGGAGGCAAGGCAAAAGATAAGGAGGACTAAGGAGGTCACTGAGGAGAGGATAGCGAAGCAGGCAAGGAGGGGGCGCACAACCTTCTTTAGGTACGTTGGAGAAAGGAGGAGGGCACACCATGGGACTGGGAAGGATAAGGGGGGAAGTGGAACAATACTGGAAGGAGATTTCAAAAAAGCAGAGGCCTTAAATAACTATTTTGCCTCAATCTTCATGGAGGAAAGAGAGAGCAGGGGACCAGGACGGGGTGGGGAGGGTGACAGCCACATGCAGATGGGTGTGGCAAAATTCACAGCTGAAGGAGTAATGGAAGAGCTGGGTAGACTTAGGGTGGACAAGGCAATGAGGCCTGATGGAATACACCCAAGGGTTCTCAAGGAGGTGAAGGATGAACTGGTGCTGCATCTGGCAAGGCTGTTTAACTTGTTCTTGGTCACAGGGGTGGCGCCAATGGACTGGAAGAGGGCAGAGGTGGTCGCACTACATAAGGGGGGTGGAAGGACGACGTCAAAAACTTCCATCCCATTAGTCTTACCTCGGTGGTAGGGAAGGTAATGGAAACACTACTTAAGTTCAGGTTGATAGCATACTTGGAGATGAATGGCATGCAGGATGACAGGCAGCATGGCTTCACCAAGGGAAGGTCCTGTCAGAGTAACCTGATAGAGTTTTTCGATGGGGTGACACAGATAGTGGACCAGAGAGGAGCGGTGGACGTGGTCTATCTGGATTTCAATAAAGCCTTTGACACCGTTCCACATGGTGGAATGGTGCATAAGCTGGACAGACATGGGGTGAATGACAGGATCACCAGGTGGGTGGAAAACTGGTTGAAGGGAAGGAGCCAAACAGTGGTGGTAAATGGGACACATTTCAGGGAATGGGCGATGACCAGTGGGGTACCACAGGGGTCAGTGCTAGGACCAATACTCTTTAAAATCTATGTTAGTGACCTAGTGGAGGGTCTGGAGGGATGGGTGTGCCTGTTTGCAGATGATACAAAGGTCTTCAGTAGGGTGGATTCGCCTAGTTGAGTGCAAGCCATGAGAAGGGACCTGGAGAGGCTGAAGAGGTGGTCTGACATCTGGAAATTGAAGTTTAATGCACAAAAGTGCTCACTGATGCACCTGGGGAGGAGGAATAGGAGGGAAACTTAGTCCCTTGGGGGGTGGTGATTAAGGAGAAGGAAACAGAAAGGGACCTGGGGATTATGGTATTGCGTGACCTCAAGGTGGGCAGCCAGTGTAGCAGGGCGGTGGGAAAGGCAAATGGAATGTTGGCCTGCATTGCGAGGGGTTTTAATAGCAGGAAGAGGGAGGTGCTAAAGCTGTTAAACAGAACCATGGTCAGGCCGCAACTGGAGTATGGGGTGCAGTTCTGGAGGCCTCACCTATGAAGAGATGTTGAGTTGATGGAGAGGGTTCAGGGAAGGGCAACCAAAATGGTACGACGGATGCAGGAAGTACCCTATAAGAGAAGATTGAGAGGGCTGAATTTGTACCCCCTGGAGACTAGGAGGGAGAGGGGGGACATGATTGAGACCTTTAAGTATCTGAAGGGAATAAATAAGGTAGAGGGTGATAGCTTGTTCAAATTGAAGAAGGAAGCGAACATGAGGGGACATAGCCTCAAACTGGAATGTGGGCAATACAGAGGTAATATCAGGGGGCAATTTTTCATGGAGAGGGCGGTAGAGGCCAGAAACATGCTGCCAAAGGAAGTAGTGGCAGCTGAAACAGTGGAGGGGTTCAAGTGGGCTTAGGATAGATTTAAGAGGTTGGGAAAAGAGGGTGGAAGCGTAACAGAAGGGGGAGGTAGGGTGTTGGGCAGACTAGATGGGCTGTGGGGCCTTTCTCTGCCATCACATTTCTCTGTATCTATGTGTATTATGGAAAAGTCAGTTTAAGCAGTGCTGTAACAGGGCTTTTAACCCTATAATTGGAATTCATCTAGAATTGCCTTCTGTCTAGTACCTTATGTACAGGTCACAGTTTTTTGGTCTACCCTATCCTTTATATATAATTAGAATTGCCCCAGGGGTTGCATTGATCTATAGTATCTTGTACATTGTACCCATTTAATTCTTCTGCATGCATTTCATGATTGCATTATTTCTAACAACGTGGATACAGTTCACTATCCTGCTAGAGACAGTTGAGTCAGCAGAAGTCTTTTATCTAAGCTCCTCTCACCACCCATGTGGTATATCCTCAGGCTCCAACAAAATGGACATCAGATTTTTCTTTCTGCTGGATGAGGCAGGTCTTCTCCTTCACAGCTCTGCAGTGTTGAAGGATTTCAAATGTTCTAGCATTTTATTTAGGCAAACCTTCAATTTTTCAAGTCTGTATTCCACATTAAAGTTGCTCCTGTGTTTTTTGACTCCGCTTCTTGATTGTGGATGGAAGGCAAGAAGCTGGGGTTTAAATTCTGCACTTAGTGTTGGAAGAACATGTTGACCATGGAGCTGCATAACACATGCCTCTACTACCTGGGTGATCTCCACAACATCAAGAGATGCAGTAAGTGCCAGGCCATGCTGCCAGCATCTATCGAAGATGAGAAGGCCTGATTGGCCCTTGGATGACCCAAAGACCTCAAAAAGACCTCCTCAGCTGCTGTCGGGTCAGTTGTCCAGCTTGGGTAACGGAACAAGAGGCAGCAGTGGATGTGTTGAGTTCCTTATCAGTCTTGGCACTGTTCTCAGCTAGGGTCAGTGTCAAAGGGTCATTCTCTGATGATTTCAGAGAAATGTGCATGTACTTCCAAACTTTTAGAAATAAGCAGAGCCATCGCACATCATGAGATTGGGAAAGATCAGCCTTAGTTAATCTTCCTTCTGCTGAGAGGACAATCGAGGGCACCACAGTAACTCTTTCCGGCCTGTTGGCCTTGACTTCAGTCAAGAAAGTGGTAGTGGATTTTTCTTAAAACTGTTGACTGGTTGGTGAAGGAGATCAACGAGGAGTCGATTTCCCAGACCCTGGTGTTTTCATCCCTTACTCAGGAGGGCAAAGCCCAGTTGGAACCACTGGCTCAGTTACCCCAGGAGCTGCTCCAGTGGTGGTTATGCTACCGAAACCAATTGTGGTTACCCTGCTGAAGAAGGTGTTCTATATCAACCACTGGAGGATCCCCATCATCGGCCTTGGGTCGACAGTTGAGATTAAGATGCCATAAGCACTCTCAGTCATGCTCGACCCAGAGACATCGCTGTCAAGGCTTCTTTACCTCATCCGAACGGTGATGAGATGCTCCTTCATAGATGCGCTCGACATCGTGGGGTCATCTGGCAAAAATGGGCCATGATTGAGAGGGCTATGGTTCTTCCCCCTAGATCTTTAGTCTCCTGGCCTTCACCTTCACATGCTGGTCCATGTGACTCAGCAATCCCCTGCATCTTCTTCTCCTCCACTTCGAGTTGCGCCACCTCCACCTCAGCCTGTATTCAGCTGCCCCGACCAAAGGGTCTTGCTCTGCAGCAAGCTGACCAAGGTGGCTGTTGGTGGAGATCACCCAGGATGAGGATACTAGGGTGGTCCATGATGGCAAGTGGTCAAGGACCATCTTTGAAAAATCCTCTGACTTGGAAGGTGAGTCATCAATGGCACTGACCAGGACTCACACCTTTGACCAGGAATCGGTTGAAGCGCTAACTGCAGCCCATGGGCTAGTGTTGTTTGGAGCCCTTGTCCGCCTGATGTTAGAGTCCATAAAGGTTTCCTTAGAACCAGTAGAAATGGGTTAAATGCACATTTATGGATATTCTGGAAAGGGATAGGGATGAATTCCTGGGGATTGTCTTTCCCTTGGCTGAAGCTGATTTGGGACTAGCTGTGGAACTGTGGCAGCATCATGCTCAGCACCCACTACCTATATGATCCGCAAGTATGCAGTCCCCATGGGCATTTTTTCAAGGTTCTCCGATCATCTTTGTGCAGAAGGTCTGGTGACGGATTCTGCTTTCTGCAAATCTAAAGTCCAAGGAGTCATGGGCAAACCTCTTTCAGCTGTTCTCCTTTTTATCCATGGGATATACCACCTTGTAGGGGTAAGAAGGCAAGAAACCCTAGAGAGGGTTCCACCACTAGAGGTGCCACAGGAGTGATTCCTTTGGCTAAAGGTACCTTAGGAAGAAGCCCATGGGAGAGAAAGGCCTACCACTGGAGGAGGAGGGGTGGATGGAGGGGCAAGGAAAAAAACAATCATGTGTGGAGTGGGGAGAGCAGCCCTTAAATGGCCAGGACGGGGGCATGGCCAGTTGTACTGCCCCCTTGAACTACAGGCTTTAGCCTTACAATTAAATGTGCCTGTGCAACTGGTTTTGTGCTTGTGTAACATAGATAATCTTTGGCGGTTTGCCTCTCTATCCATGGGATATACCACCCTGTAGGGGTATGAAGGCAAGGAATCCTAGAGGAAGGTACCACCCCTAGAGGTGCTGCGGGAGTGATTCCTTTGGCTAAAGGTACCTTAGGAAGAAGCCCAAAAAGAGTGTCGAGCAAAGCATATGAGGTGGTGAACACTTATCAGGGTTGAAGATCTGTATGTAGGTCAGTTGGTAACATGGGCTCAGCTGGTAGCATTGTTTGAGTAGAGTAGGCAGGAAATGACAGGTGAATAGTGACCCAGTTGGAGGTCTGACTGTAAGGCATGAAGGCCTGACCTCCTAAGGAGAGAGAACAGCCATAGGGGGAGAAGGGACAATTACGGGGCAGCCACCCAACTCCATTCAACAGAAGAACCTAACTAAGTGACCTAGGGACTACAACTATGCCTATCTAGTATTATGACCATTGGCACAGAGGAGAGGAAAAACCCCCTTTGAGGGGAAAACCTCTGGGGATCCAAGGCCTAGGTCACCTTCCCTCCAGCTTTCAGGACAGTTTTGTTTAGTGACGGCTCTGCTACTTCAATTTAGTAGACCAATCTAGGGGAATTGCAGTTTTGGGGAACACTCTCACTCTATCCCTCTAACGGGAATGCCGTAGAGGGTTGTGAGCAAACTCTTCAATACTGGGATATCTCGGTGCCAAACCCCAAGGTGAGAGGAGGAGAGTAGCAGCCGCTGAGGCACTCTGCTGGTCTACCAATCTAAGAACAAACCAGGTGAATCGGGGGGGTTGTAGGAAGAATAGCTTTAAAGGGTGCCTCTGAACCCGCTCGGGCAGCTAAAGGGGCCCTTCCCATGACAGCCCCACCACTTCACCGCTGAAGTCTTAAATGCTATATTGAGAGGTGCTGTCGGTACAGTTGATGACTGAAGGTCTACCTGGAGCAAGGACATTCCCAACTATGGGCTAGGTGAGAGGGACCCTGCCACAAGCTTCACATGCTCAAGATGTGAACTTGGGGTGCAGAGAGAGACCTTCAGCCTCTGAGTCCTGGAAGTAATGGATATGGTCGGCATGTCTCCAAAAGGTGGAGAAGGTAGAAGTAATGTAGCATGGGTTAGTCGTAATGTGGCATGGGACCCAAACGTGGTTCATGAAGGGTGATAGCAGACATGGAGAGACCTGTACGTAGGTCAGACTGAGCACTGTGGATCCTCTCACAGGTCTAGTTAAGGCAAACAGCATTTGTCAACCACAGGAATCATGCCAACCAAGTCCATTATGAAGCCAGATTAGGAGTGAATTGAATTGTATGTTATAAGGGAGAGAATGGCGAGGCCAGGCATAGCCCGGGGCCGACGGTTGGAGAAGAGGAGGCTGTCAAGCTGGGTAGATAGGAGAAGGCTGCAAAGCCAGAATGGTAGGAGATGCTAGTACCTTAGGAGGTAAGATTTGAGACAAGTAGACTTGATATACTGCCAGTATGGGAAGGGGAAGGTTCATGAATGAATAGGCTTGAAAGCCGATTGCGCTAATTCCATGGGGGCTGGTAAATGCACGTTACTAGTAGTGCAAGGGGCAGGAAACTGGGGTATAGTAACGGCTGGTATAGTAAGGATTGATAAAAACCAGGACATAGGTACTAGGGAGGGACAGTAGAAGACTGGGCAGAGCCAGCTGACCTCGGTTAGAGAATGGACTGGAATTGCTGGGCCGGAGAATGCAGTATAGGAACTCAGATGGGTCGCTGAAGACCAGGTGGACTGGAATGAGTGTGAGAAACTGAGGCAGCAGGTGTCAGTTAGGGAGGACTAACGTGAGGAAAATGACTTCAGGAAAATGGGCGAAGTGCTAAGGAGCCACCTGGTGGGCATCAGAGTGGATATGGGGGTTGACCAAAGGTGGTTCATCATTAAAGAAGGAATACTGGTTGCCACAGATGAGTGTGTTATGCTCAGGGGAAGAATACAAGAGCCAACATGCCTAGCTGGTTCAGATCTGGGGTTGCCCAGGCAGTTAGGGAAAAGAGGTTGGCCTATAGAAAATTCAGGAAGACCAGGGAAGAGGTGGATAGGGAAAATTACCTAAAGTTGGCTAGTGAGGCAAGTAAGAAAGTACAGCAAGCAGAGGCACAGGAGGAGCTGTAGATAGCTGAAGGAATTAAGAAGGGGGAGAAGGCTTTCTTTTGCTATATTAGTGAGAAAAAGGACAAGAAGGAAGGGATTGTTAGGCTTAAGAAAGGGGAGGAGTGGGTGGAGTATAGTGGGGGTGCAGAGATACTAAATGAATACTTCTGTTTTCACCAGGGAGAAGGACAGACCAGTGCCTTCTGGAGGGAAAAGAGGACCGGGGGGGGGGCACAGATGTAGTGATAGAGGAGGATAAAGTGAGGGAAGGGCTGCTGGCATTGAAGATGGACAAATCAACAGGCCTGGACACAAATCATCCAAGGGTACTAAAGGAACTGGCTGAGGAGCTGGCAGAGCCACTGGCAGACTTGTTTAATAATTCACTAGAGTCAGGCATGGTACTGCAGGACTGGAGAACAGCACATGTAGTGCCCCTCCACAAAAGCGGTCCCAAGGATGACCCAGGGAATTACAGACCAGTTAGTCTGACCTCCATTGTGGACAAGCACATGGAGACCATACTAAAGGAAAGGTTGGTGGAATATCTAGAGGAGCATGGTTTCCTGGATACGAGGCAGCATGGGTTCATGGGGGGTGATCGTGTCAGACGAAACTGATTGACTTCTTTGACTCTGTCACTAAGACAGTAGACAGGGGCCAAGTGGTATTCATCCTCTAGCCTGATTTCAGCAAGGCCTTTTTGACTCTGTGCCCCATAAAAATTTGATCAGGAAGTTGGTGGATCTTGGGGTTGGGGAAAAGATGGCCAGGTGAGTGGAAAACTGACTGAGGAACAGAACCCAGAGGGTGGTTGTGGGGGGAGAGTTATCTGGCACCAGAGAGGTAACCAGTGGGGTCCCACAGGGCTCGGTGCTGGGGCCGATGTTGTTTAGTGTCTTCATCAATGACATTGGGGATGGGAATAAGGGCAAAATGTGCCTATTCGCAGATGACACCAAGCTCTGTGGGAGAGTGGACACAGCTGAAGGGATACAGGACCTACAGGATGATCTGGAAAAGCTGGGGAGGTGGTCCAGGATCTGGTAGTTTGGCTTCAATGCCAAGAAATGCAAAGTTATGCATACTGGAGACAAGAATCCCAGGACTACCTGGGTGGAGTCCGAATATCTGCATCAGAGGAGGAGAAGGACCTGGGAATGATGATCACTAGTGACCTGAAGCACTCCACACAGTGCAAGAAAGCAGCAGCAGCAAAAGCAAACAAGATGCTGGGATGCATATCTAGGGGGATCATTAGTAGGAGAGAGGAGGTTATACTGCCCTTGTACAGGTCCCTGGTAAGGCCTCATCTAGAGTATGGGGTTCAGTACTGGTGTCCACACCTCAAAAAGGACATAAACCTGCTGTAGAATGTCCAGAGGAGGACTACAAAGATATAGCAAGTCAGCAGGGTAAGGCATATGAGGAGAGGTTGAGGGCACTGAACATGTACTCCCTGGAAAACAGGAGGGAGAAAGGGGACATGATTGGGACCTTCAAGAACTTGAAAGGGATAAATAAGGTGGATAAGGAGAGTCTCTTTAAACTGAGTGGCAACCATAACACAAGGGGGCACAGTCTGTTTTATTTTTTTTGTCAACTTTCTTCATGCACTCCTAATGCAGCTTGGGGTGAACTTACCCCAATCAGGCAATGTATGCTGACGCTCAACTGATCCAGGTGGAGCCAGCCTCCGCCACAACTGCTGAAGCGAGGAGGACCGTGGCTTGCCCCCCAAGGTGGGGCCTCTCCCAGCGAAGGGAGAACCGGGCGAGGAGACCACATCACCCTAAGCCCTTGTCCCCGACTGTCAGGCTTTGTCTGGCCCACTGATCAGGTCATTGGTCGGTGCCTTCATCTGCTGCCAGGAGAGGATTTTCTTCATAGTTACCCCCAGAACCCGGATGTGCAATGACGCCAGCATGGAAAGCCGTAGGCATCCACTGTGCTCCTCCCATTAGCGAGCCTGGCCCAGATGATACACCCAGTCACCACCAGGAGTCACCACTGTGCCCAGATGCTCAATCCTCTCCTTCCCCTGCCAACCCCCGGTGACCCAGGCTCATTCCCGAACATGGGTCACCGGTGTGGTGAGAGGTGTGGCATCCAGCGCCTCAACTCTCAGCACCACCGGGCTGGCTAGGGGCACAGTCTTAAGCTAAAGAGTGGGAGGTTTAGGAGGGAGGTCAGGAAGCACTTCTTCACAGAGAGGGTGGTGGACACTTGGAATGCGCTGCCGGAAGAGGTGATCTCATTGAAGACAGTGAGCAGCTTTAAGAGAGGCTGGGGAAGGTAGGGATCATGGGTAGGGAGGATGTGAGGTGTGGGGAGGTAGGGCAGGAACAGTAGCTCAAGCTGTGTACCCTGCAATACGAGCAGACTAGAAAGACTGAATGGCCTTCTTCTGCTGGTCTCTTCATATGTTCATATGAGGACTGAATGCACTAATGCTGTAAAGGCTATGCGGAGCAGCAGTAGAAGGTGGAGTGAGCCAGCGGCTGATTAAAATGTAAGAAATATAAAGCTGCTCCTGCTGCCTTGAACCACAATGCCCACCGCAACAACATTGTCCCCCGCTGTGGGCAAAACAGAGAAGCTACATAGAGGCACCATGACACCAAGCAGCTTATTAAACCAGTAGGATAAAATAATATGAACAATGCGAGTGAGGAAATAAATTAGTTGATTACCAGTAGCTGGGGACAAGATGCTGCTGAAGCTGGGCTGACACACGGGGTAATTAAAACAGCAGGTAAAAATGCCTGGAACGGTAGGTAAAATTGTTGGAATTTAATCCAGCAGCTGTACCAGGAGAAAGTTGCCAAGTAATAAGGTAAACATAGATTAACTGATTGAAGGCCAGCAGCTGAAGCTAGGCTGGCATGCCATAGAGCAATATGCCGAAGCAGGGAATCAATGATAACTATGCATACCTTATGCAGAACATAGCGCTGTGGGAATACGTTCATAGGTGAGGCAGGAACCATCTGGAGTGCCAGCTGGTAGGGCCGCAAGCCCCAAAATTAGCAGGCGGAGGGATGAGGAGGAGAAGCAGACACGGCAGGGAAAGGCAAGCAGAGGGGACGCCAAGCAGATGGGAGGATGCAGTCCCGCTCCTGGGGCAGGGAACCACACCAGGCAGGCGATGGCACACCTTGGAAGGGCCAGCTGAGCAGAGGAGCAGTGACCAGGCAGGAGTGGAGGGAAGCAGCGAGGAGAGGTTGGGGGAAGAGGCAGCAGAGGGAGACGGGGTGGGGGAGCATAAACAGAAGCGGGGGTCGGGACTGGGCAGCCAAGGATGAAATGAGAATGAGGGGGCAGAAGGGAACAAGCCAGCAGCCATGGGAAAAGGGGGGGTGGGGTGACTGCTGGACAAGCGGCAAGGGGAGGAGAAAATGGCCGCAGGAGGACCAGTGGTCAGGAACGCAAAACAGAGGTAGGAGAGCGAGCTAGCAGCCGGAGGTCTTCTGTACACCTTCCATCCCTTCCTCTTGGTTCACAAAGTCATGATGAAGGCCCAGAAAGACAGGCACAGATGATCTTGACAGCCCCAGACTGACCCAGGCAGTTCTGATATCTGTATTTCCTCAGCTTTAGCAGCAGGCCTCCATGGAGGTTGCTCCTCCACTCCGACCTGCTGACCAGACAACAGGAGAAGGCCCAACACACGGACTTTCAGTTCCTGCACCTGTTAGCTTGGTTCGTGAGCAGCTAGAGTTCCAGGCTCTGGGCCTTTCGGAAGCTGTCCTCCTTGTTGGGGAGGCATCCTGATAGGAGTCGGCTTGTAAATGCTATGAATTAAATGGAAGAGGTTTACAATATGGTACCAGGTAAGGAGCTTGATCCCTTTGCGTGCCCCATGGTGAGCAGCCTCAAGTAGCTCTGGTCCCTGACTCAGTTGGGACTGGGCGTGATGACCCTTTAGGTGTACCTGGCAGCCATCTCTGCATACCGGCTGTGGGCTGGTATGCTGACACTGGCCCTGGAGAAGATGGTCAAGTACTTTTTCAAAGGCCTGGATCATTGGTGTGGTGCGTGAACCCTGCCTCCATGGGACCTACTGATGGTGATGGCAGTGCTCATAAGCAAGCCAATTAAGCCAGTGCACAAATTTGAGATGCCACATTTGTCGTGGAAGACCACCTTCCTGGCGGCCATCACATAAACCAGATGGATCAGTGAGCTCCATGCCCTCTCAATGGAGTCTCCTTATCTGGTTTTCCACAATGACTGGGCAATCCTTCCCCCTCACCCGAAGTTCTTCCTGAAAGTCCTATTGGAGCTTTACCTGAACCAGGCAATAAACTTGCCGGTATACATTATTTATTTAAACATTGGTAACCGAGAAAGACACACTGAACCAAGGCTCATTTCCAAGTTCAACCCAGGGGAAGAGGAGTACAGAAAGAATAAGATTGCAAACATCAGATTGTGGTTACGTGGGCAACTTCACAGATGTATTAGCATTGTGGTGGCCAAGTATATTAAATAACAGCATGGATTAATGCAATGACATGTGGACAGTATTGCAATAATGCAATAATACAATAAATACAATAAAGTGCTTTACTAACCTGACCTCAGAAGTTGATAGGCTCCATACCTTGGACCTGCAGAGGGTGCTTTCTTACTATAAGGAGGGCACAGCTGGAGTTTAGGGTGAGGCTTGCCAGCTTTTTGCAGTATACGCTGAAGCTGCACCTAGCACAGCAATAGCAAAACAGATGATTGCAAGGTGGATTACATCCTGCATGGACTTCTGCTATACCTTGGCTGGTAGGGAGTCAACCAAGGGGCTTAGGGCTCATTTCACCAGGCATACCACTGCCTCACTGACTGCTTCCAGGGATATCCCCATTGCAGAGATATACAGGGCTGCAACCTGAAGTAAAGCTCACACCTTCCTCTCCCATTACAGCACTAACATTAGTTGTAAGGATGCTGCTTTGAGTCCTTGGCCCGCCTATCTCTGTCTGTCAAATAGGGTGCACTTCTGCCCTCCCTCCCACCCGAAAACTGCTCAGAGTCTGCCAGTGTGTGGGTAGTGAACTGTATCCATGTTGTTAGAAATATATTTTACTCACTTGTAACTGTAGTTCTACTAGTGGTATACAGTTTACATCCACACAGATCCCCTGACATGTGACACCTGGATTCCTGAATTCAGTATGCAAAAGATTTGTTGTGGGGGTGGAGCCGGAAGATATACCACCCAGATGTTGGGAGGAGCTTAGCTTGAAGACTTTAGATGACTCGGATGTCTCCAGCAGAAAAGAGTCTGAATGTGAACTGTACACACTAGTAGAACTATGGTTACAGGTATCCTATATCATCTTGCATTATTGTACCCTGTTATCTGTTCATTGTTACTTTGTAACACACTTGTTCCCCCTTCCCTAGGCTGCACCAGTAAATAAGCATCAGCTCAAGTGTGGTTTTCTGGGTTACCAATTTCAAAATAAATACATTTTGGCTTTGAAATTCTAATCCAGTGAACTCAGTGGGGACTCAAAGTCAGGTCATCTGAAGTCTGTCAAATGCTCTCTTGGCTTAACTTCAGATCTAGATAATGTAGCTGGTTTGAGTTAACTCACAGGCATTCTTTTTCTAAAATTGTAGAGATCAACATAGTTATGAAAAGGCAGACTAAATTACATGCGTTGTTGAAATTCACATCTGACTTTGAAATTAAAGTTTAAACTAAAAGATACCATAAAACAAGTCTAATTCTCCTTCACAGAATACAACTAGTATCTTCTAATGTAGCAGACAATATTGTATCAAGTATTGTCCAAAGAGACATAGACAATGATGGTAGACAAAGGCCAATGGTCCATCTAGTCTGCCCATATTACTCCATCATACCCCGGGACCTATTGTCTCTGTGGGGTCTGTGCTTATCCTGGTCTTCTTTTTGTTGTCCATGTTTCCATCTCCCTGGTCCTGCTGAGTAGCTACTATTCTCTTAGCTCTATCTCAGCCATGACTGAAGTTATTTATGGTTTAGGCACCCACCACCTCTGCTGACAGACCAGTCCATGGCTTAGTCACTCTTTCTGTAAAATAATGTTTCCTCACATCATTTTTAAATCTTCCCTCCAGTAACCTCCACTTTTGACCCCTTGTTCTAGTCTGTTCCTAGTAAACAGATCCTCACAGTTCACTTTGTTTATTCCTTTCAGGAACTTTTTTTTTCATCAAGATTTTTCTTCACATGGTCTGCTCAGACGGGCTTTATCTATCCCGTCCCTGCCCCTTCCCGCTCTGCTTCATGCCTCAACATGACTGGGGCCCTTAAACTCCCACAGATTGCCGCCCCCCCCTTTGTGTCAGGGCCAGGCAGGGTAGGGCCATTCCCCCACCACCCAGAGACCCACGTCCAGTTGCTGGGCCTGGCCAGATGGCAGTGTGGAGCTGAGGGTGGGCTGGTGGGACATCACAGAGTCTGGGCAAACCATGTTTCACGTTTCTTCCTTGTTCCCAGACCTGTGGTGACTTGGAGGATGCATGCGCAATGAGGCATGCATACACTCTGGAATGGGGTTCCATTCATCCCCCCAGTGACTCAAAACTTCCTCCATAAGCTTAGTGCTACCACCAGGCATCACCTGGCAGCAGGTAAGAGCAGGGATAACACACCTCCCCAGTCCAAGCAAAGAGAGCTTCAAAGCGGCTGCTCAATCCTCTCCCAGCCCCTCCCCCACCAGTCCCTGGCAGCCTGCATTCATTCCCGAATTCAGGTTGCCAGTATGGTCAGAAGTAAGGAAGTACAGTGCTTCAGCCCTCTGTGCCACCAGGCCAGCTTTCTTTCATTAACTTAAAGGTCTCAATCATATCCCCCTCTCTCATCTGGTTTCAAGTGAATACATGTTTGGTACCTTTATCCAATCCTCTTAGGATCTGCCTTCCTGGCTATGAATCATCTTGATCACCCGGTGTTGCACCATCTCTAGCCTGTTTCTGTCGCTGTCCTTTTTATGTTTGCTTGCGCGCATGTGCAAGAAATATTATGTGACAGCTTAGGAGAGAAGCAGGTTGTGGAGGCACGGCACTGTAGCAGCCAAGGGAGGCACAGCATTTGGGGGCTTGGCAGTGGTGGGCCAATGGAGGCACAGTGTACTGATGACACTGGCTTCCAAAAGTTGCACCAAGTTGCGACGTTTTCACCACAGCAATCAGGGGCCGCCTCGTCATTGCAGCGTCAGTGATTCCGCTGCAATGAGGGAGCGACCTATTATTGCTGGTGGAACTTGCCGACTGTAATATTGTTTGAGAACATGGCGGGCAGCTTGCCGCTGTTCACAAACAACTATTAAAGTTGCTCCCGAGCCAAGGGGTAGCCAATCCCTTCAGCAGCATGTGCCCCCCACCACAACAGGCTTTTTGCCACAGGACCCCAATCCCTGCCGGCTTCAGTCCCTCCAATTTAAAGTTGCTGATGGGGAGCCCACCCCGTCGGGCATCATGTCCCTCCCAGTTTGATTTGCTGATGGGGAGCCCACTCCCTGTTGGCATAAATGCCCCTCCCCTGAAAAACAAAGTAAATTTGTGCTGAGGAATGCCCAATCCACTCAGCTCTTTCGCCCCCGGCTTTTTGTGCCGAGGGTGCCCAATCCCCCATCGGCCACCACCCCCCAGAAATATCTAGGTGGCATGCTGGGAGCCCACCCAGCGTGTTCAATGCTGCTCCTGCAATGGGAAACCGCCCAGCGATGGTTTTTTATTTTTTTAAACCTGTAAAAACTGTCCCTTGTAGTCTCCCTGCCCCACAACCCGCAGTCCACCCACTGAGCACCCTGCTCCCCCACACCCTCACCCAATTTACCTCCAAGCCCAGCGCGATGATCTTCAGTGGACTGGGAACACGTCTGCACTCTTCAAAGCCGACTGCGAACTGAGGAAATGCCGGTAAGCTGTATAATGGAAGAAATAGGGTGTTTTCAACTTTTTTGCATATCTCAGGCATTTTTTTGAATTTTGGCTCCAAATTTTAAACATGGGGATTTTGGGACCCCTCCTCATGAATTCAGTCACTGTCACGATGTTAATCGGTCCCGAAAGGTGATTTTGTGGTCACTGCGCGGAATCACCTTTTGGGACCGATTAACGAAAACAACAGTGCCAGTGTTCATGAGGTGGGCTCTTAAAAAGTGTATGTTGCAAATTTGGGGGAAAAAATCCAAAAAATGACTGTTTTACGAGTGTGCGTTGCTCAGTTGCTACGCACGCTCATAACTTTGCGAATCTGCAATATTTTCAGTCCAGATTTTCAACACTGTCATTTTTGCACACCTCCTTATGAACAGTACAGCTGTCATTTTTCACATGCTGGGCAAAATGTGTTTTTGCACTTCAGGCACAGAATAGAGCGGTCGCTGTGGGAAATCCATGTTGGGGACACATTACAAAAATGACAGTGACACTGTTCATTAGCAGAGGTCCTAAAATGCCTATTTTGAAAATTTGGTGACAAAAGTCTATAAAATTACTGTGTTATGAGCGTGCATTATGCAGTTTCCATGCAGGCTCATAACCTGCCACATTTGCAATATGTGCACTCCAGATTTTCAACGTTGCCATTTTTCAGCACCTCCTTATGAACAGTACAGCTGTCATTTTTCACATCCTGGCTGAAATGTGTTTCCACACTTTGACACATTACAAAAATGTCAGTGACACTGTTCATTAGCAGAGGTCCTAAAATGCCTATGTTGAAAATTTGGTGATGAAAGTCCATAAAATGACTGTGTTACGAGCGTGCGTTACGCAATTTCCATGCACGCTCATAACTTCGTACATTTGTAATATTTTCACTTCACATTTTCAACATTGCCTTTTTTCCGCACCTCCTTATGTACAGTACAGCTGTCATTTTTCACATGCTGACCGAAATGTGTTTTTGCACTTCCGGTGCACAATACTGTGGTTGCTGTGGGAAATCAGTGTTCAGGACACATTAAGAAAATAACAGTGACAATGTTTGTGAGCACAGGGAGCGTGCATTGCACAGTTTCCACGTATGCTCAGAAATGCGAGCATGTGTAATATTCCCATTACACATTTTCAGCATTGCCATCTTTTCACCTCCCTATGGACGGTACAGCTGTCATTTTTCATGTCCTGCCCAATCTGTGTTTTCGTACATGTGGTGCAGAATGGCACTGTTGCTCTTGGAACTCAATGTTCGGGACACATTGACAAAATCACACTGCCACTCTTCATGAGAAGAGGTCCCAAATGCTTTCATGAGGTGGGGTCACAAAAGGCCATGTTGGCAATTTGTTCTGTAAATACCAACAAACGCCCGAGGCGTTGGCGTTTCTAACCATAACATCCTACCCTGTACAGATAGTCAGCTATCGGGATGTGCCTTTGGAATGCCTACTGTACTGCTCATGCCATCCCACCTCCACCCCCCGCCACTGACAGCCATCAAGGTGTGCCTTGGACTCTTCGGCCCCAGACTTCACCCCATTCTCCTATGCTGCACCCATTTCAGCGTATGTCCTTATGGAATGGGGTGACTGTAAAGCCAAAAACCCTAAGGCACACCTCAACCCATGTCAGTGTCTGCAGAATAGGGTGAGGTGACATTGCATGACCCTCATGGGCGATGACCCAAACACTTACTGCAATGCCTGTCCATCTCTACAGGATGGAGGTGGGGTTGGCGTGAACTTCAATACTTCACTGCCATTCCTATTCTGCATTTCTCTCTAACTCCTGCATTTCCAATGCTAATACCAGCAAGCAAACATTCGGCATTGACAAATGCTTGTTTAGGTGGGGACTGTAGAACTGGGCACAGTACTCCAGGTGTGGTCTTACTGGTGACCTATACAGAGGCAACAGTACCTCCTGCTTTCTACTGTTGAACCCTGTCCCAGTGCACCCTAGCATCCTGTTAGCCTTGCTGAAGGCCTTGGTACACTGGCTGGCTTATTTTAATGAATCACAAATGATGACCCCTAGATCCCTTTCCTTTGCTGCTGTATCCCGCTGAACCCTTCCTATTCAATACTGTGCTCTGTGGTTTTTGTTCCCAAAGTGTGTCATTTTCCATTTCTTGGCACTGAATATCAGTTGCAAGACTTGGGACTAATTTTCTAGCTTTTGCAGGTCTCTGTAATTGCCTTATCCCCTCCACATTGTCAGCTTTACCACAGAGCATAGTATCATCTATGAACAGACACAACCTACCCTGGATTCCCTGTCCTTTTTCGCTGATGAACATATTGAAGAGAACTGGGCCAAGGACAGATCCTTGTGATACTCCACTGGTGACCTCTTTTTCCATTGATCTGACCCGAATCACTGCAACTCTCTTCTGCCTCCCCTCCAACCAACTCCCTACCCATTTTACTCTTTCCCTAGCTGTACCTAGATCCCCCATCTTCTTCAGCAGCTTTCAGTGTGGCACTGAGTTGAATACCTTGCTAAAGTTGAAGTATAGTAAGTCTACTACATGCCCCTTGCCAATTACCCTGGTTACCCAGTCAAAGAATACTATCAGGTTGATGTGAGAAGGCCTTCCTGCCACAGACCCATGCTGCTTGCTATCCTGATGCCCAGTGTTCTCCAGGTATTCCACTAGGTCCTCTTTGACAAGTTTTTACATCAGTTTCCCAACTATTGAAGTAGGACTGATGGGTCTGTAGTTTCCTGGCCCCTTAGTACCCTCGGATGTATCCCTTCCAGCCCCTGGGCCATGTTTACCTTCAGGGCTGCTAACTCTTTTCTGACACTTTTGCTAGTATACTTCTACAGCCTAATTTCTGGGACCCCTATATCAGCTGCCTTTTTGCCGCTCTCTGGCAAGGGCCTGCTGTTCTCCATAGTGAATACCAAGCAGAAGTAGTTGCTCAGTACAGCTGCTTTCTGCCTATTGTCCTCTATTACCCTGCCCTACTCCTTTAGCCTGACAACCCCCCTCCCATTGTTCTTTTCTCTTATATATCTAAAAAACTGTTTTCCCCTTCCCAGGCCCTCTCTGCAATATGCATATCTGTGTCTGCCTTTGCAATCTTGGTTGCCTCTTGGTCTCTCTAGTTATTTCTGATACTCGCCCCATTCCTTATCCCCTGCTTTTCTTTGTACTTTATAAAAGGCTTCTTTTTGGCCCTCACTGCCTCCCTGACCTTTTTTGAGAACCAGAATGATCTCTTATACTTGTTTTCTTGATAACTGTTCTTGTGCAAGTTTTATCTGTCATGGGAATATCACGTTTTATGACCCCCATCTTTCTTCTATTCCCCCAATGCTGTCTACCTAAGCTAACCTCCCCAGGACTAGTTCACTCATCTGGTTGAAATCTGCCTTTCTGAAGTCTAGTACCTCAACCTTAGATGAGAACTTACTGGTACCCATGGCAAACTCAAACCATATAATATTGTGGTTACTGGACCCCAGTGGTTCCCCAACCTTCACTCCATCTACTCTTTCCAAGTGATGAGTGCCACATAGAGCATGGTTGATTGTCCAGTGGATTCCCTGACCTGCTGCAGCAGCATGAAGTCCTGCAAAGTATTAAACAGGGCCTGGGTATCTGGGGCTTCTGACTGCTGGGATGGCCCAGTCAATGTCAGGCAGGTTTATATCTACTACTACTACTACAGCCTCCCTTTTTTGCCACCCCCTTTTCTGCTTCTGCTACTAGTTCCTTATCTGTCTCCTTTCCCTGCCCTGGTGGCATATAAACCACTCCCAAGTAAAGTTTTCTACCTGATGACTCTGTGAGCTGTATCTACAGTGATTCTACCTCCCCTTTGCCTCCAATGGATGCATCCTCTACTGCCTCTGTTCCTTCACTGACATAAATGGCCACCCCCTCCACCTCTACCCATCCCTCTATCAATATAAATTGTATTCAGGGATCACCAAGTCCCAGTCGTTGTTCTCACTGGCCCAAGTTTCTGTAACAGCCACTGGATCCAGGCCAGAATCTGCCATCAGTACCCAGAGTTTGCTAATTTTATTACCCAGACTCCTAGCAGTGAGGCACACCACCCTTCATCTTACACTTCCACCCCATTAGTCCTTGAATGACTTCCCCATCACAATTCCTTGATATCCTGGGTGTCTAGTGTTTTTCCTTTTTTTGCTGGTCTATACTTCCCAGTCTCCTGAACCCACTTCACTCAGCTACTACTTCTTGTACGCCATGCCTCATCCCAGAGGTAGTCCCATCTTGGTTCCCCACTTCACCGACCTGAACTGTGGAATTCCTTAGCAGCAGTCTCCCTCATAGTTAATTTAACTTTCTGCCAGTGTAGATGTCAAATTTCTTCCCTAACGCACTAGTCCCCACCCCTCTCGTCAGGTGAAGACCATCATCTTTGAAGATCCTCTTGTCCTAGAAGCCCCCAACAGTCCCCCACAATGTGGTACCCCTGTTCCTGGCATCACCCTTTTAACCATCCATTGAACTCCACAATCTCTTCCTTCCTTACCCTATCCTACCACTTCTTCCTACCCCAGACAGGGAGGACCTCAGAAAAGGCCAAGGATGTCAAGTGCTTCTTCAGTCTGATCCCCAGCCTCTGGAAGTCCTGCTTCACTGTCTTCACAGGCAGGCATGGCAGATCATTAGTACCAAGGTGTACCAGCCCTCTCTGCTGACTTCCCTCCTCCTCTGACCTTTCCCAATCCCAGATGGTTGATGCTCCAGGCAAGCATTTGACCACCTCCTCCCCCTTTCCCGCATTACCTACCACCCTCTGTATGCCTCTAACCATAGAATCTCCTGTCACTAGAATCCTGTTTACTAACTTCTGCCTGCTCTTGCCCCTGAGTGTCACCTTGTCTTTTTTCCCCTCAACACTAGGTGACTCAAGGTACCCCATGTTAGAGTCAGGCACCTGTACCACTTCTAGGAGTATACAGTGATTTGCCACTGGTATCACTTAAGTATGGCTGGCTGCTATGTGACTGCCCCTGTCACCCGATCTCCTCCCCCTTCTCTTCCCCACCTTCCCCACCAACCTTCACCCCCCTGAGCCAGTGGGCCTCTTCTTGAGCAGTTGGACAGTGATATATATTTATTATATATTGTATATTATTATAGATTATACTGTGCTGACTTATGTGAACTGCTTTTGCAGCCTACGGGCATACTGTATAATGCATTATAAATACATCAACATTGACAACACAAAGATCAAGGCCCCTACTTTTATGCAGCACCTTGGGACCAAGTTCTGATTACCATTTGCTGCAGAACTTCTGTGGCGGTGCTTTGTAATTTCTGTGGAAGTTCTGCGGCACCAATGAACTGCCACATCACAACCTCAGCTTGTCAACTTGACTTCACATCCATGGCAATGGACATGGCATTCGGGATGGGGGAATGCACAGTAACACTAGTTCAAAAAAAAAAACCGACAGACTTCTAGAAATAATTTTATTTTTAAAAGAGTTATTAAAAAAATCTATCACTTAAGGTCCTATTCTATTTCATACATGAAATAAGCAGGGGGAACCTTATGCGATAAATAAGTTATCTATATACTAATGCTGCTTACACCACTTGTGAGTAGAAATGCAGTAAAGTTAAATTCCACTTGCAAAGTAGACGCGAAGTAGCCCACTTCACGTTATTTTCAGGCTACGAGAAGTGCCTATTAAAAACTGCTACTTCATCACTTTGCTTTGTAATAATGCTGATAATGACTTTGCGTAGTTCATTCCACCTTACTTCGCTTTAAAGGCGGAGTGAGAATTTACAGGCAGTCCACATACATCACATGGCTTACACAGTCTAGGTCACCCCCGGCTCCAATTATGCAGCAGCAGCCCCTGGCTTCAACAACACCTGGGGCTCCCCCTGCATGTGCCTGGTCCTCTCTGCACCTCATTAGTGTGGGAATTCTTTACTACATTTCCTGGGGACAGCAGTGTAGTGAAATGTAATCTATGTGGTGTGGAGGTGCGCCATGGCCCCAGAGGAACTCACCTTGGCACAGGTGGTCAGTGCACCCACCTGTACCACCACCACCATGTACAGTGGCAGGCCAAGGTTGCAGAACAGGGCAGTAATGCACCTGCTGGCCCTGCTGGGGAAGGTGGGGCAGAACGGCATCCACCTGCGCATGATGGTGTGAAGTGGGAGAGGGTATGGATCAACCGGTTGCTCCACTACCACAACCTGCAGCAGGGAACAGTGGCAACCCTGTCCAACTGCCTGCCACACAGGCCGATTTGGGCCTGATGTGGAGTGAGTTGGAAGCTGTTAACCACCATCTTGAAAATGTAGAGCAGCAGTTGGAGCGAATTGAGGGGCACCAGCTACAAATTATGAGGATGCTTCAACTGCTGCTGTCTCATCAGAATGTTGATCATTAGTTTTAGTTTTTCCTTGCACCCACCACCCTCTGTGTGAAAAAATATATATATTTTTTTATTTCTTTTTATGAGATGGATGTGACCACAATTCTGTTACAGTCAAATACATAGGCTTTCAATAAGAAGTTTCGTTTTTACAATTCTGTTATAGATGATTAATACATTATAAATCTAAGCCAATATTCCTGAATAAAAACAACAATTTTATCGTCTGACTGTGTCTATTATTTCATCTATTCAGATCTTTCACCCCCTACTTTATCTTGGCCTTTATGGTTTTTCCATTCTAACTGTTTATAGTTACCTTCGTGATGGTTGCTCCCTGTGTTTTATATCTAGGTTTCCTTCCCACCCATCCCCTCAAAGACATTTCATTATGCGATCTCAAGGTAAAAATTCAGGGTCATGTCTTGAAATATACATCTGTAACCCCCAGGGGGCGCTATCCTAAGGGCTACTACCCCTGCCTGCCCCGACTGCGACAGGGTGAGGGGTCCAGATCTGTTGGCGGGTGCCTGCATTCAGAGGTCAGGTTTGAAACAGTGGAAGTAGGGCCCTTTCGGTCACAGCCCTCTGGGTTGCTTTCACGACCCCCTTCTTCCACTAATTGTTACACACAGTTCACTTTCCATATCTCTACCATATACACTTACCCCGTCCTAGACCCAGTCAGCTCTCCGGGGACCCCTGGAAAGTAAGGTACAGTTACACCACATTCACTGTGCAGTATTTCATCACTAATACACAGACTAGCCAGTGTACTTTTGCAAAACAAGCAATCTGATTTATTTGAGGGGAGATAACAAGGATCGGGGGAATCAGGCTGATTGGCTTACCACTACTGTATATAGCAATCTACCTATGGCTCTGTGCACAGGTCTAACCTACTAAGTACTGTCTATGGGGTACCTAAGCCCTAATGGCTAGTTCCTCGATGCAGCTGGTTGGGGCCCTGACACACACGAGCAGTTAATCCCTGAGGATCAGGTGGAGCCAGAAAGCTCAATTTGTGCAATCAGCAATACAACAAATGATTTTGCATTTATCTGCAAACTTTTAGCAGGGAGCTACCCTGATTCAGTACTCGCAACTCCAGCAGAGGACCACGCTTTCACACTCGCAGGGCTGAACCTGAGCTTCAAGGCCTCCTCACACATTCATATGGAAAAACACAGAGGGGTACCATACCAGGCAGCTGCTTCAAGGACCCAAGCAAACTCACAGCTACACAGGCATTTCACTGCAGCTTCACTGTCCTGACAGACCGAGCGCGATTTAGCAAATTCTCCAGTCCTCCTCAGGTGAAGCCTGGTAGGTAGCTGTGCTTGTTCACAGCCTCCTCTGACCGCAAGCCTGCGGATTTTGTCCAAGGAATGCTGGCAATGCAAACGGCCACCTCAGGCCTTTCACGCGCTTCCTGCGTGAACACTTAACGCCGCAGGAACTCAGAGCTCCCTTCTCCTGCACAGTCACAACGCCTCTGCCTCCTCTCAGTGTGGTGCAGCTCTCTAACTCGGGCACCACCCGATCCCATTGGCTGGCCTCAGGTGCCAGTCACTTACCTTTGCTCTCAGTGGTGCAAAAAAGCACCATAGCCCATAATGCCACTTCCCAGCATTACAAGCTGTGTTCCCATTGGTCAGTTGACTCCCTGAGGGGTCCTGTTTTCGGTTGGTCGCCAGTCGCTCCTTCTGGAGTACCCTCAACTCCTATTGGACCCCTTTAGCACGGTCCAGGTCCAAACTGGAGGGGCACAACATAAAGTCCCAGCTGCGATGGAAAAAAGTTAAACAAACTGCAATTATACCAACACTATACATGTTCCCAAGGGAACAACTACATCTTCCAGATCGGCCCCCCCCCCCAGCACTCCTGGCAACTGCAGAAATGGAGCGATCAAACAGCAGTCCAGGGTGGGACTTGAGCAGGGAAACTCTAGTCCCCCTATTTGTACCACTACAGCCTGCGATCAGGCAGCTCTTACAGAGGCAGAACTGGAGGCTTTAAGAGCACTCACAATGCCCCATTTAACGGCCTTACGCCGAACACCAGTCAGGCATGGCGCATTTAGGCAAGCTCCGGGAAAGGCTTTTAGGAACCCCCATTAGTAGTGGGGTTACACATCACCCATGGCCTCCAGCATATCTCATGTCTAGGTTTTTTGCTATGTAATGTAGCAGTAAGGGATTCCAAATAACAGATATTAGAAACCACCCGTCTCCAATCTTGTACGGTAGGGATGATTAGTGACATCCAATTGTTATTGCCTTTTTGGCCACCAAGATATAGATTGGTAACAATGTTCAGTGCCAAGATAGGCAGTGGGGGGGGGGAGATTGTCAACAAAACCACCTCCGCAGTTAACTCTATCTGTTCCCCCCAGGCACTCAGTTATTTCTTGTTGTATTTTACACCAAAAGGTTGTCAATAGTGGACACATCCAAAAAATGTGACCAAGGTCGGCACAAGGGCACGTACAATTTCTCCAACACTTCCCAAATGAAGAGGGAAGGTATTTTGTAAGAATGGCTGAGGCATGAAAGAATCGAGCGTGACACTTCCAGGCGAATTCTCGCCATATGGTAGAATGAGTTACCCTGTAGGCCAGCAGGGAAGCCTGTCACCAGTCCTTGTCTGAAGATTCTATTTCAAGATCCCTACACCAGCTTTTTAAAATAGAAAGAGGTGAGTCTCCCATCCCCTCTCTGAGAAAATGGTACAAGTGTCCCACCTCGTGGCCCCAAATGTGTCCTGTCAAGGTGCCTTCCAGATATTTCCAGAACTTGGGGGTAGGGTCTGGCAGTTTAGGCATCCTATCCCTCTGCCTCAAAAGTTAATTTTTAACCTGTTTATATCTATATATGTCATTTTCTAATAAACCATAGGTTACTTTAAGTGTTTCAAATGAAATTATTCCTTCCCGAGAAAGGAACTGTCTAAAGTATTGGAGTCCCACCCTTCTCCACCTTGCAAATGTATGATCCATTATAGTGGGCAAAAACTATTCATCCTCTGAGATTAGGGTATGGAAAAAGAAAAGGTCACCAAATCCTTGGTGTTTTTTTAATCAATACCATTGTTTTAAAATCTGAGTGGAAAAGGGTGTAAAATCAAGTAGGTGAGTGGTCTTACCCAATGAGATCATAGTTATTTTTGTTATATCGTACAAATCATTTATGGAAAATTCAAAATCCTTCCAAGGGGCCTCGTAGGTCAGAGCCAACCATAAGGTTAATATTTTAAAAAAAGCAGCCAGTGCATAAAATTTCAATTTTAGGAGGTTAGCTCCCCCTGGGAGAGCGGGGATTGCAACAATGACAGCCTGACTTGAGGTGTTTGGTTCTGCCATTTAAAATTTGAAATAATTTTGTCCCATGATTTAAAGTAGAAGGGGGCCGGAAAAGTAGGAATATTCTGAAATAGGTATAATAATTTTGGCAATATGATCATATGGATAGACTCTATTCTCTGAAAGAAGCTCAAAGGTAGCCTAGACCAGCGAGATAGGTCTGATTGTATTTGGATCGAAAGAGGTTCATAATTCAGTAATTCCAGGTTGTCCAAGTTTCTTGGAATAATAGTGCTCAAATGTTTAAATTTTGTTTTGTGCCATTTTATAGGGTATTTATTTTTAAGGGCTTGGGTTGGGGTAAAATATAATGGGAGGAGGTCTGTTTTAGCTACGTTTAGTTGAAAGCCCGATATCTCTGTAAAGGTCTGCAAGGTTTGAAAAAATAGTTCTTGATGTTGCCCCTGATCTGTCCCCCCTCTATCTTCAAAATTGTGGGCCCTTCTTTGTGCATATCTCTTTTTCTGGATGATGCTACCCCCTTTCCTTGCATTTATATGTAATGTCCTTCAGTGTTTGTTCATCTGGCTTCATTCTGGTGCATACCCTTCAACATTTTAGTTGCCCTCCTTTGTTCAGCCTCCATCCTGTGTATATCCTTACAGAGATATGCTCTCATCAGTGCACGCTGTACCTAAGATGATGTTGTACCAAATATATGTACATAGGGATGAGAGCATCCATTTCTGGACTTCATTTTAATGTGATGGCTCCCAATGCATCTCAGTATACCCCAAGCCTTCCTTACTGCCTTCTCGCATTTGTTGCATACCTTTAGGTCATCTGACACATGTCACTGTCCATTTTTGTTGTTGTTGGTCCCCCATTGTGCACTGTTATGTGTATGATGTTTATTTATTTATTTATTTACGAGATTTACCAAGAAGGCATACTGAACAACATGCTCGATTCCAGATGTGACCTGGGGGCCTAGGCCCAGTACATGGCAATATTACAGTGCATGACAAAACATAGCATGAGATTTTGTACAATTATAATACAGCAATTAAGAAGTACAATAGTGAGTAGGTATGACATAAGACTCCATGCAAAGCAATACAGGCGAGTACTTCCAGGTATATACTTAACACATAACAGGATTATTACTGTCAATAATTAGCTTATGAGAGCTAGGGATTGAAGCATAGCAGGAGCAGGTGGAGGAGAAATGTGCTTGGAGTAGTCTGGTACGGAGACCTGGATTTTGTGTGTGTCTGATGGGGGCGGGGAGGGCGTTCCAGATCTGAGGGATACAGAATTAAAAGCTGCCTGGCCTTTAGTAGTGTGCATAAGTGAGACATGTAGAAGTCTAGGGTCTGAGCCTCGTAGGGAGTAAACGGGGGGGGGGGCTGTTTGGATAAAGTGGACTTAAGATAGGGAGGGAGGGCGAGGGTCCAGAATTTAGCAGCAAACCTAGCGCAGTTTATTAATCTACGGTCTTGTAGAGATGGGAGGGCTAGGGAGCTGTATAGCGTACAGTGGTGAGTGGATGGAGGGGAGTCGAGGATGAAACGACAGAAAGAGTGGAATAGGATGTCGAGGCTTGCGAGGGTAGACGCAGGGGTGATTGAGTAAACTATGTCACCGTAATCCAGTACGAGGAGTATCATTTTTTGTACAATGGCATACCTCGTTTGTTTAGGGAGACAGGATTTGTTGCGATAGAGTGCACCCAGTTTTGGGAGTAGCCTCTTGTGCAGGGAGTCTATGTGAGAGGTGAAATCAAGGTGTTGGTCGAGCCAGATGCCAAGATATCTAAAGCTAGTACATTGCTCAAGGGGAGTCCCTTCCAAGGTTGAGAATGGGGGACACAGGGTTTGGCGGAAGAGTATCTGCTGGGAGCCGAACGTAAGCAACACCATTTTTTTAGGGTTAAGAGATAGCTGGTTTATCAAGAACCAGTGCTGGATGGCTGTGAAATCTTCCTGGAGGAGGGATGCTACACTGCTTGATGAGGGGCCTGATGCATACAGAACTGTATCATCTGTATACATTTGGATGGAAGAATGGGAGCATGCAGAGGGGAGGCCATTAAGAAAAATGGAGAAAAGTATTGGACCTAGGACTGATCCTTGGGGGACTCCTGATATGACAGGAAGGGGTTAGATGTGTGGGAGGCCATCCTGACCGCTTGCATCCTGCCCGCTAGGTAGTCTTGGAACCAGGCTATAGCTGGGTGCGCTAGACCGGCATCCGTAAGTTTAGAAATAAGTAGTGGATGTGAGATGGTATCGAAAGCTTTTGCTAGATCTATAAAAATGGCCGTGATGATATGTTCTTTATCGATTCCTAAGAGGATGTCCCCAGTAACACGTAGTAGGGAGGTGATGGTAGAGTGGAATTTGCGGAAGCCAGATTGGAAAGGAGTAAAAAAGGAGGAGGCAACCAAGAATTGGGAGAGTTGGGACAGGACCGGTCGCTCCTGAAGTTTGGCCAGGATCGGGAGTAGGGAGATAGGTCTGTAGTTGCCTGGGGAGGAGGGGTCGCCACCTTTTGGGAGGGGTATGACAGTGGCCATTTTCCAGGTCGTTGGTACTTTGCCCAGAGAGAAAGAGAGATTGAAAAGTGCGGCCAGAGGGCGGCTATGGCAGGGGCCGACAAGAAAATGTTAGTGCGATAGGTTGAAGTAGCGAGATTTTGGACAGCAGGCTGCAGGTATTTAGGTGGAGTATGTGTAGGCCTTTGGGGAGAGAGATAGGGGTTGGGGAGAAGGTTGGGATTGGGCCTGGGTTTACCTCTATGTCCCCGGACAGGAGCAGGAGAAGGGCATATAGATACAACATTTTCCTGGAGTGGGTTTTGCATGTGTGGGTGCGGCAGTGACCAGAGGAGGCCAATGGGTGATGGAGGGTTGATGAGTTTAAGATATATTGCCCCAGTTGAAAGGAGGGTGGCAGGATTGCGGCAGAGATAATGCCATAGTGGGCATGAAATAAATCCTGTACTAGTGAGTGAGGGGAAGCATTGGGGTATGGCTGCAGGGACCAAAGGGGTGGCAGGATCAGTGGGGGTACCTTCATAGGGAGGGCTGAGGGTGGTAAAGAGGTTTGTGCAGCCATAGAGAGGCAGAGGAAGCCAGTGAAAATCAGCATCCTTGTGCAGCTATCTGTTTAGTTATGAGGAAAATTGGTGGGAGCCCTCTAGTAGAGGCAGCTGATAAGCTGCAAATGGTAAAATGGGCTGATAGGTTTTATCCAGTCATATGACTAGTACCTAAATGGCCTATAAAAGGAAGAGCCCACCAAGGGTGGTGGTGGGGGTGGTGGGGAGCCGGCGTGCAGCGCCGGCGGGGTAGAACCACACAGAAGTCCAGAGAAGCAGCAGTGTACAAGCTGCAGAGGACTTTAGAAGAAAATCAGCAGTTAGGGAATTGAATATGGCGCCTTTAAACGTTCTCCGCTGCTGTTTTCAGTACCTGGTGCTTCGGGGTTGGGTCCGAGGTAACAGCGAGAGAAACAGGGGAGGGCAGACGATGATTCCAGGTGCCCTTACGACCCCAACTGCCGCAGCTTCTGTGGAAGAAAAGAAGGAATATATAAAGGCAAACTGTGGGAGGAGCAAATTGAAACTTATGGTGAGTAAGCAGACAGATTAAGCAGGGAGAAAATATTACACTAGGAATTTGTACTTTTAAATGAGGTGCTCCTTGGATTTCTTTGGCTACGTTCCAGTAGTGGAGTCGGGGGGGGTGGGGAGAGGCTGCGACCACGAGGCAAATGGCCACCACAACCCAGGCGTTTGGCGTGGTGCTGTTGAGAACTCAGATAGGCAGCCTCTAAAGTGGAGCAGCTTGGTGGTTCTTGGTCAGGCTCCCAACTCAAACCCTTGCTAGCTGCCTCGGAAATTCTGTGCAGACTGGACGCAGATTTTGTACCAGGCACAGGGATACAGTAGCAATTTAAGGGCTTGGGAGCACTAATGATGAAATGTCTGGTGGAATTACCCCAGCAGCCTTCGATGCTCGCAGACACAACAAAATACCAGGGGAAGCAGATTTCCTATCTGAATTAAAGCTCCACTCAGCTCAGTGCATAACATAGGGTAAATACTGTATGAATTCAATTAAAGCAACTTAAGCAACAGGTCAAAGGCAGGGTGGAACAGGCTACAAATTGAAATTAAAAAAACTATCAGCACTCCTGCGACGACTTTAAATACAACCACACAGAAGTCCAGAGAAGCAGCAGTGTACAAGCTGCAGAGGACTTTAGAAGAAAATCAGCAGTTAGGGAATTGAATATGACGCCTTTAAACGCTCTCCACTGCCATTTTCAGTACCTGGTGTTTCGGGGGGGGGGGTCCGAGGTAACAGCGAGAGAAACAGGGGAGGGCAGGCGATGATTCCAGGCACCCTCACAACCCCAACTGCCGCAGCTTCTGGTGCTTCGGGGGGAGGTCCGAGGTAACAGCGAGAGAAACAGGGGAGGGCAGGCGATGATTCCAGGTGCCCTCACGACCCCAACTGCCGTGGCTTGCGCTTCGGGGTCCGAGGTAACAGCCAGAGAAACAGGGGAGGGCAGGTGATGATTCCAGGTGCCCTCACGACCCCAACTGCCGCAGCTTCTGGTGCTTCGGGGGGGGTCCGAGGTAACAGCGAGAGAAACAGGGGAGGACAGGCGATGATTCCAGGCGCCCTCATGACCCCAACTGCCGCAGCTTCTGGTGCTTCGGGGGGGTCCGAGGTAACAGCCAGAGAAACAGGGGAGGGCAGGCGATGATTCCAGGTGCCCTCACGACCCCAAGTGTGTGTTCCATCTTTCTTTCACATAACCTTGTTTACTTCCCAAAAAAGATAAGAACCACACCCCAAAATCGCTGAAATAAAATAAAGCACCAAAGTGGTGTCCTTGCCCTCATTATATTCCTACTTAACAAAAGCAGAAAGCCAGCAATCCAGACGAGTAAATGCCAAGAAAAAATGCTCACTGCTAGTGCAAATTTATTGATGGCAAAACAAGCCACACAAATGACCCCTGCACTTCGGTGGTTAGGCCTTCATTAGGGGGCCACTCTAAAATGGTTAACTGGTGAGAAGTGGAACTTGGGGCAGCAATACTCATGCCAGCAGCAACTGCATTAACACCACCAGCAGGAGCAACATCATCTTCTCCAACTATCAGTGAAGTAACAGATTGTGCTGTAAAAAACATTGATGAAGAAATCCCTTTATTGACATCAGCTATGCACTTCTGTGTACTACCATGCTCATGGCCAGTCTTACCACTGGCAGCAGTGCCATAGCCAGAAACAGCTTTGCTTGCACGTCTCTTTGCAGGCATTTTTGGGGATCAACAAGAACATTCTAAACAAATTTAGATTTATGAACTTTCAGTCTGGGCCGGTGGATATGAAGCCAAAAAACAACAACTATGGCTTGCAGATGGAGACTGGGCACTAAACAGATGCAAACGCACAGACAGATTAACACTGCGCTGCGCACTCAAGAGATGCAGACGCAAAGGCACAACAACAGCTTAACCAGTGCTCACAAGTCACAAATCCAATTCTGGAAAAGAATACCTTTTGCCGGTTGGAAGGGGAGGGCAGTGCATTGCAGTAACAGTCCACTACCAAGATACCATAAAGCAGTACAAAATAACACAGACAGATACCAGATTCACAGTGCTGCAATTACTGTGTGGCACAATAAGATGTGTCTGATTTGATGGCACACATTGCGCACATACTCACACACACACACTATAGGTAATGCGCAGCAAATTGAAAACTTCGGTAATATAACCAAACCTTTTAAACAAACTGAAATTATGTACTGCACCATAATCAGCAAACAAATATCAAAAATTACTGAAAATATTACTGTGTGTACAAGAACACAGTTATAGAAGAAAAATATAACCAAAACAGAAAGTCTGCCTTTCTCCCAGTTACTCTACCTCCACCACAGATATGCCCCTTCCCCAAGCACACTTCAAGTGTCTGTCAGTACACAGACTGAATGTTCTAAATTAACATTCAAAATCCACACACAAACAATAAACACTTGATGATATGAGCACAAGAAGGTTTCTTACAATCGATGTACTAAATTTTGAGCAAAATAAATGGCTCAAAAAGGCTTTTGGAATGTTTTTTAGAGGATTTGAATCTCAGAGCTCTGAGAGCAAACTGTATCCAGCTACCACCACACACACACTACACAGAACTGAGGCTGTGCAGAACAATCTAGAGCCCATGTGACCCGCAATCCCATGAATCACTGCAAAATTTGCCTTGGAGCTCACCAACAAGGTGAAGTGATGCTAAGTACATTGATTTCAATGTACTTTGCATTAAAATTGGTGTAGAAGTGGTTGTGGAAAGGCGGAGTAATGCAAAGTTATTGTTTCCAATGGATTTCGCGATCCTAATTATAAGGCGGAGTACTTTGCTTCACATTGCGGATTACTTTGCGGATTCCACCTTAATATACAAATTGCTTCTTGTAGCGTATTTTGGTCACTGTGCCCACCTCTACTCATTTGGTCCCCACTGTGTATCACTTATATATTTATTTGCAATCTGTAGCATAGTTCTTTTTTTTTATTTTCCCCTTATGTAACTGTGAAATTGTATCCTCATTCATACAGGTCCCTTTGGAAGTGGAATAAACAGAACAAATGAGATATTGCAAGACTTATTTTCATACCAACCTACTTCTCCTGGCACACTAAGTAACTGCATTAGGCCATGACATGCACATGAACTCCTTGTGACAGAAGGCTTTCCAGCCCATCACAAGTTGTCCCATGTGTGACAGAACACTGTGCCATACCTTCTCAGGCTCAGAGCAGTGGTGTGCAACAGGGCTGGCCCCTCCCCCCATCTATGCACTGCCCAGCAAGCTCCCAGAGCTCATCCTTATACATGAGTCGCCAGCATGGAACACAGAATGCTACCCATTGGCCCAATGGCCGGCCTTCCACACAGCATTTCTCCATAACTTTTAGCTAATTCTATCAGCCCTGGTAACATGTAATCAATAAACCTGGCAAATATTTGTGCAGCAAAATTATTCATTTAGTATATCTGTTCTTTCAACAGGTCTGCACATTATTATATTCCACCTTTCTAGGCATAATTACTTTATTTTTCTTAAAAATAACTGGTTAATTCATTTTACCAGTTATTCTTTTCAGACGGCATCCCTATACCTTAAAGCCACAAATAAATGTGTACAAAGTAAGGTATGGAGTTAACAGGTCTATGACATTGTCAAGTATTTGTTGAAGTTGGCCCTAGTGTAATAACTTAAGACTGAAAATTGTATTGGGCTGTAGTACAGGTTAAGCAAATATCATGGTACCTGATATGCTCTGCCACTTCCTCTGGGAGTGGGAGCTGTGGTGGAAAAGTGATTATTCATTTCTGTGGCAGAATGCAGCCTTGTGTTTAGCTAATGAAACATAGAAACATAGACTTTGACGGCAGATAAGGACCGCTAGGCCCATCTAGTCTGCCCATTTCCCTACCTACAGGATAAGCCGCAGATCCTAGTTAACCAACAGCCTTTATCTTCCTGCCCCCCACAAGAATTGCCTTATGTCTGTCCCATGCATTCTTGAATTCTCCCACAGTTTTAGACCCCACAACTTCCTCAGGAAGGCTGTTCCATGCATCCATTACCCTCTCTGTGAAATAATACTTCCTCATATTGCCCCTGAACCGCCCTCCTGCTGTCTTTAAATTGTGTCCCCTTGTTCTTGCAAGTCTCTTTTTCTGAAAGATGCTACCCTCTTGGACTTTGTTGATTCCCTTGAGGTACTTGAAAGTTTCTATCATGTCCCCCCTCTCCCTTCTTTCCTCAAGAGTATACATATTAAGCTCCTTTAGTCTCTCCTCATACGGCTTCTCTTGCAGACCCTGCACCATTTTAGTTGCCCTCCTCTGGACTGCCTCTATCCTGTCTATGTCCTTATGGAGATGGGGTCTCCAGAACTGGACACAGTATTCCAGATGGGGTCTCACCAACTGTCTGTACAGAGGGATAACAACTTCCTGTTTTCTGCTGCTGATGCCTCTCCCATACATCCCAGTATACCCCGGCCCTCCCTACTGCCTTCTCACATTGCTTGCTAACCTTAAGGTCATCTGATATGATTACCCCAGGTCCCTTTCCTGTTTTGTTGTTGTTACTACCTCCCCACCCATTGTGTATTCTTCCCTGGGTTCTTGTTTCCCAGGTGCATTATTTTGCACTTTTTGCATTGAATCCTAGCTGCCATACGTCTGACCATTCCTCCAACCTGCCAAGTCCCTTTTCATCCTTTCCACGCTCCTTGTGTATCAACCCTGTTGCAGATCTTGTGTCATCTGCAAAAGCATACTTTTCCTTCCAGTCCCTCTGCAATGTCACTGATGAAGACATTAAAAAGGACTGACCCAATACTGAACCCTCATGGTACCCCACTAGTAACCTCCTTTCTTCAGCGTGGACTCATTTACAATTAACTTCTGTGTCCTGTTGTCCAGCCAATGTTTTACCCAGGCTACCACCCTGGGACCCACTCCCAGGCTGGTTAATTTGACTATCAATCTTTTGTGTGGGACTGTGTCAAATGCCTTGCTAAAGTCTAGGTAGGCCATGTCCACAGCCCCTCCCTGGTCTACTACTTTGGTCATCCAGTCAAAGAAATCTATTAGATTCGTCTGACATGACCTTCCCGCTGTGAACCCATGCTGCCTTGGATCCTGTGCTCCACTGACCTCTAGGTACTCAACTATTCTTTCCTTCAGAAGTGACTCCATCACTTTCCCTACCACAGAGGTCAGACTGACAGGTCTGTAGTTTCTGCCTCTGTCTTGGTCCCACTTTTGTGAAGGGGAATCACATCCGCCTTCCTCCAGTCCTCGGGTACCACACCATCCTCCCATGATTTATTAAAAAGAGTAGCCAGTGGTTTCACTAGTTCCTTCCTTAATTCTTTTAGAATTCTGGGGTGAATTCCATCAGGACCCATTGCTTTGTCCACCTTCAGTTTTAGGAGTTCTTCCAGAACCCTTTCTTCTGTGAAAGGACTGGGATCAACCCCCCTATCAAGAGTATGAGTATAATGTATGATGTGATAGCACTGATAACATCCCATGCTAAGCATAGAGGGGTTTTGGATTTAAAAGGAGCAGAAGGGAACCAGGTGCTATGGATAAACAGGAAATATCAATAAAGAATCACCAAGAACAGTGAATTCTGCAGCATTGCAGATATTCTGTGGTAGGTTTCAAGTTCTGTGCAAAATTCTGCGGCCACAGAATTCTAGGGGTCTTGACAACGATGAAGGACAGTATCTCCAGAACATCAATTGCTATAAGCCAGGGGTTCTCAAATGGTGAGGCCAGCCTCCCTTGGGAGGCCCCAACCTGTTCCAGGGGAGGCTCAAGCAAGCTGAAAAAGTACTGTATTTAAATTTTGAGTTTTATATATTTTGTTTGAAAGGATGAAGCAAACTGAAAGAGGATAATAGTAGGTGAAATTTATGTATTTATTTACAAATCATTGACAAGGGAAGGTGAAGGAGTCAAGGCTTATTTCAGGTATACCCAGAGAAGGGTAGGGAGTGAATACAATTCAAAAGGTAACTGCAAAGCAGTCAAGCAATACAAAATGAACAATAGTGCATACAAATATGAAGAATAAATTAATAACGAGGGTGGTAATTGATCAATTTGTAGAGTGATGGCAGAACAGCCCAAATACAAGAGTTGAGCATAGAAGTGCTAACAGCAATAGTAGGAAGGAGCAAAGTAATCCCTAAGAAGTTGCATAAGAGCAGGGAAAGGGGGTGGGGTGAGGTATGTAGGAAGGTTATTTCAGATAGAGAGGAAACAGAAAGTAGTCTGACCCCATGAAGGTACTGCAACAAGGGCTAACAACGGTTCAAGAGTCAAAATAGTGGAGCAAGTAAGCTGGCCTGTGTGTGTGGGGGGGGGTTACAGTAAGCTGAATAGCATTTATTTTGTTTTATTTGTTAGTCAGATAACACCTTTGAGCACAGGTGCTCTTTTTCAAAGGTTCCACATCAGTGAAAGACAAAGAACTGAATGAGAGCCAAGTACTCAAAGGGGTTTCAATTTATTCATGGGGTACTGTGCAAAGCACAGTATGTTAATTTTCTTTGGGGAGGCCCAAGATTATTTTAGTTTTTGGGGGAGGCTCAAAATCTTTTCCATGGATTTGGGGAGGCTCACTGTGACAATGTCTAAGAACTGTTGCTATAAGCTATGCTCCTTTGTAAGCATGGATCCTTGATTGTTTATTTTCCAAAAATATATATTTATTGAATTCCAAAAATGTTTGTCTTTTGTTCATACATTAAAGAACAACTATGCACTTCAGCATGTGCTTTCATAAATATAATGTTTCAGCTGTTAAATTTGACTACAGAATGCATTTTTTCATTTTCAGTGTTCCTTTCCAAATTTACAGCACATCTCAGTAGTTCATCTAAAAAGTCTGTATAGAAAACATTTGAATACATTTGCCTTTCCCGTTAACCTCACAGTGCCTTTTCTTATGGCAGCATAGTGCTCCCATGACAAGAGACTGTGATGTCACAAACCGCAGACCTGTGTTTAGCAGGGAAGTGTCAGCTACATTTGGAAAGACTCAGTGAAAGAAGTACTGCTACTGCATTATCTACAATATTTAGTAGACTAACAGCAGGGAAAGTAAAAAAAAAAATAAACAACTGGAAAATAATAAAGTTAAAGCACAAATAATGAATACCAAGTTTTTATTATAATAGAGTGTTGCTCTTTAAGGAAACCGGTTCATCGATGTACTGTATACTGTACGTGGATGTGTTTGTTTTACATGGATACCATTTTAGAGACTAATATTGCAGCAACTATGGGTGCTAGATATTCATGCTATATATCATTGTAAAGATTAAAGTCTGACCTGTCAACCAGTGTATAGCATACATGTCTAGTATGGTTATAGATATTAGCCTGTAAAGTGTAATTGTTATATTGGTTCAAATCAATACAATATAAAGAATCGACACTAGTGTAAAGATCCTACATAGACAGATGTGTAGTCTCATCTAGATAACGAAAATGCAAAGTTTAGAAGAGGATTTTTCTGGATTCATAATATCTAGAACAGCCTCAGCTACAGTTTGTCCCCACAACATGGTGGTCAAGATTTTGAACAAGATTTCTGATGAGATTTTGAGCAGGGCCAGGATTCATAAAGAGAGTGCAAAGTGGACGCAAAAGCTTACTCTGCACTTCCCAGCTGCACTAGTGGGCAGCGAAGCTATTCACAGTCGGATAGCCAGTGGGCTATCTGACTGTGAATAGGGGGCTGGTGGAGGCAGCACTAACCCAGGAAAAGCAATGGAATACCTAGTGACGCTGTCCCCACAGTCAGCCAGGAAAATGGTCCCTCAGCCAATAGTGCTCAGGTGCTATAGTGCTATTTACTAACAGAGGCATGCAAATGAGCTCATTGGGCATGAAAGGCACTAGTAGCCATTAACATGCCCATAATGGGCTCATTTGCATGCCATTAGTGTGGCGGTGCATGGCCCCCCCCACCAGCCCAAGCCTCACGCAGCCACATTCCCCCATAGTGTAGTGGTGCCCACCTCCACCCCGATCACAGACCCAACGGTAACAAAAAATATATTTTTGTAGTGTAGTGGTCCCATCCTGTCCCCAGTCACCCGATTACCCACCTGGTAGTAAAACAAAACGGTAGTTTCATAGTGTAGTGGTCCTTCCCCCCACCCCGATCACTGATTGACCCACTGTATAATAAAAACCCCTTTTCCGTAGTATAGTGTTCCTCCCTCCACCCCGATCACTGATCGCCCCACTGTATAATAAAACCCCATTTTCCATAGTATAGTGTGCCGCCCCCACCCCGAGCGCCCCACTGTATAATAAAAAACCCTTTTTAATAGTATAGTGTCCCTTCCCCACCCCAATCACCAATCGCCATATAGTATCCCCTTTTCCATAGTGTAGTGGTCCCTCCTGTCCCCAATCACCTGATCACCCACCCGTTAGCAAAATATTTTTTTCTATGAGGTAGTGGTCCCCCCAACCCCAACCCCACTCCGGTATGACCTACCACCCCACTCCCCCTGCCCCAGCATGGCCACCTGTCAGTGAGCAGCACAGTCCTCCTCACACCTCCATGGCTGCCCGCTGACTGAACTGTCACTGACAGCTTTCAGTATACACTACAAGCCTATTGGTTGAACCAGTGGGCTTGTAGTGTATACTGAAAGCTGTCATTGACAGTTCAGTCAGCTGGCAGCTGAGGAGGTGCGGGAGGGCTGTGGTGCTTGCTGACAGATGTCTGTGCTGGGGAGGGGGGAGCAGGGTGGTAGGTCATTAACGGAGAGGGTGGGGGTTGGTGACCACTCACACTATGAAAAAAAAATATTTGATAATGGATGGTGATCAGGCGATCAAGGACTGGGAGGGACCACTACACTATGGAAAAGGGAATGCTATATGGCGATCGGTGATCAGGGTGGGGAGGGACACTACTACTAGAAAAGGGTTTTGAATTTTACAGTGGGGTGATCGGTGATCTGGGTGGGGAGGGACCACTACACTATGGATACTCATTATTTTCCTTAACGGCTGGGAGCTCAGGGGATTGGGGATCGGGGAGAGGGGGGGGGGGCTGCAGTACCTCTGCCAACCACTAGAGTTGCATGGATTTCCACCATGTTTTTTCGGCGGTAATTTGCTTCACTCAAGGACCTTCACAAAGGCCCTTGTTCACAGCAAATCTTTTGTGACTGGGATTGCGGGGCTATGCATGTCCCTGCCACCTCATTTGAATTGCACCCCCCCCTCACTACTTTGCCCGGGCACAAACACAGTTTGTGGGGGCAAACCTGGTTTGCGCCTGAGCAAAGCTTTGTGAATCCTGCCCAATGTTTGTTTTTTTTTCACAACTAAATTGTGATTTCGTATTTGTTTTTAGATTAGTTTGTGATTAGATTAATAATATGGGTAAGAGATGTTTTGTCTTCTAAAGACCTTCTAATAATTGGTACAAAATTGGGTGGGACAATGCCTCCGGATATGATTACAAAAATGTCTTAACGAGCAGCAGCTAGTCAGGCATAGACACTCTGTTGCCATGGAGACTGCAGTACAAATCACTTCAGTTACTTCCACGCGGGGATAAACTGCAGCTTCTGCCCAGAACATTCATGCTAAATAAGGTCACAAAGGTATGACTCTCTCCTTTCCAGCAGTGCAGAGCATGGACATCTGCTCTAAATGTGTATCAATGTAAAAACAATGCATTGATGCATACAATACATCCATATACTCATTACATTGGTGTACCAGTGCAATACATTAAAGCAAACTTCGAAGAAACTTTTTTTTTAATTCAATACTCTTTTCAGCATTTTCAGATTTTTGGTTCATATACTTAAACAATAAAAGTGGCATAATTTTGATCATAATAAAGTATTTACAAAGTGAACTAATCACGTCATATAAAATCTTTATTTCCCCTGGAGTAACCCCATTTACTCTTCTGTACTTTGTAGGCACAACATCAGAAGACAATGAGGTGGCCTAACTAGAGAGAGTTAAGTTACTTAATGAATATACAAGTTGTTTTCATTAGCCACTAAGTCAAGTTTAGCATTGTTCCTTTGAAGAAACATTGTTTCAACATGGAAAGCAACCCCTGAAAATCAGTATGGAAAGAGTCAGATTTCAAATCATTCAAAAAACACATGTTTATCAGGGGCTGAAAATATTGCTGTTCAGATTGAAGTGGCAGAAGTGAAACACTGAGCAATGTGCTCAAGCAGGCGATCATTACACTGGAAGGTTACACATTGGAACTCTTTTCTTTTTCAAAAATTCCAGCTTTTTGTCAGAGAGCCTGAGCAGAGACTGGGTGTAAAAGGAAACATCCGCCAGCATGGCTTCTTCCGAGAGATTAACTGGCAAGCACTGGAGAACAAAGAGATAGAACCACCTTTTAAACCCAAAGTGGTAAGAAAAAATAAAACTTTTTTTTTATTATCATTTTGACAGTAATATCCAGGGAAGGGCTCTTCTTTCTGCTGTTTCTATTATTGTCTGCAGCAGTGACTCAGTATCAGAGGTTCTTAGTGGCCAGGGGTTGGGTTGATCCTGTCCTTTCATCTTGTGTGGCATGATTTTTCCCTAACACAAAGCCCTCTCACTGTCAAGACAGCCACACCAGTGAGGAGGTCAGGATGGACAATGAATAGTGGTCTCCCGGACCTACTCCCTGCAGCTTGTGTCAGTATTACTTCAGACCCACTAGGGTACAATTTGCACTGCTTGCAGCCTAGGTCCTGCCATACCTGAGCAGGCTCAGAGACCCCATGGTATGGTGACTGTGCTCCATACTGACCTAGGTTGTGTGCTTAACATGATGAGGTTTTATCTGTCCATGTGAGTCATATGTGGAAGGAAACTGTAATCTGTTACATTTGAACACTGTGAACAATAATACATGACAGGGTGGGTAGTACTGGGCTATACCCACACACCCAGGGGTGTAATGAGGCCCAACTCCGCAGGTAAAATGCATTATAGCCCCTTGAAGGGAGGGTATAACCCATACTGCCCACCCTTGAGAGCATCACTTCCCTTAGCAAATGAGTATTTGTTTAATTTTTTTGAACAAAAATGTAAGAACTAAAAATAATGTTAAAAAAACAATAAAAATGAATTAAAAAAACACATTTTGATGCAGAATAGTCCTTCTACTAGTAGACCTGCCAACAGAGGGTGCTGCTGCTTCTGAGAGCTTTTTTATGCTTGCTTGCATGCATGCTAAAGGATGTAAAAAAATGCAAGGCTTGCTATTTAAAAGCCAATGCTGAGAAGGCTGATGACAGTGGTATTGTGCTGGCTGATGCGCATAAACTTTGAGAAATTCAAAGGATGCAGCTGCATATATCACACTGGATTTCTGCCTATTAGCCAGCTAACAGATGTCATCATCAGGCTTTGAAGACAACAACAAGCCTAACAGTCTCTCCCTGTGTGTGTTTTATTTCCCACCATGTTTAGTGGTTTCCACTAATTACAGGCAAGAGTCTGGAGAGTGTCTCTTCTCTGCTGACACAGTGAGTGTGCTTGAGATCAGCTGTGTACATGTCAGTTGAGCTGGCAGAGGAGAAGAGATGCTCTCCAGACTCCAGTCTATAACTAGGGGAAATCACTAAACAAAGTGAGGGTAAAAGCACTGAGCATGCAGAATGCAAATATAATAGCATCAAGTATGTGAACAGCATGTCAAGAATAAACAGAAAATGCTGGCCCAGTGGTGCTGAGGGTTGAGGTGCTGGACGCCACACCTCGCGCTACGTCGGCGACCCAGGTTCAGAAATATGACCGGGCCATCAGGGAGGGAAAGGATTGAGCGTCCAATGGACTGCTCTCCTTTCCCTGGGGAGGGTTTGGGGTTTCCATTGCTCTACGATGGCCCCAATGAAAGCTGGGGACACTTCAGGTGTGGTGCATCCAGGGATGAAGTACGGCGGATGGTGGCATGTAGTGCCTGGACATCATTGCACATCCGTACTGCAAGGGGAGTAAAAACTTGAAGGATAATGGCGGTCGGTGATAGCAGCTTGATGGCCATGCCTATTCACCCAGGGGACCTGACAGGAATCACTCTGGTGTTGGATCCCTGCCTGGCGAGAGGGAATAGGGGACCCCTCCGCAGGTATGTAGTGTGCTGGCTGGATATGAGTGAGCTGTCAGGCTGAATGGGGAGAGGGCAGCGACTGGATGACAGGCAGGCCAAGCTGTGGGGAAGCAGAAATAAATTCAGTATGAAAAAAAGAACGAACAGAAAAAGGACAGTTACCTATAAGTAACAGTAGATCTTTCAATACAGTTTTCCCCCATTGGGCCACACTTTTGGAACCTGTAAGCTATCTGTGTCAGGACCTTCTGGAAACTTTTGCCTAGCTGGGGGCCACCCACAATGACATACGTTGGTGCCTAAAAACTTGGGCAGCCCCCTCACTCCTCAGTTCCCTGTTGGAAATAAGCTCAGAGAGCAACTTATGAAGAAGAACCAGGAGACCACACCAGGACCATGCACGCAAGGAAAGGGATGAAACTGGTGACAGAATACATAAAATCACAAATAACCAAACCTTCCGCAAAGTCAGGAGGACAGCCTGCCAGCTGTTCCTTCCAAAGGGGGGAGGAGGGTGGGTGCCCTGTGGCCCGGTGCAGGAGATTCTCTCAAAGAGCTACTGGTAGGCAACTGTTCTGTCTTCATCAAAGATTACTTTCCATTGGGCCACACCTTTGGAACAGTTTCCAAGCAGTTCAAAGTGCCCAGGCAGGATGGCAAAGTCCGATAAGAAATCAGGACAGAAGGCCTTGTAGAACAGCAAGACCAAAACTAGCACATCTAAGTGAGAAGATGCCCAGCCTGTAGTGTTTAGTAAAAGTGTGGACAGTGCTCCATGTAGCGACAGTGCAAATATCAGCAGCAGACACCCCCTGGAAAAAGACAACAGAGGTTGTCATACCCTGTGTTGAGTGGCTATGAATGTTACCAGGAAGTTCCTTACATACCTTCTATGGAAAAATGTAATACATTTAGCCATCCATTTGGACAGGCTCTGTTTAGTCACGGAGACCCTTTCTTCCAGGGATGAACAGTATAAAAGGTGAGAAGATTTCCTACAGTTCTTTGTGTGTTCCAGACAGAAGCACAGTGTTCTGTGTACATCAAGGGTATAGGGCAATTCTTCAGCCTTGTTATCACACTTAATGTAATACACTGGTAGTGTAATGATCTCATTCAGTGTGGAATTCATGTGCCATGCTGCCCTATCCTCGTAGAAGACCAGGTAGGGGTGAACACATATGGTTGCCTTAAGTTCAGAAATCCTTCAGGCCATGGTAATAGTGACCAGAGAAAGCACCTTCCAGGAAAGTTGCAACGGGCTCAAAGAAGCCAGTATTATCTTCTCAAGAGTAAAATTAAGGTAACATGACAGAACTAGTTTATTAGTTGGAGATGCATCTGCGGAAAACCATTCAAGAAGGTATGGGACACTTCCATTCGTGCCACCGGGCATCCAGAAGGAGGGGCATGGAAAGCTGAAATGGCAGCCAAGTGCGTCTTAATAGAGGAGTACTGCAAACCTGAGTCTGATAGAGGCAGAGGGTAGGCAAGTGTAATACTAACAGGACATGTAAAATGGTCCACAGAGCAGGAAGCACACCAAATAGAAAAGCACTTCCATTTTAGCAAATATACATGCCTAGTGGAAGGCTTCCTAGCCACCAACAAAATATCAGTCACCTGGGGAGAAACCCCAAAACATGCAATGACTTCATCCTCAGGAGCCAACTGCAGATGGAGGGACCGGAGGTCCAGGTGGACAGGGTCCACATGACCTGGGACAGTAGACCTTGGCACAGGGGCCACTGGACCAGAGGTTCCACTGCAAGATGCTGCAGGAGTGGAAACCATATCTACTAAGGCTAGAGGGAGGCAATCAGTATCTAGCTGGCCTGTTCTGACCACAACTTGAGAAGAATCTTCTGAATGAGAGGGATCAGAGGGAATGTGTAAAGGAACCTCCCCATCCAGGAGAAGGGACAACATGTCTCATCAAAAAGCTCCTAGCCCTGGAGCAAGCAAGCAAAAAAGTGGAAGTTTTGTACTGTGTAGGGATGCAAAAAGGTCCAACTTTGGATGACCCCATCTTGCAAAGAGGTCATTTACCACAAAGAACAGTAGTTCCCATTTGTGTACCCAAGACTGGGACTGGCTTAGCCTGTCTGCTAAGATGTTTTAGACTCTGGGAGAAAAACAACTGACGGTTTCAGGCCTTAAGAGAGTGCCCTTTGCCTTACTGTCATCGCTTCCCTACAGAAGGAGTATGAGTGAGTGCCCCCTTGCTCACTGATATAGTGCATCACACTGATGTTGTCTGTTCATATCAACAGGAGACCTGGAGACAGGAGTTCTTCAAAGGCTGTTAGCCCAAGAAGAACAGCTTTATCTCCAGAACATTGATATGAAGAATCAAATCTCAGTCTGTCCACAACCCCTGGGTCTGATAAAGGCCCAGGTGGACATCCATCCCATCCTGGAGACATCCATTGTGAGGATTTACCCCGGAGTTGGGGAAAAGAATGGGACACCCTGCAACAAAGTGCAGAGGTTCCATCCACTACAGCAGAGGCATTCTGAGAGAAGATGTGATAAGGATTATTTGTTCCAGCTCGTCTGTCAGTTGATCCCACTGCACCCAAAGAACCCATTGCAGGATTCTCATATGGAGGCATGCAAATGGAATGGTTACAATAGCAGCTGCCATAAGTCCTAGGAGCAGGGAGGGACAAATCAGGTAGCCAGGTGGCCAATGGCTACTTAAAAAATTGATTTGGCTACCAGATTTTGAAAGTTATTGGCCAACTTGACTACCTGCCTATAAAGTGATTTTTCAGATCTTAAAAAGGATGGCCATTACATATATTGGTTTGGCTATCAGATTTTTAAAGCTATTGGCCAAACTGACCATCAGCTCACAACCTTATTTATCCCACCCTGCCTAGGAGGCAAGGCATAGTCTTTGTAGAAACATAGAGGTGCTTGTGTAGTAGAGGGGCCTGAGCCATCAGGGCTTTGACTCTGTCCTTAGGCAGGAATGCACTGTCTACTGCTGTGTACAATACTGTCCCAGTATATTGGAGGCATTGGCTTGGAAAAAGAATGGATTTTGGTACATTGACAGTACATCCAGCTCCTTGAACAACTGCTGAGTTTGAGATACTATGTACTGGAGCACTTCCCTGGATGGGCCCTGCAGGAGCCAGTTGTCCAAACAGGGGAAGACATAACTTTCCCTCCAGCGGGCTGCCGCCACAACTGTGAAGCATTTGGTAAATACCCACAGCCCCAAGGATAAACCAAAGGGCAATACTTGGAACTGATAATGGCAGTCCTCCAGTGTGACTCTGAGGTACTGCTTGTAGCATATTCTGAGTTTGCTATGAAGGTAAGCATCCTTCATGTCCAGAGCACAAAGCCAATCCCCTTTTTGTAGAAGGGGAATGAGAGACTGAAGAGACACCTTTAGAAATGTTTTGCACTCAATGAATTTATTCAGGGCTCAGAGGTCCAACACTGGACTCAAGTCTCCTGTGGCTTTTGGGACAAGAAGATACCCGGAGAAAAACCCTCTGTTCCTCTCCTTTGGAGGAATAGGCAATATGGTCTTTTTCTGAAGCAGGGGCTGAACTTCTTCCCTCAGCCAGGTCAGATGTCCCAGAGGGTAATCAGAATGGAGTGGAGGATTCACAAGAGGTTTGGAGGGCAATTCCAGCGCATGTCCTCTCTCCACTATTTCCAAGACCCATTCATCTGAGGTGATCGACCTCCATTTTGGCAGATGAAGAGAGATCCTTCCCCCCCTATTGTAATCCTGATGGCAGCAGTGATGAAGAGGAAGCACTACCTCAGAATGCTTGGACTGCTGGGCTTCTGATAACGAAAAATAGAGTAGTTATCTGTGGTTAAAGTAAATACCTTTTAATTTTAATGTAAAAGCCAACTCTGGCACTTGGTCACAAATAAAGTGATTGGATTTTCTTACATCAGCATTTCAGTATTTTTCAGCTACAAGGTGGGTGAAACTTTTTTCGGGGAGTCTGTGTCTGTCCTGACTGAATCCTCCGTTTGCTCACTAGATTCTCTGCACTCCACTTTTGTCTGCTTGCTTTTATATCCTGGTCGTACCTGAAAATAGGTGCACTTGGTGCCTAGCGTGTTCAGTTGGTCAATAAAAAGCTAATCAACAAATATGTTTCTACCTGGACACCCACCAGAACAGCAGCAGAGATGGACAAGTGGAATCTCATTTTATCATCTCATGTGAAGGATGGCATCCCCCTAGCACTGCACATGGGTGCCAGCATTTATAATATGAGCTTAAGTCTCAGTGTGAGACTAGAACCCATGACTTTCTGGCCCAAAGGCAGATGTGTCACCAACTGAGACACACTAATACCTGTGTTGAAGATTGTGGAGGTGGCTTTATGTTGTGTCTGGGGTGCACAGTTTATTGTTGTTAGCTGCAAAAGATAGACACAACTTAATCATGCCTACCTTTAGCCATCTTTAAAATTGCAGCTGTTTAAAGTTTTTCAGGCCTCTTCTCCCATCTTAAAGAGCTACCTAAATCTCATGGAAAACTTTTGTATGTAGACACAAATCAAATTATATTTTATATAACTGCTTTCTCTTCATTCTCATTTTCTGTATTTTTGAACCATCATTTTTATGTTGCTTGCACGCATGTGCAAGAAACATAGTGCCATCATCCAAGTTTTCCAGAGGTGCGTCAGCCTCTTCCAATTCAGTCAGTGTGTTTGCAGGCACAGTCGCAGTGCGCCAATCACTGCTCCAGCTGTCTGTGACAGCTGAAAATGCAGTGGAATACAGTTGAATGGGAGAGTTCCGCTTCAGTGAGCAGAACTCCCCCCCTCAACACTCACGCACGCATATTGCGTGCTGACGCGCCCCCCCACGCACACACAGTATACGATGGGGGTGCCCAACCTCACGGCTCCAGCCCCCAAAATAGTTGTTACAGCTGCCACGCTGGGAGCCCACCCCAGTATGGCACATGTCCCTATGGCCGACAGGGTGCCCAATCCCTGCGGCTCCAGCCCCTCCCCAAACAGCCTTACAGCGCCACGCTGGGGAGCCCACCCCCAGCGTGGCACTAGCTGCTGTGGCGTGAAGTGCCCAATCTTCGTCGGCTCCAGCCCCCAAATCCTTTTCAGCTGCCACGCTGGGAGCCCACCCAGCATGGCAAATGTCCCACGTCGTCTTAATAATTAAAAAAAAACTGTAAATTAAAAACAGTCCCTCACAGTCTCCCTGCCCCCACCCGCACTCCACCCACTGTGCACCTGCCTCACCCCATACTTACCTCTGAGTCCGGCGTGACGATCTTCGTGGACTGGAACACGTCTGTTCTTCAAAGCCGACTCATGAACTGCGAAATGCTGGTAAGCTGTATAATGTAATAAATAGGGTTTTTCAGCTTTGCTGCATATCTCAGGCATTTTTTGGAATTTTTGCACCAGATTTTCAACATGGGGTTTTTGGGACCCCTTCTCATGAATGTTGTCACTGTCATGGCGTTATTCGGGCCCGAAGGGTGATTTCGCAGTGACTGCGCAAAATCACCTTTTGGGTCTGATTAATGAAACGACACTGCCAGTGTTCATAAGGTGGCCTCTCAAGAAGCCTATTTTGAAAATTTGGTGGTAAAATACCACCACTAAAAATACCACCAACAGCTTAATCTGGTTCAAGGTCAGTTGGCATTCATCTGTATCCCCCTCCCCCGGGTCATGCCTGAAAATAGGCAGGATTTGTCTAGTGCACTTACCCGGTCAACAAAAGCTAAATAAAATAAAATAAAAAATTCCAAAAAATGACTGTTTTACGAGTGTGCGTTGTGCAGTTCCTACGCACGCTCGTAAGTTCGCGAATTTTCAATATTTTCCATCAGATTTTCAACATTGCCATTTTACCACACCTTCTTATGAGTAGTACAGCTGTCATTTCTCACATCTCACCCAAATGTGTTTCCGCCCATGTAGTGCACTATGGCAGTCAGTGTGTGAAATCAATGGGATAAATTAGTAAAACCACAGTGACACTTTTCATGAGCAGAGGTCTTAAAATGGCTATGTTGAAAATTTGCTGAAAAATTCCTAAAATGACTGTTTTACGCGGTGTGTGGTTGATTCCACGCATGCGCCTTAAGTTCACAATTTTCAATATTTTCACCAATTTCAACATTGCCATTTTACCACACCTCCTTATGAGCAGTGCAGCTGTCATTTTTCACATCTCACCCAAAATGTGTTTCCTCCCATGTCGCGCACAATGGCACAGTCGGTGTGCGAAATTAATATACAGAACACATTAAGAAAATCACAGTGACACTGTTTATGAGCAGAGGTCTTAAAATGGCTATGTTGAAAATTTGGTGAAAAAATTCCTTAAAATGACTGTTTTACAAGCATGCGTTGCAGAGTTCCTACGCACGCTCGTAAGTTTGCAAATTTTCAATATTTTCACTCCAGATTTTCAACATTGACATTTTACCACACCTCCTTATGAGCAGTACAGCTGTCATTTTTCACATCTCACCCAAAATGTGTTTCCACCCATGTAGCGCACAGTGGCGCAGTCGGTGTGCGAAATAAATGTATGGGACACATTAAGAAAATCACAGTGGCACTGGTCATGAGCAGAGGTGTTAAAATGGCTATGTTGAAAATTTGGTGAAAAATTCCCAAAATGACTGTTTTAGGAGCGCACGTTGCGCAGTTCCTACGCACGCTGGCAAGTTTGCAAATTTGTAATATTTGCACACCAGATTTTCAACAGTGCCATTTTACCACACTTCCTTATGAGCAGTAGAGCTACCATTTTTCACATCTTGCCCAAAATTTGTTTCCGCACACGTAGCGCACAATGGTACCGTCGGTGTACAAAAACAATGTTTGGGACAGATAAAGAAAATCACAGTGACACTGGTTATGAGCAGAGGTCTTAAAATGGCTATGTTGAAAATTTGGTGACAAAACTCCATGAAATGATTGTGTTACGAGTGCATTACGCAGTTTCCATGCACCCTCGTAAGTTCATGAATTTGTAATATCTTCAGTCCAGATTTTCACCAGTGGCATTTTTCCACACCTCCTTATGAACAGTACGGCTGTCATTTTCCACAACATGGCTGAAATGTGTTTTCACACTTTCAGCACAGAAATGCATGGTCGCTGTGGGAAATCATTGTTTGGGACAGATCAAGAAAATCGCACTGACACTGTTCTTGATCGGAGGTCCCAAAATGCCTGTGTTAACAATCTGCTGTAAAAAAATCCCCAAACTAGTTACATTACGGGTGTGCATTGCACAGTTTCTATGCACGCTCATGACTTCACCAGTTATTTTATTTTAAGATTTTCACACCAGATTTTCAACATTGCCATTTTTTACACCTCCCCATGAACAGTACCGCTGTCATTTTTCACATCCTGTTCGGAATGTGTTTTTGCACCTGTGGTGCCAAATGCCGTAGTCACTGTGCAAAAGCAGTTTTCGGCTAACAAACTGATAATGCCACTGTTCATGGGGTGGGGGTCACAAAAAAACCACGTTGAAAATTTGGAGTGAAAATACCAATGAATGCCTGAGGCGTTAGGGTTTCCGACCATAATGCCCCACCCTGTAAAGAATGACAGGCATCAGGGGTGAGACTTGGGATTCTTGCCTGTAATGCTCATACCATTCCACCCCCACCCACACCCTGCAGTAGTGAGAGGCATCAAGGTGTGCCTCGGACTCTTCGGGCCCAAACATTACCCCATTCTCCTATACCACACCCATCTCACCGTATTTCCTTATGGAATGGGGTGCGCATAAGGGCCAAAGACCCCAAGGCACACCGTGACACTTGTCAGTGTCTGCAGGGTAGGGTGTGGTGAAATAGCGTGGTCATTATGCCTGACGACCCAAAGGCACACCCCAATGCCTGTCACTCTCTGCAGGGTGGTGGTGGGGTTGGCTTCAGTTCAATACTTCGCTGCCATTCCTGTTATGCGACTCTGTAACTTCTACACTACCAATGCCAATGCCAGCAAGCAAACATTCAGCATTGACAAATGCTTGTTTTATTCCTAAGGATATTTGCCTAAAATGGGATCCCTCTCTCTTCAGGTTAATCTTCAGCTGCTGGTCTACACATGTAGTCACAGTCTTTTGCTTGTGATGTTGTAATGTTCACCACAACATACTTTGTTGTTGTAAACTGAGGATTATAAAATCACACATAGACAAGCAGCAGAATACAAAAAGCAAGAATTTGAGTGATGCACTGGATGTGTCTTGGCATTGCCAGCAAAGAGTCAGTGGTTTGATTCCAGCAAACAGCAGATTTTTGTCCTTTCTGGGAATGAGGGAGAAGGTGGTGAGCTGGGTATCTAACTGGTTGAAAGATTGGAGGCACAGGGTGGTGGTTAACGTAAGCCCCAGCAAGGTAGCTCAAATGGAAAGATACATACCAAGTAAAAGTGCAATGCACATTTCAAAGAGCTCAGCTCCTAATATCTCCACCTTAGTTCCATAGAAGACATTCAGAGTTCTGTCAGGTTAAACTTCAAACTTTATTATTAAAAGGCATATTAAGATACAGGGACAGCCCACTCCACAGCTAAACATTTTCATATCCCTCTGGACGCTTTTTCAAAGCTGACAACTACAAATAACAGTGCAGACTTTATAGTGCTCCCACTGAAGGAGAAATGATATAAGACATCACATTTTCAACAGATTACATGTAAGAATTTCAATTAATCAATTCATTAAATTATTGCACACATTCAAGATATTGCACCCAGAATATTGTGCCTTTAAAAAAATAATACATTACACCAAAGCAATAATATAAATACAAGCACAGTAAACATAACATATATTTAAGTGTATACATGGTTGTGAAGAAATAGAATCATCATACGTTGCTGATCCCATATACAGACAAACAATACATTCACTTATTTATTTATTTATTTATGTATTTATTTATTTATTCTTTAGAAATGGAGTTAATTGTAAATAGTCATTTAAACCTATTTGTATAATTTTAATTTAAATTGCCAGAATGTTTCTTGCTGAAGGAGCACATTAGCTATGTCACCAGGGCAACACCTCTGATGTTATTGTAAATCCTTCCTATACCTTGAAACTGTAATTGGTGATCTGCTCCTTTAAATTGATTATGTTGTACTAAAGCACTGATTCCATCAAGTTTTTGAATACTACTTGTATTTTGCCCAGTTCGCTCTTTTAGTTTTCTTTTTGTCTTGCCTACATAAAATGCAGGGCATTTCTTACAAGCAGCTAAATAAATAACATTTTCTGTTGTACAAGTGATAAAACTAAAATAAAAAGTCCCTCTTAGTTACAGATTGTGTAAACTTGTTTCCAGTCAGAATGTGTTTGCAGAATATACATTTTTCACATTTGTGGGTACCCTTAGGTAAATGTCTATATTTAGTCAGTTCACCAGTGTTTTCTGAATAAGTACTTTGTACAAATCTATCACTTAGATGCTGTCCTTGTTTATACATAGCCGTTGGTACATTGTTGGTTATTCTACTTAACTTTCTTTCAGTACTCAAAATAGACCAATTTTTCTGTATGATCGAATTTACCAGATGTACACGTGGGCTAAATGTAGTTATAAAGTCTGAAGTTTTGTCAAGCCTTACATTCCTTTCTCTAGATCTGTTTGCTCCATTCATTTGTAACAATGCATTTCTGGAGTGTGGATCTGATTTTTCTTTGACTTTTGTAACTGTATCCATAGTGTAACCCCTGTGTAAAAATCTGTCAGTCAGAATCTGTGCCTCATCACTTTCCTTATTGCAGATTTGTTTAATTCTGTCAAACTGGCCTAGTGGAACATTATTTTTAACATGTGTAGGGTGACAGCTGTTATAATGTAATAAAGAATTTTTGTCAGTGCTTTTTCTATAGAAACTGGTACTTAGATCCCCATCAGACGTTTTAGTGATGAAGAGCTCTAAAAAGCTATTTGAGCACAGATCACAAGTCACAGTAAATCTCAGATTGTCAGAAGTTGACTCCAAGTACTGTATGTTACACAAATTTGTAACATACTTGGAGTCAGCTCCTAACCATTTGAGATTTACTGTGGCTTATGATCTGTGCTCGACTGGCTTTTTATATCTCCTCATCACTAAAATGTCTGATGGGGATCTAAGTACCAGTTTATATAGAACAAGCATTTGTCAATACCGAATGTTTGCTTGCTGGCATTAGCAGTGGAAGTGCAGGAGTTAGACAGATGCAGAATAGGAATGGCATTGAAGTATTGAACTGATGCCAACTCCACCCTCACCTTGCAGAGATGGACAGGCATTGGGGTGTGCCTTTGGATCGTAACCCAAAATGGTCACAAAATTTCACCTCACCCTACCCTTTAGACACTGACAAGTGTCGAGGTGTGCCTTGGGGTGTTTGGGCTTACATTCACCTCATTCTATAAGGAAATACACTGAAATGGGCACAGTATAGGAGAACAGGGTGAACTCTGGGGGCAAAGGGTCCAAGGCACACCTTGATGCCTGTCACTGACTGCAGGGTGGGGGTTGGGGTAGAATGGCATGAGCATTACTGTCGACAATCCTAAGTCACATCCCTGACGCCTGTCAGTCCCTACAGGGCAGGGTGTTATGATCGAAAACCCTAACGCCCTGGGCATTTCCTGGTATTTTTACTCCAAGTTTTCCACATGGGCTTTTTGTGACCCCACCGCATGAACAGTAACACTATCAGTTCGTTAGATGAAAGGTGATTTTGCACAGCAACTGCACCATTTGGCGCCACAGGTGCGAAAACACATTTTGAACTGGATGTGAAAAGTGACAGGAGTACTGTTCATGAGGAGGTGTAAAAATGGCATTGTTGAAAATCTGGAGTGAAAATATACAAAAACTGGTAAAGTCACAAGCATGCGTTGAAACTGCACAATGTACACCCGTAATGTAATAAGTTTTGGGATTTTTTACAGCAGATTTTCAACACAGGTATTTTGGGACCTCCTCTCATGAACAGTGTCAATGTGATTTTCATAATCTGTCCCGAACACTAATTTCCCACAGCAACCATGCTATTCTAAGCCGGAAGTGTGAAAACACATTTCAGCAGGGTGTGAGAAACGACAGCTGTACTATTCATAAGGAGGTGTGGAAAAATGCCAGTGTTGAAAATCTGGACTGAAAATATTACAAATTCATGATCTTACGAGAGTGCGTGGAAACTGCACAATGCACGCTCATAACAAAGTCATTTTTCTTGACTTTTGTCACCAAATTTTCAACATAGCCATTTTAAGACTTCTGCTCATGAACAGTGTCACTGTGATTTTCTTAATCTGTCCCAAACATTGATTTCACACACCAACTGTGCCATTGTGGGCTACATGCACGAAAACACATTTTTGGTGAGATGTGAAAAATAACAGCTGCACTGCTCATAAGGAGGTGTGGTAAAATGGCAATGTTGAAAATCTGGAGTGAAAATATTAAAAATTCTCAAAGTTACGAGCATGCATAGGAACTGCACAACTCACATCAGAACAGTCATTTTTGACTTTTCACCAAATTTTCAACATAGGGTTTTGGGGGGGCCTACCTCATGAACTGTGACACTGTTATTTCGTTACTCAGTCACAAAAGGTGGTTCCGTGCAGTGACTGCAAAATCACCTTTCGGGATCGAATAGCAAAATGACAGTGACTGAGTTCATGAGGTGGGGACCCAAGAATCCCATGTTGAAAATTTGGTGAACCAATTCCCTAAAATGACCGGATATGCACCAAAGTTGAAAAAAAAACCATTTATGCCATTATACAGCTTGCTGGCATTTCTTCAGTTCGCAGTGGCTTTGAAGAGTGTAGACATGTTCCCTTCCACCAAAGATCATCGTGCTGGCCTCCGGAGGTAAGTATGGGGTAGGTGTGTGTGGGGAGGTGGGTGCAGGTTGGGTGAGGGAGGAAAGACAGTCAACGAGGGACCTTTTTTGTTTTCACAGTTTTTATGTTTGTTTTCCCTTTATTTAGGAAGACGATGCAGGACTTTTGCCATGCTGGGGTGGGCTCCCAGCATGGCAGCTTGAAGTGTTTTTTTGGGGGGGGGGCAGTAGAGCCAATGAGGATTGAGCACCTCATCGGCAATATGAACTTTTGCCATGCTGGGGTGGATTCCCAGCGTGGCACCTGGAAATCTGGTTTTGGGGGGATACAGTGGATCTGACGGGGGTTGGGCACCCCCTGACATCTGCGGTGTGGGGGAGCGCATGAGCATTCTGGGGTGGGCCCCAGCATGTTATGTGGGTGTTTGTGTGGCGGGGGATAGAAAATTGAGCTGTCTTTGACAGCTGTTCTCATGCAGTGCTGAGTGTAGGCACTTTGCATGCTGCCGATGGCAGTATGCAAATTGCCTACACGTTACCGCCGCTCATTGTAGTGGTGTTTTGCTTTCAACTGTATGCCACTGCATCTGAACTGCTGTCATAGACAGCTCAAACATTTATTGGTGCAGTGAGGCCGCGCCTGCAAGATGGAGCAGAGCACTGGAAGCGAGGTGGCACACCTACGAAAACTCATATGGTGGCACTATGTTTCTTGCACATGTGTGCAAGCAAACATAAAAAGCACTGACAAAAATTCTTTATTACATTATAATAACTGTCACCCTACACATGTTAAAAATAATGTTTCACTAGGCTAGTTTGTGAGAATTAAACAAAATTGCAGTAAGGAAAGTGACTACGAGGTACAGGCACAGATTTTAACTGACAGATTTTTAAACAAAGGTTACACTATGGATACAGTTATAAAAGTTAAAGAAAAAGCAGATCCACGCTCCAGAAATGCATTGTTACAAATGAATGGAGCAAATAGATCTAAAGAAAGGAATGTAAGACTTGACAAAACTCTAGACTTTATCATTACATTTAGCCCACAGGTACATCTGGTAAATTCGATCATACAGAAAAATTGGTCTATTTTGAGTACTGAAAGAAAGTTAAGTAGAATAACCAACAATGTACCAAAGGCTGTATATAAACGAGGGCAGAATTTAAGTGACAAATTGGTACAAAGTACAGTACTTATTGGCAAAACCCTGGTGAATTGACTAAATATAGACATTTACCTAAGGGTACTCACAAATGTAGAAAATGTACATTTTGTAAACACATTCTGACTGGAAACAAGTTTACACAACCTGTAGCTAAGAGGGATTTTTTTATTTTTTTTTTATTTTATCACTTGTACAACAGAAAATGTTTTTTATTTAGCTGTTTGTAAGAAATGCTCTGCATTTTATGTAGGCAACACAAAAAGAAAACTAAAAGAGTGATCTGGGCAACATACAAGGAGTATTCAGTAAATTGATGGAATCAGTGCTTTAGCATAACATAATCAATTTAAAGGAGCAGATCACCAATTTCAGTTTCAAGGTATAGAAAGGGTTTACAATAACATCAGAGGTGGTGACATACAGTAGATAATCTACTCCTTCAGCAAGAAACGTTCTGGCAATTTAAATTAAAATCATACAAATACCCATGTTTAAATGATTATTTTCAATTAACTCCATTTCTAAAGAATAAATAAATAATTAAATAAGTGAATATATTGTTTGTTTGTATATAGGATCTATAATGTATGATGACTCTATTTCTTCACAACCATGTATATACTTAAATATATGTTATGTATACTGTGCTTGTATTTATATTATTGGTTTGGGGTAATATGTATTTTTTTTAAGGGTACAATATTCTGGGTACAATATCTTGGATGTGGGCAATAATTTAATGAATTGATTAATTGAAATTTCTACATGTAATCTGTTGAAAATGTGATGTCTTACATCCTTTCTCCTTAAGTGGGAGCACTATAAAGTATGCACTGTTTTTTGCACGTGTCAGCTTTGAAAAAGCGTTCGGAGGGATACGAAAATGTTTAGCTGTGGGGCAGGCTGTCTCTGTATTTTAATATGCCTTTTTAATAATAAAGTTTGAAGTTTAACCTGACACAACTCTGAGTGTCTTCCATAGAACTGAGGTGGAGATATTAGGAGCCAAGCTCTTTGAACTATGGGTGGTGGTTAATGGCAGTCACACAGAAGATGGGACAATGACCAGTGGAGTAGTACAGGGACTGGTACTGAGCACTGTCCTCTTCAATATCTTAACAAGTGCTATTGCTGAGGAACTGGAAGGAAAGGTGTGCCTTTTTGCAGATGACACCAAACTCTGCAACAGGGTGGACACCCAGGAGGGGGTGGAGAGAATGAAAAGGGATCTGGGGAAACTAGAGGAATGATCTCAGGGTGTGGCAGCTAGGTTTCAATGCCAAAAAGTGCAAAGTAATGCACCTAGGCAGGGAAATCCGGGAGCCACTTAGAAGATGGGGGTACCTTCAGTTACCAAGCAAGAGAAGGACCTTGGGATAATCACATTTGGTGATCTGAAGATTGGAGAGCAGTGCGACAGGGCAATGGGCATGGCAAGCGGGATGCTGGGGTGCATAGGGAAGGGAATCTCTAGCAGAAAAAGGGGGGTTGGAATTGACTCCATATTGTTCACTTGTGAGACCCCACCTGGAGTACTGTGTCCAGTTCTGAAGGCCGCACCTCTGCAAGGATATTGGTAGGGTGGAAGCAGTCCAGAGTAGGGCTACTAAAATGGTGCAGGGGTTGCACAAGAAACCATATGAGGAGAGCCTGCAGGAGCTCAACATGTACTCCCTGGAGGAGAGGAAAGCGAGAGGGGCATGATTGAGACCTATAAGTACCTCACAGAGGTGAACAAGGTGCATGAGGAAAGTCTCTTTCACAGAAGGAGGAGCACCAGAACATGGGGACATGCTGTGAAGCTTGGTGGGGGGGAGTTTAAAAGGGATGTGAGGAAATACTTCTTTACAGAAAGGGTGGTGGATGCCTGGAACAGCCTGCCAGAAGAAGTGGTGGGAGCTTCAAGCATGCATGGGATAGACACATGGGTATAATAAATAGAAGTAAGTGAGGAGAGATGGACACATTTGACCAAATAGGGTACAGGTGTAGTGTTAGGCAGCACAGGGTCATAATACTGCGGTTAAAACCGCACACATAAAGAATGCCACATGCAAATCAGCATGCAGCATAATAACGTTGGCACAACACGCCAACAACAAATACGACGCACACTGGAGCAGCATTTTGGCCACCTGCACCCCATGGACTAAATATAATCAACTCTGGGAGGTTGTGGACTTCAGGGAAACAAAACAAATCGGAGCAGTGATTTTTTTTGTCCCCCCCCCAAAAAAAAGCCGCAGCATAGTGGGACCTGGGGAGAACAGAACTGCAGCCACAGGTCCCTGATGACACCGGAGGCAGGTGCTCTAGCCACTTCACCAAGGAAGCGGCTCAACCAGACACCACCCCAGTGGCATCCTTCATCATTGCCAATGTCACCCTACAGCAACAGCGGTAGCGGTTCTCACCGCATGCTTAAAGGACCCCATCACTGTAAAACCATACGTGCTTCTTACAGTGCGGTATTCCATGTGAGGTTCTGTCCGGACTATAGTCACCCGGTACCATGTTAGGCAGGGAAAATAAAGCAGACTAAATGGGCTTACCGGTCCTTTTCTGCCAATACATTCTACATTTTTGTGTAGGATGATGGAACCCAGGGGTAGAATATAGGATGGAGGATACTGACAGTCACTAATACAGAAAGGGACCATGGGGTTATCATATCTGATAACCTCAAAGTGGCAGAGCAGTGTGACAAAGCAGTGAATAGGGCTTGTGAGATGCTGGGATGCATAAGAAGAGGTATCTCCAGCAGGAGAAGGGAGGTGGATTTGCAACTGTATCGGTCGCTGGTGAGATCCCACCTAGAGAATTGTGTCCAGTTTTGGAGGCTGCACCTCTGAATGGACATAGACAGGGTGGAGGCAGTCCAGAGGACAGGAGCTAAAATGGTGCTGGGGTTGCACCAAAAGCCCTACGAAGAGAGACTGAGGGATCTCAACATGTACACCATGAAAGAGAGGAAATTAAGAAGGGGCATGATAGAACCTACCAGTACCTCACAGAGATAACAGGGTGCAGTAGGGGAGTCTCTTTCAAATGAGAAAGGACATCAGGACCAGAAGGGATGCGATGAAGCTGGGTGGGAGGGGGGTTGAGAGGGATGTGAGGAAGTTCTATTTCACTGAAAGAGTGGTAAAATTGGTGGAGGCAACAACATTAGGGGCTTCAAGCATGCATGGGATGGACATAGGGGAATTTTAATACATAGGCAGGTAGGACAGAGAGATGCCAGAGACCAATTAATAGCAGTAGCTTTATTTATTTATTGCTTCCTTCCTTGGTGGCTCAGGACGCCAGCACAAAGGAGGAAATAGCATAAACATCAACAAATAACAACATAAATAATATCTGAATAAAATAACAGCCCATAAAACCACCAGTAGATACCCAACAACTGGATTGTGTTTCCAGAACTATTTGGGTTTATAGAGACAGACTAGGGATGGACCATCTGGGCAGACTGGGTGTGCTAAGAGGCCCTTTTCTGCTGACATATTCTGTGTTTTTTTATAAGGGGTAGAGATCCTGTTTTCATGCAAATGTCCTTAAAGAAACGATCAAGAGGTATGGAAAACATAAATATAGGCTGAATTGTGTCTAAATACTGTGATTCCTTTCACAGAGACACCAGTAGCTCCTTAAAAGAAAGCAATTTCTAATTACAATTTGGATACTGCCTCAGTGGCCATATTCATGGATCCAGTTTGCGATAAGCTTTTAAAATGATCTCTGGACCCAAGACTGTGGAACCAGTCATTCTTTGTGTGGCAAAAAAAGTTTGTCATTTAATGGAAATTTGCAGTCATTAAAACTGTTCCGTTTTGTGCCCCACATCACACTAACCAAGCATTTTAGAAACCCCAACTCATGTATTTTACTGGGCTGTTATTTCAGTGTTGTTGTCTTTGAACCAGTAGACGTAGACATTTGTTTTTCATTACTGTACTGAATCTGCCCACAAATCCAGCCTTCTAACATATGTCATGGAAAATGAATTCAAGTCATAGAAATGATTTATGATCAGAAGGGATTCTAGATCCATCAAGTCCACCCACAGCTTAAGCAGTGACCAACACATGTGCTGCGCAAGCATGCAGTAAATGATAGGGATTCCCCACCCACCTTTCTACTGAGGGTACCCAGTGATTCCCTGTACTGACTTCATTGCCACTGTCTACTGGCAGGCTGTCCAAATGGTTCAGCACCCTTGAGCTTTAGGGCATGTTCCTGCTGGAGCTGGTGCTGGAGCACTCCAAATCAAACGTATCCATCTGTTTGACCTTGTTAATAACCGTCAGTATGTTGAAACCTTAGATCTGGTCTCCCTCAGCCTCTTTTTCTCCAGGGTGAATATGTTATGGGTCTCCAGTCTCCCCTCAGCCCTGCATGGCTCCTTCTCAACTGCTTCAATAACCTATTTTGGGGTGGACTAAGAACTGCACACAGTACTCCAGAAGAGGCTGAACTAGTGCCTTATGAAGTTGCAGGATTACTTCCCTTGCTCTGATGATTATCACGCCCCGATGCAGCCTGTCATTCTTGCAATGTTCTTGACAAGCTTGTCATTTATTAGCCCCTTGTCTGTTATGACTCCAGACCCTTTTCCTCTTCCACTGAAGCAAGAGGACCCACACAGTGTGTAGGTAGGCCCTGCCTTTGTTTTTCTTCCCCAAGTGTTTGGCTACATTGAATCTAAAAGATTCCAGGAGTCTGACCAGTCATCCAGCCTGTTCAGGTCCTCCTGAAATTCATCCCCATTCTCAGTGGAGTCCTTAACCCTGGCCAGCCTAGCACTGTGAACTTAAGCAGCCTGCAGGAGACTCCAACTTCCATATAGTTGATGAAAAGGTTCAACAGCAGAGGTGCTTCCTACTCCAAGTCAGTTAGCAAGCCACCTTCTGTATGCTTCATGTATACTGGCTGGTGCACTTTGACAAGAAGATTATCATATGCCACAGTGTTAAAAACCTTGCTAATGTCCAGGCAGAGTATGTCTGTGGCCCTCTCCATGTCAGCCTCCCAGATCATCCCCTCGAACAATATGGTCAAACAAACAGAGAACATGCACACAAGAGTTGCTGAATTGAAAGTTTATTTTATGTAAGCCATAACATACTAGAGTGGAGAGTGCAATCATAAATATACCAACTGCCCACAAAAATTCCCTTTGCATATTAGGAGCATACCAGCTCATTCTTCAGAGGACAGAGTCTATGACCAGGCAGCCAGCAAGGGGAAGCAGTTAACATATTCACATATTTAAATATATTATGATGCAAACCCAAAGTAAGGTAACATCTGCCTTAAAGAGACAGTACTTTCTACTCACAAGGGTTCAGCATTAATGTTAGGAACATCTGTATTTCAATACAGTCCCTTAATAAACATGTGACTACCTGCTATAGTGCATATAGTAACATTATACAACATTTTATTTAAATCAGTAAATAAAATATCGTTAGAAAAATAGAAAAGGCTTCAGATAAGAGACAGTTTGAAAACTTAATAACTATATCAAATCTCCCATCACATTAAATTGACTTACTTCAAATTTTGTGGAGAGTCCGTGAAAACTATAATAGTCCAAATGTTCCAAAGTGAGGGAATGGAGCAAAGCACTGTGAATATCTGTAACAGAAAGTGAATGATATTGGGTTAACCAAGAGTAATGCAGAATTATTAAATCTATTAACATTCTAAATTCAGATGGTAATTGCAGAATTAGCAGTTATACACGAAGAAAGGGATTAGAAAATGGCATATAGTCGATTAATTCATGTTGTTCCTCCTGTGAGGACAGACTTTTGAGGTGGAAAATTCACCAGGTCTCCCTCTTTAACAGCTTGTTCACTCTACCCCCCCCCCCCCAATCTTGGAACATATTTGAAAGCCACAAATTTGAGGCAACTAGGGGTTTTATTGTGACACTCCTTGTAAGTGCACTGTTCTCACTTCCATTTTTGATTGCACAAATATGTTCAAGCATCCTGATCTTGAGCTGCCCTGTGGTCCTGCCAACATAAATCCTTTGGCAGGAGCACTAGCAGTATAAATGACAAACTCAGTGAATCAGTTTGTGAATTGTCGTACATCCACCGGTCTTTCAATTTCACTCACATTTAGAAATTCACCCTGGATTGCATTCTTGCATGCTGAACACATTTTGCAAGGATAGAGGCCATTTAGCTTGCTGTGTAACCACCTTTTGAAGGGAACCTCCATATAGTGGCTTCTAGATTCTGACCCCTGGAATAGGAGATAAGTGGGCTCGCTCTGACTGTATCCCTAATCATGGAGTCTGTCAACAAAATTTGCCAGTTTCTGAGGACAGTTTCCATGATTTTTGAGGTCAATGCTATATACTCTGTCACAAATGAGACCTTTCCCTATGTACAGTTTTTATTCTTGGGGTAAGTAATGACTTTTTGGGGTGCTTTTGGCTCTTTGTAAGCTTTATTCAAGACTTTCATGGAATAACCATGTCTTGAATCTTACCATAAGCAGCATGGATTGTTCCTCGAACCTATCCTCTGTTGAACAGTTCCACCTAATACACAGGAACTGTCCCACAAGGATCCTTGAAATCAAACTTGGAGGGCGGGCACTCTCTGCTTGCAAAAATGTGTGTTTCCTTTCTAAATGTATCACTCTGGATTCTACCAACTTCATCAACAGTGAGCAAAATATCAAGGAACTCAATCTGTTTCAGGCTCCAATAATAAGTAAATTTCAAATTATACTTATTAATATTGAGCCATGACAGAAATTCATGGATTTCTGCTTTGGGATCAGACCAGATACATATACAGTAGAGGCTGCTTAATCAGGACAGCCTGGTGGCAGGCTTTTTGTCCTAGTTAAGCGACCATCTCAATTAGCAGAAGTAAGCTCTTGTTAGTATGTTAGGTACCAGATAAGCGTCACGTTACCTTTACAAACAGGTAGTCATAAAACAAATGAAGTCACTGAATATCTGGTTATTATTTACATGTTTAAACACCTGTAGTTGTTGATAGTTGTTTACTTTTAAAATGTTTTAAAACATTTTAAATGCAGTGAACTGTGTTCAGCTGTTTTGGCATCTCATTCCACTTACAGTAGTGGTCTGACTTTTGCCTTTTTCTTACCTTTTTACCCTGTTTCATAAAAGGCATTTGAAAGGCAACATCTGATGTTCAGAAACTCTTTCCTCTTCAGCTTAGGCCAGTGTTTTTAAGAGAAACCAGAGAAATGTATAAACTGGGAAAAATGTAAAAAAAAAATAGTGCTCCTCCCAGGTCTGATTCTCAGGCTGCAGGAAACACTCCTCTCATGTTCAGGCTATGACCAGTGTTTTTTCTTTTTTTTTTTTTGTTAGAGAAACCAGGGAAATGTTGAAAAAGAAAAGAGTAACCATGTAAGCAAAGTTGGGAAAGTGGATCAGAGTTGGATATAAGCTTGAACGCACTGGCGGCATATTTAAAGTACTGTAAATGTGTGAGATACAGTATTGGGCTTCATAGCCCATTACTGTGCCACATCAATAGTCCCTCCAACTCAGAATTATAAACTGTAATGCTCCCCTTTAAGGGAAGGAAGGGATCATAACTTGGTCTGAACTGCCAGCCAGCTAATCCCTTCCACTTCCTGGACCGCTCACCACGCCCCTGCACTTGTACATTTTGTGACATCCTACCATTTAATTAGTTGAGCAGTGGCTTTCATTTGCAGAAAAGTTAGCTTAAAGCTGCATAGTAATGGTTTGAAAATCTCCCCCCATAGGATTCAATGGGGCATGTCCATGTGCTCTCCCTGGTAGGACGTCACAAAATGTCTGAGTGCGGGGGCATGGTGAAGAGGAAGAGATCGGCTGGCCAGCAGTTCAGCCAGAGTTTTGATCCCTCCCCTCTCTTACAGGATAAGATGGCCAGCTGAGTTAAGCTAGCTCTGGCAAGAAGAAATACAGGTGAGGGGGTACAGGCAAAGTGGGCAAGCATTAAGGATGCAATTCCTGAAGCAGCATCCCATTGTATTAGAGAGAAAAGCAAGAACAAAAGAAGGAGGAAACCACTTTGGTTCTCAAAAACAGTAGCAGAAAAGGTCAGAGCCAAAAGGCAGGCCGTCAAGAAATATAAGGGAATGCAGCGGGATGAAGATAGGGAGGCATACCAAACTTCCCCAAGGGAAGCCGGGAAGGCAGTAAGGCAGGCAAAGGCTCAAACCAGGAAACACTAGCACGAACAGTAAAAGAAGGAGACTAGACTTTCTACAGATATATTAGTGAAAGAAGAAAGTCCAGAGGGGGTATTGCTAAGATCAAAGGGGATAAGGGGGAGTGTGTGGAGGAGGACCAAGGAAAGCATCTATCCTAAATAGATACTTCTGGTCAGTATTTACTGAGGAGATGGTAGGGCAGGGTCCACAGCTCAGCACCATGGACACAGGGGGAAGGGAGGTGTGCACTAGTCCCTTCACAAAAGAAAGGGTCCGACAAGAGCTCGCTAAGCTCAGAGTGGACAAGGCAATAGGACCTGATGGCATATATCCCAGGGTACTAAAGTAGCTAAGGGTGGAACTAGCAGAGCCATTATCAGAACTGTTTAGTGAGTCTCTGAGCACAGGAGAGGTCCCAGAAGACTAGAGAAGGGCTCATGTGTTCCCGCTCCACAAAAGTGGTAGCAGGAAGGAGGCAGGGAACTACAGACCAGTTAGTCTTACCTCAGTAGTGGGCAAGATTATGGAGGCACTCCTTAAGGAAAGGATAGTGCAACACCTGGAATCCATAGGAGCACAGAATCCAAGACAGCATGGGTTTACAACAGGAAGGTCCTGTCAGACTAATCTCATAGATTTCTTTGACTGGGTAACCAGAGTGGTGGACCAAGGGGGAGCTGTTTATGTCACCTACCTTGACTTCAGCAGAGCTTTCAATACTGTTCCACATAGTAGATTGATTAATAAGCTAGGTAGGCTTGGGGTGGGTCAGAAGTTGGTCAACTGGGTGGCAAACTGGTTGATAGGTAGAAAACAGAGAGTGGTGGTAAATGGTATACAGTCAGAAGAGATGCAAGTCACAAGTGGGGTACCTCATGGATCAGTCCTGGGGCCAGTCCTCTTCAATATCTTCATCAGTGACATTGCAGATGGACTGAAGGGTAAGGTTTGTCTGTTTGCAGATGACACCAAGATCTGCAACACAGTAGATGATCCAGATGGGGTGGGTGGGCAGAATGAGAAGAGATCTGGATAAACTGGCAAAATGGTTGGAAGAGTGACAACTGGGGTTTAATGCAAGAAGTGCAAGATCATGCACATAGGGAAGAGAAACCCTGAAGCCACCTATAGGTTGGGAGGGAGTTGCTGGCAATCACAAGGAAAGAAAGAGACTTGGGCATCATCATCACAGATGACCTGAAATCATCCAAGCAGACCACTAAAGCAGTAGGTAAGGCTAGAGGGATGTTGGGGTGTATTAGTAGGGGTATCGCAAGTCTTAAGAGGGAGGTAATAATCCCTCTATACAAGACACTAGTTAGGCCCCATCTGGAGTACTGCGTGCAGTACTGGAGGCTGCACCTACACAAGGATACTAACAAAATGGAGGCAGTCCAGAGAAGGGCAACTAAAATGGTGCAGGGACTGCATCAGAAAACATATGAGGACAGATTAATGGAGCTCAATTTGTATACCCAAGAGCAAAGGAGGGAGAGTAGTGATATGATTGAAACATTCAAATATCTTAAGGGCATTAACAATGTGAAAGAGTCTAACATGTTTCAATATAAGAAAAATACCAGGACAAGAGGACACAGCATGAGGTTAGAGGGAGGCCTATTAAGGGGTAATATGAGGAAGTTCTTTTTCACAGAAACGGTGGTGGATGCATGGAATGGCCTACCTTAGGAAGTGGTGGATATGAATACAGTGCAGGGCTTCAAACAGACATGGGATAGGTGTTATCCAATATTTATCAATAAACAATAAACAATAAGGGAGCAATACAGATGAGTATGAATCAATAGGCCATTGACAGAGTAAAGGCCTATGGCACATTCATAAGGTACAAAAAATGGGCCTTGCGGTCCTTATCTGCCATCATCTTCTATGTTTCTATGTGGCATCACCATTAGTGAAGCAGGATCCACATGGAAGATTTTCAGCAGTACAACTGGGGTCACCTACGCTGATATCATCTACTGTAGTCACGAACCCTATAAAGGCATGAGCGGCCCTGCTTCCTCCTCAGTTCTTTCCCCTAGAGACTAAGGCAGCAAAGCTTGTGCCATGGAGAACAGAGAGGGGAGAGAGAGGTGCTCAGCCCTAAATAAAAGGCTGATAACACCAGGTAACCAGTTCTGAAAGGAGAACCCCTTAACAAGGGGAATGGTAGGAGGGAACGTAGACCTGATGACTGAGATCCCCTTAAAGATCTACTGTTATGGTAAGTTCTTATGAACCTGTTCTGTCTTCTTCGGGGGATATCTCAGTTATCAGGTCACACCACAGGAACAAGTCCCAAGCAGTTATGGGTGCACACAACAGTCTGGGGGGAGAGTCAACTAAAGCTTAGAACAGCAGACCCTGAAGAACAGTCTTGCCAAAACTTGCATGGGCTCTAGAAGCACTGTCCAGATTGTAGTGCTTGGTGAAAGTATGGATGGTGCTCCAGGTGGGAGCAGCTCAAATGTCAGTGGCTGAGACCCCTTTGAAACAGGCCCACAGAGGTAGCATGCCTCTTGTGGAATGGGCTTTCACCACCCCGGTAACAATTTGCCATACTTATTGTAGCAGAAAATAATACAATGTGCTAGCCATTTGGACAAACATTGTTTTTAAACCTGGATGCCCTGTCTTCCTGGGGCAAACGAAACAAAAAGCTGCTTCGACTTTCTGCATTCCTTAGTTCAGCACAGATAATACTTCACAATTCAGTGCACATCTAACGTGTGGATCAGTGCTTCCCCTGGACTGGCACGCTCAGAAAAATAAACAGGAAGGTGGATGGATTGGTTCAAGGCAAAATCAAGCACCTCCTTGGGATGAAACTTAGGATTCATATGCAAAGACACCCTGTCTTTGTGGAAAATTAAATAAGGCTCCTCACACTATAGAGCCTGAAGCTCAGAAATCCTTCAAGCAGAGGTAATAGCAACCACAAATAACGCTTTCCAGGAAAGAAAGCATAGCTTGCAAGTCACAGCTGGATCAAAAGGAAACAGGGCCAACTTCTCCAAAACAAAACTTAAGTCCCAAGCTGGGACAGGGTAACGTATTGGAGGCTTCAGATGCAGGAAGCCCTTAAGAAAGGTATGGGAAACATGCACTTGAGCCATGGTTCGGCCATCCACAGGCTCATGAAAGGCCAAGATAGCTGAAAGGTGCACCTTGAGGGAGGAGCACTAGAGGCCTGAATCTGACAGGGCTATCAGGTAATCCAGGATCTGGCTCACCAGACAAGTGAAAGGGTCCCGGTGATGCTTGGCAACCCATATGGCTAACCTCTTCCACTTCATGGCATATGTGACTCGTGTGGAGGGCTTCAGGGCAGTCTCAAGGACATCCACCACTCTCTGGGATACTCCAAACCAGGCAGTGGCTATGTCATCAGGAGCCAGGCATACAGACAAAGGGACTTGAGGTTGGGATGGACTAGGGTCCCCTGAGCTTGCGTCAACAGATCCCTGCAAAGGGGCAGAGGGACCAGAGGTTCCTCGGCCCACTGTTGCAGTAATGGAAACCATATCTGCCTTGCCCAGAATGGAGCTACCAGAATCATGCTGGCCCCCTCCATCTGTAGCTTGATTAGCACCCTCTGAATCAGAGGAAATGGAGGGAAGGCATAAAGGAACCTCCTGTTCCAGGAGAGGGACAACGTGTCTCGCTAGAAAACTCCAGGCCCCTAGATCTAGCGAGCAGGAATTGGGCAGTTTTGCATTAAATGGGGACACAAAATGGTCCAACTCTGGATAACCCCATCTGGCAAACAGATCTTCTGCGCTGGATGAGAGAAATTCTCATTCATGCATGCTGGGCTGAGTTGGCTGAGGCTGTCCACCAGGATGTTTAGCACTCCAGGAACAAGGATGGCCGATAGAAGCAGATTGTGGTCTTGCCTCCTGTACCAAACTCTCATGGTCTCCCTGCATAGGGGATACAAATGTGTCCTCCCTTGTTGGTTGATATAGTAGACTGAGGTTGTCAGACTGGATCAGCAGCTGACCTGGAAGGAAATGGTTCTGAAAAGCCTGCATGGCATACAGGACTGCCCACATCTCCAGAACGTTGATATGCAGGAAGGTTTCAATCTGGGACCAAGAACCCTGAGTTTTGAAGGGACCCAGATGTGCTCCCAGGCCTGAACTGGAGGCATCCATGATGAGGATCTGCTGAGGAGAGAAGATCTGGAATGGAACCCCCTGCAACATGTTCAGAGGGTCCATCCACCATTGGAACATCTTGCAGCCTGAGGAAGAGACCAGAACCAACTGTTCTAACTCATCTGTGTGTTGGTCCCATTGCACCCTGAGTATCCACTGGAGGATTCTCATGTGCAGCTGAGCCAAAAGAACCATGGGAATGGCCGCAGCCATCAACCCCAGCAGCCTCAGGTACACCCTGACTGAAACATAACGGCTGTGGGCAACCTCCTGAGCCTGTGCAATAAGGCACTTTGCTCTTTCCGGAGGCAGAAAAGCCTTTCCTTGTGCCGAGTCCAGATCCACCCCTATATATTGCAGTCTTTAGGATGGGTCAGAACTGGTGTGGGCAAGTTGACTATGATGTCCAGGGAAAGGAATAGCTGAAGGATTCTCTCCAGAGTCTGAAGAAGCTGTTCTCTGGACGGAGCCTTTAGAAGCCAATCGTCCAGATAGGGGAAAACATACGGTCCTTCCTTTCTGAGAGCTGCAGCTAGTGGCACAGAGGATAAGTCAAAGGGCAATTTGAACTGTTAGTTTTCACCCTGAAAAAGAAACCGGAGAAATTTTCTGTGTGGAAGAAACACCGAGATATGCATGTAAGCATCCTGCATGTCCAGGGAGCACAGCCAATTGCCCTGCATGAGAAGAGGCACCAGGCCTGGCAGGCTTACCATTCAGAATTGTTTGTACTGGACATACAGATTGAGGTCCTTGAGATCTAGTATGGGCCTCAGATCTCTGGTTTTCTTGAGGACCAGGAAGAGCCTTGAACAAAATCCCCTGTTTCTTTGGTGCCTGGGTACTGACTCAGTGTCCTTTTTGTGTAGATGGGACTGTACCTCCTCCCAGAGAACAGACAGATGGTCCGGGGGAAAGTGGAAGGCACTGGAAGGAGTCTCTGAGGGCATCTCGATGAGTTGCAGAGTGTGACCCCTCTCTGTGATCTGAAGAAGCCAGACATCTGAAGTAATGGTTCTCCAGTTGATTGAAATGGAGGGAGAGTGGACCTCCGACCACCACCTTTTGATCGGGGACTGGAAGAGGGGTGTCTGGCAAGGAGTCAAGCAGAGGCAGATCCAGCTGTTGGAGCAGGTCAGTCACCCTTAGGGTGTTTTTCTGGGGCACCAGAGGAAGAGGTGGTCGGCAAGGCAGGGGATGCTCTTCTCTTGCCCTGGGGCGAGGAGGCAGCTCTGGATTTGTGGAACATCTTGCGAAAGGGAGGACACTGTCTGGTCTTAGGCTGGGTATGATAGAGTGAGTAGACAGACTTAATAGTCCTACCAGATGCCTGAAGGTCATTTATGATGTCCTGTATGTCTGGACCAAAAAGCTTGGAGCAGTTAAAAGGATCATTCAGCACCTTTTACTGGACATCAGTTGGGAAACCCAAAACCCTCAGCCAGGAGTGCCTACAAAGGCAAATGCCTATGGCAGCAGCCCTGGCACCTGTATCTGAGATGTCATAGAGGGCCCTCAGGAGGTGCTTGCTAATATCCTCAGCACTTTGCAAGCATTTAAGAACCTCCTGTTTCTGAGAATAGTCAGTTAGGGCATGAGCCACGGTCTTGCCCTTCTTCCAGATAGTATTCTAGTACTTGCCCATATGGGAGAGGTAATTGGTAATCCTCAGCCCTAGGTTGGGGAACGCATAGACTCTCTTACCCCAGACATCAATACTACAGGATTCTCTGTCGGGGGGAGGGAACTGAGGTGCTTGGGCATCTTCAACCTATCATGAGCTGTCTTAATGACCACAGAATCAGTTTCAGGCTGGGCAGCATAATGCAGCAGGCCCTGGGGAGCATGATATAACTTACAAGCCCTGCAGGGCATAGCTGGACCATGTCAGACCTGTGTCAGGCTGTAGTGGTAGCATTCTTTAGAGCAGGAAGTATATGAGGAATGACCTTGGGAGGAGACTCTGGGATCTCCAAGAAGTCCACCAGATCTCTTCTGGTGGCATCCTTCTCCTCAGTATGGAAGCCCATGGCTGAGGACAGCTGCTCATGACATTGATGAAGGTAGGGTCCTCTGGAGAAGTCCTAGAAGTATGTTTGACAGAGTCCTTGCTCACCGAGGAGGCCATAGGCCTGTCAGAGGAGGGAGGCCCTTCCCCTTCCTCTTCCTCAGGTAAGATGAGGTCAGGATGGTACACCTCCTCAATGCTGACCTGCTCCAACTCAAAGTCCAATGGATGAGGGACCATCGAAGACCCACAGACAGCAGCCCTCAGGGGTCAAAGTGGTGTTGATGATGATGGAGTCATTGATGGTACAGGCAATGTAGGCATATATGCACCCAGCTGATGGACCAAGACTGAAGTGAACTTGGTCAAGATATCATTAAGGTCAACGACAGTGGAATGCTGCATCAACGGATGGGGGGCGATGGTGCAGGATATGATGACCCATCTGTTGGTCCCTAAGAGCCCAAGAAGCCTGAATACTGAGGGCCTGGAGAAACATTAGGCCTTAACAGGAGGGCCATTGATGACGAGCCCGCAGTCGACAGAGTGGGGACCGATGACCCGGAGGTCAACGACCAGCCGCCCTATGCAGTGGGCAGTGGCGCTGTCTGTAGGGGTCTGGTAGAAATAGAGACCTGGACAGCAGTAGGTGTCTGTGCAGCTGCAGCCGACAGAGTACCCCCAGACAAAGAAGAGGAGGCTGTCTAGGAACACCACTGGGAGGGGAGCAATCCAGATCACAGTCCTTTTTGTGACTTGTCCCCGAGGACTTGTCTCAGGCCTTAGCAGCCTGGGAGCTCTACGAACCCACTGGCAACTGTGAAGGAGGGACCCCAGAGAACCCCTGCCCAGAACTGACTACCTGTTGTTCCATTAAAGATTTTTTTGAGAGCCTTTTTGCATTGCCTGATGGTAGTTTGATTAAACTTCTGACAGAGCTCACAGTCTGAGACATTGTGGTCAGACCCAAAACAGCAGACACAGAGGGAATGTTTGTCTGTGGAGACAATCTTCTTTCTACAATGGCAACGATAGAAGACAGAAGTCAAAGGATTAACTCTCGACCTGCCCCGACCTCGGCCTCTATTAAATGCTGATGGGAGGTGGAGCGTTTGGAGATACAAAGTAGATCAGCCTATGAAGGAGGAGGTGGGAGTGACTGGGCTGGGACAAGGAGGCTGATTGGCAGAGGAGCAGGCTGTGGAGGGCCAGCAAGGAATACTGGAGAACAGGAGAGTTGGCTGCAGGGCTGGCTGAGCACCCCGAAGGGATTCTGTTGTGGAAAGTCTGGGGGGTGTACTGGAGGTCTTGTGCTGTCGGGCCTTGGGAACACAAATCAGAATCGTCAGGATTGTTTGAATTGTCCATGGATTTTAGCCAAAAGGGGAATGGTCACGCAGACACCAGGATTGCCTGAATTGTCCATGGATCTTGGCCAAAGAGGAGCTGACACACGGGCAGCCATGGCTGCATAACAGAACTCTGGACACAAGGGATGGGAAAGGGACTGTATATTTCTGATTTGCGCTGTATAACAAAACTCTGGACACAAGGGACTGGAAAGGTGACTGTATATTTCTTATTTGTGCTGTATAGTTCTGATTTGTGCATTGGGTAGGGTTTTCGAAATTGTGGGGGGTTGGAGGTGACGGGAAAAAGAGTCTACAGTTATCGTGTAAAAGAGGGTATGCCAACTATTGTGGAGGGGTCTGGAGGTGGCGGGGGTGTGTGCGTAAACAGTCTAAAGTTCTGTATTAAAGAGTGTACACCAAATATTGGCTGCAGGGTTTTGTTATCTGATCTAGATGAGGATGGGAAAAATTACCGGTGGGAAGGCCAGGGATATGGCCTCTTTGGTAGGATGGTTGGGTGCAGTAGATGTGGGCCAGCCATAATCCTAAATTGGGCCTGGAGGAAGGAGGGGTGTTTGGTGTGTAAACAGCTCACACAGCTGAGGAAAGAAATAAGGGGGCTGAGGGAGAAGCTGTGCAAGAGGGAGGTGTGCTGGTGGGAGGGGGCAGATGGTCAGGGGCACAAGCAGCGTGGGGGGAAGTGGCACAGGATCTGGGGCAGTGCCTGGAGGGGATTGGACCTCACTTGGGGGGGGATGGGAGGAGGACAGCAGGTGGTAGCGGAAAAGGGGGTGTTGGTTCAGAAGGCAGGGAGATGGTGGGCGGTGGGGCACAGTGGCAGGTAGTAGGCCCAGGTAAAGGAAGGAGGGCACCTCAATCTCGGAGATGGTCTTCAATAGTGGACTCTGCCAGGAGAAGCTTCAGCAGCAATGGTATTGCACAAACAAATAGATTTGCACCACTAGATCCCCTGAAGGAGAAGATGCTGGGGGTTTGCAAGGACAACCAAAGGGGGAGGCCCCAGGAGGGGAGTGTTGAGGACTTGGAGTAGGGACCCCGAGAGCAGTGAAGGAGGATGGTTTGGGTGAAAACACCTTGGGAGCTCCCAGGTGAGGTCCTGGGGTGCAGGGTCCAGGGATAGGGGCAGAGAGGGGTCAATGGAGGGGCCAACATGGGGCCAGCCTACCAACATACTAGGTAGGAGGCATCCGGGGGCCATAGGAGGAACAGATAGGAATGGACATGAAAAGAGGGTAGAACATTGGAGTGAGGGGCCACCAGAGAGGGCTTGGGCAAAGGAGAGGGGACAGACGGAGCTGAAAATGAAGGGAGGCACTCCAGCTGGGGGGCAGTTGAGTGCATCAAATTCGGAAGGGGCAGGGGAGATGAGAGCTGGCAAGGAAACAACTGCAGGCATCTCAGGGGGCGAAGCCATACAAAAGATCCACAATCTGATAGAGGGGGCAAATGTTAAAGGAGCTGAGGGAGGGAGGGAGAGCCTGGGATAGATTGTTCAGCTAGCACAGCAGCACTAGGGATGGATGAGGTGGGAGGTAAGGACTGTTGGAGACAGAAGAGCAGGGCAGCAGGTGGTCCACATATGATAGGTTTAGCTACCGCCCTGTGGATGGACAGGGCAGTGGTACAGGATGGGATGGGGATCGGAGGGGTACCTAGCAAAGAGGGTGTCCCAGAGGCAAATGGAGTTGCTAGGGTGGTCCTGCTCAGGGACTGTGTGATTATGGACATACAGTGGGAGTGGCAGGGAGGGAAGGAACCTTGTCCTGTGTGGGTCAAGAGCATCTCCGGGCTGACAGTGGGCAAGGCAAAGCACATGATCTATTCCCTTGTGCAAGGAGGGGGATGTTCTCCTGATATCTTGGTGCACCTGGGACCAATGATATTGCATGAAACAGTGTGCTGGAGATTCAGGCTAGGTTCCGGGAACTGCCCAGGGTCTGCCATGACAATGGCTACGCGATATCCTTCTCAGAGATCCTGCCAGTGCCTAGGGCCAGCTTGGAAAACAAACACAACATTTTGGAGGTGAACGAGTGGCTGAGGACATGGGGCAAAGCTCAGGGATATGGGGTAGTGGGGGACTGGGCGGCAACCTGGGAAGACAAAGGGCTGTATGCAAGGGATAGGCTTCACCTCAGCCAGGGAGGGAGGGAGGGAAGGAGGTGTTGAAACAAAACTGACAAATTTCATACAGGACAGATGGGGTTTAAACTTGTGAAGGGGGGAGGGAGTGGATGCAAGGCAGACCCTTGCGGTCCCCACAATGGGGCAATGAGATGTGGACCTGGGTCTTCATGGGCACAGAAGAATGTAGTCTCTGGGGTGGAGAACTGGGACAAGGGTGGGGTTTGGAGGATAGTCTTGATAAATGCCAGGAGCTTGGGCAACAAGATGCCGGAGCTCCAGCCTATGCTGGTGGAGGGACAAGTGGATGTGGCGTCCGTCACCGAAACATGGGCCACACCCAGGCATGACTGGGACCTTAACCTCATCGGGTATACTGGGCTAGAAAGGACAGAGCGGTGGGGCGGGGGAGGAGTGGCATCGTTTGTCCAGGATGGCATACAATTATGCAAAGTATAGAAATTGGATGACAGCGTGGAGGCCTTGTGGGCCACCATGAGGACCCCAGGGGGCAGGGTGGTCAAGATGGGGGTGGTCTGCCAACCCCCAGGGCTGGCTGATGAGCTGGAGGATCGTCTGCTAACTAACCTTAAGGACCATTGTGGTCTGGAAGGGGAAGGGGTGGTGATGATAGGGGACCTAAACATGCCAGCGACTGACTGGGGGACCATGACGTCCCCGGTGGCTAGGGAGCAGAAGCTGTTGGATGCCTTTCTGGATGCTTTCTTTGTGCAACAGGTCATTGACCCGACAGGGAGTGGCCGCATTCTGGATGTTGTTCTGGCTGACGGTGACCTAGATAAGGAGCTTGAGGTGGGAGATCCATTGGCTGGAAGTGACCATGACATGGTCTGGTTTGCTCTACACCTGGGAAATAGGAGGGATCATACAGAAACTTGGCTGGTTAACTTTAGAGGGGTGGACTTTGTGCACATGGGTCACATACTCAGGGACCACTTGGCTGGGATTCAGCAGGGAATGGATGTAGACAGTAGGTGGAAAATCATCCAGAGAGGACAACAGGAGGCAACCAGGGCCTGTGTAAGGGTGAAACGCAAGGGAGGTAGATCTAGGAGGCCATGCTGGTGGACCAGGGAGGTAGAGGAGGCAGTGAGGGAAAAAAGGTTAGCCTACCATAAGTTCAAGAGATCACAAGGGGTTTTAGATAGGGAGGAGTGTATTCGCACATCCAGACAGGTTGCTAGGGTGGTGAGAGGGGCCAAGGCAACGATGGAAAAGAAACTGGCACAAGGGATCAGAAAGGGGGTTAAAAGGTTTCTTTTAGTTCATTGGGGAGAGGAGGAGAGTAAGAAGGCAGACTGGCTACAAGGGAGAGGTGGGCAGAGGAGGTGGGGGATCAGGCGGAGGTGCTCAATGAATACTTTGAGTCTGTTTTCACAAAAGGGGCGGCGAGCGAGTCACAGGATGCAGGAGCACAGAGGATGGATGGGACAGGGCCCTCATGAGTGGGGGTACCTCTAGCCACAGGGGAGGAGGAAGAAGAAACTAACTCACATGGGGGGGACACAGACTCAGAGGAGGGGTTTGGTAGCATAGATGGTGAGATACCAGTTATTAGGTGTGGGAGACCCTCTGGACACTAAGGAAGGACAAATCCCCGGGTCCTGATGGAATCCACTCGAGGGTGCTGAGGTAATTGGCTGATGTCCTGGCCAAGCCACTGGTGGCCCTTTTTAATGCCTCTCTGCCGACAGGGTGGGTGACAAAGGATTGGAGGGAAGCACATACTGTGTCCATCCATAAGGGAGGTTCGAGGGAGGAGTGGGGCCATTACAGGCCAGTCAGCCTAACATCAGTGGTGGGTAAGCTGATGGAGTCCCTAGTGAAAGAGAGGCTGGGGGTGTTCCTGGAGGAACAGGGGTCTCTGGATGATCATCAGCATGGCTTCATCTGGGGAGAGCATGTCAAACTAACCTTGTGGAGTTCTATGAATGGGTGATGGCCACACTCGACCAGGGTAGGTCTGTCGACATCATCTTTCTGGACTTCAGCAAGGCGTTTGACTCTGTCCTCCACACAGGCCTGCTGGATAAGCTGCAGAGGATGGGGGTTGGAGAATGGATGGTCAGGTGGGTGGGTAGCTGGCTATCAGGACATACCCAGCAGGTGCTGAGCGGGGGGTAGTCTCATCCCTCAGGGAGGTCATCAGTGGGTTCCCACAGGGCTCAGTTCTGAGTCCGCTCCTGTTTAATGCCTACATCTCTGACGTCAGGGTGGGTATGAAGAGCACAATGAGTCTCTTTGCAGATGACTCCAAGCTGGGGGTGGTTGTGGATGGGGTGGAGGGTAGGGTGGACCTACAAGAGGACCTGGATGCTCTAGGGGGATGGTCACATACCTGGGAGCTGAGGTTTAACACTGCTAAATGCAGGGTGCTTCACCTGGGACATGAAAACCCTGGTCAAGTATACACCCGGGAGGGGGGACATATTGCAGGTCTCAAATGGGGAGAAGGACTTGGGGGTTCTGGTGGATGCCAAAATGAATAATTCAGAACAGTGTAGGAGGGCAGCTGCCAGGGCAAATAAAATGCTGGGCTGTATTGCCAGGGGAATCACCTCAAGAAGTAGGGAGGTGATTTTATCGCTGTACAATTGCCTTATTAGGCCGCACCTCGAATACTGCATGCAGTTTTGGTGCCCACACCTCAGGAAGGACATTCAACTACTGGAGAGGGTCCAGAGGAGGGCAACCAGGATGATCCGGGGTCTGGGGGACAGGACTTACGATGAGAGGCTTGAGGAGCTGGATCTGTTCTTGCTGGAGGATAGGAGGGACAGTGGGGACATGATTGAGGTTTTCAAGTATTTAAAAGGGGTGAACAAGGTTAATTTACATGAGATTTTTCAGAGGATGGTGGGGGGGCACTACGGAGCATGGCTGGAGGTTGGAGGGAGGAAGACTTAGGGGAGAAAGGAGGAGATGTTACTTCACTGAGAGGGTGGTGGAGCCATGGAATGCACTGCCTTGTGAACTGGTGGAGGAATCTATGGTGGAGGGGTTCAAGAGGGACTGGGACAAGTGCAGGAGGGAGGTGAAGAGGAGGACTGCCAGTCGGGGGTGGGGACCCCTGGCTGGGGGAAAGGGGATGGGGTGAGAAATCATGAGAGTGGTTGAGGTGCCCCTTCAGGGTGCTGATTCTCAAGCAGGCTCGATAGACCTTTGGGCCTATTCTGCTGCCATTTTAGTATGTTAGTTTAAACAAAATAAAGGAATCTCTTTAGAAAAAGAGATTCTAAAAGGTTAAGTATGAAAAAAAAGCTATAGGCAAAAATGGCGAGAAACTGTGTCAGAGCTTCCGTGGAGACCCATGAAACAGAGTCAATAGCGAGAAAGAACTGAGGAGGGAGCGGGGCTGCTCATGCCTTTATAGGGTAGGTGACATCGACAACATGGGCGGCCCCAGTTCTACTGCTAATAATCTTCCATGTGGATCCTGCTTCACCGACTGCGAAGTTCCTACAATGAGACCTGATGACTGAGATACCCCGAAGAAGATCTATCTCTCTCCTACTGTGGTAAGTTTCAGCTGTTAATGTGGAGAGGGGGGAACACAGCCAGAAAACAGGAAGTCCATGATTAGTGATTATTACTATCGTCAGAGATGAGACAGCAATTGACACCTAATCAAGGGCTGGGCCATTCAGTCAGTACATGTCGGATTGTCATCCCAATTAACTGGGAGACCCATACCAATTAACAAGCACTAATCACCATTGAAATTTGTGGCCACATAAAGAAATTGGGGAAAACCTACCCATGTAGGTTTGATAATTTTTATCTGCCCCCGGTCCATAGGGGAGGAATTGTATTTTTGCTCTGAGGCGCCGCTGATCCCTTCCCTTCCTGGTGCTTGCCCCACCCCCATGCTGGCATATGCTCTAACGTATACACAGGGAGGCACAGAGCACCACTGTTAATCAAGCGCTATCCTTAATTACCTGCCAATTACCAATTAACATATATAAAGTTGCATCACAAACTCATCCCATTAACTGTAATGGGATGTGCGGTCCCGCGCCTCCCTGTGTATACATCAGAGCATATGCCAGCCCGGGGGCTGGGCAAGCACCAGGAAGGGAAGGGATTGGCTTGGTGGCCCCTTGGGGTAAAAATATGATGCCTTCCCTATGGACCAGGGGGCACATAAAAATGATCAAACCTACACAGGTAGGTTTTTGCTGTACTATGCTTCCTCACAGAAGAAGCATAGGAGAAAGTTGGCAAACCACTTTAGTCGGTACTGGCGGGATGACCCAATAAAGTGGACATCCCGATTAACTGTGTTCCAATTAAGTTGCCTCTACTGTAAATGATCAATGTAATGGTGCCATCTGACTATTCCCCCCCCCCCCAGTTTTGATCACACTCAGCACTAAAATCATTTGTTCCTTCCATCAGGCCAAGTACAGAACTGCTTAAGATGGGGTCATCGTGGTCTCATAGCTGTTCCTTGAACCTGATGGTAGAATGCCTCATCAAAAAAAAAAAAAATAGTTATAATTTAGGATGTAATCCACAACCTGGAGGAGAAAGCTAGAGTACAACCCTGATTACTCAGAAGAAAATGTTTGATGGTATCTAGGCCCAAACAGTGTGGAATGCTCATGTAGCAAGAAGTGACATCAGTGGTTAAAAACACATAACATCTCTCACCAACTGATGTCCTACATTTTATTTAACATAGCCATTGAGTTTTACGATGTCATTCATTTGCCTCAATTCTTCCAAAGCCTTTTTCTCTTGGGTGAAAATGCTGTGGTAATAGTCAAGGGAAAAAGTATCCTTAAACAATTCCTCAATTTCTCTATTGGCAACACTCTGAAAAACAGAAACAGTAGGTATGTGATCCATAGATAGAGTGAAGAGGGATTTTGGTTTAATTCTGATTTTCTTATACACAATTTTGTTGGCAACAGTGTCTCGGAGTTGGTGCTTCATGTTATCAAGCCTTAAGTGTGAGTGCAAATAGCTGGGTATATCTTGACACGTGGTAAAACTGCGTTCTGTGCTTGTGTCTCTTCCATTTTTTATTTTTGCCTGTTAACGTGTATAACGCAGTCAGGGACCGTGATAGTAGCAACTAATATGAATTCAAAGCAGGTAGCTGGGGCATAAGCACTAGAACCACAGGGATCATCTAACCTTTTGTCAACAGATAAAGGAGCTAGGAAGAGCTCAGAGCAGAGCAACTTTTTGAGACTGCAGGTACAGTTCTTTACAAAGCTTTTTGCATAAGTTGGAGGTCAGAATCAATGACAAAGCCAGTTTAATTTACAATAGATCTACATTCAAAAAGTATATTGCGGTAAAACGAATCTCCAGAGGGTTAAGACTTTAAAAAAATCATTGTCTTTACCCCACTAAGTTTACACAAAACTCAGGGTGGGAACAGGCTTTAAGTGACTGCAGTTTCATTTTATTGGCTTATTTGGCCAGGCAGTTTAGTGTAGTGGTTAAGAGCACTGAGCTGCTAAGTTGGAGAATTGGGTTTGAATCCCACTGCCACTACTTGCATACTGTGTGGCCATGAGCAAGTTACTTAACTTTCCTCTGCTCCCAGGATGCACCTGGAAACAAGCCTTGGCCTAGTATGTCTTTCTAGACCAAAAATTTTAAATAATAAAAAAAACAGGAAAAAATAAACTTATTAATAAAAGAAGACATTATGAATTTACTGGACATCCAAAAGGACATTGTTGATTTAAAAGAAGAACTAAGTAAATATTCAAACAGCAAGGATTTTTCTGAAATGGAACATAAATTCATTGAGAGACTGGAGAAGTTTGATCAATATACAGTATATCTAAGAAGACGAGAAACACATTTATTAGTGACCTTAATGATTATGAAAACAACCAAGTGTACAGTTGGGAAGTAACAAGAAGACATAGCAGAGATCACTGTAAGAGCAGAAATAAGCAATTTTGGCAAAGTAAAAACAGCAATAAATCCTCAAAAAAACACACAGGATTTCAGTTCTGGAAGCAAAGCAGAATCATCACTCAGCTCAAGTCAAGAGAGTGGGGTATCTTTATTAGCGGTGGAGGGGCAACCGTGATGATATCACAAGTCTTAACCCCTGCACAGGTAAAAACAAAAGAAAAAGGAAAATGTAGCATTGTAAAAGAAAAAAGCAGCTCAACCAGCCAGTGAGGAAATCCACCAAAACAGTGTAGTAGTAGTAAAATGTTTATTCTGTATTTCCAGAAAAGAATAGCCCAGTTGAGCGGAGGCTCATTTACAGTGGGGTTCCTATACAAATAAAGCTGTTTCCCAATCTTTAAGTACAGACATACAGAATAAATAAAAATATACAATAAAATACATCATGCAGACTGTCCGCATCATACAACATGTTTTTGGCATCAAGACATTGTTTACAAACCAGGTTTTTAAAGATAGCCAGGGTATAGTGCCCTTTTGAGGTCTCCTTAATTGGCTCGGTAGAGTATTCCATAGTTTGGGACCCACACAGATAAGCTGATAAGAAAGAAGAGTTAAATTAGTTACATGTGAATCTTACAGAGCCAAAAATTCAAGTGTTGGTCCAAAGGATTGAACTTTGTCCTGATACCTAAGCAGGACTGTTTTCAAGTGTCAATCAAACTGTTTAAACTTGAAAGGGTACATTTCAGGGAGAGCAATTCATACCAGCAACTTCCAACCAACTCCCAATTAACAACGGGAAACATGGTGATGGACAGAATTTGTATACTGGGCTATCCTCCGAGGGTGAATTTCCTGAGGACTAATTTGCACAGGAGTCCTCTTTGTTGGATATGGAGGAAGCTGTCACTGCTATAGAAAATGAGAACATTATTGCCAGTCATGAATGCAATAATGATGTGAGTGAAGCTGATTTAGAACCAAATGTAATTTGTGTATCAGAATATTGGATTTAAACCAAAACCTCTCTTCACAAGATCAGGTTGCTTGAACATATTCATGCAATCTAAAATGGAAGTAAAAAGAGTGCACTTGATGCACATTACAAAGAGTATCACAATAAATTAATTAGCTATATTTCATTTTTATAGTCCCTTTCTTTGTGTATAATTGCTGATTCTGTGGTTGCCATCTGAATTTAGAAGGTTAATAGACAATAATTCTGCATTACTCTTGGTTAACTCAATGACATCCATTTTTTATTACTGATCTTCACAGTACTTTGCTCCATTCCCTCACTTTGGAACATTTTAGACTTTTACAGTTTTTCATGGACTCTACAAAATTTGAACTAAGTCAATTTAATATGAGATTTGATTTAGTTATTAAGTTTCAAGTTGTCTCTTATCTGAAACCTTTTCCATTTTTCTCAAGATATTTTATTTCCAAATTTTAACAAAATTGGTATAATGTTGTCACTTTTTGCACTATAGCAGGTAGTCACATGTTTGTTAAGGGTTTGAATTTAATTGCAAATGTTCATAATGTTGATGGTGGAACCCTGTGAGTGTGAAGGTACTGTCTCTTTAAGGGAGTGGTTACCTTATTTTGGGTCTGTATCATAATATATTTAAATATATAAATATGTTAATTGCTGCCCTTTAAATGTTGGCTGCCTGGGCAAAGACTTCGCACCCTGGGCCCCTTACTATTCTCGCTTTACCTTAAGACCCTTCCACGCTTTTGCTCGGGGAACATTCTATTGTACGCTGATGATGCAGTCATCTTTGCCTCAAATCGTAACCCTATTGCCCTCCAGGACTCGCTGCAGAAGTCCTTCACTGAAGCCGAGGGCTGGTTCAAGGAACATAGATTGGTGATAAATCTTAAAAAAACAAAAAACATGTTCTTCACTCATCCCCAAAACAAGTCCTGCAACTTCAAACTCCTCATTCACTCTGGGTCCTCATTCCCACTCGAACAAGTTTGCTCCTATAAATACCTAGGGATCCATTTTGACCCTCCTCTCCTTCCATGGACACATCGCTGCCCTTGCCACTGCCACTAATATCCGATTGGGCATCTTACATCGAATAAACACTGCCTCCCGAGGCTCTTCGACTCAGTAGTCACCTCCTCTATCCTGTCCTAGTGGACTATGGACTGCCGGTGTATGGTGCTGCTGATCAGACTGCACTCCATAAAATTGCACTACTCTGAATAAGGCCTGCAGGTTAATTACTGGAGCACCTAGATGACACACACCTGTCTACTGTATGCTAAAGCGCTTGGTAATTGATCTCAAGGAGCCTCAAATATCTTACCTGTACCTCACAAAAGACCCTCCTTGGGCTTTCCCCACCAGGATTGACCACCACCATACGCCGCTCTGTCCCACTAGTTCATACTCGGACCTCTGGGAAAACCTCTCTTGTTATCCCTAGAGCTAGGACCTCTCACGACCAAAGAGCCTTCAGCTTTAGGGCCCCCTCCTGGTTCAACACACTGCCCCCCTCCATCTCCGAAGCTCCAACTATATCGTGCTTCAAAACTTCCTTACGTAACCACCTTATTAACACCCGATGCTGTAACTGCCGCTAGTCAAAGCCGTACTCAATACTTCTGACAAAGCTTATTACTAAGCTGCTAAGGATGACATAACTCTGGTATTGTTTGCATCCATCCTACCTGTACCAGCTTGCTTGTATCTATGTCTTAATTTACTGTTATACTTATGTGTTGTTCTGCTATACTGTGTATTTTGGTTTGTCTTACTGTGACAAGGTACCTTTGTAAATGAGCCTATGGCTCAAAGGTTTTCCAAACTGCTGTTTAAATAAAATAAAATAAAATAAAGGAGCTGGTACTCTCCAAATGTGCTCAGAGAATCTGTGTAGGCAATAGTTATGTTTACGCTTGCACTTTGCACTCTAGCACTTTATGGCTTACACAAAAAAAATTAACTTTCTACTCAGCAACTCCTGTGTGCACGATCTCTGTTTATTTGTATCACCCAATGTAAGGCCTTACTTTTGACACTTAACCAGCCTTTCAGTCATTCCTAGGACCTCTCACCCCCCTCCGTATCAGATACAGCGTACTTTATACTTGCTAGTAGTACTCTTTGTAGCAGAACACTAGTTTGCTCAATAGAAATCGACTGTTACCTGCCATAAAACACTGCACAGTTTCAGAGAATGTTAAATATATTTAATACAGTGGATTCCACTTAAGTGCATGTCGCTTAAGTGCACATTCCTGTTAAATGCAATTTTTTTTTATTTCCCATTTTTATGGTTGATTGCACACATGTGCAAGAAACATAGTGCCATCATCCAAGTTTTTGGAGGTGTGGTACCCATCTTCCAATTCAGTCAATGTGTTTACAGGTGCGACCGCAGTTCTCCAATGAATGCTGCAGCTGTCTATGACAGCAGTTGAAAATGCAGTGGCCGTAAAGTTGAAAGGGAGAGCTACGCTTCAGTGAGCAGCGATAAGATATCGCATGCTCATGCGCGCTCCCCCCCACACACACACACATGCATACTCTGTGTTGTGCTCCCCTCCCCAAGCACACACTGTATAGCGATACACGGTGCCCAATCCCCATCAGCCTGCGCCCCCAACAGAGTTGATGCCATGCTGGGAGCTCACCCAGCATGGCAACAGATCATATACGGCGGGGTGCCCAATCCCGCCGGCTCCACTGTCCCCCAAGAGATTACAGGGTGCCACGCTGGGAGCCCACCCAGTGGCAACAGATCAAGGGCCGACAGGGTGCCCAATCCCCTGTCGGCTCCACGCACCCCTAAACAGCCTCCCAGCTGCCACACTGGGAGCCCACCCCAGCGTGGCACAAGTCCTACGTCGTCTAAGTTAAAAAAAATGAAAGAAAAACCTTCCCTCGCTGACTGTCCTGACCCAATCTCCCCCACCCTCTGCGCACCCTGCCTCCCCACACCCCTCCTCACCCCATACTTACCTCTGGAGCTCGGGGCGACGATCTTCAGTGGACCGGGAACAACACATCTGCACTCTTCAAAGCTGACCGCGAACTGAGGAAATGCCGGTAAGCTGTATAATGTAATAAACAGGTTTTTTTCAACTTTAGTGCATACCTCGGGCATTTTGGGGAATTTTTTCACCAAATTTTCAACATGGGGTTTTTGGGATCCCACTTCATGAATTCTGTCACTGTCATGGCGTTAATCAGCCCCAAAAGGTGATTTCACGGTCACTGTGCGGAACCACCTTTTGGGACCGATTTATGAAATGACAGTGTCACAGTTCATGAGGTAGGGCTGCAAAACCCTATGTTGAAAATTTGGTGAGAAAATTCCCCAAAATGACTGTTTTACGAGCATGCGTTATGCTGTTCCTACGCACGCTCGTAAGTTTGTGAATTTTCAGTATGTTCACTCCAGATTTTCAACATTGCCATTTTACCATACCTCCTTATGAGCAGTACAGCTGTCATTTCTCACATCTGACCCAAAATGTGTTTCCGCGCATGTAGTGCACAATGGCGCAGTCGGTGTGCGAAATCAATGTTCGGGACAGATTAAGAAAATCACAGTGATACTGTTCATGAGCAGAGGTGTTAAAATGGCTATGTTAAAAATTTGGTGAATAATCCCAAAAAATTACTGTTTTACGAGCATGTGTTGCGCTGTTCCTACACACTCTCATAAGTTCGTGAATTTTCAATATTTTCACTCCATATTTTCAACATTGCCATTTTACCACACCTCCTTATGAGCAGTACAGCTGTCATTTTTCATATCTCAGCCAAAATGTATTTCTGCCCATGCAGCGTACAATGGTGCAGTCGGTGTGTGAAATCAATGTTCGGGACAGATTAAGAAAATCACAGTGACACTGTTCATGAGCAGAGGTGTTAAAATGGCTATGTTAAAATTTTGGTGAAATACATCCATAAAATGACTGTGTTACAAGCGACCATTGTGCAGTTTCCACGCAAGCTCGTAACTTCATGGATTTCCAATATTTTCAGTCCAGATTTTCACCACTGGCATGTTACCACACTTCCTTATGAACAATACAGCTGTCATTTTTCACACCATGGCCGAAATGTGTTTTCACAGTTCCAGAGCAGAAATGCGTGGTCGCTGTGGGAAATTACTGTTCGGGACAGATTAAGAAAATCACAGTGACACTATTCATGAGCCAAAGTTACAAAATCCCTGTGTTGACAAACTGCTGTATAAAATCCCCAAACTAATTGCATTACGGGTGCGCGTTGCACATTTTCTATGCATGCTTGTGATTTCACCAGTTTTTTTTTTTTATATTTTCACTGCAGAATTTCAACATTGCCATTTTTTGCACCTCCCCATGAACAGTACAGCTGTCATTTTTCACATCCTGATCGAAATGTGTTTTCGCACCTGTGGTGCCAAATGGCATAGTCGCTGTGCGAAATCAACTTCAGCTAACAAATGATATGCCACTGTTCATAAGGTGGGGTCACAAAAAACATGTTGAAAATTTGGAGTGAAAATGCTAATGAACGCCTGAGGCATTAGGGTTTCCGACCATAACGCCCCAGCCTGTAGAGATTGAGAGGCATCAGGGGTGTGACTTGGGATTCTCACCTGTAATGCTCATACCATTCCACACCCTGCAGCCAGTGAGTGACATTGAGGTGCGCCTTGAACTCTTTGGCCCCAAAGTTCACCCCACTCTCCTATTCAGGACCCATCTCACTGTATTTCCTGATGGAATGAGGTGAACAAAAGGGCCAAAGGGTGTGGTGAAATAGCGTGGTCGTTATGCCTGACGACCCAAAGGCACACCCCAATGCCTGTCAGTCTCTACAGGGTGGTGGTGGGGTTGGCTTCAGTTCAATACTTCACTGCCATTCCTATTATGCAGCTTTCTAACTCCTACACTACCAATGCCAATGCCAGCAAGCAAACATTTGGCATGGTGTTACCCAGAATTTGAATAAACCAAATGGTGTAACAAAGTCCAGCCTTCCCCTAGCTTCAGGGTCAGTAGCCATTTATCAGGTCTGTGGTAGTCAGATACTTGGCTCTGCCTAGCCATTCTAGGATCTCATCCATTCAGGGCATGTGGTAGGTGTCTGATTCTGAGCAGCTGTTAGGCCTATGGTAGCTGATGCAGAACCTTGTGGTCCCATTCTTTTGGGGATTAGTACACAGGAGAGGTCCAGGGGCCACTGGACTCCTGTATCAGTTGAAGAGTCAGTGTTTCCTTAAGCTTACCCCAGTGGCTTGCTTAACACCCTCAGAGAGCAGGTAGGGTGGCTGCTTCAGAAGAGCATGGGTCCCTGTGTCCACATGGTGGTTGGTCAGTGTGATATACCCAGGTTTCTCCATGAACATTCCTGCAAGTGTTTGCAGAACCCCACCTATTTCTGATGCTTAGGCTGGTGTCAGCCACTTAGAGAGTGTTAAGGTATTTGCAGAGGATTCTCTCTTGGCTTCACCAAGGGGATCTACTTATGGAATCTCATCACGTTCCTCCTGTGGGTGGATACACATGATCTGGACCATTTTTCTTTATTATGGCAGGGCTTCATCATATTTACATGGTGTACTTTTTGTCTGTGCCTCCTGTTGGACATCTCATCAACATAATTTACCATGTTTACAATCCTAATCATATGGTCCCTCCCATGCTGCCTATGATTTATTTTGCCAAACAATCACTCACTGTCTGACCTTGTACTCCCAGGCTCTGACTCCTTGGTCATACCATGTCTTTTATCTCTGCTGTGTTGTGGCCAGGTGCTCCTTGGTGAGCCCTATGATCTCCTTCAGTTGTGTTCTGAAGCTCAGCATGTACTTCAGAACACATTCCCCCTGGACAGCAAGCTCACCCTTCCATTTATCCCTGACCAAATGTAGGGGCCCCCTCACTCTCTGACCAAGCAAAATCTTGAAGAGAGAGAAACATGTAGACTTCTGTGGGATTTCCCTGTAGGCAAAGAAGAGATAAGGTAAGTACTTGCCCCACTGCCTCTAATGTTGGTCATCCTACTCCCTCTCATGTTGGACAGCGAACATCCGAAACGTGGTTTTAAGCATGGAATTAAATCACTCAACCAAGCCATTAGTCTTACGGTGGTATGGGGATGCTTAGAATTGTCACACTCCACACACTTCTACCACAAACTGGTTAGAAGGGCAAACATAAAGTTGGTGCCCTGGTATGACTGAATCTTCTGGGGAAATCCCACTCAACTAAATATCCCCAGAAGTCCATCAGCCACATTTTCTACCTTTATGGTAGACGTGGCGACAGCCTCTGGGTACCTGGTTGCATAATCTACTATGACCAGAATGCACTGCTTACCTGTGAGACTTTGGGTGACCTAACAGTATCCACAACTACCCACTTAAAGTGTTCATCAGTCGTAGGCATGGAAATCTAAACTACTTAAACCTTGTCTCGAACCTTTCCCACCTGCTGGCACTGCAAGCAAGTCCAACATTAAGTAACCTCATCTTTGAATATACTGGACCAACATATGTAAGCTGCCTTTTTGTGCAGCTTTCTCCCAGGCTGTCCTTAAAAAGGGCTGCCATGGACTAGGGCCAAGAGGTGCAGTCAGTATTTCCTAGGAACTACCAGCTGCTGAATCACCCCTGAGGAACCCATTACCGGTACAGAAGCCCTGTTCTAGTAAACTTCCTTTCTACCTCTATGAGGGTCACTCAGCACTTGTTGCTAGTTCCTTCAGTTTTTGCAGGGTCAGATCCGCTTGCTGATCTTTACCAAGCTCCTCAGACCTGATCTTCCCTTGGGCACACACTGCTTCTATGGGAGACTCGTCTATGACTGGGGTCTCCACAGTTAGCAACAGTGGATCAGTACTGCTGCTGTCAGCCGGTCCTTTGGCCTCACTGGCTGTTCCCTTGGTTGTAGAGGATGAGGTTGCTTTTTGCTGGACTGCCCTCTCTCTGTCCTCAGAAGTCTGTCTTTTGACCTGACTAAGGGTAGTGATACACGCCATATCTCTTCTGCTATCAAAATCATTACCCATAATCACATCCCCGGGGAGATCTGGTACAGCTCCCACCTTCTGAACCCCCTGGCCACCTTCCCAGCTCAGGAACACTCGAGCCATCAGTATGGAAACTGTAGGACCAGACACAGCCCAAATCTTGGAAAATAGGCGCGTCAGAATCTGCTCTGCATGGATTAGATCCTGCCTAACCTTCATGATAGAGGCCTCAGTGTCCCTCGGTTTGAGAGTTACCATCCTATTCACTTAGATGGGGTGCAGGTGTGTAGTGGGTTTAGCAGGGACTGTATCCAGTGAACAGGCCACTAGCTGCTGGGTACCTTCTTGAGCACCTCTTCCACTGCTCTCTGCCCTTTTGTAAGAATTTTAGGGCAGTCATAGGACAGATGCCCTGACATCTGGAAAAATGTAGCACTTCCATTCCCCTGGCTTCTTAGTATTGGAACCAGATAGGTTTTACTTTGGGTACAAGCACAATCTGGTTTTCCTCAGGTTGCCCCTGGGCTCCCTTTTAAAGCACCTGTAGTTCTCCCCAGTTGTTTTTACTCAGCAGGTAAGGTCTGCTGGCCATGTAGAAAACAACTCTTTCAGCTGCCTCCTTTATGGAACTACAATGCTCTGTCCACAGATATACACATAGTTCCCCTGGCTCAGTTCACTAAAACTATTCCATTAGAAATAAGTTAACAGATCTGACTTTTACCCTTTGAACCAAACAACCTAAATGATCGCACATTTGTACATAACGCTGCTGGAGAACTCTCTCCCAGGATCTTTCTTAGCTCCTTAAACTTCCATCTGTTGGGCTTAGGGGTTAATTCAGAATGTTTAAGAAAAAACATTTTTACTTTATAATGGTCCATACAGTCCCCATCAAATTCTTGCAAATTCTAGCGTGGCCTGTAAGTAGGGGCAAAAGGTGTGTCACTCAAGAAGCTCTAACTAATTTAAACTGTACTCACAATCTTTCAAAATATTTTAGAAGTAAAACTGGATCTTCACTCTCCCGATACTGAGGACAAATTTTAGCAATAATTTTGGCTTCTTTGGTGCCAGTGCTTGTAGTTTGTTGCAGTGCTTTCTGCTACAGAATCTCCATTTCTGTCTCTCTCTGTCTCTGTCTCTGTCTCTCTCTCTCTCTCTCTGTCATGTTCCCGTTCTCTCTCTCTCTCACTCATCCTGCAGTCGGATCTCATGCAGGTACTGCCTGTCTCTTGGAGCTCCTTCTCTCAATCCTCCTTCAACTGGAGCTAATGCTGGTGCTGCCACTTTCGCTCCTCCTTTATCTGAAATTTGTGCTGCTGCTGCCCTCACTCCTCCATCGTAAGTTAAAATTTTTGTAAGACTGCCTCAACTTTCACTTTCTGCAGCTCAGCATCAGCCTGTCCTTTAACCAGGACAAGTTCCTGCTGCATCCTTTTGATATGGTCTGGTTGCACAGCTGCCCAGGTATTTGGTCTGGCTCATGTTTACTGTCCCTTGTCTGGGCAGTTGTCCGAGTGTCCTCCTCTATACCTTTCTCCTTGTCACTTTCCCCAAGAGTCTCTATGAGTTCTGCCATCGCCAGGGCATTGTTATAGTAAGCCCTCTCTCCTGGAACAGTTTCTACACTTATTCCAGGGTTTCTATTTTGTATGAGGCAGACATAATGCCTTATAGACTGCACTAAGCTTTCCAAAACTACCAGTAAATAAAACAGTAAGTGTAAAAATATCCCTCTATATATTCTGTCTGTTACTGGACAGGTAACTTTTCTATTGGCAATTTGTTTCATCGTCTGTTTGTAAAAGTGTACCCTTCCCTCAGTGTTTGCTGCTGCCAGCAGCCTGGCTCTTCACTAAAATCCCACTTCTCACAAATCTTTGCTGCTGTTTGTGAACAGTTATCCCATGACTGCCACCTGGTACAAATCTGTCTCACTTGTGCACACAAGAGTGACTGGACTCCTGGATATCTCCTTGTATAGCAATGCAGCCACCACCTGGCTGACTGCTACAGTACCTGGATCTGGTTCTAGTCCCACCGCTGCCATTACCACCACAGTGCAAGGCCTTTCTATTGACACAAAACTAGCCCTTCAGTAACTCCTAGGACTTCTCACTCCTCTTTATTAGATACAAGTTACTTTATGCTTGATAGCAGGACTTTTTGGCAGTAAAACACTAGTTTGCTCAATAGAAGTGTATTTTGTTACCTGTCCCATAAAACATTGCACAGTTACAGAGAATATAAAATATATTTAATGTTTACAATACTGAATTACAAAATATACAGTAAAATACTAAAATGACAAATCACTGGAAAATGCATGTTAAAACAGTTACACAGAAAGATTAGTTGTAAGACCTTCTCTTGTCACTAGACTACAGTCCAACAGACCATACCCCTACTTTTATTAGTTTCTTTGATTAAAGACTCAAGTTGTAACTAAGGCTTGAGATTCAGGAGACACAAAGTTCCCTGTTGCATGCAGTTGGACATCTGCTGTGCTCTGTTCCCCCAGCTGAATCTATTAGTGCCTGGCTTGTGATGCTAGTTTAACCCTCTCAAGGAGAGCAACTATAGGCCAGTCAGTCTCACTATAGGATAGTCAGTCTCAGTGGTGTGGAAATCAATGGAAACTCTGCTAAAAGAAAGGCTGGTAGGGTATCTTGAATCTAATGGGCTGCAAGATCACAGATAGCATGCATTCACAGGGGGGAGGTCATGCAATATGAATCTGACTGATTCTTCGACAGGGTGACCAGAGAAATAGAACAAGACAGGGCAATGGATGTGACCTATCTGGACATTAGCAAGGCCTGTGGCACTGTGTCGCACAGGAGAGTGATTAGGAAATTGAGCAGCCTAGGGGTGGGAACCAAAGTGGTGAACCTGGTTAATGAATGGGCAACATGGTGGTGGTTAACAATACTTTAATGATGGGAGAGTGACCAGCGGGGTGCCACAAGACTAGTACTGGGACTGGTCCTCATCAGTGCCTTCTCAAGTGGCATTGCAGAAGAACTGGAAGGGAAGGCATGCCGTTTTGCAGATAATACCAAAGTATCCACTAGCATGGACACTCAGGAGAGAATGCTCAGAGATCTTGGACAACTGGAGGACTGGTTAAGAGCATGGCAGTTGGGGTTCAATGCCAGAAAGTAAATAATGCATCTAGGGGATAGGAACCCAGAAGCTGAGTATAGGATGGGGGGGGGAGTTACTGATAGTCACTGAGCATGAAAGGAACCTTGGTGTTATCATAAGTGAAGACCTCACAGTGGCAGGGCAGCGTGACAGAGCAGTGGGTAATGCTAGTTGGATGTTGGGGTGCATAAGGAAGGGTATCTCTAGTAGAAGGAGAGACATTGTCTTGTCACTGTATCACTCACTGGTGAGACCTCACCTGAAGTACTGTGTCCAGTTTTGGGGGCCGCACCTCAGAAAGGACATAGGGTGGTGGCAGTCCAGGGAAGGGCAACTACAATGGTGCAGAGATTGCAAAATAAGCCCTGTGAGTAAAAACTGAGGGATCTCAACATGTACTCCCTGGAAGAGAGGAAAGCAAGGTGGGACATGATACCCACAAGTACCTCACAACAGTGAACAGAGTGCATGAGGGGAGTCTCTTTCAAATGACAAAGAGCGCCAGGACCAGTGCCATATGATGAAGCTGGAGGGGAGAGTTTAAGAAGGATGACAGAAAGAACTACATCACTGAATGGGTGGTAGATGCCTGGAACAGACTGCCAGGGGAAGTGACAGAGGTGAAAACTGTGGAGGGCTTCAAGCATGTGTGGGATAGACATATGGGTATATTGGAAATAGGCCCTGATGAAGGAGGGTCACTGGAGATCAGTTAGGGTGTATGGAGACAGATTAGGCAGGGAATATCTGAGCAGACTGAAGGGGTAAGCAGTCCTTTTCCGCTGGCAAATTCTGTATTTCTATGAGTCTGCCTCTCATTGCATATCCTGTCCATTACAGGGGTCAGTATCCATTTGTTCCTTTGAGCCAAGGAAGTGGCCATCTCCTGTGGGTATTCACACTCACAAGTGGTTACCCCCTGAAAGCAGGCCCTTTTCTGTGATCTTCCTATGAACTAATTTTCCTACCTCACTCTTTGGACTTCATACGAGGTCAGCCTCTCTTTGTTCCTATGATCCTAGGAGCTGTCCCTTTCCTCTGGGTTTTAACAGCCACAAGTGGGTACTCCTTGAAAGCAGGTCCCTTCCTGTGACCTTTCTATGTACTCATTTTCCCCACCTTATTCCATGAACTTCCCATAAGCTCAGACAGTTATTTTCTCATTTCTTTTTTAAGAGACATAGTAACCCTTACTGATCACTTGATGCCTGTCAACTTGGGCCCATGCTTATGCTACAAATCAGTGTCATTATTTCAGTTCCAAATCTATATGTGTGTTGCAATGCTCCATGTTTGTGTGTGTGTGTGTGTGTGTGTGTGTTGCAACCTGTATGCCCAGGATAGTCCTCCGGAGATGCAGCATCACATTTTCTGTGGGGATCCACTTCTAACCAGTTGTAAAACTGCAAGGATTAAAGTACAAAGAGGTTAAGAGACTTGCCCAGGGTCCTTCCAAGAACCAGCAGCCATGGTGGGATTCAAACTTGGGATCTTTTTTTCTTTTGGTAAACTGAATAAAACAAGTTATTGTACTGCCTCAAGTCTCATCGCCCTGTGATCTACTACTGTATAAGCTGCACTGTCCTGGGGCCTAAAAGTATCAGTTGGGCCTACAGTAATAGAGCATGGAGACTTTGTGTTATGTTCTGGCCTGCATGGCTTTGAAATTCAGGCTAGTCCACTTTTCCAGACATTTTCTGAGAGATAAAAATAAGGTTCTACTGACTTTGTAGCCTAATTTGTTTTCATGTGAAGATCAATGCTTTGGGTGAACATAACGTCTGAGCTACTGTATGTGTTGCCTGGAGTTCTGAATGCCATCCCTTTGAAGTCAGAAAAGAAAGAATTGGTCTAATTTATGCAGTAGAACGACATATATATAGACAAACCTCAAGAGTTCAAAAGCTGCCTGACATTTGGGATGAGAAGGTTGTGTCCACAGCACCAACCAGGCTCAGTAAAGGCATTATCCTGAAAGGCTGTGTATGATTCAAGCCATATATATATTTATTAAAGAAAAGTCTGTTTAAATCAATACCTTCTGAAACATTTACAGCTGTCCCTGAAAAAATAAATCCTACAACTTCAAAGAGACTCTAGATGCTCAGAATTCTCTAAATGATCCTTTCATAGTTTTGAATATTTAATGTTGCAGAATAACAGAATTTTGAAACATGAAGATAGTTGTACAAAACCAGATATCACACCTGTAGTCTTTCTTCCCATCAAGCTGAGGGGGTTTTGTTTTGGGGAAAAGTAGCTTGCATGTCTTTAGTCTTGTATTTTATGGCTAGTTGCAACAGTTGAGATTATAACTTTTGATTTTCTGTTTACTTCTGGTATCATGTTTAATGAATTTTTAGAGACTGATTCCATCAAATTTGAAAATACTGATATTATTATTCAACTGCTAGCAATAAAGGGAATATTAAAGGGGTTATTCTGTAAGATGGAGTAAAAACCTGTATGGAAAACAAAGAATTTAGGTGCATGCATAACTGAAATAAATGTGGGTGTAAGCTAAAATAAAGCTTTAGGTTGCATGCCTACCCTTCATATCTTTTAATTAATTTGTCTTTGGTGGTGGGGGTCTTCATTTTATTTTCCAGAAATCACCCAGTGACTGCAGCAACTTTGACAAGGAGTTTCTCAATGAAAAACCTAGACTGTCATGTGCAGACAGAACCCTCATCAACAGCATGGACCAAAACATGTTCAACAATTTCTCGTTTGTTAACCCCAGGATGGAGAGAACAATGTCCTGATATCTGTTCAGTTCCTCCTTTATATGACTGAAAAACCTGCCTTTGACAGTGAGCAAAGATGACTGATGAAAATAAGTTGAAATAACACTTCTATTCACTGAGCATTTCAATCATTCAGTAGGCATTACTACTTGCACTAATGAAAAAAACCACTCCGGCCTGAATGCTTGTATTGTGCATTGATGTATGTGATTTTTTTTGTGACTTGTGTCATCTTGTAGTGGAAAAGACTTAGTTTCACTAGCAACAGAGAATTCTTCTCCAAGTATTTATAAAGTATTCCTCTGAATTATATCCACATGGATTCTTGATTCTGAGAATGCTGCAGGCATACTGCACAATGGATTCGTCACATTCTAACTGCTGTGGATACTTTGCTTTTTTTTGTCATCTGTAGAGACAGTATTAAAACACTCTTGCCAGTGAAGAAATTCTCATTTTGAGGAAAAATGATGTATAAAACTTCAGTGCTTTAAGGCAAGTTGAAAAATGGAATTCAATGGTATACCTCAGTTTTGTAAAATTTTATGTTGGTGTGTATACAGTGTGTATGTGTATGAGAAAGAGAGAGAAGAAGAAATGATTAGCTGATTAAAAGCACATTTATTTTTCTCCCAGAGACAATAACCTCACAGGCTTATGGGTTAAATGGCCTTAGCCATATGTTTATTAAAGAGTTCAAGGGCAGTACATGTTGCAAGCTTTGTGCACAACAGGGAGTCTGATCAGTGGACCCCCATCATAGTCAAAACGTTCCAACAGGGAGTTCCCCCAACAGGAATCCCCTGTTTGCTCCTCCTCCTAACATTTGGTAGCACAGGAGGAGCCTTAAACCACACCAGAGGCATCTGTAAGAAGGAAGTAGTTGCTGCTCGCCATAGCTGGTGCAGCCTTGTGACCTCCCTCACTCCTCCACCATAGATAATAATAATAATAAACTTTATTTATCTATGCCTTTCTTAAAACCAAGGTGCATTACAATAAAATACAGAATAAAAACATGCTAGAACATAATAAAACTGAATTGACAGCTGAGCAATTAATAGGCATCCAAATTATCTACAAATGCCTTATTCTATAAGAAAGACTTTAGGCCCCTTTTAAAACCCTCCACCGTCATGCACTCTCGAATCCAACGTGGTAGAGAATTCCAGAGGGTCGGCGCCGTGAACATAAAAGCTCAGGCGCCAGAAGATTTTAAAGTTACCCTCGGGATCTCTAGCAACCCCTCGTTGGCTGAGTGGAGTGGTCGTGTTGGTAGGTAAGGCACCAGAAGCTCTTTCAGGTAATCCGGGCCCAACCCATGTAGGGCTTTATAAGTCAGGAGACCGACTTTAAAGGTGATCCACCACTGAATTGGCAGCCTGTGCAGGGCTCGGAGCACCGGTGTAATATGAGAGGAACGAGAGATCCTCATTAGCAACCGGGCTGCCGAGTTCTGCACTAGCTACAAGCAGCGGATATCAACCCCAGGCAGCCCAAAGTAAAGGCTAGTTAAAGTAAAGTAAAGATTAGGTGCATGCCATGCTGGGCAATGCCCCCTCCCTTTCAGGCACCAACTCAGGTTGTCATGCTCACCATGTGACAACCCCATGACCCAGAGTCCCCATTCTTTTTCAATGGCTATGACAGGTTCCTACCTACCTCCCCTCTAATCTGAGAACCTTGGGCCCTGCCCTGATGGGGATGAAACCCATTACAAATTAGGAGAAAAAATTGGAAGAAATTCCCTTATGACCCCTGCAATGATCCTCCATGAGCAAAGTTGCATCCATGGCACTCATCCCCTTCCCAAATTGCTTCTTGCCCTCCCTTTCCAACTACCTCCCCTTACCCTTCAGCCTCCTAGGGTGGATGAGCAGATGTCTCTGTCTTCTTGGGATCATAGGCAGAAAGGTCTGAGCTCCCAGGAAACCAGCTTATCTACCCTCAGGATCATAGGCAGAAAAGGCTGGGCTCCCAGGAAACCAGCTTATTTACCCTCCATTCAGCACTTCCATTACTAACTCCTCTGTTCCAGATCTGTTCCTAATTGAGTTCTTAACCCATAAATCCCCCTGCCTGTCACTCCTATTTTGTTCCAGCTAGAGCTAGTTATCCCATCCACCCCGCTACTCAGACACAGCCAGCTAGGACATCTGGTCTTTGGCTAGGAATGGGGGGGGGCTCCCAGTACCTCTGAAGGGGAAAAAAAGGGTTACAACAGCCAAAGTCGCTTCCAGTTCAGTTTTTCCTAGAACAGCCATTAGCTGGTTAAGAACCTATTCATAGGTGAAGCATTTCAGTGGGAACCCCTAGAACAGCAGTCCCCATTTGTGCTTCCTTACCTAACAGAAGCACGGAAGGAGCCACACGTTGGTAGGAGTCACAGCCCACCTTGCCTGGTGCGGCCTTACATCCTCTCCTCCCTCTTCCACCATAGATCAAGTGTATGCCATGCTAGGCGATGCCCCTTCCCATTTGAAACCAACTCAGGCTGTAACACTTACCATGTGATACCTCCATGACCCAGACTTCCCATCCACCACCAGGCAGGCCTTTCCACCAAGCCTGCCTTCCTAGCATGATTTGACAGCCACTCCCTTACTATGGATTGGAGCTGACCCAGTAGCAAGTTCATCCTACTATCAGTCAGGTGTACCTCTGCCTGTCAGATGATCCCCTTACTCTCCCCCGAAATACCATTGTACCTTATTACCAATCCCCCATAGAACAAACAGAAGCTCCCATCTCAGCATTGACTTCCCTGCAGGTACTCTCCAGTGCCCTAGCACTCCTAGCCTCCTCAAAGCTGTGATGTGGCAACACAATAGACCAATTAGGTATGTTGACAGCAACCACTGCTTCAAGTCTGGATATCTGACTTCATGGAGTGCAGCAGATTGACTGACTTCATGGCCCCCAAGTCATTCTCCCTTATGTGAACTATTATGACCCATGGTGAGGGTCTGCAGTGGAGCTCCTGCAACAGTGGCTGGAAGAGGTCCCCCACCCCCCACCCAACCGTTTCCCAACCACTGCCCTAAGAATGACTTAATGGCCACATGTCTATACATGTGCCACACCAGCTGCCATGAGTGCTAGAGAAAAAAGACAAGAGAAATTAGTCACAGGAGATGGGGTGGACATACCGCACCTGTCAACACCAATTTTACAACTCTGTAGAACTAAAACTGTTCAGTGGAGATGCATCCTCATGCCTAAAGAAGTGCCTCCCTGTTCAGTGGGCTGCCTTTATCCCCTACTGACCTCGGTCACGTCCTAGGATGCCCCATCTGGGGAGTGGACAATCACTGAGGGTCCAACACCCTTCTTGCTGGTTTTGCACCCTTCTGGTTGGTTTAAGATCTGTAAATGCACAGCATCATGTAGCCCATGTGGGTCACCTTATCTTCCCTTAACAAGCCACTCTGCCATGCATCCTGTTAATTCAAATCAGCCACCTCTGATGCCATAAGTGACCCACAAAAAACGACCATGAAAGTGGTATATAACAACATAGCCTCAAACAAGTCAATACTGACCCTGAATAGGGAGAACCCCATAGCCTCAATAACTCCGAGGGACAATGGGCATCTAGTGTCTGTTGAGTTGGCCTCCCTATGAGCCCACCCTTCCATTGTCTTGTTGATGGAAAAAGTGTGGGTGTGGTCCACAAGACCCATTCCTTTGGGTACCCATGCCAGCCCTGCCAGGTGCTGTCTGACCATCTGATGTGACCAACCATGTGCCTTGGCAGAGAGAATATAGGCCGACAGCTGTGTTTCCAGAATTGGCCATACGGATGAAGAGCTGCCTTTGAATTTCACCTGCATGAAATATTCCACCCCCTTCTATAGGTCTGCCTTGTGCTAGGGGCGAGGGAATGGCCAATCAGCCACAACACTTCGAACTCACTAGCTACTGCAGGTTCATTGATACCTGATGAGGCTGTATTTCTGTATCCAGGGTGAGGGTTCTGAAGTGGTACCACCAAAATGGAGACAGAGCATCAACTATCTCATTATCCACTTTCTTTGATATGTTTTGCTGCAAAGCAGACATTAAGGAGCAGACATTTTAACACATAAACCCTCCTTAAACTACTTATTGAATCCACTGAGCCTGCTTTCCTCCTTATGATTTCCACTGCCACGATGTTGTCAGACTTGAACACAACTTTCCTCTCCTGGATTCGGTGTCCCCATATGACCAGGGCCACTACAATAGGGAAAACTTCAGCAGTGTGATGTTCTTAGTTATGCCACACTCAATTCAGTCTTGTGGCCAGACTGCCATGCAACATGAGCTAACAAGATAAGCTGCAAAGCCAAAACCTCCAGGGGTGTCGGTAAACAGTTCAGTATCAATGCTTCCAACCGATGGGCTCTGCCATATGGAGATACCAGTATAATACTGCAGGAACATGGCCCAAAGCTTTGAATCCTCTCTTAGGTTAGCCAAGACCTTGATACTATCATGCACCTTGGGGACTCTGCATGCTGTCTGGTGAATGTGCAGCATATGGACAACATCCTGCGTTGACCCCAAGAGGTCTTGGGCTTGCTTGAGCCTGAGCTTTCTGACCTACATGGCTGATGCAACATCACCACAAAGCTTTGTCAGTCTCTCCTGAGGGAGACTGCACTCCATGAAGGTTGAGTCAGTCTGATTCCATGTGAAAAGAGCACCCACAAAACGGCGCCGACATAAACTGTGAACAAATAACAGCCACAATCAAAACAGCATGGAGCACTACAGCATACTCCAAAAACTGTGAACAGCTGTAGTGACTTTTTCTGCTGGGGGCTTTGCACCCTGCACACCCCAAAATAAAATAACTAGCACCAAAGAGTGGGGACGCAATTCAGGGATGAGGAAAAATTTGGGAGGGAGATACTCTCCAGGGGGACAGAAAGTGGGGGAGGGAGAAAGTTTTGGGGGGCAATCAAATACTCATACTCTGGGGGCAAAAGTACTGGACTTTAGGAGGGCTGACTTTGCCAAAATGGGTGAATGCCTAAGGAATGCACTAGCAAATGGGCAGGAAGGAGGTGTGGAAGAACAATGGGGAATAATAAAAACTGCCATCACAGAGATAACAAGCCTTTTTGTGACGCAAATAAACAAAACAAAACGATGTAAGAAACCACTATGGTTCTCAAAGGAAGTGGCAGTGAAGGTTCAAGAGAAAAAGAAAGCATTCGGGAAGTACAAGGAATCACAAAAGGAGCAGGACAGAAAACTGCATCAGTTAAAGCAAAGGAAGCTGGAAGGCAGTCAGAACAGCAAAGGCCCAAACCGAGGAAAAGATAGCCAACTCAGTTAAGAAGGGGATAAACCTTTATAGGTACATCAGGGAGAAGGAAGACCAAGGGAGGATAGTGAGGCTTAAAAGGGAGGGAGGGTGGGCAGAGCGTGACTGTGAAAAGGCAGAGATACTAAACAAATATTTTTGCTCAGTATTTACAAATGAAGAGAGGGAGGTACCTAAAACAAACAGTAGAAACACTCTGGATACAGAAGTTGATACCAGCCCATTTACAGAAGAAAGGGTTCTGAAATAACTCTTAAAACTGAAGGTGGACAAAGCAATGGGGCCTGATGGGATTCATCCCAGAATTCTAAAAGAACTAAGGATAGAACTAGTGACACCACTGACTACCCTCTTTAACAAATCATGTGAGGATCGGGTGGTACCCGAGGACTGGAGGAGGGCAGATGTCATTCCTCTCACAAAAGTGGAGCAAGGCAGAAGCAGGAAACTACAGACCTGTTAGTTTAACCTCAGTGATAGGGAAAATGATGGAATCACTTCTGAAGGAAAGAATTGTCGAGTATCTAGAGGTCAGAGGGGCACAGGACCCAAGGCAGCATGGATTCACAGCAGGAAGGTCATGCCAGACGAATCTGATAGATTTCTTTGACAGAGTGACCAAAGTAGTAGATCAGGGAGGGGCTGTGGACATGGCCTACCTAGACTTTAGCAAGGCATTTGACACAGTCCCACACAAAAGATTAATATACAAGTTAGTCAGCCTGGGAGTAGGTCCCAAGATGACAGCCTGGGTAAAGAATTGGCTGGAGAATAGGACACAAAGAGTAATAGTAAATGGAGTCCACTCTGAAGAAAGGGGGGTTACTAGTGGGGTACCGCAGGGTTCAGTATTAGGACTGGTCCTCTTCAATGTCTTTATAAGCAACATTGCAGAGGGACTGAAGGAAAGGCATGTCTCTTTGCAGATGACACAAAGATCTGCAACAGAGTTGATGCACAAGGTGGGATGGAAAAGATGAGAAGGGACTTGGCAAGGTTAGAGGAATAGTCAAATGTATGGCAGCTTAGATTCCATGCTAAGAAGTGCAAGGTAATGCATCTGGGAAACAAAAACCCAGGGGAAGAGTACACAATGGGGGATGAGATACAAACAACTACAAAAATGGAAAGGGACCTGGGGGTAGTCATATCAGATGACCTAAAGGTGGGCAAGCAATGTGAGAGGGCAGCAAGGAGGGCTGGGGGAATACTGGGATGCATAGGGAGAGGCATCACCAGTAGAAAACAGGAAGTTATTATCCTCTGTACAGACAGCTGGTGAGACCCCATCTGGAGTACTGCGTAGTTCTGGAAACCCAATCTGCAAAGACATAGACAGAATGGAAGCTGTCCAGAGGAGGGCAATAAAATGGTGCAGGGTCTGCACCGGAAGACATATGAAGAGAGACTTAAGGAGCTTAATATGTATAGCCTTGAGGAAAGGAGGGAGAGGGGGGAAATGATAGAAACGTTCAAGTACCTCAAGGGAATCAACAAGGTCCAAGAGGGTAGCATCTTTCAAAAAAAGAGGTGTGCAAGAACAAGGGGGCACAATCTGAAGATGGGGGTTGCAGCTCATAGGTAATTTAAGGAAGTATTTTTTCACAGAGAGGGTTTTGGATGCATGGAACGGCCTTCCGGAGGAGGTTGTGGAGTCAAAAACAGTGGTGGAATTCAAGCATGCATGGGATAGTCATAAGGCAATCCTAGGGGGTGGGGGTAGGAAGAAGTAGGCTGCTGGTTAACTAGGATCTGCAGCTTATCCATTAGGTAGGAAATGGGCAGACTGGGTGGGCAGCTGTCCTATTCGTCACAAATTCTATGTTTCTATGGGTGAAACAGACAAATGTTGGGGATAAAATATTCCATGCCAGGGATGGAGGGTAACAAAGTTGGAGGGCGGTGAAATGGGAATAAAACACCCCTTTTCAGACAGCCAGTCTTGAACCCAGGTTTGCCAGCCACACAGGTAGTGACTATAAAAACTATGCTGTGTGGCCAGCCAAGATCTGGCTACTCAAACAAGTGCCTACATGATTCAAAACTAACTCCCTGTATCACTGACTGCCAAAATGACATAGCTGCACTATTAATACATATTATCTCATTTACCACACACTACTTTGTACGCACCCAAATTGTCTCGCTCAAATTGAGTCACTCTTTTCATGGGATACCCGTCAGTCTTAATCCCCAGGAACGTTATTGTGAAATGCATGCCTTTTGTCTTCTCATGGACCTGTGGATGCCAAAGGTATTGCACATGTCAAGCAGTTTTCTGCATTGAGGGTGGGCAGATAGGCCAACAAACAGAAAGTCATAGAGGCCATACACCAGTGTGTGATGCCCTGCCTTCTGCGTCACCACCCAGTGAAGAAGGGAGCTGATCTGCTCAAAATAAGCTAAAGCAATTGCTCAGCCCATGGGCAAGCACATATCGAAGTAGTACTGCCCTTCAGATTTCATTCTGAGCATTTCAAAGTCATCAGGATGCACAGGGAGTAACTGAAAAGCAGACTCAATGTTAGCCCTGGCCAGGAGTGCTCTCTGTCCACAGATGCACATCACTTCTTTGGCGCTGGTGAACGTAGTGTACGGTAACGAAGCTAGCTCCAGTGGGATGAAGTTCTTGACCGAGATAGGATGGATTAGTTAGAACTGGCCTGGAGTCTTCTTGGGTACCAGCCAATGGGGGATACCCATAGCTGGGGTAGTGGGGGGTCAGAAACTGGCTTACCATCTGACCAGCAGCCAGCTCTTTGTGGAGCTTGAAGTGCACTGCTTCTGGGGCCTGTTTGGCTGACTTCAGGTTGTCCACCTTCCTTTCCACCTGGGGCCCTGATACAGTATCCCAAACCCTGTGTAAAACCCTCCATAATCACCTCAGCTGCCCCCCAAATCCCTGTAACTGAAGCCAAGGCTCCATTCTAATCACCCTTATGAGTGTTGATAGTCTTCCCCTTCTTTGCCTGCTGCTGGCTCTTGCCATAACTAGGCCTCCCCCTCCCCCTGAGCCATTTACCAGCAGGTGAGCCTTGCTGCACAAGCATTAATGCTTGTAGCGGGATTTAACTGTAGAGCAGGAGCTCTTGCTCTACTTGTGCCTGTAGCACAACCCACTCTGCTTCTTCTTGCCCAGGCCTTGCTTACCTTCTGCAGGTTCCACCTTATCATGTAGACCACTGCTTGTATGCTGCATCTGGGGCTTCTGCGTGTGAGTCTGTACCCATAGTGGCATGTCCAGCTCACCCCACTCCCTGTCAGGCTCAGCATGCCACCATTGGCAAAAGACCTCATTATACCGAAGCCACACATTGTCACCCTCCCTCAGGTAAGCCTTCAGCACCATGCTTCAGTCCTAAAACAGGCCATTACACTGTTTTGGGTCATGGTCCACTATGACAGCATGGGTTTACAACAGGAAGATCCTGTCAAACTAATCTGATAGATTTTTTTGACTGGGTAACCAGATTGGTGGACCAAGGAGGTGTAGTTGATGTCGCCTACCTTGACTTCAGCAAAGCTTTCGATACTGGTCCACACAGAAGACTGATTAATTAGCTGGGTAGGCTCACGGTGGGTCAGAAGTTGATCAACTGGGTGGCAAACTGGTTGGCGGGCAGAAAAAAGAGAGTGGTGGTAAATGGTATATAGTCAGAAGAGATGCAAGTCACAAGTGGGGTACCCCAGGGATCAGTCCTGGGGCCAGTCTTCTTTATTATCTTCATTAGTGACATTACAGATGGACTGGAGGGTAAGGTTTGTCTGTTTGCAGATGACACTAAGATCTGAAACAGAGTAGATGATCCAGATGGAGTGGGCAGAATGAGAAGAGATCTGGAAAAACTGGAAAAATAGTCTGAAGAGTAACAACTGGGGTTTAATGCAAAGAAGTACTGCTATAGGTTGGGAGGGGAGTTGCTGGCAATCACAAGGGAAGAAAGAGACTTGAGCATCATCATCACAGATGACCTGAAATCATCCAAGCAGACCACTAAAGCAGCAGGTAAGGTTAGAGGGACGTTGGGGTGTATTAGTAGGGGTATCATGAGTCATAAGAGGGAGGTAATAATCCTCCTTTACAAGACACTGGTTAGGCCCCATCTGGAGTACTGCATGCAGTACTGGAGGACAAACCTGCACAAGGACATTAACAAAATAGAGGTAGTCCAGAGAAGGGTAACCAAAATGGTGCAGTGACTGCATCAGAAAACATTTGAGGACAGATTAATGGAGCTTTACATGTATACCCTAGAGCAAAGGAGGGAGAGAGGTGATATGATCAAAATATTCAAACATCTTAAGGGTGTTAACAAGGTGAAAGAGTCTAACATGTTTCAATATAAGAAAAATAGTGGGACAAGAGGTCACAGCATGAGATTAGAGGGAGGCTGATTAAGGGATAATGTGAAGAAGTTCTTTTTCACAAAAAGGGTGGTGGATGCACTGAACGGCCTACCTCAGGAAGTGGTGGATACGGATACAGTGCAGGGCTTCAAACAGGCATGGGATAGGCATAAGGGAGCAATACAAATGAGTATGAATAAATAGGCCATTGACAGCGTAAAGGCCTACGGCCCATTCATAAGGTAGACAAAATGGGCAGACTGGATGGGCCTTGCAGTCCTTATCTGCAGTCATCTTCTATGATGGGTGCCAAGATCATAAAGCCAGATGACTAGTTTAAAGGGGGGACTGATCCTCTCTGGGCTGCCTCTTCACTTCCCCCTTGTCAGTTTTCTTGTCTCCTTTCTCCTTTTCTGGCCCTCTGTGGAACAATGAGAGCATACCCATGAATTCCATGTTTTGCATCTGCTCTCAGACTTTGCCAGGCATGCGTTTAGTGGAGCAACCACACTGACATAGCACATTTGTGCCCTGCCCCGGCAGGGCTCCCCACAGAGTAGTAGCCTCTGGCCCCAGGGCTGGGGTCTTGGTGAGGCTCACCAGCCAAGCAGACATGCCCTCCATGACTGTGATCTGCTGGTTGAGGCACTGATACCACAGGAGCTCTGTCATGGAGGCCATGAAAGGCCCTGCCACTGATGCCCTGGTGATTCACCTGATGCTAGTGCAAGCACAGGGGGCTGCCTCCTGCGTGGCCCTGCTAGGGTGCTGCATTGCTGACCACTTGTGATGGTTGTCCCACCTCTGCAAATGCCACACCCCTGCTATCAGATGCTGCACCAGAGCCCACATTCTGTGTTCATAAAGCCTGTCATATCCTTATGGCCCTTACCTAGTGATGGCATTTTTGTCATTTTTGCAACCACCTTCTGGGATCACTTTCAGAGCAGAGTGATGTCCTGACTGCCCTCTGTTAACCCTTGGATGACCAGCCTCTTACTCTGAGGTTCTTCTCTAACAGCCTTAGTGTCCAGGCCCTCCTATGATGTTCCCTGGCTGGGCTTGCAGATGACCAGTTCTGTGTGACTGGTGCTCTGGGAAACTACCCTGGGCATCGCTGCCAACAGAGATGCTGACCCCAACCTGACAGGGTGTGTGGGGGTGCTGGTGCCAGGGCCTCACTTTGTAAGGGGAGGTGTACCTGGGCAGGGAGCTGCCAGCAGGCCACAACCCATGCTGTACCATAATGAACCACCATCTTCTGCAGCTTTTGCAGTAAGGCTTCTGGCTGGTAGCCTGCCCCTTGCTTCCTCTTTAGGGCCATGTCGCTATTATATGTCTGCATATACAGTTTTCTTTAAAGAGGGAATCTGTTGCTTTGAAATGGGTAGCATAAGTAAGCTGCCACTAAGAGCGGCCTAAAACAAGCTGGGCTGACTAGGCCATGCCTGTATGCAGCTGGCACAAGCAGGTGCCACCGCACCCCCTAGGGGAAGGCTGCAAGGAAGTTTATTTATTTATTGAAATGTTTCACCAGGAGGGAACACTGAACAACAGGTTGCTCATCTCATGGTGCGACCTGGGGGGAGGGGTTACATAGGGTTGTGAAGGATGATCAGTTACAATAGCATGTGGGTAGTGCAACAATACAACATTGTAAGATTGTGCACCAGTTGGAACACAAGATATTGTACAATAAACAGTAGTGGAACATTGGGTAAATTACAATACATGCCCAAAATCATACAAAAGAACATATATATGTACAAAACAGTAATAATGTGATAGAACCATTTATAATGCATGAGTGTACCAGGAGCAGGCTCGAGGTAGTACACAAGTGCTGTTGGAGTAAAAAAGGAATAAGGTTAGGTTGTGCACACTGGTGACCCAGAAGGGCAGGTGGAGAAGAGAGGGGGAGAGGCAAGAACTGAATCTGAGGAGATGGGGTGGCACTATGTGTTTAGTGGTGTAGGCCCCATGGTCTCAGCTGCCATGCTGACTACACCCAGCTGTAGAAACAGCTGCTGTCCAGTCTGGGGAGGATGAATTGGTGCTCTGCACTGTTTATGATCCCCCTTGCTACAGTGCAGTAACCAGTACTGTGAACGGTAATTGCACTCTCTTGTTATTTTTGTAGATAATTGCTTTTGTTTTGTATACAGTTCCTGTGCCTGTCACCACCTGCTATGTGGAGACTACTTGAGCAAGCCAGTGGTTGTGGTGGGATCCACACCTGGGATGATCCTGCCCATCACAGTGTTGGTCACACAGCTGCTAATGACCTGTATCCCCCAATTGCCAGTATGACTGATCATGACGTATGGGGAGGGGGAGAGAGTAGGTAGTGAGCACAGAGCGAGATGGGAGGCCACTGTGGTGGTTGTCTGTGAGCACTGCAGCTGATCCGAAGAAGGGGGTGCTGAAAGGGCGAGAGTCAGCAGTAATGGTCCCAGGGAAGGCCATTCACCCACGTGGCTGCCTCACCTGCAGCAGATTGCAACTGGGGTACTGTGTAGCATGTGTAGCATTCACATCAGGCTGCATAGGCAAAAGACACAGTCTGGTCCCCAGACAGAGAGCTGCCACTGGCTTACCCTTATTATCTTTTCTCCTCCAAGATGCCCTTAGAGAGAGGACCACGCTGAAGAAGCCCCCACCATCCAATCTCTGTGGGGAGTGAAGTAAAATGAGGCTTAAGTGATAGTAAGGGAGAGAGGTGGACTGTATGGATGGGGGGGTGTCATAATACTGCCACTTGCAACAGAAGACAGGATCCTATCCTAAACCACCTTGCTACATGACAGGCAAGGAAGGGAATTTGAGATAGGGTGAAGGCAAGCAGAGAAGAAATGGATGGAGACAAGCTGCTTGTCAAGAGCGAGCACAGAAAGTACCACACTGTCACTAGACTCACCAGGCTGCTTCAGCCACCTCAGTGAGGGGATTACACAAAATCCTGGGGGGGGGGGGGTCCCTGAAATATGCCAGAATTGGAGGCCATGGAAATGAAGATGATCCCAGGTCCCACAGTTACAAGCGCTTGCACTTATTCTGCTGCTTCTGCCCTTTTCTGCTTGGAGCACACCTTGGACAGAGAGTTCACCCTCAGCTAGCTACCTAAATATAGGGGTACCTACCCTTTAAGTTCTTGCCACTGGATCTCTTTCTCCATTGGATTCCAGGCAGGAAGGGATAGCTCCTGGGAAACCAGAGTTTATCTGCCCTCCCCTTACTAACTTCCCCATCCCTGATTTATTCCTAGTTGGCTTTTCCTACTCCATAAATTCCCCCTGCTGTGTCACTGCTATCCCATCCTAGCTACAGCCAGATCTCCCATCTCCCCCTTCTCAGCCATAGCCAGCTCGGACATCTGGTTTTCAGCCTGGAATGTGAGGCAGGGTGAGGCCCAGCTCCTGGCACCTCAGAGGAGGAAAAAAAAAGACTCCAACTGTCAAAGTCCCTTCCATTCAATTTTTACTAGAAAAGATATTATTTCTTCTTCTTTGCAACTTTCTTTTTTGATTAAAGTGAGCCTTTACAGTTTAAAGCAAAACCTGTGTGCAAGGCATACTGATCAAACAGGAAGATTCAGTAATACTGACATTAATGTCTGTTTCTGCCTGGGATATCACTTTAGAGAAGTCACTTTTGCATTTCTGCTTCTCCTCCAACACTTTGTTTTCCATTTGTGTGTCAATTAACTGTTCACTGATGAAACAGCTGAAACATTAAATACTGCCTGTGTACTCAGACTACTGTAGCTTGGAAACCACGAAAACTGACGGAGACACCCAGCCCATAGGGCTCTGTCCAGAGAACCATTCACACATTCACACTCTCCTTAGTGAATTTATCGCCTGTGCAGTCATGTCAAAAAACTGTTTTTATGCTTGCTTCTGTGCACAGTGCAGAGCAAACATATTATGGCAATCCGTACAGTAGGGGCTGCAGAAGTGTGTCAGTGTAGCATCCGGTGCAGTGCCAGCTGCAGGAGGCTGGACAATAATAGCTCAAACAGAGGCAGACCACGATGGTGCTCAGTCTAGCCTGGCTTATGGATGGAAACGTATTTATTATTTATTTAGTTTTTGTTGACCGAAAAAAGGAGGACTAGACAATTCTTCCTATTTTCAGCCTCATCCCAGGGGAAGGGGATACAGATGGATGCCAGCTGACATTGAACCAGATGAAGCTGTTGATGGTATTTTTAGTGAATGGAGAAAATTTGGCCAATGCATGGGGAAATTCCCCAACTCTTTTCAAGAAGTTCCGTGGGATCTTTAACATCCAACTAAGCTACCACCAGCACAGGCAGATGGGACCTCAGTTTAACATCGTCTGAAAGATGGCACCTCAGGAGTGCAGCACCCCCCTCATGCTGCATTACAGTGTCGGTATTGGGATCTAGCCCAAGTGCCTGGTGTCAGGACAGAACCCACAGCCTTGGTGGCCTGGTAGCGCTGAGGGTTGAGGCGCTGGATGCCACACCTCACTCCATGCCGGCAACCTGGGTTCGGGAACGAGCCCGGGCCATTGGGGGTCGGCAGGGGAGGGAAAGGATTGAGCGTCCAAGGGTCAGCTCTCCTTTCCCAGGAGGGAGGGGGACACATACTCGGCAGCTGTCTGGCCTCTGGTGGAAGCCAGAGGCATAGAGCACAAGCGTATACAGGGGATTGGGAGTGGGTGACATCGGCAGTGATGCCTTGACGTTGGGGCACACACCACACCCACAGAAAAAAATTAAAACAGAAAATACCCCGCAGCGCTCCCGGTAGATGGAGCACCAGGCCACGATCTCCAATGCCCCTGCCTGACCTGGTACCAGCATCCCGATGAAAAAACAAGAAGGACTTCAGGGGTGGCCCAGCCTCGTGCCCGCCTAGGGGATATAGCCATGGCTACATGGGGGATGGACTGCACCAGGGCTCCAGGTAAGAGGGCAGAGACTAGAAGGCCATAGGTGTCTCCTGAAGAGTGGGAGCGCTCCGGGTAGGGGGAGAATAAAGAACAAGTAAAAAAAAAAAAAACAGGAACCCACAGCCTTCTGATCTTCTGGTCTCAGAGGTGAGTGTGCAACCTGCTGAGCCACTGTCATTGATAAACTGGCTCCTTAAGGGTCTTAGGAATAAGTTTTTTATTTATTTATTAGGATATCAGATAACACTTTTGAGCCAATGCTCATTTACAAAGGTTCCACATCAGGAAATACAAGAAATGACAAAAGAGATACAGACTTGTCCACAGTTACAGACATCTGGTAGTGCACACAATCAGAAGCAGTCAAAGACATTGTCAGATAATGCATGTACATATATCAACCTGCAACACAATAACAGTAGGCATTGTACAATGTATATGGAACAAGAAACAGAGAACCTGCACCTGCTTAAAACTACAAACAATGTTTGTGCTCCAAAATTACACCAGCCAGAGAAGCTTGTATATAATGAATCAAGCTTTATTCCATATAGACAGTGTCAAAAAAGGACTCACATAATGAATAATGTCCCAGAATCCAAGTTCATGATTCAGCAGAGTCCATATAGTCCATTAAATCCATAAATACCAAGACAACAGAAAAATGGCTGGTTAGTGTCCCAACAAGAGCAAGAGCTGAGGGTCGCTCCCACGTGATGTCACCTGACGTGTTTCGCATGTAGCTTTTTCTGCTGGATCATGAACTTGGATTCTGGGACATTATTCATTATGTGAGTCCTTTTTTGACACTGTTTATATGGAATAAAACTTGATTCATTATACGAGCTTCTCTGGCTGGTGTAATTTTGGAGCACAAACATTCTTTGTAGTTTTAGAGCAGGTGCAGGTTCTCTGTTTCTTGTTCCACATTTACTTTTTGAACCTAGCACTGCTCGCTCCTTTGTGCAGTCCTTTCCTCCCTCTTGCTATTGCACAATGTATGCCTAGAGGAGAAATGCTGTGGTGGTAAGTGCAGAGATATGAGGGGTAGGGTGGGAGAGAGGCAGGAAGGGAAAAGTAGCTCAGGGAGCATTGTCAAGGGTGGAAAAGGATAATAAAGGAGGTAGTAGTGTAGGAGAGGAAAAAAGGGAGCATAGGAGTAAAAGGAGGGAGGTAGGGAGAAGGGGAAGAGGGTAGAGAGTGAGGCATGGGAGGGGAGGAGAGTATGGGTGAAGTGGATGAGGAAGAGAGGGGGAGAGGGTGAGGGTGGGAGTTGGAAGAGAGTTGGGGAAATGGAGCAAAATTAAGGGAGGGAGGAGATGCTGAGGACATATGCTAGGGTAGGAGTGGAAGAATTAGAGGGGGCAGGGTGTAGAACTAAGGAGGGAGAAAGAATAGCAATAAGTGAAACTTTAATGGAAGGGGGTGAGGGGAGGTCTTAGAGTGGGGTGAGGTAGGGGAAAAAATGGAACCGGCTAGGAGAAGCAATCACAGGAGGCACTGGCTACCAAATGCTTGCAAAGGGAGTGCTTAAAACCTACTAGTGAGGCAATGTGGGAAATTTCTGACAGGAGAGAGTTGAACCAGCAAGAGGCTCTGACAGTGTAGGAGTGTTGACCTTGTGTGGTCCGGGACTCGGGAATGGTAAACGTTTGACACTCAGATCTTTTGGTTAGATGGGAGATACCATAGGGGTCAATAGGGCCTGAACCCCAGCGGGCATGAGACCCACAGCAGTCTTCTTTGCTAAAATATAGGTCTGGTACTTACGCCTGCCCGTTAGCTTGAGCCATTCTGCCTGTTTGTAAATACCGCAAGTGTGGGCTAGGCAGCTGGAAGCGGTGAGTAGATGACAAGCCTTGTTTAGTGCTACAGTAATGCACCGGAGGGCGGTGTCAGTAGCTGATCCGTAGACAACAAGCCCATAGTTGATGACTGAGATCACTGAGCTCTGAATAGCAAGATTTAGGGCTTCAGCTGTAAAGCAGTGCTTATGTTTATACAATAGCCCTAGATGGGTATTCACGGTTTTGGCAACGTGATCAATATGATTGGTGTAAGCAAGAGTGCAGTCAAGGGTCACACCCAAATATTTAAATTGATGGACTGGCTCCAGAGTAGTGCCTGACATGTTTTTCTATTGTTAGTTCTTGTCCTTTGTGCTTGATGTGGGTTCCGTGAAACAACATTGATTTGGTCTTTTTGTAATTAAGGATGAGCTTATGCGATTTAAACCAGGTTTCAGCTTCTGCGAAACTATTCTGTAGCTGAGCCTGTAGAGAGGATGGGTCTGGGTGTCAGGTGTAGATCACTGCGTCATCCACATACAGTAGTATTCTGTCATGGTAGGAGGCAGGGAGAGTTTTTAAAAATATGCTGAAAAGCAAAGGGCCCAAAATGGATCCTTGAGGGACTCCAGATTGGACCGGGAGAGAGAGGTAAAGAGAGAATCACCAATCCTGATCTGTTGGAAGAGGTCACTCAGATAGCTTTGGAACCAGTGGGTCATGTCTGAAGAGAGTCCGAGAAGAGATAGTTGTTCCATCAGCAGAGTGTGGTTTACCATGTCAAACACCTTTGTCAGCTCAATGAAAGTCGTGCCAACCACTTGACCAAAGTCAAAAGCATTGTGAATATGATGTAAATTCAAGGAGGGCAGTTGTCGTGCTGTGCCCTTTAAGAAAACCATGCTACTGGGGACATTGCAGGTTATATTTTTCAAGGTATTCACCAAGCTGCTCCTCAACTATTCATTCCAAGTCTTTGGAGAGGGGAGGAAGAATGGAGATTGGCCTGTAATTGCTGGGTAAGGCCTTGTCACTGCTTTTGTGAATTGGAGTAACCACAGCAGCTTTCCATTTTAGGGGGAAATGGGAGTACATAAGGGAGCGGTTAAGGATTTTGGTGAGCGGAGTCAGGACTTCATCAATGGTGAGGGCGAGAAGTTTCAGATCAAGTGTGTCAGCACTGAGTCTGGACCTACCAAGAACTTTAAGTAGGTGTTTTTTTGCTAGATTCTCAGGGATTGCTTTGAAATAAAACTGTGGATGCCCCTGTGACCTACCTGTTTTGTCCAGGGAAATTGTGTCAGGGGTTGGAGCAATGAAATTTCTGGGCAGCATGTGACTAAGGTCCTTGAAGGTCGAGTTAAAGGCATTTGCCATGGTTACATGTTCCAGGGAGGAGGTGCCGTCAATGTTAAGCATAATGGGTGCCCTTTTGAGTCCTTGCCAGTGACTTCCAAGAGGTTGGTCCAGAATTTTCTCCCATCTTTCCATGTGCTGGGCAGGGCTCTGTTACAGTAACCAGCTTTCTCAAGGTGAATGGCTCTAGTGCAGGCGTTTCTTGCTGTTTTGTATGCCTGGGTGGTGGCCTGGAAGCATGATGATTTGGCTTGATACCAGAGGTGGTCCAGGTGCTTCATTTGTTTAAGAAGGTCTGGGGTGAACCATGAGTTGTGGACACTCTTGATTTTACGCTTTTTGAACGGGGCATAGGCATCACAGGCAAAGTTGATACTGGAGATGAAGTACTCAAGAGCAGTATCAACATTTGGGGCTGTGTTGACTGGATTCCAGTCATGAGCCCTGAGAAGAGTCTTGAGGGACCTAAGGCTACCAGGAGCCAGTACACAGCTGTTTATGGTTTTTGGAGGAGGTTAGAGAATTTGTTAGTCTGGGTGCACAGGACTGGGGAATGGTCAGTTAAGGAGTCTGGGAGTACTTTGGCATGTGTGATGTGCTTGGGTGGGTTGGTGAGCACCCAGTCCAGAAGAGTGCTAGTCCTTGTTTTATAGTTCAGTCTGGTGGGTGAACTTACCATTTGCGAGAAGTTGGCTGCGGAGAAAGCATCCTTATAGCTGTTCACATTGGGGGCCAGCCAATTGACATTGAAGTCCCTAAGCAATATTAGCTCTGTGTTTTGATTGAGGAGGTTAATGCAGTCCAAGAGGGAGGGCAGGCCCTGACTAGTCAGTTTGGGTGGTATATAGACTGAGGTCACAGTAAGGGCCTTCTTGTGCACGCCTTGCAGTACCTTGGCGGCAAGAACCTGAATGTCATTCCCAGTAAACGGTGTGTACAGAATATGTCCCGTAAGTGACTCCTTTAGGTAGCATGCACAGCCCCCTCCTTTCTTTGATTGCCTGTCCTGTCTGACACTGTAGCCAGGAATGCAGATTGCGGAAGCGGGGATCTTAGTGGAGAGCCATGTCTCCACCATGGATAAAATGTCTGGATTATGTTGGGAAATCCAGGCAGAGAGGATATCAACTTTAGTGATGAGGCTGCAGATGTTACTGCAGTCTAGGGAGAAGGTCCCACTCTTGCAGGTACCCCTAGCACCAAACAGTGGTGTGCCAGGGTTAGGGTGTATGTTTCCAGAGATAAGTAACAACAGCAAAACTAAACATTTTAGGGAGGCTGTGAGGTGCTTCCTTTTTGGCAGCAGATCATTTTTTTTGAGAGGCAGGTCACAATGTGTTGTTGGGAAGAACAGAGGTCAGTAAGAGTGATGAGCTAATAAGCAGAGGAGTAGGATTGGTGTGTGGGAGAAGAAGCCAGAAGTGGAGGGGTCCAGGTGGGAGCTGTCTAGCCAGAATCAGGGTGCTGTGGCTAGGAGATGTCCCATAAGAGGAGTGTGGCAATTCTTTTAAAAGGAAAGGAGGCATATTTTGTATGGGTTGGCCATCACAGCCAGAGAGAGAGGGAGGGTAGGGTAGCCAAGATAAGCATACATAGCATGGTACTGATCGGTCCCACAATGTATGTTAAGCATGACCCCAAAGGGTGTGTCACAGGAACACTGTATAAGTCCTTTATGAGTCTAAAAGGGGCTGAGTCAATTTCCAGCCAATGGTGACAAAGAGAGAGAAGGAGGGTAAGCTTTAATTGTACTTAATAGAGGTCGGAGTTGGACAGAGTGGGTGGGACGAAAAGCCCTGGCTTGTTTGCTGCTTCCGGGCAGAAGTCCGTACCTATAGCTGCTTCAGTGACCAGAATTCGAACCACTGTAGTGGTTAGGATCAAATTCAGGTCCAGGGCCAACACTCGAGGGTGAGAGTGGTCTGCGTAGAGCACAGGCTGCAGCAGCTCACCACTGGAAGTATGGCTTTCAAGGCTTAGTGTAGCTGAAAAGATAAAGCCATGCCAATCATGGTACAACTTTATCTTTTCATGTACAAGACACCACCCAGCAGCCAGCTGAGCTCCCTCATGCTCAGCCTGCTCTTTGTCCCCCAACTGTCCCATGATCCCAACCCGTTGCTTGCCATAGGGTCAGAAGCTCTTGTTCTGTGTTCTGCTGTCACCCCCCCCCCCCACCATGATCACTTCTCCCTGGGGTCAGAATCTGTCATGCTGTGTTCTGGTGTCAGCACAACCCCCTTCCCCAGTCACTTCTCTGCCTCCCCCATTTTGCTTATTCTTTTTTGTTTGAGTGACTATGAGGCACTGAAAAAGGCAACAGCCAAGAAATTCCTGCTGCAGCATTTCAGTCTACTGGTCCCTCCTGACATTGTTTTTCTTTTTGTTTTTCCGCTGCCCTTCTATCTTGTTCTTACATATGTTTCTATTTTGTTTAATGTTTTCTGCTGGCTCATATTTACCACTTAACCTGGGGAGAGCAGAGTCCAGTCTGTCTGAAGTAGCTTGAAATGTTCACTGTGTCATATGAGGCAGGGCTGCGAAAATCCATTCTCTTTCAACTGCTCCTTGTCCTCCCCCTCTCCTCCACTTCCAACCTGTTGCTTCTCTCCTGCCCATCTTTCTTGATCTTCGAAGATCTATCTTCACCATGGATTCACACTGATGGGTTCTGAGCTGGAGGCGCTAGGACCCTTAGGGAGCCAGAACTTTACAGGAGGGCAGGTGCCATGACAGGCTGCGTGGCACTGTGATACGAGCTTGTGCTGTATGGCTTACCCTAGCACCAGCCCTCAAATGCCCCAGTTCCTTTTTTCCCAGCCATTGAGTGTGCCTCAGTGATGACATCGCTCACCCGCCAGGAGTCAGATCTTCATATCTATATGACGACAGCATTCAGTTCAATCCCTTTTAGTTGTTTTAACCAGTGTTTGTTATTTTTATGTCAGTTTAGTTTTAGGAAAAAAAAACTTTTCCTGTCAGTTTCTCTTAGCCCTACCAAACAATGGTCCAAGGCCATGGACAGCAATGCTGTTGGTAGGGAACCTCTTCAGGCTTGCTGCTCCAGCAGCAGGGCCATGTCAGGTCCACTTTCTTTGCTGAGGTAAGGTTCTGATGACAGGTGATCCTGTGTTCAGGAGGGAGGACAGCCCTTCCATAAACACAAAAAGATGTGGGCTCATTCCTGATCCCGATCGGGGACCCGGTACTGCTCGACCTCGAATTCCTCCTCTTCCCATTGAAAGGGGAAGAAATGGTACTGCTAAAGGTCGTCCTCTGGTAGGTCTGCCACAATGTCTTTTAGGTCTGGGAGTAGTATGCCCTCTCCGGCCCCATTGGTATCCCCAATGACTCCTGCTGGCTATCATTCAGGATCTCGGGCCCGGAGCCCCTCAATGTCCTCTTATAGGGATTCTAGTAGGCAGTTTCACCACAGAGTAGTTCTTATGGAGCAGTGGGTACAGTGTCTGGTACAGTGTCTGGCTGATTTTACCCTTCTTAAACTGGTTCTGGGCTCTTTGGCACCAAGGAACTGGTGATGTAGTCAGGACATTCTAGCCAGGTACAGCATCTGACTTCAACAATGGATCCTGATCCCTTGTGGGTGACCATGCTACCGATACCGGTTCCACTAGTCGTACCCCCTCACAGTGTCACTGTGTTGGGACCAGCCTAGGTGCCTTCTCCTGTCACTTCTGTGCTGGCTGAACTTACACTGCGGGTGGCACCAGGTTTGGCACTGGGTTCAGGCATCCTTGGGTCTGTCCAGAAGGCATGCTCAGCCTTCAGTGTCGAGGTATTCCTCAGCGCCAGGCACAGTCACCTTGAGGTGCCATCCCTGGTGCTGGCTTCTTTGCTGCCACCACTGGTGCCGGTTCCTGCTGGGCTGGTGCCAGCTACTGTGTTGACTCCTCTGCCAGTGCCGGTATCACCTGTCTTTCCGACCTCTAGAGCTGGGCTAGCCATTCCTAGGTCCACTCCTTTCCCACCTCCTCTTTCAGATGAGGAGTTGGAGGGGGATGAGTCTGACTCCAACCTCATTATTTCTGAAGGCAATGACGATGACTCCTTTTACAGCCTGGATAACCCAATGTCAGACCCTCCTCCTGTTCCAAAGGAGGACATTTTTCCCAAGCTTTGCTTCACAGTATGCATGCAACCATTGCCTTCAAGACTTCTGACACTGACCCAGGAAAATGGATCCAGCTGGAGTGGCTCAGTGCTCCCAATATACTGGTCAACCTCATACCTCCTGTGCCACCTGCCTTAGAGACACTCTCAGACGCAGTGTGGGCCAGGTCTGCATCCATTATGTCTGTCTACAAGCAGATAGATCATAAGTATACTGCTCCTAAAGCCAGACCAATCCTAACTTTCCATTCTATTCCTGATAAGACTGTCATTCTGGCCGAGAATGATAAGGCCATTCTTCCTCAAGAGGCCACAGCGCATCCCATCAATCAGGAGTTGCGCAAAATACACATGATGGGAAAAAGGGATTTTGCAGCAGCTACCCTTAGTATATGGATAGCTAGCTATCAAGGGCATTTCTCCAAGTATGAGTATGCCATTTGGACCTCTGTGCAGTCATGTCAAAAAACAGTTTTTATGCTTGCTTCTGTGCACATGTGCAGAGCAAACATATTGCGACAATACAGAGAGTAGGGGTTGCAGAGGCGTGTCAGTGTAGCATCCGGTGCAGTGCCAGCTGCAGGAGGCTGGACACTAACAGCTCAAACAGCTGCAGACCACGATGGTGCTCAGTCTAGCCTGGCTGATGGATGGAAATGTATTTATTATTTATTTAGTTTTTGTTGACCGAAAAAAGGAGGACTAGACAATTCTGCCTATTTTCAGCCTCATCCCGGGGAAGGGGATACAGATGGATGCCAGCTGACATTGAATCAGATGAAGCTATTGATGGTATTTTTAGTGAATGGGGGAATTTGGCCAGTGCACCGGAGAAATTCCCCAACTTGGACTGTAGGGGGCTTGGCTGTTGCTCTGGAATGGCCACTCGGAGTTCGGCATCGGACGGTGCAGATGTGCTGGAGGTTGGGGAGCCGGTCTCGTTCTCTACTTCACCTCTACAAGAGACTGAGATGGAAAACGGCAGCACTAATGATCCTTTATGTTAAGAGAGTGGTCAAAACTTAAAGATAACTTATTGTATCAAGAAGTGCAAGATCAGCAAAGAGCTCCTTGTGTGCAGTTGATGTTACCCACCAAATTCAAAAGAACTGTTCTCAAAGTTCTCCATGATGATATGGGCCATCTGGGAAGTGAGCATATACTAGATCTGGCTCTCTGTCAGTTCTACCAGCCTAGAATGGGAAATGATGTTGAGCAGTACTGTAAACATTGTCGCAGGTGAGTCCAAAGAAAAGCTTTGCCACAGAAAGGTGCACCTCTGTTGAATATTGCAACAGGTGCCCCCATGGATCTGGTCTCTATAGACTTCTTCAACCTTGAACCTGATTCAAAAAATATCTGTAACATCTTGCTAGTCACAGACCATTTTACTCGATACGTCCAAGCATATCCAACAAAGGACCAAAAGACTTCGACAGTAGCCAAGGTGTTGGTGGAAGAGTTCTGCATCCACTATGGGGTGCCACTGAAGATCCATTCTGATCAAGGCTGTGATTTTGAGAGCAGGCTTATCAAAGAGATGATGTCTTTTTGAGGAGTTCCTAAATCTACAACCACACCCTATCATCCCCAAGGTGATCCTCAGCCAGAAAGGTTTAACCGTATGCTGCTAGACATGTTGGGTACCCTGGAGCCAAAAGACAAGAATAGGTGGAGTCAGCAGGTTAGCACCCTGGTCCATGCCTGCCACTGCACCAAAAGTGATGCTACTGAGCTCTCCCCCTATAGCCTGATGTTTGGGAGAGAAGCCCAGCTCCCAGTCAACTTGTGTTTTGGGGTATCAGCAGATGGTACCAAAGCTAATAACTACCTGCAGTACCTCCATATAATCAAGGAGTAGTTAAATAAAGCCTACAGGTTAGCTGCTGAGGTGACTGCTAAAAGGAATCAAGCAAACAAGGAATGACATGATACATGGGTGAAGGCACAAGAGCTATTACCTGGGGATATAGTACTGTTATGTAGTCTGGGGATTCCAGGAAAGCATAAAATAGTGGACAGATGGGGTAGCACACCCTATGTAGTGATGGAAAAGTCTGATGGACTTCCGGTGTACAAAATAGGGCCTGAAGGAGAATCCAATGGATATAAAACTATCCACCACAATCACTTGCTGCCAGTTGAAGACAAGGTGATCAGTATTGTACAGGACAAGCCTGACCCTCCTAAGCCACCTGTGGCCTGAGCTGCTGCTCACAGAGATCAGAATAAACAAAGCACTGATCAACCTGAAGCTGGCCCTGCCAACATAGATGAGGCAACAGAGAATGACAATTGAAATTCTGAGTCAGTGGAAGAAGTCTGCCACTATCTTGCATACTTTTACCCAACTCTGGAGCTGACCAGGTTATTTCAAGGGGCACCTAAGACACTAGAAACTGTGACAGGTACATCTACTGCAGAACTGTCTGTTCCAAGTCAAAATTCAGACACATCTGTGGACTCTGGCCATGTAACTGAAACTGTATCCCTAGATGAGAGGTCTACATCTGAGGAGATAATGGTACAAGACAGTGGAGAGCCTGCTGAATCTGAACCAGCCAAGCCTGAACAGGTAGAATCTGAAATAGCAGAACCTGAAGTGATAGAATCAGAGGAGGCTGAACCCCAAGAAGTGTCAGAGGAATCAGAAACAAATAATGAGTCAGAGGAAGCAGTCCCAAACCAAACACCAGAGGAGATTGTGGTGCCCACTTTGCCTGAGGATGCTTCATTGCTGGACAATGAACAGGGAGAAGCTAACCCTGATGCCAAAGAAGAAGTGTAAGTGCCATTAAGACACTCTGTGAAAGAACTATTAAGCCTCTGCTAAAACTCATGACTCTCCCGGGGCTCCGACTGACTTTCCTATCTATGTAGTACATAAAGGTGTATATGTCACCCCAAAGTCACTGCCAAAAATGTGTACGTGCTCTGTTAGTGCCAAACCACCCAGGCCAGATAAAAAGGTTGCAAAGCACAAAAGGCAGGTTGAAAGCCTGTACTAATGTTAAAGTGTTTTCCCTAAACACTGGCTGTAGTGTAAATGAAAAAGGTACATATGCTTATTGGTGCACCAACTAATATGACAACAGTCAAATGTGAAAAAAAAATCTTCTATTACTGGTAGCTGTATATAGTTTGTCTATTCTAAAGGCAATTAATTGCTGTGGTAGTTAGAAGACAGTTGTTAGAAATGTAAAAGGTACAGTATGTCAGAAATACCAAGGTTTAATGTTATATTCACCAGGTCTCTGTTAATGGACTTGGCACGGATGCCAAGCATTTAAGGCAGGGGGGAGTGTAACCCACCCAATGGGTGGGATTTACCTTGTTGCCCCTGGGGTTATGTCCCATTTCTCCTGTCACCCCCTGGCACCAGTCTGGGTCCTTGGGTTCTCCATCCAGCCCCTGTTGTTGCTTGGTCATTTGGGGGTGCTGGAGGAGCCAGTCGCAAGATCACCTCATAGTTCCTTGCACTTTAAATGTGCAGCTGGGGCTGTGCATGTGCATTAGCACCTTGCTGCTTTCTCTCCACTGTAGCGGCCAAAGAATTGCCTCTCCGGTGGTCTCAACCCCCAGGATATATTAGTCAGGGCTTGGACACACAGAAGAGGTGCCCCAAAAGAGTCTTGGCTGTTTATTTAAAGAGAGCCAATGGCACTACAGAATGGGGGATCTGCATATTAATGAGCGGCTATATAAATATTAATGTGCTGTCTGGCTGTCTGGGGATGCTGTGTATTGGAGCCAATGACAGGCAGGGGAAAGAATCTATAATTACAATTATTGTGCACACTTTACATTGGACAAAGGCTTCTATAGGACAATGGGGCAACTGTTCATAAAAACTGTATTGTTTGGCTGCAAGGACTCTCAAAAGTGGGGACTGCTGCATAGACTATATCAAACTGTTGTGATAGCAGCCATCTTTGCTTCTTTGACCCCCAGTGCCAGCCAATCAAGGACTTAGGAGCCCCAAAACAGTTGAAATGACTGCTGGGAAAGGTGTGATCTCTGTTCTAGGCACCTAAAACTAATAACCAATCAATAATCGAAAGGGGCTAATGTTTAATAATTTGTCTGATGGACAGCACGATTCAACCAATCGGATGCTAGGATTTTCTATGTGAAACCCCAGGGACTTTTGCAATTTGGGGCAGTCTGGCTTGGGCTCTCATTGAGTCAAGGAGCTCATTTTCTGAGTTGGAGAAAAGCTTGGAAATCAGCCTATGTTTTTTGCAGTTGAACACCTGAGAAATTTGGCAAAGGTTTTTTCTGTGTTGGAGAACCAGTGTGTGCAGTGAACCTGCAGCAGCTGAGGAACCCTAAACTTGTTAAAGAGGGTTGGTGAACTGTGTATGCCAGGTCCTGAAGTTGGCAACTTGGTCTGAAGCGGAACAAAATTGTGGAGAAAGTCTGCAAGTATCTAGTGTTCAGGAACCTGCCTGCTTTACTGAAAATCAGCTGTATAAAGGTGGAGCAACCACCCAAGAGATTGTATGCTGCTAGCCAGTAGCCACTAGCAAGGTGGACTTCAAAGGAACTCTTGCTGCACCACAGAGCTGATAATCCAAGTTCAGGCAGAAGACAGAGACTACAATCCGCAGAGCCACAACTTGGAGCCAGTAGGGGAACTGCTAACCATTATCAAGTGGGGTGGATTGGGCTGCAGAGAGCCATGTGTGCATGCCTGAGTCCTGGGGCACTCTGGACCCATTTGAGGAGCCAGACCAAGGGGTCATTCCTGGGTCTGGGCTCACTTGAGGACCAAGAAGCCTTGCATTGGGCTCCTTTTCTCCAGCCTGCCTACAGACCAAATGTGACAAGCTGCTAGACTCTGCAACCAAGTCAAAAGGTGGAAAGCTACCAGACCCTGCTACTTCATCCAGCCCTTTCCATTGTCCATGTACTCTGCCGCCCCCTGGCACCATTGTCCTTCTCCCTCAAGCCCACTGAGCAGAACCTGAGATCCAGTGTCTACAGAACCATGAGTAACACAGGGTTTGCCCTGACAGGGGTGAGGGGGGTCTAGTGTTAAGTTGTTTGCAAGTGTAAAGTTGTTTAACTTCTACAAACTCAAAGTGCTTCAAGGGCCCCAATGCCGGCCAACCCATGGCAACATACAGGCCTGCACCAGTCCCTGGTACCCAAATAAACTACTGTGGGCACTGGTACCAGTGGGGAGGAGGTTTAATGTGCTGTGGGGAAGTGGGCACTGTTGCTAAAACCTATTGTATATCAAAAGTACAATTCCTTTTTCTGCTCCACATTCCCCTTTCCCTCCAATAAAAGATTTATGGTTGCTGATGTTAAAAGTGGTTGTAAGCATATTATTAGGTACATTCTTTAATTATATGTGTTTTACAGTATTGCTAAACAGAGTGGTATTTTGTGTGTGGGGTGACTGGACGTGGAGGTGGGTATGCACTGCATCCCAGAGGGTTATTTATTTATTTAAGAGATTTACCAGATAAGCATACTGAGCAGGAATCCACTCATTTCCAGATGCGACCTGGAGTTATATACTTGAAAATACAAAATACAAAGGTTCATAGGCAATGGTGCCTGCAACAGGTACATAACGGTGCATACAACAGGTGCAAATAGGTACATAAAGGGGTGAAACATCAGGTCCAGAGATGTTACAGGCTGGACTTATGGATTTGTTATTTAGATTACAAGTTTAGTGCAGAGAGTATGAGTTGCTATAACAATCATTGGGGTCTATGACCGTAGTACATTACAGACAGTGAACATAGGGAAAACTCAATAATATTCAGTTGTTTGGATAATTGCTCCGTTTATGGCACATTTTAATGCTTCTTGATATCAGATCTGGCCTGCAGGTTGCAGCTACATATGTCTGAGAAGTGGGCCTGAAGGAGAGTTTTCAAGGTCTTTGGGGTAGAGGACTGCCTGATTTCTGCCGGGAGGTCATTCCAGAGTTTGGGCAGTCTGTATATGAAAGCTGATTGGTCCTTTGAGGTGTGTATGAAAGGGTTTGTAGAAGTTTTGAGGTCAGTGCCTGCTTAAGGAAGTAGGCCGGTGGGTTGAGTTGACAGGTGGAACTGAGATATGTGGGGAGGAGTTGGACCAGTGCTTTGCTGCGAGATGGCGCGGTGAAGCTGGCGCCTGAAGTGCAGCGATGGGAGGCTAAAAGGCGTTATATGAGTCCTTGATGGTGGTGGTAGGGGCATTCAAGGATAAGCCGACAGAAGGAGTGAAAAGGGGTCCAAGCTGGCCAGGGTGGATGGAGGGGCTGCGCAGTAGACCACATCTCCGTAGTCGAAGATTGGGAGAATCATTTTGTGTACTAGCTCTCCTGGCCGAGGTAGTTAGGCATCCTTTGTTGTGGTAAAGTGCTCCTAGTTTAGGGTGTAGTTTTTTCTGGAGGGAGTCAATGTGGACGGAGAAGTCCAAGTGGTGATCAAGCCATACACCCAGGTACCTAAAGGAGGTGCAGGATTCCAAGGTGGTTCCATCCAGCGTATGAAAAGTGGGGGGAGCAGCTAGTCGGGAGAGTCTGGGCTGTGTGCTGAAAGTTATGGATACGGTTTTCTTAGCATTTAGGACAAGTTGGTTGGAACTAAGCCAGGTTAGGACGGCATCAAAATCCTGCTGTAAGGCAGAGTTTAGAACCTCATTTGAGGGGCCGGAGGTGTACAGAACGGTATCGTCAGCGTACATTTGAATAGCTGAGTTTGGGCAGGTCAGTGGGAGGTCGTTTAGAAATATGGAAAAGAGAAGAGGGCACAGGACGGAGCCCTGGGGGACCCCCATGGCGACTGGGAGTGAGGGGGATACTTGAGGGACAATTTTTACTGCTTGTTTCCTGTCAGATAGGTAGGCTTGGAACCACCTGGTGGCTAGATTGGATAGGCCTGCATCATACAGTTTTGAGATGAGTTTGGGGTGGGAGTTGGTATCAAATGCCTTTGCCAGGTCAATGAATATGGTCGAGGTGAGGAACCCTTTATCCATGCCTGAGCCAATATCGTTAGTGAGTCTTAGCAGCGCAGTGATGGTGGAGTGCGATTTGCGAAAGCCTGACTGGTAGGGGGTGAAAAAGTAACTAGTGTCAAGGAATTGTGTGAGTTGAGAGAGGGCTAGTTTTTCATGTAGCTTGGCAACAGTGGGGAGGAGGGATATAGGGTGGTAGTTTCTGGGCTCAGATGGGTTGCCACCCTTTGGCAGCGGGATGACTATTGCCTCCTTCCAAACTGTTGGAATTTGTGCTGAGGAGAAGGAGCGGTTTAGGAGATCGGCTAGGGGAGCTGCAATGGCAGGGGCAGATAGGTATAGGAGTTTGGCATCCAATCCTAGTGGGCATTTTCCTTTATTGGAGTCTAGGGAATGTAGGGCGGCTAGGACTTCTGTAGTGGAGACTGGTCGGAAGGAGAATTTGGTGGCGGGGGGGAAGTGGGGTGCGCGTGGGGTTTTGGTGCGGGTGAGATGATTTGTGGGTTTTTTAGTAGAGATTTAGCACAGTTGGTAAAAAAGTGATTGAAAGTAGTGGCAACTTCACTTGGCTCAGGTACGTTTCTGCCCTGAATGGTTAGGGTAGGGGTGGGCGGCTGTATAGGGGAAGTGAGCAAGGTTTTAATAGATTTCCAGAAATTGGATGGGTGGTTAAGATTGGAGGAGAGAGCCGCTTGGAAGAAGTTCTTTTTAGCCTGCCTTATGACTTTGGTACACTTGTTATGGAGGGTAAGGTAATGTTGCAGGGATTCAAGGGTCCCTGTTTTCCTTCATTTTTTCCAGGCCTGGTCTCTTGCGCGACATCTGGAAATAATGTCGGCAGAGACCCAGGGGAGATGGATTTCACTTACCCTTTTGCTTCTCAGGGGGGCGTGATAGTCCCAGACCGCAAGAATTTGATTTCTGAGCATGTCAAAAGCATGATCAATGGTAGGTGCCAGTTTGATGAATGACCATTCGGCAGAGGCGAGGGTCATTTAGTAGAGAGGTGAGGCAGAGAGAATTGTATGAACACGTGTCCTAGGTGGGAGGTGATTTGTTGGTCTGTGCACCTTTCTGATCACATAGATCATATGGTGGTCACTCAGTGAATCTGGTAGGAGGCCAGCTTTAGTGATTCTGTGTGGGTGTGTTGTAAGAGCCCAGTCCAGGAGGGAGTGGTTTTGGGATTTAGGGTTGAGGCGGGTGGATTCCTCAATCTGTTGTGAGAGGTTAAGGGCTTTGATCTTGCTGCTTAGTTTTGAGCAGCCTTTATCTAGCCAGTTGTAATTAAAGTCCCCAAGGATGTAGAGCTCTCTAGTAACAGCCATATCTTTAAGAGAGGCTAGGAGGTCTATGATGGTAATTGCTGGGGTGGCAGGGGCGCAGTATAACCCTGCCACATACACTGGTGAGGTATGCGGCAGGACAAGTTTAATCATCCTGGTTTCAATATGTGGAGTGGGACCTGGGAGCTGGACAGGGGTGTATTGGAGCTCATTTGATATATACATGGCAATGCCCCTGCCTTTCTTGTTGCCTAGTCTGTCTTGCCGTATAATTGTGTAGCCGGGCACGACTACTTCAGAGTCATTGTGCTGGGGTTTTAACCATGTTTCAGATATTACACAAATGTCTGGTTTGAGGATTTGTGCAGTGACTTGCAGCTCCGGGACTTTATTCAGTAAGCTGCGGATGTTGAGGTGGATTAGGCTAAGTCCTTTGGCAGTTTTAGGGGGGGGTGGGTCGGAGGTCCCGGTTAGTTTCAACATCACCTGCCAGAAAGAGCATCAGGGTGAGGTATTGTAGGGTGGTAAGCCATTTACTTCTAGTTTTAAATTTGGGGTTGGAGAGAATCGGGTGCAGTTTGATGTAGACTTCGCTAGGCTACTTAGGGCAGCTAGGCGTGGGGTGAATTGGGGGGGACGACGGGGGGGCATGAAAACCATCCAGGATATGGTGTGTGAGCCGGGCGCTGTTTGGTGGTATTTAGGGGACATGGGTGGGTCGAGACAGAGCTAAAGATTAAGAGATTTGGGTCATTTTGGGGCTGGGTGGCTGGGGGTAGCAATATAAGAGGAGTGGCAATGGTTAACAAGATTAAAATGAACAGGAGCATGATTGAGGAGATTCTTTTTTTTTTTGCAGTAATAAGCTGTAGTTAGTGATAGCGGCCACTACTGGTCAGATCTGATAACCTGCAGATCTGAAAGTGGGCTGATAGGTTTTTGAGAGTCACCTGACCTCTCAGCTTCCTATATATTGGACTGTCGACCAAGGGTGGTGGTGGTGGGGAGCTGGCACGCAGCGCCAGAGGGGCAAGACCTCTGCAGCACTGCTCCAGGAGTCTCTGTGCAGGGCTCACCGTGGCTTTCTCTTTTGAAAAAGGCACCAAGGTAAGACAATAGGCCTAGGCCTCTGGATTCTGGCTCTTAGGCCTGTTGTACCTGTAAAGTCAGTCTGTGGTTTTGGGGGGGTTTCTTCTTGTCTGGTTTCCTGGGGAGGGCTACAGCGTCTCTCGAGACCTCGTGGGGATGGTTGGGGGAGGTCAGCATTCCCCTACCCTCTCGGACCCACTGTGAAGGAGATAAGGAAGGTAAGAAGTTATATAGAGCTCAGGTGGAGGGTGTATAATGTGAAACTGGTAACATGAAACACTAACACCACTGGCTGTACTCCTAGGAACTGTAATGTGTGCTAAGAATTACCCAAGCCTGGCATCCCTTAAAAATTACTGAGAAAAGGATGGCCCACAACTGATTCTGGTAAAAATTCTTTAGTTCACTTATGCCCAGCATGTTAACACACTAAATGTAGACCAGTCCCCTTTATTAAAGTCCCCGATAATTGTTTCCCCAGAAATTTTGGATTTTTTTAGTATTTAGCAGAATTCCCTGAGGTTTCTTTACTGCTTGTTTGGATTTAACCATCAGTCGCAGTGAAGGTGAGGATCTTGCCTGCTTTGTCAAAATTGATGCACACAGCAAGCAAATGGCAACCGCTACAGACCAACTAAAAAGCAACTGAAAGTGTGGGTCTGCATAGGGCTGTTATACATACTGGAAAAATATACCATTTCTAAATTGTGAACTGTTTTTCTTCTGTTATTTAAACTGTTTGTGTGGAGCCCTGTAATTCCAAACAGGAAGAGGGTAGGGTGTCACACAGAGACAGTGAACACCCTACTAAAAGTGCCCTTTAACATTGTTTTAAATTATTTTAAACCAGTTTTGCACCTTATACTGCTTAATAGATAGCACTTGGGCTCATAAATACAAACTATTAACACAGTTTACTAAGTTTGAAACGCGAGTGTTCCCACGACCTCTGTGCAGTACTTCCGGGTCATAGGACCCATAAAAGCTTGCACTACAGCGAGGGAACTACTCTAAAAAGCAACTGAAAGTGTGGGTCTGCATAGGGCTGTTATACACACTGGAAAAATATACCATTTCTAAATTGTGAACTGTTTTTCTTCTGTTATTTAAACTGTTTGTGTGGAGCCCTGTAATTCCAAACAGGAAACAGGAAGAGGGTATGGTGTCACACAGGGACAGTGAACACCCTACTAAAAGCGCCTTTTAGCGTTGTTTTAAATTGTTTTAAACCAGTTTTGCAACTTATACTGCTTAATACATAGCACAGGGGCTCATAAATACAAACTATTAACACAGTTTACTAAGTTTGAAACGCGAGTGTTCCCACGACCTCTGTGCAGTACTTCCAGGTCATAGGACCCATAAAAGCTCACACTACAGTGAGCAGGGCAAGCGTGTGCAGGGCACACGGAAATGCGTGCAGAGACATGCACATGTCTGCTGTGTCCGCTGGGACCATAAGGATGTAAGGCAAAATCGACAACTAACATAGTAAGTACTAGTTTAGTATAATATACAGCTCTATTCTGTAAGCAATACCAGATAAGATTACAAAATGGTTATGACTAAAGCTAGAAAAAAATGTTATAGACCGTGCATATCTTGCAAAATATATACAGAAGAAGAAATAGTGGTGGAATTTACATGTGAGAAGTGCATACAAAATCAGACTTTGTATACTGAAATAGAAATAATAAAGAGGAGGATGGACAGTAGTAACCAAATAGAAACATTAGAAGTCCAGAGAGAGATTGGAGAAGTAGAGGCTTACATAGATTCATTCATAGTTGAGAATGATATAGAGCTGCTACACAAAGGGGCCCAAAAAGAGTCTCAGAGACACCACAAAAACATGGTGATAATAAATGTTCTACCAAAAAAGAGGAAATAAATCATCTGTTAACGTATTATCCAGAAACAGAAAATAGATATAAGACATTGGATCCGGAAAGGCAAGCTACACACGAGTCCTTGGAAGAAAGTCATGATGGGGGGAAGGGATTGAAGGTTAAATAAAGTCTAAAAGACTCTAGTTTAGGTTAAAAATTATTACTAGATAAAAGGATAGACAAAGTACATAAGGAATCCAAACAGAGTAATGTTTGCCAAAATATAAAAAAAAGCAATATCATCCAAAGTAGATTCCACAACAGAAAAAGAAATCACAACACAAATAAAACAAAAAAGATATCCTAATAATAAGAGACTCCCTAACTAGAGGAATTGATACAATAGTGTGTAAAAACATTAAAATGCATACTACTGTGAGCTCGCTACCTGGGGTAAAAATCTCAGACATTGGTTACTTATTAGATGGCTTGATGGAAGGACTACAAGACCCTTTAATCATAATTCATGTCGGTGTAAACGATGTGGGGCTACGTAGTATAGATGACATCGTACAAGATTATCTACACATTGTAAATACAATGAAAAATAAAGGATGTGATATAATTATTTCAGGTCTAATCCCATGCCCCGGGAGACATGAATTTAAAAACTCAGGCATTGAGATACTTAATCACATTACTTAATCACTAAGCACATTTTCTGGAGCTGGAAGGACACTACTTTCTTCAACTGCGAGCTGTGTGAGAAATTCTATATTGCACTTGATATCTGCAACAAACATGCACTTTTGCTTTAATTCTGTGGGAGGTGAAACTAACCACCCTTGGTAATTGCTTTTTATTCACATTTATTTAGTGTTTAACCAAGAAGGGGCTTGTAAACTCTGTTTATCTTGTTAGTAACTTCAGAAGGATTTAAATACTGCATTTGGGTAGGTCCTTGGAGGTAGCTAGATTGTCTACTAAGATTTGCTGACAGTTAAATTATTTTTAAATGAATTACAGTTGGCTGAGGAGTTGAAAAAGAAACTTGCAAACTCTGCTTATCTTGGAAGTAACCTCATAAGTGTTTGAATACTGCATTCTGGTTGTCCCTTGGGGGTAGCTGGATTGACTACTAGGATTTTGGGACAGAAACTATTTTTAAATAATTTACTGGTGCGTAGGAGTTTGTGATAGTTAAACTCTTTTTAACAGAGTTACTGGGGTTAAGGAGTGGTCACAGAAAAACCTGCAGTGTGAATTGAAACACAGACAGCCTTAGGGGGCAGGACATTGTTTTCAGACCAAACAGGTTGTATTGGAACAGGAAGGGTTACATATAACCATTGGCAACAAATTGCCCTGGGTGGAGATATCCAGACTAGATCAAATTACTATAAGTTACTACTGGCTGCAATTTTCAAAGACACAAAGCACATTTTCTGGAGCTGGAAGGACACTACTTTCTTCAACTGTGAGCTGTGTGAGAAATTCTATATTGCACTTGATATCTGCAACAAACATGCACTTTTGCTTTAATTCTGTGGGAGGTGAAACTAACCACCCTTGGTAATTGTTTTTTATTCACATTTATTTAGTGTTTAACCAAGAAGGGGCTTGTAAACTCTGTTTATCTTGTTAGTAACTTCAGAAGGATTTAAATACTGCATTTGGGTAGGTCCTTGGAGATAGCTAGATTGTCTACTAGGATTTGCTGACAGTTGAATTATTTTTAAATGAATTACAGTTGGCTGAGGAGTTGAAAAAGAAACTTGCAAACTCTGCTTATCTTGGAAGTAACCTCATAAGTGTTTGAATACTGCATTCTAGTTGTCCCTTGGGGGTAGCTGGATTGACTACTAGGATTTTGGGACAGAAACTAGTTTTAAATAATTTACTGGCGCGTAGGAGTTTGTGATAGTTAAACTCTTTTTAACAGAGTTACTGGGGTTAAGGAGTGGTCACAGAAAAACCTGCAGTGTGAAACAGGAAAAGACAGTCTTTCAAGCAACAGAGGGTGGTGGATCTAGGTTTACGTTTGTTTGTTACAATTCTTAAGATTTTCAGTGTAGGAAGAGTTTAAAGCACAGCTGACTTATTTTGGGGCTGACAGCTCTTGGAGCACAAACCACCAGGCCTGTTTTGGGTCTGGGAAGGTTTACCTGTGTCTGACTTGGATGTGTGGATTTTTCTCTGTTTTATTAGCAGGGTATTTCTCTATCAAATTGTTGTGTAGGGCATCTTGCTGACAGGAAGGCACTCATTGCAGCAGTGGGTCAGAGCTTTTAGCTGATTGTTTTGCGAGGGCACAGTTTAGGCCCAACCCCTTCCCACCCTCACCCCACCCACCCCTGGAAATAGTTCCTTTATACCTGGGGTTCTGACATCATTTCCTCAAGAGTGCAAGGTGCATGTCACTGTCATATCCCTCTCTAGCACACTGCACTGACAATATAAGCATACACATTGTATATTATAAATATATATTTCTATATTACAAACCAATCACACAAAAACAAACAAACAAAACAAAAAAAAAAATGTGGGGAGTAGTGCAATGTAATGGATGCGGGCAGCAGTCTTCCGGGAGTCTTTCTGGAGGCTGAGATGCTGCCCTATTTGCAGACAACCTCTGCCCTGAGGAAGGAAGTTGCCCGCCTTCAGGCCACACTGGACAGTAGTACGGGACCTTCCCCAGGCCACACTGGACAGTAGGAAGGAACCTCCCCATCCAGGGAGCACCACAGCCACCACCACTACCTCAGAGGTTGTGAAGAAAACACAGCAGTTGGACCACAGTGGGGTCAGGAAGAGTGAGGATGGTGGAACGGAAGCACACCCAGTCAGTTGTTCCACTCCACAATCCATACACCATTCTGGGGGAGCATAGCTCCCCTATGGATGCACCCACAGAGGAGACTAAGGAGGCTGAGGACAGCTGTCACAAGGGAGGCCCACAGGAAAGAGGCAGAGGACACCACAAGGAAAGGAAGCAGCTCCTGGTGGGGGACTCTATTATTAGGGGGATAGAACTGGGAGGAGCTGGGAAAACTGAAGTAAGGTGCCTGCCTGGTGCCATGGCTCGGAGGGACAGGAAGCGCATCCTCAGGATCATGACAACAGCTGCAAGGGATTCTGAGCTGGACATAATTGTCCACCTAGGGACGAATGACTTGGCTCATCATGAGGTTAGAGCAGTGCAGGAGGACACTGCAGAGTTGGGGAGGGGCCTAAGACAAGTAGCACACACAGTATCCTTCTCAGAGGTGCTGCTTGTCAAAGGCATGGGTGAGGCAAGGGTAATTGGCACCATGCAGTTCAATGAATGGTTGAAAAAATGGTGCAGAACACAGGGGTTTGGCTTCATTGGGGACTGGGGTTCCACCTGGAGGACACCAGCCTATACTGGCAGGATGGTCTGCATCTGTCCAGGAAGGAACAAGTCTTTTGAGCAATCGGTTTAAATGCTTCATTGGCAAGCTTTTAAACTAGTCAAAGGGAGGCACTGACAAGCAGCAGAAAAATCCCAGCCTCTCCCTACAAAACAGGGTACTAAATGAGAAAAAGACCAAGGTAGAACGGTCAGTGGGGGATGCTGCAACAGAAGGTAAAGCCATCAAAAAATGGAGATCAATGAGTACCAATGCCCGTAGTCTAGGTAACAAGCTTCCTGAATTAGTGACCTTGATGGAGGAGGAACATCTGGATATCGTGGCAGTCACAGAAACATGGTACACACAAAACCATGACTGGGATGTAAACATACCAGGATACACTATCTACAGGAGGAACAGGGAGGGTAAAAGAGGAGGAGGAGGAGTTCTTTACATAAGGGAAGGAATAAAAGCAACAGAACAAAAGGGTAAACAGGGAGGAGAAGAAGCACTGTGGGTAAATTTGGAGACAGGCAATGGCACCACAATCAGAACAGGGGTTGTATACAGACCCCCTTCTCAGGGGGAGGAAATGGACAAGGAAATGATAGAAAGTACACTTAGAATGGCAGAAAAAGGGGAGATATTGCTGATGGGTGATCTGAATATGCCAGATGTTAACTGGAGTGCAGTTGCAGCTGCCACTTCAAAGAGTGCAGTTATTCTAGATGCCCTACAGGGGGCATGCCTTAGACAACTAGTACTGGAGCCCACTCGAGAGGGAGCAATATTAGACTTGATACTCTCAAATGGAGATGGAGAGAGGATCACAGATGTAGAAGTGGTAGCCATCTGGGAACTAGCAACCATCGAACAGTATGGTTCACAATAAACACAGCAATAGAGTCAAGCCATACAAAGACAAAAGTACTGGACTTAGGAGGGCTGACTTTGCTAAATGGGTGAGGCCTAAGGAATCCACTAGCAAATGGGCAGGAAGGAGGGGTGGAAGAACAATGGGGAATAATAAAACTGCCATCACAGAGGTAACAAGCCTTTGTGAAGCAAATAAACAAAACAAAATGATGTAAGAAACCACTATGGTTCTCAAAGGAAGTGGCAGTGAAGGTTCAAGAGAAAAAGAAAGCATTCAGGAAGTATAAGGAATCGTGAAGGAGCAGGACAGAGAACTGTATCAGTTAAAGCAAAAGGAGGCTGGAAGGCAGTCAGAACAGCAAAGGCCCAAACCGAGAAAGATAGCCTACTCAGTTAAGAAGGGGATAAAACCTTTATAGGTACATCAGGAGCGAAGGAAGACCAAGGGAGGGATAGCCAGGCTTAATAAAGGGGAGGAGGGTGGGCAGAGGGAGACTGTGAAAGGCAGAGATACTAAACAAATATTTTGCTCAGTATTTACAAAGGAAGAGGGGAGGTACATAAAACAAACAGTAGTAACACTCTGGATACAGAAGTTGATACCAGCCCATTTACAGAAGAAAGGGTTCTGAAAGAACTCTTACAACTGAAGGTGGACAAAGCAATGGGGCTGATGGGATTCATCCCAGAATTCTAAAAGAACTAAGGGTAGAACTAGTGACACCACTGACTACCCTAATAAATCATGGGAGGATGGGGTGGTACCCGAGGACTGGAGGAGGGCAGATGTGATTCCCCTTCACAAAAGTGGGAGCAAGGCAGAAGCAGGAAACTACAGACCTGTTAGTTTAACCTCAGTGATAGGGAAAATGATGGAATCACTTCTGAAGGAAAGAATTGTCGAGTATCTAGAGGCCAGAGGGGCACAGGACCCTAGGCAGCATGGATTTACAGTGGGAAGGTCATGCCAGACGAATCTGATAGATTTCTTTGACTGGGTGACCAAAGTAGTAGATCAGGGAGGGGCTGTGGACATGGCCTACCTAGACTTTAGCAAGGCATTTGACGCAGTCCCACTCAAAAGATTAATGTACAAGTTAGCCAGCCTGGGAGTGGGTCCCAAGATGACAGCCTGGGTAAAGAATTGGCTGGAGAATAGAACACAGAGAGTAATAGTAAATGGAGTCCACTCAGAAGAAAGGAGGGTTACTAGTGGGTACCGCGAGGGTTCAGTATTAGGACAGGTCCTCTTCAATGTCTTTATAAGTCTACATTGCAGAAGGACTGGAAGGAAAGTATGTCTCTTTGCAGATGACACTAAGATCTGCAACAGAGTTGATGCACAGGGTGGGGTGGAAAGGATGAGAAGGGACTTGGCAAGGTTAGAGGAATGGTCAGATGTATGGCAGCTTAGATTCAATGCTAAAGTGCAAGGTAATGCACCTGGGAAACAAAACCCAGGGAAGAGTACACAATGGGAGGTGAGATACTAACAACAACAAAAATGGAAAGGACCTGGGGTAGTCATATCAGATGACCTAAAGATGGGCAAGCAATGTGAGAGGGCAGCAAGGAGGGCTGGGGGAATACTGGGATGCATGGGAGAGGCATCACCAGTAGAAAACAGGAAGTTATTATCCTCTGTACAGACACAGCTGGTGAGACCCCATCTGAGTACTGTGTGCAGTTCTGGAGACCCAATCTCCCAAAGACATAGACAGGATGGAAGCTGTCCAGAGGAGGGCATCAAAATGGTGCAGGGTCTGCACCGAAGACATATGAAGAGAGACTCTAAGGAGCTTAATATGTATAGACTCAAGGAAAGGAGGGAGAGGGGAAATGATAGAAACTTCAAGCACCTCAAGGAATCAACAAAGTCCAAGAGGGTAGCATCTTTCAAAAAAAGAAGTGTGCAAGAACAAGAGGGCACAATTTGAAGATAGAGGGGGCGGCTCAGAGGTAATTTAAGGAAGTATTTTTTCACAGAGAGGGTTGTGGATGCATGGAACAGCCTTCCGGAGGAGGTTGTGGAGTCAAAATCAGTGGTGGAATTCAAGCATGCATGGGATAGTCATAAGGCAATTCTGGGGGGTTGGGGTAGGAAGAAGTAGGCTGCTGGTTAACTAGGTTCTGCAGCTTATCCAGTAGGTAGGGAAATGAACAGACTGGATGGGCCAAGCGGTCCTTATCTGCCGTCAAATTCTATGTTTCTATGTTAATATGAAACTGAGAACCCTTTGTAGGTATACTCATATTGGATTTATGGACAATTCAGGGACCTTTGGGAAAAACACTCTTTTTAAAAGTGATGGATTGCACTTAAATAAAACAGGCTTCAGAATTCTGAGTATGAAAATAAACAATGTTATCTCTTTTCATTTAAACTGGAGGAAGAGGGGAAGGAGACTCACAACTTAACATTTACAACTATGGACCTCAAAGAGGGATGGAACTGCATTTTATTAAATGCACGTAGTCTAACAAACAAATTTGAGGAACTACAATGCTTATTATATGAAAACAACATACAAATTGCACTAATAACTGAGACTTGGTGGACTACCGAAGATGGATGGGATAAAGAAATAACCGGTTACAAACTATACTACCTATCAATTGAATCAAGGAAAGGAGGGGGTATAGCTATATACATAGAAAATCTTATACAATGTGAGGAAATAACTAGAGCTAAAGATGGCCTGGAAATGGTGTGGTTAAAACTCATACCCAGGGGACAAATAAAAATTAAATTACGTCTGGTTTATAGACCCCCCCCCTCAATGAGCCCAGATGGAGAACTAGAATTATTAAAAGTCATCAATAACCTAGAACCGTCAGAAAGAATAATATTGACCGGGGATTTTAATTTCCCAGACATAAACTGGAAAAAACTTGAAGGTACAAACAAAAGAAGTACACAATTTTTGGAGGCTCTAAATCAAATAGGGCTTGTTCAGCTTGTTCTTGAAAACACCAGGGGAAATAACACTTTAGACTTGATTTTAACTAATATGGGACAGACAATACAAAATGTGCACACTAGTAACCCTTTGGGAAATAATGACCACCAGTCAGTCAAGTTCCTAATTAAAGATGCGCCAAATACTCTTAGGGAAGGAAAAAACTACAGTTCTAAACTTTAAAAAGGCTGACTTTCCTGCTATGAGGAAATACCTCACAAATTGGGATTGGCATTGATCTACATAATACTGCCCTTCTAGATCTGCATTATAGAGAAAAGCAACTCACTCAAAGAATGGAGGAGCTGGAGAACCGTCATAGACGGAGTAATATACGTATACACGGGCTCCCAGAGAAAATTGAATCTGGTGATATGCTAGATTTCATTTAGAGTTTTCTGTGAGAAGTACTGAGCTGGCCCAGTGATACACCCTTGGGCATAGTACATGCACACAGAGCACTGATGGCTCCTTCAACAATCCCTAAAGCCAAACCGCGATCCATCATCATTGCCCCCCCCTGGACTTCAGAGTCAAGGAGAAGATCCTCAGGATGGTGTGGAGTCACAAGGAGGTAATTTTTGGGGACCAGAGACTGTATTTTGAGCATGATTTTGCAGTTACAACAATGCAACAGAGAAGGCAGATTCTTATGGCAGTGAAATTACTGAAGCAGCAAGGCTTAAAGGCCTACCTTTATTATCCGGCCAAACTCAGAGTGAAGGTCAGTGAGGGAACATCTAAGCGCTTTGGTGATGTCACTGTGGAAAAGGAATTTTTGGCTGAATATGGAATTTATGTGGAGGAGCTTCAGGCGCGTTTTCTGTCGCAGAAATTGGGAGCCTTGGCCTAGCAGTTGACCTCACGGAAGAAACCCGGATCACAGAGCACAAGCTTATGGCAGGACATTCGAAGTGCAGCAAAACCACCTTCTGCTCCTCAAGCACAGGAGACCACGGTGGAAGAGATTACACTCAACCCCCAAACACTAAAGGGGTGGACTGATGATCTGTTTCAATGGCTGGGTAAAAGTACAATGTTTTTTCTGCATAACTAAAAATACTCTCTGGCTTTCTGCATTTAAATGCTACAGTAGGTAATAGCGGTGCCCAAAGTAATGCCAGGGATTAAGTTGGGGGTGGAACTTTGGAAGACTTGGAGAAAAGTTTTACCAAATGGTAAAATATAAGCAATAACAGCAGCTAAACACTTAAAAACCCACAAAGGTAAAAGGCTGTGCATCCTTTCCCTGCAGGGGGGTTAAACCGGCTATATAAAAATAAAACAGTCCCATCTCAGTGAGAGAGGTGGTCGACTGTTGCAGGGATATACCTGAGTTTCAGACCATGTTTCTGCAGCACATAACCAGCCAAACCTGCTAGATAGCTTCTCTTGGATGTTTATGCCCACTGTTCTTGCGGCGAGATTCCATCATAACCTCCTCCCCCATCCCTTTAGACTTGTTTAATCGTTTTATTGTTGGGTGGAGTGAGCTAGGTATTGATGAGCTTACACTCCAATCCCTTCTACTTCTCACTTGGGGGTGTAAACACCTACCCCTTTTGCCCTACTGACCACTAAGTTGGAGCAGTGGCCAGTGGAGGAGTACCCACAAGTAGACTCCCCAAGGTTTCCCTACTTTCCCACCTTAATTAAGGGCGGGACCTATTATAGGGCTAGTGTTTCCATCCTTAGTTTCACCTTGAAGTACATAGGAATGTTAGTATCACAAAAAACTGCACAGCATATCAGAATGGCTGGAGCCTTTAATGAACTGTATATAGCTATGGTTGTAAAGATAAACAAATGTTGTTTTTTCCTTTTTAATATTTTAGAAGTACTGTGTGTGATGAGCATCGAATATATTGAAAGAAGGGGGGGATGTCCTCTGGGATCAGACCAAACCAAGACTTTGGGAGACTGACCATGTCTGAGATTCAGATAACCACATACAATGTAAGGGGTCTGGGCAATCCAATAAAAAGGGCTAGGTTGTTGAAAGAATTAAAGGATCTCAAGACAGACATAGCCCTACTTCAAGAAACCCACCTTACATAAAATGTACATCTGAAACTGAAAAGATCTTGGGTGGGGCAAGTCTGTGTTTCTTCTAACCAAAACCAGCCCCATAAATGGGGAGTAGCCATACTTTTAAGGAAAAATCTCCCATTTCGGGAACTAAAGGTGAAGTCTGATTCCAAAGGCAGGTACATTTACTTGGAGGGAGAGCTAGGGGCACACAAATGCTGTATTTTAAATATATATGCTCCTAATGAGGAAAATCTTAAACCAGCCTTTCTGACAAAGATGTTAACAGTCTTCCCTAGCTTTGATTCTAGTTTACAGATCATGGGAAGGGATTTTAACACAACACTTTGTCCCCGTCTAGACAAGTCAGGCGCACAGCCAGGCAGATGATCTAAAGCCTCAACAACACTTCACAGACTTATATATGAATATGGTATGATGGATGCCTGGAGATTTTTACACCCCACTGTGAGGGATTATTCTTTCTATTCCCTCAGACATTCTAGATACAGCAGGATTGACCTCTTACTGGTACCTAAAAATTGGGCCTGGGCTTTAGACTCTGCCCACATTGGTAGCTTTAGCTTATCAGACCGTGCCCCTGTCTTGGTGAGGTTGGTGCTGGGGACCCTCTGTCGCAACTCTACATGGAAGTTAAATATAAGTTTAATTAACAAGGAGGAGTTTAAAATATTAGTCAAGGATGAGATTCAACAGTTTCATGCCCTAAACAGCCCGACAGATACCTCCCCCATGATCTACTGGGATGCGTTAAAAGCTTACCAAAGGGGTAAAATTATTTTGTACGCCTCCAGAGTGAACAGAGAGAGAGAAGGGAAACCCAGAGGAAGCCAGAGAAAAAAATTTTTGAATTAGAAAATCAACACAAACATCAATATCTAGAGGAAACAAAAAAAGAACTTGACCTAGCTAGGTAGAAATTATCCCGGATAGTAAACCAAAAAATAGAAGCTGGATGCCGGTTCGCTAGACAGAGATTCTACAAAGAGAGTAATAGGGCAGGCAATTTATTGGCAGCTCAATTACATAAAGAAGCAGCCTCTAGGGTGGTATTGAAGCTTAGGAGGGAAACAGATGGGGGTATGGTCATGTCCCAATCAGACATTACAAAATGTTTTGCCCACTTCTATCAGAAGCTATACACGGTGGAGCGAAGTTCAGACCATGAGGCTGAGATTGCACAGTATCTGTCTGGAATTAGTCTCCCAGCCTTGGACTCCAACCGGAGGTAGAAGCTAGGGATACCTATTACTATGCAGGAGCTTAAGAACCAGATTTCTTGCCTCAAACATGCTAAGGCCTCAGGGCTAGATGGCTATCCTGCCAAATTTTATAAAACCTTCCAGGCAGATCTTCTTCCCACCCTTCTTGAAGCTCTTAATGCAGTCTTAAAGTTGTCCCACCCTGCCCCTCCATCATGGAACCATGCCCAAATATCCGTGTTGCTCAAACCTAGTAAACCCCCCACAGAATGTGACTCTTACAGACCCATCTCCTGCCTGAATACAGACTTAAAGATATTTACTGGCATACTAGCCCTAAGATTACAACTAATTATTAAGGATCTTGTGCATCCCGACCAAACTGATTTTATTTCAGGTAGACTTTTACAAGACAATATCAGGCGTTTTCTAAACATAATTTCCTCCCAACGGGAATCCCCAACATTTCAACTAGCAGTAAGTATCAATGCCAAAAAGGCATTCAACAGGGTAGACTGGGTTTTTCTTCAAGCTGTGCTTAAAAAGTTCAACCTTGGGAACAACTTTATTGAGGCGGTCTTAACATTATACTCCCAACCAGAAGCAGTGATAAGCGTAAACAGCTGAACCTCCTCTAGAGTCCCCCTATTCCGAGGGACTTGTCAGGGATGCCCCCTTTCCCCTCTTCTGTTTGCCCTCTCCTTAGAACCTTTAGCAGAACAAATTAGGCAACATCCCCAAATAGAAGGAATTACAGTGGGATCCCAGGTTCACAAAATCTCATTGTATGCAGACGATACACTAATATATCTGGGAGAACCGGCTAGTTCCCTTCCCCACCTCATGGAAATTTTAGATAATTTCCAAACAATAGCAGGTTACAAAGTTAACCCCTCAAAATCAGAAGCAATTCTCCTCAGTGGCCACCCCGCCGGATATACAATCTCACTTCCAATTTGCATGGACAACCCACAATACTGTCAGATACCTAGGAATTAGGATATCAGCAGATACAACTCAGCTCTTTTCTGTTAACTATCTCAGGCTTTTGGACTCTTTAAAACAGGACCTGGGCAGATGGGAACTATTCCCTTTGACTCTGTTAGGAAGGATGCACTCCATCAAAATGAATGTGTTTCCCCATTTACTTTTCCTGTTTCAAACACTTTCGATCCCCCTCCCAACTTCTTTCTTGAAAGATTTAGAATGCATGCTAATATGCTTTGTATGGAATGGTAAAACGCCTAGGCTAAAAATAATGTTACTCTGCACACCACGGGAGTTGGGGGGCTTAGGCTTACTGGATATTATTAATTACTACCTAGCAGCACAGGCCCCTTGGCTCTATGCTTGGATGAAGCAGAGGATAGATTCAAGATGGTATACCATGGAGTCAGATCAAGCCCAGAATATGGCTATTTGGACTCTATCCATGGCCTCTTTGTTCCCAGGTATAGTGAACAAGGTTGCAAACCCATGGACTAGACATACCCTGAAGGCACTACTAACTTTGTGCAAATGACTAGGAATCCCGGCAGGAGTGGGTCCTTTGTCTCTCATTCACCATCAAGAAACATTTAAACCCCCTAAAATGGACTTAGGTTACAAGTTTTGGGAACACAGGGGCCTTACCAGATTCGCCCACCCTTTTGGACGGGGGCACCTGCATCACCTTCCAACAGCTACGGTTAAAATATAGCCTTAGAAGGAAGGACCATTTCTGATTTCTACAGGTAAGGTACTTCATCCAGCAGACCCCACATCTGCAACAGTTATTAAGACCCCTGGTAGATCTGGAACACCTTTTTTATAGATGGATAACCTTGAGAGTAAAGATGCAACCTATCTCCCAGATTTATAGGTTACTTGCTTCCCAGCACTCAGAGTAGGCTAACATAATCAAGTCCAGATGGGAGAGAGAAACCAACTTACAAATTAACTGCTCAGAGTGGCAGGGAATGCTTAATCAAAGCTGGCGCGTCACAGCTTCCCCCACATGGGGCGAATATCATTGGAAGGTTCTGATACGTTTTTCAGAACCCCAACAATCACCTAACATTTCAACCCTGAACATTCCAACTTATGTTGAGGGGATGTGGGGCTCCACTTCCATATTTTTGGGAGTGTTTGGAGATCGGATGTTTTTGGCAACAGGTCCATGACCACATTCAGAGGTTTTTGGGGGTGTCTTTGTCTAGATCCTTCCGTTCCCTCTGTTTAGACCTGCCTAGTACAGACCAGTTAAAACTCTCCAGACCTCAGAGGAAACTGTACCACATCCTCAGATTGGCAGCCCTGAGGAATATCACTGTTTGTTGGTTGTCAGCGACCTCACCTTCCATTCATATTTGGAAAGATAAAGTACTCGAGTTGGAGGAGATGGAAAAAATCACTGCATCTCTTAGACTCAACACAGGGAAGTTCCAGGAGGTTTGGCGGGATTGGTATGAGAAGGGTTCTCAGCCTAGTGATCCTGGAACAGGGGATCCTGGCTTAGCTCCTGGTAGGGAAACACAGGTTTGAGGGGGCAATCACCATTACCTTCCCTCTGGAGTAACAGAGTTGACTTTGAAATGAAGGAGGGGAATTTGGGGGTTCGACCTTCATATTGCATTTCTTCTACTACCCTCTGAGTGTTGGATATTTAAAAATGGAAAAGGATAATGAACTCATCACACACACGGTATTAGTTTTGGTTTTTATTATGGTTTTAAATTTTTGCTTTAGTTTTTAACTTTATTAAAAATGTACATAGTTAACAATTCTGAATGTCTTGGTTTAGATAGAGGAGCTTTGTTTTATGTTGGAGTCTTAGGAAATATTCGATCTCAGATGTCAGCTAACTCTGAGCAGAGGTCCACTGGCCCTCTGCGCCATAGGTGGAGAGGAGGGATCTTCTAGTTATAACTTTATACCGAGATGTGTTTGTCCATGTCTGTGTTCCTCTCTCTGGTGAAGGTTTCTTAACAGTTGGACTCCTGAAGAATGGGAACAGAAGAAAAAGGAACACATTAAGACTGGACAAAGGAAGACCACTATGGATTTGAATGGGGCATTATTTTATTCTGTTCCTATAATTGCAAGATGCAGCTTAGATAAGTGATGTTATCAAGGCTCCTCTAATAGCAATAGAAATAGTAAAAGTAGTAGTAGTAACACATTAAGTGATGTAAGTCAAACTGTTGTATCTTCTGTGCATTAATAAACATTGAGTAATAAAAAAAAAAGAATTGTTGCAATTGTTATTAACTGCCAAATAGTTTATGACAGGAACAAGTATCTTCTTAACACCGTTAAACAACACTTTGTCAAAGTGCTATTGCCACTATATAATTCCTACATGATACCTATAACAGACTATGGTTCTCAGTTGTTTGTGGGGCTACCTATAGGTAAAAGATCTAAGCTAGAAAGAATCCAAAGGAAGGTAACAAAAATAATGACTGAGCTACACAATTATGAGTATGAATAAAACTGAAAGCTTTGTAATTATCAGGTTTATGTAAAAGACAGAAAAGGAGAAACTTGTTACTAATGTGCAACATGGATACTGATGGTGATGTGATGCATAGGTTGGGGTTGGAGTTTATATGAGATATTGTGACTACTAGAAGTTATGATAAACAACTAAGGGCCGACATATTTATAAGAAATATGGGAAATATTTCTATACACAGCACGTATTTGGTATGTGGAATTATTTACCTTATTATGGTATATACAACACAGAGTTGGCATGTCGAATTATTTATGCAACAGGTGTCTGAATAAATCTGCACTGATAAATCCATGTATCTGTGCTACTATGTGGATAAATGTATTTATCCACATAGTAACTACATCATCACCCATTTATCCACACAATAACTACACCAGTAGCTCATTTATCTACACAGTTCTCTTCAGAATTCATTTAGAATGTTCGGCCTCAGAAGCAGTACTAACCATATTTAAATGTGAATAACTTAAAAACGAAAAAAGATAACATGGTACTGTGAGCACGAAAATTGTTCAGCACAAAATTATCTACAAAATGAATAATGTTTCATTTATATAAACCCTGTATATTGTATATGATTAGCAAGAAAACAGAAGAAAATGTAATTTTTTGTTCACTTTTTTGACAAACAATTATGAATAACTTTAAAACAAAAAATTATAGCATGGTACTGTGAGCACGAAAAATGCTCAGCTCAAAAATATCTATAAAATGAGTGGTGTTTCATTTATAGATACCATTTTGATTTTTTTATAATTAGCAAAAAACAGCACAAAATTCTATTTTCTTTTCCCTTTTCTGATCAATTATTTACACCTACCAAAATCAAAATGTTCAAACAACATCTAAACCTGTTGCATAAATGGAGATATACGGTTCAGTGTGATAATATGCATTATTTATGCAGTTTCCAGTGACCTCAGACTCTCACTCATGCCTTCAGCATGAGTGAGGTCACCTGAGGTCACTGGAAACTGTACAAGATAAATGCATTATCACACACTGAACCGCTGCATATCCCATATTTACCTTACTATGTCGTTAGTTGTGGAAATAAATTTAAGGCACATGTAAATAAATACATAGTGTATGGTGGAACGCTGTTCCGCATGGAAATCCATGCCTGGAACAGTGTTGTTTTCCTGCACTCGGTGTGTCATGATCTTGTTGTGCTGCACCGAGTATGTCACCGTGCAGCACAACAAGATCGTGAACATTCACATGCGCACTGAGCGGCGACGGCAACTGGAAGTGTTATGCAAGGCAGAAACAGAAGTAAGCTTTTAGATACTTGTTCCTGTGTTCACCGAGTATTGCATATGGTTGCCTATTATTATAAAGATTAGAGGAGCACATACACAAACAAGGCAGTTGTAAGATCTTGAGGTTTCTGTGGTAACGGACCTCTCGAGCTATGCTCTCGAGGTCTCTGGTTACCACGGAAACCTCTCGATCACAACTGCCTTGTTGTGTATGCTTGCTCATACACAATCCTCTATATGGAAATTAATGTACTAAACGATTTCTATACATAAAGGAACAGTTTCCTTATAGACAGTTGTGTCATTTACTGTCACAGATTTTCCTAGTAAAGTCCCAAATGTCAGGTAATTAAGGAGTTAAACCACAGTCCCTTTAACAGTCTTTTAGGGAGTTGAACCAACTGTATCTTTGGGCACTTTATAATCATGAAGGTCTGTCCAGCACAAAGTAACTTAAATCCCTATCTACAATAAGTTGCAGGGCCTTGTTCAATGCTCACAAATACCAAGATGCAGCTGCACAGCAATCTTTGGGGGACATCCATCATTTTGGTTCTGTGGGCCATCTTGGTTATACATGTGATGGCCCTAATGCTCTTCCTCATGGGGAATGGTGCAGGTCATGAGGAATACAATAAAACTTCTGGTTCATCCTCTTTATCACTTAGAGGGGACTAGCCTCTTCACCCAACCAGCACAAGCACTGTGTAACTTTTTTTCTGTACTTGTATTTTTCTATGCCATTGTCATTTGTATGCAACATGTTAATGCTTGCCCATAATTCTGTACTTGAATTTGTACTATTTTTTTCGATTATGCAATCTGTAACTACCTGTCTGTGTCAAAGGTGCTTATGAATCAGCTTGCTCAATGGAGTTTTCCTGCAATAAACTTGAACTTGAACATGAACAACCAACATCAAGGAATCACATTGGGCAATAGTGTCTAGACCCTCTTCAGTAATGAATCTCAGAAGCAGGATTCTCTGAGGAAAAACAGAGAGGCCCCTGTCATAGAAATAGAGCTTGTGCAAGCCAGTCCCTGCTCTGATAACTAATGTCTTAGGAAGACACTTCAGGATTGGACTCTGAATCTGTTTCTCTGAGTGCAAATGAAGTAACTCTGGATGCACTCAACAAAAGGCTGAGCTGTATAAAGCACATCTCATTCTGTCGGTAGATTTGAGCTGGCTATGCACTCTGCACACATTCCACGTCTCCTAGCTTCAGTGTTCATTGACTGATCGAGTCAGGAGGGACCCTCTGATTGGTTCATTTTCATCCCCTTTCTCTGAGTGGACTATACTTCCCAGTAGCTTTCTGTTTGTCTTCTTATTACCTATGATGTGCCATAATTGGCTACTGTAATACAGTGATGTGTTCTGGAGCTTTGAGAGCCTCCTGACTGGCTTCCCACAACAAAGTCAAAATGATATCTGACCACTTCCCACAGTGCAGTGGGGATGGAATGGCAACAACATGACAGCACCCTTGCTTTTTTGGGCACTGTCCTTCGTTGCAGCTTCTGACCACCTGTGGATGCCTCCTGTTACCAAACAAGCAAAGAGCTTGGTTGTGTTGTTTACCAGTCCCTAATCCCAATGCTTGGGATTAGGCTGATGCATATAGAGCATCAATATTTTTTAATTGGTTCCTTATCACATAAACATGTACTTGTTTCTGGTCCCACAGTGGTGGCTTTGGCCACAAGCATCAATGTGTACCATAAAGGCACACAAAAAAAATATACTGCTCCTCCCATTGCTACCTAGTCCCCCATTTGAAGTCCATCAGGGACCAGGAGTGAAGATCATGCAGTAGGTGGCTGTGAAGAGGAGATGTGGAGTGGTGGCTCCTAGGCTACAGGCAGGCTTCCAGGAGGGAGATGTAAGGTAAGGGAGGGGGTAAAGCTCTTCTCCCACAAAAATCTTTAGTGTCCTCATCAAAGACCTGAAAGACACAAAGACATCAAAACACTAAACATCAGGCTGTTTAATACACCTGAATCCTGTCTTAGGTAAAAATATGCATAACTGACATGGTAAAACAAACACAATAACCACATTATGCAGTCTCTCATATTTACCCTTCTATGCTGCAACATGCCATTCCCCAAACAGTACAGCATAAAGGGATGTATACTATGAAACTAGGAAATAACCTTATTTTTGTATGCATCACATTCAGGGGCAAGCTGGTAGAGGCACCAGGGGCATCACAGGTTTGTTTTGTTATACGCTTAACTTCTCTTTCTGAGTGGCGGGATCAAACAGATTGTTCTTCTTCAAGGACATGTGCATCATCATTGGCAGGTTCTACATCCAGCACAGAGGTCCTCTAAAGGTTCTGGATCCTCCATGTCTGGTTTGGATGCTTCAGCTAAGTCACCTCAGTTATCCTTATTGTAAGCATGGTCAACTTCTGGCTCATAAGCAGGTTGAACAAATGGTTTTGCACTGGGATTCAAGTCCATGTCTAGAACAGCAGGTACTGAGTCCACATTTGCTGAAGTGAAATCTTCAGTTCCCCATCAATACTGCAATCATGTTCAAAATGTATAAGCCTGAATTCCTTCTAGTTGATTTGTAAGTGAACTTGTTTGCATTTTATGTCTGTTTATAATATGTCATTTTAGTCACTGTTTGTGATACTGGACAGCTGCTATCTGACAATGAGATCATGGTACCCTCTTCACCAGTTAGATGACCTATCACTAGAAGTTAGACACAGAGATGGAGATCACCTATTTCTCATTCTGGAACACTTGTTCATAGCCCAGTAGAAAACCCTGACATGGTCAAAAAATAGCTCTTACCCAGAGGTGGATGGGAATATACAGATACCCAGTATTTTGGAGTACCTGCACTAATCAATACTTGTTTCATTTAATTTGAATTTATTAGACTGATTAACATAATGAGCACAACTGCCCATTTTCTTATGCAACCAGTATTACAAACAGTGACTAAAATGACTTATTTATAATTAGAAATAGTCTGTTGGACATTGAATCAATTGAACAATCAACAACCATAGAACAATTAATGAACATTTATGATGAATGCATCACTGTAATCTCCTAAAGCTAGGTCAATGTTTATCTGTTGAACAGCATTACGAGTTTCAAACTGTGTGTTTATTGTTTAAGACCAACTTTAATTTACTACCCACTTCAATGAATGCTTTACCAGGGTAATACATAAATGAACTGAAATAAAACACCCACTAGTGAAGAGCCTTGGATTCACATCTCAGAGTCATGAGTCAAGGCAATGTGTCAGGTACCAGCATGTAAGTTAGTCTCAAATACCAACTCTAGTCATAGTAACAAACAAGCAGAATTTGTCAGCAGAAAAGGACCACTTGTTTTGGCCAACTCAGTTTTCCCTGATGTTCCCTACCTAATCTGAGTCTGCAGGTCCTAACTGGCCTCCAGCTACTCTCACCCTCCCCCCTGCCTATTTACTAATCAGTCATGTTGTGGACTTGAGTGTACCACTCAAAATTATGTCAGAAATGTACTGCATGTTTGATTTGCCAAGCTGAGAAACACTTTCCTGCCTCCCACGTGTCCAAAAAAACATGGAAAAGGTCAGTGAAATGAATCCTGCATGGAGTAATTATTGTAAACTTGGAAAAAAAGTCTGAACAAGATGCAGATTCACTCTTCTCATCCAGACTCGCAGTTTTAACTTTCTATAGGTAGGAAACTGGAAATAGATGGTGCTTGGTAACCCAAGGATTGTTGTTCAAGTGATATGTGCATGAATGGAACTTCATAAAGTAAACTTAGAGATTGTCTATTTGACAAATAAAGACTCGGTTCAAGAAAATAAAGCATTGATTGAAGTGGGTAGTAAATTAAAATTGGTCTTAAACAATAAACACACAGCTTAAAACTAGTAACGCTGTTCAACAGATAAACATTGATCTAGCTGTAGGAGATTACAGTGATGTGTTCACAGCAGGCATTGTAGTATGAAGTGCAAAATCATATGCAAAAGAACTTCAGTTCTTGCAATTGTTGACTTTGGGTCAGCATTATAGCAAATAAGCCTGTAGTCCAAAACAGACATTAAAAAATTCTATCCACGTATTTATTAGTTTGGTAATACCACCAGTCTCTATGAGACATCATTATACAGTCTCTGGTCATGTCAAAAATATGATAGTTTCTTTACTGCCCTCTTGGTGGTCATGCTCAGGTAGAAAAGGAAGTTATATACACACTCAAAACTGCTCCATAGATACTATTTAGTATGGCCAAATAATTATAAATGGTGGAATTGGGGTGGCTGGAGCAAAGTACCTGATATCATCAAAAGTTACTTCTCAGAAGCTCTCTACCACTTTCTTGCATTACTCATCATCTGAACACTTCCTGTCCTGTAACATCTGAGTGGCTTGGCTCATCACATTATCACCATCATCTTCTGCAGTGTGTGTGAGGGTGATGCCAGAAAACATTCTGTATGCAGTATCCAGTAGAGGCTAGACTCATGGTCAACACATAGATACATAGAATTTGCCCACCCATATTTGAACTCCACTACTGACTTGGCTTCATCTACCTCTCTGGGCAAACTATTCCATTACATAGAAACATAGAAACATAGACTTTGATGGCAGATAAGGACCACTTGGCCCATCTAGTCTGCCATTTCCCTACCTACAGGATAGGCCGCAGATCCTAGTTAACCAACTACCCCCCACAAGAATTGCCTTATGTCTGTCCCATGCATTCTTGAATTCTCCCACAGTTTTAGACCCCACAACCTCCTCAGGAAGGCTGTTCCATCCACTACCCTCTCTGTGAAATAATAGTTCCTCACATTGCCCCTGGACCGGCCCCCCCCATCTTTAAATTGTGTCCCTTTGTTCTTGCACATCTCTTTTTCTGAAAGATGCTACCCTCTTGGACTTTGTTGATTCCACTGAGGTACTTAAAAGTTTCTGTCATGTCCCCCCTCTTCCTTCTTTCCTCAAGAGTATACATATTAAGCTCCTTTAGTCTCTCCTCATACGGCTTCTCTTGCAGACCCTGCACCATTTTAGTTGCCCTCCTTTGGACTGCCTCTATCCTGTCTATGTCCTTGCGGAGATGGGGTCTCCAGAACTGGACGCAGTACTCCAGATGGGATCTCACTAACTGTCTGTACAGAGGGATAACAACTTCCTGTTTTCTGCTGCTGATGCCTCTCCCTATGCATCCCAGTATACCGCCAGCCCTCCCTACTGCCGTCTCACATTGCTTGCTAACCTTAAGGTCATCTGATATGATTACCCCCAGGTCCCTTTCCTTTTTTGTTGTTGTTACTACCTCCACCCCATTGTGTATTCTTCCCCTGGGTTCTTGTTTCCCAGGTGCATTATTTTGCACTTCTTTGTATTGAATCCTAGCTGCCATACTTCTGACCAATCCTCCAACCTTACCAAGTCCCTTATCATCCTTTCCATGCCTCCTTGTGTATCAACCCTGTTGCAGATCTTTGTGTCATCTGTAAAGAGGCATACTTTTCCTTCCAGTCTCTCTGCAATGTCACTTATGAAGTCATTAAAAAGGACTGGACCCAATACTGAACCCTGCGGTATCCCACTAGTAACCTCTTTTTCTTCAGAGTGGACTCCATTTACAATTATCTTCTGTGTCCTGTTGTCCAGCCAATGTTTTACCCAGGCTACCACCCTGGGACCCACTCCCAGGCTGGTTAATTTGACTATTAATCTTTTGTGGGACTGTGTCCAATGCCTTGCTAAAGTCTAGGTAAGGCCATGTCCAGGCCTCCCTGGTCTACTACTTTGGTCACCCAGTCAAAGAAATCTATTAGATTCATCTGACATGACCTTCCCGCCAGAACCCATGCTGCCTTGGGTGCCAGCCCCACTGACCTCTAGGTACTCAACTATCCTTTCCTTCAGAAGTGACTCCATCACTTTCCCTACCACAGAGGTCAGACTGACAGGTCTGTAGTTTCCTGCCTCTGTCTTGGTCCCACTTTTGTGAAGGGGAATCACATCCGCCTTCCTCCAGTCCTCGGGTACCACACCATCCTCCCATGATTTATTAAAAAGAGTAGCCAGTGGTTTCACTAGTTCCTCCCTTAATTCTTTTAGAATTCTGGGGTGAAGTCCATCAGGACCCATTGCTTTGTCCACCTTCAGTTTTAGGAGTTCTTGCAGAACCCTTTCTTCTGTGAAAGGACTGGGATCGACCCCCCTATCAAGAGTGCTTCTGTTAATTGGATTAGGCACTTCCCCCTCCTCTTTTGTGAATACTGAGCAGAAATATTCATTCAGTATCCCTGCTTTTTCACTGTCCCCCTCAGCCCACCCACCGTTCATTTTATTCAGCCTCACTATCCCTCCCTTTGTCTTTCTACATTCGCTGATGTACCTATAAAATGTTTTATCCCCCTTCTTAATTGAGTTGGCTATCTTTTCCTCAGTTTGGGCCTTTGCTATTCTGACTTCCCTCCCTGCTTCCTTCTGCCTTAACTGGTACAGCTCTCTGTCCTGCCCCTTCTGTGTTTCTTTATACTTCCTAAATGCTATCTTTTTCTTCCTGACTTTCACAGCCACCTCTTTTGAGAACCATAGTGGCTTTTTCTTTCATTTTGATTTGTTTATTTGCTTCACACAAAGGCTTGTTGCCTCTGTGATGGCAGTTTTGATGAGTCCCCATTGTTGCTCCACACCTCCTTCTAGCCTGCTTGCTAGTGCTTTTCTGAGGCACTCTCCCATCTTGCCAAAGTCAGCCCTCCTAAAGTCCAGTGCCCTCACTTTTGTATGGCTTGACTCTGTAGCTGAGTTTAACGTGAACCACACTGTTTGATGGTCACTTGTCCCAGATGGCAACCTACTTCTAGATCTGAGATCCTCTCACTGCCCCGTTTGAGAGTACGAGGTCTAAGATTGCTCCCTCATGAGTAGGTTCTGAAACTTGCTGTCTGAGGCCTGCCACCTGTAGGGCATCAAGAATGGCCCTGCTCTTGGATGTGGCTACAGCAAATGTGCTCCAGTTAACATCTGGCATATTCAGGTCTCCCATCAACAGTATCTCCCCTTTCTCTGCCATTCTAAGAATGCCTTCTATCATATCCTTTTCCATTCCCTCCCCCTGACATGGGGGTCTGTACACAACCCCTGTGCGGATTGTGGTGCCCTTTCCAGTCTCCAAGGTGACCCACAGTGCCTCCTCTCCTCCCTGTTTACTCTTTTGTTCAGTTGCTTTTATCCCTTCCTTTACATAGAGAGCTACTCCTCCCCCTCTCCTCCCCTGCCTGTCTCTCCTGTAGGTTATGTACCCTGGTATGTTAGCATCCCAGTCATGGTTCTCTGTGTACCATGTTTCTTTGACTGCTACGATATCCAAGCACCCCTCTTCCATCAAGGCCACCAGCTCAGGGAGCTTGTTGCCCACACTATGGGCATTGGTACTCATTACCCTCCATTTCCTGATGGCCTTACTCCCTTTTGCCCCATCCCTGTCCTTCTTGCCTGTGTCACTTTCTCCATTTACACCTGCCCTTCTCCCTATTGACACCTCTATGTTGGTGTTTGCTGCCCTTACTACCATGATTATTTGGGGGGGTGCTAGGATTTCCCTGCTCCTTTCCAGTGCCTCCCCCCTTGGCTAGTTTAAATGCTTGCCAATGAAGCATTTAAACCTATCACCTAGGATCCTGGTTCCCCTCCCAGACAGATGCAGCCCATCATGCCAGTATAGGCTTGCATCACTCCAGGTGGACCCCCAGTCCCCTATGAAGCCAAATCCCTGAGCTCCACACCAGTTTTTCAACCACTGATTGAATCCCATGGTGCGGAACACCCTAGCCTCTCCTATGCCATAGATGGGCAGCACCTCCGAGAAGGTTACCGTGCGTGTTACTTGACTAAGACCCCTCCCAAATTCCAAAAACTCTTCCTGCACTTCTCTAATCCCCTTCTTAGCCAGGTCATTTGTCCCTAGGTGGACAATGACATCCAGCTCCCTCCCCTGCACAGCTGTTCTGGCAATCCTGAGGATTCGCTCCCTGTCCCTCCAAGCCATGGCACCAGGCAGGCACCTTACCTCCCTCTCCCCTTCCTCCCCCAGTTCTACCTTTCTAACAATGGAATCCCCCACCAGGAGTTGTTTTCTTCCCCTGCAGGGTCCCCTGCCACCCTCCTGTGGATCTCCTTTGTGGAGGTTCCCGGCATCCTCCTTGGTCTCCACTGCGGGTGCCTCCATAGAGGAACCACACTTTGCCAGAATGGCATAGGAATTGTGGAGAGGTACAACTGGAGGGATGCGCCTCTGTTCCACCACCCTCACCCTCCCTGAGCCCACTGTGGTCCAACTGCTCCTCTTTCTTGGCAACCTCTGAGGCACCGGCAGTGGCACTGGTGGTCCCTGGATGGAAGAGGAGGTCCCACAAATCCTGGCCAACTCAGCCTGGAGATGAGCAACCTCCTCCCTCAGCCCAGAGAGGTGCCTGCAGATGGGACAACACGCATCCTCCAGAACGTCTCCCGGAAGACTGCTGCTCCACAGCCACTGCACTGCACCACTCCAATCATGTCTTATTTCTGGACCCTTAACTGTTTGCAATCCTTACTCTTTCCTATGTTTTTTTTCTCTCCTTACTTTCTGCCTGTGTGCCCTTTAAGCTCCTGATTGTCCTGTTCTGAGACAAGAATATCCTATATTTCTCAGTAGACCCCTTACTTGCTCAGAGGCAGACCTCCAGCAGCTAGAGGGGGCCGGAGAGCTACTCTTGCTCTTCTAGGATGGTGGGTCTTTGGTGGTTCTGTGATCACTCACTTCCTGCTCCCAAACAGGAAGTTCCTGTTGTCAGTCAAATCCTGTGCCTATAAAAATAGAACTAGCTTTGGGTGGGGGGGGAGGTGGAGGGGAGGGAAGGAGGGCAATATAGTCCCAGTAGAGGAGTCCAGTCACACAGCAGTCCTTTCTCCTGGTGTCCTCTGCCAAGGATTCTTCCTACACTTGTTCCATGAAAAAGAACTTCCACATCTCCCTCTCGAATCTCCCCTACTAGCTTCCACCCTTTCCCTCTTATTATGGTGCCTTTTTCCTTGCAAAAAGATGAGTGCAGTCTACCATGTTAATTCCTCTTAAGAACCTATGAGTTTCAATCATGTTCCCCCTCTCCATCCTGGCCTCCAGTGAGCACATGTTGAGACTCTTCAGCTTCTCCTCATACGCCTTCCCTTGCTACTCCTAGATGATTTTTGTAGCTTCCTGTGTAACTGCTCCCTTCCTTTTCTTCTTTAGATGCATATTCCAGGACTGTGAATTATGTTCCAGGTGTGGTTTCACCAAGGAGCTGTAAACTGGCAGTATCATTTCCTTCTTCCTGCTAGTGAATGCCTGTCCTATGCAACCCAGCATCCTACTTACTTTCCCATATGCCTTGTTACACGGGGCAGTGGACTTGAGACTGTCTGTGTGTATCACTCCCAGGCCACTTTCCTCCATGGTTTGAAACACTCACACTCCCCCCCTATGCAGTAGTCTGTTTCAGGGTTTATCTTGCCAATATGCATGACTTTGCACTTCTTGCCATTAAATTTAAGCTGCTATACCATGGACTTCTTCTCTAGCCTTTTTTTTTTTTTTTTTTGAAGGAAGAATTTATTGGATTGATTAAAACAGTAGGTAAAATGACTGTGGTGCAGTCCTGGCTATCACAGTCTTGACACTGACCAGCACCAAACATATCTTATGAAGTGTAAAACATGGTAGGATTCTGTGAACCTTCACTGTCCTCATATCCTTCAAATCAATGAGAAATCATCTTACTTCTCTAGCCTTTCTAAATCCCTTTTCATGTCCCTTATCCCCTCCTGTGATCACTCTACTGCAGATCTTTATATCATTTGCAAAAATACTGAAATTGCTCTGGATACCCTCCCTTATGTCACAAATGAAAATATTGGACAACACCAGTTCCAGGACTGATCTCTGAGGCACCCAATTTATGGCTTCCATAACACTAGAGTATTCTCTGTTAACTACCACCCTATGAGTCCTACCTCCAACCAGTCATCTGTCCATCAGATGAGTATATCCCCACCCCCAGGTCCCCTGATTCTTTAAGCTGCCTTCTATATGGTACAGAAAGAAAGTCTTTTCTAAAGTCTAGGTACATCTCATCTACTGCCTGGCCCCTGTCACTCACCTTGGTAACTCAATCAAAAATGTTGATCAGGTTTATTTATTTAGGTTTTGTTTACCAGGTAGGTTCACTAGACAAATATAATGCCTATTTTCAAGCACTACCTGGGAGAATACTGACAATAAGTAAACATTGGTACAAGGCACAGTAGTACAAACAGCAATCTTACATATATCAGCAAAGGGCAGATAATGCTAAAGGTGCAGAGACCCAAGTACAAAAATGAAACACCTGGAGTTTCACTATGAAAGGCATACAAAAGGCACAAGATAAGTGGCAGTACAGGTATCGGTTACAGGAGCACATATAAATGGGCAGACTAGGTGGACCGGTTGGTCCTTATTTGCCATCATATTCTCTGTTTCTATGTTATCCAATGACAGGAGAAATTTACGAAGCTCACTCATGAAAACTAAGTGAGTCTGACAGTTCCTCAGATTAGGTGGAAATGATTTCTAGAGCATAGGGGCAAAGACTGAAAAAGCATACTGAAACAAGATATCACTGGATTGTGTGGGGGGAGGGGGAGGCCTGCTTGATATTTTTGAACACACTAACAAGGGCAATAGGTGTACCTGATCTGATCATTTTGTCAGTGTTGCAGCCAAGGGTGAAAAGATGATGTGAGGCTGGAGAGAGACAGCCTAGACTTGAGTAGAGAGAGCAACAATGAGTAATCCTGGCAACCTAGAGGACAAAGCAACAGATATTATTGTAGCAGGAATTCCATTTAGTTACAGTATATTAAATTTGTTAGCCCCAGATTAAGGTAAAACACCATAGATGAGGCTTGGAAAAAAAAAATACCCTGAGCTATAGCCAACTTGGCAGCCAGGGTCAGGGCATGCCTGACTTTGTAAGCAAGTCCTATCTTCAAATTAATAAACTTGCAAGCTATTGATATGTGAAAACTAGAACCAATGGCCAGCTCCAAGATGATGCCAAAGTACTCAAAAGAATCAACTATTAGGGGAGAGCCAAGAGCAGTAAATAGGGCAAGGGAACATGTCCTAAGCTTGGGTGAAGAACCAAAAAGCATGGAGTAAGTTTTGCTTGAGTTTAGAAGAAACCTGTTTTGAGTTAGCTATGACTATACACTCCCACAGGCAGCATTAAGCTTCATGTTGATTTCAGATGTTTCCTTAGAGCTTGTATACAACACCTTATCACCTGCATAAAGTAGGGTGGCGCAAGAGACAGTGGAACTAGGCAAGTTATCAATAAATAAGGTAAAGTGTAGTGGATCAAGTATGGACCCTTGCAGTACACTAACGCTAATGGTAGACAGGTCAGATCTGGCTTGGTTAATATATTTACAAACTGCTGTCTCTCAGTAAGGTAGCTCAACACCAGTTAATACCACAAAATGAAAAACCTAGGGTATATAGTTTGGATGTGAGTAGGGAGTGGTCCACAAGAGCAAAGGCCTTGACTAGACAGCCCCTCTGAGCATTCCTTTATCCATGGCAACTTTGACATCGTTGGCAAACTGGATGAGGGCAGCAGATGTGCTATGAGCTTGCCTGAAACCATGTTGGGCCAGGGATAATAGATTGTATTTTTGAAGATGCTCAGTAAGCTGAGAGGCCACACGTTTCTCCAGCAACTTATTGAGCTCAAACTGGATAAAAAACTGACTGGACAATAAGATGCAAAAGGTAATAGTAAAAGGAGTCCACAGTGAAGAAAGGAGGGTAACTAGCAGGGTACCGCAGGGTTCGGTACTGTGACCAGTCCTCTTTAATATCTTTATAAGTGACATTGGAGAGCACCTGGAAGGAAAGGTATGCCTCTTTGCAGATGACACAAAGATCTGCAACAGGGTTGATACACAAGGTGGGGTGGAAAGAATGAAAAGGGACTTGGCAAGGTTGGAGGAATGGTCAAATATGTGGCAGCTCAGATTCAATGCAAAGAAGTGCAAGGTAATACATCTGGGAAACAAAAACCCAGGGGAAGAGTACACAATGGGGGGTGAGTTAATAACAACAACAAAAATCGAAAGAGACCTAGGAGTAATTATATCAGATGACCTAAAGGTGGGCAAGCAATGTGAGAAGGCAGTAAGGAGGGCTGGGGGATACTGGGATGCATAGGGAGAGGCATCAACAGTAGAAAACAGGAAGTTGTTATCCCTCTCACAGACAGTTAGTGAGACCCCATCTGGAGTACTGTGTGCAATTCTGAAGACCCCATCTCCACAAAGACATAGACAGAGTGGAGGCTGTTCAGAGGAGGGCAACCAAAATGGTGCAAGGTCTGCACCAGAAGACATACTAGGAGAGACTAAAGCAGCTTAATATGTATACCCTTGAGGAAAGGGGGGAGAGGGAGGACATGATAGACACTTTCAAGTATCTCAAGGGAATTAACAAGGTACAAGAGGGTAATATCTTTCAGAAGAAGAGATGTGCAAGAACTAGGGGGCACAATTTGAAGATAGAGGGAGGAGGGCTCAGAAGTAATGTTAGAAAGTATTTTTTCACACAGAGAGTTTTGGATGCATGGAACAGCCTTCCTGAGGAAGTTGTGGAGTCAGGAACAGTGGGAGAATTCAAGAATGCATTGGACAGGCATAAAGCAATTCTAGTGGGGGGCAGGAGGAAGTAAGCTGTTGATTAACTAGAATCTGCAGCTTATCCATCAGGTAGAAAAAAATGGGCAGACTGGGTGGGCCAAGTGGTCCTTATCTGCCGTCAAATTCTATGTTTCTATGTTTCAGACAGGATTGCGATGGGACAGTAGTTGTCCATGCACTTTGGGTCATCTTTCTTTGTGGATTGGCACAACGTTGGCAATTTTCCATAGCCTGGGCACTACCCTAGAAGAGAGGGACAGGTTAAATATTTGAGTAAACGGGACAGCTAACTGAGGAGCAGCAATCCTAAGAAATCTTGGTAGAAGGCCATCATAACCAGCACTACTATAGGAACAGGTAGATCTCATAAGGCGTAATACCACTCCATGAGTGAAAGCCCTGAGATGGAAGGGAGGGGAAGATAGTTGCTCTTCAGGGGAGTTCAGGTCAGTGGCACACCAACACATATTTATGTACTTAGAAAGATTAGAGAAGTGAGAATTAAATGGATTAGTAATAGTTACAGAATTATTTCAATCTGTACCAGCCAATACCATATCAAATATTTTGGGGCTAGCACCCGTCCCCATAAGGTTACTAATACAACTCCAAAACATGCAGAAGTCCTGTACAGAGGACTGGAGAAGCTGTTTACAGTAATGACTTTTAGCAGCCCTTATAGCTTTTTCACATTAATTTCTCTGCTTTCTATAGTCCTGCCAATCAGAGACTAATTTTTTTTTCCACATTGCTTTTTTCCTGTCAGATCAGCCCTAGTGGGCTGTTCAGTCCTGTCCCTGCCAGTCCTGTCCGACACCCACCCTCCTGACCTAAGAACCTCTAGATTCTCCTATGAATTGCCCCCATGATGGGACCGGGAAGAAAAGGGTCATCCTCCCCCCAACCGGAGACTCTCATCCAGAATTGGGGGTGGTGATCGGGTGGTGATGTGGGAACCGGGCAGACAGGGCTTCATGATGCTGGCACTTTCCCTTTTCTGTTTTCCCCCTTTACCCTTTGCCATGGAGGCATGTAAGTGTGCGCACGTGGAGATGCGTGCATGCTATGGAACGATGGCCCCCTCCCTTACATGGCACTCAGGCTCTGGTGCTGCCACCTGGCCTCCACCAGATGGCAGCCAAGGAGCAAGACAGCATTCCTCCCCATCCACAGATGAGGTGAGCTGTCCATTGGATGCTCAATCCTCTCCCACACGGCCCATCTCCAGAGCCCCGAGCTCATTCCTGAACTCGGGTCGCCTGCATGGTAAGCGATAAAGCACATAGTGCCTCAGCCTTCTCCACCACTAGGCCAGCATCAGAGACTACATCTGAAACTTTAAATCTAGCCCAGCATTTATCCCAAGATTTAAGAGATGCTAGCAGTTCACTATGCAACCAACTAGTGACTGCTCCTCTTACCCTATGCCTTATTTGAGGAATATGCTTGTCCTGTAAGGCCTGGAGCATAGAAACAAAGTAGTTCAGGGCTTTGTCTACAATGGGTGTCTGATATAAGGGAGACCAGTCTATCTGATGTAAGTTTGTAGTAAGGGCACTGTATTTTAGTTTTGCAAAATCCCTAAACACTATTTTAGTCTGGTATGATCTGCCTCCCACAGCCCATGATACCTCTCATCCTATTGCCCATTCACCTCTGGAAATTCTTCTAGGTGTTCCTTTTTAATGGTCTCCAGCAGATTCTCCACACTTGAGGTCAGACTCACAAGCCTGTAGTTACCAGGTTTGTTGCTGTCTCCACTTTTGTGAAATGGCACTACATTAGCTACTCGCCAGTCCACTGGCATCACCCCTGTTGCTAGGTAGCAGTTCAACAAGCAGTCAGTGCTACTGCCAGAGTCCAAACCTGCCTCTCTCAGCACCGTGGGATGTAAGCCAGCTGAGTCCAGTGATTTATTCACCTTCAGGAGCTTGAGATTGTTGTGCATTATATCCTCTGTTACTAACTCCATCTCCATCCTGTGCCCCAAAAGTCCAAGGGCCTAAACCCCATGCACTCTGTGAATGGCCCAGCTTTCACTATAATGAACACTGCAAAGAAGTATTCATACAGAATATCCACTTTTTTCTGTTCTCTTCCACCCATGCTATCTCTTCTGTCAGTGTGACTATTCTCGCTTGCATTTTCCTTTTTTCCTTGATATAATAAATCAAGGCCCCCCCCCCGACCCCTTCTACAATTTTCAGTTCAGTTTCCACCTTAGCCTTCCTGATTATTCTCTTAGCCCTCTATTGTCCCTGGGAGGTACTGGCTGATTCAACAACTCACTGGAAACATGAATGGTTCCAGAGGACAGGAAAAGGGCAGATGTAGTCATGCTTCATAAAAGCAGCAGCAGGGAGGAGGCTGGCAAATACAGGCCAATCAGCCTAACATCAATGGTGGGGAAGTTAATGGTGACACTATTAAAAGTAAAGCCAGTGGAGTATTTTGAATCCAGTGGGTTTTAGGACCCTGTGCAGCATGGACTCATGAGGGGAGCTCATGTCATATGAACTTGATAGATTTTTTCGACTGGGTCACCAGAAAAATATATCAGGGTGGGCCGGTGGATGTGGCCTACTTAGACTTCAGCAAAGCCTTTGACACTGTACCACACATGAGGCTTATAAGGAAACTGGGCAGTTTGGGGATGGCAGCTAGGCAGCTATGGCAGCTAGGATTCAATGCAAAGAAGTGCAAAATAATGCACCTGGGAAACAAGAACCCAAGGGAAGAATACACAATGGGTGGGGAGGTAGTAACAACAACAAAAAAGGAAAGGGACCTGGGGGGTAATCATATCAGATGACCTTAAGGTTAGCAAGCAATGTGAGAAGGCAGTAGGGAGGGCTGGGGGTATACTGGGATGTATAGGGAGAGGCATCATCAGCAGAAAACAGGAAGTTGTTATCCCTCTGTACAGACAGTTAGTGAGACCCCATCTGGAGTACTGTGTCCAGTTCTGGAGACCCCATCTCCGCAAGGACATAGGCAGGATAGAGGCAGTCCAGAGGAGGGCAACTAAAATGGTGCAGGGTCTGCAAGAGAAGCTGTATGAGGAGAGACTAAAGGAGCTTAATATGTATACCCTTGAGGAAAGAAGGGAGAGGGGGGACATGATAGAAACTTTTAAGTACCTCACTGGAATCAACAAAGTCCAAGAGAGTAGCATCTTTCAGAAAAAGAGACTTGCAAGAACAAGGGGACACAATTTAAAGATAGAAGGAGGGCGGTTCAGGGGCAATGTGAGGAAGTATTATTTCACAGAGAGGGTAGTGGATGCGTGGAACAGCCTTCCTGAGGAGGTTGTGGGGTCTAAAACTGTGGGAGAATTCAAGAACGCATGGGACAGACATAAGGCAATTCTTGTTGGGGATAGGAAGAAATAGGCTGTTGGTTAACTAGGATCTGCGGCCTATCCTGTAGGTAGGGAAATGGGCAGACTAGATGGGCCTAGCGGTCCTTATCTGCCGTCAAAGTCTATGTTTCTATGTTTCTATAAACTGGGTACAGAACTGACTGATGGATAGATGACAGAGGGTGGTGGTAAATGGCACTCACTCTAATGAGGGGAGAGTGTCCTGCTGGGTTCTTCAATGCTCAGTAGCGGGGGTAGTCCTCTTCAGTGTCTTCATAAGAGCTAGAAGGGAAGGTATGCCTCTTTGCAACATGCACCGAAATCTGCAATAGGCTAGACACTCCAGAGGCAGTCAAGAGAATGAGTAGAGACCTGAGAAAACTCACGGCATGGTTGAGGGTATGGCAGCTGGGTTTCAATGTGCAAAAGTGCAAAATCATGCACCTAGGAAAAATGGAGGGAAGAGGTATTGTCGGTCACTAAATAGGGAAGGGACCTTGGAGTTATCATATCTGATGACCTCAAGGTGACAAGGCAGTGCAGCAAGGCAGGAGGCAGGACTAGTGGGATGCTATGATGTATAGGCAGGGGAATCACTAGCAGATGGAGAGATGTGGTGTTACTACTGTATTGATCATTGTTGAGACCCCACCTGGAGTACTGTATCCAGTTTTGGAGACCACATCTCAGGAAGGACATAGATAGTGTAGAGGCTGTCCAGAGGAAGGCAACTAAAATGGTGTAGGAGTTGCATCATAAGCCCTATAGGAAAAGGCTCAGGGATCGTAATATGCACACCCTTGAAAGAGAGGAGGGAGAGGCAGGACATGATACTGACCTATAAGTGCCTCACTGGGGTGAATAAGGTACAGGAGAGGAGTATTTTTCAGAAGAGAATTTGCATGAGAACAAGGGGAGATGCAATGAAACTGGAAGGGGGGACATTTAGGAGGGATGTGAGGAAGTACTTCTTCACTGAAAGAGTGGTGGAATCCTTAACAATCTTCCAGCAGAGGTGGTGGGGAGAAAACAGCAGTGAGCTTCAAGCATGCGTGGGACAGGCATGAAGAAATCTTGGTAGAAAAGGGGGGGTAAGTGATTGGAGATCAGGGACAGTATAGGCAGGGACAACATTGGCAGCCTGGTGGGCCAAGTGATCCTTATCTGCCTACAAATTATATGTTTCTATTGTCTTTGCCAGTTTGGGCATTCCAAATTGTTCCTGGCCATTTCCCAGAATTACTTTCTCGTGAGGAGTACTCTGGGTCCCAGCAGAAGGTAACAAACTCCACTAATCATGGGCAGTCATTCTCACCTGGACAAAAAATGTTTTGACTTTATCTGAAAACCCAGTAACTTGGACAGTGGTACCTCCAGTGATGGGTGCACTCCCTTTGCGGTCAAGGGTCCTAACCTCTCCTTCCTTCACACTTTAAATTTTATTTATTTAAAAATTTGATAACTGGGTGGGCCCACTGAGACCATTACAGTCCCCTTTTTAGGGGTGACCCGGTATTAATTACAAATAACACAACAAAATATTCAGGTAGGACAATACGAGTTACAAATTTTCACAGTGCAGCATTAACAAACAATACATAATCCACAATACAAATATAGGTGGACAGGTTAATATACAGTTTTGGCAGAAGGGTAACATCATACCATACAGTGGATATATTCACAACAGATAAGACAAATCCATCTCAGGTTAACACTCTAACTCAATAAGATTTTGAGAGTAGGTCCAGATCGAGTGGCTCTGTGATGCTGGTTTGACAAATATTTTGTTGACCAACATTACAAATTGAGGTCAGCATAAATCTGTCTGTAAACCTGTCGTTTTTTTTCAAGGGGCTTCATCCCAAGCCCCCATGTGGGGGCTCTAATTTCCGTACCCACCTGCACCTAAAGATTATCAACTCTGAGTCAGAGTTGATTCAGAGAAGTGGTGCAGGACCAGAAGAAAGAGTACCCGGGTCCCGGGCAGACTTTACATCAATCTGTCACTGTTGTCAGCATCAACGCATTCACTGTAAAGGTTTTGCTGCAGGATCGGCATACGTATGTCCACCCACTACAATTATGTTATTGTACTTCAGTGATTACAGGTGCAGCAGCTCAATTCCAACAGGTACGCCTTAATTCCCTTCTTAAATCCCCCAAGAGAGGTGCATTACTGGAGATTACCAGGGAGAGCATTCGGGGTAAAGGTAGCAAATGACCGGGACCCCTGGGAGATCCTTACTCTTGGGACATGTAAAAGTGTATGGTCCGAGGATCTTAGTGACCTACTGTTCTGTTTGGTTGTTAGTATAGCAGTCAGACTCGGGGGGGGGCACTGCATGTCCTGAGCTTGAAGGCAAGGCACAAAGAAGACTACGCTAATTTACCTTCCAGGGATGGCCAGTTTAAGGATTACAGCACCTGGCAATGATGTTCCATAGGTCGGGCACCTGCTGCAAAGCATGCTACTCTGTGATACAAGGTTCTCAACCTTTGCATCTTGGTACTTCTGACAGAGTATAGGATCTGGGGCCCATGTAACAGAGAGGATAGGAGGTTACTGGTAGCTACCTTTAGGTGAGATTCCTTCTTGAGGAAAGGACTTAGGCAGTATAGGAGACCTAACTTTTGATTTCCGGACCTAGTCAACTGGTCAGTGTGAACCTCAAAGTTGTTGTCTTGGTCTAAGTGGACCCCCAAATACTTGAAGAACTCCACTACCTCAGCCCTTGAGTCATTTGAGAGAGTGTGTCAGTAAATGTGACCTGTGGGGTTCAAGACTTTTTGGGCCAAACAGTATGGCTTTTGTTTTTTTTGTCATTAGGAACAAGTTTGTTGGTATGAGGCCAATTCTCTAGTAGCAAAAGGTCTTTCCCCAATCAGTTGTTAAGGTGGTCAATGTCCTGAGAGGACTTATATAGTACAGCATCATCAGCATAAAGGGTCAGGGGAAGAAGGCAACTTCGTCATAATATTGACATTTGGACATTCAATTAAAGCAGTTGATGTTTGTGCCACAGGGTGTAACATACATCTCATGATGAGGAGCTCCTGAGCACACCAGTTGCTCACAACACTGCCTCAAGCTGTTCTCCACTCTAATAGGGATTCCTTTCAGTAGCATTGCTTGTCTGGGTCTATCTACATTCCATGCCACCAACTTTTAAGCTATTGTTGCTTCTACTTACTAGGGTGGTGTTGGTGAGTACCAGCATACACAGTCAGAGTCCTTGCACTGAGATAAAACTATCCCAGAAATGCCAGCGGTGCTGCCAGTTTGTAACAACCCCTATCCTAGAGATGAGTGATGCAGCTGAAAAGAATTAGTGCATAGCTGGGTCTTTGGATGGATGTTACAAGGGGTCAGTGTGGTGCTGTGCCTCCACCTGTGGAGATCCTCTTGACAGTTTTGCTGCCAGGGTGCTGCTCAAAAGAAAAAACAGAAATTCTTACCCTCAATGACAGGAAACTTGATGCCATATATCCCACAAGTCAACTACAGTTAAACAGTACAATAATAATGTTCACTATAAAGAAAAAAATTGAGACAATAAATGCAATCAAATAAGGAAACATTTTCTTGGGGGGCGTGGGGGACCAGAACTTGATAACAAGGATTTGGAAGGGAAGTAAGTAAAGCAGGATAATGGCAAACAGAACTACAAATGAACAGGTTCAGATCCCACTATCCTCCAAACACACCATGAATCCACTGTCCCTGACCAGACCACTCCCACTGATGCACTCATTATCAAAAAAGTTCTTATGGGAGCCCCTTCATTCAATGTGTGCACATGGTTGCTGGCAGGGTTGCAGGACTGAATTATCAAAGGTGCAGTACCCATATAGCAAATAAAAAGAATTGAAAGCTGTAAAGGAAAGTCGCAAAAGACAGGCAATTAAGGAGTTAAACCACAGTCCCTTGAACAATCTTACTTGGAGAGATGGTTCAACACTACATTATCTTTGGGCACTCTATTATCATGTAGGCTTCCCAGCTCTAACCAAATAAGGGCCTGATTTCCAAAGACCCTCCATATATGCATCGAAATTGTATATCCAATTGCAGACCCCCTGCACCCATGGATGTCCCAACTAGTGGCATCCACAGTCCCCAGCCCCCATGGGTCTGCATATGATGGGGCTGGAGCTGGATCAGGAGGTGGAGCAGAGCACGGCAGCAGGCATCCATTTGGATGTCCAGCCCAGCAGGATAGTGGATCCCCTGCACTGTGCAGAGCAGAAGATTGTAGGATATGACAGTTCTCCAAGGACTGCCGTATTCCATTTAGAAACACAGGAAACAACTAATTGTACAGTTAAAGGTACAGTCCAAAATGTGAACTTCGAGGGCTGGGTCAAGTGACAGCAGGCACAGTCGTGCTTCAGAAGTGTCCAAGGAGCATTTGGAGACAGTTTGGTGGAGGGTGCACAAGCTTTATTTCAGTCCTTTGGGTTGCATAATCCTGCCACCCTCTGTATCCCATCAGTGGAACAGAATATACTTGACAGATTATGTGAATGCTTATTCTTATCCTGTACTCACCCTGACCCAGTTGTCCACATAGACATGCAGACAGAGAGGGATTGGGTGTGGAGGGGATGTGCAAGGAGGACTTTGGATGCACTGAGGCCTCCGCATGTGTGGAGCAGGACCTCTGTGCACCTGCAGACACACTACACACCCCCATGTGGGTGTGTAAAGTCTTTTTGTCCTATTGAGGATTAAAGCCTCTTGCCATTTTGAGGATTAAGCCCAACATCCCTAACTACAGTGGTGCTCCCCTGGATCCGATGCCTAATACTACAGAATTTTTCAGAATTCTGCAGAAAACTGTGCAATTCAATGGCAGTTATCATGCAGGAAACTTTGACACACTGTGACACTGAATTGGCCAGGCAGACACCACTATATCTAAAAAGGTTGCAGGGCAGGGCCCAGGTCCCAGCAACAATGGTGAGGGAATCCGGCGCAGGTTGTGTCTTTTCACAGATGACACTAAGCTCTGTGGGAGCGTGTATAGTGATGAGGGAGTCACATAAATGTAGAGTGACTTATGAAAGCTGGAAGGGTAATCAAAGGTTTGGCAGCTAAAATTCAATGCCAAAAAGTGCAAAGTAATGCACCTAGGGAACAAGATCCCCAGGACAGAGTACTGGATGGATGGGGGGAGACTTAGCACTACAGTTGAGGAATGAGACTTTGGAGTTATCAGTGACTCCCTCAAACAATCGAGTCAGTGCAACAAGGCACACAGCAAGGCAGGTTGGATGCTGGGATGTACTGGGATGGGTATATATGGCAGAAGAGCAGAAGTTATACTTCCCCTATATAGATACTTGGTGAGGCCACACCTGGAGTACTGTGCCCTGTTCTGGAGTCCTCACCTCAGAAAGGATAGGGATATGCAGAAGATGGCACAGGGTAGGGTAACACAAATGATTCAGGATCAACAGGGCAGGTCCTACAGGGAAGGCACGGGCTCATAATGTCTTACATTATGCTGCAGCAATATACCATGCTGCCAATACAGCACAATATATTGCCAGCAGCGTAAGTCTTTGTTTTGTGGGGGGCTACATCTCCACACCCCCTGTTAGGGGGCTGCACCCCTGAACCACTTCAACTAAAATAACTAACACTGGGGGGAGGGGTTAAGACTTAAATGCGCACAAAGTGTGAAAAATTTAAAAATTCCTTGTGTCTGGGACTGGGAATCGAAACCCGGTCCACAGATACACTGCCTCCCTTGCTGCCTGTGGCTCATCCCATCAAGCCACAGCAGCTGCTCGGCAGTCCCTCATCTCAGCAGGATTCTTACCTGTACCAGGAAGAGTGAGAGGGTACACTACCGCGCATACATCCTTTGGCGGTTTTGCACCCTCTCGCTCTTCCCTACCACGCTGTTCTTGTTACGTGGTTATGTCGTGCACTGTAAAGCATATGACATATTAACCCGGTAGGTTCAGGGAGTATCTCAAGGCACTGAACATGTACTCCCTCGAGGCCAGAAGGGAGAGGGGAGACATGATAAAGACCTTCAAGTTCCTAAAAGGAATAAACATGGTGAACTGTGGGGAACTTTTTAGCTTGAATACCAGCTCACGGTCAAATGGGCATGAGTAGAAACTGACAGGAGGGAGGTTCAGGAGGGATGTAGGAAGTTTTATTTTACAGAAAGGGTGGTGGAGCCATGGAACAGTCTGTCCGCTGAAGTGGTGGGTGCTACAGCCTTTGGTACTTTCAATCATGGGTGGGACAGAATGAAGGTTACAGTGGTTGCTAAGGTGGCAGTAACAGGAAGGTTAATGGGGGGGGAGGATGGGGATGGTTAGGACCCTGGAGGAACAGTTGGTCCCAGTGCTAAATAGGGAGCTCAGGTAGACTGGATGGACCATTGCTCTTTTTCTGCCATCATTGACTATGTTTCTATTTTTGGTACTCACAGATACCAAAATGCTGCTGTACAGCAGTCTGGCAAATGGCCTCCAGTCTGCTTTAGCGGACATTCTTGGATAAAGATGCTGTGGACCTAACAAATCAACTATTGTACACTTAAAGGCTAAAGATGCTGAAGAATATCAGATCTGCTTGAATAGTTTTATGTTAGTATCTGGCTTCTCATTTTCAGTTTATTATTTACACTGGATAAGCATGTGAGTAAAAAGTTGTACATTTTCACAAGTGGCCAGTGCTAGACAAATACAACATAAGTTACAAAAGTATGGCAAACAATCAATGATAAACATTATTGGACTGAAAGATAAATTAGGTGCAAGACAGTCGGAGTACAGGTATGACACAATAACAATGGTGACACTATGAAAAGTGCTGTGACAAAAAGTGCTTGGAAAAAAAAACAACTCAGACCTACCGATCCTGGAATAGGGACAAAATACTGCTGAATGAGGGTGGAAAAAGAGCAATCAGAAGGGAGTATCATGAAGTGTGACACTTGCAGATGGTGGCCTGGGAAAGGTGTAACTTTAAGTTATACTTAAATGAAGCTGAGGAGGGACACTCAATGAGGGCAGGGGGAAGACTGTTAAAGGGTTTAGCACCCTTGTAGGAGAGGGTGCTTTGTCCTTGGGTGGTGCGGAAGAATGGGTGGAGAAGGAGAGCTGTAATTTGCTGAGGAGGGGTCTTTGTCCTTGCAGGAAAGGACAGCATCATTGGCATATAGGATGGGTTCAGTGTTCATGCAGATTTACAGGAAGGGAATTAACAACCAGGGAGAAGAGTAGGGGACCCAGAATGGACCCTTGGTGTATGCCAAACTTTATGGGGCAGGGGTTAGAGAGAACCCCACTGATGTTGGTTTAGTGGGATCTTGAGCTTAGTTTCAAAACCAGTTACAGACTTTGGATGAAAAATGCAGATCAGATAGTGTGGAGAGTAGGACATTGTGATCTACAAGATCGAACACTTTTGTGAGGTCCACAAGAACCGAGGCAGTGTACAGACCTTCATCATTTGCTTTACTGATGAAGCTAGTGAATTTAATGAGGTCTCTGTGTTGTGGCCGACCCTGAAATCATGTTGGGCTTCCATCTGCAGATTATAAACCTTGAGAAATTTGGTGGTTTGCTCATGCACAACTTTCTCCAGAATTTTGGAGAGAGAGGCCAAAAGAGAGATGGGTCTATAGTTAGAGATGTTGGGTAGGATTTAAAAAGCATTGGAAAGACCCGCAGCTGTGGGTAAACCACTGTGCAAGTGGATTGCCACTTGTGGAGCCGCAGATCACCCACAGTGGTGGGTATTCACAAAGATGGGAGCTGGATTATGACCAGCTCCACAGGTTATGGTCGCTTGCGGGAGGTGTCTCCAGGGAGATTGCCGCAGCTGCAGAAATGTGCTACAGCCAGAGGAAGCAGCCGTAGCACCCTCCACAACTGCTGCAGTTGTGAATCGTAACCACCACAGCTGCGGGTGATTACAGTCTGCAACAGCAGTTGCGGAGTGGGACTTAGGATTTGAACGCTTTGTGAATCCCGCCCATTGTCTTTGTGCCCATTTTTATGGAGGAATTTGATTACAGCACATTTCCATTTGAGCAGAAAGGACCTGGTGCAGAGGACATAGTTGAAAATATTGGTGAGGGGAATGGCAATGGAATCACAGACCAATTTGAGTACCGGGTAGTAGGTGTTGTCGGGTCTAATGGAGGGTCTGGGGTCATGTGCCTTGATAAGTTTTACCACTTCAGAGGGGGAGAGGTAACGAAAAAAGAAACTGGGATGGGGGTTGGGGAGGGATGGGGAAGGAGGACTGGGGGAGCGAGCATGGAGAGTCTTGTATTTATCAAGGTCACCAAAATAGTGGTTGAGAAGGGAGGCAGCTTCCATAGGATCAGTAACTGTGTGTCCACCAGAGAAAATGCCAATCTGTTCATTTGAGTGCCCTCTACCGATGAGGTGGTTAAGGATGTTCCATGTGTGTTTTGGTCTGCCAGAGGAGCTCTGCTGCTTTTCTGTAAGGTAGTTGATTTTGGCAGAATGGGTAGCAAATTTACATTTGTTACATAGAGTTTTGTAATGTTGGAGAAGGTGGGGAAGCTTCAGTTTCTTGTATTTCAACCATGCATGATCTCTTTCCCTCATAAGTTTGAGGAGGTCGGAGGAGACCCATTCATGGCTGTTACCTTTGATCTTGATTTTTTTCCAGGGGATAAGGAGGTAACAAATGACAAGGAATCTGCTGCTGAACTCATCAAGGGCAGTGTTGATATGTTTAATTGATTTGGTAAATGACCAGTCCATGGCGTGGGCTGCTTGATGAAACTTTAATAGTTTGAGTTTTTTGAGCTGTCTGGTTCAGATAAATTTGGACTCCAGAGGAGGGGTTTTAGCAGACCAGCAGCAGTAAACTGGTAAGTGGTTGCTAATGGAATCTGGTAGAACCCCAGAGGAGGTAACATGAGAAGGAAGAGAGACAAGGATCCAGTCAAGTAGGGAGTCATTGCCTGTCTTGTAGTTAGTGCATGCGGGGGAGGTGATAAGCTGATGGAGGTCCAGGCTGAGGATAAGTTCCTTGGTAGGGAGAGACTGAAGGAACTGCCAAATAAGATTGAAGTCGCCAAGGATTATCCATTCCCTTCCAAGGGAAAGCAATTTTTTAATGTTAAAAAAATCATCAAGTCCATTTGGGTGGGTAACAGAGTGAGGTATGCGACACTGATGGTAATTGTTTGTTGTTGCCCAGTAATAGATTGATTGATAGGGATTCAAGGTTAATGGACTTGAGAGGCTTTTCAAGCTCAGATGCGCTAAGGTGATTTGCTACCCAAAAGAGGTAGCCACCTCCCCTTTTACCACATCTGTCCTTCCTCAAAAGGGAGTATCCTTCAGGTGTATTTCATTGGAAGGGATTTTATCAGTGAGCCAGGTTTCGGTAAGGGCAATTATATCAAAGTTGTTGGTTGATAGCCCTGATTCCAGTACAGTTTTTTTAACTGATAAACCTTGGATATTGAGATGGATGATTTTGAGCTGCCTGGAGTGCAGGGGAGGAGTAAAGAGTTTTTTTTCTTCAATGGTGAATGGAGGACCAGCGTTGGGGTGAATGGACCTGGAAATGAGAAGGAGGAGAAGCCTCCTGAGTCTGTTGTTTGCAAGGATGGACAGCTTATATGAAGGTTGTCTAGAAGGGAGATGGTAGGTAATTTTTAAGGGGGAGAAGGAGGGTTAAAATTTGTAGAGGAGGCAAAGTTTGAAAAGGAGAGGTCCAAGGCCAGAGAAGGTGGTGAATGTTTGGATAGTGAAGAGGTATGGGGGTGTAGATTGACTGGCAGAGGGAGGAGGTAGAAAGAGGAAAGTAGCAGGAGCCATGGATGAGGGAAAAGAGGGGTGGGGGTGAGCAAGGTGGGGGGGAGTGCTGGAGAGGCAATAGCAGAGGGGTAGAGAGGTAGAGAAGTATTCATAATTAAAAGGTCCTGAAGAGGTGGAGAAAGACAGAAGTATAGTAGTGAGAAAAATCATCATGTGATTCTAAGAGGAATAGAACAGAGACAAACCAAGAGTAAGGCTAAAAAGAGAGCACTGTGACATACAAGTGGTAGTGGCAATTTAAGGGATAGGCAGCTGACAGTAGCTCCTATTGGAGGAATGGGAAAAAAGGGCAGTGTCAGAGATGTTGGAAGCCAATTTAAAGAATGCTAGGGGCGGGGGTGGGTGAGCGGGAGAAGAATCAAGCAGGAGAAGGCCACTAGGATCAGAGAAAGTTGAGCAGTGAGGAGCCACAGAGTGGGCCAGAGATAAGCAGCCACTCAGGGACCTGCCACGGATGGCCCCAGTTTCAAGTCAGGGAAGGAAGCATGGCATACCTTTCTCCTGTAGCTGTGGATCCATTGGTCAGGCGGGCGGTGGCTGTGATGACCAAGCCACACCACAGAGGATCAGGGCAGGAGATCTAAAACAGAAAGGGAGAAGGGTCAGTTTATGAATAGTTTGAGAAAGGAATTAATAGCCTTGGGGGAGGGACAAAAGGGAGACAGAGGAACAGCAGGGGGACTGGAGATAGAGGTGAGTTAAGTTAGGTGGAGGGAGGTGTTTGAAATGGGAGATGAGAGAATGGCTAATCATGTTAGCAAGAGGGGGGTCTGGCTGGAGCGAATGAGGTGGTGGTGGGGACAGCTGGAAAGGGGGCGGTGTAGGAACCGAGGGAAATGGATCAAAAAATAGAAGTTAGAGGGCAGGAAGCAGAAGCAAACAGAGGCAGGCTGAGCAGGATACGGAACAAAATTAAGAAACAAGTAAACAGAGTAAAATTCAGTTGTTAAGTTGTACAAAAGAACAGTTCTAAAATTTAAACAAATTGAGTAGATTATTAATTACTGAACAACAGTTAGCCATAACAACAGTCCTAATATGATTAAATAAGGTGAATCAGTTATTAATTAATTAATCTCTGACATACTCAGCATTAAAACAGAAAAAAAAACAAGCAGTAAATTAAGCAGGAGAAGGCTACTAGGAGCAGAGAAAGTTGAGCAGCGAGGAGCCACCGGCTTCTGAACAGTTGTTGTCCGACCTGACTCTTTCTGTCATGTAGTTTACTGCTCTGTATATTAAGGTTTTTCTAAAGAACTTATTTAAATAAGATATGTTTGAATTATCTTTGGAGAAATAGTTTGTTCAATATCTGATTAAGGTTTTGAAAATAGTTTTAAAATGAATTGATTAATAATTTGAAGTCAAAGAGCTACAGTATTAGTACTTAATAAGTTGTGCTAAAAAATCAGACTCATTTGTACGTATAGATAATCACATAAATGCCTACATTTTGGATTTAGCCAAGTTTTAATTGCACTGTTTTGCACTTACAGATCATCACTTTGCTTTTAGATTTAGCCAGTAGGGCTGTATTCACAAAGCCCCCCAAAATCCTGCTCCGGCAGGAAAAGCCCAGTGCAAGTTGGTTGCCAATTGTGGAACTACAGTTTTTCCCTCAGCTGTGGTATTCACAAAAGTTGAGCCAGATTATGACTGGCTCCACAATTTATGACAGCTTGTGGGTGTTTTTCCCCTGCAGCTGTGGAAATTGTTATGCCCGGTGGCACCAGGCATAACATCTCTCGCAGCTGCGGCAGGCTGAGAAGACAAATCTCCACAGCTACGGAGTTTTCAGTCTGCAATTGGAGTTATGGTATGGGACTTAGTCCCATGATATTTTGTGAATCTGGACCATATTTTACGTCTCTTAATTAACTGAAGGATTATTTCATTCATTGGATGTTAAATTTGGTACAAATATATTTCATTTACATTTCATTTGTTTATCTTTTATACTTGTTAGTTGATTAGCATATTTGCCCATTTTCACAAGCTACAAGTACTGTACATAAATGAAACAGACTCAGTTACAATAGTATGACATTAGTAAACATGTCTACAAATATAAAATGGATAGACAATTACAAAACCATTAAATACATGCACAGTCATCTTTTTCAAAAAGCTATTTTAAGAGGCTGACTTTAAAAGTTCACCACCAATATTTCACCATAACTCATGCAAAACAATTGATATCACACATGCATGTACATCTTAGCAATTACAATTTTAGCTATTGGACATAGCTATATAAAACCCTTAAAGTTATATCTACCTCTCACTAACATAAAATGGTTTTAAAATAATATAATTACTGGAGAAAGTTTTCTCTCATAGGGAAACCTGGTTATAATTTGCCATTATAACCAGCTGTCCTGAACTTGTGGCAGGAAGTCTTGGAAGATCCATAGCTTTTCTCCCTCCCAAAGAATGTCCTTGCATTCCCTGATTTTCCTTAAGATATGGGCTTTGTCCAAGAAGTTGAGGAGTTTAGAAAATGATTGGTCTTGGGCCTTCCCCATCAGAGGGCATTTTAATTCAGGAGTCGGGGCTCTGTTGCAGTCATCTACCACAATTTGCTTTATATTCTTACCGGGGAGTCCAAGACCAATCATTTTTTAAACTCTTCAACTTCTTGGACAAAGCACATATTTTAAAGAAAATCAAGGAATTCAAGGAACTTTTCTGGGAGGGACAAAAGCTGTGGATTTTCCAAGACTTCCTGCCAGAGGTTTGGGACAAAAAAGCAACATATCACCCTATGCTTAAATTCACAGCTGCTCAGATTTGATTCTGAGTGCAGTATTCAGCCAAATTAACCATGGTCATGGAAAAGGTGATTCTACTTCAGTGCTGACCAAGCCAGAAAAGAATTGTTGCAACTTCTCCCCAACTTCTTTGGACAAAACTGAGTTAACTTTTTATCCCTTAATGTTTAATGCTAGTGATTGGTTCAGCTGATTTAGGGCAATGACTGTGTCCATGAAATTGTGTTGTATCTCAACAGTTAAGAGTGTTTAGCCCGCTCAGTTAGCCTTTTTATCCTCAACATCTGGTTTCTGTACCATTAATAATAATAGCGCTGGATAGAATACCTCCTGCAACACCCTCTGCTAGCCTATATCTTGAGTATTGGCAGTGTTCTGTGTTTGAAAAGCCAGAGGACACACTCTACAGTGGGCTCAGTAACTATCTAAATGAGTATTCAAACTACAATGAGATCAAAAACTGTGTCAGTTTGGACCTTCAGAGCGGTGAACCTAAAATTCAAACTAGACTCAGCTTATACTTTACAGGAGTCCTTGAATTGTATGAGCTACCAATTTTAAGCACCAATGGCAGGAGATATTCCTAGGCATGCCAACATGTTTGGAAGAATGGATCACAGATCATGCTTCTTCTGTAGTTTTTTTAATGATGCCTCCTTATGTAATTATCAGAATAGTTCCCCACTGACCCTCTACCAAGGAGTATTTCAACTCTCCTAGGTAATCACCAGCAACTGCAGCCTTATACCAATTGCATGAACCATACTGCATATAGCTGCCGAGTATAGTCCACACTACAGCTGACAAAATTCTTCCCAAAAGCTCCTTACATGGTTTTAAAAACTGCCACATTTACTGCCTTTGTTCAGGACCCTCACAGCGGGAATCTCCATGACAACCAGACATTAGCTACTCTACACACTGCACATGACAGTGATGTGAGTCAAGAAGGGCAACAGCTGAATAGTCGGGCCCACGTGTTCCAGCAGCTACTGTGCATTGAGAGGGAGCCATCTCCTTTTGTACATCCAATCAACCCACAATTCACCACAATGGATTCTCTCTGCTAATCTCACTGGCATTATGTGCCAACTCTGGAAGGAACAATTGACTACCCCTTGTCTACAGAACTGAGACTTCTCTATGGAGCTGCATGACATGGCTCCTGTCCACCAGCTCTCAGGATGCCAGTCATGAATATGTAGCTCTACATGATCTACAGTAAATAGTGTATCCCTTATTTGGTGGGTCTCTGTGGCTGGCTGGCTGGCATACATCTAAAACTGATACTACCTTATTAGTCCTGTACATGTTTTACTCTTTATGCTGGTGCCTGTTTATCAGTTCTGGTGGGCATGACGTTTTTAATTGCAGATCTTGGCATGAATTAGCCTTCATTGGTTGTCAGTGTGTCAGGTATGATCAGATGTTATTGTATGCACAATCCAGTACTGGATAATATTGTATGTATTACCCAATGTCAGATATTTTTGTAAGTGTATCACTTTTGTTGTTACAATTACACTGTTCATGTGATCATGTGGTTTGGCTATCATGGGGACACTTCACTATACAAGAGCACCACGAGAATATGCATGCTGTCTCTGAGGAAGTTTGGGTGACACCAAGTGAAACATTAGGCATTTTTTCAACCATCATGAAGTCAACAGTCATTGCCAGCATGTTGTGAACACCAGACTGCCATGACTGTGCTTTTCTTTTCACACCATATAATAAATATGGTGAGTTAATGATTATGTAACACCATTGCCTGTGATTTGTCTTTGCCATTGGTTGCATTTTTTGTATTTAGTTTTATATTTAGAAACTCCATTTAGTAGAGATGCTCATTTAAGACTGTCTGATGACAAGACTCATCTCTTGGTCATATCATGGAACATGGGGGACTTATCATCACAAATTGTTGATAAGGATTGTATGGAGTTTCTTTCACAAGATGATCTATTTCTCTCATAAGAAACTTGGTGGATAGGGGAAGACCCCAAAGTTACAAGTTACAATATATTTAACATTCAGACATTCCTAATTAAAAATTAAATATCCCCAGGGGGTATTTTAATTGCAGCCGTCTGTAAAAGTGGAGGTTATACTCTGGACTATGAATCTACTTTTATACAAGCAATATATAAAAAAGCACAGATCATTAAAACTGAGTATCATAAACATTTACATAATGGCTGAAAACTCAGTTGGGTATAATGTGTCATGTTAGGAATTGTTATGCAAAAGATCTTCAAAATATTACAAATTATTAAAATCACTGAGAAATGTTCATAATAGGGTATTTTAATTCGCAAGTTGGTGGACGTTTAGTATGGTATTTTGATCATGGGAATCCCACTGACAAACCTTGGTTTTTATGTGTCCTTTAGTGATAATCTGGTTCCTTAAAGGACGATTTTAGATTAGATAATGAACTCACATGGGAAAGACTTGTTCTAGTAATGCAGGAAAAATATTTTTATCCACTCAGCAGATGGACCCTGCGCATCTGCATCTGTTCACGAAGGTCCCAAAGGGACCTGCATGAATGTGGATATGATTCCACTATCTCAAAAAAGAAAGGTAAATTCTTAGCAAAAAACTATGTTAATGCACCAGTTAGGGTTCAAGTTAATGCCACAAAAATGGAAATGTGGTATTAGGGTTTCCAACCCTAACTCTCCACCCCCATCCCCCAAGCAGCAAAAGGAAAAAATATTTGGGCTTTGGGTCTCTGGAGTCCCGGCGAATAAGTGGTGGGATCTTCCTTGGCGTGTTCAGTCGTAATACCCACCCTGTTCCCTGAACAAACAGTGTCACATGTCGTGTCCTTTCTTCACGCAAGGAAGAGCCCACCACTTATTTGGCAAAACTCCAGAAACTCAAGGTCCAAATTTTTTATTTCCTTTTTATGTTGGCTCGTGCTTGCATGCCAGCCAACATATTGCAGTAGTAGCAGATTTGGAGGTGCGGTTACTGTGGGCAAATGCAGGGCACACATCAGTAGGTTCGTCCCCTCATTTCCCAATAAGGCAGCTGCAGGCACTGACACCAGCAGCATGTAAACTGGCTAGCAGATCTAAGAAAAGGTCTGCTGCAATGAGAGCCAAGCTCATCATACAGCGGCATGTCTTTCCTGGTGAAGCAGTTCAATAAACATGGCGGCATTGACTGCCACCACACAGAGCGTCAACTTCAAGGGTGCCCAATCCCCCATCAGCAAGCCCTGACCAACTTCGTTTGCCAATGGGGAGCCCACTCCCCATTGGCATAATGCCTCCTCCCTCCCATTTCACATGTGTGCCGAAAGGGTGCCCAATCCCCCTCAGCATCATGTGCCCCCCAACAGTCTTTCTTTGCTGATAGGGGGCCCAATCCCCATTGGCTTTAGTCCCCCCTTCCCAGTTTAATTTGCTGATGGGAGAGCCCACTCCCTGTTGGCATAATATCCCCCCCATTTGTTGTGTGCTGAGGGGGGTGCCCAATCCCCCTCAGCTCTTGTACCACCCTTTGCCTTGGTATGTGTCGATGGGAGTGCCCAATCCCCCGTTGGCTACAGCAGCCTCCCAAAACATTCAGGTAGCATTCTGGGAGCCCACCCCAGTGCACCAAATTCCCCTGTAAAAAAAAAAATCCAGCGATGTTTGATTTTTTTTTTAAACCTGTAAATCAGAAAACAGTCCTTCACGGTCTGTCCTGCTCCCTCCGTTCAACCCACACCCACCCTCTGCATACCCCACCTCCCCACACACATCCTCACCCCATACTTACCTCCGGAGCCTGGTGTGACTATCTTCTGGGGATTGGGAACAGGTCTGCACTCTTCAAAGCTGACCGTGAACTGAAGAAATGCTGGTAAGCTGTATAATGGCATAAATAGGGTTTTTTGAACTTTGGTGCATATCTCGGCCATTTCTGGGAATTTTGGCACCAAATTTTCAACATGGGGTTATTGGGACGCTTCCTCATGAATTCAGTCACTGTCATGGCATTATGCTGTCCCGAAAGGTGATTTCATAGTCACTGCATGGCATCACCTTTTGGGACTGATTAATGAAATGGCAGTGCCACTGTTCATGAGGGAGGCTCTCTAAAAGTCTACATTGCAAATTTGGTGACAAAAAATCCAAACAATGGACTACAGTGCATTATTGCAGCTTCACCATGCTGCTCGTAACTTCATGAATTTGTAATATTTTACTTTAGATTTTCAACATTGCAATTTTCCCACACCTCCTTATGAACAGTACAACTGTCATTTTACATATGCTGGCCGAAATGTGTTTTCACATGTCCAGCGCAGAAATGCGAGTTCGCTGTGCGAAATCAGTTTTCAAGACAGTTTTGACAAAATGACAGTGACACTGTTCATGAGCAGAAGTCCTAAAATGCCTATGTTGAAAATTTGGTGATGGAAGTCTGTAAAATGACTGTGTTATAAGCATGTGTTGCGCATTTTCCATGCACCCTTGTAACTTCACAAATTTGCAATTTTTTCGTGCCAGATTTTCAACACTGGCATTTTTCACACCTCCTTATGAACAATACAGCTGTCATTTTTCACATCCTGCCCAAAATGTGTTTTTGCACCTGTGGCGTACAATGGTGTGGTTTCTGTGGGAGATCAACTTTTGGGACAGATTAAGAAAATGACAGTGCCACTGTTTATGAGGGGAGGTCCCAAAATGCCTATGTTGAAAATGTGGTTTTAAAAAAAAACAAAATAATGAGGTTATGGACGTGCATTGTGCAGTTTCTATGCATGCTCATGACTTCACCAATTTTTCAAATTTTTGCTCCAGATTTTCAACGTTGCCATTTTTTTACACCTTCTCATGAACAATACAGTTGTGATTTTTCACATCCTGCCCAAAATGAGTTTACATACCTGTGACACCAAATGGCACAGTCACTGTGAAAAATCACCTTTCAGCTAACAAACTGATACTGCCGCTCTTCATGAGTTGGGGTTACAAAAAGCCCATGTTGATAATTTGGAATGAAAATACCAACACACACCTATGACATTAGGGTTTCCAACTGTTACACCCCACCCTGTAGAGATTGACAGGCATTAGGGGTGTGACTTGGGATCATCAGCTGTAATGCTCTCGCCATTCCACCCCCACCCTCACCTTGCAGCCACTGAGAGGCATCGAGGTGTGCCTTGGAGTGTTCGGCCACAAAGTTCACCCCATTCTCCTATACTGCACCCACTTCAGCATATTTCCTTATGGAATGGGGTAAGTATAACACCCAAGGACCCCAAAGCACACAATGACACTTGTCAGTGTCTACAGGGTAGGGTGAGGTAAAATAGCATGAGCGTTATAGCTGGCGACCCAAAGGCACACCCCAACACCTGTCAGTCTCTACAGGGTGGGTGTGGGGTTGGCGTCAGTTTAATACTTCACTGCCACTCTATTATGCATCTCTAACTCCTGCACCACAGTGCCAATGCCAGTGAGACAACATTCGGCATGGACAAATGCTTGTTCTGCTTCTGGGGTGGGGGGATGGGGGTGGGGAGTTAGGGTTGGAAACCCTAACACCACATTTTCATGCTTTTGTGGCATTAACTTAAACCTTTACTGGTGCATTAACATAATTTTTTGCAAAGAATATAAATCATCATGCCAGGAGCTGCCTATAAAACTTCCAAAATCATTATTTCCCCATGAAGTGGAAGAACAAAGTACTTGCCTACTCTATTTTAATTTTAATCATGATAACTTTTAATAATGTTTGGCTTAGGAAATTTCATCAGAACCTTCTCTTAATGAATGTATGGTTTCTAGGGGAATTTTCTGACAGTTCTAAATATATTTTATCTCTGCCTTTCCATTAGTAACCAGTGAAAGAACATTGTACCCTCAGACACTTGAGGAAGCAGTTTTTTTCTAAATAAAGGCTCAAGTAGGGTGAGATCTGTGCCATTGGAAAATATGCTTAGGGGTTTTCTTGTCACTGAATTTTAAGTATGACTTAAAGCCAAAGACAGCTGCTAATCTGATAGCTGATTTACCACAGGAAAGTAATTCACGCTTGTGACATCACTCTTTGCATGCCACAAGTAGGTCACGTGGTGGAGACAACCTGCATTTTCAGATATCATTTCCTTCATAGTGAAAGAACTCTTGTTGAACAATACACCATAATATAATAAATGCTTTCAATGGTAAATACTGAAGTATGGCTGATGGTGAATAATGGAGGAAGAGCTGGATACTGAGCTGGTGAGAAACATGTCAGCAATTGAAGTTAATAACCTAGTTAATAGCTAAAACTGAGTAGTTACTATATATCAGGAAGCCCAGAGGAAAGAGGTAGACAGAAAGGAATGGGGGTGCATTATGACAGGCAGCATAAGGCCATTTTGGTAGGCATGAAAAGGAGCCCTCTAACAGCTACCTCTCAACCTTTGCTACTGAAATGTGGGACACTGACACTCAAAATGGGGGGGCAATATGGAACACTGACCCTATTATTGTGGGACACATCATCAACAGAGAGAAATAAGCTCAAAACAATCTGAATACCATACCTTTTATTTTTGCAAAGTTTAATAATGATTTAGCAAATTAGAATACTGTGACTTCCTACTTTAAAAGGCTGAGTTTACAACACCTTTTACACTGTGGGATGGATGTGGGAACCGAGCAGCTTTGAGGGAGAAAATGCAGGACTGCCCTCATAATGAGGGACAGGTGAGAAGTACAGTAGGGAGGAACAATGAAAAGGCAGGTAAAAAGGGAAGAACAAATCCATGAAAGAGGAATTCCACAGATGCCTGTATTGTGATAGATGACCTAAAAAGACAGTGGCCAATGGTGTCACAAGCAACACAAATGTATAGCAATGCTGTACCAAGTACCTGAAAATAATCATTTAGTTGCCTAGTGTAACTCTACCCAGTAAACAAGGCACAACAGGGCAAGGGGTATTGAGGGATTTACCCACATCTCGTGCAGTGTGTCATTAGGTCAAAGGCCAAGTGAGTTTAATAACACAAGAAGTGGGTAAATCCCCAATTACCCACTTTCTGGAGTGCCTTATTGCAATTACACAATGGACACTTCAGTAAAGATAATACGTTTTTTAAATGTGTACAATTGATCTTTTTTGAACGGTTTTTAAAAGTTTTATTGATATATTCTTCCTCACTACAGAAAATAGTTCTGCCAGTAGTGGAAATATGATTGAAATCATTTTTTTTTTATCCCCCTACCCATGAGTTTAACATGTTGTGCTGTACCTGTGAACTATATAGGCAGGAAAGCAGACAGAGTCAAAAAATAAAAAAATAGAATAGGATAGGCAGGGAGAGAGAGAGAGCCATGACTGAGCAGATATACAGAGTAAACTTGCAGTTTTACTGCACTTAGGGTGCAAGTGAGAGACAGTGGCCTGCAGGTTTACCGACATGGTGCCAAGCCACAAAGGAGGTAACATAGAGCTGTGAGTGGGAAGGAAAACAGTCAATGAATGAGGTTCTGGCACCCCGAAAGAATAGTCACAGCAATTTAGGGAAAGCTGGACAGGAGCAGTTTGGAGAATGTGACTTTGAAAGCTGTGGGGATACATGTAGGACTGTGAGACAGTGGGAGCAGTTTCAGTGGTCAAGGGCCAAGAGTTGTTTTGGCATTGAGACAGAAAGAGCTGTAATAAAAACACAAACAAACTCTTCTGTGTGTATGGCAGTTGTGAGACTTTTTGTCTTGTGGGCCACTGAGGTAAAGGGGACTGGGAGGTGTGACTGAGAGTTCAATGTGGCAGCACATTGCAGTTTAAAACTGTGTTGTACTGGTATGAAGTGGTTAGCTTTGTGCTGAGGTCAGTCCGGGCTTCATCCATGGGTTGTAGCAGGATTTACTCACATGGCAAGACCTGAGTTGATCAATCAGGTTTTACGATTTTTTTTAACATTTGTTTCATTGCTTTTCAAAATGTGGGAAAATATCACATTTATCAACTTTTCTGGTGAACACAGTACATTATCAGTTAAAACCACAATAATTACAACAGTATTCAAGGCTCTGTTTCCTGTGGTATGACATACAAGGATATCGAAAATATACTGTTAAAACAGAAATATGCCCCACACTGGCTATATTGCAGCAAAGACTTGGATTATTAATGAAAATAATATCCTAAAATTGGGTTGATGGTACTGGAGCAAGGTTTATGTCATTCCTGATGATGTCAAAATCCATGTCAGGCTAAGTTATACATGTTATCCAAATAATACAAATGCTTTATCAAAGTGTGCCCCTACAATAACTATACATCACAAATACATGCACACATTAATGCCTTCTAGGATAAATAAAAATGCTATCTGTAGCACAGAACACCAACTCATTAGATACATTTTTAATCTTGACAGTAGAGTACATCATAAAATTTATCTAGCTAGTTGGGTACATCACAAAGAACCTTTTTTGCCACCTGTGCCTGATACATCCTCACACTTCAGCCAACATGGGTGACCTCTAAAAAAACAGCTGACAGCACTTCAACTCTCCTAAACAATGGGAAACTTTCACTGTTAAATAAAATAAAACTAGCTTAGAAATGCTAATGTACAGCATGTAAACCAGACATGTGATGGGTGCTTATGAGACATGACACTTTTCTTCACTCATGGTCAGTGACTTCTTTTGACCTCGCTCATTTTGACACTCATGGAAATGAAGAGGTCACTGACCACTCATGAAGATAAGTACCATAACTCATAAGCACCCATCACATATCCCCTATTTCTCTGCATAGCCAATATACAAAACTGGCTGACTGTCCTATGAAAAGCAATAACAGTTTAAATCAACTATTTCAGCTGAACCATTCAAAGTAAACTACCACCGACTACCTTTATTAGAACTGTTAGGAGAAAACACCAGTTCAGAGTTGAGCAGGTCTTGCTTTTACCTGCTAAGCTATGCTGAGAAAGTCATGAGAGGAGTTGACTGCTACATGTGGTACTGAGCATCTTGTGCACACATGCCACGCTTTATGCAAATGCCATGAGGCATCAGCCTTCTTTCTGCCCTATGTCTCCATCAAAAAAAGCACCACTGCTTGTAGAGAAAAAGAAGGCATTCTGAATACTTTATGCCCAACCCCATATGCATCTGCCATGCCAAGTTGTGTTTCTAATCCCAGCTCTTACACTCTACCAACCAGTCAGAGCCTACATAATGCAAGTAAGAGTTACAGTACTTTACATTTATGAATGTAATACTGATAATCAGCTCCTAGTTAGGAGACAACAGGGATTGGAAAGTAATGAGAGTCTCAGTGCACAAATCATTCTTCCCCCTCAGATTCCAGATAAGGGGTTTGTGATTTCAAGTCCTTTTTTTTAATTTAGTGTACTTTGTCCTCTGCACCCTCGACTGGTGTCTGAATCAGCCAGCTGCTCCATCCAGCCCCGTCACCTGCCATCTCCGGGACTTACGTCACTCCAGTTTTCCAACAAGGATGACCCTCCTCTTTTAGAAGGGCTGCCAGAGGTCAGGGCCTATCTTTTCAACAGAGGTTAAGTGTCGGTATGTGGAATTTGAGCCCAGTCAGCAGTGCAGGGTGTAGGATGGATGGCGGTGGCATCATGCACAGTCAAAGGACTCAATCCCAGCCCTTGGTCATTTGGAGACCCAGGCTCTAACACGAGCATGCTAGTGTGCTCTGCGCATCAGAGCATTGAAGTCCTAAAACTAAGAAAAGTCCACCCCAAAAACAGAATTAATACTAGTTACTTACAGAGGTCCAAAAAGTAATAATTCAGTTCAGTGTAGTCTAGAAAATAACCTCCTTGATTCAAGAAAGCTGTGGCTGCTTTCTCACTCTCCCTGTCTTCAATGTGAGAAGGAGACTGCAACACCTCTGAGACAAAAAAAAAACAAACTTTTCAGCAAAAAATAAATAAATAAAATAGGGGCAAACAGTAATTTTGCTTAGCCTAATGATAGAAAGTCACAAAAATTTAAGTACCACCTGTAATAATTTCACATATGATTTTGTTTATCAAGTCTAGGATTACAAATACCTTTGAGCCTTGGCTCTTTTACAAAGGTTCCATGTCAGAGAAATACAAATTATGGGGAACATCAAGGCAGACATTACAACAATGTGGACATTGCAAACAGAGTACAGGTTAATACAATTCAAGGGTAGCATTGTAACAAGGCAGCCAGCGGCATTTGTCAGAGAAAAGAGACAACAGATAAGAAGTGCCAGAGTCATAGGGAGAGGGAAGAGGGAGGGGGAGAAGGAATGTAGGAAGGGTGGGGAGAGGGTGAAAAGTACAGCATTGGGTATACCAAGATGTGAGGGTAGAATCCAGTGAGGAGGGGGGGGACAAGATATACCCTGTAAGAAATGCTTTGCTACAGGGAAAAATAAAGCAGTAATGGAAGATATACCATGCAAAAGACAATTTGAATAAGAAGATTACAGCACTAATCTGTTAGCATACACCTGTAGGCACACCTTGTAATAATGCAGCAGAAGGTATACCCAGCAACAGCAATGTGAATCAGAGAAAAATAAAGCAATAAAATGTTAGCAACAAACAGTAACAATCCCTGTGTGTACAAAATAAAAACAACAACACACAGTAAATCTGCCTAGCCAAAAGTCTGAATCCTTTCCCTTACTCTGGTAAGGTTCTTAGTTCTGTCCTTTCAAGCAAGCTAGAAGGAAAGAGCTCAGGTGAAGCTAGGTGCCTTGGCCAGCAAACCTAGCCTTCCACCTCCAAGATATCAACAAACCTGACCTTTTAACCCTTCTTTCTGTTGGAAGTTGCTGGCAGTTTGCCGGCTCCACCCCCAGATACACACCTAATCCCCTGGAAGAGCTGTGGGAGGAAAGCAATTAGCTCCTTCAATGTGAGAAGGAGACTGCAACAACTCTGAGACAAAAAAAAAAAAACATTTTCAGCAAAAAATGAATAAATAAAATAGGGGCAAACAGTAATTTTACTCAGCCTAATGATAAAAAGTCACAAAAATGTAAGCATCACCTGTAATAATTTTGACAGAAGATATACCCTGTAAGAAACACTTTGCTACAGAGAAAAATAAAGCAGTAACAGAATATACACCTTGCAAAAGACAATTTGAATCAGCAGATTATAGCAGTAATGTTAGCACACACCTGTAGGCACACCTTGTAATAATGCAGCAGAAGGTATACCCAGCAACAGCAATGTGAATCAAAGAAAAATAAAGCAATAAAATGTTAGCAACAAACATAAACAATCCCTGTGTGTACAAAATTAAAACAACAACATACAGTAAATCTGCCTAGCTAAAAGTCCTTTCCCTTACTCTAGTAAGGTTCTTAGTTCTGTCCTTTCAAGCAAGCTAAAAGGAAAGAGCTCAGGTGAAGCTAAGTGCCTTGGCCATACTAGCTATACTAGAGGACATTTGTCAACTCAAATTGATTTCTTGTTTGCCTCTCGATGGGTCCCAGAGAGGACTTTTTCAGTTTCTCCAGTGGAGACCTCTGACCACAGAGTAATAAAAACTGTTGTGGGGCAGCCTTTAAATAAACCAGGCCCCAATCCAGTTTGGAGAATGAATTTGGTTCTTTTATCAGATGGGGAAATCTGGTCTGTCATTCAGGAGGAATTGGAGGCCAGATTTTCTGTCTTTGAATTATATGACAATTCTCTTTTTTGGTGGCAGGATACCAAGCGGGATCTGAAAGCCTTATGCGGTTCTTTGGCCAAGAAGGCCGTTAATACTAAATATCTTACCATTTGCATTTAAGAAATAGACTTTGGATGCTGTTATCCCAGTCAGTAGAAACTGGAGAAGTCCTCACAGAGGACATATAGGGTGTTAAGATTCACCACAACATAACCCAGATAGACCATCTTAGGGTAACTGGTTCATCCCACTGGGGTGTCAAACAGACGAGACATACTGATGAGTCCTGGTAGGATGAAACACGTGCCTATGTCATCTGTTGGCACCCTTTGCAAACTGTGTGAGAGGCCTTTCGGCACCATGCAATTCTGCTTAAAGTTGAACCAGCATAGTATTCTGTGGTGATTTGCATATGCAGCCCATGATGCTCTGCATTCTGGAGGCATGTGTGATTTTGTATTTCTTTGAAACTTGGCTTCCCGGCCAAATACCCTTTGGGGTAACCATTGCCTCAGTGCTTGCGTACAGGTTTTTGTCTTTTAAATTGTTTTTTCTTTTAGTTGGGTTCACCACAACATAACCCAGATAGATCATCTTAGGGTAGCTGGTTCATTCCACTGGGGTGTCAAACAGATGAGGCATACTGATGAGTCCTGGTAGGATGAAACACTTGTCTATGTCATCTGTTGGCACCCTTTGCAAACTGTGTGAGAGGCCTTTCGGCACCATGCATTTCTGCTTAAAGTTGAACCAGCATAGTATTCTGTGGTGATGCTTTGCATTGTGGAGGCATGTGTGCTTTTGTATTTCTGGTAAGATTGAGATGAGTAATTATCAATATGACAGAGCCCATTCTCTATTTTTGGAAAAGAAGTTTGGCACTCAAGGAAAAGCTCAAAATATTAACCCATATCATTGTTGTGCAAGGCAGGTCGAATCTAAATATATGGAGGCTTTGAGAACTGATTCTGCATTGGTTGTAGATACTGGGGATGGGATTGAAAGTGTTGTTCAAGATTTTGTAGAAACATCTTTTAGTGACAACTCTACACCTCTTACTGGGTTTACTGAGTTTCTTAGTCAATTGGATATACCTGAGCTGTTTGAGGTTGATGAAACAGTGATAACCTCTCCTATGTCACAAAAAGAAGAGGAAGAAGTAATTGGTGGATTGCAGAATGGGTCTTCTCCTGGTCCGGATGGCATACCAGGGGAATTCTATAAGAAATCTGTGTGACTCCTGAGCAAATTCTTGGTAACTGTTTATAATGATATTTTATCTGGATTGGTCCCCTTTCCTATAGCCTTAGCAGATAGCCTTTTATTTTTTTTTATATAAAAAGGGAGACGGAGAGAATCTCCGAAATTGGCAGCCTATTAGTCTCCTTAACATAGATTGGAAGGTTTTGTGTAAAATGTTGTGCAGAAGCTTATCCTAGGTGGCTCAGGAAGTGATTTCCCCTGGGCAAACCTGTGCCATTCCCCAACGTGATATGGGAGATATTGCCAAATTATTACGAGATGCTTTTGATGGGTCTACTGGTTCAGGGTATTTGATCTCACTGGACCAGGCCAAAGCTTTTGATGAAGTTCCTCATATCTTTTTGTTCTGGGTATTGGAACTTTATGGCATTCCAGAAATTTTTCTTAATTGGCTTCAAATCATTTATAAATATGCATCTTCTCGGCCCTTGGTGAATGGCAGACTAGTGAAATATGTAAAGATCCGGTGAGGGGTTCAGCAGGGGTGTCCATTGAGCCCTCTTTTATATGTTTTTTTCCCCCTAGATCCTTTATTGAGGATGTTAAATAAGGTACATGGGACTTTACCCATTCAGGGATTTGGGGGTGGTTCTTTTCCAGATGTCTTCACATATGCCAATGATACTACCATATTGGTAGCTGACCAGGTATCTGGGGAATGGACTATGAGGGTAGTAGACTCCTTCTCAGTTGTCTCTGGCTCCGAGATTAACAAACATGAGTAAAGCTGTGGGTATCTGCATTTCAGGTATTGCTCCACAGGCAATTGGGGGTATTCCCATGACTAATTTGCCAATTAAAATTTTGGGTTTTTGGTTTGGTGCTCCGGATTTGACTTGTCTGAACTGGGAGCTAGCCTTATCCCAGGCTGAAGAGAAAGTAGGTCAATGGAAAAGCTATCCTATGACAAAAACAATATGGGTGTATACATATAAAACGTTTATTGTGCCTCTATTTTTGAATGTTAGCCAACTTTATCCTTTGCCAGTCAAATTGGAGATAAAGATGTATAGTGTGGCTTTTCAATTACTTTGGGGGAGCTGGCTCAGTCCTATAAAATGGAATAGTACTTATTGGCCTATGAACAATGGTGGCCTGAATATGATACATCCTGTGATTTTCTTTTTTTGTATGTTTATTTATGCTCATTTTTTGCCTATTTTAGTGCAGAAACAACTTTCCTGGGTTTCATTGTTAAAAGATAGATGCCTCTGTTTTTGGCAGAGATGGGAAACTCAGCAATGGGGATATTTTGGGGTATCCCACAGAGTTTGTCTCCTTACTTAATGGAAGTTTGTAGAAAGTTAAAAGTTTGGCATGTTTCCACAGGGGAACTTTTACATAACACTAGAAAAATAGAATAAACTCCTGCATTCTGTTTATTTTACAGATCCCTGTCTTATTTTACCCGAGTCTGTGGTACTTTCTGATGTCCTTTACCAATTGTTGGACCCTAGCATCCCTCCTAAGGTGTGGGATTCTGTATGGCTCTGTTGTCATTCTAGATTGAATGTTCGGGGGAATCATTTCCATAAAAGTATTCAGGAGAGAACTTGCTTGAGGGAGAGTTGTGGAGTAGAGGTGGAAACAATGACACATTTATTTTTTCAATGTAAATATATTATTGATTTGTGGCCGTTGTTAGCATCTTCCTGGTATATCCCACAGTTATGGGATATGGATTATGAAACTTTGATTTATGGACAGTATAATCAGAATGCATGGAGGGGTTTTCATGTAGGGATGACTTGAGTGGTCTTGGCTCTTATAAAATGGGTAATTTGGCAAACAAGATGCCAATTTGTGTTGCAACAGAAACAGCTTTCTTTATTGGGTTTGAAACTCAAACTTGAGCAAGAAATTCGTACAGTGTATAATAAAGAAAGTCTTGCTTTTCCCACATCTATGCTGCAAGGCTGGTGGAGGGGTTGGAGTTATTTTCCTTTTTTACAGGGTTCTGCTGATCCTTTTGTGGATACTGACCACTTTTGAACTTATTAAGTTTGTTTTCTTTTATGCAGTAATTACAGAGAGGGTGGGTTGTGGGGTGGGATAGCTGTTTCTGTTTTATGTGGAATATACCTGCTAGTGGTGCTTGTGTCAAGGTTTTATGCTATTTCACTACTGTTCTCTATGGGATGCTGGTTCTATATGTTTTATGTAGTTGGTGGTGGGTATCTGGAGTTTTTGCAGGTTCTTTTCTGTTGGGGAGGAGGGGGTTTATTTTTGTTTTATTTTGGGCATTTTGTGTATTTTTCTCTTGCCATTTTCATGATTATTATGCTGCTGATTTTTTTCCATTATGTGTTTTTCCTTGTATTGATTTGAAGTTGTGTCCAGTAAAAAATGTCACTACTCTTTTCGAAAAGTGCCATGGGATCTTTAACATACACCTGAACAGGCAGATGGGACCTCGGTTTAATGTCTCGTCTGAAAGATGGCACCTCAGGAGTGCAGCACGGCCCTCATGCTGCACTACAGTGTCAGTATTGGGATATTAACCCAAGTGCCTGGTGTGGGGATAGAACCCACAACCTTCTGATCTCCCAGCTTCAGAGGCAAGTGTGTTACCTGCTGAGCCACTGACACTGATTTGCACCACATGTAGCTTTCCCACCACTCCAGTCACTTCCTTCCCCCCATTTTCCTACTACATTGTCCCAAATTTTAGTTTGTTTTTATTGTTTTATATTTGTTTCCAACCTTGTCAACCCCCTCTTCCCTATACTCCCTTGTTTTACCATGTGTTTCCTGATTTCTTTGAAAACTGTATGCTCCAACCAAAATTGATTTAGAGGAAAGCTCCATAGATGTGTAGTTATTGAAACAAAAGAAGAAAGTAAATGCAATATTAATTTTTGACAGGGGCATGAAAAATAAATAGAAATTTATTTTGATAATTAGTATGTGTATAAAAACGGAATATTTACATGTACAAATGTAAACATTTAAAATGGCAGTTTTCAATTGGTTACTGACCTTTACAAGATCTTCCTTCAGTAAATATGTGGATGTACCTTTAATTGTATTACTTTAAAAGGAGGTGGTTTAGCAGTAAAACACGCCCCCCGACGAAGGCACTATTGTTGGACCGAAGTGCTGGGACATGTATCACGCAAGTCTGTGTACTTCTGAGGACTACTTCAATAAATACTTTAATTTTGTGAAGGCTTCTTCTGGTTTATGAGTACTGGAGTTCTGCACTCAAGCTCCCTTTGCCTGTATTATTGTCTGGAGGGTTAGCCCCCTCTGAGAACAGCATCCACCAAACTATTTCTGAGATGCACTGCAAACTGCATTTTGTTTGTACTGAACAACAATTGAACATGGACAGGCTGTATACAGGACAGTATCATCAGCATTCTACAGTATTGTTAGTGAATCTAAGTCTGTTTTCAAAAATAGACTTGATCAGTGGTTACTATCTGGATGCACAACCTCTTAGTGTATTTAAATTGATGAGCGTTAACATGGACCTCACATTTTGTTCCTCGTTCTTGCCTTAGTGAATGCTAATGGTGCTGACACAGGAAGGAAGATCATTCACAAAAACTGAGAAAAGGAGATGCCCATGTACTGACCCAAGATGAACTCCCCTAACAAGTAGTGAGGAGGAGATTGCCTGATAAGTCCTTAAAGACTCCAAGCTATCAGGTAGATATGACCTGAACCAACAAAGATGGTTACCAACACCACCTGAAAATTCAAATTTAGCTAACAGTATGGAGTAATTAATATTGTCAAATGCTTTGTGAAGTGCACAGTTAAGCTTGGGGCTTAATGTTAGACAGCCCCTCTTTAAGAGCACTTAGAACACACATTGCCAATTGTTGCACTGCCTGGCAGTTCCATGTTATCCAGAGACAGTCTGGGAAACCCCTCAGTCTGAGACATAGCCTCATGGTGTGCAGTAGTCTCCTGTTGTTGAATAAACTTTTTTCTATTTTTATATTATGCATCTGTCTCAATCATTTGCATAGTCCAGCAAGACAACACCCACTGGAGCAGCAATAGATAGGCATGACTGACCTGAAAAGAGGCTAAGGGTCCTTGTGGCAGACCAATACCAAAATGCCACAAGTGGTGGAGAATATGGCACTCCTCCTACCCAGACCCTATCTTGCTTGCCTGCGCTGCTCCCCTACCACTAAGTGCATTGCTGGGTACCCAGTCATTTATGCCAGACCAGCACCTAGAAGATCAGGACCTCACCTGCACCACAGCCCTGGATGCAAAAACATGAATTAAAACATGACTGACTTCTGCTTTTACTAGCAGCAGCTTTCCTGCAATGATACAGACTGTACTGAGCACAAACAGGGACATTGTCAAACCTGACACTGCTTTGCCAAGGGGCAACACATGTAAATTGCACCCCCCTTACTCAGCAACTCTCACCTCATGGCAGCAGGCCAGCATGGAACTTCCTGTCTGTCTCAACATTTCAAACTTCTCTATTTTGCCAAGCAAACTCCCTCTACAGTAGCCAGCTGCAGCAACAGACCCAGTGCCTTATCCAGCTGGGATCACAGCTAAGGAAAAAAAAAATAAATTCAGTTCATTATTAAATCAGCCCTACTACTTGCAAGGATGGTGCCTCCCGACTGTGGCTTCACAGCAAAAAACCAATCTGTCCCTCTGCCCCTCGGCTTTCTTGCCATGAGCTCAGCCACATGGCCTAATGGCTACAACAAGAAACATCTGGTTGCCATCCACCTTCGTGCTCAATTATGTGACTCAGCAAGCTGCTCCAAAAGGACCGCTGCAACAAAACTTTTCTGGAAATACAAATGCGACTCCACCCAGCTGCTCCACACAAACTGTGGCTCAGATTAATAATCTACTCTCCTTCTCCCTGAAAGCTGCAATGGACCACAGTTCTGCCTGACTGCAGGACAGTCTCTTTCAGACTGCAACATCAGCCTCTCTGCCCAAATGAATATTGCAGCTCAGGACCACACCACAGTCTGTCCTCCAAGCTGCTCTCAACACATGGAGCCTTTCCCAGTTCATGGCTCGGACACGCTACAGATGAACCTACCAATGTAATAAACCCCTCACAGGACACTGCATTTATTAACTAAAGGGCCAACAAATAAACGCAACAGGTGCAATAAAGCAACATAAATAAATTAATAACCTATGAGGAAAAATGGACCCCGTCAGGGTGCAGTACACAAGTGGGGGCTGACTCAATAAACAGTCAGAGCCATGCAAGCTAAGCACTATGCAGGGCATCCCTTGCAAAGGAAATCAATGAGAATGAGAATGAGAGGGAGAGGGAGAGGGAGAGAAGAGAGAGAGAGAGAGGGAAACAGAGACAGAGAGGGAGAGAGAGAGATCCTCAAGCAAAAGCAGGGCAAGAAGAAGTAAAAAATAAAATGTAAATAAAATACACAGAGGGGCTATACAGTAAACAAAAACAGAAAAAAAGTAATAAAATGGTGGATTACAGAAGGCAAGTAGCCCAAAAGAAGGACAGAAGTACAAAAATAAATAAATAATAGGGATCACACCTCATTAAAGGAGTAGTACACTCAGAATTTGCAAAAACATATGTTGTGCAGAGTGTTTTGATTTATGTGTGTAGTCCTAATGTGTCCTTCCCTTTGCCTGATATTAGGAGTTTTTTTCAAATTAGCTTGCTAGTTTTATGGTAGTTTTATAGCCACTGGTATCTCCATCTCAGGATGGTTTATTGCTCTTCTTGTTCCTACAAGTAAGCATTAAGCCATAACACAGCATGGTTCTACTGTGGAATTACTCCATGCTTGGGAGGGGCTGGGGCATGAGGCTGCACTCTGAGTGCCTCCAACCACCCAGGCATGGATTAATTCCACAGAACCATGCTGTGGAGTGGCTAAATGTGCTTGTAGCATGGCAAGTGCATAAAAATGTTTTACATTCTAGCAATAATACACAGACACAGGGACTTTGTTTTAAATGTCTGAATTGCAACAGAAAAAACAGAGTTGAACAGGGTAGTGACACAGAAAATGTTGCTGATAACTGTAATATCATGAGTAGAAACTGAAAGAGTTTCAACCAGTAACTCTATACATATTAGCTTTACATTTACTATTACGGTACTTCTTCTCCTAACTTACTGTCAGGATCGGTGCTAGGAACTTCTATTTTTGTCAGCGTGTATTACAAGATATGGGTTGCAATGCATGAAGGGACATGTGCTAGGGTACATCTTCATGTTTTGTTTCTGTAGTTCCCTTGACAGGTCAACAGATGACTGTGATTACTAATAACGTAATATTGTGAGTAGAAACTGAATAATTTTCAATCAGTAATTCTATACAAATCAATTTGCATTTACTAATATTGTACTTTTTCCTCCTAACTTACTGTCAGGATTGACGCTAAGTACTTTGATTTTTATCAGCATGTATTACAAGATATGGGTTGCACTGCATGATGGGACACGTGCTAGGGTAGATCTTCATGTTTTGGTCCTGTAGTTCCCTTTGCAGGCCAACAGATGGCTGTGAAACAATGTTAGCAGCACAGCACAGCACAGCACAGCACTGTTTTACAGCCATCTGTTGGGTTGTCATGGGAACTGCCCTTGAACAAAGAATTGCTGGAGCAAGCATGGATGTTACTGTGTTGTACTGAACAGGTTGATTTTCCTTTAAATATTGTGAGTACAACGGTGAACAGTAATTCAATTAGTGATTGCATGCAGATGTGATCAACATTTCAGAATATGTGTGCATTTTGCCTGACTTACTTTTATGAACTGTGGAATAGTCTCTGTTTTTCTCCTGTGTTTGCTGTTTGGGATTTGGCTGCTGTGCATGATGGGAAATGAATATATTTAAGTGCACAAGAGGTTTGAGTTGTGGTGGTGAATGACAGAATTACTGTACAAGAGCAAGCATGGTTTTTTGAGGAGCAACCATGGATTACATGAGAATTAATCCATGGTCACCTGTTCTGGTCCAACCAATCCAGGGAATCTGTTCTACTGTCATTTGCAGTGCCATGTTACAATGCCTCCTGTTTCATGTGATAGTGATGTAGCTGGGACCATGGATTCAGCAAGCACTGCTTTAGAGTCTGTTTATAACAGCAGAGCTGTGCAACTTTCCTTATCCAGTGAGTACCAATGGCTACATTTACAGTTTTGCAAATACTTGAGGGTTAATTGAGTGAGTCATTCTGTAAGACAAACATTTGTCAATGCCAAATATTGCCTTGCTGGCATTGGCATTGGTAGTGCTGGAGTTAGAAAGATGCATAATAGGAATGGCAGTGAAGAATGAAACTGACGTCAACCCCACCCCACCCTGCAGAGACTGACAGGCATTGAGGTGTGCCTTTGGGTCATCAGCCATAATGCTCATGCCATTTCACCTCACCCTACCGTGCAGCCTCTGACAAGTGTTGCATTGTGCCTTGTTGTCGTCAGGCCTTATGCTAACCCCATTCCATAAGGAAATATGTTGAGATGGGTGCAGTATAGGAGAATAGGGTGAATTTTGGGACCGAAGAGTCCAAGGCACACCTTGATGCCTTTCACTGGCTGCAGAGTGAGGGTGAGGGTGAGGGTGGAATGGCATGAGCATTACAGCTGACAATCCAAAGGCACACCCCTGATACCTGTTAGTACTATTCATAAGGAGATGTACAAAAATGGCAAGGTTGAAAATCTGGAGTGAAATATTTAAAAGCATGCATGGTAACTACACAATGCATGCTTGTAACACAATCATTTTGTGGAATTTTGTCACCAGATTTTCAACATAGGCATTTTGGGATCTCTGCTCATGAACAGTGTCGCTGTGATTTTCTTAATCTGTCCCAAACATTGATTTCTCACAGTGATGGTGCCATTGTGTGCCAGATGTGTGAAAACACATTTTGGGCAGGATGTAAAAAATGACAGCTGTACTGTTCACAAGGAGGTGTGAAAAAATGGCAATGCTGAAAATCTGGAGTGAAAATATAAAAAATTCTTGAAGTTAGGAGTGTGCATGGAAACTGCGCAATGCATGCTTGTAACAAGTCATTTTCTTGGAATTGTTTCACCAAATTTGCAACATAGGTTTTTTGGGAGCCCACCTCATGAACAGTGATATTATTGTTTTGTTAATCGGTCCTGAAAGGTGATTCCACGCAGTGACCACAAAATCACCTTTTGGGACCAAATAACAAAATGACAGTGACTGAGTTCATGAGGTGGGGTCCCAAGAGCCGCATGTTGAACATTTGGAGCCAAAAGTAACAAAAATGGCCAAGATATCCACCTAAGTTGAACCCCTCCCATTGATGCCATTATACATCTTACCATGATTTTCTCCAGTTCACGGTCGGCTTTGAAGAGTGCAGATGTGTTCCCAGTCCATCGAAGATCACCGTGCCAGGATCCAGATGTAAGTATGAGGTGAGGGTGGGTGCGGGGAGGTGAGGTGCGCAGAGAGTGGGTGCGGGTTGTGAGAGGGGGGCACCGCAGATAATGAGGGATCATTTTCTGTATTACAGTTTAAAAAAAAAACAGGAACATTGCGAGAAGGACATTGTTGTGCACCGGGGTGGACTCCTAGTGTGCCACCTCTGTTTTTTGGGGACTGAAACCAACAGGGATTGGGCACCCCATCGGCGAAGAAACATCTGTTTGTTGGGGGGGCGATGCTGAGGAGGATTGGACTCCCCTGTCAGCAAACAAACTAGGAGGAATGCCAACAGGGGGATTGGGCACCCCCGAAAATGGCTTGCTGGGGATTGTAAGAGGTGGATGGCCGACAGCCGCCATGTTTACTGAAAAGATACACCAGGCAAGGAACAGCTTGAACTTGCCAGATGTGTTTCAGTTGCCACACTGAGACAGAGAAAATCTGCCATGCAGAAAATGTCAGCAGCCAAGTGACACAAACCTTTGTTATGGCTGTGGGTGGAGCCTACAGCCATCTTGTTATCTGCAGCTGGAAAATGGAGTATCGTGGAACACATGTTTTAGACTTTTGAATGTATCCTTCCATGCCAACTGAAAAAAATTCTCCCTTTTTTCTGTTAAGAATGTTGGAGACTTAACTCCAAGCTGTTTATCAGATGCCATTAGGAAACTGAAACAGCTTGTTAAATAGTTGGTAAATATTGGTTGCCAATTAAACTGAAGATTTGTTTACCCCCTTCAGAGTGCAATAACTAGCACATTTAAATACTTAGCATTTAAACAGCTTCTTTATACTGGTTTCACTTGGGAATGTCTTGTCTTTCAAGAAAGATTCATACTTCATAAATGTCACCCTTTCCCACCAAATCTATGATTTACACTTTTTGTAACCTCCAAAGCACCATGTGATATGCAGTGTCTCAGACATATCCCAGGTCTTCAGTGAACGGCCCAGACCAAATATGTATCAATCAGCAGGCATGTTCTACTATGCTTTTTTGGAAAAAAAAATATTGAGCAACAGCAAACACACACACACACACACACACACACACACACACACACACACACTGTACACACCATCCTCATGGCCACGACATTCAAAATAAATATTGCATTCTAATATGTTATAAAGAAATTATTTGTTTATTTCAGTGAACACAGTGAAGTTCAGTTTAGAGTAGATTTCCTTTAAATATTTCTTATCCTCTATTTTGTATCCTGGATATATATATATCTAGACACACACACGCATGCACGCACGCATACATGCACACAGACACACACACACACACACACACAGGCCACAATACTGTTGGGTGGCCTGGGTTCATGTCTCAGCTCAGGCACTTATTCTTTCTCACCTGTTTGTATGTTTTCCATAAAATATGCACACCACACTCCTGCGTGATTATTACAAGTAATTATTTGTGTTGCCATTGGGTTGTACATTTAAGAAAGAGTAATGTGCTCAGGGACAGCCTAGGTTCCAGTTGTCTCAGTGGCACAGCTGGTTAGCACAATCAAAATGGTATTCTGGGCGGCCTGGGCTCAAATCCTAGCTGAAGCACTTATTCTTTCTCACCTCTGTTTGTATGTGTTCTATAAAATATGCACATCACACTCCTGTGTGATTGTTACAAGTAAATATTTGTGTTGCCATTGGGTTGTGCATTTGAGAAAGAGTAACGTACTCGGGGATGGCCCAGGTTCTAGTTGTCTCAGTGGCACAGCTGATTAGCACAATCCGAACGGTTTTCCGGGTGGCCTGGGTTCAAGTCCCAGCTGAGGCACTTATTCTTTCACACATCTGTTTGTCTGTGTTCCATAAAATATGCACACTACACTCCTGTGTGATTGTTACAATAAGGAAACTGTTTATGTCAGTGACCACAGTGAAGTTCAGTTTAGAGTAAATTTCCTTTAAATATTTCTTATTCTATATTTTGTATCCTGGATAATGCAGGGGAGATACTACATCTCATTGTCATAGGTATCTTCATTTACACATGTTTGCACTGTATTTACTCAGGCTGTCCCAGATTAGATGGTGATATCTTGTTTTCAGTGGGATCATGATTTTACCATTTTGATAATGTATTTCTTCAGGGTAGTCTAGTCCAGGGCCCCCATATTCAAAGGAGATGTGTGGTGCATCCTGGCAGAAAAGGGAGATGTGCCGTGCAACTCCAACAATGTGCCATGGCATGATATTCAAATGTACAGGGTGCACCTGCCACAAGGGAATGGGCCTGGGTGCACACAAATAGTATGCCATGCAAGCCGAGGATGCATTCCCATGCATATGCTGCACTGTGGCATACTCAGTGGGAATGCACCCCTCGCAGTCCAGAGCAGCGTGGCCCACAGTTAGGCCATGAATAGCTGGACTAACCCAGCCAGCCACCCACAGATGGGCTCTGGATGTGCACCCAGGTACACAGTAGTCTGGCAGCCCTGGTGGACTAGAGGTACCCCCCTCCCATCCCTGCTTGATCCAACTCCATCCCCGAAGATCTCCATAGTGTAGGGCCTCCCTGGACCCAATCACACCAGAAGAAACCAGGGTCCATATCCATAGCATAGAGGACCACCACCCACCACCTTGGTATGTAGACACCCCTGCTCCCCCCATACCCAACCTGTTGCGGAGACTGACACTGCCCTCCACACCCTGCCATGGCCAGCTGCTGACTGCACTGGACCCGGGCTGGGGACCTGCACTCCAGAATGACCCGAGTGGCTGTACTGTACATTGGATCAGTACACAAGCTGCGAACCCACCAATGTATGCAGTTGTGTCTATGTCCCTGGCAAACCATAAAAGGGAATTGGCATACCTCCAATGCATGCCTTGTCGATGCTGTATCTTCCTGCTTTCATACACTACTGCAGACCCACACTCTCCCTCATTCCACTGTGTAGCATGCCACCCTCCGGACTGCTGAGGTATCCTGGGTGCCATGGGGTGCGGTATCCTGCAATGCCATTTGCAGTGTATGCTCCAGACTATGGATAGTGCGTTTGCAGTTCCTGATTTACAAATGAATGGGATGTCAGCTGTAACATGCCTGTTCCAGGACCTGTGTGAGTGAGTACAGCATCAGCTGTCACCCACACTGAGCAGTGCAATGGCACCAGGACGATGGATCCGCACGCAAGTGCCTGAGGTGTATGGCCACTGAGCGTTATCACCCATACACAGCTAGTGCCTATGTATGACACATTCCAGTGTCCTGATACCCTGTGCTCTTCCACCCAAAAATAAGATGCCATTTCTTCTGTGAACTGTCCAGGCTAAATATATAGCAATCAGCAGGCATATTCTAGGAAAATACATTATAAGAATGTGGAAGACCACATTGAAAATGCCTCTCAGCAGATTTGCATTGTGCAAATTCATTAGAAATACTGGGTAAAAGCATTTCAAAGGCTCTTCACAGCCAAATAGGCTCTGACCAGAGTTTGTTTTCTGTGGGGATACTGTTTATCTGTATCGACCTGTCTTAGTTCCGTGCACCACAAAGAAACTGCTTCACCTTTGGACAGGTCCCTTCTAAGTTGTGGAAAAGCATTCTCCAGTTCATGTCCATCTGCGACACAAGTCAGATGGGAAGCTTGTGCTTAACAAAGTCCACATAAATCATCTCAAGCATGGTTATCTGAATAACACCCTCCCAGATGATCCCAGTCCCCTCAGTAATAAAGCTGCACTTTAATCTGCTTTCCTCTCAGAATCAGAAATTCCTCCCGAAAATTTGCAACCAGTTCATTTGGATCCTCACACTTCTGACTCTTTTCAGCCAGATTGTGTTGTGCCTGATCAACCGACAGATGAACTTCCTGGGACTTTAGAGCCCGCTTCTTCTCAGGGCTCTGTTATGCTCACCCCGTGTACCAGATCAAGAAGATTCTTTGAAAGAAGTTTGTAAATGGAACCTGGACTTACTGGGCCTGATTTTAAAACAGCCCTTACAGTGATGCAAGTTGCATCGCTCTAAGGGTTGCAGAAAACTCTGGGTGGGCCAGGGACCCTGCTGCCAATTTTATAAAAATCAGGAATCCTGCACCAAACTGCCTGGGTTTGCCACAAGCCACCAGCTGCTCCAAACATTTGGCACACCTGCGGGAATTGCCACAGGGACCACCCCCCCAACCTGGTCCAACACTAGAGGTGCTGGGGTGGTTGGGAGGGGAACTGCTTGCCAGGAGGGAGGCAGGGGGCTTAAAAGGCATAGGAAATGGCATAGGGTGAGCTGGAGGAACAGCTGGGATGAAAAGGTAGTGATGTAGCACCCAGCAGGGTGTGTTTACATTTGTATTAATGTTGCATATGTCCACCAATTCATTTAGTAGTGTAGTACCATGTACAGTAACTATTAATCATTTTTTACATACTGAACAGACACAGCTGTAATGCAACACATAGGAGGAGAGACAACTGATAATTCTGCACAACAAAGGCATCATATCAAATGTTAACACAGCAGACCACACAACTGTACAGTTATCCAGACCATAATGTTATGGTCTGTATAACTGTACAGTTGTGCAGTCTACTGTGTTAACATTCGATATGATACCATGTTATGCAGAATTATCAGATGTCCCTCCTCCAACATGTTGCATTACAGCTGTGTCTGTATGTACAGCATGACTAATAGTTACTATACATAGCACTACACTACTAAATGAATTGCTGGACATGTGCAACATGAATACAAATATAAACGTAACCCACTAGGTACCACATCACTACTTTTACGTCCCAGCTGTTCCCACAAATTTCCCTATGCCATTTCCCATCCGAGTATACCCCTACCAGCCATTTGTCTGACCCTGTCCCATGGGTGTTAGCCAGTTAGACCATCCCCTGGCTAGTCTAAGTGGTGCCCCTTTCTGCATCCATGCTGGGGCTTGCAAAATCCCAAAAAGGGGGATGTTGCAGCCACACCATAGCGCAAGCCCCCTTGCAACCTGGTGCATCAGTTTGTTTGGTGCAGCTCTGACACAAAGGGGCTTTGGTGCAGCTGCATCAGTCTTTGATGCTGGCTGCTTTTGAAAATTGAGTTTGAGGCAAGGTGTGATGCAAGTCATCATTTGTGTCAATGTTTTTTGACCCAAGTCTCTTGCGTGATTGCATTAAGTGCTTTGAAACTCAGGCCCACAGAGTCAATTGGTGTGATTTTGACAACTTTCAAAACTCTTGGGTTACTTTTGCCGATCTCACCAGATCCTGTGAAGAATTAGTTCAAACAACTTGTAATACAATTCCCACTACTGGAAAAGTCAATACAAGTCTTGAACTTTTGTGAACCAGACTCAGTAGTTTTTGGACTAATACTTCTATTGCCCGTGGTATTCTGTCTCTGCTTAATTTTTTTCCTGCAGTAAATATCCTACTGTACCTGTTTTTATGCACTTGTTTGCTAATGGTACTGCATGAACTACAGTAACTTTTTCTTACAAATGTTATTTCTCTTGTTCTGCAACAGTTCAGGTAAAGCTTGCATTTTGTAGTCCTAGGCATTTTCCATTGGCTACCCTTTCCCCCACTCTCTCCTTACCCCTTCCCTGCGCTGTGGCACTTGTCACTCTGACAAAGCTTCAGGTTGCTATGGTGTCTCCCTCCCCTGGTACTACTCTGACGGGTCACCATTGCAGTCCAGATTATTTCCTCCCCCTCCCCTGCAGTGGAGTACTCTTATGTCAAATTGTGCCATGCAATGCTTGATGTTTTTTCTATTATTTTCATGTTTATGCTGTTATGTTATATTATTGCTTGTTTGAGTGGTACTCACTTACACAAAACCCAGGGTGATGTGAAGTGCACAATTAAGCATGTGGTTTAATGTCAGGCAGTTGCCCCTTTAAGCTCTCTTAGAACACTCATGTTGCCAATTGTTGCACTGCCTGGCAGTGCCATGTTATCCAGGGACAGTCTTTGAAACCCTTCAGTCCGAGGCATAGCCTCATAGTGTGCAGTAGTCTCCTGTTGTTGACTAAACTGTTTTCTACATTTATTTTATGCATCTGTCTCAGTCATTCGCATGGTCCAGCAAGATGACATCTGCTGGAGCAGCAAGAGATGGGCATGGCAGACCCGAAAAGAAGATAAGGGTCCCTGTGGCAGACGAACACCAAAACGCCACAGATTTTACAATATCAATATGTAATGGGTGACTCTGAGGAGGGTTGTGGTCATCAAATTTTTTTTTATGTGGAAACCTGATTGAAGGGGTGATGACATGTGTCTTGTTATAGAAGGCAATGAGTTGGTCACAGATTCAACTTTAAAAATCATAAGAAGCACAGGCTATAGAGAGACTGGGCAATAATTGTTAGGAAAATCTGGGACACCTCCCTTGTGTAAGGGATGATTATAGCTCCCTTTTATGCACCAGATAATGTACCAAAGACCAGCAAGCAGTTAAGTATATGGATCAGCGGCACTGAAATAGCTGAGAAAAAGAAGCATAGATGAGATACCATCAAGGCCAATATTAGAACTAGTGTCAGTGGAGTACAGTTTATGATGTACATCCAGGTCCATATGCACAGTAAAAAAAAGCTGCTAATTTACAAAGACAACAAGCTGCTTATTGGTGGAGGCAGAAGCTTCGGTCACTTTAGCAGTCTGAAGGCTGTAAGCTAGCTGAAAGATCAAAAGTACTGGGCTGTCCATGAAGTTATGATTTGGGATATTTGAAATGGGGAAAAATGAGGAAAAGTGGTGGAATGGCTTAGTGGTCAATGCTAGGAGTCTGGCAAACAAGATGGAGGAGTTAATCACCATCATTGCTCATGATGGGCTGGACATTATTGTGGTCACAGAAACATGGTGGATGGAATTTTACACATGGGAGATAGCTATTCCTGACTTCAGACTGAGGAGGAAGGACAGGAAGGAAAAGAGGGGGGGAAGGGTGGCCTTATACATCAGGGAAGATGTGAAGGCGACAGAGGGGCAGGAGGGCGAAGGGGAAAACTAAACTACTATGGTTGACAATAAGCAGAAGAACTGGGGAATCCATGAGACTGGGAGTGGTGTAAATACTCCCCACCCAAGGGGAAGAGCAGGACAGGAAGATGATGCAGGACATAGTGAGAATATCCCTAAAAGGGGAAATGATACTGGTGGGTGACCAGAACCTCCCAGATGTCAACTGGACCATCCCAGAAGCAGTACTGACCAGAAGCAGGGAAATCCTGGAGGTGCTGCAGGGGGTGTTCCTTCATCAGTTAGTCAGTGAACCAACTAGGGGAAACAACCTATTGGATGTAGTCCTGACTAACAGGGAGAGTGTAGAAGAGATGGTGGGGAGGGAGCTGGAAAACAGTGACCACAGGTCCATTAGGTTTAGGGTGAGGGTGGGGAAGGAAGTAGGCAGAACAAGTACAACAGTGCTGGACTTCAGGTGGGCAGACTTTAATAGGACAAGAAGGTTAGTGAGGGAAACGATGAAGGGTATGGGGGAAATGAATGAAGTAGAGGAACTATGGGGGGCAATTAAAGACCGGGACAGAGAGACCATGCACACAAGTATAAGGGGGGTGAGAAAGGGAGCAAGATGCAGGAGTCCACTCTGGTTCAACAGGGAGGTTGCGAGGGTGGAAAGGGGAAAACAGAGGGCATTCAGGAAATATGAGGGATCGAAGAGGGAGGAAGACAGGGAGGTCTACAGGGAAACAAGGAGGTTAGCAAGGAGGGTGATTAGGAGAGCAAAGGCTGAAATGGAGGAACGTATAGTGAAGCAGGTCAAGGGGGTAAGAAGACATTCTTCAGATACATGAGGGATAGGAGAAAGACTGGACAAGGGATGAAAAGGCTCTGGGGGAGGGAGGGGAGTCAATAGAGGATGACTGCAAGAAAGCAGAAGTACTAAACAAGTATTTCTGCTCAAATTTTACAAAGGAGGAGGAGGGTGAGGCAAGGCAAGGCAAATTTTATTTAAAAGAGATGCCCATCTCGGAGGCTCTGAGCGCTGAACATATAAAATTTAGTAAAACTCAATGAATTATAAATACACAAATAACACAATATGAACATAAATAGACAGTACACAGCAATTAAAATAAGCATCTTAAAAATATTACCCTCAATAATGACTATTAAATAAAAAAAAATAGCCATAGATCAGTTAAAGCATACAGGTCTGGAGTCAGGATAAGATTATACAGCAGAATCTGGGAAGGCCTGCCTATACAACAAGGCCTTGAGGTGGGCTTTGAATACCTCAACTGAAAGGGGCCTCCCTAAAAGCTGGAGAAAGTGAATTCCACAGGTCAGGGGCAGCGACACTAAATGCTGTGTTGCCTGCTGTTTTTAACCTCATCCTGGGAATCGTAAGGAGGTCCCTAGAGGAGAAGCGGAGGGAGCGGACTGAGACAGCAGGTGTGAGAAGGTTCTTCAGGTAGCCAGAGCCCAGGCTATGTAGGGCCTTAAAGGTGAGCAAGCCCACCTTGAAGAGGACCCTCCACCTAACCAGCAGCCCGTGCAGTTCACGCAGCACCGGAGTGATATGACAATACTTAGGCTATCCTGTCAACAGCCTAGATGCTACGTTCTGCACCAGCTGCAGTTGGCACCGGTAGAGGACTGGATTTGAGGATGGGGGGGCATAGGGGTGGAGACAAGTCCCTTTAGAATAGAGAGAATTTGGGAGGAACTGGGTAAAGTGAGGGTAGACAAGGCCATGGGACCGGATGGACTGAACCCAAGGGTTATCTAGGAACTAAAAGAGGAGCTGGCTGCCCCACTGGCAAGACTATTCAATCTGTCCTTGGACACAGGAAGGGTGCCAGAGGACTGGAGAAGGGCTACAGTTGTGCCAGTACACAAGGGGGGGGAGCGGGAAAGTGAGGGGGGACTATCGTCCTGTCAGCCTCACCGCTGCTGTGGGGAAGGTCATGGAGGCACTTGTCAGGGAAAGGGTAACATAGTACCAGGAGGGGAACAGATTGCTAAACAACAACCAGCATGGGTTCACTAGGGGGAAATCCTGACAGTCCAGTCTTACAGAATTCTTTTATTGGGTGACCCAGGTAATAGACCAAGGGGCATGGTGGACGTGGCCTATCTGGACTTCAGCAAGGCCTTCAACACTGTCCCCCACAGAAGGCTGGTCAACAACCTGGGAAGCATGGGGTGGGGGACAAGATAACTAGATGGGGGGAAAACTAGCTAGCAGATTGGACCCAGTAGGTGATAATTAATGGGGTGCACTCTAGGATGGGGCAGGTGACAAGCGGGGTGCCCAGTGGTCAGTGTTGGGACCTCTCCTCTTCAATATCTACATATGCAACATAATGGACAGACTGGAGGGATGGGTGGCACTCTTTGCGGATGATATGAAAATCTGCAATAGGGTGGACACTGAAGGAGGGGTGGAAGGCATGAGACAGGACCTGAGGGCACTGAAGGAGTGGGCAGAGAACTGGCAGCTAAACTTCAACATTAAGAACTGTGCTGTCATGCACCTAGGACACAGGAACTTGAGGGCAAGTTACAAAATGAGGGGGAGGAGATCAGGACATCGGAGCAAGAAAAGGATCTAGGTATAGTAGTCACCAGTGACCTTAAGGTGGGGAAACAATGTGCTAGGGTGGTGGAGAAGGCATATGGGATGCTGGCAAGTATGGGCAGGAGAATCACCAGCAGAAGGAGAGAAGTCCTATTGCCCCTGTACCAGGCTATGGTGAGACCACACCTGGAATATGGAGTGCAATTCTGGAGGCCTTACTTGCGCAAGGACATAGATCTCATTGAAAGAGTTCAGCGAAGAGTGACCAAGATGGTGCGAGGAATGGAAGGCAAAACATATGATCAGAGATGCAAAGAGCTGGGGCTGTACACACTAGAGAGCAGAAGGGAGAGAGGGGACATGATAGAGACCTTCAGATACGTTTAAGGGACAAATAAACTGGGCCTGGGGAGTTTATTCCAAATGAAAAAGGGCACCATGACAATGGGGCATGGCCTGAGACTACAGAGAGGACACTTCAGAGGGAACGTGAGAAGGCAGTTCTTTACAGAGATGGTGGTGGATGCCTGGAACGGGCTTCTGGATGAGGTTGTGGGGGTGGAGACAGAGACAGGATTCAAGAGGGCTTGGGACAGGCATGAAGGGTTACTAGGGAGTGGGGTAGGTAACCAAGGAGGGAGGCAGGTAGTTTAGCATGGGGAAAAGGGTAGACTGGATGGACATGGGGTCTTTTTCTGCTGTCAAGTTCTATGATTCTATGAATAGTTAAGTTGCATCTGCAAGGGAGGTAAGTTGGTAAGACTGTCAAACAGATTTAGATTTTTGACCACGTTCCAGAACTTCTTAGGATCATTAATGGACTCTGGAATTAGTGGATTAGAGATCAAAAGGAATACATCAAATTCCTGATTATGGCACCTTCAGAAGTTATGTTACTTTATTAAATCAGCAGTTTCTAACAGTAGCGTTGTGGCATAAAGGTAGGTAAAGAAAGATGGACTTAAAAACAGATACAATATATTAAATATTCTTTTGTAAAAAAATGGGTGCAATCTTTTTAAATCTGTGTCAGGACAATCCTTGAACTAAAATCTTATAAATGTAGCAAAACTTTAGGTGTAACCCCTAGATGGCGCTATCCCAGGGGCTACTACCCCTGCCTGATTTGCCACTAACAGGTTGAGGGGCCTGGATCCAATGGCGGGTGCCTCCACCCAGAGGTCAGGGTTTGCAATAGTTAAACTAACTTGGTCACAGCCCTCTGGGACACTGCAACCCCCCTTTCTTCCCACTAGTGGCCCACACAATATATCAGAATTACCTTCACAGTATACACTTACCCCCAGGACTGGTTCCGGCACTGGGACCTCCTGTGAAATGAGATACAGTGCAACAATCACAGTACAGTACTTTAACATAGACAAATACCTCAGGCAGTATAACTTTGCTGAAACAAGCAGCTCTGATTTATTTGGGGGATATAACAAGGATAGGGAAATCAGGTTAATTAGCTTATCACTCTAATAATCTACCTATGGCTCTGTGCACAGGCCTATCCCTATCAGTTACTGTCCCTGGGTACCCAAGCCCTAGTGGCTAGTCCAAACCGTGGCAGCTGGTAGGGGCCCTTTCACACAGAAAGGAGAATTAAACAGTCAGCAGTACAGTAATTCCATTTGGATTTAATGTGGCAATTCAACAGGGGCGACCCTGAATTAGTACTCACGACCTCCAAATAAGATAGGGTCCTTCAATGTCAGCAGGGCTCACTTGAGGTACACAAACCTCTTCACATCCATATAAAAAGAAAGCACTATACCAGGCAGGCTGCATCTGTATCGATCGCAATTACTGCACAATACCAGGAGAACACACAGCAGATTCAGTTCCTGACAGACCGAGTGCAATTTTCAGCAATTCTTCCAGTCTTCTACAGGGTGAGCCTGGTTTCTACTCTTCAGAGATCCTTTGATTCTTTTCACAGGACGGATTCAGTCCTAACAAGCTGCAGACCGGAACTCTGGGCCTTACACACGTTTTTTGACTAAAACTGCACACTGAAAAAGCACAGGGCTCCTTCCTTCTTCACTGCCAAAGCTCAACTGAAACTCCAACTGACAAAACCGGGCACTTCCTTTGAGTTCCTCCCAGTTCTTGACTGGATTGGCTGTCACTCACAATAGACTGCTGCTGTTGGTCCAAAAAGGCACTGAAGTCTAAACTACATCTCCCAGAGTCACTGCCCATACAATCCTCTTGTGGCTGGCTCAGATTATGAGTCAAGTTCTGATTCGTCAAGGCACCATTTAGAGCTAACTACCCCACACTGATTGGTCCAGTTCAGCAGTTCAAAACTAGAATGGGAACTAGCAGACACAGTTCTGACTGCAAAGAAAGCAGGTTAGACAAACTGTAATTTCATTATTACTCTAAATAATTTCTGGCAAACAGTTACATCTTTCAGATAGGTTCCTTTGCACCCTAGTGACTGCAAAAATGAAGTGAATTGGCAGCAGCTTGAGTGGTACTCAATCAAAGAAACACACAGTCCCCATACAAACTAATTATGTCTGCAAGCAGACAGCTCTTAAAGAGACAGTACCAGAGGTTCTAAAACACTCACTGATAAATGGCTTAAATGCCAAACATCATTCAGGCTTGGAGCATTCAAGCAAGCTCCTGGAAGTCTTTTGGGAACCCCCATTTGCAGGGGGGTTACACCCTTCCTGGCCTGGGAAAGCTAGCGTCCCGTCAAGCAAGTACCCTCATAAGTTTCAACTGCAACCATATACATTTGCATTAGGCTGCACATGTAATCATCAGTCAATATATCATTTTACCAAGAACACATTTCTGAAACATTGCAGTCGTCACTCTTTACCAGTATTACATACACATTGTACCATAACTCAAGTTATTACCTCTTGTACATGAAACCTGAAGAGAGGGGCCCTTCCTATCAGTTACCTTGGGGCTGGATGGGGCAAGGGCACCATACTTAGAGGGACAACACAAGTAACTTGGAGTTAGCACTGATGCTCAGTTTGGGCAATGAGCTCGGGGACACATACACTCCTTTATGGACAACATTGAGAGGCAAGTCCACAGGCCTCCCAAGTGAATCATAACTGAGGAGCACCACAGGCTTTACAGCTCGACCAGTCTTTCTAGGGGAACTGTTACAGTCTCTGCACTCTGAGCCTCATTTTCAGCATTGTCCTCACTTGTCAGGGAGTCTCCATGGGGGTGAGAGGCTAGAACTTGGGGCACTTTCAGCTCCAGGAGTTACAGTTTCTGAGTCCACAACATTTGGCTCGCATGGAGAGCTTTGGGACACTGGCAGTGGACTGTCAGGGCACTCAAAATACTCTTCTTGTTCTGGTGTATCACCAGTCTGCCCCAATCTATCATTTTCCTCCCTGAAAGCTCAAACAGTTCAACCATGCACAATGATTCCATTTCATCTGATCTGATGCTTGCACTTCACTTTCTGGGAGCATTGGCCCGGATGAACTGGGGGCTTAGACAGTCCAGAAGGCCCAGCTTTGTCTCCAGTATTGACTAGGGATTGCCCCGAAACAATTGACTCAGTTCGTAAGAAGGATAGTATTCAAAGTCACTCTCACTTTCTTCCGATATGGACTGACAGTCATGCTCAACTGGGACTTGTGGAGGGAACACTTTAACTTTGCTTCTGTAGGTGCAGACTTTCTTGATCTTTTTAGCAGCAGCTCTAGTCACTGGTCCAGAGGGCATCTTCTAGGGCTCAGACTAAATTAAGATTTGTCCAATGGGCAGTAAATGATTTCTATGCATTGTTTTACATCTTTGAATTATTCTCAGGCCTTACTTTGTACACTGGCAGATCATCTAGTTTGCCCACTACAATGTGAGGAGATGGTGCCATCTGTCAGCAATCTTGTGCTTGCCATGCAGTCCCAGATTTCTTAGCAATACCCGATCTCCCTCCTGGAGTTCCTGTGCTTTCACCTTTTATCATACCTTTCTTTGTTGGCCAGATTTCTTTTGGCAGCCATGGTTTGAAGCCAGTTAGTACATGAGTTAGCTGGGCCTTTAACTTTGCACATACTGTAAATAGTTGTCAGCTTGAACCCCATCAGGAGAGACCCCAAAACACACATCTACTGGTAGTCGAGCTTCTCTTCCAAACATCAGGCGGTAGGGGAGAATCCAGTGGCACCACTTTTGGTGCAGTTATAAGCATGTACCAGGGTGCTAATTTGTTGGCTCCATCTAGGCTTGTCCTTTGGGTGCAGGGTGCCTAGCATATCTAGCAAAGTGCGGTTGAAACGTTCAGGCTGTGGGTCCCCTGGGGTGGTAAGGAGTGGTTCTGGACTTCGCCTCCCACAGAGAAAGCATCTCTTTGATCAGACGACTCTCAAGTCTCTCCCTTGATCAGAATGGATTCTTTGTGGAGCCCATAGTGAACAAAAAGTTTTCTACAAGTACTTTGGCCACAGTGGATGCTTTCTGGTCTTTGGTGGGAAAGCTTGGGCATATCTCGTGAAATGGTCAGTGACCACCAGCACATTACTGATATTTCTTTGATCTGACTCCAAACTCAGAAAATCAATACAGACCAGCTCCATGGGTGCACTGGTGGTGATGTTAACAAGGGGCAGCCCTCTGGGGCAAAGCTTTCCTCTGTAACAGCGACTACAAGGTGAATGTGTTGCTCACATCAGCCCCATCTTAGGCCAATAGAATCTGGATCTCACCAAGTCAAGTGTTCTGTCTACAAGGTGCCCCATGTGGTTGTGCAAGGACCTCAGTACTGAGTCTCGAAGGCAGTGGGCAGCACTAGTTGTTGTTTGTCTACTTGTCCCCTCTGTCTACTGTTTCTCTGTATAACAGTTTATTGATCAGTTTCAACTTAGGACCTTCTTTGTATAACAGTGCAGTTCTCAAATCAGTGGAGCGTAATTTGGACACATCCTTTCCTGCATGAGGGGCTTCTAAAGCTGCTTTGATCATGGGATCATGGGATTGAGCCGCCGAATACTGTCATTGTCCAGCTGAGGCAGTGCACCAATGTCTATTGCAGAAAAGTGGCAATAAGCAGCAGGTATGCAATTCTCAGAGGCTCCCAAGCAATCCACCATGCAGACCACTGCGTCCGTGGACATTGTTCCTCCCTGTCAAACTTCCGACAGAGTGCCGAATGTCAGGTTCTGCCAATCGGACCCAATCATTCTGGGGAACAGGCCTCCGGGAGAGAGCATCAGCATCTTATGGTTCAGACCTGCTCGGATTCGAGAGCATAGTCATATGTAGATAATGCAGAAAGCCACCTATGGCCAGTGGCATCCAACTTAGCTGAGGTCTGCACATAGGTCAAAGGATTATTGTCAGTTTTACTAGTATTTTAGCCCCATACAAGTACTCATGGAATTGGTCAACAATAGCCCACTTCAAAGCTAGGAACTCTAACTTATGTACAGGATAGTTCTTTTCGGATGGGGTCAGGCTTCTACTGGCAAAGGCCACTGGTCTCAGGCCATTCTCGCTCTTGGTACAACACAGCTCCAACCCTTGCAAGCTAGCATCAGTGTGCAGGACGTAAGGTTTTCTTGGATCGGCATAGGCCAGCACTGGAGCATGGGTAAGTTGATATATGATCTATGAAAAGCAGTCTCACAATCAGGAGTCCAGCGGGCCCCAAATACTTCACTCGGATGAAAATACACTCTTTCAGTCTTGAGGGCGCTGACTTTAGTATTTTTGTGGGTTGGGGATACCCTTGAGTAAGGTTAAGTAAAGGCGGATCACTCTTGAATAGTCCTTGATGAGCGCCGATAATAACCACAGAATCCCAGGAATCTTTGCAGTTCTTTTAGATTTTGGGCTGTGGCCAGGTGGTCAAGGCCTCAACTTTACTTGGGTGGTCTCTATTCCTCGGTGGATACTATGTGTCCCACATACTTTACTGATGTTTGAAAGAATTGACACTTATCAATGGACAGTTTAAGGCCAAAGTCCTCCAGTCGGTCCAATACCTTAAATAATCTGCTCTATGTTCCTCCAGTGAGCTGCCAAACACAATAACATCATCTAGGTATACCAGGCACTCTAGTAAGTTCATGTCCCCTGCACGCTCCATCAATCATTGAAAAGTGGCTGGGACACCTGAAATCCCTTGAGGCATCCTCATGAATTCATAGAAGCCAAGCGGACAGATAAAGGCCGTCTTCTCACGGTCCTCTGGGGCCATCGGGATCTGGTAGTACCCACTGCGGAGATCCAGCACAGAGAACCACTTGCTCCCGTTTAGGCAGTCCAAAGCATCCTGAATGCGGGGCATTGTGTACTGATCAGGGATAGTCCGCCGGTTTAAGGTGCGATAATCCACACATCCTTACTGTTCCATTCTTTTCCTCACTACCACAATGGGGAAGCATAAGGGCTTCTGGATTCTTGTATTACACGGCAGCTAACATCTCTTGCAGATGCCGTCCTCACATCATCTATGTCAGCAGGTGCCAGGCGTCGAGACCTCTCACGAAATGGTCTTTCGTCATGCAGCGGATATTGTGCTCAGCTCCTTGCACGCTTCCTACATCCCATTCCTTTAAAGAAAACACCTGGTCTCTCTGGGCAAGCTTCTCACTGATCCTCACTTTCCATTCAGCTGGCAGCGAGTCGCCGAAATCAAACAAGTCAGGCGTTACTCTGTCATTCTTCCTTGAACTCTGCTGCTGGGTAGCACTGCAGTGTCTGCACAATGCACATTAGCCAGGATGCAACCTCTGTTTACTCGAATGTCTCTTTCAGACACATTATGAACTTGGACCATTACCCTTCTGGCATAAGCATGGGCTCTACGGGCAAAATACTAGGCTTGACCAGCAGTCCCTCTGGCAATTTTCCATCGCCTGGTGCATCCAACATTAATATTTTATTCTTAACATCCTTTCTGATACGGACCTCTCCTGTAAGGTACACTGGGCATTTGGCGCCAGGATCAGAGACTCAGGATCCTTCTTCCATACAATTCCGACCGGTTCCTCTGGTTCTGTTTTTCAGCATCTCTTTGTGCCTCATAGGCCTTCTTAATTAAAGCCGGAACTCTTAAAGCTCTACTAGTCTTTGACCCCTGTTTTCATAACACAACTGTGCCAGCCTTCCGAACATATGAGCATTTGTTCCAATCAACAAAGGGACACCATCATACAGTCCAGTGGGGGACACACTAAGGCTAGGGTCTCTACTTGTTCGGCCACTCCAGCCACGGAGGTGGGGAAAGACAGCCAAATTCGGATATACCGGAATAGGGGTAGGCCTTCTCACTTAACCCCATACATGCAGTCCTTCTAATGGTTGTAAGGTACGTCTGACAAATGCTTCTGATACCAATCCTGGAACATAATTGTCACTTAGGAGCCACTGTCTAATACAGCTCTTGTAGACACTCCATTCACCTTTACAGTGGTCTCCATGGAGGACCCACTATCTGGACCAGTCTGGAGAGGCGGTAGTGGGGGCCTGGGCAACTGACCTTGCCACAAAAGGACGTGAATTAGCATTTTTGGTGCCCTCACTGGGATCATGTCGTGCACCTCTTAACCACTGATTTCTTCTCCGAAGCTCTCCTTGTAGCCTATATGCAACTTTGTCAGTGTCTTTTGGGGACTGGCATTCCCTTTTCATGTGCCCATCTTTCCCATAATTATAGCAAAACATACTTTCTGGAGTTTGAGCTGGCCGAGGCGCCACACTGGGAGCCAGGGCGGGGGTATTACTAACTGGAAACCTGGGTGCCATCTCTGTCTGCGGCGTGATAAGCATTTGGAGACATCTCGTCAGTTTCTCCACTTCCATGGTCAAGGATTTGAGTTTGGAGCTGTTATCAGCAGGAGATACATGGGTGGGTACCCCCACCCCCATAGCAGATGCAGTCGGATATAGGTCAGGGCCCGTACTTGCAGGCGTGGCCTTCATAAAGGGACTGTTTTGGAATCCCGGATCTCTCTCAACAGTTCGCCCCATTGTGGCATATCTTTTCCTTGTCAGAGCACTCATTGACTGTCAACCTCTGCCCTGAACTTCACTTGATGGGTCACCCTCAGTCACTCGGTCATAGCCACAGCTGTTGGTGCAGGTACCTCCGAGGTCGCCTTTTCTCAACTCCTCGAATTTCTCTCATTAACTCATCATGGGAGGTGGGGATTCCAGTCGATTTGCCAGGCGTAACTGAAGCAACAGCAGTTCTGAGAAGGGGCAGACTTAAGATTCTGTCCAGTCTGGTTCGGTCCAGTTCAATCGCTGGCAAACTACCCTTTCTGAGGCATTCTTGCAACAATTTTCCAGCCGAGAGACATACACAGACAACAACTCCCCTTGGTACTGTTGTGCATTTCTTACTCTCCACCATAGGTCCTCATCAGAATCTGGGCTCCATACACATTCTCCAAGGCCTCAAGATAGGCCTGTGCAGTCGCTCAGGGTTACTGGCCCGCTTAGCACGGATGGTAGCCAGGCAGGACCCCGGAGGCCTCACTAACCCTCTTTTCGCTTTCGCCTTCCCGAGCATTGCCATTCTAGCACTTGGGGGCAACATAGTTCTATCCAGGTCTCCCAGTACATCCTCCCCTGGGGGTGGGAGGTGCCAGAAGATCCTCAACCTTCGGTAAGAGTCGTGACTAATGGCAGGTGCAGAAATAGGAGTCTGCATTGGTTCAGCCACCATTACAGGCACTGGAGCAGGAGAGGGTGTTGGGGAGGAACACCCCAGGTGGCAAGAATAGTTTCTTCAAGTCCTCCACAGTTTCCCCTCTCCCAGCAACCATTCAGCAAATTTCTCCTCAAAAGTTTCAGATAGTGGTGAGGCTGATTCCCCCCCGGGTCTTTACTGTCCTTAGTTATCACTCTCCAAGCAGTGAGGGCTCCCTCTGGGGTAATGGTCTGTGGCACTTTGGAGCTATCTATGGGATCCTTAAACTCTACTAGGGCCAGGAAAGTGTGGGTGAGCAGATTAGCATGCCGACCCACCACCACAGGGTTTTGTAAACCTTCCACCTTGGAAAGTACTCCCTGCACAGTGTCCGTATTGATACCCAGGGGGATGTCCAGGATAAGCATAGCATTTTGGGGGTCGATCTCCTCCCCAGTACACCACTCCACCAGCCGGTGCACAGCCACTTCTGTCGGGGTACCCATTTTTTTCTTAACAGTGGTTCGTAAATATGGCCACTAGAGGACACACAATCCCAGCGGTGAGCCTCCAAGATGTAACCCCTAGATGGCGCTATCCCAGGGGCTACTACCCCTGCCTGATTTGCCACTAACAGGTTGAGGGGCCTGGATCCAATGGCGGTGCCTCCACCCAGAGGTCAGGGTTTGCAATAGTTAAACTAACTTGGTCACAGCCCTGGGACACTGCAACCCCTTTCTTCCCACTAGTGGCCCACACAATATATCAGAATTACCTTCACAGTATACACTTACCCCCAGGACTGGTTCCGCACTGGGACCTCCTGTGAAATGAGATACAGTGCAACAATCACAGTACAGTACTTTAACATAGACAAATACCTCAGGCAGTATAACTTTGCTGAAACAAGCAGCTCTGATTTATTTAGGGGATATAACAAGGATAGGGAAATCAGGTTAATTAGCTTATCACTCTAATAATCTACCTATGGCTCTGTGCACAGGCCTATCCCTATCAGTTACTGTCCCTGGGTACCCAAGCCCTAGTGGCTAGTCAAACCGTGGCAGCTGGTAGGGCCCTTTCACACAGAAAAGGAGAATTAAACAGTCAGCAGTACAGTAATTCCATTTGGATTTAATGTGGCAATTCAACAGGAGCGACCCTGAATTAGTACTCACGACCTCCAAATAAGATAGGGTCCTTCAATGTCAGCAGGGCTCACTTGAGGTACACAAACCTCTTCACACATCCATATAAAAGAAAGCACTATACCAGGCAGGCTGCATCTGTATCCCGATCGCAATTACTGCACAATACCAGGAGAACACACAGCAGATTCAGTTCCTGACAGACCGAGTACAATTTTCAGCAATTCTTCCAGTCTTCTACAGGGTGAGCCTGGTTTCTACTCTTCAGAGATCCTTTGATTCTTTTCACAGGACGGATTCAGTCCTAACAAGCTGCAGACCGGAACTCTGGGCCTTACACACGCTTTTTGACTAAAACTGCACACTGAAAAGCACAGGGCTCCTTCCTTCTTCACTGCCAAGCTCAACTGAAACTCCAACTGACAAAACCGGGCACTTCCTTTGAGTTCCTCCCAGTTCTTGACTGGATTGGCTGTCACTCACAATAGACTGCTGCTGTTGGTCCAAAAGGCACTGAAGTCTAAACTACATCTCCCAGAGTCACTGCCCATACAATCCTCTTGTGGCTGGCTCAGATTATGAGTCCAAGTTCTGATTCGTCCAAGGCACCATTTTAGAGCTAGCTTACCCCACACTGATTGGTCCAGTTCAGCAGTTCAAAACTAGAATGGGAACTAGCAGACACAGTTCTGACTGCAAAGAAGCAGGTTAGACAAACTGTAATTTCATTATTACTCTAAATAATTTCTGGCAAACAGTTACATCTTTCAGATAGGTTCCCTTTGCACTCCTAGTGACTGCAAAATGAAGTGAATTGGCAGCAGCTTGAGTGGTACTCAATCAAACACACAGTCCCCATACAAACTAATTATGTCTGCAAGCAGACAGCTCTTAAAGAGACAGTACCAGAGGTTCTAAAAACACTCACTGATAAATGGCTTAAATGCCAAACATCATTCAGGCTTGGAGCATTCAAGCAAGCTCCTGGAAGTCTTTTGGGAACCCCCATTTGCAGGGGGGTTACATAGGTATATTCTACTAAAGGATGTTTGAAAGTGTGTTCCAGGATTAATTTATGTGGGAACCTAGAGCCTGAACATCATGTCAAAAAGTGCAAGATTATGCACTTGGGATTGTGGAACCTAGGGGCTGTGTATAAGATGGGGGGGAGTGGAGCTTATAGTCACCAAGTAAGAAAGCGATCTAGGAGACATTGTATCTGTTGGACTCAGGATAGTATGGCACTGTGCAAAGCAGTAGGAAAGGCTAGCAGGATGCTGGGGTGTGTTGAGAGAGGGATATCTAGTAGGAGGTGTCGCTGCCATGTATTGCTCTCTCGTGAGATCCCACCTGGAACACAGAGTTCAGTTCTGGAGGCCATACCTCTGCAAGGACATTGAAAGAGTGGAAGCAGTAAAGAGGAGTGCAACCAAAATGGTGAGGTGGGGTTGCATGAGCAGTCATACAAGGAAAGGCTGCAGGATCTCAACATGTACTTCCTGGAAGAAAGCAGAGTGAGAGGGGACATGTTTGAAACCTGCAAGTACCTCACGTGAGTGAACAAGGTGCAAGTGGAGGGATTATTTCAAAGAAAGGAAGGCACTAAAACAAGGGGGCATGTAATGAAGCTAAGAGGGGGAAGTTTAAGAGAGGTGTGTGGAAATACTTCTTCATAGAAAGGGTGGTAGATGACTGGAACAGCCTGCCAGAGAAGGAGTGGGCGTAAAGACTGTGGGGAGCTTCAAGCATGTGTGGGATAGGTACAGGGGCATATTAGGTAGAGGAACAGGGGAGGGAGTGATGCCTATGACCAACTAGGGTCAGTGGTAACAGACGAGGCAGTGACAAGGAGCAGACTGAATGGCCCTAAAGGTCCTTTTCTGCCAACAAAATCTGTTTTTCTATGTTTCATCAGTTCACAGAGAGCTTCCCAAATCTTAGAGGTTATGTTTTTTTTCACAGTCATGTACCCAATTCCCTTGAACAGTGCCAATCTTCCTATGTAACAGGTCCTATCATGATGGTAGGGGACAGTGGACTCTCTCCCTGTGATAGCAGAAGGCACTTCATCCCCAGAACTGCAACTAGATTCCAAGCATTTGTCATGCTTGATCTAAAACAGGAAGTAATGCAACATCATCCAATATGAAGATTCATTGATCCACTGGGACCAGTATGACCTCTACTTCCCAGCAAACTTTCAAAATGTTAGTATATTTAAAATTTGATTGACTAGGAGGGCACACAGAGTGGTGAGCAGTTCATTTACAGATGCATTCTGAGAGGAAGGGGAAGGGAAGCATAAGAAAAATAAGCATTTGTCAATGCCGAATGTTGTCTCACTGGCATTAGTATTGGTAGTACTGGAGCTAGAGATGCATAATAGGAATGGCAGTGAAGTACTGAAGTGACGTCAACCCCAACCCCACCCCCACCCTGTAGAGAGCGACAGGCATTGGGGTGTGCATTTCGGTCGTCAGCTATAACGCTCATGCCATTGTACCTCACCCTACCCTGTAGACACTGACAAGTGTCGTGGTGTGCTTTGGGGTCTTTGGGCATTATACTTACCCCATTCCATAAGGAAACACACTGAGGTGGGTGCAGTATAGGAGAATGGGATGACCTTTGTGGTCGAACAGTGTGAGGCACACCACGATGCCTGCCACTAGCTGCAGAGTGGGGGTGGGGGTGAAATGGCATGAGCATTACAGCCAGTGATCCCAAGTCACACCCCTGACACCTGTCAGTCTGTACAGGGTGGGATGCTACAGTTGGAAACCCTAATACCATAGGCGTGTGTTGGTATTTTCACTCCAAATTTTCAACATGGGCTGTTTGTGAGGCCTCCTCATGAAAAGCGCACTATCAGTTTGTTAGCTGAAAGGTGGTTTTGCACAGCAGCTATGCCATTTGGTGATTCAGGGACGAAAACACATTTTGGGCAGGATGTGGAGAATGACAACTGTATTGTTCATGAGGAGGCATAAAAAAATGGCAACGTTGAAAATCTGGAGTGAAAATATAAAAAATTGGTCAAGTCATGAGCATGCATAGAAACTGGGCAACACACATCAATAACCAAATTATTTTTGGGAATTTGTTAGCCAAATTTTCAACATAGGCATTTTGGGACCTCTCCTCATGAACAGTGGTGCTGTGATTTTGTTAATCTGTCCCAAAAGTTGATTTCCCACAGCGTCCACGCCATTGTGCGCCACATGTGTGGAAACACATTTTGGGCAGGATATGAAAAATGACAGCTGTACTGTTCATAAGGAGGTGTGAAAAAATGCCAGTGTTGAAAATTTGGCATGAAAATATTGCAAATTTGCGAAGTTACAAGGGTGCATGGAAACTGCACATCATATGCTTGTAACACAGTCATTTTATGGACGTTCGGCACCAAATTTTCAACATAGGCATTTTAGGACCTCTGCTTATGAACAGGGTCACTGTCATTTCCTCAAACTGTCCCGAAAACTGATTTCGTACAGTGACTGCACTATTCTGTACCGGACATGCAAAAACACATTTTGGTCAGGATATGTAAAATGACAGCTGTTCTGTTCATAAGGGGGTGTGGAAAATGCCAATTTTGAAAATCTGGAGTGAAAATATTACAAATTCATGAAGTTACTCGCGTGCGTGGAAACTGCGCAACACACGCTCGTAAAACAGCCATGTTTGGATTTTTCTCACCAAATCTGCATATAGGCTTTTTGAGAGCCCCCTTTCATGAACAGTGGTACTGTCATTTCATTAATTGGTCCCAAAACGTGATTCTGCACAGTGACCACGAAATCACCTTTCCGGGCAGATTAACGCCATGACAGTGTCAGAATTCATGAGGAGGGGTCCCAAAAACCCCATGTTGAAAATTTGGTGCCAAAATTCTAAAAAATGCCTAAGATATGGATCAAAGTTGAAAAAAACCTATTTTTTCCATTATACAGCTTACTGGCATTTCTTCAGTTCGCGGTCAGCTTTGAAGAGTGCAGGCGGGTTCCCAGTCCACCAAAGATCATCGCGCCAGACTCTGGAGGTAAGTTTGGGGTGAGGGGGGGCTTTGGGGAGGTAGGGTGTGCAGTGGGTGGGTGCGGGTTGTGGGAGGGGTCAGGGATACCGTGAGGGACCGTTTTTTTTTTACAGGTTTACAACAAAAAAAAAAACATTGCGGCACAGCTTTTTTTTTTTCAGGGGATTTAGCATGCTGGAGTGGGCTCCCAGTGTGCCACCTAAGTGTTTTTTTTGTGGGGGAATGCTTTAGCGAACAGGGGATTGGGCACCCCAGTCGGCACATACTGAGGGGACATGAGCCGAGGATTAGGCATCCTCAAGCGCAACAGACGGAGGAGAGACTTTATGCCGACGGGGAGTGGGCTCCCCTTGGCACAATCAACGGGATTGGGATAAATGCCGATGGGGATTGGGCCCCATTGGCAAAGAAAAACTGTTTGGGGGCCGATGATGCCGACGAGGAGTGGGCTCCCCCATCGGCATTGTGACAGGTGGTTTGCCTGCACGTCGGGAGGCATGATGTGGTCTCGCTGCATGAGAGCTTCACTCTCATTGCAGCGGACCTTTTCTTTGTTCCCGTGGCCACATTAGGGATGCATGAGGTCAAAGCCTGCTTCTGGCTGATTGGGGAATGAGGGATGCACCTTCTGATGTGTGCCCTGCATTCGCCCAACAGTAACCGCGCCTCCAAATCTGCTACCACCGCAAGATGTTGGCTGCGCAAGTGCGAGCCAACATAAAAAAACATGCAATAAACAGAGTACACTCATAAAGCATACCCATTAACTGAATAACGTGCAAAAGGCTTAACATTAGTAAACAGTATCAATCAATCAATAAATCAATCTTTATTTAACCAGGTGAGCATCATTGAGAAGAACTCATTTACGTGATGAGCCTGGGCATTCAACATATATAAGTACAGGCAACAGTATATACAATGTTTCAACAATTGGGGTCTACCAACACAGTAATTCAAAACAAGAAAAGGAAAAAAGAAAGTAAATAAACGATAGGTACAGGGCAGGGATATATACAGTGTTACAACAAATTAGTGTTCATATCATGCAGTAATGCTAGCATAAACAAGGAGAAAGTGCACATATCTTAGATGAAAGTAGCATGCATATTATGGTACAAAAACCTATGTACATTAGCTGTGACAGGAACCTATGCAGCAAGAAATGGTGAGGAGAAGGGGGAGTAGAAAAGGAAGGGGGAAAAGCTAGAGGTGGAGGAAGAGTGATATGTTTGGGGAGGGCATTACATAGTTTAGGGAATAGGTCAGGGTTAAGCTGCGATGTGAAAAGGGGCAGGGCATGGAAAAGAAATAGGGGAGAGGAGCTTAGAATAGAGAGTAGGATAGGTGCGGTAAGAGTGCCATTAACAGATGCAAGTACAGGTTTCTGAAAAAGAACGTTGGTAAAGGGATTTGAAGAAGCTCAGTTTCACAGGGATTGACAACTTTAGAGTTTTCTGTGTTGTATTCCAAATGACAGGAAAAGCATGACTTTTTGCAGATTTGCCATATCCGGTTCTCACCTTAGGAATGAATAGTGAGATGTAAGAGAGGCTTCTCAAGGTGTAGTTTCCAACCATACAGGTGGGCAGGCAACTCACAATATAATGTGGTAGCACATTAGTGATTGCTCTGTAGGTCAAGAGCACTGCGTTCTTTTGTCGTCTGAATGTTAGTGAGCTCCACCCTACCTTGGCACAGAGCTCACAGTGATGTGTGACATAAGGGAGACCAGTTATGAATCGAATAGCTCAATGGTAGATTATATCCAGGTTAGAGAGGGAGAGCTTTGGGCCTTGGCCATACAGGAAATCAGCATAATCAAAAAGAGACAGGAATGTAGTCTGGACTAACCTAGTTTTAGCTTCTGGCATAAGTAGATTTCTAATACGGAAGAAGAGACCAATTCTCTGTTTTAGTTTTTTGAGAGTTCATCGATATGATGGGCAAAGGATAATTTGTAGTCTATCCAAAACCCAAGATACTTAAATTTCTCAATGAACTCCAGCGGCTCACCCAGTAATGTATATACGAAGGGAGCAGAACCAGGGAGACCATGTTTATTTGCAAAGGTGGAGGGAGCAAGTATCATAGCCTTGGTCTTTTTTGCATTTAGAAGGAGCTTTAACTGAAGTAGATTTTTCTGTAATGATCAAAGTCTTGTTGGAGATCACTGCAGGTAAGATCCAGAGTAGGTCTGGCAATGTGCAAGACAGTATCATCTGCAAACAGGTGGATGTTTGCTGTGAAGATATCAGTATTAATCCACTTAATATAGACAGCAAATAGTAGTGGGCCTAAAATGGCCCTTGAGGGACACCCCTTAACAGGGTTTTTTGAGGAGAGAGGCCTCCCTCAACCTTAACCAGCTGTTGACGCTCAGTAAGGTAGTTAGTAAACCAGTTCAAGGCTGGTTGGTCTGCTCCAATATTACTTAGAACACACAGGAGTAAGTCATGGTCCACAGTATCAAAAGCTTTGCTCAGGTCAAAAAACAAAGCACACACATCATTTTTTGTGTCCAAGACAGTCTGCCAATCAATAGTGACCTTAGCCAATGCAGATACAGTGCTGTGGTGAGGTCTAAAGCCTGACTGAACTGGATTCAACAGGTTGTATGTCTCCAGATAGGACCCAAGTTGCTAATTGATCACCTTTTCTAGTAATTTGGCTAGGATGGGCAACAGCGATATCAGTCAGTAGTTATTTAGGTCACTGGAGACCCCAGATTTAAACAGGGGGACTATATGAGCTATCTTCCAGACTGGGGGGAGTGCTCCCTGTGCAAGCGAAATATTAAAGAGGTGAGTAATAGGGGGTGATAGAATGTAATATCCCAGCTTTAGGTAATAAGGTTCAATATTGTCAGCGCCTGCTGACTTTCTGGTGTCCAGGCTCAATAATAGACCCTCTATTTGTTTTAAGGTAATTGGAGTGAAGGAGAATACTTCTTCATGGGAGGGGATAGCTGAGGCATGGCATGCCAGGTCATGGCTGCTCAGCTGCCATACCTCTCAACTGTACCACATTACGAGGAACGTTCCTCATTTTACTTCACAAAAGCACTTTGTTCCACATTGTGAGGACTTGTTCCACATTCAAAGTCAACATTTTAAAGCAAATATCCATAGTAAATGATACAAAAAAATACATTATTCAATTAATAACAGACTTTCTGAACATAAATGAAACATTTGACAATGTTTTGAGCTTCTTAGGTAAAGATTTGATTAAGTGTTCCACATTTTGCCCATTTGTTCCACATTTTGACAGGCAATGTTCCACATCTGGGGGACAAAAGGTTGAGAGGTATGTCAGCTACAAGTGAAGTTTAGATGCTGGAGAGGAGTCAAACGCCAGGCCAGCTGTTGCAAAGTGGTTATTGATAAGCTCAAGGATCTCATTTTTGTCTGTGGTGGAAATACCACCAGATGTGATTTTCTGGGGTAATGAGTTGGCTGGGCGAACTTCTTCAATGTCCCCAAGTGTTTTCCAAAGTTTGGTTGAGCAATTAGATGCGGATTCGAGTTCAGCACGGAAATAATTAGTTTTCTCAGTCCTGATTAGCTTAGTGCACATGTTTCTTGCAGCTCTAAATGCTGCCCAGTCCACTGGTTGCTTAGATTTTCTCGCCCTTTTCCATTGATAATCCCTGTTTAGCAATGCAGATTTTAGGCTAGCCATGAACCATGGACAGGACTTCTTTTTGGTGCGTACTTTGTGCAGAGGCTCATGTCTGTTTATAGCATCAATGACTATGGATTGGAAAAACTCATATGCTTTGGTTACTGTGCTAGCCAGATAGAAATGTTGCCAGTTAGTGATGGAGTTCAGAAAGGAAGGCATAAGGATCAAAGTTCCGTCAACTTCTTTTAAAGACGCACCTAGACATAGAGATCACTTTCGGGGCAGACCTCACACAAGCAATGGCACAGTGATCGCTAAGGTAATTAAAAAGTGTGCCAGAATGAGAAATAATGTGAGGTTTGTTCACTAAGATTAGATCCAAAAGTGTACTGTTCTGAGGATTTGTCTGGTTTGGTCAGGTATACTCCTGAATAAGCTGGGTGAGTCCAAACATATCACAGACATCCTTCAGAGGCTTAGAGGTAGCAGATAGCCAGTCCATGTTGAAGTCACCCATGATGATTAATTCAGAGGATATTGTAGGTAGAGTCTCACTCAAGAAGTTCAGGATTTTTTGGCCCGCTGAAGGAGGCCTGTAGCATTCAAGGATGTCAAGGAGGGATGACTGGTGTAGTTGAACCTTTACAATAACACACTCATATTCTTTAGACAGTGAGGTGGACTTCAACAATGAGGTGGACTTCACTAGAGAAGATGTATATTTGTCAGCAACATAGATAACTATGCCCCTCCACCCTTAGTTTGTCTATCCACCCTGAATACGTTATAGGAAGGAATATTGAACTCATGATCCTGGTTCGTAGGTTTCAGCCATGATTCCGTAATCACCAGGATATCTGGTTGTGCATGACAGAGCCACGATTGTATAGCATCAAAATGCTTTAGTAGGCTACATGCATTAATATGTAAGAGGACCATGCCCTTAAGTTAGCCAATTTGTTGGGGGCTGCTATGGGAAGAGTAGGGCCAGGGTTCAATTCCTCGTTACCTGCACAGATGAGCAGCAGAAGAAGAAGCTTTTTGATAGCATTTAGTAGTAGCTTTATGAGACGCATTCTTCCCCTTTTATTGTATATGCAGGTAAATACAGCATATAACACAGTACAGTGGCACATAATATGCAAAAAAGGCAATACAACCGGACATGTAATTAAGATGTAAGGAGTAAATTGCATATGCACTATGCAAAAGACAACTGGAGCATGAGCATCTGAATGGTACAGGAATTAGTCAAGTGTTTGGTTGACTAGGGAACTGGCATAACTGGGAATACACAAGAAATCATTAGCAAAGGGGATAAACTGGAATGGCACAAAAATGATATGTGGGTAATTTATTTATTTAGAAGAGATTCACCAGGAAAGCAACATGAACTGTAAACAGCTTGTTTCCAGAAGCGTCCTGGGAGGTGCGGTTGCATAGGAAGAAGCGAGAGACAACATATAAGATTCAATGTAAAGGGTGATGGAAGGCAACAGTTGGGAGGGTAATGTCATAAAGGCTTAAATAAGCACTTTTTCAAGAGCATTCCAGGACTGCTGGTGACATGTAACATACAGTAAATGGAGAGTTTCTAAATGAATGAGTTTCCTCTGCAGAGCTCTGCCACATTTATACGCTGCCTCTCAGCTCCAAGACCTTCACCCTTTTACTGACCTCCCAGTTTCTGGTATCGCAGTGAGGTGCTGCAGGGAGGTTGATATTACTAGGAGGTATTTGGTTGGTCAAGTGCTGAGGGCAGCTGAGGAGGGGGTGATGAGCAGCATTGAGGTTGTCCAGTGCAGGAGACGCCCTTGGTGGAAACGAAGCCTAGGGAGAGGCCTGACGTGTTTGGTCTCCATACTCAGGGTTCCCACCAGACCGAGTGGGTTGGTAGCTAGAGGAACGGCTGCATCCTCAAATCCTCTTCAAGTAGTGCTTTGCAATGACAGGTTGATGAGGAACAAGACCGCTATTTTTGCGGATTTGATTTTTTCTGTTGACCTGGTTTGCATCACAGAGACCTGGCTGGATGACAGTGGGGGCCCTGTTTTTGAGGCTGCCATCCTCACTGGGTTTACCATGGTGCACTGTCCGAGGAAGGATCACAGGGGTGGAGGAGTGGCCATCATTTTTCAATCCAGTCTGGGCTTCTCAGTGCACCCGAATGGTAGCACCCGATCTTTTGAGTGCTTTGCCGTGTGTGGGGGTGCAAGTGCAGGTGCAAGTAGCAGGATTTTCCTTGTTTACCACTCCCCCCGGGGTGATAGGGGAATTCTTGCAGGAGGTAGTGGACTTCATCGTTGACCAGGTATTGGAGTCCCCCAGGTGTTTAATCCTAGGGAACTTCAATGCCTGGGTCGATGATGAATCATTGCATTTCGGTTACAACCTCCTCCAGCTGATGCAATAACTGGGCCTGTCACAAGCGGCTGCTGCTGCTACCTATCAACATGACCACACACTTGATCTGGTGTTCCAGCTGGGTCTTGAGATTGACAACCTCAAGATTGAGCAGGTAATTTGGTCTGACCACTGCACTGTGGAGTTTAGCTTTGGGGCTCCACCTGAAAGTCCTTCCCCTGTGGAGATGGTCAGCTATTGCCTATTAAAAGGTGTAGACCCAGAGGGACTATTGGTGTTAACTGACCTATCTAGAGTTGATGCAGCATGTGTGATTGGCACTGGAGAGGCAGTGGCCACCTACAATAGGGTGCTTACTGAAGCTCTAGATGCCATCGCATCAGTCTGTATACAACCCAGATCCTTTCACTTGAGATCCCCTTGGTTTGATGGGGATCTCAAGGCGATGAAGATCAAGAGTTGGAAGTTGAAGCATTGCTGGCGGAAGACCCAGCTGGAGGTCGACAGATTGGCCCTGCGTTCTCACTATGTTGAGTACTAGGGGGCAATTTCCCATAAGAAGGCAACATTTCTGTCCAGGGAAATTGTTGCAAGGAAAAACAGATCTTCTCAGCTGTTTCAGGCTGTGGACAGACTTTTACATCCTTCCTGTTTCTTGCCGAAAAAAGCTTTTTCAATCACTTTATGTGAAGAGTTTGCTCTGTTTTCCTCCAACAGACTGTTGGCCATCTGGTCAGGGATTCTACCAGGGATGCTGGTGCCTCGCATTGGTCGAGTTGGGGGAGTTTCAGAGGCACTCAGTCTGCTTGGGAAGAGTTTAGGCCAGTGGAGGTGTTTGAAGTGATTAAGGTGATCTTGGAGTTGAAGCACACCTTTTGTGAACTGGACCCGGCACTGACATGTTTCTTAATGGGATGTGCTGATGCCATTGGCCCAGTGTTCACCAGGATTGTCAGGTGCTCGATGGCAGAGGGGATCTTCCCAGTTGCCTTGAAAGAAGCACTGGTGAAGCCCCTCCTAAAGAAATCTTCACTCTACCCAGAAATCCCAGCAAATTACCATCAGATCTCCAACCTGCCATTTTTAAGCAAGGTTGTTGAGAAATCGATGATACAGGAGCTCTAGGATCACCTGGTGTCCTTGGAAATCTATGAGCCATTCCAGTCGGGTGTTTTGGGCCAGACATAGCACTGAAACTGCTCCAGTGAGTGTGCATAATGACCTGCTTAGGGCTAGAGATAGAGGAGATAGGTCAGTTCTTGTGCTCCTCGATCTCTCCTCAGCTTTTGACACTGTGGATCACGTTGTACTTCTCGATCAACTCTGTGAGTTTTGTGGACTCACTGACACTGTCATCAAATTGTTTGAGTCCTATCTCTTGTACAGAGTGCAGTGGGTGGTGATGGGGAATATTTCCTTCCCCCCAATGCCTCTGTCTTGTGGAGTACCTCAGGGATCGATCTTGTTGCCAATGTTGTTTGCAGTGTATATGCTGCCCCTGGGTGAGATCATTCAACAATACAGTGTGGAGTTTCACTGCTATGCAGATACCTAACTATATTTGTCTTTTGCACCCGGAACTTCAGGAGCAGTTGATGTGCTTAACAACTGCCTGGCTAAAATCAATGACTGGATGGCTTCCAGCTGGCTGAGACTTAACCCGGCTAAGACTGAGATGCTGGTGATTAAGCCTGGTCGCGGGCATGATGGGTTGCCACTGGAGGTTGACTCTGGACTGATTCTGGGGACTACTCCATATGTGGTTTCTCTGAGGGTGTGAAATCTGGGTGTGATCCTTGATGGCAGACTGACCTTTGAAGATCAGGTGTCAGCTATAGTCAGCAGTGACTCCTACCACTTGCAGAACATTGCCCGGATTAAACCTCTCGTTCTTCCTGAGGACCTGCTGATACTAGTACATTCCTTGGTGACCTCTAGGCTTGACTACTGTGATGCTCTGTACTTCAGAGTCACAGGAGGGATCCTTCACAGACTACAGCTAATGCATAATGCAGCGGCCCAGTTACTGACAGGCCTTTCGAGGTCCAGTCTTGTGACTCCAGTCTTGCGTACTCTGCACTGGCTGCCAGTCAGGTGGAGGGTCCTTTTCAAGGTGTGTCTTCTCACCTTTAAGGCCCTTTACAGACTGGGTCCTGATTACCTGTCTGAGCTCCTGACACTGGTTTCCTCTGCTTACTCCCTCCGCTCCTCTTTGAGTGGCCTCCTGGACATTCCCAGGGTTTGGTTCAAGACCTCCTGAGATCGTGCTTTTAGTGTCTCGGGCCAACCCTGTGGAACTTGCTTCCACCTGCTGTCCGGGAGGCTTACTCAGTTGAGGTGTTTAAGAGGAGGCTAAAGGCCCACCTCTTCAGCCTAGCTTTTGACTGTTGATATCATCTTTAAGTTTTATCGAGTCCCATGAAGATTGACTACTGGAAACCTCTATATTGCTGAATTTTAATCTTGCTATATTTTAGTGAGGTTTTAATATGCTTTTATTTACTGCAGTATGTCCTTGTTTATGTTTGGCACCCAGAGCCTCCGGGATTGGGCGCCTTATAAATAAAATTGCCTTGCCTTGCCTTGTAAGCATTTTGCCAATAGGTAGCATGGTGAAACTTTATTTTTATCAGGATGGTATACAGTACTTAGAACTGGGGGGTCCTATTCAGAATATTGTCCTGAAACAGAGTAAGGTTATAAAAGACCAATATTGTTTAAAATACATAAGACACAAACTATGCAAACAAGACAATTTACAAACATTGACAAAGGGTATTGTGAAAAATGGTCTATTTCAATGGATATAACATTGACCCATCTAAAACCATCTACCTCTTTTCTACTTCATAATACAACCATGTATCTTTGGAAACTACAATATCAAGTTCATCCACCCTTCTCTTGCTCTAAGACTTAAGCAATATTGTACGACAGGGTGTGTGTTGTGTTGGGATAACATCACACCTCAGGCGGTGGGCGCAAGGCCGCAGGTCGAGTGCATTCATCACCCAAGAAATGTTGTTAACTCAGCACTGACACACCCTGGAGTGCATTAATGTTATTATGCAATGGCTCATGAAAACCTATCAATAAATATATTTAAAAGTGCTTTTTTTTTTAATTCATTTATTGTTGGGTAGGTGTACCTGTAAAAACAAATAGTGCTGCTATATCCTTTTGTGCAGTAGATGGTGCTGCTTTTTTGCTACTGTGTACTTGCTCTGTCTTCCACTCCTTACAGGGAAAGAGTTGTCTTTTGTGTTGTACTTCCCCACAAAAGCAGCACCACCACACTTTGGGTTTAATTGAGCTGGTCCTGTTGAATGCACTGGGACCATGTGAAGTGTTGGCTTTCTTTTTTCCATTAAACTGTAATGTATAGGAAGCATGATCTGTGAAGACTTCTGTTTTTCTGCAATCAGTAAGTCACCTGGACTGGCTGTTTGGAGGGAGGAGTAGTAAGACTGCATTGACTGTTGGGGGGGGGGGGAGCTAGTAGTGGTGCGAAATACATTAATTTAAGAATTAAAGTGATTTTGGAGACGGCCGCTGCCTGCAGCTTTCTGAGGAAATGGCTGAGTGTGTGCACCACTATGGGACAGAAGCTGAAGTGGGGCTGCATGCAGTAACTGTTTCTCAAACAAATACAAAAATAAATAAATAATAAGCAAACAAAAAAAAAAAGGGGGTTTCTTTAGGAGAACGTACACTGTCTCAGTACCTTTATAAAAAGAAGTTTGTTTTGAACGGGGCTTCTTTACAAACTGTGGACTAGTTTTAAAACCATGAGGCAGACGAATATGAGCCTTGCTTGAAAGTGTAAGAAGGTGGTGTACAGTGTCAGACCTTCATACAGTGATGATAACATCATATGTGAAGGTGGCCACTGACCAATGAGAATGCAAGAAATGTTCCTGTCATTATATAATTAAACAATAATGCACAACAGGGTGTGGTATATCATGGGATATCGTCACGCCTTGGGTGGTTGGGGATGAGGCCATAGGCTGAGTGCATCCAATGAACTGAGAAGTGATGATATCCCATGATATACCACACCCTGGAGTGCATTATTGCTGTTATGAACTGGCTTAAAAGTTTTAGTTTGTTTATTTAAAAAAAAAAAGATTTTTTAAAATACTTTTTTATTACATTTCTGATGGTGGAAGTATATCTTTTGAGAAAAAAATACCCAATTTCTGCTTTCCCCAGCAGATGGTGCTGCTGCCAAGTGCTGACTGATCAGTCAGTCTGCAAAGCTGTGACTCTGCCACGGTGTCTACTCTCTCAGTGAGTGTCTTTGTCTCTGTCTGTCTCCCCCCCCCCATAACTAGAAACTATAAAGAAAATTAAGTTGATGAGCTATACTAAAGAATTTAGAAGCAGCGGGATTGAGAGGCGGAGTAGTTTGGTAAGTGTGTCATTCACTGCCGTTATGAATGTGCATGTGTGGCTGCCTGTGAGAGATGGAAATGCTGGTCTGCATGTTGTTTGGGGGGATATGTGAAGCAGGAACTCGAGTTCAGTTTCGTTTTATGTGACATGCTGTGAATGGGCATTTCATCTGACTTTGTTTTGACTCGCCCGCTTCTGCCAAAACCACGAGTTCACTGTTGACGTCACGTATCAAAATTAACGAGTGGACAGTGTGCTGATTTTGTGAGTGCCGCAGTGTTTTCTTTTAAATGCCAGTGTTGATGTGTGATGTGGGTCCTGGAGAGAGCTGGTGATGCCCTTTGTTTAGTGGGATTGATGCATCCTTGCAGACAGCAGTTGTAGGTGGTAAACGTTGTGGTTATAGGATTTTCTTCCTCAGGATGTGGGGAACATTGAGGTCAGAGGAATTTGTTCCAGTGAGGAAGCTGGTGGCTGGAGGTTTTTTGAAGCCGTGATGATGTAGCTAGATATCATCACGGCTTCAAAGACCTTTCAGCCAATTGGCTTCCTTGATTACTTTCATCCAGTTCATAATTAGATTTAACTTACGCTCAGTCATGAGTCTGTATGCTTTTACTGCTCAACCCTTCACTCTGACCACCTTAAAGAAGTTCTTTCAACCAGTATTGGTGAGGACTTTATACCTTGAATCTGGATGTTTTTAACAGCCTTACTCAGTGCAGGTACAGTGTTTATAAAATTGATTTTATGAAGATGATATCTGACCTTGAGGGCAGAACACTTGGCCAGATAGCTCAAATGTGGGTTAATGAATCTCCTTCAGTATGAATATCAGAAACATTCAAGCTCTCTCCCAAACTGGCTTTCCTACTGGTAGAATTGGAGGGGGCTCCTCAAAGAGGCATATTGTTTATTAAGGTGGTATTTTCTCCCCATTTTCATATTTTTAGTAAAAACATAAACATATAAATGCACCAATGGCAGAAGACCTTGTGGCCTAGCAAATCTACCCAGTGTGGAGGTACTGTATATACCCCTTACAGGTTCTTGTCCATCCACCTCCTCTCCTGCTCCCTCACCAGCCCCTTATGCCTATCCCACCCTCTCTTGAAGCTTTCTACAGTTTTTGTGTCAGTGCCTCTGGAAAACCACCACCTTGGATGCCTCTGGGAGCTTATTCCACCCTTTACCACCCTTTCTGTAAAATAATACTTCTAGTATCCTTCCTAAATCTACTTTCCCCCAACTAGTTTGCTATTGTTTCCTCTGGTGATCTTATTTCAACTGATTTTTGAACAGTTTTTTTGAGTCTACCTTATTTATGCCTTTCATGTGTTTGAATATTTTAGACATGCCCCCCATCCCCAGTTGCAATGTGGATGCAGCACAGCCCTGGATATTATGAGGGTGCCAGGAAAGGGTGGCCAGTCGTAATACAAATGCACTCAAAGGATGACAATGTAAGGAAATGGTGCAAAAACAGAGTATTTTATTAGTATCCAAGCAGCAAATTTTTGAATAAACTGGAGGATTAGGAGGACCCAAGCACTTTGCCCAAACAGAACAGCCTTCTTCAGTGGCATGTCAACTCCCTGCCCTTAAGTACACACAATTTTTAAAGCCACAGTACAAATTTTCAGAAAATATTCGGACTTGGTTGTGTTTACTGCATGCAAGAGTATGCAATATATCTGCCAACACAAGTAAAAAGCAGATCTCCATAGGTAAAGGAAAGAATGCTCAACACTAATGTGAGGGAAGTAGATAGTGCTGTGGGGAGGGTGTGCCAATTTGGAAAATAAAATAGAGGAGCTGATTTCAATACTGAGACATCATGTAAATATTCAAAATATATACCTACAAAGTTTGGTGGAACTCATTAAACACTGTCAGACCACACTTTGTGAAAAAATAGCTTATTTCTGTTCACATTGACTTGGAAAACAAGTTCAAAATACGATGTATTGGCATTCCTAGTACTCTAGTAGTGACATAGGTGGTGGGGTTTGAACTTCTATAAGGTCTCCAAATGTTTCCAACTGAAATCTAGAAGGAATGACATGAAAAAGCCACACACAGTGAAACCGGTTGGGAGTATTGTCTGTTGTTTTTGAATTGTTTATATAAAATAAATAAGTTATATTCTGATCTTGTGAGTCCTAGGGCCAGTTTGTTTGTTGGAAGGAATGACATGAAGCAGCTAACACTTAATATGCAGAGGGTACAGACATACAAGGATGAAACAGTGACAAGACACCGGTGGCACAAGTTAGTAGCCACCGAGCAGTCAATTTTCAATAGATCAAATCAATTCTTCAAATACTGGAAAAAATCCACTTTTTCATTTAATCCCTGTGGTTAAACAGTATTAAGAGGCACTGTCCACATGATTTCCCTTTGTAACAGTCTATTGACCCTGTCACCTCCTCTTTTTAAGGGGCTCACATACTCTAGGACTATAAATTTCAGATTGAATGGGCTGGAATTATGTATGGTAGCAAGGTGTGTGCCCAAAGCACTTCTGTCATTGCCATTAATGATTGCCCTCACATGTTCTTGTGTGCAAGTTTTCAAATGATGCATGCTTCTACCCACATAATGTTTAGTACAGGGGCACCAGGCAATATAGACAACGAAGGTAGTCACACAGGTAATAAAGTGTTAGATTTTAATTTTCCTGTTGTTATGTCAGTGTATGTAATTATCCCCTTCTTGTGCATTTTTACAAACATTCCAGTTACCGCAATTATGGAATCCAAGAGGTTTAGGAGGAAGCCACTTATGTATGTAACCCTCTGGTCCCCTGGGGTTACTAGAATTCCATCAGTGTCAGTGCTAGGTAGGGAAGGCAGCTGGTGAATAACTAGTTAAATGGATTCTTCACCTGCTCCCTCTCTGTTTACTTGGTCTCAGCTGTGAGCAGAGAGGTGATGTCATTTAGAACTCTCGCAGCAGCATAAGCCACGGTAGCTAGCTGTGAGTGGGGAACTTCAGAATTTTCCATTAGTTGTTGGTTGGAGTTCAGTGTGAGCAGTCGGAGAAGTGAAGAGCTGCAGTGAGGGCTCTGAGGAGAGCCTAGTTTTCTCACCCTAGTGCTGAGAACCATCTGCCTACCAGTAGAAGAGGTGGAAACCATCTAGCAGGAGTTCATGATTTTCTTCTCATCCCCAGTGATATGAGGACTGCAGAATGGATCCAAGGGGCAATCCCCTGATTTTGATCCAGGACATTGATGCTGCCTTTTTTGGTACAACTGTGAGTAATCTGACTTTGGGTATCTCAGGAGGAGTATACTTGTGTTTTCTTTTGGGGTGTACTCTGACAAAGGGAATTATGCACCAGGTTCTGTTCTAGTTTGAGACTGTTCTCATCCTTTCTTAAAGTTGGCTGACAATCATGGAGTCCCCAGTGAGACTTGACACATTGTTCAGAACTTTAATTTACACTCAGAAGTAGTGTGTTTCTAATGCTGAATGTGAAAGCCTTTTCAAGATGCATAGTTCTACAGTTTTGCTTAAAGTTTGAGGTGTAACTTTGAAAGAATGGCTGGGTATGGACTAGGAAGCAAAAGGTGGGCAACCCCCCATCTGGAGTGACCAGTTCAGCACTACAGGTTCCGTAAGGGCGTCTGCTTATTCAGGACATGGTGGCCAATGCCTGAAGAGAAAGTTTACCCCCTGGTGTGGGTTGTGCTAATTGTGAGCACCAGTGTGCTCAATCATGGCCAGCTGCCACACTGAAATGTTTAAATCCTATGCCATATGGGGAATGTTCTAAGCTGTGGCCAGTACCACTAGAAGAAATTTTGTGCTACGCTGTGGCCAGTGCCACTGGAAGAGATGTGTGTTTCAGCTGAGGCTTTGCAGCTGAAGAGAGTTCAAGATCCTATGTAATATGGGATGTTTAGAGTTTCTGTCTGCTACAGATGCTGTTGTTCTGCCATTGCCTTGTTCCACAAAGTGTAAACCCTTGGAGGTCCAACTTTGCTTCTGTGTACCACTCTTTGGAATAAAGCCACAATCTAGAACCCCAACCTGGTTTGGACATTCTTGTTACTGCTTCCGGTGTGGCATTACTGGTACCCCTCCAGAAGTTCAGACCTAGCATAGCCCCTAGCAAAAGTTCTCTTCTCAGGACCTGGGTTTAGTATGGTAATTTTTGTGTAATACTGTTTTTGTGTCCCCACCCCTCTCTTTCCCCTAGACAGAAAATATGGGAGGTGTGCTTACTAGTTAAACAAAAGTGGCCGGTGGGGGGTTACACCTACATTATGTGTTTTTGGCTGGTGCAAAATGGTTAGATGTCAATAAGTCCCCCAAGTTGCTGGCTTTTTTAAAAGTAACTGCTGGATGTTCTCCTACTTCATTTTGTAGAACATTGTCTCTTAACAATATGAGCCAGTGTTTGTATATGATGTTGCCCACCCTTCCTGCTAGACAGTTATCTTCTGTTGAAAAGGTCACAGTTTTTTTTTATTCGTTTTATTCCTGTTTCTAGGTGTGAACAAGATTTTTCTGTCAATGTCCTGTGCCCTTTGAAAGGCTGCCTTAAGTAGTTCTTTATCATGGTCCCTGTGTAAGAACCTGTCATGTCATTATCTTGTTGTGCAAAGTCAGAGTCATCAATACAATTCCAGACCTTTTCAATCTGATGTATTGACTAAACAAAATACATTCAATCAGTTTTTTGGGTTGGGTGCTTTCTGCATATAGTATAGTATATGCATCTGTCGATTTTCTGTACCCCCTAGTTTTATGTTGGCACGCTTGCGCAGCCAACATCTTGTGGCAGTGGGGCTTTGTAGGCACAGCCGCTGTTGGGCGAATGCAGGGCAAGCACCAGTAGGTGCGTCCCTCATTCCCCTATCAGCCTGCATGCCGGCGCCCCACCATGCATGCATAATGTGGTGAGCACATCTAAGAAAAGGTCCGCTGCAATCCGAGCAAAGCTCGTCAGACGCAGTGGACCTTTCCTGGACATGCTCGCCCATTACCAGCATGGCGGCACAGTGGCCACCAAACTGCCGATGCTCGCCACCCCCCACTTTCTTTGTGTACCGACAGGGGAGCTCACTCCCCATTGGCATCAAGAACACCCCCGATTGTTAAATGCTGAAGGGTGCCCAATCCCTCTCAGCTCAGCATCCCCCCCCCTCGATGATCTACTAGATTAGGGGACATATAGTGCCCCTGTTTCTGCGGATTACTGTAGTGTGACTCCTCACCAAAGTCATGAGCACTGAGTCACTGGATACACCCCCCCATGTATAGCTAGTGAGCGTACGGCAATTAACCTATAAACATTTTGTTTCATAATGTAAAAAATACCGAGACCATGGAAATAGCAATGCAAACAAATTACTAAAATAAGCACAAACTGTGGCTCAGATTCCACTTTGCAAGTTCTTTCCTAACATTTCCCTTTCATAACATTACCACTCACCATTAAAAATCCAGTGTGATCAGGTCTATCTTTTTTTTATTTCTGTCATTCTCGGCTCGCTTATTTTGATGTTTGATTATTGTTTTAACACTGAATGTGTGACTGCACCACCCCGCTATAAGCTGACATCTTTCTTCTATTATAGCAACAACTACGGCTCTGTAATTGAAGTGTTTCTTCTGTGGGGGCGCTTTGCCCCCACACCACCCTGGGTCCACAGTGGTAAACCAAAATAAAAATTGCTGTTATTACAGCAAGATCTTTACTTGAAAGCTTTTATAATATAAATAATTATTTATTCTGTGGGGGTGCTTCCCCCCCCTCCGGTCCACAGTGGAAAAGGCAAACTAAAAATCGCTGTTATTACAGCAAGATCTGTAATTGAAAGCTTTTATAATACAAATCGTCTTTCTTCTGTGGGTCGCTCTGCCCCACACCCAGGTCCATGATGGTAAACGAAATAAAATCATTACATTCGCTTTTGTATTGCATTGTATCATAACATTTCATCCGGTGATGTGCATTGGCTGCAGTGCGCATGCAGCCGTATTTCTCACTCGAATCTCCGGAGTGTCCCCTAAAGTAAATGAATGCCACCCCCCGCTTGCTTTGTGTGCCGACAGGTGCCCCAATCCCCATCGGCATAACATCCCCCCATGTTGTGTGCCAATGAGGGTGCCCAATCCCAGACTACAGACCCCCCAACAGTTAGGTGGCATGCTGGGAGCCCACCCCAGCATGTCAAATCCCCTAAAAAACTAAAACTGACTCGTGATGTCTTAATTTTTTTTTTACCTGTAAAAGGAAAAAGGTCCCTCGAGGTCTCCATGCCCCCACCGCCCACCCTCGGCACACACTGCCTCCCCACACCCCCCTCACCCCATACTTACCTCCAGAGTCCGGCGCGACGATCTTCGGCGGACCAGGAACACATCTGCACTCTTCAAAGCCGACCGCGAACTGAAGAAATGCCGGTAAGCTGTATAATGGAATAAATAGGATGTTTTCAACTTTGCTGCATATCTCAGGCATTTTGGGGAATTTTGGCCCCAAATTTTCAACATGAGTTTTTTGGGACCCCTCCCCATGAATTCTTGCACTGTCATGGCGTTATTCAGTCCCGAAAGGTGATTTCGCAGTCACTGCATGGAATCAGCTTTCAGGGCCGAGTAATGAAATGACAGTGCCACTGTTCATGAGGGGGGCTCTCAAAAAGCCTATGTTGCACAATTGGTGGGAAAAATAAAAAAAAATGACTGTTTTACAAACGTACGTTGCGCAGTTGCTATGCACGCTCATAAGTTAGCGAATTCACAATATTTTTATGCCACATTCTCAACATTGGTATTTTACCACACCTTCTTGAGAACCATACAGCTGTCATTATTCACAACATGGCCGAAATGTGTTTTCGCGCTTCTGGTGCAGAATAGCGTGGTTGTTGTGCAAAATCAGTGTTCGGGACACATTACGAAAATGACAGTGACACAGTTCATGAATAGAGGTCCTAAAAAGCCTGTGTTGAAAATTTGGTGACAATGCTCCATAAAATGACTGTGTTACGAGCGTGTGCTGTGCAGTTTGCACACACGCTCGTAAGTTCGCAAACATATAATATTTTCACTCCAGATTTTCAACAGTGCCATTGTTTTGCACCTCCTAATGAACAGTACAGCTGTCATTTTTCACATTCTGACCAAAATCAGTTTTTTTGCAGTTCCGGCGCAGAATAGAGCGGTCGCTGTGGAAAGCCCATGTTCGCGACATATTATGAAAATGGCAGTGACACTGTTCATTAGTAGATGTCCTAAAATGCCTATGTTGAAAATTTGGGGACGAAAGTCAATCAAATGAGTGTTTTACAAACGTGTGTTGCACAGTTTGCACCCACACTTGTGACTTTGTGAATTTGTAATAGTTTCACTCCAGCTGTTCATCATTGGCATTTTCCATGCCTCCTTATGAACAGTACAGCTGGCTGAAATGTGTTTTCGCATGTGCGGCGCAGAATTGTACAGTCGCTGTGCGAAATCAGCTTTCGGGACAGTTTGAAGAAATGACGGTGACACTATTCATGTGCAGAGGTTCTAAAATGCCTATGTTGAAAATTTAGTGCCGAAAGTCTATACAGTGACTGTGTTGCAAGCGTGCATTGTGCAGTTTCCACGCACCCTTGTAACTTCATCAATCTGCAATATTTTCATGCCACATTTTCACCACTGGCATTTCTGCACACCTCCTTATCAACAGTTCACCTGCCATTTTTCACAGTGTGCCCAAAATGCATTTCCACACCTATGGCGCACAATGACGTGCTCGCTGTGCAAAATCACCTTTTGCGACAGAGTAACAAAATCAAAGTACTATGCATCTCTAGCTCCGCCACTGCCAATGCCAGTCGACAACATTCGGCACTGACAAATGCTTGTTACTATTTCTCCTGGAAAACATATAAGTTCTATATCCAGGAAGGTGACAGATTGTTTCTTGTACTAATGGGTGAATTTAAGACTCAGGCTAGTATTATTGATGTATAGCATGAACCGTTCTGTCTTTTCTTCATTGCCTTGTCAGATGCATAGTATGTCATCAATAAAGCAGTACCAATGGGCCACTTGATTGATAAATGGATTATTGTTGCTATCAAAAATATATTTCTCCTTCTTTGAGTGCAGGATTAATGCACCTTGAATTCCCAACCACCCGTCATCCCGCCTGGTCTCCAGTGAGTACATTTTTAGGCTATTCAGTCTCTGCTTGTATTTCTTCCCTTGTTGGCCCTCCATCACATTTATTGCCCTCGTCTGACTTTGACCTGTTGTCCTTCTTCAGGTGAGGGTTCCAAAATTAAATGCAGTATTCCAGGTATGGTCTCATCAGGATTCTGTATGGAGGCAAGATACCTCTTTTCTCCTTCTGCAGAACTCCTGCATATGCAGCCCAGCATTTAGTTCTCTTTGCTCCCTGCTTGAGTGCATTGTTCATTGTTGAAGCTTTTCCTCTGGGAGGAATTTTGCTATTGTCATATTCCAGACTATATCTTTTTACTGTGGCATTGTTTTCATTTCACGTGGGTAAAACAGCACTTTTCCATAGGGGTGTGCATGGACCAAACAGTATTCCCAGATATCACAAATAGTAGGCTTCCAGAATATTTGGATGGACCTTCCAAATGGACCACTATTCGGGAAGCACCGTTCGGTGAGGTTTTGAAGTCTAGCAAAGCTCTGTGGGCCAGTCAGAGGTCATTTCTGGAGCTCACAGCAAGGAACACCATGTGATCTCCTTCTTGTGTTATGGTAGAGGACAGGAGACAGTTGTTTCTGAGAAACTCAGGCTTGGCTTTTCTGAGTGTATTTTTGTGTTTTTGTCCCTTAGTTGGGCTGAGTTACAAGAACCAGTAGAGTGTGTGTGTGTGTGTGTGTCTGATGACACCCCTCTGTCACTGCTTTCAGTTTTACACAGCTCAGGTGCTCAATGTGATTTTTTTGCTAAGGCACATTATCTTTTAGTTCTGAAGCACATTTTCTTTTAGCTCTAAGTCTACAGGTTTTTTTTGCCAGGAAAATCAGGCATGGCTTTCTGAATTTAGTGGGGACCTGTGTTATTGGGTTCAGTATAGCAGTAAGGAATTTTTTTGCAGAGTGCTCCTCCCCACTGCATTGCTTTTGCTTCCATAAAGCTCCAGTGTGATTTATTTTGTGAAGCAATTTTTTTTTTTTGGGGGGTGTCATTTGGTTCTGTGCTTAATTCCTTGCACAACTGAGGAGGGTGTTGACTTACTCCTTCCCTCACACAGTTCACCGCACATGCGTTGCTTGTATGTTTGTTTGTTTGTTTATTGTTCTAGGAATTAATACCTTTGAGCCAAGGCTCTTTTACAAAGATTCCACGTCATTAAGTACAAAAACGTAGTAGACAGTGTTACAAACAATCAGTAAGCCGTTTCACAAGGCCACAACTTAAACAGTAACATTTATGTACAGAAAGGAAAAAGGAACTCAGAGGCAGTGTCAAGGGCAAGGAATAAGGATTGGAGAGCTTGAGAGGGAAGAGAGGGAGAAATAAGAAGTTTAGGAGCAGTCTGAACCAGGTTAGTGGTACTCAGGTTGTCTTTGTCAAAGAGGAGACCATGGTGGTTGAGTGAAACAAATGTAAGTGCACTCAGTGGGATGAGACTTTAGTCAAAGCAGTCACAGGAGCTGGAGGCAGTGAGGTGAGCGTAAAGTATGGATTTGAAAGCTCCAAATGTCGCGGAGGATAGGGAGGGCAGGTTAAGGGCATTGTACCAGGTAGGGGCACGGTATGTAAAAGATCTTTGTCCCTGAGCAGTCCGGCATCTAGGGACAAGGAAAGGTTGGTGGTCAGATCTTCTGGTGGTACAAGTGCCAATGTTCAGGCAGAGCAGGTCCTGGATACATGGAGGAGTGAGTCCCAAGATTGATTTTTTTGCCATCACGCTGGTGAGATACATGAGGTGATTGGAAAGATGCAACCAACCGGTTTCCGTGTGGAGGTCACAAGTGTGGGTCCATCTCTGTGCTCCAGTGAGGAGTCAACAGGTTTTGTTTAGTGCTGTTGAGATGTGCTTTAGTGCAGTGTTAGTAGCTGAGCCATTGACAATTAGACCATAGTCTATGATTGAGATGATGGAGCTTTGAACAGCAATCCTCAAGGCAGCTTGGTTGAAAAATTGACGGTTCTGGTACAAAATTCCAATGCGTTGGTGCACTGTTTTTGCAGTGTTATCGATATGGGCTGCAAAAGTAAGACATTCTTCAAAAGTGATACCAAGGTATTTGAAGGTGTTCACTTGTTCTAGTGTATTTCCAAGAGAAGTTTTTATGACAAGTGGAGTATGCCTATTTCTGTTTTGATGACTGGCGAAAAGCATGACTTTTTTTTTTTGATTTAGGACCAGTTTGTGCTCAAGGAACCACTTTTCAACACATGAGAAAGCAAGCTGCAAGCTCTGTCATAGTGGATTTGGATCCTTATGGGAGGAGAGAATTACAGCGTCATCAGCATAGAGTATTAATTTTTCATGGCAGGATTTGGGAAACAAGTTGAGAAATAGGCTGAAGAGGAGAGGACCTAAAATTGAGCCCTGGGGGACACCAGAGAGGACCGGTTTGGAGTCAGAGAGAACCTCAGAGATTTTTACTGTTTGAGAACATTGTGCCAGGTAACTTTTTACCCAGGCTCTAGGTCCCTCAGCTAGCCCAATGTTGAGCAGAAGAGAGATTAGAAGGCTATGGTGAACAGTGTCAAAGACCTTTGTGAGGTCTATGAAAACAGCTCTGGTTAAATAACCCTTATTCAAGGCTTTGTGAGTTTCACTAGAGAAATCAAGTAGGGCCATCGACGTACTGTGTCCTTTCCTAAATCCGTGTTGCTGAATGCAGAGTAGATCGTACTTTTGCAGGCAGTCTGATAATTGATCCGCCACGATCAGTTCAAGAGCTTTGGAGAGGGGTAGAAGTATAGATATGGGCTGATAGTTCTCTGGTGTGGATTTGTCGCCCCCTTTATGCACTGGTGTGACTATAGCGGCCTTCCATGTGTTGGGGAATTGACTTTGGCACAGGGAGAGGTTGAGAATTTTGGTGAGGGGGTGGATCACTTCTTCCAAGGTGAGGGACAGAAGTTTTAGATCAATGGTGTCACTGCTATTTCTAAATTTAGAGCAGGCCTTTTTTATGTATCTGTAGGCTTCATATGTCTTAACTATTTTAAAGTGAAATAGTGGTTTGTCTGGCGAGATGGTTTGGGATACGAGTTTTGGAACTGACAAGTCCTGGAAGAAGTCTGGTGAGAGGACACCACTGAGGTCAGTGAAGGTTTTATTTTGGGCATCGGCCGTAGTCTTAGGGTCACGGGTAGTGGAGCCATCAATGTTCATTGCTGTAGGAGAGGATTTAGACTGCTTGCCCGTAATATTATGCATATTGTCCCAGAAGGATCTCCCGTCACCCCAGGTGGTTTCTAGAGCATTCTTGAAATAGGAGCTCTTCATTTGCCTGATTTGTGAAGTGCATAGGTTGCGCGCCTGTTTATAGTTAAGAGAGTCTGTTATGGAGCCTGTGGCCCTGGCTATAGCCCAAAGATGGTCATGTGCTTTAAGCTGAGCCAGTAGTTTGGCTGTTAGCCAGGGATTAGAGAGGGCTTTGATTTTACGTTTTTTGAAAGGTGCGTAGGTGTCACAGGCAGTGTTGAAAGTTTTAATGAAGAAGTCTAGGGCAGTGTCCACATCCAGTGTATTGTAGATAGGGGACCAGTCTTGTTGTAGGAAACAGGTCTTTAGCTAAGTAAGGTTTCCATGTGGTAGCATTTGACTTCGGATGGTTTTAGGAGGTGGTTTGTGGAATTTATTTGTCCACATACAGATCACAGGGGAGTGGTCACTGAGGGAGTCGGAGAGAACGGTGGTGTTTTTTATCCAGTCTGGGTGATTAGTAAGAATCCAGTCAATGAGAATGCTGGTTCCAGTCTTGTAGTTTTTTCTAGTAGGGGAGTTGCCCATCTGTGTTAGGTTGGTTGCTTGGATAGTATCCCTGCTGGGTCCAATATCTGAAGCAAGCCAATTTATATTGAAATCACTGAGAAGGAGGAGCTCAGAGTCAGGAGGTTGTAATCTTGTAAATTCAAGGATAGACTGGAGCCTGGCTCGTGGGTCTTTAGGGGGGATATAGACTGCAGCCACGGTAAGCACTTTGTTATGGGCACCAAGGAGAAGCTTGACAGGGAGAAGTTGTACTAGGGTGTTTTCTGGGGAGAAACTGGCAAGGTGGCACGAGAGGTAGTCCTTTATATAGATAACACATCCGCCCCCTTTCTTTTTATCCAGTCAAGTCTGAAGAGGTTGTAGCCTTGGAGCGAGATTGCATTATCTGGAGTGCTAGGTGTTAGCCAGGTCTCAACAATTACAAGTATGTCAGGATTATGTTGTCTAATAAAGGCTTGAAGAGATGCCAGCTTAGGAAGGAGGCTGCAGATATTTAGGGTAACAATGGATAGCCCCGTTTTCAGTTTTTTCAGGCTTTATCTTAATGTTTGAGCCAGGGCCAGGCTTTGGGTGGATCCCACCAGACATGAGAAGTAGGAGGAGCAGCAGTTTGAGGGATATCTCCCATAGCTCATACCATGTAACGTCTTTCCTCTGCATGCTGCAGGTTTGTGCATAGCATTTATTTATTTTTTGGCGAGGTTGCATCCTGCATGTACATGGATGTGCGAATCCATTGTTTTGTGTTTTTTTGAGGGGGGCCAGCCCCCGATTCTTACCAGAGCTCAGCCCTGCCTTGCCTACCAACCACCCATGGCCAGGCCTACCCCCATGGGTGGGGCCACAAGGCAGGCACCCCATCCTGAGGAACACTATTGGCAAGCCCCGGCTTACCCCTTGGGTTGGGGTCACAGGAGCGGGACCCCCCCCCCGGTGGACACTGGTGGCAGTAGAAATGGTGGCAGAACAGGGCATCATGCATGGGAGCCAGCTTTCTCCTGAATGTTGGACCCCTGGGGGCAGGGACATGCAATGATGTCCAGCTTCTGCCCTGCCCCCCCTTAGGTGATGACACCGGCTGCAGCGGTACCCCCAACCTCTGCCAGGGGTCAGTAAAGCACTGGACACTCTTTCCCCTCCCCCTGGAGAAGGAGAGTGGTCCCTGGGATGCTCAGTCCTTCTCCCCCTGACCAGCCCTCTGACTCCAGAGTCCATCACCAAACCCTGGATGTCAGCACTGCAAACAGACACCTTGCTGCTGCACCAGCGGGCCGGCTGTTTGTGTTTTAAAACTGTGGCAGTTTTTTTCAGTGGGTCAGGGTGGACTCACTGAATTGTTCCTGTCCATTATCTGGTTCTGGGCTTGGTTCCCTGTATGACTGAGGAGGGTGTTGGCTTGCTTCCTCATCCTGCAGCTCTCCAAGCATGTGTTGCATGTGCAGTGTAGTGTTTTTTTTGTGAATCTGCATTTTGCTTGTGCACTGTTGTGTGCACCTTGGTTTTTCTTTGTAAACTGCCACTGTTTTTTCAGTGAGTCAGGCTTGAGTCAATGAACTGTGTGTTTGAATTTGTGTAATGTCACTGTCGTCTGATTTCAGGCTCTGTTCTGTATCAAACAAGTAGATTGTCAGCTGACTCCTTCTAGCAGAGACATAAAACATTTTGTAGCACAAGTGTTTAAATAACACAATCACACACAGTCTACCATGCCTAGGATATACTTGTGCTATTTGCTAAATTGGTGAACTTTGCTACGGTAGTAACTTACAGCAACTGGCTGTAGTATAACACTGTGTATTAATAATTCTACATAGCTTTAGCTGATGTGATAGCCTACCTATCTTAAATAATATCTTGAGGTCAGCCACCATGAAAATGCTCTGGTCCAGCCCCAGCAAACCTCCTGGCCAGCCAGTCTCCGGTGTTGCAGGAGATGGTGGTAAATGCTCTGGGTGTATTAGGTGTGATAAACTGTTTTCTCTCCCAGTAAGCCAGGTTTTGGTAGTGGTAGCAGTGTAAGTGGGGTTAGCAGCATTAAAGCTACTAGCACTATTACCACTGAGTCTGTCACCACCACCACAACACTAGTAGTACCATGTCTGTGACACAGCATTTTTTATCCCCAACATTTTATGGGATTAAGAGGTCCTTAGAAGAGAGACCCCCTATTCTGCAAGCAACAACAACCAGTGTCACTGCTGCCATTTATTTATTTGAATTTTTTAACCAGATAAGGAGCGCTGGAACAAAAGCCTTTTTTCAAGCTTGACTTGGGCCAGTGGCATACAAATGAACATAGTATTTCATAACAATAAAGATTATGAACAACAATATCAGCAGTAGTAGCAGTGTTGCCACAACTTGCAGTACAGCTATTATTGTCACCAGTGGTTCCTTCCCAGCTAGTGTGCTCCCTGTCAGCACGACCACCAGTGCCATCCTTACAGCAGGCGCTTCCTGTGTTTCTGCCACTGCTAACACAGTTTCTGTGACTTCTACTATCACTACTGCCACAACTGGTGCTACCAACGAACCTGCTGGTATAGTCACCACCACAGCCTCTGTGACCTCCACAGCCAATTTAACCTCCACCACTGCTGATATCAGAACTACACCTATATTTGCTCCTCCTACTGTCACTACCGCATACCAGGATAATGCAACAAAGGTGCAGTGTAGGTTGTGCCAGGTCAACATTAGCCATGTGAAAAACTAGTCCTGGTTTCTTGCAGAGGAGGTTGAGCCCATGGATTGAGGGCAGCAGGCTTCCGGTTGATTTTGTAGTCACTGATAATGCCGCAAACATAATTAAGGCCGTGCAGGATGTCAATTTTGAGAGTATCTTGCTGTTTTTCAGACATCCTAAATCTGGTGGTGACCAAGGCACTAGGTAGAATAGCAGAGGTGGAGAAGACAGTCAGAACTGCACAAGACAATCAAATGCATTTCCACCATTCTGGTAGGGCAATGAACAACAGTGCCTTCTGCAGGCAGGCCATGGGAAAGAGTTGTCAAACCTGACAACTGCAGCAGTAATGAACCACTTGCATATGAAGCATCCCAGTACACTCTGTGGCTCATCCAGACTATAACTCCTCCCAGTGTTGCACCTACTCCTCAGGTTCTGGTGATACACTTTCTGATCCACCATGTGATCATGGTTCCCATTTTTCATGAGAAAATAAATGGATTCAAATGCTAACAGGCTGCAAGAGTTCACTGACAAGATGAATGCCTTCTTCTGATTGTACAACTTGCCTGAAGCTCTGAGAGTCACGGTCTTGATAGGGCAACTCCAAGGTATGGCCCAATGGGAGGCATCCCCCTGGCCAGGAGAAGAGAAAGCAACTGCAGAACAGATTTTTGTAAAGTTGAACCATATCTTCGGCCCCAACAGTCCTTCGATGCCTGTAGTTTGATTCTTCTCAAGGGTATAGGAAGAGGATGAGACCCTACATGACTATGCACTCAGCCTGCAGAAAGAATGCACTGCCATTCAGTGGGTCAGTCCTGAAGAGCTCCCCAACCCAGATTGAATCCTGATGGACAGATTCATCAAAGGGGTTAGAAGTGGGAGCATCCAAAGCAAACTCCATATCTTACAAGAGCAACAACCACCTGAGGTAGTGTTCCCTGATTTTACAAAGAAGGCTATTAGGGTAATTGAGCTTTAGTGACTTGGGAGCAGCGATCCAGCACTGCAGCCAAGCATGCCAGCAAGAGACAAGGGGTGATCCAGTCCCCACAAAGAAGTCCCTGGGTGCAGTCAGGGTGCTGATTGTCCCCAACAGAAATGGGATCCCCGCTGTGAAGTGCAAGAAGAGATAACATGATTGGCGTGTCAGGTTCAGGACCTGGTGGCACTCGTGGCAGAGATGAAGCAAGATGCCCAGCTCCAGGTTGTGCAGCATTCATGCAGGTCTAGAAAGAGAAGGAATCAAGGTCGAAGACTTACGAATCATACTAAGGTTCATACTAAAGTGCTGAAGGAGCTAGAGAGCCGAAGGCCCATAAATGCTCCCATACTACTCAATATTCATAATATTAGAATCGACAGGAAGAGCAAAGCAGACCCACGTGGCAAAGTGAAGGAATCATTGGGCCCCTTCAGAGGCAATGTCAGGGGAGTGATGCCAGAAACAGCGAGACCAAAAGAGCTCAGTGCCAGCTGTATGAGGACACCAAGAGGGAGATGGGGAAGATTAAGCAGAGCAACCAAGCTATCGTGGCACCTTCAGGAAATCTGTCACGAGTTCCAGATGCTTGAGCTGAGGAGCATGCATATATAGCGAGTGCTGTCACCTGTGATGTGAGCCAGCAGGTTCTAGATTAGAGTGTCCAAAGGGAGGCCCAGTATTATGAGCTTGTACAGTGGCTTGTATAGTCCACCAAGCAGAAGCTCAAGCTGTAGAAAGAATGTGGAACCTCAGGAAGAGTCTCTGACAGCAAGCTCAGAAGATTAAGGAGCAGTCTGAGGAAGCACTCTGCTATGAAGAGGAAGTGGCATGGTGTACAAGAACTAACTGAGAGTACAAGGTTGTGGCCGAAGACCTGAGCCGTGTGCTGCTCACTGAAATGCAGGAGAAGGAAGAGCTCAGCAGACTCTTGATGGAGTTACAGACATTCTCACGGACGGAGGAGTGCATCCAGCTAAATGCTGTATATCTCCAGGAACTGTCAAGACCCCCGGGGCCTGACACCCCGGTAGAAATGGATGAGCAAACCAGCCAGAATTTGCATCCAGAGGTTCTTGAATCCTGCCTGACACCCAAGAATGATCCAGCAAGAGAATCAGATCCAGTCTGGTGCATTGTGACTGATATCAGTTGGCAGAGCACGCTGGCTACACACACCCCATTTAGGTGTCCACCAAAGCTGTGAAAACGCAGCACCGGAAGAAGAGAGGACCCCTTCTCGAGCAGAGCCCAAGTCAACAGCCAGTTGAAAGGTGTGTACAGACCAAGGAACTAGAAGAGTGTCAGATGATATCCACGGTCAGGATGAGCCCTTACTTGTAGGAGAACGAGTGCTGGTGAAGTCATGGTGTGGTGGGATGTCATCTCCGAAGATGGTGCCCAACCTATAGGTCATCGTGTTTTGCATGCCTACCAGAGCCAATTTTGGACAGAATGCAGCAGTTAGTACACCCAAGTAATCTGAATTCCTGCATGGTTTCTGTTGAGTTGGATGGATGGACTGACAAGGGGAGGCAGAAAGTACTCCTGGAAAGTACTTCTAGGCTATCCGTACTGACTCTTCGTGACTAACTACTGTAACTGTAAAAGCAAGGTCAACTTCTGTGTAAATATGTTGCACAATCATTCTTGAACCAGTCTTAGTTATTCTTGTACCTGATGTATAAAACCAAGGAGAGTCTCAGAGGTAACAAATGGTGAAGTAAACAATATCTTAAAGGTCAAGAGATACTTAGCTTGTTTAGCGAGAGTAATGTGTAAACTAACAAAAATGCTAAGGCTGTTAAGGCTGCTAAAAATGTTAAAGTAGATCAGTTAGGAAGTAATGTTTTTAAGTAGACTAGTTAAATAGTTTTATAGTGGTAAAATGTTTGCTTGTGTTTTAAAACTCAAAATAGTAACTAAACCCCATACACAGGGACATGTATGTTTAAGGGGTGGCAAATTTGTAATGCCCCAGAACTGGGGCGGGCACCACAAAAACAAATTGGGATTTAGATTTCTTTTGTACTTTATCCTCGTTCCCCATTTCCCTCTTCCTTGCCTGCTATGCCCCGCAACACCCATCCTTTGTCCTCTTTGTGCCTTTCAGTACTGTGGGGGGGGGAGGGTGAAAGGTAGGGCTCAATTCCAGCCAGAGACCCTCCTTGTAGGGCTCAGAAGGCCCAATTCCCTGGCTACTAGCCAGGACCTCTACTGCCCTACAAAAGGGCCTGGAGAGTGGCTTGACAGGCAGTTGGTGGCTTGGCTAGAAGGTTGGAGGACTCAGGGAGCACAGATACCTAAAACGTACCTTGAGTGGGCCGTGGCTCCTTAGACATTGCTCCCCTCCAGCTGAAGTCTGGTGTGCTGCAGCAGCAGTCAGGTGGGAGCAGCGGCTCCCCGATGTGAGTGTCTCCCCAAAGCAGTCCTCAGGTCTGAGGCAGTGGAAGCGAAGACAGTTTTGCATAGAGGAACCAGATATGTGGCAGTGATTTTGGTCCGGGTGGAAACACATACTCTGGACCTTGTAATTCCACCCGCCTAGCCACAGCAGCACTAAGAAGAAGCCGGGTGGGAGCACCACTCCCTGGCCACATCGCTGACCCTACCAACAGTGGTAGCAGACCCAGGGTGTGGTGATGAGTGGGCTGTGTGCCCAAAGTTGCTTTATTTGTGCCACAGGCACTTGGGAGTGGGGCAGGGATGAAAAGGCAGGGGAAAGTCAGGGAGCAGCAGGCTGATTGGGCACTCGTGGGACAGGTGCCCCCTGCGACTGGAGAATGACAGGAGAGACGTGGGTCATGACCCCAATATTAAAATACCAGGTGCTATGGGGCACTGCAAGTTAAAAGCCCCAGAGGGAGGACAGAGAGAGAAGGGGCTAAAGGCCCCTAATCAAGGGGGAGGAGCAGACCAGGAGCACAGTGGGCAGATAGCCCCTTTGTTCTACTTTGGTGCCATTCTGCGCTTCAGGGCAGAGCCCAAAAAATAGAGTCCCTCATGAATAATAATTAGAGGGCAGGGTTAAACAAGGCCCTACATAAAGGCAAGGCAAAAGCCCCTATTAATTTGCATGAGGGATGTGGGGCAAGGGTGCAGGGCTCAAAGAGAAAAGGGCAGGGTCAGCAACCAAGGCCCTATTACTATTCAGGAGGGAGGCAGGGCTGGGCATAGGGTCCCAGGAACACAGGCACCAAGGCCTTATTAATATTAGTTAAGGGGTGGCTCTGCAGTGATAGTCAGAGGAAGGAAGGAAGATCCTTAAAAGTACAGCACCCTCTTGGGAGGGGAAGGGGAATTGTTTGATGGCCCTAAGTTGCCCATTGAGTTACATGGATGTGTCCTGAGCCTCACATGAACTGAACTGCACTGTAGCCTGCCTGGTGCCCCTAAAGACTGAACCCTTTTTGCAACCTGAAATGTACTATAGCCTGGCTGGTGCCTCCTAGAGACTGAACCTGTTTGCCTAAGAACTAATCTGCATTGCTTGCAACCCAAACTGTGTTATTGGATTGAGTCCCTTGTGTGTATGATGTCCAGCTTTGCCTCTGTTGCCAGGACCAGTTTCTTCAGCACCTGATGCCGACCTAGGGAGTTCCCCGACCACTCTTCCATCTGTAGCAGATCAGTCTCCAGTGACAATGATCTGCTTCGAATCTCTGCCATGTTGTTCCAGCATCAGTCCTGTGATGGTAAGTTGTAGGGAGATGCTAGCTAGGTATCCAGAAGTGAGTTAGCTTAGGAGCTGCCCCAGCTCAAGAGTGAGGGACCACAGCTGGCATTGTGCAAGACTGTTTTCTTATTGTGTTGCCCATCTGCAAGTGTACAGTTACCAACATCACTCCGTAGAAGCTGTGCCGAGGATCACATCATCAGTAGTCTTCTGGTTGGGATGTGGCCTGGGTGCTGGGGGCCTACCAGTGGTCATTGCTGTGGATTGTCCAGAGAACCACCTGCTTGACCAGGAGACTGCAGTTTCTCACCAAGAGTCACAAAGGATCACCAGGTTCTTGACCGTTCAGCTAGCAGTGTTCCTCTTTGTTTTCTGTTCATCCAGGGATGCCCCTTTATGGCCTGTTTATAAAAAGCAGTTTGTGTTTTTAATTCCCACTTGCTGATCAGCCGATGCATGGCAAAGCCCAAGCTTGGTTTGTCAGTTGTCTTGTCATCTCAGCAAAGTGTACACAGAACTTGGACTGAAAGGGGTTAACCCTTGTTATTGGTTCAACCAATTGTTGGTCCCAATTGTATCGGCTTGTTCCTTGTTTTATTATCTTGTAGAATTGTAGAGAAACAGTTATCTTCTTGTTCTTCCTGTCCCTTGTAGATAAACCTTATGCATCTCGGTCCCTGAGTAAGCTTCCTGCCTCTCCTTCCAGATTCACCTGGCCTAACCTGAGTTCTTGGGGAGTCATGAACTCCATTACACAGGAGCTTTGGCCTTCTACACATGTCCTCTAATCACTAGTCCTTTGGTGCCTCTCCAGTCTCTAGGGAGCAGTTGTAGAGGTTTGCCAGGGGCATAGCCAGTACCTCTACCATTTCCCTTGACCTCCATGGTGTAGTCAGTGCCCAATCCCCCGTCGGCTAAAGCACCCACCCACACACACACACTCAGGTGGCATGCTGGGAGCCCACCCCAGCATGCCAAAGCACCTACTAAAATGAAAATGGTCCCCCAATGTCATTTATTTATTTATTTTTAACCTGTAAAGCAAAAACGGTCCCTCATACTCTTCCAACCCCCCTACCACAACCCGCACCCACCAACTGTGCACTCTGCCTCCCCACACCCCCACCACCACATACTTACCTCCGGAGTCTGGCACGATGATCTTTGGTGGACCGGGAACATGTCTGCACTCATCAAAGCTGACCGCTAACTGTGGAAATGCCAGTAAGCTGTATAATGGAATAAATAGGGTTTTTTTAACTTTATTGCATATCTTAGGCATTTTGGGGAATTTTGACACCAAATTTTCAACATGGGGTTTTTGGGACCCCTCCTCATGAATTCTGGCACTGTCATATCATTAATTGGTCCGAAAGGTGATTTCGCAGTCACTGCACAGAATCACCTTTCGGGACCAATAATGAGATGACAGTGCCACTGTTCATGAGGTGGGCTCTCAAAAGTTCTATGTTGCAAATTTGGTGGAAGAATCCAAAAGTGGCTGGTTTGACTAAGGTACATCAGTGAAGTTACAATGTACAGGCTCAGAATCCTTATGAATTCGCAAATATTTTCATGCCAGATTTTCAACATGGTCATTTTGTACACCTCCTTGTGAACAGCATAGCTCTCATTTTCACATCCCATAAAAAGCTTTCCGCACCTCCGCGTTATTAACAGCACAGTCGCCGGGGAAATCAGTGTTCGGGCCAGATTATGAAAATGACAGTGGCACTGTTCATGAGCAGAGGTCCTAAAATGCCTATGTTGAAAATTTGGTGACGATACTCCATAAAATGACTGTGTTATGACCGTGCGTTGGCAGATTGCACGCACGCTCATAACGTCGTGCATTTGTAATATTTTCACTCTGGATTTTCACCATTGGCATTTCTACACACCTCTTGATGAACAGTACAGCTGCCTGCCCAAAATGTGTTTTCGCACATCCGGCGCAGAATAGCATGGTCGCTGTGCAAAATCACTTTTTGGGACAGTTTGAGGAAATAACAGTGACACTGTACATGAGCAGAGGTGCTAAAATGCCTATGTTGAAAATTTGGTGCCGAACATCCATAAAATGACTGTGTTACAAGCGTGTGTTGCACATTTCCCACCCACCCTTGTAACTTCGCAAATTTGCAATATTTACATGCCACATTTTTCAACACTGGCATTTTTTTACACCTCCTTATGAATTGTACAGCTGTCATTTTTCACATCCTGCCTAAAATGTTTTCCCGCACTGTACTACCAAAACCAATGCCAGCGTGACAACATTCGGCATTGACAAATGCTTGTTAATATTGTGACCCTAGTTTTAAAGTAAATTGTGTTTTGTAGTTTGACAGACAACAATCATCTTGAACCCTTGAAACCAACTTTCCTTTTCAATTTAAAACTGGCCATGTAGTGGTCATCGAAGGACCTTTCTCAGATCCTGTAACCTGTGCATTTTATGGATATCGCTAACAATTCCAATTCCCACCATTTTGTTTGGTTTACTTTTTATTTCATACAAAATCCTTCAGGCAAAGCCTATTTTCAAAGATTCAGAGTCAGGTATACAGACATTAAAATACACACATTGGTTGTACAGAAACACAGGGTACAGTTATCAGGCTAGGATATAGGTTATTGGGAAACAGATGCAGTATACATAGGAATACACTGTCAGGGTTACAGAAGTGGTTCTCAGTATCATTTACTATACATGTTGTGAAGGTAATAAGTGTCACAAACTGCTGTGACTTAAATGATGCAACAGAGTCACACTTTCTTAACATGTCAGAAGTGTCATTCTATAACTTACCAAATCTAAATGAGAAGGAGTTTTGGCCCACGGAGGTTTTTCTGCGAGGTAGTACCAGAGAATGATTTGCCCTGCCTCTGGTGGCATATTTATTGTATATGTAGTGGAACATGAGTGCCAAGCCAGGGGAGAGCAGACTGAGAACAGTTTTTTTTTTTTGCCTTGTACCAAGGTATGATATGACACCCTGAAGCTGAGGCTTAGCCAGTCCAGCTTGTTATATATGACACAGGTATGAGTATTCAGTTTGACATCTAGTACCACAATGCAGGTCCTATTCAGCAGACCCCTGACCCAGGATAGCATGCTGTCATTTGCAGACCCATAGACTACAATCCCATTACCAACTGAGTTTATTATAAAGCACTGGAGAAGGAATTTCCTTATCTCCAGCTAGAAGTTCCTCTTATGATGGTAGAGGAATCCAAGTTTGGAATTATTTACTTTGACTAATTAGTTGACATCAACAAAGGGCAAGGTAGAGTCAAGAATCAGGTATATATATATTGTATTTAAAGTTTTTGATCTGCTCAAGGGTAGCACCAGAAGTGCTGATAAAGGTTAGGGCTGAAAGAGGCCAGTCTTCTTATTTTCATTCATGATCAAAGGTTTTGGATGCACCAGACCTGAATATAATTAAAGTCCTGCTGCAGCCTAGTTTTAGGGGATCTTTTTTTTTTTTTCACTTGAAAAGATGATGGCATCATCAGCGTACAGGATAATATTGGAGAATGTGCAGACAGATGGGAGGGAGTTCAGGAATATGCTAAACAGTGATGGCCCAAGTATGGAGCCCTGTGGGAACCCTACTGATATGGGCCTGTAATCATAGAGCACATTTCTACATTTTACTGCTTGCAACCTGCAATACAAGTAATCTTTAAACCAACAGACTGTATCTAAGGACAGGTCTAGTAAAATAAATGTTTGGCATAGAAGTGCATGACTGACAAGGTCAAAGACCTTGGTTAAGTCAATAAGAATTTAATCTGTCAGTTCACCATGATCCAGTGCACCATGTACTGATTTCATGAACTCAAGTACAGTAGGGCGATCAATGTACTGAACCTTTTTTTGAAACCATGCTGCTCTTTAGCCTTTATTTCATGTTTGCACAGGAAGTTTACCAACTGATCATTCACTGTGCCCTTATGTCTCTTGGGGAGGATACTTGGCCTTCTAGTGGCTTTGTGCTCTGATGTGCATCCCCCATTCCCCGATTTCTGTTGGTCAGACACCGAACAACTGCTGAACACCTACTTGAATTGGTCTCATTATTACATTGTCTAGGTGATGCAGCTACAGAACAATAGTTGTCAATTTCTGTTTGCGGGGGATGAGACAGACCTGATCATCATGCACCATGTCATTGCCAAGATGCTGACTCTCAGCTTGGGTGGAGGGGAATCTTTGGTTGTATGGTTCAAAAACAAAACATGAAGCCAAATGAAATAAGTTGATTACAGGATAGAAATTCTAACAAGCATTTGTCAATGCCGAATATTGTTACGCTGGCATTGGCTTTGGTAGTGCAGTGCGGGAAAACATTGTAGGCAGGATGTGAAAAATGACAGCTGTACAGTTCATAAGAAGGTGTAAAAAAAATGCCAGTGTTGAAAATGTGGCATGTAAATATTGCAAATTTGCGAAGTTATGAGGGTGCGTGGGAAATGCGCAATGCACACTTGTAACACAGTCATTTTATGGATGTTCGGCACAAATTTCAAACTAGGCATTTTAGCACCTCTGCTCATGTACAGTGTCACTGTTATTTCCTCAAACTGTCCCAGAAAGTGATTTCGCACAGTGACCGCGTTATTCTGCACCAGATGTGCGAAAACACATTTTGGGCAGGATATGTGAAATGACAGCTGTACTGTTCATCAAGAGGTATGGAAAAATGCCAATGGTGAAAATCCAGAGTGAAAGTACTACAAATGCACGATGTTACGAGCGTGCGTGCAATCTGCCAATGCACGCTCATAACACAGTCATTTTATGGAGTATTGTCACCAAATTTTCAACATAGGCATTTTAGGACCTCTGCTCATGAACTGTGTCACTGTCATTTTCATAATCTGGCCCGACCACTGATTTCCCACAGCGACCGCACTATTGTGTGCCGGAAGTGTGGAAACACATTTTGGCCAGGATGTGAAAAATGACAGCTATACTGTTCACAAGGAGGTGTACAAAAATGACAATGTTGAAAATCTGGTGTGAAAATATTGCGAATTCGCGAAGTTACGAGCCTGTGTAGCAGCTGTGCAACGCACACTCGTAAAACAGCCATTTTTTTGATTTTTTCCACCAGATTTGCAACATAGACTTTTTGAGAGCCCCCCTCATGAACAGTGGTACTGTCATCTCATTAACTGGTCCCAAAAGGTGATTCTGCACAGTGACTGTGAAATCACCTTTTGGGACCGATTTACGATACGACAGTGCCAGAATTCATGAGGAGGGTTCCCAAAAACCCCATGTTGAAAATTTGGTGTAAAAATTCCCCAAAATGCCTGAGATATGCATTAAAGTTGAAACCCCCCCATCTATTCTATTATACAGCTTACCGGCATTTCCTCAGTTCATGGTCGGCTTTGAAGAGTGCAGATGTGTTCCCAGTCCACCAAAGATCATTGCGCCTGGACTCCGGAGGTAAGTATGGGGTGAGGGGAGGTGTGGGGAGGCAGGGTGTGCAGTGGGTGGGTGTGGGTTGTGGTGGGGGGGACCTGTTTTTGCTTTATAGGCTAAAAAAAAATAAAGACATCAGGGGACCATTTTCATTTTAATAGGTGCTTTGGCATGCTGGGTTATGCTCCCAGCGTACCACCTAAGTGTATGTGTGTGGGTGGGTGCTTTAGCCGATGGGGGATTGGGCACCCCCATCAGCAAACAAGGAAAGGGGGGGCCACAGGAGCCAAGGGGGATTGGGCACCCCCTCGGCAAGCAAAAAATGGGGGACACATTATGCCGACAGAGTGGGCTCCCCGTTGGCAAATTCAAGGGAGGAAGGGATACATGCTGATGGGGATTGGGCCCCATCGGCAAGAAAAACTATTGGGTGGGCGCGCCAGATGCTGAGGGGTTGGGCACCCCTCGGCCAATCAAAAAGGGGTTACATGATGCCAATGGGGATTAGGCACCTGTCGCACGAATAAAGGGGTTGACAGGCAAAAGCGGAGTCACTGCCGCCATGTTGCCTGCATGTCGGGGAGGCGTGTTGTGGTCACGCTGCATGAGAGCTTCGCTCTCATTTCAGCGAACCGTTTCTGTGATGTCTTCACCTCATTAGCTAGGCAGGGTGTCGGTCCCTGCTGCTGGCTGATTGGGGAATGCGGGACGCACCTACTGGTGTGTGCCCTGCATTTGCCCAACAGTGACCGTGCCTCCAAATCTGCACTACCACAAGATGTTGGCTGCGCAAGCACGCCAACATAAAAACACCAGAGCTTCAAGTCACTCTAACTCTTCTTTAATTGTATGGTGGACTGGTCATAAGCCCACTATAAAAGAAAGTTTAGGAATCTATTGCCTTGGATATGTCCCAGTTCTTCCTGGGGGCACTGTTAGTGATATCAGCACCCCTATGTATGAAGAACTGTTCTGTTTGGTGTGCTGCTTATTTTCTCTATTTGTTTATTTATTGACATTTCGGAATTACAAACCTTTGAGTCAGCGACTCATTTACAAAGACTCCATGTCAGTGCTGCAATGTGTGCATCAAAACTGGGTATATGTGGGCCTTATACTGTAATATTTTTAAAAGGGTGCCCACCATGTGGCATATCACAACATCCAGGCATGCATGAGAGAAAGACTCCTGTGGTGGAAGTCTCTGGGAATCCATTGTTTTAGGGTATGTCACTGTTCCTCTTAGGAACACTGTTAATGATATGGTGCCCCTCCCCCCAAGTAAAGAACTGTTCTGTCTGGTGTGCTTCTTATGCTCACTGTTGCACAGAACTGCATGTGTGCATGGAAATGGGGTGCATGGGGGGCTTATATTGGGAGAGGAGTTATCTTTATTTAAAAAAAAACTTGCACAATGCATTTTACAGAATTTGACATCACAATACAAGGCATACAGTCATTGCTTTGAAATGAATAATATAAAACATTGACAAACTAAAGCAAAGCATTACTAATGAGCTGCAGAGAAAAATAGTCCTAATATTTTAACAGACAGTGCCATACACAAGTCACTCTCATGCCTTTTCCATGCCCACCCTTGGCAACAACAACTGGCAACACTTTCTGTAAATGTCAAATGTATCTTCAGCAGTCAAGTCATTTCAGGCTTTTCCAAAACTCTTTAATGTCATCAACACGCTTCTCTTTTTCTTATTGTTTTGTCTCTCTTCTGATGTGTATTTTCATGGCATGCCATCTAAATAGGATTCATATCCCGCTGCCTTGGTTGAGAAATGAAAATGAGCACAGCATCAGTACAGAGCACCACACAATTTCCCATGGCATATTAACATGATTGTGGTGCTTTATAGAGACATAGGCCCATATGTTTCTCATACAAGAAGAGGCAATTGTTCATCATGCTTTTCTGCCATTATTTATTGGTAATAACCATTTATCCCACTCTCCAGTCAATATATATCCTGATTTCTCTTAAAACTGTATATGCTTCCACTGTCCACTACACTCATAGGTAACCTACTCCAACAGCTACTTCACATTCTGAGAACTGTGTTCTATGCTTCTCAGTCTTAAAAAACTTTCCATCTTAGTATTTGTGTCCTCAAATTGGATCCTAGAATTTCTGAATTCCAGGTGGAGACAGTTTCAGATGTCCTCATTACTGTTTGCCCTATATACTACTATGAGGTCACCTCTCATTCTCCTCATTTCAAGTTTTATTAAGGCCCAAGCTTGACAGTCCTTCCTCATATGTTTTGTTATTAAGCTCTCTTATCATTTTCATTTGTTCTCCTTTGCACTCCCTCCAGTCTCTGTATGTCTGACTTTAAATGTGGTGATTAGAACTGCCCACAGTACTCCATGTGTGGCCTAACCATGGCTCAATAACTTCCCTGTCGCTGCTCTCTATTTTCTTTTAAATACAACCCAAGATTCTATTGCACTTCATAACCACTTGCTCAACTAATTTGGCTGCTTCAGATAATTTATTACACAATTGCATAAATCTCTTTCACAATCCGATTTCCTTAATTCTGTACCACTTAGGTAGTATGTTTCTGTAACAAATGTAACACCCAGGAATTTTCTTTTATCTTACTGGTTATGTTGTCTGAAAAAATATTTTAGATGGTGGGATGTATGGGGAGAATTGAAATTTGCTTATATAGTCCCAGGCCTTTTATGCGTGAATTAATGGGTTGTCACAGAGGTTGGGTAGGGTCAGTAACAGTTCCTGTCCCGTAAAGACTTTTTGTTTTGCTTAGACATCAAGGGCTGAGCCCCTTTTTCATCTAAAGAGGTTATGTTTTGATCACAAACAAATGGCTGGTACATCCTGAGGGCACCCTGTTGTTATCCACCCAGGATAACAAAAGGACCAAGCTCTAATAAACAAATCCAGTATCGACCAGTCTGGGAGAAAAGTGATCCTTAAAGATCAAAGGAAGATCCAGGATGTGATGTTAGAGAGGCATGTATGATGATGCGGGTGTAGTGAGCCAGCCAGCCGACGGTACTGTATAACAGGAAATATTCACTATCTTTTTATTTTTGCTATTTTCAGTGGTTCCATATTAGTGTGAAGATAAAAAGACAGTGAATATTATGTGAATCACTATATAACAACAGCACTAGTGTCCTAACAGTGAAAGTAAGAGGACATGAACAGGTTGGGTGTGCTCGGGGCACTAAATATAACAGGGATGAATTTAAGCTGCTATACAGTATGTCAGTTGCATGTTTACAATGAGAAGTTATTTACGTTTGGGAATTTGATCTAGCAACATCATGAATTCAAGTCTGCGATAAATCACCAGTTGCTAGTTGGGGTAAACTACTACTCTACTTAGAATCAGTACCTACAGATAGGTGAGCTTCACTGCTGGAATCTCACCAAACTTTACCTGGGAATCAAAAAAATATCATGAAAGAATATGCTGTCACAGACATCTAGAGGTTAGTGCACCCACACATGAAGGAGTACACATTTTTTTTATTAGTAACATAGAAACATAGAAGTTGACGGCAGATAAGTACTGCAAGGCTCATCCAGTCTGCCCATTTCTTTTTCTACCTTATAAATGTGCCATTGGCCTTTGCTCTGTCAGTGGCCTATCTATTCATACTCATTTGTATTGCTCCCTTATGCCTATCCCATGCCTGTTTGAAGCCCTGCACTGTATTCATAGCCACCTCTTCTTGAGGTAGGCCATTCCATACATCCACCACCCTTTCTGTGAAAAAGAATTTCCTCACATTCCCCTTAATCGGCCCCTCTAATCTCATGCTGTGCCCTCTTGTCCTGCTATTTTCTTATATCTAAACATGTTAGACTCTTTCACCTTGTTAATGCCCTTAAGGTGTTTGAATGCCTCGATCATATCACCTCTCTCCCTCCTTTGCTCAAGGGTATACGTATTGAGCTCTGTTAATCTGTCCTCATATGTCTTCTGATGCAGTCCCTGCACCATTTTGGTTGCCCTTCTCTGGACTGCCTCAATTTGGTTAATGTCCTTGTGAAGGTGTGGCCTGCAATACTGCATGCAGTACTCCAGATGGGGCCTAACCAGTGTCTTGTAAAGAGGGATTATTACCTCCCTCTTATGACTTGTGATACCCCTACTAATACACCTAACACCCCTAGCCTTACTTGCTTTAGAGGTCTGCTTGGATGATTTCAGTCATCAGTGATGATGATGCCAAGTCTCTTTCTTCCTTTGTGACTGCTAGCAACTCCCCTCCCAGACTATAGGTGGCTTCAGGGTTTCTCTTCCTTATGTGCATGATCTTGCACTTCTTTGCATTAAATCCCAGTTGCCACTCTTCTGACCATTTTGCTAGTTTATCCAGATCTCTTCTCATTCTGCCCACCCCATCTGGATCATCTACTCTGTTGCAGATCTTGGTATCATCTGCAAACAGACAAGCCTTACCCTCTAGTCCATCTGCAAGGTCACTAATGAAGATGTTGAAGAGAACTGGCCCCAGGACTGATCCCTGAGGTGCCCCACTTGTGACTTGCATCTCTTCTGACTGTATACCATTTACCAACACTCTCTGTTTTCTGCCTGTCAACCAGTTTGCCACCCAGTTGACCAACTTCTGACCCACCCCAAGCCTACCCAGCTTATTTATCAATCTTCTATGTGGAACAGTGTCAAAAGCTTTGCTGAAGTCAAGGTAGGCGACATCAACTGCTCCCCCTTGGTCCACCACTCTGGTTACCCAGTCAAAGAAATCTATGAGATTAGTTTGACAGGACTTTCCTTTTGTAAACCCATGCTGTCTTGGATCCTGTGCCCCTATGGATTCCAGGTGTTGCACTATCCTTTCCTTAAGGAGCGCCTCCATAATCTTGCCCACTACTGAGTGCACTAATCCTTTAGCCGGATACTTCTGGCTCTACACCCTGAAGATAACTCAGCAGGCAGTGGATAGAAACAGAAACGTAGAATTTGATGGCAGATAAGGACCGCTTGACCCACTCAGTCTGCCCATTTTCCCTACCTACATTATTACCAAAGACCACACTTGATGTAGACCTCTTTCTCCCTCCCCTCTTCCTTTCCACTATGATTCCCTTGTGCCTATCCCATGCATTCTTGAACCCCACCACTGTTTTTGGCCCCACCACCTCTGCTGGAAGGATTCCAGGAAACCACCACTCTTTCTATGAAGATGTACTTCCTAATGGCACTGGGTCAGAACATAGCCGACCACAATGCCTTTGGCATTAACAGCACAGCAAAAATTACATCCTTTTTATTTTTGTGGGGGGAACTGCCAACAGCACTCCCTGACATGGGGATGCTCAGATCACGCAGCCCCCAGACTTAAAGATTCTCACTCTGGGGGGAAGTGCATCATGGGACAAGTTAAAATGTGTGGGGTTGTAGAATACTGTTTCCACAGCACCTTGTTAAAAAAACACAAGTCCCGATTCTACCAAAATGGTTAGAGATCAGGATTAGAACCCTGGTCTCCACTGCCTGTTGGCTGAGCTGCTTTATGCTCCAGCCCTTCATACTATGGGAGCAGCTTGGCCAGACCCTAGAATTCTGCTGTCCTTGTCCTGTGGCCGCACCATGGACAGTGACTAGGGGAGTACATATAGCTAGTACTGTATATCCCCACTCGCTGTCCGTGATAGCACTACGGGGACTAGCGCTATCTTGACTGGCGCTTTTTCTGTAGCGCTAATGTAACTGGGTACCCTTCCTAACATCTCTCCTGAACCTACCCCCCCAGTTTCATGGCATGTCCCCTTGTTCTTGAGCATCTTTTTTTCTGAAATTGCTTACCTCTTTTACCTTATTAAATCATCTGAGGTAAAGGTCTTTATCGTATCCTCCCTCTCCCTCCTCTTTTCCATGGTGTACATATTTTAATTCTTTAGTCTCTCATTGCAGGGCTTTTGATGCAGACACGGCACCTCCTCTGGGCTGCTGGGCTGCCTCCATTCTGTCTATGTCCTTCTGGAGATGTAGTCTCCAGAACTGGGAGCAGTACTGTAGGTGAAGTCTTACCAACTAACTATACAGAGGCAACACTTCCTCCCTCTTTCTGCTGGTGATCCCCATCCATATGCACCCCAGCATCCCAGTAGCCCTCCTGACTGTCTTGTCACACCAGCTGGCTACCTTTAGTTCATCAGATATGATTACCCCGGGTCTCTTTCCTGCTTAGTAGTTGTCAATACTACTCCACCCATTTTGTACTTTGCCTCTCGGTATCTGTGCCCTAAGTGCATTATTTTGCACTTTTTCTCATTGAAACCCAGCTGCAATACCCTTGACTATTCCTCTAGTTTCCTTAGGTCTCTACTCATCCTTTCCACACACACACCTGGAGTGTCCACTATATTGCAGATTTTGGTATAATCCGCAAAGAGGCAGACTTTCTCTCCTAGATCCTCTGCAATGTAACCTATAAAGACATAAGAGGACTAATCCCAGCAATGATCCCTAAGGCACCCCACTGGTCACTCTCCCTTCCACAGAGTGAACTCCATTTATTACCGTCCCCTGTTGTTTATCTCCTAACCAATTTCTTATCCAGTTTGCCACACTTGGACCAACTTCTAAGCTACCCAGCTTGCTTACTAGTCACCTATGTGGAAAAGTGTTGAAAGCCTTACTGAAATCTATCATGTCCACCATTCCACTCTAATCTAATTCCTTTGTCACCCAGTTCAAAGAAATTTATCAGATTCTTTTAATGTGACTGCCACCTTTTGAACCCATGCTGCCTCGAGTCTTGTAACCCACTGGATTCAAGATCTTCCACAATCTTTTCCTTCAGCAGTGATTCCATTAACCTTCCCACCACCGATGTCAGGCTGACTGGCCTATAATTGGCAGCCTCCTCCCTGCTACCACTTTTGTGTAGTGGGACTACATCTGCTTTCCTCCAGTCCTCTGGAACCACTCCTATTTCCAGTTAGCTGTTAAATAGGACTGTCATGGGTACAGCCAGGAAGGAAGTATATCTTTATTTATTAAATGCCCATTCCAGGTGGCTCAGAGTGCCGTACAAAGACTCATTCAATGGATATAATAGAAACATAAATAAACAATAGACAAATTAAGACTGTACCAAGGATAAAATAATTACAATAAATACCAAATAAATAGTTAAGCAATCCTTGAAAGAAACCAGCCAGTAACCAGAAGATTATATACCAAATGCCTCCTTAAAAAGGTGGGATTTCAGACCCCTCTTAAAGGCCTCCGCTGATAGGGCCTCCCTCATAGATCTGGGAAAGAAGTTCCACAGGTCTGAGCCTGTGACTTCAAAGGCCCCATTCCCAGATGATTTGAGCTGGGCCCTGAGAACCACCAGGAAGCCCTCCTCAGAAAAGTGGAGAGGGTGGAGGAGGCAATAATGTGTCAAGAGGTCACTCAGATAGCAATGGCCCTGTCCACGTGAGGCTTCACAGGTCAGCAAGCTGACCTTGAAGGTGATTCGCCACCTCACCATCAGCCAGTGCAGACTACACAGAACCACAGTGACATGGCAGGATTAGGCCTGTCAGTGACCTGGCTGCCACATTCTGCACCAGCTACAGATACCCCCAATTACCCCAGGGTACAAAGCATTTCAATAGTCAAGTCTGGAAGCCATAAAAATGTGCACTAGTGCAGGCAGGTCATCAGATGGGATAAAAGGTTTGATCTGGATGATGTTTCTAAGGTGGTTAAAAACCACTCTAGACAATGGCCTATGCTTGAGTCTCTAGTGTTAGGCCATTATACAGAATCACACCCATATCCTTCACCTTGGAAGAGACAGTAAGAGGAGAAGAACCCAGCATCAGCTCAGTTGCCACTCCAATCATTTCTACACCCCAGTGATGACCAGGCTCAATCTCTACCACTTTCATCTTGTCAGGGTTAAGACTCAGCCAGCTAGAGGACATCCAGTCTCGGACCTCAGCCAGGCAGCAATTCAGCACAGACACTGCGTCCTATGTCCTGGTGTCAAATTACAGATACAGCTGGGTGTCATCTGCATAGCAGTGAAACCCAGTGCTGTAGCGTCTAATGATGTCACCCAGGGGTGCAGTATGTATATCATATACAACATGGGTGAGAAAATCAAGCCCTGAGGAACTCTACAAGGTAGGGGCATTGGATAAAAAGAATAATTTCCCACAACAAACCCCTGCTTCCTATCTGTGAGGAAAGACTCAAACCATTTGATGACAGCCCCTGAGGTGATCCAACAACACCCCATAATCCATGGTATGAAATGCTGAAGAGAAGTTGAGTAGAATGAGAACTGACCATTTGCCTCTGTCTCAGGCCATAAGGAGATCATTTAGCACCATGACTAATGTGATCTCATAGCTATGTCTAGACCTAAATCCAGACTGGAGGGGCTTGTAGCTGTCAAAGGCAGAGAGGTGTGTCTCAAGCTGCAAAGCCACAATTTTGTCAATAACCTTTTCAAGAAAGGGAAAGTTTGAGACTGGTCTATATAATTTGCTAAACAGTCCAGGTCAAGGTTTCACCAACATCTCCTTCAAGGTGCTAGGGAGCACTCCCTCCAAGAGTAAGCACTGCACAACCTCAACAAACACTGGACCTATGGACTCTACACATCCCACTAAGAGACATGTCAGGCCCAGTTCCAGTTCACAGCACATTGTCTGTAGCTTCGAAATTACCTCCTTCACTTCTTCCACCCCCCTGGATGAAACTGAACCCAGGCAGGACGGTTGCAACTGTTGACACCTGAATCACTACTGCGGGGCCGCATTTGCCTTGTTGAGGAGATCCCCACCCTAATAGACATTGTAAGAAGGTATGGGCTGAGGTTTCACTGCTATGCTGATGATACCCAGCTCTACCTTTCTTTTGCACCTGGTCAGGATGGAGCTTTCTCGGTCTTTAATAACTGCCTTAGTAAGATCCAGGACTGGATGGATTCGAGTTTTTGAAGTTGAAATCGGAAAAGACGGAGGTGTTGGTAGTGGATCCAACGTGCCGGATAGGGGGGCCAGGAGTTGGTTCACCCACTGGACTTTATCTCAGGGGTATTTCACTCCCGACATCTGAATGGGTGCGTAACCTGGGTATAATATTTGACAAAGGATTGACTCTGCATTCACAGGTGTCTGCCGTCATCAAGTCCTCATTTTACCACCTGAGGAATATCTCCAGGATTAGGCACCTTGTTCCATCCGGCGATCTTCCTATGCTGGTCCATGCCTTTGTGTCCTCACATTTGGACTATTGCAACTCCCTTTATCTAGGGCATCCTGGGGTTGAAATCCACCGCTTGCAGCTGGTGCAGAACGCAGCGGCCCGGCTTTTGACTGGTACCTCTCGGTCCAGTCATATTTCACTGGTGTTGTGTGGACTGCACTGGCTGCCAGTGCAGTGGTGGATCACCTTTAAAGTCAGTCTTCTGACTTATAAAGCCCTACATGGACTTGGCCCCAACTACCTGAAAGAGCTCCTGGTCCCTTACTGCCTTGGGCGATCACTCCACTCAGCTGGTGAGGGGTTGCTAGAGATCCCGAGGGTGTCTTTGAAATCTTATGGGGCTCGTACATTTATGTATGTGGCCCCTACCCTCTGGAATTCTCTACCCCACCAGTTACGGGAGTGCGTGACCATGGAGGGATTCAAAAAGGCCCTAAAAATGTATCTGTAGACCCATGCATTTGGAGTCTGATTATACCTATCTGGTTGCTGTTTTTACTATAGTATGTGAAATTTTTACTGTTTTATTCTGTACGGCACCTTGGTTTTTTGAAAGGCACCATAAAAATAGAGTTTTATTATTTATTTATTATTATTATAGAGGACACTCTGTCAGAGAAGAACAGCATGAACTCTTTACATCTAGTGGCTGACATAGCTCTAACCGGCTGGAGACAGGCAGTATGAAGTAGCCTGTCTACTATCTGGCAGAGCTGAGCTGGTCTGTTCCTTCCTGCTGCAATCTCCCAGGAGAGGAATTCTGTCTTCTTATAGGAGATTGCCCTTTGGTATTCACCGTACTGAGTTCTCAAAGCCAATTTATTCTCCTCAGTCCCTTATGTCCACCAATAACACTCCAACCTCTGACCCATGGTATTCATCTCCTTGAGCTCCCCATCAAACCATGGGGATCTCAAGTGAGAAGGCCTGAGTCATACACAGGCAGGGGCAACAGAGTTGAGAGTCAAAGGAATGGCCTATTATAGGCCACCACTGCAGCCCCTGTCTTTGCCTCACAAGCAGCCATCACACTCAGAAAGTCCATTACTGCCTGAAGTCCTACCTGGGACAACCCCTTTAAACGGTGGTAGCAGGCCATGTCCACAGGGGCAGACAACTAGAGTGGGCCTCAAACAGGAACTTTACTGTGCAATGATCTGACCAAATGACTGAATCAACCCTGAGATTGTTGATCACAAGCCATAGTGAGAATACCAAGTCCGAGGCATGGCCATGTCTGTGGGTCACAGTAGTAACAACTTGTGCTAGGCCCAGAGAATCCATAATCTGGAGGAAGTCTTGCCCAAAATGCAAAGAGTTCATCATCGAGCCAGGCATTGAAATTGTCCAGAATTGACTCTCTCAGTGATGAGGTCTGCTACTTCCTGTAAAAGTTTCCTCTCATGCCCTGGGGGTCAGTATACCAGAAGGATTCTGCAACCTGCATGTGGACCACTCCATATGGCCACATATACAAATGATGAGGTAGACTCCATGGGGTGCACTGTAAAGTTAAAGGTGGATCTAAAACAGATGGCCACTTCCCTACCCTGCGGTCTTTCCTTGGGCAGTGTACCACGGAGAACACAGCTGGGATCAATGCCCTCCAGAACTGAGCCAGCGTCATCAACCATAAAGATCAAGTCTGCTATAATTGCAGTCTTGTTCCTGAGTGATCTGGTGTTACAAAGCACTTCACATAATGGATGGGCAGGGGCTTCAGGCCTAACAGCTGCCTGCCTTCTTAAGTTGGTAGGAGCTCTGGGCATGGGGACCAAATTCAACAGACCTCTCTCTAGCTCCCATTTCACCCCAGGACACCTCATGGCCCTCAACACCCCCATACTGCTCTCTCCAGTAGCACTCCACATACCCTGCCACTTACTACTCCACTTCCTTGCAATGCCCACCTCCCTGCAGTGCTTATATATTGCCACTGACAGGGGGAGGTCATCAAAGGGGCAGAGACACAGTAGCTGGGGTGTCGAGTAGCTAATCCTGAGGAGTTTAGCTTCCATACACATAATAAACCTGAATGAATCCACTCCCAAACCAATATAATTAAAATAACCTCTTAACCCCCCCACCACCCCCTCACCCTACATGATATACTCAGTCACTCAATCACACATAATCTGCTTCAACATATAACCAACACAACACTCCACTCACACAACCTAACCTCTCTAAAACTCAACCCAGCCCACCCAAGAAAATGAACATAAAGTAAGGTAAATCAAAATCCAAAAGAGTTCAGCTAGTTATGGATTTATCCAGTCTATAGATATAGCAATGAGATTCTTAGCTTGAAAGATTAAAATTAAGTCCCAGCATCAAAAAACAATAAACTGTAAATGTAATAAGGCTTTAAGGATTTCCTTGCTCTCACCAGGGAAAAGTTCAGTCATACACTAATGTTAGACTGCAGCATTAGTCATGGGTAACCAACATGTAACTCAATGGAACAGCAATTAAACAGTAAACCCATGGATTTTCTCTCCACCCAGCAGGAGTCCTCCAATGTTAGACAGAGTGGACCAACAGTCACCCAGCTAAGTGCTCCAGGCACAAGGGCAAATCCTACTTCCAAGCCATCAGACACTGCCAGGCCGATAGATGTACCACAAGCTCCAGCAGGCAATCCCCTCTTGACATTGAAGACTCGCTCACCAGCAGCGCTAACCGGCTCAGAATCTGATGACTCTGGACTCAGGTAAAGTGAAAGTCTGAACTTTTGTAAAGGGAGTCGACTATACTCCTGCTGTGCTTCTCAGAGTCAGGACAATCCATGCAGTCTCCTATGTCCGATGACCCCAGGTTCAAACAACGCAAACGGCTACTTTCACAAATGGAGTGGGCTACCCTCCTGCTCTGCTTCACTCCGCACCTCTATGCACAGCCTAGAAACAACAATGGTAATGACAGGCTCTCCATAATGCTCTGCTCCAATGCATAAAATACTGAGGTGAGAAATTAAATGGAAAATTATATGGAAAAATTAAAGGGAAAATGGCACAGAACTAGGCTAAGTTTAGATGCTGAAAAAAAAGCACTCATACCTCTAGTTCACTATTATTCCCTAACTATGGCTCCTTACCACTAATCTCAGAAATCCTGGCCTGCTTACTCAGGGTCAAAACAACAAAAGCAAACTTATAACTTAAAACTTAGGGAAATTTGAAACTCAAACAACATTAGAATAAAATACTATAACAATTCTGGGTTCTCGCAAACAAAAGCTGCTTATTCAAGCTGAAGATTTCATTGGGAGCAAAGAGCTAAGACAGACAGCATGCCAAGCCTGGCGGCCATCTTGGTACAGTACTTCCCTGAGCTCCCTCAATACCCTTGGATGAACCCCATCTGGCCTCATTACATTGTTCCCCTTCAGATTAGCGAGTCCCTTCAGGACTCTGTCCTCTGAAAATGGACTAGTGTCCACCTCCCTTTCTTCAAAGCTTCTGTTACTTTTTTGTGGCCTTTCCCCTTCTTCATCTTCTTCTTCCTCTGAACAATGAACAAAAGTATTTGTTCAGGATACCAACATATATCCGACTGTGATATCGTACCATGCCCTGATATCCCTCAACATCTTATGGGGCCCTCCTTCCCCTAAATCTTCTACGTGGAGGTTAGATCTGCTATTACTGAAGGATCAAAACTGTATCCCATGGGTTTAAAGTGAAATACAGGAATACCTAAGTGCCAGTGACATGGGGAGGTTACATAGATGATACTGTGGGATGCACTCAAAGCTTACCTTAGAGATTGCATCATTATGTTGCCTATAGATGGAAGAATAGGAGGGCAGAGATTAAAGACTTAGAAGCCAAGCTAAAAGCAGCTGAGGACTCCTTCAAAGCCAACCCTCACTCTGACTCCTCTGAGGTTGTGAAACTCCATGCACAACTCCAGTGCCAGTACTCTAGAAGAGTTGAACTGGCTCTCTTTAGGACACATCACAAATTTTAGGAGGGGGGAACATTTTAACAAAATCCTGTCCTACTATTTGAGGGAAATGACAGGCAGAATGATACATCTCTGCTCTCAAGAATCATTCTGGTGTTTTGCATACCACACCCAAAGACCCAAATCAGATAATGGATGACTTTTGCGCCAAGATATACTTCTCCTCTACTCCATCATCTAAGGAGCAGACAGCAGAGTTTCTTAGGTCCCTCAACTTGCCTCACCTAAGCCCCACTCAGTCAGAAAAAATGAATGCCCCCATCTCCTCAGAAGAAATTGAAAAAGCTGTTTTGTCCATGAACAAAAATAAGTCTCCAGGAACAGATGGTTTTCTCATAGACTTCTATCAGCATGTGCTAGATGAAGTGTCCCCACTCTTACTTCATACATTCAAGAAGCTCTAACCAGACAGATTCTCCCTCATACTATGAGAGAGGCAGTAATAACAGTCTTTGCAAAGAAAGGCAAAAACACTTCCTACTCCAGTAGTTACTGCTCATCTCCCAAATCAATGCAGATGCTAAACTTTTTGCCAAAGTCCTGAATCATAGGTTAGAAGCTATTCTGCCACACTTAATTCATACCTCACAAGTGGGATTTGTCAAAGGTGGACTGGGCTCAGACCACCTCCGCATAGTCATCAACCTGCAACATCTAGCTAAGCAAAGCTCCACTCCTGCAGCTGTACTTAAAGTTGCCTTTGAAAAGACATTTAATTCCATAAAGGGGGGTTACTTGTTTGAAGTCTCACTTCAGCTCACTATTTCTAGCAGGGGTCCAGACTTTATAGAGGGACCTTTCTGCCCGTATATATGAACATACGAAAACTACCAGCAGATACAGGCCATACGGTCTATCAGGTCTGCTTGAGTGTGCAGCTTGCAGACCATTATACTGCAGCTGCCCCCTCCTCCCCACCCTCTCCTTTGTGAACATCCCCTTAATCCTGTCCCATCCCCTCTTAAAACCTCCCACTGATGTTAAGGCCACCACCTCCCTGGCAGGGCTTCCCACCCTTTCACTACTCTTTCTGTAAAGTAATGCCTCCTCATTTCCCTCCTGAATCTAACTTCCTCCAGCTTCAGACTATACCCTCTAGTGTCCCTTCACTCCCTACACTTAAGAATGCTACCCGTGACAACTTTATTCATGCCCTTCATATATTTGAAGGTCTCTGTCATGTCTCCCCTATCCCTTCGATCCTCCAGGGAATGCATGCTAAGTATGCTCAGTCTCTCCTTGTATGGGTTTTTCTCTAGCCCATGAATCATCTTGGTTGGTCTGCACTGAACCCCTTCCTGGAATTTGATATCTTTCTTCAAATAGGGGTGCCAGTACTGCACACAGTACTCCAGGTGGGGCCTCATCAGTGACCTGTACAGTGGCAGAATGACCTCTCCTCGCTTGGAGGTGAGCCCTCTTGCTATACACCCCAGCATCTTTTTAGCTTTGGCTGCTGCTTCTCTACACTGTGCTGAGTGGTTCATTTTCCCTATTATCAGCATCCCCCGATCTTTTTCCTCCTCTGTAGTGCATAACTGTACCCCACCCAACCAATCACAATTTCTCAGGTTTCTTGCTTCCCATTGCATGACTTTGCACTTTTTAGTGTTAAACCCAAGCTGCCATATTTCTGATCACTGCTCAAGTTCAGCCAGACCCCCCTGCAGTCCCTGCCACCCTTCTGCATTGTCCACCACTGCCATGATCTTCGTGTCATCTGCAAAAAGGCCGACCTTGTTCTTAATGCCATGCAAGATGCCTGCTATAAATATGTTGAACAACACTGGACCCAGGACTGAGCCCTGTGGCACTCAACTGGTTACACCTCTTGGAAAAGAGAGTTCCCCTTCCACCAACACTCTCTGCTGCCTTTCCTGGAGCCAGTTTTTTATCCAGTCCACCAATTTCTTCCCCTACTCCTTTGTAACTCAGTTTTCTAAGCAGCCTCCCATGTGGTATGGAATCAAAAGCCTTGCTAAAGTCCAGGTACAGGACATCCACTGCTTGGCCCCTGTCTAGTGCCCTGGTCACCCAGTTGTAAAAGTCAATCAGGTTTGTCTAGCAGGATCTGCCCAAGACAAACCCATGTGGGCTGTTGTCCCGGAGTCCATTCTCTTCCAGAAAGGTACTAACCTTTCCTTCAGTATTGTCCCCATCAGCTTCCCCACAATGGATGTAAGACTGACCGGTCTATAGTTGCTTGGTTCACCCTTGGTTCTACTTTTGTGTAGGGGCACCACATGTGCCATCTTCCAGTCCTGTGGCACACATCCAGTCCACAGAGAAGAGCTGAACAGGTCCACAAGTGGATCTGCCAGGATGTCTGCCAGCTCCTTCAAAACCCTTGGGTGTATGCCATCTGGTCTGGGTGCCTTATCTACCAGCAGGGCTCTTAGTCCCTTCAACACCCTGCTGACTGGGATCTCCTTGTCCATTAAACCTGCCCCCCCCCGTGCCTACCCTGCCCACTCCCTGTGGTATTGCTCCTTGCTTCTCTTTGGAAAACACAGAGTAGAAATAATCATTGAGTGCTTCTGCCTGCTCACCCCCCTTTTCTGTCTACCTTTCACCCTTCTTTATTCTTACTATTTGGTGTTTGCAGTTCCTTCTCTCCCTTATATATCTAAAAGACTCCTTATCCCCCTCTCTAATACCATGTGCAAGCCTTAGCTCCCTTGAGGCTTTATCTGCCCTGTGTGCTTTGCTCGCTTCCCTAGATCTCTTCTGATATTCCTCCTTACCCTCCCCCCTTTTGGAATGTTGTCATTTTCTGAAGGCTTCCCTTTTTCTCTCACTTTTGCCAACACCTCCCTGTTGATCCAGCTTGGTTTCCTGGCTCTGGCCTTTTTGCTTTGGATCCTTGTGCACAAGTTAGTAGCCCCCGTTAGCCCTTGCTTGATTACTTCCCACCTCTGGTTAGCATCCATGTGCAGGCCAATGCTGGCTAGGTGCTCCAACAGTATGCCCTTCATCCTGCCAAAGTCAGCCGGCCTGAAGTCTAGCACCTTTGTCCTGGTCTTGGCTTCCTCTTTCCCCATACTAAGGGTGAACCACACTGTGTGGTGCTCACTCCCTGCCAATGGGTTCTCAACCCCCAGTTCCCTGACAAGATCCCCATTGGTTAATACAAGGCCCAGAATGTTCCCTTCCCTAGTTGGCTCCCTGACCAGCTGGACTAGGAAGATGTCCAGAACTGCATCCAGGATGACCTGCTGCCTGGCACTAGATGTGACAGGGGTGCTCCATTCTACCCCTGGCAGATTGAAGTCCCCCCCCCCCCACAATCACAGTGTCTCCTTTCCCACTGACCTTCCTTATCTGCTGTGCTAGCTCTCTGTTTATGTCCTCTGTCTGAGAGGGTCGCCTATACACCACCCCCAATCTAACCCTCCTCCCTTTTGAGTCCTGTACCATCACCCATAATGCTACTGCTCTTCCTTCCTCCCCCTTCTTCCTACTACACAATATCCTTCCCTAACATACATGGCTACCCCTCTCCTTTCCCTCTTCCCCTGTCCTTCCTGTACAGCCTGAATCCTGGGACCATAAAGTTCCAGTCCTGGTATTGGGTGGCCCATGTTTCGGTAAAGGCAGCGATGTCCACTTCATCATCTGCCAAAAGATTCTGCAATTCAGCTGCTTTGTTCCACAGGCTTCTTGCGGTCAAGGAGACCACCCTCCATTATGAGCCCTGCCCTGTTCCTGATAGCTCACCCTTAGATCCAACCCTATTTGGATACTTCCCTGCTGCATCCCCTACTTGCACTGTGATAAATTCCTTTTTGTTTGCACTTAGTGACCATCCTGAATGGCACTTCCTCTGAACCTTTATTGCTACTTTGGGGGGTAGGCCAAATGGTCTCCCTGACTTTGATACCTTGTTTGACATCCACCTTCTGCCCAACCCCCACACTCAACTTATAGTCACCCTGAACATTATGTACTCTCCCAGCCTCTGCTTTAAGACACCTGACCCCTCCCTACTCATTTGCAGTCTGTCTGTAACCCATGTCCTCATCAATAACTTACTCTCCCAGTCCTTTTCACTGCAAAGAGTTACTCAGCAGGATTGTCCTCTCTCTCTGCTCCTTTTTCTTATGGCCATTGAGCCACTAGCCCTTTTCATAAGAGTACACCCCCACCTTGTGGGGCTTTCCATAGGAAATTTGATCTCTTTGCCCTCCTATATTTATTTAGTTAGTTTTTATTGACTGGGTAGGTGAACTAGATAAAAGCATTGCTTATTTTCAGACATGACCCAGGAGAATTACAGACATAAAATGAAACAGCAATTTCAAGAGCACAATTGAGAGTTACAGACATAAGATGAGACATCAATGAATAGTACAACAGTTGATACAAAATACAAAAAACTTCAATGTGGTCTGGTTAAAAATCCAGAAAAGCAAGAAAACCATAAGTCGCTCAGGAATGTATGAAAATACAACTATAATAGGTGCAAAATTGTCATGTGGTAGAAATGTAAGCCAAGTTAAGTATGACTATGATGGATCAATTACACGTACGCTTATCGCTTAATAGAAGGAACTTACGAAGTTCTCACTTAAAAACCTGGTGAGACTGCAAGCATCTTAGAGGCATTATAAGGGTGTTCCATAGTTTGGGAGCAAAAACCAAGAAGACCAGTTCACCCATCTTAGTAAGGCATTTTGGGACAGCCAGTACAGACCTACAGTATCAGTAGACCTTAAGGGGTAGGCTTGAGAGGCGTGTGTTACCAAACTGGCAAGTGCAGCTGTTGTGCCAGTTCTAATAATATTATCAGTGGTACAGCCAGCAGTCTATAGATGATAAGAGGAGGGGGAGAGACAACCCAAGCTTGAGTAGAGGACACAGTGTAGGTAAGCCTGGGCACAGAGAGAGCAAAGCAGCAAATGTTATTGTAACATGTGATCCACTTACTTAAGACCCCTTTGTTTGCCTTCATATAGGATATCAGCTCATAGCAAAGACTAGGCTGTAGGACATCCTAGGCAATGGCCAGCCTAGAGGCTGCAGGAAGAGCTTGCCTAATTTTATAGGTGAGGCCAAGCTTCATGTTCACAGCCTTACAAATGGTGGACAGATGTAGATTAAATCCTGACCTGGATCTAAGGTGACTCCAAGGTACTTGAGCAAGTCTACTACTTGTAGTGGGGAGCCCTCTGGACAGAAGATGGCTATGGTGGAGGGACAGGCCCTGATTCTAGGTGCTGAGCCAAAAAGTATGGCAAACGTCTTTTGGATGTTCATGAAAAGTCTATTGTGATTTAGCCAGGAGTGAATGGAATCAAAATCAACCTTCAGCCTTGGGTTTATGTCAGATATGTCCATGACATTTGTATACAGTACCATGTCATCTGCATATAGTAGCTTTGAGCACACGGTAGCCATTGTGGGCAGGTTGTTGTGAGCACACGGTAGCCATTGTAGGCAGGTTGTTGATAAACAGGGTAAACAGTAAAGGGCTAAGTATGAATCCTTGTGCAACCCCAAATTTTTTGTGCAGATGACATCCTCATCGTCTTGTCAGATGGGCCCCAAACCTGCAGTCCACTCTTTCAACATCTGATGATCTTTTCTGAGATCTCAGGACTCAGGATTAGTTATAGTAAATCAGAGATACTTCCGTTAAATGACAGGAGCACCTAGCAGGTACTAAGGGATGTCCCATAGCAGTGGGCAGGCACATGCATCACTTACTTGGGGATCAAACTAACACCACAAACTCAGAGTCTCAGAAAAGCAAACTTATTAGCCCTATTAGAACCCTCAGTGTGGACCTAGATAGATGGAGTGCTTTAAACCTTTCTTTTACTGGGAGAATTGAGCAATCAAAATGATTGTGGTACCCAAAATCCTATGCCTCCTCTCTCACCTTCCCATAGTGATACTGGATTCTTGGTTTGCCAAAATAGATGTACTAATATCTTATGGGCCATGAAAAAGCAATAGGGACACGGGGGGGAGGGGGGACACAAGTAACTTTACAGAGGAGAGAATCCTGAAAGGACTGTCTGTCCCAGGGCGTGGGTGTAAAAGATACTCTCTGATTTAGTTTGTGTAAGGTACAACATGCTTGCTGCATGATTTTAATTCAACAAGGTTCCAAAAATGAAAAAACACAAGGAAATAAAAACAAATAAAAGAAAACAAATTTTTACATAGCATTTGTCAGGATGCAGCAGTCAGGATCACATAACATCGCAGGAATGCTTTTCTCATCTGTGCTTCAGATTGCTTTTTTGGTTTTTAAACACCTTTATTCATTTTCAGTAAACAGACAACATACACATACCTGGCAAAGCCAGGGAACACAACCCCAAACTGGTTGTGAGAACTATGTACATCCCCCTATGTACAAGCACATTAGAAAACCGCCCCACATTGTGATCAAGCTCCAAGGTCAATAATGCCCTGATATAGTACGTTGACCGGTGTTAAAGTACTCCCTTCCCTTCATCGACCAAAATCCTCCTTTATTTACCCACTTGTGAGCATATTTTACTCTGCGGCTCCCAAAGGAGCCTGACTCTTACCGGACGGTTTCCTAATGTGTCCCCTGGAAAGAGAGAGAGAGAGTCCCCAACCCCTTAAGCCCCTGCAGACCATTACCAATCCCCTTTGTCCTGGTAATGGGCCCAATACAACCCCAATTTTACCATCTATAAAAATTATTAAAGTCCAAGTAGTACCAAGAATAATAGGGATAATAAAGAGAAAAAACAAAATGAAAATAGACACAAAGGAATATAAGCATTAAACACTCCGGCTTGCTTTACTTTGCTAATCACCGTCTGACAGACAGACCTGTATTCCAGTATTCGTAACTTGCTGGGAGTAGATTGCATCTAATATTGCCCATCTTTTTACGTATAGCTCTTTTCTCCCCTCAGAGAATAAATGTCTCTTTATCTTGGCCAATACCCCTAGCAGTTCTCTCACCCATTGATCATAGGCGTAGGCCTGATCGTCCTTCCAATGCTTTACTAAAAATGCCTTAACTACCGACACCATTAAAGAAAGGTGGTATTTGGGTGCGGTCCCTACAATTTGAGAGAAGTCACCCAGAACACATATTTCTGGCGTTATAAAATCTGTATAGTCCAGCATTGGATCCATGCCCCGTTTAATCTCCCTCCATAAGGGTAAGATTTTGCTGCATCCCCACATTACATGCAACAGGTCACCCACGTCCTTCTCGCATCTGAAACACAGGTCCGTCTGTCTCAACCCTCTACCATATAGCTTCACAGGGGTATAGTATATGTTGGAAACCACAAAAATTTGCATATTTCTATACTTGGGTATCACATTATATTTAGTACTTTTCCAAATACTCTCCCACCTAAGATTTCTGGGGGTCATCACCTTGTCCCAGTATGAAATTCGTATAGAGGTATTCGGGCCCAGAAAGTCCAAAAGAATTTTATAAATTTGTGAAAGTGGATTGGCTCTCCGGTTGATTTCCCTTAAGCTCCCCCATGAGAGGGAGTTATCTATGGAGTCCCCCATCCTCTTCTGAAACCCTGCTAACATTTGTTTAAGTTGTATCCTTTGAAAGAAAGACAGTCCATCACATTGTGGTGGAAGGACTATTTTGTCTCCCTGCATCACGTCCCTCAATCTTAGGCCCCATAACTGGTTAGGCCACCGGTGTCCAATTACCTGACCCCCTATTACCAAGTTAGGATTACCCAATATGGGCTGGTCTCTGGACTTCATTTGATACCGCTTTTGTGCCCGGAGTGAGAAAGGACCACCAGGCCTCCGCGGTTTTTATAATTGGGTTCCCATACCCTATCTTGAAAAAACCTTTTCTTAGTTTAGCACATAGCAACGATTTGGGAGTGAGGCCAAAGCTTGTTAACAATTGCTTCTCTATTCGCACCCAGGCTGGTATGTAATTTTCCCCCTCATCGTTTTCCACCCATTGAGCCATAAGGCCTAACTGGCCTGCCACATAGTAAACATGGAGGTCAGGCAACTTGATGCCACCCTCCACGTACGGAAGGCGTAAGACATTATGCTTTATCCTAGATGGTTTGTTATTCCACAGGAATCCTGAAATTAGCCTCATAATTATACTAAACCATTTAGTAGGGATACTATATGGGACTAGATATACCAGATATAGCAGTCTCGGGTAATACATTCATCTTAATAAGGCCCAATCTTGCTGTAAAGTTCAAAGGTAGCTTGTTCCATCTTAGTATATCCCCCTTGACCGCAGATATGATCCCCCCAGATTAACATCAGCCCCCAACTCCAGATTTGCTGTAATCCAGATGCCTAGATACCTCATTTTATCAGTACTCCATTGCACTCCCAGGGATGAAAAATCTGCCCTAAAGACATATGGTGTCAAAGGTAGGATTTGTGTCTTTGTAAGATTCAACTTGTAGTTGGAGACCTTAGAAAAATGGCCTATTAATTCTCTTACTCTCTCAAAGCTGGATACTGGGTCTTGTAGATGAAGGAGTATATCATCTGCGAAAACTGAAAGTTTTAACTCCATTCCCCCAATCCTAATCCCCTGAACCTTTACATCCCTATTGATAGATCTCAGAAGGGGTTCTAGATAGATGTTGAGCAGTATCGGTGAGAGAGGACACCCTTGACGAGTCCCATTGTTTAGTTGGAATTCCCGCGAGATATAACCATTACATAATATTCTAGCCATCGGGGCAGCATATAAATTCTTAATGCCTCTAAGGAGACCCCCGGGGAATCCCATTTTCTCCATTGTAGCGTGCTTCAGATTGCTTTGAGGACATGAAGACTGCATGTCTTTCCCTCTCTCTCCTGCTTCAGGCAGACTGAAAAGCCAAGGCTGCTTACAACTGTTTTCAAGGCTGTTTGCAACTGGCTCCATCTGGGCAGTCTGCAAAACCAAGGCTGTTTGTAACTGGCTCCATCAGGGCAGTCTGCAAAACCAAGGCTGTTTGTAACTGGCTCCATCAGGGCAGTCTACAATACCAAGGCTGTTTGTAACTGGCTCCGGGCTGGCTGTAAAACCAAGGCTGTTTATATCAGATACCATTATGAATTTAAAATAAAACAAATACATTCTCCAGCCTTTTCCCTATCGAGGGAAACTTTTCTTTAATACTAACTGTGGCATTCCCAGACCCCAAATCGCTATGTAGTACATAACATCTTCAAGATACTTTAGGCAATCAAACATACAGTATTTTCTACTATATATGCTGCATAACAACAGTACAACAAAAAAAAAATGGCTTACATGTTAAACGTGCAAAAATATAACAGCGGGAATCTGTTTTTATATTGGCAAATGAAACTGTGCTAGCTAGCTAGCTATTACATTGTTTTTTCACTTTGAGCCATGCAGGCTGCATTTTAGAGGGACTTGAAAAGGAAACAGAGTAAAGAAGAAAAAAAGGGGGATTCTGTAGGTGACTATCCTGACAGAGCATGGAGGGGATAGTACAGTATAGAACAGTCAGGATGCTGTTGCAACAAGCTTTAGAAGAAGTAATTAGGATAGAATCCCTCTACTTCCACCCACCCTCTACAGAAGTTTCACTCCAGAGTCCTTTAATAAACAATAGAACAATATTGCATCAATATTCAATATATATGTTCATATTCATATACCGTGGGGTTATAGAGTATCTAATATCTTAAGATACATTTTAAATTTTCCTATACATGTCTGATATCTTCTCCATGCCTGGAGAAAAAGTCTGCATTTTTGTGGTGAGCACCAGGTCTATGTTGTACAGTAAACCAATAAGGCTGTAAAGCCAGATACTATCTCATGATTCTTGGATTCTTATCCTTCATTTGTTGAATCCAACAAAGTGGGTTATGATCTATCACCAGTTTGAATTCAGCACCTCACAAGTAAAAGCATAAGGCTTCAATTGCCCATCTCACTGCTAAACATTCTTTCTCTGTAGTAGAGTACTTCTGCTGTTTTTCGTGTAGCTTTCTGCTCATATAGATAACCGGATGTTCTTCACCCTGTATTATCTGGATGAATACAGCCTTGATACCAGTCTCAGAGGCATCTGTCTGTTACTCAAATGGAACTGTAAAATCTGAGCATTTTAACACAGGAGGGGAACAAAGAGCAGCCTTTGGTTGAGTTTGGTGGGGATATTGAATGTGAATTCTGTAGGTGGTGTAATACCAGCTTTAGTAGGTCTTTGAATGTAACCTACTAATAGTGGTGGTAGATGCTGTGATGGATGTATTCCACTACTCAGTTTTATTGTTGCTGGTAGACTGGTTGCTACTGCAGATAGGCACACCCACACCTGTGAGCTGTATAATTATACCAATTGGCTGAACCTCAAGAGCAGGATCTTGTACCAATCCTGCCTGATGGTAAAAAAAAAAAATTACTCTTGGGCTCTCCCCTCCCTCAGCACAAAAACTCCTTGTACCTGCCTCAAACCCTCAGAGCACGAGAAGCACTGCTAAGGTTTCCTGTCAAGTCCCTTTCTGCCAGATGGTTCAAGGGCAACAGGCATTCATGTTCAGAGCACCTCCCTGGCTAAATGGCCTACCCACCCACATTCTGTCTGAACACAAGTTAGGCCCTTTCAAAGTCACACTCATGCAGCACTTCCTCACACTTAGTAGCTGTGATTGCTCATAGTACTCTGTTGAATCAGTTTGCCTAATTGCCCATAAGCACCAATTCCACCCTGCCTCCACCTTTTCCTCTCTTCACCCACCTCTCCGCCCTCTCCCCTGCTACGCCCCTTTTTCTCCACTAATTTCTCTTCCTACCTCCCCACCCAACCTTTTCTACTCCTCTTAATTTCCCCTACCCCAACACTGCTCATCTGTTCACCCCCTTACCCTAAGCTAATTTATGTGACAAAGGCATTATTGTCTGCCTTGGCTCTCTCTCAGCACTGGCACACTTGCTGCTAGCTCTGGCCACCACCATAGCTGCAGGTACTTCCTACATATGAACATATGAAATTTGCTAGCAGATAAAGGCCTAGTGGTCTGTCAAGTTAGCTCGAATGTGCAGCTAGCACTCCTTATTCTGCAGTTGCTCCTCCCTCCCACCCTCCCTCCCTTGACCATCCCCATTTCACTGTCTCAGCCCCTTTTGAAGCAGTCCACTGTTCCATTCTATACCACCTCCACTGGTAATGCATTCCACCCAGCTACCACCCTCTCTGTAAAAAAGTGTTTTCTCCTCTCCCTCCTGAACCTTCCTCCCTCCAATCTTATATCATGGCCTGGGGTGTCCCTCCCCTTCCTTACTTAGAACAGCCCATCTATACCTGTCTTGTTTATTCCTTTCATGTACTTGAAGGTTTCAATCATATCCCCCTGTCCCTCCTCTCCTCCAATGAGTACATCTTCAACTACCTCAGCCTCCTCTTTTATGGTAAGTCCCCCAGCCCCTTGATTATCTTTGCCACCCTGTGCTGCACCCCTCCAGTAACTTAATGTTCCTCTTCAGATATGGGCACCAGTACTGCATGCAGTACTCCAGGTGCGGTCTAACTAATAATCTATACAGTGGCAGAATCACCTCCCCCCTCCTCGAGGATATACCCCTTTCAGTACAACCCAGCATTTTGTTGCCTTTGCAGCTGCCTTGCTACATTGTGCTGAGTTGTTCATTGATCCCATAATGAGCACCCCCAGATCCTTCTCCTCCTCTGTCTCAGCTAGCTGCACTCCCTCCAACTGGTAGCTCCTTCTTGGGTTTCTTGCCCCAAAATGCAGCACATTGCACTTTTTGGTATTGAACCCCAGTTGCCAAGTGTCCGACCAGGTTTCTAGCATTGCTACATCATCCTGCAACCCTTGCCATCCCCCTAGGACATTCACCACCTCTGCCATCTTGGTGTCGTCAGCAAACAGACTGGTCTTGCTCATAATGCCCAATGATATGTCTGCAATGAATATCCCAAACAACACTGGTCCCAACACTGAGCCCTGCAGAACACTGCTCATCCCTACCCTTGGGGATGAGAGCTCCCCACAGACCACCACCCTCTGTTGCCTTCACTGAAGCCAGTTCCCCATCCTACATGGTTTGCTTCTGATGCACATGCATTCAGAGCTTGATGCTATTTACAATGTCACCTTACTGACAGCACCCCCTACCTACCCAACAGCTTTTAATGCCCCTGCAACTCATCTGTAGGAGCCATTGTTGTAACTGACTCTGTAACATGCCTGGAAACTCTGTTAGTGTAACTCTATAATGATGAATAAATGTGACTCGATACTCTCTGAATCACCTGACTTGAATTGTTGCATGACGTTTTATGAATAATTGTATGATGTTGTATTATCCATTTGTTCCTGTACTCTCTTGATGTGGAACCTTTATAAATGAGTCTCTGGCTCAAATGTACTGTAATTCTGAGACTTAAATAAATTGTCGGGACAGTTCGGTTTGGGGTTTTTCCTAGCTAGATCCACTAATGTGTTATGTTATTTTGTAAGGTTCTTTTTTATCTCCCCAACCTTGTACTCATAGTCTCCTTGAGAGATATGTTGTTAATTGGTTACTTGTTAATGTTCTTATATTTTTTTGATGTTTTGAACAAATAGATTTTTCAGGATGTTGTGTACTTTTCAAAATGTGAAATAAAGTGTTTACATACAAAAAAGGAAAAAAAGAGCAGCCTTAATTGACTTGAAAGCTTCTTCACAGGTTGGGCTCAATCTAACTTTGTTATAACACCTATTCTTAGTCAAATCTGTTAATGGAGTAGCTAATGTGACAAAATAAAGTATGAACCTTTGATAATAACCTGCCAAGCCTAGAAATGATCTAACATGTTTTTTGATTTGGGGAGTAGGATACCTTGCCACAGCTCCTATTTTCACAGTCTTGGACCTGTCTTGCCTCTTCCCCAACATGAAACCTAGATACTTGGTTTTGGTCATAGCCACAGCACATTCTGCTAGACTGATGGTCAACCATGCTGATTTTATAGAATGTATAACAGCAGCTAACTGTGCAAGGTGTCTTTTTCATTCTGGGCTATACACTACCATATCATCTAGGTAGACCGGACAATACTCTGTGTGTAGTGTTAAAATCTGGACCATAAACCTCTGAAAAGTAGCAGGGCCACCCTGTAGGTCAAAGGGCATGATTACAAATTGAAAGAGACCTAGCGGGGGAAATAAAGGCTGTCTAATCCCTAGATTTCATTTCTAAAGGGATTTGCCAGTACCCTTTTGTCAAATCCAGTATGGTAATATACTTAGCATTACCTATATGATCTATTACATCATCTACCTGTGGCATGGGGTAACCATCAAGGTGAGATATAGTGTTTAATTTCAGGAAATCCAAGCAAAGTCTGATTTCACCCTCTTTCTTATCATTTACTACAATAGGTGATGCCCAGGCACTGCAATGCCAAACTGTTCCAGTTTTTTTTTGTTTTGGCAATAATCTCACTTCTCAGACTCTCAGGAAGTCTATAGCATTTCTGCCTTATAGGTTGTGCTTGGGTAACAACTATCTGATGCTCCACCCTTTCTTCTTTTCCTTGAATGCTAGCAAAAGTGGTTTGAAATGTCTATAACAACTGATGGACCTCATTCTGTTGTGTACTCTGTAATGTAGAGTTAATTATTAGTTCCTCAACCCACCTGTTTTTTTCTAACCTTTTATAGGCCAAGTCCACCTCTGAATCTTCCCTCTCTGGAAAGACTATCATGTACAGAGCAGAGGAGTTTTCTTTCTTGTGCAACTTTTTAAAAAGATTTGCATGATATATCTTTTTACTCTGGTGTCTCTCTGGAATTTCTATTTTGTATGCCACTGGTCCTGTCTGTCTAAGGACCTGGTAAGGCCCCTGCCATTTCATAAATAACTTATTCTCAGAGGAGGGTAGAAGTAACATGACATTGTCTCCTTTAAATTCTTTATGTATCACTCGCTGATCATAAATATACTTTTGCTTTCTCTGGGCCTATACTTGGTAGTCATGTGATATTTCAGTATATTTAACCAGCTGCTTACAAAGTTGTATCATATACTCTGCTACACTTGTCTATTTAATTTATTTTCCCTCCTCCCAATATTCTCTGGCAACATCTAATGGGCCCAAGGGTTTCTTCCAAATAGCAGTGAAAAGTGGGAGTAACCAGTGGAAGCTTTGAGCACCTCCCAGTATGCAAACAGCAGGAAAGGTAAATACCTATCCCAGTCCTTCTCTTCATCATGGACAATCTTTCTTAACATTCATTTTAGGGTTTGGTTAAATCTGTCCACTAACCCATCTGTTTGGGGATGGTAATAGATGTCCGGACTGCTACTACACCCATTAAGCGATACTGTTCTTTCAACAATGCAGCATTAAAATTGCTTCCTTGAGCAGTCAGGATCACTTTTGGGATGCCTAGTTTGCTGAATAGTTATACCAACTGCTCGGGAAGTTTGGGGGTAGTGATTGTACATAAGGGTGTGGCTTCTGGGTATTTGGTGGCATAGTCATATACAACCAGTATAACGTGGGTCCCTCAAGAGCTCTTCTATAACGGGCCTACTATGTCCATAGCTATTCTTTCAAAGGGTGTAGTCACCAATGGTAAAGGCATCAGGGTGACTATACCCTTCCTCCCTATCTGTGCAACTTTTTGATATTCTGCAAAGGCTCGACAATACTCAGCTTCTAGACCTCTGCAATAAGGAAGTCAAGGTACGGTCCCTCCCAGCATGATCTGCAAATGGTAAATTATGGGCCAAGTATAATAACTGGGGATGAAAGCTTTCAGGGACAAAAAACTGCTCTACAACTTCTTCTGTGTTTGGATTAACCCAGACCCGGTATAAAATATTATTTTACTCCTTATGCTTGAATGTCCCATTACACATGCTTTTCCCCGCCTGTTGGGGGAAAAAAGGGTTGTTGTTTTATCATTCTTTTGTTCAACCCCAATATCAGACCCTTCAAATGTTTTTGCTGAAGTGAATTTCAGACAGTCGATTATGTTCTTTGTTCCATTTCTTTTTTAATCTTTTCTTTACTGGAATGTTTATCCTTTCCTGGAGCCCCTATTACATCTCCTTCAAAAGGAATGGTGTCATTAAGGGTCTCTTCTTGCTTAGCCTGGCCCTGGTAGTCACTGCAGACACTGTTTCATCCCTTTTTATCAACATGCCAAAGTCTGGGAAATCATGCCCAATAACCACAGGTGCAGGGAGTTTAGGCCCAAGCTCTGCAGTTATTCTAGCTGGTTTACCTTGTATAGTCATATTTACAACAGTGGTAGGATAATGGTGTATAACCCCATGAATACAAATGAAACCTGTACAAAGACTTCTGTTTGGCACATTGTCCAGGAGATTGGATCAGATAAATATCTGCTAACTGCCAGAGTCTATCAGCCCCATCACTTGCTTGTCATCAATGATAACATTAGTTAAATAATGTCCCCAGTTGGCTAAGGACAGATGTGTGGCCTCCAATTTCTTTTTCTGGCAATAGCAAGCTATATGGCTTTCCCCTTAACAATTGTGGCAGATAATGTCAGATGGAAAACTTCTCCCTCCTTTCCTGGTTTCCCCTCAGGTTTCTCTGAGTCTTTTTCTGGGGCCCAATTAGGCATAAAATGGGTTTGTCTTACCATACTAGATGTGGTAAAATTTGAAAAAAACAGTACCTCTGTACTCTCTTGTGCAAGACTCTCAGGCAGCCAGGAAATCCTCTGCCAACATGGTAGTCGTCTCCCCAGTTTCTGGTCAATGCTCCCTTACCCACATCTGGACATCTTGGGGTAGTATTTGTAAGAACTGCTCAAACGCCAGGGTTTTCAAGATCTACCATCCATCTTCCCCTCAGGTTGAGGTCACTTGATACACAGCTCCCTTAGCCAGGTATAAACTTCTCATGGAGTATCCACATTCTGGTAATGAAGTGAATGAAACCTTTGTCTGTAGGGTTCAGTGCTAATTTCAAATTCTCGTAAGATCTCCTTCTTTACTAATTCATAGTCGTCGGTGTCCCTACTGTCTTTATGACTGTAGGCTAACTGGGTATGACCAGTTAAGTATGGGGCTAACTGTACTACCCATTGGGCCTGAGGCCACTCACAAACCCTTGCAATTCTTTTGAAGGTAGTCAGATAGGCCTCAATATCATCTGTACTAGTCATTTTGGTAAGTTTTAAGTCCTTTAGGGATGTACCAGTCCCACCAATTATATGTCTCAATAACCTCTAGCACTCGCACTGTTTCAGCCCACCACGATCTTGTCTTCTTCACTTCATCTCCCTTTCTTGGCTTCCTCTCTTTCTCTCTGTTTCTCCATCTCCATCTGCTTAACAGCCAGCCACTGCAACAGTTCCCTTGTATTCTCTGGGGGTTCATCGGCTAGTTCCTCATCTGTCTCATCCATACTAGCATCAAAGAAGGGATCAGGCTTTGTCTTCCTTCTGATTCCAAGCTCCAGACCAGGCAGTGGCTTCTCCCCAGTTTCTTCAGCCATGGCCCATGTCACTACCCTTCGGGTACTTACTGCTCCTCTGAGGCTGTCTTCCTGGTCTTCAGTACGTACCTTAGGTCTATCGTGATAGCAGGGCTGGTATCTGCTGGTTAACATTCCACTGAACACCTGAGCGTTAATGAGAATCCCACTCTCAAACCACACATCCCGGGGTGTGGGTGTAAAAGATAGACTCTGATTCAGTTTGTATAAGGAGCAACATGCTTACTGTCTGATTTTATTTCAGCAAGGTTCCAAAAACAAAAAAAAATTACAAGGAAATAAAAATAAATAAAAGAAAATAAATCTTTAAATAGCATTTGTCAGGATGCAACAGACAGGATCACATAACATCGCTGGGATCCTTTTTTCTTCTATGCTTCAGATTGCTTTGAGGGCATGAAGGCTGCAATGTCCTTCCCTCTCTCATGCTTCAGGCAGACTGAAAAGTCAAAGCTGTTTGCAACTGGCTCCAAGCTGGCTGAAAAACCAAGGCTGTTTATATCAAATACCATTATGAATTTAAAATAAAACAAATACATTCTCCAGCCTTTTCCCTATCAAGGGAAACTTTTATACTAAATCTGACTTTCTTAGACACCAAACCATTAAATACTATTTAACATTTTCAATATACTTTAGGCAATCAAACATGTTTTATACTATTTGTGCTACATAACAACAGTGCGGCAAAAAATGTCTCAGATTTTCAATGTGTAAATATTTAAAATGACACTGCCAACCCCCTTTTGCTTCAAAGTGTCCCTATTTTAAAAAAACACATTTTATGATTGTTCCAATTCTATAGGGACTGCTGATGTAGCTGGTTGTTTGATCCAGACTCCTTTTTCCTTTTAAAAAGTAAAAAGCTTAATGTCAACCATACTGGTGTTACCACACAAAAACATGTTTGTTTACATTTCTTGACCAACTACAACTGCATCTTTTCTGGACTCAAGAATGCCCCCAACACTATCTAGCTACTCATTATACAGTGGGAGTAGATGAGACTATTGTATCATGAGTGACTGCACTGTTTGAGGGTGTTTCTAATGTTCAGGAAGTATTCAATAAGCTTAGGTAAACAATTTGGAGCAGAACAAGGATGTGTATAACTATACATTCCCATGTATTTCAGTTCTAATAAGCAGGGAGGCAGATTAAACCACTAGCAACATCAATGAATTTTAGAGAAGGTAAGCAATCATAAAATGTGGATTTTTACCTAGAAATAATATGATGCTAAAATGATTGACAGTGTCCCTTTAACAATGGTTATCTGTTTTTATATTGGCAAATGAAACTGTGCTAGCTACTGTAGCCATTACATTGTTTGGTCACTTTGAGCCATGCAGGATGCATTTTAGAAGGACATGAAAAGGAAACATAAAGTAAAGAAGAAAAGGGGGTCTGTAAGTGGCCATCCTGACAAAACAGGGACAGGACAGTACCGTACAGAATAGTTGGAATGCTATTGCAGCACACTTTAGAAAAGGAAATTAGAATAGAGTCCCTCTAATTCCAAGGTAGGATGACCAGCCCCACCTTACTCACAAATCTGAAAGTGGACAAAGCTATGGGGCGAGTCAGGGTACACCCAGTAGAACTGAGGGATTGAGGGATCTCAGGCAGATGCTAGCTGCACCACTAACAGTCCTTTTCAACTACTCATTGGAAACAGTGATGGTTCCAGAGGTATAGAGGAGGACAGATGTAGTACCACTTCATAAAAGCAGTAGTGGGAAGGAGGCTGGCAACTATAGGTCAGTCAGCCTGATTTCAGTGGTGGGAGAGCTGATGGAGTCACTGCTGTAAGAAAGAAATGTGGAGTATCTTGAAGCCAAACAAGTTGCAAGATCTCAGGCAACATGGATTCATGGGGAGGAGATCATGTCAGACGAAACTGATAGATTTCATTGAGTGGGTGATGAGGGAAATAGATCAGGGTTGGGTGTTCGACATGGCCTATTTAGATATCAGTAAAGCTTTCAACTCTAGTTTGCATAAGAGGCTCATAAGGAAGCTGAGCAGCTTAGGGGTGGGTCAAAAAGTGGAAAATGGGTAACAAACTGGTTAAAGGATAGATGACTGGGGTTCTGCTAAACAGAGTTCATTCCAGGGTAGGGAAGGTAACCAGTGGGGTGCCACAGGGCTCAATACTGGGACCAGTCATCTTTAATATCTTTATAAGTGACACTGCATGACATCTGGAAGGGAAGACCTCCCTTTTTGCAGATGACACCAAAATCTGTAATAGGGTGGACACTCCAGAGGGGGTGAAATGAATGGGCAGAGACCTGAGGAAACTAAAGGAGTGGTTAAGGGTATGGCAGCTGGTTTTCAATGGAAAAAAGTGCAAACTCATGCATTTCAGGGACAGAAACCCAGAGGCAAAATACAAAATGGAGAAGAGGTATTGATGGTCACCAAGCAGGAAAGGGACCTGGGAGTAATCATATCTGATGACCTCATGGCAGCAGAGCAGTACGACAAGGTAGTGGGCAGAGCCAGTGAGATGCTAAGGTTTACAGGGAGGGGTTTCACTAGCAGAGGGAGGAAGCAGTGATGCCACTGGTAAAGACTGCTGGTGAGCCCCCCACCTGGAGTACAGTGTCCAGTTCTGGATACCACATATAAGGAAGGACATAAATAGAGTGGAGGCAGTCCAGAGGTGGGGCAGCTAAAATGGTGTCGGGGCTGGACCAGAAGCCCTAAGAGGATAGACTGAGGGACCTCAATATGTACACCCTGGAAGAGAAAAGGGGGAGGGGAGATATGATAGGGACTTATAAATATCTCATGGTAGTAAATAAATTACAGGAGGGGAACATTTTTTAGAGAAAAAGATGCAGGAGAACAAGTACTTCTTCACTGAAAGAGTACTGGATACCTGGAACAGTCTTCCAGTGCAGGTTGTGGGGGCAAATATGGTAGTGGACTTCAAGCATGTATGGGACAGGCACAAGGGAATCTTAGTGGAAAGCGGGGGGGGGGCAGAGAACAAGTAGTCTTTGTTGAAACTCTATAGGCAGGGAAAAATGGGCAGATTGGGTGGGTCAAGTAGCCCTTATCTGCAGTCAAATTCTATGTTTCTATGTAATAGGAAAATTCTTCTGGTAAGGTAACTCCCCAGGATTCAGCAGAACTAAACTGTGCAAACATTGATACTGTGGGGGAGGGCTTACCTCATTTCAGACAGTGCCATTGGGCATTTGGTTCAGCCCAGGTAACAAAATGGCTTCTACCTCACCAGATTCACACCCCCACGATGGGTTTTGGTTGAAGGAATGACAAATGGGACACATACCTCTGGAGGACTCATCTATAATAAAAAACCATACTAGCATCAATGACCACCCCATTTCAAGGTATCCCTCAAATATTGGGCCCAGGTAGTTAAGATTCTTGAGATCTTCAACCTATAGATAAACCTAGTAGACTTTGCTCACCTCTGGGACAATGAGATGTTCAAGTTTGTGATGGTTAGAACCATTAACTGGTGGGAATGGGAAGAAGGAGGCACTCTGTATTTATAGGATTTATGCCCACTGGGTGAAACCTTTTTATACTCCTTCAATAAAGTATGTAATACATATATTTATAACATGGGTTCTAAAAAAAAACTGTCTTCTGATTCATCCAAACAGGTTACCTGACCATTGACTAAGCCCTGATATACCCACAGTTGGATGTGTAGAATGCCAATCATACCTAGCTCCAGGGTATGGGTTTACTGAGCATTAATCCACACCTGGATGGTTGAAGTCACTCAGCTTCGCCTCGTGACTCCAACCCAACCCCCTGGCGTGGATTAATACTAAGTAAACCCATACCCTGTTGTGGGTTAATCCCTCCTTATGTTGTGCCGAGACTGGATTTTTGGAAGAATCTTCAACTAAGGTCTACAGTATCCCCACACTTGAAAGTATATAAGGCGTCACTTGGTGAACACAAATTATGTAGATGGCTAAAGATTACCCAAATTCATGGCAGGCTGTAACTACAGTGCACTGAGAGATACTGCTACCTGTACCACTTTACCTACAGTACCAGGAGCAAATAGCTGGAGAGACTGCAGATTCACATTTCAGACCAACAATGACAGACCTGCTGGTATCAGGCCCATGTCTTCTGTAGGGACACTACATCCCAGCTAATCCAATTAAAAATCTTAGCTACTGGTACAGGACACCACAGGCCCTTAAAACCATGAGACTATGTATCCAAGACTGGTATTGGTGCTGCAATTCTTATGAAGGTTCCTTGTCCCATATCCTATGGTTGTGTCTTTTAATAAGTAAATTTTGTCATGCTGTCCCATCCTACTGCAGGCAGGTTTGTATTACAGGTCTTGCTGTAGATGCTCCTTTGATTTTGCTTGGTCTCACAACCCATAACACCCCCCAGAACCACCCATCCTTAAGGCTTCTCATAGTACCTACTATTATAACCAAAGATTTCCTCCTAAGGAGGTGGCAATAATGGACATGGGGGCATCTCGCCTAACACAAAAACTGCGCAGCAATGAATGTCACAAGCAAAAGGGTGTGTGCTAAAATAACATCAAGTAAAACACTAACCACTACACAAACAGAGCATGTCCTTGGAAAGAACGGGGCTTCCTTGTTTTTTGTGGGGGGCATTGACCCCACACTCCCCGACTTGGTGGTCTTTGCCCCCCCACACCCACTGGAATTTACGTAACAGACTCTGGGGGAGTGGACTTCGGGGAAGGGAAGAAACTCAGGAGGGGGAAAACTTTTTCTTTTTTTAAATAAGCCACAAAAAGTAGTAGTACGGGGAGATCTGGAAGGAAATGAACCACGGTCCCAGGTCTCCCACTCCACTGTGTCCTGGTGCCTTAGCCACTCCACCACTGGAGTGACTCAACCAGGCATTCAGAACAAGGCAACTTGATCCCTCGATATAAAAAGCATACAACGACAGTGGTAGCGGTAATACAACTACCACTGTAGTACTCCTGTCGCTGTAAATCCAGGCATGCTCTACACAGTGCGGTTAATACCACACTGTCTTTCTTGCGTGGTATTGACTCGGTACCAAGATCATGTGAATACCCACACTCAATGAAGGGATAACAAGCCTCACTAGAATGACAATCATACCTAGCTCTGGGCAGAATAGACAAGTACAGTGCCTTCTTAGCCCCATTCCTGAAACTGTCCACTCTCTTTCAACCACCTTGAACTGTCCGTCCCTTCAGGGCTGGATTACACTACTTATATGCTTTTACGGATATGTTGCCTGCTGAAATGAACTAATTTTTTTCCTATCCATTCAGTGATCTTGATCATATTAATGCACTACATTTATTCTGTACAAATTTCAGATGCAGACTTATTATTTGTTTGTTGTGGTCTTGTTTATATGTACTCATTGGCACATTTCACAGCTCTTTCTTCGTGAATTGCTATATTGTATGGTGGAGTATAATTTGGAAAATGTTCAATAAATGAGAATGCCTGCAGTCAGGGAAATGTCTGCATATTGCGTTAACTTACTGTGTATCATTATCATGCCTCTGCACATTATAAATAAAGCAACCTGTTAAAACTGAAGTTAAGTGTTATGCCCGTTGTTTTGCATGTCTTTTGTAGGTGCAGTGATGGGGTTATCATATAGGAAGTGTAGAATAAATACCGGTAAGCAGTCAGTGTTAAAATAGTGCCCAGCCGCTGTGTTTACCATCAATTTCTCACCAGTCTTCTGTCCAACTCCTGAATAAGTAGCACTCTGGAAAATCACCCAAATAACTTGGTCAGTAACTGGCTCAGTTACCCCTGAGCTTAGAATGTCCTGGGGCACTTTGAAATTACTCCAGGTGGAGGAACTGCATTATTTTTATTTATTTTAATTCATCCCCAGTGAACAAAAGAACCCAGGCCAACCTTGTTAGACAGGTGGAAGGTGGTACCACAAGGGTCCCAGTACAGCAGCTGGGACTACCTGTTATCCCACCATTGAGCAACCTGATTTCTCCAGTATGTACTATAACCATTTCTGAGTCACCTGACCTCGGGATAAGGTTGGAGCAAGAATGCAACCACAAGGTACTGTATGTGGCTGCAGAAGTCTAGGTGCAGTAGGTACAGGTAAGCAGATGGCATGCCTGTTTGCTGCATAGTATGCCATAGAGCTATAGGGAATAGGACACATAAAAGGAATTCAGCAGCATACCTCCATGTAAACAAAGATCATAACAAATGCACCACGTTACCAAATGTCATCATAGCTGTGAAGTGCCTCTTTTCCTATTTGTAACTATATGTTTTTACAATATTATTCTTAAGTCAAAAAGCCAATAAAGGCAAGAAAGCAGCACATGTTTGGGGGAGAAATGGGCTTTAAGATGCTGTAGCATTTAAAGGAAAACTGCACCCTCATACCTTCTAAATGTTATTTGTTTCCATGTCAACAGACATTTGTTTTCATGTATCTGTTTCACACTTCATACTAGGCCCTGTCACTGTCCTGGGATGGTCCATTTCATGGTTGTTGAAATCTCATTGTCCCAGTGAGCGGTATTAGCATATGAGAACATGATGTCAGATCAACCATTTATATCATGTATCTCTGTGCTAAAATAACAAATACCCTGCAAAAACTCTGGGGAAACTTATAAACCAAATGGAGTTTAAAGGGGAAAAAAACCTGCATTACAACTCAGATAGCTTGTAAAACTCACTGAAGGTAAATGTGGTATTTCACATGCTCTTGCAGCTTGGTTCTTTTAAAATGACTTCAGCAGACAGGCATACTGGGGACTTTAAAGGTTGATTACGCATCACATTCTCATATGCAAATGCAACTCTCAGGAACAATGAGATTTCAACAGCCATGAAATGGACCCTCCCAGGAGAGTGACAGGGCCTAGTATGAAGTGTGAAAACTAACTGAAGCAGTTACATACATCCTTAACAGCTATATGAAAAGAGTTGTCTGTTGACATGGAAGCAAATGACATTTATAAGATATGAGGGCGCAGTTTTCCTTTAATGTACTGGGGGTGTTTGCCTATTTCAAAAAAGACAAGTTCTGAAAATGAAAAGCTGAAAACAATCAAACTTTAATGCTTTCTACCCCAAAAGGAATATAGCATCCTTAACTATATATAAATAGATCAAAACATCAGCAGCACAATGAAAAATTAAGTTCTCAGGTGTATTTCTGGGTAAAAAGTTATACAACTGCTATAGGGAATTCAGGCACTGTTGATAGAGCAAGCTATTTTTAAATGATAGTGTTTTAGTACCCCCTTGTGTCCAGTGAGCAAAATGTCAGTCTGATGTGTTCACATGTGAAACCTCTAGCCACTGTGCTCATTTCATACTAGCACTAAAGTATCATGAACATCTGAAAATAATGTACTGAATTGTAAATATTTTAGGTCACACTCAAAAACTTTGACTTGAACACCAATAGGTGTTCTTATTTGTCCATGAAAATCACACAAGAATTTAAGGTATTTGGTGCTTGGTAAACCTTTGTGACCCAGCTCATTACTGTGCTTTCTGTACTGCAGGAATGATTTGGGGATTGTCCTATAAAATATGAAACATTAACTTAACAGGTTACTCTGCTAGGTGTAATGCAGGGCTGGTTCCGTTCTATAAAAATATAAGATGTTAGCCTAATTAGATTCTTGGATGTAGAGATGATAAAGAAGAGAAAAAGCCAAAGAGGCAGGATTTTCAAAGTATATGTCAAGATGCATTTTTTTATTGTACAACTTCGGACATAAGCTTTATTGCCCATATGTCCAATTTTTAAAGCTAAGTCATAGCTAAGTCCAATTTTTATGCAGTCCCCCTCCCGCTAGGTCTAGGGGTATGGCAGATGTTATGGGGAGGGGCACAACTAACAGACCAGACTTATCTGCAGAGCATAAAAATAGCAGGAATGAGATGGCCTACCAGATGATGTCTTCAGGTTGTAGAATCAGCCCACCTCACCCTCAGCTAGCACTGTTAAAGTCCCCATGGCGGTGGATGAATTTCGGGAAGAACCACCTCTTCTGGACACCGCTGCTGCTATAGCCCCATTAGGATGGGGGGGTGTTGAACCTAGGAACTCAACCAGAACCCATCACCACAGTTAAAGCAATTTAAAATAGAATTCATTAGAAAGCCTTATTTTATGGTTACAAAATCAAGTACAAAATCACCATTACCACCAATGTCCAGAACCATGAAACTTTATTCTGGGTTCAAAAATGATTAGGCCCAGGGACAAAATCAATATTTAAATTGGAGCAGCTCCATGGGACTGAGAGACAGGCAGAAACAATCAAAACAGCAGATTCAGGTACAGCATTTTCTTTCCAACTTCATCCCTTGCTCTAATTTCTCATATAGCATGCAACAGCAATAGTCTTTCTACCTCTAAGGTATTTAGACAGCATGGCTCATTTCAGATTGGTAGGCTTCTTCCACAGAAATCTTTTCCCAATGATAGATTTGTAGTTATACTCTCTTTACTCTCTACTGGGGGAGTGATTTACTCCTTCCCATGCCAGCTGAGCCATTTAGGCCTCGGGGTACAGCTGCCTAAGCCTCCATGGCTGCTCCCAAATTGAACCCTTCCATCCCACATAACCTCTGAGCCATAAGCCATTTAAAGCAGCACTCTCCCTACCAAACTCCAGCATGAAGCTGTAGTAAAAATGGTGGCACTAGTCCTTATCTCCAAAGTTAATGCTGCCCACCAGGAAACCCCAGGCCCTTAATGGGTCTGTCAGCTCTACCCCAGATACGGGCATGGTAGGTCCAATGGCCTGTCCCAGACACAGGAACAGCAGGCCCCAAAGCGAATCCCAGGTAAGGACCTCCCACCTCCCAGCTGTTACCCTCAGGTAGCGTGCCACATGAGTAAAGATGTTCAAGAGCTGCCACCTCCAGAACACCCTGCATCAGCAGTGCCACCACTGATGCAGCCTCATTGCTTGACCTTCCCAATCCTTAAGTGAGCCAGAGGAGGGCAACCGCTTGCGCCTGGAGCAGACCTGTACCCAGCTACATAAGTCCTGGCCAGAGGAGGGCAACCGCTTGCCCCTGGAGCAGACCTGCACCCAGCTGCATAAGACCTGGCCAAAGGAGGGCAACCGCTTGCCCCTGGAGCAGACCTGCACCCAGCTACATAAGACCTGGCCAAAGGAGGGCAACCGCTTGCCCCTGGAGCAGACCTGCACCCAGCAAAATAAAGACCTGGCCAGAGAAGGGCAACGCTTGCCCCTGGAGCAGACCTGCACCCAGCAAAATAAGGTATGAACACAAGACACCTTTCCACGAGGTAGACAAACCCTTCCTTTGTATCCTTTCTATTTGAATTCTGGTGCCTTTTTGTTGTCCCTAAGCCGTTGGACTCGGCATCGGCTGCTTTCACTAATGGGAAACACGGAAACCCTCATCGAACTATTTAAATTAATTGAAAGCCTTTTACCTGTGCCTGCTCCTGGCTTAACCAGCATGGCAGCTGCAACTGCAAACTTAATTTCAATATGGAGTTGAAACGGAGCCCTTCCTCTCGGGGATTTCAGTGCACCGCAAAACTACACGCTTAACCTATGCTGGTATTGAGGGCTCATTTATGTTAGAACCTGTGCCTGTACATTAGTTTTAATTATTAAAGCTGAATTAGCTCTAGTTATCAAAGCTGTGCTAACATTTATTTAATTCACTAATTTGCCTTTACTGTTCCCTACTGCAATATAATCAGAACTGCCTGTTTTTAATCTGCAATTATCAGAGTCAGAATCAAACTCATGGTTAACAGTACTGCCTTTTGTTAGCATTAATTTTGCACTGGGTGAGGGCTGATTTGCTGAGCTGTTCCATTCTGAGGATCTAGAGCCACTGTGCACAAGTAAATGAGCAGAGGAATGTTAATCCAAGTTACAATATTAGACTTGTAGTGTCATGCTGGTTGAAATCTGTCCTTTTCTTCCCCCATCTGTCTACCACTCCCACTCTCTACCCTCCAATAGTCTCTCCTGCCTGCCTTGCTTCTGAAATCTACTTAATCCCCTGCCCTAACCTTCTCTCTCTCTCTCTCTCTCTCTCTCTCTCCTAGACCTGGCCAGAGGAGGGCAACCGCTTGCCCCTGGAGCAGACCTGCACCCAGCTACATAAGGTATGAACACAAGATGCCTTTCCACGAGGTAGATGAACCCTTCCTTTGTCTCCTCGCTATTTAAATTCTGGTGCCTTTTTGTTGTCCCTAAGCCGTTGGACTCAGTGTCGGCTGCTTTCACTAATGGGGAACATGGAAAAACCCTCATCAAACTATTTAAATTAATTGAAAGCCTTTACCTATGCCTGCTCCTGGCTTAACCAGCATGGCAGCTGCAACCGCAAACTTAATTTCAATATAGAGCTGAAACGGAGCCCTTCCTCTCGGAGATTTCAGTGCACTAAACTACATGCTTACCCCACAGCTTCTGCGGATGCTCCCCACCGCCCCCACCATACCCATCCTTGGCGGCATTTGTTTTATAGAGTACCTTGACATGCCAAATTAACTATTGCCTCACTTTTCATCTGCAGCTTACAGTTTACCACCACAGAGGAGTCCTAATTACCTCTTTTCAGCCTGTCTACTTACATCATCCCTAGATTCCTATCACCACTATTCCTAGGGTACCCATGGCTATATTTTTCCTTTTCCTCTACATTACTCCCATGTCACTCTGTTCTAAGAGCTCTAATTGCGCTTGTAGTGCTCCTTACTCATGGCTATCTCATTGTACACCATGAAGGTCCTTATTTCTTGTGCTATACTCCTAATAGTCTCTATTCTCAAGCCTCTCCTAGGATTACCCGAGGCCAGTGGCCAGCCCTCCTGGTATGACCACTACAAACCCCCTGATGATTTCATGTTTTCTAACATGATTACACCACCTCATGTTTCCCCTGCCACATCTCCACTTCTTATCTCTAGAAGAATCGTCTACCATGTTGCCTATATACTACATAACTCACCTATTTGCATCCCTCTCATGGTTAGCTTCATATATCGGAAACTGTTTTACTTGCTCCTACTTGCTTTACTACTAGCAGGGGATATAGAACTTAATCCAGGACCTGGAGGAAATGTTGCCCACACTAACACTACCTGAAAGGACATCAATGGTCTGCACATTGTTCACCTAAATATCAGGAGCCTTCCCCATAACCTACCTGAACTTGAGGCGTGGATTACTCAGTATTCTCCTGACATTCCCTGCTTGTCTGAAACCTGGCTCAAATCCTCCACCCCGGACCACCTATGTCAGTTACCAAACTATAAAATTCTAAGACAGGACAGGTCTACATCCAAGCGTGGCGGTGGCATTGCAATCCTCCATAAAAATACCTCTTATTACACCACAATCCCCCATTTACTCTCTCTTACTGTGAATCAATTTATGCCACCCTACATCTGGGAGCCAAAAAGTTGCATATGGTCTGTGCCTATAACTCTCCAGGAGGTGGCATTTCTGGTCTTGAGGAACTCCTCTCTCAGGCTGACCTAGTCATTGGACACAAAGAGGTTCTCATATTGGGGGATCTAAACATCAACTGGACAGGTAAAGCAAGTCAGTCCTTTCACACTCTGGTACAAGGGCATGACTTACACCAACTGATCTCAGATCCGACTAGGGTTATGCCCCCTTCCTGATCCAGTACTCTAATTGACTGGGCCCTCACGACCCATCTTGATTGCATTTCCACTGCGGGAATCTTTCCTGATGCTATGAGCAATCACTCCCCAATTTCCTTATCTGGAGTGCCTCCAGACAGAAACCCTGCCTCCTTAACTTATCACCTTCCGTAATCTGGCCAGCTTTAATCAGGCCCAGTTTATGCACAATCTCTCATTAATGGGCTGGTCTCCTATCTTTTCTGTGACCAAAGCCCTGTCTGCCCTTGACTACTTCCTCATGGCATTCGGGCATCTACAGGACCTCCATGCTCCTCGTGTCACCCGACGCATACGTGGCATGCAAACTAAGTGGCTCACCAAACATCTCCTAACACAATTCCAAGTAAGGGATAAAAACTGGTGGTGTTTTAAGGCTTCTGGGCAACTGGCAGAATACAATGACTATAGGGCTAGGAGAAATGCCTGTAAAAGGAACACTCGCTTAGCCAAAAGCTCCTTCTGTAAAGGTCTATTAACAAAAGCTGCTAGGGACTCCAAGAAATTCTGGTCTGCTATTAAAACTCTCCTTGGAGTGAACCATATGTATAATAATAATAATGGCATGCTACTAAACGGAGTGCACTGTAACAGACCGGTGACCACTGCTAATTCCTTCAATAGCCACTTCTCAGACTTATCAAGATACTCTACCTCCTTCTCCTTCACCCACCCTACTGTCCCCCCAGTGGATATGGAATCCTTCTGCCGCCCATCCTTCCGGTTTCGATCCATCTCGAGAGCTGAAGTCCTGTAATTGTTACTTACCATGTCTGACTCCACCAGCTCTGGTGAAGATGGCTTGGAGCCTCATCTTCTCAAAGTTGCTGCTCCTCATATTACCTCCCCCTTAGCCAAAATCTTTAACCTGTCGCTCTGCTTCAGCACTGTTTCTGACATCTGGAAGGTAGCCCGAATCACCCAAATCCTTAAAAAAGGTGATCCCATGGTCATATCTAACTATCGACCCGTAGCCATCCTATCGGTGCTAAGTAAAATCCTTTAAAAGATTAGTGGCTACCCAGACTATAGGGTATCTACTGAAACATAACCTCCTCTCTGATTCCCAGCATGGCTTCCGCAAAGGCCATAGTACCTCAATCCGTATGACTCTGTGATACCTGTCTGTATGTTCAACCCTTATGTACCAATTCCCCGGGTCGCCCCTGAAAAAGGGATCTTCGGAGCCCAGCGGGCTTACCCGGTTAACAAAATTTAATAAAATAAATAAATAAAATAAATAAATAAACTGCCCTACTAAAACTAACTAATGACATCTATGCTGCCATGGATACAGGTCTCTTGACAGGTGCTATATTCATTGATATAGTTAAGGCCTTTGACCTGGTTAACCACTCCCTTCTCCTTACAAAACTCAGCTCCCTTGGTTTCTCTGCAGAAACGGTTGCCTGGCTCAGCTGTTATCTTTCTGACAGAAAGCAGACTGTTGTGTTCAACTCAGCCATGTCTGATCTAACTTCCATGCATATAGGTATTCCTCAGGGTTCTATACTAGGCCCTCTGCTCTTCACTATTTTTATAAATGACCTACCATGTCAAGCATCTACTTGCTCATCCCTGCTTTATGCAGATGATCTAGGCATCTACCATAGTGCGAGAGATGTCTTGGACCTAAATAACTTCCTAGCCTCTGACTTCTGAAGTATTCAAACTTGGCTCACTGTTAACAACCTCGTACTCAATATAAGCAAAACCCATTCAATGCTCTTTGGCTCTCCAGTTACACTAAAAGGGATTAGTAACCCTCTCGTAATGTCTTGCACGGATGGCCACCCAGTAGCTAACACCAGCTCCTTCAAATATCTGGTCGTTTTTCTTGACCAATCTTTAGATTTTGACTTTCACATTACTGCTACCTGCAAATCTGTCAATGCAAAAATTTGGGGGGCATACCACTCTAGTTATGCCCTTACCCCATCAGCCAGGCTTTCTGTGCCACAAGGCCTCCTGCTCCCGTCCCTGGCCTATTGCTCATCCATCTACCTAGGCACCACTAAGACCTCTCTTGATAAGTGGGACACTACTTATAATAACATCTGCCGCTATGCCTGCACCTCACCAAGATACAAACACCACTGTCAGCTCTATGCCGACCTAAAGTGGCCTGACCCTGCTGCTCACCGATTCCGGTCCTATGGCTCTCTCATCGATGGTATAACAAGAACAGGCCTCCCCCAATCCCTTGCCTCCTTGCTACACTTGCAAACCCCCTTGTATGGACTCAGATCAAATGAACAGGCTCCTCTATATATCCCTCAATGTAAAACTGCAATGGGTGCATGTGCTTTCTCTTATGTTGCCCCCAGGTATTGGAACTCTATCCCTCAAGCCATACACTCAGCATCTACCCATGAGGGTTTTAAAAACCTCCACCATAAACACATACAAGCATTAAACCCCTGCCTATGCTTCCAGCCACCTTAGTTTTTATATCTCCCCTAGCTCTTATCCTCGCTATACTACCCCTCACTCCCCTACACTTCCTTCTGCTCTCATCCTCCCCCCCTCCCATCTTGCAACCTCTCACTCTCTTCCCTCCTCATACTCCTCCCCTCTAACTCTCTCTAGGTGTATAGTCCTTGCAACAGCACTTACAGTCAAGCAGTACTTTACAACCTTGTGTGTCCTGCACTTGTTTTTTTTTCTAAAATCCTAATGTACTGTTTAAATATTAACCTATTCTAACTATGTACTTCACAGCATCACTATTGTGTTTCTGACTCCTTATGTACTTCATTGAATTACGTTTGTATTTCTGACTCCTCCACTTTTGTATTCACCCGTGTTATGTGCGGTGTCACATTGTTGTTGTAAATTGTTATTTCAACTTGTATCCTCCCGGGTCATGCCTGAAAATAGGCATCCCTATGCCTAGTGCACTCACCTGGTTACCAAAAGCAAACAAATAAATAAATAAATTTTTTGCATCTGTGGTAACCAGTTAACCCGGGATCACCTGCCTCCTACCTTAAGTTCCAGAGACGTCACAAAAAAAAAAAAACACAGGGCTATATGCACCGAAACCCTCACGACCATTGCTACACTTCCTTGTCCACCCAGCAGAGTACCAAACTCCTGATACTCCAACACTGCTGATAGCTGACATGACCAGGCTGAGGGCCCCCCCACCAACACTGCTCCTGCTACCACCACCAACTCCTACTCTGTCTCACCTTTCCCTTCCACCCCCCAATCTCCCGGGCAAACCAGGGCTTCTCTACTCTCCTTGAGGCTGCCCCATGGTGTCAGCAATATCATTCAAAGCGGAGGCCTCCCACACTAACTGAGCTACCAGAGGAAAGAAGGGGCTGAGGAAACTAAAACAGCTAGTAAGACCCACCCGTGAGAGCTTACATTTAAAACGCTGATTCAGTTATGTCCCGTTTGTAAGGTTCAGATATGAATGTGCCTGGATGCAACTTTCAGATAGAATGCAATCTGGTCTATCATTTGCATCTATGTCTAGCATTTTTTAATCTGAAAACAGGATTAACATACCATAAAACAGTTAGTAATTCTGCAAGTCAAACTTTTGAAAATAGCCCCATGTCATGACTGTTGGTAACCCCACCTCACATAACTTGGAGTGGTGCCCATTTTATTTAGGGGAATGGGAGTGGATGCATTAAAAAGACCGGGGGAAGGAGAGAAACAAAAAAAAAGGGGTAACAAACATCATGGTAACAAGACATGGAAAGCTATCTGTGTGAATGCTTGAAGTCTAGGATATAAAGATTCCAGACCTATAGGCCACAATGGCAGAGGCCAACCTGGATATTGTAGTCATTATCTAGTCTTGGTGCACTGAAAACCATGACTGGTACATGGCCATACCAAGCTATGCTCTGTTCAGGAAGGACAGGGTAGGAAGAAAAGGAGAGGGTGTGATACTTTATATGAGGGAGGACATTAAAGCAACTGGGATACAGGGAATACGGTGGGGCAGGGCTACTGTGGGACACCCATTAGATTTGAAATGGAGATTGTATTCCCACTGGTGTGATCTACAGACATCCAGCACAGGGGGAGGAGTTAGATAAGGTACTGATGAAAGCCATTGGCAAGATGGCAGAAAAGGGGTGGCTGGCCCACCAGCGCAGTGGTTGGAATTCTGCTTGTGATGCCAATGACCCAGGTTTGGGAATGAACCTGGGAGCTGGAGGGCTGGCCTGTGGGAGGAGGATCAAGTGTCCCATGAACTGCTCTCCTTCTCTTGGGGGAGGGAGGAAAGAGTGTCCAGCACTTTACGGATCCCTGACAGAAGCTGGGGATCCACTGCAGCTGGTGCCATCACCTTGGGGGGGGCAGACTCTGGATGTCATTGCACATCCCCAACCCCAGAGATCCAGCAAGCATCGAACAGCTGGCCTCCTGGCATGATGACCTGCTCTGCCACTGTCTCCACTGCCTTCGATATCCACTGGGGGGGTTCTGCTCCCATGGCCCAGACCCAGGGAGGAAGCCGGGGGTTTGCCTATAGTGTCCGTTGGGGGGAGCCCTCCCAGCAGCCCCATCCAGGAGGGTAAGCCTGGGCATGGGGGGAAGATAGGTGTGGCAGGTTTGACCTCCAATTGAGGGACCTGGGACCAAAAAAAAAAGATGGCAGAAAAGGGGGAGGTGCTGTTGGTGGGGGACTTTAATCTGCCAAATGTAGATTGAAGCCTCCCAGCTGTGGCTTCAGCTAGAAGCAGGGAAATCTTGGACTCCATGCAGGAGGCATTCCTCAGGCACCTAGTCAGTGAACCCGCTCGTGATGGGGCAATATTGGGCCTGGTACTCACCAACAGGGTAGTATTGCAGACATCACAGTGAGGGGCCACCTGGGGACCAGCAAACTCTGTACAGTGTGGTCCAAAACAAGGATGGCTGCAGAATGAAACCACATAAAAGTAAGGATCCTGGACTTCAGGAGGGCAGATTTTAGAAAGAAGGGTGAATGCCTCAGGGATGATCTAAAGGGAGGATGAACAGGGTGGAGTGGAGGAATAGTGGGGGAAAATAAGAAGGGCCATAATGAAGGCAACACACCTCTGCATCAAGCAAGGGAGCAAAAGGAAGAGGAAAATTGAGACCACTACGGTTCTCAAAAAAGGTGATAGAAAATGTAAAAGCTAAGAGGGTAGCATTCAGGAGGTACAAGGAGATGCAGAGGGAGGAGGATGGGGAGGTGCACTAGGGGAAACAGAGGGAAGCAGGCACACCAATAAGGAGCACAAAGGCACGGACTGAAGAGAAAATAGCCAAGGCATTAACAAAATGGGTCAAGACATTTGTTTAGGTATGCAAGTGAAAAAAGGAAGAACAGAGGTAGAACTGTAAGGTTAAGAAGGGAAGTGGGGACTATGCAGAGGGGGAACAGAAAAAGGCAGACATCCTGAACAAATACTTCTGTTGAGTGTTCACAGAGGAGAGAGACAGGGAGGGGCCACAAAACTGTAACAGGAGCATTGATGGGAGGGAGGTGGACACTGTAGTAATTCTGCAAGTAAGTGTGATTTATTAATGAGTTGCACCAGAGGTTTAGCAATAACAGGTACTGCAATTTTGAGGAATTTGGGTTCTAACCCATCAAAACCTGGTGTGCCATCAGCTTTTAGGCCCCAGAGCTTCTTAAGAACATCTCTACTTGTGACTAATCTGAAATGGAAGTTGAGCTGGGGTGGGTGGGTCAGCGGATAGGGGGAAGATTTGGAGCAGGACTCAGTATCAGTAGGAGCGGCTCTGTATCTTTCCTGATCTATAAAGAAGTCACTGAAGCTGTGTGCAGTGACAGTGGCATCAGAGGTGACTTGATCATCAATGGATAGTTCTCCTGTTGAGACATCAGGACAACCCTTTAATAGTTGGTTGATTTGGGCCCACAAAGTCTTGGGGTTGGACAGGTTGGATGTTTGTACTGACTTTAGGTATATTCTGTCTGCACTCCTGAGGCTATTCCTTCAATTGTTTCTTAAATTCCTATACATCTGCCGGACTGCCAGCTGACCAGATATTTTGAACTTTTCCTAAGCACTATCTCTATGCCCCATTAGTTTCCTGAGGTTACTAGGGATCCATTTGGCACAGTAGCCTGTTGCCCTGTATTTCGCTTTGGGGCAAATTTGTTGACCACACTATTAAAGTTGTGAATTAGGTAGGCTAGGGTTAACACCTGGGAGGTTAGCTATTGGTAACCAATTTACTGCCTTTAGACTATCAATGAATGTGTGTTCTCATCAAAGCCAGTTAGGTCCCTGACAGAGAAGACCCTGGGGGGAGATTTGGGATAGCTGTTTTTCCATATGCAGAATATGGGGGAATAGTCACTTAGGGAGTCCGTGAGTATTCCTGCTGACCTTATATTGTTCAGCCAAAAGGCGAAGGCCCAGTCAAGGAGGAAGTGATTGCTGGTTTTGGCGTTTAACCTGGAAGGTTCCGTTATTGTCTGAGACAGGCTGGCATTTGCGAAGAGGGATTTGGGATCTTTCAGCCAGGGGCTAAGCCAGTTTATATTGGAAGTTGCCACAGATTATTAGTTCTTTGTGGGATAGGTCAATGAGGCTATTGGTGGGGCTGCTAAGGCCTGGGCAGCAGACTTAGGGCAGCAGACTTAGGACGGTGATATACACAATCAATGTGAATAGTTTTTACCTTTTCAAGAGTTAAAGAGATGAAGAGTGATTCACCTGGATAATCAACTGGGTATGATAAGTCAATCTCACTCGTCTGTAGGGTGGACTGCATATAGAGGAGGACTCTGCCCCCCCCCCCTTTTTTTGAGGTGATCTTTCCTAAAGGCAATATAAACAGGGATATCAATTTCATGAGACTGAATATGCAGTTTTAGCCAGGTTTCCAAGATGGCTAAGATATCTGGGGTATAGTGCATTACCCAAGCTTCAAGTTCTGTCAATTTAGGACAGAGTCTGTTTATGTTCATATGAGCTATTTTTAGACCCTTGACGGAGTGATGCTAGTTTGGGATTTGTGGGGAAAAGACCTTAGGAGTATTTTGAGTAGAACTTGGATTAGTTTTGATGTCACCTGACAACAGGAGGCTTATAAGTGAAAGGGGCCATGGGTATTTATGGGGGAGTGGGTACTGTGGGTTTCCTGGATTGTTCAATATAAGCAAACAGTGAGTAGCAAATATGCTTCTTATAAAGACTATAATATATGAAGATAGTGGGACAGTTTATCCAGTGATCATTAGCGAACTGGGGATCAGTTAGGGAGCTATTGTGGTTATGGGTATGGTCACAGGTCATATCACCCGCTACCAGGAGCTCACAGGCGAGAAACAGGAGAGCACATAGGGAGTCCAGTCTACTCCTAAGGCAGGCATGTTTGGTTAAGTTGAGTTAAAGGATGCTAAAACTGGGCCTTTAGCCTGCAGGGTATAACTCAGGGGTATATTACCCAGGGATTTGCTAGCTGGAGTTAAGGTACTCCTTAGAGGGAAGGGGGAGAATTAGAACTTGTGTCGATAGGTATCACAGATGAGTTTCAGAGGAGCAGCTTGGGTAAACTTTAACTAGCTGCAGATGAGGGGTGTGTGGATTAGTTATAAGGATGTTAGGTTCCAATGATAGTAGAAGAATTAAACCATGTTAGGATGGGAGGAGCCAACTGATATAGTGTTGGGGGGGGGGAAGAGGGGTGGGTGGGTAGTATTATGCAGCTCCCAGTGTTGGAATTACACTTTATGAGTTTTGGGAGCTAGGGGGGCCCATAAGAGTCTCATCTTTAATTTGAGCCTGCCTTTCCATTATAAGTCAATGGCAGTGATGTGTGAGCTACCAGGGCTCACTTCAGAGCTACCGGGGCCAAGTCCTGGCAAGCTCCCCCTGTAACTCCAACACTGGTGGTGCCACTGTTGCACCTGGTTCAGCTACCTGTTGTATTGCTGCTAGTAGGGGCTGTGGATCTCTGTTTTGGGCGCTTCGGGGGAGGGCTACTCAGGAACCTCATGACCATTCCACTGCTGTTCGGTGCAATCCCTGAGTAAGCAGCTGAAAGAAAGGGAAATAAAGGGAGGCAAGTGGGCTACACAGTGGGAAATTGGAGTTCTAGTAGGAGGGGACAAGCACAACCTGTCAGGGCTATGGGGTGAGCAAATGGAGGATTGGTGCCCTTCTCCCAGCACTGTGCAACAAACACTGGCTTATTCAGGTACAAATGCAAACTAAAAAGAGCAAAGCACTATTACATTCAGGACAGACAATAATGCCCAAAATCCCGATCATACAGGCACAAATACGAGAGAAGCATAGCAGATAATATACTGGTAAGATGCAATTAATGAGCAGTTGTATGGAAAACAAAACATTCAGTCCCTGTCGGCGAGTCTTAAAAGTAAACAAGGTGCGGTTTCAAAATGGCGTCAGATGCTGACCTCCCACTGTTGCACCTGGTTCAGCTACCTATTCTATTGCTGCTAGTAAGGGCTGGGGATCTCTGTTTTGAGCACTTCGGGGGAGGGCTACTCAGGAACCTCACAACTCTTCCACCTGCCATCCAGTGTGTTCCCTGAGTAAGTACCTATTGTATTGCTGCTAGTAGGGGCTGGGATCTCTGTTTTGAGCTCTTCGGGAGGAAGGCTACTCGGGAGCCTCACACCCCTTCCACCTGCCATCTGGTGCAATCCATGAGTAAGCAGCTATTGTATTGCTGGTAGTAGGGGCTGGGGATCTCTGTTTTGAGTGCTTCAGGGCGGAGGGCTACTTGGAAGCCTCACGACCCTTCCACCTGCCATCCAGTGCAATCCCTGAAATGCTTAGTATTTTAACATTGTCCCTGTAAAAGTAAAAAAGGAAAATGACTGCTAGATAAAAATGCAACATTGTACTGGCAAAAGATTTGAGTCTATGTAATTAGCTCCCGACATTTCACTCCCGAAGTCTTGCTCCGTCGTCACTTAGCTCCCGTTAACTTCACTTCTATCACTTTCACTCCCGATACTGCACTTCACTCCTGAGAACTATGGCTGATCGGATTTATTTATTTAAATTTTGGAAAAGAATGCGATTTGCAGGAAATGCCACAGTAAGACAACCGTGAAGGAGGGTTCTCTTCAACATCGATAGTAGATGACGCGGCGGTGGTTTGCCTTGCAACCTCCTATGTTGCAAATCATGGACATAGTAGTGTAAACAAAAAGCACAATTAGCCCAATAAGCCAGCCTGTAACACTAAAGAAGCAGTGCATCATTGTGAGTGTGCTTTAAATTCCTACTCCGCAAGGAAACTGTCCTAATAAACTTGTGTTGTGGTTATACTGGGGGAGCTTCTATCCTCAGTAGAGTATTGCCTTATGTAGCCTTATGAAGGAGTGAAATGGTGGGGGAGTGAGATTACATGGGAGTGAAATTAACCGGAGTGAACTGTCGGGAGTGTAATTACACGGAGTGTAATGATGGGAGCGAAATGTCGTGCCCCAAAAGATTTCAGTTTTTTTGTGAAGCATTCAGATTTTATTAGCTGGTGGTAGTACTGTCACCATGTATGGGTCCTGACCAATCAGGATGCAGGGATTTAGGTGCCTATTTTATAACTCTGGATATTATACAGCAGGGCTGGTTCTGCCCTATAAAAATATTAAATGTTACCTTACCTAGGTACTGTACTTTAGGGGTTGTATTATCCTATAAAACATGAAATGTTAACAAAACTGGATGCTATGCTTTATGTTCTGCAGGGCTTTATGTAATAAAATGTTAGCTTAATTAGTTACCGTACTTTAGGGGTTCTGTGTTTTAGAAACATAGAAATATAGATTTTGTCAGCAGAAAATTACCTTTAGGCCTAGCAAGTCTGTTCCTTGTCTCTGCCTATTCCATCATCACTGACTCTAGTTGGTCATAGGTGTCACTGCCTCCCCCATTTCTCTGCCTAATATGCTCCTGCACCTATCCCATGCATGCTTGAAGCTCCCCACAGTCTTTGTCCCTACTACCTCCTGTGGCAGGCTGTTCCAGTTATCCACCAACCTTTCCATTAAGAAGTATTTCTGCACACCTCTCTTAAACTTCCCCCCTTGGCTTCATTGCACCACCACTTGTTCTAGTGCCTTCCTTTCTCTGAAATAGACCCTCCACTTGCACCTTGTTCACTCCTATAATTTACTTGTAGGTTTTAATCATGTCCCGTCTCATTTACCTCTCTTCAAGGGAGTACATGTTGAGTTCCTGCAGTCTTTCATCATGTGGCTTCTTGTGCAACTTCTTCACCATTTTGGATGCCCCCTTCTGTACCGCTTCAACTCTTTCAATGTTCCTGTGGAGGTAAGGCCTCCAGAACTGGACACAATACTCCAGATGGGGCCTCACTAGTGAGTGATACAACAGCAGCACCACCTCACTCCTCCTGCTAGAAATCCCTCTGTCAGCGCATCCCAGCATCCTGCTAGCCTTTCCCACTATTTTGCCACACTTCTCAGCAACCCTAAGGTCATCAGATATGATTACCCTTAGGTCTCTTTCTTGATAACTGTAAGCTCCACTCCACCCATCTTATGCACAGCCACTGGATTCTGCAGCCCTAAGTGCATAATTTTGCATCTAGTTTCCTCAGATCCCTTTGCATTCTCTCCACCCCTTCCTTGGTGTCAACCCCGTTGCACATTTTTGTATTATCCACAAAGAGACACACCTTACCCTCAAGTTCCTCCTCAACATTGCTTATGAAGACATTGAAGAGGACTGGTCCCCAGCACCGAACCCTGTAACACTCTACAAATCACTCTCCTATGACCTGAGTGTGACTACACTTTACTACCACCCTTTGCCTCCTGTCCTTAACCAATTTGAAAGCCAGGTTGTCACTTTCCTCCACACCACCAAGCTGCTTAGTTTCTTAATTAGCCTCCTGTGTGACACAGGACAGTGTTGAAAGCCTTACTGATGTCCAGATAGGCCATGTCCACTGCTCTCCCTTGATCCACCTCCCTGGTAACCCAGTCAAAGAAATCAATGAGATTAATTTGACATGAACTCCCTCCTGTGAAATTATGCTGCTGGTGGTGCCAGAATGATAGGACAAAATACCAATTTCTTATTATGGGCATTTAGCTAGGCCTTTAGCCCTGTATCACAAAACTTGCATAATTATATAAATAACTATCAGACTGACTCAAATCTTATTTTATACCTATTGGGTGGGATATTCAGACTGCGCCAGGCAGTGGCGCAAGCCTGGGCGCAGTGCAACTGGGATGTACCAGGGCGCTAACAGGGTGATATTCAACAATGCTGCACCATGGCTCAGCACTATTGAATATCGCTCTGTGGCCACTGGCATTGTGCATAGTTCAGTGGCACTGGACCAGCGCAAGTGGCCAGAGAGGGGCAGGGGGATGCGCTAGCGGAAGTGCCGTTGCGCTAGGCGCATCAACCGCAATATTCAAAGGTGTACATGCAAATGGGGCCATAATGCATGCAAGGTGCAAATGGGGCCATTTGCATGTCATTATGGCCCCATTTGCATGCAGGTGCACCCATCCCCGGCGACTTGCACCTGACCGACGCCCCCTGTACAAGCAGCAAAGTGCCCCACTGCTCGATCACGGGCATGTGTATGAAAAGAAACGTCCAATATGGATTCATTCACATATCTGGATTGTGTAGTACAGTTGACCAATGGGCATACAGCTGTACTGTATGTAGTCAGTCGGTGGGTGGCCGGGCGGCTAGCGGGTGGGGAGCTCCACCTACCAATGATGGGGAGGCGGGGTGGTGGGGCTCAGTGGGAGGGTGGGGAGGGGGTACTGCTGGACCTCCAGGGATGGGGATTAATCTTTCATTAGACTTCTGCCTGCGATCAGACTGCGAGTGGTCCACTGGACCACCAGGGATATAGGACCTTCTATTTTTATACATATGCCCGTGACCGGGCTGCAAGTGGTCCACTGGACCACCAGAGATATAGGACTTATATGTATATATATGCCCACGATCGGACATGGGGGGGGTGCTACCTGATGGAGGGTGCCGCCGGAGCTTGGGTGGCCACTGGCTGCTGCCATGCTGCGCCCTGCAATAAGGCAGCTCACCTGTGGGTGGCTGGCTGTTGCTCCTTTATTTTTTGGATCAACTGTATGCAGCGCATGTAGGGGTTGCACCTGCATGGGCTCCGCACATCCCGGGCTGAATATCGGGATGTGCGGGGGTATGCATGGGCATGCCCCCCCACTTGTGCCACATACATTACTGATGCACCTTGGCACATCAGGATTTGTGCCACGTACATTCCCCTTTTGGAGGCTAGTATAGCGCAGTGGTCTAAGGCTCTGAGCTGCAAATCTGGTGACATCCAGCAGACCAGACCTGGGTTTGAATCCCAAAACTGCGGCCTTGGCACTTGCATACTGTGTGACCCTGAGCAAGTCACTTAACCTCCTTGTGCTCCCAGGTCGCTCCTGTAAAAAAGCTTTCAGCTTAGTGTGCTATACCTGGTTAAACAACTAAATAAAAAAAAAATAAAAATAAAGAATATTGCGCTGGGGTGCATCAGTGGGTTGCGCATGGTGTAACTGTGTTGCGCCATGTGCAACCCTTCTGAATATCCCACCCATTGTATATAAGTTCTAGGTAATTGGGGAAAATGTTGTTGTCACACCCAGATATGATATGTAGAGAAAATAGATTATACAGTGGCAAGAAAGAATCTTGGACTGTGATTGGTCAGTCTGGGGCTGGACCCATGGCGTTATCCCAACATAACGCCACAGGTCTAGTCTCAGCACTGTGAACCTGTAGATGAGCTTTTGGATTAGCTTAATTTCTATCTCCTCTTAAGAAACAAAACTATTTTTTCACACTAATAAAAACATTGTTTAAAATTATTTTTTTATTTTACATATAACAACAAGCCATTGTAAAATAGGAATAATGCACTCCAGGGTGTGTGTTGTGCTGGGATAACGCCATGCCTGAGGCATTGGACGCACTCGGCCTGTGGCCTCATGCTCAACCCCCCAGGTGTGGCATTATCCCAGCACGACACACACCCAGTCATGCATTATTCCTTTATTTTATTTGTACCTGTAAAAGTTTTCTAACTATTAATAATTTGCATAGATATAAATCCTTGTAAACATAATGAAAAGCAATGTAAACATAAAACAACAAAGGTTCCATAAGCAAAACAACAAAGAAATAAGCAAAATTCAAAGCAATGAATAGTATTAGCTGTATACCATGGCTTCAGCACGCTTTTGTACATAGCCCTACTTTTCTGCATCAGAACTTGTAAACTCTTTACATTAGAGTTTTGGATTATATTTCAGTATGAAACTTATTCCAATACTTTATGGCATGCAAACTGTTTATATTTATCATTGTTTAAATTTAAGCTTAAACCATGTACCCAAGCTTCTGTATTTCAGAAATTTATTTCTCATACAATCTCCCAACTAAGCCCAATTAGAATATTATAAAATTTAATTAAATAATACTCAAACATTTAGTTAGCTGTGGAGTCTGGAATCTTCCTTAATTTCAGAATGTTGGTGAAAATCCTTCTTTTTTCTGGATAGCAAAGTCCTTTTAGTAACTGGATTTTGTGGCTGTTTCTGTTTTGACTCTTGTTTCTACTTGAACCCTGGACTTTGGACCCATCTGTTGTCAATACAACCCTGCAGACCTGCTTCTTGGCTGACGGGCATCAATAGGCAGTCTCTGTCCTTGTTTTGGTGGGAACTTCAAACATTACTTCAATCAGAATGTCCATTACACAAACAGAAGTCTTTACTGCACCAGGATTTGAAAGATTCTGCTGTGAGAAGTTCTTTCCTTGTGACTGGCTTTACTGTACTTTCTGTTTTCTTCCACACTTAAACCCTAGGCTTTTAACTGCAGCACCTCTGGTGTAAGCACAGCAATGAAGGCTTGGTTCCTTGCTGATCCAAACATCACTAGGCAGGCATGGCTCTTGGCTTTAGGCCTTGCAGGAATCTTAGAACAATAACATTGGCTGGCCCACAGACACAGATCTTCACAGCATGGTACATAGTCAAGAACTAAGCCAGCCCCTCTTGGGAATCTATCTTTATTACCTCTGGTTCAGAGTGACATCACCGCCTTGCTAGGTCAACACTGCACCAGTTCTGATTGGTCCTTGCACAGGAGGGGAATGGTTAGTTTTTTTTTCTTTCAAAGTTCCCACCTCTTACTTAGAAAGTGCAGTTTTAAACATAAAATTACTCTTTTCATGTCTTTTGAATGCAATAACACACAGTTTTCAAACAAACATTTTTGGATTTTACATAAAATCTGAAGTCTTTAGCCATCAAACACAACATACTCATCTTCATTATAAAATTTATAATTCAGAAAGTCTTTTATAGAATCTGCTTTCTTGCAGATTTCAGAAAAATACTTATATGTGCTTGATGTTTACTGCAGAGCAAAATGAGATATTGTTCTTCCAGATAGCATGTTGGGAAGTTACTCAAAAGACAAAGAAGCTTTTTCCAGTATTGGGTTCTTTGTTCTTGAGCTGGACATGTGGCACATAACTCATTATTTTGACAGCTCTTTCTCCAAAAGATGTTAAAGCACAATTCTTGGAAGTGGCATAACTTTAGTCTTTTGCTAGGCAAGTTGATAAAAGTTACATTTTTGAATGTCTCATGCTGTGCCTTTTCATGAGAGTACCAATATTAATAGGTTATTTCTGGCAGTATTGGCATAAAACATTTTGGTGAATAGTTCCTTCCCCAGAACTCCTACATTAACACATTTTTGGTCTTTAGGAGGAAGCACACAAGCTCCCAAACGCTGTTTCCATTCACTCTGTGGGAATTTTACTTTTGATGCAAAATAGATAATCAAATAACTCACCATTTCTTCAAATCATATGTCCCAATTTTAGCCAGGCAACAGGTCAAGACAGTTTGATTTCCATGTGTAAATTTCCTGTTCACAGCATTTTGCATTTTTTAGTCACAGCCAAAAATATTTCTTTTATACTGAAATATAGAGCAGTTTACTTCAGGCACTTGTGTGGTACCAGCTTCAAGCTGATACAGAGAGATCACCTGCAATTTGTCAATTGTTAAGTTTCCATGGTAATTACCTTTTAACTGGAGCTCAAAACTGAAAGTTAAGTTTGTAGAAGATCTGTCAAGGGGCCAGTTCAAGGATATATTCCTGCCTTAAATGGCGAGTCAGATGCTATGTCCCTTTTTATTTAGGCAGGATGAACTGGAAATGAATTTTAAAACTAGGCATTTTTTTAGTCTCATGTAAGCAGTTCTTTTTTTTTTGCTTGGAGAGCTCATGTAGACAAGAATGGTGACCAGATGCCTTAGAATGACCTCCATTTACCCTAATTAATAATTAAGCATTTATCAAGGATATAAAATAGTAGTAATTATAAAATAATACAAAATAATGAAATTATGATAAAATATTTGTTGTAACTTAAGTTTTGTTCCTACAGTGGTCCTGCAGCCCTTTTGCCTCGAGATGCTCCATGCGCCTCTCCTTCAGTAGTGTCTCCACTAACTTTCCCACCACTGATGTGAGACTGACTGTCCTGTAGTTGCTAGCATCCTACTTACTGTTGCTTTTGTGCAGAGGGACCACATCAGCTATCATCCAGTCCTCTGGAACATGCTCCATTTCCAATGAGGTGCTAAAAAGCACTGACGGGGGGAAGCCAGCACTGTGCTCAGTTCCTTTAGGATCCTTGGATGAATCCCATCCAGCCCCATCATATTAATCTCCTTTAAGGCTTCCAGTTCCTTTCAGACCCTCTCCACTGAGAAAGGACTTGCAGCATTCTTACTGGCACAAGAAGTTCAGTTTTTCTGTGAAGCATCCAGATTGCTAACATAAAATATATGTTTTCCTAACTAACTGAAGTAAGACTAAGGCCATGCTGTTTGACTCCAAACCCAAACTTCGTTTGGGCACCCCTTAACTCTTCCTTTCCTTCACTGATGATTCCCTCCTGGAGCATGTCATCAGTTTTAAATACTTAGGAGTCACACTTGACTCATCACAGGATTACTCTAGTCATATTATAACAGTTTGTAAGTCTGTCAGCTTTAAACTGAGCATGTCCCATAAGGTTAAACATTGCCTGTCCACAATGCATGCCTAGCCAATGCACAAGGATTGCTGCTGTCAAGTCTCATCTATGGCATGCTGGCCTACCTTGGTACCATAAAACCTACCTATCCAAGTGGGATGTGGCATACAACATCTGTTGCTTTGCCGTAGCCACCCCATTAATTTAAAACAATTGTATCTATGTGCTAATTTGTGCTTCATGGCAGTGTTAGAGTCATTGGGAGGCATACAAGACATAGCTGTCAGATTTCACATTTTGACCACCTAATTCCAAGTGTTTGATGCATTATACACATTGTCATTCTGCCATACACTGTTTTTGTCTTTGCAGTATTTGAAAATCCCTCACCCCATTTTTCCACAGTGTGTATTTATGGTTATTTCTAATCAGTTTATTTACATGATCTAGTGGGCTATTTTCTTCCAATAGCCTATTAACCTGTTTTGCCCACAGTAGTGTTCACCTTTTTTCTAGAGGAAGGCGCCTATCCATATCATTATATACAATGTATCAATGTGTATTATAATCACATAACAAAGAAAATGTTGCTATCCTATTATAAACAGTGCTACTCTACTTAGTTCAGTTTTTACTTAGTAGTATATTGTGGGTATGGTAGGAAGCCCACCTAATCTTAGCTGCTATACTGTATAATTGCCATTCACCAAAAGCTCTACCCCAAACGTGATGCATTGTAGAGGAACAAAGTGAGTATCACACTTTCTGTCTGCCAAGAGATCGTTTTAAAGATGGTTCTCCCTATTTTTGATTGTGGTGACCTATAGTCTATAGCGGAGCTCCAAAATTCCCTCTTGCCAGACTTGACCCCTTCTTCCAATCTTTTTTGTCATTTTGCTTTAGATTGTCACCCTCTTACCCACCATTGCACACTCCTACTCTGCCCTTCCCCTTCCCTTTATTGATGCCAGGCACCTTTCCCATTGTGCCTCCTTTGTATCTAAATTCTGGATTGGTTTGGTTGTCTTCCCTCCTACATTACATCCCTCTTATCATCTCCCTCATCTTCCTACTACCTTCTCTGCAATAATACTTCCCAGTCTCGCTCTATTCCTTCTAGAAAACCTACTGTTGGTCAATCTGCTTTCTCATACGACTTTCCTAAACTCTGGTCCTCCCTTCCCCTGTCAATCCACTCTGCTTCTTCTGCTTTCTCCTTTAAAATAACTTCTTCATGACTTTTCTTCTCCTACCTGCACCTGTCCAAGACCCTCTTCCTTCCTCTACCCTCCTACCACTAGTTTTGCCCTGGCAGTCTGTTCCCCCATTACATGTTTCACTGTTCTGTACTTGGAATAGTAGTTTCCCTTGCCTAACTTATCTCAATTTTATCCACTACACATATCTGTTATACTGATTTGCCTTCAATCATTTATTTTGATTATGCACTTTTCATATATTTCACTGTACTTGCTGTATATATAACTTACCACAACTCTTCATCCCCAGAACGTACCTGGAAATGAACTGTTAACAGCTCAGTATGTCTTTCTGGGTGAAACTTTTGAAATAAATAAATAAATGCCATTATTAATATCTTTCTCTCAAGTGTAATTTTCTAAAACCATATGAAAACTTCTACAGTTGCCCCCTCCTCAGTATTAAACATGACAAAGGGACATGTGTGGTCTCACATGCTTGTGTACTGTAACATCTGCAATACAGTATATACAATTTTGTTGTTGGTCCAATAAAAGGTATTACTATATGCAACAAATCCAGCTGTTCAGATCTAGACTAACACAGTTGTAAATACTTTCTCTCATCCACAGTCCCAATTTTGTGTTCAACTGTTGTCCAGTTGTCAAGTATAAACCATTGCATTAAGTTATGGTTATAACTCTAACTTCAACCAGCCTATAAATGAGTGGAATTTCTGTCACATAGAAAATCAATGTACCAATTGTAATAAGGGCACCAAATAAGGTATGCTAATTGCAAAATAATTATGTATTAAAATATAATATACTGTGTACGTACCTGAATTTAAACCATTTATCCTTTTCTTGCTTAGTGACTGCACATTCATTATATCACTGTGCTGCAGGTATGGGAATTACAATTCTTGTGGAGTAGAGGCTAAGTCACAACCTGAAAAACAGATGGCTGGAGATCTAATCACACCAGGCAATTTACCTTACAATAATAATAATAATAAAACTTTATTTTTAAGGCGCTTTCCTAAAACCAAGGCGCCGAACATGGTTGACATATCATACACTACAAATTCTTTAAAATATATAAAAAAAACATAAAATCACAATAATCAAACTGACTTCAATCAGCAAATGCTATGTGTCCATAAATAAGTTTTTAAGGCCTGTTTAAATCCCTCCAAGGTCCTGCACTCAAGTAACTGATGGGGTAGAGTATTCCAGAGCGTGGGAGCAGCGAACATAAAAGATCTAGCCCCAGCAGATCTCAAACACACCCTTGGTATCTTTAGCAACCCCTCGTCAGCTGAACAGAGCGATCACACAGGGTGGTAAGGAACCAGAAGCTCTTCAGATAATCCGGTCCCTGTCCATGTAGGGCTTTAAAAGTCAATAGAATGACTTTAAAGGTAATCCGCCACCATATCAGCAGCCAGTGCAAATTGTTGTTCTTAGATAAATTTACATCTCATATAATTTACTATTTCAACTCCACACCACCATGAATTGCCACTAAAGTGAGTTTCCATCTGACAAAAAAAAATTGAAAAACATTTTGAAATCCCTGCAAGGATTTGGACTGCTGATGCTTTGCCTACTAAGTAAACACATTCAGTGTGCCACTGAGCTGCAGGTGACTGAACTGCAGTTCCTGTGGAGTACAGATACATCACAACCTGCAAAACAAGTGACTTTGGCTCTAATCATAGCTGGTGATTTGCCTTCACAAATTGTAGTTCTTAGCTAAATGTACATCTTATATGATATATTTTTCTAATGCCACACCACTATGAATTACCACTCAAGTGAGTTTTCATCTTACAAAAATATTGAAACAAATGTTTAAGTCCCTTCAAGGATCTGAAACACTGATCTGTGCCTGCTAAGCAAACACACATGCAGTGTTCCACTGAGCTGCAGGTAAGTGAGGTGCATTCCAATGGTGTAGAGGCTATGTCACAATCTGTAAAATAGGCAACTAAGGGCCAGATATTCAAAACTTTGCTTGGGGCTAAATTAGCACTGCCCAGCGGGCAATCTTTTAGCCCGAGACAAAGCAAGCCATATTCAGAGAATAGCCCAGGGCAAACAGCTTCTGAATATAGCATGGGAATGAGGCCGGGCAAACTGGGCTGGGAGTTCAGGGCAAACTTAGCCCTGGAATAAGACAGCTCTGAATATGGCAACCAGGAAGTGCAAACCACAACAGCAACACAGTGTACAGTGATGTGAAGGTAGGTAGAGGTGAACTATGTGGCCAATGTGTGTGCCAGAAAATGCGTGGACCCAGTATAGCTGCAGGCAGCAGTGTATGTGAAAGTACAGTGTGCAAAACTGTAAAATATTCCCCGAACTGTTTGTGGAGCGCTAACACATTTGCATGGGTTTAGCGCAGGGCTAAACCATTGGCCTGGTGCAAACACGTTTGTTCAGCGCTAAACTTTGCCATATTCAAAAGTGACATGCAAATGAACCTACTTAGGCAGTCTCTGAGCAAACATCTAGATTAGCACCTCATTATGCCCTGATTTGCATGCAGTTTGCACCAGGCTAATGGTTTAGCCCTGTGCTAAACCTGCACAAGTGTGTTAACACTGTGCAAACAGTTTGAGGGAATATTATACAGTTCTGAACACTCTACCTTTCACATGCGCTGCCTGCATCTGTACTAGGACAACACAGCATAGTCACAGATGGTGGTGGTGCTGCATGCAACTGTCACACTGTAGATCATGCTACAGTGCACAGCAGACATTGCAGTAGTAAGGGCCAGTAGTGTGTGGACACAGCAATGCCTATGGTGTGTAGGGCAGTGATGATGACTGCACTATACACAGTGAGAGGCTCAACCTGCAGGTGTTTACTGACAGTGGACATTACTGTTACACTGTTGTGTGACCAACAGATGCTGCACCTCTGGCATGGGATGCTCACAGTGACATATACATGTCCGGCTTTGTGTGCTGTGGCAGTTGTACAGCTGTGCAGTATGTGGCCAGGGGGGCATAAAATTATCAGAAAGGCACACTAGTGTTGGGGTATTCCCAATACTGGCCCATGTGCACTGCATGATGTGTCCCAGCCTTGTGGCCACACCTGATCTGTGGCACAGCCTGACCACCCATACACTCTCCCCTCAACATCCTCCATGCCCACAGTGCTGCATGTGTGTGCTGGCCTCTGTTGGTGTCCACAGAAGAGTGGTCTACAGGTGTGTGCTATACAGTCATACTGCAATGCTGTCCACTGGTGGCAGGGTCACCACTTACTGCCTGGCATGGCTGGGACTGGTGACAGATGATGGCATCATTGTGGTGCCATCAGTTAGCAGCATGTTTCCTCTATGTTTGGCTCTCTTTATGTGTTATATTTATTTGTTAGGGTCACGCAAAGCCACACAAAAGCCACGCAAACACCACGCAAAGCTGATTGCTCAGGGTTAAGACAAGCTTTTCCTGGGCCGTAATGTGCACCGCGCTAAGTGTCGTGCTAAGTCACGCAAAACCACTTAATGCGGCGCTAGTCGCTGAATATAGCATTGCGCCTGTATTCAGGTCAGTTTGCCCCTTGCATACATTATGATTTTGCCCGGTGCTAATGCAGTTTGCCTGTGCTATTTGGCCTTTTGAATATAGCAGACCCACGCTAATCCGGCACTAAACCTGCGCAAACAGTTTTTGGCCGGTGCAAAGTTTTGAATATCTGGCCTTAGGGATCTAATCCCAGCAGGCAATTTTCCTTCACAAATTGTTGTTCTTACCTAAATAATATAATTTACTAGTCCAACTCCACACCACCATGAATCACCACACAAGTTAAGTTTCCATGTAAAAAAAAATGTTTATGTTCCTACCAGGATTTGGAGGGGAGATGAAGGGCTGGAAGTATGCATTAAGTATGCATGGCAGTTAGGTAGCAACCACTTGCTGTTGCACCTTCTTTCATGGAGGAATGTTTGGGAGGAACGCCAATCAGTTTAAAATGATTTCCTTTTTTTTCTTTGTTAAACAATGGTCTTTGCTGTAATGGTAAAATGGCAGTGTTGGCAGGTTTGACAATGCTACAAGTTCTCATCTATTGTGGTAGACAGGTTACTGCCCTCATTATAAAGGTAGACATGCATAGCCTACAAAACAGGGTACTAAATGAGAAAAAAGACCAAGGTAGAAAGGTCAGTGGGGATGCGCTACAGAAGGTAAAGCCATCAAAAAATGGAGAGCAATGAGTACCAATGCCCGTAGTCTGGGTAACAAGCTCCTGAATTAGTGGCCTTGATGGAGGAGGAAGATCTGGATATTGTGGCAGTCACAGAAACATGGTACACACAGAACCATGACTGGGATGTAAACATACCAGGATACACTATCTATAGGAGGGACAGGGAGGGTAAAAGGGGAGGAGGAGTAGCTCTCTACATAAGAGAAGAAATCAAAGCAACAGAACAAAAGGGTAAACAGGGAGGAGAAGAAGCACTGTGGGTCAATTTGGAGGCAAGCAATGGCACCACAATCCGCACAGGGGTTGTATATAGACCCCCCCTCTCAGGGGAGGAAATGGACAAGGAAATGATAGAATTATACTTGAATGGCAGATAAAGGGGAGATATTGCTGATGGGTGATCTGAATATGCCAGATGTTAACTGGAGTGCAGTTGCAGCAGCCACTTCTAAGAGTGGGGTTATTCTAGATGCCCTACAGGGGGCATGCCTTAGACAACTAGTTTTGGAGCCCACTCGAGAGGGAGCAATCTTAGATCTGGTTCTCTCAAATGGAGATGAAGAGAGGATCACAGATGTAGAAGTGGGTAGCCATCTGGGAACTAGCGACCATCGAACAGTATGGTTCACAATAAACACAGCAATAGAGTCAAGCCATACAAAGACAAAGGTACTGGATTTTAGGAGGGCTGACTTTGCCAAAATGGGTGAGTGCCTAAGGAATGCACTAGCAAATGGGCAGGAAGGAGGGGTGGAAGAACAATGGGAATAATAAAACTGCCATCACAGAGGTAACAAACCTTTGTGTAAAGCAAATAAACAAAATGAAACGAGGTAAGAAACCACTATGGTTCTCAAAGGAAGTGGCAGTGAAGGTTCAAGAGAAAAAGAAAGCATTCAGGAAGTACAAGGAATCACAGAAGGAACAGGATAGAGAACTGTACCAGTTAAAGCAAAAGGAAGCTGGAAAGGCAGTCAGAACAGCAAAGGCCCAAACCGAGGAAAAGATAGCCAAATCAGTTAAAGGGGATAAAACCTTTTATAGGTACATCAGGAGCGAAGGAAGACCAAGGGAGGGATAGTGAGGCTTAATAAAGGGAGGGAGGGTGGGCAGAGGGTGACTGTGAAAGGCAGAGATACTAAACAAATATTTTGCTCAGTATTTACAAGGAAGAAGGGAAGGTACCTAAAACAAACAGTAGAAACACTCTGGTTGCAGAGGTTGATGCCAGCCCATTTACAGAGGAAAGGTTCTGAAAAGAGCTCTTGAAGCTGAGGGTGGACAAAGCGATGGGGCCTGATGGGATTCATCCCAGAATTCTAAAAGAACTAAGGTAGAACTAGTGACACCACTGACTACCCTCTTTAACAAATCATGGGAGGATGGGGTGGTACCTGAGGACTGGAGGAGGGCAGATGTGATTCCCCTTCACAAAAGTGGGAGCAAGGCAGAAGCAGGAAACTACAGACCTGTTAGTTTAACCTCAGTGGTAGGAAAATGATGGAATCACTTCTGAAGGAAAGAATTGTTGAGTATCTAGAGGCCAGAGGCACAGGACCCAAGGCAGCATGGATTCACAGCGGGAAGGTCATGCCAGACAAATCTGATAGATTTCTTTGACTGGGTGACCAAAGTAGTTGATCAGGAGGGGCTGTGACATGGCCTACCTAGACTTTAGCAAGGCATTTGACACAGTCCCACACAAAGATTAATATAAAGTTAATGAGCCTGGGAGTGGGTCCCAAGATGACAGCCTGGGTAAAGAATTGGCTGGAGAATAGGACACAGAGAGTAATAGTAAATGGAGTCCACTCTGAAAAAAGGGGTTAGTGGGGTGTCATAGGTTCAGTATTAGACCCGATCCTCTTCAATGTCTTTATAAGCAACATTGCAGAGGGACTGAAGAAAAGTATGTCTCTTTGCAGATGACACAAAGATCTGCAACAGAGTTGATGCACAAGGTGGGGTGGAAAGGATGAGAAGGGACTTTGCAAGGTTAGAGGAATGGTCAAATGTATGGCAGCTTAGATTCAATGCTAAGAAGTGCAAGGTAATGCACCTTAGAAACAAAAACCCAGGGAAGAGTACATGGGGTGAGATACTAACAACAACAAAAATGGAAAGGGACCTGGGGTAGTCATATCAGATGACCTAAAGGTGGGCAAGCAATGTGAGAGGACAGCAAGGAGGGCTGGGGAATACTGAGATGCATAGGAGAGGCATCACCAGTAGAAAACAAAGTTAATATCCCTCTGTACAGACAGCTGGTGAGACCACATCTGGAGTATCATGCAGTTCTGGAGACCCAATCTGCAAGAGACATAGACAGGATGGAAGCTGTCGAGAGGAGGGGAACTAAAATGGTGCAAGGTCTGCACCAGAAGACATATTAAGAGAGACTTAGGAGCTTAATATGTATAGCCTTGAGAAAGGAGGAGAGGGGACATGATAGAAACTTTCAAGTACCTCAAGGGACTCAACAAAGTCCAAGAGGGTAGCATCTTTCAAAAAGAGTGTGCAAGAACAAGGGGCACAATTTGAAGATAGAAGGGGGCGTCAGAGGTAATTTACAAGTATTTTTCACAGAGAGGGTTGTGGATGTGTGGAACGGCCTTCCAGAGGAGGTTGTGGAGTCAAAAACAGTGGTGGAATTCAAGCATGCATGGGACAGTCATAAGGCAATTGTAGGGGGTGGGGATAGGAAGAAGTAGGCTACTGGTTAACTAGGATCTGCAACTTATCCATCAGGTAGGGAAATGGGCAGACTGGGTGGGCCAAGCGGTCCTTATCTGTCGTCAAATACTGTGTTTCTATGTTTCTAGCCATAGCACGTTAGAGAGTACAGTAAGGCATACCGGTTATAACATGAGTGTTATGACTGGCATAAGCAAGGAAAAAAGCTGGCAAAGAACTACAAAAGAAGTTTAGCTCTCCCTATCTAGGAAGTTCATATACTACAGAGAAAAGTACAGTCAGTTGCTAAAAACTCCAAAGACCTGCCATCTCTGCAATCTTTAGTCATATGGTTCCATAACCTCCACCCCCCCCCCCCGCCATATTGCAGCTAATGTGCTGGAGTTGAGATGGATAAGGACATTGGTCTGAAAAATGCCCTGAGGTTCAGATACCAACGACGTAGTAAAACCTGCTTTAAAGCTTCACAAAGCAATAGGAACAGGTAGTCATAACAGTTACAGATCAGAAGATGATAACACAGAATGCTGCATTTCCTGTCTTGGTCTCACCAGCAGCATTTCAAGGGCAGTAACAAACTTTTGATTTTATTTTTGAGTAACACTGTATACCTAAATAAAGTCTTTGCTTGAAATATGGCCCATGTTTGACTGAACTCTGTAAGAAAATGTGTCTCCCTTGTGTAGAAGAAACAGGGGCAGTCCATTTGCTTTGAAAGTACAGTGTTAGTGCTGAAATCAGGTCTAAAATAAGAGTATGCTGTGGGCAAGTTAAGGGAAGACTCTTAACTTCCTTTTGAGCGGAAATAAAAAAGTATCGATCATATTTTCAAGACAAATTTAAAAGAAGAATAAGTGGAAGAATAACTGTTTTGCCCAGGGGACCCCCCCCCCAGCTGACAATCTGAGCAGGACATTTGGGGGTATTAAAGTAGAATAAAAAACTAAACAGCATATATTTAATCTGCGCAAGCATGTATTATTTTGTTAACAACTAATAATTTGAGACAAAAAGCAGTAAATACTGGAGGCTTCATACATCAATGCAGATCACCCATTCTAAATTTGAACAAACATTTGTCAATGCCGAATGTTTGCTTGCTGCCATTGGCATTGGTAGTGCAGGAGTTAGAGAGATGCATAATAGGAATGGCAGTGAAGTATTAAAGTAACGCCAACCCCCACCCTGCAGTGACTGACAGGCGTTAGGGGTGTGCCTTTGGGTCATCTGCCATAACACTCACACCATTCCACCTCACCCCACCCTGCAGATTCTGACAAGTGTCGCAGTGTGCCTTGAGGTCTTTGGCCCTTACACTCACCCCATTCCATAAGGAAATAAGCTGAGATGGGTACAGTATAGGAGAATGGGGTGAACATTAGGGTTGAAGACCCCAAGGCACACCTCTATGCCTATCAGTGGCTACAGGGTGGGGGGTGGAATGGGGAGAGCATTATGGCTGACGACCCCAAGTTACACTGCTGACACCTGTCAGTCCGTACAGGGAGGGTGTTATGGTTGGAAACCCTAACACCCAGGGAATTTGTTAGTATTTTGGCTCCAAATTTTCAACATGGGCTCTTTGGGACCCCACCTCATGAAAAGTGGTAGTATCATTTTGTTACTGAATCTCAAAAGGTGATTTCACACAGTGAGTGTGCCATTCAGCGCCACAGGTGTGAAAACACATTTCAGGCAGGATGTGAAAAAATGACAGCCATACTGTTTATGAGGAGGTGTGAAGAAATGGCAATGTTGAAAATCTAGAGTGAAAATATGAAAAAGTGGTGAAGTTATGAGTGTGTGTAGAAACTGTGCAACAGACACTTGTAACGCAGTCACGTTTTGGAATGTTTTCACCAAATCTTCAACATGGCCTTTTTGGGACCTCCCCTCATGAACAGTGCCACTGGGATTTCATTATTCTGTCCCGAAAGTTGATTTTGCACAGCAACCGTGCCATTCTGTGCCATAGGTGCAAAAACACATTTTGTGAATGATGTGAAAAGTGACAGCTGTACTGTTCATAATGGGGTGTGAAAAATGGCAATGTTAGAAATTTGGAGTGACAATATTAAAAATGGACGAAGTTATGAGCGTGCGTAGAAACTGCACAACAGACGCTCATAATTCAGTCATTTTCTGGAGTTTTTTCACCAAATTTGCAACAAGGGCTTTTTGGGACCACACCACATGAACAGTGGTACTGTTGTTTCATAGAAACATAGAAACATAGACTTTGACAGCAGAGAAGTACTTCTTGGCCCACCTTTTCTGCTCATTTCCCTACCTACTGGATAAGCTACAGATCCTAGTTAACCAACAGCCTATTTCTTCCTAACCCCCCACAAGAATTGCATTATGTCTGTCCCATGCATTCTTGAATTCTCCCACAGTTTTAGACCCCACAACCTCCTCAGGAAGGCAGTTCCATGTGTCCACCACCCTCTCCGTTAAAAAATACTTCCTCACTTTGCCCCTGAGGCATTCCCCCTCTATCTTCAAATTGTGTCTCCTTGTTCTTGCACATCTCTTTTTCTGAAAGATGCTACCCTCTTAGACTTTGTTGATTCCATTGAGGTACTTAAAAGTTTCCATCATGTCCCCTCTCCCTCCTTTCCTCAAGGATATACATATTAGCTCCTTTAGTCTCCCTCGTTTGGCTTCTGTTGCAGACCCTGCACAATTTTAGTTGCCCTCCTCTGACTGGCTCCATCCTGTCTATGTCCTTGTGGAGATGGTGTTCCAGAACTGGACGCAGTACTCAGATGGGGTCTCACCAACTGTCTGTACAGAGGGATAACAACTTCCTGTTTTCTGCTGCTGATGCCTCTCCTATACATCCCAGTATCTCCCAGCCCTCCATACTGCCTTCTCCATTTGCTTGCTAATCTTAAGGTCATCTGATATGATTACCCCAGGTCCCTTTCCTTTATGTTCGCTCATGACATGCGAAGGAATGTTTTGGGAGAGTAGCACACTTGGAGGTGTGCCTCTCCCACCCAATGCACTGCTCCCTTGAGCAGGCGTGGCGGTCCTGCACCAATGGGTGCAGGAGCTCAGTATGACAGCGGTGTTCCTCTGCTTCAAAGGAAAGCGCCGCTGCCATACTGAGTGCCGCCCCCCCCAAAGCTTTGGTGCCATGCTGGGAGCCCACCCCAGCATAACAAATGTTGTTTGCCGATGGGGGTGCCCAATCCCCCGTCAGCTTCACGGCTCCCCCCCAAGCCATCCTGTTGCCATGCTGGGAGCCCACCCCAGCATGGCAAACGGTCGTTTACTTTGCCGACGGGGGTGCCCAATTCCCTGTCGGCTCCTCACCCTCCCGCGCATAGTTTGCCAACGGGGGTGCCCAATTTTCCGTCGGCTTCTTACCCCCCCAGCCATCTTCTGCCATGCTGGGAGCCCACCCCAGCATGGCAAACGTCCCACGTCATCTTTTTATTTTCAACCTGTAAAACAAAACGGTCCCGCTGGCGCATCTCCCAGCCCCTCCCACAACCCACACCCACCCACTGCGCACCCAGCCTCCCACACACCCTTCACTCCATACTACTCTCGTACTGGCGCATGATCTTCGTGGACCAGGAACACATCTGCATTCTTCAAAGCCGACCGCGAACTGAGGAAATGCCGTAAACTGTATAATGGGCTACATGGGGGGTTCAACTTTATTGCATATCTCAGTTATTTTTGGATTTTTGCACCAAATTTCAACATGGGGTTTTGGGACCCTTCTCATGAAAGATGTCACTGTCATGGCGTTATTGGCCGAAGGGTGATTTCGCAGTCACTGCGCAGTCACTGCGCGAAATCACCCTTCGTGCCTGAATAACGCCATGACAGTGACATCATTCATGAGAAGGGGTCCCAAAAACCCCATGTTGAAAATTTGGTGCAAAATTCCAAAACTACTGTTTTATTTAGCGAAGTGCTAGTGTAGTTCCTACACAGGCTCGTAACTTTAATTTTCAATATTTCCACCCAGATTTTCAACATTGCCATTTTACCACACTTCCTTATGAGCAGTACAGCTGTCATTTTTCACATCCTACCCAAAATGTGTTTCCGCCTATGTAGCACACAATGGAGGTAGCAACAAGGTCATGCTGACAATTTATTGTGCAAATACCAGCAATCTCACAGGGCATTAGGGTACAGCACCATACATACCAAACACCACTGCAAATACCTGCAAGCAAACGTTCGGCATTGACAAATGCTTGTTGTTGTTGTTACTACCCCCCATTGTGTACTCTTCCCCTGGGTTTTTGTTTCCCAGATGCATTACTTTGCACTTCTTTGCATTGAATCCAAGCTGCCATACTTCTGACCATTCCTCCAACCTTGCCAAGTCCCTTCTCATCCTTTCCACCCCCTTGTATATCAACCCTGTTGCAGATCTTTGTGTCATCTGCAAAGAGGCATACTTTTCCTTCCAGTCCCTCTGCAATGTCACTTATAAAGACATTAAAAAAGACTGGACCCAGTACTGAACCCTGCGGTACCCCACTAGTAACCCCCCTTTCTTCAGAGTGGACTCCATTTACTATTATCTTCTATGTCCTGTTGTCCAGCCAATGTTTTACCCAGGCTACCACCCTGGGACCCACTCCCAGGCTGGCTAATTTGTTTATTAATCTTTTGTGTGGGACTGTGTCAAATGCCTTGATAATGTCTAGGTAGGCCATGTCCACAGCCCCTCCCTGGTCTGCTACTTTGGTCACCCAGTCAAAGAAATTGATTAGATTCATCTGGCATGACCTTCCCACTTTGAATCCATGCTGCCTTGGGTCCTCTGCCCCACTGGCCTCTAGGTACTCAACAATTCTTTCCTTCAGAAGTGATTCCATCATTTTCCCTACCACAGAGGTCAAACTGACAGGTCTGTAGTTTCCTGCCTCTGTCTTGCTCCCACTTTTGTGAAGGGGAATCACATCTACCCTACTCCAGTCCTCAGGTACAACACCATCCTCCCATGATTTGTTAAAAAGGTTAGTCAGTGGTGTCACTAGTTCTCCCCTTAATTCTTTTAGAATTCTGGGGTGAATCCCGTTAGGCCCCATTGCATTGTCCACCTTCAGTTTTAGGAGTTCTTTCGGAAGCCTTTCTTCTGTGAAAGGACTGGTATCGACCCCCTATCCAGGGTGCTTCTATTGATTGGATTAGGTACCTCCCCCTCCTCTTCTTTTGTGAATACTGAGCAGAAGTATTCATTTAGTATCCCTGCTTTTTCACTGTCCCTCTCTGCCCCCTACTGTCCCCTTTATTCAGCCTCACCATCCCTCCCTTTGTCTTTCTATGCTCCCTAATGTACCTATAAAAGGTTTTATCCCCCTTCTTAACCGAGTTGGCACTGTTGTTTCGTTAATTGGTCTCAAAAGGTGATTCCACGCAGCGATCACGAAATCACCTTTTGGGACCAAGAAACTAAATGACAATGACAGTGTTCATGAGATGGGGTCTCAAGAACCCTATGTTGTAAATTTGGGACCAAAACTCCCAAAATTGGCTGAGATATCAACCTAAGTTGAAAAACATCCATTGACTGCCATTATAGGGCTTACCGTCATTTCTTCAGTTCCCGGTTGGTCTTTGAAGAGTGTAGACGTGTTCCCGGTCCACAGAAGATTGCTGCTCCTGACTTCTGGAGGTAAGTATGGGTGAGGGGAGTGCAGGGAAGTGGGGTGCATAGAGGAAGGGTGCAGGTTGGAGGAGGCGGCTGGCATAAATGAAGAGGGACAATTTTCTTTTTTTTTCAGGTTTAAAAATAAAAAATACGTTGTGGGACTGTTTTCCTTTTTACAGGTGAAATATTAACAAAATGAATTTCAGCACACTGGAGTGGGCTCCCAATATGTCAGAGTACTGGAGAGGGGGATCAATGCTGACCCGGGGAATGGGCACCCCGAGCTTGGCTGAGAACATAGGGGCATGGTGGGGCGGTGCATCCAACACCAGGAGTGGGCATCCTATTGTCAGACACATCAAATAACTATTTTATCGCACACGGGGGTGGGATCCCAATATGCCACATTAATTGGGGAAGGGGGGATACATGCTGATATGGGCAGGGGTGTAGCCAGGAATTTTGAATTTGTACACAAAGCTGCCACACTGCTACCCCCGTGTTCAGCCACCCCATTCACCACCACCCCCGACACGAGTGTGATTTGGTCTGTGCCATATACTCTAAATACAGAATGTAAGATAATGAATGTACTCACATTTCCACACAAAAAGGTCTTTCAATCACCAACAATGTCAAACAAACAGACTGGCTGTTGGTTACAGTGTTGCATTGTGACAAGCCTCTTTACCACATCCAGGTAGCAAGTCCCACAGAGGTCCATTCACACCAGTCTCTGTGCTGATACACTTAGTTCACTCACTCAACCCTGGGACCCACTCATCTTCCCTTCCCAGATTTTTCCTTTTACATTCAAATTGTTAGGTTTCAGGGTGTACTGCCTCTCTCCATGCCAAAAAATACACTCACAAGCCCAGGGGTCGAAATTAGCACCAGCCCAGTAGCCAAATGCTGGCAGATTTTATATCTGGTTAGTAAGATTTTCCTTTAACTAGATCTGTGGGCTTGTGCTGGAGAAGATAATTCAGTATTTAAACCAGCTATACCAGTGGAAACATCTGCTGGGCTAGTGGATTTTCCCAGTCAGTAGCCCTGCCGGCTAGTGGCTGAAAAATGTAATTTCTACCCCTGCAAGTCTTAAACCCAATGAAAGTTACTCTTAGCTGTATACTATAGTGGTGTGCACAGTCTGAATATTAGTTCCAGAACACCAGGAATAAGAGAGTCCATACAGCTAATGTCAATCATATTACATATATTGTATTTACACATATACTGCTATCACATCAGCTACTGTTGTGACAATGACCACAGCTTTTTAAACAGGACACTACAATGTCCAGAGCTTTTTAAACAGGACACCTATTATGCATCCAATTTCAATGCACTGCTGTTTCAATTTTGCAGAACCATTACCATTTAGTAAACTCAGCAGTTGAGGTTTGGTGACGTGGCCCAAGGCGCAAAAATAGACTGCCTACAGAATCATTTTAAAACCTACCATCTTCAAATAATAGCACAAAAATTAATCTCCGTTCGATCTTTTTGAACTTGTCACAAACTGACTATGGAAGTTATAGTTTGCCATCTTCATAAGGAGCCATAAGCCATACAACCAGATCTGTCTGAGACACAGTAAAAAGTAATTCATTTTGGAGTGGGGCATATTGGTCTTCCCCTGGTTCCTCACTTTTGGGTGGTGACCTTTTAGAAAACCCAAGCCCGATTAGAAAGACAGTTTAGGATTGAAATGGATGGGAAAAGGTATTTGATCTGTCTGCATTTAAAGTTAGCTTTTTTTAAGTCCAGGTTTAAAAAATAAATTAACAAATGCCCTAATCTAGCGGGGGGGGGTGAGAGCCACCATATCCCACAGGTGGCAAGAGGAACTATGAAGAAAAGGCATATGCCATCAGGCAAACACTGGCAAAACAGCTCACTATTAGCCTTCCAGCAGCCACATTCGCATTTCACACTAAAAGCTGTAAAAGTTAATTTTATGGCAGATCCTAAAAGTTAAAATCGGGGGGACCAAGCTTTAACCAGGCAGTAGCTACCAGACCTGTATGCAATTGCAAATAAAATAAACAACAAAATAAAACAAATAAATAATACCTGTTGTTACCCTGAACAATTTCAGCTACTTTGACTTGTTTTTTGATTGCTTGTTTATCTGGCTGCAAGATGGAGGTCCTCCAGTCTATCCACTTTTCCCTCTGTGAGTTTCTGATCCATGTGGGACTGGGTTGCGTTGAAAGTGGGTTCAATGCAACACAGACAATTTGTACATCTCTGGAGATATTTCAGCCAGATGTAAACCAAAACCAGCACTATCATTCATGGGTTCTAATCTGTTCTGAATGATTTATTTAAGGGGTAGTGTCCACAAATAAAGCCTGTTCAGTTGTTGTTCCCAGAGTGTCCCAAACTTTCAACTCAACCCCACACACACACACACACACACACACACACACACACACAGGTTGAAAAAAACTAACGTGAGAAAAAGCTGAAGAGGAGAGACTGGAGGACCTCTGTCTTGCAGCCAGATAAACAACCAACCCCAAAAAACCATGTCTGACTGCACTTCACCTCAACCTATGGAAAAGTTTACAAATACCCAAAATCAATGATGAAGCTTTGGCCATCCTCCATCCCCACCAAAACTGCATATACATGCCAGCTGCCTAGCTGAAGAATATATATTAAATTGCCTGTGTGTGACAGACTCTCGAAGAAAGACTATGAAGACAGGGATCCAGAGTAAAAGAAGTTCAAAGATGAATTTATTATAGCACAAATTAATTTTATTAGGAAATGTCGAACTTGAAGTTCACATCAGGGCTCACGAAGGAATCAGATCTGCTCTACTCTCCTCAGTCTGCTCTGCTGTATGAACTACTAACATGCAGGGCATGATGCTCTTTCCAACTGTCTTCCGTTCAGTTTCTGGGGTGCCAGGTGAGGGTCCGCTGCTGCAAGTTCTTCAAGTTCTGGTCACTCTACTGGCTGCTGCCACCATCGATGCTGCTCTGTCACAATCTGGGGTCATGGATGGTCATCCAAAAAGCTGCTGCTCCTGATGACTCTTCACTCTTCTTACTCCTCCAAATGCTGCTGCTGTCGCTACCGATTAACACCGGTCATCCTTGAAAACAACTACAGGAACAGAATGAGACCATAAAATTCATACCTTTTGTGCTGGATGTTCAAAGAGCCCATGGATCCACCTACACCTGCCTCAACCACCAGCATCCTGATGTCGGCAGGGGTTGGAGAACGGAAGGTATGTGTGGTGGGCAGCAGCAGTTGGAGGAGCCAATTTGTTGTCCAGCTGTGTGACTGGTTGGGAGGGAGGGGGGACTGCCACTGCAGTGATGAAACTGCCCTTGATTGTAGCAGCAGATTTCTTTAAAGTGTGGCGCTCGCTCTGAAACTGCCATCATCGGCAGCTTTATCATTAATTGGTGGTTAAGGGAAACGCCAATTAAAGTGTCTGCTGCATTGACCATAATACTGCCACACCTCTGCAATGTTTTACTACCTCAATATGCTTTTCTGTGCACTGTGCATGCCAGCAAACGTAAAAAAAGAGCTAAAGAGGCCCTTTTAAAGGTTAATTATGAAGAAGACCACTCTAAAAGACTACGGCCTATATTCATAAACATTACCTCCAACGTTAGCACCACTTTACTAACTGTTCCTACCTCAATTCAGAAATGCGTTACTGAACAATATGGATGATTGCCAAATCCAGCCAGTAAAGACAAAGTATAGTTATGCTAACACTGGAGTTACAGTTCACGAATATATGCCTAAACAAGTTACTAAATATCTTGTAAAAGAAAGACACAAAAACTGAGCAGCTCAAAAATTAGGAAGGGAATTCTTCAGCTGTGGCCAATCAAAAATATATGCTAAGAACAGGATCACAAAGGCTGCTTCATCTCAGTCCAGCTAACCTCAATTTACAACAGACAGATGATATTTGGCCAAAAATAACAGCTAAAATAGCACCTAAAAAACCAGCAGGAACAGAAAGCAAGATAAAAGAAGCTAAAACTAAGCACCTAGATGAGCAAATCACAGATAAAATGCTGAATATATATATATATATATATATATATATATATATATATATAGAGAGGAAAAAACACAGCAGCAAATCCCAAATATGGGGGAGGGAGACTTGTCAGCAAATAAAAAAAAAACAAACAGCAAAAACAATCGGGTGAAGATAGAAACCAAAGCCAAGAGAGTATGGATATTTCAGATGACAAAGTGGAGGCTCATGGCCAAGATGACTTACCATCTAGTCATAAACAAGATTTGAAGGAAAGGCTGGTGTCAGATGATATCCCCCCAAATGGGCTGTGCAGACCTTGGTGACACTTAATAACATATAAGAGAATATAAACAGAAAGAAATTCCAGAAAATGTTCAAAACATGAAGAAAGGAGTAGATGCCCTAGATGCCAAAGTTGATGACATGACAAAAAGAATAGTATGCCTTGAGAAGAGGAACTCAGAGTTAGAAGATAACATCAACCCAGCAAATTTAAATTGCAAAATCAACAGCTAGCTGCAAATCAAGATGATTAGGAGAAGAGAGCCTGAAGGAAAGAAAAACTTGAGGATTTTTGGTATCTTGGTGAACTGGGAAAGGGAATAATCACTAAAAAATGTTGTATTGGAGCTATTCAAAAATCTACTTAGCTCAGAATCAGGCACACCGATCTGAGACTGACAGGGTTCACTGGAATCTCGTCAAGTTATTGTGAAGTTAATAAAATGCAAGAACAAATGGAGAATAATAAAAACAATTTCACAGAACAGGAATTTGTTTTTTCATAGTCAGGGTATCAGCATTAGGAGCTTTGGAAGCATAGAAGGAAATTTGCAACTATGCAACAAACTTTGTGGTCAGGGAAAATCAAGTCAGTAGTAATCTTTCTGGTAAGGCTAAAAGTATTTCTAAATGGACAAATCCTGATTTACAAAAACTATACAGAAGCTAACAAATATCTAAAATATGTTTGCCAAGCTTTTTTTCAGAGGACTTAAAATGTTGTTGAAACATGCTGTGGGGAACAGGGCTGGGGGTGGTGGTGGATGGACTCAGATATGGGCTAAAATGAGAAATGTTACACTATACTTAGGCCCCGTCCACGCTACACTGTTCGGACCCCGTAACGGACAGAAACCGTTACAGCCGGGGAGCGGTACAATGTGTCCACACTGCAACAGTGACCGGTACGAGACTGGTACTGCCAGTCCAGACCTCAGGAACCGGGCGACCATTACCACGGCACCCAATCCCACAATGCAGCTTGCACTGCACTACCAGGGCCCGTTACCGCCGTCCACACTACTGCCGGTAACGTTACCGAGGCGGGACTGGTCTCATAACCGTTGTTGAAACCACCTCATATGTGGTTTCAACAACGGTTAAGAAAATGCCTTCTGTAACATTACAGGTGTAAATGCAAACCATTGTGGTAATAGTTTGGGCACTCTGTAATGTTACAGAGGTGTAGTGTGGACAGGGCCTAAGTGTCTGTCACTTTATTTGTGATATAGTGCATAGATGATTACCTTTTTGCCGTTCCTTTTCTGTTGGTTTCTTCTTCGTGTTTAATTTTGATGTAAGTATTCCTCTGGTGGCTGGAGGTGCAATAGTCTCCACTAGTGCAGACGCACCAAGTGAACGGGGTGTGATGCCAGATTGTATCCTTGGCATCTTTGGTGGTGGAGAGCATGTTGAGTGCAGTGGGGGAGTGGAAGGGGATTTGAAACACAAAACAAAAAAGGGGAAAGATGAATATAATAATACATTAATGGTTACACAATGGATTTGTTGGTATCCTATCAGGATACCAAAGCTGAGGATACTGACATTCATGGACCTGGCTTCGGTATCCTAACATTAGGGATGCCTGAAAGTGTTGCCCAGCAGTGAAATTGCATTTCCCTGGGTGAAATTGTATTTCACCAAGCGAAATACTAGATTACACCTATGGAACATGGTTCCACCTGGAGTAACCTTGTGAAGGTGGCAGAGTGAGGAGCTTCTCTGTGGCATGGAGCACTAATGTTCCTGCAGCTTGGCCAGCAAGCTTTCTGGGATAGGGGTCTTTGCACCCCCTGTAACCTAACTACCAACTCCAAGGTCTGCTCCCCCTCAGAGTTGGCTATATTAGTTAGGGGGTGTGGGGGTGAAGCCCCCCTGCATGGGGGGTGTGGGGGCCAAAGTCCCCCACATAACACAAGGATTCTGAAATTCGGTCTCCTGACCTCAGTGTAGTGTAGGTCGGGAGACCGAATTTCAGGATTCCATAATATATAGAAACATAGAATTTGATGGCAGATAAGGACCGCTTGGCCCACCCAGTCTGCCCATTTCCCTACCTGATGGATAAGTTGCAGATCCTAGTTAACCAGCAGCCTACTTCTTCCTACCCCCAACCCCTACAATTGCCTCATGACTGTCCCATGCATGATTGAATTCCACCACTGTTTTTGACTCCACAGCCTCCTCTGGAAGGCCGTTCCATACATCCACAACCCTCTCTGTGAAAAAATATTTCCTTAAATTACCTCTGAGCTGCCCCCCTTCTATCTTTAAATTGTGCCCCCTTGTTCTTGCACACCTCTTTTTGAAAGATGCTACCTCTTGGACTTTGTTGATTCCTTGAGGTACTTGAAAGTTTCTATCATGTCCCCTCTCCTCCTTTCCTCGAGGCTATACATATATAAGCTCCTTAAGTCTCTTAATATGTTTTCTGGTGCAGACCCTGCACCATTTTAGTTGCCCTCCTCTGGACAGCTTCCATCCTGTCTATGTCTTTGCGGAGATTGGGTCTCCAGAACTGCACGCAGTACTCCAGATGTGGTCTCACCAGCTGTCTGTACAGAGGGATAATAACTTGTTTTCTACTGGTGATGCCTCTCCCTATGCATCCCAGTATTCCCCAGCCCTCCTTGCTGCCCTCTCACATTGCTTGCCCACCTTTAGGTCATCTGATATGACTACCCCCAGGCCCCTTTCCATTTTTGTTGTTGTTAGTATCTCACCCCCCATTGTGTACTCTTCCCCTGGGTTTTTGTTTCCAAGGTGCATTACCTTGTTCTTCTTAGCATTGAATCTAATCTGCCATACATTTGACCATTCCTCTAACCTTGCCAAGTCCCTTCTCATCCTTTCCACCCCACCTTGTGCATCAACTCTGTTGCAGATCTTTGTGTCATCTGCAAAGAGATATACTTTTCCTTCCAGTCCCTCTGCAATGTCGCTTATAAAGACATTGAAGAGGACTGGTCCTAATACTGAACCCTGTGGTACCCCACTACTAACCCCCCTTTTTTCAGAGTGGACTCCATTTACTATTACCTCTGTGTCCTATTCTCCAGCCAATCCTTTACCCAGGCTGTCATCTTGGGACCCACTCCCAGGCTGGCTAACTTGTATATTAATCTTTGTGTGGGACTGTGTCAAATGCCTTGCTAAAGTCTAGGTAGGCCATGTCCACAGCCCCTCCCTGATCAACTACTTTGGTCACCCAGTCAAAGAAATCTATCAGATTTGTCTGGCATGACCTTCCCGCTGTGAATCCATGCTGCCTTGGGTCCTGTGCCCCTCTGGCCTCTAGATACTCAACAATTCTTTCCTTCAGAAGTGATTCCATCATTTTCCCTACCACTGAGGTTAAACTAACAGGTCTGTAGTTTCCTGCTTCTGCCTTGCTCCCACTTTTGTGAAGGGGAATCACATCTGCCCTTCTTCAGTCCTCAGGTACCACCCCATCCTCCCATGATTTGTTAAAGAGGGTAGTCAGTGGTGTCTCCTAGTTCTTTAGTTATTTTAGAATTCTGGGATGAATCCCATCAGGTCCCATTGCTTTGTCCACCTTCAGTTTTAAGAGCTCTTTCAGAACCCTTTCTTCTGTAATGGGTTGCATCAACTTCTGTATCCAGAGTGTTTCTACTGTTTGTTTTAGGTACCTCCCTTCCTTTGTAAATACTGAGCAAAAATATTTGTTTAGTATCTCTGCCTTTTCACAGTCACCCTCTGCCTACCCTCCTCCCCTTTATTAAGCCTCACTATCCCACCCTTGGTCTTCCTTCACCCCTGATGTACCTATAAAAGGTTTTATCCTTCTAACTGAGTTGGCTATCTTTTCCTCGGTTTGGGCCTTTGCTGTTCTGACTGCCTTCCAGCTTCCTTTTGCTTTAACTGATACAGTTCTCATCCTGTTCCTTCTGTGATTCCTTGTACTTCCTGAATGCTTTCTTTCTTTGAACCTTCACTGCCACTTCCTTTGAGAACCATAGTGGTTTCTTACCTCGTTTAATTTTGTTTATTTGCTTTACACAAAGGCTTGTTACCTCTGTGATGGCAGTTTTATTATTCCCCATTGTTCTTCCACCCTCCTTCCTGCCCATTTGCTAGTGCATTCCTTAGGCACTCACCCATTTTGGCAAAAGTCAGCCCTCCTAAAATCCAGTACTTTGTCTTTGTATGGCTTGACTCATTGCTGTGTTTATTGTGAACCATACTGTTCGATGGTCGCTAGTTTCCAGATGGCTACCCACTTCTACATCTGTGAACCTCTTCATCTCCATTTGAGAGAACCAGATCTAAGATTGCCCCTCTCGAGTGGCTCCAATACTAGTTGTCTGAGGCATGCCCCTGTAGGGCATCTAGAATAACCCCACTCTTAGAAGTGGCTGCTGCAACTGCACTCCAGTTAACATCTGGCATATTCAGATCACCCATCAGCAATATCTCCCTTTATCTGCCATTCTAAGTATACTTTCTATCATTTCCTTGTCCATTTCCTCCCCTGAGAGGGGTTCGTATACAACCCTGTGTGGATTGTGGTGCCATTGCCTGCCTCCAAATTGACCCACAGTGCTTCTTCTCCTCCCTGTTTACCCTTTTGTTCTGTTGCTTTGATTTCTTCTCTTATGAGAGCTACCCTCCTCCTCCCTTTTACCCTCCCTGTCCCTCCTGTAAATAGGTATCCTGGTATGTTTACATCCCAGTCATGGTTCTGTGTGTACCATGTTTCTGTGACTGCCACGATATCCAGATCTTCCTCCTCCATCAAGGCCACTAATTCAGGAAGCTTGTTACCCAGACTACGGGCATTGGTACTCATTGCTCTCCATTTTTTGATGGCTTTACCTTCTGTAGCGGCATCCCCCACTGACCTGTCTACCTTGGTCTTTTTCTCATTTAGTACCCTGTTTTGTAGGGGGAGGCTGGGATTTTCCTACTGCTTATCAGTTCCTCCCCCCTTGACTAGTTTAAAGACTTGCCAATGAAGCATTTAAACCGATTGCCCAAAAGTCTTGTTCCCTTCCTGGACAGATGCAGACCATCCTGCCAGTGTAGGCTGGTGTCCCTCCAGGTGGAACCCCAGTCCTCAATGAAGCCAAACCCCTGTGCTCCACACCATTTTTTCAACCATTTGTTAAACTGCATGGTGCAAAGTACTCTCGCCTCACCCATGCCATTGACAGACAGTACCTCTGAGAAGGATACTATGTGTGCTACTTGTCTTAAGCCCCTCCCCAACTCTACAAAGTCCTTCTGCACTGCTCTAATCTCATGATGAGCTAAGTCATTTGTCCCTAGGTGGACAATGATGTCCAGCTCAGACTCCTGTGCAACTGTTCTCGTGATTCTAAGGATGCGCTTCCTGTCCCTCCATGCCATGGCACCAGGCAGGCACCTTACTTCAGTTTTTCCTGCTCCCCCCAATTCTATCCCCCTAATATTTGAGTCCCCCACCAGGAGCTACTTTGTTTCCCTGTGGGGCCCTCTGCCTCCTTCCTGAGGGCCTCCCTTGTGACAGTTGTCTGCACCCTCCTTAGTCTCCTCTGAGGGTGCATCCATAGGGGAACTATGCTCCCCCAGAATGGTGTATGGATTGTGGAGTGGAACAACTGACTGGGTGTGCCTCTGTTCCACCACTCTTATCCTCCCTGAGCCCACTGTGGTCCAACTGCTGTGCTTTCTTCGCAACCTCTGAGGTAGTGGTGGTGGCTCTGGTGCTCCCTGGATGGGAGAGGTTCCCTTGCCACTGTCCAGTGCGGCCTGAAGATGGGCAACTTCCTCCCTCAGGGCAGATAGTTGTCTGCAAACAGGGCAGCATCTCAGCCTCCAGAAAGACTCCCGGAAGACTGCTGCCCCACAGCCATTACATTGTACTACTCCCCACATAACTGTCTACCTTGTTTAGCTTTTTGTGTGTGTGTGTGTGTGTGGTTGGTGCGTTATATAGAAATATATGTATTTATATAATGTGTATGCGTATATTGTCAGTGCAGTGTGCTAGACAGGATATGACAATGATATGTACCTTGCCCTCTTGAGGAAATTATGTCAGAACCCCAGGTATAAATGAACTATTTCCAGGGGTGGGTGGGGTGAGGGGTGGGAAGGGGTTGGGCCTAAACTGTGCCCTCACGAAACAATCAGCTAAATGCTCTGACCTACCGATGCGATGAGTGCCTTCCTGTCAGCAAGATGCCATACACGACAATTTGTATTACTGCTTCAAACCAATTTGACAGAGAAAATACCCTGCTAATCAAACAGAGAAAAATCCAAACATCCAAGTCAGACACAGGTAAACCTCCCCAGTCCCAAAAGAGCCTGGTGACTTGTGCTCTGAAAACAGTCAGCCCCACAACACGTCAGCTGTGCAGAAGGGCAGACACAGAAAACAGTATTCAGCCTATGTGGGTTTAAACTCTTCCTGCACTGAAAACCTTAACACTTGTAACAAAAGTAAAGCAAACTCCACCTCCCTCTGTTGATTGAAAGACTGCCTTTTCTGATAATTCTAAGTTCATTATTTCACCCTTCAGTTAGAAGTATCCTCCCCCTGAAGAATATTAACTTTCCTAAGGAATCTGCTTCAAACCAAAGACAATTGTAAATTGTAAGGTTCACCTCCCTCTGTTGTGAACACTACTCACTTTCTTGAAAATCTTAAGTCCAGTGTTGCAGCTTGCAGCCAGAGGTAGCTTCACCTGAAGACTATGAGGTTATCTGATGAGCCTGCTAAAATTAGTACTTTTATCAAGGTCTGTAAGATTCTTCCAGAGCTATTGGCTGTTAAGTAGCTGTGATGTAAGCACTTCCTGACACAGTCTGGCTTGGCCTTATAAGGCACACTGAGGTAAACAAAAGAAAACCAGTTTCCACCCCCTAGGCACTGTCTAGGTCCAATACACAGCCTGTAACCTGCTCTCAATTCAGGGCTTATGACAAATTCTTAGCCCAGTGAATACTCACAGTATTACAAATATTGCAATGCAAACAGTCAATCACTAACTCCAATCATATCTGATTTTTTTGCGCACAATGCATGTTTTGCAGGATAGAATGGAAAGGAAAATAGGTGACTATATCTAATGTGAACATTTTTGAAATTTGCAACTTGGAATGTGAATAGCATAAACAGCCCCATCAAAAAATATAGAATTTTATAATATATAAGAGAAAAGGGTTTTGATGTAATGTCACTACAAGAAATTTATTTAAATAAAAAGGAATCCCAAAAATAAACAAGCATTTGTCAATGCTGAATGTTTGCTTGCTGGCATTGGCATTGGTAGTGTAGAAGTTACAGAGCTGCATAATAGGAATGGCAGCGAAGTATTGAACTGAAGCCAACCCGACCACCACCCTGCAGAGAGTGACAGGCATTGGGGTGTGCCTTTGGGTCATCAGGCATAACGACCATGCCATTTCACCAGCCAAGCATTGAACTGAAGCCAACCCCACCCTATCCTGCAGACACTGACAAGTGTCATGGTGTGCCTTGGGGTCTTTGGCCCTTATGCGCACCCCATTCCATCAGGAAATACAGTGAGATGGGTGTGGTATAGGAGAATGGGGTGAAGTTTGGTGCCAAAGAGTCCGAGGCACACCTTGATGACTCTCACTGGCTGCAGGGTGTGGGTGGGGGTGGAATGATATGAGCATTACAGGCAAGAATCCCAAGTCACACCCCTGATGCCTGTCATTCTCTACAGGGTGGGGCGTTATGGTCGGAAACCCTAACACCTCAGGCATTTGTTGGTATTTTCACTCCAAATTTTCAACATGTTTTTTTTGTGACCCCCACCTCATGAACAGTGGCAATATCAGTTTGTTAGCCGAAAACTGCTTTTGCACAGCTTACTATGGCATTTGGCACCACAGGTGCAAAACACATTCCAAACAGGATGTGAAAATGACAGCAGTACTGTTCATGGGGAGGTGTAAAATGCCAATGTTGAAAATCTGCAGTGAAAATATTAAAAAACTGGTGAAGTCACGAGTGTGTATAGAAACTGTGCAACGCACACCGTAATGTAATAGTTTGGGGATTTTTTTACAGCAGATTGTTAACACAGGCATTTTGGGACCTCTGATCATGAACAGTGTCAGTGTGATTTTCTTTATCTGTCCCAAACAATGATTTCCCACAGCGACCACGCATTTCTGCGCTGAAAGTGTGAAAACACATTTCGGCCATGTTGTGGAAAATGACAGCTGTACTGTTCATAAGGAAGTGTGGAAAAATGTCACTGGTGAAAATCTGGACTGAAAATATTACAAATTCATGAACTTACGAGGGTGCGTGGAAACTGCGCAATGCTCACTCGTAACACAGTCATTTTATGGAGTTTTGTCACCAAATTTTCAACATAGCCATTATAAGACCTCTGCTCATGACCAGTGTCACTATGATTTTCTTAATCTGTCCCAAACATTGTTTTCGCACACCGACTGTACCATTGTGTGCTACATGTGCGGAAACACATTTTGGGCGAGATGTGAAAAATGGTAGCTGTACTGCTCATAAGGAAATGCAGTAAAATGACACTGTTGAAAATCTGGTGTGCAAATATTACAAATTTGCAAACTTGCCAGCGTGCATAGGAACTGCACAATGTGCGCTCCTAAAACAGTCATTTTTGGGAAATTTTTCACCAAATTTTCAACATAGCTATTTTAACACCTCAGCTCATGACCTGTGTCACTGTGATTTTCTTAATGTGTCCCATACATTGATTTCGCACACCGACTGCGCCATTGTGCGTTACATGGGCGGAAACACATTAGGGGCGAGATGTGAAAAATGACAGTTGTACTGCTCATAAGGAGGTGTGGTAAAATGGCAATGTTGAAAATCTAGAGTGAAAATATTGAAAATTTGCTAACTTACGAGCGCAGCATGGAACTCTACAACGCACACCGTAAAACAGTCATTTTAGGAATTTTTCACCACATTTTCAACATAGCCATTTTAAGAACTCTGCTCATGAACAGTGTCACTGTGATTTTCTTAATGTGTCCCGTAGATTGATTTTGCACACCGACTGAGCCATTGTGCGCTACATGGGTGGAAACACGTTTTGGGCAAGATGTGAAAAATGACAGCTGTACTTCTCATAAGGAGGTATGGTAAAATGGCAATGTTGAAAATCTGGAGTGAAAATATTGAAAATCCATGAACTTACGAGCGTGTGTAGGAACTGTGCAATGCATGCTCGTAAAACAGTCATTTTTAGGAATTTTTCCACCAAATTTTCAAAATAGGCTTTTTGAGAGCCCACCTTATGAACACTGGCAGTGTCATTTCATTAATCAGTCCCAAAAGGTGATTTTGTGCAGTGACTGCGAAATCACCCTTCGGGCCCGATTAACTCCATGACAGTGACAGCATTCATGAGAAGGGGTCCCAAAAACCCCATGTTGAAAATTTGGTGCAAAAATTCCAAAAAATGCCCGAGATATGCAGCAAAGATGAAAAAAACTTATCTGTTACATTATACAGCTTACCGGCATTTCCTCAGTTCGCTGTCGGCTTTGAAGAGTACAGACGGTTCCAGCTTCACCGAAGATCATTGCGCAGACCGGAGGTAAGTATGGGGTGAAGGGGTGGGAGGCAGGTGCACAGCTGGTGGCTCCGTGGGCTGGGAGAATGCCGAGGGAACATTTTCTTTTTACAGGTTTTTTTTAAGGAAGACGATGGATGTTTGCCACGCTGGGGTGGGCCTCAGCATGGCAGCTAGAAGGTTATTTGGGGGCTGGAGCTGACAGGGATTGGGCACCCTGTCAGCCATATGGACTTGTGTGCCACGCTGGGGTGGGCTCCCAGCGTGGCAGCTGTAAGGCTGTTTGGGTGGCTGGAGCCGACGGGGATTGGGCACCCCATCGGCCATATAGATGTGTGCCAGCTGGGGTGGACCAGCGTGGCACCTGAAAGCTTTTTGGGTGACATGGAGCCACTGGGGCATTGGGCACCCCCCCGTTGGCTATTCAGAATGTGTGGAGGGGGAGCGTGTGAGCACGCAATATGTGTGCGTGTGAGTTGAGGGGGGAGCTCTGCTCACTGAAGTGGAGCTCTCCCTTTCAACTGTATGTCACTGCATTTTCAACTGCTATCATAAACAGCTGGAACAGTGATTGGAGCACTGCGACCACACCTGCAAACACGCTGACTGAATTGGAAGAGGCTGACACACCTCTGGAAAACTCGGATGATGGCGCTATGTTTCTTGCACATGCGTGCAAACAAACATAAAAAGGGGATCAATTAAACAGGTATATTTTCTCATGCAGTGGGTAATAAGAGTAAAGGAGTGATCTTATTGATAAGAAAAAATTTTAGAGGCACAACAGCGGATTCCTATGCAGATGAAGAAGGTAGAATTATTATTAGTAAAAGTACATTTAGGAGTTCTGTTATGTGTGATAGGATGTGTTCATGTTCCATTCAAGAACTTTCAAGTCTCCTTCCCCTCTATTAAAGTGTTATGCCAGTGGGAATGTGAAATTATTTTGTGGGGTGGTGATATGAGCAGTCTTGCTAATGTTCTATTGGACAAAACCTCAATACGTAAAGGGTGGGACAAATTCAAATCCTGTATTTTTTTCTGAATAGCAATTCTTTAATTGGCATTTGGTGACAGTTTCATGCTGATGTTAGGCATTATACTTTTTTCCCCTTACCACATAATATAAGCTCTAGGCTTGATTATATTTTTATGCCCTGGTCTTTTTCAATTAACTGCTCATGTCACCAGCCCAGTATTGAAACCACCTGCATAACCGATCATAGCCCAGTCTTTTTTTTCCTGTATGTTAGATAGATTAACTCCTTGGTGTTCTGTTTGGAGACATAACGATGACCTGTTAAAGGACAGGGGGCCAGATATTCAGAACTTTGCCCCGGGGCTAAATTAGCACTGCCCAGCATGCTAAATTAGCTCAGAACCAATAGCCCACTATATTCAAAAGAGATAGCCCCAGTGCTAAACCTGCTGAATATAGCATGCTAAGGAAGCTGGGCAAACTGGGCTGGGAGTGCAATGCAAAAATAGCCCGGGAATAAGACAGCTCTGAATATAGCAACCAGGAAGTGCAAACCACAACAGCATCCCAGTTCATAGCGATGTGAAGGAAGGTAGAGGTGAACTATGTGGCCAATGTGTGAGCCAGCAAAGGAGTGGAGTCAGTAAAGCTGCAAGCATTGTTGCATGTGATGTTACATTGTGCAGAAATGTACAATGCTTCTGAAATGTTTGCATGGTGCAAGCACACTTGCTCAGGTTTAGTGCGGAGCTAAGATGTTTGCCCAATGCAATCACATTTGCCCGGGGCAAAACTTTGCTATATTCAAAAGTGACATGCAAATGAGCCTACCTAGGTAGTCTGTGGGCAAACATGCAGATTAGCATCTCTTTATTACCTGATTTGCATGCAATTTGCCCAGTGCTATTGCAGGGTCCCACAGCTCCACTTGTAGGTCAGTCTGGCAGTACAGGGGCTGGCTGGGTCTTCCCATAGCTTCACCTGTAGGGCAGTCTGGCAGTGCACAGTAGTAGCTGCAGGCTACATATGTACAGTACAACATAGAGTATTGTGTCCAAGGGGACTACACAGCACAGGTACAGGTGGTGGTGCTGCATGCAATTGTCAAACTGTAGTTCTTGCTACAGTGCACAGCAGACACTATAGTAGCAAGGGGGCCAGTAGTGTGAGAAACACAGCAATGCCTATGGTGTGTAGGGCAGTGATGACCACTGTACTGTACATAGTGACAGGCCCAACTTGCAGGTGTTTACTGACAGTGGACATTACTGTTATGCTGTTGTGTGACCCACAGATGCTGCACCAGTGGCATGGGATGCTCACAGTGACATATACAAGGCTGGCTGTGTGTGCTGTGGTGTCTGTACAGATGTGTGGAATGTGGCTGGGGGGCACATACCATCAGACAGGCATATTGGTGTTGGGATATTTTTAACACTAGCCCATTTGCACTGCGTGGCTTGTCCCAGCCTTGTGGCTGCACCCAGTCTGTGGTGCAGCCTGGCCACTTGTACACCCTCCATGCCCACAGTGCTGCATGTGAGTGCTGGCATCTGTTGGTGTCCACCAAAGGGTGGTCTGCAGGTGTGTGCTGTATGGCCACACTGCCATGGTGTCCACTGGGAGCTGGGTCACCACTTACTGTCTGGCATGGCTAGGACTGGTGGCAGATGATGGCTTCATAGGGATGCCATCTGTGGGCATCATGTTTCCTCTCTGGCTTATTTTTATGTGTCATACTTACTGGTTGGTGTCACACAAAGCCACACACAAGTCACACAAAGCCACAAAGTTGCACAAAACTGGTTTGCCCAGAGTTGAGACTACCTTTTCCTGGGCAGTAATTTGCACCACGCAAAGTGTTGCACTGAGTCACACAAAACACTTTGCGTGGTGGTATTCACTGAATATAGCATTGTGCCTGTATTCATGTACATGCCACTGCAGTTTGTCCCTTGCATACATTATACTTTTGCCCAGCACTAATGCAGTTTGCGCATGCTATTTGACCTTTTGAATATATCGGACCCACGCTAATCGGTGCTAACCCTGTGCAAATGGTTTGCGTCCAGGGCAAAGTTTTGAATATCTGGCACAGGGGAATTAATAATAGGGTTAAGGAAACTACTACTGAATTTATTCAGCTGAATAAAATGGAAGCTCAAAATAAATAATAAATTGACAGAGAATGTTGAATTATTTAGGGGGGTCAGGCAGGGCTGTCCTTTGTCCCCAACTCTCTTTTTGTGTTAGCTCTAGAAATTTTACTGATTAAGATCAGAGGTATTAGAAAAACAGACAGGTTAAAAATGGGGGAAGAGGCAATAAAACTACAAGATTGCACAGATGATGTGATCCTGCTATTTATAAAATCCTAAAATTAGCTTACTAGAGTTAAAATCAATAATAACCATAAGATTTTCATCAGTTAGTGATTACACAGTTAATGATGGAAAAATCAGAAATACTAGCATTTGGCATAAGTTCAGAACAGGACATTCTTTCCATTTTCAAGACCACAATCAAATCAGACTACATGGACTACTTGGAGGTCAGATTAACCAATACACTCTAAGTATGGTATAAATATAATCTTATCTTTTTATTAAAAGACATGAAAAATAAAGTTACTGGCTGGTCAAACATATCTATATCCATCTGGGGCAAAATTCTGGTGCTAACAATGGTGATAATCCCATTTATTTCATTTATTCTTTAATCATCAATACATATTCCTGATTGCTGGTTCACAAAAATTACTAAATTATTCAAAGATTTTTTTATGGAACACTAAACAGCCACAAGTAGTGTGGCAAAAATTATGTTTGTCAAAGGAAAAGGACGGGCTCACTTGTCCAGACCTTAAAAACTGTTATGTAACATATATAACAAACTATGCCATCTTTCTAGCAGAAGGGACAGAGTAGACCATACTTTGGAAAATACATTGGTGAATCTGATTATAGACTTAAACTTGTCCATTGGTTTATTGTGGTATTCACCATCGCACTTCAAGAAAAGTCAAAGTGCTATTGCTCAGAACATAAGTACAGTACTAAGGCATTATTTATCTAGAACTAAAATATATATACAAAGAAATTAACATAAAATAAAGTTATGGACTAACCCTGACATCGATCAATGGGAAGATGGTCAATTTTAATTCAAGGCAACAAAAAGGTATCCATGGATTGACAAATCTGATTCAGGGAACATTTGGAAAAGAAAATATGATTTGTCACAATCAGATTTTTTTTGATTATATAGAGCATAAAAGTATAGGGATTAAACAAGACGTGAAAGGGCTCCAAATATCTTATATATTAAACAAATGGAGGAAGAGCTGAGTAGACTCAGAATTAACAAGCATTTGTCATTGCCACACCAGAGGTGCAAAAACATGTATTGTCAAGATTTAAAAAAATGACACGTCACGTTTATGAGGTGGCACAGAAAATAGCTATGTTGAAAGTTTGGAGTCAAAATATTGAACATTAGTGAAGTTATGAGTGAATGTTGAAATAATGTAATGTTCTGTCATAACCTGGCAGTTTCCCATATTTTTGCATCTAATTGTCAGCATAGTCTTCATAGTACCACACCTCATGAGCCTGGTAGATGAACATTTTCAAATCCATGCCAGAACGTCATTCCGTGCCACAGGTGTGAAAACACATTTTGGCCAAGATACTTGAATCAACATCCCATTGTGTTAGTGAGAAAAGGAGGTGCAAAAGAAGATGGAAACCACTTTGGTTCTCAAACACAGTAGCAGAAAAGGTCAGAGCCAAAAGGCTGGCCTTCAGGAAATATAAGGGAACGCAGCAGGATGAAGACTGGGAGGCATACCAAACTTCCCTAAGGGAAGCAGGGAAGGCAATAAGGCAGGCAAAGCCCCAAACTGAGAAAACAGTAGCAAGGACAGTAAAAGAAGGTGACAAGACTTTCTATAGATACATTAGTGAAAGGAGAAAGTCAAGAGGGGGCATTGCTAAGATCAAAGGGGATAAGGGGGCATGTGAGGAGGAGGAGGACCATGTAAAAGCATCTATCCTAAACAGATACTTCTGCTCAGTATTTACTGAAGAGAAGGTAGGGCAGGGCCCACAGCTCAGCACCATGGACACAGGGTGGAGGGATATGTGCACTAGTCCCTTCACAAAAGAAGGGGTCCTACAAGAGCTTGATAAGCTCAGGGTGGACAAGGCAATGGGACCTGATGACATACATCCCAGAGTACTAAAGGAGCTAAGGTTAGAACTAGCAGAGCCATTATCAGAACTGTTTAGTGAGTCTCTGAGCACAGGAGAGGTCCCAGAAGACTGGAGAAGGGCTCATGTGATCCTGCTCCACAACAGTGGTAGCAGGCAGGAGGCAGAGAACTACAGACCAGTCAGTTGTACCTCAGTAGTGGGCAAGATTATGGAGACACTCCTTAAGGAAATGATAGTGCAACACCTGGAATCCATAGGAGTACAGGATCCAATACAGCATGGGTTTACAAAAGGAAGGCCCTGTCAAACTAATCTCATAGATTTCTTTGACTGGGTAACCAGAGTGGTGGACCAAGAGGGAGCAGTTGATGTAGCCTACCTTGACTTCAGCAAAGCTTTCGATACTCTTCCACATATAAGATTGATTAATAAGCTAGATAGGCTCAGGGTGAGTCAGACGTTGGTCAACTAGGTGGCAAACTGGTTGACTGGCAGAAAACAGAGATTGGTGGTAAATGGTATACAGTCAGAAGAGATGCAAGTCACAAGTGGGCTACCTCAGGGATCAGTCCTGGGGCCAGTCATCTTCAATATCTTCATCAGTGGCATTGCAGATGGACTGGAGGGTAAGGTTTGCCTGTTTGCAGATGACACCAAGATCTGCAACAGAGTAGATGATCCAGATGGGGTGGGCAGAATGAGAAGAGATCTGGATAAACTAGCAAAATGGTCAGAAAGAGTGGCAACTGGGGTTTAACGCAAAGAAGTGCAAGATCTTGCATATAGGGAAGAGAAACCCTGAAGCCACCTACAGGCTGGGAGGGGAGTTGCTGGCAGTCACAAGGGAAGAAAGAGACTTGGGCATCATCATCACTAATGACCTGAAATCATCCAAGCAGACCACTAAAGCAGTAGGTAAGGCTAGAGGGATGTTGGGGTGTATTAGTAGGGGTATCACAAGTCAGAAGTGGGAAGTAATAATCCCTCTTTACAAGACACTGGTTAGGCCCCATCGGGAGTACTGTGTGCAGTACTGAAGGCCACACCTTCACAAAGGACATTAACCAAATTGAGGCAGTCCAGACAAGGGCAACCAAAATGGTGCAGGGACTGCATCAGAAAACATATGAGGATAGATTAACTGAGCTCAATATGCATACCCTAGAGCAAAGGAGGGGAGAGAGGTGATATGGTTGAAACATTCAAACACCTTAAGGTCATTAACAAGGTGAAAGAGTCTAACATGTTTCAATATAAGAAAAATAGGAGGACAAGAGGACACAGCATGAGATTAGAGGGGGGCCGATTAAGGGGTAATGTGAGGAAGTTCTTTTCCACAGAAAGGGTTGTGGATGCATGGAAAGGCCTACCTCAGGAAGTGGTGGATATGAATACAGTGCAGGACTTCAAACAGGCATGGGATAGGCATAAGAGAGCAATACAGATGAGTATGAATAGATAGGCCATTGACAGAGCAAAGGCCAATGGCACATTCATAAGGTAGAAACAGAAATGGGCAGACTGGATGGGCCTTGCAGTCCTTATCTGCCATCAGCTTCTATGTTTCTATATGTTTCTATGTTTCTGAAAAATGACAGCTGCACATTTGTGAAGGGGTGTCAAAAAATGCCTATGCTGAACATTTTGAGTCAAAATATTACAAATTACCAAAGTTACAAGGGAGTGTAGAAAAATTTCACTGTGCATAACATTGCCATTTTTATATACATTAACCTCAAATTTTTTTACATGGCCTTCTTATGGCCCCACCTCATGAACAAGGGTGGGGAACATTTTCAAATCCTGTCTGAAAGATTTTTTCACAACACAGCTGTGGAATCACCTTTTGGGCCTGATTTATGTAATTCCACTTCCATTGGCCATGAACTGGGGTCCCAAAAGGACATGTTGAACATTGTTGGGCTACAATATACAAAAATGACAAAGTTCTGCATCAAAGTTCAAAGTCCCATTGGAATACATTGAGCTACACTTACCTTACTGTCTCATATTGCAGTTGGTGCTGCCAGCAGCAAGATGTGTCTTCGATCGGAGAGTAGATCTTTGCCCTGGGACATGTTCAGTTGACTAAAGGTGTGTGGAGGAGGCATTGGGTGGTGGGAGCTGAGTGGGAAGTCAGGGTGAGGTGGGTGGGGGATGTGTGTGGGGCAGATTGGACAGGGTACATTTTCTGTTTTACAGGTTAAAAAACCCAACCAAACAAAAAACATTGAGGGATGTTTTTCTTTATTTCAGGGATATTCCAACTCTGGTATTGGGCACCCCAGTGTCAGGCTTGTGTTCAGGGGCAGCAGGGTGGGCATCCCAGTGCTGTCACCTACATAAGGGAAATGGGGTGGGTGACCTGGAGGGAAGGGGTCAAGAGAAGTGGTTCCGTGGGTGGGCATCCTAGCCCACTTGTATATTTATTCAATGAATACATAAAGGGTGGGTGACCTGTAGGGGAAGGGCAGAAAGCAGTGGTACTGGGGGTGGGCACCCTGGTCCACTTAATTAGATAGACAGAGAGAGAGAGAGATAGATAGATATCACACAATCGTTCTATAGAGAGAAAGAGAGAGAGAGATAAATATCACTGATTATTCTCAAGCTCCTAATGCTGAAAGCTGATCAACTACTTGCTGATCAGCTTCATGCAAATGAAAGGACTGAACCCCCCCCTCTGATAGCCATGACTGCAGTGTTTTCAACTCTACATGAAGTTTTCACCCAGCAAACAACAAGTTATGTCACTACCACAGTGCTTGGTCATTGGTCTGGCCTGCCGAACCCCTTCCAGCTTTAGCTGCAATGGCTCAACAGTAATACATCTCTGAAAATGCTGTTTATTGTAACAGAACATTTTTTGTGCATGTGCTAGCAAACATAAAAATGGAAGGCCTATTCAGTATTTCATAAGTTGTATCAAAACAAAAAGACACTATTTAATGGAGTCAAGAAGAAATGGATAGAATAACTGAATATTAACATCACAAAGGACAATGAAACATACTTTTTCAGTAAATAAGTACAACACATATAGGGAAAGGGCAATGCTATTCAAAATATTAAATAGAGCCTATTTTACCCCTCTAGGACTATTCAAATCAAATTACTCTTATACTTGGTTGTAAGCTAACTATAAAATCAATACAGTACTAATTTAAAAAAAAAGCTTTTAGGAAAGTCTATTGTTTGTCAAGGGTGCTTTTTTTGGAAAGTGAACCCAAGCTGCTTGAAATGTCATTTTTAGGAAAGTCTGTTGCTTGTGAAGTGTGGTTATAGGTCAACCCAAACTGTTTGCAAAGTTATTTATTTTTAAATTAATTTTTAAATCTGCTTGAGGGGGACTCAAGCTGTTGACAGACAATTTTTACCAAAAGTCTGTTGGTTTTAAAAATATAAATTTGCTTGGGGGTGAACTTAAACTGCTGAGAACCCCCTTTTAAATATTTATGAAGGTTTGGTTTTAAAAAGGTAGACTGGCCAAAGTTTCTAGCATCAATAAATTCAGAATTGGGATCAGCACATCCCCAATCAGCCTCATGCCAAAAACAAGCATTTGTCAATGCCGAATGTTTGCTTGCTGGTATTGGCATTGGTAGTGCAGGAGTTGGAGAGATGTGTAATAGGAATGGCAGTGAAGTAGTGAACTGAAGCCAACCCCACCACCACCCTGCGGACACTGACAGGTGTTGGGGGTGTGCCTTTAGGTCATCAAACATAACACTCATGCCATTCCACCTCACCCCACCCTGCAGACACTGACAGGTGTTGCACTGTGCCTTGAGGTCTTTGACTCTTATGCTCACTCCATTACATAAGGAAATAAGCTGAGATGGGTGCAGTATAGGAGAATGGGGTGAACATTAGGGCTGACGACCCCAAGGCACACCTCAATGCCTGTCAGTGGCAGCAGGGTGGGGGTTGGGGTTGGGGTGGAATGGCTTGAGTATTATGGCTGTTGACCCCAAGTCACACCCCCAATGCCTGTCAGTCTGTACAGGGTGGGCGTTATGGTTGGAAACCCTAACACCCCGGGGTTTGTTGATATATTTGCTCCAAATTTTCAACATGGGCTTTTTGGGACCCCACATCATGAACAGTGGCAGTATCATTTTGTTAATCCCAAAAGGTGATTTCACACAGAGAGTGTGCCATTTGGCACCACAGGTGTGAAAACACATTTTGGGCAGGATGTGAAAAAAGACAGCTGTACTGATTATGAGGAGGTGTGAAGAAATGGCAATGTTAAAAATCTGGAGTGAAAATATGAAAAAGTGGCAAAGCTACGAGTGTGCATAGAAACTGTGCAATGCACACTAGTAGCACAGTCATTTTTTGGAATGTTTTCACCAAATTTTAAACATTTCATTTTTGGGACCTCCCCTCATGAACAGTGGCACTGTGATTTCATTAATCTGTCCCAAAAGCTGATTTTGCACAGCGACCGTGCCATTCTGCGCCACAGGTGCAAAAACACATTTTGTGAAGGATGCAAAAAATGGCAGCTATACTCTTAGTAAGGGGGTGTGATAAAATGGCAATGTTGGAAATTTGAAGTGAAAATATTAAAAATGGATGAAGTTATGAGCATGCTTAGAAACTGCACAATGGACACTCATAATGCAGTCATTGTTTGGAGTATTTTCACCAAATTTGCAACAAGGGCTATTTGGAACCCCACCTCATGAACAGTTGCACTGTCATTTTGTTAATTGATCCCAAAAGGTGATTCCATGCAGAGACCGTGAAATCACCTTTTGGGATCGAGAAATAAAATGTCAGTGCAATTGTTCACGAGGTGGGGTCCCAAGAACCCGATGTTGAAAATTTGGTACCAAAACTCCAAACATTGGCTGAGATATCAACCTAAGATGAAAACGCCCCATGACTGCCATTATAGGGATTACTGTCATTTCTTCAGTTCCTGGTTGTTCTTTGAAGAGTGCAGACGTGTTCTCAGTCGACAGAAGATCACTGCTCCCGACATCCGGAGGTAAGTATTGGTGAGCGGGTGAACGTGGTGCACGGAGGTGGGGTGTACAGAGGGAGGGTTCAGGTTTGGGGAGGGGGGCTGGTGGGAATGACAAGGGACTGTTTTCTTTTTTTTCAGGTTTTAAAAAAAACGTTGTGGGACTGTTTTCTTTTTTACAGGTGAAATATTAACAAAATGGATTTCAGCACTCTGGAGTGGGCTCCCAGTGTGCCAGAGTACTGGGGGGGGGAATCAATGCCACCTTGGGGATTGGGCACCCCGAGGTCAGCTGAGAACATAGGAGCATGGGGGGGCATCCAACACTGGGAATGGGCATCCTGGTGTCAGAATCATCAATGAAGTATTTTTTGGCACACTGGGGTGGGCTCCCAGTGTGCCACATTCATGGGTGGAGAGGGGATACATGCTGATACGGGGATTGAGCACCTCAATGTTGGCAGGGGGTGGAGAACAGAGGGTGTGGTACAGGCAGCAGCAGTGGGAGGGAGCTAACATTTAAATCTGTTGTCCTGTAGTGTGCCTGGTTGGGAAGGAGGGGGTGTCTGCCACTGCAATGATGAAACTACCCCTGACTGCAGAGGCATATTTCTTTCAATTGTGGCGTTCGCTCTGAAGCTGCCATCATTGACACCTTCAGCATTAATTGGTGGCTGAGGGACACTCCCATTAAAGCGTCCGCTACATTGGCCACAACACTGCCACACCTCTGCAATGCTCTACGATCTCAATATGTTTCTTGTCCACTGTGCACGCAAGCAAGCATAATGAGATCTCTGAGTTACTTTGTTTAAAAATTACTAGTCATTTTGTGATCCTAATTTCCCTGCCTGTTTAAACAAGCATTTGTCAATGCCGAATGTTTGCTTGCTGGCATTGGCATTGGTAGTGTAGGAGTTAGAGAGCTGCATAATAGGAATGGCAGTGAAGTATTGAATTGAAGCCAACCCTGCCACCACCCTGCAGAGACTGACAGGCATTGGGGTGTGCCTTTGGGTCGTCAGGCATAACAGCCATGCCATCTCACCACACCCTACCCTGCAGACACCGACAAGTGTCACAGTGTGCCTTGGGGTCTTTGGCCCTTATGCTCACCCCATTCGATCAGGAAATATGGTGAGATGGGTGCTGTATAGGAGAATGGGGTGAACTTTGGGGCTGAAGAGTCCAAGGCACACCTCAATGCCTCTTACTGGCTGCAGGGTGTGGAATGGTATGAGCATTACAGGTGAGAATCCCAAGTCACACCCCTGATGCCTGTCAATCTCTACAGGGTGGGGCATTATGGTCAGAAACCCTAACGTCTCAGGCATTCATTGGTATTTTCACTCCAAATTTTCAACATGGGTTTTTTGTGACCCCCACCTTATGAACAGTGGCAATATCAGTTTGTTAGCCGAAAGCTGATTTTGCACAGCGACTATGCCATTTGGCACCACAGGTGCGAAAACACATTTCGAACAGGATGTGAAAAATGACAGCTGTACTGTTCATGGGGAAGTGGAGAAAATGGCAATGTTGAAAATCTGCAGTGAAAATATTAAAAAAACTGGTGAAGTCACGAGCATGTGTAGAAACTGCACAATGCACACCCATAATGCAATTAGTTTGGGGATTTGTTACAGCAGATTGTCAACACAGGCATTTTGGAACCTCCACTCATGAACAGTGTCACTGTGATTTTCTTAATCTGTCCTGAATAGTGATTTCCCACAGCGACCACATATTTCTGCGCTGGAAGTGCGAAAACACATTTCGGCCATGGTGTGAAAAAAGACAGCTGTACTGTTCATATGGAAGTGTGTAAAAATGCCAGTGGTGAAAATCTGGACTGAAAATATTAGAAATCCATGAATGCACAAGGGTGTGTGGAAACTGCGCAATGGTCGCTCGTAACACAGTCATTTTATGGACTTTTTTCACCAAATTTTTAACATAGCCATTGTAACCCCACTGCTCATGAACAGTGTCACTGTGATTTTCTTAATCTGTCCTGAACATTGATTTCACACACCAACTGCACCATTGTTTGTGAATCTTTCATCCTACAGATTTTCAACATTGTGTTATTTACTACATCTGCTTATGCAGTATAGTTTATTTTCACATTTTGCCCAAATGTGTGTCCAATTGTGCGCTACATGCGCGGACTCACATTTTGGGCAAAATGTGAAAAATGACAGCAATACTGCTCATAAGGAGATGTGGTAAAATGTCAATGTTGAAAATCTGGAGTGAAAATAGTGAAAATTCACGAACTTACGAGCGTGCGTAGGAACAGCGTAACGCATGCTTGTAAAACAGTCATTTTGGGGAATTTTTTCATCAAATTTTTAACATAACCATTTTAACACTTCTACTCATGAACAGTGTCACTGTGATTTTCTTAATCTGTCTCGAACATTGATTTCGCACACTGACTGCGCCATTGTGCTCTACATGCGTGGACACACATTTTGGGCAAAATGTGAAAAATGACAGCTATACTGCTCATAAGGAGGTGTGGTAAAATGGCAATGTTGAAAATCTGGAGTGTAAATATTGAAAATTCGCTAACTCACGAGTGTGCATTGGAACAGCGCAACGCATGCTCATAAAACAGTCATAGCATTTCTGGGGGCCTACCTCATGAACTGTGACACTGTAATTTTAGAAATCGATCCTGAAAGGTGGTTCTGCGCAGTGGCCATGAAATCACCTTTCGGAGCCAATTAACAAAATAACAGTGACAGATTTCATGAGATGGAGTCCCAAAACCCCCATGTTGAAAATTTGGTGAAAAAATTCCCAAAAATGCCTGAGATATGCATCAAAATTGAAAAAACCCTATTTATTACATTATACAGCTTACCGGCATTTCCTCAGTTCGCGGTCAGCTTTGAAGACTGCAGACCTGTTCCCGGTCCACCGAAGATCGTCGCGCCGGACTCCGGAGGTGAGCATGGGGTGAGGGTGAGTGTGGGGAGGCAGGGTGCACAGAGGGTGGGCGCGGATGGGGGGAGCGGGGGTCAGGACAGTCTGCAAGGGAAGGTTTTCTCTTTCAGGTTTCTTGTTTTTGTTCTTGGATGACACAGGACATTTGCCACACTGGGGTGGGCTCCCAGTGTGGCAACTGGAAGGCTGTTTGGGGCAGGGGGCACTGGAACCAATGGGGGATTGGGCCTCCTTCGGCCATACCGACTGTTGCCATGCTGGGGTGGGCTCCCAGCATGGCACCCAGCTGTCTGTTGGGAAGGGGGCTCATTGGAGCCGACGGGGGATTGGGCACCCCTGTCAGCCATACAGTGTGTTGGGGGGCGCATTAGCACGCAATATGCATGTGTGCATGAGTGTGTATGGGGGGAGCACATCAGCTATTTTCTTTCAAGTTGGTGGCAATGTTTGAAACTACTGTCACCGGCTGTGTCCCCCACTATTGGTGGACATCACACACATCCCATAATGCAGTGCCGGTATTGGCCACTACAGTGCCACACCTCCAGAACCTGCTTCAGCACCAAGCTGCCGCAATTTGTGTCTTGCGCTGCACGCAAGCAAACATAAAAAGATGGTTTCAGTGAAGACCTACTGATGATGTCATAAGCAAACCTCAAAGCCTGGTCCTCCCTACAAGCTCCCTTATAGGACTAATGTTTACCACATTACATAAAACTGCAGTTGTAGTAAACATTTGAAAAACGAAAGCTGATACAGGGTGGGTAGAATGCATGCATTTCCATAATGTGTAGATGCAAGGTACTTAAGATTGTGTCAGGGGGCTGGAATGCAGGTTTGAACATAGCTTTAGAAAGCCAAAGTTGCATGCAATTTTTAGAATATTGCAGGGATGAGAATTCATAATGCTACCAGTTTGTAGTTGTGGAATGCAGCAAAGACACTATCTCAGAAAGTACCTGGGACACACAATTTTGGAATGTGGAAGGGATGCTGAAATTCAGAATGTGTCAGTATAAATTTTCAGAATGTGGCAAAGACATGCCATTTTGAAATGTGGTAGACACATAGGGGAAAGGGAATTTTTTTTTAGCCAGTAAAGGCACACTAAGCCAGAGTTTGTTTCCAGGTGCAACCTGGGACCACAAGGAAGTTAAAGAGCTGCTGATGCCTTAAAAAAACTTTGAAAAACATAATAATTAGGTACAATTCAGCTTCCATTCCATATATATTCTAAAGAGTCCTCTTCTCCATTATTTATTACTGAGGACAATTGCATGAATGCATGATATTTATCCCTCAAGTTTCATCTACCTCTACAGCTGATTCCCTACTTCAGGTCATAATACTCTGCCGTGACATCACCATTTGTCGCCATGGGAGTTATTGTGTTAGTAGTAGTAGTAAAAAATTTATTTTTATACAGGAATAATACATGTCATTTGGATAATACAATCCAGTTTTCAAGACAGTCCTGTGCAAATTCTCCAAGTTTCACATGATCACAACTACAAACAATCTAATACACAATATATATAAATACGCAGTCACAAAAATTACAAACTATTTTAAAGCAAATATCAAACACATACACACGAATAAACATCATACATCTTTAATCCCTTAATAAATTTTTTGAAAGTTTTCTCAGATCGCAATGAAGGAGGGAGTGTGTTCCAACATACTGATGCTTGTGATGCATACTGAAGCAGTGCATTATGACTGCCAGTAGGGAGACAGCAACAGGAACAGATGAACTCTTCAGGAGCAAAGACCCTGTTTTCATACAATGACCTCCATAATAAATAATAGGGAAGAGGGATACAGAACTAATGTGAAATACAAGCTGGACTGCATCTAATATTATGTTTTGGTAAAGTTCTCCTGAAGGTGTCAGCTGCTGTTTAAGTGATTTGCTCAGAGTCACACAGTATGCAAGTGGGGGCTGATGGGATTCAAACTCAGGTCTCCAGGTTTGCAGCTCAGTGCCCTTAACCACTATGTTATACTGCCCCCTCTAAGGGAAGGGGGGATAGAGCCCCACATTCAAAAGGTTAGCACAACACTAACTGATTTACTGCCAAGCTGACCTGATTTACAATAGTACCGGTACTCCAGACAAGGTCATATTCAGAGGCCCCAGAGCACTGCTATAACCCAGCAGCATGATCACGCTAATGATACCACTGTGCCTATGCAAATGAGGGCTCACACATGCATAATGGCACAGCGGTAGATTCAAAAGATTTTGGCAGCACCAAACAACTCCCAGTGCAGTGCTGTTTTCTGCCACCAAAACTGATTTTAATGCAGTATTAAAGCTGTGCTCTCACCCCGCCAAAGGCAGGGCAGCTATACTGCAGCTGACTGTCCCTGTGTTTAGTAGACTCCCCATCGACCCAATCACCTGTCTGCTTACTTTAATAAAATTCCTTGGTATCTAGTGGACCCTCAATCCCCCCAATAGCCCAGTCTATGTGTAGTTTCAGCTCTGTGGTAGTCCAGTGAAACCCCCACACCTGATCACATGGTCTATGTTTGGTTTCAACTCTCTTGTAGTCTAATGGACCCTCCTTCTGTGATTGCCCAGGGTCCCATGTATATCTAAGATTCCTGATGGGCTTGTGACCCCCCCACACTGAGTGCCACTGGCCCCTCCAGTCTGAGTGACATGCTTTGAAGTGATTGAACTAGTCTAAACTTGAAGTAGTCCCTAAGGGGACCAATGTAACACCAGTAGAATAGATCAATAAAATAAACCAACTACCTGCTTGATTCCAATTTCAAGTGTAGACTTTCAATTTGTGAGTGGTCTGTTAACCATTTGTGCACCGAGTTCTTTGCTATCCCCCATTTCCCAGGCCTGTGGTGGTCAAGTATGGTACACGTTTCTGGGTGTTGGCAGCTCTCACCCTGTATGAGAAGTAACATTGGTACCCCTAGACACAGGGTGCGGGTGGCAATTGTACAAATTTAGGAGGAATGGAGCAAATTTCTGAGGGAAAAGCAGGGACATCTCTGAAAATCAGAAACAGATGAGAAGTATGACAGGATTCCTTCCTCCTTTGAATAAACTAACTTGGCCCCATTGATGCAACATTCTGTCAGTGGATTTTTACCACCAATATGCATCACTTTATACTGAGGTAATACTGAAATATTTTCAGAGCACATGGGGTAGTGTCCCACAAAAAGCTCCATTGGACATTAATAATAAGGTATTTTAACCTTTAACAAGTGGGGGGTGCTGTACAGCAACAAACATGGCATTCACAGCTTATAGCATTTCTAGATCACCGTTGATCTAAAAGTTTTATTTTACAATTCTAAGTGCCCGAAGTGGCACAATTTCTGAACCGCAGGACATAACTAGTGACTGGGAAGCAGGATGGGTCCCAAGCATGACCAGAAGCAATCCTCTCATGAACTAGAAGCTTTCCTAACATCAGCTGACACTGTAGGGAGTGTAAGGACTCCAGCATCAGGTTCTTGTTAGAGATAAACAAATGGAAGGAATGACAGACAGTGGCAAATCATGTAATAAACAAGTTTATTACAAAAACACAGACTTACAACCTACAGTAAAACAAATACTGGGAGAAATAAGTTTTGCTATGTCTAGACGCAACAATTCTCAGCAAACCTTTCTAGAACCATGCTTCTTATAGGGAGATAAGGAAATAGGTGCAACAGTTCTCATTGGCTGAAGCAAGTGGTACCACTACATTGCTGGACAGAAAATGTAGAATCAGCAGGAAGAAAAGCATTACGTTATACAAAAGATGTAACATTAGTTAGAACAAAGATGGCACAGAAGTTGTAGCAGGTGCAAGGTCATTATGGTGCAAATCAGTGTCAGCAGAAATACCTGTGTACAGGAATACTTTGGTAAAAAGATATGGTTTGGCCCAAAGCACGTATGCCTCATATAAGCAAAGGAACATTACATATAACATAAAACTAAGAAATAATGTTGTAAAGTAAATGTATACTGTACAGTGTATATACTTAGCAAGCATGATCCCTAGTACTCACATGTGTAAAGTGGATACCCGTTACTACTTGTTAGTGCAATACAGCAATATCACAGTAATAATACAGCATCTGTCACTGGCGTGTGCATGAGGGTGCAAGGGGTATGGGACCCACGAGCAACAACACCATGAGGGGAACAGGCCCACACAGCCTGGTGGGGCCTCAGCATCAGAGCTGCCTATGACCCAAATCCTTGCCACACTCCAAAAGAGCACTGATGAGGTGACCAATAAATGCCTGGCTGCTGTTAAGGCAAAAATGCCAGAAACTGACTCTATGATAACAGATAATTCTGTAGCCATTAAGGGGCTTACAGCGGAAACAAGCAGACAAGCAGATGAAAATGCCTCCCCTTTGTCTGGGACCTGCAATTTCTCTGAGCCAAAGCTGAAAGTTTGACCATTCAAAGGCAGACCAATTGTTGAGTAGTTGGTTCCCCCCTCACTTTACAGGAGCTACAGACTTATTACCGACCTTAGAAAAAATGATCTTCCTAGACCTGCAACTGTTGCCTGTAGACTCAAGGGTGTGAACTGTGAAAGTAACACCATCTTGTAGTGAACCAGTCCACGTGGAGCAGATGCACCCAGGCTGCTCACTGGCACTGTTACCCTATCCATAGGAGAAACTCAAATGCTTCTCCTATGGACAGCATGGAGTCAAGGTGACATAACCAGGGAGGGTAGCAGCCTCACTTTTTTCCTGGACATAGCCTCACACACAGTCACAAAATAGGACCTACAGGTCATTAAGAAGTCATTACTGGAGCATGGGGTAACTGTGCAGCTACTTTTCCCTGTGGGGCTGCAGATCAAGCACAACTCTAAGATTTACATAATTTCAGACCTGACTCTACGTCTACCTTTGTCAAAAAAACTGATTGTAAGAACTGCTACAGCTGATGATGACAGGGAGGAAGGCAAGTAAATGTGCTCCAGTTTACTGACTGTTGGTGTGGTGTACCTGCTTTGCCTCATCAGTTTTTGCCATGAGGTTAATGAGACCCTTTCTATCTCAGTCTCTGAAACATTTTTTAGTTGCAGTACTCAATGACTCTAGTTTATTATTGCTCCCACATTCTTTTAAATCTCAGAGGTAAAAGGATTCCGTGGTTTGGTGTGAGAGTTCACACCACTCAGTTTGTGAACAGTTAAAATGTTCTCACTGTTTGGATGTTCTTGTCTCTCAATTAATTTGTTGGTAAGTCTGCCATAGAATACAGGGCAGAAAAGCAGCTTAACTGAGCTCAAGGCTTCTACAAAAAGGGGTCTTACCCAACTGAGGTGCTTAGCCTCCCACATGAACATTATCATCTGCAAGGAGCCTGGAATATTAACATAGAAACATAGAATTTGATGGCAGATAAGGACCGCCTGGCCCACCTAGTCTGCCCATTTCCCTACCTGATGGATAAGTTGCAGATTCTAGTTAACTAACAGCTTACTTCCTCCTACCCCCCACTAGAATTGCTTTATGTCTGTCCCACGCATTCTTGAATTCTCCCACTGTTCTTGACTCCACAACCTCCTCAGAAAGGCTATTCCATGCATCCACAACCCTCTCCATGAAAAAATACTTTCTAATATTACCTCTGAGCAGTCCCCCCTCTATCTTTAGATTGTGTCCCCTTGTTCTTGCACATCTCTCTATTGGCATACCTCTTGTATTGTCTAAGAGTTGGTGAAAGTGTAATATTCTTCAATATTGCTAGGCTGGACTTGTCTCCTGTAGGTCTATGTTTGGCCCTGCTGGTACATGCTTGGACTTACATGGTTGGTATAGCAGACCTATTATTTTTCATCCTGTACGTGCAGTACTGGGATTTACCATTATCCTTTATGTGATATTGTGTATATTGTATAACATTATAAAATTTATAAATAAAGTTTAAAAAAAAATATCCAGTCTATGTTTTAATTCTGAATGAGTTCTGCAAATAATTATGTTGTCTATTCTGTTTGTAAAGTAATATTTCCTATTTTGAGTTTGTGAAATATCTCCTATTTTGAGTTTGAAAACATTTACTAACAACCTGAAGTGCATGTCCCCTAATTGGTGTTTATATTTTTGGTGATGAATTTAAATTGCCACATTTTAGACCATCACTCCAGTTTTTCTACATCCTTTTTCATACTACAGTGGAAGCCGCTTTAGCGGGATGGCTCAGTTTCAGGCCAACTGTCCCATTTACACAGCCGTCTCTACAAAACGAAGTTGTTTATTTTTAATTTTTTTTTACTGACATTGGTAGGGAGTTGGTTACTGTGAAGGTTTTTTTTTATTTTTTTTATTTTGTTTGGTATGCTTGTGCTTGTGCTTTATGTACAGTGTTACGTACTGGTAGAAGGGCTAATGCTGAAGTGGTGACTATTATAGAATGGTGTAAGCTTTGTCCTCCATGAAGTGGTACAACTGGCTGTCGTCTTCGAAAAGGTCATCTGACAGCAACTCAGTAGTGTGTGGCAAACTGATTTGGGCCACAGCCTGAGAGGAGGTTGATGGCATTTCAAACACTTCTGGCAATGCTTCTGGCAATGCTCGCACCTCTGGCACCACTATCGGTTGACTACGAGCAAGAGGAGCAAAGAATTCGGTTATGCTTTTCTGTTTCTTTTCTGAAATGGCATACGCTTGTATGCTCCTTTCGGCGTCGAACAATGAATCCCGCATTGTGGTCTGCCCCCATGTTGCTGACACCACAGTAAAGTGGTGCGAATCCCAGTAAAGGCATCAGTGTTCGTGACTAGTGACTTATCATCTGTGTCATCTGTTGTTTGTTCCTCGTTCTCGGATTGCTTATTGATCGCACTCACCACTTCGGAGTCAGAAAGTTCTCCAACAGTAGGTTCATTTGAATCCATATCAACAAAGTCACTGAACGCTTCAGGATCCATAAAGGAGGGTATGCTTACATCATCAAAGACTGGCATTTCTTCGCTGGCAGCTGTATTTGTTTCTTCAGACGCTGCCAAAAAGCCTCTGCTTTGCAAAACAATTTGCAACTGTTTGTGGCTTCACTGCCGCCAAGCTCCGGTTTAGCATGTTCACTGCATCGGCCAAATTAACTTTTCTGGCTATTTCGGCTGCATGAGCCGTCCCTCCCTCGTCAATAGAGAGGATGATTTTTGCTGCCACAAACGATCTGTAGTGTCCTTTTAAGTTTTTGATCACCCCCATATCCATGGGTTGGATTATGCTGGTGGTGTTTGGTGGAAAAAACACAAGCTTAATACATTTTAGGCGTTTAATCAGATCATGAGGGTGTGCCGAACAATTGTCAACAAACAGGATGATTTTTCGTCTCTGTCTTCTGAGTTCAGCATCCCATGACATCAGCCATTCTTGAAAAATTGCACCTGTCATCCATGCATTGCATGAACTGGTGTAGGTGACAGGCAGCAATTTTAAATCTCGAGGCAAACAACGTGGGCGTTTAGATTTTCCAATGACAAGAAGCTTTTGCTTCTCTGTTCCACATTGGTTAGCACAACAAAGCACAGAAATTCTGTCCTTTGCTTTTGCCTCAATAAGTTCATCTTGCTTTAAGGCATGTCCATGGTCCGGATAGCCACAATAGAAAAGTCCAGTTTCATCAGCGTTCCATACGTCACTAGGTAGATAGCCGGTAAGGAGACCAGGCAGCACTTCAACAATCCATTTCTGTGCTGCAGTGGCATCTGCATCTTGTTTTTCCCCATGCTCCCATTTAAAGACAATCTGATGTCGCATTTTCCAGCGCGATAGCCATCCATCAGTGGCATCAAATCCATCATGTGACATCTCCCTTGCAAGATCATCAGCCTTTGCTTTCAGCATCGGACCTCATATGCGTGCTCCCTTTTGCAGAGCCTGGGAGAACCACAAGAGGACAGCCTCATCCACTTCACTGTCCTTACCCTCCCTTTTCCTTTTGTGACTTGGGTTCACGTTTGTCCACCACTCACTGAGGACTGCATCACGGTTTTTACTGATGCGACCAGCCTGGCTTTTGGAAATTTTAAACTCAGCTGCTACTGAGACAAGAGACCTGGAAGAGTTGGACAATGCATCAAGCACTTTGACAAGCTCTGCAAGCGTGAGTTCATTCCGAGAAAGAGACATTGTAGAGTCAAAGCAGGGATCTTGCCAGCACCAAGACCATTAGAAACTGTAACATTAAAGGTCAGACCACTTAGTTTAATAGCCAAACGCTGTAGAAATCATCCCAATAAACCGGCTTCTATGCTAATTGGTGTCCCGCTTAAACATTTACTTAACTCTATGTATTCCATGGATCTGAATCGGTGCCTGAGCAGATGTCCTGTTTAAGCGGTCGTCCCGCTTAAGCGTGTCTCGTTTAAGTGGAGTGTACTGTACTACTCATTTAATTTCAATTTTGTTATTTGTACTGCAGAGCAAGATGAGCTACAGAGCCCCTTTTCATGGGCAACCAGTGATACAGAAAGGCATAGGGTACAGAGCAGATAACATCACAATAAATACATACTCCTGTCTTCATTGTTCGCCCTCCCACAGAGTTTTGTATCATCTGCGAACTGACTCACTTTACCATTTAGTCTGAACCAAATAGCACTGAGATACATGTTAAAGAGTATTATCCACAGGACAGACATTTTTGGTCCTTCACATGTGACCTTCTTGACCTCAGAGAATTTACCACTGTGACAACCATCATACAATCAGTTCTCAATCTACCTAGTCAGTCCTCTGCTTTTCCTATGTTAATTTTATTCTATATGAACCTCCTATGCCATACTGAAATCTAGGTACAGAATGTCAACAGCCTGGCTCTTATCTGCCATCTGTGTCACCAAGTTTTCCTCTAAGGAGCCAATCATCTGTTCTTTTATAATTGATATCAGTAGCTTGCCCACCATCAAAGTCAAGTTCACTATAGTTTCTGGGCTTTTCACTATCTTCCACTCCTGTGTAGGAGGGGACCACACTGACAATCCTCCAATCCTCTAGCACCTCTCCCATCACTAAGGTAACCCACTTCCGTAGTTTATGGTAATTCACCCCCTGTGGGTCTTACTACGTCAGTGTCAACTTCTTTATCAATTCAGACTTGTTAAATGAAGCATGCCATTCAAGCATGAATCTGCTCCAAATGTTGAAGTTTACTAAGTTTTAAAGGGATAGTGTACAGCCTGAAAGTAATATAAACTTTCAAAGGTAGTCAACTATTACTTGTTATATACTGCATTAATTATTTATTTTTCTTTTCCCTTTTGCTAATCAGAAAATTTTCTACCTGACAATACTTGGTGTGATGTGTAGAAAAGTACCCCATCTGGAGGCTGACATAGCTAGTTCTCTTCTTTCTACATCATCAGCTCTGTGATCTCATTGTCTGTGACATCACGACTGACCAAGAGGAGCCAATAAATTGCAAAACTGGTCACTTTAGCTGTCACAATAAGTGAGGTCACAATGATGATGAGCTATAATGAGGAATATAACTAAATATGTCAGTCTCTAGGTAAAGTACTGCCCTTTCCATTCCACTTAACACTACAGCAAAGAAAGCATTCAAAGAAGAAAATGGAAAAAGAAAAAATACTTCAAAAATAAAAAGTAATACCTGACTACTTAAAAAAAAATAAGACAACTGCCTGCTATTTTGCGGTGTTGCTAGCTCTTTAATTCAGCCTGGCATTAGTAGGGTCCTATTTAAATCATGCTGTCATGGAAATTGTGATTTCTGTGAAACAATAAGCACATACTTATATCTCCCATGAAATCATTGAAAACTCAGAAAATTGCTGTGGAAATGTGCACAAACTGCTTTATATACATAGCTGTTGCCTTCTTTTGCTGAATCACCTTAATAAGTGTCACCTTCAGAATCATTCATGTTGAGCGCTATGTATAAGAGGATTACATAATCAAGCCCTGAGCTTGAAGTCAATAATAGCTACAGTACTTTGACTTAGAGAAGAAATGACATTTAGAGTCCAGGAGACAGATTTTTGAAAGGTTAGCTTTCTAGGTTTCAGGCATACAAATCTAGAGTTCATTCATGTCTGAAAATATACTTTTTCTTCTTCACAGAATTTTATGTGACCACAGAACTAATGATTTGCACCACATCAGCATGCATTGTAAACTCAAATTGCTTAATCTGCCTACAGAACAAACACAAGGATCTGATATTTAAGACATGATGACATGAAATAATATTTAGAGAATACTGTATGGGCAACAATACATAGCAAGGCTGTGTTTCCATCAAGAGGTTGAGATGACAGCATATGAACCTTGAGAGCGAAGCTTGAGAGGTCAGTGCTGTCACTCCAACCCCCAAATGGAAACACATGCTGGGTTTTGTGTGTTTGCCCATATTTTATTTTATATAGTGTATGGTTTTATTCACACACAGGAGTCACTGAACTGCTTCTTCAAAAGTAAAAAACAAAACAACAACAAAAAAAAACTTTACATTTCTTTGTTCTGTTCTATGATCAAAATTAAATTTACAGATTTTTACAAGTTAAAATGTACAACTTTGGGCACTAGGTGGTTAGTAAGCAGCTAGGGGTGGGGTGAATGAGGAATTTAAAGTTTTATTATCTTTGAACTGTGGTAAACAACTGTTTGGAATGAGCACAACAACATTTCACAATAAACCAGCTGTGTAGAATATGGACAACATAGAGGATAATATATGGGCAACCATATACAACAAGACTGTGTCTGCATCAACAGGTATCTATGGCAACTGAAATCTCAACAGTGAAACTCATGAAGTTCTCTGGTTGCCATAGAAAACTCGAGATGAAAATACTGCCCATACATTATCTTTTATAGTGTATGGGCTTCCACATGCATTTCAGACACTCCACTCCCTTTCAGTGAACTGACAGTTGGGGGGAGGTACTTGAAGGTTGGTGGTGGGCTCAAATTACTGATTCAATGTATAGCTAGCGACTGCAGCTGTTTCTGTAAATTCAAGTTTAAAAAAGCAGCTTCCAGCTCAATTAGAGAGGAAAACAGCTATGCAGCAGCATTCTAAGTAGTGCTGCATTAATAACATTACTGCTGCAGCACAACAACATATTGCTGTCACTACTGCAGCACAACAGCCCTATTCTAGGCATGGACTTCCATGCAGAAGAACATTCCATCATACACTATATCACTTTTGTTGGACAGTCCATTTCATGCTCTGTATTATTAGGGATATTGCAAACATTTTAAATCATTTAAATTCTGGTGCTGTACTCAAAGGCTTTGGACAAGCTGCATAGAGACCTGGAGACTGGGCACGAGAAGCAGGAATGATGCCTAACAACCTGCAGAGGAAAGAATAGACTGTGATTCCTCAGATGGGGATGCTCAAGAAATCAGATACACCTAAACATCTACATACCCAGGTTGACAACTAGTGGCCACAATGGAAATGTTTAGGTGAGACAACTCTCATATCTAGATTTTTAGGAGAGTGAACTGTCATTTCTAGGTGGTGAAACTTGCTTGTAGTATTTAATAGAGAAAGATAACAGAAGTGTTGAAACTCTCATGCCCAATTTAACCTCTGTTGACAACTCCCTTCAGCTTGGGGAAGACAACACCTCAAATGAGACTGCTTTGAATCCCAAAGCTGAGCCTTTTATTCTGGGGTTACACAACCCCCTGTCCATGATGAAGAGAAACTGCCTGTGCAGAATGAGGAGGAGCATCAGGAGTCAGAAGATGAGAGAGAGACCTCAATTGAAGAATTAGAAATGGGAGCCACTGTCAGGCATTATACCAGGCCAGTAAAGCCCATTCTAAAACTTAGCTACAATGGCCCAGGTGCCTCCACTAATGTTCCCCTACACAAAGTGCACAAGGGAATATATCTGACATCTAGGTGCCTTGCAAGACTTCAGTGAACAGGTGCCCCAGGTTGAAAGAGATAAAGTGATATGTGACTGTTGACTACTGTGTTAGTCGAGAATTATTTGTCTAGCCAGATAATGTGTGGAGCAGACTGGACATTTCTGAGTTCAGTGGGGATGTGTTTTCCTAGCAAGTTGTGCTGCATCACCCTGCTTTCAACTGGATTGGATTTGAGACTGGAAATGGACTAAAAAGGTAAGATAATTAACATGTGTATATCAAGGTTTTCCAGAGATCCTTTTTTTGTGACTGAAAATGGAGTTAAAAAGTCAGATAATTAACCTGTGTATATTAAGGTTTTCCAGAGACCCTTTCAGCTCCCTTCTGTCTCTAAGTGTTTGCCCCCGCACTGTTTATTAAAGGAGACATCCACCAAGAATGCGCAAAAACATATGTTATGTAGAGTGTTTTGATATGTATGTTAAGTCCTAGTGTGTCCTTCCCTCTGTCTGCTATTAGGATTTTTTCCTAAATTAGCCTGCTAGCTGTATAGTACTTTTACAACCCCTGGGGATCTCCATCACAAATAGGTTTATTGGCTTTCTTTCTCCTACGATGCACCCTGGTTCATGTGACAGTGATGTAGCTATGCCCCTAGATTTAGCAGGGGCTGTCGCAGCTCAGCCAATAAAGATAATACTTTTCAGAGAAGAAGTCAAGCATTGCTATATTTTGGGTGAGTATAATCATTATTATTTTTTGATATTAGTACCTTGTCCTGCTATGTTACAACCTATAGGGTGATGTTCAATTTTTGCTACTTAGTACTGGTGCAAAAACCGAAAGTGACTGAGAGGAATAGAGTAAACAGTGACATGATTCTCACACACACACACACACACACACAGCAGAGCATAGCAGGACTAGGTACTGATATCAAAAAATAATGATGATTACACTCACCCAAAATCTAGCAGTTTGTCTTCTCTGGAAGAAGTATTTTCTCTGTGGCTGAGCTGTGACAGACCCTGTAACAAGATTGCGCTTACTGCAGGGAGCAATTAGACATCACACCAAAGGGCACTCTGGTAAGACTAGAGGCCATAAAAGAAACCAGAATGGCAACCTCCAAGGGCAATAAAACAGTTAGGGAAAGTTAGAAAAAACATTTCTCACAGCCAGAGGAAAAGAAAATGCTGGGAACTGGTTATAACATAGAAAAAAAGACTACTACATATCTTTTTCTGATTTTAACATGGAGTTTTCCTTTAAATGCATTGTGAGTGGGATTGGCACGTACACTGCTCAGGGCTGGTCTGTTTCATTGGTCCACTGGGGGGAAGGGGAGCTTAGGGTTGTGTGATTTGGTTGTGTTCTACTATATGTTGAAGCCTGTCTATTGTATGCTTCTTCTGGGAAGGGATCACTGTCGTGTAGTCATCAGCAATTCCCACTTGTTTTGTGCTATCAGTACATTCTATGTGCAGTACTACTATCAACCCACCCAATACTTTATTTCTCTGGTTTCCTATGTTAGCCCTCCCTTCTGCAACTCTGCATTCTGTTCCCTCCCTCACCATGCACTCTCTCAGTTTTCTTCTAACCCTCATTTCCCTAACTCTTCTCCTCCTCATAACAACTCTCACCTCTCCTCCCCTGTCCTCCTACACTTCTCCACTTGGTCCCTAACAGTGCTGTTTCCCCCTCTTCCCCTTCTCTTCTTTGGAATCACTTCCCTCTTCGGCCCTGTGCCTCTCTCATGTTCATTTCTCTCTATTGTACACTTGTTCACACCATTAGTTTTCTCCCTCCTACTGACAGCCCCCCCTTCCTACTAGGCGAGCCTTTAAGATACCCTGGTATAACAGTGCTAATCTCCATTACTTAATCATTGCACTCCTGCTCCTATCATCTGGAGACATAAATCCTAAGCCTGGGCTTTGCTCCCTAAATGGCACAATGCCTCCATCTGCTACCCTGTAGCCCTGCTACCTCACCCCTCCTGCCTTGCCCCAAGGTTTGAAAACTCTGCACCTAAACATACATAGCCTTCTCCCTAAAATTGACTTACTCCAGCCCTTTGCTGCTTCACTAGGCCCTAACATAATTATACTGACTGAAACATGGCTAAAAAATAAAACAGGTGGACCCCGACTTGCCATCCTGGGCTTTTCTATTTCATGACATGACCAGTCTGGGAGGGGTGGAGGTGTGGCAATATATGCCTCCTTAGGTATTCAATTCACTACCATTTATTCTGCCTCTGTCTCCAAAGCGTACAAAGTACTCATCTTACAATTATCTCTCCCATTCTCAATCCCTATTTTTATTGCAGGGGCCTGCTGCCTCCCAGGTCTTAATCCCTCCCTGGTTACTGACCTCATTTCTACCTTAGTTTCCCACACCTCCTTGGGTGAAGTCTATATCACTGGCGATTTTAACCTAAACTGGTTAGCACCTTCCCTACACAAAGTAAAAACACAGCATTGCTGCCCATGATGTAACCCAACTCATTTTTGAACCTACTAGGATAAACCTGAAAACAAGCAACCATTTCTTAATTGACTGGGCCCTCACTTCCCACTCATACAGAGTCATCAGATCTGGAGTGTTATCAGATGCTTGGGAATGGGAGGCAATATAGCACAGTGGTTTAGGGCTCTGAGCTGCAAATCTAGAGACCTGGGTTTGAATCCCACAGCCCCCACTTGCATACTGTGTCACCCTGAGCAAGTCACTTAACTTCCCTATGCTCCCAGGTTGCACCTGTAAACAAGCTTTCAGCTTAGTGTGTCTCACCTGGTTAAACAATTGGAAAAAAATGCTCTGAGCAACCATCGCATGACCTTCCTAGTATGCAGAATCCACCATACCAAAGTTCCCCACAAAACCTTAATGACTTACTCATACAAATCTATGCACCTTCAGCAACTCATACTAGACCTGTCATGCACAAACTGGTCCCCTATAACCTCAGCAAACACAACTGACGTAGCAGCAGAACATTTCAAAGGTACATTTCTCGAGGTTTGGAACTGGCACGCCCCTTTACGCAAAGTTAGAGTTCACGGGAACCAAATTCCTTGGGTCACACCGGAACTCACAGCATGCCAAAGAGCAAGGAACCAAGCCTGGAAGCAACACAAAATCTCCAAGCTCCAAAAAGACTGCAACAACTATTGCCAGCTTTGCAATAAATGCACCAAAGCCACTTGTTTAGCAAAAACTGACTACTTTACCTCAAGCTTTCAATCAAACATAAACAGCCCCTCAAAATTTTGGAAAGTCTTTCACTCTCTCTTCTCCCACCCTTCTTCTCCTCCTCCTACTCCCCTTCTCACTATAAAGAACACTATTACCTCTGACCACTTAAGTGTCGCCTCTGAATTTAAATCTTTTTTCATCTCCTGTGCCTCTGCCCTTCTATCCTCCTTACCATCTCCTCTGTCTGATCCTCCCCCTAACTCACCACACACCTATCCCCAGTCCCTTCCTTTCTCATTCACTAACATAACACCCTCTGACACCCTGGATGCCCTGCTTACCCTAAACCCTTCTAAAGGCAGTTCACCTGATGGGCTGGACCCCAAGCTGCTTTACCTTTCTGCTATGGCTATCTCTGCCCCACTGATGGAGCTACTCAACCCCTCATTCACATTGGAAGCTATCCCCTCTGTCTGGAAACATGCCATTGTTCTTCCCCTCCCTAAGGGCAGTGACCCATCCTTCCTTGGGAACTATCAACCCATATCCCTACTTCCCCCCCACGCTAAGCTGCAAGAACACCTAGTTTTTACCCAACTCTCTGTCTATCTCTCTCACTCTAACTTTTTCACCCCCTTCCAATCTGGCTTTTGTAAAAACCACTCCACCACCACCTCCCTGATTAGGCTCACTGACTGCATCCTCACTGGGATGGACAGTGGTCAAATCACTTTAGCCATCTTTGTTGACCTTGCCAAGGCTTTCAACACTGTCTCCCACTCTATCCTGTCACACTCTCCCTCTGCTGCAGGCTTGTCGGCTGCCGCTGCAAACTGGTTCCTTGCTTATCTGGTAGGTCAGACCCAGTCAGTTAGAATAGAGGATTCCATATCCTCACCCTTACCTATCAACACAGGGGTCCCGCAGGGATCAGTGTTGGGCCCCATACTCTTCTCCATCTTCCTCAATGACTTGCCGTCTGTCTGCACATCTACCTCTATTCATATGTATGCAGATGACACGGTCCTTTACATCCAGCCACTCCCCCACTGATGTTGCAACCAGACTTCAGAATGATTACAACAACATTCAGCACTGGTTTTGCTCACATCAGCTTTTCCTAAATGTCAAGAAGACTGTCTCCATGACCTTCGACACTAGGCAGAGACTTTCAAGGTTCCCCTCCCTACCCACTTTCACATCCTCAGTGGGATAGTCCTCAAGGATACCTCCTCATTCAGATACATGGGGGTTTGGCTTGACAAACACCTCACCTTCTCTGGTCACATGGATGCCATCCTTAAAGAGTGGTGCCCCAAGTTAGGCACACTATTTAGGAAACGGAACTGCCTCCCTCCCTCTCCCAGCTAGGTGTGAACTTGTCCAGAAGATGATCCTCCCATCTTTGAGTACTGTGACGTAGTCTACAGTGCCACTCCTAAGACCTCCCTAGCCAGATTGGACACCCTCTTTAACTTCTTCTGCCACTTCGCGCGTGACGCTCCTACCCTCACTCATCACTGTCAACTTTACCACTCTTTGGCTTTACCATCTCTTGATAACAGACGTCTCCTCCAGTGTGCTAAATTCATCTCCAAATTCTGGTTTGGCTCCCTCCTGACTTATCTCAACTCTTCCCTAACAGTCCCCCCACCATCCACCCATTCACTTAGGTCCTCAATTTCCTGTTCTATAGGTGTTCTGTGCTGTACGACTACTGTCAGCCAGGCAGCCTTTTCGTACCGCTTCCCTAAACTGTGGAAATCTCCTCCCCCAGATTCACCTTTCTTCTTCCCCTTCCTCGATCTCCTCAGCCTTACACAATTACCTATCTGTGAGCTGCAATTGAGCAGACCATGTTGCATCTAAATGGGCTGTAATAGTTATCCTATTACCACACTTGTGGACCTTCTGTTCACTATGATGTAATGGAATATACATACCGACTGTAATTTCTTGATGCCTGTTACTGCTTGTTAATTGTTCTCTACTTGGTAACGTACCCTATGCATAATTGGCACTATATGTTTTGTTGTTTGCCTATGACTTATTTGTATGTCTTCCAATTCCCATATATTGGCAATGTATACTGTTGTGTAGATTACATTTTATTGTATGCCTCCAAACTCCCCCAACCCCCAGGACACACCGTGAGATGAGCAACTTATTGTTCAGTATGCCCTTCCTGGTGAAACTCTTAAATAAATAAATAAACAATGCCTATACCAGAAATCAGATGTCTACATTAGCTGCTGCTGTAAATGTGTTTCTCTCAGGTTCTTGACGTTTGGAATTTTTACAGTTAATGGCTAAGGACAGCCAATCTTTAGCTGGGGCACAGAATACTGTCACCCCCCAAAATGTGTGGGGCTTACCAAAAGCCCCCTGGCCCTATCTAGACTGCTACTATGATAATCCTGCTCCTTGTGGCCTACACAACTGGAACTTTACTGTGGGGGGCCAGCAGGAGAGCTGCAGGAACAGTGTTTTCTTTACTGCCATTGAACGGTGCAACTCTGAATGCACATCAAAGGACTACCGCGTGCAGCTGATGATTTAAGACTCTGACCAATGCACCACCAGCACTGAACACTTCAACATGAACACACAACATGGAAGGGAGCACAGTTACCTGTAAAAGGGCAGGAGGCTGCCTAAATATGGAAGTTTGGGACAGAGCCTCATTTACAGCATGGCTTCCACCATCTTGACACCTCTTGGCTTTGGATGCCAGCCAATGAGGGGATAGGATAGGAAAACATAGCAGCAGAGGCCTTTGGACTGCTGGAGGAGTGATTAATCCAGGTATTCTTTTGTAGACCAATGTAAAATCATAGATGAGATCTCTAGGACTGCCTGCAGTTGATTGACAGCCCAAGGAGCCAGCGGGAGCTGGACTTTTTAAGGAAATGAAGCATGGGCTGTGCTGACTTTGGTCAGGTGGGTAAGAAATCTTGGTGGAAAAAAATCTGCTGTCCTGAGGAGTTTAAGCAGAGCTTCAAAAGATTATTTATTTTTGAAAGATGAACTGGTAGGTAGTAAAACATTTTCCTGGTGAGGAGAAAAAGAGTGGAATTTGCATGCCAGCCAATACAGAAGATGATGCTGAGGTTACATTGCATAGCAAGTGTGAGACAAAGGTTAAAGAAGCTGCAGCATGGCTGCTGCTGGGTCTGTTTGCAGGCACCACAGCCAGGCTGTGATGGTCCGGAGGGATTTTAGGCCATGGCATGTGGTTTGGTATGGATGTGCAGTGGTGTCAGACAGAGAGAGAGAGAGAGAGACAGTCAAATCTCCAGATGGAGTGAGAGAAGCCAGCTCCTGGAAGTGAGTGAAGCCAGCACCTGTGAACAAGTAAAGCAAAACTCGAGAAGCAGCCCTGCTGATCAAGGGAAATGGTGGAGATTGGAGGACCAGAGGCCCTGCAGAGCAAGGCAGAATCCATCTGATTGGAAACTGTGAGTAAGATCAGGGCACACTCTTTTTCAAAGGACGTGTACTGTTATTTTGAGAGTTTGATTCTTGCATTTGGCCATTGGGTTAGGATTGTTTAAATATCTCACATTCTGAGGTTCATGTGGCCATTTTTCCACTCGCATGGCCTTTGAATTGTTTTGTTTTTTTAAATCACTTTTTGTCCCCCCTACATCCTGCAGACCTGACCCTTCGGGACTGCCAAGGAGTCATTCTTCTGCCTCACTCGCCCTACCCAGACTTACCTCTCTGTCCCCATATAGCTGTGGCTTCCCCCCCCCCCAAGTGGGGCTGAGGTGGGGTGGGCAAGCACCCCGATACTCATATTTCATTGGAGCGAAGGTAGCTGGGTAGGCGAGGGCATATTGGAGACACACTCCGGGCACTCCTTCTTCCCAGGATCTGCAGGTGTTTTTCCATTTTTCTGTGTGGGGAAGTGGCACGCACCCTATGCCAAGGCATCACTGCCGGCATCGCCACTCCCCCCCCATGTCTGCTCTGTGCTTGCCATGCCACTGGCATCCGCCAGAAGCCAGTCAAGTGCAGAGCGCTGACCCCCCTCCCTCCCGGTAGAGGAGAGCTATCCTCCGAACGCTCAATCCTCTCACTCCCCTGTTGACCCGAGGGCCCGGGCTCGCTCCCAAACCAGGGTTGCTGGCATGGCATGAGGTGTGATGTCCAGTGCCTCAACTCTCATCACCACTGGGATGGCATATGGCCTTTGAATTGTGGGGCTCTAATTGAATATGTTACTCACTGTGCTAATGTAAAATTCTCCACTACCGGCCAGCACAAAGCAACATAAAAGAGTGCAATACTTAACCCTGGGTACCCAGGTACCAGGAATTTTTTATAAGAGAGCTCCTATAGTGTTAAAAGGGAATTACAGTATCTGGTACCAGGTGTGAAAGGGTAGCAACCTACAGTGCAGGAGAATTCCATTAGGTGAAATGAATTGTGGGTGCAAGTTTAATGCAGGGATGTTTCTTGATGGGCATAATTAGTTCAGCCTGAGGAACTTGGCTTTGTCTGAACTTGTGTAGGTCATCTAAAGGCAGACCCCACATAGTCCAGGATTGCACAGGACACTGGAAAACCGGCCAGTTTGGTGAGAACATTGCACTTACCCCTTTCCACTTTTATGACTGCGTACCTAAGTAAAGTTGTGTTTTTGTTTAAAGTCATTTTTCATCATTGTGTCAGAAGGTTACAGTGTATGGCAGTTGTAGGAACTGTTTTGCGTTTGTTTGGAGTCAGTAGGAGGAGTGGTCACAGTAGGGAGATAGGTTGATACAACATCCCAGGGAGTTGTACTGAGCAGTCACCAGGCCCACTTAAAACTTTCTGCTGGTGGAGGCACCATGCTGTTTCTTCTTTTTGAATATGAACCCCTCTAACTAACAGAGGAGACAAGAACCCAGTAGCCACCACAGATATTTACAGTGACCGGTGACAGTGTAATGTAGTGGCACCCTTACCCCAAAGGAAACTGGAAGAACACCTGCCCTGTTGGGGACTTACATACCTGTCAACACTTTATGTGGAACAGTGACCCAGAATGAAGGACATATTATTGAACAATTGAGATAGGAGGTTATAGTATAGTCGGTTTTGTGCACTTGTTTATAAAAAGGTTGCTGATAACTATCTGAGATTAAAGTGAATTTCTGCTTTAAAGTTTACAAATTAGGATAGTGTTTTCTTCATGTGGAATGGTGGGTTCTGCAAAGTATCAAGCATCATGCAAGAGAACACAAGAAATTCAAGCCCATGATGTCTGCATCTTAGCCAGAATGGAAAGCTAGGCAGTGAGTTACTAAAGGAAATCTGTATCGCAATTAATTTTATTTATTTATTTGAAAATTGTTAACCGGAAAAGGCAAACTAAGCCAAGGCTTGTTTCCAGATGCAACCCGGGGAAGGAGTACAGATGAAATAGGGGGCACAACACAGTCACATTTCTTGTACAGAATAAAGTGCAGATGCATTACAATAATAAATGCTTGACAGTTAAAAAACTTTGTGCAAAACTTGGTACAAAGTAAAATGCTGTTGCAGAACAGTACGACACACCTAAACAGGTGCCAGAGTTCTGCATTGAGGCACATAAGACAAGAATTGTAAATACACTAGAAATCTGACAGGCGGGGGTGCCTTCTTCTTGTGCCACCAGTGCCACCAGGGAATGCCACCTGTGGGAAACAGGTGCAGATGGGGGAGAGAAGGTTGAGCTGATGCTTGAGAGAGCCTGGCTACGTGGAATGTTGGAGGGAAGGTGCTCAAGAACAAGGGAGCATGCAATGAAGCTCGAGTGGGGGTAGATTCAGGAGAGATGTGAGGAAGTTCTATTTCATAAAAAGAGTGATGGATTCCTGGAACAGCCTTCCAGAGGAGGTAGTGGGGGTGAGAACAGTGGAATGCCTGAGATAGGTATAAGAGAATCTTAGTGGAAAGTAAGGGGGGGGGGAGAAGAAGCAGCTGAAGATCAAGTAGGGTCTGCAGTGATAATATACAGTATGTAGGAAAAATGGTCCTTATCTGCAATCAGATTCTATATTTCTATGTTTCTATGAAGAAGGGAGCAGGGTCCAGAGTGTGGGTAGTCAAAAGGAGAAAGCAGACTGCCCAGTGGAGGAGCAGGGATGTGGAGTAGAGAAAGTTCAATGGCCCCTGCAACAGAGGGAACAGGGAGTAGGAGGGACTATAGATGGGAGTGAGGAGAGGTATAAGGGTAGAGAACCAAATCAGTATTTGGAAATGAAGGAGGTACAGTGTGACTGGTGACATGGAGGTGGGGGGATGGATAGGGAGTAGTAGAGGGAGCAATGGTGTGAGAGAGGAATATTTGTAGCAAGTCAACAAAAGGCATTGCTGAGGGTATCCAGACTGGCTAAGGAAGTGGAGGGGGCGATGCTGTAGACCACATACCCATAGTCAAAAACTGGTTGCACCATTTTGGTGACCAGCTCCCAGTGGACCAGCAGGGGTAAGCAGTCTTTATTGAGGTACAAGGCACATAGTTTGGGGTAGAGCTTGGCATGAATAGCATCAATGTGGGCTGAGAGGTGGAACCTGCTGTCCAGCCACACACTGACACACTTGAAGGACTGCACTACTTAGGGAGCCATCCAGAGTGGAGAAACTAGATGTCTTGAGAGTCTGGCCAGTTTCTGGCTGGTATCAAAGGTCATAGACACCATTTTTTTTGGTGTTTAGCTGGAGATGGTTGGATTGGAACCAGTATAGGATGTTGCAGAAATCCTTCTGAAGCAGGTCTTTCACAGCTGTGGTAGTGGAACCAAAGATAAAGGTGACTGTTTCATCTGCACATATGTGAATATGCGAGTTGGCACAGGCAGAGGGGAGGTGATTCAGGAAGATGGAGAAAAAGATGGGACCCAGGATGGAGGCTAGTAGGCAAGGCCACTCCACAGCTAGTGCATGCTTAAGAACAGGTTAAAACAAGCAAGGCAAATGGGTTCAAACACCACCCACCACCAGAACATATCATGGAGACAATGATTGCAGTAAAATCACCTTTATTCTCAAAGTGTGTAAGACCTCTCACGGAGGGACCGGTGTACTACCCACAAGAGTTCAAGGATGGAGCCCTGAGGGACCACAGCCTGGATGGGAAGGAGTGGAGACAGGATGCCTCCAACCTGTACTGACTGTTGATGCCCCATGAGATAGGAACAGAACCAGTCAATGGTGGGAGCTACGAGGCCAGCAGAATTCAGCTTGTCCAGGCAGAGCAGGTGGCACACCGAGTCAAAAGCTTTGGCCAGATCGAGGTAAATGGCAGCCGTGGTGTGCCCTTGATCAATCCCAGAGAAGATGGAGCCAGTGACACTCCGCAGGGAGGGGACTGTGGAATGGTACTTCTGGAAACCAGACTGGAAGAGGGAGAGGAAATTGCAGTATAAGATGTAGTCTAAGAGTTTAGAAAATACTAGCTTTTTCCGCTGTTTTGCAAGAGCGGGAAGGAGAGAATGAATCTTGTGAAGTATAAAAGAAGAAGAAACAGGAAGAAAAAAAAACCCAGAGAAGTACAGCTGCTGTGCAGTGCTGCTGCAGGGATGGAAGCTGGACTGCTGTAACCACAGATGATGGCAGATGTGAGCTATATCATGAGGGTGAGTGCAGACTTGGAGGTGAAGAAGAAGCAGCAAGAGCTAATGAGAAAGCTATTGAAGCAGAACTAACAGCTGAGGTACTGGGCAAGAGCCATCAGCAACTGTACCGTCAGCACATACCTGCTGCAGCAGCAATCTTTACTACCCTCCTGCCTTGTGTGGCTTAACAGCTCTGCTGTGCCTGCTGATGCTGAGCCCAGCTCTCATGCTGCTGTGTTGTGCTGTACTACATCTGTCTTATTATTCTTCCGGCAGGCGATGACATGCCACCTGCTGGGTCTGTCAAACTATGAGGTGGAGGGGGTAGGTATAAGTTACTGTATTAGCAGCCAGGCAACCAACCCCTCAGAGTGTTAGTGTTTTCATACTTGTATCTCCAGCCATGCTGTTTCTCCTCGGCTGGGAATGTAACAGAGTGTTTTCAAGGGCCCACTCTCCTCTGCTGGGTATGGCTGACCCTAACTCTTGCCAGGCACCTGTTCACTGACTTAACTCAGTTTACAACTTTATCTCAAGAGGTGTTCCCTACTTACTCTGGTACCCAATACTTCTCGAGCTTCTCATGGAGGTGTACTCTCTTTGTGCTTTTTACTCTTACTTGCATGGGAGTGGATCTACATGGATCCCACGTGACTTCCTTTGTGAGGAGGCCCACCACTACTCATGGATGCCTTTCAGATTCAGACTGATATCATGCACCCCATGGGAGCAAAGCTGCAAGGGTTTTCCCTTCACATGCTACTATCTGGAGGGCCTCTCCTCACTCCCAGAGCGGTGAGAAGAAGCAGGGCCCCTCATGGGCTCTTCCCTCACTTACTCAGCTCTGGTGGTACTTCCAAAGGTGCCAAAATCCCAACTATCTGCAGTACGCCCACGCACCTGCACACACCAGGCCAAACTAGCCTCTTCCTGTTTATAGGCAAAAGGGAAAAGTGTAGATCTATGAATATTCATGCCCTGGCCCACATGGATAATCAGAAGGCACAGGGACACAAACACTCAGGCACCTTAGGATCAATTTTCAAAGAGCCCTTAGATCACCACAAATTGTACTGATCTAGGGCTGCAACAAACTCTGGGTGCATCAGGGACCCTGCACCCAATTTTGTAAAATCAGGGGTCCCTGCATCATACATTTGGGAGTTGCTGCAGCTGCAGGCTAGTGCCAAACATATGGCGCACCCATGGGAATTGCTGCAGGGATCCAGCCCCCCACCCAGTGCAACAGGATGGTTGGGGGGGCTGGTGAAGTTGCTGGACAGGAGGGGCCAGGTGCAGAAGGGGCAAGGGATCTGGCATTGGAGGAGTTGGGGAGACAGCTGGGCATGACAGGACGTGATGCAGCACCCGGCAGGCTGCGTTTGCTTTTGTACTTATTTTTCTAATGTCTATCAATTCCTATTAGATTACCACACAGTACTGTACCTATTATTAATACTGTACGGGAGGATTCCAGGGACAGAACTTGACATGGCACCAGGTGGCACAGCCCTGACAGCTGCAGTATCAGGTCTTGGACCCCCCATACAGTATAATTAATAGGTACAGTACTTTGTGGTAATCTAATAGGAAATGATAGACATTAGAAGAATAAGTACAAAAGGAAACACACCCAGCTGGGTGTCACATCACTCCCTGTCATGCCCAGCTGTCTCCCTGACTCCTCCTATGCCACCTCCCATTGCCTTTCTGCCCCCAGCAGCCCAGTGTCAGACTTTGCCCCCTTTCACCACAGTGTGTGGCACTGGCACACGTCACTAAGCCCACCTCCTGGCAGGTCTATGTGGAGCCCCATGCTGTGTCAAGGACGGGGCTTGCAAGCTCACAAAAAAGAGGAAGTTGCAGCACCGCCATGGCGCAAGTCCCCTTGTGACCTGGAATACTCTGATTTGAGTCACAAGGTTGACGCAGTGCCACTTTGATGCAGCGGCCTCCCTTTTTGACACAGACTGTGTTAGAAATATAGGAATGCTGCATCTTTTGACACAAGGTGCCTCTTGCATCTTATATGTTTGCCCAGGCACCTTGCATCATTCCACAGGCTTTGAAAATCAAGCCCCTTGTCTCCTAGCAGTGTCCCAGTAATAAACAACTCTCAGGGACAGGGTTAACTCTTTGAGTGCTCCCTCATAACATGCCTTGAGCATGGTAGAAAAAAGAGGTTGGTTGTATTATTGCAAATTAAAAAAACAACAACAGATTATTAAAAGAGCAGTGGATGGAGGGGAAAGAAGAGGAAGACAGTACGGCAGTCTGCTACATAATAATATGGTGATGCAATTCTACTGGCAGATGCTAAAAGTAGCATGCAGTGGTTTCACTTCTGCATTCTCCAGTTTTAGCTGCTCTCACTACATCTAGCATCGCTTTGCTATGAAGCCATAAAATTTGAATATTACGTGGGGGAAGAGACAGAATTAATAAGGGACATTAGATAATGAAACACTAAGACAGGAAGCAGTACACTAGGGAAGTTACACAGACATAAAACATGCAATGGCTGGCTCACCAGCACAGGAGCAAGGTGTCCGCTTGCGATGCCGATGCCCCAGGTTCAGAAATGGACCTGAGGTGTTGAAGGGCTGGCCAGAGGAGGAGGAGGACTGAGCATCTCATGGACTGCTCTCTTCCTCTGGTGGGGGGGGGCTGGGTGAGTGTTCAGTGCTTGAGCAGCCTTTAGCGAAGGCTAGGGGGAGTACAGTTGCTGGAGACAAGACGCTGGGGAGGCGTGCTGGACATCAGCACTTTGGCACACTACGTCATTGTACACCATGCCTCCTGTTGGATGACAGCAGCAAAAAATGCTGGCCTCACTAATGATGGCCCACTCCTCAGGCCCCACTGCACTTGCCCATATCACTCCTCTGGTGCCGTTGTTCAGTGCTCTGTTGAATATGGCCCGACCCCGCAGCCCTGCCCTGGTGGGGGTAAGTCAAGGAGGAACACCAGTAGTGTGGCCCTTCTGGGTACTAAGTTCTGTCTCCAATGGGGGCACACCTACTCAGCAACCCTGCCTAGGGGGGCAAGCCTGGGTGGCAACACCAGTGAGGTAAGTTCCTGGGGTGAGTGAGGACCGGGGGAGAGCAGGGGCCGAGCTTCAGGAGACCGCAAAAAAAAAAACCATGCAGGGATTTTCAGTTACTGTATACTGAATTTATAAAGCCAAAGCAAGTTTACTTATAGAGTGCCCTATCCTGAAGGCTCAGAGCACCGTACATAAATATATCAGTATACAAATAAAATTATTTAAATAGTAATACCCGATAAATAAACACAGTCAGATAAAACACAGAATGTCTCATAAGTCAACAGTATATGCCAGGTCAAATAAAATACTTTTCAGGCCCATTTAAATGCCTTCACTGAGGGAGAAAAGTTCCATACTGTCAGGGCTACCAGTGAGAAGGCTCTATCACCAGATTGTTTGAAGCATGATCTTGGGATGTCCAACAACAATTCTTTGGTGGAACAGAGAGAGCATCCTGGAGTATACCAGGCCAAGTGGTCTTTGAGACAGGCAGGGTCCAATACATGCAGGGATTTGTATGTCAACAATGCAATTCTGAAGGTGGTGTGACACTTAGTTGGAAGCCAGTGTGGCTGCTGCAACACAGGTGAGATACTGTGGTAGTCATTGGCATTTTCAAACATTTTGCACCATGGCACCAGGCATTGTACTTGCAGTGCCAAGTTTTTTTTTTTTTTCATTTTGTTCCAATATCAGAATTTTTGGGACACAGCAGTTCCTGCAGGGGCCTGCAGATGTCACTATTCAGCATTTATACTGCGCATGTGTCATGCTTGAGCATGGTCTGGGGACAGCAGTGTGTAAGCACACCAAGTAATATGTGATCTACGTCAATAAATATGCAAATACACATGTTGTAACAGTGCATTGCAGTATGACAAGAGTGGGCTGTTAGGAACACTCTGTGCCATTCCCAATGGAATACCTGTTGGGCGGGGCTGGAGGGGGGTCTTCTGCAAACAGTCTGTGCCATTTCCAATGGAATACTAATGATTCAGCTGGCCAAGGAATACAGCTTTGATGGAGAAGAAGTGTAGTGTAGTGTGACTTGCTCAGTAGGGGGCCCTTGGAAACACTCCATGCCATGCTAACCTGAGGAGAGGAGGCACTTGGAAACAATCTATGCCATACCCAGCAGAGGAGAGCGGGCACTTGGAAACACTCTGTTATATTCCCAGCAGAGGAGAAGGGGCTCTTAGAAACGCTCTGTTACATTCCCAGCAGAGGAGAGGGGGCACTTAGAAACACTCTGTGCCATACCCAGCAGAGGAGAATGGACCATTGGAAACACTCTACTACATTCCCAGATGAGGAGAAATAGCATACCTGGGGATACAACTGTGAAAACACCGTAACACTCTGAGGTGTTGATTGCCTGGCAGTTAATACAGCAACTTATACCCACACACCCCCATGGTTTGACAGATCCGGCAGGTGGCATGTCATCGCATGCCAAAATAATGAGACAGATGTAGTACAGTATATAAATATTTCTTTATATAAACCAAGATTATTGTGTTCACACAATTAACGCCCAATTAGGAGATTATGGTATGCATTGGGCACAAACAAAATCCCCCTTCCCCAAACACAGGTCCTCACAGGTCCTCGAGTACAGTGCAGTCGTGGCCATTCATTGCTGATGCCACCCCTCCAGGCACAGGGTTCAGACCTGGTGTGTGTTGTTACTCAACTGCAGAAAAAGAGTTGCACAACTTCAAGTCTTTGAACTCTACTAGTATGGTATGTGGCAAATTTACAGCACAGTGCAACATGGTGAGGCATCACTTACAAAATAGCCATCAATTGGCCATGTCCCACCTATGCTGTCCTGCTAGGACTCCCCATCCAGGCCGAGCACCAGCATTGCCGATAGTGTTGTCCCATCCAAATGTATTTGGTGGTGGTTGTGCTAGCATGAGATATAGAAGTACCCCTGCTCAATTACCTGCCTCATTGTCATCTTCAGGCCAATACTTTCACACCGTAATGATACAAAAGTGCAGGGGACATTAAATCACATGTTAATGTGCAGGACCTACAGTACAGTAATGGCCAAAAGTTATTGCGACATGGACTCCAGTGCTGACACTTTTTGCACTTATGGTGTATGGAACTTCCACCCATCATGTTTATCCATCAGATACATACATGAAAGCCCCTGCCTTGTGTATATGGTTTGGATTACAGAACTATTTGGAGGTGTTGACCATCTGGCTTGACTTTCTGTTGCTGCCATCCTTCACTACAGTGCTATAATAGTATTTTTGTGCTGCATTTCAGCAAAGAATTTCACAATGATGAACCCAGCACAGGAGCACTGCATGTCAAGGGGCACACAGGTGAAATATTCCCATTTGGGGGTATCATTTTTTGGGGAAAATGGCATGAACCCAGTCTAAATAGTAAAAAATATTTGTTATAGAAATTCACAAATCAAAGTATGTGACATTGATATACTGTAAATTGCACATTGTATCATCTCTTATAATGTGATCTTGCAAACACAGCTGTACAAGCATTCTCCCTCCACAAAACAGCTGGAACTGGAGTCTGCATCAGCATCCAACGTCCAACAGGAAGTATATCCTTGGGTGTGGTGGTGTGTGATTGCATGATGTGCAATTGCTAGTGACTGCTTCTCTATCACAGTAGGAGTCCCATCACCCCTGTAGCTGGATTCTGAAAATTGCTCTATGTTCACATCATACATTTGCTGACACTACCCCACATACTATACCCAACAAACTAGAAAACAACCAAAATGTTGTGCTTATAATTCTCATTGTTCAAATCACAAAAACACTGATTTTAGGAGGGACAGAGGAAACTTTTTAGGCAAATTCAGGGACTTCCCTGAAAATCCCCCACACTGCAGTATGCTACCAAAATAAAGGACGTTTTTCATAAGGTCCTAATGTACATACCTAACTGAATCTAAGGTATCAGAAATGTATTGTAAAAGTCATTTTAAGCCAGGATGAATAGTCTGTTCTTTGACGCTGATGATTTTAGGGACATGGACATATTTCTTGGTGTACGTTTTTGTCAATCTGGTGCCTTCTTTATGATGATTTCTACAACCTTGCTTTTTTTGTGACACCACACCACCACAAACAGTATTAACCAACCTGAAATCATGCCTCAGGATGATGCCTGGCTAGGCGTCCGGACCTGAAGCCGCGACACAACCTGGGTTACTATTCAGTCATTCCTCAAAATTCTAAACCAGCCTTGCATGTCTTTGATACCCATCCCCCATAGACAGGATTAGCAAACTTGAAATCACACCTCAGGATGCTACCAGGCTGTGTGTTGGCATTTGATACTGCAACACAGCCTTGTTTACAGTTCAGCAGTTCCTCAGAATTCACAACTAGCGTTGGATGTCTCTGCCATGTACCGCCACAGCTGCAGTTAGCAAACCTAAGATCATGCCTCTTAATGCTGCCAGGCTAGGTGTTATATTCTGACACAGCAGAGATGTGGAATACAAAAAACAGCAAAACACTTACTGCTGGAAATGCGGAGTTTAATATTATTATCATTTTTACCTTGCAGTGATGCAACCATTGGCACGAGCAATGGCTGGCATCACTTTATCCATGTGATCAATATAGTTATTAGTCTTCAAGTGTCAGCAGTCTTCTCCAAAAGTGTCTTATGTCCTGTATTAACTGAGTAAGGTTCCTTGGTTTAACATGCCTCCAAATGTAGTGCTTCAGCTGATGCCACACCATCTTTACTGGGTTCATGTCTTGTGATTCAGGTGGCATCCTGACCCAATTCACTCCCTTGTCCTTTATGTACACCCCAGACATTGCATGCATTGGGTCATTATCTGTGGAAGAGAAAAAGACCACACGTGTAAGTAAACACAGTAAATACTGTGCAGTATATCCCCACTAGGAACACAGAGAAACTATCAGTGTGAATTGCTCTGCCAGTATCAAACCTTGGAAAAGCCAATCCCCATCTGCAAACACTTGCTAGATAAAGGGCACGCGTGTATTGGACACAAACTCCTTTCTGAAGAAATTGCCCATCATGATGTCACTGAATAGTAGTATCGATGACTGGCCCATGGCATGAGATGGCACATCAGATGTGGTATTTTCGGGGAGGTGAGCTGTGGTTTCAGTACAAGAAATCATTTTTTACAGAAAACCATGGAGCAAAAAGATTGCATCACTATGGTACTCTTATCAGTAAAAATAACATCCACAAATTGTTTATTTTCTTCCATCTACAAGTTAAGCTGTTCCAGCTACTTATGTTTGTTGATTTTGAAAATGAGAGGGCATATATGGTTGGGAGGAAAGGGTCATCAGTATCTTGCTCTTTTTAGGTATAGTACATTACCTGCAGTACATATGGTGCAACACATAGATTCTTATAGGTCACTGCCTAAGCAAAACATGAAGAGCTTATAAAAATAGGCAGGCTTTAAATTGCTTTAATGGCATACACTTCACAGAAAATCAATTACATACATGCAGTGGGAACAGCACTGTACTTACCTTGCTCTGTCCATATTGGCATCATATGTGTCTGCTTGATGATTCGGATACTGAGTACCCCCATTCTGTGAGTTTTTGTCAGACCTCTGCTGCACTGCTCTCATCATCCTCCTTTGTTAGCTGATTCACAGTGTGGGAAATCTCACTGCAAAATACATGAATACACATTAGTTAATGACATGCCTTCATGTTCCAGAGGTTTCCTATGAATTAACTAATGCAATTTAACATTAATTACGTATTTTTGATTCAAACCCACAGAGGCAGCCTCAGATCATCTCATTGACTTGTAGTGTACTGTAGTGTGGTTTGGTCAAGGCCACAGAAAACAACATCCCATTTCAGAAATTTATATCTCAAATGCTAGCCTTCAACAAAACTGACTGCAAAATCCCAAATTCCTCATGGTAGGGTGGGGGGAGGAGGGGGAAAAAGGAAGGACAGGAAGGAGTAAAAGGAAAACACAGTACAATACAAGTACTCCTTAAATACATATGTGTGGTTCAATTAATTTCCTGAAGAATGGTTTCAGTTCAAAAATTTCTCATTCAATCCTAGCCACAGTAAACCCCCTAATTTATAAATCCAGAACTGTTCTCTTTTATTCAATTTGTTCTCAAAGTCCCCACCCCTGTGATCTTTTGTCACTTTTCCTAATCCAACAGCCTTATCGCCATGCCAAGGAGCACTGCATACTAGTGACTGTTTTCAATGTGAATTTATCACAGATGCTTACATATTACTAATTCACAGAAAGAGAAGATGTTAATAGAATTTGTGCAATGTATTACATGCAGGACTGAAATTTCAGCTCAGAGAGGAATTTCATTTTGAAGGAAGCAAGTTATTTTATACAATGACAGCCAGCAATACAGAGAGTGACAACTTCAGAATTAATTACCCTATTAATACAGTCCTATATGTTTTGCTGACTCAATACAAGCATATCCCTTTTGACCAATGCACCCAGTGGGGCTACTAATATGATTGTAGAAGCCACAGTGGGAATGTAGTGCAGAAATTAACATACAAACCACATTTCTTCATTTAGAATAATTAGCTGTTCAATCCAGAAAGCTTTACTTGCAAAAATTTAACTTGAAAGCACATTTTCAAGTAACAAGGGTGACAAGAGGGATAAGAATAATTACATGGTCAGCAAAAGGTAGGGAGATAATCCCATTCATGAAGGCATGGGAAGAAGTACTCCATAAAGCATCCATAGATTTAATGAATTCTGAAAGGTGCAGCTAAAATCCAGGAGCAGGTCAAAGGGGAACTTCAAAAAAAGCAAGAAAAGGTCAATAAATTTACTCATGATCCTGATTTCCAGAGGTTCCAAAAAGAATTAAAAGGATATCTGGAACAATTTGACAAAAAACTTAAAATATTATACAAAATAAATTCTTAAGAGATCAAAGGGACTATGAAGCAAATCGAATATTCAGTTAGAAAAAGAATGCATATATAATAGCACTGGTAGTGCCATGCTCCATTTTGAGAACTGGAAACAATGAAGAGAGAGAAGCATTGGACTATACCATGGAAACCAATGATTCTGAACGAGAAGCTGGACCAAGTACAATCCCACAGCAGCTTCTTTTTTGCAGCCCCCACCACACCACACCACCTCTATGGAGAAGCAACTGTCAGAACAAGGCTATAGGGCCTCAGCAATATGAAAGAAGACAAGAAGGAGAAGGAAGAAATCAAAGCGGCAACAGATGCAGAAGGAATTACAAGGCACAGAGGAGATATCAGAATTGAATGTAATCAGTATATCCAACTACACCCTTAATGAAGATGAAATTACTATTCTCAGAAAAGGGCCCAGCTTTGTACCCACAACACAAAGTGATGAACTCCCCACCTTGGTGAACATCCACAAATTTGCACATAAACTTAATCTACAAACTTATTACCATCTTACTGCCTCCAGCTCCTGTGATTGTCTCACCTAATCAGAAATACTTACCACCACCAATAGCCTTGCCTTGCCACCCCCCCTCATAGCACTTATCTCCTATTTTACCTCTGCTCCCATGACCTCCCCTTCCCACCCCCCTCACTCCAGCACTTCTCCTGTGATGTCTGACAATGCCGCCGGCAGCTACTGCTCCCATCTTGCCATCCCATTCCTCCTCCTTTGTCTATACCCCTCTCCTAGTTGATGCTGCTCTGGGCCTATACTATGTACTGAGCTTTTCTAATGTGTCACTTCCTCTCTTAATTAATAACGGTCTAATGTACTGTTTACCCACAATGTTGTTATTTCTGTTGTATCCCCTGTATTGTACCTCAGCTGACGTGGAACCTTTGTAAAAGAGCATTGGCTCAAAGATATTTGTAATCCTAGATCTAAATAGAAAAATAAATAAATAAATAAACCAACCTTTTTAGATGGACAAAAGGAAAATCAAATGCAGGATGCTGAAGAAGAAATAGAAGACACCTCCTTCATAGCCATTTTGAAATGGAGACCAAAGTCAACTTTTTGTCCGCCTTTGCTTTCACAAACTGAAACTTTTGTGATAAATTATGAAATGGACTTGAAATATTTGGTCACTGCAAATGGTTTCATAACATTACTTTAAAAAAGAAAGGAATTGGAGGAACTAAAAAACAATAGTGCTGTAACTATCAAGGGGGCAAAAAATGGAGGGAGTATTGTTGTACAGGATACTAGTATATGTATATTACAAACAGAGAGACAACTGTCAGACCTTATCTTTTATGAGAGAATTAATAGAGATGCTGCCATGTGATAACGGCGATCAGGGAAAGGTGATCACCATTAGGGGGCGTGTACACCGCCGAAAATCAATTTCCGTGATGTACACTCAGCGCACAACAAAAGGGCATAGGGGAATTTTTATGGGGTGCCCCGCCCCTGCACCCCCTTACTAAAGGATTCTCAACCCAGGGAGTGCGGTTGGGAGGGGTGAACAAACTGGAAAAATTTCACGCTGTAGCTCCAGACCCAAACCCGCACCTTGCAACCCTAGCCTGTCACCCACCCACCACACCATGGGGCTAGCTCAGCAGCCCACCACCACACTATGTCGCATAAACCCTTCCTCCCCTTCCACCTGTCGCACAGCGTGCTCGTTCCCCACCACACGCATGTGTATATATAGTGACATCCTGTCGCTATTATCACAGATCCCCCATCCGGTCACCCTCCCTGCTCAGTAGCCCTGTCAACGGGTGCCACAATTCAGTCACCCTTTTTGAAAGCACGCAATCATGGTCTCCATTAACACAGGCTACTAGGGAGACCCCACCCCAAGATAAAAGCACATATTGATTTGGTGTTACAAAGAGACTTGGAAGCAAAACTAATCACCCCCATTAAGCATAGGTTTCTAACAGTTGAACACCCTAGAAAATCCACCGTTTACACACTCCCAAAAATCCACAAAAATGTAATAGACCCATCAGGATGCCACATTTTTTCAAGTAATGATTCTGTCACAGAACCCATTTCAAAGTACATATAGACATTTCTCATAGTTTCAGTTAGCAGTTTGGGAGCATACATTAAAAATACGGCACAAGTTCAGTAATCCATTTGGTAGAAAATATGCAGATTCACAGGGTTGGATACTAGTCAAACTGGATGTTGATGATCTGTACAACAATGTGCTCCATGAGGTGGCACTGTGGCAATAGATTATTTTTTTTGAAGGAAAAAAATGAATTTACTGACTCACAGAGAGAATGGTTTGTGAACGTTCTGAAACTGTAATGAAAGACATTGTTTTCTGTTTCTAGGAATGACAGTACATTCAGAGAAAAGGTATGGCTATGGGGGCTACTTTTGCCCCAAATGTGAACAAGGTGTATATGGTAAATGGGAAAAGGAAGTGGTTTTTAACCAGACTAACAACCCACATTATCACAAAGTGGTTGTTTGGAAATAATTTATTGATGATGTGATGATGTTCCAGCTGGCTTCGGTGAAGGAACTGCTTCATTTTAACCTATTTTTGAAAAGAACTAATCCAAACCTATGCTTTAAAATGTAGCTTGACAAAGATAGGATTGAACTTCTGGACATACCCATTACTAAACTCCCCAATGGGTAACTGAAAACAAATTTGTTTAGAAAACCTCCTGATAGAAACTGCATTTTGCGAGGTACCAGCTTCCACCACCACCACACCATCACCAGCATCTGAAAGGGACAGTGTATGTGAATAAAAAAGAACTGTACTGACCCAGAAGATTGTAAAATCAACAGTAATGAACAAATGGTCAGATTTAGACATAGAGGTTACAGGGAAAATGTGTTGGAGGTAGCCAGACAAGAAGTGGAGGCTATTCTTAAAGCTACACTGTTCAATGGAAAGGATTATAGAGAAAAATTCCCTACAGACCCCCAGCTCACCTTTGTGACCACTTATGGGACAAGAGCCAGGGAAGTAGTAGAACTGGTAAAAAATAATTTGGCCAGCGTGGGGAGTGTACCTGCCCTAAATGAAATCTGCAAGAAACATTTGAGAGTTTCTTAGAGGAGAGCTAACAATATAGCTGATATTGCAACCCAAAGCTATTAGCCTATTACACAGAACAGATGGCTGCCAAAGCCACCTAAAGACTGCTTTCCATGTGGAAATGTAAAATGTGCCCAGCTATTTACAGGCATCAAGTTTCACGACCCCTAAAGATGAAAAAAATATAATGTTATATGATTTCATCATCTATTACACGGGGGGGGGTAGTCTACCTAATAACATGCAAATGTGGAGTATTTTATGTACTGTATGTTGGACCAAAAGGAAATTCAAAGAAAGGTTAGGAGAAAATCTTCAAGCTATTCAGAGGGGGGATTGTAGGTATGCACTGGGTATGCATTTTCATAAAACTTGAGACAAAATTCAGCACTCTATAAAGGCTGTTGGATTAGAAAAAGTGGAAAAGGTTTGCAGAGGTATGGGCTTTGAGAACAAACTAAACAAAAAGGGAACAGTTCTGGATTTATAAGTTAGGGGCTGTACAGTGGCCAGGATTGAATAAGAAATTTGAACACAGTTTCTAAAGTAAATCAGTTGCACCACAAATATGTATTTACAGAGTCCTTGTGTTGTGAGTGTTTTGCTTTTACTCCTTCCCTCCCTCCCTTCTTTTTTTCCTCTTCTTCAACAGTCACACTGACTTTAAAGTGTCTATTGGAAGCTCAAACTTACTGCAAAGAACAAACTGCAACTCCATTTAGGACCTGGAAACCTGATTAAGGCATAATACTGTAGAGCACTGAGTAAGAAGGGGAGATACACTTTCTAAATAAAGTTTTATTTTTATTTTTCCTTATTGGCATTAAGCAGAGAATTGCAAGATTCCTTTAAAAGGGTAGTAATTTTATAACCAGAGTGAGTGAGATACAACTGAATTTGCCTGAGTGCGGGGGGTTGAGACCTAGCATTTGGAAGGATATTTTTGTAACATTTTAAGTGTCCTGCTGGCTGAGGAGTGAGTTCATTTTTATCCCTGGACTCAGTAGAGTGGTTTGTGTTGGAGCCGTGGTCTAGTAAATTGTGGTGTTAGTTGTATTACTATAAAGGACAGTACTCACCAGGGTGGTGGAGCAGTTGTGTATTTGATTGTTTCTAACAGTCACCAGTGGCTGTGCACTACCCACCCACCTTCCCCACCCCCACCCCCAGGAGTGGCATTTCCTTTATAGCCACAGTTCTGACATCACTTCCTCAACAGGTCTTGGGGTAGAACTGTCATATTGCTAATAACCCTGCAACGTGCATAAAGAGTAGTTACACAAAATAAATAATACATATATAATTACATATTGTATATAATAAGGGAGTGGGACATGTGGGGAGTGGTGCAATGCACTGGCTGTGGGGCAGCAGTTTTCCGGGAAACATTCTGGAAACTGCGTTGCTGTCCTATTTGTAGGCAACTGTCAGCTCTGAGAGAGGAGGTTGCCCACCTCCAGGCTGAACTAGCAAGGACTAAGGAGGTCTCCCCCTCCCAAAGATCACCACTGCCACAACCACTGAGTCAGAGGTTTTGGAGTATGAAGAGCAGTAGGACCACAGTAGGTTCTGGGAGGGTACGGGTGGTGGACCAGAGGCAAAGCCCCCCAGTTGTACCTCTACACAAACCAGATGCGATTCTGGCAGAGCAAGGCTCCTCTATGATGGCACCCTCAGTGGAGACCCAGAAGAATGCTGAGGACATCCACAAGGGAGACCAACAAAAGGGTGGCAAGGGACACCACAGGGGAAGGAAACAGCAACTGATAGGGGACTCAATTGTTAGGGGGGTAGAACTGGGGAAGGGAGAGAAGGAAGTAAGCTGCCTGTCTGGTGCCATGGCTTGGAGGGACAAGAAGCGAATTCTCACAATTGTAGAAGCAGCATCACAGGAGAGAGAACTAGATATCATTGTCCACCTTGGGACAAATGACCTAGCTAGGCATGGGATCAGTGCAGTGCAGAATGAATTTGTGGAGCTGGGAAGGGGCCTCAGATGGGTAGCAAGCACAGTAACCTTCTCAGAGGTGCTACTAGTCCATGGCAGGAGTGAGGCTAGGGTACTGCACACCATGCAGTTTAATGAATGGTTGCAAAACTGGTGCAGAGCACAGGGCTTTGGCTTCATTGGGGACTGGCGGTCCACCTGGAGAGATAAAGGTCTATACTGGTATGACGGTCTGCATTTGTCCACTAAGGGGACCAAGTTCCTAGGTGACAGGTTTAAATGCTTCCTTGGCAAGCTTTAAACTAGATAAGGGGAGGTACTGATAAAAGGCAGGAAAGTCAAGCTCCCCCACAAAACATGGCAGGTAGTAGGTAAACACTGAGGTACAGAGCTCAACACAGGGCAGGATGGGGTAAATGGTAAAATAGATAAGAGCAATAAGAGCAGGGATGGAGAAAAAGGATCAAGCCAACATTAAATGGAGGGCAATGACTACCAATGCCCGTAGTCTGGAAACAAGCTTTCTGACCTAGTAGCTTTGATGGAAGATGAACAATTGGATATTGTGGCGTCACAGAAACATGGTACAACGAGAACCATGAATGGGATGTCAACATACCAGGGTACACAATCATAGAAGGGACAGGAAGGCAAAAGAGGAGGTGGAGTAGTTTCTATACATAAGGGAAGGGATCAAAGCTACAGAACTAAAAAGTAAAGGGGGACAAGAGGCACTTGGGTTACCTTGGAGATGGGGAATGGCATCACAATCCGCACAGGGGTTGTATACAGACCCCCCATCTCAAGGGGAGGAAATGGACAAGAAAATGATAGAGGACATTCTCAAAATGGCTGAAAAAGGGGAGATACTGTTGATGGGGGGCCTAAATATGCCAGATGTTAACTGGAGGACATGTACTGCAGCCACATCCAAGAGCAGGGTCATTCTCGATGCCCTGCAGGGGGCAGACCTTAGACAGCTAGTGCTGGAACCCAGGAGCAATACTAGACCTGGTACTCTCAAATGGAGAGAGGATCACAAATTTAGAAGTCAGTAGACATCTGGGAACAAGCGACCACTGCACAGTGTGCTTCACAATGAGCACAACCATGGAGATAAGCCATACAAAAACAAGGATACTGTACTTTAGAAGGGCTGACTTTGGCAAAATGGGTGAACACCTGAAGAATGCACTAGCAAATGGCCAAATAGGAGGGGTGGAAGAACAATGGAGAAAAATCAAAACTGCCATCATAGAGGCAACAAGTCTTTGTGTAAAACAAATAAAGAAAACAAAGCGGAGTAAAAAACCACTATGGTTCTCAAAAGAGGTGGCAGGGAAGGTTAAGGAGAAAAAGGCTGCATTCAAAAAGTATAAGGAATCACAGAGGGAGCATGACAGGGAACTGTATCAACTAAAGCAGAAAGAAGTAGGAAAGGCAGTCAGAATAGCAAAGGCACAAACCGAGGAAAAAATAGCCAACTCAGTCAAAAAGGGGGATAAAACCTTTTATAGGTACATTAGGGAGCATAAAAAGGTTAAGAGAGGGATAGTGAAGATTAATAAAGGAGAGGGGAGGTGGGCAGAGGGAGACAGTGAAAAGGCAGAGATACTGAATAAATACTTTTGCTCAGTATTCACAAAAGAAGATGAGGAGCAGTTACCTAAACCAGACTATAGAAGCACTCTGGGTAGGGGGGTTGATACCAGTCCATTCACAGAAGAAAGAGTCCTGAAAGAACTCCTAAAACTTAAGGTGGACAAAGCAATGGGGCCTGACGGGATTCACCCCAGAATCCTAAAAGAACTAAGGGGGACCTAGTGACACCACTGACCACACTTTTAACAAATCATGGCAGGATGGGGTGGTACCTGAGGACTGGAGGAGGGCAGATGTGATTCCCTTACAAAAGTGGAGCAAGGCAGAAGTAGGAAACTACAGACCTGTAAGTTTGACCTCAGTGGTAGAGAAAATGATGGAATCACTTCTGAAAGAAAGAATTGTTGAGCACCTAGAGGCCAGCGGGGCACAGGACCCAAAGCAACATGGATTTACAGCAGGAAGGTCATGTCAGACTAATCTAATTGATTTCTTTGACTTAGTGACCAAAGTAATAGACCGGGGAGGGGCTGTGGATATGGCCTACCTAGACTTTAGCAAGGCATTTGACACAGTCCCGCACAAAAGATTAATAATCAAGTTAGCCAGCCTGGGAGTGGGTCCCAGGGTGGTAGCCTGGGTAGCGAACTGGCTGCACAACAGGACACAGAAAGTAATAGTGAATGGAACACATTCTGAAGAAAGGGGGGTTACTAGTGGAGTACATCAGGGCCCAGTACTGGGTCCAATCCTCTTTAACATCTTTATAAGTGACATTGCAGAGGGTCTTGAGGGAAAGGTATGCCTCTTTGCAGATGACACAAAGATCTGTAACAGAGTTGATACACAAGAGGGGAGTAGAAAAGATGAGAAGGGACTTGGCAAGGTTGGAGGAATGGTCAGACATATGGCAACTTAGATTCAATGCAAAGAAGTGCAAAGTAATGCACCTGGGAAACAAAAACCCAGGAGAAGAGTACACAATAGCAGGGGAGGTACTAACAACAACAATAATGGAAAGGGATCTGGGTGTAGTCATATCAGATGACCTAAAGGTGGGTAAGCAATGTGAAAAGTCAGTAAGGAGAGCCAGGGGGATACTGGGATGCATAGGAAGGGGCATCACAAGTAGAAAAATGGAAGTGATTATCCCTCTATACAGACAGTTGGTGAAACCCCATCTGGAGTACTGTGTGCAGTTTTGGAGACCTCATCTATGCAAGGACATAGACAGGATGGAAGCAGTCCAGAGGAGGGCAACTAAAATGATGCAGGGTCTACATCAGAAACCATATGAAGAGAGACTGAGAGAGCTTAATATGTATACCCTTGATGAAAGGAGGGACGGGGGGACATGATAGAAATGTTCAAGTACCTCAAGGGAATCAACAAAGTCCAGGAGGGTAGCATCTTTCAGAAAAAGAGATGTGTAAGAACAAGGGGGCACAGTTTAAAGATAGAGGGGGGATGGCTCAGGGGTAATGTGAGGAAATTATTTTCATGGAGAGAGTGGTGGATACATGGAACAGCCTTCCTGAGGAGGCCATTGGGTCTAAAACAGTGGGGGAATTCAAACATGCACGGGACAGACACAAAGCAAGTATAGTGGGGGGTTGCAGGAAGCAGGCTGTTGGTTAACTAGAATCTGCAGCTTATCCAGTAGGTAGGGAAATGAGCAGACTGGGTGGGCCAAGTGGTCCTTTTCTGCCGACAAAGTCTATGTTTCTATGTTTCTATACCCCTTCCCACCCCCTCTTAGGAGGATTCTGGGATTTTGCAGTCAGCTTTTCTGAAGGCTCTCACATGTACATGAAAAAGAAACGGACCTAAGGCGCTGGAGCTCAAACAAACCAGAACACTCTGCAGTGCACATTTTTCATGCCCTTGTGCCATACAACATATATCTGCAATGAGTGGAAAAAAGTAAACTATGATGGCACAAGGGGCCAAAAAGGGTAGCCCATGAAACTGAGCAATATTATTTTGACCCATTTCAGGCAGCACTTTGATTTAACACCACCAATTCTTGCAAAAATAAGGGGCAGAATAAATGAACAGCTACAAATGGTGCAGAACAGGTGAAACATACCCAGTGACAGAGTACTGCACCTTCTGACCACGAACAGCCTATTTTTATATTACTGACTTCTAAATATTTTTCCAGTTGTTTGTGTGTTTCTATAGTGTATTTGTGCTCTTGTCCCCTGAAATAGGTGTTTTCATGTTACTGATTAAAAAAAAATGCTCGCTGAACATTGCAAAATCATCATTGTAAAAAATGCTGTTCTATGCTGTATATTATACAATAGCAAGAACATTTCCAGGGCTCTAATTGGTCAGTGTATGCCTGAGACAGTGATGTTATTACACAATAACATCACTGTATTGATTTGTATGATGATTGTTGAATTATTCTCTTTAGAAACAAAGATATACTGCCTCACTAAAAATCTACTAAAAACATTTTAAATGTTTTGTTTATTTTGTATAACATTGGACCATTGTATAATTGCAATAAGGCACTCCAAGGTGTGTGTTATTGTGTAATAGCATCCTCCTAGGGTGGTGGAAGCACTCAGCCCCTGTGTTCAACCCACCTTCGGAGTACGTTATTACACGATAACACACGCCTTGTCGTGCTTTATTGATTAAATATCTTGCAATCCACTACAATTTTCACAAAAAAGCAGAGTATTGTACAATATTTGTGACTTGCTACTTGTTTGCTTTGCTCCATGCTGTATACAGAAATATTTCTTTCTGGCATTGCAAACTGTGCTGTCTTGAATAAATACCAAAAGGCAGGGTATTTGTGAGTTTTTTTTTATTGTACAATACTGTTTGGTTGTTCAGAAATCAAAGTCTTTAATGGAATCAGTGTTTTTTAAGATAATAATGGTTTGACACACCACATCCTTAAAGTGTGTGTGTGTGTGTGTGTGGGGGGGTGTGTAGAACTTCAGTAGCAGCAAAAACAGGAGTGGGATAACATTGGACGATGTTAGTTAAAGAGCAGGCATTTACATCTAATAAACAGGCAACTATTTTATTTATTGTATTTTTATGTGTTAGCAATTACTTTTTTACTGTTTATAATAAAATATTTAAAAGTGCACTGAAACATGGGTTTTTACCATTGCTTTTCACACTGCTGCTAAAAAGCATTCTGGTATTGTGATGTTGTGTCATTAAAATACAAAGCCAGCCTTGCTAATAAAACTTTCATGACATCATACTGTAATACAAGAATTCCATTGGATTATTTTTTCGCTAGTACTGTAGTTGGCTAAATACAAACAAAATGATGAAAAGGTAACTAAAGCAACAAATGAAAGTATACAAAATGATTACAGTGGCATGTACTGTAAAGGCCCCAAACCTTCATTCTTTAAAATATACATCCTTACTAATCAGTTGTTCTTTAACGTAGCTGTTGATGCTTGGCTTGGCACTCTGGCTAGATGAGAGGAGGGGGGAGGAAGAGTGGAGGAAGGTTGCAAGGATGACATTACACAATGTACAAAAACAAGGACTTTCAGACACAAATATGTACTGGTTATTAGATGTTGCATATTACTTGGTTACTCAGTATTGCCAGTGGCTGCATAACTATGCCAGACTGAGCAAGAGATCACAAGACACCTAGCGACAGGCTAAAGAAATACAAAAGTCAGCATTTGTCCCTCTGACATCGGATGGCACACTCATGGATCAATAATGCACTGTTGTGTGCTATAATGAATATCTTTGAAAGTGGCGATGGCTACCACTGTATGATCCCTATAGAATACAACAGGCACTAGCCTGGCTGTGGCATTCTGCACCAGCTGCAGGCAGAGCGATGAACCTCCTGATAGCCCTAGGTACAGCATAGAGCATTACAGCAGTCCAGCCTCAAGGTCATGAAAGTGATCAGCAGGGTCACCAGCTCCTCTTGTCCCCATGTAGGGTTTAATCCAGGAGATGTTTCTTAATTGGAACATCTGCTGTGGACCATGGCTGACATCTGATTGTCTAGTATCAACCTTGAGTTCACAATGATGCCTACATCTTTTACCCTATCCATAACTGTCAGAATAGTGCTGTTCAGAGATGGCAAACTACTGTAAAAGGAGCAAGGTGTACATGTTCTTTTTAGTAGTATAGCTGAGAGCCCCGACATTCCATTGTCAAAATCCGTCTATGGCCACTGACTCAGCATGCCCATAAAGAGCACACATCCTTCTCCTTTTAAAAACACAATGTGGCAAGCCTGATCACGTCCTGTAGTTCTTTCAGGCATTTTTCATTTTTGAGAAAGTCTATCCACTGAGTGATTCATTTTCTATAACTATGGATTGTGTCAGATAGCCCTGAGATTCCAGGTTTCCCAGCATACCCAAGGGGACTGAGCTCCCTTGTTATTGAGCTGTTACTGCACGGAGAGTATTGCAGTGCTCTTCATATATGAAAAATCTGTTTTAAATAATGTTTTGCAGGGCTCTCTATACTTTGAAAATCTGTTTTAAATAATTTGTTTTGTGATTAAGTAATATTATGACCAGAGGTTAATTGGGCATACTGTTACAGCAATTTAGCTGGGTTACTGTGACTGTAGGTTCATTCAGCCCTTTGTCACATTATAAATAGTATATTATTACCTTAAAATTCTTATTGAAAGTACTGCCTAACCACTGTGGTGGAGGGAACCTACTTCTGTATGCAGGTGATGCAGTTCTCTACTGAAGCTGTGCCAACTTAAACCTGATCAATTCCCGGCTTGCCTCTGATTTTGCTATGCTACAAAATTGGTTCCTGGACAATAGGCTTGTCCTTAACACTACTTAAACCAAGGTGATACTCTTTGGCCCAAAGCACCTCAGCCAGGCCAGACAGCACCATGTTTTGCTAACCACCTCAGCTGATGCACAGATTGAAGTGGTGGACAAGATAAAATACTGGGGGTCCTCATAGATCAGGAACTCATCTTTAAACCTCATGTTGATCAGATTACTCAGGTATTACACCAGAACAGTGGCCTGTTATGTCGGCTGGGTCATGCCCTCATTCCAGAATCTAGGGTTGTCATCACAGACTGTGTTCTGCTCCCCACTCTACTCTGTGGTGCCCCATACTCCAGTCCCTCAAGCACTCTGAGACCAGTAGGCTTAACATTCTATACAATAAGGTGAGCTGTTTCGCTGCTGTCCTCCACCCCAGATAGCATCATTGTGAGATCCTGTCCTCCCTAAGCTGGCCCTCCCTGGAGAGGTGAATGATGTACCCCCTGTTATGCCTAGCTTACAAGGTCTCCACATTCTTCACTCCATCCAACCTCTCCAGCTTGTTAATGTCCAAGTCTGAAAGGCACCTCCTCCAGGCCTCTGGTCATAAACTGCTTGAAGTAACCAGGGTTAAAACAAACTTAGGGATGCGGTCTGATGCTCATTCTGTACCATCTCTCTGGAACTACTTTCATCAAGAGCTGCGAAACTCCCCCTCATTTGTGTACTTCAAGAAGGGGTTAAAGACCTTTCTTTTCTTTTTTTTTTTTTTTTATTATTCATATTTATCCACCTGCAGCAGTGACTACCGGCGGGGGCATTTAGCCACCGGCCCTGCCTGCCTGGAGAGCACCAGGCTCATTCACATGATGGGGGATCCAGCACGGCTGTCGTCGATTTGCTGGAGGGTCTCCCCATACCCTATCCAGCCAGACCGGCTCCGGACCCCCCCCCCCGTGCGATTCCACATGAGTCCTCCCAGCGATGCAGGGCGCAGCCATCAGGCTGCACGGTCGCACCAGCCATTTCCACTTTTTCTCCCATTGAGAGCGCAGACATGCAATGATGTTTATGACGGCATGCCGATGTCTGTCGCACTTCAGTCACACCAGTGCAGTAGGTACCACATCCCTAGGTTGCCACAGCACGGCGTGATTCTCCAGTCCTCCCCAGGACTAGGAGAGCTGTCTCCTGATGCTCAATCCTAGTCCTCCCCTGCCGACCCCCGATGACCCGGGCTCGTTCCTGAACCCGGGCCACTGGCGTAGTGCGAGGTGTGGCGTCCAGTGCCTCAACCCTCAGCGCCACCGGGCCCAAGACCTTTCTTCTTGACAATGCACATTGCACTTGTTATCACTGATCTCTTCCCCTGATTATCTTTTGGCACTGATCCTGGCAACTTTTCTTGCTGTACTGTGTGCTATGTGTTATATCTCTCAAATCATGTAATTTTAAAGTATAGTGTTTAGTTATTTAACTAATCTTGTAAATGCAACACGTTCACATTATCTCCAGTCTCTGTTTGTAGATTGTTTGTATTTTAAACCCATGTTGAATGATGTGTTGTATTGTAATCTCACTGTGTGATGTATTGTATTGTATCCTTGTTGTATGACTTCATACCTGTAAGTAACTCTGTGTAGCCACTGAAAAAGGGACCTCTGGTTCCAGTGGGCTCACCCGGTTATCAAAATTCAATAAAAACATAGATAAATGATTTAAAATGTGACACCCTATAATCCTGTACTGAGACTAGTGCTCTCCCTACAGTGACACAGTTGACAACGGAAATTGGTGCCCTGAGGTCCACTGGGAAAAATGTAATTGAAGGGATACCTGAAGCAGTCTATAGTTTTAAGTAGTGATTCAGTGGATAGCCTTTTTAAAAAACAGAAAGTAACAGGGATTGTTAAGGCCCCGTCCACACTGCACCGCTCAGACCCCGTAACGGATAAAAACCGTTACAACCGGGGAGCGGTGCAGTGTGGCCACACTGCCACGGTGTCCATTATGGGACCGACACCGCCGGTCCACACTTTGGGAGTTGGGCGACCGTTACCGTGGCACCGGATCCCATAATGCAGCTCACACTGCACTAGGGGACCGATGCCACACATCCGCACTACACCCGGTAACGTTACCGAGGCATAACCGGCTTCATAACCGTTGTTGAAACTACTTCATATGTGGTTTCAACAATGGTTACGAAAATGCCTTCTGTAACATTACAGGTGTAAATGCAAGCCGTTGCGGTAATGGTTTGGGCACTCTGTAACGTTACAGAGGGGTAGTATGAACAGGGCCTAAGACTTGCTGCATTTTGTTTTAAACACATGTTTATGTAAGAAGTCTGGGTACTTTCTATAGAAACATAGAGGTTGACGGCAGATAAGGACCGCAAGGCCCATCCAGTCTGCCCATTTCTTTTTCTACCTTATAAATGTGCCATCGGCCTTTGCTCTGTCAGTGGCCTATCTATTCATACTCATCTGTATTGCTCCCTTATGCCTATCCCATGCCTGTTTGAAGCCCTGCACTGTATTCATAGCCACCACTTCCTGAGGTAGGCCGTTCCATGCATCCACCACTCTTTCTATGAAAAAGAATTTCCTCACATTCCCCCTTAATCGGCCTCCCTCTAACCTCATGCTGTGTCCTCTTGTTCTGCTATTTTTCTTATATTTAAACATGTTTGACTCTTTCATCTTGTTAATGCCCTTGAGGTGTTTGAATGTTTCGATCATATCATCTCTCTCCCTCCTTTGTTCAAGGGTATACATATTGAGCTCCTTTAATCTGTCCTCATATGTCTTCTGATGCAGTCCCTGCACCATTTTGGTTGCCCTTCTCTGGACTGCCTCCAGTACTGCATGCAGTCTACTCCATGGGGCCTAACCAGTGTCTTGTAAAGAGGGATTATTACCTCCCTCTTACGACTTGTGATACCCCTACTAATACATCCTCACATCCCCCTAGCCTTACCTACTGCTTTAGAGGTCTGCTTGGATGATTTCAGGTCATCGGTGATGATGATGCCCAAGTCTCTTTCTTCCTTTGTGACTGAGAGCAACTCCCCTCCCAGCCTATAGGTGGCTTCAGGGTTTCTCTTCCCTATGCGCATGATTTTGCACTTCTTTGCATTAAATCCCAGTTGCCACTCTTCTGACCATTTTGCTAGTTTATCCAGATCTCTTCTCATTCTGCCCACCCCATCTGGATCATCTACTCTGTTGCAGATCTTGGTGTCATCTGCAAACAGACAAGCTTTACCATCTAGTCCATCTGCAATGTCACTAATGAAGATATTGAAGAGGACTGGACCCAGGACTGATCCCTGAGGTACCCCACTTGTAACTTGCATCTCTTCTGACTGTATACCTGAAACCCCCCTATAAATGGGGGTTCCTGAAAGTCTTCTCGGAGCTTGCCTAAATGCTCCCTGCCTAACTGGTGTTTGGCTTAGTGCCGCCTAAATGTGGGTGTTGTGTGTGCCTCCAGTGCTGTCTCTTTAAGAACTGCCTGCTCGCAGGCTCCAGCGAGTTTGTACAAGGGGGAATGGGGTTTCCCTGCTTGAATCCCGCCTGCGCTGCGGTGAAATTGCTCCCTCTTTTTGGCAGTTGCTGTATGTACAGAGGGAGCCCTTTTGGATAATATAGCTGTTTGGCCATGACTAGCTAGCATGTTGATGGAATTAAAAGTTTGTTTAACCTGTTTCTTTTGCAGCTGAGACTGTGTGTGCTGTGCCCCTCCATTTTGGACCAGGACGTTCTGAAGGGTCCAATAGGGGCAGGGGGTATTGCAAATGGAGTAACTGGCAACCAACCAGAATGAGGGCTCTCTGGGGAGCCAACAGACTAATGGGGATACTGCTGGTAATTGTGGGAAGTGAAAGCTAGACCATGGCGCCTTTTTTGCACCACTCAAAGCAGGACTAAGTGACTGGCATCTGTAGCCAGCCAATGGGATTGGGTGGCACCCGAGCAGAGAGGATGGCCCCATGCTGTCAAGGGGCAGAGGCATTGTGGCTGTGGATGAGAAAGGAGCTCTGGGCTCCTGTGCCATTGAGTGTTCGCACGGGAAGGGCGTGAAAGGCCTGAGGTGGCCGTTTGAATCGCCGGCGATCTCCGGGCTAAATCCTCGGGGCAGCGGTCAGAGGAGGCTGTGCACAAGTGCCAGCTACCTACCAGGCTCATCCTGTAGAGGACTGGAGAATCTGCTGAATTGTGCTCGGTCTGTCAGGAAGGTGAAGCTGCAGTGAGACTCCCGGGTAATGGTGTGCTCGGTCGGGCCATTGGAGCAGCTGCCTGGTATGGTACCAATCTGTTGCTTTGCATATAAATGTGTGGAGAAGTGTCTAAAACTCAGGCTTGACCCTATGAGTGGTGTGAGAGCGTTTTTCCCTCTGGAGTCATGAGTACTAAATCAGGGTAGCTCCCTGTTAAAGGTTCCTAGCAAGGACAAGATCTTCTGGTTACTTTGCTGACTATAGTAACTAAGCCTGCTGGCTCCCTCTAATCTTCATAGGAATTTAAATGCTCATTTGTGGGACTTCTGGTGACGTCACGGAGCTGAAAGGAGCATAAGGTCTGAGGCTCCCTGCAAAGTCCGCTGATCTAACCTCCAAAACCTTGCAAAATACATTTAAAGATGTCTAGAAATGGAGGAGGGAAGCATCTAGAAACCTATAGAGGTAGAAATCAATCGAGAATTAAAGAAAAGAGTACGGATGATACCCGATTGCAAGAGGATCCCCCTAGCAGATCTCTCTCCCCAGTGAGCTCCCATGCGGCCAGCTATGATACGGACGGAGAACCGGAACAACTGTCTCGAGCGAGATTTGAAACTTTATTAAGGGAGATTCGAGAATCCAGAACAGAAAACAAACAGGAATTCAAAGCTGTTCGGGAGCAACTATCCACTTTCGAATCCTGCATAGGCACAATAGAAGAGCGGGTTACCCAGAACGAAGAGAGCACAACACAGATAGCCGAGATTATGCAGGCCCTGGTACAACAATCGGAAGAGCTGAGGTCCAAATGTCTGGATGTTGAGGGCCGCTCCCGAAGGGATAACCTTCGTTTATATGGTCTGCCTGAGGGTCTGGAAACTACTCCTATGGCACCGTTCATAGAAAATCTCCTTAAAGATATCTTAGACTTGCCAAACACCTTCATCTTCTGCATAGAGAAAGCCCACAGGTCGCTTCAAACCAAACCCTCTGACCCAACAGCCAGACCTCGCTCAATAGTATTTAAATTAAGTTCCTTCAGTGACAAGGAGGAGATACTACGCAGAGCCTGGGCTAAAAAGGAAATAAAATACCTTACACATAGATTATTTATGGACCATGACTACCCACAAGAAATACAGTATCAGAGACTAAAATATCTTCCAATCCTTAAATCTTTACGTGAGAAAGCGATCCGTTTCCATACTCCTTACCCAGCCAGACTTCGGATTTTCTGGGAAGATGGAACGAAATTGTACTCAACGGTGGAGGAAGCAGCTGAAGCCCTGAGAGAGAGGAAAATACAAATAGTGGCGATCCGGAACCAAAGCAGTGGGAGGGGCGAGCCAATTTGGCAGTGCACCCAAAACAGGAAGAAGATGGGCACGAAATTACTGTTACACGGAGAAGCACTGCACAGACTACAAACGATGCTCGATAAACAAGGAAACAAAGTGGATAAGCCTGCTTGAAACATCTTTAATACTTGCGATGCTAAACCCAATTGCTGAATAGCCATGACAGGGCTCCTCTCGAGACTCCTTTCTTGAGGCAAAGAACTAACAACAGATAAGTACAGTACAAGTTGCCTGATATCAAGAGAGGAGAAGGGGGTGGGGTATGAGAACAGGCATGTTAAATAATCAAGACTGGATTAAGCAATTCCTATACCTTAGAACAACGTTGAAATCGTAAGCAAGCTGTACTGAGAGTCCCCCACTGCAAGGCGTGGGCATTTTTGCCAATTCAGCAGTACTTTTGACTATTACCAAGACTGTTTCTTTTGTTGGAATCCGGATAGAGACTAAGCTGAACATCACTAGTAAATTGTATATGGGGCTAAATAAAATAACGCATGAGCTCGGGATGAGACCTTCCCTCACCCACTTATGCTTGAAAAAATACCCATTTAAGAAGCCAAGTCTGGGGGAGCGCAGAAAAAGTAAATGTAAACGGCGGGTGGTGATGTTATTGGGGAGGGGGGGGAGATTATTCAATAATCAAAGCAGTGTTAAAAGAAAACACTGCAAAGCTTAATTTGAGGTTTGGACATGCTTCTGATTGGCGGACTGAGCGGGAGCACGGAGAGTTGACACACGACTCAGGTCCTAGTCTAATTTTAAACTTTCCTCCATCAGTTCTGTGAGGAGATATTTATCTCCACCTAATAAACCAGGAGCACAACACTATTCATTGCTCAGTAGGAGGTCTTCTGGAAACGGAAGCACAAGTAATCCTCCTTGTTCATCTCATAAAAGAGATTGGACAAAAGGGCTAAATAGGGTAATAGCCCTCTACCTTGGAAGTACTTTCTGAAGTTAAATAATTTGGGTTACAAGTAGTGTTAAGTCATGTTGACTATTGTGAATCTTTTTTCTTTACCAGGATGGTTGAAGCAGACAGAAAGAAAATTGGGTACACAGATGTGGGCGGTTGGGGACTGGAAGAGAGGCTACGATATCTTGGAAATCAAACCAGATAACTGGACAATAAGAGACAATTAAGTATAATTATGAGTAAGGGATACCATATACTATTTGCACATATAATGTGCATGGAATCCACGAACCCATTATGAAAGCAAAATTATTCAGAGTATGAAAAGGGCTGGGGTTAATATTGGTCTGCTACAAGAAAGCACCTCTCTCAATCTGAACATAAAAAATTTGAAAGGTTTGGTTTTTCGCATGTCGTGGCCTCATGTTATAAAGGGGGGAGAAGAAGGGGAACAGCAGTGTTAATCAAACAGGGAACACAATTTGAAATTAAGGATAAAGTAATTGATAAAGAAGGGAAATATGCCATGGTTAAGGGTCATTTAGATGGTCAATTAATAACCTTTGCTTCCATATATATTCTCCCTGCTTCAGGATTCGAGGTTTATAGATCCTTTTTTTCGAAACTAGCGGAATGGGCCGAGGGACAAATGATATATGGGGGAGATCTAAATTTAAATATGGTCGAGAATCATGACACACCGCAAGACCAAGGGAAAAGGAAGAAAACTACAAGTCAAGTCAAGAAGCTACTGCATGAACTAGGTTTTCAAGACATCTGGAGATATTTTCATGGTAGGGCCCCTAGACATACATACTACTCCCAGGCCCATGATGTTTACTCCTATATAGATTATTTTATAGCCCCTAAGGAACAAATGGGGGACATGGTGAAGATTTGGTCAGGAGATTTTGTAATATCAGACCATGCCCCGATTTTTTGTCAGTTTTGCCCCCAAGCGATGAAGAAAGTAACTTTCTGGAGATTAAATCTCTCCCTTTTGAGAGATAAACAGGTCCTTAAATGTATAGAAGACACAATAGTTCAAGCTCTAGAGCAAAATGATACATCCGATACATCAATATCTATTCTTTGGGATACTATTAAGGCAGTTACAAGGGGCAAACTGATTAGTATATCAGCAAACAAGAAAAAACTTAGGGAGGCTAGACGAACATCTCTTGAAAACAAAATAAAAGAAATGGAGGACTTACAGGCTATCCAAAAAACTAAGGCTAGAAGTAAAGAGCTTACACCTTAGGAGTGAACTTAATAAAATATTAGATTATTCAATAGAGCAGAAATTACTGTTCTTAAGGCATACCTATTATGATGGGGGCCCTCGATCCCTCAGACTAATAGCATGAAGGTTGAGAATACAGAAAACAAAGTCAAATATAATGAAGATTAGGCATCCACAAACAGGTAAAACTCATAATACAACAAAAGGTATAGCAGAGGCTTTCCTTAATTACTATTCAAAGCTCTACAAGGCCCAAGACTCCTCATCAGTACAGGAAATAAGAAACTTTTTAAACTCGTTAAATCTTCCGACTCTTACGGAACAGCAAAGCTCCCAAATGACCGACCCGAAAACACTGAAAGAAATTGAAACTGCAATAGGTAACTTAAAAACAGGGAAATGTGCGGGATCCGATGGATTCCCAGGAGAATTCTATAAATCTTTCTCTAAAGTTTTAAATCCCCTACTTAACAGAGTCTATGCATACGTCATGTCAGAGGGAGGAGTTCTCCCTCCTTCATGGAATGAGGCTGTAGTCTCAGTCATTCCGAAGCCGGGCAAGGACCTCTCGTATTGTGAGTCATACAGACCTATATCCATACTAAACACAGATTATAAAATTTTAACATCTATTCTGGCTAGGAGACTTATACCTTTTACCCCCAACAAAATCCATATGGACCAATGTGGGTTCATTCCAGGTCGTCAGGCCCAGGATAATGTAAGACGCACGATTTACTTACTAGAACACACACAGATTCAGAACATACCATCCCTTTTCTTAGGATTAGACGTGGAAAAAGCGTTCGATATGGTATCATGGAGATTTTTAAGGGAGGTCCTTGCCCGCTTCCGATTCCCAGACCAGTTTATAGAAGCTGTATTTAGATTTTACAAAAGTCCTGGTGGATACATTCATGTGAATGGGCATCTAACTGAATGACTATCCCTTGCTAGAGGAACCAGGCAATGGTGTCCCTTATCCCCACTTTTATTTGCCTACTATATTGAACCTTTAGCACAACATATCCGACAATCCCCAGATGTCGCTGGCATTGCCTTTTCTGCAGTGGAGCATAATCTGGCATTGTTTGAGGATGACCTTTTATTATATTTAACTAATCCGGAGTTCTCGATGCCAGCGGCCATGCAGAAGATCCGATTTTTTTCATATCTATCAGGATACACTTTAAACATTAATAAGACTGAGGCCTTCAAGGTAAATTATGACCCTTCACCCGGACTTTGAAATAAATTCCCAATAAAATGGGACGGATCCTCCCTGAAGCATCTGGGAATACGGATTCCCATAGATTTGTCCCAATTGTATAACCAAAACTATATCCCTCTAATAAACACGTTACAGAATGATATTAAAAGATGGGATCTTCTCCCAACCTCCTTTTATACTCTTACAATGTCCTTGAAGATGAATGCACTACCCCGTCTCCTATACCTATTTCAGTGTGTTCCATGCACAGTTGACACGAAAGAAATTCTATCATGGCAAAAATCATTTGTGGCCTTTCAATGGAATCACAAAAAACCCTGTTTAAACCTTAGGAAATTTTCCCTTCCTAAAACAATGGGGGGAGTATCATTCCCATCTCTAGCTGACTACTGGGCTGCAGCACAAATGCGCCTGGCATTGCTTTGGGGAACCCATACATATCAAGCTGCCTGGAAACAAATAGACCTAACTAGGGAACAATCCCCACCCTTACCTGCAATACTTTTCTCCCCTCCCTTGTTGCAACGAACCCTACATAATACTTCAAAAGCTACCCTCACTATATTGGAAGGTTGGAGGAGAGAACCAAGAGTAAACAGATACAAATTCATTTCTGGAAATACCAATGGTTCCTAGTAAAGAAGCAATTTGATTCTCCAGTGGTTATGTCTTGGTATAACTCTCAGATAAAGAAAGGTATAGTAGCTCCTTGGCAAATAATGAGAGGAGATGCCCCCATAACCTTCGAAGAGGCCCAGGAGAAATTTATTTGGACTGAAAAGGACAGATTGTTCTTTTACCAAATGAGAGATTACACCATAACCCAACTTAGAGCAAGGGGAAGAGAGTCACAACTTTATGAGGATCAATGTCCATTTATACAGATTTGGTCCTCTGCTCTTGGAGAAAAGGCCATTTCAATAATTTATAAGTTCCTAGTGCTGTTACATGAACATTCAATGGATCCGGTAAAGGCAAACTGGGAAAAGGAATTTAAACAAATAATTAGTGCTCAAGACTGGCCTAAAGTATGGAAGAATACCTGGTCTACCGCCTCCTCTCCCTTATGGAGGGAATTTATGTGGAAGGTTAGAGCAAGATTTTTTTTTAGTACCTACAGCTCTGGCGCGGAGAAACCCGGGGGTGCCGGAAAGATGTTGGAGGTTGTGTGGAGAGAGTAAGGCCGCATACAAACATATATTCTACGATTGCCCGCTAATAAGTACTTTTTGGTCCCTAGTATCGGGTCACATAATAAGGATCTTTGAAAATCACTCCCAAATGACAGAGATTAACCTACTATTGGGTATACCTCCAGCAGGAATGAAAGACAAACACACATTATATTTATGGGCGATTTTATTGGGAGCAGCATATAAAACAATTACTAAAAAATGGCTCCAAGCCACTTCTCCTACTGTAAGGGAATGGAAAACTGTAGTACAGAACATACAACATAATGAACAAATATCACATGCTCTAAATAATAGAATGGAAATTTATATTACAAGATGGACCAGATAGGAACTAATTTGGGAACAAATTCAGTAAATAAATAAAGGGGTATCCTAAATGAAAAGAAGGGGAAATAACTATTGGCAAATTGATAACTTGGCCTAGTATCACCTTCCCCTCCAGAAGCCCTTTCATCTGGTAGGAATTGAAGCACAGATAAGAAAGAGTATCTCTAGTTTTTTCTAATTGAACAATAGCATACACTTTTGTGGTCCCTCTGATCTGTCTCTAAATGCCCAATGACTGCCTTCATCCCGTAAATTAATCCTGGTAGTATTTATTTAAGATGCAACTATTTGAACACAAAGTGTGTTTTTTTTTTTTTTTTTTTATTACTAAGGTTTACTGTTAATATAGATAAGATATGATCTTCAACACATGTATGTATGTAGAACTTCATCACAGAAAAGAGATAAGAGGTTAAACCTAAAATGTGTAAAGGTTTTTGGTTTATGGACAATGCACATTTGAAAGATTGTCAAAATATATATATATATATATATATATATATATATATATATATATATAATGTCCTATATCTTAAAACAGTTATAAGCCATTGAAACCTAAGAATGTGTAAAGGAATGTAATGGAAAGAGTTTAACCATTGACTCAATAAAGGAAGTATAAAAAAAAAATTAAAAATAAATGCTCATTTGTGTCAGGGCGCCAACCAGCTGCATCGAGGAACTAGCCTTTAGGACTTGGGTACCCATAGATAGTAACTTATAAGTTAGGCCTGTGCACAGAGCCCTAGGTAGATACGCATATATTGTAGTGGTAAGCTAATCACCCTGATTTCCCCCGGTCCTTGTTATCTCCCCTTAAATAAATCAGATTGCTTGTTCTGCAAACACACACTGGCTAGTTTGTGTATTAATGGTGAAATACTGCACAGTAAATACTGTGTAACTGTACCTTACTTTTCAGAGAGTCCCCGGAGTGAGCTGAGTGGATCGAGCCGGGGGTAAGTGTCTATGGTAAGGACACTGTAACTGAACTGTGTGGGCCACTAGTGGGAAGAAAGGGGGTTGCAGCTACCCAGAGGGCTGTGACCAAGACAACCTCGACTGTTCTGACCCCAACCTCTGGGTGGAGGCACCCGCCAACAGATCTGGGCCCCTCACCCTGTTACAGTTAAGGCAGGCAGGGGTAGTTGCCCTTAGGATAGTGCCCCCTTGGGGTTACAAATTGGAGGCACCACTGGGATTAGCGTCCCTAGTGGCCGAGTGGGCAAGTGCATAACTATGGATAAATTAAAGGAGAAACTGGAAGGGATATCATGGCTAAGATTAAGCTGGACCCTATTAAGGCGATGGTACATAAACTGATGGGGTGGGGTGAAGCCGAAGAGCTGGACTCTCAGAGAATTGTGTTACTACTCAATGTACCTCTGGGGACAACGGCCGCTGACATTATCTCTGCCGTGAAGCGTGTTAAGTGTTTAGGCAAGGTAGAGGTGAAGGGGCGTATGGCTGACCTACTCAATCAGACTTTGCAGGTGCTACTCTTGTGTAGCATAGCCATCGACCCTGAGAGGGTGCCCCCAGTGATTTACCTGGAGGGTGCCCAACCAGAGTGGAGGGTCATTCACATATGGAGTGGGTCATTCAGCCCGGGGGTCTCCCCAGACTAATAGTTTCAAAGATAAGCTACTTAAATTGTTGGCTGTAGAAGGGAGAACTACCCAAGAGTTAATGCAGGTCTTGGATCTTTCCGGTGAACCCACCCCTTATGCCTCCCCTGGAGCCTCTCCGGAGCCCCCCAAGAATTCTATCTTGGCTCCACCACCCCTAGTGGTTCCCTCTGTACAGCTGGATTCTTACCGTATGCTAGAATTTTTTTCTGGCACAGTGCCCGTGCCTTCAGGGGAGGATGATTTGGAGGCGTGGATGGACTACGCCACTCCCCTAGTCCAGGAGTGGCAATGCTCTAAGGGGGAGAAATGAAAGAGACTGATGGAGAGTCTGCGGGGTCCAGCTTTGGAAGCCGTTCAGTTTTTGTGGGCCACTAGCCCAGAAACTACCACCGCAGAGTATCTTTCTGCTCTAGAGGGAGTGTTTGGGAGCACAGAAACTGGGGAAGACTTATTATGGAAATTCAAGTCTGCTAAGCAGTGAAGGAATGAGAAGCTTTCTGCCTTTGTCACCAGGGTGGAAAGGGCTTTACAGAAGGCCTACCAAAAAGGGGGGATCACCACCTCAGCCTTGAACCAGGTCAGGTTGGAACATGTTTTAAAGTCTGCTAGATTTTCCAGTGTGATACTTTTAAAACTTAAGTTACATGATCGGCAAGCTGCCCCACCTGAATACTATCAATTGATGAGGGAGATTAGAGAAGTAGAGACTGATGAAGAGGGGTGGGAACCCTATGTGGGGGCTGTGAATTTGAGCCAAACCCCTGAGTCTAGTGAACCTGATGAGACCCACCCTTCAGGAGGGCCTGATGTATCCCCAGAGTTACAGGGAGGGGTAGGGGTGCATGCCATTTCCTCTGATTCCCAAGTAGAAAGTGAATTGAGGGCTGAGGTCAGGAATTTACGAGAATTGCTGAGGGACTTGAAGTGATCCACTACCCACCCTGTTAGGTCTAGGGAACCTGAGTTATCTAGAAACCCATGCCCTGGCTCAGGGGAATTCCCTCATCCCCTAGAGGGCCCCCTGCAAATGAAGTATCCCCAGCCAAATAGAGACCCCCGGGACCCCAAGTTCTGTTACCACTGTGGGGAGGATGGACACTTCCAGACTGAGTGCCAGTTGATGGAGAATTTAAGGAAGGTCAACAGCAGACTGATCACTTGGCATTGCAGGGCCCGTCCGACCCCCCAGGAAGGGTTTTGTGACTCGGGCCAATGCCCAAGCAACTGTTAACGCTGTGCCCCCTGAGTGGTCTGATGTGGTCGTGCCCTCGATGGAGGCCCCGGTGCGGGTAAATGGGATTCCCACCTGAGCTGTATTGGATAGTGGCTCTTAGGTGACCATTATGTTTCAGGACTGGTATCAGACACATCTACCTGAGGTGCCACTACAACTCTTGGATGGTCTACATGTATGGAGACTGAGTGACAAGGCTTATCCGTATTTGGGGTATATCAGGATCTGGTTGTCATTTCCTACTTCTGTGGCTGGAGTGGATGAACAGGTGGAAACTTTGGCTTTAGTCTGCCCCCCCACTGGACTGTATGATGGGGTACCCTTGTTGATTGGGACTAATGCTCACATGTTTGGTCGATTAGCGCAATTGTGTTCTGAAAAGCAGGTGTCCAGGACTGGGCGAGCACTGAGGATACCTGCTTTGATCCAGAAGGCCTATGAGACTCAGAGAAAGGCTAGTCAGGAGGAGCCTGAAGGCCCGGTGGGTGTTGCCTGGAGGAAGGACCCAGAGCCGTTGCTATTGGCCCCAAATGCCCAGTGTGTTTTGTAAGGGGAGGTTTGGCTTAAAAAGGATGTCAAAAATAAACTATTGATGCTGGATGCACCTGGGGAAGGAAAGTTGCCTGGAGGACTGCTGGTTAAACCCAGTATCTTGCCTGCTAGAGCCCATGCTTATGCCAGGAGAGTGATGGTTCAAGTTCATAATGTGTCTGACAAAGAGATTCGAGTGAATAGAGGCTGCACCCTGGCTAGTGTGCATTGTGCGACATGGCCGTGCTCCCTAATAGCAAGGGTTTGGGGAGGGATGGCAGAGTCACGTCAGACTTGTTTGATTTCGGTGACTCCCCATTGCCTGCTGAATGGAAAGTAAGGGTCAGTGAGAAGCTTGCCCAAAGAGACCAGGTCTTTTCCCTAAAAAAATGGGATGTGGGATGTGTGCAGGGGGCTGAACACCACATTCGACTGCATGATGAAAGACCTTTTCGAGAGAGGTATCGGCGCTTGGCCCCTGCTGATATAGATGATGTGAGACGGCATCTGCAAGAGATGCTTGCTGCTGGTGTGATACAAGAATCCAGGAGCCCTTATGCTTCCCCCATTGTCGTAGTGAGGAAAAAGAATGGGGCTGTTCGGATATATGTGGATTACCGTACCCTGAACTGACAGACCATCCCTGACCAGTATACCATGCCACGCATACAGGATGCCTTGGACTGTCTGAACGGCAGTAAGTGGTTCTCTGTGTTAGGTCTCCGCAGTGGGTACTATCAGATCCCAATGGCTCTAGAGGACCGAGAGAAGACTGTGTTCATTTGCCCCCTAGGTTTCTATGAGTTTATCCGGATGTCTCAAGGGCTTTCAAGTGCCCCAGCTACCTTTCAGCGTCTGATGGAACGTTCTGTGGGGGACATGAATTTGCTCGAGTGTTTGGTTTACTTAGATGATGTCATAGTGTTTGGCAGCTCATTGGAAGAACATAAACGTCGATTGTTCAAGGTCCTGGATTAGCTGGAGGATTTCAGTCTCAAGTTATCTATAGACAAGTGCCAATTCTTTCAAACTTCTGTGAAGTATGTGGGCCACATAGTATTCACTGAAGGCATAGAGACTGACCCCAGCAAAGAGGAGGCTTTGACTACTTGGCCTCAGCCAAAGAATTTGAGAGAGCTGCAATGGTTCCTGAGGTTTTGTGGATATTATAGGCGGTTTGTCAAAGATTATTCTCGCGTGATCCGCCCCCTCCTCAACCTTACTCAGGGGTACCCTCCCACCCACAAAAGGTTTAAGAAAGTTGTGCACTCTGCGACGGAGAAGTATTTTCGTCCGAATGATGTGTTTGGAAACCGCTGGACTACTAAGTGTGAGGAAGCTTTCTATGACATCATATATCAACTTACCCATGCCCCAGTGCTGGCCTATGCTGACTCAGCCAAGCCGTTCGTTCTCCACACTGACACCAGTCTACAAGGATTGGGGGCTGTCTTGTATCAGGAGCACCTAAACAGGCTGAGACCTGTAGCTTTTGCCAGCAGAAGTCTGACTCCCTCAGAAAAAAAATATCCAGTACACAAATTAGAGTTCCTGGCCCTGAAGTGGGCCATTGTTGATCAATTTCATGACTACTTGTACGGTGCCAAGATATTGGTGAAGACTGATAACAATCCTTTGACATATGTGCAGACCTCAGCCAAGTTGGATGCCACTGGCCATAGGTGGCTCTCTGCATTGGCCACCTACGACTATGATGTTGAGTACAGAGCTGACCTAAACCATATAGATGCGGATGCTCTCTCTCGGAGGCCTGTGTCCTGGACTGACTGGGTCAGGTTGTCAGAACCTGACATAAGAGCCCTTTACCAAAAATTCGACAGGGAGGAACAGGTGTCTCCTGATGCTGTGGACTGCATGGAGGATTGCTTGGGGCCATTCGAGAACTGCATACCTGCTGCTTACTGTCATTTTTCTGCCTTAGACACTAGTGCGCTGTCCCAATTCAACAATGATAGTCTCCAACGGGCTCAGTCCCGAGACCCCATGATAAAAACTGCTTTGGTGGCTCTGCAAGCAGTGAGAGACGTGTCACAACTGCGGTCCACAGAATTGAGAACTGCCCTGTTATACAAAGAAGGTCCAAAATTGAAGTTGAACAATAGACTGTTATATAAGGAGACCGTAGACAAAGATGGGCGAATAGACAAACAACAACTGGTGTTGCCCACCACTTTTAAAGGACTGATGTTGAGGTCACTGCATGACCACATGGGGCATCTTGACATAGACCGAACTCTTGACCTGGTACAGACCCGATTCTACTGGCCAAAAATGAGTGCAGACATAGAGCAGTATGTCAAGACCTGTGGCCGCTGTTTGCAAAGAAAAGCCCTACCTCAGAGAGCTGCCCCCATGGTCAATATCACTACCAGCACCCCCATGGAGTTGGTCTGCATTGATTTCCTGAGCTTAGAACCTGATCTGAAAAATATCAGCAACATATTGGTGGCCACTGATCATTTTACCCGGTATGCACAGGCTTTCCCTACTAAAGATCAGAAAGCAACCACGGTGGCTAAAGTACTTGTTGAAAACTTCTTTGTCCACTATGGGGCTCCCCAGAGAATCCATTCCGACCAGGGGAGGGACTTTGAGAGCTGTCTGATTAAAGAAATGCTATCCTTGTGGGGATTGCGAAAGTCAAGAACCACCCCGTATCATCCCCAGGGAGATCCTCAGCCTGAAAGGTTTAACCGCACATTGCTTGATATGTTGGGTACACTGCAACCTAAGGACAAGCCTAGATGGAGCCAGCAGATTAGCACCTTGGTACATGCTTACAACTGCACCAAAAGTGATGCCACTGGATTTTCCCCATACCGACTGATGTTTGGGACAGAGGCTAGGCTGCCAGTGGATGTGTGTTTTGGGGTTTCCCCTGATGGAGTACAAGCAGCAGATCATCTACAGTATGTACAGAAGTTGAAGGCCCAATTAAACCATGCCTACCAACTGGCCCAGACCATGGCTGCTAAACAAAACCTGGCCAATAAGGAGAGGTATGATAAGAAAGTGAAAGCGATGGAACTGAGAGACGGGGATAGAGTGCTATTGAGGAATTTGGGACTGCATGGCAAACATAAGATTGCTGACAGATGGCATCACCTCCCTCATATTGTTGTGGGAAAACTGGCAGATTTACCCGTATATAAAGTGCGGCCTGAAAACAATTCAAAAGCTGTGAAAACTATGCACAGAAATCATCTGCTGCCAGTTGGGCAAATCTTGATAGAAGCTGAACCTCCAAATGCCCCACCATCCAGGCCTATAACTAGAGCTGCTGCCAAGAAAAAACCCAGACCACTTGATTCTTCAGCAAGCAAACTAAGAGGGCCTTCTACAACCCCCTCTGATGAAGATGATTGTCAGTCTGTGTCTGAGGACAGTGAGAATAATATTGAATACTATCCCTCTTATGAACTGAGCCAACTGTTTCAGGGCAATTCCCTAATTAACTCTGGAGATGAAGTTGGCCTTTCTGGACTGTCTGAGCCCCCAGCTTTGTCTCTGGAGCCAGTGCTCCCAGAGGATGATGTGAGTGGCCTCCAAGCCGAGGGGGTAGGGTCCTTGAGCCTGGCTGAACTGTCTGGCCTGGCTGAACTATCTGACTTTTCCGAAGAAGGAAGTGATGTGGGGGAGCAAGCCAGTGATGTGATATGCCAGAACCTGAAGAATATTTTGAGTGCCCTGATGGTTCCTTGCCAGTATCCGAACTGTCCCCAGTTGAGCCAAGTAGTGTGGGTCCTGATATAGAGGGTCCTGTCCCCGAAAGTACTATGGGTATGGGGTCCCTTTCTCCTGTAGAGGTTCCCTCTGCTAATCTAGATGAGGCAGCAATGGAGCCAGGGCCTGTATCAGCTTTTAATGAGACCCCTAGATGCACTAGCCGAGAAGTATGGCCTGTGATAAGGTTAAGTTATGAGTCCCTGGGTCAGCCTGTGGACCTGCCTTTAAATGTAGTCCATAAAGGGGTGTATGTGTCCCCAAGCTCCTTGCCCAAACTAACTTTAGGAAATGACTCCAGACTGTTAGTATTGCCCTCTGAGTATGGTACCCCTGCCCCGGTTAGCCCGTAAGTAGCTAATAGAGATGGGGCCCCCCTCTTTCCAGGTGTCATGGGCAGGAAGTAATGACCTGATTTAAAAAGCAAAAGGTTGTCTGTATGTGTAATATTGCATAACCAATAGTAAACTGTAAGTATGGTGCCAATGTATGTAACAAAAGGTTTAATGTGCTGTCAATTTAAACTATTTTGCCTTAAATTGATTTAAGGGTAACTACTTGGCGCGGACGCCAAGTTCTTTCCAGGCCAGGAAGGGTGTAACCCCCTCATAAATGGGGGTTCCTGAAAGCCTTCTTGGAGCTTGCCTAAATGCTCCCTGCCTAACTGGTGTTTGGCTTAGCGCCACCTAAATGTGGGTGTTGTGAGTGCCTCCAGTGCTGTCTCTTTAAGAGCTGCCTACTCGCAGGCTCCAGTGGGTTTGTACAAGGGGGACTGGGGTTTCCCTGCTCGAATCCCGCCTGCACTGTGGTGAAATCACTCCCTTTTTGGCAGTCGCTGTATGTGCAGAGGGAGCCCTTTTGGATAATGTAGCTGTTTGGCCATGACTAGCTAGCATGTTGATGGAATTACAGTTTGTTTAACCTGTTTCTTTTGCAGCTGAGACTGTGTGTGCTGTGCCCCTCCATTTTGGACCAGGACGTTCTGAAGGGTCCAATAGGAGCAGGGGGTATTGCAAATGGAGTAAATGGTGACCAACCAGAATGAGGGCTCTTTGGGGAGCCGACGGACCAATGGGGATACTGCTGGTAATTGTGGGAAGTGAAGGCTAGACCATGGCGCCTTTTTCGCACCATTCAAAGCAAGACTAAGTGACTGGCATCTGTAGCCCGCCAATGGGATCGGGTGGCGCCCGAGCAGAGAGGATGGCCCCATGCTGTCAAGGGGCAGAGGCATTGTGGCTGTGGATGAGGAAGGAGCTCTGAGCTCCTGCGCCGTTGAGTGTTCGCACAGGAAGCGCGTAAAAGGCCTGAGGCAGCTGTTTGAATCGACGGCGATCTCTGGACTAAATCTGCGGGGCAGCGGTCAGAGGAGGCTTTGCACAAGCGCCAGCTACCTACCAGGCTCAACCTGTAGAGGACTGGAGAATCTGCTGAATCGTGCTCGGTCTGTCAGGAAGGTGAAGCTGCAGTGAGACTCCCGAGTAATGGTGTGTTCGGTCGGGCCATAGGAGCAGCTGCCTGGTATGGTACCCCTCTGTTGCTTTGCATATAAATGTGTGGAGAAGTGTCTAAAACTCAGGCTCAGCCCTGTGAGTGGTGTGACAGCGTTTTTCCCTCTGGAGTCGTGAGTACTAAATCAGGGTAGCTCCCTGTTAAAAGTTCCTAGCAAGGGCAAGATCTTCTGGTTACTTTGCTGACTATATTAACTGAGCCTGCTGGCTCCTTCTAATCTTCGTAGGAATTTAAATGCTCAATTGTGTCAGGGCCCCAACCAGCTGCATCGAGGAACTAGCCTTTAGGGCTTGGGTACCCATAGACAGTAACTTACAGGTTAGGCCTGTGCACAGAGCCCTAGGTAGATATGCATATATTGTAGTGGTAAGCTAATCACCCTGATTTCCCCCGGTCCTTGTTATCTCTCCTTAAATAAATCAGATTGCTTGTTCTGCAAACACACACTGGCTAGTTTGTGTATTAATGGTGAAATACTGCACAGTAAATATTGTGTAACTGTACCTTACTTTTCAGAGGGTCCCCGGAGTGAGCTGAGTGAATCGAGCCGGGGGTAAGTGTCTATGGTAAGGACACTGTAACTGAACTGTGTGGGCCACTAGTGGGAAGAAAGGGGGGTTGCAGCTACCCAGAGGGCTGTGACCAAGACAACCTCGACTGTTCTAACCCCGACCTCTGGGTGGAGGCACCCGCCAACAGATCTGGGCCCCTCACCCTGTTACAGTTAAGGCAGGCAGAGGTAGTAGCCCTTAGGATAGCGCCCCCTGGGGGTTACATACCATTTACCACCACTCTCTGTTTTCTGCCCGTCAACCAGTTTTCCTGCCAGTTGACCAACTTCTGACCCACCCGAGCCTACCCAGCTTGTTTATCAATCTTCTATGTGGAACAGTGTCGAAAGCTTTGCTGAAGTCAAGGTAGGCGACATCAACTGCTCCCCCTTGGTCCACCACTTTGGTTACCCAGTCAAAGAAATCTATGAGATTAGTTTGACAAGATCTTCCTTTTGTAAACCCATGCTGTCTTGGATCCTGTGCCCCTATGGATTCCAGGTGTTGCACTATCCTTTCCTTAAGGAGTGCCTCCATAATCTTGCCCACTGCTGAGGTAAGACTGACTGGTCTGTAGTTCCCTGCCTCCTCCCTGCTACCACTCTTGTGGAGCAGGATCACATGAACCATTCTCCAGTCTTCTGGGACCTCTCCTGTGCTCAGAGACTCACTAAACAGTTCTGCTAATGGCTCTGCTAGTTCCATCCTTAGCTCCTTAAGTACCCTGGGATGTATGCCATCAGGTCCTATTGCCTTGTCCACCCTGAGCTTAGCGAGCTCTTGTAGGACCCTTTCTTTTGTGAAGGGAGTAGTGCTCACCTCCCTCCCCCCTGTGTCCATGGTGCTGAGCTGTGGGTCCTGCCCTACCTCCTCTTCAGTAAATACTGAGCAAAGTATCTATTTAGGATAGATGCTTTTACAGGGTTCTCCTCCTCCTCCTCACATGCCCCTTTCTCCTTTGAGCTTAGCAATACCCCCTCTGGACTTTCTCTTTTCACTAATGTATCTATAGAAAGACTTGTCACCTTCTTTTACTGTTCGTGCTAGTGTTTCCTCAGTTTGGGACTTTGCCTGCCTTACTGCCTTCCTTGCTTCCCTTAGGGCAGTTTGGTATGCCTCCCTATCTTCATCCCGTTGTGATCCCTTATATTTCCTGAAGGCCAGACTTTTGGCTCTGACCTTTTCTGCTACTGTATTTGAGAACCAAAGTGGTTTCCTTCTTCTTTTGCACTTCCATTTCTGTCTAACACAATGGGGTGTTACTTCAAGTATTGCATCCTTAATGCTTGCCCACTTTGCCTGTACCCCCTCACCTGTGTTTCTTTTTGCCAGGGCTAGCTTAACTCTGTTGGCCATCTTATCAAAGTTAGCTCCTCTGAAGTCCCATATTTTTGCCTTGGAATGGGATGATTTAGATGTAGTGGCCAAATTGAACCATACCATGTGATGGTCACTGGCCCCCAGGTGACCTTCTACCTGGAGATCTGTGATCCCTTCCCTGTTAGTCAGTACTAGATCTAGGATAGCCCTGTCTCTTGTGGGTTGTTGTACCAGTTGTTTGAGGCCCTCCTCCTGCAGGGAATCCACCATGTGTCTATTTCTGGCAGATGTTCCTGCTGGTATTGACCAATCTGTATCCGGCATGTTGAAGTCTGCCATTATCAGAACCTCCCCTTTAGCTGTCATGTTTTGTATATCTTCTAACAGTAATGTGTCTATGTCCTCCCCTGGCCCGGGGGCCTGTAGACAACCCCAGTTCTTATGGCTGTCCCATTTCCTGTTTCCAGGGTGACCCACAGTTCTTCTGGCTCCTTGTGTGCATTCTGAATTTCTGTAGCTTTGATATTTTCATTGACATACAGGGACACTCCACCCCCCTTTTGCACCTCGGTCTCTTCTGAACAGTACATAGCCAAGTACTGAAGTCTCCCAAGTGTGGTTACTGGTAAACCATGTCTCACTAATTGCTACTATGTCCAGTTTAGCCTCTGACATTATTGTCTGCAGGTCTGGGATCTTATTTCCCAGGCTGTGAGCATTTGTGTACATGATTTTCCGTTGGCCAGATTTCGGCTTGTTAGTTGTTTGGTGAGGTTTGGCATTTCCCCTGAGCGTCAAATGGGGAGATGGACCTTTTTTCTTACCTGGTGATGCAAATGAACTGCAAACATGCTGAATCCCTGTTTGACCACTAGCTGGGGGGGAAGGGTGTTCTTCCCATTCAACGTATGGGATGCTGCACCCCTCTCCCCATTTGCTAGTTTAAGTATTCTGCAAAGATGTCAAACTTCTGCCCTAATGCACTGACTCCCTCCTTAGTCAGATGCAGTCCATCAAATTTAAAGAACTTTCGCTCCCAGAACTGTTGCCAGTTCCCTACAAATCTGTGTCCTTTTTCCTGGCACCAGCCCTTTAGCCACATGTTTAGCTCCCCTATCTCCCCTTCTCTGACCTTCCGTCCATCTGCCCCCCTCTCTTTTTTAACAAGTCACTTGGCTCCCTGGTCTAAGGTGCTCCCAGCTGTAAACAGACATTGAGGTGCTACATCTCAAAAGGACTAGCCATTAGAAATACATTGAAAAATAAAGAAACAAAGTGAAAGAGAAGTCATAACTCATGAGGACCTCAAGAGGGCAATATTTGTCTGCAAACTGAAACCAAATCCACCAGTGCTACAAGCTGCCACCAGGGATATGCCTCTGTTTTTCTGTCTTTTTCATGGGCAGTTTGAGAGTGGTGGAAGGCAGGAGTGGGATTTCTGCCTGAAACTTTTCATCTAGTGATTAATATTTTTCAATGCTCTGGTGAGAGCAGCACTAATAACCTACTCTTCCCGGGTTTATACCCATTTATAAACAGAACTCTCATAGACATCTGTTTATATTGCTTCAAGTTTAACAAATTGTACTTTGGCACCATGGACACTTGTAGTACCCCCCAAAGGCTGCCAGCAGGCACATCAGGGAAAACCTCCAGAAGGGAAAGGGTTAAGCCCCCCACCCACCCCATACACAGCCAGCCAGCTGGCTGACCACTTCCTGTCCCTATCCCCCTCTCCTCTCTCCCCCTCCTGGACTTTTCCCAGGCTAGATCCTTTGTCTTGGCCAGGCCAGGGCTCTGGCCAACACCTAAAGGGGCCATAAATCAGCCCAAGGGGCTGATCCAAGCCCCAAGGACCCAATCATCTGTCCAAAAGCCAGGTCCACCCCCAGGCTAGAATAGATCTCCCCTGCTAGCTGCAAGGCAGTTCTGGACTGGGTGGCTGACAGAGTGAAGAGCAGAGGAGTAGGGATGCCTGGAGGCTTGCCTGAAGCTCAGGTCTGTAGCTCCTTGGTGGCTGCTCCTCTGTAGCCGGGTGGTCCTAGGTGTCCTCAGCAGCAGCTGCAGCAGCAGCTGACTTCCAGCTCCTAGAGGGGTCCAGCAGACCTCAAGACATTCACCAGCAGCCAGACCCATAGGGTGATTCCTTTAGTTGTCTGCTCCCTGGGTGTGCTGTTGTTGTTTGGGGTTTCCCAGAGGTGCTGTTGCAGTGGCCCTGCCTCCCCTCTCTAGTGTGCTGGTGGGGGTTTTATGTTTTTTTTCTCATTGGCCTTTGGTGCTGCCTCGGTGGGGGGCTGCCCTGCGGTTTCCCTGTCTTTACCTCCATGAGTTGCTCATAGTGCTAAGTTTCCTCTCTCCATTCCCATTCCCATCCTCCCTCTCGCTAGCATCTCCTTCCATGAGCTCCTGGTGGAGCTGCTGAATCACGCTGCACCAGAAGGGGGAACTGTTGTGTGGCTGGACTGTGGTGTGTTACCGTGAAGATCCTCCGGGCAGGAACAACCACCAAAGTGCCAGAGTTCTGCCCCATGGCTGCATGGGGCTATCGAGGAGTTGGATGGGTGCACGGCTCTCTGGCTACCCTACTAGCACCACCAACAAGCATTCCTGCCATTAGAGGACCCGGGCCAAGTGGTGAGTGGGCTGTAAGCCCCAAGAATTATTCCATTCAGCACCAGAGGTGCAGTAGAGAGGACAAGAGCACCAGAACATAGAAAAACTAGGGAGAAGGGAAAGCAAGGGGTAGAGCAGCTAAAACAGTAGAAAAGGGGGCACCGCGAGGCATGAGCCCCAGGATAGCTCAGTGTGGCACCAAATCTGCACCCTAGGGTAGGGGCTGAAAGGGAAAGACTAGGGTGGGCAGAAGTAGGGTGAAATAAAAATGGAAATTTGTGCTACATGGGCAGGGGTGGGGCTCAAGGCACATGCCCTTTCATGCAGGCATAGTGGGCAGAGCTAAGCCCTAGGCCCTACATGGTGAGGTTGGAAAAAAAGAGATTAATATTTATGAGGGCGGAGCTCAGGCTGGGCCCTCTGTGGTTTCCTGCCCCATACATAGGCAAGAGGTGGGAGCCAGGCCTAGGTAAATCCCTCCCCCACCAGGCCTACTGAGCAGAAAAGTGATTCCTCTCAGAAAAAGCGATTGCCAGCCTCCACAACAGATTGTCTGTTTATACACAAATATGGGAACCCCTTCTTTCTCTAATTCTAGTTGCTCAGGCTTAGTTGTGTTTTAGGATAAATTGCCCTGTAGGTTCTTGTATATTGATTTTATACTTATGGGACACATGGATTTGTTACTGTTGTATGGGGAGGGAGGGAGGGTGGGGCAGTTTTATCTTAATAAGTTGCTGTAATCTTGCTTCATTCTCATGATAACTGCCTTTTATTGTGGAAAATCTCTTAATAAAGTTTGAATTGAAAAAAGAAAAGGGATTCCTCTGAGATTTAAAGGGCCGGTGCCTCATTTCACAATAATGTCACCCCAGAGGCCCTGGCCTCTTCACTAGAAGCCCCAACTACCCCCTACCCACCACCCCATTCCCCTGGATGGTTTTCTGGTAGCTGGTATGCCTGTGGACAGAGGGGACAATCAGTCTTAGGCTGTGCTGCCTGCCACCCGAACCCCGGCCCTAAGGTAAACCCACTACCTAGTAAAAGAAAAGGTATTAGTGTGTAATTGCCATTTTTGGTGTTTTCCCCGGGTTGCACCCTCAGACGTTATTGACCCCAAACCAACTGAACTATTTGCATTGGGGTCTAACTGAAACTGCAGCAGGGCCTGAACTGTCTGCCCTGCACCCACCGAAGACAGCTATCTGTACTGGGGCTTTACTTGCTGCCCCACACCTTGATCAGTTGGTTCCTGGACTGTTCCGTAAGGGGTTTGAACTACCTGCCCCACCGCCAACTGCATTGAGCTATCTCAGTTCCTTTCCCTTCCCCAGACTGAGCTCTTACCGTGGGGAAGTGTACCGATCACCCAGCTGTGATAGTCTTACCACATGAACTAATCTATTGCCCTATGACAGACTGCAACTGCCTGTGCCCCTTGAGTCCAGGGGCTACCTTCCTTTTGCCCGGCCAAACATCTATTGCCTTCCCCCAGCCTGCCAATGACCTCTGAAGATGATGAAGACTGCAGTAGCCAGCTTAGAAATAGTTAGGTTTCCCGGTATAGTCAGCCTAGGAGCTGCCCCAGCTCATGATAGTGAGGTTCCCTCCACATTACACGAACAGAAAGTTGCCCCATTTTTATTTTGCTTCTCCTAGGTGGCCATAGGTCCCTTCTTAGGCTGGGTGGCAACTCATTAGCGGCCTTCCAGAGAAACCTCCATCACAGAAGAAGGACGTTGCCTTGACCAGCTTTCATCCTTATATCACCTGCATCTTCAGCTTCCGGACCAGTCTTCACCCTTCATCTTTTTTATTCCCTTCATCTTTTTCATCCTGTTGCTCTCTGTCTTCCTGCTGGCCAATGAGACTGTTCGGTCACTAAGGTGCTGTACCTATCATTCAAGCTAGCTAGCCACAACCTGCTCCACACCAAAGAGACTGCTCCTCCTACTGGACTGTCATACCATAGACTGGTGTAGTTCTAATTATCCTTGGCCAAGGTGGTGGGGTATTGGTAAAGCTATTATTATTGATGTCTGCAGACATAGTGCACTAGGTGATCCTTTTGGAGGTATATTGCATATTGGTATTATATGTATGCCAGTTTCTCCCTACATTCTCTACAGTTAGACCTGTATAGGTGTCCTTCATCATTAGTATTGTGTTATGCATTACAATCACTGTAGTGCCTTGCCTTGTATATTGCAATTACCTAACCCCTTATTTTTCCAGTGGAATAAGTGGTTGTTGCAATAAAAAGCTATCTGTTTGTACCTGGAACCATTGTGCCTGTCTCTCCTTGACCAAAAAAGATGAATCAACCTACTAAGTCCGGTCACCACACACTGAGCTATAGTTTTTGTTTTATTTGCATGTGTGATTCATAGGTTAGGGTGATTGGGGGATGAATGATGTTAGAGAGTGATTATAGTTATTAATGTTAGTGTTGAACTTTTGAATTTTATTTTAGAACAAAGATGAGCACTTCACTCTACACAACACTGTCAGGAAGGACAGGATGGGCTTGGGTAGTGAGGACTGCTGATACCCTCCATCCCCCACACGATTGCTGCTGTTAGAACTCCCAGGATGCTCCAGATAGTGCATGGATCCCTGCTGGCTCCCAGCCAATCAGCGAGTGGAGCAAGCAAGCACGGGTGACTGCACATGAAGACACGTGCAAAGACACGCGACACGCATCTTGCACGTGTCTGCAGTGTCAGCAATGGCTGCAGGGATAGAGGTGATTTAGGATTTACGAAGCTTATAATAATACTTGCGATACTATGATCAAGCCTAAATCAGGCATTAAAAGATCAGGTACGTCAAATGGATTTTAAAATCATTACTCCAAAGGGAGATAGGGAATTGAAATGCCAAAAATGTGGCATGTTTACATTACTAGAAAAAGAGGGTCCTGATATAGGCCCCATCTGCACTAATTGTCTTCATATAGCCACCCTACAAAGAGAGTTAGCTAAATTACATCTCAAAATAAATGTCATAAATAATCAGAAAACTATTCAGTTACTGATGAATAACATTGTTAATCCAGTTCCAGTTATCCAGCATAGGGAACATGATGAGATGGTTAGTGGGAATAGGATACAGAGTAATCATCCACCTGTACCAATTGGGTCTGTAGCACAAAGTACAATGGGAGATGGAGGTGTTAAGAGAAAGGAGATAGAAGTAGAGTGGACAGATGACAGTTTTGAATGATCAGTAGTTACTGGTAATAAATCAAAAAGAGGTAGAAGAGAAAATGAATTCTCGTTACCACTCAGGAATCAATATTCTACACTAAGTGGTTGGGAAGATAGCATAGGCATGGAAGATGTCTCAGATATGAATGAAGAAAGAGTCCCCATGAATTGTGTAGAAAATAATCCAGTTGTCAACCCTAAAATAAATGATGAATGCACCAAGCACATACCACATACCCAAGTTCACATGTCCCCCAAATCTATGGATAAACAAGAAAATAATCCAGTCTGCCCTTCTGTTAATGAAACTGTTTTAACTGAGTTCCCTCAACAAGAATCTCTAGAAAATGAAATAGCACAGCAAGTGTTTGTACTTGGTGATTCTATGAATAAACTGGATTGATAGGCACATATGTAACCCTGACAAACAAAATAGAACATCGAGTAGCTTTAAAGGAGCTACTGTATCAGATATCACATTAATGGCTACAGATATTCTGAGGAATGGTGGGAATAAACCGAGTGTTATTATACATGCTGGTACAAATAACATTAATAGAAAAAAGACAGAAGATATTAAGAAAGATGTTATTATGTTAAGTGATATTTTGAAGGCCAGAAATTGTGATATCTCCTTTTCTGAGATTCTATCGATCCCCTGAGCAACAAATGATAAGATTAACAAAATTAAAATAATTAACAATTGGTTGAGACAATGGTGCCTTATTAAGGATTTTAATTGTATTACTCACTGGGAGGAATTTGAAAACAGACAACATCTATTTGAATGGGATGGTCTCCACTTAAATAAAAGAGGAAGTAACTTTTTGGCCAAGAAATTTCTGAAAACTGTCTCTAACTCTTTAAACTAAGTAAAGGTGGGGGAGGGAAAAATATGTGATAAAGTATTAGGGACAGAGGGTTGTAATATCTTCTTTACAAATGCAAGAAGTTTAAATTTGACAAAAAAATTGGAACTGGAAGCATTAATGACCCCTCTCAAATTACATGTAGTAGCAATCACTGAAACTTGGTGGGACCAGGATTCTGATGGTATTATGAATATATTAGGCTATAGGCTATACAAAAAGGATAGGAATGAAATAAAAAAGGTGGTAGTGTCTATATATATGTACTTGAGTCAGTTCAATCTATTAGTATTGAACCTTCCGTAGATCTTGATATTAATTTGGAATCAGTTTGGGTCAAAATCTCACCCCTAGGTAGATCACCTATTATTTTAGGAAATTGTTCTAAACCACCTGTGGCAAATAATGAATATAATCAAGCTCTTAATGAGGAAATACTCAAAAGGTGCACATTGGGAGATGTGTTACTGATGGGGGATTATAACTATCCTGGAATTAGTTGGTCAGAACTTAATGGTTCTGATGTTAAAGAACAAGAATGTATTGATCTTTGTATCAATAGTGGATTAAATCAAATTGTTGACTCCCCAACAAGGGATGGGAATATATTGGACCTGTTACTGACTAATATCAAGGATGAAATGGAAAATATAATTATAGGACCAGCCTTGGGTAATAGTGATCATTGTACTGTTAGATACTATTTAAACAAGGGAAGTCACTACTCAGGATCCAAAATTATGGTGAAAGATTATCATAAAGCTGATTTTTCAAAATTCCATGATTTTGGATACAGACTGGGAGATGATTCTTGGCTCAAAATCAATAGAAAAAGCATGGACTAAATTTAAATAAATATTATGGGAGATAGAAGACCTTTTTGTTCCAATTAGGGTTAAATATAATACAAAGAGTAAAATCTCAGTTTGGATGAATGACAAGGTTAAAAAATTAATCAAGTATAAACAGATATTATTCCATAAATTTAAATTAAATTCTTCCAAAGAAAGATGGGAGAGATACTTGGGAGTACAGAAATTACTAAAAAAAAAACAATTAGATCACGGAAAGTACAGGTGGAACTGACTATAGTAAATACTAATAATAAGAAGCTATTATTTTCCTATATGAATACCAATTGTCAGAATAGGGTCAAAACTGTGGGACCAATCAAAGAGAATCAACATGTAATAACTGATGATAAATTAGTTGCTAACAATTTCAATTCATATTTCTGCTCGGTATTTTCCAAATCAATTAAAAAAAAACTCTACCAGAGCTTGTAAGATCTAGTGATATATATTTTCAAGAGGAAGAGATTCTTAATCTCATAGAACAAATTAATATTAATTCTAGTCCAGGACCTGATGGCATTAATACCATTCTATTAAAAAAGCTGGAAGTACACTGGCATACCCTCTGTCTTTACTTTTTAATATGTCTATAAGTGAAGGTCATATACCTGATGATTGGAGAGGTGTGTTAGTTGTACCTATATATAAATCAGGTGATAGGAGTAGAATCGATAACTATTGGCCAATCAGTCTCACTTCCCACTATTGTAAATAATTAGAGCGGCTTATAAAAAATAGGCTATTACAACATCTAGAAAAAACAGGTCAAATTGATGTTAAACAACATGGTTTTATCAAGGGAAGATCGTGTACTACAAATTTGATTACATTCTATGAGAATGTTAGTAAAAAACTAGATGAAGGGAATCCTGTGATATAATTCTACTGGATTTTTCTAAAGCTTTCGATAGAGTTGTCCATAATAAATTAATTACCAAACTTATTTCATTAAAAGTTAATAGTTACAGTACCTAATTAAATGGATACATAATTGGTTACTAAACAGGAGACAAAACGTGTGTATTAATGGAACACTTTCTGAGGAGGGGGATGTGAGTAGTGGGGTACCGCAGGCTTCAGTACTTGGACCCCCTACTATTTAACATCTATGTCCAAGATATGAATAGTAATATTCATTCTTGCATAAGCAAATTTGCAGATGACACTAAGCTATGTGGTGAAGTCAGCACTATTCATGAACACTTTCAGTTAATTTCAGATCTGGCAGAGATTGAAAAGTGGGCCTATGAAAATGATATGAAATTTAATACTGACAAGTGTGTAGTTCCTCATGTTGGCAGAAACAATCCTGGATATACTTATATCCTCAACCAAACTATAATTAAATCAGCTCAATGTTTCAGAGATCTGGGAATAGCAGTTAATGAAACTCTTTCATCAGATAATCAGTGTAAAAAATTAACAAAATCTGCCCAGTCCTTGCTAACTAGAATAAGAAGATCCTTTGTCGGAAGATCTGAGCACCTTATTGTACCCCTATATAAAACTTTTGTACAATCAATTTTGGACTATGGCTCACAATTTTGGTCTCCATACTTAAAAAAGGATATCAGATTATTAGAAGGGGTATAAAGAAAAATAACTAGATATATTTCCAGATTAAAAACAAAGCAATATTATGTTAGATGACTACATACACTTGAGGCACGAAGACAAAGAAGGGATCTTCTCTTCCTGTATAAATTAATCCATAGTGATTTTGGTCTACAAGAATTTAACATGCTATATAGTAATACAAGGAGGAATCTCCATTCTCATGGCCAGAAAATATTGGTCGAGAAAAGCAAAACTCTTAAAAGGGATTAATACTTTACAATCAGAACTCCATTGGCATGGAATAAACTTTCTCAGGATGGAATAAATAGTCCCTGTTTGGAATCTTTTAAAAACTATTTAGACTATACCTATTATAATAGTAATATATTGATTTAATTGTCCCACATATGTGGGAGACATATTGAATGGGTCTGTTGGCTCCCATATGTCACTAAAATCCTAGCAGTAAAAGCACTGGAGGTGGGGACGTCCTCTGTTTAAACTCGGACTAGTGGGACAAGCAGATCTAAGCACTGTGTGCTGAAGCACTAAGGGCTGCAGTGCCAAGGGATGTCTACAGTGGGTGTCCACTGTGGAGTCAGCCATCAGTCGGCCATGCTGTCCCCCAGTGTAGACCCTTTTAAACTCCACCAAATCAACACTTCTCCAGTCTGCCTCCACATGTCTGCTGTTAGACTTCTTTCCTGATAATGCCCTGATGTGAGACTGCTGGGTATTGTTTTTCACCATTGGCTGTAGTTGCATTGCTGGTTACCTTACCAATAATGTAGCATCTCCCTCACAGTTTGCTGCTATCTGTGGGCAACCAATATAAGTAACTGTTGAGCTCATTTACATTGTGCTGCCTGGGCTACTGTACATGCAAGTAAGCTAGCTGCTGTCTTTGCCTCTCACAAAGGTGCCTTCATCATAATATGTATGAGTTGCCCTTTTGCTTTATTCCAGGGCAGCTATCGCTGCTAACCTGACATCTGGTTCCAGTTGACTACTATTGCTACCTCATAACTGCTGCGCTTAGCTGGTTTTTGAGATCTCTACTACTCCCTATCTGGCCCAGCATGCATCTCTCAGTTAAGCTAGTCTCAGGTTGCTGTTACTGCTAACCTGTAGTCTGGTTCCAAGTTGATAAATGTTGCTAATACTTAACTGTGGTACTTAGCTAATGTGTTTGAATTCCCTGCTACTCCCTATCTAGGTCTGTGTGCACTTTTTAGCTAAGCTGAACTCAGTCTGCTGATTTTGCAGGTTATTATCCTTTGTGATCAAACTCTCTTCTAGCTTGTTTTCATTATTAACTGTTTGCTTTGTTTCCCTCAGTTTCTGATCATAACTTGTGAGAATGCTACCTTTAGGCTCGCTTGTTTTAACTGGTTTCACTCTTGTAAATCTTATGGTTGCTGCTGATTGCCTAATTCCTTCTGCTGACTACAATTATCTTCTCCCCGCTAATCAATCCAAGGGCTTCCAATTCTCCAACTCATTGGTTGTCTCAGGCTCAGCGTCACACCCAATTCTAGCATGGTGCTTCAGACCCAAGCATTCCTTCTTGATACTTTTGTCACCTCAATAAGTATGCTTCATTACCCACTTCTTGTCCCCTGGGCTGCAGACCTGTCTTACCTGTGGCACATAGCTCTCTTCATAACACTGTCTGGGGACAATTAATCCAGTTCTGCCCTCCTTGCAATCAAGTTCACAGAAATGCCTTCCTGTGGTTTAATACTAAGGGTCTTAAGATGGCTCACCTTAATATTTGGAGTCTTATAGCTAACCTTCTGGAACTGGAAGCCTGGGTCTCTTGTTACAGTCCTGACATACTTGATGTCACGGAATCATGGCTCAAGCCCTCACCTCCTGATTCAGTGTGTTCCCTCACATGATATAAGCTTATTAGACTTGACTGTCCCTCCACCAAAAGAGGTGGGGGCATAGTCCTTTATTATAAAAATCACCTACACCTGACTGCTCTGCCTGGTGACACACCATCCTACAGCAAAGTACTTCACTTTGTACTGGTCCTTAGGACCACTAAGAAAATTTGCATTGTGTGTGTACACAATCCTCCCTTGGGTGGTAGGGCTGGTCTTTCTGAGTTATTTGATTAGCTGCCTTCTGTCATTGGTAAGAACAAAATCATTTTGATGGGTGATTTTAATCTAGACTGGCTCAGTAAAAACTCTGAATCTTTTGAGTTGCTCTTATGTAAAATTCATCTTTCTCAGCTCATCACTGATGCAACCAGACTGTCTACCAAAGGAGGCAACCATTCCCTCATTGATTAGATTCTGCCAAACAGGAAGCATAGGATTACTGTTGTGGGCACCCTTGCTGATGTCATTAGTGACCACGCCATAATGTTTTGCATAGGGAATGCTCACTCCCCTCCTGCATTCCCAAGGTAACCAGTGATGATAGTGATTATAAATGAGTGACTGTAAAAACAGCGACTCATTTATAGCACTATCATCATCAGCTACCCTGCAAGGGTAGCGATGCTATAGCATGGATGGGGAGGGATAGGGAGGTGTAGGGGATGGATAAAAGGGAGGGTTTGTATGGGTAGGGGATCCTGCTGCAGCTGAGCCAGCCCTGTGGTGTAGTGGTGGGGGTGGCTGGCTACAGTACAGCAGGCACTGGGTTTGGGACCTTCTGGGGGTGATTGTTTTGCTGCTGCATGTGGCTCTCTGTTTTTTGGTTTTTTCCATCTGTGTTTTGCCCACTCCTCGACATGCCCCCCTCCCCCGGAGTTAACAGTCCTTAGTCAGGGGGTGCAGCTTTTCGGAGATATACATTCACTATGATAGCGATCGCTGTATTGCGATCACTATCATGACTTAGAACCCATTCTCAAGGAGCTAATAATTCAGAACCTTTTCAGATCTGAGCAGGATGCCTTCCTTGCTGAGCTTCACTGCCTGGACTGGTCATCACTATATTGCTCCATTGATGTGAATGAAGACTTTGCATACTTTACCTCCATTCTCCAGTCCCTTCAGGAGAAACACATTCAACTCATCAGGTGAAGAGTAAGAGGGAAGGCCACTAAGTGGCTTCACAGTGATCTGCTCTCTTTGTTTAAAACTAGGGACAAATGTTGGGAGAATTTTAAATCCATGTAACTTCAGTTTAATTGGCTGGAATATCAGGCTCTGATGAATACCTGTAAAAAAAGAAACTAATTTAGCTAAAAGCAAATACTGCATGGAGCTCCTGCAGGCCTCTGTCAGTGACTCCAGGGGCTTCTGGACTTACATTAAGGGATTCATGGGTAATAGTAAAAGCCAAACACTATCTGATATGATTATTAATGGTACTGATTGCAACAATCCTGACACTATTGCCAGTGCTTTCAGTGCTCACTTCTCTGACCTAATCAGGTTTAAGAAACTTATGAGACGCTCCCCTGAGTATCCTTCCCCTCCTGTTTGCCCTGCTATCCCACCACTGTACTTCTGTTCTGTTTCTCACAGTGAAGTCCTGTGGCTACTAAAGTCTATCTCAACCTGTGGGTGTATTGGCCCTGATGGTTTAGAGCCTAGGTTACTTAGGATTACTGCCCCATTATTGCATCCCTGATCACCACACTATTCAATTTGTCCCTCACCATAGCCACTGTTCTTAAAAGCAGAAAGGCAGCCAAGATTGCTCCAGAGTTCAACAAGGGTGTCCCTAAAAGCACTGAGAACCATTGGCCTATTGCAATTCTGCCTGTTCTCAGTAAACTACTACTGGAAAAGCTGGTGGCCTCCCAGATTATGGATCACCTTCACAAATTTAACCTTTGTCCCCTGTCCAACATGGGTCCAGGCAGGCACATAGGAACACCACAGCATTTGCCCAGTTTACCAATGATGTTAAAATGGCTATTGACAAGGGGATGTATACTGGATACATCTTTATAGATCTTACAAAAAACATTCAACCTTGTTGACCACACCCCTCTCAATATCAAACCATCTTCTCTTGGGATTTCCTCCTCTGCCATCAGATGGTTCTCCAGCTACCTTAGTGACAGGCAGCAATTCATCATGTTCAGCAAGTCCAATTCTGCTCTAACCACTGTTAGTGTTGGTGTTCCACAAAGCTCCACTTTGGACCCACTGCTTTTTTCAATCTTCATTAATGATATCCCTAAGGCCTCCATGTCTTGTGACACTCTCCTTTATGCTGACAACATAGTGCTATACTCTAGCGCCAAGAACTTAATGGGTATCACTGCTAATCTCAGTGCTGACTTTGATAGAGTTCAAACTTGGCTTGTCCAGAATCAGTTTGTCATCAACTCTAGCAATACCCAGGCCATGCCTTTTGGGTCCATGCCTTGGGTAAGGGTTTGTACCACTGGCTTAGTCATCCACTGTTTAGATGCCCCCCCCCCCCCAATGGTTGACACCTTTAAATACCGAGGCCTTATCTTAGATCCTGACCAGAACATCTGCAAGTCTGTAAACATCAAGCTTGGGCTGGCCTAAGAGAGTCAGATATGCCCTGACTCCTTCAGCAATGCTTGCAATAGTCCAGGGAGTACTGCTACCCATAACCGCATGTTATACTCCAATCTTGGTTGGCTCCCCCTCCCCCATCACCTATATATACCCAGGCTGTGTAATTGGCAACATAATCAGGTTGGCAAAATCCACCACACTGGTGGCTCTATTAACTTCTTCAGAACAGGCCTACACTCTGTGGTCCAGTGATTTATCTCTCCTGACTATTCCCAATTGCTCCTCTAAAATGGGTGAGTAGGCGATTGCCATCTCTGCACCAAGGACTTGGAACCTCCTCCTTCCTAACCTTCTGGTGTCCTAGTTCCACCCCAACTTCAGAAAAGAATTTTACAGTTCCAATCAGGGGATTGGAAGTTAGCAGACATAGTGCTGGTACATAAGGAGGGGATAGGGAGCAACCAGGGAATTATAGGCCTGTTAGTCTGACCTCCATCATGGGAGCGTTGATAGAATCTCTGATTAAAGAGGACTTCATAGGAGACCTGGAGATCAATGGACTCCAGGACAATAAACAACATGGTTTTGTTGCAGGAAGGGAAAAAGAACCCCATGATGGAGTACTGGATGGGAGGGGAGAGACTTAGTACTATAAACAAGGAACGGGATCTAGGAGTTACCATCAGCAACTCCTGTAAACAAACAAGTCAGTGCAATGAGGTCTATAGCATGGCCAACAGGATGCTGGGATGTAACAGGAGGGGGACTGATAGGAGAAAATTCAAAAGAGATAATACTACCGCTCTTCAGATCCCTGGTGAGGCCTCACCTGGAGCACTGTGGCCAGTTCTGGAGTCCTTACCTCAGAAAAGATAAGTATAGGTTTGAGACAGTGCAATACAGAGTGACCAAAATGATTCAGGGACAGCAGGGTAAATCCTATGAGGAGCACCTCAGGGCAGTGAATTTGTACTCATTGGAAACCAGAAGGGAGAGAGGCAATATGATTGAGACCTTCAGATTTCTCAAAGGAATTAATAAAATGAACTGCAGGGAATTATTTAGCCTGAGTACCAACTCCCGGTCACGAGGTCATGAGTGGAAGTCGGCAGGCGGGAGGTTCAGGAGAGACATGAGGAAGTACTTCTTTACGAAAAGGGTGGTGGAACCCTGGAACAGTGTGCTAGCCGAGGTGGTGGTAGTGAGCACAGTAAGGGGGTACAAACAGGCCTGGGACAGTATGAAGGGAACAGTGGTTACCTGGGCTGACAGGACCAGGGAAGAAAATAGGAAAAAGTCCAGGAGGCAAGGGTGTAGACAGGCATACTCACTCTACACATTTGTGTACAGTTTTGTTGAGTGCCTGTCACAAACCATAAGCCACTCTGTTAATATTATCATTCTAATCTCTAGTATTTGGGTTAGTGTAGGCCACTGAGAAGTGTCTGATACATGTATAACCTCATTAGAGCGTAGAGGAATCATCTGACAACAATCTGACTTGTTTGGAAGGGGGTGCCACATGGAAAGGATGTGTATATTTTTTTTAATGGGGGGAGGTGTAACTGTTGGAGATTGTGTACAAAACAGAAATTTCTGGCTACACCCCTGCCGGGAGGGTTAGTACCCTGGGGGAACATTAGGTTCCAAGGATGATTCCAGGGTTTTAGGGAACTTGGGCAGACTGGATGGGCCATGGGTCTTTTTCTACCATCATTGTCTATGTTCTATGTAATTTCTTAAGTTCCATAGATACATGTTCTTGTACTTGACTCTTTGTTGGGTGGGCTCTACATTGTAATGATCACAGCCTGTTTGTTTTGTTTATCTATCACATTTATTATATTCATTTTCTTTGGTCATTCTGTGAAACTGGGGGTCATTCTGGATGAGAGGCTAACATTTGAGACTTAGGTGTTAGCTGTTGTCAAGAGTGACTTTTACCATCTTGGGAACATCAGCTGGATTGAGTCCCTTAGCCCTCTCAAAGACCTGCTGACACTGGTATATGCATTTGTGATGTCCAGGCTGGATTACTGTAATGCACCCTACCTTGGGGGTAAATGGAGGTATCCTACGACACTTGCAACTGGTGCAGAATGCAGTGGCTAGGTTGCTGACTGGTCTTCTGAAGTCATGTCATGTAAACCTGGTCCTGTGTGAACTGCAGTGGCTGACAGTGAAGTGGCATGTTACCTTCAAGGTTGGCTTGTAAACCTACAAAGCTTTACATGGGTTGGGCCCCAGTTACCTGTTGGGACACCCTCATCGGTCCTTATGCCCTCTCTGCTCCACTGAGGTGGGTCTCCTTCTGGTACCTATGGCCAGGATTAAATCCTCAGGAGATCGAGTGTTTGAGGTGTCCAGGCCTCTGATATGTGATATAGAACACACTACCCAGGGTAATGAGGGAGACATTCCTTGATGGAGGCCTTTAAAAGAGAGTTGAAACCCAGTGGCTTTAGTCAGGCATTCGGAGACCAGTGTGGTTTTGTGTGATTTTGTTTCCATCTGTTGATGCTATTATTCCTCTTATTTTGTAAATTAGGATGTTATGGTCTGTAATGTATGGTGCTCTGAGCCTACAGGGAAGGCTGTCTTAGAGATAAAGCTACTACTACTACTATCGTGCATGCACAGCAGGGGTCCCCTGTCCCCCATTAGCTAAAATATTGGGGTAACACAGCAACAGTTGATGATATTATATAGACAAGAGACAGAAGTTAGTGGAGAGAAGAGGGAGGATACAGCAGCTGGAAGTGGGAGGGTTGGAGCAAAATTGAGGATAAGTAAGAAACAGAATTGAATACGATTATACTAGATTTGCATCTGACCTTGTCTGGTGACAGTTAAGCAATTATACATACAGGAACAGAATGTGGCACGTCATGAGATAATATTGTCATGCCTTGAGTGTATTGTGAGGCAAAAGGCAAAGCTGAGTGCTTTTTGCTACTCAAGCAGTAATGATATCCCATGCTATCCCATGCCCACAAGTGCATTATTGCAATTACAAAATGACTCAAAATGTTGAGATATGGCTAATCTTGGCAGTCAGTTCTGACCCATGACAATATACTAAGGCACATTCTTAGGTCAAAGACTGCTTCAGCCAGACAGCATTCAGGATTAATCCTGTCCTCTCTATTTTATAATTAAGCAGTAAGACATGACAGGGTATGCATGGTGGTGAGATAACAGTACTCCTCAGGTCTGCTGAGGCATAAGACATCACTGAGCACTTTTAACCATCCGAGAAATGCTATCATCCCACAATGAAGCACATCCTGGACTGTCTTACAGTGATCATAAAATGGGCCCAATATGATTTTCTTTTTTTTTTTGAAGGGTGTAAAAAAGTCCTCAAAAATAAAATAATCTTAAACATTTGAATGATTTTTTTTATAAATGTTTATCCACCCCAACAAAAAACAACTGGTTAAGTGCCTTAAACAGAACACAGCTTCATGAACACAATGTGTTCTATCAATACCACGTTGACTGCAGGAACATTACCTTGTTGCCACTGCAGTCAACCACACCAAACCACACCAAGTACAAGCCCCAAAGGGGTGCCATGGCAATTGCTTTTTTTATTTCCTTCAGTCAGGGTGAGTTCTAGAGCATCCTCAAAAGCATTCAAAGACTCAACCACTGCTCAAGCCAGCCGGGTGGTACTGGGTTTTCCATTCTCACTCCTACATGGAACACTAGGAGATACCCACCGTGCTGGTGGATGCCAGGTTTTTCATTCCTGCTTGTGCAGGACACCAGAAGAGGCCTGGTATGCTGATGGATATTGATTTTCTATTCCAGCTCCTAAAGGACAGCAGAGAGGCCTGCTGTGCCAGCGGATGTTCAGTTTTCTGTTCCTGCTTGACACCAGGAGAAGCCTGATGTGTCGGCGGGAACTGGGTTTTTAATTCTTGCTGGTGCAGAACACTGGGAGAGGCCTGCCATGCCAGCAGATGCTGGGATTTCTGTTCCTACTCCTGCAGGCCACCAGGAGAGGCCCTTTACTGGGACTGCTAGGCCAGCAGGTCCATGGGGAGAGGTGGCATTCTATCCAGTTTTTGGCTGGAAGTCCCATGGCGTTCACAGGGGCTGAATTTCATTTGTAATTTCTTGCATAGTTTATACACACAAAAAATGTTTTCCAGGGCCTTGCTGCCTGCAGCTGTCACATGCAGCATGACGCTAAGCCAGGGACCTAACCACCATAGCAGTCACAGTACAATTCCAAAGGTAAACATTACCTGAAACATTTATTAGACCAATAACAGCAAAAGTTAAAAAAAAAAAAAAAAAAACGGAAACCACAAGTTCGTACTACTCTTCATTACAGCTGGTGGGATGAAAGCACTGAGGGGTCACATTAATTTGAATTGTTGATAATTTTTGATAGTGAGTTGTGATAGCTCTTTTCTAAATCCATGGGGGGAGGTTATAGGGCCCTTTTTACTATCAGTATTGCAAATGAGTACAAGCTCCTCATGTAGGACTAAAACCCATAATCTTCTGATCATTGGATTATCATCCTCACTTACTAACAATTTGTCTTATACAGCATAAATTGCACTGAGAAAAAAACACCTTCTTCACTGAGGACTGTGATAGGCTTAAGGCCTATCACGAGTTTGTCTGAGGGTAAGTGGCAAGCGTCACTGCCATGGCACCCTTGCTTAGCGTCAGTTAAAGGAATAAAAAGGACCTCCTAAAAGTGTAAAATACCTTGTTAAAGTATAAATAAAATAAAAACACTTACCTGTTATTGTGGGTTGTATTTCCTAGGCTCTGCAATTCCTTACAGACTGGGTTATGTTCACCTGATAGGCTGATGATGCACGTGTGTCTTCAAAGAGCAGAGCTGCTGCCATCTATGTTCTGCAACCTCCCAGGATCCTGTTAAATTATGTACATTGAGTAGACTGCAGCACAGTCACTGGGCTCCTGCTTTGCAGTGTTTCTTAAATAATTTCTAAAGGCACGTTGATCCTGAATTAGTCTCCGTGACCTAATCTTTTATCGCCTACTAACTCCATCAGTTAGGCTATCAAGATATCCTCTAACAAAATGAATTTATCTGATCTACTTAGTATCTATCCTTCCTCTGGCCACCCTGTTCCTAGGTGGTGACCAGACCAGCATTGTTGCATTGAGTTTCTGTGATTAGACAGTGTTGAAATATTTATATGTTTAACTGAGTGGATGCATGCCTATCCTGACTCACAGTGCACATGCACTGCGCAGTTTCATAACTTCAGCCGTCTTTTTCTGATTCTCCAAATGTCCCATCCCAATGTATAGGTCTTATGTGCATCCACATCTTGATTATGCATCCGAACTGTGGAACCCATTTAAAAAAGGGAAAAGAAACATGCTGGAAAAAGTCCAAAGGAAATATATAAAAAAAAATTAAGAGACCAAATGGTAAAGGGTATGAAGATCGACTACACTTCTTAGATCTGATGTCCCTGGAAACACGGCATATATGGGGAGATGGTCTCTTTATGTATGATATCATACATGATTCAGTTCTCCTAGCTGATTTGGAAGTTGAATTTAAAACAGGGGAAGGGCGACTAGAGGGCACCCTTTGCAGATAAAAGGAAAAAGATTCAGACATGACTAGGGTAAACGCTTCTGTACATCCAGAGTGGTTAATGCATGGAACTCTCTTCCAGTGGAATTGGTAGTAAGTAGAACTAAGGTACCGTTCCAAAAAAAATTGGACAAATACATACAATGTGGTGGGAATTTAAGGTATTTTTTTGAAGTGCCACAGGAGAATACATGGGCACATGCCTTTAAGTTCCTCACATTCCTTAGAATGAACCTTAGTATGAACCATCTGCTGATCCTCCTCACCCCCCTTCCAGCAGGGATGGAGTGAGCCTCATGCACATGTGGCCACTGCTTTCAGTAGTCACATGACAGTGTAGTGTGAGTGCTCCCTGATCAATGGAGCACTCCTTGGCAAACTTCATGGGTCATACACTTGGTGACCCACTGGAGCCTCTTCTATAACGGCTACAGGGAACTACACCACTCCCCTCCTCCCTGCAAGGTTCAGTAAGGTAGCAGGGAGGAGGCATCTCTTAATCTGGCCAGCAGACTCCACTTACAAAATGCCACAGGCAGGGCATTGCCTCCCCTGCTCAGAATGCTGCCGAAAAAAACAAACACAATCTTGTTTCTGGTCACAGAACCATCTGCACATGTATACAAAGATAGCAGCCAAATAAGCCACCATGTTGTTGAGGGTACATTGCACCACTAGTATGGACACCATCTTGACATGGTTGGACATCCCCAGCTGTGCGTGCATGCAAGGTACGTAACCATCTAGGCACCATCTTGAGAAGGTCATCCAAGTATTCCTCCTGGACTTGCTTAGTGCTGTCCTATCTACATGCAGATATCCTCTATTGCCACTCTAACTGTATAAAAGAATAGAACAAGCACTTCAATGTTACTCTGTTACACAACAGTCTGCTTTCCTTTTCTCTGCTACTATGTGTTTTCTGTAATGCTCCATCCCCCCCCCAAAGGTTCAGTGCTCACGGCAGGACTTTATTGTTATGTTAAATCATGTGCCTATATTTAAATGTTAGTATAATTTGCATAGTTTGTAGCTAGAGAATTACAAGGAGCAATGCAAAGCTGGTGTTCAAGGCTGCATTTATAATACCGTTAAAGGGAGACAAGCATAGTTCAGTGCCCAGTACAGTGTTTGCTCAGTGTTAAATAAGTGTATATCTCCAAATGCTAACTGCAAAATACTCCCTCCCCTCACTACGTAAAACAGTGTAAGAAAGGGCACATAGCTATATAAAAGTACAAAAAGGAGAATTAAAAATGGCAGTAAAGAAATTAAATCAAATCCAAAAATAAAAACCTCTGGCACACATCCATTTGAGGAGTAGCAGCAGCTCCAAACGAACATCAGGAACAGCAACAAAAGAAAATGCCAATCAGATAAAAGGAAGCATCAGACACATTAATTCCACCCCCTGACGAAGACCACGGTCGAAGCGCTGGGGTGTCTGTGTGGCTGACACTTGTCTCACACCTTTTGTTCACACGTTTACCTGGCTGTATTAAAATCTTTTTCCAGTTGGAGCCCTGTACTGTTTGAGTGATTTTTCATCCATCTGGGTGGTATCCTTCGAGTGCCTGGCTGTCTTGGACTGTAACAATGAAAGCTGCACTGAGATTAACAAAAAACTAGGGTTATGCGAATACCTTAATTCGAATATTCGGATGAATATTCATTTTCAGGACTCCAGATATTCATTATTTGGCCCCAAATATGTGTTGTTTTAAATAAAATATTGTAATGTCCACCACATCTTTCCCTTTTGAAGTACAACAGTTGATTCTGCTATGAACACCCCCTAACAGCCTTTCAGCAGCCCAAAAAGGCAACAAACAATTGCACTGGTCAGTGGTCTGGTGACAGATGGTCATCATAGATTGATCAAAGGCTGTAGATGAGGTGAAATTTTGTGTCTTGTCTAGGGCAACTAAAATGGTGGCACTGGCATAAGTGCCTTGTATGTGCACCCTGGAAGAGAGGAGAGGAGAGCGAGATGTGCCATGATAAAGACCTATACAAGGACCTCACAGGGGTGAAGAGGGCACATAAGAGGAGTCTCTTTCAAATGAGAAAGAATACAAGTACCGGGGGCAATGGGGGCATGTGATGAAGCTGAAGGGGGAGTTCAGCACAGATGTGAAGAAATATTTATTCACAGAAGACATGGTAAATGCTTGATCCAGACTGCCAGCATAAGTGATGATGGTGAAAACAGTGTGGGGCTTCAAACATGCATGAGATAGGCATTGGGGTGTATTGTATTTCAAAACAGGCAGGGAGGCAGCAGGGTTGCTTTGGGGTCTGCAGAAGAGACCAATAAGGCAAGATTGAACAATTTGGGCAGACTGTGTGGGCCAAGCAGTTATTTCTACCAACAGATAATTAGTAACCTAAAGTACACAATAGTAAGTGCACTAAAACATGATACAGTACTTAAATGTTTCTAGTTTAAGAGGGGCATCAGGGTGGTCCTGCAATTATATGCCAGGGAGTGGAGAGTTACCCTTTAAATTAAATATTTAATGTGATAGAAAAAAGAAAGGGTGAGCCAAAAGAAAAGTAACATTACACTGTCGTAACATCATGCAGATTGAAAGCAGTACTGTACCACTAGTTTTATGTGGGCAGATCATATCTGTAGCCAAACTACTGGTAAGTTTAGCTTAATAAACACTGGCTGTTCAACGTGTTGAGGGTCCAGCTTGGAACAGTGTGACTCAACAACGTCACCAGCAGTGTTTAACATCCTCTCAGACAGCACACTTGTAGGAGAGCAGCTTAGGTATTTTAAAGCAAGTTGTGCCAGGTGAGGAGAGGAGTTCATTTTCTGAATCCAGTAGCCCAGTGGATCAACTTCAAATGACTCAACTGATCCTGCAAAGTAGCCATTAGGTACATTTTCTGCAGAGAGAGGTTGAGACTGTGAGTGTTTGTTTTGTTGTTGACACAGTGATGTGCTGAGTAATGCCCAGTCACTGTCCTCTACACTGCCACTACAGTATGCTGTCTTCTCCATCTCCACCAATACCATCAGATTGCAAACCACCACATGCCTGTTTCTCTCCCTCAGGAACCTGAACTGGAGCATCTTAGAAACATAGAAACATAGAATTTGACGGCAGATAAGGACCGCTTGGCCCACCCAGTCTGCCCATTTCCCTACCTACTGGATAAGCTGCAGATCCTAGTTAACCAGCAGCCTACTTCTTCTTACCCCCACACCCTAGAATTGCCTTATGACTGTCCCATGCATGCTTGAATTCCACCACTGATTTTGACTCCACAACCTTCCTCCGGATGGCTGCTCCATGCATCCACAACCCTCTCTGTGAAAAATACTTCCTTAAATTACCTCTGAGCTCCCCCTCTATCTTCAAATTGTGCCCTCTTGTTCTTGCACACCTCTTTTTTTGAAAGATGCTACCCTCTTGGACTTTGTTGATTCCCTTGAGGTACTTGAAAGTTTCTATCATGTCCCCCCTCTCCCTCCTTTCCTCGAGGCTATACATATTAAGCTCCTTAAGTCTCTCTTCATATGTCTTCCGGTGCAGACCCTGCACCATTTTAGTTGCCCTCCTCTGGACAGCTTTCATCCTGTCTATGTCTTTGGCGGAGATTGGGTCTCCAGAACTGCACACAGTACTCCAGATGGGGTCTCACCAGCTGTCTGTACAGAGGATAATAATCTTCCTGTTTTCTACTGGTGTTGCCTCTCCTATCCATCCAGTAACCACCCAGCCCTCCTTGCTGCCCTCTCACATTGCTTGCCCACCTTTAGGTCATCTGATATGAGCTACCCCAGGTCCCTTTCCATTTTTGTTGTTGTTAGTATCTCACCCTCATTGTGTACTCTTCCCTGGGTTTTGTTTCCCAGGTGCATTACCTTGCACTTCTTAGCATTGAATCTAAGCTGCCATACATTTGACCATTCCTCTAACCTTGCCAAGTCCTTCTCATCCTTTCCACCCCACCCTGTGCATCAACTCTGTTGCAGATCTTAGTGTTATCTGCAAAGAGACATACTTTTCCTTCCAGTCCTTCCACAATGTCACTTATAAAGACATTGAAGAGGACCGGTCCTAATACTGAACCCTGCGGTACCCCACTAGTAACCCTCCTTTCTTCTGAGTGGACTCCATTTACTATTACTCTCTGTGTCCTATTCTCCAGCCAATTCTTTACCCAGACTGTTATCTTGGGACCCACTCCCGGGCTGGCTAACTTGTATATTAATCTTTTGTGTAGGACTGTGTCAAATGCCTTGCTAAAGTCTAGGTAGGCCATGTCCACAGTCCCTCCCTGATCTACTACTTTGGTCACCCAGTCAAAGAAATCTATCAGATTCGTCTGGCATGACCTTCCTGTTGTGAATCCATGTTGCCTAGGGTCCTGTGCCGCTCTGGCCTCTAGATACTTGACAATTCTTTCCTTCAGAAGTAATTCCATCATTTTCCTATCACTGAGGTTAAACTAACAGGTCTGTAGTTTCCTGCTTCTGCCTCTTCTTCCCCTTCAGAGTATTTCACTGCCTGCATGTCACTATTTAACTCTTCACTCAGCTGTTGCCTAAAATGAGTCACCCTGTTTCTGTCCATGACTATGTGAAGGATCTTACATTTGAACCTAGTGTCCAACATGGTAGCAAATACGTGATGGCAGTTATCCATGACTGTGGCAAACCTTCCATCAAGTTCTGTATTATGATGGATAACAAGCTCAGTGACCTCTTGTGTACTCATTGTATTGTCAGCCAAAAACCATGGTAATGATCTTTTAAGAATATGCCCAGCTGGGATAACCTGACTAAGTAAGGTTGTGGTAGCACTTAGGTTACATATTCTCCTCTCAAATGGCACAAGAACCTTCTCTGTGCCCTCAAGAACTAACCAATCATGATGTCCTAAGACCCTTCCAATGTCTGTCTCCATAGAGATTTTGCGCAGTGCCTGCTTTTGCTCCAGCAGTCTCGAAAGCATCAGGTATGAAGAATTCCACCAAGTGCTAACATCTTGTATTACATGATGTTGGGGCAGACCAAGGCATTCCTGAACTTCTCATAATTTGTTAGTGGATTTTACAGAGTGATGGAAATCAAAAGAACACTCAGCACTCACGGAACAAAACTCAGGTAGTTTAGTGTACATTTATTGTGGCAAGATGCTCGGACAACACCCTACAGTCCTAGCACTTCAACCCTACACAGGGTCTTCCTCAGGGGGCTTGTCTGAGGACTCACAAACATGTCTTTCATTTAAACATTGAAATTAAAGTGATACACACCCACCAATGTTAAATACTAAAATTGTTAAAGAAAACCAATGTAAATAGCACAAAACATTTCATGTCTCCTTCTAGGTACAAATAAACAATTGTTCACTCTTTAACTGGTTCAATTACCACAGTGTACATATTATTATGTGTATATTACTATATCCTAGGGATGACAAAAGTGTATAAGGAAAACTGAAAGAAAAAGGAACAGCAACAAAAAAAAGGTAAGAAAATGTGGGGATCAGATAAAATTCAGTCAAAAAAATGGTGCCCAACAGAAACATTATAAAAGATGTTGGATGGGGAGAAAAGGGGGAGGGAAGGGGAAAGACTAAGGGAACCCCAGATCAGAGTCATCTCATTTATAATTAGTTCCCATGCACTGTGAACTAGGGGGCTGGGGGTGGGGATAAGGTTAAGGTTGTATTCTATGGAAATAATAAATCTTTAGAGCCCAGGATATGACCTTATGGTAGGAAGGACAAAGGTACATGCAGAATTCTTCATGAACTCAATTGTTTTAGAAAAAAAATTGGAGTTAAATCTATGTATTGTATGGAGGTAGTTCTTTTGAGAATTAACCTTCCCCAATTCAATATATTTATTTTTATTTATTTATTTATTTATTAATGTTTAGGAATTACAACCCTTTGAGTCAGAGACTCTTTTGTAAAGGCTCTACATCATATTTTAGTAACAATAAAGCAGGAAGACGTACAAGCATGATATACAAGGCTTAAGATACATAGTTTACACTTATTTCGTACAGAGTTATAGCAAAAAAATATACAAGAGACAAAGACAATGCACATTACCATACCCTATTGGGTAGTTGGTCATCCTGGGAGGCAGAAACAGTGTGCAAACCATGGGATGTTGTCAGGTAAGAGAGGAGATGTGTAGGGCATCCATGTGGTAGGTTTGAGAACTATGTCAAATGGGTACGTCAGGGTTGGGGGGAGCATGAAGGCAGTCGCAATTAGGGGAGGTGAGTAATAGTTGTCGTAGCTCAGACTTAAAGAGTCCCAGCCTAGGGGGATCCAGTAAAGTGGTAGGGAGGGCATTCATCCAAGATGGGGCTCTATAGCTAAAGGATCTTTGCCCAGTAGTGGTTCTAAATAGAGGAATGTGGAAAGTAGCATTACTTGAGTATATAGTGAATCTCCTTTTATGGGCTGGAGTCAGCTGGGCTGACAATCGAGCAGGGACAAGTTCAAGGGTTATTTTTTTGGCAAGGAGGCAGGTGTGGTAGCGGAGAAGCTCCTTGAGGTTTAACCAGGATGTTCTGCAGTAGAGATCACAAGTATGTGTATATCTGTCGCACCCTGTTGTTAGGAGCCAGGCTTTGTTTAGGGCCATTCTGATTTTAGTGAGGGTGGTATTCAGGCTGACTCATAAATGACTAGACCATAGTCAACCAGTGGGAGAACAGAGCTGGATACAGCCAGCCTTAATGTGGTTTGCTGGAGACAGGAGTGAAGCCGATAAAGTAGTCCAATTCTGATGTTAACAGCTCTGCATGTGGCAGAGATATGCTCATGAAAGGAGAGAGCAGAGTCAAGGGTGATCCCTAAATATTTAAAGCAGGGGACAGTTTCAAGGGGGGTAGAGCTTGTGTTGAGAATGCAGAGGGGGTAGGACCTGTTTTTGTTCTGCTGGTGAGCAAAAAGCATCACCTTGGTTTTTTATAGTTAAGAACCAGTTTATGATTTGTGAACCAGGACTCAATTTCAGTGAAATGCTTCTGTAGTTTATGTTGCATTGTGGTAGGATCCTGGTGTCTGCAAAAAATGACGGCATTGTCTGCATATAGGAGGAGTTTTCCAGAGCAGGCCCGGTGGAGAGAGTTAAGAAATAGGCTGAATAATAAAGGCCCAAGGATAGCTCCCTGGTGTACCCCAGACTTGACAGAGAGGGAGGAAGACAGTGTGAGGTTAAGTTTTACCCATTGGGATCGCCAGCAAGGTAATTGGAGAACCAGGAGATGGCTTCCTGGGATAGACCAAGGGAGAGCATGGAGTTAATGAGCAAGGTGTGATGAACAGTATCAAAGGCCTTTGTCAGGTCAACATATAATGACCCAACTAGGAGCCCCTGATCAAGTGCATCATGGATGAAGGAGGTATATTCCGGTAGGGCAGTGGTGGTGCTATGGGTCTTCCTGAAACCGTGTTGTTGGGGGCATAATAGGCTGTGCGTATCAAGGAACTCAGATAGTTGTTCAGCAACAATCTTCTCCAAAGCTTTTGACAGAGGTGGCAGTACGGAGATCGGCCTATAGTTACTCGGTAAGGTTCTATCTCCACTTTTAAAAATGGGAGTTATCATGGCCTGTTTCCATTGGGATGGGAATTAGCCCAGGCAGAGGGACATGTTCAGAATTTTGGTGATATATGTAATGAAATCCATCTGTGCTCAGTGGGCATACAGATATCTGTAGCTCTCACATCGTAGTTATTCACAATAAGGGGTCCCAGGTTGTTCTCCTGTAAATATAGAAAACAGATGAAAGATTAATATTTACAAATATGGAGAAAAGTCCACTCCTTCATTAAGTCCTATAGGTACTACTGTATCTAGCATTAAAATCCATTTAGTCTCCTTCTGTGACAGAGTTCTAACTCTATCTCCCACTGTAGGGTTTCTAACAGCATGTTCAAGTATAGTGAATTTGAAACACTTAACAAGAATGACATGGGCCTTCGGGTCACCTTTGAATCTGACAGAAGTAGGACTGAATTTCTATACCTTGAGCCAATTGGTGTCCTGGGGAAACTATTAAAACTAATGGGTATAGAAAGGAGACATCAGCTAATAATATTCTATATGCAGTCTGTGTACACCCTAAAAAATTGGTATCCTCAATACAATGTGGGGAACTAATAAGAGTAAAAAGAAACTGTTCAGAGGAGGAAATGTTCCTGGAACAAGCCACATTGTTAAAGCAGAGACTGCCAAAAGAGGTTATTCTGACAAGATTTTAGAGGAGGCATTTGAAAAAGTGCAAAAGCTTAGGAGGTGTACCTTTTGACCTCTAAAAAAAGAGATGGACAGCCTGTAGTGATTTAGCAGGGAGAGTAGGAAAACTTGTTCATACATTTTTGGTCACTGCTCTTATCTGATCCAGTACTGAAAGATCAGATTGTAGAAAAATCTAGAATAACATTCTCCAAGGGGAGAAGTATTGGTGATAGAATCACTAAAAGCCATGTTGTTTCCTCTGTAAATATGCAATCTGGGAGTGGATTGCTCTCCACCAAATGAAAAGGCCTATACAAATCTGGTAAGTGTAATGCGTGCCAATATGCCCAAACTCATAAAACTTTCTGTAAAGATGAGAAAGTATTTGGGCCAGCCCGATGGCTCTGAGGGTTGAGGCGCTGGATGGCACACCTCGCTCTGCGCCGGTGACCCAGGTTCTGGAATGGACTTGGGCACTGGGGGTCGGCAGGAGAAGGGTTGAGGACTGAGTGCCCATGTGGTGCTTTCCTCCCCGGACCAAGGGGATGGGTCGGCCCGGCAAGCCAGGGACCCATAACGGAGACTAGGGGTACTGTAGCATGCCAGGCAGCACGTACTAGCGTGGCCAACACAGGCAGGGTTGCCGTGCACCAGTAGCATTGGGGTGTGCCCATGCATGGGGGGGAGGAACCACAGAACACAGAAAAACCTAGTCCTAGGGGTAGGCAATGGCACCAATCCCCATGCCCACTGCCGGGTCCGTCCTGACCGACCTTCAGGGATCCTCCACCCGGGGCCCACGTCTGCAGCTGGAGACTACGTGTGCAAGTGCACCCAAGATAGGAGGGGTGGCCCCACCTTGGTGGGGTTAAGCCGTGGGTGCCAGCTGCGAGGTGGGGTGCGGGAGAGGAAGGCTCGGGTTGAGAGGACTTCAGGCAGGGCAGGATTCAGGTTGGATGCCTGAGAGAGGCTCCTAGGACCGTGACCAGGAGGGAAAAAGAATCGGGGAAAAAAAAAAGATGAGAAAGTATTTGAGATCATGGATTTTATAACATGAACTACACCATTTGTACTGTGCATGTGTTGGTATACTTGTCCCTGTTATTATGTGGGAAGAACCACCAGACCAGCCAAAAAGAGGATTCAGGAGCATGTCCGTGCCATTGTGAGTGGAAACATTTATAATGCAATTGGGGAGCATTTTTTAGAAGCCTATAATGGAAAACCAGAGTGTTTCACATTCACTATACTTTGAAAATGTTGGTAGAAACCCTAGAGGGGGAGATAGAGTTAGAATTTTGTCACAGAAGGAGACTAAATGGACTTTAATGCTGGATACAGTACTACCTGTAGGACCTAATGAAGAAGTGGACTTTCCTTCATGTTTGTAAATATTAATATTTTATCTATTTTCTCTCGTTATAGGAGAACAACCTGGGACCCCTTATTCTGAATAACTGCAATGTGACAGCCACACCTATTTGTATGCCCACTGAGTACAGATGAAGTTCATTACATATATTGAACTGGGGCAGATTAATTCTCAAAAGAACTACCTCCGTACAACACATAGATTTTACTCCAATTCTTTTCTAAAACAATTAAGTTCATGAAGAATTCTACCTTTGTCTGTCCTACCATAAGGCCATATCCTGGGCTCTAAAGGTGTATAATTTCCATAGAATAAGACCTTAACTTTATCACCCCTACCCCCCTAGTTCACAGTGCATGGGAACCAATTATAAATGAGATGACTCTGATATGGGGTTCCTTTAGGCTCCCCCCTTTTCCCCCACCTCACACCTTTTATAATATTTTTGTTGGGCACCAGTTTTTTGTACTGGATTTTGTCTGATTCTCCCAACCCCTCTTTTCTAACCTTATTTTTGTCTCTTCCTTTTTCTTTCAGTTTTCCTTCTACACTTTTGTCAACTCTAGGATACAGTAATAGAAATAATAATCTGTATACTGTGGTAACTGAACCAGTTAAAGTATTAACAATTGTTTATTTGTACCTAGGAGGAAACATTATGAAATGTTTTGTATGTTATTTACATTCGTTTTGGTTAACAATCTGAGTATTTAACACTGGTGGGCGTGTATCACTTTAATTTCAATGTTTAAATGAAAGACACGTTTGTGGGTCCTCAGACCCACGGCCTGAGGAAGACCTTGTGTAGGGCTGAAGAGCTGGGGCTGTAGGGTGTTGTCCGAGCATCTTGCCACAGTAAATTTGCACTAAGTTACCAGATTTTTTTCCACGAGTGTTGAGTGTTGTGTTGTAAGCTGATCACTTTTCTCAGCACCGCCAGAAGTCCTGTGCACACTAATTTTTGTTCTAGAGTAATGGAAACAGCTGCAGATGGAATGGGCTATGGATAATATGTTGTTGGTCCTAGTACTGTTATGCAGTGCAGGAGTCACCACTAAATTCAGTGTGTGTGCAAAACAATGAATACTCACAAAATGGCCATAATGGATGGCTTTCACCATGTCTGTGCCATTGTCCGTAACAAAAAAATGAACTTTTAAATTGGTGTTAACACCAGTTCAAGACCACAACGTCTTGCAGGAATGTGAGAATATTGTGTGCTTTGTGATCTTCCTCCATCAGTCTGACATTCAGCAAAACTGACCTAATGTGACTACCAGATTGTGTGTGTTGGGGGGGGGCAAGGGTGAGCCACAAGGTGATGCATCGGAAACAGCAGCAGCAGGCTGTTGCACACATCAATGTGCAGTTAAGAAGAGAAAGTCATGCAGGGAGTTATCGCTAGTCCAGATTTCTGACATGCAGTGAAAAACAGCACCAACAGCCTCTGCAAGCAGAGCAGCAACAGCAGATCACATGCCATTATACAGTCATGGCAATAAGAACATATGAATCTGCCAGCAGAAACAGGCATTACGGTCTATCAAGTTAGCCTGCTCGAATGCACAGCTAGCACTCTTACATTGCAGCTGCCCAACCCTCCTCTTCCCCCCTCATCTTTAATCCCCCCCCTCGCACCCTGTCCCATGCCCTTTTAAAACTGCCCACTATGCTACAGGATACCACCTCCTCAGGTAGAGTATTCCATTTCTCCACTACCCTCTCCGTGAAAAAAAATGCCTCCTTGTCTCTCTTTGATATCTTCCATCTTCCACCCTCCAACCTGAGACCATGCCCTCTGGTGTCCTGCCCTCTCCACAACTTATATATACCTTCTGTGCCAATTTTGTTAATCCCATTCAAATATTTGAAGGTCTCAATCATTTTCCTGTAATGCCTCCTCTCCTCCAGGGTGTACATATTCAACTCAGTCAGCCTGTCCTCATAGGTTTTGTCCTCCAGTCCCTGGATCATCTTAGTTGCCCTATGCTGCACCCCCTCCAGAAATCTGGTATCCTTCTTTAGAAAGGAATGCCAGAACTGCATGCAGTACTCCAAATGTGGCCTGACTAGTGACCTGTACAGCGACAGGATCACATCCCTATTTCTGGATGAGATTCCTCTCACAATACACCCCAGCATCTTGTTGGCCTTAGCTGCCACTTTCCTGCACTGAGCTGAGTTGTTCATGTTACCCATTATGATCACCCTTAGCTCCTTCTCCTCCTCTGTGACCTCTATCTGAACCCCTCCCAACTGGTAGATCCTCCCTTGGTTCCTTGCTGCAAAGTACATAACCTTGCACTTCTTTGCATTGAAGCTTAATTGCCACTTTACCCACCACTCCTCCAGTTTGATCAAGTCCTCTTGTAGCCCCTGCCACCCCACTATGTCATCCACCACTGCCACTATCTTACTATCATCTGCAAACAGACTGATCTTGCTCCTAAAGCCATGTGAGATATCCGATATGAATAACCCAAGCAACACCAGACCCAGGACTGAGCCCTGTGGCATCTTGCTTATCACTGCCCTTGGGGAAGAGATACAGCAATACACTCTGTGAAAATGTTGTATGAGATGGAATCTGATAACGTGGGTGCAAATAGTTGAAAAGCCGTAGGAAGCCAGTATCTTCCACAATGGAGATACTGTAGACTGGACATCCAACACCATCATCTTGGCAATCAGCTGTGTGATTTGCTGTGTTGTTGGATGTGAGGCATGATAGTTTGTTTGTGTATGCAGAGTATCCATTATTTGAACTGCCATGGGAGACAACGATGTAGACCGCTTCACCGGTGGTGTGCAAAGTGCTGATGACTGTCTTTGCCTTGTAGTATCACTGGAGTCAGAAGTGACCAAAGTAGAAGGACTCTGTGTTGGTGAGGGAGAAGGAGTGCCATGACCACTGGGTTTTTCGAAAACAGATCTGTCGGTACCACCACCACTGCCAGCAGCACATGTCTGTCCTCCACAGGGGTTTGGTCTTGGTGAAACCAAGGTTCCAGATCTAGAACCAGATGAGTTTTGATACAGTTGAGAGTGATTAAGCTTCAAGTGATTCTGTAATGATGTTGTGGTTAAGTTAGAAAGTGATTTCCCTCGGCTTATAGTGCTATTGCAAAAAGAACAGACTGCCTTGCTTGTGTCCTCCTTTAACACAGTGTAATGCAGCCACACAGCACTCTTAACACTGTGGTTACCAGTGATTCTGGTAGTACTACATCCCCATTTTTTTTCAACAGATGTGCCTGTCTTGTCCTCATGGTCTTGCCCTGTGACCACTGGCCCTGATGGTGCCATGCCAGTGTTGCCATCAGTTGGCTGTCCTTCAGGCTGTGATGGGGCCTGCTGAAGAAATGTCAGTATTGCTTGTTTGGTTTTGTTAGGGGGAAGGGGACCCTTACGCTTACTGTTATGTCTACCACCTGTTGTTGAGGCACAGATCAGGAAGCATAGATTGACCAGAAGCAGTTGTAAAATTCAAAATGAGTGTTTTATTATTATTAACAGCAAAATAAAAAATAAAAATGTGTTCCGTGTAACTATTTAAAAAGGAAGTACAAACAGAGAAAACAAAGTCTTTCATTTGAGGGTATCTCTAATTCTAAGTTCCAGTCTCTCAGACTCTCTCTCTCTCTCTCTCTCTAGCAAAAATATTGCTGCTCTTTTTATAAGTCTTTGTCTGGGAACTCATTAAGAAGACATCCTGTTTTTTCATAAAATGTTCTTGTCTGTTTCCTTCATTGCAGGTGCAACAAAACAGTATATGGTGTCCCAGAACTGATCTCCTGTTTACAGCTCTGCAAAGAGTTTGCAATCCACCATCTCAGATTAACCCCTTGAGCTCCAAATAGTGTTTTGCAGCCATTTCAACAATATAACTATATACATTTTCAAACCAAGAGATCCCAGTTTCATATAAAGATTCATGCACAGTTTTTAACTTCAAATATGCAAGGGAGAAGAAAAGACAGAAGAAGAAGAATCAGCATTTATATAGAGCTTTTCATACACAGTATCCCAAAGCACTTTACAAGCAATGCTAGACTGGTAGTGAAGTGACTGAATGTGTGGTGGTGGCCATATCACACATCATCACCCACACACAGCCTGGATAATTGCATGAACCAGTTTATGGGAAGGGGAATATTGGCCAGGACACTGGGAATGTTCCCTGCTCTTTGAGAAGAGTGCCCTGGGTTCTTTTACTTCCACCTGGACACCCACCAGGACAACACCAGGATGGGCAGAAGGGACCTGGGTTTAACATGCCAGAAACAGCAAGTGAAGGCAGAGAGATAGTGGGAAGGGGGGATAGCAAGACTGTCAGAGTGGCCAGTTCTTAGGTCTCACAAAAAAATTTGACTATGCAGTCAGACAGACAAGAGACAGAACAGAAGAGGATAAACAAGATCCTTTTGTTTAACTCTTTCTACATAACAAATCTTTCTACATAATAAATGGGACAGGGTCTTATTCAACCCTGTCACACTACCCTGGGTACTAGTGCTACTTGTGGAGGATTTTTCTGCCAGCCACCTTTTTTTCTGCCCTCAAGGTACATATCATACTCTGTCTCACCCTCAAAGTCACTCATGTTTACCTCTGATGAAGAAAATGACGTGTCACTGGACAATTCATGTGGAGGGAAATACTCAGAACCAGACGACTGGCCCTCCTCTACAACTTTTTCAGGAGTACTGAGAAGCTGAGAAGTAGGAGGCATAACTGAATCAACCATAGTGGTCATACTGGTAATATTCACTGTGGCAAGGGTAACAGACTGTGGTGATATTGTTACAGTAGTGGCAGGGTTCATAGTGTCAGTAGTGGCTGGAGTGACAGTCACAGTTGCAGGACAGGCTGTAATAGTCATGCTGCCAGTTATGGAAGACAGGGTCTCTATGGTGGTGGTGGTGGGGATGACAGATGTGATGGTACTGGTGAGAGATGGGGACACATTGGTGGTTGTGGAAGTAGGAACAGTGTCCTTCTGCTTGTGCTTCTTGTATCACTTTCTCCTGTGCCAGCCACAGTGCTACTGTTGCTGAAAGAAATAGGCTTAGAAGGGGTAAAGAATAATTTTGGGCGTCGAATACGGCATGACCGTCGCTCACATTCAGGTTCACCATCACCAACTTGTTCCTCCATTGTAGATTTACATGGGCTGGACCAAGTACATTTTTTTACCACCTCTGCCTGCCATTGTCTATGCCAACAATTTCTAAACTGTCTTAAAGGGAAACTAACATGAATTATAAAATGTATCAATATTGTTACCAATGGAAATCTGCTTTACATAAGCTATTGGCTGAACCTGTAACACTTGTAGGGTCAGAATTGTGACCCATTTAGTTGCCTCTCCCTTTATAGCTGCAGGCATCCATCTTCTAAATCATAGGCACAGGAAATGACATCACATCAGGAGGAAAACAGAGGGAAAATACAGTGCTGTCAGTAATTTACAATGAATAGATTTTGATCCCCTCAACTCTTAGTGACATTTGCAATAAATCATGCTGATGGCATTTTCAGGCATCAGCATCCCTGCCATCTTAAATATTTGTAAAGCCATTGTGTCATGGAGCTACAAGTATATTGCCCTGTTGTAAAAAAAAGCTGTGTGCTGCCAGTGCTAACAGTTTCCAAGCACCTTTGGGGTTCTGTTAATTTGTACAATGTTTTGTGACATTTCAGTTGCTGAAATATTTTGTACCTGCGTGGTTTGCAAAGCGTCCTGCTAGTACCACTCTAAACAATGTTTGCACCAGTGCTGTTTTACATTTCTTTGTACTGAAGCAGTTGTGTATAATTTGTGTTTTGTTAGCTTCATTTTGTGTAATAAGAGGCAGTGTCAATCAATCAATCAAAGTCTTTATTTAACCAGGCGATCACCATTGAGCAAGCTCATTTTCGAGGTGGACCTGGGTTTGTTAACAAGGAACAAGGGACAATATACATGGGATGCAACACACAAGAAAATAGTAATAATACAAATGAAGTGAGATACAATAATACAGTATATACAAAGTATCAGCAGGTAGCATTGACAGTCGTATATGTTTGGAACAGAAGATACAGCTAGTTTTGGGTAGAACACAATTTTTCATAAAAGTAAAGAAATATACATATCAGGTGCACCGAACACAAATAAACCCTAATATAAAAAGATATATAATGATACAGTATGGAGAATTTAGAGCTGGAACCAGGGTCAAAGGAATGAGGAAGGGACAGATATGGGGGTAGAAAAAGTGGAGAGGGAAGAGTCGATTATAGATGTGATCAGTCTTTTAACAGTAGTAATTAGAGTGTGCTTGGACTTATAGGAGTCACTATTTAGGGTAGACAGGCACAGCACTCCTTATTATGATGTAGGTATAGAGATTTAAAAGCTGCTAGGCTTATGGAGTGAGTTAATTTCAAAGTTTTTTGCAGCTTGTTCCACAGTTGAGGCAGCACAAAGCTGATGGCTGCTCTGCCAATGCGATATTTTGCTTTGTAAACATAAAGATAGACATATGAGGTGTTTCTCAGGGCATACTTCTCCAGAGTGCACAAAGGTAAACAGACAGAGATATACTGGAGCAGTTTATTTGAGATAGCTTTGTATGTCCAAACTGCAGCATTTTTTTGCCGTTTGTAAGCAAGGGATGACCATCCCACTGCCGTGTACAATGCACAGTGGTGGGTTGAGTATGGAAGACCTGTGATAAATCTTATGGCTCTGTGATAAAGCGTATCGAGTTTGGCTAGGGTACCTGCAGGTCCCTGACTATATAGAAAGTCTGCGTAATCCAATAGGAAAAGAAAGGTAGTTTGAACCAGTTTCAGTTTAGCGTCTCTTGTGAGGAGATTATTAATCCTAAAGAACAGACGAAGTCTTTGTCTAAGTTTCTTTGCTAGTTCTTCTAAGTGATCTGTGAAAGTAAGTCTATGGTCTAACCAGACCCCCAGGTACTTGAACTTTTGTACGTAGTCCAATCGCTCACCTAGAATGGTAGTGATCTGCGGGAGTGTCCCAGCAATTGCAGGATTTATTGCATTTTGAAGGGGTGAGAGGAACATTGTTTTAGTTTTTTTGCATTTCAGAGCAGTTTCTGGTTTATAAACTGATGTTGCAGCAGATTAAATTCATTTTGAAGGGCTTTACAGGCCGCTTCAGGTGTGGGGCTACTAGCATAGGGTACCGTATCATCTGCGAATAGGTGTATTTGTGCTTCTTTGATGGGGGCATCTGCGTTGTTAATATAAATGGTGAAGAGCAAGGGACCAAGAATGGAACCTTGCGGTACACCCATCAAAGGGGTTTTGGTGGAGAAACTTCCCCTTCTGCCTTTACTTGTTGAAGTCGTCCTGACAGGTAGTTGGAGAACCATTTAAGGGATAGGGAATCCAAACCAATGTTCCGGAGGGGCAACAGAAGCAGTCTGTGATCACGGTATCGAACGCCTTGCTTAGGTCCAAGAAAACTGCGCAAAGTTTTTTTTGTCTAATTCAAGCTGCCAGTCATTTGTCACCTTGGCTAGAGCAGAGATTGTACAGTGCTGTGCTCTAAAACCAGATTGTAGCGGGTTGAGCAATTTTTCTGATTCCAGGTACTTCTGAAGCTGGGAGTTCACTATTTTCTCCAGCATCTTTGACAGGATTGGAAGTAGGGAGATTGGCCTGTAGTTATTGAGGTCACTATGATCTCCTGACTTAAACAAAGGGACCACAAGTGCATTTTTCCAAATGGGTGGTAGGTCACACTGGGACAAGGATAAGTTGAAGAGATGAGTAATTGGGACTGCGAGGACATGGTAGCCGACCTTTAAGAGTACGGGTCATAAGATTGGCCCCAGCACTTTTCTCCTAGTGTCCAGCTGAAGGAGAAGATCTTCAGCTTCTTTCAGGAGGTAGGCTGCAGAGAAGGATGGACTGGGGATGGGTTTTTCTTGTGTATCCAATCTAAGTTGTTGGCGGAGGATATTCGCGGGAGAGGAGTCAAAGGCTAGCCCTGCAGTGGCAAAATGATTTTTGAGAGCATCGAGGATAGATGGTCTGTCGGAGATGATAGTATTGTCAATCAATAATTTAGTAGGTAGGGAATTTACAGTGGTGTGACTTTCAATGTCTTTGATAGTCCTCCAGAATTTGGAGGCATTTCTTGAGGAGCTCTCCAGCTGAGAGCGGTAGAAATTAGCTTTGGCTTCTCTGACCATTTTGGTGCAGTAGTTCCTCGCCCTCTGGAAAGAATTCCAGTCATTTATTAAATTAGTTTTCCTAGCAGTTCTCCAGAGTACATCCCTACTCCACAAAGCATCTTTCAGGTCTTCTGTAAACCACTGACAGGATTTGTTTCTGGCACGAATTTTTACTATGGGAGCATACTTGCTGAGGTCCCCTAGCACAATTTCTAAGAAAATATCATAAGCTGTAGTCAGGGACTTGGCTAGATAGAAGTCCTGCCATCACATGGAGTCTCTTAGGTCTGATATATACCCATGGAGATCAAAGTTGCGTATGCACCTTTTAAAGGAGAATTTTGGTACAGTTGTGGATTTAAGAGTGGATCTTACACACGCAATGAAGCAATGGTGGCTAATATCAGAGAAAAAAAATGACGCCAGCATGGGAGAATAAATGGGGTTTGTTAACTAAATGATATCCAAGAGAGTACTGTTATTAGGGTTGAGCTTGTTAGGATGAGTAGATTTGTTTATTAGCTGTGACAACCCAAGGGAATCATAGAACATTTTAAGTGGGGTGGATGCACTGGAGAGCCAGTCTAAGTTGAAGTCCCCTAGTATGATACACTCTGAAGATGCCGAACCCAGGATGTTTCTGAGATGTTTTAACAACTGTAGTCCAGCTGATGGGGGTCTGTAGCATCCTATTATACATAATGAGACACCGTTGGCAATTTCAATCATTAATGACAAGCTTTCGAATTCTTTTGGGACAGTGGTTGAGTCAATTATGGAGGCAGGGAATTTATCCTTGATGTAACTAGCTACCCCACCACCTCTGGTTTGCCTGTCAGCTCTGAACAAAGAGTAGGTGGGGATGTTAACTTCGTTGTTACTGGTCGCCGTTTGGAGCCAGGACTCCGTAATCACCAGAACATCTGGAGCAGTATGATATACCCAGGCCTGAACAGAAGTGATTTTTTTTTAATAGGCTACATACATTAACATGCAAGAATGTAAACCCCTTGAGGCTTTATAGCACTGCTGGGGATTCCATGGGTGTCAGAGGGCCTGGATTAAGCTCAACATTTCCTGAGCATAGTAAAAGCAGGAACAAGAGTTTCCGGCAGAGTTCTAGGAGAAGTGTGGGTGGCTGAGTCTTCTTTCGGTTACATGATTTGTCTGCGGCAGTATAGGGAGTTCTGAAGCTAGTTCCCAGTTTTCCTGATGCTGCATACAATAATACCCTGACCGAGAGAGTCAATGGGAGTAAGGGGGAGTATGCAGAAGGTGGTGCAGCACTGTGGGCAGGCTGTAGGAGAGTTCCTGTATGCTGGTGCAGGTGAAGGACCAGCAGTGGGCTAGGGGAAGTTAGAGCACATACAAGTTCTTCTACTTGATAGGAAAAGTCCTGGTCAGACAATATAAAAAGAGAGCCATTCTCCACTCTAGGAGTTATTTTTTGGTTCAAGTTCAGGTCCAATACATGTAAGATGAGCAGAGACAAGCATGGAAGCAGGTAATATGCCCTCATTATGAGACTATCACCCAATGGGCACTACAAGTGCAGGCAAGAGAAGGGATTCTCAATGGAGGAGAATTTCTTAATCCCTGCAGAATACTACCATAGGCAGTGGAGCCTAAAGCAGTAATCCTTAAGTACAGCTCCTAGTCAGGCTAATAAGAAAAGAGTTCACCTGACTATAGAATAGTACTAGGGACAGAGAGGCTTTGAAGCAAATTTCTTAGCTACTACTCTGGAGCACACTAAGTACTACAGAGATCACGTGACCTAAATCGACTGCCTTAGCAAGACAGGATATGCAAGTGAGCAGTAAGCAAACCTAAAGTACCAAAATGGTATGCCTCAGCAAGACAGAATGAGATAAAGCTGCTAGAAGGCTTAGTTGCAAAAAGGGGATGGGAGGAATTCCAGTTGTTGACAGTAAGTAACCAATACATTGAAACATCAGATGGGAGTGGATGGAGACTGTGTGCATTTAAAGGAGGCCTGAGAGGGGGAAGGGGTGTGTGATGAAAATCAAGGGGAAGTTTGCAGAGCTAGCACTGAATCAGTGCGTATACAGTTGGAGAGAAACTGCAGCGGGGGGGAATGGTAAGTTACTTTACATAGGCCAAGCAGAACAGGCTAAATTAAAATATATAAATTAGGAGCCGAGTACAGGGATGCAGGCTCACATTAAGCCACATGTCTCGGGTGCTCCTGTCTCAGGTGAGTGAGACCAGCCAATCAGGGAGCTCTACACAGGCATGGAGCCAATAGCGCTACCCTGAGAAGGCGCCGAAATTGAAAACAGCAAATTGCAAGTGATGATCCAGTTCCACATTCACACAGCCCAGAGAAATCGTGGCAATTTTTCAAGCATCGTACCTTGTCTATCTCTTTGGGGGGGGTGGATCAGGCTCCTTGCACTGTAGAGGTGCTATGGCTGGATTGTGACCGCTGCCCAGGGGGCAAGTGGCACCTTATCTATCTCTTTGGGGGGTGGGTGGATCAGGCTCCTTGCACCGTAGAGGTGCTGTGGCTAGATTGTGACCACTGCCCGTGGGCGCAAGTGGCACAATCCAGTCCATTGGTTTGAACACCAGGGGCTCGATTCCAGAACGGGTTACGTATATTGCAAGGTGACTTGTGCCAAATCCAATGGTGCAAGTAGCACTTTGCGCCATGCGGTACACCGTCCAGTATTCCAGAAGGTAGCCTGTGACATGGCACAGGCTGCCTGTGCCAAAGGTGGGCTATGCCACTGGCTATGCCAGAAACCCTATGCAACATGGTGCAAGGGGGTTTAAGCCAGCTGTTATGCCCAATTCCAGGAGGGAGACCGATGGAATAGCAAATGCGCTATTCCAAGTCAGCCCAGGTAGACAGTGGTCTAAGTACAGTTAGACCAGCTATTAACTGGTCTAACCATACCCTACGTCCACTGTAGGTGCACCTCTGTGCTTGGTACCCCAACAGCCACCCCCCAGCAACAGAGGTCCCCACCAGTCCCCCAAAGTCAGGGTAACCCTCTGTAGGCTGCTGTCACTCCCAGGGCTTGCAGGGCACCACATGCCACCCATGCCCCACCCCTGACACCATGCCAATGCCCGAAGAGCTATGCAGGCACCCTCCGCCCCATCCCGATGGCAGCCACCCAGAATCCTGTCTGTACTCAATATCCCTGGTAGTCTAGTGGCTCCCACTCCCCCACCCAGCAGTGCCAGTCCCCTACCCCACACCCAGTCGGTAGCTGGCACAGCCCCCTCTCACCTCCACAGCTGTATCGACTGAGCTTCCCTGATGCGTGCCACTGTATACGATGCGTGCTCACTGAATGGCTGTCATCCATTGAGCGTGTATTATGCAGTAGTATGCGCTCAGGACAGCTCAGTCAGCGGCTCACCATGGAAGTCAGTGGAGGGTTATGCCAGCTGCCGACCGGGACTGGATGTGGGGGTGGGATGAACTGGCACTGCCAGGTGGGGGGCCACTAGACTACCAGGGATATGGGGTTACAGTTGGGATTCTGGGTGGCTGCCATCGGGGCAGGGGAGTGCCTTGCCATTGAGACTTGTGCCCTGTCAGAGAGCATTGCTGCAGCTTGTCACACCCTATGTAGGTGCACTCTGCCTTTGGCACACTGCTGGAGGTGCCATAAGTTACAGGATGTACTCACTTGGGACCCTTCCTGTTCTGTAATCGGGCGCAGGGTCCCCGGCATATCAGCAATTGGTGCAAGTCACATTCATCGGTGACTTGGGCCATACCTTCTGGAATCAGGCCCCAGTTTTGCACCTGGGAGGTCACAGATTTGAACCTCAGTAGAGCCAAATACTAACAGCGTGACCTTCAGCAAGTGACTTGACCTCCCTGTGCTCCATTTCACTCAGCTGCACCAATAGGTAGAAATAGGATCCCACTGGAAACAAGATGTTACATCTTAACTAGGCTACCTTTGATAAATCAGTTATTGTTTTGTGCTGGTGTGTGATAGGGAAGATAACTGGTATAAGTGATACTGGGAATGCTCAACAGAGGACTCTTTTAAAGGTTCAAAATTTAAAAGTATTTATCTGAATACTCTAGAAATGGACTTTCTTTTATCAAAATAAAAAAAACAGGTTTATTTTCCTTATAACTGCAGCTTTTTCACTCTGTCTTGCTTTTCCAACATGAAACATACAGCAGCTCCTTGTTTCATTGAGGCATGATCATTTCAGTTCCCTGACCCTCCCAAGTGTAATTAGTAATTAGCAGACTAGCAGAGACCAGTTCACCAATAGGCCCTCAGTACTCTAGCAGGTGCTGCTTGCAATAAGTTTTCTGTGCTAATATAGAGCAGCACTGCATCGGGTGCTGCTTGCAATCATTTTTTTGTGCTACAGTAAAGCAGAACTTTTGTACATTTACAAAGTATTAAGTACTTGTGAGTGTTTAGAACTTGTTGGCATAGAAATGGTCATGCCTCAATGAGATGAGGAGCTGCTGTATATTTCATGTTGGAAGGCAAGATAGAGTGAAAAAGCTGCAGTTATAAAGAAAATAAATGTTTTTTTTATTTTGATAAAATAAAGTCTATTTCTAGAGTGATCAAATAAATACTTTTAATTTTTGAACCCTTAAAAGGGTCCTCTATTGAGTATTCCCAATATCACTTATACCAGTTATCTGCACTATCACACACCAGCACAAAACAATAATTGATTTATCAAAGATAGCCCAGTTGAGATGTAACATCTTGTTTCCAGTGGGATCCTATTTCTACCCATTTGTATAGCTGAGTGGAATGGAGCACAGGGAGGTCAAGTCACGTGCTGAAGGTCACACTGTTAGTGTTTGGCTCTACTGAGGCTTGAATCTGTGACTTCCCAGGTGAAAATCTGGTGTTCAAACCAACAGATCACACTGCCCCATATTACACAAAATTATGCTAGCAAAACAAATATTATACACAACTGCTTCAGTACAAAGAAATGTAAAATAGCACTGGTGCAAACATTGTTTAGAGTGGTACTAGCAGTACTCTTTGCAAACCACACAGGTGCAAACATTTCACTCAAATGAAATGTCACAAAACACTGTACAGATCAACAGAACCCCAAAGGAGCTCAGAAACTATTGGCACTGGCAGCACACAGCTTTTTTTTACAACAGGGCAATTTACTTGTAGCTCCATGACACAGTGGCTTTACAAATGTGTAAGATGACAGGGATGCTGATGCCTGAAAATGCCATCAGCACAGTTTATTGCAAATGTCACTGAGAGTTGAGGGGATCAAACCTATTCATTGTAAATTACTGACAGCACTGTATTTTCCCTCTGTTTTCCTCTGATGTGATGTAATTTCCTGTGCCTGTGATTTAGAAAATGGATGCCTGCAACTATAAAGGGAAGGGTAACTAAATGGGTTACAGTTCTGACTCTACAAGTATTATAGGTTCAGCCAATAGCTTATGAAAAGCTTATGACTAAGAAGCTTCCTAACTATATTCTAGATTGCTTCACTCAGTCCAGAGCTAGCACCTATGCAGTAAGAAGCCACAACTTCATCATGCTCAAGGTGCCTAAAGTCAACACCCGGCACGGGAGATCTGCTATCAGCTATACTCTAGCTATATCATGGAATACCTTACAAAAGACCCTGAAGTTGTTTAACTGGATATCATTAGCATCCTTCAAACATCTTTATCTAAGTATCTTCCCAGATAAATGCAACTGCTTCCACAAGTTCTAATTTATCCACATTCCTAACCCTCTCCCTCTGTCAGACACTCTAATTTGGCAATCCACTTCCCTATACCTTATCTCCACTGATCTCTCTCTCAGGCAGCCTTCACATTATCACATTTCTGTTTCCGATTAATTTACCTCCACAGAATCAGTCAACCCCTGGCTATTTTCCTCACCCACTCACTCCTGGCCCCAACCTTAGCCCTTATCATTCCTACACACCTCGTTTACTAGCCCCAGCCCCTGTTCTAGTCCCCCAACCACGTCCTACCTTGTCACTCACCAGAGACTGTGATCACCACTCCTCAGTCACTCAATCACTGTGTCTCCTTGTCTACATTGGCCTGCCCAGGAACCTTGGAAGTTCTGGGTGCCATATGTTGATTGTATGTCATGATACCTCCATAGTTGATGTGTATTGCTTATATTAGAGTATCTAGTCTGCTTTAATTGTCCTACCTTGTACTGTTATGTTTAATCAATTTCTGCCTTTTTCTTACTGTATATATGTGTTTTGACTTATCTGCATATGTATCAATTATTAACCTTGACCTTATCAGGTCCATCTTGCAAATGAACTGTGCTCAACGATGTTCGCCTGAATAAATAAAGATTTGATTGATTGATTGATTGATTGATTGAAAAGCAGATTTCCATTGGTAACAATATTGATACATTTTATAATTCATGTTAGTTTCCCTTTAAGTAATGTAATACTTTGTAAATGTACAGAAGTACTAATTTATTTTAGTACAAAAAATTCTTGCAAACAGCATGTAAGGCAGACAAAGGTGTGCATGCAGTGCCACTGTGCGGCGTCACTACCTGTCCCTAAACTGTTAGGGGTGGGAGTGCAGTTAGCCGGCAGTCCTCCAAGACTACTGGCTGCTACCGACTTTTGTGAAACCTGAGCCCAACCCCAGATTATACCGCCAATATTTTTAAAGGCAGATTTCTACAGCAGAACTACTGTAATATTTTTATTTTTAAATGTACAGAAGTACTGATTTATTTTAGCACAAAAAAATTCTTGCAAGCAGCACACAGGGCAGGCAAGGGTGTGCACACATTGAAACTGTGTGGCATCACTACCTGTCCCTAAACTGTGGGTGGTGGGAGTGTAGTCAGCCGACTGTCCTCCGAGACTGCTAGCTGCTACTGACTTTCATAAAACCTGAGCCCAACCTCAGACTACACCACTAATATTTTTAAAGATAGAGTTCTACATCAGAACTACAGTAATACTTTTTTTTAATTTTAAATGTACTAAAGTACTGATTCATTTTATCACAAAAAAAAAATTCTTGCAAGCAGCATGCAAGGCAGGCAAAGTTATACATGCAATGCAACTGCATGGTATCACTAACTGGCCCTAAACTCTGGGTGGTGGGAGTGCAGTCAGCTGACTGCCCTCCAAGATTTCTGGCTGCTACTGGCTTTTGTGAAACCTGAGTGCCCCAAGAATACATATTACGTACACCACCAAATTAAAGACAGTTTTTCCTTTTAAATAAGTACAGCAGTCAAGCTAGAAGTTAGAACTACTGTAATTAATAGATATAAAATAGTTTCAGTAAACACTGTCTTTTTCTCCTTCACCTCCACATAGCACAGGGGCCTGTGAAATCCAGGTAGTGAAACTGCAAGCCTCTCTCTGCACAGCTCCTGGCAAATAAATCACTAGATCAGATGATTTATTTAGGGAAAAAAAAACTCCCGCTAGTACCAGGTGCTAAGAAATACCGTACACTCCTTCACTTCTGAAGAGCACAGCACAGAGGCCTGTGAAATCAAGACAGTGAAACTGTAAATCTCTCTCTGCACAGCTCCTGGCAAATATCACTAGATCAAACAATTTCTCTGGGGAAAAAACTCCCACTAGTACCAGGCATTAAGAAACACAATACACTAACAAAAAAGCAAAGCATCTGTGATGCAAATATAATTTGCTAGTGCTTTTTCATTATCCATTTTTATGTTTGCTTGCAAGCATGTGCAAAAAACATAGTGCCACCATAAGAGTTTCGTAGGTGTGTCACGCCTGCTTCCAATGCCCTGATCCTTTTTGCAGACATGGCCTCACCACACCAATGAATGTCCAAGCTGTCTATGACAGCAGTTCAGATGCAGTGGCATACAGTTGAAAGCAAAAGACCACTACAATCAGCGGTGGTAATGTACAGGCAATTTGCATACTGCGGTCATTTGCTTTCAACTCTGCGCCACTGCATCTGAACTGCTGCTGCGATGGGCGGGTTTGGCAGTGGCGAGTGCAGGACCATTGTTCCTAGGACTCGGTGAGAGTGGGTCAGTGGTAGTGCAACTCAGATGCCAAAGAGTGTGTGACGGGCTGAGGAAGCGGAGAGTTGGACTTAGGCATGTCGGGGATGATGTGACTGAAGGACGCTGGAGTGAGACTGGACGGTGTCATTACTGTAGTGGGAACATCATGGCTCAGTGTACAGCTGAACTCCAACCTGTGACTGGCCACTGGACAAGAGCGCAAGCAGCATCGTTGCAACAGGGATGACCTCCACCCACGCCCACACAGACCGGCTGGGGGGCTGTAGGTAAGGAGCTCATCTCTGCCCTGCCCCCACTCTCTCTATCTCTGCCCCATCACTGTATATTACCACCGCCCCATTTGTTTATCGATCTGCCCCCTGGCTTGCTTCCCCTGTCAGCACTCAACGTTCCTCTATCTGATGAAATCAATCCAGAAAAAGATTCAGCGCTCCACGATTAAGATGTCCACACTCTGGCACTATTTCTTAACAACATTTATTTAAACAACAGCATAATAGCCTGCCAGTGCAGTAACAAAGCTCACTGGCCATAAAGTACCATGACCCTTCAGGTCTTCACTGACCCTTCATCGGGGACCTCCTAACATTTTCCTAACTGGGCCCATAATTCATCAAAGGTGGCTACCGGTTGCTGTTTGCTTTTCTTTCCTGAAACTCTCAACTTTGTCATCATTGCCACTACTGAAACTTCCCCAGGTCCCAATGTCTTTCATTCATCCTCCTCCTTATTCTACTGCCCCCAGTTACACAATGCCCTGTACCCCCAAATATTGCAATTGGTAATCCCCACGAATCGATCCAACATCGATTGCTTTTCAGTTCCTCCTTCTGTTAATTGTGGCGCCGGACAGACACTAACCAGCAGCCCCCCCCCCCATCCAATCCCACTTTTCAAGCCCTTTAAAAAAACATTGAAATCAGAAACATGATCATCATTTCAAACTTTTATCTTTTTTTAGTTCCATTTCCAGGCCCCAATGCAGATGGACCAGTGCTGATGTCTGAGGTAAACAATTTTTTTTAAGTCCTCTCCACTTCTATTTGCTTTTTTGTTTGTCAGTGGCTCTGACAGTGGGGGATGGGTTAGGAAGATATATATTTTTTGAAGGGGTAACAGACCACCGAGGTGACATGCTCTAATGGACTCAGAGGGGCGTTTAGTAACCACATGGGAGTGAACAGCTGAGTTTGTCTTGTTTGTGTTGAAGGCTGAAATTAAACTGAAGAGCCAGGCACTGACATTTCACCCCTCCCCCGTCCATTGAGCATGAGGAGTTTAATTTTCTGCATCAAAGTTCTTCAGAGTGACCCCCTTTGCTTGATGTCTTAATTTTGTTTACAGAGAGATGAGCTGACAGTTAACCCAAACATTGTCACTTATCCGTGTGCATTGCAATGCTGCGTAGGTTTTGGTGGGGGTGGGGTGTGTGCCAGATCTATTACATGGGGGCTGTTTTCGGACCCCTACCAGCCTGATGATAACTTGTTTGGAAGGGGCATTTCTGTTTGCTCTCTCACATGCCCTTTGTGTGGTGGAAGTGGTGGTGATGGGTGGGGGGTGCTACTCACACGGCATCTTACATTTAATGGTTGCTTGTTGGTGTCAAATTCAGTGGCCATCTTGGCAAGGAGGATGTCAAAAAGAGTATTCATTGTGTGCCCCCCTCCTCCCACCAAAAAAACAGATCAAGTGTTTAGGAAGTGTCATTCAGATTTAGCCTGGGGGAGTAATTTACCCAATGCCTGCCCACCCTTCAGATACAACACCCAGAGCTAGATTGTTAGGAACAAAAAGTGTCACAGTGCTTCAGCCAGAGCACTTCTCCTTTTATGACTTAGTGTTGCACCTGCTGCTCATTGTGTTTGGGAGTTTGGGGGGGGCTCTTGCTCTTTTGGGTGAGATCCAGGTTGGAGGGTTGTTATAATAATAATAATAAATTTTATTTAATATAGCTCCTTTCACAAATCAAGGTGCTGCACAGTCACATAAAACAAAGACAAGCAAATACAGATACAATCACAGACGTTCGGGGTAAGCTTTACCCCACAGAAAGGTCTTCAGTGCCTGCTTAAAGCACCCAACTGTCCTGCACTCACGTAGCTGACAGGGCAGAGAATTCCAGAGGGTAGAGGCAACAAACCCAAAGGTGCGAGCACCAGATGACTTTAAACAAACCATTGGGATCTCCAGCAATACAGTTCCATATTGGTTATCTCACACCGTCAACACTGAATCACGTTCTTCATCATCACAATCACAAATGCAGTCACAAATCACGATTCACGATCGCGTCACAAATCACAACATTAATTTTTTTACTAGTTACCTGGATGTATTGTAAGCCTGTTTTGTAGTATCTCTCCAGACTTCACCACCCCACCATTGTACTCATTAATACGTGTTTTTAAGTCAGGGAGTTTTGTGCTACAGCTCATCGGGGAAGAACAGCCATAGCCATTCGCGCTCCTTCCTGTACAGCATGTGAGTTACAGTACTGTAAGTAGTGGTCAGTGAAGTGATTCACAGAGTAACATGGAATCCGTAGAGTACTCCACAATGTGAAGCGGAGTACTTCGCTTCATAATGAGGAATGCAAAGTCCATTGAAACCAATGAGTTTGCATTATTCAACCTTCCCCAAACTACTTCTCCACCAATTTTAAGGTGAAGTACATTGAAATCAATGTAATTCACCTCACTTCACATTGTGATTGAGCTCAAATGAAATTCTGCAGTGATTCTTGGGATTGCAGGTCACATGGGCTCTAGATTGTTCTGCACAGCCTCAGTTCTGGTCTGGGTAGTGTGTGTGTAGTGGTAGCTGAGACAGTTTGTTCTCAGAGCTCTGTGATTCAAAACCTCTAAAAGCTGTTTAAAATGCATTTTTGAGTCATTTTTTTGTTCAAAAGTTAGTACATCACTTGTAGGAAACCCTTCTGTGCTCATATCATTGAGTGTTTATTGTTGTGTGTGGATTTTGAATGTTAATTTAGAAGTCAGTCTGTGTACTGTGAAGTGTGCTTTGGGGGAGGGGCGTATTTGTGGTGTAGGTACATTAACTGGGAGAAAAAGGCAGTCTTTCTGTTTTGGTTATATTTTTCTTGTATACCTGTGTTAATGTACACACAGTAATGTTTTTAGAAATTCTTGACATTTTTTTGCTGACTGTTGTGGTGCAGCAGTGTATAATTTGTCTGTTTAAAACATTTGGTTATACTACTAAAGGTTTTCAATTTGCTACGCATTACTTGTCGTGTGTGTGTGAGTGTGTGTGCCATTAAATCAGACACCTTTTATTGTGCCATAGAGTAATTGCAGCAGTGTCAACCGGCTATCCACCGCACCTGCATGAATTTTTTATACTGCTTTGTGATATCTTTACTGGTAGTGAATTGTTAGTGCCATGCACTAATCCCCTAACTGGCAAAATGTATTCCTTTCCAGATTTGGATTTGTGACTTGTGTGCACTAGTTAGGTGTTGTTGTGCCTTTTCGTATGCATCCCTTGAGTGTGCAGTGCAATCTTAATCTATCTGTGCGTTTGCAGTGCACCATTAATTCTAGGAGACTGCATTTCTTGTTATGCTCTCATTTCACTTCGTCGGCACTGGGGAATTTTCTGGACACAAGACAGTAGCACTTTGAGGATGCACATAAATTCTGATGACTGTGTGGGTTGGGTGCTGACAATATTGTTGTCTCTTCATCTTACTTTGCGTTTAAAGTGGAATGACAATGAGAAATAATAACAACAAGGTGAAGTGAGCCTTTCCTATGGGGCACTCCATGTAGCGAAGTGCCAATGTGAAGTGGCCACTTTGCGTTGACTACGCAGGTGGATTTTAAATTTGCTGCATCTCTAATTATACACACCAAACGAGGATGACCCAAATTTTTTCTCAAAATTCTTTCTTGATTTAGTCAAATTTCCAAGTCCATATGTAGTGGCAGAAGATTTCATCTTGACCCTGAGTCATATGGATCAGAGCCCAGGATCAACTAAAAAAAAAGTAAATCTGTTTCCTTCCTACCAAGTACTGTATGATGAATGAATTGAATTTAATATATCCATTTAGGCAGTTTTCACCTACACAAGAAATACTGCCTTTTCTTTCTTTTCAGTACCAAACAATACACATCCAAGAACTGATTTTTACTTCATCTCAAAAACAATATTAAAGAATTTAGAGGATATTATTTATTTATTTAGCTTTTGTTTACCGGGTAAGTACACTAGACAAGTATTATGCCTATTTTCAGGAATGACCCGGAAGAATATCACATATGGCTCTATCAATATATCAGATCACGCCCCATTAACAATTACTTTTCAAAACAGGAAACTTTGTTCCAAGAACACAAGGTGGAAACTAGATACCAAACTTCTAAGAGATCCAATATTTATTAAACTAATTAAAAAAGAAATAAAAAAACACTTTCTCTTAAATAATCTTGAATCAGGAATAACAATGGTAATAATAGGGGATAAGCTTAAAGCCTATCTTAGAGGAATATGCATCTCATATTCAACACATAAGAAAAAAGCAGCACACCTAGCATTTAATAAGCTAGGAAATGAGATGGCAGAGCAGAGCAGAGCATGCCTTTATTCTCACCTCTGAAAAAACAGACTTGGAGAAGGTTCTAGCTGTAAAGAACAAATTGAATCAATTAATGGAAACCAAAACTATAAATAAAATGCTGAGAGCAATATCCTAAAATTAATTCAATGGTGAAAATCAGATAGATTACTAGCTTGACTACTACAAAGTGAAAAAGCTCATAATACCATCAGTGAAATACAAATGATCGAGGAAATACATCTAACAATCCAAAAACCATAAATGAGAATTTTTACTAATTTTTATAAAAAATTATATACAGAATAAATTATGGAAAATGTGGAAGCTATGATAACTTATCTTTTGAATTTAAAGGAGAACTACCTTGAATCTGTCAGCCAATATTTTCTGTAGAGGCTGAATTTTTAATACTGGTTTACATTCTGCTTTTGTTCCATCTTTAATGGCCTTTTAGTAAATGCAGTGTGTGTTTCTGCTTTTCACTGTGCTGGGCAGTACCATTTTAGAATGGTATGATGTATGTTATGTCCTTGTTAAAGAACTTACATTGTTTCCACAATACATTCACATTCTACTCTGGAACTCTGTGATCCAAAGGGGACATAAACTACAATGAAGCTTGCCAGGATGAACCTCAGTTCTGCAACATTTTGCAGCACTATGCAGCATGCTGCAATAGAGTTACTGTGGAAAACAATGTAATTGCAATGGCAATTAGTCCCTTTTGTCATGCAGCAAACTGTGAAATTCACTTCATCCTGGCAAAATGTCATATTTTCCTGCATGACCAAAAGGGATTAATTTCCATTGAAATTAAATTGTTCACTGCAACAACTCTGCTGCAGCATACTGCAGAATGCAGTAGAAGTGGGTTTCATCCTGGCAAGCTTCACTGTACATCTCACAGTTCTAAAATGGCACTTACCATCAGAGTGGTAACCAGAAACCCTGCTATGTTTACTAAAAGGTCATTAAAGATGGAACAATAACAGAAAGGGATCAAATATATCAAAAAAGCATCTACTGGGAAGAATAACTTACAGGTTCAGCACAGTTCTCCTTTAAAGCTAAAAACAATAAATGAAGATGATAGATCTATTCTAGAAAAAGTCTTCTCACTGCAAGAAATTTTAGATGCAATTTCAGATATCCCTGATGATAAATCACCAGGACCAGACAGCTTCAGAACTGAGTTCTATGAAATCTTCAAAGACAATGTAATAACTATATTTCAGCAGCTTCTAATCTCTGGTCCTCAAGCAGGTATCCTACCAGTATCATTTAACAAAGCCACTGTAACACTTATACTAAAATCAGAAAAAGACACCAGAAAACTGCAGTTACTATGCATAGAAACAGAGAAACATAGAAATTGATGGCAGAAGGGGACTGCAAGATTCATCTAGTCTGTCCGATATGGATAACTACCTCCCCCTTTTATTCTTTCTGTGAAATGCTTTTGTGCTTGTCTCAGGTGTTTTTGAACCTGTTTACCATTTTGGCCTCCACCACTTCCATGGTTCAATCAGTTCATACAGACCAATCTCCCTATTGATTTGTGATTATAAAATCTTTACCAAAATATTGGCAGCCAGACTGAGAAAAATAATTTCACAGATTATGCATCCCAGCCAGACTGGATTTATTAGTGGCAGGAGATTAACAGACAACATAAGACAGACACTTAACCTGATGGAATTTACAGACTTGAAAAATACAGTGCTAATTAGGTTGGTTGCTGAAAAGGCATTCGACAGGGTAAACAGGCACTTTCTTATAACAGTACTAGAAGTAATAGGGATGGGTGCAAAATTTATTGGTCTGAGTAAATTTATATACACAAATCTCACAGCAATGATCCAGACTAATGATCAGTTATCTACATCATTTAAATTAAGCAGAGGGACAAGGCAAGACTGTCCACTTTCATCACTACTATATGCAATATACATGGACCCTTTAGCACAAACAGTAAGGCTGAATGATGCAATAGAAGGCATAAAAGTACAAAACAAAGAACGTTGTTATATTATATGGAGACGACATATTAATCTGCTTATAGGATGCTAAAACTTCCTTTCCACTATTACTGAATATAACAGAGAAGTATTCAACACTCTCCGGTTATAAAATAAATTGGAACAAGACGGAAATACTCCCATTAGGGAATAGCAATGAAATAAGCAATGTTCTGAGAGAACATCAAGTGGCAGTTAAGGAACCTATTAAATATTTAGGTATCAAGTTGTGGAAAGATGAAAATACATTATACACTGCAAATGATGTAACGCTTTTCGAGAAAATAGGTGAAGACCTGGAAAAATGGGTACATCTCCCATTAACATTACTTGGAAGAGTTAATATAATTAAAATTAACATTTTGCCAAGCCTATTGTTTTGTTCCAAGCTCTCCCAATAAATATTCCCCAAAAAACATTCTTGCACTGGGAGAAGAAACTACAAAAGTTTCTCTGGCAAAATAAAAAGCCTCGAATATCTCTCCAAAAATTATATGCTCCATGTGAGAATGCAGGTATGGGTCCAAGAAACTTGATGTTCTCTCAGGATACTGGACTTTCGGAGGGCTACCATTGGCAGAATGGGAGAGTGCCTAAGGAATGCACTAGCAAAAGGGCAGTAAGGAGGGGTGGAGGAATAATGGGGCAAAATCAAAACTGCCATCACAGAGGCAACAAGCCTTTGTGTCAAGCAAATAAACAAAACAAAATGAAGGAAGAAAACATTATGGTTCTCAAAAGAGGTGGCGGGGAAGTTTAAGGAGAAAAAGATAGCATTCAGAAAGTATAAGGAATCATAGAAGGATCAGGAAAGAGAACTGTACCAGTTAAAGCAGAAGGAAGTGGGAAAGGCAGCCAGAAGAGCAAAGGCCCCAACCAAGGAAAAGATAGCCAGCTCAGTTAAGAAGGGGATAAAACCTTTTATAGGTACATCAGTGAGTGAAGAAAGACCAAGGGAGGGATAGTAAGGCTTAATAAAGGGGATGGGAGAGGGTGGACAGAGGGTGACAGTGAAAAGGCAGAGATACTGAACAAATACTTTTGTTCAGTATTCACAAAAGAAGAGGAGAGGGATGTTTCTAAGCCAAACAATAGAAGCACTCTGGATAGAAGCAGGGTCAAAAGAAACATAGAAACATAAAATTTGATGGCAGATAAGGACTGCTTGGCCCACCCAGTCTGCCTATTTCCCTACCTGATGGATAAGCTGTAGATCCTAGTTAACCAGCAGCCTACTTCTTCCTACCCCCACCCCCTAGAATTGCCTTATGACTGTCCCATGCATGCTTGAAGTCCACCACTGTTTGTGACTCCACAACCTCCTCTGGAAGGCAGTTCCATACATCCACCACCCTCTCTGTGAAAAATACTTCCTTAAATTACCTCTGAGCTGCCCCTCTATCTTCTTCAAATTGTGCCCCTTGTTCTTGCACACCTCTTTTTTGAAAGATGCTACCTCTTGGACTTTGTTGATTCCCTTGAGGTACTTGAAAGTTTCTATCATGTCCCTCCTCTCCTCCTTTCCTCGAGGCTATACATATTAAGCTCCTTAAGTCTCTCTTCATATGTCTTCCAGTGCAGACCCTGCACCATTTTAGTTGCCCTCCTTTGGACAGCTTCCATCCTGTCTATGTCTTTACGGAGATTGGGTCTCCAGAACTGCCATGATACTCCAGATGGGGTCTCACTAGCTGTCTGTACAGAGGAATAATAACTTCCTGTTTTCTACTGGTGATGCCTCTCCCTATGCATCCCAGTATCCCCCAGCCCTCCTTGCTGCCCTCTCACATTGCTTGCCCACCTTTAGGTCATCTGATATGACTACCCCAGGTCCCTTTCCATTTTTGTTGTTGTTAGTATCTCACCCCATTGTGTACTCTTCCTCTGGGTTTTTGTTTCCCAGGTGCATTACCTTGCACTTCTTAGCATTGAATCTAAGCTGCCATACATTTGACCATTCCTCTAACCTTGCCAAATCCCTTCTCATCCTTTCCACCCCACCTTGTGCATCAACTCTGTTGCAGATCTTTGAGTCATCTGCAAAGAGAGTATTTTCTTCCAGTCTCTCTGCAATGTCACTTATAAAGACATTGAAGAGGACTGGTCCCATACTGAACCCTCACGGTGCCCCATACTAACCCCTTTTTCAGAGTGGACTCCATTTACTATTACTCTCTGTGTCCTATTCTCCAGCCAATTCTTTACCCAGTCTGTCATCTTGGGACCCACTCCCAGGCTAGCTAACTTGTATATTAATCTTTTGTGTGGGACTGTGTCAAATGCCTTGCTAAAGTCTAGGTAGGCCATGTCCACAGCCCCTCCCTGATCAACTATTCTGGTCACCCAGTCAAAGAAATCTATCAGATTTGTCTAGCATGACCTTCCCACTGTGAATCCATGCTGCCTTGGGTCCTGTGCCCCTCTGGCCTCTAGATATTTAACAATTCTTTTCTTCAGAAGTGATTCCATCATTTTCCTACCACTGAGGTTAAACTAACAGGTCTGTAGTTTCTGCTTCCTTGCTCCCACTTTTGTGAAGGGAATCACATCTGCCCTCCTCCAGTCCTCGGGTACCACCCCATCCTGCCATGATTTGTTAAAGAGGGTAGTCAGTGGTGTCACTAGTTCTACCCTTAGTTCTTTTAGAATTCTGGGATGAATCCCATCAGGCCCCATTGCTTTGTCCACCTTCAGTTTTAAGAGTTCTTTCAGAATCCTTTCTTCTGTAAATGGGCTGGTATCAACTTCTGTATCTAGAGTGTTTCTACTGTTTGTTTTAGGTACCTCCCCCTCTTCCTTTGTAAATACTAATCAAAAATATTTGTTTACTATCTCTGTCCATCTCCAGTCCATTTACAGAAAAAAGGGTCCTGAAAGAACTACTAACACTCAAGGTGGACAAGGCAATAGGGCCTGATGGGATTCACCCCAGAATTCTAAAAGAACTAAGGGGAAAACTAGTGACACCATTGACTACCCCTTTTAACAAATCATGGGAGGATGGCATGGTACCTGAGGACTGGATGAAGGTGGATGTGATTCCCCTTCAAAAAAGTGGGAGCAAGGCAGAGGCAGGAAACTACAGACCTGTCAGTTTGACCTCAGTGGTAGGGAAAATTATGGACTCACTTCTGAAAGAAAGAATTGTTGAGCACCTAGAGGACAGCATGGCACAGGACCCAAAGCAGCACGGATTCACAGTGGCAAGGTCATGTCAGACAAATCTAATAGATTTCTTTGACTTACTGACCAAAGTAGAAGACCAGGGAGGGGCTGTGGACATAGCCTACCTAGATTTTAGCAAGGCATTTGACACAGTCCCACACAAAAGATTAATAAACAAGTTAGCCAGCCTCGGAGTTGGTCCCAGGGTAGTAGCCTGGGTTATAAATTGGCTGAACAACAGGACACAGAGGGTAATAGTAAATGGAGTTCACTCCAAAGAAGGGAGGGGATTACTAATGGGGTACCGCAGGGTACAGTTTTGGGGCCAGTCCTCTTTAATGTCTTCATCAGTGATATCGCAGAGGGACTGGAAGGAAAAGTATACCTCTTTGAAGATGACAAAAAGAGCTTCAATAGTGTTGATACACAAGAGGGGGTGGAAAGGATGAGAAGGGACTTGGCAAGGTTGGAAGAATGGTCAAACGTGTGGCAGCTTAGATGCAGTGCAAAGAAGTGTACCTGGGAAATAAAAACCCTGGAGAAGAGTACACAATGGGGGAGGTACTAACAACAACAAAAATGGAAAGGGATCTGGGGGTAGTCATATCAGATGATATAAAAGTAGGCAGGCAATGTGAGAAGGCAGTAAGGAGGGCTGTGAGAATACTGGGATACATAGGGAGAGGCTTTACCAGTAGAAAACAGGAAGTTGTCATCTCTCTGTACAGACATTTGGTGAGACCCCATCTGGAGTACTGCATGCAGTTCTGGAGACCCCATCACTGCAAGGTCATAGACAGGATGGGGGTGGTCTAGAGGAAGGCAACTAAAATGGTGCAGGATCTGTACAACAGAAACCATATTAAGAAAGTCTAAAGAAGCTTAATATGTATATCCTCAAGGAAAGGAGGGAGAGGGGGGACATGATAGAAACTTTCAAGTACCTCAGGGGAAGTCCACCGCATCTTTCAGAAAAAGAGATGTAAGAGAACAAGGTGGCACAGTTTGAAGATAGAGGGGGGATGGCTCAGGGGCAACGTGAGGAAGTATTTTTTCACAGAGAGAGAGTGGTAGACACATGGAACAGCCTTTCTGAGTGGGTCATGGGGTCAAAAACAGTGGGGGAATTCAAGAATGCATGGGACAGACATAAGGCAATTATAGTGGAGGGGGAATAGGACGTTAGTTAGTTAAAACTTTATTTTTTTACAGGATAGAACTAAATATTAATATGGTATGTTGCTTTTTTAGTTGATTGACAAACTATCCCATGCGAGTTTTTCATACATAACACAATGATGTGTTTGAAATGGACATTCCAAAACAAATCTTGCTAATCGGTTATATGCAACATCTAATCTTCCTAACAGTTTGGTCCCTTCAAAGCCATAGACTTAGTTCCCGTACTCTAGGACTGGGAGAATCAGTTGTGTAGCTATTATTTTCCACATTAGAAAAGACACACTAGATGCTGATCTTCTCAGTGCACCTATCCTCATATTAACTTTCTTAGTTGCACAGTTTATGTGTTCTTCAAATACGGTTGTCAATAACTACACCTAGATATTTATAATAGTTTGAGTTTGTAAGTGTCTGTCCATTCTTAGTCAAGATTTTTGTTTGAGGTGTTACTTGCTCATTGTTCCACTTATTTTGGAAGCTCATAACCTGAGTTTTTTTGGCACTTAACACCAATCTTGATTTAGCAAACCAGTCCTGGAGTATGTTGAAGTCAGCCTGAAGCTTTTATACCATCTGACTGTGAGTTTCTGCTGACGCAAATAATACAGTATCTTCTGCATAAAGTCTTATCTGGGTGCTCAGTATGTTGTCGGGCAGGTCATTCACATTATAGATCAAGAATAATAATGGCCCCAGGATGGACTCCTGGGGCACTCCTCTAGTCAAGAGATCTGAGAACAACTGGCCTGCAACTTCCACCTGTTGGGTTCATTGCCCCAGATATGATTGAAACCACTTTAGTTGACCTAAGGCCAATCCTGTCCTTTCCAATCTCTCAAAGAGGATGGGGTGGTTCACCAAATTGAAGGCCTTGGACAAATCGATGAACACCACACCCACAGACTCCCTGGCATCAATAGCAAGTGCTACTTTGTCAAGGAAGTCCACGAGTGCAGTGCCAATTGAATGCCCAGCCCTGAAACCATGTTAATATGCTGTCAGTTTAGAGTATTTCTCAAAGTACTCATAGAGTTGATTGTACACCAAGCACTCCATCAGCTTTCAGAGAATGGAAAGGAGGGTGATTGGCCTATAATTTGAGGGGTCATTTGGGTTGCCACCTTTAAAGATAGGAGTGATTTTTGCTGACTTCCATGTGTCAGGGAGTTTACTTTCTGTTAAACTTTGGTTTAACATTTTAGTTATCACCGGGATTATTATTTCCTGACCATCTTTTAGAAATCTTGTTTCTGTCCCATCCTGACCATGTGACTCCCTAGGGTTAAGTTTTTTTAATTCAATTGCTACTTCTTTCTCCCTAATTTTTCTAAAGTAAAATTTTGGATGATTAACTTTGGATAGGCTATTATCTAGTATAGTATCCTTTTTATGTTGTCTTGCATGCACAGCACAAGCAATATTTTGTGACAGCTTGCTGAAGTAGCAGGTTGTGGAGGTGCAGCCATCTTGTGGCCAATGGTGCCACTGCATTTTTGGGCTAGTCTCTGTGGCACCAATGAATGAGCATGCTGCCTATGACAGCAGTTCAGAAGCATGCCACCAACTTGAAAGAATTTCGTCGCTGCAATGAGGGAGCACCCCGTCACTGCAGGGCATACCTTGCCTGCTAAAACATTTCAATAAACATGGTGGCAGCTGTCGCCTTCCGCCTCTCACAGTCCTGTGAAAGCCAACATCAGGGGTGCCCAATCCTCCTGTCAGCATGCCCCCTCCCCAGTTCATTTGCCAATGGGGGAGCCCAATCCCTGTCGGCATAATGTTCCCCCTTGTTTTGTCTGCTGAGGGGGGTGCCCAATCACCCTCGACATCATGCCCCCCAAACACAGACATGCTTTCTTTGCTGACAGGGGGCCCAATCCCTGTTGTCTTCAGTCCCCTGAGCCCCCAAAAAACACAGGTGGCACACTGGGAGCCCATCCCAGCATGCCAAAATGTCTTTGTCACACCCTGAAAGAAAAAACCTTTCTGTGATGTTCGTCTTTTTTTTACCCTGTGAAACAGAAAACGATCCTTCGTAGTCACGACGGACCCCTTCCCCAACCCGCACCCACCCTCTGCACAGCCCATATCCCCGCACCCCCACCCCATACTTACCTCCAGAGCCCAGCAGGATGATCTTCAGTGGAGCGGGAACACGTCTACACTCTTTAAAGCCCACTGCGAACTGAAGAAAATCATGGTAAGCTGTATAATAGCATCAATGGGTGGGGGGGTCAACTTAGGTGGATATCGTGGCCATTTTTGCAACTTTTGGCTCCAAACTTTCAACATGGGGTTCTTGGGATTCCACCTCATGGACTCAGCCACTGTTATTTCATTATTTGGTCCTGAAAGTTGATTTCACGGTCAGTGTGCAGAATCACCTTTCAGGACCGATTAACGAAATGACAGTGTCATTGTTCATGAGGTGGGCTGCCAAAAAGCCTATGTTGCAAATTTGGTGAACGAATTCCAAAAAATGACTGTGTTACGAGCCTGCATTGTGCAGTTTCCACGCACACTCATAAGTTCAAGAATTTTTAATATTTTCATTCCAGATTTTCAACATTGCCAGTTTTTCATACCTCCTTATGAACAGTACAGCTGCCATTTTTCACATCCTGCCTGAAATGTGTTTTCGCACATCTGGCGCTCAATGGTGCGGTTGCTGTGGGAAATCAATGTTCAGGACAGATTAACAAAATCATAGTGCCATTGTTCATGAGCAGAAGTCCCAAATGTTTTCATGAGGTGGGGGTCACAAAAAGCCCATGCTGAAAATTTGGAGTGCAAATACCAACAAACGCCCGGGGCATTAGGGTTTCTAACCAAAATCTCCCACCCTGTAGAGACTGACAGGTGTCAGGGGTGTGACTTTGGATTGTTGGCTGTAATGAGCACACCATTCCACCCCCACCCCCACCCTGCAGCCAGTGACAGACATCAAGGTGTGCCTTGGACTCTTTGGCCCCAAAGTTCACCCCATTCTCCTATACTGCACCCATCTCAACGTATTTCCTTATGGAATGGGGTGAGTGTACGGCACAATGATGCCAAGGCACAATGCAACACTTGTCAGAGTCTGCAGGGTAGGGTGAGGTAAAATGGCATGAGCGTTATGGCCGATGACCCAAAGGCACACCTCAATGCCTGTCAGTCTCTGCAGGGTGGGATGGGGTTCGTGTCAGTTCCATACTTCACTGCCATTCCTATTACGCATCTCTCTAACTCCTGCACTACCAATGCCAATGCCAGCAAGAAAACACTCAGCATTGGCAAATGCTTGTTAGTTTCTGGGATATCAATATCTGGTAGGGTAATAAAATAATTGTTCAAGATTTGAGCTATAGGCTCTAGACCCTCAGATATAACAGGGTTTTCCAGCCCTTTATTTTACTCCAGTATTGTTTAGGATGAGAAGCCTTATCTACTTCATTCGCAAAGTATTTTCTTCGGGCTTGCCTAATTAATTTTTTACATTTATTTCACTGTATTTCAAACTGTTCCCAAATATCCCCATTTTTTGTCTTTATTGCTTTGTCCATAGTCTGTCTTTTATGCAAATCATTTTCCTTAGAAATTCTGTTAATTTATTTATTTATTTAATTTATTTATTGAAAAGTTTCACCAGGAAAGGTACACTGAGCAACAATTTGCTCATCTCACGGAATGTCCTGGTGGGATGGGTATTTGAGATATTACAGAATCAATACAACTTCAAGAACATTACAGAGTCACACAGTAGTTACATTAGCCATAATACAAAGCAAGAAACTTCCAAGACAATACAAAGCTATACAGTAGTAACATGAGCTATAATACAGCGTAAGTAGCTACTGAGTTTTGAGTAACAGCAACAGTTCAGGGTACAGAACTAGTACGCATAACAGGAAAACAAATAGGATACTAGAACGATTTTTGGGAGGGATTTACCAAATGTAAACAGTTGCCCAAGTGGGCTAAGGTGGCATTTAGACACCTACAGTGCTAGGGGGCAAGAAGTGCTTGTAGGTGCTTAGGAGGTGCAGGTGGTAGTGAGGGAAGGACAGTTTCTGCTAACCAAATGGCCAAATAATGTCATGGAGATGGTTAGTGACAGTGACAGTGGGGGTCAGTTGCACGTACAGATGGTGATTAGGTAGTTTGTTAAGGCCGATGTGTGTGAACCTACTGTATAGTGGAGGAGTGACGAATTTGAGTGGCGAGTGCATTCCATAATGTTGGCAGGCGACAGGAGAAGGCATTTTGTCCAGATGTTGTCGAGCAGTGGGGGATTGTCAAGGTTCTCGAGTCACTGGATCTTAAAGAGTACAGGGAAGGAAGAGAGGTGGATAAGGAGGAGGAGGAGATATAATAAGGAAGAGAGCCAAGCCAAAATTTAGAGATGAACTTGGTGCCATGGAGTGCACATCTGTTAGTAAGAGTAAGAAAATTCAGAGAGCAGTAGAGATCACAGTGGTGAGTAAGGGAAGAGGCATAAAGGGCAAAGTGACAGAGGGAGTTGAAGAGAGTATCCAGTCTAGCTAGGAAGGACTGTGGGGCGGCACTGTAGACTATGTTGCAGTAGTGAAATATAGGTAAGATCATCTTCTGTACTAACTCACGCCTGGCCGTAAGTGGGATGCAGTTACAGTTTCTGTAAAGAGCATCAAGTTTGGGTCACATTTTTTTCCAAAATGGCATCAATATGTACTGAGAAGCTGAGGTACTGGTCAAGCCAGACACCACAGTACCTGAATGAGGAGGTGTCCTCTAATATAGTCCCATCAAGGGTGTGGAAAGTGGGCAAGTAGTTTATACTAGCGAGTCTCTGCCTTGTGCCAAAGGTCATGGAGACTGTCTTCATGACATTTAGGAAAAGTTTATGAGAACTAAGCCAGTGTCAGACATTTGTGAAGTCAAACTGAAGCCTGGTAGTGACATCGGAGACAGATTTGCCAGTTGTATATATTACTGTGTTATCAGCATACATATGTATGCAAGTTGACGTGCAAAACTGTGGGAGGTCATTTAGAAAAATGGAGAAGAGAAGTGGACCAAGCACCGATCCCTGTGGGACACCAGTGCTTATGGGCAGTGGAGATGAGGTGGCATTGGCAATACAGACTGATTGAGAGCTACCAGTCAGGTAGGCACTGGACCAGCTTGTGGCAAAGGGGGAGAGGCCAGCAGAAGTGAGACTGCTCAGTAGAAGTGGGTGTGAGACCGTGTCAAAGGCTTTGGTTAAATCGACAAAGATGGCAGAGGTAATTTAGCCATTATCCATGCCAGAGGAGATGGCGTCAGTCAGCCTTAGAAGGGAGGTGGAGGTGGAGTATTTTTTCCTAAAACCAGACTGGAAGGGAGTGAAGGAGGCAGAGTCAATGAGGTAGGAAGAGATCTGTTCAAGGACAAGGTGTTCTTGAAGTTTAGTTAAGGTAGGAAGGAGAGAGATAGGTCAATAGTTACCAAGGGAGGTGGTGTCACCACCCTTAGGTGGGGGGAGCACAACTGCATGCTTCCACACTGAAGGTACAGTGGCAGATGTGAAGGATGGGTTTGGTATGAGAGATAGAGGGTAGGCAATAGCTGGAGCAGAACGTGAGAGAAGCTTAGGGTCCAGGCCATCAGGCAAGGAACCTCTGGAGAGATTAATAGGCAGAAGTGCCTGCAAGGCATCTGCAGGAGTAACTGGTGTGAAGAAGGTGGCTGAAGATGAAGAGACTGGAGAAGGTGAGGAGAAGGAGGAGGGGGAGAAGGGGTGGAGGGTGAGGAGACAGGGGTGGGGTGAAGGAGGAGGCGGAGGTGGCAGATGTAGAAGAAGATGGATGGGGTGGGGTAGTGGGGCAGGTGGAGGGTGCAAGTGGAACTGGCAGGAGTGAGGAGGCACAGGTCATAAGGTGAGCATTAAAGCATTCAGCAATGACCATGGGTTCAGAGATAATGGAGAGGTTTTTCTTGAGGATGGGGGTTGGGGGTTTAGTAGCAGGGAGAAGAGGGAATGGACTACCTTCCAAAATTTGGATGGGTTGTTAGTATTAAACATAGAAACATAGTAGTTGAAGGCAGATAAGGACCGCAAGGCCCATCCAGTCTGCCCATTTCTTTTTCTACCTTATAAATGTGCCGTCGGCCTTTGCTCTGTCAGTGGCCTCATCTATTCATACTCATTTGTATTGCTCCTCTATGCCTATCCCATGCCTGTTTGAAGCTCTCCACTGTACTCATAGCTACCACTTTGAGGTAGGCCATTCCATGCATCCACCACCTTTCTGTGAAAAAGAATTTCTCACATTCCCCCTTAATCGGCCCCTCTAATCTCATGCTGTGTCCTCTTGTCCTGCTATTTTTCTTATATTTAAACATGTTAGACTCTTTCACCTTGTTAATGCCCTTAAGGTGTTTGAATGCCTCATCATATCACCTCTCCCTCCTTTGCTCAAGGGTATACATATTGAGCTCTGTTAATCTGTCCTCATATGTCTTCTGATGCAGTCCCTGCACCATTTTGGTTGCCCCTCTCTGACTGCCTCAATTTGGTTAATGTCCTTGTGAAGGTGTGGCTCCAATACTGCACGCAGTACTCCAGATGGGGCCTAACCAGTGTCTTGTAAAGAGGATTATTACCTCCCTCTTACGACTTGTGATACCCCTACTAATACACCCTAACACCTCCTAGCCTTACCTACTGCTTTAGAGGTCTGCTTGATGATTTCAGGTCATCAGTGATGATGATGATGCCCAAGTCTCTTTCTTCCTTTGTGACTGCTAGCAACCCTCCCAGCCTATAGGTGGCTTCAGGTTTCTCTTCCCTATGCATGATCTTGCATTTTTGCATTAAATCCCAGTTGCCACTCTTCTGACCATTTTGCTAGTTTATCCAGATCTCTTCTCATTCTGCCCACCCCATCTGGATCATCTACTCTGTTGCAGATCTTGGTGTCATCTGCAAACAGACAAGCTTTACCCTCTAGTCCATCTGCAAGGTCACTAATGAAGATGTTGAAGAGGACTGGCCCCAGGACTGATCCCTGAGGTACCCCACTTGTGACTTGCATCTCTTCTGACTGTATACCATTTACCACCACTCTCTGTTTTCTGCCTGTCAACCAGTTTGCCACCCAGTTGACCAACTTCTGACCCACCCCTAGACTCTACCCAGCTTATTTATCAATCTTCTATGTGGAACAGTGTCAAAAGCTTTGCTGAAGTCAAGGTAGGCGACATCAACTGCTCCCCCTTGGTCCACCACTCTGGTTACCCAGTCAAAGAAATCTATGAGATTAGTTTGACAGACCTTCCTTTTGTAAACCCATGCTGTCTTGGATCCTGTGCCCCTATGGATTCCAGGTGTTGCACTATCCTTTCCTTAAGGAGTGCCTCCATAATCTTTGCCCACTACTGAGGTAAGACTGACTGGTCTGTAGTTCTCTGCCTCCTCCCTGCTACCACTCTTGTGGAGTGGGATCACATGAGCCCTTCTCCAGTCTTCTGGGACCTCTCCTGTGCTCAGAGACTCACTAAACAGTTCTGCTAATGGCTCTGCTAGTTCCACCTTTAGCTCCTTAAGTACCCTGGGATGTATGCCATCAGGTCCCATTGCCTTATCCACCCTGAGCTTAGCAAGCTCTTGAGGACCCTTTCTTTGTGAAGGGAGTAGTGCTTACCTCCCTCCCCTGTGTCCATGAGTGCTGAGCTGTGGCCCTGCCCTACCTTCTTTCAGTAAATACTGAGCAAAAGTATCTATTTAGATAGATGCTTTTACATGGTCCTCTTCCTCACATGCTCCCTTTTCTCCATTAAGCTTATCATATACCCCTCTGGACTTTCTCCTTTCACTAATGTATCTATAGAAAGTCTTGTCACCTTCTTTTACTGTTCGTGCTAGTGTTTCCTCAGTTTGGGACTTTGCCTGCCTTACTGCCTTCCTGCTTCCCTTAGGGCAGTTTGGTATGCCTCCTATCTTCATCCCGCTGTGTTCCCTTATATTTCTGAAGGCCAGCTTTTGGCTCTGACCTTTCTGCTACTGTATTTGAGAACCAAAGTGGTTTCTTCTTCTTTGCACTTCCTTTTCTGTCTAACACAATGGGATGTTGCTTCAAGTATTGCATCCTTAATGCTTGCCCACTTTGCCTGTACTCCTCACCTGTGTTTCTTTTCCAGGCTAGTTTAACTCTGTTGGCCATCTTATCAAAGTCAGCTCCTCTGAAGTCCCATATTTTGCCTTGGAATGGGATGATTTAGATGTAGTAGCCAAATTGAACCATACCATGTGATGGTCACTGGCCCCAGGTGACCTTGTACCTGGAGATCTGTGATCCTTCCCTGTTAGTCAGTACTAGATCTAGGTAACCCCTGCAAATGGGGGTTCCCAAAAGACTTCCAGGAGCTTGCTTGAATGCTCCAAGCCTGAATGGTGTTTGGCTTTGAGCCATTTATCAGTGAGTGTTTTAGAACCTCTGGTACTGTCTCTTTAAGAGCTGTCTGCTTGCAGACATAATTAGTTGTATGGGGACTGTGTGTTTCTTTGATTGAGTACCACTCAAGCTGCTGCCAATTCATCCCATTTTTGCAGTCACTAAGTGCAAAGGGAACCTGTCTGAAAGATGTAACTGATTGCCAGAAATCATTTACAGTAATAATAAAATTACAGTTTGTCTAACCTGCTTTCTTTGCAGTCAGAACTGTCTGCCTAGTTCCCATTCTGGTTTTGAACTGCTGAACTGGACCAATCAGTGTGGGGTAAGCTAGCTCTAAAATGATGCCTTGGACGAATCAGAACTTGGACTCATAATCTGAGCCAGCCACAAGAGGATTGTATGGGCAGTGACTCTGGGAGATGTAGTTTAGACTTCAGTGCCTTTTTGGACCACAGCAGCAGTCTATTGTGAGTGACAGCCAATCCAGTCAAGAACTGGGAGGAACTCAAAGGAAGTGCCCGGTTTTTGTCTGTTGGAGTTTCAGTTTGAGATCTCAGTGAAGAAGGAAGAAACCCTGTGCTCTTTCAGTGCACAGTTTCAGTCAAAAAGTGTGTAAGGCCCAGAGTTCCGGTCTACAACTTGTGTAACTGCTTGTTAGGACTGAATCGTCCTGTGAAAAGAATCAAAGGATCTCTGAAGAGTAGAAACCAGGCTCACCCTGTAGAAGACTGGAGAAATTGTTGAATTACACTCGGTCTGTCAGGAACTGAATCTGCTGTGTGTTCTCCTGGTTATTGTGCAGTAATTGCGATTGGGATACAGATGCAGCCTGCCTGGTATAGTCTTTCTTTTTTACCATATAAATGTGTGAAGGAGTCTCTTGGAGATCAAAAGTAGCCCTGCTGACATTGAAGGACCATATCTTCTTTGGAGGTCGTGGAGTACTAATTCGGGTCGCTCCCTGTTGAATTGCCACATTAAATCCAAATGGAATTACTGTACTGCTTGACTGTTTAATTCTCCTTTTCTCTGTGTGAAAGGGCCCCTACCAGCTGCCACGGTTTGGACTAGCCACTAGGGCTTGGGTACCCAGGACAGTAACTGGTAGGGATAGGCCTGTGCACAGAGCCATAGGTAGATAGTAAAGTGATAAGCTAATTAACCTGATTTCCTGTCCTTGTTATATCCCCCTAAATAAATCAGAGCTGTTTGTTTCAGCAAAGTTATACTGCCTGAGGTATTTGTCTATGTTAAAGTACTGTACTGTGATTGTTGCACTGTATCTTATTTCACAGGAGGTCCCAGTGCCTGAACCAGCCTTGGGGTAAGTGTATACTGTGAAGGTAATTCTGTATATTGTGTGGGCCACTAGTGGGAAGAAAGGGGTTGCAGTGTCCCAGAGGGCTGTGACCAAGTTAGTTTAACTATTGCAAACCTGACCTCTGGGTGGAGGCACCGCCATTGGATCCAGGCCCTCAACCTGTTAGTGGCAAATCAGGCAGGGGTAGTAGCCCCTGGGATAGCGCCATCTAGGGGTTACATCTTGAGGCTCACCGCTGGGATTGTGTGTCCTCTAGTGGCCATATTTACAACCACTGTTAAGGAAAAAAATAATAAATAATGGCACCCGAAGAAGTGGCTGTGCACCGCTGGTGGAGTGGTGTACTGGGAGGAGATCGACCCCCAAAATGCTATGCTTATCCTGGACATCCCCTGTATCAATACGGACACTGTGCAGGAGTACTTTCCAAGGTGGAAGGTTTACAAACCCTGTGGTGGTGGGTCGGCATGCTAATCTGCTCACCCACACTTTCCTGGCCCTAGTAGAGTTTAAGGATCCCATAGATAGCTCCAAAGTGCCACAGACCATTACCCAGAGGGAGCCCTCACTGCTTGGAGAGTGATAACTAAGGACAGTAAAGACCGGGGAAATCAGCCCCACCACTATCTGAAACTTTTGAGGAGAAATTTGCTAATGGTTGCTGGGAGAGGGAAAACTGTGGAGGACTTGAAGAAACTATTCTTGCCACCTGGGGTGTTCTCCCAACACCCTCTCCTGCTCCAGTGCCCGTAATGGTGGCTGAACCAATGCAGACTCTTATTTCTGCACCTGCCATTAGTCACGACTCTACCGGTTGAGGATCTTCTGGCACCTCCCCACCCCCAAGGGAGGATGACTGGGAGACCTGGATAGACTATGTTGCCCCCAAGTGCTAGAATGGCAATGCTCGGAAGGCAAAAGCTAAAGAGGGTTAGTGAGAGCCTGAGGTCCTGCCCTGGCTACCATCCGTGTGCAAACGGGCCAGTAACCCTGAAGCGACTGCACAGGCCTATCTTGAGGCCTTGGAGAATGGGGAGCCCAGATTCTGATGAGGACCTATGGTGGAGAGTAAGAAATGCACAACAGTACCAAGGGGAGTTGTTGTCTGTGTATGTCTCTCGCTGGAAAAATTGTTGCAAGAATGCCTCAGAAAGGGTAGTTTGCCAGCGATTGAACTGGACCGAACCAGACTGGACAGAATCCTTAAGTCTGCCCCTTCTCAGAACTGCTGTTGCTTCAGTTACGCCTGGCAAATCGACTGGAATCCCCACCTCCTATGATGAGTTAATGAGAGAAATTGAGGAGTTGAGAAAGGCGACCTCGGAGGGACCTGCACCAATAGCTGTGGCTACTGACCCGAGTGACTGAGGGTGACCCATCAAGTGAAGTTCAGGGGCAGAGGTTGGCAGTCAATGAGTGCTCTGACAAGGAAAAGATATGCCACAATGGGGCTAACTGTTGAGAGAGATCCGGAATTCAAAACAGTCCTTTATGAAGGCCACGCCTGCAAGTACGGGCCCTGACCTATATCCGACTGCATCTGCTATGGGGTGGGGGTACCCACCCATGTATCTCCTGCTGATAACAGCTCCAAACTCAATTCCTTGACCATGGAAGTGGAGAAACTGACGAGATGTCTCCAAATGCTTATCACGCCGCAGACAGAGATGGCACCAAGGTTTCCAGTTAGTAATACCCCGCCCTGGCTCCCAGTGTGGCGCCGCCAGCTCAAACTCCAGAAAGTATGTTTTGCTATAATTGTGGGAAAGATGGGCACATGAAAAGGGAATGCCAGTCCCCAAAAGACACTGGACAAAGTTGCATATAGGCTACAAGGAGAGCTTGGAGAACAAATCAGTGGTTAAGAGGTGCACGAATGATCCCAGTGAGGGCACCAAAATGCTAATTCACGCCTTGTGGCAAGGTCAGTTGCCCAGGCCCCCACTACCGCCTCTCCAGACTGGTCCAGAATAGTGGGTCCCTCCATGGAGACCACTGTAAAGGTAAATGGAGTGTCTACAAGAGCTGTATTAGACAGTGGCTCCCAAGTGACAATTATGTTCCAAGATTGGTATCAGAAGCATTTGTCAGACGTACCCTTACAACCATTAGAAGGACTGCATGTATGGGGGTTAAGTGAGAAGGCCTACCCCTATTCCGGGTATATCCGAATTTGGCTGTCTTTCCCCACCTCCGTGGCTGGAGTGGCCGAACAAGTAGAGACCCTAGCCTTAGTGTGTCCCCCCCACTGGACTGTATGATGGTGTCCCTTTGTTGATTGGAACAAATGCTCATATGTTCGGAAGGCTGGCACATTTGTGTTATGAAAAACAGGGGTCAAAGACTAGTAGAGCTTTAAGAGTTCCGGCTTTAATTAAGAAGGCCTATGAGGCACAGAGAGATGCTGAAAAAAACAGAACCAGAGGAACCGGTCGGAATTGTATGGAAGAAGGATCCTGAGTCTCTGATCCTGGCGCCAAATGCCCAGTGTACCTTACAGGGAGAGGTCCGTATCAGAAAGGATGTTAAGAATAAAATATTAATGTTGGATGCACCAGGCGATGGAAAATTGCCAGAGGGACTGCTGGTCAAGCCTAGTATTTTGCCCGCTAGAGCCCATGCTTATGCCAGAAGGGTAATGGTCCAAGTTCATAATGTGTCTGAAAGAGACATTCGAGTAAACAGAGGTTGCATCCTGGCTAATGTGCATTGTGCAGACACTGCAGTGCTACCCAGCAGCAAGAGTTCAAGGAAGAATGACAGAGTAACGCCTGACTTGTTTGATTTCGCACTCCCGCTGCCAGCTGAATGGAAAGTGAGGATCAGTGAGAAGCTTGCCCAGAGAGACCAGGTGTTTTCTTTAAAGGAATGGGATGTAGGATGCGCAAGGAGCTGAGCACAATATCCGCTGCATGACGAAAGACCATTTCGTGAGAGGTCTCGACGCCTGGCACCTGCTGACATAGATGATGTGAGACGGCATCTGCAAGAGATGTTAGCTGCTGGTGTAATACAAGAACCAGAAGCCCTTATGCTTCCCCATTGTGGTAGTGAGGAAAAGAATGGAACAGTAAGGATGTGTGGATTATCGCACCTTAAACCGGCGGACTATCCCTGATCAGTACACAATGCCCCGCATTCAGGATGCTTTGACTGCCTAAACGGGAGCAAGTGGTTCTCTGTGCTGGATCTCCGCAGTGGGTACTATCAGATCCCGGCGGCCCCAGAGGACCGTGAGAAGACAGCCTTTATCTGTCCGCTTGGCTTATGAATTCATGAGGATGCCTCAAGGGATTTCAGGTGCCCCAGCCACTTTTCAACGATTGATGGAGCGTGCAGTGGGGACATGAACTTACTAGAGTGCCTGGTATACCTAGATGATGTTATTGTGTTTGGCAGCTCACTGGAGGAACATGAGAGCAGATTATTTAAGGTATTGGACCGACTGGAGGACTTTGGCCTTAAACTGTCCATTGGAAATTAGGATCGACAATTTAAATATAAATTGATAGTTATGTCAAATAAATCTCTCAGTCGGGAACCTTACTGATTCCTTGAGGTTCCTCGACTAGAGTTTTTTGTTTGACACTAATATTATCAATTTATATTTAAATTGTCATTTATACAGTCCTGAGGTTTTTGAAATTTCTTGGGCCTTATATCTAGCTGGAGAGTACAGCTGGGTGACAGATCCAGCTAGGTTTTACACATCACACAGCGTGCACTGATGTTTTTAAGACAACTTTACTGGTAAATTCGTCTATAATGCAGACATTGAAACTTCATGAGCCCTATAACAATCTTAGTTTGTCTTTAATCTGGGTGGGGGTTGCTTTTCATTAATCACATCCTTATACTAACTGTGACACACATACCTTGATTTAGGAGTTATCTGCTTCAGCAGTGTTATCTTATGTCAATTAAATTTATATGCAGTAGGGTTCTTTGTATATGTGTTCCACCAAGTATGTTTGACCCAGGGTTGCTTCTGGCTGAAGGCAGTATGGTACTGTTAAACTTCTCTGACATCATCTTCTGTTTTTTTTTTTTTTTAAATGAGTATTTTAAACCAATGGGGATTTTTTTCTGTTTTTCTCTGCATTATCTAGCTGTTATAAGTATTGTATGTTCTAAACAACTGCCATGAGCTTCTGAAGAAGGACTGGTTGGTTCGACAGCACAAGCAATTTGTTCTTGTTGTTACATCTATGTTGGTCCATTAAAAAGTATCAAATCATTTGCTTTTGGATCTATTCTTGCAAGGACCACTACGGCAACTACTAAATCTAGATTTCACCTAATAAAGGACAGGAACAGGCTAGATAACGTACAATGTATGATGACCATGATGATTCATGGCTAGAAGGACAGATACTATGAGCAAGGTCCAGTGTTTTCTGCGATTCCGCATCTGCAGAGTTTTCTGAGGAATTTAATGTAAACCGTGGAATTCACTACCGCGCACTGCGCATCATTGCAAGGCACCAGCATGTCTTGTGCAATGCTTGGTATATCTGGCAATCAGTAAACTTTTGCACAATTACCACTAATTATTCTGCAGTTTACACTGAAGAATAATTTTTCGCAGTTTACACTAGCTGAGGAATACTGTTCCACTGCTTAGATAAACAGAGAAATACTGTTTCACACTTACATAAACTTAGGAAAACTGTTCCACACTTACACAAACTGTGGAATACTATTCCACACTTACATAAACTGATGAATACTGTTCCACTGCTTATATAAACTGTGGAATACTGTTCCACACTTACATAAACTGAGGAATACTGTTCCACTGCTTATATAAACTGAGGAATACTGTTCCACACTTACATAAACTGAGGAATACTGTTCCACTGCTTATATAAACTGAGGAATACTGTTCCACACTTACATAAACTGAGAAATACCATTCCACACTTACAAAAACTGAGGAATACTCTTCCACTGCTTACATAAACAGAGGAATACTGTTCCACTGCTTACATAAACTGAGGAATACTGTTCCACACTTACATAAACTGAGGAATACTCTTCCACTGCTTACATAAACTGAGGAATACTGTTCCACTGCTTACATAAACTGAGGAATACTGCTCCACACTTACAAAAACTGAGGAATACTGTTCCACTGCTTATATAAACTGAGGAATACTGTTCCACGCTTACATAAACTGAGGAATACTGTTCCACACTTACAAAAACTGAGGAATACTGTTCCACTGCTTACATAAACTGAGGAATACTGTTCCACACTTACATAAACTGAGGAATACTGTTCCACTGCTTACATAAACTGAGGAATACTGTTCCACACTTACAAAAACTGAGGAATACTGTTCCACTGCTTACATAAACTGAGGAATACTGTTCCACACTTACATAAACTGAGGAATACTGTTCCACTGCTTACATAAACTGAGGAATACTGTTCCACGCTTACATAAACTGAGGAATACTGTTCCACTGCTGCATAAACTGAGGAATACTGTTCCACACTTACATAAACTGAGGAATACTGTTCCACTGCTTACATAAACTGAGGAATACTGTTCCACACTTACATAAACTGAGGAATACTGTTCCACTGCTTATATAAACTGAGGAATACTGTTCCACGCTTACATAAACTGAGGAATACTGTTCCACTGCTGCATAAACTGAGGAATACTGTTCCATGCTTACATAAACTGAGGAATACTGTTCCACTGCTTACTTGAACTGAGGAATACTGTTCCACACTTACATAAACTGAGGAATACTGTTCCACTGCTTATATAAACTGAGGAATACTGTTCCACACTTACATAAACTGAGGAATACTGTTCCACTGCTTATATAAACTGAGGAATACTGTTCTACACTTACAAAACTGAGGAATACTCTTCCACTGCTTACATAAACAGAGGAATACTATTCCACTGCTTACATAAACTGAGGAATACTGTTCCACACTTACAAAAACTGAGGAATACTCTTCCACTGCTTGCATAAACAGAGGAATAATGTTCCACTGCTTACATAAACTGAGGAATACTGTTCCACACTTACATAAACTGAGGAATACTCTTCCACTGCTTGCATAAACTGAGGAATACTGTTCCACGCTTACATAAACTGAGGAATACTGTTCCACTGCTTACTTGAACTGAGGAATACTGTTCCACACTTACATAAACTCTGGAATACTGTTCCACACTTACATAAACTGAGGAATACTGTTCCACAGCTTACATGAACTGAGGAATACTGTTCCACACTTACATAAACTCTGGAATACTGTTACACACTTACATAAACTGAGGAATAATGTTCCACTGCTTACATGAACTGAGGAATACTGTTCCACGCTTACATAAACTGAGGAAAACTGTTCCACTGCTTACATAAACTCAGGAATACTATTCCACACTTACATAAACTGAGGAATACTGTTCCACTGCTTACATAAACTGAGGAATACTGTTCCACACTTACATAAACTGAGGAATACTGTTCCACTGCTTACATAAACTGAGGAATAATGTTCCATACATAAACTGAGGAATAATGTTCCACGCTTACATAAACTGAGGAATACTGTTCCACTGCTTACATAAACTGAGGAATACTGTTCCACACTTACATGAACTGAGGAATACTGAGCCACTGCTTACATAAACTGAGGAATTCTGTTCCACACTTACATAAACTGAGGAAAACTGTTCCACACTTACACAAAGTGTGGAATACTGTTTCATACTTACATAAACTGAGGAATACTGTTCCACTGCTTACATAAACTGAGGAATACTGTTCCACACTTACATAAACTGAGGAATACTGTTCCACTGCTTACATAAACTGAGGAATAATGTTCCATACATAAACTGAGGAATAATGTTCCACGCTTACATAAACTGAGGAATACTGTTCCACACTTACATAAACTGAGGAATACTGTTCCACTGCTTACACAAACTGAGGAATACTGTTCCACTCTTACAAAAACTTCGAAAAACTGTTCCACACTTACACAAACTGTGGAATACTGTTCCACACTTACACAAACTGTGGAATACTGTTCCACACTTACATAAACTGAGGAATACTGTTCCAATGCTTACGCAAACTGAGGAATACTGTTCCACACTTACATAAACTGAGGAATACTGTTCCACTGCTTATATAAACTGAGGAATACTGTTCCACGCTTACATAAACTGAGGAATACTGTTCCACTGCTGCATAAACTGAGGAATACTGTTCCATGCTTACATAAACTGAGGAATACTGTTCCACTGCTTACTTGAACTGAGGAATACTGTTCCACACTTACATAAACTGAGGAATACTGTTCCACTGCTTATATAAACTGAGGAATACTGTTCCACACTTACATAAACTGAGGAATACTGTTCCACTGCTTATATAAACTGAGGAATACTGTTCCACACTTACAAAAACTGAGGAATACTCTTCCACTGCTTACATAAACAGAGGAATACTATTCCACTGCTTACATAAACTGAGGAATACTGTTCCACACTTACAAAAACTGAGGAATACTCTTCCACTGTTTGCATAAACAGAGGAATAATGTTCCACTGCTTACATAAACTGAGGAATACTGTTCCACACTTACATAAACTGAGGAATACTCTTCCACTGCTTGCATAAACTGAGGAATACTGTTCCACGCTTACATAAACTGAGGAATACTGTTCCACTGCTTACTTGAACTGAGGAATACTGTTCCACACTTACATAAACTCTGGAATACTGTTCCACACTTACATAAACTGAGGAATACTGTTCCACTGCTTACATGAACTGAGGAATACTGTTCCACGCTTACATAAACTGAGGAAAACTGTTCCACTGCTTACATAAACTCAGGAATACTATTCCACACTTACATAAACTGAGGAATACTGTTCCACTGCTTACATAAACTGAGGAATACTGTTCCACACTTACATAAACTGAGGAATACTGTTCCACTGCTTACATAAACTGAGGAATAATGTTCCATACATAAACTGAGGAATAATGTTCCACGCTTACATAAACTGAGGAATACTGTTCCACACTTACATAAACTGAGGAATACTGTTCCACGCTTACATAAACTGAGGAAAACTGTTCCACTGCTTACATAAACTCAGGAATACTATTCCACACTTACATAAACTGAGGAATACTGTTCCACTGCTTACATAAACTGAGGAATACTGTTCCACACTTACATAAACTGAGGAATACTGTTCCACTGCTTACATAAACTGAGGAATAATGTTCCATACATAAACTGAGGAATAATGTTCCACGCTTACATAAACTGAGGAATACTGTTCCACACTTACATAAACTGAGGAATACTGTTCCACGCTTACATAAACTGAGGAAAACTGTTCCACTGCTTACATAAACTCAGGAATACTATTCCACACTTACATAAACTGAGGAATACTGTTCCACTGCTTACATAAACTGAGGAATACTGTTCCACACTTACATAAACTGAGGAATACTGTTCCACTGCTTACATAAACTGAGGAATAATGTTCCATACATAAACTGAGGAATAATGTTCCACGCTTACATAAACTGAGGAATACTGTTCCACACTTACATAAACTGAGGAATACTGTTCCACTGCTTACACAAACTGAGGAATACTGTTCCACGCTTACAAAAACTTAGGAAAACTGTTCCACACTTACACAAACTGTGGAATACTGTTCCACACTTACACAAACTGAGGAATACTGTTCCACACTTACATAAACTGAGGAATACTGTTCCAATGCTTACGCAAACTGAGGAATACTGTTCCACACTTACATAAACTGAGGAATACTCTTCCACTACTTACATAAACTGAGGAATACTGTTCCACACTTACATAAACTGAGGAATACTCTTCCACTACTTACATAAACTGAGGAATACTGTTCCACTGCTTACATAAACTGAGGAATACTGTTCCACACTTACATAAACTGAGGAATACTGTTCCACTGCTTACATAAACTGAGGAATAATGTTCCATACATAAACTGAGGAATAATGTTCGACGCTTACATAAACTGAGGAATACTGTTCCACACTTACATAAACTGAGGAATACTGTTCCACTGCTTACACAAACTGAGGAATACTGTTCCACACTTACAAAAACTTAGGAAAACTGTTCCACACTTACACAAACTGTGGAATACTGTTCCACACTTACACAAACTGTGGAATACTGTTCCACACTTACATAAACTGAGGAATACTGTTCCAATGCTTACGCAAACTGAGGAATACTGTTCCACACTTACATAAACTGAGGAATACTCTTCCACTACTTACATAAACTGAGGAATACTGTTCCACACTTACATAAACTGAGGAATACTCTTCCACTACTTACAATAACTGAGGAATAATGTTCCACACTTACATAAACTGAGGAATACTGTTCCACTGCTTACATAAACTGAGGAATACTGTTCCACACTTACATGAACTGAGGAATACTGAGCCACTGCTTACATAAACTGAGGAATTCTGTTCCACACTTACATAAACTGAGGAAAACTGTTCCACACTTACACAAAGTGTGGAATACTGTTTCATACTTACATAAACTGAGGAATACTGTTCCACTGCTTACATAAACTGAGGAATACTGTTCCACACTTACATAAACTGAGGAATACTGTTCCACTGCTTACATAAACTGAGGAATAATGTTCCATGCATAAACTGAGGTATAATGTTCCACGCTTACATAAACTGAGGAATACTGTTCCACACTTACATAAACTGAGGAATACTGTTCCACTGCTTACACAAACTGAGGAATACTGTTCCACACTTACAAAAACTTAGAAAAACTGTTCCACACTTACATAAACTGTGGAATACTGTTCCACACTTACACAAACTGTGGAATACTGTTCCACACTTACATAATCTGAGGAATACTGTTCCAATGCTTACGCAAACTGAGGAATACTGTTCCACACTTACATAAACTGAGGAATACTCTTCCACTACTTACATAAACTGAGGAATACTATTCCACACTTACATAAACTGAGGAATACTCTTCCACTACTTACATAAACTGAGGAATACTGTTCCACACTTACATAAACTGAAGAATACTGTTCCACTACTTACATAAACTGAGGAATAATGTTCCACACTTACAAAAACTGAGGAATACTGTTCCACTGTTTACATAAACTGAGGAATACTGTTCCACACTTACATGAACTGAGGAATACTGAGCCACTGCTTACATAAACTGAGGAATTCTGTTCCACACTTACATAAACTGAGGAAAACTGTTCCACACTTACACAAAGTGTGGAATACTGTTTCATACTTACATAAACTGAGGAATACTGTTCCACTGCTTATATAAACCGAGGAATACTGTTCCACACTTACATAAACAGAGGAATACTGTCCCGCTGCTTACATAAACTGAGGAATAGTGTTCCACACTTACATAAACTGAGGAATACTGTTCTACTGCTTACATAAACTGAGGAATACTGTTCCACACTTCCACAAACTGAGGAATACTATTCCATACTTCCATAAACTGAGGAATACTGTTCCACACTTCCATAAACTGAGGAATGCTGTTCCACTGCTTACATAAACTGAGGAATACTGTTCCATACTTACATAAACTGAGGAATATTGTTCCACACTTACATAAACTGAGGAATAAGTGTTTCACACTTACATAAACTGAGGAATACTGTTCCACTGCTTACATAAACTGAGGAATACTGTTCCACTGCTTACATAAACTGAGGAATACTGTTCCACTGCTTACATAAACTGAGGAATACTGTTCCACACTTACAAAAACTGAGGAGTACTGCTCCACACTTACATAGACGGAGGAATAATGTTCCACTGATTACATAAACTGAGGAATACTGTTCCACACTTACAAAAACTGAGGAATACTTTTCCACTGCTTGCATAAACTGAGGAATACTGTTCCACGCTTACATAAACTGAGGAGTACTGCTCCACACTTACATAGACAGAGGAATAATGTTCCACTGATTACATAAACTGAGGAATATTGTGTGATAAAATATTTATCTATACAACTGCTGTTTGACCTTAGGTAACATCATGAGTGCTGTAAACTGTATCAGTGGAGATAAATTACTTACCACTCAATGTACCCTCTGTGTATTTTATTGATGGAATAGTCTAGGACCTTGTGTAATATATTATTATTTATAAATGTTTGCGTGTCTATTTTCTGAGCCAGTGATTTTGTTTATTCCCCATCCCAGTTGCCTTTGCCAAGCATGCACTGTCCAGACAATGAGTCAACACCGTGACATGACTGTTCATTGCTGCAGCAGAATTGCTGCAGAATTTACAAATTACCACCACAGAAGTTCTGTGGCAAATGGTGATCCTGCCACAGAATTTGGTCCCAGTTGTGTAGCAGAAAAATCCGGGCCTCAACTATGAGGATGTCCTAAAAGCACTAAACATGTATTTACTTGAAACCATAAGAGAATGGGGGATAACATAGAGATCTTTAAGTTCCTGAAATGATTCAATAAGGTGGACTGTGAGGAGTAATTTACCAGGAATAGAACAGATAGGACGAGGAGTCAGAAGAGTAAGTTGGGGGGGGATGGTTTAAAAAGGATGTGAGGAAGTATTATTTTACAGAAAGAGTAACTGAGGCATGGAATGGCAAGGCAAGGCAAATTTTATTTAAAAAATGCCCAATCCAGGAGGCTCTGAGCACCGTACATAAAAACCAACATGAAACAACATCAATAAATAACAATAATCATGAAACTGCAATACTAATTAAATAAAAATTCAGTACATGAATAAAGAAATAAAAATCAGGGACAAGCAGTGTAACAAGTCAGAACAGAATGATATTTACAAAACTGGGTCAGGAAAAGCCTGCACAAACAAGAAGGCCATGAGGCGTGCCTTGAGTACCTCCACTGAGGGGCCTCCCTTATAGATGAAGGGAGCGAATTCTGCAAGACAGGGCCTGTGATACTAAAGGCTCTATCACCAGAAGTTTTTAACCTCATCCTGGGAATCACAAGGAGAACCCTCAAGGAGGAATGGAGGGAGTGGACTGAGGTAGTAGGGGTAAGAAGGTCCACCTGGTAACCAGGGCCCAGGCCATGTAGGGCCTTAAAGATAAGCAAGCCCACCTTAAAGAGGATCCTCCACCTGACTGGCAGCCAGTGCTGTTCACACAGCACTGGGGTGATGTAGCAATACTTAGACTGCCCCGTCAACATCCTGGCAGCTGCGTTCTGCACTAGATGAAGCTGGTGGAGGGTACCTCCTGAGACCCTGAGTTAGAGCGCATTACAGTAATCAAGCCTCAATGTCACGAAGGCATGCACTAAGGTAGGGAGGTCCAGGGTTGGAGCCAGGTGCTTAATTCTGGTGATATTCCTCAGATGGTAGAAACTTGTACGGACCACTGCCGACACCCGAACCTCAAGTGTCAAACCGCTGTCCAGAATGATGCCCAAGTTACACACCCTGGAGGAGGCCTTCAAAGGCACAGAACCCAGGCAAGCCCTGTCTCTGCAACCGAGGCCATCCTATCATGCCCTCTGTTCGACTCCACTAGCAGTACCTCCATCTCATTGAGGTTGAGGTGCAACCAGCTGGAGGCCATCCAGTCATTGATTTTAGCAAGGCAGCTGTTAAGCACATCCACTGCATTGGATGTCCCAGGTACAAAGGAAAGATACAGCTGGGTATCATCGACATAGCAATGAAAACCTGGGCCATATTTCATAATAAGCCCTCCCAGGGGCAGCATGTACACAGCAAACAACATTGGTGACAAGACCAAACCCTGAGGTACTTCACAAGACAGGAGCCTAGGGGAGGAGGAAAAATTCCCCATCATCACCCTTTACCTCCTGTTTGTGAGAAAGGACTAAAACCAGCAGATGACTATGCCGGTGAGTCCACAAAATTCCCTCAGGTGGTCGAGCAACACACAATGGTCCACCATGTCAAAAGCTGAGGAGAGATCGAGGAGAATGAGAATTGTCCCCTCCCCTCAATCTCTTGCCCTGAGAATGTCACTGTGCATCCGAACTAACACAGTTTCTGTGCTGTGCCTTGCCTGAAACCCAGACTGGAGGGGCTCATATAGATCAAAGGCCATGAGGTGCTCCTCAAGCTGAAGCACCACAATCTTCTCAACAACCTTACCCAAGAATGCAAGGTTGGAGATAGAGTGGTAATTTGCCTTGACGTCAGGGTCCAAAGATAGTTTCTTCAGAAGGGGTCTCACCAATCCCTCCTTCAAGGCATCAGGGAAGACCCCCTCAGACAGGGAGCACTGGACAATCAAGGCAAACACCTGTCCAATGGAGTCAACACATCCCATCAAGAAATGCATCAGCACTGGGTCCAGTTCACAATATGTCTCAGCTTAGAAGCAACCCCGATGACCTCAGCCTCCTCCACTGGTCTAAACTCGCCCCAACCAGGTGGAGTGCTCTCCAGGCATCTGAGGTGATCACTGTTGGCCAAAGATTGGCTCACTAGTGGAATTCCTTGCCTGATGGTGGACACTCTGCCCAAGAAGACCCAAGTAAACTCTTTTCGTAAAGCATTCGAAAAGCCTTTTTTCGGCTGCAGACAGGCTGGATTTAGCAGCCTGTCTACAGTCCAAAAGAGCACAGTTGGTCGAGTCTTCCCAGCAGCAATCTCCCTGGACAGGAATTCTGCCTTTTTCGGTTGATTGCCCCCTGGTACTTGCCATAGTGAGCACGCAGGGCCAGCTTGTCCACCTCCAGGCCTGTTCTCCACCAACAGTGCTCCAACCTCCGACCCAAAATCTTCATTGCCTTGAGCTCCCCATCAAACCACAGAGACTCCAAGTGAGAAGATTTGGGTTGTACACGGATCAGTGCGAGGGAGTTGAGCACCTCAGACATCACCTTATTATAGGCAGCATCTGCAGCGCAAGTACCTCTCTTGCATGCAGTGCTCACACTAGACAGGTCAGCTACTGTCAGAAGACCCTCAGGGGTCACACCCCTCAAAGGGCGGTAGCTTACCATCTCAGCAAGGGGAGGGCTCGGGGGGGGATGGGGGCTCCCAATGAGAACTCCATCGTGCAATGATCAGACTAAGTGACCCGATCAGTCTTAAGATTATTAATCTCAAGCCCCAGTGAGAAGACCAGGTCCAGCATGTGACCACCCTGATGGGTCATGGAGGAAACTTCCTGCGACAGGTCCAGAGATGACATAGTCTGGAGGAAGCTGTAACCAAGCCTAGATGATTCATCATCAGCCCAAACATTGAAGTCCCCCAGAATTAAGCATCTGGGAGCCTCCAATGTTTTGCCACAATGAAGTCGACTACCACCTGCAGACATGCTTCTGCCACCCCAGGAGAATTCTGCAGCCTATGTCCAGACCCTCATGAAAAGCCACACATTCAAAAAGAACCTGATCTTCTCACTGGGTGCACGGTGAATCCCAGCTCAGATCTAAAACAGATGGCAACTCCTCTGCCCCGCGTTCCACTCTGGGGCAATACACAACAGAGTATCTGGGGGGACGGCGGCCTCAAAAACTGGGCCAGCATTATCACCCACCCAGGTCTCCATGATGCAAGCCAGACTGAGTGATGAAACTAAGTCTTCTATAACTGTGGTCTTTTGATCTGGCATTGCAAAGCACTGCCCGCAGGGGACTGGTGGACAGTGCAGCCCCCTCTGGCTACCTGCTCACTTGGTCTAGTGGGAACCCTGGTGATGGGCACCCAACATCTCTGGACTCTCCCTTGGGCCCAACAAACCCCAGGGGGTCTTCTGCACCTAACCTCCACTATCCTGCCCCTACTGACGTGCATGAGGTGCCTCGCCAAAAATTATCAATGTGGTTCCTCTGAATTCCAGTCTCCTGACAGCAACATGCTGTAGTGGTGGTAACTGGGAGGCTGGAAAAAGGCCACAGATCGTGCAGCTGGGATGCCCCATACATGATCCTAGCATGCCCCAGGCCCTCATTCTTCCCCAATCACATCCTGTCTGACTATAATGTCCCCAGATCACACACTTCTAAACTAACCAAATATACACTCACTCCTCCAACCACACACTAATACAAAACCAGCCTAATATCATCCACACAACACACACACACCACAACTTAAACCTCAACCCCACCAACACCCCCACCCCCCACACCCACAAGGAGAGCAAAACAAGTCTAGGATAGAGTTCTTGAAAAACAGAAGAGCACTGTCAGCAGCTCAACAATAAGTCTTACAAGACAGGACAACTTAAAGCAGTTAAAGTGTAAAAATTATGTCACAAGCAGGTAGAAAAATCACAGCCAACTGCTTGGAAGCTGAGGGCTCTCTCACCACCCCAGTCACTGCAGAGATGACCCTGCTGAACCAGTTTCAGAAATGCTAACCATGCAAGATAATTCCCGGAGTATCCACAAAGCTGCTCCCACCAGCTCTGGTATCCCAGAAAGTGAAGTCAAGAACCAGTGACAGTCCCCCAACTGATAATCCAATGAGGCACATAAAGGTCCACAGTCTTTTTCTCCCAGTGTAAACCACATGAGTACATGGACAAACAGACCAGCAGCCAAAGCACTGAAGGTCCAGAATTCAGCACGATTCGACGCTAGTACCCTAGGAGACAACATGCGGAAATGCCCTTAGCACTGCGCTCTCCCAGGAATGCAGTCCGGGCAGCAAACAGGATCCACAGCATGTTGTCAGCTCTCTCGTAAGATATTGAAGAAGCACATTCAGGGAGATTGAGGGTCCACAGCTACCATCTGTTCTGGAAGCAGAAAACCAGCATTGGTAGGGACGGCTTGAAAATCTTCAATCCTCTGCCTCTCTGCCATAGAAAGCACCTAGCATGAAGACTCGGTGAGTTCAGTCTGTGAGTCCAGCAATGGTAACTAACGTCAGACTTTTGGACATTAGGGGAACAGGAAGCAGGCAAGGTCATTGGGTCCCGGGCAGCACTGAATCCTGCAGGGCTGATGAAAAGGTAGTCAAGCTGTGGATTCAGGGAAATTACCCAAAAAATAAGAAATCTAGCTCACTAGACTAGCTTACTCCCCTGCCCTACTGCACTAAAAAACCCTAAAATATCTCCCTAACTATACGCTTGATAATTTTGGAATTCTGGTCAACAAGGTACCAGGAAACAAGCACATTGAATTGAGTAGCTGTCCAAAAAGAAGAATAGCAAAACACAAACTTTTTAGGGGGCAAGTGCTCACAACAAGGAGCTCAGAAGCTGCAGCTCAGCATTGCTGTCATTTTGCTCCTTGCTTCTCCAACCGCAGGGCAGCTAGAATGATCTGCTGGCAGAGGTGGTGGGTGCTAAAACAATAAATGGCTTCAAATACACCAGGGATAGTGTCCAGGGGATATTAGCCACTCAGTGGGAAGTGGGGGATGGAAACAAGGATAACAAAAGGGGGAAAAGTGTAAGTGATGATCCCACATAGAGAGACAAAAGATCTTGGAGTATGATGGGTAATATGGACAGACTGGATGGACCATTGGTCTTTTCCTGCTATCCTCATCTATGTTTCAATGTGTAGTGCGTAGCATAGTGCTTTTGTATACTTATGAACTTGAATGTTATGGAGTAAGGTTATGAACTTGGAATTTGGCTTTTCTCTATTCCCACCCTCTGTAGGAACTCTTGGTAGGTGTAGAAAAGAGGCCCAGTGTCAAGGGTGAGAAAATAGATCTGGTCAAGGAGAAGGAGGCCAGGGAGGATGGTGGGTGATTCTGAAATGCTCGAAGCTGAACAACTGAAGTGCTTAGTGTAAGTAGGGGATATGGGAGAAGCTATTTCTCCTCCATTGAACCTTGGGCTTTTAACCTTCCCATTCAATGTGTGGTGCATAGCGTAGTGCTTGTGTATACTTATAAACTTGAATGTTAAGGAGTAAAGTTATGAACTTGGAATTTGGCTTTTCTCTATTCCCACCTTCAGTAAGAATGCTGGGTAGGTGTAGGAAAGAGGCTCAAAAGATTAACAGTTCGATTACCTCTTCCAACTCCAGAGAGTGTGACCAGTAGCATGCAGGAGAGGAAAAAAAAACCCTTTGTGGGAAACCTCTGAGGACCCATGGCTACTTACCTGCCCATCCTCTGGGCAAACTATGAGGAGGTAATCCTAAAAGATGTAGACTGAGGTTTGGTTCTGGTTATGTTGAAGAGTCTTATCCTCCAAGTCTTGCTAGTCAATGGGTCGTATCCTCTGAATCTTGACAGTGATCAGAAAGGTTGATTCTGAAAGATGCAGGATCCAGGAAAATGAAAGAGAATCCGATTTGGTTGGATGTCCAGATGAAGAAAGATGGGTGGTTAAACGATGTACAGGAGTTCTGTTGTGGTATTTGAGAACTGGAAGCCTGAAACAAGGATGGATCCAGGGAACGCAATTGATGGATGGTTGAACACTAGATGGTGGTGCATTTGAAGACCCCAAAAGGACTACAGAAGGAGGAAGTCCAGGAGGCAATCTAGAGCCAGTCTAAAGGTGAGGAAGCTGAGCCAAGGACAAAAGAGGGGCCAGCATAGAGGGGATCCAAGCCAGTAGATAAGTGACAGAAGAAAGGAATGGCTACAAAGAACAGATTCCCATCACAGGCAGGTGGAAAGGCCAGCCTTCACTCGGTGCCACCCAGGCAGAGCTAGAGATGGAGACTGCTCGAGGAGTGGAATGAAGTGATAAGAGTAGAGAATGATGTGGGAGACAGGAACTCCCATCTCAGCGGCCAAGGAAGCACACCTTTACTCGATACCCCAGAGGCAGAGCTAGGGACGGGGACTGTTGGGTTGGAATGAGCATGTGAGAAAACCACTACATAGGTCTGTGAGAAAGGTCCTGCATGGAGAACCCGAGATGGCATCAACCAAGACCTCCACATATGTCAAGGTATAGACAAATATCAGGATGCCAGGGACTGCCTACACTGAAGGACAGGAACAGCAAGGAGAGGTGCAGGAGTGTCCGGATAAGCCACCACAGAGACAGACAAAGTGTCACAGGACGGAGTAGGTGCCAAAGCACTGCAGAATGGGATAGGACTGGAGTCCTTTGAAGGCAATCTGACTAGAGAAGCAGCAGCAATGTGAAAATCCAGTGAATGGGGTGTCACATGGCAGTGGCATAGGAACCCAAAGTAGGTAGAACAAAGAAGTATGAGCAAAGTGATCCCCATGTAGGCTAAAGCCGATGGTGTTTCTTGGAGGACCCGAGATGGAATGGAATGAGACCCTCACGTAAATAATAATACTAATAATAATAAAGCTTTATTTATATGGAGCCTTTCTATAATCAAAGCACCTAACAAACAATTATAACAAATAATAATAAACTCAGTCATTATAAATACTTAAAAACAAATATTACAGTTAAAACCAGATTATAAATCAGTCACCGAATGCTTTCGTCTACAAATAAGTTTTCAGGGCCTGTTTAAATCCCTCCACAGTTGGGCATTCCTGTAGCTGACAGGGTAGAGAATTCCAGAGGGTAGGGGCCACATGCATAGATGTGCGAGCCCCAGAAGATTTTAAACAAACCCTCAGAATCTCTAGCAACCCCTTGTCAGCCAAGCGGAGTGATTGCTCAGGGGAGTAAGGGACCAGAAGCTCTTTCAGGTCATCTGGGTCCTGTCCATGTAGGGCTTTATAAGTCAGAAGTCTAACTTTAAAGGTGATCCGCCACTGTACTGGCAGCCAGTGCAGTTTGCAAGAGGAGAAAGGAGAAATATGACAGGAGTGAGATGTTCCCGTCAATAACCGGGCTGCAGCGTTCTGCACCAGCTGCAAACAGCTGATATCCAGCTCAGGTAGCCCTAGATAAAGAGAATTGCAATAATCCAGTCGCAAGGACACAAAGGCATGGACCAACATAGGGAGGTTACCAGACGGAACAAAATGCTTAACCCTAGAGATATTCCTCAGATGGTAAAAAAAGGATTTGATGACTGCAAACACCTGCGGGTGCAGTGTCAGCCCTTTGTCAAAAATTACCCCAGGTTTCACACCTGTTCAGAGGTCGGGTGTGATTAGCCCCCAAGAAAAAGACCCGAGGGCAAACCTACCCCCAATCCACCTATCCGGTGCCATGGGTCAACAACCAGCACCTCAGTCTTTTCCAAGTTCAGCTTCAACCAGCTCAAATTCATCCGGTCCTGGATTTCGGTGAGGCAGTTATTAAACACTGAGGGAGTTCTATCCTGGTCAGGTACAAAAGAAAGGTAGAGCTGGGTATCATCAGCATAGCAATAAAACCACAGCCCATACCTTCTTACAATGTCTCCGAGGGGAAGCATATACACTGAGAACAACATGGGGGACAACACTGATCCCTGAGGCACCCCACATAGCAGAGGAACTGGGTCAGAGGAATAAATCCCTGACACCATCCTCTGATTTCTTCCAGTGATGAGAGATGTAAACCACCTTAGGACTGTACCAGACAGGCCACAGATGAACCTCAGGCAAGCAGGTAGGACCCCATGGTCCACAGTATCAAATGCTGATGAGAGATCAAGAAGAACAAAGATGGAATGTTTTTTCTGATCTCTTGCCATCAGGAGATCATTGAGCACCCGAATCAGTGCTGTCTCAGTACTGAGCCTCTTTTGGAAACTGGACTGGAAAGGTTTATAGATGTAATGGATGGTCAAATGGTTCTCCAGTTGTATAGCCACTACTTTCTCAATCACCTTCCCTATAAAGGGGAGGTTTGAGATTGGTCTGTAGTTTGCATGACAGTCTGGGTCCAAAGAAGCTTTTCTTAGGAGATGTGTTACCATCACCTCCTTCAGGGAGCTAGGAAACTCACCTGTTTCCAAGGAGCACCAGACAAGCCATGCAAGGACTGAACCAATGATGTCTCTACAATCCATAATCAGAGTAGTTGGTCCTGGGTCCAAACTACAACATGCAGGGTGCATACCCTGGACAATCCGCATGACTTCCATGAACTCCGGGCAGTCGAAGGAACTCCAGGAAAACTGAGGAACAGTGATCAAGTGCCAGTCCAAAGCAACACCCTTAGAGTGTGCTGGTTGGAGCTTGGCCCTGATGTCAGCCACCTTAGTCACAAAGAATCAAGCAAGCTCATCGCACTTCACTTTCGAAAAGGCTTTTTGAACCTGTAGACAGGCTGGGTTGCACAGCCTGTCCACAGTACGAAAAAGTTGAGCTGGTCAATTCTGAGTGGCTGCAATCTCCCTGGACAGGAACTCTGCCTTCTTATGGGTGATTGCTGATTGATAGGCTTGTTAATGGTCCATCAATCTAAGGTGGTCGGCATCATGGCCGGATGTCCACCAGCAACGCTCTAACCTTCATCCTAATCTTCGCATCTCCCTCAGATCTGAGGTAAGCTCAGATGCCCAGGACCTGCACATAGCCACAAAGGGGGCAGCCAGGGACAGACCCACACATAGGTCATCAGATCGCAAGCCAACCTCTGTGCAGGGCAGCAGACGTCAGGCAGCATGATGAAATAGGATGGACACAGTAATGCGAGAGGTCCACAAGGGAGAAGGTCAGGAGAAAATGGGACATCTTTGATCCAGGAGCTGAGTCATGCAGCATCTGATCACCAAGGAAAAGAAGCCATCCAGCATAATACTACTGGATTGGTTTTAGAACAAGAAAGCAGCAGTGTGGTCCCAAAACAGAAGCAATATAGCTAAAATAGCCCCAGTACCTGCACAGTAGGATGTTTCAAGTTGTCCCCAAAGTTTGATGCCAATAAAATGCTTAGTGTACAGCTGCCGCAGCATGGTATATAGAGGGATGGAAGGAGAGATTGACATCAATGGTATAGTTCAATAGATGGGTCCGGAAGAGTAACAAGAAGGAGTCAATTGTGAACTGAGAAAGAAGGCATCAGAAGCAATCCGCTCAGCGGGCAGAGACCTTAGGATTCCACAGAAGGAGGCGGTAGAGAGATGGACCATAGAAATGAGGTAACCATCAAGCAGCAGCAGGGGAAACATAGTTGGACCACAGCAGGCAATTATTTTTTTTATATACTTGTTTTTATTGAAATGCTCTATTGTTTACAACAATATAGTTAACATAGACAAAATGTATCCTAAAATGGCAACTTTAAAATACACATTTATCAAAGAAAGAAAAAGGAAAAATCCTTGGAATAGAGGTAAAAAACTGTAAACATAAAGGGCCAATTATCATATGTATATAAGAAAATTTATAAATTATGTCCAGCCATATTTTTAACATTTATCTGATTACAAATTTTAGACAGAACGTTAAGCAAAAATATGCCTATAGATCTATGCCTGTAAGGTCCACACTTTTATTGATAAACTGATAAAACAAAATACATTATATGGGTATTGAGATAATGAAACAGAGACTAACTATCCAGACTGCATGATGCTAAATGTTTCCAGGCGGGACATAGCAGGCAATTACAATGAAATGGAAGCAGCAATATCAAATGTAGGGCATACAGGACTGTTCGTAATGTTGTCGGTTGCATCACCAGTTCTTAACTGAAGTCAGTCTCCTTGGGAACAGCGCAGCAGAGGAAAGCTCTGACACAGTGGAGCTTGGAGTGCAGGAGGGGGGTACTGTTAGAAGGCCACGGATACCGGGTGTGGTGATCTCTGGGGGGGGGGGGAGGAATCAAGGATCTGCTGTGGTGCTATCAGGACTGTGCTGAGGCCAGAGAAGGCAATCGGAGAGGACAGCTTTGGAGGCTCTGAGGTCTCAAGGTACTTATTCAGGGTACTCCCAAGGTCGGGGGAAGGGGTTTTATTTCGTCCGGCAGGGCAGACTGGTAGGAGGGAGCATATTGTTTGGAGAAGTGGATTGTATTGCTGCCTACAGGTTTGCGGTTGAAAAAGGGGTGCATACTGTCTAGAGCTTATTTGGTGCTGCTAGCCTTGCATTTCTTTCTTCCTGCTGTATGTGAGGGCATTACAGGTGTTTGGCCGGGGGGAGTGTGGAGTAAAATTGCTGGGGTGCATAATCAGATGAGGTGGCATCTTCCATCCGGCACGGCATGAGGAGGAGATGGGGGTTGACTAGGGAGAGCAGCGGGAGGAGAACGGAGCTTGAGGGCTGCTAGTGAGGGGTGCTTGTGCCGGGACAGAGGTGAGGAACACAGCTCCAGCACTACAGTGGGGAAGGAAGGGCCGAGGGGCTCTGGTGGCATGGATTAGGCTGATTGACTCCTGTGAGATTTGGGGGCAGCCCTAACCCCACCTTCCCCCAGATACTACGACTTTATTAGGGTCCTGACCCTCGGCCATTGGCTGCTGCTGCTACAGTACCTACAGGTTACTACTGAGGGAAAGCACAAACAGGTGCAGGCACTAAGGTCCTCAACTCAGTAAGCCAGATGATGGAAAGCTGAGAGTGCTTCAAAGCACATGACTTTGGTAAGTCAGAGAAGGGGTACACTGTAGGTTGGGAAAGGTACACTGGTGGAACTAAACAGTAAAGGAAGCGTAAAGGGCAGCATTGATAATCATTGGTAGCTTAGGGCTATAATAACATAGAAGTAGAAAATGGAGCAGGGCAGGGAAGGATACACTAGGGGTGGTACAGCTATAATGGAGTGGTGGGTGGTACAGGGGGCAACAGGGAACAAGGAGGGGCAACATGGGTATAACAGTGGGCTGCAGTGTGTGTTGGGCAGCTATTGGGATGAACATATGGAGACTAGGGGAGTGTCCAATCTGCCATAGGCTAAGGAGGCTGGAAGAAAGAGTGCAGTAGCTTGGTGGAGAGCTGGAGAGGGTGAGGGTAGAGAGGGTGGAAAAAGGGGCAGGAGGGCCATGCCCAGGTGGTATCAGGAGGGCACATCAGGAGAAGAACATCAGGCTGGAGGAGGGGACTGGAAGGGGTAGTAGTAGCATAACTGACAAGGGGTAGGTGGGGGAGGCAGGTCAGAAGACAGGGGAAAGGAGCCAATGCATGGAAGTAAAGGGATGGAGGAGGCAACAGGTTTGCAGTACTAGCAATATTGATGGAGAAAGGGGAGTTAAGGAAGCATCAGGAGAGGGAGGTAAGGGAAAGGGAAGGAGGGCACAGGGTTAGGCAGATGGAGGGGGTGGCAGGGGGCAGGGATATAGGGGTACAGCTGAGAAAGACACTGAGGCAGCGGTGGTGCAAGGGAGGGGCAGTGTGGATAGGTCAGACAAAGGGTGCATAGCTAAGGGGAGGGCCGGGGAGGGAGGGTGGAAGGGAAAAGGAATGATAGCATGAGACCGAGAGAGATAGATGAACAAGAATCAGATGGGAGGGTGGGGAGTCAAGAAGTGCATAGCGAAGGGGGTCTGGGGCAAGGGAGGAATGATAGCATGAGACCAAGGGGGATGGGGGAAAACGAGTCAGGAGGGGAGGGTGGGGGAGTCATAGGGGAGATGTGAAGAGGCATAAATGGGCAAGGAAGGGCAGACACTAGTAATAGACAAGGAAGTGATTGGGGGAAGGGAAGAATGGGGTAAGGAGAAGGAGGTGTGCTAGTGTTGGGGAACTCCATACTGAAAGGGATCAGATGGGGCAGTAAAGGGGAAAGGCATAGTCTAATATGGGTCAAGTCTATTCCTGGGTTGATGGTGGTCAGGACAGGACAGTCCATTCTCAAGTGCACAGGGAGGGGACGGAAGAATCCACATGTTGTGGTGCAAGTGGCTACAAATGACCTGTCGAGGGAGATGGTGGAGGTAGTAAAGGGGAGGTTTGAGGAACTGGGGAAGTTGTGTGAGGAGGTGGGCAAATCAGTGGCCTTCTCAGAAATGCTACCAGTACCATGTGCAAGTACTATGAGGAAGGGAAGGATATGGAAGTTCAACACCTGGCTGAAGAAATGTTATACTCAAGTAGGGAGTGGAAGGGAGTATTGAAGCAGGAGATAGAAGGGTACATAACAACAAGGGAAGCTTTAAACTAGGTGGGGGGGTGGCAAGTGGACAGCTGGTAGGCAGGGTTCCCAGGGAGGGGAGCCAGATGAGCCTACCCCCTAAGCTGGATGGGAGGGCAGCAGGGTAGAGGCAAAAGGAGGGATAATTTGGGGATGGGAAGGGAGAGGAACAGAGTGTAGGGTAGTGTCACTGAACGCAAGGATCCTAGGTAACAAGTCAGTCGAGTTACAGGCCCTCTTGATGGTGGGGCAGGTGGACATAGCAGCCATAACAGAAACTTGGGCCACCCAGTACCAGGACTGGGATATGATGATCCCTGGATACAAGCTGTTCAGAAAGGACAGGGCAAACAGGAAATGAGGGGGGCAATCTATGTAAGGGAAGGAATAAGGTGCATAAGGGAGGAAGGGGAGGAAGGTGGAGCAGAGGCCCTGTGGTTACAGTTTCAGGATTCAAAGAACAAGGTACTGAGGATAGGGGTACTATATAGAGCACCAACTCAAGGAGAGGAGCTGGACAGCGAGTTGGCAGAACAAATCAGGAGGGTTTGCAGGTAGGGGAACACAGTAGTGGTGGGGGACTTCAACCTACCTGGGGTGGACTGGAGCACGCCAACCACCACAAGTGCTAGGGAGCAGGTTATACTGGGGGCATTTAAGGATAGTTTCCTGGTGCAGTTGGTACATGAACTGACTAGGTTGGGAAGGACTCTGGACCTTGTACTAATGGATGGGGAAGTCGTAAGGGACCTGGAGGTTGAGGACCCTCTGGCTGGTAGTGACCACCACTCAGTGTGGGTCACGCTCAGAATGGGGAAGCAAACTGGAGGTTTGGGTACCAGGGTGATAGATTTCAGGGGGGCAGTTCAACAAAATGGGGGAAATTCTCGTAAGTCACCTGGAAGGAATCCAACCAACCATGGATGCCAATGAAAAATGGGGTATTATTAAGGCAGGGTTGGTGGAGGCCACTGGGACATGTACTAGGGCACAGAGTAAGAAGAGAAGGGCAAAGAAGCCCAGTTGGCTGACCAAGGAGGTAATGGACAGTGTGAGAGCCAAGAGGGGAGCTTTTCACAAATTCAAGAGATCAGGGATGAGGGAAGACAGAGAGGGGTATACAAAGAAGTCCAGGGAGGTATACGAGGAAGTCCAGCGAGGTTATAAGACTGGTCAGAACCGCCAAGGAATACAGAGAGCTGAAGTTGGCACAGGGCATCAAGGACAGAGAGGAGGACTTCTTCCGATACACTGGTGAGAGAAGGAAGTGCAGGGACCAGATAAAGAAGATTAAGAAGGACAGGGGTGGGTAGGGGAGCAGGCAGAGGCATTAAATGAGTACTTCTGCTCTGTATTCACAGAAGAGAGGGGCACAGATACCACATGGGAGGGGGGAGTGGGTAGGGAAGGGGAGGGGATGACAGATGGAGAAATTACAGAGGGCAGAGTACTGGATGGACTGAGGGCACTGCGGGTGGACACAACACCAGGAAATAATGGCATTCACCCTAGGGTACTCAAGGAACTGGCAGGGTGCCTGGCAGGACCACTGGCTGATCTGTTCACTACCTCTCTGAACACAGGATGCATACCATAGGACTGGAGGTTAGTCCATGTAGTGCCCATTCACAAGGGTGGCCCAAAGGATGAGCTGGGTAACTACAGACCAGTGAGCCTCACATCAATTGTGGGAAAACTCATGGAGATCATCCTTAAGGAGAGGCTGGTGAAATTTTTGGAGGACAATGACCTCCAGAACAGGAAAAAACATGGGTTTGTCTCGGGAAGGTTCTGCCAGACAAACCTGACTGAGTACTATGACTGAGTGACCAGGGAGCTGGACAAGGGCCATGCAGTGGATGTCCTGTACTTGGACTTCAGCAAGGCTTTTGATTCCGTGCCACCTGAAAGGCTAGGACGGAAGCTGGAATATGTAGGGGTGGGTACCAAGATGGTCAAATGGATCACTAACTGGCTGAAGGGCAGACAACAGATGGTGGTGGTGGAGGGGAAACTCTCATCACCAAGAGCGCTAACGAGCGGGGTACCACAAGGGTCGATACTGGGACCAGTGCTGTTTGGATTATTCATAGTAGATATCTCACACAGGACCCACATTAAGATCAGTCTGTTCACAGACGATATCAAGATGGGAGCTGTGGTGGAGGACATCGAGGGGTGGAAGGGACTGCAGGGAGACCTGACTAAACTACAAGAGTGGTCGGAGACATGGCAGTTGGGGTTCAATGCCAAAAAGTGTAAGGTATTGCATGTTGGAGCTAAGAACGAGAGGAGGAGCTATCAGCTGGGATGGGTACAGTGGGGGAGCACAGAGGAGGAAAAGGACCTAGGGGTGATTATAATGGGGAGTATGAACAACTCGGCACAGTGCAGGAAGGCAGCAGTGAAAGCCAACAAGATGCTGGGCTGTATAGCAAGGGGGATCTCCTCTAGAAGTGAGGTGATCTTTCCCTTGTACAGGTCACTAGTCAGGCCGTCCCTGGAATACTGCATGCAGTATTGGCGCCCATTCCTGAAGAAGGACATCAAGCTATTGAAGGGGGTGCAGTGCAGAGCAACTAAGATGATCCATGGTTTGGAGGAGAAATCCTATGAAGGGAGGCTGAACACGCTTAACATGTACTCCCCAGAGGAGAGGAGAGATAAGGGGGATATGATCAAGACCTTTAAGTACCTGAAGGAGATAAACAAGGCTAACTCAGGAGAGATATTCAGGATCAGAAGAGGGAGGGATACCAGAAGGCATCAACTGAGGTTGGAGGGGGGAAATTCAGGAGAGAAATCAGGAGACATTACTTCACGGAGAGGGTGTTAGACAGGTGGAACACTCTACCTGAGGACGTGGTTTCCTGTAGGACAAGGGCAGTTTCAAGAGGGTATGGGACAGATTGAGAGGGGAAGGACTGTGGGGGACTATGAGGGGTGGGAAGGGTGGGCCAGCTGCAAGATGAGGGGCTAGCTGCACAATCGAGCAGACTTGATAGACGATCTGGCCTGTTTCTGCTGGCATTTCATATGTTCGTATGTTCGTAAAGTGGTGGTTCAGGCACTTATTTTGGAAACTGCCTGGGCACAGTTCCCAGTAAGATGAAATGAAGCACAGCTAATGCTTGCATACAGAGCAGTGCAGGTCCTTATCAGAAATTCAGGCTCAGTTCCTATGAAGGCGGCACTGGGCAGAGAAAGGGTAAACAGAACATAAATGGAAAATCTCTCACCAACGTAATGGCATGTTATGCCCCAGGTCATCAGACCTTCTACAATGACAGCTGCAGCACCCAAATGAAAGCAGGGAAGGATAGAGGAACCTAGCCAATCCAGGACCTCCCCCAAAATGGAAGCAGCAGACATAGTCGGAGTTCTGAGGAGAACAAAGGAATGAATTTCAGGAGAATTACTGTGAAGCGGGAATTGATCTCCCAGTCTGTGATGGGTGAAGGAAATATTTACATTGATAAAGCCACTCCTGCCATTTCCCAAGAGTGGTACATGCTCGGGAGGGTAGAAAAACAGGCAGATGGTAAACTCGTAGCTGGAAGTTGTGGCGCCAAACAGCAGATGGTCCTGGTCAAAAAAGGGAGGCAAGAGGTGCGGTAATGTGGCAGCGTTCCAGAGTGGCAGACTACTGAGCTGGTGGGTCTGCCAGAAACAAGTGGAGAATCAATCCACTGAGGAGCGAATGTCCGTCACCACCAGTCTGAGTGTAAGTGGGTGGGTAGTGTACAGTACAGATCCTGTTGCACCATAGTACCACAGGAGTGGGGGAACAGGATGGCAGGAAGTAGCCCTGAATCCCAGAGGCAAGGCGTGGTGGAGGGAGGAAACCCAACTCACAGGCACAGTGGTCATGTCTGGGGCTGAATGGGAGCTGTGGACACGCTTCTCTAAGGACAGTGCAACGATTTGCAGGAGGATGTACCAGGAAGAGACCCAAGGAGGAGTGCTGAGGCATCATGATGCCATGACCATGGACAAATGAGGTGCACTATAGGAGAAAACAAAGCCATAAGGAAAGAAAAAAGCTCAGAATCCGGGCATGCACATATGCACTATGGGAGCGCAGCAACCCAGAAACATTGGCACAAATGCACCGAGAGGAGGGAGAAGGGCCACCGTGGCACACCCAGATTCCAAAATTCTCTAAGCTGAACAACAGAAGTGCTCAGTTTAAGTAGGGGATATGGGAGGAGCTACCCCACCATCGAACCTCGGGCTTTTAGCCCTCCCAATCTATGTTTTTTATGCAAATAAGGTTTAAATGACAGCTGCCATGGGCCATACAGTTTGTTTGTAATATCATGTAGAAGGAAAATAAATGCCTTGTTTGTAATCAAAGTTGTGAAAAATGTATTGACAGTAAATATACAGTATACTGTATTTATAATTGGTTTAAATGACATTTGAATTATACTTTAAGGTGAAATGCACACAGTTGATACGTTCACTCAAATCATACTTCTTAGTGATACCATGTCTTTACTTTTTAATTACAGAACAAATAGCCATGTTGTGTACCACTGTTTTATCTGTTGAATATGGCAAAGACTGGGACATGGCAGCCGCAGAGTACTTCCATCCTGTGTTGTTACCACTATTCATTTTGCTTTCCCCTCTGTTGTATATACCAGGCACCAACTGACAGCAATTGAGTATTAAAAAAGAATTACACAAATGGACACAAGGCGACAGGACCCTGGTATATCCGGGCCTGTGTGAGATTCATTACATCAGCAGCCTGATGAACCTGGGCATATTTGGAGGGAAGGAGGGGGATGTTCAGTGTCCCCCCACCTCTGACCCTGGGGGGCAAACCACGGCTCTGTGGAGGGGCTGGTGGTGCAGTAAGAACACTGCACAGCAAGCCAGCAGATGCCTTGGGTACCCTGAGAGAAGGGGCATCAGAGACCTATGAGGGGGCATAAAATGTGAGTAAAAAAAAAAAAAACATACATATATAGTAACAACCACCATCATTGAAATTGTATTTTCTAAGTATAGTTTTTTATTTCTTTTGTTACAATAACATTGTCATTAAAAGGGACTCTAGGATTCATCATGTGTCCCTCCCCCCACTTTATAAGCAGATAAGTATCTGGTGCAAACATGTACACATTTAAAGGGGTTTCCTACCTTCTCTACTACCCAGGGTATATAGTAATTCCCTTTGTAAGCAGAAATTTGTCCAGGCTTATCCTGAAGGTCTGTACTGTCTTCATATCCACTGTCTCCACTAGTAAGCTGTTCCACAGATTAATCACCCTCTGGAAGAAGTGCTTCCTAATACAAATAAAACTTAACCACCTCTGAGCTTTAGGGCATGTCCCTGTCATCTGCTTGAAGACAGCATAACAAGCATCTCTTTCTGTGCAATCTTGTTACACTTGAGGGTACAGACAGCTGAGCTCATGTTCTCTCTCAGCCTCCTTTTCATCATCATGAACATAGTAATAGTCATCGTGCCCTCATCATAGCTTTTGCCTTCCATAATCCTGATCATTTTGATGATCACGTTTTGCACCCTCTGTACTGCCTCAGTGTACTTTTTGTATGGCTGAACCCAGTCCTAAACACAGTACTCCAGGTGGGTCCTGACCTGGGCATTGTAAAAAGGTTAGATAACTTACCATGCCCTCTTGGTCACCCTCATCCTTTTTGGAGCACCTCAACATTCTGCTGGCCCTCTTGACAGAGACTCCACGCTGCATGTTAAGTTAATCGCTTTGTCTATTACAATGCCCAAAGTCCAACGTTTTAAAGTTGCTCTTAAAACCTTCTTATTTAGCCTGGCCTATCCTGATTTTTAATGCTGCTGTTGCATTTTTTGGTTTTTAATCTGCTGCTCTTGTTATTTATTGATGTATTGTATCTATTTATTGTGTTGTACAAGCGCCTTGGTTATTAGAAAGGCACTTTTTATAAATAAACTTTGCTTTGCCTAGGTCCCATTTCTCCTACACTGCAGCAAGAGGAGTTCCACACAGTGTGTCGGTTCTACCTCTGTTTTCTTCCCCAAGTGTATTACCTATCATTTGACTACATTGAATCTTAAACTCCAGAAGACTGATTTCCAAAGGTTGGGACTGGCACAAGGAGGGCTTGCAGCAAGGAGAAATGGTGCAAGGGGCTCCTTGTGCCTCATCTTGCATCTGTCTTGATTTTCTAATAGACCATGTGCCACTGGGAGAATCACCTACACCAACCAGTTTTGCACCATCCTTGCAATGGCCACACCAGTGCATTATGATGGAGGGGTCTTGCACCAGGGCAGGGCTGCAATATTCCCTACAATGGGATTTTGCAAGCCCTCCCAAGGAGCATAGGGACCTGGCAGTTAGTCCAGCCCTGAGCTTATCTAAGCTGATGTGCACCACTGCTGCAGCCTTTGCTTGGTGGAGGGGGTGACCCTGTGCCCCCTTGGGGAAGGTGCTCAGACCACCCCTGACACCTACCAGACCACTGCTGGAGTGGCTGGTGGCCCATGGCAGGTGAGAGCCTATACCTCCCCATGGTGGCACTGGTGCGTCCACCCCCATGGACCCGCACTTGCACTGCCATCCCCCCATCCTGTGATTCCAGTTACAATACCAGCAACACACTGCCTGCTGGGCCAGCTCAGCTGCTAGCTTATGCCTGGCAGCACTAAAAACAAGCCCTGCTCTCTGGGCTTAGCCTGTACTCACTGCTATAGTGCCTAACCCCTAGCATCTAGCAAGTGCTGCAAGCACCGTTGCCCCTTCTTAGTGCTCTTGAAACATTGATTGTCCCTCCTGACCTTATAATGACGGTCACCCGCATTATGCAGTCACTTCTTTTAGTTCTCACATGTACACTAGGCATATTCCCATATCTGTTGGAACCTGATACTACCTTGGAATATACAGCCTATCCCAATTATGCTTTGAGGAATTCCTTCTGCCCATTGTCCTGCTACTATGTTTTTCAGCCATGTGTGCAATTTACTGTTGTATTGGATTTCTCTCACCCATGTGGCACCTCACAATTGTCTTTTTTGCATCACCACCACGTACTTTCTCCACCCTCCGCTTTTATGGATGTGAGCTCTATTCTGGTCAGGATACTAGTACATGCACTACTGGGCCTGGTGGAAATACATCATACACACTCCTCAACTGCCTTTAACTCTAGCCACAAAAGGTGCTGTATGCGTCCCTTTAGGTTATTGCTAAATGCCTTAAAAAAATACTCCTGTTGCTTCTAATTTGAGACAGTAATGTTGAACTTAATCTTGGTCCCCTTACTCTATTCCCTTGCCATCGGATCTCCTGCTGTTAAAAGAAATGACCTTCCTGCATGTCAACATCTGCAGCCTTTTGAAGAAATTGGATGCCATACATGCCTGAATCTGCCATACTAAGCCAGATGTTTTTGTGGTTACAGAATCATGGCTGAGGGCATCCACCCAAGACCACGCCATGTTATTCCTGAGTACAATATCTTCCGAACTGACAGACCTTCTAGTGGGGGAGGGGTAGCTATTTACATACAGAACAAATATACTGTCTCCATGGTGGATGCTACCTAAGTTCCTAAGGAATCTGAGTGCCTGACTCTAAAGATCCAGCTCTTAAAATATATGTCCCTGTTAATTATAGTCTCCTATAGGCCTCCATCGGCAGGGCTTTTGGTTATGGACCATTTGTATGACTTGTTATCCCGGCTTCCTTCTGAAGTTGTCATCCTAGGTGATTTCAACTTGGATTGGCTGTCTGGTTCCTCTAAGCCCCTAAAAGACCTTTGTGATGCTTTCAGACTCAATAAACTTGTTACAGAAGCTACCCAACCTAACGCTAAACATCCAGAACATAGCACACTGCTAGACATAATACTTGTCAATAAACCCCACCTAAACACTCACTCTGGTGTTTTCTTTAATGATCTTAGGACATCCAGTGATAATAGTGTCAGAATATGGGCGACCGTCAAAAATGGCAACTCCTTATTCAGCACTATTGGAATGGGCTACCCACAAGGGTAGCGATTGCTTCTACTGCGAGGGTAGGGGAAAGTGACAGGAAAAAGGGAATGGTGAGAGGAAGGGGAGGGATGGGAAAGAAGGTTATGTACAGGAACTGTCTCTGCTGCCACTGAGCCGGCCATGTGGTGTGGTGGTGGTGAGGGAGGCTGGCTCTGGCACAGCAGGTACTGGGTTTGGGGCTGCGGATGGGAGGGACTAAATTTTGCGCGCAGGCAGTGGCTCCCAGACTTAAATTTTTTTTGTGGCCAAATTTGTGTCCCCTCCCTGACATGTACCTCCCTGGAGTTAGGAATTTTAATTCAGGGGGTGCGGGGAGCAAAGGAAGACATGGGGGGCACAGCCCCCCCACCGCAAAAACACTTCGGGTTGTCGGGTTTCGGTTCGCCGGTAAGTGTATATCGCCGATTTGTTTCTCGGTGATATACAATCACCATAATGGCAATCACCATTCGGCAATCACTATAATGACATAGAACCTGATCTTAGTGATCATTGTCACATCGCCTGCAGCAGGTCACTTCTCAAATCTACTTCAACTTCCGGTTATGCCTACAAAAGAAATCGTAGGAACTTTAAAGCAGCCACTTTCCTTTCTGACCTACAGAATGCCAACTGGCAAAACTTCTATTTAGCCACTAGAGGTAATGAGGCCTATGAGATTTTTCACAACATTTTGCTTAATACCATTAACAGGCATGCTGCCTTGATTAAAACCCGCACAAAAATATGTCTTGCCCTTGGTTCACTATGAGCTAAAAGAGGTCTTACATAATAGAGATGCCTTATGGAAAAAGGCAAGTAAAACCAAGAATCCAGATGACTGGGCTGCTTTCAGAGCAGCAAGAAATCTTAGCACCAAATTAGTCAGAGCTAAAAAGGCCAATTACTTTCTAAATGCTCCTCCAAATTCTGGAGAGTAATTAAGGACCTGGAGGGACATAGCCCTGCTAAGTCACTACCATCTAAAATTTGCTCGAGGGGGTTGACTATACAGAAAAGCATAACATACCTGACCTATTTAACAACCACTTCAACCCAGTGGGACTGGCCTTTGACACCTCACCAGCCAGTGCTCTTTGAGCACAGTTACATAGCCGTGACCAAGCTTGCCCCTCCTTGGCATCATCTTCAGACTATGCAGCCCCTTCCTTTTCTTTTTCTTTCAACCAGGTGACCATAAAAACTGTGGAAGGCCTACTCCTAGATTTGGACATAAGAAAAAGTGCAGGCACTGATCTGATAGAGCCTTATTATTTAAAACTAGGCTATTATATCCTGTCTCCTTCAAGTACTCATCTATTCAACCTATCCTTGTCCCAGGGTGCTCTACCTGCTATTTGGAAGATGGTACATATTATACCCTTGTTTAAGTCTGGTAACATGAGTGATTCAAATAATTATTGTCCTATTTTGTTGCTTCCTGTTTTATCCAAGCTACTGGAAAAAGTGGTCAATGCACAGATTAAGAGTTTCCTTGAAAGCAATAACCTCCTTAATACGATTCAATCAGGGTTTAGGCCTAGACACAGTACAATCTTAGCACTGGTCAAAGTCTCCAATGAGTGGTTAGCATCCTTGTATGTGAAAATGCATGTCTGCGCGTTGTTCTTAGATTTGAGCAAAGCGTTTAACACAGTTGACCATGCCCTGCTCCTCTCTGCTCTCGGGAACCTTGGGTTAGACCATTTGGCTGTGCCTTGGTTTACAAGCAATCTCACGGATCAATAGCAGAGTGACAAGGTGGGTGGGGTATTTTCCCCTCCAAAACCCCTGCAAAGGGGAGTACCACAATGGTCGATCCTAGGCCCTTTGTTATTTGTGATCTATATAAACACATTGATGTAGGGATCAAATTAGCCAATATACATCTATTTGCCGATGATATGGTCCGTACTTTGAAAGGCTCACTCCTAAATTAGCATGCAGGGACCTGCAATCTGACTTCGATATCTTACAGAATAACCTCTTGTCTTTAAAGTTATTACTGAATGCTAAGAAAACCAAGGCAATGCTATTTTTGCCCCCAGACAGTGTACCAAAAGCACGTATCTCTTCAACGGCCCCTCAGGTCTCCACCTTACTAGGGGAATCACTGGAATTTGATGACAAAATTCAAGTACCTGGGCATGTGGTTCAGCCACAGACTTTCCTTTGGGGATCATGTGGAAGAACTGGCAAAGAAACTGAAACAGCAATTGAGCTATTCTTTAAGATTAAGAATTTACTCATGCAAGAAGCAAAGGTTAGGCTAGCCCAGACAATGTTTTTGCCTCTCTTGGATTACACAGACTTTATATATGGACAATGCCCTAATTCCACACTATCTAAATTGGACACACTGTACCATCAGGTGATCAGATTCATCATGGGAGCACCATACCACACCCACAACTGCACACTTTACGCCATTGTTGACTGGCCCTCACTCAACCTCAGACAGCACAAGAATGCAGTCTTTTGGACATATGGGGCCATAATCAAAAAAACTCCCACTATATATTTATAATTGTTTGCCTGTCTCCCCAGTTGGCTGCTATGTGTTGAGGAGTCTTTCCTACATTTCCCTAGTTGTCCCAAAGGTCAGGACATGATTTGATGCTGCAGCTATAAGTCATGCTCTACCAGTAATTTGGAACAATATACAAAAGACACTAAAACTTGTAACACCAGTAAGCATGTCCTTCATTAAGACACTGATCCATCATAAGCTCAGTGCATCCTGTGATTGCCATACTTGACTGCCTCTTTCACTGCAAACCCCACATACTTTTATCAGAGGGGTCATCCCATCTGCAGCCCCTGTCAATCTCTCATGCTAGTCATTCCAGGGTCCCCCCTTCATTAGTCCCCTCTCTGTCCCCAGTCAACCCACTTCCCATTCCCTCTCTAGTTATCCCTAGGTCCTCCTCCTCGTGACAGCCTACTATCACCTCAGCATTGCTAATCCCCTATATCCTTACAATACCACGCTGCAAGTGTAATTTATGTTTATATTGTCTTGTAAATTTTTGTAAATAATTATCATTTGTCCCAAACAAATAAATGTTGTCAATATTGCTACCTATGCCACCTGCTATTGTATTACCCATCTGATTTCTTTCTGTATTATTATTTGCTGTGCTTGTTGACCAATCCAGGTCCACCTTGTAAATTAGTTTGTCTCAATGGTGCTTCACCTGGTAAAATAAAGATGATTGATTGATTGATTGATTAGCAGTTGTCACCCCCCCGGTGGACCTGTCCCACCCCCCTATGAACTCGGCATCCTCCAGATGACCCACCAGCCATCAGAGTGATCAGCTGATGGGTCACCATTCCTGGCCACAGATGCCGCAGCTTACGACAGTCCGCTTCTGTGCACTATTTGGTCTGCATGCACAGGTCAACTTGCGGAAAACTCAGGGACTTTGGCACCAGGACCCCTGTTCTATGAAAATCTGGTGCAGGGTCCCAGGTGCACCCAAGTTTGCCTCAGGTGGTGGTGCACTGCACACTGCAGTGTCAGTTGAAAATCAAGCCCCAGAAATCTGACTGATGGCCCAGCTTTTTCAAGTCTTCCTGAAGGTAGTAACCATCTACAGGGAGTCCATCACCCTGGTCATTAGCAAACTTAAAAAGCCTGCTGGAGATCCCAGCTTCCATATAGTTTATAAAAATGTTTAACAGCAGTGGCCTAAGCATTAATTCCTGAGAGATGCTGCTGAGTACCCCTCTCCACTCAGTATGGTGCCAGTCCACTGCAGTGATTTGCTTCCTGCCATCAATACAGTTAGCAATCTACCTCATGTGTACTACACTGGTGTACTCTGCCCAGAAGCTTGTCATTTGCCACAGCGTGACAGGCTTTGCTGAAGTCCAGTCTGTATGTGTCTATGGCGCTGCCTTTTCCACCTCTCTGGCCACTGCCTTTAAGAGGGTGATCAGGTTAGTTTGGAATTACTATCCCCCTGTGAAATCATGCAGAAAGGGGGGGGGAGGATAGTAACCTTGGCTTCATCCAAGTGCTCCGTTGTTCTGTCCTTGATTATGACTTTGAGTGGTTTTCCCAACACTGAAGACACACTGACCATACTATAGTTATCAGGGTCAGACTTTGCCCTTTTTGAAGACAGGGACCACATTTGACACTATCACTTTCCAATCCTCCAGCACCATACCTGTCCAGAGAGGTTCCTGGAAAGTTACTAAAAGCAGCCTTTCCCCAATGAATCCACTTGCTCCACAGTGATAATGGAGTCTATCCCACCTGTCCCTGGGAACTTACCTGGCTTGATCTTCACCAGGTTGTCAGCTGCCAGGGTGAATTTGATGTATGTAGGCTGCACCATGGCTACTCCTGATGCCATGGGTCCTACAGATGAGCATCCTCCTTCTCTGGAACCCTGTGGTGAACACCAAAGTGAGGTTAAATATAAGGGTCAGGGGAAAAAATACTAAATCCCTTCAGACCAGAAAGGTTCTAAAGTTCTAAACCTCATTTTCCAAAACATGTGGCGTACATTGATCCTTGGGCATATTTTATGCAACTGGTATGTTAGAATGGGTTCTAATCCCAAATCAGTCCAAACCTGAACTGCAAAAGCTTTGTCCCTCTCTAGTTAAATTTATAAATTTGTCATTATTTTTGTGTCAAACTTTTGAAGTTTCCTTGTGCTCCCCAAACTGAAAAATACAACTTAGTGCTTAAAGCGGCCCTGTCGCTGATGTGGTATCTCTCAGAAAATATGAGGTTTGGTTCACAAAGGTCAATGGCAGCTTGCACCGATTGCCGATGCACCAGGGACTCTGCACCTAATTCATTATCGGGTAGGGTCCCGGTGGCAAAGTCCTGTAGCTTGCAGCAACTGTGGGGGTGCACCAAACAGATGGGACATCCATGAGGTATGCCGCAAGCTGTGGGCGGTCATGGACAGCTACAAGCACACCAAGCAGAAGACATCCCCTCCTTGGTGGCTAGTGGACCCCCCAAGCTCCGATCTGCCATAGAATAAAATACATTTCCCTGGTGGCTAGCAGACTCCCTCAAGCCTCGATCTGCCCATAGAATGAAATGTATTTCCCTGGTGGTCTAGTGGACCCCCATCCACCACCTTGGCAGGCAGTGCCCCACCACCTTGCTTCCCCATCCCATTTCCAAGCCAGCAACCAGTACAGCCCTACACTCACCACTACAACTGGTTGCCATCTGAGCAGTCAATGAGCATGTACTATACATAGTATGCGCTCATTGATTGACAGCTCATCTGTCAATCAGTGGGCGTGTACTGTATACAGTGCTTGATCACTGAACACTCTGTCAGTGGCCAGTTGTTTGGTGAGCAGAGGGCTGTGCTGGTTGCCCACTCAGGGATGGGATGGTGGGGAGTTGGGTGATGGGACACTGCCTGCCAGGGTTGGAGGATGGGTGGTCCACTGGACCACCAGGGAAATATATTTTATTCTATGGACAGATGGAGACTTGGGAGGGGTGTGCTAGACCACCAAGGAAATATATTTTATTCTATGGGTAGATCCAGGCTGGGGGGGTCCACTAGCCACCAGGGACATGATTAGTTTTATACATGAGGCCATGGTACACTGGCACAGGTGTAACTCTTGCAGAGGAAACTCTTCTAAGTACCCTTAGAATAACTCTGGCTAGTCTTACAGTACTTAGAAATTTGCCTCTGGAAGGGTTTTGTGACTCCCGACTTAGGGGATATGGCAGTCTGAATCTGCCACAAGCCCCCATGCCACAGCCCATTATGTGGCACAAGGCAGGTGCAAGTCCCTTTTGGTGCACAGAGCCTGTGTTTGATGCAGGTTGCTTTTGTGAATTGCTCCTGGTGCATCTTTTGGCACAAGCCACACATTGCGCCATTCCTTGTGGCACAAGCCCCTTGTGCCATTCAGGGGCGATTTCTGAATCAAGCCCATTATATTTAAATGCAGCTCAATTTATATTTTATATTTTGTTCTGTAATTCTGACCCATATTTCTTTATTGCTAAGGCCATTTGCATCAAAACAGGATCACTTCCCTATGAGCTCTGGATGTATCTCAGCACCTAACATCACAATTTGTTTATGATACTGCAGTCTATTTCTGTGGATGTAATGTAATGCCATAATCTGGGGATTATAATGTGAAGTGTAGACAAGCAGACAGAGCAGATACACATCTAGGGCACCTTGTTTTCATGCAACCATCTTCTGTAATAAAAAAGGAGAGTTGAATTACAGAAAACAAACAACATAATCTGTATTGTGTCTAAATCTTGCATTTATCCAAAGTTTTTTTGATTAGTGTCAATGGCTCATTAAGTCTGTTCATATAGTTCCATGTTCACACTAGCAAAAGTCTGTTGTAATACTAGTTAGGAGTACTGCTTTTTCAGAGATCTCTAGCATTATTGTAGATAAAAACATTTAATAAGTGCTAAAAGTCTCATGGTCTTGTGTTGGAGCAGGGTAAGGGATGATGAGAAATCGAGTCCATTCCCCTTTAGAGTCAGAGTGACACTACTGCTGCCCCTTTAAGTGATTTTGCTTTTGTTTTGCTCTAATGCAGCAGCATTCAAGAGCAGTACAGTGGTTCTGTGAAGCTACAGTATGTGAGGAAACTCACGTACACCAAAAATGCTTCATAACACTGAAGCAACACTTGAGTGAAAGGTGTGGGCATGAACCCTAACAAAGCCAGCAGCCAGAATAATATGGGAGTTTGCAAGGATCAAGGAATGACAGGCTCAACATTTTTTTAAACAAAAGGGAGATCGTTATTTAAAAATAAATGAATCTATAAACAAGCTGCTTATGAAGACATTACGTCAAAGGAGATTGCTTATTATGGTTATTCTATTCAGCAGTGACAAGGCAGATTTTCTTTATTCATAATCAGTTTATTAACTAATAATTTACAATTTATGGCAATAAAGATAAATTATATCACATTTGCAAATAACTAGACAAAAAACAATAAATATCATGGTATATTTTTTTTCAGAACATATTTAAATTTTACAGATCCAGTTCACCAGTTGCACATACAGCATTCAAACAGTGGAATGCTTCTCCTGTTGGAGCCAGCAAATCTATTTTACAGAAGTCTGATTTACACATTCAGTCAACTGCCAAAATATTCTAAATATGGGTTGTCATTAAAAATCTAGACACTTTTTCTTGGACATTTGGATCTTGTGTAGTAAATAATTATATAGTAATATTTTGTCAGAAGGGAGACTGAGACCACCCAGCATCTCCCCTAACCAACGTTTCCATTTTTTCCAAAAAGTGGACACATGAGAACTACATGTTTAAGATTGTCATAAGTACTGGATCCACATTTACAGTAAGGATCTGAAACATTTGGTCTTTTGTGTCTGAAGTGGACAAAGTGAGCATTATAAACTTCTAAACCTGGTACACATTCTATGCATTTTGTGACTAGTTAGTTTGGATAAATAATCTTCATAACCTCATTGTGTTTTGAATTGTTTGTACCAACCACACAGTTTTAATGTAGATAATTGAGATAAAGAATAACTTGAGTCCAAATCTCTCAGCCTTGTCATTACTGCAATAACTATTTCCTTCCATGGTATAATGTAAATAGTATATAAGAGATGTCCTAGTCCTATTGGGAAAATAGTCTTTTTATTCAACTGAATGGGTGGGTGAACATATCCCATGGAAGAAAACTTAACTTCCTCCTCAAGGCACATTCTTGGAAATTGGGTATCTGGAAGAAGGAAGAACTTTAAAAGAAACATCATGGGCTGGATATTCAAAAGGGTTGCGCCATGCACAATAGGGTTGCGTCAGCTCAAGTCCGAAAATGCGCCATTCTGCGATATTCAACAGGAGGCAGTTGCGCCACTGAAAACATGCTGAGCAACAGCGCAATGATAATGAAGGCATGCGCAACTGAAGGGGGAGGAACCATGCATAAAGGGTGCAGTGCGATGTTCAAAGACTTGCACAAAGCGCAACAGTGGAGCAAGCGGAAGGCGCCTACAGCGGAAAATGAGCCAAAATAAAAGGAGGGCGAAGAGGCGCAAGAACGCTACAGGGAAGCCACATGGAGGTGGGGGAGACAGGCACAGGGAAACTGGGGAGAAAGAGGGCAGGCCAGGAAACCACACTGCAGAAGAGAGGCACAGGAAGGTGTGTGGTGACACACATACCAGAGGCCAGCACAGACAGGTGTACCCAGTGCAGGGAGGTAGCAGTCAGGACACCTGGGGAACAAAGCAACAGCTGATGGGGGAACACAAGCCAGGGACATGGCCAGTGCCACCTTCCACATGGAGGCCATAATGGGGGTGAGAAGGCATGCAGCAGGGGACATGGCCGTGGAAGGGCCCTCTGGGTGGTATGCCCCAACAGGCATGCACGAGCCCACACCAGCTTTGAGCTGTATACAGACATCAGGATTGTGGGCCGGCATCACTGAACAGGGCACACTGAGGCGGCTCTGTGAGCTGTGCAGTGATGTGATGTGGGCACCCACACGACGGAGTCATGCCCTGTCAGTGGAGACAAAGGTAACGGCCTGCATGTGCTTGCTTGCCACGGGTACCTTCCAGAGACCAACCGGGAACACCACAGGCATAACACAATCTGCCACGTCATGCATCCTCACCCAATTCCTCAGCGCACTGCTGCCACATGCTGCAGAGTACATCCATTTCCCCAGCACTGCGGCGGAGCGCACAGCAAACATCCAGGAGTTCTACAGGGTAGCACGTATGCCTGGCATGCTAGGGGCAATAGACTGCACCCATGTGGCCATACACACACCACCTGATGAGGAGGGGGCCACTTACATGAACCGAAAGGGCTATTCCAGTGTCAACTGCCAGGTGGTGTGCGATGCCAGTGGGTGCATCAGCAATGTCTGTGCCACGAACCCTGGGGGAGCACATGATTCATACATCTGGCACCAGTTGGTACTGTGCCACCGATTCAAGAATGGGGACATCCCCACAGTTCATCTAGTGGGTGAGTATGTAAATAGAATTGACATATCGTGGGCATGGGGGGGTATGGCCAGAGGTTCCATGGGTGTGGCCCACAGGGTTTGGGGCAGTCTGAAGCTGAACATGACACTAACCTCCACTCTCTGCACACAGGTGACAGTGGATACCCACTCCGTCGCTGGCTGCTCACACCCTACCGGTGGCCCATGACCCCATCGCAGCAACGCTACAATGAGGCACATGCCACCACATGCAATGTCATTGAGCGGGTGTTCAGGATGCTGAAGGCACATTTCCATTGCCTGGACACCTCTGGCAGTGCCCTACAGTATAGCCCCTCAAAGGCCTGTGGGATATTCCTGGCCTGTTGCATCCTGCACAACATGGCCAAAGACTGTGGGATAGCCATACAGGTCGAAGAGGGGGACAGCAATGGGGACGACGGTGATGCCGGTGACGATGGGGATGGGCAGCCCCCCCTTGGCCAATGGGACCCCCAACTGATCCGGCTGGCACAGCTACACCGGGACACCATCACAGAGGAGCACTTCAGCCAACCCAGGTAAGTCATGGTGCCATGCGCAACCACCAGTGGCTAGGGCACAACCCACAGACACGCATGGAAACACACTAGGGGTGCATGCTAGCAAGGGATGTGGCAGGGCACAGAAGCACACACATACAATCTGGAAGGGGTGAACAGTAACATGCCACATGGACGAATACACACACACGCACACACAATAGGCACAAAACGTGCATGGGGTCAGGTGCAAAACCGAGCCGGAATGCCAACACTAGCAACACACATGTCCACAGGCCACCACGTCCACTGACTGTCCATGTGCGTGTGTCAAGTTCAAGTTCAAGTTCAAGTTTATTGCAGGAAAACTCCATTGAGCAAGCTCATTCACAAGGAGGTCCTGTGACAAAAACACTTAAAGTACAAACATAGATAGGTAATAACAGTATATACATGAAATGCACGTTACATGATACAGGCTGGATATACATACAAGGGTACCACATAGGGTGACCGCAGGTGGTAAACATTAATATGACACAGGGAAGTGACTTACAGGTTGCATACTGATAAATGAAACATGATGACTGGTGTGTGCAATACATATATTTTGGCAGCTAGAACAAACAACAGACTACAACTGATATGGGGAGGAGGAGCGATTTGATAGAGTAGCAGTGGAGCGTAAGCATAGATAAAGCCAGGAGTAGAAGGGGAAGGGAAAGCAGTTAATATGACAAAGCAATTATACCTTACCAGTAGATAAATATGGCACACATGGGGAAGGAAGAGACTTAATGACAGTTACAGGTGTCTTTTATTTTGGCTGAACTTAGCGATTTGTAGACGTTTATTGAAACTGTGCTAGTTAGTTTCAGTATGGTTTGTAATTGGTTCCAAATGGAGGAAGGGCATATGCAATGTACGCTTACCAAAGGAGGTCCGTCCTGGTATGTCAAGCATGATAAAGTCAGATTTTCTTAACGCAGTATGCACTATGTGAGATACTAATAAGGGAAGAGAGATAGCTTGGCAATTTCTGCAGGAGCAGTTTAAGAGTCCATAGCCCAGCATGGAGCAGGCGTCTAGTAGTAAGGGATGTCCAACCAACAGCTGCATATAAGTCACAGTGATGCGAACGGTAAGGGGAGTTGGTAATGAACCGTAACGCACGGTGATAAAGGATGTCCAGTTTACTTAGATTTGCAAGAGTGGTGGAGGAATAGATTACATCGCCATAGTCGAGTAGGGGGAGAAAAGTGGCCTGTACAAGCTTGTTTCGAGTTTCAAGGGGGAAAAGGGGCCTATTTCTGTAGAAGAAACCTAACCTTGCTTTTAACCTTCTAGAGACATCTTCGACATGGTCATTGAAAGATAATTTATTGTCGATCCAGATACCCAGATATTTAAATTTGGTTACAACTTCCAGAGGCTCGTTTAGCGTGGTGACAATGAAGTCTTGTAAGGGTATTGGGGGGGGCCTTTGACAGCACTGCGGGAGAATATCATCACTTTAGTCTTCTTAACATTGAGCAGAAGCTTTGCCTTTATTAGATTATGCTTAAGTTGTGCGAAGTCCGCTTGAAGCACTCCCTTGACTTCAGATAACGATGAGCCAGAAGTATACAACACAGTAACATCCACAAAAAAGTGCAGATTGGACTTAGATATGTTAGCATCTAAGTCATTAATGTACAAAGAAAACAAGATAGGGCCTAAGATGGATCCTTGGGGGACTCCTCTTGCAACTGGCAAGGCAGCAGAAAAAAAGCCTTCCGCCTTTACTTTTTGGGATCTTCCAGTTAGGTAGCTAGAGAACCACTGGGTGGTATGGTATGTGGCACCCAACTTTGCAAGGCAATTGACTAATAGTTTGTGATCAACAGTATCAAAAGCTTTGCTGAGGTCCAAAAAGACTGCGCCAGTTACCTTCTTCGCATCTATAGCAGAGATCCAATCATTGGTTACTTTTGCTAATGCAGTGATTGTGCTATGATTAGCCCGGAAGCTGGATTGAGCTGGGTTAATGAGAGAGAAGGTTTCCAAGTGAGATTTTAACTGAATATGGATCAGTTTTTCGAGAACTTTAGAAAGAATAGGCAATATGGAGATAGGCCTATCGTTGTTTACATCGCATGGGTCACCAGATTTAAATAGAGGGAGGATATGTGCTGATTTCCAGCAGGACGGCACAGTAGCAGATGTAATGGAAAGATTGAAGATGTGGAGAATTGGGGCAGTGAGATGGGCGTAGCCTGACCTTAGGAAAAAGGGTTCCAAGCCATCGTCCCCTGTGCTTTTTTTGGTGTCTAAGTTAAGAAGAGAATCTTTAACTTCTTTATAAGTTATCTCGCGCAATTGGAAGGGGCTGGGTGCAGGACTAGATGTAGGGGGAGGGGTATGCTGGCTCACCGCAGCACCAGCAAAAGGTGACGAGTCAAAAGCTAATCCAGCTGTGGCAAAGTGTGAGTTAAGTTCCTCCAGGATTAGGGACTTGTTTTCCACAATCTTGCCACTTGCAACTATCTTTGTTGGGACAGAGGGGGCCATGGGCCGTCCTTCTATAGCTTTGATAGTCTTCCATATTTTATGAGGGTTACCTTTAGCTTTTTCAAGAGTAGAAATATAATAGTTAGCTTTAGCAGAGCGAAGTTTTTTCACACAGTTATTCCTGGCTGTTCTAAAGGCCTGCCAATCCGAAGATTCTTTGGAATGTCTAGCTTTAGCCCAGAGCTAGATGCTGGGCACCATCGCACTTTGGTGTACAGCTCAATGCAGGCATCATCATGCACATGTACCTGTGGACAGCAGCCGGGAGGGTGTGCAGGTGGACCGTGTGTCTGTGTGCAGGGCCGGGCACCCACCCGTGCACTGCCCACCAAAACACACACTGCACACAGGGCAGCACCAGACAGTGCCCGCACTGGGAGACAGGTCAGTCTTGTGGCACAGTGCCACGTCCACCTCGGATGCGTGGGTGGCCCCTCTGAGACTCACCAGCACTGGCAGGCTGACCATGGGCCTCATGGGGTGGCACCGATGGTCCACCAGGGGTTCCACTGCATGAACGTGACCGTGCCCGCACAGGGGTCTGCAGCACACCGAACATTCCTGCACCAGGACTGCTCGGGATGCCCACAGCTGAACCCAGCGTTGTCAGGGTGGGTGTCGCACGATGCCAGGAATGGGGAGTGGACAGCGCACTGCGAGGTGTGAGTGACGCATGGGCACCTGACTGTGTGCCCATTGTGGCCATGACAGCAATTAACGGCTGTGCAAGCCTGTCAATGGCAGCGGTCACATCCTCCCGCAAATGGTCAATCTGTGACACGATCCTATCAGTGTCCCTGCTGTGTCGCTCCTCGGCCCACTCCAGAGCCACACACAGTGCCTCCACTGACGTTGCAAGTCGCGTCTGCTGCTGGACCGATGCCTGCAGTAGGTGGGTGTGCTTGTCAAAGAGGTCGTCTGCCTCCTCGGCATCCCGTCCCTCAGGGTGTGCAAGGGCCTGATATTCAGCACCCCTTGAGGGTGGGTGCTGCACACCAAGACCAGGTATGGGCAAGTCCACAGGCGGTGCACAGATGCCACCGCTGAACCCTGAACCCCCAGTCCCGGTGGGCGGCTGCTGCTGCCGCCCCTCCACCCGCTGTGCCCAAGGGATCAGTTGTGCCGCCACTGTGGCCGCAACATTCCCACTGTCCTGACCAGCCTCTGGTACTGCCCCACTGGTGCTGACACGCTGGCCCACACATCAGCACCAGCCAGAGCCATGGGCACGAGCTGACCTGCTGTGTGTCCATTCCATGGCACACATGTGTCACTGCCCATGATGGTCGTGTCTTCATCAGTGGTGCAGGTCTCTGCCCCAGCCACAGCCACAGTGTGCTGGCATCCTTGGACTCCAGAATGCTGAGACACAGGAAGGGCTTCCCCCACACCTGTCTCAATGACATCAGTGTGGACAGCCAGGCGGCCCCACTGTTGCAATGCTCCACGTATACCTGTGGAGGTGGATGGTCCCTCCTCCAACTCCAGCTGACTGTCCGCAGTGGACAGGCCCGCCACCGCTGACCCATGCAGATGCACAGAATCTGTAACGGAAAGCAAAGTCGCGTTACTGCGTGTGACCTACCCTGCCCCCCCCATAGACAGACCATGACTTACCATGCAGTGATGGGCCACCACCCGTCTGGAAGCCACCTCCCGGAACTCCCTCTATGGCACTGTGGTGCATGCTTGCAGCAAGCCTGTCCTCTACTGGTGTGAGTTGCACCACCTCCGGCTGGCCCCCGCCTGTTGCAGCACGTGCCGCCCTGATGGCAGCCACCTTCTCCTTCACCCTCCTCCTGTCAGTAACCATCTTCTTCTTACACTCCTGCACAGAGCGCTGGTGGCTGCCATGCAGGTTGACGGCACGTGCCGCCTCCTCCCATGCAGCAGCATGGGCCGGAGGGGTGCCCCGCCATCCACTGAGCAGTGGCTCCTGATCCAGGTAGGCCTCAAAGAGTGCCTCGGTCTCGGTCTTTGTGAAATTGGGCCTCCTCTTCTGTCCACCATCGTTGTCCTCCTCACCCAGACCTTGCTCGGTCATTATGCAGCCTGTAAGGATGACAGTGGTTACCTGTGACTATACAGTACAAAGCATGTCCCTGATTCCACAGTCCAGACTCCCACACAGCATGCAACTCACCAATAAACTGCAGTATTCGAATATGGCCACTGCAGAACATTGTCGCACCTTTATAGCGCAATCCATACAAATTAGGTGAGGAGCAACTTTTTTTTTTTTTTTTTAACTTTCAGTCTTTATTTTATTTTAAGTAAAACTTTTACAAAATGTTTAAAAATGGGAGGACACTAAAAAATATCAAAGAAATCTTAGTTACATACATAAATAATTAAAAATAAAATACATATAATGTGCATTATTGTCAGGTAAAACAAACAATTTCATTCAATGCCAACACTAAGAGGTTGAGGGTGCTTTCCAATAAATCCTCTGCAGTAAGCATAAAGCGAGGTACTTAAAATTAACTTAAGGCACAAAATCTGAACGTATGGGCATGGTATATAAAACCCATCTTCTCCATTCAATTATAAAGGCCTTTTGTGATTTATTAATTATGGCAGTGAGTCTCTCCATCGTGTAAAGATCTATCATTACTTGCTGCCAGAGATCTAAGGTGGGGGGGGAGTGTGAATTCCATCTCTTTGTAATGGCTTTTTTAGCAGCCAAAAGGGCCAAATTTAAAAATTTCCTAGAGGGAGCATCAATAAGTTCCTGGGGGGAAACACCAAACAAGAAAAGTCGTGAGTCCAAGACAAGGTTAGGGGATATTAACTGATGGACAGCCTCACTGAGTTGTGAGAGAAACAGCTGAAGGGCCTCACATGACCAGAAAATATGACCCAAGGTAGCTGTGGAAAACGCGCATTGCCTCCAGCAGTCTGCCTTAACATGAATTGTATATTTCTGAACCACTGCAGGAGCCCTGAAATACCTTACAGTAAGCTTCCAGGCAAAATCCTTCCACTGACACCTTTGTACATATTCTTCAGGTGGCCCTGCCAGCAGGACAATGATATCTCAGTCCCCAAGTCTTTTTCCCAGGCTATCCTAATTTGATCTAGAGGCCTATTCTACAGCTTGCAAAGACTTCTATATAAGGTAGAAATCAGATGAGGTTGTACTGGTCTCCCTTCTATGGCAGCTATTAAAATAAGCAGAAGGTCAGCAGGGGGAGAGTCCGCCCATTGTAGCTTCCCCAGCGAATTAAGGTAGTTCCTAGTCTGGAAATATCTAAATCTGTCAGTATAGGCAATATTATATTTTTGGGTCAGTTCTGTTAATGAAAGGACTGTGCCCTTGGGTGTAAAATGATACACCAAATGTAGACCCTTCCTTAACCATATAACATATCCCTTGTCCATTTTGCCCGGGGAGAAAGCATCCAAGTAGGGAAGGGAGAGTATAGCTGATCTCCAAGGTTTAAATTCCTTTGATGACAAAGTTCTTTGCCAGCATTTAAGTGTTGACTGTGTATACGGATTAGTTATAATTTCTACCTTGGCTGTTGGGGGGGTGGAGAGTAAGGTACTGTAAATGTCAGTGAACTCCTTTCCCTGCATTTCCGCAGATTTCCATCTGGATATATATGTCTCGTTGAGCCAGTATAAAGGGATTCTTATTTGACGTGCTTGATAATATAATCTAAAGTTTGGTAGGGACAGGCCCCCTAGATGTCTTGGGAGCTGTAGAGCTGAAAGGTTAATCCTAGGTTTATGATTTGTCCAGATAAATGAAGAGATTTTTTTCTGCAATGTCCTAAAGAACGCATCTGGGATTTGTACAGGGAGGGTCTGAGCCAAGTAGAGAAAGCGAGGCAGAACCACCATCCTAATTGTTTCTACACATTGGTGGAGGGACAAGGGGAGAGCTTGCCATCTTTCCAGATCAGACGAGGTCTTGGTCATAAAGGGGGCATAATTCAATGCGAACAGGTCACTATCTGGGGAGGCAATGTGAACTCCTAGGTATTTAATACTTTCCAAGTGCCATCTGAAATTATAAGCTTGTCTCAGATCAGCCTGCGGGATAAAGTTCCAAGCCAAGACCTCAGTCTTACTTTCATTCATTTTGTATCCTGATATCGTCCCAAATTTTTTCAAAATGTCCCAGAGAAGAGGGAGAGCAGTCTCAGGATCGGTCATATATATTAGGAGGTCATCCGCATATAATGCTAATTTATGATTGATTGATTGGACCTCTATCCCTGTCAACCCGTCCCTCTGTCTCAAGGCCTGAGCCAAAGGCTCCAGGTATATTGCAAACAATAAAGGAGAGAGGGGGCACCCCTGTCTGGTGCCACGAGAAAGGGAGATAGGGCTAGAGAAAGAGCCATTTATCTGGATATAAACTTTGGGATGGGAGTACATAGCTTTTAGTAATTTAACAACTGCCTCTGGAATTCCGACCCTCCCCAGTATTTCCCACAGAAAAGGCCACTCGACGTGGTCGAACGCCTTCTCTGCGTCCAGGGAGAGAAGGAGAAATCGGCACTTAGTGTTCTTCACCCTCTGCAGCAAGTGCAAAGTTCTCTTGATGTTATCTTGTGTCTGGAGCCCTGGGACAAAACCTGTTTGATCTAGATCTATTATTTCAGGTAGAAATGTTTCAAACCTTTTGGCCATTATAGATGCAAATATTTTATAATCATTATTAATGACCGAAATAGGACTATATGAAGAGCATGATGTTGTGTCTTTACCTGGTTTCAAAATACTGGATATGTATGCGTAACGCCATGAATCAGGAATGGGCTCACCCAGCTGTACAGCCCTGCAAGCCTCTAGCAAAGTAGGAGAAAGATCTGCTCAGAAGACCTTATAGAAATCCCCAGTGTAGCCATCTGGGCCAGGACTTTTATTAGTTTTGAGAGCTGCCAGTGCCTGCTCTAGTTCTAGTAGGGAAATTGGGCTCTCCAGAAATTGCTGCTGCTTTTGAGATATCTTCGTTAGGTTGAGCTTTCTCAGGAAGGCCTCCATTACTTGTGGCCCTGCTGAGTATTCGGTGCCATACAGGCAACTGTAGTACCTCTGGAAGGCCTGCTCAATTTCCTGGGGAAGAGTAACTATCCTCCTGTAACCTGGGTCTCTAATTTGAATAATGTTGGTTTTAGATTTATGCTGCCTAAGTCTATAAGCCAACAGACGGGTGGCTCTAGGACCTCCCTTGTAATATTTTTGTTTAAGAAGCTGCAGTGCTTGCTCTGTACGTATATCTAAAATTGTCTGGATCTGTTGTTTGGTGGCTTGTATGAGAGGATATGCCCCAGCATCACCAGCTGCATGCAGGGTCTGCAAGCTTCGGAGTTGCTGTTGCAGACTATCAAGGTGCTGTTGCTGCTTTTTCTTATGATACGCATCATATTTAATTATTTCCCCTCTTAGGACAGCTTTAAGGGTATCCCATAAGACTCCTTTCTTGGTTTCCTGTCTGTTATTATCATCTAGAATCAGCTTTATTTTGTGGTGCACTAGCTCTCTGAAATCCCTACTATTCAGCAAAAGTTGTTAAACCTCCATAGGGTGTTAATTTTCTCCTGCCCCATATCACATTTAAAGCAAGGATCGAGTGATCTGATAACATCGCGGGGTCTGTGCAGCTCTGCATTTTATATAGGTGCTCTTTAGATACATGTAGGTAATCTATACGGGTATACACCTTATGGGGGGTGGAGTAGTGTGTATATTCCCTTCTATTGGGATGCTGATTACGCCAAATGTCTATCCAGTGTGCCTCAGAGAGATATGCCTGCACAGTTCGATGCGCAGGAGATCTCTTAAAGGGCCTCTTACTAGATGTATCCAGGTAAGAGGTGGTCAGGTTGTGATCCCACCCATTATCAGCACTCCCCTACTTCTTTCCATAACTTTCTGAAACAGCATTTTCCTCACTGTGGCCCCTTCCCCTGGAGGCACATATGAAGAGACAAGGGTGAGCTCCTGCTCCTCCAGTCGACCCACTGCAATAGCAAGGTGACCATCTGGGTCAGAATATGAATTTGTCAGATGGAAGGGAACACCTTTGGGGATCAAGACAGCAGTTTCCCTTCTTTTCCCCCTACCGTATACTGAAGCCACAATTGTAGAGAAACCGAATCTGGCTAATTTTTGGTGTTCCTGTTTGTTTAAATGGGTCTCCTGTAATAGGAGAAAAGAAGGCTTCAGCTTTTTTAGAGAGGAGATCACTCTATATCTCTTTATGGGGTTATTTAACCCATTAACATTGTGTGAACAGATCTTAACTGTAGGGACATTATCCATCATAAAATCACAAAAGCCTGAGCTGAATAAGTAGCAACTGCTGAGAGGGTTGTAGGGAAACTCAGAATTCCATCAATAGGTGACTCAGGTACGGGTCCCTTCGTTTTCAGCACCCAATGTATGGCATTATAATGAATAGTCAACCTAGATTCAGAGATTAGCCCTTTAAAATGACTAACCCCCGGGGTAAAAAATAGCATGTGCACACTAGGGAAAAAAAAGAATAATAATTAACTCTAACAGGTAGGAACTTAGTCAACTTATTTACAATCACACTTCCAAGATAGGACGGCGTAAGAACTACCCCTCTAGGAAAAAAGGGCCCAGTCCTAAGTTCAGAAGAGGGCCCCATGGGGGGAATTGTGACCTTCAAATAGGCCAGGCTTCCCCAACCCCTCAAAAATTCGGGGTCGAATATTGGGAACGCCAAACTAGCAAAGGAGGTCATCAGGGCGATCATCGAGTGGCTGACCTGAGAATATGCCCTGCGAGGGCATATTCGAGAATGCTGCATAAGGTTTTAGATGTCGAGTTCTTGCCATCATAACCTATGCCTGAGAAGAAATAAACTAGCTGTAGGCACTCTAAAAACTCTCCCAGTTAACACTCAGTTAAATGACGGAAAATAGGTTCTCGAAATATTCATGAGAATGACTAACAAACAAATAAGGTCTTAGAATAAAAACAAAGGACTAAGGCACCAGTTTCGCTAGCTAAAAGGAAAGAAAAGAAAAGGCAGGTCCAATGTCGTCCTTCTGACCTCGTTGTTGCTGCAGCTCAATTAAAGTAGTAAAGGGATTTACTTAAACCCCATAAACAAGACACAACCAACAGTAACCTCAAGTGATTGAGCTACAGGAGTCCATTTCTGGGTCTTTCGAGGAAGGATGCACCACCCTGATATAGTCTTTAACTTCCTGAAGAGAACAGAATCTTCCTCGCTTCCCCGAGCCTCCACTAGCGACCACAGGGCTTTGCCAGCAAGAATGGGGGGGACGTTTCTCTTGCTGCACAGGACCTGTCGGGTGGAAACTCCATCCTCTCTTCTTCAGCTCTGGAGAGATTTCTTCAGGACTAGAATAAACTGCATTTCCAGAGTCCCAAAAAACCCAAAGCTTAGCCGGGTAAGGTGTTTAAAATTTGATTCCCTTCTCTCTCAGCAATCTTAGAATTGGTGCATATGCCATTCTTTTTTTCATAATATTTGTGGGGTAATCGTTGTCGAAGAGTAGCCTGGCCGAGTTGTAGGTAACGTTCTTTTTCGCCCATGCTGTCTTCAAGATCTGCTCTTTATCCCTGAAGCTGGAGAATTTTAAGACAACTGAGCGGGGCCTCGCCGAAGGGTCTGTGGGTTTTCGAGCAAGTGCTCTGTGCGCTCTATCGATTTTGAATAGAAAAGTTGAAGGGAGAGCTAAAATGTCCTTCAGCATGTCGGTCAAGAAATCCTCCATTCTCCCAATTTCCAAACCCTCGGGTAGTCCGTATATCCGGAGGTTGTCCCTCCAGGACTGGGCTTCAAGGTCGATAATCTTTTCTTGCATAGCTTCATGTTGATCCACCAGGAAATCTACAGCATTGTGAAGACGTTGGGTTTCCTCAGTAACCTCCCCGGTTGCTTCCTCAGAGCGGTCTAGTCTCTCCTCTACCTCCGTGAGCCGATTTTGTAACATTTTAAATTCTTTTTTATTTTCAGCTCGGAATGCCCTTATTTTGGTCAGGAGTGTTTCGTAGTGTGATCTCGAAAGCCTTTCAGCTTCTCTGTCAGTATCAGGGTCCTGTTCACCCACCACGCTACTTGCCGGAGAGATGCTGCGGCTGCCGGCAGGCCTCTTCTCTAATCCAAGTGCATCTGCCTTTTGCAGCTATCTCCCTGAGCGCGATTTTGCCCTATTTTTACTCCCTGTCATATTTTGGCTTCCTGAGCTGGCTTTGGGATTTGCTGTGGCAGATTAGGGAGAAATGGTCAGCGGGTTATTCCGGAGCTTTTCCCCTATGCAGCCATTCCCGATGGTGACGTCACAGGAAGTCAGGAGCAACTTTAATTAGATGCAAATCGTGTTTCTGTGCCATTGAATGGCTGATCGGATGATTAACATATGACAGCTGAATATCACGCCGTTGCGCTTTGTGCAATTGTGTTGAACGTGCTGAGCCAATGGCGCAGTTCTGTGGCATGCGTAGTACACCTCATTGTGCATGCCCAGGTAGCTTACACAGTCATCTGCCGCACAGAAGACATGCTGTGCATGGAAGGCAATGCAGGGCACAGCCACCATTGTGTCAGTGGCGCTATAGCGAAGGTCATTACATGGTGCTGTGGCAATGGGCCTTCATAGGTGCAATGGCACAACTGCGCGATAGTCCACTGTGGTGCTGGCACACAGGCAGCCAATCGTACTACACGCATTGTCATCCGATGGTGCTGTGTGTGGCCTTGCGCCAGGGACCCTTGACCCTGTGCCCGACCTTTGCCCCCTTGGCGCCATGCGTCAGGCATAGGTGCACCTCTATCATGCTGTTCAGTAACAGAGCAATAGGGAATGGCAGCGCTGTACCGCGCTTCATCTGCACATGGGGTACCATGCTTCATAGCGCCATATTGCCTACTATAGTATTCGGTGAATGGTGCAGAGAAGGGCTGCCCCTGGTCTGCAATAGAGTTGGCAAACCTGGTGGCCACAGTGGAGCCACAACATGGGCATCTCTTTGGGGAGGCCCCCCTGGATAGGCCTAGGTCCCAGGTGTGGAAAGAGGTGGCAACAGCCCTAGAGGCGGTGACTGGCAGGAGCAGGATGGCGGAGCAGTGCAGGTGCCGATATGGTGACCTTATGAGGAGGGAGCCTGAGTTACTGGCCAGACTACGGTCACGTGCCAGGAGGGGCATGGTACCACGACCAGGTAGGGGTTCTGTCAACGCACTGTTATCGTCCATATGAGTAACATTATTGTTTGTGTCCAGCACATAGGGGAAGGACTGTATGGGGTTGGCCTTGGTGGTGTTCACAGGGTGTGGGGTGGGTAGGTCTGGCTGGGTGGGGGGGCACACTCCTTGGGGCAGGGGGACTTTGCTTCAGGACTGCACTGATGTTCTTCTCTCCTTTTTGTCCCCACAGGCCCGGAGGAGGTACGCCGCTTGAGGGCAGAGCGCAGGGTGGTGGAAGCCACAGCCAGGCAGGCCGAGGGTCCACAATGGCCACCCGACCATCCCGATGAGGGTGATTAACAGACATCCATGATTAATATTGCATGCTGTGTGACAAGGTGGGCAGTGGGGCATGGCCACCATTCACTGACATCACTGCCATACATGCCACTGATTATGGTCAATACTGTCCAGTGGCAATGAATGCCTGGGTGTGTGTCATTGGTGGTGTATGCGTGCACCAGGTGCATGGCTGTGCCACTGCCTTTGCACCATATAGCTATGTCACTGGACAGCCATGGTGGTGCTGTGTGTGACTTAGCTGGTGGGCGTGTGCAGTGTTCTGCATGGCTGTATGCACCTGGGAGGGCATGTCCTGTGGACGTGATCACTGCGGCTGGTCACACACCATCACAGTGGTATGTCCCATGGCTGTATACCATGCACAGTGGGCGGGCTGTATGGGGCTGTGCACTCCCACCTATTGACTGTACTCCCTTGTCCTAGGTGCGAGAAATCTGAGGGAGATTAGAGACACCCTGAGGGAGCTACTGGCCCTGGCCTGGGAAACAGTGACCATCCTGTGGAGGATTGATGAGACAGGGGTCCTGAGGAGGCGCAGAGCGAGGGGGAGCCAGAGCCTGGACCAGCATGGGCAACATTAGTCCTTGTCCCTGCCCTCCCATCTCACCCTGGACCCACCCTCCCACCCCTCCTATCCCATCCCATTTGTCCACCCCTTCCCTGACCACCCCAACCTTTTTGTGCCCCATCCCAAGTATATAGTTGTTGTTATTGTAAGTAGTCGGTTTATTTAGATTTCTAATATATTTAACTTTTCTATGAATACTGTGGTAGTCTCTGATTTTCAGTGGGCTATAGGCGCTCAGCTGCAGTGATGTGCATGGCATCAGGGGTGGTGCAGTCATGGGTATGTGTGTGTGTCCGTGTGGAGGTGTCTATGGTGTGGGAGTAGATATCAGTCAGTGTCTGTGGTGTGTGTGTTGTTCCCCGTGCACTGGATGGCTGTGTGCAGTGGTCAATGGTGCATGCTCTGTGTCCATGGTGCACTCATCGGCCTGTCCATGGCCTGTGCAGCCGACACCCATGCCTGTCTGTGACCTGCATGATCTGCTGGCATGTCAGAGGTGGCACTCCCTGCAGGGTGGACACTGTACCCATCGCTTTGCTGGGTTGCTCATGTAACTGGTGTGGTGCATGCCTGGCTCAGGTGGCACTGTGGCCAACACGGTCATTGTCCCACCTCCATGCTGTGGCTTGTGTGTGTTGCAGAGGATGTGCCCCACTGTCTGTGGCTTGTGCTCCGGGTGACTTATGGTGGGGTATTGGTCCATGGTGCCGGCACAGGGTGGTTGGCACTCCAGTGCCATGGTGGACTGCAGGTTGTGTGTACACGGCTTACATGGGCCCATGATGGGGGCTTGGTTGCCCCACCACTGCGTCCCTGTGTTGTTGTGCCCTTGGGTATGGGTGGATGTCTGTCCAGATCCTGTGTGGCATCTGGTGTGGTGCATGCTTTCATGCACCACTGTGGGTGTCTGTGCTGGCTGTTGTGGCCAGTGGTGGGCCGGGGTGTGTTACTGGAATACTGTGCGGAGCGCTGTACCACTGGGGGAGGTGTCACTTACACGACCATCCAATATGGGGTCACTCTTGTGCCAACGCATGGTCTGTCTCTCAGCAGTACATCGGGGGACTGTGCATGGTGGCACTTTGTCTGCCGTTGTTGCATTGCCGTGTGCTGCAACCTGCTGATGGGTGCTCATAGTGGGGCTGGCTTGCATAGTTCTGTGGTGCACAGGGTTGCATTGCCACTGTGGGGGTGGTGGCATGCATGGGGATTCCTGCAGTGCTGGTCACTGCTCATGGGGAGTTGTCTGGGGGTCACGGTGCAGGGTGTGCTGTGCACTGGGGGGGATGGTGTGGCACAGGGTGGTCCGCCCTCCATGTGTGCCAGTCACAGCTTGCCGGTAGGTGTGATGGTGCACCACGGCCAGGCTGTGGGTTGGTTGCTTGACTCCATGGACCAGTGATTATTCCAGCCTTCCCCTGGTTGTGATGTGCTTGGGTGTGGGGGGACAATGTCTGTTCTGCTGTGTGTTCCTGTGCCCATCTGTGGCATAGGTGGTGGGCCCCTACCTCCCTGGTTGTACAGTTACATTGCTCTGCAGCTGTGGGGCTCCATGCTTGTGCTATGGTGCCTCTGACTGCTCAGCTGGGCATCCCTTGTTGTGCCATAGCACATCATATCTGCTCAGCTTCCCCTCCCTTGTTGCACTATGGTGCAGGTTGTGCGATATTCAGACATTGGCTGTGGGCACAATTTGGCTTGCTCCTGTTTTGAATATCGCGTCTGTTGTGCATGGGCTCAATGGACTTGTGCTTGCTCCTGCTATTGTGCACATTTTGGGTGCAGTTTGAATATCCAGCCCTATCTGTCTTTCTCTGACTAATGAGGTCATAGATTATTGCCCCAGTTCAAGTTTAAGAATACAAAATGGTGTCCCAGGGGGTGTTATGAGAATGCACCTGTACAACTTATTGAGAATGGTTTCTAAAGTAGTCAAATTATTTGAGCCCCACATCTCAGAGGCATACAGTACGTTTGCTTTTATTTTTGCATTAATGACTTTCAAAATGCCCTTGACAGTAGTTTTACCCATTTTGCATTAAAGATTTTAAGAGCGTTAGAGGCAGTAGTCATTGTAGTTTGAATCAATCTAACGTGTTAACTCCATGATAAATTTGCACAAATCTAACATCCAAATAATCATAATGATCAACAATTTATATTTTATCCTGATCTAGCCAAAACGTTGGTATGGTTTTGGACTTATTTCCTAAAATGGTCATTTTAGTTTTGTTTAGATTAATTTTTTATATTTTTGTCTTTACACAACATCAAGAAGTGTTTCGATTTCCTTTTGAGCCCTAATGCTGAGGTGGAAAATAATACAATATTGTCTGCATAAGCAAGACTATCAATTCTTTGTTTGATCATTTCTGGGGTGTAAAAATCAGGGCTAACAATACTTTTCAGAATACTATTGATGTAAATATTGAATAAAGTCGGGGCTAATAAACATCCTTGCCTAACTCCTTAATTAGTTTGGAAGGATGAAGCAATATGTCCGTACTGATCATATTGAATTCTGGCCCATGTTTTATCATGTAATCTGATCAAAATATCTAAAAGAGTGCTGTGGAGACTGAGATTTTTTCATATTTGCCAAAGGATTTTCTTGCTTATACTACTTGAAAGCTTCTGAGAAATCAATAAAACAGCAGTATAATTTACCATTCCTTATTTTCGTATAGTTCCATATTAAATAATGCAAAACATAGCAATGTTTTACAGTGAATCTACACTTCCTGAAGCGATTTTGAGATTCATTTATGATAGAATGTTCCTCTAACTAATCCGTGAGTCTACCAAAATTATTTTAGAGAAAATGTTTTGGGTTACATCAATAAGGTTAATCGGCCTGTATATTTTTGGATCTTTTGGGTTCTCTTTTTTATAGATAGGGAATATGACATTACCCTGTCAACTGGAGGGGAACTCCTGAATCTGAATGAAAATGTTAAAGATTCTATACAAAAGTGGAGTCCACCATTCAGGAAAAGATTTTAAAACATCCTCAATAATTTTATCCAGCCCAGGGGCATTTTTGTAAGCCAGAGAGTTCAGGACTAAGAAAATTTCCTTTTCTGTGATGAGTATAGGAACAGGAAAGTCCAAAGGCCCAGTCCTTCTGAAATGTATTTCAAGAGTTTCTCTTCCTCAGAATAATATAATCCCAAGAAGTAAGATACCCATATTTTTGGGGTGATAAATGTTTCTACCCTGGTTTGATATCAATTATAACTGTGGGCAGTGATATTCCAAAATAGTTTTCCATCTCTGCTCAATACTGACTTCCTCAATTTTCCCCATAACATTCCTGTATGTTTCTGGTCTTTTTTCTCTAGTGTCTTTTTAATATTTTCTCCTTCCTTTTTTAGAGTTATGTGATACATTTTGTTTTGTAACCTTCCCTTTTTATGGAGTTTGTGCTTTATTTAAGTTTCATTTAGTCCTCCTACAATTATTATTAAACCATGTTTTCCTTTGAGCATTAGAATGTAATGTTATTAGTTGGCTAGTAAAGCAATGGGGTCTCAATAGAATGCATATATTCTGCCATTTTTCCATCAGCTCATGCAAATTAAACTCCTCTAAAATTTGTGAATAAAGTTTATATATTTCCCTAATATTTAATATCTTCTGAAAGTGAGTGAAATACGTTGGTCCCCATTTAATTCTTTTTTCATTTACTATATCAATACCTTTTTCAATGTGTGTATTCAAATTTGTCAAATGTGGAGTGCTAAATTGTAAGTATAAAGTTACTGGAAGATGGGCCAACTCAGAACATTCAATTATATGCAGATCAGAGACCAATCTTATGGCTTCCAGACTAGCCCAAACCAAGTCTATGGTAGAGAAACCAGTGGGTCTGGTATATGTTAATTTACCAGGTATATCACCGTGATGCCTCCCATTCAAAACATAAAAATTCCTAAGAGGTATTTGAATAGTTCTCTCCCTCTGATATTACATTTCTGATCATTAACTTCTCTTTTAGAATTCACTTGAGGATTAATAAGAGAGAGATAAGATATAAAACTGGGTTGTTTTCTTTTTTCTGAAAGTGAGATAGGGAGTCGTGCATTGAAATCTTCCAACACAATAATGGGAGTATTTCCTTCTATATCTCCCATTTGATCTATAAATAGATTTCAGATGATTAGTTAATGGATCCAGAAGATGATGAGCTTTTAATTTGTGTGGGAGGTATACATTTAAGATGATAAATCTCTGCATAGCATTTTCATTTGTCATTGTTATCATTATAACACTATTTGTTTTTAACTCTTGTTTTGAGATCCAAAAATTTAAAAAGGTTTTAATATATATCAGTAGACCACCCTGGTACCTCCCATATCTTTTATCCCCTAAGAGCAGGACATACAAAACTTGTATATCCGGGGATTCCAGGAGTCATAATGTCTGCACACCCTGTTTCTTGCAGAAAATTATGTCTTATTTTCCAAGAAAGTCCATCATCTCCTGATCTGTTAGTTTGAGGTGAAGTCCTTCAATGTTTCAGGAAACAACCTTAAGCAAGTTATTAGAATTCTCTGAACTGCATTTTCTACTTTTACATGACTCCCTGTAGTCTGGATAAGTCAGTCAGTTTCTGAACATTTTAAAGTTGCATATCTGTTAGATTTAATTAAGTCCCCTAAGTTAATTAGTGGGTCCTTATCAGTATAGTTTGAAACTTGATCCACATTTTTTGTTCCGTCTTTACTTATATATTTCTCTGCTAGAACTTGAGGGTGCACAATATGTATGCCCAATAAATCTAGTTTATGCGCAGATTGAAGCAAAGTACTTGCAAAAGCAGGGTTTTTGAATGTAATATTTATTTGTGAAGAGAAAGTCAATTCCCTATGAAGCTTAATGGATTTTATGGAATTTCTGGTAATTTTGAGTCCCAAGAAGCATGATAGAAAGGGAAGAAGCTCATCTCTTATATTACTTATGGTATCCTGTTTGCAATATCCCATCCAAAAATTGAAACAGTTCTACACTCACAAACTTTTTGCTGATTTTGCTCATGTATTTTAATAATTTCCAGCAGTTTCTCAATTTCTTTTCTTTGGCTTTCATTCAGCTTACTTTTAATTTGTTTTTCTGGGTGGGTATGCTTAGGCAATATACTTTCTTTTCCTTTCACAGTAATTCTAGCAGCTGGGACTAAAATAAGGGGTTTAATTTCTATGCCTCTTATTTTTAGTAAAGGTTCTTTAGCCAGAATATTTTTGGTTGTTTCTTCTAACTGACAATAAAGAAGTACAGTATCAGAAAAGTGTATATTTGGTGGTCTCATAACAAAGATCTCATCCTTAAAAGAAATTAATTGAAGAAGATATATTGCCCATTCAGCCAAATTCTCTTGTGTCTCATTTCCAATCTTTTCACCCCTTGGATTTCAATCAGATACTGTTTCCTTGGGTCCTGGACCTATGTACTTATCAAAGGAAACTAGGACACAAGACTGGTGTCTTGCCATTTCCCTTAGACCCTCTTTTTTAGGACTTGAATTCCCTTGTAAGTAACTATTGGCTTTCACATTATGGTCTCAGTCTCCCTCCCTTCACAGTTTGCCACCTCGGTGGCTATCACAAGGTTTTTTTTTGTTTTTTTTCAAACTCAGGGATTAACTCAGGCTCCTTCATAGCATCAAAGCCCTCTTATGATCTTAACTCTTTGGACTTTATTTCTCTGTTGTCTTTCATTTAATTTTTTCCTTCCATAGCCCCTTTGAGAGTCCCTTTGAGGAAATACTTTGTGGGGATTACTTCTGAATGTGTTTTATCTTCATCATTAGTTTGTTTATTCATCTGTTGGTTTTGATTTGTTTTCAGGGTTTTGCTTTTATTATTAAAATTATCAGTGTATTTCCTTCTGCATAAACCTCTTACTGCAGAGGTTTTGACATAACATTCACAAATTTTGTTTTTATCAAAGGGTGAAGGTAAATTAACTTGAATTTCTTTGTTTGCACAAGTTAATGGAGAGGATGGAATAACTGCCTGAATTGGACTTGATTGTTCTTGGTCCAGAGTAATTTCTGTCATACTCTCATTTAATTTATTCAGCAGAATGCAATTATAGAAAACATCAGTTCTCAAATTGCAGATTTCATCTTTAGTACCGCAATATTTTCCAAAATTACTATATCTGTATAATATCTATTATGGATTATTTCAAGCATTTTCTTGAAAACAGAAGAACTGGCATGAATGTCACCCTCATTTGTAAAGTATTTTTTTTTTTGTATTCAATTTTAGGGTCAGATTGATCAGTATCTGGAACAACAGGGGTTCCTATTTCCTTCTGAATTTTAGGAAGTATCCCTACTGTTGCTTCTCTATGTATAGTTTCAATTTTTTCGGGCCCTCTATAGCAATACTTATTTCCTGTATTATGCCCTCCAATTCAGTTCTCCCTTCATTTTTATGTTTATTTAATCTAGGAGAATAGAGTGATTCCATATATTTTCCATTCTGTACTTTATTATGGGACTTAGGAAGGTTAATAGCCCCAGGAGTATTTACTTGATCCATAAAGGAATGATCAAAGTAAGGGTTAGGAGAGACGACTGCTTCAGAGTAGTCAGTGTCTAGACAGCTGCTGTCTTCATGATCTGTGGTTTCCCAACCATATGCCTCAAAAGAAATCCCATCTGAGACATCATGAGCCTCCTAAGATATCCTATTATTTTTCCTGGTAGAGGTTAAATCCACCACACTCCCACCTTTATCTATTTTTCTAGATCAGGGCCTATAATGGGAGTAGAAAGATGGAGGAGTTCTTTGCTTATACCTCTCCAGATTTCTGTGATTTTAAGTTGTTTATTGTCTTTATGTGAGTCTAAGTATTGGTTCCTATTAAGTGGAGGCTCCACCAATTTTTTTTTTATTTTTTTTTACATTTTAATTTTTTGCCTTTCGGGGGGGTAGTTTGAAAATTTTGCATGTCCTACATTCTTGAATTAGGGCAAGTTCCTCATATGATTTACTTCTGACAGAAGAATTGCCTTTGCCACTTCTTGTCAGCACCATTTCAGAGAAAATCTTGGTTAAAACTTAAAGCCTCAGTCTAACAGTCTAAGAATTAAAAATATCAAGGTGAAAAATGACCCAAATGGACAGAACCCAGTATAGTATATGGGCAAAATTTAAAATTATTGATAGAAGGCCTACATGTGTCTATGGTACTAAAATAGGACCAGTATTTAAACAGCAATATCAATATCAATATATGAGACACAGTAGCTTAAGTACCTGAATAAATTCAGGGCTGTACTGTACAGGACTTAATAGACTGATAAATGTAAATAGAAATGTAATTTAGTTAACAATCTGAAGGTCAAGTGAGGACCTCCCATACAAATAGATGAACAGTAATATATTAAGCACCAGTTATCTATGCAACAAATTACATCAAAATTCTGTTAGAGTCTCTCTGAAACTTTATAATTTAAAATAAGTCCAGATAAAAAGTCCAAACCAATGTGGCTCGGGGAAGAAGCTTGTTTTTGTTACCACCAAAATAACTACATTCACAGGCTCTGCCTTATCATAGTAAAGTGGATCTGCAGTAAAAGAACCAGAAATTGTCTTCAAATCCAACCACCAATGATTTTGCCATTCTGTGAGTCTCTGCAGTAAAAAATGCTTGGAATCCAAAATGTTATTGAGAGCCAGGGAATCTCTGGATTGGACCACCAAAGCAGTCACTATAAATAAAAATAAATAAATAATGCCAGTAAGAACATCTGGCAATGAGAGGCCTTCCTGAGCTCTAAGACCTTTTTCCCATTAAAATAAAATATTGAGTGAGCTATAAGCTCACAAATCCAACAGTAGTATAATAAATCTTGTATATCTCCCCAAAAATATGTATTTATATTAAATTTTAATGCTCATTCGTGCTATGCTTAAGATGCGCAAAGGGAAATGTATAGCCTCCCCGTAGTTCTGACACAGGGCTAAGTTGATGCCGACAGATCAAGTTGTAACCGTATTCATTTTATTTAATCCAGCCGACCAAAAATAGTTTAACTAGTAGAGCTTTTTGGTCATTTTTAGCTGCAAGAAACTTTAGCTATGGGCTGTATGTTATGCCCTCAAACGCTGAGACACTCCGGTAACAAAAGAACTCTGGAGTACTCTGCTTTGCCAGCCTGTGAAGCAGTGCCAGAGTGAGGCAAGCAGAAGTAAAAGGCAAAAGAGAATGTCACACATGCACAACTAAATCCTTGGCAATAGGCTACAGCAGATAAAGCATGCCTCATACAGGTAAATTAATTAATTCGTTTTACGGTTGCCAGCAGCAGCAATTTCCAAATTATAGAATAAAAGCTATATAGCTGGTATAGCTGTATAGCCAATACTGTATAGCCAGTTTAAAGATCCAATTTGATTAACCGCTGCTTGAGGGTGATCAAGTAATCAAATAATCAAGATAAATAAGTGACCCTAAAAGATATTATGTTTCAGTTTTTGGAATAATTAGTGGGGCAGGGGCTGTCCCTAAATGCCCAAGCTCTATTAATGATACCCAATTGGCCCAGTGTTAGAATTTTTTATTAATTAATGGCTGTTTGCTATGGCTTTGATACAAAAACATTCCAGGTTATTATCTTGATTAATATATTTTGACATGGATATGTTAAAACATTTTAAGTATCTACTGTAGTAGAATAAAATGAAAAATAAAAAAAATAAAATATAAAGAGTTTCCTCCAAAAATGTCTTCCTGTCAAAACACAGATACAGTCCTGTAAATATGAAAAGTGTACAAAAAGCCAAAGGACAAACAAGATCTGTAGGGAAAAACTAGGGTCCTGCTCAGTTTCTGATCTCAAACTCCCTCGTGGACCCACAATCCCATCAGCAAATATGAAACACACAGTCAAACAGGTCCTGGAGTGACCAGCCCTCCTCATGATTGCCTTGAGTTCCCCTCCTCAGGTGCAGGCTCTCCACCATAAACTCCTAGCACTCAGAGGGTGTTCAAAACCTCAGGAGAGCTGTGTAATCTCTGCAGCACAGGAACATCTGGAAAGAACACTGAACAGTAGGTTGCTACTGCCAGCCCTCTCTATTCTATTAATGTCTTGTGGCTTCCACACCAAAAATGAGTTTTAATAAAGCCCCCGGGCCAGATGGGTTGCCTAGTAATTTTTACAAAGCCTGTCATTCAGTAATAATTCCTGTCTTAAAGGAGGTGTTTATGTACTGGTATGACAACAAGGTCTCAGATCCTAGCTTTCAAGAAGCCATGATTTCTCTAATTTTAAAACAAGGGAAAGATCCTCTTAATATCGATAGTTACCGCCCCATCTCCCTATTAAATACAGATGTTAAAATTCTGGCCAAAATTCTCACAAATAGACTTTCGAAAGTTATAGGTAGCCTGGTAGGCCGTGAACAAGTGGGCTTTATGATGGGGAGGTCATCCCAAGATCACATGAGGAAATTGCTACATCTCATGGCAACTGCTGTGGACTCTGATACGCCAACGGTGCTGGTTTCGCTAGACGCCAGAAGGCATTTGACAGGGTTTCCTGGGATTTCCTATTTGCTACACTAGCTTCATTTGGACTTCCTAAAGAATTTCGGAGATGGGTGCAAATTCTATATCTGTTTCCCTCAGCTAGGGTCAAGTGCAATGGGGTATTGTCCCCATCATTTAAATTAGCCCGGGGCACAAGACAAGGATGCCCCTTGTCTCCTTTACTTTTCAATTTATATGTAGAGCCACTGGTACACAGATTGGCAGGGAATGCTGCCATAAAGGGAATTCAAATATGGAATGCTAGGTATGCCTGTTCAGTATATGCAGATGATATTCTATTGCACATTGAGGAACCAGGCGTTTCAATTCCAGCCACCCTAACGGAGGTCAAAGTTTTTTCCAAAATATCCTATTATAAATTAAATCAGACCAAAACAAAGATCCTTCCTTTAAATAGCAGAGTTAATAAGGCAGAGCTTCTCCCCTTTGGTTTTTCCTGGGAAACAAAGTCAATCACGTACCTGGGTATTAATGTTTATAAAGATTTGAACTCCACAATAAAAGATAATCTTGGCAATTTGGTTAAGGTAATAACAGGATATGGAGAGATGGCTGTTATTCTTCTCTCTTTGGGGTAGGCTACATAATCAAAATGAACGACATTAATGATATTGTACCCCTTGGTATGCTGGGGTTTACCTGCCAAAGGATGGTTTTCTAATTGCAAAGTGCGGTTAATCTTTTCATATGGAACAAGAAAAGAGTCCGCAGATCTTATCTCAAATTGACAGCACCAAAGTTAAGAGGAGGCTTGGCGGCCCCTTCCTTCTTTCTCTATTATGTTGCCCAGCATATAAACAAATTGGCCCACTGGAATAGGGAGATTGGACACCCGGAATATCTACCGTTGTGGTTAGATATAGAGCAGCACTTGGTAACACGGGTCAAATGCTCGCTGAGGGCTCTTCTATATGTTTCCCCTTTGGCTATCCCTAAGCCCCTTAGAAACAATCCTATAGGATGGTCGCTAAAAGCTTCCCATCAGATACAAAAATATCTTGCAGTAAGGTAGTACCACTCGACTGACCAGCCCAATGTAGGTAATCCACACTTTAAGGTCGGGGGGGTCCCGTTGTCCCCTGCTTTTTGGCCTCAATTAAATCATGCCAGGGTTTCAGGCTGTTGGTCGAATGGGAAACCGCTCCCCTTTGTTCATTTACAAAAGTCCTTAGGTTCCTCGTGTGAGGAAATATTTAAATATTTGCAAGTTAGTAGAGCCCTAATCTCCTTTTTCTCCCGGGCCTCGCCAATAGATCCTAGTGAAAGGGACCTGTCCACACTCCTTCAAAAGCCTCCCAATCACGCCTCAGTTTCAAACCTGTATAAACTCTTCAGGAGTGGACTTTAGACTACCATCAGGAACTTGTTATTACTGGACAAGGGAGCTAGGAATTCCGGAGGACCCTAGTCTCTGGCAGAAACTCTGGCTGTCAATGTATAGATATATAAAGCAAGACAGACTGAGATTGGTGCATTTTAATATTATGCATAATATCTATATAACTCCTGTTCAGCTTTGTAAATATGGGGCAGCAACAACGCCACTCTGTGTAAAATGCAAGAGGGACAACGGTACCCTGTTTCACATGATCTGGCTATGCCCTTATGTGCAGGCCTTTTGGCAGTCTATTAATAACATTCTTGACCCTATCCTTGGTCTTGAAACCCTGTTTACCCCTGAAGTCTGTCTAATCAATCTTTTTCCAACGGGTACCACCAAAGCTAGAAGGGCCCACATGTCGCTCATCTCTGCAGTAGCCAAATTAACAATCTTGAGACACTGGGCTGGTGATAAGCCTCCCACTCTGATGGAGTGGTACAAGGAAAGCATACTGGCTTTACAGTTGGAGAGGCACATAGCCTACATGTATGGTAGATCTAAGATATATGCATCTCTATGGGTTCTCTCGAGGCGCTCCTGACGGCCTGGAAGCCTTGATGGCTGAACTTACTACAAGAGTTGGAAGCCAAGAGCTGGCTGCGTGTGTAGTCATGGGGGGGGGGAGGGATTGACCTGGCTGTTTGACCTTTGTAGTTCATCGTTCTGATATCTGACATTTGTACGATTGCTGGGTACTGTATTGACTATTGTTAAACTAATAAAACTGGTTTAATAACAAAAAAAAAAAATGAGTTTTAATGTCCAGGCAACGGTGGCATACCTGTTATAAAATCAGTCAATCAATCAAAAATGTTTTTGTATAAGGTGCCCTTCCCATGCTCAGGACGCCTTTACAGTACAAGATAAAAACACACAGTATTACAATTTAAAACAGATAAGAACATATCAGTGTGCACATTAATAAGTTGATGAGAAAGCCTGATTAAATAAATGGGTCTTCAACAATTTTTTGAAACCCTCTATGGTCTGGCACTCGTGTATCTGGTGAGGTAGAGAATTCCACAAGGTAGGTGCCAGAAAGGCAAATGATCTTCCTTCTGATGTTTTTAGGGATACTCTGGGACTCTCTAGCAATCCCTCACCAGAGGATTGAAGTGAATGGGTGGGGCAGTAGGGACGCAGGAGTTCTTTCAAGTAGTGGGGTCCCTGCTCATGTAGGGCCTTATAGGTCAGCAACGTGACCTTGAAGGTAATCCGCAGCTGTATTGGCAGCCAGTGCAGTTCTCGCAGCACAGGAGTTATTTGACTGGATCTAGATGTTCCAGTCAACAGCCTGGCCGTCGTGTTCTGCACTAGCTGCAAGTGACGGATATCTACCCTCAGGAGCCCTAAGTACAGAGCGTTGCAGTAATCAAAACGACTGATGACAAAGATGGACCAAGGTAGGAAGATCTTCGGGTGGGTCTAGGTGCTTCACCCGGGCTATGTTCTGTGGTGGAATTTTTATATATCCTAAAGTATAATAACTTTATGTCCTAAAGCTTATTGTACCAGAGCTTATAACTGTTATATGCGATTATAGCCATATAGATATGTTGCTTCTCATATGCTCTAAAACTATCTGCTTTGTAAAACAGCCATAATAAATGTACAGTTCTGTGCTGACTAGAACAAAGGAGGTTGTTTGACAGAGAAGGAAACCTTGAAAATTAAATGAAGCTAAATACAGCTGGTTGTAACTAAGATAAAGGGGAGACACATAGTAAGTATGGAAAAACAACTCCTTATAATGGAAAGTGCTGAATCTGAGGTTTTGCTAGAGATAAGGAGAAGCTGTTGTAGCATGAGATCACTGTTAGACTGTAAACTGAAAAGATATATAAGCTTCTGTGAACAATGATCGAGGAGCTCTCTCCTTTAGCTGAGGCTCCCACATATATGTGTGCAGACAATAAACTGAGCTTTATTGGAATAACCATTGGGTGTGGTTATTGAGTACATAGAAATTAAGGTAAAGTATAGACAGTAAAGAGAATCTGCGACCACAGTTCCTTAGATGGTAGTAGGAGGATTTGACTACAGCCAAAACCTGCGCCCTCAGGGTCAGGCCTTCATCAAATACTATGCCCAGGTTTCGCACTTGGCCCGAGGCAATAAGCGGGATCCCCCAAGATTTAATCCTAAGGGTTTTCCCGCCCATGTCCCTGTTGTCCTATAACCAGGGTTCACCACCAATACCTCTGTATTTCCTGAGTTCAGCTGAAGCCAGCTGGCACTCATCCAGTTCTGAATCTCCAGCAGGCAGTTATTAAACACTGCAGCAGAATCTTTGGGCACAAACAACATGTACAGTTGAGAATCATTGGAATAGCAATGAAAACTCAACCCATACCATCTTATAATGTCCCCTAATGGAAGCATGTACACCACGAATAACATGGAGAACAGCAACGAGCCATGTGGAACCCCATAGAGTAGCCCATGAGGGGCCCAGGAATAAATCCCCGACAGCACTCTCTGGGATCTACCCTCGAGGAAAGATCGAAACCAATTGAGGCCTGCCACTGTCTGTTCACAGAAGAACCACAGGTGCTCTAGCAGCACCCCATGATCCACGGTGTCAAATGCTGCTGCTGAGAGATCAAAAAGAACCAAGATGGAACGAGCTCTCTGATCTCTCGGCATCAGAAGGTCATTAAGTACCCAAACAAGGGCTGTTTCGGTGCTATGCCTTTTTCTGAAGCCAGACTGGAGAGGGTCGTAGATATTGTGGTTAGTTAAATGGTCTTCCAACTGCAGAGCAATCATCTTCTCAATAACTTTCCCTACAAAGGGTATGTTCGAGATCGGTTTGTAGTTAGCTGGGCAGTCAGGATCAAGGGAGGTATCTTTAAAAGGAGGTGTACTACTGCCTCCTTCAAGGGATCTGGGAAGATCCCTCTCTCCAATAACCCCCACTATCCCAGCAAGAACCGGGGTCGATGACTTCTACACACCCCACAAGTAGGTGTGTAGGGCCCGGATCCAAACTACAGTAGGTTGGCCACAGAGTCTGGATGATCTTCACTATATCTACGATTACTGGCTGACTAAAGGTGAACGAGGTCTGACGGGCATTAGTAGCACCCGATTGATCAATGCAAGGCTCAATGGGAAGGCACTGGCTGATCTCATCCCTGATGGTGGACACCTTATCCGCAAAGAACTGCACAAACTCCTCAAACTGCAATTGAGACAACGCTCGATCAGAGTGAAGATAGGCTGGATTGCATAGTCTAGTCACAGTCCAGAAGAGCTAGGCTGGCCTGTTCTTTGCAGTAGAAATTTTCCTGGACAGGAACTCTACCTTCTTATAAGAAAATGCTGATTGATAGATCTGATAATGATCCATCAATCTAAGTCTGTACACCTCCAGGTGAGTTTTCCACCAGTGTCTTTCCAACCTTCTCCCCTCTCTTCAACTCATGGATTTCCCTGTTAAGCCAGAAAGCACCTGGGTGAGACGTAAGAGAGTGAACACAAGCAGGAGCAATGATATCCAGGGTCTTCGTAACAGCCTTATTATAGGCTGCTACTAGAGGCTCCAGATCAGTGCTATCCCCCGGAAAACCTGAGAGGTCCAGCACCATCATTAGGCCTTCTGAGGTAACTCCTCTCAAAGGATGATACTGTACCAGCTCCTTTTGGGAAGGCCTATTTCGGGGGCGGCAAAATGGAATCTCAGGATGTGATGGTCAGATCAGCTGACTGGCTCCACCCTCACATCAGAGATCTCCATCCCCCAGGTGGAACACCAAGTCCAGTGAGTGCTCTTTGTCATGGGTAGCAGTGGTAATAACCCGTGTTGGGACCACTGAATCCATCAATTGGAGGAGGTTTTGTCCAAATGGTGAGAGTTCATCATTGACCCAAGCTTTGAAATCCTCCAGAACCAACCATTTTGGGGATTCCAATATCACTTCGGTGATGAAGTCCGCAACCTCCTTCAAGAACTCCCTCCCATCACCTGGTGGACGGTAGATGAGAAGGGTCCTGTAGCCTACACTTGCACCCACTATACACTCAAAGGAGTTGGTCGCTCCTACTGGCACCTCCCTGAGACCCATTTCCTGTCTAAAGCAGATAGCAACCCCCTGCCCTGATGGTCCTGTCTCGGACTGTGAATCACAGAGAAACCATCTGGAACAGCAGCCTCCAAAATGGGGCCAGCACTATCGTCTAGCCAGGTCTCAGTGATACATGCCAGATCAGCAGATACCAGAAGATCTGCAACTACTGCAGTCTTATTTTTTATTGACCTGGCGTTGCTTAACACTGCCCAAAAGGGACTGGGGTCCAGGGGTGGCCCCACTTCCTGCCTGACAAAATCAGAACCCTTGGGTATGGGCACAAGGCAAGGATAACCTTGTTCCTGTGTCCATTTTGCCCATTTCGCCTCCTAGTTCTGATTGTCCCAATCTATCCACTCCTTTCCCATCCCCCTCAAGAGTTCCAGGACCTCCAGCTCCTTCCTCTACCACGTCTCCTCAAGATGCCGAAGGCACGACATCTGGAGTAAACTTCAAATGGGAGTGGTGGATGATCAGATGGGTGGAGGTCCCTTAATCTCAAGGGGAAGTACTGCCTGCCCATATTCCTACCTCCCCAGCACATAACACCAATACTTTCATACACACCAGTATTAACTTAGTCACACTCCTACTCACTCACCCCCCCACCTAATCTAATTATCTAAAAACCCTTGCAAATAAATACTCCCCTATTTTAAATCAAAAATAAACCCTTGTTTCAATCACTTTCTAGCCTCTCACAGTGCTCTCACCACTGTGGAATAAATTTTAGAACCCCCCCAGCCCCTTCCCATGAGGCTAACCTTTAAAGTCACTAGAAGTCCTTGAAACACTATAATCAACTTGTCAGAGGCCTTTACAAGTATGTTTCATCTGCTCTGTGTACTCAGCAAGCAGTGAAAATCCAAATTTCGATTCCTGAGCCAAAAACTTTAATTAAATAAAACAAATAAACTGTATTTAAAAAGGTTTGAACCCTCAGGCACTCTCACTACCTGGGGGATCTGAGGTAAGCAAGATAAAAACACGGGCACTCTCACTGCCCACCACAGTGCTTGTTTGAATGGCAAAGAAATTTAAGAGACCTGACCATTTTTCCTGTAAACTTCCTAGTTGACAAGTCCTCCTGATGATAATACAATTTGCCAGGTGATAACAACAGCCTGGAGTCCCTACTTATGCGGGTCACCACCCGAAATATCTGCACCCCACGACCATGACTCCCCGCCAGCACCAGCCCACTAGCCAATACCTGTGGGGAGCTAGGAGACCACAGATCTCCAGGCAGGCTCCCTGGCCAGTCCAAATCTAGTTCTCTCATGTAGGGGCAGATTTGTGCGGCTAAACCACAGCACAGGGTCCTCCCACTGTCCCGGCAGAGCTCAGTTCAAATTTCGACCACCAAATGATGGTCAAAATCCAAGTCAAAGTCCAGGTTGTTCAGCAATACATCAGGGACACAACACCACTTCTGAAATAAATGAAAAGTCCTTACTCCCAGAAGGGCCGCTGTAATCCTCTTCAAGCAGATCTCTTTCAAAAACTCATACAGAAACCAAATGGTCCTCTGACGTAATCCTTTCAGAATTCATACTCGAGTCTCTCTTATCCAAAACTCACTTTCTTTATCACAGTCTCTTCTCTTTCAGTTTTCAGTTCTTATAATTTTCTCTTAATTGGAAGTTGCAAAACTAGTGGAGGGGCAACAGTAAATTATACACAATAAAGAAGTTCTTCCTTTGGTCAGAGTGATAACGGGTGCAATCACATGACTCCAATATACACTACAAAAACAACCAAGCATCTCCTGATAACGTTCAAAAAGCTCAACTTTACCGAACACTAGTTCTGCATCAGCAATAAGTCAAGAGCTTAAAAATATACAGGAAAACATGGGGAAGAAAACAGATGAATACAAATAAATACAGCTCAGTAGCTTGCTCTCAGCACGCCCAGCACGGTGGCCATCATGCTCCTGGACTGCTTCCTCCTTCTTCTCACTCCACTGCTTTGTTCATCCAGGCAAGCGTTTCAGTGTTCCTGCTCGTCTGCTCCTCCATAGCTAGACCAGTGTGCAGCTGTGCAGTTCGCCCTCCCAGGATGAATCTCGTCAAATATACATATAAAACATAACCTGTATTGTGCCTAAATCTTACATTTTTTCAATGTTTTTTGAGTAGTGTCGATGGCTTTTTATGTTTGCTGGCATGCATGTGCAAGAAACATAGTGCCATCATCTGAGTTTTCGGAGGTGTCACCCCCTCTTCCAATTCAGTTAGTGTGTTGGCAGGCGTGGCTGCAGTTCTCCAATGCCTGCTGGAGCTGTCTATGACAGCTCCAAAATGCAGTGGAGTACAGTTGAAAGGGGGAGCTACGCTTCAGTGAGCAGCGATAAGATATCGCTGCCCGTGCGTGCTCCCCCACACACACACACACACACACACACACAGACGATACTGTGTGCTGCCCCACACACACACACTGTCAGCCAGGGTGCCCAACTTCTTCTGCCAGTTACCCCCCAAAGCCTTCCACATGCCACGCTGCGCCCACCCCAGTGGCAACTCATCAGAGCAGGCCAACGGGGTGTCCAACTCGCTGGCTCCACTGTCCCCCCAGAGTACAGGGTGCCATGCTGGGAGCCCACCCCAGCGTGGCAAATGTCCCATTATTTAAAAAAAAAAACCTGGAAATAAAAACTGTCCTCGGCCTCCTGCTCCCCCCACAACCCGCACCCACTCACTGCGCACCCTGCCTCCCACACTCCACCCATCCCATACTTACCTCCGGACCTCGGCAAGAATGATCTTCAGTGGACCGGAACACGCTCACTCTTCAAAGCCGACCGCAAACTGAGGAAATGCCGTAAGCTGTATAATGGATAGATAGGGTTTTTCAACTTTGCTGCAGATTCAGGCATTTTTGGATTTTGTACCAAATTTTCAACATGGGGTTTTTGGGACCCTTCTCATGAATGATGTCACTGTCATGGCGTTATTCAGGCTCAAGGGTGATTTCGCCAGTCACTGTGCAAAATCACCTTTCTGGACTGATTAACGAAATGACACTGCCAGTGTTCATAAGGTGGGCTCTCAAAAGCCTATTTTGAAAATTTGTGATAAAATTCAAAAATGACTGTTTTACGAGAGCTGCGGTAAGCTGCGAGTTCCTACGCGTTCATAAGTTCGGGAATTTTCATTATTTTCACTCCAGATTTTCAATATTGCCATTTTACCATGCCTCCTTATGAGCAGTATAGCTGTCATTTTTCACATCTTGCCCAAAATGTGTTTCCGCCCATGTAGCGCACAATGGCGCAGTCGGTGTGCGAAATCAATGTACGGGACAAATTAAGAAAATCACAGTGACACTGTTCATGAGCAGAGGTCTTAAAATGGCTATGTTGAAATTTTGGTGAAAAAATTCCTAAAAATGACTGTTTTACGAGCGTGCGTTGTGCAGTTCCTACGCACGCTCGTAAGTTTGCGAATTTTCAATATTTTCACTCCAGATTTTCAACATTGCCATTTTATTACACTTCCTTATGAACAGTACAGCTGCCATTTTTCACATGTCGTCCAAAATGTGTTTCGCACATGTAGCGCACAATGGTGCAGTCGGTGTGCGAAAGCAATGTTTGGGACAGATTAAGAAACTCACAGTTACACTGTTCATGAGCAGAGGTCTTAAAATGGCTATGTTGAAAATTTGGTGACAAAAGTCCATAAAATGACTGTGTTACGAGTGAGCATTGTGCAGTTTCCACACACCCTCGTAAGTCCATGACTTTGTAATATTTTCAGTCCAGATTTTCACCAGCGGCATTTTTTCACACTTCCTTATGAACAGTACAGCTGTCATTTTTCAGAACACTTTCAGCACAGAGATGTGTGGGAAATCATTGTTCGGGACAGATAAAGAAAATCACAGTGACACTGTTCATGATCGGATGTCCCAAAATGCCTGTGTTGAAAATCTGCTGTAAAAAAAACCCAAACTAATTACATTACGGGTGTGCATTGCACAGTTTCTATGCACGCTCGTGACTTCACCAGTTTTTTTAATATTTTTACTGCAGATTTGCAACATTGCCATTTTTTACACCTCCCCATGAACAGTACAGCTGTCATTTTTTACATCCTGTTCGGAATGTTTTTGCACCTATGGTGCTAAATGCCGTAGTCGCTGTGCATAAGCAGCCTTCGGCTAACAAACTGATATTGCCACTGTTCATGAGGTGGGGTCACAAAAAAAACATGTCGAAAATTTGGAGTGAAAATACCAACGAGTGCCTGAGGTATTAGGGTTTCCAACCATAATGCCCAACCCTGTAGAGAATGACAGGCATCACGGATGTGACTTGGGATTCTTACCTGTAATGCTCATACCATTCCACACCCTGCAGTCAGTGAGAGGCATCAAGGTATGCCTTGGACTCTTCGGCCCCAAAGTTCACCCCATTCTCCTATACCGCACCCATCTCACCGTACTTCCTGATGGAATGGGGTGCGCATAAGGGCCAAAGACCCCAAGGCACACCGTGACACTTGTCAGTGTCTGCAGGGTGGGGTGTGGTGAAATGGCGTGGCCATTATGCCTGACGACCGAAAGGCACACCCCAATGCCTGTCACTCTCTGCAGGGTGGTAGTGGGGTTGGCTTCATTTCAATACTTCACTGCCATTCCTATGACGCAGCTCTGTAACTTCTACACTACCACTGCCAATGCCAGCAAGCAAACATTCGGCATTGACAAATGCTTGTTAATTCTGTTCATATAGTTCCATGTTCACACTAGTAAACATCTGCTAGTTGTAATACCAGTTAGTTGTACAGAAGTACTGCTTTTTTTCAGGGATCTCTAGCATTATTGTACATAAAAGCATTTAATTAGTGATAAAAGCCTCATGGTTTTGTGTTGGAGTAGGGTGAGGGATGATGAGAAATCAAGTCCATGCCCCTTTAGAGTCTGGGTGACACTATTGCTGCCCCTTTTAGGGATTTTGATTTTTATGTTTGCTTGCGCGCATGCGCAACAAACATCATGTGACAGCTTAGGAGAGAAGTGGGTTAGGGAGACACGGCAGTGTAGCAGCCAAGGGAGGCACAGCATTTTGGGGCTTGGCCATGGTGCACCAATGGAGGCACAGTGTGCTGATGACACTGGCTTCCAGAAGCTGCACCAAGCTGTAACATTTTTGCTGTAGCGATCATGGGCTGCTCGGCATTGCAGTGTCAGTGGTTTGCTGCAATGAGGGAGTGACCCGACATTGCTGGGCGGAACGTTGCTACTGTAATATTGTTTGTGAACATGACAGTGCATTGCCACCCTGTTCACAAACAATATTAATGTGGCCCCAGTGCCGAGGGGGTGCCCAATCCCCCTCAGCAGCATGTGTCCCTCCCCACACAGTGTGTTTTTGCCGACGGGGGCCCCAATCCCCGCCGACTTGCATTCCTCAGGTGCGATTTGAGTTGCCAATGGGGGAGCCCACTCCCCATCAGCATTATCTCCCCCCCTCCCAGGTTGATGTGCCGATGGGGGAGCCCACTCCCTGTTGGCATAAGTCCCCCCCCAAACAGTAGCGACAGTACTGCCGAGGGGGTGCCCAATCCTCCTCGGCTGTTGCTCCCCCCCATGCTTTTGTGCTGACGGGGGTGCCCAATCCCCAGTTGGCTACAATTGCCCCCTCCAACAGTCAGTTGGCATGCTGGGAGCCCACCCCAATGTGCCAAATTCCCCTGTTAAAAAAGTCCTGCGGTGTCTTTTTTTTTTTTACCTGTAAACAAAGGAAACTGTCCCTCGCAGTCTCCCTGCCCAACCCCCACAACCCGCACCCACCCACTGTGCACCCTGCCACCCCACACCCCCCCTCGTCCCATACTTACCTCTGAAGTCCAGCGCGATTATCTTCTCTGGACCGGGAACACGTCTGCACTCTTCAAAGCCGACCGCGAACTGAGGAAATGCCTGTAAGCTGTATAATGGAATAAACTTTGATGAGTATCTCGGGCATTTTTAGGAATTTTGGCACCAAATTTTCAGCATGGGTTTTTGGGACCCCTCCTCATGAATACTTTCACTGTCATGGCGTTAATCAGCCTTGAAAGGTGATTTTGCAGTCACAGCGCAGAATCACCTTTCAGGACCAATTAACAAAATGACAGTACCAGTGTTCATGATGTGGGCTCTCAAAAAGCCTGTGCTGCAAATTTGGGGGAAAAAATCCCCAAAATGACTGTTTTACGAGCGTGCGTTGTGCTGTTCCTATGCATGCTCATAACTTCGCTAACTTGCAATATTTTCACGCCAGATTTTCAACATTGCCATTTTTTCACACCTCCTTGTGAACAGTACAGCTGTAATTTTTCACCCCTGGCCGAAATGTGTTTTCACACTTCTGGCACAGAACAGCATGGTCGCGATGGGAAATCCGTGTTCAGGACACATTATGAAAATGACAGTGACACTGTTCATTAGTAGAGGTTGTAAAATACCTATGTTGACAATTTGGTCACAAAAGTCCATAAAATGAGTGTTACGAGCGTGTGTTACACAGTTTCCACGCACTCTCGTAATTTCGCTCATTTGCAATATTTTCACTCCAGATTTTCAACATTGACATTTTTCTGCATCTCCTTATGAACAGAACAGCTGTAATTGTTCACATCCTGGCCCAAATGTGTTTTTGTACTTCTGGCACAGAATAGCTCGGTCGCTGTGGGAAATCCATGTTCGGGACACATTACAAAAACCACAGTGACACTGTTCATTATCAGAGGTCCTAAAATGCCTATGTTGCAAATTTGGTGAGAAAGTCCATAAAATGACTGTGTTCTGAGCATGCATTGTGCAGTTTCCATGCACGCTCGTAACTCTGCACCTCCTTATGAACAGTACAGCTGTCATTTTTCACATCCTGGCCAAAATGTATTTATTAACATACTAACATACTAAAATGCCAGCAGAATAGGCCTAACGGTCTTTCGTGTCTGCTCGTTTGGTCAGCCCCCACCCTGGGAGCTGACCTTGCTGCCACACCTCCCTCTCTGGCATCTGCCTTCCCAGTCCCAGATATTCTCGCTGCACTGGTTTTTGCTTCCAGAACCCTTCCCCTGTACTTGTCCCACCCCCTCTTGAACCCCTCCACCGTTTCTGCCTCCACCAGCCCCCTAGGCAGTGCATTCCATGGCTCCACCACCCTCTCAGTGAAGTAACACCTCCTCCTTTCTCCCTGAATCTCCCCCAGCTTCCACCCATGCTCTAGTTGTCCCCTTTCTTCGGAGCACCCTGACTGCTTCTCCCTATTTACTCCCTTCATGTACCTGAAGACCTCTATCATGTCCCCCCGGTCCCTTCTGTCTTCCAGTGAGTACATATTTAGCTCTTCGAGCCTCTCCCCATAGGTCTTATCCCCAAGCCCCAAATCAGTTTGGTTGCCCTCCTCTGGACCCTCTCCAGGAGTTCAATGTCCCTCTTTAAATGTGGCCTCCAAAACTGCACGAAGTACTTGAGGTGTGGCCTCACCAAGCAGTTATACAGTGGGAGTATCACTTCCCTACTTCTGGAGGTGAGCCCTAGCAATGCATCCTAGCATCCTGTTGGCCTTGCTGCTGCCCTCCTATAAGTCTCCGAGTTGTTCATCTTGACATCCACCACCACCCCCAGGTCCCCCTCTGCCATCGAGACTTGTAGCATCCCCCGCCCCGGGGTGTACACTTGGCCCGGGTTTCTGGCTCCCAGGTGCAGTACCTTGCATTTTCCTGCATTGAACCTCAGCTTCTGCTTTCTAGACCACCTTTAAAGAGCCTCCAGGTCCCTCTGTAGGGCCACCTTCCCCTCCTCTCCATCCACCACTGCCTCCAGTTTTGAGTCATCTGCAAAGAGACTCATCTTACTCCTGATACCCTTCCTTAAGTTAGAGACGTAGGCGTTGAACAGGAGGGGCCCAAGGACTGATCCCTGAGGGACTCCACTAATGACCCTCCATGGGGATGAGACTATCCCTCCAACCATGACCCTCTGGGTCCAGTTCTGGAGCCAATTTCCTATCCATCTGATCATCTGGTTCCTCACCCCCATTTCTCCCAGATTATCCAACAGGCCCCCATGAGGAACAGAGTCAAACGTATTGCTGAAGTCAAGAAAGAAGATGTCCACTGGTCTACCCCAGGTCCAAGGCACTCGTCACCCAGTCATAGAACTCCACAAGGTTTTTCTGACATGAGTTCCCTAGGACGAATCCATGCTGTCTATCATCCAGGCACCCCAACTTTTCCAGGTCCCCCTAGTCTCTCTTGACAATGCCCTCCTTCACCTTGCCCACCACTGATGTCAGGCTGATGGGTCTGTAGTTCTCTGCCACCTCCCTTAATCCCCCCTTGTGGATAGGCACTATATGCGCCACCTTCCAGTCCTGGGGCACCCACCCTGTCCTCAGAGGGATGCTGAAGAGCTCCGCCAGGGGGTTTTGCTAGGACATCCGCCAGTTCCTTCAGCATTCTGGGATGTAATTTATCTGGCCCTGATGCTTTCTCCATCTTAAGGGACTTGAGGGCTTCCCTAACTCTCCCTGCTGTGATTTCCACCTCTGCTACCTCGCCCCCCTGCTTTGCCTTCCCCCCACCTGCCAGTGATGCCCCCTCTCCCCAGACCTGCCAATCGGTAAGGGTCCTCCCCTCCTCAGTTTCACCATCTCCTCCCAAGTATGATGCAGCCCCCCCATTTTCCTTGGTGAAAACTGAGGTGAAGTACTCATTTAGCACCTCAGTCTGCTCCCCTGGGTCTTGTGCCCATCCCTCCCCTGTTTTAATCCTGCTAATCTGTCCCTTCACCCTTCGTTTTTCCCCAATGTATCTAAAGAACCTCTTGTTCCCTCTCCTAATTTCCCTGGCCAGGTTATGCTCCTTCCTTGCCTTAGCCGCCCTCACCACCCTAGTGGTCCTTCTGGCCATCAGCTCGTAGTCCCCTCAGTCCCTTTCTCTCCTTGAGTACTTGAATTGCCTATAGGCCACCTTCTTTACCCTCACCACCACCTGAACCTCCATGGTCCACCAGCAGGGTTTTCAGGCCCTACCACATTTTCGTCTTACTCTTGCGCAGGTGCTGGTAGCATCCTAAACCCCCCTTCTGATGATTTCCCACCTACTGTCAGTGTCCATGTCTGACCCAATCCCATCCAAGTGCTCCTTAAGGATCCTTCCCATTTCCTTGAAATCCGCCCTCCTGAAGTCAGTTACCTCCATCTTTGTGCAGCCTTCTACCCCTCCTAGGTTCAGGCAGAACCAGACCGTGGCATTGTCGCTCCCCACCAACGGGTCCCTTACCTCCAGGCCCCCAATCTGGTCACTGTCTGCCAGGATCATATCTAGTATCCGCTCCTCCCTGGTCGGTTCCCCCACCTGCTGAGTTAGGAACACATCCTAAAAGACATCCAGCAACCTCTGTTCCCTGGCCTCCGAGGATGTCATAGTCTCCCAGTCTGTTCCTCGCATGTTTAAGTCTCCCAACATCATCACCCTTCCCCTTCCCAATCTGCAGTGTCTCCCAACCTCTGCCACCAGACTCTCCTCCAGCTCCTCCACCAGTGCAGGGGGTCTATACACCACTCCTATTTTTACTGTCTTGCCCCCCCTTGTTATCAAGGTAACCCAAATCACCTCCACAGTTCCCTCTGCCTCCTCCACTCCACCTATGGCAATGCAGTTTCTGAGTATTATTGCTACCCCTCCTCCCCTTCCCTCCCCCAGTCCTTCCTGAACATGGTGTAACCCTCCAGGTTCAGGTCCCAGTCATGCCCTGCGGTGGCCCAGGTCTCAGTGACCGCTGCCACATCCACCTCTCCCTCAGTTAGCATCACCTTGAGCTTAGGCATTTTATTGCCAAAGCTCCTGGCATTTAGCAGGACTACCTTCCACCCTTTTCCTATACTTCCATTTCCCCTGCTTGTGTTCCTGTGGGGATTCTGTCTTCCCCTGGCCCTCACCTTACCAGTCGGCCTTTTCCTGCATTCCTCCAGCACCCCAGGGGGTGGAGACAGAGTACATCCTTTATCGGACCCCCCTCAATAGCCTTTTCTCCCACCCCCCCTTCACAAGTTGTTCACACTTCTGGTGCAGAATAGCACAGTCGCTGTGGGAAATCCATGTTTTCGACACATTATGAAATGACAGTGACACTGTTTATTCGCAAAGGTGCTAAAATGCCTATGTTAAAAATTTGGTGACAGAAGTCCATAAAATGACTGTGTTACAAGTCTGCATTGCGCAGTTTCCACGCACGCTCATAACTTCACACATTTGCAATAGTTTCACTCCAGATTTTCAACATTGCCATTTTTTCGCACCTCCTTATGAATGGAACAGCTGTCATTTTTTCACATCCTGGATGAAATGTGGTTTCGTACTTCTGGTGCAGAATAGCTCGGTCGCTGTGGGAAATCCATGTTCCAGACATATTACGACAATCACAGTGACACTGTTCATTAGCAGAGGTCTTAAAATGCCTATGTTGCAAATTTGGTGACAAAAGTCCATGAAATGACTATGTTACGAGCATGCATTGTGCAGTTTCCACGCACACTCGTAACTTCGCACATTTGCAATATTTTCACTCCACATTGTCAACATTGCCATTTTTCTGCACCTCCTTATGAACAGTATAGCTGCCATTTTTCACATCCTGGCCGAAATGTGTTTTCGTACTTCTGGTGCAGAATAGCGCGGTCGCTGTGGGAAATCCATGTTCGGTTCACATTACAAAAATGACAGTGACACTGTTCATTAGCAGAGGTGTTAAAATGCCTATGTTGACAATTTGGTGAGTAAAGTCCATAAAATGACTGTGTTCTGAGCGTGCATTGTGCAGTTTCCACGCACACTTGTAACTTCACACATTTGCAATATTTTCACTCCAGATTTTCAACATTGCCATTTTTATGAACCTCCTTATGAACAGTACAGCTGTCATTTCTCACATCCAGGATGAAATGTGTTTGTGCACTTCTGCTGAAGATTAGCGCGGTCGCGGCAGGAAATCCATGTTTGGGACACATTACGAAAATGACAGTGACACTGTTCATTAGCAGATGTGCTAAAATGCCTATCTTGAAAATTTGGTCACAAAAGTCCATAAAATGAGTGTTACGAGTGTGTGTTACACAGTTTCCATGCACACTCGTAACTTCGCACATTTGCAATATTTTCACTCCACATTTTCAACATTGCCATTTTTTCACACCTCCTTATGAAAAGAACAGTTGTCATTTTTCACATCCTGGCTGAAATGTGTTTTCGTACTTCCGGCGCAGAATAGTGCGGTCACTGTGGGAAATCAATGTTCGGGACACATTATGACAATCACAGTGACACTGTTCATTAACAGAGATGCTAAAATGCCTATGTTGAAAATTTGGTGACAAAAGTCCATAAAATGACTGTGTTTCGAGCGTGCCTTACACAGTTTCCATGCACGCTCATAACTTCGCACATTTGCAATATTTTCATTCCATATTTTCAACATTGCCATTTTTCTGGACCTCCTTATGAACGGCACAGCTGTCATATTTCACATCCTGGCCAATATGTGTTTTCGCACTTCCAGTGCACAATGGCACCGTCACTGTGGGAAATCACTGTTTGGGACACATTACAAAAATTATGGTGACACTGTTCATTAGCAGAGGCCCTAAAATGCCTATGTTGAAAATCTGGTGATGGAACTCCATAAAATGACCGTGTTATGAGCATGTGTTGCAGTTTGCACTCACGCTCATAACTTCACACATTTGTAGTATTTTCACTCCAGATTTTCAACATTCCCATTTTTTCACACCTCCTTATGAACAGTACAGCTGTCATTTATCACATCCTGGCTGAAATGTGGTTTTGCACTTCCGGCGCAGAATACCATAGTTGCTGTGGGAAATCAGTGTTCAGGACACATTAACACAATCACAGTGACACTCTTCATGAGCACAGGTCATAAAATAAAATCTGGTGATGACAGTCCATAAAATGACTGGGTTACATGCATGCATTGCGCACTTTCCACGTATGCTCAGAAGTGCACGCATTTTTAATATTCCCACTACAGATTTTCAACATTGCCATCCCTTCACACCTCCCTATGGATGACACAGCTGCCATTCTTCACATTCTGCCCAATCTGTGTTTTCACACATGAGGCACAGAATGGCACTGTCAGTGTTGGAAGTCAATGTTTGTGACACGTTGACAAAATCACACTGCCACTCTTCATGAAAAGAGGTCCCAAATGCTTTCATGAAGTGGGGTCACAAAAAGGCACATGTTGAACATTTGTACTGCAAATAACAACAAACACCCAAGGTGTTAGGGTTTCTAAGCATCACGTCCTATCCTGTATAGATGGACAGGCATCAGGCTGTGCCTTTGGATTGCCGACTCTACTATGCATGCCATCCCACCCCACCCCCAGTCACTGACAGCCATCAAGGTGTACCTTGGACTCTTCGGCCCTACACTTCACCCCATTCTCCTATGCTGCACCCATTTCAGCATATGTCCGTGTGGAATGGGGTCACTGTACAGCCAAACACCCTAAGACACTGTCTGCAGAGTAAGGTGAGGTGAAATGGCATGACCATCATGGGCGACGACCCACACACTTACCCCAATGCCTTGCCATCTCTACAAGATGGAGGTGGGGTTGGCGTGAACTTCCATACTTCACTGCCATTCCTATTCTGCATCGGTCTAACGCCTGCATTTCAGATGCTAATACCAGCAAGCAAGCATTCGAAATTGATAAATGCTTGTGTTTCACTCTAATGCAGCAGCATTCAAGAGCAGCAGAGAGTTTCTGTGAAGCTACAGTATGTGAGGAAACTCACGTACACCAAAAATGCTTCATAACACTGAAGCAACACTTGAGTGAAAGGAGCTGGCATGAGCCCTGATAAAGTCAGCAGCTGGAATAACATAGGGAGTTTGCCAGGGTCAAGGAATGACAGGCTCAACACTTTTTTTCAAATAAAAGGGAGATCTTTAGTTAAAAAGAAATAAATCTATAAACCAACTGCTTATGAAGACATTGTGTCAAAGGGGATTGCTTATTATGGTGATTCTATTCAGCAGTGACAAAAAAGCAGATCAAACCAAATATCAGATTTTCTTTATTCATAATCAATTTATTAACTAATAATGCACAATTTATGACAATAAAAATGAGTTGTATCACATTTACAAACAACTAGACAAAAACAACACATATCATAGTATATGTTTTTTCAAAACATATTTAGATTTTTCAGATTCAGTTCACCATTTGCACATACAGCATTCAAACAGTGGAATGCTCCTCCTGTTGGAGTCAGCAAATCTATTTTACAAAAGTCTGATTTACACTTTTAGTCTACTGCCGATGAGAAGAGTGATCATTTACTGAAAAAAAATGCCACTGCTTGAGTACGTACAGTATGTTTTATCAAAAATTATGTTAGGGTTCTTCAAACCAGAAAACAAATCTGCTGCAAAACTACAGACAGGGAAAGTGGGAATGGGAGTGGGAGTGGAGACAAAAAGCAGTGCAAATATGTCAAATGACAAGGAAAGTATCAGATCTTCATGAGAAACTATTAATTTTAAATTTCTTTTCTGTTTGGTGCTTCCAAGAACTATAAAAATAGCACTTCAAGGAAGAAAGTCAAACCATAATCAATGTATAATATAACACCTAGAAATATAACGATGATTTCTTTCCATGGCATTTATCTGAATACAGAGTAATATCTGTTAGCAGGGGCTTATAGTTCATCGTCATATTTAATGTATGTCTTAGAAATCATTGATTTGTATGGATACTTAGTAATGTCTCTACTTGTCCCTAACATTTCACATACTATACTTGTGATCTGCGACCCCGTGACATCCCTCATGGCTTCACCAATCATGATTCCAAGTGGTGATGGACAAATAAGAGGCATATTATTATTAGACACATGCCATATATACAGTAATATAATAACTGCTACCAATTTTTTTTTCTACAGAGATGACCAATTATTTGCCATAATAACTGGATGGTTATTATGGCAAACATGTGCACAGTGCCCTGCAGCTGCAGTCTCGAGACACTCTTGAGTGCAGTGTTCACTCAGATAATGGCTGTATGCTGTAAAGACTCGCTTTGTAAAGAACAAGTGAAATATTTAATTTTCAAGATGTAAATTTAAAAACTAACTAGATTCTCAACCAGGTAAACCATGCTATCACTGTGCAATTTGATTGAGAGCCTGACGTGAAATTAGCAGCTAGGATGTAGATCAAAACCATAAGTCATTGTGTGATATCACACTGAGTGCCACATGTGTTTGTGGCTTATCTGGGAGGGGCCTAAAAGAAGCATAGTTTAGTCAGGGGCATTAGCAAGGCACCGATCTTTCATTAAAGAGTGGGAAAATTACAGTAATCACAATAACACATTAATAACACATGGTTAGGCTTGAGAAGGAACTTCAATATTAAACCCATGACGAGCACTGCACAAAGTCCACTACAGGTCCTATGCAATGTGCGTGATGATGCAGCCTCTGCAAACTCTGCTACCTTTCCAGTATAATGTGTGTGATGATACAGCAACGTCCACTACAGACCTGGCACAGTTTGTGTGGCCATACTGTTGCTTCATAAGATCGTTACAGGCCTGTCCAATTTGTGTGACCCTGCAACTGTGTTGTGAGTGGCCTGCAGGGCCAATCACACTGTCCAGTACAGGTCTGGGGCAATATTTATGATGATGTATAGTATGTGTTTTGCAACAAGTTCAGTTTTAATCATGGGTGTGACTGTATTCCTCATACTATGTTAATTATTTACGATGTTAAAACATGCAGGTATGTTTGAAATCTGGATTATGCTTCAGCATTCGGTTAAGTGGGGTTCACAGGGATAGTGTATGTGGGAGGGAAGAATTATGGTTAAAAAAAAATTAACATCCTTTTCCTTATTTTTGTCACTTTAAGAAGAACTCCTAAATTGTGCATTAGCAGTTTTTTTTTGCAGCAAATCTCTCTTTCTCTCTTCTCTCTCTCTCTCTATATATATATATAGAGAGAGAGAGAGACAGAGAGAGAGAGATGAAAACTACATTACTTCATAAGTTAGGGTTACAAAGCAACACAATGAGGAAAAAGTGTCATCAGAGTTATCAGCCCTAACACCCACCATTTCCCCCAACCCCTACCCTAGTGATCCAACACTATGTTAGCAATGCCATCAGGGAGGATCTTATTGCACCTCTGATGGCCTTATTCAACAACTCACTGTAAACAGGAGTGGTTCCAGAGGACTGGAGGAGGGCAGACATATTCCCACTACATAAGTGTGGCAGCAAGGAGGAGGCTAACAACTATAGGCTGGCAAGTCTCACATCAGTGATGAGGAAATTAACTTAAACCTTGCTAAAGGAGAGGCTAGTGGAGAATCTTGAATCCAGTGAGTTACAATACCAGAGACAGCATTGATTCATGGGGGGGGGGGTCATGCCAGATGAAGCTGATTTTATTTCCTTGAAGAGGGGGACACCAGAGAAATAGATCAAGGAAGGGCAGTGTATGTGACCTGCTTGGGCTTCAACAAGGCCTTCAACACTGTGCTACATAGGAGACCGATAAAGAAATTAAGCAGTCTAGGGGTGGGATCCAAAGTGATAAACTGGGTAAATAACTTATTATTGGATGGGTGACAGAAGGTGGTGGTAAATGGCACCCACTCAAATCAGGGGAGAGTGAAAAGCCAGGTGCCACAGGACTCAGTGCTGGGACCTGTCTTCTTCAATGTCTTTATAAGTGACATTGCAGAAGAATTAAGAGAAAAAGTATGCCTTTTTTGCAGATACTGAGTCCCTCAGTACAGTGACATCCCTCATATTGGATTTCTCCACCACTGTAGTCCCCTCTGATGTTCCATTAATTTCTGTTGCTATTTCACTGCAGAAGAACTGGAATGGAAGGTATGCCTTTTTGTAGCTGACTGCAAAATTTATAATAGAGTGGATATGCAGGAGGGGGTGGACAGAATGAGTAGAGACCTTAGAAAAGTAAAGGAGTGTTAAGGGCATGGCAGCTGGGGTTCAATGCCAAAAAGTACAAAACCGTGCACCTAGGGCATAGAAACCCAGGAGCTGAGTATAAATATGCAGGGTGGGGGTGGGGAATACTGATGATCATTAAGCAGGAAAGAGACTTTGGGATTATCATATCTGATGACCTGAGAGTTGTGTGGTAGTGTGACACGGCACAACTGATCTTTGTTAATCATCAAATGTTACATACAACCATCAATGGAGATCATGATATAATATCATCATCATCTTGATCACGATTTAATCATCAGACTTGTAACTATCAAATCATCAACTGATGATTACTGATTATGTTTGTAAGTTTAAAATTACATCACTTCTTACTAGGGTTATAAATGCTCAGATTGGGTTGAATGGTGCCATGTAACCCAATCTGAGCATTTATAACCCTAATAAGAAGTGTTGTGTCAGAGTAAGTATAATTGAAAGTAGTGTGTTTTTATAGATGTATCATAACTGATTATTCCAATAAAGATGTCTAAATAGAAGAAAACATAAATTCCCACAGTATAGAAAAAAGATAAATTGATTTTTTTTATTTGTTGCAGTAATCTTGACCATGGGCAATCATGAAAAATTATGGTGATATGAGATCATCATTAACACTAAAAGGTACTTAGCACTTTCAAATCGTATTATTTAAAAGCACATGGAATACTAACTCATGGTTACAATACAAAAACCATGGTAACAGTTGAACTGTGAAACAGCTTGCTATCAGTTTGCAATTGTACAATAATGAAATCAAAAAATGCATGCAGAATTTTTCTACTCTCCCTCACTTTCTTTTGGAGGACTAGTTATGTATTTTGGGATAATCCTTGGAGCCAGAAAGCTCTCCAAGCTCTGTTCTTACTAAAGCTGTTACAAGGGCTGAACTATATGGCCTGTTAGGTATGCCGACCACATGGTGAAACCCACATGGCAAACTCCCCCACAGCGACAATCTCGATAGGTTTCAAGACTGTCACTGTGGGGGACCCACAGGTGAAATTTCGCCCTTTTGCCAACTTTCGCCGCTTCTTCTAGATAACTCCAACTCAGAGTTAGAAATCTAAGAAAGGGAGGTGCGGGAGCACAGCCCCCCACTGGAAAAATACACTGATGTCTGACAGATTAAATTTTGTCATTCGACATTGGGTATCTCGCTATGCTGAACCTTGACAACTGTGTTGTCGAGCTGGCATAGTTAAATCAGCTTGTTATACACATTGGGTTGCATTTTCAAAGCCCCTGTCAGTCCTACAGTTGTGGGAAAAAAAACTGGCTAAAGTGGGTCACCACTTGCAGAGTCTCGGTTTTTCCCATAGCCACGGTATTTTCAAAGGTGGAGCCGGTTTATAAACAGCTCCATGGTTTACGGCAGCATGAAGCCATTTTTGTTATGCAGCTGTGGGATAATGCTATGCCTGGTGGAACCAGAAATAACATTCCCCACAACTGTGCTGGCTGAAAATGCAAATCTCTGTAATTGTGGAGATTTCATCCACAGCAATGGCTATGAGTTGAGACTTAGTCCCAGATGGACTGAAAATACAGCCCCTTGTCTGTGTACTAGGGTCAAAATCAGTGCTAGACAGCTAGCAAACATTAGAAAAGAGTCATTTTTGGAACTTTTGTGTACTTGGCAAAACTGGAAGTCAGGCGGTAGCACATTTCTGGTTTTGCAAGTATAAGTCAAGCAGCCTGTCTGAGCAGCAGCAGCAGGGTGAAGGTGCTGCTACAGAAAATCTAACCCCTAGTGCCTTCTAATCTCTCGGTTGAAGTCTCTTTTTTTCTGTCTGTAAAAGGAAAAAAACTGTAAAAGGACCCTCTGCCAGTGGTCTATACTGGGATAGCCCTTTGAGACAGAAAGCCCTCCAAGCTCTATTTTTACTATAGCCCTTGTAAGGGCCGAAAGAGGACTTGTTATATACCTTGTCTGCAGGCTATGATAAAAATCAATGCTAGACAGCTAGCAAACACTAGAAAAAGCCAGTTTTGGAATGTTTGTGTACTTTTTGGAACAGGAAGTCAGGTGACAGTGTATTTCCATCTTTGTGACTAAAAGTCCAGCAGCCTGTATGAGCATCAATGAGCACTGGACAGAGGTGACACTGGCAAAGGCAGTATCTGCCACTGTCGGGCACAGAAGCCAGAGAGGCCAGGAAATTCTCTTTATTAATAGGAAGTAGTGAATAAGTGTTTGTTCATTGTCATTTACTTAATTTTCTGTTTTATACTGCTCCAGTTCAGGTATAAGTTGTAGACCCTGGAGTCAGCTGAAAAACAAATTCTGACTGACTTACTATACATTATGACTGATTTTTCAACTAGTTTGACATTTCTGACTTCAACTAAATAAAGAAAATGCAACCAATTTGTTCAACTTTCACCACCGTTGAATTTTATTATGTTACATACATACAGAGACAGTGTCAGCAGATAAGGGCCTATGGCCCACCCAGTCTGCCCATTTGAGCTTGTAAGTTCAGTTTATGTTTTCCTAGAAGTCTGTTGCCCCTTACCCCTGACCTCCAGAATTCCTTTATGTCTATCCCATGCATTCTTTAATCTCGTGATTGTTTCAGCCCCCACCACTTCCTCTGGCAGGGTGTTCCATTTGTCCACCACCCGTTCTGTGAAGAAATTCTTCCTCACATTTCCTCTGAATTGTCCTTCCTCCAACTTCATCCCATGCCCTCTAGTCCTGGAACATAAAGATAATTTATATTGTAGTGCAGTGCTTTAACCACTAGACCACATAGCCTGCACATGTTGTATATTTGCATACGTTAACTTCATATCTTCTGTTTGTTAAATGAATACATGATTACACTTATTTGGCATATACCACATATGTTGTAATACATAGGTATAATTGACATAAGAGGCAGGCTTTTCGCATTTGCATTATGGACAGCAATCACCCTCACCAGCAATTCAGAAAAAATACATACAGTACAGATAGACATACTAATCAGAAGTTCTATCCAAACCCAGTGTCCCATGAAGAATACAACAAAGTCTACTCCCACCAGATGAGCAACAGGACGTACATACAATGATATAAGATAATAAACATGCAGGAAAATTAGTTTGCATTATTTAAAGATTATGCATGGATAAGTAACTATCCAAAAAAGTCTGACAGCCTGTGACAACACCCAAGTGTGAGGCTAATCGTAATTAAGCATTTGTGTGCAGTGACGCCGTTTTACTTTCTGATTACTGCAGTGTAATACATGAATCAGGCTAAGTAATGTTATTAACTTGTTCGATGTAATTTCATGTAACCAGACATTCCAGAATGCCATAATGCTGACTTCAAAGAAGAACTGCAGAGCTAGTAGATTCAATTGCCTTTAATAGCCAGTCTGCAGTGAATGTCAGAGTGCTTTGTAAGCTTTAGTCTTCAATTTGTTGGACAGCTGTTTGTGTGGGGTGGCTTGGGCTAGGTACAGTGAAGTCAGAGGACTGTATGAAACACCATGAGAACAGCACAATCTGATTTTAGCTTACAAGACAATGAACACGTATACTACAGAGTGCAGGCTACTGAAGAATGCATATCCCATCTGAGCAGTTCTCCTCTGAGAGGAGCATCATGGATTGTGGGATTTATGGTTTCATGAAATTGCATCTTACAAATCAGTGTCAGTTAAATTAGTCTAGTGCATTCTGTTGTGCAGTAACAGTAATTAAAATGAAATCTTTTTGTACACCAAGTGAAAAATGTGATCAGCCTCACACTTCGGTGTGAGGCTTTGCTAACTGCTCCCCTTTAATCTATCCTACTTGCATTAAGGTAGAGTAGTTTCACATGTTCCACCAGGCAAGCAAAGAAAGGTCCAATCCTCTTGACTTGTATAATGCCAGATGTGTATCATTTAAGTTGGAACTATAATATTCATCAACTATAACCAGAAAGGTATCCAGAACCAGATATAACCAGAAACTTATCCATAACCGCAAAGTATTTAAGAAAAATCTTAATAAAAGCTTAGCATCGGCAGATATCTTCTGTCCCCACCCACCCCCACGCCACAGTTTTAAACAGTTTTACTGTAATTATGTGCTACATAATCAGACCTAGGTAGCTTACAAGAAGCCATTTTCCTTTTCCATTGGTGCAAACAAGAAGTATACCATAGCTGCAGGAATCACATGTTGTAGCGTAAGTAAACAGACTAATTATATGTTCCATTTTCAATCTAACTCCATGACTGTACAGGTCTACTTATCTTGGTTTATTCAATGGGGATACAGCAACATCTTCTATAATATAAACCACATTACCATAATATAAACCAGATTACTATTACTTATGCATGTCGCTCCATAACACAAGTGTGCAAAGTCCTAGTACCCCAAAAACAATTCTGGTTTCTTTGGCTGTTCTTATCTATGCTGGACATCGCATCCAAGTTCACATTGTCATTACTCCTTACAGTAACAAGTTGTGTTGAAATTTACAGTGACAGTACATTAATTATGATTATAGAGAACAGTGAGAACATGGATGGACACAGAATGCCATGGATTGGTGAACTGTCCTAATTTATTTGTTATGTTGAGGCAAACCACACCAGTGTGAAGGGAAGCAGCGGCACAGCGTGTCTGGAGAATGTTCGTCAAGTCCAGACAGCAACAAAAGACAAAAAAAGTGGCCATTGGCCAGACACAGTTAATGATTCTGGCAAGGTTGCGGAGACTGATGTGAACTTTTGGTAACAATGAGTAAAGATTTGAGTGAGGGAGCATACCCGCCATTCAAGGAGGCTTTATGTAATGTAGAAGAGTTATATTGTAATAAGTTTAACCACTATGCCCTAATTCTGTTTGGACTTAATTGAGCCTTTTTCATGGCAAGAAATAACTCGTCTCTTGATCTCTACTGTGTTCTGCTGGACGCCAAGCTGAAAGGACATGCACCCTATCCGCATAAATCCTGATGATGATGATGATGATGATGATGATGAGCAGCTCCCATTCATGAATCAGGGAAACTGATCTGCACTACCTATTTCTGAAAAACTATGTCTGTCTGTCAAGTGACAATGTTTTAGCATTATGAATTTTCTTTTTGAACAGGTTTTTGTTTATGATTGCATCATATGTTTTGTTTTAACAAAATCATGTTTGATCACAGCTGTCAGCCTCTCTGGGCAATGATTGTAACAGTTTAGCATATATTTGTTGATTATGAACAACTTATGCCCAGCCCTTCAGATAACTCTATTTTGGACTTATTTTACATCCATAAATTTGCTTAAAACGTCCCAAAATTTACTCTTTGGAGTCACTGACATCCATTTAACAATCCCTTGTTTAAGAGCTAACGTCCATTTTTCCAGGTGTGGACGTCACGTCTGTTTTTTATATCCTGCTGTGAGCCAGTTGCCAATTGCCATGGAGATGAGATGGAATCTGTTTTTTTTTTTTAATTCCATCCCGACGACCCCCCCCCCAGCAAACTGCCAGCTGCATTTGCTTGGCTTTGCGCATGTACAGTTAGTTTGATGCCTTTCTATGCAGGTTGGCAAATGGTCATCATGAGCAGAGCAGCCCAGTCACCAGTGAGCAGCAGAGGTGAGGTCACTGAGACAGTATGCAATGTTGCAAACCACGGTGCATGGACTACTGCATGGATGCAGTAAAGTTAGTGAGGTGGAGCTGGAGCATGGAGGAGAAGGACCGACTGGGGCCGTGGCATGGGAGTCCAGGGACTACCACGAGTCAACTCGAGGACCATCCAAGACATCCAGAGCTGAGGAGGGCTGTGGACCAGACATGCACTGTGGGCCACCCACGGCCTGGGGTGTGGAGGGTGGAGCCAGAGCTCAGTCAGAAGGTGGAAGACTGGAGGCTAGAACTGGCTCAGCTGGAGCTTAATGCTGGTTCCCAGATACTGAGCTAGGCCAGCAGGGAGCGTGAACTGTGGTGGGAAAAAGAACTTTCCTGCTGCCTGCTACTGCTTTGCTTGTGCTGCCACTGATGTGTCCAGAGGGAAGCAAAGATGGAGATTAACAAGAATGGTGAGTACTACTCCACACCAGAAAGTCCAGCAGAGGTGGGCAAAGATCCCCGTGGAAGAGACCTTAGGTGCTGCAAGTTTGATGTTTATGTCAAATCTAAAATGGTAGCGGGTGCGTGAAAGGTAATACGTTCTTGAAGGAAATGGATGCATTGGCAGTAAGAGCAGTATAAGTAAACATACCAGTGCTTGAGTTGTTTAATCTTCAAGGAGAGTCACTTTGTTAAGTCATATAAAACAGTAAAATGTGTGGCACGATGTGCCAGTAACGCCTAATTGCTGAGTGATATAAAAGGTCAACTTTAGCTAGTATTCTTTGGGAGGCCATTTTATAATCTATTAAAGGGTGAACAATCATTTAGACCACTAGCCCACTAGTTGGTAGTGAAGCATAACAAATTACAATATAGGAAACCAAGTTTAGATAAACCTGGCATCTATTTTCTAAATCACAGTTTGCAACAATGTTACTCAGATGACAAATGGCTAGGGATGTATAGTAAGTGGAGGATTTGTACGTGTGTGTGTGTGTGTGTGTGTGTGTATGTGTGTGTGTGTAGCTTTGGCAATACTGGAGTTGGGCTCAATGTGTGGCAATAACAAGGGGGAGGGCAGTAATGAGCCATCAGGGATGGGCTCCTGGTGGCTGCAGTTGACAGGTGGGGGGGCTTTGTCTGCTTTCGAGGGGTGTACTGTAGATCCTAACTCAAAACGGTGTACTTGCCAGTTTACAGGCACTGCAACTAAGTGAAAAAAATGACTGAATCATAAGGGGCTGAAAAAAGTAATTTAAGATAAAATTGCTATCTAAACCCCCATGTCAGGGGGAGGGAATGGACAAGGATATGATAGAAGGCATACTTAGGATGGCAGAGAAAGGGGAGATACTGTTGATGGGGGACCTTAATATGCCAGATGTTAACTGGAGCACCTTTGCTGCAGCCACATCCAAAAGCAGGGCCATTCTTGATGGCCTTCAGGTGGCATGCCTCAGACAGCTAGTTTTGGAACCTACTCGTGAAGGAGCAATCTTAGACCATGTACTCTCAAATGGGAACAGTGAGAGGATCTCAGATCTAGAAGTGGGTAGCCATTTGAGAACAAGTGACCACCAAACAGTGTGGCTCACGATAAACTCAGCTACAGAGTCAAACCAGACAAAAGTGAGGGTTCTGGACTTCAGGAGAGCTGACTTTGGCAAGATGGGAGTGTGCCTTAGAAAAGCACTAGCAAGGGGGTCACGTGATGGCAGCCTGAGCTGAAGCAGCTTTTCTCCGTAGCTCCATCTTCCACCTACTAATTTCTCGTAAATAACTTTGTTCAAGTTTTAAAACTGCTTCCTTTTGATGATGACTGGTGCTATAGAGTTCTCAAGAATCTGGATGCTGATTTTGGCATGGAGGTGTACATGAAAAAGGCTCCTCCTAGACATTCACCACCCCTCAAATCGGAGAAGGATAAGGCCGCTAAATGGGCCAAGTAGCAGGCCTCTAGCCTTCCGAAGATGTCCGCGGCTTCAGCAGCTCTCTTAGAAGAGAGATTCTTGGAAATCATGCAACCACTGCAAGCAGCTGTAGCTACGATCTCAGAAGATCTCCAGACTATTAAGAATTCAGTGGCAGCCTTATCAACTCGAGTTGGGAACTCTGAAGCGAGGATTGTTTCCCTTGAAAAGAAACAAGAGAAATCCGGACAGGAAAGCTTGAGTTTAGCACGGAGGCTTAAGAAGTTAGAGGACAAGCTATAAGACCTGGAGGGGCGCAGCAGGCGTAATAACCTGCTGATTATTGGAATGCCGGAGCGGGAGGAAGGCAATGCCCCAATTCAGTTCCTCCAAAAGTTATGTGCAAAAATAGCAGGTCCGTCCCCTAACGGTGGGGATTATATCATCGAAAGGGCTCACCACGTCCTGCGCCCCATGACATCGTCAAGTCAGCCTCCCAGACCGATCATTTTTAAGCTATTAAATTTTTTGGATAAACAGCATATCCTTGTGAAAGTTAGAGAGACCTGAGAGGTGACCTGGGAGGGTCAGAAGATTCGCATTATGCAAGACCTCCCATACTCGGTTCGGCTGAGGCGACAGGAGTAACACCCGTTAGTGTCAAAACTGGTGGCAGCTGGCAAGTCTTTCTGAGTCAAATACCTGGCACTTCTCCTTGTTAAACATGATGATAAATGGCTTTCCTTTGATTTCCCTGCACAGGCAATGCAAGGGCTGAAAGAGCTTTTCCCCGACCTGTATAAGTGAACAGGGAAACAGAGTGACAGGGTTGCTACACTTAGTTGAGAGATGTGACTGTTTTTTGTTTGATCTGCTCTGCTCTGCTCGTCTGTAATAGCTCCAGATAAGAGGTTCGAGCAGGTTGGATCTGATCCCTCATACCGCAGACCTGGTTCTCACAAAGGAGGATGATGGAATTAAAGATGGCCTTATTTATTTCTCGGGAGCTTCATGGTTTATGAAGGGAGCACTCTGAATGTTCATTTTAATGTTCAGGATGTTTTATTTTCTTGGCAGATCAAATGGTTAATTAGGTGCCATAATGGCAATTCAACGTTGTTTTCGGCGGTGTTATGCATAGACCGAATGGGTTTTAAGTACTTTGTTTGGTTTTTTTTTAATTTTCCTGAATGCCGAAAAGAGTTGCCTTGAAGACAAAGCATTTTACTCCATCAGGAGCACTGGTGATATACTCCCTTGTTCTTTGGTGTTAGAGTACTTGCTATATTTGGAGCTGCAAGTGGTCCTTCGATCCCTTCCTTGTGTGACCAGTACTTGTTCACCTAGCTTGAAGGCGCTGCAAGACCTGTGTATCGAGGTTTTTCCCTTCCCTCCCTTCCTTCTATGGGGTTACAAACATTTTACTTCATTGAGGGGACACATGCCTTAGAAGGCAATTGATTAGGGAAGTTGTTTGCATTCAAGATTATGCATTGATTATGGGAATGCTGGTCTCCTTTTTTGATGCTAAAGAGTAGCTTAATTAGGGACAAGGGGACTGCTTTTATTTGTTATCTCTGTTAGCAAGCAGTTATGAGTTTAACATAACTGTCTAGAGTAACCTAACACTGGATTTTATTTAGGTACTAATTTGTTAGTGGTAGAGGCTATTGAATTTAAATGATAGTGAATTACTAAATGATTTTCTATAGATACCAATCTCGCTTATTTTTTGAGTTACTATGCTACAGGTTTAAAAGTAGGATACTGTGTTATAGTGTACATGGATGAATATAGGGCAGGGACTACATTAAGCCATTATTTCTCTGTTAGATTCACAATGATGGGTATTAAGAAGGTGGGGGGGCATACGGGGGTGAGAATGTTATGTTTGGGCTTTCGCTTTAACATCATGTGGCAGTCAAATAGTGGGAGTGCAGTTAACTTGAACTGGGGGTGGTTTCCAGTGTTGGGGATTTGGGGGTTTAAGAGTTTTAGTTTTTGGGGGGGTAGTGTTGTTTTTTAAAGGGGTCTTGTATTAGTAAGGGAGGGAAGACCATACACTGCCAGGCTTGGTTGCTAATGATCACTTCAACAACCATCAAGGCCTTTCTACTGGGACTGATGTGTTTCTCCAAAACAACATTCTGTTTTGAACATGAACAGACAATACTGTTTTGTAAGCTGGAATATTAAAGGGGCCAAAGACAGGGTCAAAAGGCAAATGATACTGAAGCACCTACTGCATCTTCGAGCAGGAGTAGCTATTCTTCAAGAAACTCATCTGAGGCGGGAGGATAGCTCCCTTTTCCAAAAGCAGTGGGTGGGACAAGTTTTTGGGTCAGGGAAATCAACGAAAAAAGGTGGGGTAATGATTCTAATAGCAAAAAATGTCCCTTTTAGATCAACCCAAGAGATATGGGATCCAGAGGGCCGTTACATTTTGGTTCATGGTATGCTAGAATCTCAGCCGATGTTGCTTGGCTCAATCTACGGTCCAAATACTGACTCCCCTTCATTTTTTGTTCAATTACTAAACCTTGTGGTGACCAATCCCTCGAAGCTAACAATACTAGGTGGGGACTGGAATCTTGTTCCCCAAACAGAGTTGGATAGGTCTAACTGTAAGAAAAGTGGCCTATCCCCAGCTCAACGAGCTCTGAAAGACTTGATCAGAGGCACCGCCCTGATTGATGCGTGGAGAGCTCTAAATCCTACATAGAGGCAATATAACTTTTTTTCCTTTCCACATGGGACCTACTCCCGAATTGATTATTTTCTTATAAGCTCTTTTGCCTTGTCCGGTGTACTACATGCGGGGATCTTTGCTAGAGTTTTGTCAGATCATACGCCCACTAGTATAAATTATTGGTTAGGGGCAGGTTGTAAACGATCCCCCCAGTGGCGGCTGAATACTCAGCTGCTACGTAACAAAGTTTCCCTGATGCACATCGTGGAGTTTATTACATCCTTTCTCAACTGTAATCAGGGATCAGTTGACAAGTATGATCTGGTCTGGGCAGCCTTAAAATGCTCCCTGCGGGGAGAATTTATTAGAATGGCAACAAGAAGAGCCCGTCAACAGAGGGCTCAGATGGACGCTCTCCTTGCATTGATCAAAAGCCTGGAGCATACCATCTCTCGGCATTCCTCGGCCGATGTTTGGACTAGGCTGTACCAGTTGCAGGCTCAGTATGTAGGTCTGATTTCGCAAAAGGCGGAGTTGTCTTTCCATCGAACTAAATTAAAGTATCTAGAGATGGGAGAAAGGGCTGGGAAACTACTTGCCCTACGTATTTGGCAATTGGAGGCCTCACAATTTATTGCTGGAATTAGTTTTGCACAAGATGGGCAAGTATGTACTGATCCTAAAGAAATAGCGGAGGGGTTTGGACGGTACGTCCAGGAACTTTATGCAGTTGACCCATCTTCACGTCCCTCCAAAGCTGATATAAATCATTATCTTAACTCAGTAATCTTGCCTAAAATTACTGCTGTGGAGGCAGCCTCCCTAAGTGCCCATATTTCCACTGCAGAAATTCAACTGGCTATAGAACAATTGCCTGCTGATAAATCTCCTGGGCCTGATGGGTTACCAAGCAATTTATATAAGGCTTGTCAATCTGTTCTAATCCCAGTATTGAGTGAGGTATTTAGTTATTGGTATGATAATGGTATATCGGACCCCAGTTTCCAGGAGGCTTTAATAACCTTAATTTTAAAACCTGGGAAGGATCCATTAAGTCTTGGAAGTTACCGTCCCATTTCCTTGCTCAACTCCGATATTAAAATACTAGCTAAAATCTTGGCTAATAGGCTCTCGAAGGTAATGGGTAACCTTGTAGGTCATGAGCAGGTTGGGTTTATGGTGGGGAGGTCATCCGGGGATCACATGCGAAAACTCTTACATCTTATTACTGCTGCCAGGGACTCCAGCATACCAATGGTGCTGGTGTCCCTGGACACAGAAAAAGTGTTTGACAGGGTCTCCTGGGACTTCCTTTTTGCCACCCTGACCTGCTTTGGTTTACACGAAGCTTTTCTTAGGTGGGTACAGCTGTTGTATACCTTCCCATTAGCTAGAATTAGATGCAACGGTGTACTCTCTGCCCCCTTTCAGCTTTCTCGGGGCACAAGGCAGGGTTGTCCCTTGTCCCCCTTACTTTTCAATTTTTATTTAGAGCCCCTGATTTGAACGCTGTCAGTCAACCCAAGTATTATAGGTATCCAGGTAGACAAAGCGAGATATGCGCTCTCAGCATGTGCAGATGATATTCTGCTGCATATTGAGAACCCACACCTAACCATTCTGGCTTTACTCTCTGAATTTGAGGATTTCTCCAAGGTATCATTTTATAAATTGAATTGTTCTAAAACCAAAGTCTTTCCTTTAAATGGCAGAGTGATGAAGGCCGAACTAGTACCCTATGACCTCTCATGGGATGCAAAGTCCCTAACATATTTGGGCATTAGAGTTTCTAGGGATATAGGATCCACGATTAAAGATAACCTTATTAATCCATCTAAAACGGTAGCCGGGGACGTGGAGAGTTGGGGACTGATTCCTCTTTCCCTATGGGGCAGATTAAGCATTATTAAAATGAATGTGCTGCTGAGGATTTTATATTCAATGGGGATTATGGGATGCTTCTTACCCAAAATATGGTTTACCAGGTTTCAAAGATTGGTCAGTGGCTTCCTATGGAGAGGGAAAGGTATCCGCAGAGCTTATTTTAAGTTAACCGCTCCAAATCATAAGGGAGGCCTTACGGCCCCCTCCTTCTTTTTATATTATGCTACACACCATCTTAGTAAACTGGCTTCTTGGAATAAAAATTATGGGCCATCGGAATATTCCCCTTTGTGGTTGAGTATAGAGAAACATTTGGCGGCTAAAGCCCACTGTACATTATCTGCTCTTCTGTATGTCTCTCCCTCTTATATTCCCAGGTCCCTTAGGAATATGCCAATAGGTTGGCCACTCAAGGCTTCTCATCAACTCCAAAAGCATCTTGGAGTGAGATGGTGTCAATCATTGGAGTGACCTATTATAGGTAATCCGCATTTCAAGATTGGATACTACCCAATATCCTCCACCTTTTGGCCTCAGATGAATAATTATAGGGTCTCTGACCTATTGTTGAATGGGAGACCGCTTCCTTTTGATCATCTTCAGAGATGCACTAGAGTACCAGACACATTTGCCTTCAAGTATGCTCAAATCAGTAAGGCCCTTATCTCCTTCTTCTGTGGTATTCCTGTGAAGGATTCAGTGGCTGTGGATGTGTCTACAATCCTCCAGGTGGCTTCCCAATCTCATCCCGTTTCTAACATTTACAAGACCCTCCAAGTCTTGGACTCTAAATTACCAACTGGGATTTGTTATTATTGGACGAAGGAATTGGGAACTCCTGAGGATTTTGATTTATGGGGGAAACTTTGGCAGACATCGTATAAATACATAAAGCAAGACAGACTTCGGTTAGTCCATTTTAATATTATGCATAATCTTTATCTCACACCAGTGAAACTTTTTAGAATGGGCAAATTGACTTCACTGGTTTGTGGTACATGTAAGAGTGATATTGGTTCTCTTTACCATATGTTATGGACTTGTCCCAAAGTGCAGAGCTTTTGACAATCTATTTGTAAATCCTTGGATCTGTTCCTGGGTTTGAAGGCTTTGTTTACCCCTGAAGTCTGTCTGTTAAATTACTACCCTCCCAGTTCCCCCAAGAGTCAGAAGAGCGCACATGGCACTTATTGCTGCAGTGGCTAAATTGACTATTATGAGGCATTGGGCAGAAGATAAACTCCCTCCTGTAGCAGAATGGTATAGGGAGGTCTTATTAGCATTACAGTTGGAAAGGCATATTGCCTTCATGCAAGATAGACTGAAGGTCTTTCTGACAACTTGGAGAACCTTGGAGACTCTTCTTGCTTTATGGAAGTCTTGATGGTCTTGCATATATCTTGATGCTATGGTCTAAACTTGCTTGGCAGTGTTTGGCATGAGGAATGTGGGGGGGCAGACTTTATTGTGCCTTATGGGGGGGTTTGGGTTTTGTTTGAATGTCCTTGATTTTATGTATGGTTGTGATATGATTTGTTTGGATTGATATGTGATAATGTTTTGTTGATTGGACTGTTGAAATTTAATAAAGCATACTTAATTAAAAAAAAAAGAAAAGCACTAGCAAACAGGCTAGAAGGAAGGGTGGAGCAACAATGGGGAAATATCAAAACTGCCATCACAGAGGCAACAAGCCTTTGTGTGAAGCAAATAAACAAATCAAAATGAAAGAAAAAGCCACTATGGTTCTCAAAAGAAGTGGCGGTGAAGGTTAGGGAGAAAAAGATAGCATTTAGGAAGTATAAAGAAACACAGAAGGAGCAGAACAGAGAACTGTACCAGTTAAGGCAGAAGGAAGCAGGGAGGGTAGTCAGAATAGCAAAGGCACAAACTGAGGAAAAGATTGCCAACTCAGTTAAGAAGGGGGATAAAACCTTTTATAGGTATATCAGGGAGCGTAGAAAGACAAAAGGAGGGATAGTGAGGCTGAATAGAATGGATGGTGGGTGGGCAGAGAGTGATAGTGAAAAAGCAGGGATACTGAATGAATACTTCTGTTCAGTATTCACAAAAGAGGAAGTGGGGAAGGTGCCTAATCCAATTAACAGAAGCACTCTGGAAAGGGGGATCCATCCCAGTCCTTTCACAGAAGAAAGGGTTCTGAAAGAACTCCTAAAACTGAAAGTGGACAAAGCAATGGGGCCAGATGGAATTCACCCCAGAATTCTAAATGAATTAAGCACAGAACTAGTGACACCACTGACTACCCTTTATAACAAATCATGGGAGGATGGTGTGGTACCTGAGGACTGGAAGAAGGCTGATGTGATTCTCCTTCACAAAAGTGGGAGCAAGACAGAGGCAGAAAACTACAGACCTGTCAGTTTGACCTCTGTGGTAGGGAAAGTGATGGAATCACTTCTGATGGAAAGAATTGTTGAGTACCTAGAGGTCAGTGAGGCACAGGACCCAAGACAGCATGGGTTCACAGTGGAAAGGTCTACGTCAGATGAATCTAATTGATTTCTTTGACTGGGTGACAAAGTAGTAACCCAGGAGGGGCTGTGGACATGGCCTACCTAGACTTTAGCAAGGCATTTGACACAGTCCCACACAAAAGATTAGTAGTCAAATTAACCAGCCTTGAAGTGGGTCCCAGGGTGGTAGCCTGGGTAAAACATTAGCTGAACAACAGGACACAGAAGGTAATTGTAAATGAGTCCACTCTGAAGAAAGAGGTTACTAGTGGAGTACCGCAGGGTTCAGTACTGGGTCCAGTTCTTTTTAATGTCTTTATAAGTGACATTGCAGAGGGACTGGAAGGAAAAGTATGCCTCTTTGCAGATGACACAAAGATCTGCAACAGGGTTGATACACAAGGAGGCATGGAAAGGATGAGAAAGAACTTGGCAAGGTTGGAGGAATGGTCAGAAGTATGGCAGCTTGGATTCAATGCAAAGAAGTGCAAAGTAATGCACCTGGGAAACAAAAACCAAGGGGAAGATTACACAATGGGGGTAGTAACAACAACAAAATGGAAAGGGACCTGGGGGTAATCATATCAGATGACCTTAAGGTTGGCAAGTAATGTGAGAAGGCAGTAGGGAGGGCTGAGGTGATACTGGGATGTATAGGGAGAGGCATCACCAGCAGAAAACAGGAAGTTGTTATCCCCCTGTACAGACAGTTGGTGAGACCCCATCTGGAGTACTGGGTCCAGTTCTGGAGACCCCATCTCTGCAAGGACATAGGATGGAGGCAGTTCAGAGGAGGCAACTAAAATGGTGCAGGGTCTGCAAGAGAAGCCATATGAGGAGAGGCTAAAGGAGCTTAATATGTACACCCTAGAAGAAAGGAGGGAGAGGGGGGACATGATAGAAATGTTTAAGTACCTCAGTGGACTCAACAAAGTCCAAGAGGGTAGCATCTTTCAGAAAAAGAGATGTGCAAGAACAAGGGGACACAATTTGAATATAGAGGGGGGACGGCTCTGGGGCAATGTGAGGAAGTATTTTTTCACAGACAGGGTGGTGAACGCATGGAACAGCCTTCCTGAGGGGGTTGTGGGGTCTAAAACTGTGGGAGAATTCAAGAATGCATGGGACAGACATAAGGCAATTTTTGGTGGTGGGTAGGAAGAAATAGGCTGTTGGTTAAATAGAATCTGCAGCTTATCCTCTAGGTAGAGAAATGGGCAGACTAGGTGGGCCAAGCGGTCCTTATCTGCCGTCAAAGTCTATGTTTCTATGTTTCTATGTTAAACCTAAATTGTTGGGTTTGCCTGGGGTTATGGTGGGGCAGCAGGCAACATCTCCTCACTCCCACCAAGTGTTACAAGAGCATGTTATGTCCAAGCATTCTCAGGATGTATTTTATTTCTCTGTGGTTGCACAGTGGCTGGATTCTTGCCTGACCTCTCTGTTCAATCTTACCCTGCTGCTTGGCTGCTGCCTCTGAGTCCCTGCTGCATTCAGGAGCTGTTCTGCTCCTCCTGCCCACTATGCATGCTGGTGTGCAGTGGCGGCTTGCTCTACTTCATCTGCCAGGTGGTCTGCTGGCATTCCCTCTGCAGTGGCTTCTCCTCCTGGCTCCACCACTCCTTAGACTTGCTGCCCTTGTGTTGTGGCTGCTGCTGCTGCTGTGCTGTTTGGGGCCATCCATCCCTAGGTTTGCCCTTGGTGGGCCCTGTATTGCTTGAGGCAGTGTCCTTTCTGTTGTTTTTACCCTCCACCCTGGGCTCAGCTCCTCTTCTGCTGTTCCCCCTGCTGTTGCTTGGGTTTTCTGCTTCCTTTTAACCTAGCCTTATGCCTTTGCTCAATCTCTATTCCTTACTGTGGTCATGTTGTGCTGGTGCAGCTGCTCTGTGCCTCCTGCTGGCCCCCCACTCCTGCCTGCTTGGGGGTGCTTGCTCAGGCTGTCTGTTTTCCTACCTGCCTTGCCTAGCTGTCTCTGACGCTCCTTGCTGCCCCTACACTAGTCTTGCATTTTGGAAAATGGTCAGACTTTTGTTCTGAGCATTAATTCTGTGTGCTTTTTCCGAGTATGAAATAAGCGCTCATAAGAAAATTGTAATGTAATGAATCTCTCTGCTGAAGTCTGCTATTCTTGTTGGAACTGAAAGTTTTCTAGCTTGTGTTGGCACTGCCCATCCCTTAGATGGTAATGAGAGAATGGCCCTTTTCCCAGATTCTGAGCCTGTAGCTATGGGATCAGTATATGAGGGATAAGGGCCTGGAGCTTCTAGGGGGACTCAAATCTGGTGGATCTGGGGGGAAGTATCACTGTGCCCTACAGACCAGTCACACATTGTTTCACCTGAGGGACGAAAATCTGTGCAACCTGTAAGCCCGCTGTCCAGTGCCCACCCTCCCAGGTCTAGGGTATATGCCTAAAGTGAGGGCATCCAGCACCTCAGCCTTCCAGACAGCCCCTGAGAGACACTGGTCTGTTCCTGAACCTGGGTCACTGGTGTGGTAACTGAGATAAGGCATCCAGTGCCTCTTCCTTCCATTCAATGAGTCCATAGGACAGCTTTCCCCATTAGGGAGGAGGGACAGTGCATAAACTGTGACTGTCACCCAGTAGAAGCTGGATGGCACAGGATGCAGGGCATCTCAGATGGTTGGGCACAGACATAAGGGTGTGTGGCATCTTCCATACCGCTTGGTCTTGCCAGTGTACATATGTTCACCTCATGATGGGAAAGAAAAAACAGGGACACTCATGAGTTGTGCAAACAGAATGCCCTGCTGCTTATCTACTCAAACCATGTGACACTGCCCAGGACCCGCTGCTGAACTGATCTGAATCACAGGAGGAGGATGGCCTTCTCCCAGCCTCCTGTGGAAGTGAAGTCATTACCTGGGGGTACTGCTGAGTGGTGTTGGGGGTGTGTGTGTGAGCAGGCAGTTCACCCCTTCCCCAGGTGCTGCTGCTTACAGCTGCAGGGGCAAGCCCCTGCCCACTAGAATTACAATCACCAAGAAAAGTAAATGACTTTTCTTAGTAACTGCAACTCCGGCAAACAAGATCCTGCCCTTGCAGCCGCCAGCAGCACCCCAGAAAAAATGAACTGTCAGCACCCCTTGGTTGGCACCTTCACTATGTGTGGACAATGGACCTACTTTAAGTAAGTCCACACACAACAGAGAAGGTGCCAAACTGATCTGATGTTGTTCTTCAATTAATCAAAACTGCTCTATTTAGGAACAGCCTAACAGCCTCAGTCAGTGTACAAAAATGTGATTTTTGCAGTTACATTCATTTGTGGATGTGACATGGCTTACAATGAGGGAACCTTATTCAGAAGGCCCATGAGTTGATTTCAAAAACAATTGGACTTGGAGTATTTTGACTTCCAACATTTGTCGATCAGAGTTATTTTAACTTCCAAAAATTCACAGCTGGAAGTATTTGTTTGACTCCAGTAAAACTAAGATGACTTCAAAAGTTCAACCCATGGAAGATTGACTTTCACCCAAAAAGATTATCTGAAGGCCTGCTTATGCCTGACTGTCCTGTCGTCACCATGTCCAGCCTTTGAGCATCCTGATGCCTCAACCCTAAGCACCACTTCCCCCACTGGCACCAGTGGGGATCAGCATGGTGAAAGGTCCTATGGCACCTGTTCACCATCAACTGAGTTGACTGGTGCACATCCCTTCCACCCATTTATTTGCCCAGTCCCTGAGGCTGTCATATGTGCAACAGAGCGGGCCAGGTCTAGAAATGCTGACAGCTGTGGACCAGCATGACTTAGTCAAAAAGAAACACAAGAAGCACAATCAAGATAAACCTGTTTCATGTCCGATTTGTTCAGTGAAATAAAGGTAAAACAGTCATGTATTGAATTGTTGAATCTGTGTCCTACGAAGATTTATACCAAAATATGTCTATGACGGTGGTGAATTTGAGCAGATGCTGTATATCACTGAGTCTAGAGGCTCATAACTTGATGTTCCTGACAAGATGGTAGTCGAGGAGGGTCCAGCCTTCAGGCATTGATGCCTCTACCCCAAGACACCACTCCCCCCACTGTGTCACCAGTGTGGATCAACATAAGTGAGGGTCCTATGGCATCTTCACTATCAACAGTGAGTTGACTGGTGCACATCCTTCCACCCATTTATGTTCCCAGTCCCTCAAGCTGGCATATTGTGCAATGGAGCGGGCAAAAAAATATTGACAACTCTTGAGTGATCCATTCCATCAAGAGTCACTGAAAGATATAGGAAGCACAATCAAGGACAACTGTTCCACGTCAGAGTGTGTTCAGTTAAAACATTGTTTGCTTGAATGATAATGAAATCTTTTGGTTTAAGTATTCAGAAATGAGGCCAGATTACATGTGTTTTGTTGAATTCAGGGCAGCTGCAGTATATTACTTGACTCCTGGCTTGACTTGATAGTGGTATGGGAGGAGTCTAGCCAGCCTTTGGGTGCTGATGCCTCAACCCCAAGCATCACTCTCCCCACTGTCTCACCAGTGGGGATCAACATGGTGAGAGGTCCTATGGCACCTGTTAAGCGTCAAAAGTGAGTTGACTGTTGCACATCCCTTCCACCCATTTATTTTCCCAGTCCCTCAGGCTGGCATATTGTGCAATGTAGCGTGCTGGGCCACAAAACAGTAACAGATAGTGGCTCAGCTCTGATCCATCCAGATTTTTAAACGGGATTGCACATTAAAGGTCCAACTTGGTGTCCAGCACAGAGTGCAAGTCATATCAATGTCAATGAGAATGTTTTATTGTGTGAAAAATTCAATAATAGTGATAATAAAAATACACTACAACCACCACGAATGAATGTAATTAAACAACGTTTGATAGTTTGCCTATTATGTCCGACTCCCTGAATGGTGTGTAGGCCAAGAAATAACACGGGACAGTTATCTCCAGAGTTTAACAGCAGAATTTCATTTTCTCATTAAATGATCTTAACTGTATTGCATGATGATGTGCCTAAGTACACCATTCCCAACACCAAAATAAGTCAGCAAGTGACCAATGATGAATTCTGTATGACTACATTCATACAGCAATACAATCACACATAAGTGAAAAAGATCATCACACTGTGTGATAGGAAATTCAGCTGCAGCAGCTGGCTAGCCAGAATAGACAGTGGCCTACCAAGCAAGTGATGAACTTGGTATTGGATATTGAATTTGTCTGTCATGTGTAATGTAGCCACAGCTTTCTAAATCTGCTATTAATACCAATCACACTGACATACAAGAATAAATTGCATTGCAAGATTAGAGAAATGCCAGGCTGAAGGTTTCAAACTCGTTACAAATTATTGAACTGATGTATATGGCTGACATGACAAATTAAGCACAGTCATTACATTACATTTCAGTACCTGAATGATTAAAGAGCACCGTTCACTGTCTTTTTACTTTTATGCACGAATAAACCATTATTTAACCAATTTTGTCACTGTATTTCAAACAGTAGAGTCATCTGAAGTTAGTTTTAGCATTCTGAGCTGCAAAAACTATTGTGTGCCACAGATTGTATAGCAATCAGCCTGGTGTGGGCTGTGGCTGTGGATGTTGCCATAGCTGCAGTGCTGTCAGCACTGTAGGTATGTAGGGCAGAGAAAGTGACTCACTGTCACTGTGCAGCACAGTGCGGTGGAAGGCTTGGTTTTGCAAAGGTAAAGTAACAGTAGTCAACCTACAGTATTGTGTGCCCCCCTTCCCCAAGACACCCACCTGTTAGCAATGCATTATACTAAAATCCAAAATGCCTCAACATTTTTATTTATTTATTTTTTTATTCTTTTTAACTGTTTTCTGCTTCTGTAGCAAAGCAGCATGGGGACTGAAACACAGGTTACTCCTGTAATGATAGTTCTAGGAGTGGCATCGTTGTTCTTCTTCCACCTTGTTGGCACTATCCATTGCTCTTCCCCTTTAAAGGTTCAACAAGTTAATTAAAATAACATGTGCTGGCTGGCCCAGTGGTGCAGAGGGCTGAGGTGCTGGCGTCTTACCTCGAACCACGCCAGCAACCCAGGTTCAGAAAGTGACTCGAGGTGCTGGGGGTCGGCACTCGGCAAAGGAGCAGAGGATTGAGTGTCCAACACGTCCATTGCACTGCTCTCCTCTCATAGGGTAGGAGTGGGATTGCATCGCACTGCAACAGCCCCTGGTGGAGACCAGGAGCACTGCATAAGCATCGCAACAGAGGAACATGCCAAGAAAATATCAAACTGCTCAGGACTGACTGGATGATGGCAGTCAGCCTACCGTGCCTCCGAAGGGCTACCCTGGGGTCAGGCTACAGATATGAATTAAGGGGGGCTCCCGGGGGAGGAGTAGTGGAGGGGATGTCAGAGACCGTGGCTGCCCAAAGGAGTGGTGGGTCCTGGACAAGTAGAATATCATGTGCACCAGATGGTATGTTGCCTTACCTGAGCAGCACCCCATCTGGCTATAATTAGCCCAAAACATAATCCATATTAAAGAGTGGAAGGGATTGTAAATTTGTGAGCAGATGATCACTTCAAGTTCCCGGTGCTGGGAGCTGACTAAAAACCCACCACCCCCACACTCAGGCATGTAATGATGTGTGCCCAGGGAAAGTGCAGGGGCGTGCTCCATTATTCTTTATGGGGGCTGACTTTTAAAACATTTTTCAAGATATTCACTGTCATTAACCATGAGCACCGTGTGACTAACAAAGACCTTGTTAGTCAACCGGTGTCCATGATTAAAGACGAAATGACCGCAAATGTGTCAAAAATGTTTAAAACTTAGCTCCCATAGAGAATAATGGAGTGAGCCACTGCGCTCTCCTTGGGCACACGTCATTAAGTGCCTGAGTGCGGGGGCATGCCTTTAATCAGCTTCCAGCGCCAGGAAGTTGAAGTGATTAGCAGTTCACAAATTTACGATCCCTTCCACTGTTTAATATGGTTTATGTTTTGGCCAAATATAGCCAGACAGGAAGCATTAGGTAAAGGCACCACATAATCATGTGGCGCAATGCTTTATCTTGGTGAATCTCTTAAATTTTGCCTGAAGGTCAAAAGCTGGCTCCTCCTACCCACCCACCTGGGTTGTGTACACCTCTGCGTTGCCCCATGATGGCAGATCTTGCCCGCTGGAAGCAGAGGTTGTGCATTGAAGCTGTGGAGGTTGGGTGGAACAGAGTTGTAGACTGAGGCTAAAAAACTCAACATCCCAGTGCGACTCTAGGTTGATGGAAATGAGTAATGAAGGTGTTTATGACTTCCAGGTAGCCCTGCAAAATATCCTGGATAGGATGGGATACCCATAATAGCAGCCACTGGCGCAGCAGTATGTCCAGGTAGAATGAACTCTTATCCTTATGGGAGGCTCCTTGCCCGCCAAACAGTAGCAAGATCAATACAGGATGCATCATCTGCCATCATCTGCTTTGTTGCAGATCTGCCAGGTGCAGCTTCAGCATATGGACAAAGAACTGGTGAACCTCTCCCTGAACTTCAGACATTCACTCCTTATATTGAGGCACTCATCTCAGATCCAAAGTGGAGACTGTACTCTCAACCTCCTGAGATGCAATTGTGGTGATACACCAGCAAAGTCAACACCTACTTCAATTGGGACTCTGACACCACCTTAGGAAGGAGTTTTGGTGGAGCACAGGACAACCTTGTCTCTGTGGAAGACCAGATAGGAGACTCAAGAGAGCACCTGTAGTTCCCCAGTCCTTCTGTCTGATGTGATAAACCCAAAAAGGTGGTCTTCCATGACAGATGCCACATCTCCCACCTGTACATTGGTTTGAATGGTTTCCCATGAGCTTTGCCCAAACCAGCAGTAAATCCCAAGGAGGTGGTGGTTCATGCAGTGGAGCAGAGAATGTGGCGTAGACACCTGTACCACCAGGGTGGGTGGGGAAGCCAGCTTTTAGACCTTCTGGCAGATTTAAAGAAAAGGACAAGCCAACAAGAATGGATAAGACTGTTCCACATCCCTGGAAGAACAGTTACACAGCAAGTTACCATTAACAGTAGATCTTGGGCCAAATGCCTTGCCTTATGCACATGCCACTGACCCGAGTTCGAGGAACGGACTTGAGCGCCAGAGGTCAGCAGGTGGAGGGAGGACTGAGCTCTGAACTGATCTCTCCTCTCCTGGGTGGAGTTGTTGGTGCTTGCTCTAGCAACCTGGTGGAAGCTGGTAGACTGCAGCAAGATGCAAAGCACACATTGGTGATATGGGAGCAATGGAGGATGTCCTGCAAGCGGGTTGGAAGATGTCTGCAGCACTGGACATCATTGCAGATCCGTGCTCCATGGACAACACACAAGGAAAATCCCGGAGGACTGAGGAGGAGATGAGAGCCTCAGGGACCAGGCTGCACATCCCCAACACCAGACTGCTGCACCAGTGATCCACAGGCACTACCTGCAGAGACGACCCTCTAATTTCAGATAGATGCCGCTAAAGACAGGAGAAGCAGACCTCTCAGGGGGATCCGGGGGCTGATATGTCTTTGGAGGGGTCACTTAGAGGTGAATCTCAGTGGGGAATAACAGATCTGAGTCAGAGGGCTCCTCTGAGAGATGCCTCAGAAGACTGAAGGAACATAAAAATAGTTGGGTGAGGAAAAAAAGATCATTGAGAGGATGTTAGATATCAGGTACCACCATGTAGGGCGGTCCCAAGCAAGTACAACAAATACAAATAAGGGGGGCTGTGAGGCTTGATCTCTATAAACTGAAGACAGGAGATGATGATGTACAACAACCTTCTGGCACAGTAATGACTTTAAACAAACTTAAAACGAAAACCATGATACTGAGCTAGCATCGGTCCATACAGAAGTGGAACCGACCCTCCATGTGGCAGCTGAGAATAGCAACAGTGGTACCTGATGTCAGAGATCTGAAGATGATAATTCATCAAATATTGCATCAATCCAGTCTACCCAGCTGTCAGTTTATCATTGTTGTGATTACTGTCTGCGTTGATAATTCAAAAGCAATAATGCCTCCTGAATCACCATTTAATGGTGCCCCATCCACATTCATTGTAGTGACTGTCACATTTTATAAGAGAGAGACAAGTAAAAGGCTCTGCTGCTTAGCCTGTAGATGCCGAAGGAGGCATTACTGCTGTCAAATTATTAGATAGAATTCTATTCATCATGCAGAGAGACAGTGGAAAGCTTTACAAATAAAGTAAGTGAAGACATATGGATGATTGGCAGGCACAGTGCAGCTGACAGCAGCAGGGTGTGTTGGGAAGGGAACACAGTTCAGCTAGTAGTTTCCCCTTACAAAACAGTTGTGACACAGGCGTAGGCTGAACATTGTTACTCAGTACTGTGCCCTAAGTGTATCCAGTTGTGGAAAAGCAGCCCAGCATGTGATGTAAACATTGGCAGTCATGAAAGGTGCTCTTTAAGTCAAGTGGCAAGACTAGAAGTAGACAAAGGAAAGACTCAAGTTGCTGTTGTCATACAAACCAATATTGTGTTGTTAGCATATGCCTTGCAGCATATAATGGTAACCGCCTCAAATTACATGAGTGTTCCGGTCATGTGACCTTGGAGTTTGATTTAGTAGGAACGAGAAAACTACTTCCTCTTGGTTTTATTGATCTCCTGAACTGCAAGGTACATTTTTATATTTCTGTGAGGCTCAGTAACTGTGGGGCATTGTGCTGACTGATTGTTTACCTCTGTCTGGGTCAGAACTGCAGTGAGAGACGGAGGTCAGAGATGTCAGCATGGTACTACAGAAGTGCAGTCAGGAGAGTGTCACTGCTACCGTGCTTGTTAAAAACAAACAAAAAAAAAAACTATTGTGCACTGCCAGAGAGTCAAACAGAAAATTTTCAGGGCACACTGTCTTTCTTTTTTATGAAAGTGTGTGTGTGTGTGTGTCTCTCTCTGTCTGGGGTGCCAATCCACCAGAATGCTGCAGGGTATGGACTACTTTATTAATAAACTTATTTCTAATACTTATGTTCATTTGTCAGTCATTTATTATTATACAAGTTCAAGAAAATATACACAGATGACCATTTTCTAAGCGCAATAATACCCTCCAGGGCAGGCATTATTGGGAAATACCGGACCTTCCAGGGGCTATAAGGCCCTCCGCCTGCGGCATCGGGCCTTATTATGCCCCTGGGTGGTCCGGGATTTCCCAATAATGTCCACCCTGGAGGGTATTATTGCTTACTTACAAGACACTGGTTAGTCCCCATCTGGAGTACTGTATGCAGTACTGGAGGCCTCACCTACACAAGGACATTAACAAAATGGAGGCAGTCCAGAGAAGGGCAATCAAAATGGTGCAGGGACTGCATCAGAAAACAAAAACATATGAGGACAGATTAATGGAACTCAATATGTATACCCTAGAGCAAAGGAGGGAAAGCGGTGATATGATCCACACAAACATCTTAAGGGCATTAACAAAGTGAAAGAGTATAACATGTTTCAATATAAGAAAAATAGCAGGACAAGAGGACACAGCATGAGATAAGAGGGAGGCCAATTAAGGGGTAATATGAGGAAGTTCATTTTCACAGAAAAGGTGGTGGATGCATGGAACAGCCTACCTCAGGAAGTGGTGGATATGAATACAGTGCAGGGCTTTAAACAGGCATGGGATAAGCATAAGGATGCAATACAGATGAGTATGAATAGATAGGCCATTGACAGAGTAAAAGCCTATGGCACATTCATAAGGTAGAAAATATGGGCAGACTGGATGGGCCTTGCAGTCCTTATCTGCCATCAACTTCTGTGTTTCTATGTTTCTATGCTGAAATGTTGCTATGCACATTCTAAATGTTGTTGTGCACATTCTAAATGTTGTTGTGCACATTCTAAAAGTTATGGTGCACATTCTGTAATCAATATTCATGATTCACTGATTAATATTAATGACCCCATGTGCTTTCCACCACCTGGTTGGTCAAAACAGCTGTTTAAACAAAAATAAAAACAAACATGGTAGCGCCGCATAGCGAGTGGCTCATAGAGATGGTTCGAACATGAACTGCCATAGTCTATTCCGTGTTTTGAAATCATACAGATTTAACATTTTTTTTATTTTTTGTTCATAAACTGCTGCCTGAATGGTAGCAGGTTCAGGAATGGAATAGTACCATACCAACGGACTCTGCCTGACAGACTGAGCTGCCAATAGCAACCACAACCATGAGTACAAACACAAGGTATGAAACCTTGCAAAACACAAATGTTGAAACTTTTTTTTTCGGCATCTGGGGGAACCATATACTATAAAAAAATAAAATATGGCGACCATGCACAGCTCACCTTGGTTTTACATCTTGGGGTTGAGATACCAGCGTGGACCTCTCGAAATTTGCCCTCAAGGTCCATACGCTGGTATCTCAACCCCTCAATGGAAACACAGGCTTGTTATATGCTTGCCCATACTTTATTCTTAATGCTGTACAGACACATATTCTATTTGTTATAGATTATGGTTTAGTCATTTACTCTTCTGCCAGCTACACTTTAATGCAAAGACTTGCACTTTTATTAAACAAAGCCTGTAGGCTTGCATTTGATCTTCCATTAGACTGCCATACTTACTGTTTATACAGCATTTTGAATTGGTTTACTTTGCAACAAAGAATCCTTCAACAACTAGGTTGCTGGGCATGGAAGATGGCAATGGACATGTGCCAACTAAATTAAAATTATTAGTGGAAAGACCAACTTTGTTAAATTTTAAAACTACTTCAGCAGATAACCTATGCTTAAAATTACCGAAGTGCACAAAAATGTTGGACAAGTTGCTGTCTATTATAGAATTTGTAGTTACTGGAATTCTCTACCTCAAGCTATCAGGAATTGAGCAAGTTATAAATCTTTTGTTACAGCTTTAAGAAACTTTAAATCTACATGATAGACACCTGTAATGGCCACTGAATTTTATCTACTTGTTCTTTGTACTTATGGGGCCCCATACTCAGAGTCGGTCGGATGTGCGCAAAAATCGATGAGCCGCACAAACCATTGGGCCAGCTGACTCTGACTTGATATTTAGACAGAATGCATGATCAGCACTGATCACACATTCTGTTTGAATATTGAACCCTGGATGCGTGGCAATTAGCAGGTGGCTGCCATGGATGGCGATGTGCATCTAGGGTGCAGGGCTGAAGACCACCAATGGGGGAATGCGTGGCACATACCTGAATTTACCATAACCCCCATGGGCAATATTCAGCCAAAATATGCAAATGAGCTCATTGGGCATGCACTGTGCAAAGGGGCCTTATGCAAGCCCATTATGGACTCATTAGCATGGCAGCATCAGGCTGACTGCGCCAGGCCAGCCCTTCCCCTCCCCATCCCCAATATGTCAAAAAGAAATACTGTCCAATCCCTTTTTCCATAGTGTAGGGACTCCCTTCCCCGTCCTCTATGTCTGTCTAAAAATATGACCAATCCCTTTTGCCATATGTAGGGATTCCTCCTTGACCTGACCATTGTATGAAATATATGTATCCCTTTCAAAGTGTAGTGTCCCCTCACTCAGTCAGTAGTAGCTCACTCACTCCACACCCCCATCCCAACTCACACCAGTTACTGCACACACATTCACCCTGCCAGTTAGCTACTGACTGATCGTCAAAGAGAGTTACAGCAAACAGTATGCTCTCATTGTTTTGGACAACCAATGCGCAAGGCATTTATTTACTGTGGCTGCACTCCGTGACCAATCAGTCAGCTGCTAGCTATGGCAGGGTGAGGAGGGGTGTGCCAGTCACCGACATGGGTCAGGATGGGGGTGCGGAGTGGTGGGGTACTGCCGACCAGGGTGGGGGAGTGCAGGGACACTACACTATGGAATCATTTTACATATATTTCATACAGTGATCAGGGCCAGGGAGGAGGTCTCTACACTATGGCAAAAAGGATTGGGCAGTATTTCTTTTAGACAGACATTGGGGCTGGGGAGGGACGACCCTACACTATGGGAATGGGGCTAGGGACAGTACTTTTTTAAACAGTGATCGGTGCTGTGGGGGGTCATGTGACCACCTCTGGACTATGCACGGGGCACCATCCTGCCCCGCACATAGTTAGGGTTGAGTTTTGTGAACTTATATTTGTGCCAGCACAACCAGATATGTCCTCACCAGGGGGCGTATGAATATTGCGATGCATTGCATATTCGTGAGGGATCTCTGATCTGCATTCACACATCACATTATTCTGTGCGGTGGTGCAGTCGGGTTTGCGGGGTACATCAGGGGCTTCTGAATATTGCCATTCCCCTGACGGCCCTCGCAAATCTGGAGATGTAGAGGGACATCTAGAGATGCAGTGCGCATCTCTTTTGAATATGTGGGCCAGTGTCTGTATATGTTGTTATGTCTGTATATGTTGCTATGTGTCACTGACTCATTGTTATTTGTGCCATGACCATGGTTGCCTATGAAAATTGGTATTTACTGTACATAGGCTTTTGTTTTAAAATTAAATGAGATTATATGAATGAAATGAACATTTAAACTAGCCAAGGGGAGGTGGTGGAAGGGATCGGGGAGGCAGAAACTGCTCCCCCGCCCCACAAGCTGAAGTACAGAGTAGGAAGAAACCCAAAAGAAGTGGAATCCCTGGGATGCAAATTGACACAGGAAGCGGGGTGGAAGAAATGAAGGGGGATAGGAGTGGGTGCATTAAAAGGGTGGGAGGAGGAGGGAAAGCAAAAAGGAAAAAAGGAGGTAAAAAATGGAGTGGTAACAAAACCTGGAAAGCCATGTGTGCAAATGCTAGAAGTCTAGGAGATAAGATTCCAGACCTAGAGACCACAATGGCATAGGCCAACCTGGATATCATGGCCATTACTAAATCATGGTGCCCTGAAATCCATGACTGGGACATGGCCATGCCAGGCTATACTCTGTTCAGAAAGGACAGGGAAGGAAGGAAAGGAATGGGTGTGGTACTTCATATGAGGGAGGGAATTAAAGCAACAGAGATACAGGAAATATGGGTGGAGAAGGTACTGTGGGTCACCCTAGAGACTGGGAATAGAGCCACTGTTCGCACTTGTGTGATCCAAGGTACCCAGTGATATGGGAGAGTCAAATTCAGTGACTTAATATATTTTTTTTTTTTTGAGTTCTAGGATTACAAATACCTTTGAACCAGAGGTTCTTTTACAAAGGTTTCGCATCAAATACAATTGTGGAACGAGATAAACAATAATGGGACAGTTGCAAACAATATAAAATTATATTCAGTGTGGTTACATTGACCTAAAAAAAGAAAACAAAAGGAAAAAATAATTGATGCTAACATCTAAAAAAGGCAAAAAGGGAAGGGGTGAACGGGGGGGGGGGTGCTAGAGGCAGTCCAAATAAAGACACTGTCATAAAGCGCTAGTGACTAACAAAAGTGCATGGGCAAGTGTTTAGAGGGGGTAACTTATGAGGGAAAGGTGAGGAGGGAAACAGTGGGAAATGGGAGGGAAGAAGAAGGACAGACAGGAAGAGGGTGAACAATATAGGAGGGGGTGAAGGAAAGGTGGGGTTGGGAGGTAGGAACAAGGTGTTCTGGGCTGAAATAGGGAAGGGAAGCAGAGCAAGAGGGGAGAGAGGGGAGGGGTGAGAGAGGGAAGGATAAAAAAGGTGTAAGGTAGTGGTGACAGAGAGGAGGGAGGGGTAGATAAGATAAGTAGTGGCAGCAATTGGGTGGAAGAAAGAGGGGGGACAGTGGTATGTTGTGGGGTGGTGGGACAGAGGTGGAGAAGATAAACAGGGCGGGAGGGAAAAGGAGGTGAAGTAGTCAAAGAGTGGGAGGGAAGAGGAGACGGTATGTGGGTGGAAAGAGAGTTGGAAGGGTAGAAGAGAAAATAGCAGAGGAGGCTAATAAGTGAGGGAAGAGGAGTCGAGAGTAAGGGGAAAGAGAGTATGGTGGGGAAGAGAAGAAGATAGCGGAAGAGGCTAAAGAGGTAGGGGAGCTGATGTTTCTAGCAGGTACAGTCACAACTGCTGAGGTTGGAGAGGTGACTGTGCAGTTTGTGTTTGAATGGGCCTAGCTTATTCTCTGCAGTGACCTCTTTAGGGAGCTCATTCACCAAGCATGGAGCCCTGGCAACAAAGGAGCATTGGTCTTGAGAGGTTGGGCAGAAGGGGACCTGGTAGGTGGATTTGTTTGCGCTGCGGGTGCACCATGTGTTTGAGGCCAGCGTCATAAAGGTGTGTGAAGCTGGCGGTGTTAGATCAAGGCTGATTTTCTCAGCTAAGAGGCAGGATTGGTAAGTTAATCTTTCCTGAAGATCGAGCCAGTTGGAATGTTTATAGAGGTCGCAGGTATGCATTCGATTCCCCGCACCAGTCACCAGACCGCAGCATTTATTCAGTGCAGTCTTGATTCTTTTTAGGGTTGTGTCACTGGCAGATCCATAGAAAACTAGCCCATAATCAATAATGGACAGGACTGAGCTATTAATCACTATGTGCACAACCTCAGGGGTCAGGCAGTGGCGATGGCGGTAGAGGGACCCTAACCTTGAGTTTATGGCTTTGGAGGTGAGATTGATGTATGTTATAGGAAAGTGAGCTGTCGAGTGTTATTCAAGGGTATTTGAACTCCTAAACCTGATCGAGTGGGAGGTATTGTTTATTCAGTATGGTTAGGCTGGCTAATCTATGTCTACTGTGAGAGTTGGAGAACAGCATTGCCTTGTTTTTTTTTTATTGTTCATCAGTAGTTTATGCTGATCAAACCACTTTTCAATAAGGTTGAAATTTGCCTGTAGGTCAATGGATAAGTGGACTGGGTCAGAGTGGGTAGAGAAGAGGACAGAATCATCAGCGTAGAGGATCATTTTATTATTGCAGGTGGTTGGGAATTTGTTAATGAGGAGACTAAAGAGCAGCAGACCAAGGACAGAGCCTTGGGGTACCCCAGAATGCACAGGAAGGCTACTTGATAGAGTGCCCCCATTCCTAACACGCTGGTGCCTACCCAACAGATAGCTATCAAACCAGGTAGTTACTTCATTAGAGAGGCCAAGGGTAGGAAGGGTTTTCAACAGGAGCCAGTGATTAACGGTGTCAAAGGCTTTTCTTAGATCTACGTACACTGCACCCAGCAAGTGGCCAGTGTTGAGGGCCTTTTGAAAGCGACTAGTATAGTAAAGCAGGGCAGTGGTTGTACTGTATGCTTTTCTAAAGCTATGTTGCTGCGGACACTGGATGTTATATTTGTCAAGGTATTCAGACAGCTGGTCCGCAACAATGCACTTGAGGGCTTTAGATAGTAGGGGGAGGATTGAGATGGGGTGGTAATTGGAGTGTTGTGACCTATCACCACTTTTATGTACAGGAGTAACAATGGCAGATTTCTAAAGATTAGGGAACTGTCCAAGGAAGAGCAAGAGGTTTAAGAGTTTGGTAAGAGGGAGTAAGATGACATCAAGCGAGAGGAAAAGAAGTTTTAGATCCACTGTGTCACTACTAAATCTGGATTTACCTAGTACCTTTAGGAGATACTTTCTAGATTCAGCAAGGGTCACTCTTCTGAAATAGAAGGGAGGGGTATTCAGAAGGGAAGCAGTTTTATCAACGTTATCAGGTAGGTTGGATTCGATAAAAAAGTCCGGGGGGAGGACACTGCTTAGATTAGTAAAAGCGATATTAAAGGTGTCTGCAATTGATTTATGGTCCTGAATGGTATTGCCATTAACATTGATCATAGAATTAAATAGAACTCAATGCAAAGTGAGCCACAAAAGTGGAGAGTAGGTGTGAGGGGGTTGATGGGTTTCCCAGTGAGGTTGCTGATGTTTTCCCAAAGTGTTTTGCTTTTACTCCAAGAGTTTGTGAGCTCATTTTTGTAATATTCTCATTTTGTGCTACGCATTGCCTGCGTACATTGGTTTCTAGCAGCTCTGTAGCATTGTCAGTCAGCTGGGAGGCCAGTGGTCATTGCACGGTGCCATAAGCTATCCCTGCCCTTCATCAGCTTTAATAGGGCCAGGGTTATACAGGGGTTAGAGGAGACCTTAAGTTTTCTTTCTCTTGGGAGGTGCAAACTTGTCGGTTTCATGTCAATTCAGCACAAACAATTACAGCGCAGTTGAAAGCCGCATGGTAATTTCATCGTATATCAAAAGCGTGCTTAGCAAACCACTCGCAGACTTAAACAGCGTATAACAGCATGGCAGCATCTGTTTTAGAAGGCATATGGACGTATTGTCGTGTCATTTTCCCAATTTTCAAAGTTTTCAATAGATGTTTATCTTTTTGTCAGGGGTTGTACCGTGCAGTGAAACACACTGTTTTTAAACATTTTACAGTTCCGTTATACAGCTCCTTATTGCTTCCATGCTGAAAAGTGAAACCCTGACTCACCCAACTTATTACATTTTCCCTGGGTCGCAGGTCACAGTGAAACACATTGTCTTGGAGATGCTCCTTCACTCCTTACTGCTTCCATACTGAAAAGTCAAACCCCAAGTGACATAACGTGCTAACATACTACATTTCTCAGTTTCAAAGAAATTTAGTCTACCGCATTTTTCACTGTCTCCACTCCTCGATCTAATGTACTGTGACTCTAGGGCTGTTGGACACATCATTAAAGCAACAGTAACACCACAATTTTGCGAACCTGATTCTAGATACAACTCTGCATATATACTAGGGGGGAGCAACCACCCCTAACCAAATCACTGAAACTCAGGTGTAAGCAGCACTCTGATTTGTTGGCAATATTTTCTACGAAAGTGACCTATCTAGCTGGCAAAATCTTTGGCATACTAGAGGGAGTGAAAATGTGCGTTATATGCTATTTTTTTTTAAACATCTTTATCAAGGGTGTAGGCAGGCATACTCACTGTACACATTTGTGTACAGTTTTGTTGAATGCCTGTCACAAACCATATGCCTTTCTGTTAACATTTTTTTATTGTAATCGGTAGTATTTGGGTTACTGTAGACCTCTGAAGAGTGTCTCTGTTTAAACTTCTGTTGTTTAGGAGACAGATACATATATAACCTCTTTAGAGATTAGAGGAATCATCTGACAACAATCTGACTTGTTTGGAAGGGGGTGCCATTTGGAGAGAATGTGTACATTTTTTTATTGGGGGGGTGTAACTGTTGGAGATTGTGTGTACAAAGCGAAACTTTCTGGCTACACCCCTGATCTTTATTAGTTTGTTTCAGGTTTTTAGACATACACACATGTAACCCACTGCAAATGGGGGTTCCCAAAAGTCTTCCAGGAGCTTGCATAAGTGCTCCAAGTCTGGGTGGCGTTCAGCGAAATGCCGTTTAAGTGCTGGCACAGCAAATGCTTTAGAGCCTCCACGTACTGTCTCTTTAAGAGCTGCCTGCTCGCAGGCTTAATTAGTTTGTATGGGGGGAACTAGGTGTTTCCCTGCTCGAGTCCCGCCCGGGCTGCTGGATAAGTGCTCTGTTTCTGCGGTCGCTATATGCGCAGAGGGAGCCTAATTGAAAGATGTAACTGTTTGCCCAAAATTATTTAGAGTAACAAAGAAAATGTGGTTTGTCTAACCTGCTTTTTCCTGCAGCAAGGACTGTGCATTGTAGTCCCTTCATTTTGGTCCTGAACTGCCGAATTGGACCAATCAGTGTGGGGGTCCTTTAAAATGGAGCCTGTGTGGGCGAATCAGAACTTGGACTCTCATCTGGAGCCTGCTATAAAGGGGTTGTATGGCAGGTGCCTCTGGGAATTGTAGTTTGGACCCTGGCACCTTTTTGCACTAACAGAGGGAGCCCTGCTGTGACTGACAGCTGAACCAACCAACCGAACTTGTGTGGGTCTGAAGGAAGTGCCCTGAACTGTTGCTGGCAAGGCAGATTCAAGGTGGCTGTGAAAGGAGAAGGAGCTCTGCTCTGTTGCGGCGTGTAGTTCATGCGGGGAAGCGCTGGGGAGGCCCTGAAGTTGGCCTGCAGCCGTTAGTGAGTGTAAGTCAGTCTGAATCCGAAGTCGGTGAGGAAAAGGAAAGCTGCTGTTGTGGGACCAGGCTTGCCCTGTAGAAGACTGAAGATTTTGCTGAAGTGCGATCGTCCTGTCAGGAACTGAAGCTGCTGTAAGTGCTCCCGGGTTTTGCAGTGTTTTGCAATTGGGATCGAGAAGCAGCCTGCCTGGTATAGTAATTTCCTTTACATATGAATGTGCCTAGTGCTTGTGGGGGATTGCGATTTTATTTCCCCTTTACTGTGAAGTGTGTGCTGAAGCTGGAAGCAGAACCCAGTTTATTCGGGCTGAATCCACCTGCTATCGATAGCAGTTGGGCCTTGTCATGAGGGCCTTGTCTCCATGCCCTGCTCTTCTGGCAATCCAGAACAACCAACATCCATCTGGTTCTCTGCTTGCGGTATCATGAGTACAAATCAGGGTAGCTCCCTGCACCTTTCATTTAATCGAAGTGTGTCAACTGATTGCTTTGTGTTTTCTTTCCACGAACTGAGCCATCTGGCTCCGAATTACAATTGTGTGTTGTGCATGTGCTTTCTCCTTGCAGGACCCCATCCATCTGCATCAGCCGGTCAACCCCGGGCAATGGACCTGGCTAGCCCCCCCCCCATCCTGGGAACCCAGAAAGTGTGACTTTTGGACCTTAAAGTGCATGCACAGTACTGTGACTTGTGTGTTTACTGCCAATCAACCTGATTTGCCCCATTCCTTGTTACTGCCCCTGAATAAATCAGATTTGTTGTTGTTGAATTATATTCTGTATGTGGTGTCAATACATATAGAACCAGCATTGTATTGTGGTTGTGTGCATTACCTAACCTTGTTTTACAGGGGTCCTCAGAGACGTGCTGCAGAATCAGTCTCGAGGGTAAGTGGGTACTGTATGTATAGGGAGTGTGCATATGTGGGGTATTGGAAAGGTAACTCCAGTGTACCATGTGGGCCACTAGTGGGAACAAAGGGGGGGGTCACAGTGTCCCAGAGGGATGTGCCCAAGCTAGTTTAATCACTATCAACCCTGACCTCTGGGTGGAGGCACCCGTCACTGGACCTGGGTCCCTTAACCTGTCACTAGCCATACAGGCAGGGGTAGTAGCCCTTGGGTTAGCACCACCTAGAGGTTACATCTTGGAGGCACCACTGGGATTAGTGTCCTCTAGTGGCCACATGGGAGAATTACCCAATATATTCAGTTTGGGAGAGAAAGTGGAGGAGCTTACTACGCCTAAGCTAAAAGTTGCCCCCATAAGCTAATGGTGCACCGAATGATGGGGTGGAGTGAAGCTGAAGGGGTAGACCCCCAAAAGGCTATTCTGTTATTGGATGTCCCCCTAGGGACCAGTATGCTGACATTGTATCCACTGTAGAACAAATTAAAGGTGTGGGCAAAGTTGAAGTAAGGGGACGAGATGCTGATTTATTTGAACAGACTATGATAGTACTGATCTCATGTAGCTCCCCAGTGGACCCAGAGAAGGTACCCCCCTGTCATGATGCCTGAAGGTGCCCAGAAGGGATGGAGGGTCATTCATTTACATAGTGGTTCAGCCACCCCGGGTGAGTCTCCAAGTGTAGATGGGTTTAAAGAGAAACTGTTCAATTTGTTAGCATCAGAGGGGAAAACTGCTCAGGAACTGTTAAATGTGTTAGACCTCTCAGGTGACCACATGCCCCTGCATTCCCCAGTTTCCCCCAAGAGCTCTCCAGTAGCCCCTTCCCCCATCATAATTCCCCCCATCCAGCTGGACTCCTACAGAAAGCTCAGACTTTTCTCTGGCACAATCCCAGTGCTCTCAGGGGAGAATGACCTAGAGACCTGGATGGACTACGCTACCCCATTAGTGCAGGAATGGCAGTGTTCGGAGGGGGAAAGCAGAAGTGCCTAATGGAGAGTTTGAGGGGCCCTGCACTAGAAGCCATCCATTTCCTATGAGTCACTAGCCCAGAGGCTACTGCGGCTGAATACCTCTCTGCCCTAGAAGGGGTGTTTGGCAGCACTGAGTCAGGGGATGATCTATTCTGGAAGTTCAGTCAGCTAAACAGTGGAAGAATGAGAAGCTGTCAGCTGCCTTTGTTACCAGGATTGAGAATGCCTTGCAGAGAGCCCAGAGGAAAGGGGGAGTGCCAGCAAAGGATTTGAACAGGGTCAGACTGGACCACATTCTGAAGTCCGCTAGATTTTCAAGTATCATGGTACTAAAACTCAATTTGCAAGATAGGAGGGCCAACCCTAGTGAATACTGCCACCTCATGAAAGAAATTCGTGAAATTGAAACTGATGAGGAGGGCTGGGAGCCCTACACGGGGGTGGTGAACACTTGCCAGACTCCAGAGAGAAGTGATTCAGATGAGGCCCAACAGTTTAGAGAATTGATTAAAGAGTTGACTGAGGCAAGCCGAGAACCTGATCTATATCAGACACCAGAGACTAACAATAGAGTGGGAATGCATGTTGTCTCCTCGGAACCCCGGACTGAGGGGCGTTTACTGGAAGAAGTGCGAGAGTTGAGAGCCATGGTGGGAGAGCTGCAAAGGACTGCCCTAACCCCCAACTGTAGTAGGGGTTCAGAAGTTCAAGAACAAAGGCCCCAAGGTCAGGACGGGCCTCAAAGTGCCCCTGAGTTACCCCAGCTGAGAAAGGCCTCCACACCCATTAAAGACTCTAGAGAAACTCAGTCTTCCTATCACTGTGGGGAGGATGGGCACACCCGCCCTTTCTGCCGTTCGCCCAAAGATTTGAGGAGGGTCCGTGGCAGACTATTAAATGTGCTTCATTCAAATACCAACCGACCACCAGGGGGAGCTGCTCAGAAAAGTTATGCCACCAGGGCCAATGCCCAATCGACACCCAGGTCAGTGACACCGGAATGGTCTGAAGTGGTGGGTCCCTCCATGGAGACCACTGTAAAGATGAATGGATTGTCTACAAGAGCTGTATTAGACAGTGGCTCCCAAGTGACAATTATGTTCCAAGACTGGTATCGGAAGCATCTGTCTGATGTACCCTTACAACCGTTGGCAGGACTACATGTCTGGGGGTTAAGTGAGAAGGCCTACTCCTACTCCAGATATATCCGAATTTGGCTGTCTTTCCCCACCTCCATGGCTGGAGTGGCAGAGCAAGTAGAGACCCTGGCCTTAGTGTGTCCCCCTACTGGACTGTATAATGGGGTTCCTTTACTAATTGGGACGAATGCGCATACGTTTGGACGGTTGGTGCAGTTGTGTTAAGAGAACCAGGGGTCAAGAACTGGTAGAGTTTTGAGCATTCCGGCCTTGATCAAGAAGGCCTATGAGGCACAGAGAGACGCTGAAGGAGTGGACCCAGAGGAACCGGTTGGAATTGTATGGAAGAAGGATCCTGAGTCCCTGATCCAGCGCCAAATGCCCAGTGTACCTTACGGGGAGATCCATATGAGAAAGGACATCAAGAATAAAATACTCATGCTGGATACACCAGACATTGGAAAATTGCTGGAAGGACTATTGGTCAAGCCTAGTATTTTGCCTGCCAGAGCCCATGCTTATGCCAGATGGGTAATGGTCCAAGTTCATAATGTGTCTGATAGAGAAATTCGAGTAAATAGAGGTTGCACCCTGGCTAATGTACATTGTGCAGATACTGCAGTGTTACCCAGTAACAAGTGTTCAGGGAAGAATGACAGGGTGATGCCTGACTTGTTCAATTTTGGTGACTCACCTTTGCCAGCTGAATGGAAGATGAGGATCAGTGAGATGCTTGCCCAGAGAGACCAGGTGTTTTCTTTACAGGAATGGGACGTGGGATGTGTTCAAGGAGCTGAGCACCATATTCGGTTGCATGATGAAAGGCCATTCTGCGAGAGATCTCAATGCCGGGCACCTGCTGACATAGATGATGTAAGACGGCATCTACAAGAGATGCTTGCTGCTGGTGTGATACAAGAATCCAGAAGCCCATATGCTTTGCCTATTGTGGTAGTGAGGAAAAAGAATGGTACAGTGAGAATGTGCATGGATTATCGCACCTTGAACCAGCGGACCATCTCTGATCAATATACAGTGCCCCGCATTCAGGATGCTTTAGACTGCCTGAATGGTAGCAAGTAGTTCTCAGTGTTGGATCTTCGCAGTGGGTACTACCAGATCCCGATGGCCCCAGAAGACCGTGAGAAGACAGTCTTTATCTATCCGCTTGGTTTCTATGAGTTCATGAGGATGCCTCAAGAGATTTCAGGTGCCCCAGCCACTTTTCAATGACTGATGGAGCATGCAGTGGGGGACATGACTTATTGGAGTGCCTGGTATACCTAGATGATGTTATTGTGCTTGGCAGCTCACTGGAGGAACATGAGAGCAGATTGTTCAAGGTGTAGGATTGACTGGAAGATTTTGGCCTTAAACTATCCATCGACAAATGTCAGTTCTTCCAAACCTCTGTAAAGTATATGGGACACATAGTGTCCACCAAGGGAATAGAAACTGACCCGAGTAAAGTTGAGGCCTTTACCACCTGGCCACAGCCCCACAATTTAAAACAGCTGCAAAGATTCCAGGGATTCTGTGGCTACTATCGCCGGTTCATCAAGGACTATTTCAGAGTGATTCGTCCTCTACTTAATCTTACTCAAGGTTACCTTCCTACTAACAAAAAATATAAGAGGTTGGCTTCCCCTGAGGCTGAGAGAGTGTATTTCCATCCCACTGAAGTTTTTGGGGCACGATGGACACCTGATTGTGAAGCTGCTTTTCATGAGATTATATACCAACTCACTCACGCTCCTGTCCTTGCCTATGTAGATCCAGCAAAACCCTATGTCCTACACACTGATGCTAGCCTGCAAGGTTTGGGGGCTGTGTTGTACCAAGAACACGAAAATGGCCTGAGACCAGTGGCCTTTTCCAGCAGAAGTCTGACCCCCTCTGAAAAGAACTGTCCTGTGCATAAGTTAGAGTTCCTAGCTTTGAAGTGGGCCATTGTTGACCAATTCCATGAGTACTTGTATGGGGCTAAGATACTGGTAAAAACTGATAATAATCCTTTGACCTATGTGCAGACTTCAGCCAAGTTGGATGCTACTTGCCATAGGTGGCTTTCTGCATTATTTACACATGATTATGCTGTTGCATACAGAGCAGGCCTGAATCATGTAGATGCTGATGCTCTCTCCCAGAGGCCTGTTTCCTGGAATGACTGGGTCAGACTGTCAGAATCTGATATTCAAGCACTCTGCCAGAAGTTTGACAGAGAGGAACAAATGTCCACGGATGCAGTGGACTGTCTGGTGGATTGTTTGGGGCCCTCTGAGAATTGCATACCAGCTGCTTATTGCCACTTTTCTGCAATAGACATTGGTGCATTGCCTCAGCTGGACAATGACAGTATTCAGCGGGCTCAATCCCGAGATCCCATGATCAAAACAGCTCTAGAAGCCCTCCAAGCATGGAAAGATGTGCCAAGGTTATGCTCCACTGATTTGAGAACTGCATTGTTATACAAGGAAGGTCCTAAGCTGAAACTGATTAATCGACTGCTATACAGAGAAACTGTAGACTGGGGGGCCAAATAGACAAGCAACAGCTGGTCCTGCCCACTGCTTTCAGAGACTTAGTGTCGAGGTCTTTACACAACCATATGGGGCACCTTGGTGTAGACAGAACACTTGATTTGGTGAGATCCAGATTCTGTTTTGCCTAAGATGGGGGCTGATGTTGAGCAACACATTCGAACTTGTAGTCGTTGCTTACAGAGGAAAGCCTTGCCCCAGAGGGCTGCCCCCCTTGTTAACATCACCAACAGTGCCCCCATGGAGCTGGTTTGTATTGACTTTCTGAGTTTGGAGCCGGATCAAAGAAATATTAGTAATGTGCTGGTGGTCACTGACCATTTTACGAGGTATGCCCAAGCTTTTCCCACCAAGGACCAGAAGGCATCCACCGTGGCCAAAGTACTAGTAGAAAACTTTTTTGTTCACTATGGGGCCCCACAAAAAATCCATCCTGATCAAGGGAGAGACTTTGAGAGTCATTTGATCAAAGAGATGCTTTCCCTGTGGGGAGTACAAAAGTCCAGAACCACCCCTTATCACCTCCAGGGGGACCCACAGCCTGAACGTTTTAACCGCACTCTGCTGGACATGCTGGGCACCCTCCACCCAAAAGACAAGCTCAGATGGAGCCAACAAATTAGCACCTTGGTACATGCCTACAACTGCACCAAAAGTGATGCCACTGGGTTCTCCCTTTACTGCCTGATGTTTGGAAGAGAAGCCCAACTACCAGTAGATGTTTGTTTTGGAGTTTCTCCTGATGGGGTTCAAGCTGATAATTATCTACAGTATGTGCAAAAGTTAAAGGCCCGGCTGACTCATGCATACCAACTGGCTCAAACCATGGCTGCCAAAAGAAATCTAGCCAACAAAGAAAGGTATGATAAAAAGGTGAAGGCACAGGATCTCCAGGAGGGAGATCGTGTATTGTTAAGAAATCTGGGACTGCATGGCAAACACAAAATTGCTGACAGGTGGCATCATCTCCCTCACATTGTAGTGAGCAAACTGGATGATCTGCCCGTGTACAAAGTAAGGCCTGAAAACAATTCAAAAGATGTTAAGACAATGCATCGAAATCATTTGCTGCACATTGGCCAACTACTGATTGAGTCTGAGCCCCCAGAAAGTGCTCCCCCTGGGCCGGTGGCCAGAGCTGCTGCTAAGCAAAGGCAGAGAAAGTCTGCACCTACAGTTGCTGAGTTAAGGTTTTCCCCACAACAAACCCCAATTGAAAATGACTGTCAGTCTACTTCAGAGGAAAGTGAGTGCAACTTTGGGTACTACCCTTCTTATGAACTAAGTCAATTGTTTCAAGGTAATCCCCTAGTCAATTATGGAGATGAAGCTGGGCCTTCTGGACTGCCTAAGCCCCCAGCTTTGTCCCTGGAGCCAATGCTCTCGGATAGCAAGATGCAGAGTGTTAAGTTTGATGATCTTGAGTCCCTGTGTGTGGTGGAACTGTATGAGCTTTCAGAGGAGGAAAATGATGAACTGGGACAGACTGGTGATGTACCAGAGCAAGAAGAGTATTTTGAGTGACCTGATGGTTCACTGCCAGTGTCAGAAAACTCTCCGTGTGAGCCAAGTGATGTGACTTCAGAAACTGCAAATCCAGAAGCTGAAAGTGCCCCAAGTTCTAGCCTTTTAACCCCGATGGAAGCTCCCCTGGCAAGTAAAGACAGTGCAGAAAGTGAGGCTAAAAGTGCAGAGACCGTAACAGTTCCCCCTAGAAATACTGGTCAAGCTGTGAATCCTGTAGTATGCCTCAGCTATGATTCCCCTGGGAGGCCTGTAGATTTACCTCTTAATGTGGTCCATAAAGGAGTATGTGTGTCCCCGAGCTCATTGCCCAAACTGAGCATAAGTGCTAACTCCAGGTTACTTGTTTTGCCCTCCAGGTTTGGTGCCACTGCCCCATCTAGCCCCAAGGTAGCTGATAGGGAAGGGCCCCCTCTCTTCAGGTGCCATGTGCAGGAAGTAATGATTTGATTTCAAAATGCATTGTATGTATAATGTTGTGTAACAAGCAGTACGCTGTGAAATACAGAATAAGTGTATATAACAAAGGTTTAATATGTTGACTGATGTTCAAAAGGATGCAGGCCTAATCTGTTGGTAATATGAACGTATGTGATGATATGTTTTAAAGTGTTGTAAGGGTACCTACTTGACGTGGACGCCAAGTTTTTCCAGGCCAGGAAGGGTGTAACCACCTGCAAATTGGGGTTCCCAAAAGTCTTCCAGGAGCTTGCATAAGTCCTCCAAGTCTGGGTGGCGTTCGGTGAAATGCCGTTTAAGTGTGGGTGCAGAGAGTGCTTTAGAGCCTCCATGAACTGTCTCTTTAAGAGCTGCCTGCTCGCAGGCTTAATTAGTTTGTATGGGGGGACTGTGTGTTTCCCTGCTCGAGTCCCGCTCGGGCTGCTGGCTAAGTGCTCTGTTTCTGCAGTCGCTATATGTGCAGAGAGAGCCTAATTGAAAGATGTAACTGTTTGCCCAAAATCATTTAGAGTAACAAAGAAAATGTGGCTTGTCTAACCTGCTTTTTCCTGCAGCAAGGACTGTGCATTGTAGTCCCTTCATTTTGGTCCTGAACTGCCGATTTGGACCAATCAGTGTGGGGGTCCTTTAAAATGGAGCCTGTGTGGGCGAATCAGAACTTGGACTCTCATCTGGAGCCTGCTATAAAGGGGTTGTATGGCAGGTGCCTCTGGGAATTGTAGTTTGGACCCTGGCACCTTTTTGCACCAACAGAAGGAGCCCTGCTGTGACTGACAGCTGAACCAACCAACCGAACTTGTGTGGGTCTGAAGGAAGAGCCCTGAACTGTTGCTGGCAAGGCAGATTCAAGGTGGCTGTGAAAGGAGAAGGAGCTCTGCTCTGTTGCAGCATGTAGTTCGCGCGGGAAGCACGTGGGAGGCCCTGAAGTTGGCCTGCAGTCGTTAGTGAGTGTAAGTCAGACTGAATCCGAAGTCAGTGAGGAAAAGGAAAGTTGCTGTTGTGGGACCAGGCTTGCCCCGTAGAAGACCAAAGATTTTGTTGAAGTGCGATCGTCCTGTCAGGAACTGAAGTTGCTGTAAGTGCTCCCGGGTTTTGCAGTGTTTTGCAATTGGGATCGAGGAGCAGCCTGCCTGGTATAGTAATTTCCTTTACATATGAATGTGCCTAGTGTTTGTGGGGGATTGCGATTTTATTTCCCCTTTACTGTGAAGTGTGTGCTGAAGCTGGAAGCAGAACCCAGTTTAATCGGACTGAATCCGCCTGCTATCAAAAGCAGTTGGGCCCTGTCATGAGGGCCTTGTCTCCATGCCCTGCTCTTCTGGCAATCCAGAACAACTAACATCCATCTGGTTCTCTGCTTGCGGTATCATGAGTACAAATCAGGGTAGCTCCCTGCACCTTTCATTTAATCAAAGTGTGTCAACTGATTGCTTTGTGTTTTCTTTCCATGAACTGAGCCATCCGGCTCCGGATTACAATTGTGTGTTGTGCATGTGCTTTCTCCTTGCAGGACCCCATCCATCTGCACCAGCCAGTCAACCCCGGGCAACGGACCTGGCTAGCCCCCCCCCCATCCTGGGTACCCAGAGAGTGTGACTTTTGGACCTTAAAGTACATGCACAGTACTGTGATTTGTGTGTTTACTGCCAATCAACCTGATTGCCCCCTTCCTTGTTACTGCCCCTGAATAAATCAGATTTGTTTTTGTTGAATTATATTCTCTCTGTGGTGTCAATACATATAGAACCAGCATTGCATTGTGGTTGTGTGCATCACCTAACCTTGTTTTACAGGGGGTCCTCAGAGACGTGCTGCAGAATCAGTCTCGAGGGTAAGTGGGTACTGTATGTGTAGGGAGTGTGCATATGTGGGGTATTGGGAAGGTAACTCCTGTGTACCGTGTGGGCCACTAGTGGGAACAAAGGGGGGGTAACAGTGTCCCAGAGGGCTGTGCCCAAGCTAGTTTAGCCACTATCAACCCTGACCTCTGGGTGGAGGCACCCGTCACTGGACCTGGGCCCCTTAACCTGTCACTAGCCATACAGGCAGGGGTAGTAGCCCTTGGGATAGCGCCACCAAGGGGTTACACACATATTTTCCAGGGGAACCCAGGGTTCACAATTCCAAAACTGATTGTGAAAACTATGTACAGCCCCAACTATGTACATACACAGCTAACAGGGTTGACCCTCCATTACCGTTACAAACTCTTATTGCATCGATATCTTAGGGTAACCGTATCAGTGACTGCGTTATATGCTAATTTTGATATACGTCAAAATGGTCCATGCACTATGTTTACATGCACTGAATCATACACATGCTAACTGATGTGCTGAGTTATATGCACAGTATTGAAGTGATACCAAACTTTCCACAGACATTATTAAACCATGAGATGAAGTAGTTTAGAGCCAGATCGATGCTCCTAATGTAATCTAAGGGGGTCCGTCAATCTGGGCAAGTGAGGCAAGGAATAGAGGGAGCTTACATTTTTTAAGGGTTCGCTGGGAAAATAATTTAGCCTGCAATTTGGGTGCCTTAATTAAGCAATAATGCATGACAGGGTGTGTATTGTGCTGGGATAACGTCACACCTGGGGTGATTAGGCACGAGGCTGCCGGCCGAGTGCGACTAGTCACCCCAGAAGTGACGTTATCCCAGCACAATACACACCCTGGAGTGCATTATTGCTATTATACAATGGCTCATGTGTAAAACTAACAAAAAATAAAGATGAAGAAGTATATTTAAAGATCATGTGCAATGGTTTTTGCATATTTTTAATAAAAGCTTTAACAGCTGAAATTCAAGTCCTTGTGTCATGATTAGTGTTTACTGAAAATTTTGTGCTGTTTGCTTTTGTTGTTTTCTTTAAATTAGCATTTGTTAACTTGCTCTACAGTGGCTTGAAACAGTGGAGTTATTTCTGTCCTCTCAGTCAAACTTAGAGTGTGATGACATCATTTTGGAGTAGCTTGCTTTTTCAGATTCCCAATCAGAGCAGCACTCTGTAGAGTTTATGGTTTGCTGAGCTCTCCAGATTCCTTACAAAACCAGTCTCTGGTTTGTGTTTAGATAGATCAACTTAAAATATATCATTCTCTTCTTTTACAAAGCTGATCATTTCAGTTCCAATGCTGAATTGAAGTAGTGGAAATCTTTTTCTGTGAGAAATCAGGTTGTCTGTATCACAGCTCTGTTCTTTCTAATCAAACCTCAGTTTGGTTGTAACTATATAACACAGGAAAGTTTAATGAATATAAAATAAATCTAAATTTTGTTCATTCATAGAAAATTTGTCTTTGATGTAGCCTTCATAAATACAATCATGTAAGAAATTTTTTTTTCATGTCAGATTGACAAACAGGTGCTTGTCACACTCTGCTACAGTATTTCAAGCACATGTACTGTCAGAACTCACAAATTTAAGCTCTTTGGTGGTTTCTATATGACAATACATCATGTATGTGTACAACTAGAACCACTACGTGGCATCCTGTTGCACTGTGTCTTTGCCCCACAGTTGAGGCAGTTGCAGTCTACTGACACCAGTCCCCTGCCCCACAAGCCCCCTGACTTCTGCTCCACATTTGAGGCTGCTGCACCCTGCTGCCCACTGTCTTCTCCCACACAGTCATGGATTGTGCACACTGCTGCCTCCATCTCCTGCCTAAAGAATCAAGACTATGGCACCCTGCTGCACCCTGCTGCACCCTGCTGCACCCTGCTGCCCACTGTCTTCTCCCACACAGTCATGGATTGTGCACCCTGCTGCTCCCTGCCCAAACAATTGGGGCTGCTTCACCCTGCTGCCCTATCTCCCCCACCCTCACAGTTAGGGAAGCTGCACCTGTTACCCTCTGTTCCTGTCTCCACAGTCAAGGTTACTGTGCTGCGCTAGGCCCTAAAGTGCCATGTTCCCTGCCTCCATGGGCAGGGCTGCTGCACCACATGTATCCCATCTCACAGTCAGGGCTGCTGTATCCTGATGCCCACCTGTGTCCTGCCCCACAGTCTAGGCTTCTGCACCATGCTGTTTTCTATCACCTATCGCCACAGACAGGGCTGCTGCACCCTGCTCCTTTCTACACAGTTATGGTTGCTGTGGCCTGCTGTGCCCTACAGCTCCATGCCTCTGCAGTTAGGGCTGCTGCACCATGCTACGTCTTGCCACAAGATTCAGGGCATTTTCTGCACCCTGTAGCATGCCTCCACAGTTGAGGCAGTTGCACCCTGCTGTCCCCCTGCCACCAGAGTCAGATCCTTTGCTACACTCTGCTGAGACAGGAACGGGGACAACATGTGCAGTTTCCCTGACTGTGAGGGTGAGAGAGAGAGAGAGAGAGAGAGAGAGAGGGGCGGGGCAGGACACAGGTGAGCATCAGGATACAGCAGCCCTGACAGTGGTACAGGGAGTACATTGTACAGTGGCTCAGCCCATTTGGGGCAATGGAAATGTGTAGCAGGGCTCAGCAGCCCCAAATGTGGATGCAGATGGCATGTGACTCTAGGGTGTAGCACAGCACAGCAGCCCTGACTGTGGAGACAGGGACAGGAGGCAACAGGGTGCCATGGCCCTGACTGTAAGCATGGGGACAGAGAGCAACAGGATGTAGCAGCCCTGAATGTTCAGGCAAAAGATAGGGGTGGCATCAGGATATAGCACCCCAAACTGTGGGATAGGGTGCAGCAGCCATGCCTGTCTGGGACAAGGGATGTGGGCAGCAGGGTATAGCAAAGGATCTGACTCTGGTGGCAGGGGACAGCAGGGTGCAACTGCCTCAACTGTGGAGGCTTGCAACAGGACACAGCCAATGCCCTGCATCTTGTGGCAAGTGGCAGCATGGTGCAGCAGTCCAAACTGCAGTGGCATAGGGAACTAGAGCACAGCAGGCCATGGCAACCCCAACTGTGTAGAAAGAAGCAGGGTGTAGCAGCCTTGTCTCTGGTGACAAGGGATAGAGGACAGCATGATGCAGAAGTCTTGACTGTGGTGCAGAACACAAGGGCATCAGGGTACAGCAGCCCAGACTATGAGATGGGGTACGGATGGTGCAGCAGCCCTGCCCATTTGGAGCAATGAAAGTGGGTAGCAGGGTGTAGCAAAAGCCCCACCTCTGGTGGCTAGGGCAGCATGGTACAGCAACCCCAGTTGTGGAGGCAGGGGACCTGGCACACTAGAGCTTAACACAGTACAGCAGCCCTGACTGTGGAGACAGGAACAGGGGTCAACAGGTGCACCTTCCCTAACTGTGAGGGTGAGGGAGAGAGGGCAGCAGGGTGTGTCATCCCCAACTGTCTTGGCAGGGGGTGGCAGGGTGCAGCAGCCCTGATTCTTTAGGCAGGAGATAGAAGGCAGCAGGGTGCACAATCCTTGACTGTGTGGGAGAAGACAGTGGGCAGGATGATGCAGCAGTCTCGCATGTGGAGCAAAAGGCAGCGGGCTTGTGGGGCAAGGACAGGGGGCAGTAGACTGCAGCTGCCTCAGCTGTGGGGCAGAGACACAGTGCATCAGGGTGCCACATAGTGTTTCTGGTTGTACAAGTACATGATATATTTTCACACAGAAACCACCAAAGAACTGAAATGTGTGAGTTCAGACAGGTGGATGTCACACTCTGCTACAATATTTCAAGCACATGTACTGTTTGTCAATCTGACATAAAAAAATGTTGTTACATGAACATATTTATGAAGGCTACATCAAAGACAAACTGTTTCTGTGAATGAAAGCAATTTACATTTATTTTATATTCATAAACAGCCCTGTGCTACATAGTTAGAAAAAAAATCAGATTTTTGATTAGAAAGAACTGAAAGCTGTGATACAGACAAGCTGATTTCTCACAGAGAAAGATTTCCACTACTTCAATTTAGCATTGAAACTGAAATGATCAGCTTTTTATCAGAAGATAATGATATGTTTTAAGTTGATCTATCTAAACACAAACCAGAGACTGGGTTTGTAAGAAACTTGGAGAACTCAGCAAACCATTAACTCTACAAAGTACTGCTCTGATTGGGAAACTGAAACAGTAAACTACTCCAAAATGATGTCATTGCACTCTAAGTTTGACTGAGAGGACAAAAATAACTCCACTGTTTTCAGCCACTGTAGAACAAATGAACAAATGCTGATTTAAAGAAAACCACAAAATCAAACAACATGAAATTTTCAGGAAACACTAATCATGACGAAGGGACTTGATTGTTAGCTTTTCAAGCTTTTATAAAAAATATGTAAAAGCCGTTGCTCATGATCTTTAAAGTTTTTGTCATTTTTTTAAGTGGGTAGGAATGCTTTATAAAAAAATAGTGCTGATTGTTTCAGCCAGTAGGTGGAGCTGCTGGGTTTTTCATGGGGGGCTTTTCTGTCCATAGGAACCTTTTTCAGTGCTTCTACTCTTATTAATTTGCTCTGTTCCATGAGTGTTTACATTGTATTTTCTTATGGTTTTTATTTTCTTTTTTGCCTGTCTTTGTGTTTCCTGACAGTGTTCATTTGCCATTGGAGATTGCAGCTCTACCCGGTTTACAACCATATGCCCTCTGCCATGGGGATGGAGGTAGAAAGGTGATATGGAGAGTTTCATTGTTTTGATGATGTGGGGTTTAAAAAAAAAAGAAACAAGAAATTTAATTGAAGACGACTGAACGAGCACTATGAAAAGAGCTGTGCGGTGAAAGATGCCCTTGCTCATTCACTTAATCAGTCTGGTCATTCAGTCGCTCGGTCGGGTCATTCACTCGCACAGATCTGAAGTCTGAAGTGAGAGGTGTTACTGTGTTTTGCTGTTTTGATAGGCAGGAAGGTGGTAGGGGAGTTTTTTTTTTTTAAAAATACAATAAAAATAGAAAGAAATGTTCTTGAGGACTGAGCGAGCATTATGAAACAGCCACACGGTGACTATTTAAAATACGTGCTTGCTCGCTCACTCTGGTCCAAAAGAAGAGGGATCATCACGCAGTGTTTTTTTTTTTCAGATAACCTAGCAGTAGCATTGATGTCAGCCTTCACTGAAAGACAGTGTTGTCAGTGTCACAGTGTTTTTTTATTGTGTCATTTGTTTAGGGGCAGACCAGGAAGTGAAGCTAATCATGGTGTTAGCGAGGAGGGTAGTGGGGCAGCCAATCGCTGTTGTGGAGTGATTCAGGTTTTTTTTTCCTTTACATTTGATGCGGTCTTTTGTGCACTGGGACTAGACCCATAATGCTGTACTGGGATAACATCACAGGTCCAGTTCCAGACTGACCAATCAGAGTCCGTCTTTCTTTCTTGCCATTGTATAATAGACCATTGGCAGATGACTGGTGAGTGATCGCTAAGTGAGTCTGGTAGGACTTTGGTATTAGAGATTCTACTGGGGTGAGTGGCAAGAATCAGGTCTAATAAGGCGCTACAGCCGGTCCTATAGTTGATATGTGTAGGGGTGGGTGCCATCTGGGTGATGTCAATGGCTGCAAGAGTGTCTTTATAAAGGTCTGCTTTGGGGGCGAACCAATTTACCTTACATTAAAGTCACCCATAATCACTATTTCAGTACGGTGGGGGAGGTTGTTGAGGTAGTCAGTAATCAAACGAAAGCCAGAGGTCTGTTCCTGTGGTGGGATATAGATGGATATTACGATGAGGGATTTATCTTGCTGACCCAGGATTATTATTTTTTTTAGTTATTATTTTATGCTCCCTGTTGCTGCGGCCCCTACCTCTGGAGAGAGCCCCATCCACTGGCAGCCACCAGCCAGCACTGACCCTTACCCCCAGGGCTTACTCAACCCCCACTGGAGACCAGATGCAGTGTGGCCAGCACCGTGGCTAGCTGGGAGCAGGACCTGAGAGGCGCCCCTGTTATAAGCTGCAGCAACTTGTTTTCCTTCTCCATTTTCTCCCTGCAGAGATGAGGTGTGAAATGACTCTGGTGGAGAGAGAACGCACCTGCACATGCTCCTCCAGGTGTCTGCCCCATCTCTGCCCCCATCTGCAGTGTCAGCGTGCTGCCCCCAGCCTCTGCTAGGGGCCAGTGATATGCCCACCACTGGCACCCCTCTTCCCGGAGAAGGAGAACAATCCCTTGGACATGCTATCCTTTTCCTCCCCTGCTGACCCCCGGTGGCCCGTGCTCTTTCCTGAACATGGGTCACTGGCGTAACACAAGGTAAGGCATCCAGCACCTCAACCCTCAGCGTCACCGGGCCAGCTGACCCAGGATTATTTTGACAGCTAGCATTTGGTAGTTGCTTATGGGTGGAGTTTGTAGAAGGACCTGTCCCTTAAGTGTGTCCTTCAGATAGATGGTGCAGCCTCCACTACATTTACCGATGCGGTCGAGTCTGAAAAGGACATAGCCAGTGATGGATATAGCTTTATCAGGTACTTTTGTGGAGAGCCAGGTTTGATGGATATAACATTATCAGGTACTTTTGGGGAGAGCCAGGTTTCATTAAGGGCTAGAATATCTGGTTTATGCTGTGTTACCCAGACTTGTAGGTCATCAAGTTTAGGTAGCAGGCTTCTGATATTAATGGAGGCTAATGTGAGTGACCTAGGTTTGACACATTGGGAGTTGGTCATTACGGGGGACCAGGATTAGGGTGGACATTTCCAGAGAGGATTATGAGGAACAGGACAATTCTATATAAATGGAGGGCAAAAATCTTTGTAGAATTTAGTTGTTTCCGTCGGAAGGATTTTTTATGGTGGTATTGCTACAGGGGTTAAAAAGCTGTAGAAGATGTGGGTACTCAAGTAGAGAGTGGGAGTTAGGCAGTCTGTTGTCAGGAAGGGTGTGCGAGGGATTACAATCATGAGAGATATTCACAGATAGCATGCTCTTGTGTGTGTACCTCTATTTAGGGTGTCATAGTTATGATGCAAAGTGGATGTGGTGATAGAAGAAGAGAGTGATATAAGGAGGAGAAAGATTAGGAGTGGGACCATGGTATAGTAATTCAACTCGAAATAGCAGGTCCTAAGGGTAATTTGGATTAAAGCTGAGATAATAATAGCTTTGAGTTAAGACTTTAATCAAACGCTTGAGAGAAAGGCAGTGGGAGTACTGTAGCCTTAGGTGAGAAAAAAAAGGTCTGAGAGGTGTATAAAACAAATGCACTGCATTTATTTGATGGACAGATCATGGAGGCGGGACTGTCAGAGCAAAAAGCCCAAGAGTGCTGGGGGCAGAGGAGAGTGGGCGGGAGAAAATTCAACTGTAGGAAGGGAGTAGCAGATAAAAACAGAGCAAAAAGATCAGGGGCTCAGGAGATCTATGGCTGGCTTCTGGTGGTGGAGAGCGGGGTGCAGTCTGCGGCCAGCAGTCCTGCCGCAGCCACCGGTGCCAAGCTGCCCAATCAGGGAGCCAGGAGATCTGGATGATATATATATATATATGATATGAGCAACTCAATTTGACCACCAGTCAAATGAGCGAATGGAAAGTATAGGAAGGAATGGTATAAGCTACACTGAAAGGTACAAAATGGCAAGTAAGGAAGAAAGTGCACCATAGAGGGAGCTATAGGGGAGAAGGATATGCTATGTAGTTGGTCCATTCACTGCTGAGCTGGCTGCTTGGGGCTGTGGATTGGGTCACTGTCTTCAGTGCAGTAGGTCCTAGGTTCAGACCTCGCTAGGTCTGCGTACATTTTTTTTATGGTGTGTGTGTGATCAACGTTCACAAAATTTTCAGTGTTCCGGTCCCTACCCAACATTTTATGTCTCCCGTTCCTCGACCACTCTGGGACTGTGCTCCATTGTCCCCCATGCCCCCACCTGAATTGCCCCCTCCTGAGTTGCCTCCATACCCCAGTGTCAGACCCTCCTCAGAGTTGATTATAATAGTAAAGGGGGTGCGGGGGGCAGTCCCCCACATAAAATAATAGGTAAATATCTCTCCGTACTGTGTGCTGTGGTGCTCGCTTATGTTGTAGCCGCTGTAGTGCATGAACAAGGTTTGTGTTTTCGGCATTGTGTACTCACTCATGTGGATAGCGCTATTAAATCTTTGCCGTTGTGACATGGAACCATAATCTACAGACCTCCAGCACAGGGGGAGTAGTAGATAAGGTACTTATGGAAGCCATTGATAAGATGGCAGAAAAGGGGGAGAGGAAGATGCTGTTGATGGGGGACTTCAATCTTCCAAATGTAGACTGGAGCGTCTGAGCTGCAGCTTCAGCTAGAAGCAGGGAAATCTTGGACTCCCTACAGGGGGCATTCCTTAGGAAACTAGTCAGTGAACCCACTGGTGATGGACAATACTGGACCTGGTACGCACCAAAAGGGACAGTGTCACAGACTTTAAGACTGAGGGCCACCTAGAGACCAGTGATCACTGTACAGTGTGGTTCAATATAAGCATGGCTGTGGAATCGAACCACACAAAGGCAAAGTTTCTGGACTCCAGGAGGCAAATTTTAAAAAAGATGGTTGAATGCCTCAGGGACATACCTCTCAACCTTTCTTCAGCAAAATGTGTGACAAGATGTGTGACAAATAAGCAAAATGTGTGACATATCTTCATACATAGCACTGCAAGCTCATATTACTATGGCTGTCAGTGCACCAATGCTCATAATGTTTGCTGATAACTCAGGATAATAGAGTGTTGTGAATTCCTGCTTTAAAGTCTCAGTGGGAAATGTGGAATATCACCTTCTCCATGTGGGCAAGGGATTTCTGGGAGGTAAAATGAGTGATGTACCTTGTAATGTGTGACAGTTGAGAGGTATGCTCAGGGATGACCTTGCAGGGGGATGAACTAGGTGGGGTGGAGGAACAGTGGGGAAAACTAAAAAAGGGCAATAGTAAAGGCAACAAACCTCTGCATCAAGCTAGGGAGCAAAAGAAAAAGGAAAAATAGACCACTATGGTTCTTGAAAGAGGTGGTAGAAAAGGTAAAAGCTAAGAGGGTAGCATTCAGAAGGTACAAAGATATGAAGAGGGAACAGGATAGGGAGGTGTATCAGGGGAAACAGAAGGAAGCAGGGAGAGCAGTAAAAAGTGCAAAGGTGCAGATTGAAGAGGGAAAGGGAAAGGGGAAACTGTTTAACCAGGAAAGGCACGCTAAGCTGGAACTTGTTTCCAGGTGCAACCTGGGAACACAAAGAAGTTAAGTGACTTGCTCAGGGTCACATAGTATGCAAGTGGAGGCTGATGGGATTCAAACCCAGGTCTTTAGGTTTGCAGCTCAGTGCCCTTAACCACTATACTATACCGCCTCCTAGAGAGAATAGCCAAGGCAATATCAAAAGGGGACAAGCCCTTTTTGTTAGGTATATAAGCAAAAAAAGGAAGACCAGGGGTGGTATTGTAAGGTTACGAAAGGAAGGAGGGGATTGTGTAGAGGGGGAACAGGAAAAGGCTGACATCCTGAACAAAAATATCTTTGTCCAGTGTTCACAAAGGAAAGAGATGGAGAGGGACCACAAAATGAAACAGGAGCATTGGAGGGTGGAAGGTGGACACTAGTCCCATTTTCAGGATAGAAAGTTCTGAAGGGACTCACAAATCTGAAAGTGGACAAAACAGTGGGGCCAGACAGGGTCCACCCAAAGGTATTGAGGGAGCTCAGGGAGGTACTAACTGCAACTCTGATGGCCCTAGTTAACAGCTAATAGGAAACAGCAGTGGTCCCAGAGGACTATAGGAAAGCAAATGTAGTCACAGTTCACAAAAGTGGTAGCAGGGAAGAGGCTGGCAATTATAGACCAATCAGCCTGACTAAGGGGGTGGGGTGGGGAAATTAATGGAATTATTGCTGAAAGAAAGAATTGGGGAATATCTTGAATCTAATGGGTTCTAAGACCCGATGCAGCATGGATTCACAAGGGGGGTCATGTCAAAGGAATCTGAAAGAGTTCTTTGACTGGGTGACCAAGGAACTAGATACGGGTGGAGCGGTGGACATAGCCTACTTATATTTCAGTAATGTGTTTGGCACTGTTGCACATAGAAGACTAGTAAGCAAACAGGGTAGCTTAGGAGTGGGTCCAAAGTGGTAAACTGGGTAAGAAATTGATTGAGGAATAGGTGGCAGAGGGTGTTGGCAAATGGAGTTCACTCAAAGGAAGGGTGGGTGACCAGCAGTATGCCTCAGGGATCAGTGCTGGGACATGTCCTCTTTATTGTCAGTATAAGCAACATTGCAGAGGAGCTGGAAGGGAAGATCTTTCTCTTTGCTGATGACACCAAACTTTGCAATAGGGTGGACACTCCAGGGGAGTTGGAAAGGATGAGCAGCAACCTCAGAAAACTCAAGGACTGATCAAGGGTATGGCAGCTGGGTTTCAATGTAAGAAAATGCAAAATAATGTAGTTGGGACACAGAAATCCAGGGGCGGAGTACAAATTGGGGGTGGAGGGGTGGTACTGACAACCACCAAACAGGAAAGAAACCTGGGGATGATCATATTTAACGACCTAAAGGTGGCCAAGCAGTGCAACAAGACAGTTGGGAAAGCAAGTGGGATACTGGGGTGTTCAGGGAGCGGTATCACCAGCAGAAAAAGGGAGGTGCTGTTGCCGCTGTATAGATCACTGGCAAAACCCTACCTAGAGTACTTTGTTCAGTTCTGGAGATGTCTCAGAAAGCACATAAACAAAGTGGAAGCAGCCAAGAGGAGGGCAACTAAAATGGTGCAGAATCTGCATCAGAAGCCCTATGAGGAGAGATTGAAGGACCTAAATATGAACTTCCGGTGATGTCACTAACCTACAAGGTCAACAGACAGTAGAGCTCTCTCTTGGCAACCCCACAAAATCCTGTTAAAAACAACAAACATTGATAAAAATTATATTCTAGCTGAGAGGATTTCTATAACACTCATGCAGAAGTCCAGACCTCAGAAAAATTCATTGCAACCAGATGATTACAGCGGATCCCGGAGCTCTGGCTCCAACAGTGAGGCCTCAGTCGCTTCTAATCAACCTCATTCAAAGTATGCTACACCAGCAAAACCAACAAAATCAAATAAAAAACCAAAAAGTTGGACAATATCATGTGGGAACTCCAAGCATTTAGATCAGAAACCACAAGCTCCTTTACCTCCTTAGATAAAAAAGTTGCACACTTAGAAACTAAGCCAACTGAGATCAACCAGAGTCTTCAGGTCACATATTCTCATACAATGACATTGGAGGAGATGGTTGCAACCTTGCTGGAAACCCAGCAACAACTGCAGGACAAACTGCTGAATCTGGAGAGCCAATCATGATGAAACAACTTTTGAATTTACGGTATCCTCGGAGAAGTGAAGGCCCTAGTATTATACCATTCCTAACTAACGTATTGCCATAAATCCTTTCTCTGCCTAAAGAACTTGAACCGAAAATACAATGAGCTCACCAAACTCTCGAGCTAAAGCTGACAGATCCAGCAGCCCACCACCATTCGATAGTGACCTATTTTTTTAAATATGCTACTAAAAAGATATTACTCCACACAGCCTATCAACAAAAAATGGTGCAGTTCAAAGGAGAAACAGTTTACCTTAACGACTACTACCCACCTGCCATAATGCAATGCAGAAGGGCATATATTCCTTTATAGTGTATGATGAGGGCTTGTTCAGCATGGAAAACCATCCTAGCTGAAATGTTGTTGTACGACAGTTCAAAGGTCATGGAACATGGTAATACCATACTGTAGTTCAACAGCATTTCAGCTCATTTTCAAAGTGCATGAGCCACAACAGCGGTGGCAACAGAAATGGCAGGATCAACCACATAGTAACTTTCGGCGCCACCGGCACAATCACTAAGCCTCCTGAGATGCAAACAAAGCAGGGTCAACCAGATATTTTTAATTACTTACAGCAGCTAAGAAGATCTTTTGCAATGAATCCTCTTACTTAGCGAGAAATAAAGTGACCATGTTTTTTCTTTTGAAAAACCATCCCACGGGCAACTGTCAATCAAACAAAGCCTGCACTAGACAAGTAGGGGCCTCTGCTCCATAACAACCATGTCACTGACTATAGCAACTAGCCTTAAAACTGGGAAATAAGATGCGGCAGCAAACATTTATTTAAAAAAAAATCAAGCTTTTTAAAATTACTTTCAGGAACTCCATACACTATAAAAAATACTGGATGTGCAACTCTATGCACAACCAGTGTATTGTGACACCTCAGGGTTCGGATTCCCATGGACCTCTCGAGTTTTGCTCTTGAGGTCAAAGGAAATCAAAACCCCTCAGCACAATACATTGGTTGTGCTTAGTGACCCATCCAGTATTCTCTATATTCAAAATACTGAGGCAACACCAACTACATTTTTGAACCCCCCTATCCAGCTCAACCTTTAATTTTATTCATGAGGGTCAAAAGTTGTTCCACACAGCTGAGGATGCACTACTCAAACTCCAACAGCGAGGATTATGTTCAGCCCCCTCCACAACAAACTTTCTACGAGTCACAAGCAAGCCACAACATCCTTCCCAGGGAAAAGAAGCTGCAGAGAAATCAATAAAGAAACCACCAATGCAAACTTACATAACAGCAACTTATTGCATGGCTGAAGCCCTTGGCAACTCCTGCAATGGCTGATCTGATGGCATTGACTTAAATCTGCAAATTGTACAGCATGTACTCAGCAGTTATGGAGACATTGAGCACTGCCTGATTTGATGGCCACAGGTATGGGGCAGATGGGGCCGGGGGGCACACTTCTGAGATATCACCCAGCATCAGCATTTATGGTCAAATTTCATACCCGTGGATTTTTCAGTTTCTCTTCCCTCCTTCTGATGCAGTGGGGAGATTTTAAAGTTTGTCTCGGTGAGTTGGCTGATCTGGGTACCGTGGTAGAGATGTTCCGAAGTTTAAATCTGCTGGCAAAGTTTCCACAAAGTCACCAAATTCGCCCAGTGAAAAACTTTGTGGAAATGGCCTCTCTGGCATTAAAACTTCATCTGGAAACTTCGCCGGTTAACTTTGACTTTTTTTATTAACTTTAAATGTAATTGTCTTAATCTGGCACCAAAACTTGGCCGGTTAATTTCAAAGGCAACTTCGAGTTTGTTAGTAACTTTGAAGTTAATGAAAAACATGGTTTGTCACATGATTCACTTACTGCATGTCACATGGGAGACTCCAGGCAGGCAGGAAGTGAATGTTTCACTTTCATTTCAGCAGTTGTAGCTGAAGGAAAGTGGAGACGGTGTGACTGACTCACAGAGCCTAGGAGACAGAGCATTTTGTATATCTCATTCTCATTTAGAGAGTTGAAAATGTTACTTCTTTTTTAGTTTTAATCCTTATCTTCCTTTACTGTACTTGTACTTTCTGATCTTATACATTTTTTAGTGTATACTTCTTTTTTCTGAGTTCTTATTGTCTTTTTCTTTCATTTTTTTTACATTTCTGTTTGTGATGGAGGGGCAGCATCCAGACTCGGCTGAGTCCAGACCAGGTGGTGCTGGAGCACCAGTAATGCACCCACACCTTAGCAGGGGTGTTTTTTTTAAAAGGGACTGTGGCCACCCCAGCTCAGGAAGGGAGTTCTGCTGTTGCAGAGCAGTAGCAGCAAGAAAAAGATAAACCGCAGGAGCAGGAACAACAGCAGCAGCAGCCACGAGTTCCTCCCTCTCCCAGCAGGAGCCTGCTGCCTCCTCATCTGGTGCTCCTCCAGTCCTGCTGCACTCTGTAGTGTGGGATTTCTTTGATATGCACCCTGCAGATGAGATAGTGGCTATCTGCAAGGTGTGTGGGTGGTGTGTGAGGCATGGCAAAAAAGGGAGCCATCTTGGGACCGGCAGCCAGAGGATGCACCTCCGCATCCTTCAGCTCACTGAGTGGAGGGCCAAAGAGCGTGATGTGGCTGCATCACGTGATGGTGGTGGTGGTGATCACCCTGTGGGAAATGTGGAGCAGCATGAGGTCAGCGTGCTGCTGCAGCACCAGCAGTGAGTCAGCAACGGCATGGCAGGCATAATGTGAACTGCAGCAGTACTCCTGGTGTACCTCAGCAGTGCCATTATGACATTGGCAGTGATGGCCCCATGGCACTAGCCACAAATGGCCATCTTGTTGTTTTGTGGACTGAGGTGAATGATCTGCACCAAGAATTGAACAACTTCCGGCAGGAGATGATTGATGGGTTTGACAGTGTCACGACCAGCCATGAGAGGATCCTCACTCTCCTATCCAAGCCGCATGGTGATGGGCATGGCTCATCTTCTGGCAGTGCTGGTGGGGTGGTCTTAGTTGTTCTGTTTCAAGTTTTATTTTAGTTTATATGTAGTTATTCTGTCATCTGTGTGTAACCTCCCTGCAAATGGGGGTTCCCAAAAGTCTTCCAGGAGCTTGCTTGAATGCTCCAAGCCTGAATGGTGTTCGGCGTTTAAGCAGTTTATCTGTGTGTGCTTTTAGAGCCTTTGGTACTGTCTCTTTAAGAGCTGTCTGCTTGCAGACATAATTAGTTTGTATGGGGGGACTGTGTGTTTCTCTGCTTGAGTCCCGCTCGAGCTGCAGACAAATCGCTTCATTTCTGCCATCGCTAAGTGGGCAGAGTGAGCACTTTTCAAAGATGTAACGGTTTGCCAGAAATCATTTAGAGTACTAGAAGAAATGTAGTTTGTCTAACCTGCCTTTCTTGCAGCTGGGACTCTGTGTGTTTTTCTCCTCCATTTTGGATCTGAACTACTGAATAGATCCAAACAGTGCAAGGGAGGCCTCTAAAATGGGGTTTGTGTGGACCAACCAGAACTTGGACTCTTAATTGGAGCCGGCCACAAGAGGATTGTATGGGCAGTGACTCTGAGAAATGTAAGTTTGACCTTGGCGCTTTTTTCCACCAACAGGGGGAGTCTATTGTGAGTGACAACCGGACCAGCCAACAGAACAGTGTGGAGCTAAAGGAAATGCTCTGCTCTGAGACTGGAGAGATTAGATCAGTTGTGACAGTGAAGAGACAAGGAGCTCTGTGCTTCTGTGGTATATAGTTTCACGCAGGAAGGACGTGTGAGGCCCTGAGGTTTGGCCTGCAGCCGTTGCAAGCACCAAATCAGACTGAATCTGACTTGTGAGGAGAAGGAAGGAGATCTGAAGAGTAGAAACCAGGCTTACCCTGTAGAAGACTGGAGAAATTGCTGAATCGCTCTTAGTCTGTCAGGAACTGAAGCTGCTGTGTGTTCTCCCGGGCATCTTTTAGTAATTGCGGTCGTGATCAAGGAGCAGTCTGCCTGGTATAGTACTTTCTTTTTACATATAAATGTGCGTAGTGTTTTTGGGGAGTCAGTGTTTCAAATCCCCTGTACAGTGAATTGAGTGCATGAAGCTGGAAGTAAACCCCAGCTTAATCCAGACTACATCTGTTTGCTATAAACTGCAGTGGGGTCCAGTCCCAAGGACCTTGTCCACATGTTCTGTTCCTCCTGGCAATCCAGGACAATCTGCTTTCCATCCAGTTTTTCAGCATTGAGTCTGTGAGTACAAATCAGGGTAGCTCCCTGCCATCTGTTTATCAAATTGCAAGTGTGTCATCTAATTGTTGCTGTTTCATTTCTTCACGAACTGAGCCATCCAGCTCCAAATTACAATTGGGTGTTGTGCATATTTTCTCATACAGGGCCCTTTTCCATCTGCATCTGCCAGCCAACCCCAGGCAACGGACATGGCTAGCCCCCCCCCCAACCTGGGTACCCAGAATGTGACTTTTAGACCCTGTAATGTGCACACTACATACTAACGTACTAATTGCCAGCAGATTAGGCCTTATGGTCTATTGAGTCTGCTCGAACCTCAGATCCCTAGTTGGGTGCCGAGGCCCTCCCCTCCTTGTGTTCCAGAAACCCCTTATCATCCATCCCCACCCCCCTGGGCCAGGCCATCATCTGATACATCCACTTTCTGTGTCTGTCCCACCCTCTGTACCACCCTCTCTTGAAGCCCTCCACTGTGGATCTCTGAACCAGCTTGCCAGGCAGTGCATTCCAAGGGTCCACCACCCTCTCAGTGAAAAACCTCCTCCTCTTTTTCCCCCTCACCCTTCCACCTTCTAACTTCAAACCATGCCCTCTGGTGATACCTCCCTGCTTTAGTCTAAAGATCTCCTCCATGTTTACCCTATTTATTCCCTTGAGGTACTTGAAGACCTCAATCATGTCCCCCTGTCTCTCCTCTACTCCAATGAAAACAGGCAGAGCTCCTCAAGTCTGTCCTCATACGTCAAATCCCCTAGTCCTCATATCATCTTTTTTGCCCTCCTCTGTACCCTCTCCAGGAGCTGTATGTCCCTCTTCAAGTGTGGTCTCCAGTACTGTACACAGTACTGAAGGTGTGGTCTAACTAGTCCATTGTACAGCAGCAGAATCACTTCCCTGCTCCTAGAGCTGATCCCCCTTACGATGCATCCCAACATCCTGTTTGCCTTGCTAGCCGCTCTCCTGCACTGCTCAGAGTTATTCATACATGCATCCGCCATGACCCCTAGGTCTTTTTCCCGTATTGAGACTTCCAGCGCCTCCCCTCCCAGGGTGTACCTGTGTTTAGGGTTTCCCCGCCCAAGATGTAACACCTTGCACTTGGTGATATTGAAATTTAATTTCCATGTGTGAGCCCAGCTTTCCAGGGTGTCCAGGTCTCCTTGCAGGGCCAACCTCCCCTCTTCCCCCTCAACTACTGCTCCCATCTTGGAGTCATCAGCGAAGAGATTCATTTCACACCCTATACCCTCCCTGATGTCCGATATGTATGCATTAAACAGGATCAGACCCAGGACCGAGCCCTGCGGTAACCCACTACCGACCTCTCTAGGGTTTGAGAGCTCCCCACCAACCACTACTCTCAGGTGCGTCCAGCTAGCCAGTTTTCAATCCATCTGACCATCAAAGGGCCTATTCCCAACCCCATCAGTTTCTCCACCAGACCATTGTGGGGGACAGAGTCAAATGCCTTGCTGAAGTCCAAGAATAATACATCCACAGGCTTTCCCCTGTACAGTTCTGATGTTACCCATTTGTAGAACTCCACAAGATTGGTTTGACATGATATACCTGGCACAAACCCACGTTGCCGACTATCCAGACCTCCCACCTCCTTCAAGTACACCCCCAATCATTCTTTTAGTATACTCTCCATTAATTTTCCCACCACCGAGGTCAAACTGATGGGTCTATAGTTACCTGGTACTTCCCTTGACCCCCCTTTATGGATTGGCACCACATGTGATTCTTGCCAATCCCTAGGTACCTTCCCTGTCTCAAGTGACCTGTTGATTTAATTCCACCAATTAACCTGATTGCCCCCCTCCTTGTTACTGCCCCCTCTAATAAATCAGATTTGTTGTTAGTGAACTATATGCTGTCTGTGGTATCAGTACAGGTAAAAAAAAAACATTGCATTGTGTTTGTGTATGTTGATTAACCTTGTTTTACAGGGGGTCCTCAGAGACGTGCTGCAGAATAAGTCTCGAGGGTAAGTGGTATCTATATGAGTGAACAGTGTGTATATGTGGGGTAAGGGGGCAGTAACTCCAGTGTACTGTGTGGGCCACTAGAGGGAATAAAAGGGTGTCTCAGTGTCCCAGAGGGCTGTGACCAAACTTAGTTTAACCACTACAAACCCTGACCTCTGGGTGGAGGCACCCGCCATAGAACGTAGGCCCCTCAACCTGTTAGTAGTCAGGCAGTCAGGGGTAGTAGCCCTTAGGATAGCACCACCTGGGGGTTACATCTTGGAGGCACTGCTGGGATTAGCATCCTCTAGTGGCCACATTTACAAATTACTGTTAAAAAATAAATGGATACCCCAACAGAAGTGGCTGTAAACCAGTTGGTGAAGTGGTGTACTGGGCAGGAGATTGACCCCCAAAATGCTATACTTATCTTGGATATCCCGCTGGGTACCAGTATGGACACTGTAGAAGGAGTACTTTCCAAGGTCCAATGTTTACAAGACCCTGTGGTGGTGGGGCGACAGGCTGATTCGCTGACCCAAACTTTCATGGCCCTAATAGAGTGTAAGGACCCTGTAGACAGTTCTAAAGTGCCACAGACTATTACCCCAGGGGAAACCCTCTCTGTCTGGAGAGTGATAACCAAGGACAGTAAAGACCCCAGGGAGAATGAGCCTCCCCCACTATCTGAATCTTTTGAGGAGAAATTTGTTAAGTTGTTGCTGGAGGAAGGGAAAACTGTGGAGGATTTAAAGAAACTATTATTGCCACCTGAGAACGTTCCTTCCCCAGCACCCTCTCCCCCTCCAGCACCCGTTATTGCCCCTCCTTCTGTGCCAGTGTTAGCCTCTATGTCTGTACCTGTCAATAGTCATGACTTTTACCGCAGGTTGAAAATTTTCTCCGGCACCCTCCCCACCCCACAAGGAGAGGATGACTGGGAGACCTGGATAAACAATGTTGCCCCTCAAGTGCTAGAATGGCAATACTCGGAAGCAGAAAAGCAAAAGATGGTGAGTGAGAGCCTCCGAGGTCCTGCCCTGCCTACCATCTGTGCTAAATGGGCCAGTAACCCTGAAGCAACTGCACAGGACTATCTTGAGGCCTTGGAGAATGTGTATGGGAGCCCAGATTCCGATTAGGACCTGTGGTGGAGAGTAAGAAATGCACAACAGTACCAAGGGGAGTTGTTGTCTGTGTATGTATCTCAGCTGGAAAAATTGTTGCAAGAATGCCTCAGAAAGGGTAGTTTGCCAGCGATTGAATTGGACCGAATCAGGCTGGACAGGATCCTTAAGTCCGCCCCCTTCTCAGAACTGCTGTTGCTTCAGTTACGCTTGGCCAATCAACTGGAATCCCCATCCTCCTATGATGAGCCAATGAGAGAAATTCGAGGAGCTGAGAAAAGGTGACCATGGGAGGGACTTGCACCAATATCTGCTGCTACAACCCGAGTGACTGAGGGTGACCCATCAAGTGAAGTTCAGGGGAAGAGGTTGGCAGTTAATGAGTGAACTGAGAATGAAAAGGGTGTGCCACCACGGGGTGAATTGCTGAGGAAGATTAGGAAAGTAACAGACAGTCTCATCATGAAGGCCGCTCCTATCAGTACGGGCACTGACACTTGCCCGACTGCTTCTGCTATGGGGGTGGGGGTGCCTACCCAGGCACCTCATGTAGACAACAGTTCGAAACTTGATGCCTTGACTATGGAAGTGAGGGAACTGAAGAGATGTCTCCAAATGTCCAACCCACCACCGGCTGAGGTGGCACCTAGGTTTTCTATTGATAGTACCAATGCCGCAGACCCCAATATGATGCTTCGGTCACCCCAAACTTCAGCAGACATATTTTGCCATAATTGTGGGAAGGATGGGCACATGAAGAGGAAATGCCAGTCTTGAAAAGACTTAGAGAGAGTGGTGAGCCAGCTACAAGGAAAGTTTTGGAGCACAAAACAGTGGTTAAGAGGTGCACGAAATGACCACAGTGAAGGTCTCAAAAATGCTAACTCACGTCCTTATGTGGTTAGATCATCTACTCAGGCCCTTGCTAACGCCTTTCCAGACTGGTCCAGAATAGTGGGCCCTTCAATAGAAGCTACAGTAAAAGTGAATGGTGTGCCCACCAGAGCTGTGTTGGACAGTGGCTCCCAAATGACAATTATGTTCCAGGATTGGTCTCAGAAGCATTTGTCAGATGTACCCTTACAACCATTGGAAGGACTGCATGTATGGGGGTTAAGTGAGAAGGCCTACTCCTACTCTGGGTATATCCGAATTTGGCTATCTTTCCCTACCTCTGTGGAGGGAGTAGCAGAGCAAGTCGAGACCCTGACCTTAGTGTGTCTCCCTACTGGACTGTATGATGGGATTCCTCTACTAATTGGGATGAATGCGCATATGTTTGGACGGTTGGCGCAGTTGTGTTATGAGAAACAAGGGTCAAGGACTGGTAGAGCTTTGAGAAACCCGGCCTTGATCAAGAAGGCCTATGAGGTACAGAGAGATGCTGAAAACGTGGACCCAGAGGAACCGGTTGGAATTGTCTGGAAGAAGGATCCTCAGTTTCTGATTCTGGCGCCAAATGCCCAGTGTACCTTACAGGGGGAAGTCCGTATCAGAAAGGATGTCAAGAATAAAATCATCATGCTAGATGCACTAGGCGATGGGAAATTGCCGGAAGGACTGCTGGTCAAGCTAAGTATTTTGCCTGCCAGAGCCCGTGCTTATGCCAGAAGGATAATGGTTCAAGTTCATAATGTGTCTGATAGACAGATTCGAGGAAATAGAGGTTGCACCCTGGCTAATGTGCATTGTGTGGATACTGCAGTGTTGCCTAGTAACAAGTGTTCGGGGGAGAATGACAGAGTGACGCCCAACTTGTTTGATTATGGTGACTCCCCGTTGCCATCCGAATGGAAGATAAGAATCAGTAGAAAGCTTGCCCAGAGAGACCAGGTGTTTTCTTTCAAAGAATGGGACGTAGGGTGTGTGCAAGGAGCTGAGCACCATATCCGGCTGCATGATGAAAGGCCATTTCGTGAGAGGTCTCGACGCCTGGCACTTGCTGACATAGATGTGAGACGGCATCTGCAAGAGATGCTTGCTGCTGGTGTAATACAAGAATCCTGAAGCTCATATGCTTCACCTATTGTGGTAGTGAGAAAAAAGAATGGGACAGTAAGGATGTGCGTGGATTATCTCACTTTAAACTGGCGGACTGTCCCTAATCAGTATACAATGCCCCACATTCAGGATGCTTTGGACTGCCTGAACAGTAGCAAATGGTTCTCTGTGCTGGATCTTCGCAGTGGGTACTACCCGATCCCAATGGCCCCAGAAGACCATGAGAAGACAGCTTTTATCTGTCCGCTTGGCTTCTATGAATTCATGAGGATGCCACAAGGGATTTCAGGCACCCCAGCCACTTTTCAACAATTGATGGAGCGTGCAGAGGGGGACTTGAACTTATTAGAGTGCCTGGTATACCTAGATGATGTTATTGTGTTTGGCAGCTCACTGGAGGAACATGAGAGCAGATTATTCAAGGTGTTGGACCAACTGGAAAACTTTGGCCTTAAACTATCCATCAACAAATGTCAGTTCTTCCAAACCTCTGTAAAGTATGTGGGACACACAGTATCCACCGAGGGAATAGAGACCGACCCCAGTAAAGCTGAGGCCTTGACCACCTGGCCACAGTCCCACAATCTAAAAGAACTGCAAAGATTCCTGGCATTCTGTGGCTACTATTGCTGTTTCATCAAGGACTATTCAAGAGTGATCCGTCCTTTACTTAATCTTACTCAAGGTTACCATCCTACCCACAAAAAATACAAGAGGTCGGTTTCTTCTGAGCCTGAGAGAGTGTATTTCCATCCCAATGAAGTATTTGGAGCCAGATGGACACCTGAGTGTGAAGCTGCTTTTCATGAGATCATATATCAGCTTACCCACGCTCCAGTATTGGCCTATGCAGATCCAACAAAACCTTATGTCTTGCACACTGATGCTAGCCTGCAAAGCTTGGGGGCTGTATTGTACCAAGAGCATGAGAATGGCCTGAGACCAGTGGCCTTTGCCAGTAGAAGCCTGACCCCATATGAAAAGAACTATCCTGTACACAAGTTAGAGTTCCTAGCTTTGAAGTGGGCTGTTGTTGACCAGTTCCACGAGTACTTGTATGGGGCTAAGATACTAGTAAAAACTGACAATAATCCTTTGACCTATGTGCAGACTTCAGCTAAGTTGGATGCCACTGGCCATAGGTGGCTTTCTGCATTATCTACATTTGACTATGCTGTTGAATACAGAGCAGGCCTGAACTACATAGATGCAGATGCTCTCTCCCAGAGGCCTGTTCCCCGGAATCACTGGGTCAGACTGTCAGAACCTGATATTCGAGCACTCTGCCAGACATTTGCCAGGGAGGAACAAATGTCCATGGACGCAGTGGACTGTATGGTGGATTGTTTGGGACCCTCTGAGAACTGCATACGTGCTGCTTATTGCCACTTTTCTGCAATAGACATTGGTGCACTGCTTCAGCTGGACAATGACAGTATTCAGCGGGCTCAATCCCGAGATCCCATGATCAAAACAGCTCTAGAAGCCCTCCAAGCAGGGAAAGATGTGTCAAGGTTACGCTCCACTGATCTGAGAACTGCATTGTTATACAAGGAAGGTCCTAAGTTGAAACTGATCAATAAACTGTTATACAAAGAAACAGTAGATGGGGGGGGGGGCAAATAGACAAACAACAACTAGTGCTGCCCACTGCCTTTCAAGACTCGGTACTGAAGTCCTTACACAACCACATGGGGCACCTTGGTATAGACAGAACACTTGACTTGGTGAGATCCAGATTCTATTGGCCTAAGATGGGGGCTGATGTTGAGCAACACATTCAAACTTGTAGTCGCTGCTTACAGAGGAAAGCTTTGCCCCAGAGGGCTGCCCCCCTTGTTAACATCACCACCAGTGCACCCATGGAGCTGGTCTGTATTGATTTTCTGAGTTTGGAATCAGATCAAAGAAATATTAGTAATGTGCTGGTGGTCACTGACCATTTTATGAGATATGCCCAAGCTTTCCCCACCAAGGACCAGAAGGCATCCACTGTGGCAAAAGTGCTTGTAGAAAATTTTTTTGTTCACTATGGGCTCCACAAAGAATCCATTCTGATCAAGGAGAGACTTTGAGAGTCGTCTGATCAAAGAGATACTTCTATGTGGGGAGTGCGAAAGTCCAGAATCACCCCTTACCACCCCCATGGGGGCCCACAGCCTGAACGTTTCAACCGTACTTTGCAAGATATGCTAGGAACCCTCCACCCAAAGGACAAGCCTAGATGGAGCCAACAAATTAGCACCCTGGTACATGACTACAACTGCACCAAAAGAAGAAGAAGAAGAATCAGCATTTATATAGCGCTTTTCATACATCCAAAGCGCTTTACAAGCAATGCTAGACTGGTAGTGAAGTGACTGAATGTGTGGTGGTGGCCATATCACACATCATCACCCACACACAGCCTGGATAATTGCATGAACTGGTTTATGGGAAGGGGAATGTTGGCCAGGACACTGAGAATGTTCCCTACTCTTTGCGAAGAGTGCCCTGGGTTCTTTTACTTCCACCTGGACACCCACCAGGACACCAGGATGGGCAGAAGGGACCTCGGTTTTTAACATCTCATCCGAAGGACGGCACACCCCAGCAGTACAGCACCCCCCAATACTGCACTCAGATGACAGCGATTTTTAGGTGTAAGTCCAATCCCAGTGTGGGACGAGAACCCACAACCTTCTGGTCCAGAGGTAGATGTGCTACCAACTGAGCCATGCTGACACCAAAAGTGATGCCACTGGGTTCCCCCCTACCTTCTGATGTTTGGAAGAGAAGCTTGACTGCCAGTAGATGTGTGTTTTGGAGTCTCTCCTGATGGGGTTCAAGCTGACAACTATTTACAGTATGTGCAAAAGTTAAAGGCCCAGCTAAATCATGCATACCAACTGGCTCAAACCATGGCTGCCAAAAGAAATCTGGCCAACAAAGAAAGATATTATAAAAAGGTGAAAGCACAGGAGCTCCAGGAGGGAGATCGGGTATTACTAAAAAACCTGGGACTGCATGGCAAACATAAGATTGCTGACAGATGGCACCATCTCCCTCACATTGTAGTGGGCAAACTAGATGATCTGCCTGTGTACAAAATAAGGCCTGAGAATAATTCAAAAGATGTTAAAACAATGCACAGAAATCATTTAGTGCCCATTGGACAAATCTTGATTGAGTCTGAGCCCCTAGAAAATGCCCCTTCCGGACCAGTGACTAGAGCTGCTGCTAAGAAAAAATCAAGAAAGTCTGCACCTACAGAAGCTGAGTTAAAGTGTTCCCCTCCACAAGTCCCAGTTGAACATGACTGTCAGTCCATGTCAGAGGAAAGTGAGTGTGGCTTTGAATACTACCATTCTTACGAACTGAGTCAATTGTTTCGGGGCAATCCCCTAGTCAATCCTGGAGATGAAGCTGGGCCTTCTGGACTGTCTAAGCCCCCAGCTTTGTCCCTGTAGCCAATGCTCCCAGAAAGTGAAGTGTAAAGCATCAAGTCAGATGATATGGAATCATTGTGTATGGTTGAACTGTTTGAGCTTTCAGAGGAGGAAAATGATTGACTGGGACAGACTGGTGATATACCAGAACAAGAAGAGTATTTTGAGTGCCCTGATAGTCCACTGCCAGTGTCCGAAAGCTCTCCATGTGAGCCAAGTGTTGTGGACTCAGAGATTGTAACCCCTGGAGCTGAAAGTGCCCCAAGTTCCTAGCCTCTCTACCCCAATGGAGACTCCCCTGACAAGTGAGGACAATGCTGAAAATGAGGCTCAGAGTGCAGAGACTGTAACAGTTCCCCCTAGAAAGACTGATCGAGCTGTAAAGCCTGTGGTGCACCTCAGTTATGATTCCTCTGGGAGGCCTGTGGACTTGCTCTCAATGTTGTCCATAAAGGAGTGTATGTGTCCCTGAGCTCATTGCCCAAACTGAGCATAACTGCTAACTCCAAGTTAATTGTGTTGTCCTCTAGGTATGGTGCCCCTGCCCAATCCAGCCCCAAGGTAGCTGATAGGGAAGGGCCCCCTCTCTTCAGGTTTCATGTACAGGAGGTACTAACCTGAGTTATGGTACAATGTGTGTGTAATACTGTGTAAAGAGTGATGTACTGCAAAGTTTCAGAAATGTGTTTCTGGTAAAGTGATATGTTGACTGATGATTACATATATAAGCCTAATGTGATACTGATGTAAATGTATACAGTATGGTTGTATTGAAATTTATGGGGGTACTTGCTTGACGCAGACACCAAGCTTTTCCAGGCCTGGACCCCCCTGCAAATGGGGTTCCCAAAAGTCTGCCAGGATCTTGCTTGAATGCTCCAAACCTGAATGGTGTTCAGCGTTTAAGCCATTTATCTGTGAGTGCTTTTAGAGCCTCTGGTACTGTCTCTTTAAGAGCTATCTGCTTGCAGACATAATTAGTTTGTATGGGGAGACTGTGTGTTTCTCTGTTCGAGTCCCGCTTGAGCTGCTGACAAATCACTCCATTTCTGCCGTCGCTAAGTGGGCAGAGTGAGCACTTTTCAAAGATGTAACTGTTTGCCAGAAATCATTTAGAGTATTAGTGGAAATGTAGTTTGTCTAACCTGCCTTTCTTGCAGCTGGGACTCTGTATGTTTTGCCCCTCCATTTTGGATCTGAACTACTGAATAGATCCAAACAGTGCAAGGGGGGGCCTCTAAAATGGAGTTTGTGTGGACCAACCAGAACTTGGACTCTTAATTGGAGCCAGCCACAAGAGGACTGTATGGGCAGTGACTCTGGGAAATGTAGTTTTGACCTTGGCGCTTTTTTCCACCAACAGGGGGAGTTTATTGTGAGTGACAACTGGACCAGCCAACAGAATAGTGTGAAGCTAAAGGAAATGCCCTGCTCTGGGACTGGGAGAGATTAGATCAGTTGTAACAGTGAAGAGACAAGGAGCTCTGTGCTTCTGTGGTATATAGTTTCACGCGGGAAGCGCATGTGAGGCCCTGAGGTTCAGCCTGCAGCCGTTGCAAGCACCAAATCAGACTGAATCCGACTTGTGAGGAGAAGGAAGGAGATCTGAAGAGTAGAAACCAGGCTTACCCTGTAGAAGACTGGAGAAACTGCTGAATCACACTCGGTCTGTCAGGAACTGAAGATGCTGTGTGTTCTCCCGGGTATCTTGCAGTAATTACGGTCAGGATCGAGGAGCAGCCTGCCTGATATAGTACTTTCCTTTTACATATAAATGTGCGTAGTGTTTTTGGGGAGTCACTGTTTCAAATCCCCCTGTACAGTGAATTGAGTGCATGAAGCTGGGAGTAAACCCCAGCTTAATTTGGACTACATCTGTTTGCTATAAACTGCAGTGGGGTCCAGTCCCAAGGACCTTGTCCACATGTTCTGTTCCTCCTGGCAATCCAGAACAATCTGCCTTCCAACCAGGTTTTCAGCATTGAGTCTGTGAGTACAAATCAGGGTAGCTCCCTGCCATCTGTTTATCAAATTGCAAGTGTGTCATCTAATTGTTGCTGTTTCATTTCTTCATGAACTGAGCCATCCGGCTCCTGATTACAATTGGGTGTTGTGCATATTTTCTCATTCAGGGCCCTTTTCCATCTGCACCTGCTGGCCAACCCCAGGCAATGGACCTGGCTAGCCCTTCCCCAACCTGGGTACCCAGAATGTGACTTTTAGACCCTGTAATGTGCACAGTCCTGTGATTTAATTCTACCAATTAACCTGATTGCCCCCCTCCTTGTTACTGCCCCCCCTAATAAATCAGATTTGTTGTTAGTGAACTATATGCTGTCTGTGGTATCAGTACAGGTAAAAAAAACATTACATTGTGTTTGTGTATGTTGATTAACCTTGTTTTACAGGAGGTCCTCAGACACATGCTGCAGAATCAGTCTCGAGGGTAAGTGGTATCTATATGAGTGAACAGTGTGTATATGTGGGGTAAGGGGTTGGTAACTCCGGTGTACTGTGTGGGCCGCTAGAGGAAATAAAAGGGGGTCTTAGTGTCCCAGAGGGCTGTGACCAAGCTAGTTTAACTACTACAAACCCTGACCTCTGGGTGGAGGCACCCGCCATAGAACGTAGGCCCCTCACCCTGTTAGTAGTCAGGCAGGCAGGGGTAGTAGCCCTTGGGATAGTGCCACCTGGGGGTTACATGTGTTCTTCATTTCTCCACTCTCTAGTCCCACCAATAAAATTAAAAAACACGCCAAAAATATTAAAAGAAAAAAAAAAAAGCTCTGTTGTTTTAAGGTCTGTTTTCTCAGTTCTCCTTTTTAGTACAGTATTGTTTTGTTCATGTGGATGTCCCTTGCATCTCCAGTTCTATTATTTCTTTAATACTTTTTTACACATGATGAACCACATTCCTTCCTTTCATTTTTGTCACTGATTCATCATGTGTACTCACTTCTTCTATCCACAAATGTCAAGCATTTGCCACATTACATAAATTGTGTCCCCATGGTATGTGATGGTGTGTAACTGGTATCTGTGTTGTGTGCAACCACCAACCACCCAAAGAAGTGCAAACCATAACACAAACATGAGCTATTCTACTGAGGAGTTAAACATAAATCTGTTTTAAGCACTTAATATGTTTACTGCATTTACTAGAAATGTGAAGTTGTGTCCCCAGAGAGAAAACACATCTTTTCAGTCAAATACTGTTGCCGCACACAGCAGAGAAGGAGGTGCAAAGCATATGTGAAGCTTGCAAGATAACATAAACATATTTATCATACTAAGCATTTTTAAGCCTGCTACCCCGCCACCACCACCACCAGCACTTTGTAAGAAATGTGAAGTTGTGTCCCCAGAGATAAAACACAGCTTTTCAGTCAGATACTGTTGCTGCACACACCAGAGAAGGCAGTGCAAAGCATATGTCAAGCTTGCAAGAGAACATAAACATATTTATCGTACTAAGCATTTTTGGGCCTGCTACCCTGCCACCACCACCACCGCCACTACTACCACCACCACCACCAGCACTTTGCCAAAAATATGAAGTTGTGTCCCCAGAGAGAAAACCTGTCTTTTCAGTCAAATACTGTTGCTGCACACACCAGAGAAGGCAGTGCAAAGCATATGTGAAGCTTGCAAGAGAACATACACATATTTATCAAACTAAGCATTTTTGGGCCTGCTACCCTGCCACCACCACCACCACCACTACCAGCACTCTGCCAGAAATGTGAAGCTGTGTCCCCAGAGAGAAAATGCATCTTTTCAGTCAACTACTGTTGCTGCACACACCAGAGAAGGTGGTGCAAAGCATATGTGAAGCTTGCAAGAGAAACACTATTACCGTATAGAGAGGGTGCTTTGATGTTTCTGCATGCTGCTGTTGTTCCAAAGTCAGAGAAATGGCCTCTTGCTTGGTGAGGTCCTGGATTCATGATGGCATATAGACATGCTGCACAGTTCAGTAGCTTTGTTTTCTTTTCATTGTAATGGAGGGGGGTTATTGCTACTGTTTGAAGTCTAATATATTCGTAATTCTCTGTCATTGATTTTCAGTTATTTGTGCATATGACATCATACTGCTGGACAGATACAACATACTGTAGATGCTGTTGTCTGACTCATACACAACATTGTTCAACCACGAAGGTAGGTATATATATTTTTTTTTAGGGTGAGGTGAGTTGACTTGTTTCTGTACCATAATTGACAAATTAATTAAAGTTCTTAATCACTGACTCTGCTGTTCTTCCTTATCTTTACAGGTATTCCTTGTGCCTGAATTTGTTGCAACGATGTGCTTGATGATTCACCAAGCAAATGATGTCAGTCCACAGAGGGCACCTGGAAAACAAGAAAGGATTTTTGTGAATGAAAGTCGTGGAAAGGAAAGAAAAGTAAAGTAAAGAAAACTGAAAGAAAGGAAAGCAAAAGAAAGGAGAGGAAATCAAAGCAAAGGAAAAACATTAACTCACAATAATACTACTGCTGGCTGTGCAATTCTGTTTTGGTGTCTGTGTTCTGTAGTAGAACCAGCAAATCTGCATAAAGAAGATATTACAGGAAAGCATTTTAATACTGCAATGAGTCTCATTAATCATGGTCTGATTTTCTGCCTGTAGTAGGCTTATAGAAGTGCTGCAGTGTCTGAAAAACAGTGCAGGTGTCTCACCAACAGCAGATGAAGAAAGTCCTTGATGCAGTGTGGTTACACTTGCATTATGATGCCTTGCAGACTTCAGTCAGTGGCTTGATGGAAGAGGAGGTCCAAGATTAATCTGTCAAGAGGAGAGTTTTGAGGAGGTACAGGAGGTGATTCTGTTTCACATTGGTGGCAATAAATCATCAGTCACTATGGTAGTAGAAGTGGTAGCCAAGTCAATGCTGTTTCTTACTTAATGTGATTGTGAGGAGGAGGAGGAGAAGGAGGAGGACATAGCTGAAGCAGCCCAGGGAGTACAGAGGAAGTAGAGGAGGTGGTTCTCTTTATCATAGTCGGCTGCCTACTACATACCGATTACTGATACAACTGGTGGTGGAAGTGCTGTACCATGCTGTTTCAGCCTGTGTTGGAGGAGGATCCAAGGCATCTACAGTGCACACAAGAGATAACAGGAGGAGGAGGAGAAGGGTGAGGTGTTGAGGTCACTTGATCAATCAGTCTAAATGTTATTGTTTGGCTAATAAGCCATTACAATATACTAAAAACTAAAGCACAGTTACATACATATATATAGCAAGGAACAGTAGCACAGAACAGTAAAATGTAAAATAATTTAACTTCTTATTTATGCACACATTTGTTCATTTTCCATAAAGGCTGGCTCCCATATCTATACCTATTAAAATGATAAAACATTGAATATGACAATGTATGTAACAAAACGAAATTTGTAAACCAAAAGACCATCTCAGAAATTCCTGTGTTCCTACATATCTACCTAGAGCTCCATTGTGGCACAGCCAAATAGAGTCAGTTTCTGAGTTCACCCGAACATTAATATTATATCGCTCCTATTTACATTCATGAAAAACACTTTCCAAAAAGTCAGTGAAATATCAAATGAAACTAATAAGTGCAGGAGTCCGACAATAATGTTCCTAGGAGCTTAAATTCAATAAAAAATAATTTTCCTGACTCAGTCGATAGGACAAACAAGTGGAGTCTCTTAGGTTTTTATTTTATTACGTTATATCATGATAGGACTCCTTCATAATGGCCCCCTTTTCTCTCAACGTTCTAGGCTCCCCTTATTCTGGAGTCCATAGTTTAGAGTCTCGATTACATGTTCAGAAGTTCACTATTTTATAATGAAAGCAGAAGGTTCATTTAGCAAGACATGCATATAGAATCATACCATCGTCAAATTTAACCAGGATTCATCAATGTCAAAAGCCAAGCCAACAAGTTTACGTCCACTTCGCTACTATAGCCTCCTTATAAGATCCAAAAACGCCAATTATAGAATGATGAGACAGAAAAGTACCTGATGGAGGGTATACCCCCTGTGCATTCCATTTATCTCACTATTTTATGTGCATATCTGCAGAGGTAGGTGCATTTGTCATAATTAGCCCATCTCCCCTTTCTGAAGTTGAAGTTCATCGAACTTGATGCCAAGCACTCGAACCTCTGAGGTGTCTACAGGTTCTTATCCTTCCACAGGCCCATCTCTCTTATTTAGGCAAAAATGTTTTCCAAATTTCATGTAGGAATTAGCTTTCTTAACCCTTCTCCAGTTCTTCTCTGCATGGACCTCAGAACCACAAGACTAAACACCTAAAAGGAGGAAAAGAGAATCGCTCTCTGAGCGTAGTACATAAAATCATGAGAATTTCAATCCCCGACACCCTCAGGCAACGTTAGCATACCTGTAGTATTTTAAAAGCTAGCATGTAGCACCACAAAGTGCAAAATTCTCATGTAGCTTCATAAGGCTCTCCCTCTTCGTCCTCCAGACCAGAGATGCTTTTTGCTTTTGACTTTACCGCAGCAAACATATAGAAACTTAGAGCATAATATGGTTTTCCACGTATGTTTTAAACATCTCCATTTCAGTTTGAGACATGTTCCAGCCTCAATACAGCGGGTTCTAGGCCATGACATTAAATCTGAACTCAATAGCCATTCAAACAGGGCAATTCATATATGCCAAGCTTAAAACTTAAAACAGCCTATTTTCTCAGTATGCATTAGCTGCCATATCACAAACAAACTAATTTGTGAAACTTGCCAAGTTCAATTCATGTTAACTGGTGGCTTACCTCATACAAAGAGGACAAACTCTGAGGGAACCAACGGATGCTTTAGAACATTTTAAAAATAAAGTACTGCTATCCAGGATTAAAATAAACCAAAATATCCTGGGTTTCATTCAGCAGCAAGTTCGTATTTTCATAAAAAAGCCATTGTACATCTGAACAAACTCGGAATGGCCAGGAGAGCAGTGAGGAGCTGAACAGCACCGCAGCCATCTTGCTGTTCTGCCCCCCCCCCCCCGGTGTTGAGGTCACTAATGCATGGCTGCAGGTGTTTGGTTCAGTAATTCGTAAGTGGCATAGTGCATTGTTTACAGCTATTCAATTTGTTACAATTAAGAAGCAGCACTAATTAATAGTTGTTGATGTATATCTCAGCACTGAATGTGATACAGTATTATTGTTATTATGTTGACATCCAGCAGTACATGGTTGTGGCTGGGTGGGAAGGGGGACATGGGGGGGATAAGCAGAAAATAAATAGTAGAGTTCATTATTCTTCCATATCCTCCATGAAGCATCCCTCACAGTCTTCATTACTGGAAGTGTCACCATACAGGAACTCCCTCTCCATCACTGCTTCATCCACTTCAATGTTGCGAGATAATGATGAGGTACACCCCGGACTGCCTAAAGCACTTTCCTCCTCATCATCATCATCATCACTGCCAATTGGTGCTGTTACCATGGACATTACTGTTTTTGAAGGTATGTGAGCCTCATTCATTTTGATATATGTCAGCATGACAACATTTTTAGGAGATAGATTTGTGCGCCTATCTTGCACAATGGCACCCACTGAACTAAACACCCACTCAACGCTGACATTGGAGGATGGGCAGCTAAGATATTTCAGGGCAACCGCAGTTAGTGCTGGCCAGTTATTGACCTGAGTACCCCCTTATAGTAGTGGCTCATCTCCAATGGTGAGGTTCTTTGTATCTGCAAAATATGCATCTACCATGCGTTTTGCCAGTCGAAGACGTGCAGCATGATCATCATCTTCGTCCTCCTCCTCCTCAGTTTCCTCCATGTCTGTGACTCCCGCCTGACTGAGGGTGTCCCAAATGGGATTCAGCATAGGTTCCTTTACCTTGCATTGCTTTTCTGCAGTATGACACCCTGGCTGAGATGAAGAGAAGTGGGTGGCAGTAACACCGGATTGCTGTGCAGTCCCATCATCTTTCTTTGCTTCCTGTGCCTGTAGCAGCAACTGTGCACCACTTACCCTCTGAGTGAGTAGTTCTGCCAGTCTCTGCAACATATGATGCCCACGTTGTAATATGGCTGCCAGCCCATGTTTATAATGTGGGTCAAGCACTGTTGCAATTCCAAACTCCTCAGACTGCATAATGTACATTATGTGAGTGTTGGGAGTCCAATGTGGATAGCATGTGTTCCATTAATGAGCAAATTGCTCTGTCACCACCTGCCTCCAGCTGTTGCTGCATGTTCAGCAATGTCTGCCTCAGCACTCATAGCAGAGGAATGGACTCACTGATGCAGGCAGTGTCCCCACTCACTGCCTGTGTTGCATGCTTGATGGGTCTCAGAATTGAGATGAGCTCATCCATTAGCGCCACTGCTCTTTTGTGAGACACATGAATGCACCACTGTTGTCACGACTCACATGAATTAGCAGATACTCAGATATAGCTTTGTACTGCTAGTATAGATACTCCACCATGCACAAGGTAGAGTTCCACTGGGTGACAGTGTCAAACTTTAAATGGTGCTGAGGCAGCTTGTTCTTTACCTGCAGATCACGGAGATGGTCACGTGCTTTTGCTGAATGTGCAAAGTGGGCATAGATGCATCGGGCAAGAGCCAAAACTTCTTTTATATCCTGATGGTTAAGGAAAGCCTGCACCACAAGGTTAAGGCAATGTGCCAGGCATAGCACCCTGACAAATTCCCCATCAGTGATGCATTTCCACACATTTGAGCCATTATCACTGGTGATGAATCCAGCTTTCAGTGCATGGGGGTGGAGCCACTGATTGTTCTCAGTTAGTATGACTTCCAGCATCTTTTCTCCAGTGTGTGCCCCAGGGATACTCTTCATGGTCAGTGTTGCATGCTGCCTTACACCAGTCATGTTGCTACCACCACAGTTTGTCCTAGTGCAATTCTTGCCTCTCCCCCAATCAGCTGTTACCCCAGGTACCTGTGCTCAGTGTGCTGTAATGCACAGGTAAGAGCTACCCTGTTTTCCCACTGGTCCACATGTCCATGCTCAGATGGACACACTGTGCTGAGGAATGCCGCAGGGCATAATGTACCATGTCACATGCAGCACTGTACAGTTCAGGGATGGCACACCTTGAAAAGTATGTACGTGATGGCACCTGCCATTTTGGCAAGGCATGGGCCACGAACCACCTAAATCCCACATTCTCTACAAAGGAGTATGGCAACAAATCCAGAGCAATTATTTCTGCACATGCTGCATTCAACTCCCGCACCGTACCATGATTTGGCGTGAATTTTGTTTGCCTATTCAAAATGGAAGTCAGTGTCGGCTGAACTTTTTTTGATACTGCTGCCATCAGTGATGCACCTGGCGGTGTGCCAAGCAGCTTGCCTCATCATTGTGCCAGTAAGGGGATGCTCCTTGCCTGGGGACTGCCAATGGTGTTCATGGTCTGTGGCAATGCACAACACACCTCAGCTGCTTTTTGGTTTTTCATAACTAGTGAGGTAGCAATCACATTTTGGGTTGGGGTAGTATTCCGGATGCTAGGACCACTACTTTGCCCACTGGCAGAATCTCCTCATTCAGCACAACGCTGTCCTCCTCCTCACCGGCACCTCTGTGTCCCTGTAGTGGTGCAGTGTGTATTTTGCTTACATTGCCCTCTGATTGGGATGTACCAGAAACACTGGCACTGGCTGCCTTCTGGTGTTGGCACCACCGAATTGGGTGCCTTTTTTTAAGGCGTGTGTGTGTTGTTCACCTGTGCTGAGATGACTACCATTCTTACCGCTACATGCTCAGGTTTGATACAGTTGGCAAATTGCCACTGTCTCATCAGATGGGTCCAGTGCATAAAAATCCCACACTAGGGATTTATGGGGAATTGTATTTACTTGGTGCTATGATGACTGTGATTGTGATAGCAAAGGAGAAGATTTGCTCTTTGTTATGTTGTGGGGTGACTGGAGCAATGTAGAAAAAATGGGAGAAACAGTGGTTGGAGTGACCTTCTCCTTGGTGGTTTTAACAGCTAAGGCAATAGGAAAGACATGCTCTGTAACACCTTGTTTTGCCCTTTTCTTTTCTGGCTCCCAGGAGGGATCCGTGTTATCTGACACATCATCATCATCATCATCCACATCATAGTCTAGAAAAAAGCTGGCAGTGCTGGCAGTCTCATCAGCCTCAGCAAGTCTGTCTGCCTCAGTAGCAAGTGCCACAGGCTCTGTAACATGCATAACTGTTGTCCTCATGTTGCTCCACATGTACCACCACCTCATCCTCACTCACTGGACATGGACACACATTATCCAGCTCTGCCTCCGACCTACCATCACCAACAGCACCACTTTCAAATTGCACTTCAGCACCAACAGCCTCCAAGCCCACAGCTGTTTGTTTGCTGGTGGTGCTGCTGCTTCCTCTCACTTGACACTGAGACAGCCATCAACATGTCTGCCACAAATTCTGCAGAGAAAAGCGTAACTGCAGGAAAGCTAACACCAGGGTCATATACTTTGCTACTATGGCTACTGCCTGTCACAGAGTCATCTGAATGCTGTCCCTGTGCTCTTACAGACACATTTCTGGTTTATGCACCACTATCAGGATTAGTATTAGGAACCACAAATTGGGAAATGTTCTTTGTGGCCACTCCACGGCCTCTACCTTTAGTTGCCCTTTTCTTCCCAGTCATTCATCAGCACACGCAGGGACACAACAATCACTCGGCTTAAATCGCTGTCTGGAGAACAGTGTTTTTTTTTCCTAAATACAGGTGTGCACACAGGGACACAACAATCATTCGGCTTAAATCACTGTCTGGAAAACAGTGATTTTTTTCCTAAATGCAGGTGTGCAGGCAGAGACACAACATTCACTCGGCTTAAATCGCTGGCTGCAGAACAGCGATTTTTTTTCCTAAATACAGGTGTGCACGCAGAAACTCAACAATCACTCAGCTTAAATCACTGTCTGGAGAACAGCTATTTTTTTCCTAAACACAGTTGTGCATGCAGGGACACAACAATTATTCGACTTAAATCGCAGTCTGGTGAACAGCGATTTTTTTCCTGAATACAGGTGTGCACACAGGGACACAGCAATCACTCAGCTTAAATAGCTGTCTGGAGAACAGCAATTTTTTTCCCTAAATACAGGTGTGCATGCAGGGACACAACAATCGCTCAGCTTAAATCGTTGTCTGCAGAACAACAATTTTTTTTCCTAATTACAGGTGTGCACACAGGGACATAACAATCACTCGGCTTAAGTCGCTGTCTGGAGAACAGTGATTTTTTTCCTAAATACAGGTGTGCATGCAGGGACACGACAATCACTTGGGTTAAATCTCATTCAGGAGGACAGTGATTTTTTTTTATTAAGAAAAGACAGGGCACTTGCCAACTGATTTTGTTCAGAAGAAAATTGTGCCTTCTAAACTGCTCCTACCTTCCCCTGGCCCACACAAGCCACCAAACCACAGCTTCTAACAGAAAACTAAATACGCACATAAACAATACAGGACGGAGAAAAACAACACAAAAAATAACTGTGTGTGCAAAGAGCACTCACAGTAACAATTCTGAAGCAATTTTACAAACAAAATGCTCTTTTATATAATGTTTTTAGATTTGGCTCTAAACTGCAGCTCTCTCAAACACACTACACTCACAGAATGAGAAAACTAGCTTCTCATTGGCTGTTCAGCAACATGTGACCACATATCCCATGGTTCACTGCAAACTTTGACTATTTTGCTGAACTTCGCCAGTGAAGTTCAAGCTTCATGGATCTGGGACACCTGTACCATTGACTGTAACAGGAATCAAAGTTTTTGACTTCGAAATTTCGCAAATCCGCCCCAAACACTTCGAAGTGGGACTTTGCAGGGCAGAAAACTTTGTGGAATACTCAGAAACTGCGAAGTTTTATGCAGAGCGAATTTTGACAACTTTGCACACCTCTAACCGTTGGGCAGGGAACACTATCACTTTGAACAGTTGCTGGCAGGTAAATAACACCTGTATAATAAAGGGGAAGGTGGGAGAAAAAAACAATAATAAAAAAATAACTACTGCAATAAAAGGCTTTCGATACATAAACAGGAAGGTAACCTGTGCTGGGAAACAGCAATACTTCATGTTTCCCCTGCTGGCTATTGGGAACTTGTGGTGCTATGTTGCCACTATGTACAGTGTAGCACTTTATAAAATGGGGAGAGGAAATTCAGCATTTTCATTGGTTGTTACCTGTGCATCATATCTGTTCGATGCACAAGTAACAACAAGTACTTAAAGGTAGGACCACACTACAGAAGAAATCACTTTACCATTAGAACTTAACATTTTTAAATTGGTGCCATTTTGCCATCGGTTACCAAGTACATCGTCAATTAAAATTTCTAAACAGCTCCAGTCTTCAGTAAGCAAAGTTGGCAAGTTTCTATAGTTGAAGAAAGCTATACAAATATCACACATTTGTGGCTAAACTTAGCAGAATCAGGTATCATACCTGCCTAATGACAAAGAAGATACTCCTAGGTCTCGCCCCTGCCACTCTCTCCGCTATTATTCACTCAGCATCCCCAAACAGATACACACGGAACTCGAACAAGCTCTTACTATGGGTTCCCTGCCCTCGTACCTCCCAATTTCAAAACTCCTTCAGCTACCAAGCCCCTTGTTGGACAAACTCTCTCCCTAGCCAAATAGCCAATGAAACAAGGCTTGGTCCGTTTAAATCTAGACTAAGGGAGCACCTTCTGGACTCTAACGTATGTGATTGCCCCGACCCTGACCTGCTACATATTGTCCTACTCCGCACCTAACTGTTTCCGAGCCCAGCTCATATTTCCCCAATAACACTATCTGACTATCAGCCTGTTACAGTATTTCTGCAACTACGTGGCTGTGCTAATTTTGTATCAATTACTAGCCTGACTTATGTCTCCTACTAATAAATCCTTCATTGCCATGCTTTGTAATGTAATGTACTGTTTCTTACAGATCAATCCTTGACTGTCATGTACTATAATGTATTATATTGTATCTTAAAATGTATTGTACTGTACCATCACCTCTGTTAACAAATGTTGCTCTGTGCCTTAATGTATGACGTGGAACCTTTGTAAATGAGTCTTTGACTCAAAGGTTTTCTGAAAATTCCCAATAAACAATAAACAATAAACATTTAAAGCAAAAATGAAAACAGTATACTCTTAATTCCTGTTTCATTCTGTCACTGCATCCCGAGTTCCCGTCTGCTCCCGCTGTCTATGCTGCCCAATCCGGTCATGCTCCCATAGTGTAAAATGTTAAATCATTGGTGGGTTTTTTTGTGTTTATCTTTTAAATTAGCTTACATACGCCATTCCCCTCCCAGGTTCCCATACAACATTGTAGCAACATTCCTGTAGCTTACATGTCCGTCTCTTCAGATTTTCATACATTTTGGTTCCATCTCCTATGGTGTTATCCCTTTTTAATGGTGGCAGCATAACTGATTAGGCTGGATACTCAAAACTACAGTATACAGTAAATGATATTTGTAAACGCTTGTTTTGCAGAGCTGCTTTATTGTGAGGTAGTGACTGGCTATTTTCCTGGCAGCCAGTGGAATTGTAAGTTATTCAAATTTGGGATAAAAATCATGACCTGTGATTGACCAAAACCTGGTCAAATGTACAGAAACAGCAGATGCTTTTGTCTGCTAAATGTACTCGGTGAATACTGGACTGCCAGACCAAATCTGTTTTGTTCTGATGGGGGCTGAGGGGCAGAACTCAATGTATGATACAGTAACTATGGATTCCAATAAAGGACAATTATAAAAAAATATATATATATATAAAACACAGCGCTAGTTCTCTCTCTCTCTCTCTCTCTTTCTCTCTCTCTCTCTCTCTCTCTCTCTCTCTCTCTCTCTATCCTCCCAATCCAAAAAAGAAAAGAAACTACAACACACACTGGGGTAACAAAATGAGAGTGAAACAAAATGAAACATTGCAACTGATGCCACTGTATGACAAACTTTGCACATCACATGCAAATGATGTCAGTTTCTATTAGGCAGAAGGACTATTTTATCATAAATTCCTATATGAAAATCCATTTATTATGCAGAAAAACATGATTTTTCTCACTGTGAAAGATAAAAAAAAGAGTTCCCACTTTATAAGCACAATAAGACACTCCAAGAGTGTGCATGGAACAGATTTTATTGCACTTCCAGGGGTTGAAGGCACTTGGCCTGTGGCCTAATGCCTCACTACACCCCTGGGCATGCGGTAAAATCTGTTCCATGCACACCCCGTTGTGTTTTATTGCTTACGTATAATGGGAAGAGAAGGAAAAAATAAAAAAAATGACTAAATTAAAAAATAATTGGTTTGGGACAGTGTAGTGTTACCGATGTTGCCACCAGTGTAGTAAAAACAAATCCAGCTATAAACAGAGGAAACTTTCCCTGCTCTGACAGTGTCACTGGGGGCTGAGCTCTCTGAAACAACTATTTTTTTCCTAATGAAATATGGTCACAACAGACTAGAGGGTGGCTTAAATGAGTGCCACCATGTAAAGCCCATACCCTCACTTTACCGAATCCCCAAGTGCATTTACGTTGCAACCTTTGTTGAAATACATTGTCGTTAACCACGGGACAGGGCTTTTGGCACAACTACTGTCTGAGGCATCAATATATTAGGTGGCGTGATCTTGTATGCCATTACCTTGTGCAACTAAATTTAAAGCATGCATCTCCCATAATGATTGGGATTCTTACCTGGCCTGACTGTTTAAACAGATGACATCACTATAGTGGAGCACCTAGAACAAGATCAAAGAGGTACCTGAGACAGAATGCCCTCCACTCAGCAGTCAGAGGGGACTATCAGCCCAGTATTAGTGATCACGCTTCTTGTGGTTGCTGCTCTCCCATGTAGCAACGTCACCACTACTGACACACAAATAAAATGGAATCTTGTGCTTTTTTGGACCCACAACTAACCTCCAAATGGAGACCACTGAACTATCAACAATCTCATTCAATCAAACCAGTTAGACCTGCCACATGGCAACTCCCTACAATGGAAGTCTCACATTTTGTGTTTAAAGTTCAAGTTATAGTTCTGTGGCACAATATTCAAAATTTTGCCTGCAGGCAAATTTTGCACTGCCCAGCGGGCAAATTTAGCCCACAGCCAATAGCATGCAATATTCAAAGGAATAGCCCAGGGGCAAACACTGCTGAAGATAGTGGGCAAATGAATGTGGGCAAACATACTGTAGCTGTGAGTGTAGTGCAGAGACAGCCCAGCAAAGAAGACAGCTCTGAGTGTAGCAACTGAGGCAGTGCAAACAGCATCAGCATCCCTGTGCAAACAGAAGTAGAGTCAGGCACAGGTGAACTACATGGCCACTGTGGGTGCTAGTAAAGAGGTGGTGCACAACAACTGCAAACAACAGTGCAGGCAAAACACTGTAGAGCCATGCTAGGGGTGAGACATGTTTGCCCAGGGCAAAAACTTTGCCATATTGAAAACGTATGTGCAAATGAGCCTACTTAGGCATTCTGAGGGCAAACATCCACATTAGCATGTCATTACGGCTTGACTTGAATACATTTCCATTTGTAGTTTACCCAGGCTATTTCAGGGTGCACACAGCGCCACTTGCATAGCAGACCGGAACTACAAGTTGGTAGCTGCAGGCTGGGTTTGTACACAGCAGCACAGACTATCATGCCCCAGGGGACAAGCACCACAGGCACGGGTGGTTGTGCTGCATGCCATAGACATATTGTTGTTTCTGCTACAGTGTGTATCATACACTACAGTACCATGGGTAGCCAGTATTGCGAGGGACACATCAATGCATACTGTGTGTCAGGTAACATTGAATGCTGCTATCCACACATTGACAGGCCCAGCTGGCAGGTATGTTCTGACAGTGGATAACACTGTCATACTGTCCTGTGACCCATATACGCTGTGCCAGTGGCATGGTGATTCTCACAGTAACACACACATGGCTGGTCATGTGTGATGGGGTGAATGTACAGGTGTACGGTATATGCCCATGGGGGGGGGGAAGACACATACCATCATACAGGCCCAATGATATTAGAGGCATTTCCATCACTGGTACATGTTCACTGTGTGGATGACTCCAGCCATGTGGCAGCACCTACTATGTGGTGCATCTGGGACACCTGTACACCTTCCCCTCCACACCCTCTCACCCCTCAGTGCAGTATATGTGTGCTGGATTGAGTTGGTGTACCCCATGGGGGGATTGGGTGTGTGTGCTGCATGTGCTCACTGTCAAGGTGTCCACTGGGTACTTGGCCACCCTCAAATGCCTGGCAGGGTTGGGACTGGTGCCAGATGAAGGTGTCATGGGCACTGCCAGGGTACCATGCTAGGACTCGTGGCTGATACCATCTGTTTGCAGCATATCTCTTCCTTGGCACACAGAGTGGCCCAGGGTGGCCTTTTGCCCTCTCTGCCTCCTCAGTGACTGTAGTTATCAGGTGCACCATGATGCTGTTGTTGCATACAGCCTTGTTGCCTGTTGCTGCTGTGCCCACAGCCCCATTCTTGTTTTGTCCAGAGTTAAAACTATCTTTTTCTGGGCGTTAACTTGCACTGAGCTGTGTGTTGTGCTAACATACATTGTGCAGTGCTATGGTGCTGAATATACCATTACGCCTGTAGTCATGTCTCCACCCCTCACTTTGCACCATGCATACATTATCTTTTAGTGCTGGTGCTACACTGTTTTGCTGGCACTATTTGGTCTTTTGAATATTGCAGCCCCGCACAAACAGTGTGCAAAACCTGTGCAAATAGTTTTTGCCCAGTGCAAAGTTTTGAATATCTGGACCCTGAAGTTCTAATGTTTTCATTTCCAAGTTGAAATGCTGATTTTAGTTAGTTCACAATTTATAGGAGACAGCTTTGCATTAAAATGTATTGGTACAGGGATCTGAAGCAGATATTTATGATTATGGTAAAAGAAGGCATTACTTTTTCATGACACATTACATTGCCTTAGGTTCAGAACAGATATACTGTTGCAGGTGTTACAAGTTGGTAGTTTCTAAGTTCACCACTGTATCACAAAATGTAAATGGGCTATCCAGTGCAATTAAAAGGGCACACAATTTAGCTAACTTTAAAAAACAAAAAATAGGACTAATATTACTTACTTTTTTTTTGTTTTACCAGGTAAGACGCACTAAGCTGAAAGCTTGTTTACAGGTGCAACCTGGGAGCACAGGGAAGTTAAGTGACTTGCTCAGGGCCACACAGTATGCAAGTGCAGGCTGGTCTACAGGTTTGCAGCTCAGAGCCTTAAACCACTGTACTATACTGCCTCCTTCAGCACATAAATACTGTAAATGAATTTTGGGAGAGCTGGGGGGTAACAGAAGTGGTGGTACGCCCCTAACTGCAATAAAAAACAATTCACATTTTATTCACGTCAACAAAATGCATTCAATATCAGATTACTGTTTTTTATCTTCCTCCCATTTAGAGATACTACACTCAATATGTATAGAACACATTTTACTCTCAGATCATGCCTCCATAATTTTACAAATAGAACACACAGTGGAGTCAAAACAAACAGCATGGCGCATTAATATTAACATTAGCATTAACCTCACTTTACTTAATAAATGAATTTTCAATGCTTGTCTAAAAGAAAATACTCCACTCATCATTAAAGAAAACTCAACTACAGAAATTAAGAAAAAGATTCCACTCATCATTAAAGGAAAAGTCCACCAAAAACTTGCAAAAACATATGTTGTGCAGAGTGTTTTGATTTGTATGTTAAGTTGTTGTGTGTCCTTCCCTCTGTCTGCTAAGAAGAGTTTTTCCTAAATTAGCCTGCTAGCTTTAGAGTAGTTTTACAACCCCTGGAGATCTCCATATGAAACAGCTTAATTGTATTTCTTTGTCCTACAATGCACCTTGTTTCATGTGATGGTGATGTAGCAGAGACCATAAATCCAGAAGAAAGCATTGCTTTACAATCACTTCACAACAGTAGAGATGGCTATATTTTAAAATCTGTAGAATTCAATTTGGTGACCACCCTCTGCTGGTAATTTTTGTGCAGCTTGTAAAGCTTCCAAGATACTTAGTTTGTTTGGCATGTGTGTGCTGAATGTTGGGTCTCTCTTACATCACAGTCACATGAGACAAGATGCACTGTGGGAACAAGAAATACAAATAAGTTATCAGGGATGAAGATCCCCAGGGGTCGTAAAACTAGCATAAAGCTAGCAGGCTAATTTAGGAAAAACTCCTAATACCAGTCAGAGGGAAGGAAACACTAGAACTTCACATACAAATTAAAACACTCTGCACAACATATATTTTTTCAAGTTTTGGGTGGACTTTTCCTTTAAAGAAAACTGAACTACTGAAGTCTCTAGAGCCATAGATTGGGATACTATTAAGGCAGTGTTGCGGGGCAAAATAGTGGCGTATGCTTCCTAGAAAAAAAGATAGGGAAAACAAATGTGACTACTAAAACATAAATTAACTTTCCTGCAAACTTGCCATCAACAAGGAGATTATAATATTTATTCCCAACGTAAAACAAACGCATGAAGCAATACAAAATATTTTGACAGCTAAAATGGAAAGAGCTTTAGAATACTTAAAACAAAAGTTTAATGAAAGTGGTCCCAGAGCAACTAAACTGCTAGCATGCAGATTACGTAAGCAACAGCTGTAGGGCACTATAGTTAAATTATGAGACCCTTACTCACAAACAACCCAATACAAAACTTCACAAATACTCCACATCTTAACAAATTATTATTCCAACTTATATACTCAAAAACCTGAACAGGATCCCTCTGCCTTTCAAAAATATTTTGACCCACTTAACCTCCCACAACTCATAGAGGCACAAATGCTATCTTGTTGACCCCTATAACTGTGTCTGAACTTCAAGAGGCACTTACATGGGTGAAAGCAGGCAAATGCCCTGGACTGGATGGTTACCATATAGAATTAATCAAGCCTCAGAAAACCCTCCTTTTACTTCCCCTCCTTCAAACATTCCAAGAGATCCAAGAAGGTGGTGCCCCTTCCCCTATCCTGGAAATATGCCACAATCACTGCCTTTCTTAAATCACAAAAAGACCCCACCAGACCAGAACTGCACTGCCCAATCTCAGTTTTAAAACAATGATTATAAATCATTCACTTCTATACTGGCAAATAGACTAGGACATATCCTCCCTGTTAAAATACATAAAGATCAAACGATATTCATTGCACACAGACAGACACAGGATAACATAAAAAGACCCTGTCACTGCTCCTGTACACATCCAGGACCCCACTGCCTATTTTGCTGCTGAGTCTGGATACTGAAAAGGCATTTTACATGGTCCCTTGGAAATTTCTATACTACACCCTGTCTAGAGTTGGATTTGCATCAGAATGTATCACAACTATTATGGCTCTCTATCATTCCCCCAACACAATGGTGTAAGCTAACAGGTCCCTGTCCCAGAAATTTCCACTAACAAGAGGGACTTGTCAGGGATGCCACTTATGTCCACCTCTCTTCGCCTTTACAGTGGAACTGTTGGCTCAAGTGCTACACAACTCAAATATTGCAGGCATCAAACATAATGACACAGAGCATACATTAACTTTTTATGCCGATGACCAGGGCCACTGGCAAATTGCGGAAAAAGTTACCCAAAATTGCAGAGCTTTTTGCAAAAATTGAGGGGAAATTGCAAGAGTTCTACTATAGATCCTGAGTGCTTCACAATAACTCTTTTAATGTTTTCTGCAACAGGTATTAGTCAGTATAAACTGCTAAATAAATACACTGCCACATGAATATGTTTAAAACATAAAGAAAAATTTATGTTCCTAAAATGAATACTAAACTGATAAGCTATCATAAGCATTGCCTATCTTCCAAAATTTAAAAAAACATCTGCCTCATACAGTGCTAAATAGAGTCTATAAAGTGAGCCACAGCAAATCGATATTAAATAAAATCAGAAGAAATACATTTTTGTTTCTGGATATAGAATAATGAAGCCTAATCAACAGCTGTTTACAGTGCTCTGCCAGCTATTCACCCACTTTGGTACAAGAAAAAAAAATAAGCAGACAGAGTGTTGACTAATTGAGTTTTAGTAAAATGTTTTGTTTAATGTTCATAATCTGCACTGTAGGTACTATGCACTATTTTTGAAATCACATATTTAAACATTAAATTTGGGGATTATGGGGGCTGGCAGTATAAACTAGAGGTTAGAGTAACAAACCGTGAATGAGCTGGGGACATCTAGCAGACATGGGTTTGATTCCTACAACCTCCACTTGCATACTGTGTGACTCTTAGCAAGTCACTTAACCTCCTCAGTGCTCCTGGGTTGGCACTAAAACAAGCACTTGTGCCTAGTGGGCCTTACCCGGTTACCAAAAAATATATAGAAAATACCAATATATTTTTACTGCATCATGCGGTAGTCAGGGTACCCTGTAATTTACCTTTGTTTTACTCTGGCTGCAATGATTTTGTTTAGTTAACTATAAATGTTCAGATACATTTTATGTGTTTTATAAGCTTGTTTTCAGATTTTAGGCAGGTTTGTATTTTAGTCTTTGCATGTGAGCATCTAGATGGCAGATTTCTAAGAGCAAGATAACTGTTAGTAACTAGCTTATTCAAGTTTAAAATCAGCAGGGCCATCCAAAAATCCTCAGCTGTTTGAATCAAAACTTGTCTGAATGAAAGTATGCTCACAAGGGAAAACCTGTTCTACCACTTGCAAAAAGGCTTCATACTGTAGTTAGCACCTCATTTAGGTGAATGGGATAATTTTCACCTTTTCTCCCTTCTTTTGTTTCAGTCTCTGTGGCAACAAACTGTTTTCTGATAGACTGCTTCAACACAGAACAAATGTTAAGTGTTTAAGTGTACTTACAGCAGCAGCCACAGAGACTGCCAGCTATTTCCTGAAATTTCTGTGATAGTTCCAGAAATATCTCATGCTTTCTCCATTTCCACAGTAGGGGCACCAGAGAGAAACTCTTTAGAAATTGTGCAAAATATCTGGAAATAGCTGGCAATGTCTGTGGCTACTACTGTATGCTTGGCCAGTGGATTTTGAAATCAAACAAGACAAGGATTCAAAAGAAAGCAGTGTCACATAGAACCCTTGCCCTACCTTGCACTGCATTGTTTCAGCCAAACCCAAGTCTGCATGCAAAATTGTCAATATATTTGAGAGTATTTTATTAAAAATGTTAATACTTTTTACACAGTTCAATGTAAAAACTCAAAAATTGCAAGCAATTGTGGAACATGTCAGTTTTTTGCAGAGAATGGTGAAAATTGCAGATTCCGCAAAACAAATTGCGGTGCAATTTTCCAGTGGCCCTGCCGATTACCTAATTTACTTAACAAATCCTACCTTATCCTTGCCTCTCTTATGGCACCCCATCAGCAATTATGGAAACCTTTCTGATTATTAAATAAATACAGATAAAACAATGGCCCTCCATGTGAAATACAACCTTCCTCCTCATTTCAACAGCAATACAACTTCTGATGGCACCAGCCAGCTATAAAATATCTTGGAATACATATTCCAGAAGAATTGAATGAACTATGTCAAACTATGAACCTTTAGTAGCCACTATTCAGGCGGACCTTAACTGATGGACAGTACTACCCCTCTCTTTGACTAGTAGAAGAGAAACTGTTTACCGGTTCCAAACTTTACCAGTTTGTGTAGAGCCATCCTACTTTCATAATTTTGATAACAAAATGTCTAGATTCATTGGGTGGGCCAGAATCCAACAATAGCCTATGAAACCTACAACTCCCAAAATCACAAGGGGGATTAGCACTGCCTAATCTTTACTATAATTACCAGCCCAATTAAGACATCTTAGTGCATGTCTGGATCTAATTTATTCTGCCCACTGAAAATCTCTAGACCCAACAGATTTAAATAAATCATTAACCCAAACTCTTTTGTGCACCTCAACATTCAATTTAATGGAAAGCTCTGAAAATGTGTTCACTTGAACAGTGCTATTCCAGTGGTACACGATTTGGCAAGATAAAAAGTACTAAGAGACATGATACCCATGAAAGCTCTTGCATTTAAAGCAGCCCCCACCCCAGATAGACAGCAGATTTGCTCACTGGGGTCAGCAAGAGCTCACTCATCTTTATCAGTTTTTAGATGGAGGGCATCTCCTATCCTTTGCACAACTGAAACAGAAATTTTCACTACATAATACTGACCATTTTTGTTTTCTCCCAGCAAGACATTTACTCAACAGAGTCACCCTTCCACTGACCAAGATGGCTCCATCCCATTAACATTATTACAAAACTCAGAAACATTGGGAATGCCATCCCACATTATTTCCCACAATTATAAGGCCCTCATGATTCCCTTACCAACTCTATATAGGGAAATGAAAAGAAAATGGAAGACAGAACTAAATATTACAATTACTGAAAAGCACTGGGAGAAAATATACCCTACACAACACAAAGTCTCCTCCTCCTTACAATTGAAAGAATTTGCAAGGAAATCCACTGTCAGATATTTTCGAACCCCAAGTTTGATGGTCAGATTTGGGCAAGGCCATTCAGGAGCATGTTTGAGGAACTGTCGGGAACTTTCAGCAACACATTCACTCATCTTCTAGGAACGCCCACCACTCCACACTTTTTGGAACAAGGCAGAACAGGAACTGTAGCATATCTGTATGGATTTCCTCCATTTAACACCTGAACTAGCTCTATTTCTTTACCACCCACAGAGCCAGTACAGTAAATACCAAAAATATTTCATTAATGTTGCCTTAACGACAGCTAAAAAAGCTATCACAAGAGTGTGGCTTCAGCCCTTAGCCGTTTAAGTAGTTAGTGGTACTCAGCCCTTGATCATTATATGCTTCTTATTCCAAAATGTTGTTGATCACCTGTGTTTATTCCAGCACTCTTGTTAAAGTAAACTTTACACTTTTATTCAGCACGCTTGTTTAAATGAACTTTACAAATTTGCTACGTTTCAGAACTATTCTGTTCCTTCTTCAGACACAACACAATTGCTTTCTTAATCAGAGCTACAAAAATGAAACACATAATATATAAATAAGTAATTTCTCCTTATTCCTAATAAATATTTTATGAACATTAGAATAAGTATCATATTGTTAGCAGGGGGAACAAACCTGCTGTTAAATTAATTCTTTTTTCTAGGTTTCAACCCCATTTGTAAACTCATCCTTTTCCTTAAATTTCCTGCAAATAACAACATAAACTTCATTGTGAAATTCAAATCATCCACTTTATCAGGTTTCAAATAAATACCAAACTATACTTCATTGCGACAACCTTTTATGTTCATATATTTCTATATCCCACTTCAAAATTAACCTAAGATTCCATTTTACCTTGCACGGTTAAATCCACCTTGTGCTTTTCAAATGGCTGTGGTTATTTTTTTTTTTGTCCTGAATAGCCATGAAAGCCAATTACATTTCTTAATATCCCATGTATTTACATGGCTTGTCTCTACTTCTGCTAAAACAACTACCACAATCAGAACTAAAATAGTTAAAACCCAACATTGGAAACCACCACCACAACCAACAGCATGACTACAAAGAAATATATAAGGATTTGTTTACATGTGAGAACAGTGCACATTGCAACAATGGGGTTAAATCAAAGTTTTTCAAAAGTACTTGTATGGAGAAGAAATATGAAATCAGAAGTTTAATAACATGTAATACTGACTATGTGGTATACTGCATTTATATGCCCTTGCTTTCTGTACTACACAGGACAAACTACAAGACCATTGAAACAAAAGATCACAGAACATAAAAGTAACATAAGGAGACAGGATGAAAGGTCACCTTTAGCAAGGCACTTTATGGAACAATGTCATCAAGCCTCTTCCATAGAGTTTTTGGGGTTAGAAAGAGTGATGGAACCAAGATGGAGTGGAAATCGAGACTCTGTCCTTTTAAAAACAGAAGTTTGGCCAATTTTTACTTCAAGAACATATAGAAAATGTTATGGATTTAATGAAAATTTAATTGGACTACTTTTGAATAATTATGTAATGATAAGAAAGTACATTATAGAACAGAAATGCAGAAATGAAACTAAGAACATGTGGCAAGAGAAGAAAATTGTGTATGCAACCACTTAAAGTGATAAATGTAATATTGACGCTGATCTAAAATATTGACCTTCCAGAAAATAGATAGCTAGAACTGAAATAGGTAAGGAACCGAATAAAACATACAGAGTAGAATATTGAAAATGACGATCCACTTATAGATGGAATCATATAACAGTGACCCTCAGTTAAAGGACTGACCTCCCAGGAATAAGACACATAGATCTGGAAGGTACAAGGTGTAGATCATATCAAACAAAATAAAAAATTTGAAATGTTTATTTAGCTCTGGCAACCTCACAATATTTCCCTTTGACTCTCAGCAAGAGAATAAATCTACCTGAATGTGGTAATGATTCTTGAGAAAAACAACCTAATAAGGTCCACAACAAGTGTACCTGATCCTCCCTCCACTCCACAAGTTCTTGAATCTAACACCCACAACTAGAACCCTGCCTGAAGCAAACCCCCAATGTGCTGTTCCCATTTTTTAAGTAATTTTATAGCACCACCACTCATAATTGATAAATCATTTTAACTATGAGAAATCTGAGAGTCTTTGAATCTAATGAAGATGCATTAACTCCAAGTCCTTCATTATAACTCATGCCAAGTTGTATAAGAATGCTGACATGATCCTAAAATTTGTCAAAATTACTGAAATCTAGTTGAATCAGTAAGTTCTTTAAGAACAACAGATTGGGGATTGCTACAAACAAACAGTATCACACTATTTATTGAGCAGTTTCCACAGTGACCTGGCTACCCAGGGTGACATCATAATAGTGATGTAATCACACCCATGAGTGTGTCCACCCTTGGCACAGCCCCTTCTGGACCTTCAGAAAGAAGGCAACATCCCATTGCAAACAGGGGCATCCTGGTTAATGGTGACAGTGTTTAAACTCCAGCAAAAGAAAAGTTATGCTCCTGTTTGCCAGTACAAGGAATAAGCAGTGAGAAAACGGCAGAAAAACCACAAGCAGTTAACAACAATAACAGTTATTGCCAAAACAGAAAAAATAAGGAGTAGAGACACGCCATACTTGGAATATTTAGAAGTTTTGTTTGTTTTCACAATTATTCAGGACAAACAAGAAATAACCGCATCCATTTGAATAGCACAAGGTGGATTTAATTGAGCAAGGTAAATGGAATCTTAGGTTAATTTTGAACTGGGATATAAAAATATATATTTTATTTTATTATTTAAACTTTTGTTAACCAGGTAGATGTAATGAGCCAATGCACTTTTTCATACATGACCCAGGGCTTATACAACAGCCAAAGGTGTTACAATTTAAATAAATACATGTATGACAAACATATCATACTTACAGCTAAACAAAACATTTACAAATAAGATGTGTACAGTAATGTTTCCTAAGATGCAATTTAAAAGTAGCATGACTAACACCTTCATATAAATAATTTGGTAATGAGTTCCAATTTCTAGCAGCGCACACCGTAAAAGCTCACTCAGCCATACTACTTGAGAATCTAGAGACAGCAAAAGAAACACTACTGTTGGACATTAAAGTTCTAACCTACTTTTTGAGTTCAAATAAAGTAAAGAGGGGAGAGTCTGTTCCCAGTCAAAGCATCTTGTCAGTTAAGCAACTTAAATTATATTCACAACTAAGTTTTGGTGGTAACCACCCCAATGATTCACGTAAAGTGTACTGGTGAGTTTGATATAGGGACATTGACACAAACCTGCATATTGCATTAAAGGTAGTATTTAAAAGAGATAAATCAGCTTTTGTTACTTTTGTAAACAAAAAGGAATTGTAGCTCAGTGTTGACAAAAGAACACTTTTACCAACTGCAGTCCTGGAAGGTAAGGTCAACATGTTTTGTAGTTTAAACAAGGCCCCTAGTTTGTTATTAACCTATCAACGAATTGATGTTATGTGCAATGAAAAATTTATATTCGGGTTCAACAGTATTCTTTAATATTTAAAACAATCTACTTGTTCTAACTGGTCACCTGCATTGTTGGAAATGGCCAAAGGAAGACATCTAGCAATTTTAGGTCTTGATCCAAAGATCATACATTTTGTCTTCTTACTATTAAGTAAAAGTCTATGTTTCAATAATCAATCATCAGGAATAGAAAAGTCCATAACCAATGCCCTGTTCAACATGTCCATTGAGGGAGAGCTGTGATGCAGTATTATATCATCTGCATACATCAACGTATGTGTGTTAGACAGTGTAGAAGGTAAAGAGTCAATAAACAATGAAAACAGTAGCGGCCCCAGTATCATGACCTGGGGAATGCCCTGTTCCATTATTGCAATATGTGACAGTGCACCCCCATTGCTCACCGTCAGTGGATGCAGTGACAGGTAACTAGATACCCACTCACAGGGTGAGTCAGCTAGTCTGATGCTCCCCAGTCTCCCTTGTAGCAACAACTGGTGATCAACCAGGTCAAAAGCCTTTGACAGGTCCACGACCACTGCACCAGTAAGCATTTGGTTATCCATTGCTTTACTGATGTGGTTCATGAACACTGCCAAGGCTGTACCCATACCATGATTCATCTGGAAACCATGCTGCTCAGGGGACTGGAGACCATTTGAACTTAAATATTCTGTCAGTTGAATATTGACTATCTTTTCTAGCATTTTCCCCAGGGTTGGTAGAATGGATATTGGATGATAATTGTTCACATTATCCCGTTATCCATTTTCAAAAATAGGTATAATTGTGGTTTGCTTCCATTGAGGTAGAAACTGACCAGTGATTAAGGATAAATTAAAAATCTTGGTCAATGGGACTTAACTGTACTCTGCCACTAACTTCAAAAACCAAGGCTGTAAGCCAGCTCCATCTGAATTTTTATGTACCATAATATTTTTTTACATTTTCTGAACTTGTTTGTATTTTACTATGTGAAAATAGAAAGAGGGCCAATGATTATTACTAGATGAGTTACCATTAATGATGTTACCATTAATATTTTGATTAAACCCCTTTGTATATTCTAAACGATTAGTAACCTTTTTAAGGAATACTTCACTTAACATGAGTGAATCAGTTGCAATTTTACCATTATCATTCAAAATTGTTGGGGACAGATTAGAAACAGGATCAGTAATTGACTTTATTGTGGCCCAAAATTGTTTGGGGTTATTTAACTCTCTAGTCTGATTATTAAGATGGTAATCAGATTTACACTGTTTAGTTTTTATTTTACATAAATTTCTTAGTCGGCGGTACTCATACAAATCAGATGTACTGCCAGAATATTTAAATAATTTCCATAGTTTATCCCTCTGTTTCATTAATCTAAGTCACTCAGGGGTAATCCATTTATTTATAGTCCCCCTGACCCTTCTGGTAACCCGCGGAAAGTACTTATTTTGCAAATCAAGTAATATGGTATTAAAATAGTCTTCCAAACACAATAAATGGCCAGGTGATCACTTATTGAGTCAGTGAAGACTCCCCAACTCTTTATAGTATTTACACTACTTGTAAGAATCCAGCCCAAAACTGTATGTCGACCACTTGTCAGGTTCATACGCATAAAGATATTTATTATCTGAACAAGTCCAGCACTTGTTATTAAGGACTGTAGTTCAGGATCTGTGTCAGGGTTCTAGTTTAAACTGAAGTCTTCCATTGCTAATATAGCCCCCCTGAGCTGCAGTAAACCAATAATCCCCAGAAAATCCCTTAGGCCATTCAGGCCAGGTTTTGGAGAATTATATATGGTACAAACTTTAGCCTTATAACAACCTCCAAGTTTCAATTCTAATAATAACCACTCCAAACCAGTAGTAGAGTTGTAGTTTACCGTCAGTTCCTTCAAATCTGAGTGTTCCTTATGAAACACTAGAATACCCCTCCCTTTTTGTTTACTTGGGTGATCCCTTCTAAACATTTTATATCCAGCCATGGTACATAGATTGTCCTTAACTGCAGGCTTCAACTATGATTCTGTGAAGCTTACTATATCTGGATCACTGAAGTGCAAATATGCAATTATATGAACATAAAATGTTGTTACAATGGAGTACAGGCCGGTATTTATTTGAAACCTGACAAAGTGGATGATTTCAATTTTACAAGGAGGTCTATGTTAGTTGCAAGAAATTTAAGGAAAAAGGAAGAGTTTACAAATGGGTTTGAAACCTAGAAAAACAAAATTAATTTAACATCAGGCTTGTCCCCCTGCTAACAATATTATATTTATTCTAATGTTCATAAAATATTAATTAGCAAAAAGGAGAAATTACTAATTTATATATTATGTGTTTCATTTATGTATCTTTGATTAAGAAAGCAACTCTATTGTGTCTGAAGAAGGAACAGGATGGTTCTGAAATGTAACAAAGTTGTAAAGTTCATTTAAATGGGTCCATGACAATTCACGCCCATCATTTCGCTCCCGAACAACTGGCTCCCAACAACTCGCTCTGGTGACAATTCATTCCCATGACAACCCGCCCCCGACAATTCGCTCCCTAGTGGAGTTAATTAAATGGTGATACTGAAGGACTGCAGCCACATCATGTAGCTGTGCAGCTTTCAGAAACTACACGGTAATGTGTATCTTGAAGCTGCGCGAGCAAGAGAGCGAGTGAAACTGCATGCACTTTCTACACAATCACCACAAACAAATGCACTGAAATTATTTTTATCTTGGATACAATATTACTGACTACAGAATAACCACTAAGGACCAGGGGGGTGTGAGGGGTGGAGCGCCCCCACAGAAGAAAGCAAGCAGGCAGTAAATGCAGTGAAATTAATTTTTATCTCAGATACAATATTACTGACTACAGAATAACCACTGAGGACCCGGGGGGTGTGGGGGTGGAGCGCCACAGAGAAGAATCAATCAATATTTAGAATTTTTTTTTACAATAACCAAGACAATGTTTGTTAGTTCTTTCTTCTGTGGGGGCGCTCCACCCCCCCACACACCCCGGGTCCTATGAGTTAAATTAATGTTGCTATGTAATCCCTGAATATCTTCTTTATTTTCATTTAGTTAGTTTAGTGAACTGTTTCTATCTTCTGCGGTGGTGCTCCACCTCCCACATGCCCCGGGTCCTATTACTTAAATTATTGTTGCTATGTACTCCCCGAATATCTTCTTTATTTTCATTTAGTTGTTTAGTGAACTGTTTATATCTTCTGTGGGGGTGCTCCACCCCCAACCCCCCCCGGGTCCAATGTGGCACTTTGCACACACTGTACTGTACATTACTATAACTATTATATGACTATCCTATAAACTATGCTATATTATATGACTATTCTATGAACTAGTCAGTGACTCAGGCATAGACGGGAAGAGGCATGACAGCGTGGCATCGCTTTAGGCGCAAACCTCTTACCATAATACTTTCTTGTTTACTTGCGCAACTGGCCGTAATCCTTCAGTATCGCCAATTACATTATCAGCTTGCAGGACAGCCAGTTGTCATGGAGTGAAATGAGCCCAAACAAACAAACTGCCCATCTGGTTTGCCATTGTATCTGAATAATTGCATCCCTTTGGTGCTTCTCCCAAACTTCCTCCGCTTCCCCCTGGGTCTCTGAACCAGAGGCTCTCCCCCACATCCGATCCTGGCATATCTACTAGATGGATGTTTAACCCCTGACTCTGCAATCAACCAAATTCAAGCAGAGTAGAGGCCAGCAGAAGAAAGGAATTTTACTCTTAAAAATTTCTGACAGTATGCACATACTTCAGAAACTCACTTGTTTTGGGGAAGCTGCTAGTTGCTAATGAAATATAGTACAGTATAAAAGGGGTGCTCCAGTTGCACAGTACTGATCGTTTGGCTACTGCCGTAACACACTGTGCTTCAGGAGAATATTTGGGAGTATCATCAATGCAGCAGCCCAGTTTGTTGAGGGACGCTGACCTGAAGAACTGCAAAAGAGACCCGCTGAACCTTGAGGGCTCTATTCTTCCCTAGTGCTAGCAGTACAGTCGACGCACACATGCAGAAATGGCATTGGATGTGGCAAGATGGGTGAGAGTGATTCTACTACACAGGGAGTGCACTCAATGTTTAGACTAAAACATGGATGGTGGAATAGGGGACTTTTTTGAAGCTAACAAAAGCTCATTTTGCTCTGCGACAACTATCTGTCCCCTTCACTCTGAGACAACTGGCTGTCCTGCAAGCTGGTAATTTAACTCTGCCAGGGATCAAATTGTCGGGAGTAGGTTGTCACCAGTCTGAGTTGTCAGGAGCCAGTTGTCACAGAATGAAATGACGGGAGCGAATTGTCATGCTCCCTGTTTGGGTAAGAGTGCTGGATAAAAGTGTGAAGTTTACTTTAACAAGAGTGCTGGAATAAACACTGATGATTACTAACATTTTGGAATAAGAAGCATATATTGATTAAGGGCTGATTACCACTAACTACTTAAACTGATTGGACTGATCCGACAGTGGCTAACTCCCCTATTAGAATAAATATATAAAAAATCAAAAAGGGGACCCTGGGAGACACTAAGTGAATTGTGTTTAGCCCTTAGCCCTCACAATAGAACTTTGAACTGCTATAATGACACAAATTTATATTATAGAGAAAATAATGCACAAACTCAGCCAACAAATGGAATTATTTAAACAAATACAAACATACAAAAACGTCAGCAGAAAAAGGCCTACTGGTCTGTCTAGTCTGCTGGAGCGTGCAGCTCACAGTTTAGTTTACTGCAAATGGCAAAGATGGATTATATATACTATGAAAACTATCCCAGATTTTGTTCCCTAACATAGCCTCACACAATCACTACTATAGTTGCCCAGACATGACATGGGAGAGGGAAAGCAAAAAAAAAAAAAAATGTTCCCTCTCTCCCTTTAGTTTTGTTAATAAAGGGACACTGCTGTAGTGATGTAAAAACACCATGATAGAGAAACTGGATACACTAATTGCATTGGAGGTGATATGTAATACTATAAGTTCTACCAGCCTGTATCTTGTATTTGCTTTAAAGTATACATAACTAGTATTGAAATGTAAACAGTCTTTCTTTTTGTTTCCTATAAAAAGAAATAAACAAGCATTTGTCAATGTTGGTTGCTTGAAAAACATTTTTTTTTTTGCAATTCTGACCCCACATTTTGAAGAGTTCGACTCCTGCCTGAAAGGTGATTTCACGCGACTGCAAAATCACCTTTCGGGAGGCAAAAAAAACATTTTGGCCAGGATCTGGAAAATGACAACTGTCAAATTCATGAGGTGTTGTGAAGAAATGGCTATGTTGAAAATTAGGGGTCAAAATATTAATGATGGTCAAAGTTATGAGCCTGTGTTCATAAATTTCAATGCTGGCTCATAACTTTGTGAATATTTTTGCCTCAAATTTTCAACATACCCTTCTTATGACCCCACCTCATGAACAAGTCCAGAGAAAAATTTCAACTCCTGTCTGAAAGGTGATTTCATGCAGCAACTACAAAATCACCTTTCGGGATGCAAAAAAACATTTTGGTCAGGATCCGAAAAATGACAGCTGTCACATTCATGAGGTGTTGTAAACAAATGTTTATGGTAAAAATTTGGGGACAAAATACTGAAAATTGCCAAAGTTATAAGCCTGCATTTGCAAATGTCAATGCAGGCTCATAACTTCATTGTTTTTTTAATATTTTTACACCAAATTTTCAACATAGCCTTCTTATGACCCCACCTCATGAACAAAGGCAGAGAAAGTTTTCAACTCCTTCCTGAAAGGTGATTTTACACAGCAACCATAAAATCACCTTTTGGGGCAGAATTGGCTATTGCCACTTAATTGTTCATGAGGTGAAATTCCCAAAAAGGTACGTTGAAAATTTGGGGCAAAAGTATAACAAATGGCCAGGTTATACCACAAAGTTGAAAACACTATTGAAATACTGTACATTAAAGCTCTTACCTCAGTTCACGGTTGGGCTTTGAAGAGTGAAGATGTATCTGCGGTCCAAGGAAGATTACGGCGATGGACCTCCAGTGGGTAAGTATGGGGTGTGGGGGTGGTGGGTCCTGAGTAGGAGGGTCAGGTGCTGGGGTGTGTAACGGTGCAGCAGACAATGATGGATGTTTTGTTTTTCAGGTTTAAAAAAAAACAATGCGGGACAATTTTCTTTATTTCAGGGACAGGACACTGGAGAATTGGACAATAGGGGAGAGGGGAGGGACACTAGACTACCAGGAACTGTTTTTTTTGTCACTCTGGGGACAGCAATCAGCCAATCGGGGTGGGCACCAGTACACTATGGCAACATTATATTTCGTATGGCATGGGCAATCGAAGATGGGGAGGGGCCACTATACTACGGAAAATGTTTTCCATTATCGGGTGGGAGATCAGGGAAGGGGGGCCACTACGCTACAGAATAATGTTTTAGGCTAACAGCCAATCTTTTGGGTGGGCTAATTGGTTGTGCAAATCAAAGGGCTGAAGCTCTCTAGGATTAGAGCAGCTTTGGTCCTTTGAAGTGCATGATGACCGTTCAGCCCACCCAGCAGAGAGTTGCGTCAGAACCACATCTCGTGGTCAGTGGGGTAGATTGATGAGTCCCTGGTTCTGTGAACTGTAATGGGCTCGACAGTGACCCCCGCCCACGAAATCCTGTATTACCACAATACACTGGTTTGTGCAAGCACAACCAATGTCAAAAAGGACCTAAATATGCACACCCTGGAAGAGAGGAGGGAGAGAGAGGATATGATACAGACCTTTAAATACCTCACAGGGAAAAACAAAGTACAACAGGGAAGTATTTTTCAGAAAGAAAATGTGCTCAAGGACAAGGGGCATGGTAAGAAGCTGAAGGGGGGTAGAGTCAGGAGAAATGTGAAGAAGAACTTCTTCACAGAAAGAGTGGTGGATTTCTGGAACAGTCTTCCAGTGGAGGTGGTGGGTGTGAAAACAGTGGTGTGGTTCAAGAATGCATGGGATAGGCATAAGGGAATCTTAGGGAAAGAGAAGGGGGGCTGTAGGAGCCCCTGTACTTGGGCCTCCAGAAATAACCCTGCAACCCAGTGGTCTGCCCTAGTAGAGGGCACAGACATAACAAGAATGTTGATCTTATAGTGTTTTTGGTCTGTCTTCAGACTCTGAGCTTAACTGTAAAATCAGGAGTTTCTTACCTTTGGAATTCTGTTTCCCTGAGTACCCTATATACTTCAATCCAAGAACTGCAACACTAGGGGAATTTGCCACATCACTGGATAGAGGCAGACTCTGCTATAGTGGTGGGCTAAGAGGGCTCAATCCGCTCCGCAAAGTGATTCATGGAGCAAAGGCATATTCGCGGAGTGCTCTGCTACGTGAAGCAGAGTACTTCATGTTATGATGAGGAACACGAAGACCATTGGAAACAATGACTTCACATTACTCCACCTCCCCAGACCACTACTCAACCAAATTTAAGGTGAAGTGCATTGAGGACAATGCACTTCACCTCACTCTGCCTTGTTTTTGAGCTCCGAAGGCGAATTTTGCAGTGATTCATGGGATTTCAGGTCACATGGGCTCTATGTTGATCTGCACAGCCTCAGTTTGGGGTAGTTGTGTAGGAAGAAGTAGGAGAGTGTGTGCTCTGATAGCTGTCTGTGATTGAAATCTTGTAAAAGCTGTTAAAGCATTTTTGAGTTATTTTGGGCACTCCAACTTTAATTCATCAATTGTAGGAAACCCTTCTGTGCTCATATCATACAGCGTTTTTGTTTTTGTGTGGATTTTGAATGTTAATTTACAACACTGAGTGTGTGTAGTGAAAGTCAGTGAAAGTGTGCTTTGGGGAAGGGGCGTATCTGTGGTGTAGGTAGATTTAAGTTGGAGAAATAGTGATTTCTTTGTTTTTTGGTTGTATTTTTGTTATATAAGGACTGTGTTAATGTATACACACAGTAATATTGTCAGTAATAGTTGACATTTTTTTGCTGTTTGTTGTGCTGTGGATCTGGTGCAGCAGTTCATAATTTCAGGTTGTTTACATTACAATACGTAACATGGCATAGTAGTACCGAACTTTTGCATTTGCTACACATTACTCATTCAGCATTGTAGGCAAACTGTTCTGTGTATATGTGTGAGTGTGTGTGCGGTGTTGCGTGACATCAAATAATACACCTGTTATTGTGCCTCAGACTAGTGTAATTGCAGGCGCACCAGTGTGAACCTGCTATCCACTGAAGCAGCCGGATTTTGTACTGCGATCATGGTATCTGTTCTTTATTTTGCTGCTTGTACTGCCGTAAAAATCTGCAATGCAGTCTGTGCTCCCCCAACCCTCATGTGCAAAAGGAATTTTTTACCAGATTGGATTGTTTTTGTGACCTCATCAGCACCACTGGTTACTGAAGTTGTTTTCATTGCTTGACAGACTAGTCTCTTATCTGTTGCTGAAGCAACAGTTGTTTTTTGGCTTCACATCCAGCGTCCCCCCAATCAAAGAGTGAACGTATCAAAATCTGAATTTGGTTATAATATTGTGGTTGATCCCCCAAAATGACTGCAAAGAGACATGCAAGCAAAGCTGTTTCTCGCCATGGCAATGTTGGCAGTAAGATAGTCTGTGGGCATGGTAGTAGTACGCACACACAGAAGTGCATTGCTGATGTGAGGGAAGGTATTTCTCCTGCAATGTTTATTACAACCCAATCAGTAGCTTCACTCATAGTTGGAGGAGATGATGTTTCCCTAGCCGGTGGTGTTAGTGTTACTGGTGTTAGCTGTGGTGGTAGTATTAGTATTGTTGCATCAAGTTCTAATTCCGACCAGTGTACCATATCAAAAAATATTCAGTATGAAGCAGTGCAAGTGAGTGGCAGTGTAGATGATGTCATACTTCCCAGTAATATCCCAGTAACTGAACCTGAGGATTCTGATAATCATGTCAACGATAGCATACATTGTGATAGTCCGTCCACTGTGGCAGTCAATGTCATGCATTTTCCATGCACTGATTCACAGTGTGGTGGAAAAATATCAGGTGATGGTGGTGTAGATGCTGATGATGAATGTGATGATGATGATGATGTTGCTATTGTTGCAACATGCAGTCCACATGCTAGCATCCAAGCAGAAGATGAGGATGTGTGTGACGTTGATGAATATGATGATGATGTAATTGACCCCAGTTGGGAACTGGAGAAAAAGAAATTCAAATTGGCTGTGTCTGGGTCTGTTTGCAGGAACCGCCCCGTAAAACTTGTGATCTACTGGTTTTAGTTGATGATGATGACCCAGTAATAAATATGATAGGTAGTCGTGGTGGTCAGTTGCAGTCCAGGTGTGCAGTGCCCAAGACATCACGTGCCCCCCCCACTTCAGTGCTTAAAATAACGGACTTAAATAAGCCACATCATGGACATGTTAAAAGCAGAGCATCACAATCGCTTGTTTGGGATTTTTTTGTTCAAGATGCATATGATGAGTCAGTCACAATCTGCCAGGTTTGCCATGTGCGTGTGAGTCGAGGTAAAAAGGGAAGCCATCTGGGCACAGGAGGACAGCATATGCATCTTAAGAATAGGCACTTGGCACTGTGGACCCAGCACAAGCTGGCAGCTAATACCACAGTGGGGCATTCACCCTCGTCACCGGCAACCATAGCAAGCATGTTATCCCCTTCCAAGACTGTTATGTCCAGCAGTAAATTAAATGTATGCAGTAGTGAGGTAATAAGAGCAGAGGATTACTGCAGGCATGATGAGGTGGAGCACCATAATGACTTTGAAATGTTGTCCAGTGATAGTAAGAGTAGCAGTTTTTGTGGTGATGGTGGTGAATGCAATATGTCTAGTGCAAGTGGTACATCAACCCGTGGTTGGCAAATCTGGCAAAATAACAGCATTTCTGGGTTTGTCATCATTACTTGTGCAACCATCTTCATCAAATCTCCACACTCCACCCCCTGCCAATGCCATTCATCACAGAGCACAACCATTTGTGATCACACCCTGTGTAAAACGTTTAAATCAGCCCACCTTACAGAGTGTTTTTGTGCATAGGCTGAAGTACCCCCCGAATCATACCGTGTCATGTGAATTTAATGCTGCTTTAGCGGAACTGCTGGCAATTGATCTTTTGCCCTTCTCCTTTGTGGAGAATTCAGGGTTCTGGCAGTTTGCTGCACATGCCTGTCTAAAATGGAAAGTAACACCCAGGACATACTTTTCTACCTGTGCTGTCCCCGAGTTGTTCTGCACTGTGTCCGACTCAGTAAGACATGCCCTTCAACATTCCTCCTCTCCATTCATCCATTTAAGTATGGATATGTGGACAAGTGGAAAAAACAGCGGGGAGTTCATATTTGTGTATAACTGCACACTGGGCGCAGGTGCCGGGGGTTGTTTGTGATGTTGGTAGTGTGAATAGTCAGTGAAGTAAGGTGGATTGTTACAGTAGCAATCTCCCAGGAATTCAACAGCATGCAACTATTGCTATGCGCAATGTGACCTGTTCACACACTGGTGAGAACATGTTGGATGTGGTACTGACTGAAATTGACAAATGGCTAAACCCTCTGTCCCTGAGAGCTGGGTTCATAGCAAGTGACAAAGGGTCAAATGTGGTGAAATGCATCATGAATGGTGTTTTTTTTTCGTGTTCCATGCATGGCCCACTGTTTAAATCTTGTGGTTCAGGAGTTTCTGCAGCACCCTGATGTAAAGGAAATGCTGATCGTTGCACAACGTATCTGCTCTCACTTTTCAAGATCTGGAAAGGCCCGTGACTAATGGTGGAAGTTGCAGATACAAAACAGCCTGCCTCAGCACTGCTTGAAGATGGAAATTGTCACCCGATGGAACTCCACTTTATACATGGAAGAGAGGTTGTATGAACAATACAAAGCCATCTCAGAATATCTTGTGATTCACACTAACCGTGACAGTTCCAGGGCCTCCATGTCTATGACAACTGAAGAGTGGCGCCTCATGGACTCTGTAATAACAATTTTGCGGTCTTTTGAACATGCCACACAGGCAGTGAGTGGTGAGTCTGCCTCCATTAGCCAATCAATTCCACTGCTGCGGGTGCTGAGGCAGACATTGGTGAATGTACAGTATGGTCTTGATGTTGCAGGAGACGGTGGTAGCAGTATGTTGCTGCAGCACATGCTGACAGTATTCGACCAGAATCGTCACATTGTGAGCATTCAGTGTAGTGACAACTTTGCCATAGCAACAATGCTGGACCCACGATACCAACGTGGAATTGCATCAGTACTGGAGGGAGGCCCTGAACAGGTAAAAAATATCAGTGGTCAACTGGTGTGCTTGGTTCATGGGGCACAGAAGTCACGTGCAAGGTCAGCAAACGTCAGCAGCATAATCCAGCTGAAGGTGTACCTGGAGGACCATCAAGCATATCCTGCAAGGGGAAGGGGACTGCAGTTCCAGGTGGTCTGTCATCCAAAGTTGCTGGCATCAACCTGCTTTGGGAGGCTTTGTCCCAAGTGGGTATTTGTGAAATAAATGATTCGGGGAGAACAGGATGATGCATCAACCACTGGACTTTGTGCAGCACAGAGAATGGTTGATTCATATTTGTCTGAAAACAGGCATCTGACAATAACTGAAGATCCTCTTTTGTACTGGACTGGAAAGGTCAGTGAATGGCCAGAGCTGACTGCAGTGGCACTGAAGTACCTCACATGCCCACCCTCCAGTGTAAGTGTTGAGTGGGTATTCAGCTCAGCAGGTGCAATAGTCAGGGGATTGTCGGACAAACCTGTCTCCTGCAAATGTTAGTTTGCTAACATTCATTAAAATGAATGAGAGGCACATACCAGCACAGGCTGCAACCTCGGTATTCATACCCTGGCCTAGTCATGGTGGTTTTGGTGATGTGGAAATGGACCAACCTGGTGACACTGGCAGTGGCTGCCTGAAATGGCCCACCACTGATGTAGATGATGACACAATGGAGATTATGGAGAAAGAATATCCCAGTGGTCAGACTCCAGACATAGATGACTGTGAGAGAAGCTTTCTTTATGAGGATGGTGATGTGGTTAATGTTGGCAGGTTTTAACTGAAGTTGTTAAAAGACAGCGTGCAACCCCGGACCACCACCACCACCACTGGGACTGATGTTAGCCACCGCTACCATGAGTCTGTCTGATCCCTGGACCACCACCACTGGGACTGATGTTAGCCACTGCCACCATGAGTCTGTCTGATCCCTGGTCCACCACCACCACCACCGGGACTGATGTTAGCCACTGTCACCACTGAGCATGATTCTGTTTGATCCCCTGACCACCACTACTGGAACTGATGCTAGCCACTGCCACTATGAGTCTGTCTGATCCCCAGACCACCACCACCAGGATTGATGTTAGCCACTGCCACCACTGAGCATGAGTCTGTCTGACCCCCTGACCACCACCACTAGAACTGATGTTAGCCACTGCCACCACTGAGCATGAGTCTGTCTGACCCCCAGACCACCACCACTGGGACTGATGTTAGCCACTGTCACCACTGAGCATGATTCTGTTTGATCCCCTGACCACCACTACCAGAACTGATGCTAGCCACTGCCACTATGAGTCTGTCTGATCCCCAGACCACCACCACCAGGATTGATGTTAGCCACTGCCACTATGAGTCTGTCTGACCCCCGGACCACCACCACTGGAACTGATGTTAGCCACTGCCACCACTGAGCATGAGTCGGTCCCCCAGACCACCACCACCGGGACTGAAGTTAGCCAATGCCACTATGAGTCTGTCTGACCCCCAGACCACCACTACCGAGACTGATGTTAGCCACTGCCATTATGAGTCTGTCTGACCCCCAGACCACCACCACCGGAACAGATGTTAGCCACTGCCACCACTGAGCATGAGTCTGTCTGACCCCCGGACCACCACCACTGGGACTGACGTTAGCCACTGCCACCATGAGTCTGTCTGATCCCCAGACCACCTCCACTGGGACTGATGTTAGCCACTGCCACCACTGAGCATGAGTTTGTCTGACCCCCGGACCACCACCACCACTGGGACTGACGTTAGCCACTGCCACCATGAGTCTGTCTGATCCCTGGACCACCACCATCGAGACCGATGTTAGCCACTGCCACCACTGAGCATGATGAGTCTGTCTGACCCCTGGACCACCACCACCACTGGCACTGATGTTAGCTACTGCCACCACTGAGCATGAGTCTGTCTGACCCCCGGACCATCACCACCGGGACTAATGTTAGCCACTTCCACCACTGAGCATGAGTCTGTCCGGACCACCACATCCATCAGCCACACACACAAAGCTTCTTAATATTTAAACCATAAAGTGAGTATGTGTACTCATGTTTGTTATGCTGCTTCACTTCCTTTAGTTGTATGTTTTGTTTTCTGTAACTTTTCTGAGCCACAATGGTAAAACACATATGGTACACTTATTTTGTTTCTTTTACAGGTTAACAAAAAAAGCCTTCATCGTTAAAACTCAGTGGAAATGGTGCGCTGTACTGTACAGAGAGGAACCAATGGAATATCCATGTGAAATCCATTCTGGTAAATACGAAGATTTTATTTCATCCATTTCATTGTTTTGGAAAGACTGCAGCATACATTGCACATGGGTTGTGTTAGTTGACAAAATGTGGGTTTCAATGTAACTTGACTTAAGATTCAGAACCAGGAAGGGAAATAACAATTAAGTTGTAAGAAGTCATTCATTGCTTTATTTAGGAAACTTCCAGATGCTTTGTTGTTCTGTCAAACTGGCTTTATCCAAAAAAGTTCTTCAACATCAGGCACCCCCCTCCCCCGGGCTTGGGCACACATGCAACATGCAGAAGTCGTTTCATTACATGACCATGACCATCATTAACAACAACCGGACTCCAGAAGGATGCAGATGAAATCTGTGAAGAAGTAACAAAATAAGAAACCATTACAGACAAACCAGCAAATATGATCCCCCCACCCCCCCAAAAAAATACTTACCTTCATGTGCTTGAGAGTTCTCCATTTCCAATTTCAGCACAAAACATTCTCATTGAGCACACTGGAATGTGCACACCAACAGTTTCTGTGACCTGTGATGCAGAACAATACCATGAGTACATGTCCATGTCAACACCCTCCTCACCTAATACACAACCATACATCTATATATATATATATATATATATATATATATATATACTCACCAAGGCTACTATTAGTGTATAGCCAAAGGGCACCCTTCAATCCAGTTGAGATAATCACATTGCATTTGCTCGAATCGCCTGGCAGAACACATTGGACCAACAACAGAATGCTCACGGTCATCATTTTATACTGTGGGACTTTGCATGTGCTGAAACACTCCAATTTCACTGTGTTACCACTTGTTGATTTTCTGCACATAAGGAGGATGCATTTTGTGCCTACAGAAAAAAATCTGGGGACTCTGTACCACCACTGCGCGCATGACTGAGTGCTCCATTATTTCTGGGGGACTTTGAACGTGCTGAAACACTCCCATTTCACTGTGTTACCACTTGTCAATTTTCTGCACACAAGGAGGATGCATTTTGAGCCTGCAGAAAAAATCTGGGACTCTGTGCCACCACTGCACACATGACTGAGTGCGCCATTAATTCTGGGGAACTTTGTATGTGCTGAAACACTCCCATTTCACTGTGTTACCACTTGTCAATTTTCTGCACACAAGGAGGATGCATTTTTGGGCCTGCAGAAAAAATCTGGGACTCTGTACCACCACTGCATACATGACTGAGTGTGCCATTAATTCTGGGGGAATTTGTATGCGCGGAAACACTCCCATTTCACTGTGTTACCACTTGTCAATTTTCTGCACACAAGGAGGATGCATTTTGGGCCTGCAGAAAAAATCTGGGACTCTGTGCCACCACTGCACACATGACAGAGTGCGCCATTAATTCTGGGGGACTTTCATAGTGCTGAAACACTCCCATTTCACTATGTTACCACTTGTCAATTTTCTGCATGCAAGGAGGATGCATTTTGGGCCTGCAGAAAAAATCTGGGACTCTGTGCCACTTTTGTGTGTTGTGTGATTGTTGTGAGCTCATGATGTCATACTGGCATTACAATTAAAGCAGCATTGCAAGAATATCGTGACAGTTTTGAACTGTACTGTTGTATGCTACTTTGCATTGCCACAACCACTAGTTACCTCCAAGTCGTGACTTGAATGATACGCTTCTTTTCACAGTTTATTTCTGCTTTACTTAGTTGACTACTTTTTTTATGTATGAAAAAAATGAGCACGCCTTCCAATATTGTTCTGACCAAGTTTGTATTTATTTTCAGCTGCTTTTCAATAACTATTGTTTGGTGGTATCATAAAACACTGCCTACTGAATAACTGTTAATTAACAACAGAAGTGATATATAACAACTAACTGATGTGATGGAGAAAAGCAGAGGAAAACATTGACAAAGACCTGGTCAGCACCAATTTAAAATGACTGCACCTTTCATTATTTCACACATGAAAAAAGGCAGTACAGCAGACTCAACTACTGCAAATTCTCGTGTAATTCCAGTCAGTCAGGATGTAAGTAAAGGAAGTTGTAACATGGCATTAAAAAATATAGCTCAGAGTTCTCAACAGATTGCTGCTCTGCTGCTGCTTTACAGAGATTCACCACATTACATAGTTATGGTGATGCACATAACCTAATATGTGGGGGCCTTACTCCCACTGGAATATTTCTTGCTCCACAGAGTACAATATATTTCTGTGAAAACTGCCCGTAATTTCATTACAGTGTGTCACGTGATGGAGGAATTACCATTCAGAAAAGCCGCCCACATTCTGCCCTCCTTTCTCAGCAACGTTAGGACATGATGCCAGGGGAAGTGCAGGTGCATGCTACACTATAGTGAATTTCCGGCAGCTATCCCAATGTTTCCTTATGGTATAAGGTTCACTTTGTGGTGAAATGTGGGAACGTTTCCACTAACAAGGCTCTTCTTACTGGAAACGTGCCCACACATTTCACCACAAACTGACCATTATAACATAAAGAAACATTCGGAAAGCTGCCAGACAATCAGATATTCACTGTAATGGAGCACACACACACACGCTCTTCCTGGCATCACATCCCAACGTTGCTTAAAAGGGAGGTAGAATGTGGGCAGCATTTCAGAACAGGAGTTCCTCCATCAAGTGACAGACTACAATGAAATTATGGTCGGTTTTCACAGAAATGTATTGCACTATGTGGAGCAAGAAAGATTCCCCTGGAAGGGAAAATGTGTATTATTAAACAACAGCAAAGAAAAAGCACACAAAAACAGTACAACACAGTAGTGGGGTGGGGGGGCAGAAAAAATCATGTAAGTTACTGTGGCCATGGGATGCCATGGTGGTCCAGCAGCAGGTGCAGCACTCAAACTATTTGCTGCTGCTACCTTTCTATTGTGTGGACCTACTGCTGCAAAGCACCAACCCTCTGACTGTTCTCTTCCAGAGCTGCCCACACCAGGGAGATGTCATGCTGTGCTGCAGGGACTGTGGCGGGGTCCTCTGCAGCTGGGAATCCAGGTAGCGGGGTGGTGGTGGAGAAGGTGGTGCTGGTGGCTGTGGTTGCGGTGGTGGTGGTGGAGCAGCTTCTGTACTGGCCCTCCTACTGCTATGGCAGTGACTGCACGGCACAACTCTGACCCCAGCAGCACCCTCAGCCACTGCCATGGAAGGGCAAGCAGGTGGATGCCTGGCCCCTTCTGTGGCAGCCTGGCACTCTGCCTTGTTGTGGTTGAGCATGTGGGTGCACTGGTCACCAGTCCCCAAATGTGTCCCACGGGTGCCACAGTGCACCAGCACACCACACACATGACACACCATGACTGTGCTGTCTCCCCCCAACAGAGTTAAAAAACTTCCACACTGGGGAGCTGCAGGGGAACCAGACACAGTCCTCACATGAGTCACACAGTTCGCACCACCTTGATTTTCTAGGGGCACCTCCTGTGGCTGTGTAGGTGGTGGAGGGGGTTCTGCTGGAGCCCCTACAGCTGCTAGCAGTGGTGGTGGTAGTGGCGGAGAAGGTGGACGCACACCAGCCACCAGTGGCACTGGTGCTGCTGCTCCTGCTGTTGCTTCAACATGGGGGGAAGCAACACCCAGGAGTCAGGAGCTGTCCAGCGTGACACAACCACCCCCACGTGTCCACATTCCCCTCTGACCATGCCCACAGGCCAGTGACTCGCCTTCTCAAGGGTCCACGTCCATCCCTCCAACGCAAATCCCCGGCACACACACACACTCACACACAGTCACTCACACACACACAAAACAAAACAACACTTATAAAAAAAAAATTAACTACCAAAAAAACAATCAGAAACACAATACAAAAACTAAATAGAGATAGTTTTAAAAACAGCTGTTGTTTTACAAAGGCAATAAGCAATTTGTCACTGACTCCTACACTGCTCTGTCACAAGGCTTCTCCCTCTATGAATGCAAAGGAGAAAGTGAAACTGCTTCTCTGACTCACTTCCTTTCTGCCTGGCTAAAGCATGTGATTTACAGTACTGTAAGCCATGTGATGTGTGGGGGGGGGAGCTGCCTATTTACTTCTCACTTCACCTTACTTCGCGTTAAGGCATAATGGCAATGTGAAGTAATAATGATAACGTGAAGTGAGCACTTTGCAGTTCCCACTTTGAGTTGTGCTCCGCCAACACAAAGTGGGCACTGCTCGTTCACTTTCCCAGCGGATTAAAAATTTGCTGCATCTCTACTCTGCTATATTGATTGGCAGGTTGGTAGGACTCATCCTGGCTATATACTGCTTTTTCCACCTAAAATCTCTGTTGCCAATTCCCTAGGAAAAATCATCAGTGCAAGACCAATAAACACAGGATAATCAACAGAAAAGCATCATATCTTAATGAAATGTAATCTAACAGAAGGTCCAGAGAAGGGAAGCTAAAATGATGAGGGGTATGCAAGGTAAGTCATATGAGGAGAGGCTGACAGGACTTTACATGTACACACTTCTGGTAAAATGGTAAAGGGGTATGATAGAGACACATACAAATACATCCTTGTGGTCCACAGAGGGATCTAAACAACACTCTTCATGCATAACAAGGGATTAGGTACAAGGGGCCACAAGAACAATCTGGTAGGGGTACTTTTAAAAGGAGCGTATGGAAATACTACTTCATAGAGGGGGTGGTAGACAAATGGAACAGACTGCTAAGTGAGCCGGTAAGAATACCCTAAGTCTACCCATGTGTAACACTCCTTGCTCCCCAGTCTAGGGGTATTTGATGGAACAGTTCATTGGGAGGGTAGCAAACACCAAATGACTCATCTTGACCTCCCAGATATGCAGGACCTCCCTCCAAAACTGGCATCTTCAGGCAGTTGCACAGCTGTGAATTAAGTGGAGTCAATCAACAACATTTATGCTTAAATAATACAATGTCCCCAACTTAATTTGAAAGTCTAGCCACAGGCTACTGATATTACTGCTGCTAGAAAATTCAGTCCGATGAATTTCATCAGGAGCTCTTGGATGTAATAAAATAAATACTGGCTCATAATTTACTTGTGCATACTTTATGAAAAAATCTAAAAGAAACTCAGATCTAGCTTTTGAGTAGCGAGAACAGAGAGTGATATATGAGATATGATTTCCATGAACCCTTTATTACAAGGGCACATGTTGTCAAATGTATGAGGTATTTTATTAAAGTGTGTATGCTTAAACGTAATCAGTTCAAATCTGGCCCAAGTGATCAACTCTCTTTGTTCCGAATACGTACACATAACTAAATATTCTTCTAATTTATGATTGATTTTATTTTCTCTAAACCAATTGGTGCTTTTAAGTTCTTAATTTTTATCATATCCTTATCCTTAGCTTTATTATTGAGTTTTATTTTTATTACTTTACCAAATTGAGTAGATATATTTATTTTCTTATCATAATCTTCCCATAAGTACATCATGTTTATAACCTTGAGCATGTCTTTTAAAGGTTTTGACCATTTAGAGATAAAATCCTGTGACTCCCATTTTATTTTATCCATTAGGCATTGGTTAGGTATGTTATTATAGGAATTATTGATAATTCTTAACCAAAAATTAACTATTCTTTACACTTTATGTGTCTACAAGCTAACACTACATAATTCTGCCCTTACCATAGCTGTAGATGTAGGAACCCCCTAATAGTGCCTTATAATTGTATAAAATGGGCTTTTCCAAAATGTCTGCCCTATAATTACCCCAGACCTCATCCCCATATAATAATATCGGATGTATGTTTGCTTCTCCATCTTTTATGGCAGGAAGGATAGTGTTTCCACCATACTGGTAGTTAAATCTTAATAAAGATTTTGCTATAAGTTTTGTTTTCAGATTCTGGTCTTTAACATGTTGGGCCCATCCTGTAATAGAAACATTTCACTCCTAAATAAAAGATAATTTTTAATCCCTTCAATTTGAGCATTCCCTAACCAAATTTTTCCCTTTGTTTTTTCATTTTGTATCTTACCAAATACCATGAGATTTGTTTTGTTTAAATTAATCTCCAGTTCCAAAGGAGTGCATTTACTGTAAAAGTAATTTAGTTTCTTTTGAAGGCCAGCTGGTGTTAAGGAGAACAAAACAATGTCATCAGTGTATGCTAGGGCATGTAACGGGTGATTATTTATTTTTGGTCTATCAAAATATTCGTTATCCTCAAATTCCAAAAGAGAGTTTATATAAAGGTTAAAAAGAGATAGTGCAAGTAGGCACCTCTTGCTTAACTCCCCTAATATTGAATGGTATGGTAAGATTTTCTGCATTATCATATCTAACTCTAGTTACAGTATTGTTCTATAATAAAACAGTAGGAACTTATAGAGACCTTTCGATATCCTTAGACAGTAGTATTTCCCATAAAGTATTATGACTAATAGAGTCAAATGCAGCCTTAAAGTCAGTAAAAAAGGCATAAAGGTTCATTTTCCAAAAAAAACTTACATATTTCCCTATTATATGAGTGAAACAAAACAACAACAATAGTTGTTGAAAAACCATGTCTAAAACTGTCTTGAGATGAAGCTAACAAAGACTTTTCGTCTATCCACTTGGTCAATTTATTCAGTAAGATTCCTGTAAAAATCTTCTTTGAATGGATATCTAAAAGACTAACTGGCCTGAAATTAGCAGGAGAGTAGACTGAGCCTTTTCTGTGTATTGGTATAATTATATTTTTTTCCCAGGAAGGAGGCAATACTTTCTGTTCTAAACAGATGTTAAAGAAATTAGTGAGAAGTATCAAAAATTCTCTGTATTGTTTATATACTTCTGGGGGAATATAATCAGGGCCAGGGGCCTTGTTGTTTTTCAGGACATCAACAGCACTGGCCACCTCTATTTCTGTAAAATTCAATGGGATGTACCCTTCTTCATTTATTATTTTAAGTATAATTGTATCTGATGGGACTACCTTGGTTTTAAAAACAATTGTGGAGAAATAAAGCACCCGTGACTCTTTGGGTATGTACACAGCCAATGATGGTTGATAAGCTGCAGAGCCATTGGCTACGAGTAACAAAAACCTTTTTATATCATTGGCTTGTATAACACGAAGCATTAATTCTAGGTTTTTTAGTTGGTGTTTTCTTTTTTCATTCCAGAAATTCTAAATACCTTTTCCTACATCTGTTTAATTCCAAATAATTAGTACCAGAGGGTTCTTTTTTGTCCAATTTATTTAATCTCTTGTTGACTCTTCTACACTCCATGTCAAACCACGAGTTGACTAAATCAATACCCTTCTGCTTACTTTCTGTATATATTATATCTTTAATTTGTGCATATAAAATCTCAAAGTTATTAATAAAAGTTGGCACTGGAATTGACTGCTGGGCCTGTTGTGCAGTAAAAAGAGTACTCAGTCTTTCTAAAATGTCACAAACCTAATTAGTATCTGTCTTACCTCTATTTAATTTTTGCCTTCCAGTGCTTACATTAATAACACTTAAACAAGTGTCTACCTCCAGCATTAAGGATGCATGGTCACTTTCTTGCCTCATTTGAATCACTAAATTTTTAAAATAATTTATATTTTCAGGATTACATATTACATAATCTATCACACTCTGTCCAAGTGAAGAAAAATAGGTAATTTTCCCTTCTAAGTCCCTGCTGATTCTTCCATTTAAAATAATTGGTACATTTTCATCCAGCAGTTTTTCTAACTCTTTCCCCTGCTTATTATTATGTTTATGTAAACTCCTTCTTTTCTTATAATCTCCCAAATCCAGCTGTGTAATAAAAATATCAAAATTATCCATCTCAGCAACCCTGGCATAAAAATCACCAGCCATTAATAATTCTGTGTTTGGATATTTTTTTTAAAGAGTTGCCTATCTCAGAAGCAAGGTCGTTCCATATATTTGAATGTAATTCCTTTTTTAAAGAGGGGATATATGTGTCAATCACCACAAAAAGACATTTGTTCCATTTGATAGCTGAACTTAGAAAATGTGGTTGAATATTAAGTTTGTCAAAAATTTCAATTTCAGCCTTGATTTTTAAGTATATAGAGAGGCCCCAAGTGGGTTTACCAAATTTCTGACTCTTTATGGCTGGTGAGGATAATGCCTGGTATCCATTTAAGTCTATATTTTCAGTAGCCCAGGTTTCCTGTAACAAAATAACATCAAACTGACCAACAAATGCCCTCCATTCCATATCTGACAATTTGCTCTGAAGCCCTACAATATTCCATATCAAGCAGCTTGGTTCTCCTTCACATTGTGTTAAAACTGAGGATTCTCTCAAAGGGTTCCCATTACCTCAAGTAGTAAATTTGTTTATTTAATGCAATTTCACCTTTAGTTCCCCACAGATCATTAAAATACACTAGCTATACTCCAGCATAATCAAATTTATGAGCCCCGTCCAATAGAGTCTGGTAATATTCCTCTGCAGAGCAGGTCATATTAATCCTATTCCTCTCCTCTCAAGACAGTCCCCTTATTATTTTCATAAGCCACTGTTTTGTAATGGTTTTCCCTAAAATAAAAGATAACAATGTAGTTACAAATGCTATCAGACTGTCCTCATTTTCTCCCTGTATTCTATCAATACCAAAAACAGATAAATCATATTCCTTATGAAAATCTTTACCACACCAAAAGTAAAATTCCATTTTAAGAGCGTTATTTTCTCTCTAAACTCCTGCCAACTTATAGCAGCACTTGCTTCCCCATGTGGTGTTGTTTCACAGTATACAGTTTTCCAGGTAATGGGTGCTTTAGTTTCAAATCCCAACTGATTAAGTGTTTGCTGTTTAGATCATATTTTTTTTAGCAAACTCCATATAGAAACATATGACTTGACAGCAGATAAGGACTGCCTGGCCCACCTAGTCTGCCCATTTCTCTATCTACTGTATTAGCTCCAGATCCTATTTGATCTGTGGCCTTCCTCCTTCTTCCAATCACTAGTTTTGCCTTCTGCCTCTCCCATGCATTCTTGAATTTGCCAACAGCCATCATTTACAGGTGCAGGGACTGCAGGTTTGGATGGCTGAATGTCCCTCCTGATCTCATTAACAGGTCAGGATGCAGTGGAAGCCACTATTTGAACTGCTGCTGAGACCAAAGAAATCCTGGTACCAGAAATAGGGTGGCCAGTCTAGAGCTGTTAGGATCAGGTGCACCCTGTCCCTGTGCACCTTGAGACTATCATGTGGATAAAGAGAAATGTGTGGAAGGCATACATAAAGCCTGGGGTCCAGAGTCAGGAGAAGGCATCCTCCATCAGCGTTCCCATCTAAGGGGGGGGCAAGCACAGAGCAGTTTCAGTTTTCTGTTCTCCTAGGAGGCAAACTGGTCCACCAGAAGTGTGTGCCACAGGGCAAACAGCTGCAAAACCACTTCCTAGTGTAGGGATCAAGTGTGCAAAATCTCTCCCATCTCTCATCAACTAATACATAAACTGGATTAATACTCTTATTAACATCCCTGTAGGCCATAAGAATATTTTTTATTTATTTATTTATTTTATTGACCGGGTAAGTGTACTAGGCAAATTCTGCCTATTTTCAGGCATGACCAGGGGAAGGGGGATACAGATGAATGCCAATTGACTTTGAACCCAGATTAATCTGTTGATGGTATTTTACTGAATGGGGGGAAATTTGGCCAAGGCACTGGGGAAATTCGCCTACTCTTTTCGAGAAGTGCCATGGGATCTTTAACATCCACCTGAACTACCACCAGGACAGGTAGATGGGACCTCGGTTTAAAGTCTCATCCAAAAGATGGCACCTCGGGAGTACAGCACCCCCCTCATGCTGTACTGCAGTGCCAGTATTGGGGTATTAACCCAAGTGCCTGGTGTGGGGCTAGAACCCACAGCCTTCTGATCTCCCGGCCTTAGAGGTGAGTGTGCTACCTGCTGAGCCACTGTCACTGTTTATTTTCTTTTGAGTCTGGAATTTCTAATTCACCAGAAAATAAAAGCTCAATCAATTCCTCTAGTGATTCCTTTCACTCATATGCTTTATTATACATACCTTCCATTCTCAGCACTGCCTCATACCATGACAAGCCGAACACTTTAATGTCAGGATTTTGGGATGCTTTACTACTCACTTCTTTATTATTCTCACTGTCCTGTCTTGTGTTAGTTTCCATCAACTTATTTCCTTGTTCAGCCTCAAAGGCTGGTTTTACATGATGTCTATATTTATTACAACCCGCCTTTATATATGTAGTATTATGTGAGAAGGGTATTCCAGTTGTTACTAAATCATTTCCCTTATGGTTCTTCATATCCTGACTTAATTTTGTATCACTATGTTTTTTGGGTTTTTTTGGTGTTTCTCACTTGCTTATTCTGTTTTTTGTTTTGTTCTTTCTTTTACCTTTAACTTAATTTTTTTTTCTTCTGGGGAGTTTGGTATGATTATGGTGAAAAAATGATAGCTTCTTTTTTGCATCTATTTGTTGTCTTAGACTTTTAATCTGTGAATTAACATTACCTATTTGAACATGTACTAAATAAGTGAAATTATCCAACCTGTTTCTTAAGTCATTTAATGCCTCCAATAGTACAATATCGGACATCACTGGATGCGCTAGAGCTTTGATTGTTTACTTAGACAAGGAGTTTGGGCATTGGGCCAAGAAATCGGCCTCTAACTCTATTTGTTCTACTTCCTTATCCAACCTTTGGAAAACTGTTTTGGGGGAACCTGCCAGTAACAACACATCATAAAGCTCTGCTTTTTGCTTAATATCTTTGCTAACATCTGAGGAGATTTCTAGTAGACTAAAAAATTTAAATTTGGTTTAATTCCCTTTACTGTGCTCATGCTAGGTATTAATCATATCTTTTGTAGAACTAGTAGGGGCAGCATCTATCTTAACTGCCTTATGTATGGTATTGACCTCATTTGAGTCATTTACTACTGGAGTTGTTACTAAAAAGTCTGTAAAATATTTTTGGTTTTGTTGCTGAATATTCTTTGATATTTTCTTTTCCTTTTTAGAGGTCTTTTTTTGAATTGCCCCCCCCCCCCTTTCATTTAAGGTGGCAGAAGTGGAGTTACTGTTGCCATTCTTAATCATGTCCTGGTCTAGTTCTTGGACTGGGCCATGGACCTTAACATGAATGTCTCCTGTTGAGTATCCCATGTCCTTCATGGGAGATTTGTCTCCTGTGGGATAAACTTGCTCTAGGGTAGAACCTTGGGCAATATTAGTTTCAGCTTGTCTGCAAAAGTATAAGTTTTGTTATCTATGGGAGTGGGGGTAGATGTAGTGATTAAAATACCCCCTGTATGAATGCACCCATTTTTTTTTAGATTTAACATTTATAATGACCATTTCCCTACTTCTAGTTAACATATTCAAGAGCAATATCAAAGAAACAGAAAAAGGTACAAGTTTCAAGTTTCAAAATGTGATGCCTAATATATTCAACAGTCATTGAGAAATAAATAAATTAATTGGTAAGAAAATGTGGGTGAATTATTACAACCCCAATCAAGCTACTCTCTAATTTTTGGTCAGATAAATAGTCCATTGAGTAACCTCATGTTATGTTTCTAAAAACTTATCAGCCTTTAGCAGTATTGTCCCCTTGTAACTGTCTCAGTGGGCAATTTGCTTTTGCAGAACAACATACCAAATTTCAACAGTTCTCCAATAAAAAGTTTTCGACCAATCAGATTATCTTGCACTGAACAGCTTGCTCAAATCCAAAGTTCCCGAAGCTTGGCAAATTAGCGGGATGACCCCAGGTTTCCTGAAACTTCTTTTAACTCCAAGAAACTAGGCCTGAGTATAATAAAGAAAAGGGGTAGAAAGGGATGAAAACTAATAATAAAATCTAATAATAAGACAAGTACTAAAATTATAGTAGGAAATCCAGAGTAAAAACCCCGAAATAAACTAGCTTCAAGGCAAAGATTTTAAATAAAGTAAAATAGGTTTAATGACACCAGTTTTGAATAATGGGCAGATTAAAGGTTAAATCTATTAATACAAGCAGGTACAATAATAACTTCAAATTCAATTTAAATTTTGTTTGGCTACTAGCTTACTTCCCATTCTGGATCATAAGCATCTCTGCATGGTATTAGGAAAGACTATTCAAATCAGGTCACTATCTCTCCTCCAGTGAAAAACTCTCTCTGCTTGCTCCAATATGCAGGCCTTTTCTTTAAGAGCGTATAACCAGACATTCTCAACCTGCTGTAATAGCTCAAACTCAAAGACAAACTTTGAGTTATCAAGCGGCAGCGGTATCTCCTGAAAGAATGTCAAAGTTTTAAAAGTAAAAAAATGCCAAGCTTTCAGGAGCTCTTTTAGTTTGGCATCTGGTGTCTGGTGCGCTCTCGATGCACAGTAATGGTGGATCTAGTGCTAAGACAGGCATGCGCTATATACCTGTACAGGTACTCTTTGCATACGTGACATTACTAACCATGAAAGTCGGGCAAATTTAAAGGGGAGAACTCGAATATAATATATAATAAATAATATAAAGGTATCAATATTTTAAAATAAGCACAATTTAAGAGTGCCCAAGAAATCCTAAGAAACTCGGATAATACTGACTGATTACAGCCAGTTGCACACTCCAACATTTGGGTATTTCAGTATTTTGCTGTGCCTGTAATCATGCCCACTTCCTGGTATGCTACACGGTCACATATTAGAGCAAAATAATATATGATACAAATTTATCAGGATGTGGAGTATTGGGGGGTAGACTAGAATAAGGAAAACGCACAGGTTCAATATAAAATAAAAGATTTCTTTTTAAAAACAAGCATTTGTCAATGCCGAATGTTTGCTTGCTGATATTAGCATTGGACATGCAGGAGTTAGATAGATGCAGAATAGGAATAGCAGTGAAGTACTGAACTCACGCCAGCCCCAATCCACCTTGTAGAGATGGACAGGCATTGGGGTGTGCCTTTGGGTCATCGCCCATAACGCTCACAGTATTTCACCTCACCCTATCCTGCAGACACCGACAAGTATTGAAGTGTAAAAGCAGCAAACTTAGCACTCCTCAACTTGGCATCAAAACAGGCATATTTTATTTACTAAAAAAGCAGACACCACAATCAGCCAAAGGGCTCGAACAACAAGAAATCCCAACCAGTTTCATGCTATCCGCACATCATCAGGGTGTCTTGAAGTGTGCCTTGGAGTGTTTGGCTTTACAGTCACCACATTCCATAAGGACATATGCTGAAATGGGTGCATTATAGAAGAATGGGGTGAACTCTGGGGCCGAAGAGTCCAAGACACACCTCGATGCCTGTCACTGGCTTCAGTGTGGGGTTGGGGGTGGAATGGCATGAGCATTATAGCCAGCAATCCAAAGGTGCACACCTGACGCCTGTCAGTCTGTACAGGGTGGGACATTATGGTTAGAAACCCTAACACCCTGGGCATTTGTTGGTATTTGCACTACAAATTTTCATCATGGCCTTTTTGTGACCCCCACCTCATAAAAGCATTTGGGACCTCTGCTCATGAACAGTGGCACTGTGATTTCATTAATCTGTCCTGAACATTGATTTCCCACAGCGACCGCATCATTCTGCACCAGATGTGCGAAAAGACAGTTCAGGCAGGATGTGAAAAATGAAAGCTGTACCATTCATAGGGAGGTGTGAAGAGATGGCAACACTGAAAATCTGGAGTGAAAATATTAAAAATGCTCAAATTTACAAGCGTACATGGAAAGTACGCAACGCATGCTCATATTACAGTCATTTAGTAGAATTATTTCACCAAATTTTCAACATAGGCATTTTGTGACCTCTGCTCATGAACAGTGTCACTATGATTTTCTAAATCTGTCCTGAACATTGATTTCTCATAGTGACTGCGCCATTGTGCGCCAGATGCGCAAAAACACATTTCGGGCAGGATGTGAAAAATGACAGCTGTACTGTTCATAAGGAGGTTGCAAAAATGACAATGTTGAAAATGTTTAGTGAAAATATTACAAATTCTCAAAGCTATGAGTGGAAACTGCACAACACATGTTCGTAACATAGTCATTTTATGGACTTTTGTCATAAAATTTTCAACATAGGCATTTTAGGACCTCCGCTCATGAACAGTTGAACAGTGTCACTGTGATTTTCTTAATCTGTCCCGAACACTGATTTCCCACAGAGACTGTGCTATTGTGTGCCAGAAGTGTGAAAATACATTTTGGTCAGGATGTGAAAAATGGCAGCTGTACTGTTCATACGGAGGTGTGAAAAAATGACAATGTTGAAAATCTGGAGTGAAAATATTACAAATTCACTAAATTATGAGTGTGCGTGGAAACTACGCAACGCACACTCGTAACAGTCATGTTTTGGAATTTTTTCATCAAATTTGCAACATAGGCTTTTTTGGGAGCCCACCTCATGAACAGTGACACTTTCATTTCATTAACTGGTCCTGAAATATGATTCTGTGCAGTGACCACAAAATCACCTTTTGGGACCAAATAACCGGATGACAGTGACTGAATTCATGAGATGGGGTCCCAAGAAAGCCATGTTGAAAATCTGGTGCCAAAATTCTCAAAAATGGCCAAGATGTCCACCTAAATTGAAAAAAAACCAAACATTTATGCTGTTATACAGCTTACTGGCATTTCTTCAGTTTGCGGTTGGCTTTGAAGAGTGCAGATGCGTTCCCACTCTACCCAAGATCATTGCGCTGGGCTCCGGAGGGACGTGTGGGGTGAGGGGTGTGTGTGGGGAGGTGGGGTGTGCAGAGGGTGTATGCGGGTTGGGGGAGGGGGCACCACAGACAGCGAGGGACCGTTTTCTGTTTCACAGGGTTTAAAAAAATAATAAAAACCTCACGGGACAGTTTTGCTTTTACAGGGACAATGGTCACGCTGGGGTGGGCTCCCAGCATGCCACCTGGGTGTTTGTTGGGGGGGCTGTAGCCAATGGGGATTGGGCACCCAGTTAGGATATACAAAGTGTTTGAGGGGGTGCATGAGCTGAGGGGGATTGGGCATCCTCCTCAGCACACAATGAATTGGGGGGGCATTATGCCAACAGGGATTGGGCTCCCCTGTCGGCAAATAAACTTGGGATGGGGCATCCTGACAGGGGGATTGGGCACGCTTGTTGGCTTTTATTGGGACTGTGAGAGGCAGACGGTGAAAGCCGCCGCCATATTTATTGAAATGGGACACCAGACAAGGCATGCTGTGATTTGCCGCTGGAATCAGGGACCACCCCAGCAGCAAAAACAGCTGATTGTTAAATGACGGGGCGCTCCCTGATGGCAGCTGAAAATTTCTTTCAAGTTGGTGGCACGCTACAATACTGCTGTCATCAACAGCATGCTCCTCTATTGGTGCCACAGAGACCAGCCCCAAAATGGACTGCTGGCATTGGCTACAACACTGCCACACCTCCACAACTCAGTACTACAGCAAGTCACCACAATATGTTTCTTGCGCATACGTGCAAGCAAACATAATAACAGGATGCAACACCACACGGAGGAAGGGCACATACTGACTGGACGGAATAACATCCAGTTATTCCACAACAGGTTCAGTGTAAAATAGGAGATTTTATTTAAAAAATAACAGGCCCCCAATGCTCTAAAAATGAATGGAGGTGGAGTATCAGGGGGCAGAATAGAATAAGGAAAATGCACAGGTTCGATGTAAAATAAGAGATTGTATTTAAAAAAAATAACAGGATGCAACAACAAGATGGAGGGATGAGAAATTTATTTTAATAAATTACAAAACAATGCACACTGTGGGATGGAGGGAGGGGGGTGTGGGGGCACAGTCCCCCAGTACTCTAAAATGAATGAGAAATGGCATGCATGGACTGTATCCAGCCAACAGAACACAATTTAGTTGGCAAAACTACATAAGGATGCACACAATGGGAGGAGGGGTAGGGGGAGGAAAATAATGCTGTTGCTGTACCAAGCTCTAACAAAACAAAGAAGGCTATATATAATTTAGAATAACTGTGTAGTCGCATGTTGCCGGGTTTTTTAAACACATCAAAATGCATTTGGAATCATAGTATTTTACAGCATCTTGACTAAGTGTGAGGTGGCCGTCGTGCCATGCTCCCAACTACCGTGCTACCTCTGAAAGAAGTGCACTACAAGGCATTCTGGCAGTAATTGATCAGTATCACCGAAACTCAATGTATTATTTACACTTTAAGTGCTTTTAAGCTTTTAGCTTTGAAATTTAGCTGTGATAAAATTAGGTACCAGTGTATCAGATCTAAAGTGCCAAAGAGAGCAAATTCTTGTAGTAAATTTGTCACTCTAACCCTGCCCAGCTAACTGCATGACATAATGAGCACATACAAATGTGAAAAGTAAAATGTGTATAGGTTGTATTTAATCTGGTACTATGACATACATATCTTTTAAAGAAAACACATAAATAAGAGTGCAATAATAAAAATCCTGAGTATTGAGTGTAATAGTTTTAATCCTGAGTACTGCTTGTACTGAAAGTTTTAAATCCATGCCCTCAGATTTTCCTTTCTCTATCCTTTTTTTGGGCCCTCTGTGATACTGGGTCAATTCAAGTCACATCAAGTCGCACCAACCTTCAGGCTGTACTTTATGTTCCACTTCTCACTTCAACAATACAAGCTGTACTCTGTAGATAAGTTCCATCAAATTCCATGAAAGAGAGAGACTCTTAGGGTATGGGCACCTCAGCTATAGCTTCCAGGTCCTCAGAATTATCTGCTGTAGGTTTCTACAAACCCCCATGGGTTGCCCGTCTCTATCAGGCCACAGTGTCAGCTCCTCCACTGCCCAGACTCCATCACCTGTGAAACTTGGGAAAAAAGCACAAAAGCAGAGTACTTCTGTTCCAATTGGAACACAAAAAAGTCTGGAAAGGATTGTACTTTTAAAATTCTAGGCAACACTGGTATACCTGTTATAAATTATAAGTATGCATGTAACAATCCCTGCTATGGTGATTACTCCTTAATCCTCACAGCGTGGAGTCACCACCTTGGAACCGCTCACAAGAACTAGCTGTCAGTGACAGATGGAAGGCAAATAAATGAAAACCACACCACATCAGAAACAACTGCAGGAATGAACAGAGTAGTGATGGAGAAGAGATTTCAGAGCGGGAAAGGAAGGAGCAGAATTAATAAAAGCAAGAAGAGAATTCCATAGTTTAGGGTGATGGAATGTGTAGGCAGCTTGACCAGTAGTAGATTTCATTCGAGGGAGAACAGGAGAGTGAGAGCAAGTGGGGAAGGGGTGGGGGAGGGGGGGAGACTCAGAGAGAGAGAGAGAGAGAGAGAGAGAGAGAGAAGAGAAGCAAGATAAGAGGGGAGGGAGCTGGACCAATAGTTGGAGATGAAGGAAACACAGTGGGAGAGGTGCCTAGCTTCAAGAGAGGGGAGAAGAAGAAAAGAGTAGAGAGTACAATGGTGTGTGAATAGGGGTTTATCAAGGGAAAGTGACAGAAGGCGTCTACTTTAGTTTTATTTTTTAATTTATTTTTTAATTTTACTTCAGGGCCTTGTACTGTTTCTCATTGACATCTCCCAAAATGGAAAAGTCTATTTTCTCGTTCTGTTGTTCAGTTCTGCAATCTCTAGGATAATCTGCTGTTAGCAAGGGCTTCCCCCCTGGTATGCCATCTCTACCTCAACAACTTTTCAACAACATCATCGATGCCAACAACATCAACATATCACTGTAAAGTCCACTTGGGACCCCGGCACTCTTTCCTGAGGTCATGCACCCCCTTCATGAATCAGCTCTGACTCCACATTGATTATATTAAGTGAGGAAGGGTGTGGGGGGCGCAACCACTGCAGAAAAACACCTCTGCCTGACATCGCAGAATGCCGACTGCACTTGCGGTTGACATTGCGTTGTCAGAAACACATTGCGTCGACATGAAGTTGATGCGGTGTCGTAGATCTTCCTCCCTCAGGACGGTAGAGTAAGATGACTTCCCCCATAATCAAAAGAAATGTTTATAATACACTCAGCAGGAACAATCATTCTGCACTAGGAGAGGCTGCCATCACTCTAACTTGACTGAACTGTACTTCATGTGCTGATCAGGCCCAAGCAGCTGGCTCCACCTCCAGCACCACTTTTCTCTCTACTCCTCCTCATCCCATCCTCCCCTTACCCTCATGTTGCCAGTCCCACTGTGACTCCTTCATCTCCAAATTCTGGTTTGAGACCCTTCCCTCTTACCAATCCTCACTTCTCTCTCCCATTCCCCTCTGCCTCATACTCCATCCACTCTGAGATCCACACACCTTATCCCTTCCCCACCCTCACTCCTCTGCTGGGTAATCAGCCTTCTCCTACTGCCTTCTGTCCCTCTGGAACCTACTCCCCTCCTCTCTCCATCTCTCTCCCTCCTCTTTCTCCTTTAGGCATGAGCTAGAATTTCTTCCCACTCCTTCTTGTTCTTTTCATTCACCTCCCTGATTCTTCTCTGTCTTACAGTAATAAATGGTTTGTCTGATGGTATTCAATTGTTTTACTATGTTAAATTAGGTTCCATGTCAAATCCGCACAAACAAAATTGCTGTGGTTGTTTTAAGCGCAGTCATATCAGCATTAGTAATTAGTGCGCTGTACAATTTCACTGCAAACAATCTTGGGTCGGTTTAAAAGTTTTATGCGGCTCTGGCTATGTTCCTGTGATCTCCCCCTGTCCATTTTTTTCCTGCTTACACTGCAGCCCCACTTGGTCTGCTTGAAGCCCTGATTAAATATTGCCAAGTTACATGGAACCCACAACAGGATGTCTTGCCTGTGTCACTTTCTGTCCCCCCAGTGTCACTGTATCTTGCTGTGCTCGCTGCCACTGCAAGAATTCAGAGCATATGCTTCCAGCCTCTTCCTTGCTTGTGTGTATCTTTCCCCCCACTGTGGTGCACTGTTGCCAGCTTGAAAGGTATGCTGCTGTATGGACAGGTATGCCTGGAGGGGGATGGGGAGTCTGATGTGCAGGTGATCGGCAGCACAGGATGTCAGACCTTGGAGACGGGGGGAGGGAGGCAGACAGAAAGACACCTTCTGCTGTGTTTTTTGGGGGGGCGCTGAATTTGATGCACGGTATTGACGTGATACGGTTAAATTATACTCTGTTTTTACTTTATTTTGTACCAGTCATTACTGTGTATACTTTTTAATTTTGTATTTCCTATTCCCTGCCCACTGGGTCACACCTGGAAAAGAGACTTGGGTCTGTGTGCCACTCCTGAGTACAGATTTCCAAATAATTAAATAAATAACTCTCCAGCCAGTACCACCAGACCTGATGCTCTTAAAGACGTACTGAGTGCTTAAAATACTGGCAGGGCAGACATAATGCCTATGAGAGTGTGACTTCCTGGGATAACAAAATCTGTGGGTTCAGGGAATGGGGAGGGGAACAACATTTAAAGTGGATCAGAGCTCCATTTAAAGGCCCAGAATAAGCCGAACAGTAATAGGCTTTTTTGGGGTATAGGTCAAACAGTGCAGACCCAATGGACTCCAAGTCTTTTGCCTGCAAAATTTCTATCTTCCTGTATGAAGCATACTGGAAAACAGAATTTAAAAAAAAATACCTATCAACCAAAGAAGCCCACCTCAATGGATAAACCTTTCAATTTGGGGTTTTGTATGAAGAAAAACATTTTTACTACCTTTTAGGTCTAGTATTTAACTTCTGTAAATCCTCTGGTTTGTAAACAGGGGTCACATTAAGTGGCTCCATTTTGAGTGTGGAGCACGGCTCCACATGGCTTACATGTATCCATTCAGTACAATAGTCAGAGGATGGGCTTCTTTGCCTAACAGGTGTTTTCCTTTAAGGTAAGAATTGATCCATTCCTTTTCCTCTCCATATTCTTTCAAATAAGATCTGTGACAGTAGGGGATAATGTGCACTCCTCGAGTTGTAATTCCTGAATATCGTAAGTACTGGTGTCCAGAGTATTCGGGACCAAGTACCAAGCATTGTCCAACTATTTATAATACTCTTATTCAAGAATTAAGAAATAAATCAAAAAGTTAAAATAAACAAACAAATCCTGTCTCTATCTCAAGTTTGCCAGAATGTCCCTGGGCCTTGCCTCTTCCCAACCCAGTGATTTCCCCCCTCCACCATTCCACCCAATCTCCCTCAATAATTTATTTTTAAAATGTGAATTGCAAGCTCCTGGCATTTTACAGTATTTGATGTGTTCTTGATAAATTCTCCACTCCCCAGCCTGACCCCTTCAATCTGTATGCACAGATTTTGAGATTGGGCATGCAAGAACTAGAGAACGTAATCAAAGTGAGGTTTATGGCAGTATTAAAGGAAACATTAGAATGCATTACTTTATACAGAGGGCCATTAACATTTGGAATAACCTACCCACCAAGGTTGTGATAACTACCAATTTTCAAGCTTTTCAAATTGGGCTAGGCATATTCATGAGAAAGAACAACATTGAGGTTACCCAGTCTGAGTAGGTCCATGCTCAGATTAGGTATAGTCAATGCCCTGTGGCAGGATGGTGGATAAGGTGGACCCTAAGTGAAAGCCACTTCTGTCATCACTATACTATGCTACTATGGTCTGACTACTATTATTGGGTAATCTGGGGAGGCACCAGGGACAATCAAAATGCACTTCACCTTTAAAAAGACTGAATTAAAAAATATTTTGCCCCAGGAAGTAGAATGGCCAATGATACCACTGGCAGCTCTTTTTTCAAACCATCAGCAGGCAGCCCACATTAAAACCTTCCTTTACTCTCCCATTAATTATTTGATTCTGAGCTTGCCTCTGAGTATTCACTGGTGTGCCAAGTCTTCCACTTCTAGGGCACTTTCTATATTTCTTCAGTTCCTGATTCCAATTCAGTGTCTTTAACTGCAATAACAATTAGAGCCAACCAGTGCTGGTGACCACCATCACTGCACCACACTCCTTACACTTGCAGCCCTGACAAACATCAGATTGCGGTAGAGGGGCCCATCTGGAAAGCTGACACAGGGGCCAACCTGAAACATCTAGGGGAGGGCAATATTCCATATCAATTTGGTACACTGGCTCTGTGTTTGCATCTTACATTTATATGTAGTGCCCCCAATACTCAATTTGATTAGAAAATAAATAATAAATGTCAATATTTCCAGAGTTTAGAGGGTTAACAGGTACCCAACAGAGGAGGCCCACCTGGAAATTTGCAGGTATCTTGGTGGGCCAGTCCAACTGGCCATGCTGCTACAGTACCTTCTAATGACAGCATCTGCCCCCCAGAGTGCCTGATGTGGTAAAATGGCAGCCACACTCAAGGCACTGATCTTCCATTCCCAGGCAATGGTAAATGTGGGCACTAACTTGAAGATTGATTAGAGAAGAAACACTTAATGTAGTGATTAGCAGGGAGGTAACGCAGTCCCTACTGAAGGACCAGAGGGAGGTAAAGCAGTCCCTGTTGAAGGACCAAAGTCTCCATGGTGCCCCAGTGGTTGAACAAATACTGCCAAGTAATTAGATCATTGCCTAATACAAGAAAAACTCATACCCTAAGTAAAAAGATTGCTTTATCACATGCTTTGTACTCAAAAATAATGATAACTTTCTCCTACTCTCTTCACGTAAGTCACTACAATGGACAAAGGCCAGTTGTAGAGGGAAAAACAACTCTAATGAAAGAAATATCCCTTGACTTGCAATTTACACTCCCTGGTGTACAGCTGTCATTGCAATGGCAGAAACAACTTAGACTTTAGATGGCAGCAACATGACAAACCAAGGATAGTTCCATGTCTCAGCTCTTGCATGGAAGGATATGGAGATGATGGGGCACAGCAACACTCAGCTAGAATGACTGAGCTGGTAATAGACCAGGTGTAGATGGAGGTGGGGTGTCACCTGAGACCTAAATAAATGCAGATGGTTGTTTAAAGTTGCAGATATACCTAAAATTCATGTTCTGTCTGTTGACCGCATGAATGCTGGGGCAAAAAGGTAGTTTGCATCAATTTTGTACTGACACCTTGGCAAATTTTGTAATTTTCAGCTCCACATACTTAATGCAGGTTCTTGGGACATTACTTCAAGAGTAAGTGAAATATACATTCAAGTGTGGTCTCAATGAATAGGCGGGAGTTAGAGCTTTAAAATGCATGCCCAATACCCATATGTTTCTTCAAAAGATTAATGTTAAAAGTTATAGAGTTAAATACCAACCACCACCACACCTTAATTTCTTGTGAAATTTCAAAATATTCTTATATTTAATCTTGTCAGACAGGATTTATTGCACTTTATAATATAATTTTATGTTGTGTAAAAGGGTAAGGATTCTGCTTTGAAATGCATATGTGGTTTTGAAGTCTTAAAGTAATATAAGAGGATAAATTGATAAAAGTGAAGACACCATTCATAGGTGAAATTTTAGCAAGTTTATACCTTGTCAAATTTTGTGATTTTCAGCTATGTGTTCTTAATGCAGATTCTTGGGCATTACTTCAAGACTAATTTAAATATGCATTCAGGTGTGATCTCAATGAATAGGTGGGTTTAGAGCTTTAACATGCATACCCATAAATTGCCTCAAAGGTTAATTTTAAAAGATTTTTTAAAGAAGAAAATTTATGTAAAAGAAGAAAAAAAACCTTTGTTAAGAGAAAGTGAAATATACATTCAAGTGTGGTCTCAATGAATAAGCAAGAGTTAGAGCTTTTAAATGCATACCCATATGCTACCACAAAAGATTAATGTTAAAAGTTATAGTGCCGACCACCGCCCCTTAATTTGTTGTGAGATTTCAAAATATTCTTGTATTTATTTATTGCTTGTTTAGATATACCTTTGAGTGAAGCTCATTAACAAAGGTTCTACATCACATTCACAGAGCTAAAAGCTTTAAGTAGCTACCAGGTGATCCCTGGCAGCTACTTAAAGCAAGCACCTAGGACATGGCGGTGTCTTTGAAGTGGCAGCCCATTCCTATGGCTGATTCCTCTGGCAGAGTACTCTGGTAGAGGATCCCAGCAGGTGGGTGGCATACCCCACTGTGTAATTTCCACTAGGGTACTAGAATTTACATCATAAAGCCTTCAGAGGAGCCAGTGGATCTAATATCTACAGCCACATTAGATGGCGCTACAAAGTGCTTAAATACCCCATTCCCTTTCATTTTCTTCTGAACACAAACTGTGTCATCATAAAAAGGGCTGTGGTATGTGTTGGGGGAATAAATGCAAGAACTGGTAAGACTGTGTACTCAAGAGTTTTTTTATGGATAAACCGCTGCCCGGATGTCCTAAAAGTGTTGTTGAGAGACTGTTGAACTAAGCTGCTACACATGATTGCACCGTATTGAACTGCATTGCTTAAATGAGTGACTGTTGAATTGAAGCTGCCACATTGACTGCACTTTACTGAACTGCTGCTAACAGCTTGTAGAACTGCTGCTAAATTATTGGTGAACTGTTGAACTGAAGCTGCTATACAGACTGTACCTTATTGAGCTGCTTTGCTGAACCGCTGCTAATAACCTGTTGGACTGTTGTTAATCACCTTATTTTCCAGTTGAACCCTAAGTGGCTCAAACAGCACCAGCAGAGGGGATAATTGAGATATAGCTAGAGTGGGTTCACATAACAAGCCATGGTGGCAGGGTGGCAAATAGTATGATCTCTGGTAGCCACTTAAATCAAGTCCCAAAGATGCGGCAGCATCTTTGAAGTGGTGGCTGATTCCTCTGGCTGAGTACTCCAGCAGAGTATAGAGGAGTCAGTTGGGGAAGCAGGGGAAGGAGGTAAAAAAAAGTAGCAATTTACAGTAAATGTAATTAGTTGATAAAGCTTAATATACATCGAAAATGCACTTATTACTGTATGGGTTGGTGCTGTGGAGAATTGCATGTGGGATTGAAAAGGGGAAGGAAGCATATAGTGCTATGCAAGACAGAACAAATCCTTGGTATTCAATAATTTGTAATAACCTACCTAAATTAAATGATAAGCCACATAGAAGAAACAGATTAACAAATAGATGGAAAGAGTATGCAAAAAGGACAGTATTGGTAACTACAGGCCTATATAGCCATATGCCAAGGGCATGTAGCCAAACACTTGTTTTGATGCTAGCCATCAGTGGAGATGTGGAGGTTAATCCTGGACCTACGGCCAGTGATATGTGTGTTATTCATGAGAATGTTAGGAGCTTGGTTAACAAAATGGATGTTTTTAGGGATTGGATGGATGAAAATCATCCTGATATTATGGGAATATCTGAACCATGGTTGCACTCAGGTATCAGTGATAGCGAGGGTCAGATACCAGGATATAAAATGATAAGAAAGGACAGGGGTAAAAGAAGGGTGGGGTAATGCTATTTTTAAAAGAAACTTTAGGGTCATATCACATTGTTTTTTCAGACAATGTAAAAGGGATCGAATGCTTGCTGATTGAATTAATATCAAGAGACATATTAGTAGGGGTAATTTGTGCCCCACCTAAGACAAAAATAGCGTATTTTGCATCATTAGCATGTACAATGTTAGACAAGCTACAAAATAAAAAGTTGATTTTAATAGGAGATTTTAATGCTGAATGGAATCAAAAGAGAGGAAACAAACTGGGGGAGAGTATAGGCATTTTAGGATTGAGACAAACTGTCAGTGAACCAACAAGGTGTGCAAAAGATATAAAGCATGGATCTATTCTGGACTTGGTGTTTATCTCCCCAGAAGTAACAGTAAATAAAACTGAAATAATGCCCCCAAATTTAGGAGACCATTTCTTGTTAAATGTTATTTATAAACTAACATACTTCATGATAGAGAACTTCCAATACATTGGGCTATTGATTTAAAGAGATTTAATGTTGAAGCATTTAGGAATTAATTATGCCATGTTAGATGGTATAGACTAACACTAATTCCAGAATTAGATCGAGCAGTCAAAGACTTTATTAATATGCTAACATGGGTTATAAATAAACATGCTCCCAATGTTCAAAAAACATATATTCCAAAACAACTGCCCTGGATTACTGATAAACTTAAGAAATATATAAGAATTAAACATCACCTCAGGAGAAAAGCCAGAAGAACTGGGGAAATACAGGATAGAAACATATTTAAGATGTGGAGAAATGCATGCACTAAAATAATAAGGGAAGCAAAACTAGATATTATAGAACAAACATTGAACAAACTAAAGACCCCAGACAATTTTGGCAACAGGTAAACAAACTTCAAAACTCTGGAGTCTCCAGGGCTCCAATAAATTTGGTTCAAGACAATGTTATAATAGCTGAACAACAAAAAGTGGTCAACATCTTAAATGATTATTTTACAGATTTGCCAGATTTGGATAAAATTAACAATGAATCCCTAAATGTAGGCACATCACTCCAGGAGATATTAGCTGACACACAAATGGCGGGAACAAGAGCATGCTTCCGCTTTAGAATTACTGCAAAAAAGGAGGTGGAAAAAGAACTGAGATGTTTGCAAATAAATAAAGCGGAAGACCTGGATGGGGTAGAAGTGAGATTCCTGAAATTAGGAGCAGATATACTCACACCAACAGTGACATATCTGTTTAACTGGAGCCTCTGGTTCTCCACTTTCCCTGAAGTTTAAAAGTTAGGGAAGATTATCCCCTTCTTTAAGGGAGGAGACTCCCTGACACCCACAAATTATCTATGTATAACTTCCATTGTTATCAAAAGTTCTACAGAGGTTAGTACATAGGCAGTTAAATCAATATTTGGAACAACATAACCTGCTGACTAATAGTCAGCATGGATTCAGGGTGGGAAGGTCCATGGACCCAGCCCTAGTGGACTTCACTAACCTAGTGGCTACATCTATGAATGAGGGGAGGGACACGGGGGGGCTGTGTTCGTAGACCTTAGTAAGGCATTTGACTTGGTAAGTCATTGGACATTGCTACAGAGATTGTATAAAATAGGAGTTCATGTTGAATCCATTGAATGGTTCAGGTCTTATTTGTTAAATAGGAAACAATGTATATTGCAGGGGAATAGTACATCAGTCATAAGAACAGTATTAAGAGGAGTCTCTCAGGGATCAATGTTGGGCCCCTTTATTTTCAATATTTATGTTAATCAACTACCAGACATGATGAGGCACAGTGAGGTCAGATTGTATGCAGATGACCCAGTGTTAGTGGCATTGTCCGACAGCCTGGCCTTACTGAACCTAGAATTTCAGGAAGATTTAACAAAAATGGAATTGTGGTTTGAAGATTTGGGTCTCCTGATGAATAAAAAGAAAATGCAAGGTATGTTTTTTATACTCAGCAGAGGCAGACAGATGACACAGCACTTAAATATAAAGTTTATTAATGGTCAGAAGGTCAAGGATACAACATGTTATAAATACTGCATTTGGGAATCTTGGCGGATAACAAACTGACTTACAAGGAGCATATTGATCAAATGACAGAGAAAAGAAAGCAAAGGCTGGGAGCATTGAGAAGAATTTCAAACAGGTTCACTGATAAAACTAGAAGGAAAATCATAATACAATTGCTTCTCCTGATATTAGAGTATGGATGTACAGTGTGGTATACAAAAATGCCAGTAAAAAACTTACTGCAAAAAGTAGATCAGGCCTATTACAGACTTGCTAGGTTTGCTAGTCATAGCCCCTTTGGTACACATCGTCTAAATTATCAGAAGTTAGATTGGCTTGGACCTGAGGAAAAAATAATCTTTAATTGGTTGTCTTGGGGCTTTAAACTATTAAAGATCAAAACTGAACATGCCCTAAGATACCTAATGAGATTTGTGTCATCTAGTAGAAATAAGTAGAATTTAAGAACAAACGACACCAGTCTGGTACAACCAAAAGTCTGTAACATGTTTGGGTAAGCCATGATACAAACATCTCTTGCTAAGTCATGGAATGGGATGGAAACTGAAATAAAAGCCAACAACTCTGTAAATGAGTTTCAAAATACACTAAGGAAGTCCTTGCAAACACACAGTATATGCTACACATGACATGATGTAATCTTATATTGTGATCTAAGTGTAAGTTGTAATATATATGTTGCATCTCTTCCTTTTATTGTTTTAATTGTTCTGTCTTGTTTGTACCTTGTACAGGGCATTCTCTGAAAAAAGGGATTTATCCCTAAATGTACATACCTGGATAAAATAAAACTATCATCATCATCAAAACAGTAGTATTAAGACATAACACACAGTTCATTGAGTACAGCAGCAACTTATATATTCCTGTTTGTCAGAGTGACCGCTTCATGGAAGCATTGTCCGAAAGGTAGGGGAGGAGAAGGGGAGAGGAAGGGAGGTAGAGAATGTGATAGTAAGTAGTTGAGAGGGGGTGGGAGGAAGAGGAGTAGATGCCCCATACAGCGGCAGTAGTAGTAGTTAAAGCAGCAGTATTTGCTAGTAACCACACATGTTTTTTAGTAATAAGGTTTTTCTGGCAAACATTTCAAGATATACATATTATTTTCATTTTCTTTCATTCCTGAACTAAGATATGGAGTCTTGAGGTTTTTAAATGTACCCACTCCCATGCCACACCCATGACACACCCATGCCACACCCACCATGAAAAATATTTAATATTTTGTGTTGTTTACTATCAGAAACAGGCAGAAGAACCATCCTAATACAACTACAGCATGAATCTAGCATGTACATTCAACAACTAACACCAGGGAAAGAGATTTTTAAAAATGGCGAATGGTGGCCATCTTTAATGATGTGAGTCATTAATTACAAAATCAGCTATAAAAAGTCTTAACAACATCTGAGAAAACAAACAAAAATACTGAGCATGAATCTTAGTTTGTTAGAAATACATTTTTGCTAAACAAACTATATGATGAATTTTTTTAATTGCTTAACAAATACTGCTGCTTTAAGTATTTATTCTTGTCAGACAGCATTTACTGTGCTTTATAATATACTTTTATATTGTCTAAAAGGGTAAGGATTCTGCTTTGAAATGCCTATGTGGTTGTGAAGTTTTAAGGTAATATAAGAGGATAAATTGATAAAAGGGAAGACACCATTAACAGACTACATTTTAGCAAGTTTATACTTTTTGAGTTCTTCATGCCATATCTTCTGTGTTCATATATGCGTGGCATATGTATGTATATATGTATATGTGTGTATATATTATATATATATATATATATACACACACATACATACTGTATGTATTTATACATACTATATATATATACTGCATATATATATATATATATATATATATAGCTAGATATATACTGTATATTTATATATATATATATATATATATATATATATACTAACACAAGATTTCTTTTTATTTCAGACTCTTCGAGGATGACTCTAAATTTTTCTGTCAAGCAGAAACATGGAGAGGAAAATCCTGGGACCTAGCATTGTGTAGTGTATTACCCTGCCCTGACAACAAGAGACTCTGAAGTAAATCCTCTGAGTGACAAAAGTTACTGCACACTAATACGAACATATGAAGAAGCCAGCAGAAAAAGACCATTTGGTCTATCAAGTCTGCTCATATTGCAGGGTCCACAGCTTGAGCTACTTTCCCTGCCCTCCACCCCACTCCTCCCATCCTCCCTACCATGATCCTTACCTTCCCCTTATGCCTATCCCAGCCTCTCTTAAAGCTGCCCACTGTCTTCAACAAGATGACCTCTTCTGGAAGTGCATTCCAAGTGTCCACCACCCTCTCTGTGAAGAAGTGCTTCCTGACCTCCCTCCTAAACCTCTCACTCTCCAGCTTAAGACTGTGCCCCCTCGGGTTATGGTTGCCACTCAGCTTAAAGAGACTCTCCTTATCAACCTTATTTATCCCTTTCAAGTACTTGACGATCCCTATCATGTCCCTTTTCTCTCTCCTATTTTCCAGGGAGTACATGTTCAGTTCCTTCAACCTCTCCTTATGTGCCTTACCCTGCTGACCCGCAATCATCTTTGTAGCCCTCCTCTGGATCTTCTCCAGCAGGTTAATGTCCTTTTTGAGGTGTGGGCACCAGTACTGAACTGCATGCTCTAGATGTGGCCTTACCAGTGACCTGTACAAGGGCAGTATAACCTCCTCTCTCCTACTACTGATCCCCCTAGATATGCATCCCAGCATCTTGTTTGCTTTTGCTGCTGCTTTCTTGCACTGCATGGAGTGCTTCAGATCACTAGTGATCCTCACTCCCAGGTCCTTTTCCTCCTCTGATGCAGGTACTCAGACTCCACCCAGGTAGTACTCTGTCCTGGGATTCCTTGCCCCAATATGCATAACTTTGCATTTCTTGGCATTGAAGCTAAGCTGCCAGATCCTGGACCACCTCCCCAGCTTTTCCAGATCTTCCTGTTGGTCCTGTATCCCTTCAGCTGTGTCCACTCTCCCACAGAGCTTGGTGTCATGCATAAACAGGCACATTTTGCCCTTAATGCCATCCCCAATATCATTGATGAAAACGTTGAACAACAGCAGCCCCAACACCAAACCTTGTGGGACCCCACTGGTTACCTCTCTGGTGCCAGATAACTGTTCCCTTACAACCACCCTCTGGGTTCCAACCCTCAACCAGTTTTCCACCCGTCTGGCCATCTTTTCCCCAACACCAACATTTACCAACTTCCTGATCAACCTTTTTGTGGGGCACAGAGTCAAAGTCCTTGCTGAAATCAAGATAGAGGATATCTACCGCTTTGCCCCTGTCTACTGTCTTAGTGACACAGTCAAGAAGTCAATCAGATTTTTTTGACATAATCTCCCCCCTTTGAACCCATGCTGCCTCACATCCTGGAGACCATACTCCTCTAGATATTCCACCAACCTTTCCTTTAGTATGGTCTCAATGAGCTTGCCCACAATAGAGGTCAGACTGACTGGCCTATAATTCCCTGGGTCATCCTTGGGACCACTTTTGTGGAGGGGCATGACATGTGCTGTTCTCCAGTTCTACGGTACCATGCCTGACTCTAGTGAACTATTAAATAGGTCTGCCAGTGGCTCTGCCAGCTCCTCAGACAGTTCCTTTAGTACCCTTGGAAGTACTCTGTCTGGGCCTGGTGATTTGTCCACCTTCAATGCCAGCAGCCCTTCCCTCACTCTATCCTCATCTCCCTCACTCTATCATCATCTTTCACTACATCTGTGTTCCCTTCCCTCCAACTCCTCTTTTCCCTCCTGAAGGCATTGGTCCATCCTTCTCCTTGGTGAAGATGGAACAGAAGTATTCATTTAGTATCTCTGCTTTTCCCCATTATCCTCCTCCCACTCTACTCCTTTCTTAAGCCTAACAATCCCTTCCTTCTTTTCCCTTTTCTCACTTACATAGAGAAAGAAAGCCTTTTCCCCTTCTTAATTCCTTCTGCTATCTGCAGCTCCTTCTGTGCCTTTGCCCACCAGACTTCCTTACTTGCCTCACTAGCCAACCTTAGGTAATTTTGCCTATTCTCCTCTCTCTTGGTCTTCCTGAATTTTCTATAGGCCAACTTCTTTTCCCTTACTGCCTGGGCAACCCCAGAACTGAACCAGCTGGGCACTTTGGCCCTTGTGTTCTTCACTCTGAGCCTATTGCATTCATCTGTGGCAACCAGTATTCCTTCCTTAATGATGGACCACCTTGTGTCCACCCCATATCTGCTCTGATGCCCACCAGCTGGCTCCTTAGCACGTTTCCTATTTTCCTGAAGTCCACCTTCCTGAAATCAAAGATTTTGATCTTAGTTGGGATGCTTTCCCAGACCATATCCAACTGGAACCACACTGTGCAATGGTCACTTCCACTCAGTGGATCCCTGACCATTGTTTCCTGCACATGCTCCCTATTTGTGAGCACCAGTTCAAGAATTGCCTTGCCTCCTGTTGGTTCAGTGATGCCCTGAGTCAGGAACCCACTCTGCAGTCCTTTCAGGATCACCTGACTCCTAGCACATATTGTGAATGGTATGTTCCAGTCTACATTGGGCAGGTTGAAGTCCCCTACAATTACCACCTCTCCTTTCCCCGCAGCTTCCAATATATGTGAGCTCAGTTCCCTGTCCCTCTCCTCATCCTGATTGGGTGGACTGTAAACCACCCCCGACCTCACCTTTCTCCTTCTGTTGGACCTTAACTGAACCCATAATGCCTCCACCTCCCCTTCCTCTGACTCCTCCCTTGAGCAAGTTATTCCTTCCCTGATATAAACTGCCACCCCATCCCCTGCCTGACTACCTGCTCCTTCTGTATAGTTTATATCCAAGATTGCAATGCCCCAGTCATGGTGTAATGTTGCCCAGGTATGGTTACTGCAGCTATGTCCACCCTGCTGTCTGCTAATAGAGCCTGCAGGTCATCCATTATGTTTCCAAGACTCCACGCATTCAGAGACACCACCCTCCACCTAGAATCTGACCTTTCTTCTCATACCTCTAGTCTTCTTTTCACATCTATCCCCTCTGTGTGCACCCCTCCACGTACCCTAGTTACATGTTCCTCACCCCTTCTACCATTTGTTAACTGTGTTCTTGCCCCTTCCACCTCCTCCCTCCAGACCTCTTCCATCACTGTGGTGGGGGGAGGTTCACTGACCTCCTCCTCTTGGAGTCTGTGGGCCTGCATGCCTAATGCTCCCCAGTAGTTTAAATTAAGTGTAGTGGTTATGTATTCCCGCAGTTTGTCTTTGAGTACCCTCAAACTCTCCCTACTGATGTGCAGCCTGTCTAGTGAAAAGAGTGCTTTGTTTGACTAGGTCTCCTCCCAGTCCCCAATACAGACAAACATCTCCCTGCACCATTTCCTCAGCCAATCATTAAAATCCTCTATTCTTCTTTTAATGGCGGTGCTGGCTGTTGGTACGGGTATCACCTCTGAGAATGCCAGCAAACGTCCTTCCTCCGTGTGGATCTTCTCTAACTCCCTGAATCTACTTTGCACTACCTCAACCTCCTCCCCAGCTAGGTTGATGGTTCCCAAATGTATAACTAAACTAGGTTTTCCTCCAACCTCCCTTACTATTCCCCTTATTCCTGGGCCTGCCTTCCCCGCTGTCATCCCTGGCAAACAAATCATCCTCCTGCTTTCATTGGTTCCCCTTTCTTTCCCCAGTGAATACCCCTAATTATCGAGTCCTCTATGATTGCCACACTTCCATCCCCTGCACCCGTGCTCCCTGTCCTTCCTTTCTTACCTTCGGTACTAGCTGCTTTACCACCTAACTGCCCCCTCAGTACCCTGGTTGACTAATCTTCACATCCACAATTTATCCCCATAACTGTTTTTCCATCTTCTACTCTGCCCCTCTCCATCTGACTATCTGTATCTGCTTTCAGTTTTTCCTCCCCTATTTCTTTCCTTTTCTCTCCTTCCCCATCCTATCCTCTGTTTTGTCTGCCTCCTCTTCCCTGCCCACCCTGATTAGTTCGCTCTCCCCTCCGCTGTACTCCTACTCTCAGCCTGGCTCAACCTGACCTCCTACCTCACCTCCTGCTGCCCCCTCCCTCCTTCCTGACAGTGATGCAACTCTATTCAAAAAAGACACCCCATTAGAATTGCCCACCCCTGATGCTACTGTCATATTCCCACACCTTCCCCTTACCACTTGCCATTATTCCACCCTGTGCTCCCTAGTCCTCTGAGGAAGAGATACTCCTGTATACTGGGTGCTCCTCCCCACTCCCATCCCCTGCCTGATGCCCTCAGTCCCCTGGGCATCAGCCCTCTGTCTTTCCCTCCACTGCTGTGCTCCTCTGACTTCCCATACCATCTTCCCCAGCTCCGATCTGAGCAGCCTTGTTTCAGCCCTTAGCTGCTCCAAGCTGTTACACACAGGACATCCCACTTTACTCCTCATCACCCCCAGAAAGACTGTTGCCCCGCACATATTGCAGTTTACCACTCTCCTACTTCCCATACATGTAACTGTTCCCCCACATCCTCCCAGCCCAGCTTATCCTAGCCTCCAGTTACTATAAAATAACTATACAATTCAAAATATATACATTTCTATCTCACTTTACCATCAAAATGTAACAATCTCAGTAATCTAGAATTCAGTAAGCAGCTACTTCCAGTGTTCTATCAAAACTAGAACACTATGCCAAGGACGCTATTTCTTAGCAACCACCTGATTCTTGCTCAAAAATATATATTTTTAATAAATGTCTTTTAAACCATCAGCCCAGAAATCCCATGAAACAGTGACAAACAAAGTCACAGTACCACCTAAACAACATGCCACCACTCAGCAACAAGCCAGCTAATCCTGTTGACAAGGACAACCCTACAAACTGCCTATCTACTGTATATAAACAAAATGTAACCTACATAAGATATGCTTCACCACAGAACAAACATGCTGACTATACTGTTCTCAACTAACATGAAACACACATCCCACACCTTCCAGTAGGCAACAATACCCTCCTACGCAGTCCACCAATTGTAAACAAAAAATATTTAAAAACTAGAAAAAAATATAGAAAATTTTCACTTAGCTATGGGAGCTTCACACAGACACAGACACTCTGCTGCCAGCATTCTACAATCAATAATGGAGAGCAAAGATATTCAAACCCAGTTAGGTGGTGAAATTGTCATGATGAGCAGTATGGATCAATTCCAATGCTTAACTATGATTCTGCCAAGCATAGCTCCCATAGACAATGCTATCAAAAGTTCACAAATGCCAAGAGTATCAGAAAATCTGGAGAACATGCAGATGCTGGTGAACGTAGCTCACACCTTCATCTCAGGGGTGATGATCCTTATGCCTCATCATCTAGAGTGTTCTTTCCTAATACATGTGGAATGTGTAACAAATATGTAATCAAAGTGAAGGGGAAGAAGCAATATCAAACTGCTGTTGTTACAAGAACAGCTGAAGCCACAATTAAAAGGGTGGCAGAGCTATGTGATGACCAAGATATGTTCACAAACATTAAGACAGATGACTTCATTGCAAGGGAGTTTCATAAACATGACAAGTGCTACCTAAATTATACAGTATTCACAAGGGACAGGACCCCAGATGATCAGAATAGAAGTGATGATGAGGATGACAATGAGCAGTCAGATGGAACTGGGTTTGAGGCTGTTTGTTGTGTAATTGAAGATAATGTGCTTCAAAGACACCAAGCTGTTTCATTGCAGGCACTGAATGAAATCTCGGGCATTGGACTAGGAGCTCGATGATACCATTATAAACTTAGAAACCAACTGAAAAAGAAATATGGGGATTCACTTTAATTTTTAACAGTTGATCCTCAAAAACCACTAGTTGTAATCAGTGCTGAATCATTAACTGGTGGTACATCAGTCACAGAGCTTTTGAGAATGGATGACAAGTCATTAAGCATGCTGCTTCCTTGTTGCATGAACATATTTTAAGAGTTGCAGAAACTGCACCTTCTCTGCTATGGCCACAACCAGTGGATGCTGTCCTGAGTAAAGAATTACGGCCCCCATAGATAGTTCAATCATTTTTCTCGGATCTACTAAATTCCCCCAAACATATGGAGAGTAAACTAGTCTCCCAGTTGTCAAAGTCCTACTCAGAAGACTTAATTCATTGAGTCACTCAGTGCAAGTTTCTCACTACAAAACATGCACTTGTTGAAGTTGTGCTGCACAATATGACCAGACAGACAATACCCATGAACATCCTGTTTCATTTAGGAAATAGCTGCAGTTATGACCAAGTGTGTGAAATTGAAACTGGTTTAGCAGAACTTTCTCAGCATTTTCAAGAGCAAGGTCTGTTACTGCCACTTCAGCCAAAGTCAGAGTCTTCTGTTGTCTTAACAGTTTTCTGGATGGACAACCTTGATCAGAACACTGAAAGAGTAACTGGACATGGAACAATACACAATACATATGGCGTTGCATACCGAGAAGAATCTGAAGGCTCCATTCTCCAAGAAGATTCTATTGAAATTCCTCACTTAATAAGGACAATTGTATCTAACAGAAAGGAATTAGAACATCAACAGGTGAATTCAAAGAAGGCTCCAACCACATTTGGCAATATGCTCAAGTCTACTGTGCCAGCATCAGTGGTAAATATAGGCAACACAAACCTAATGCTATGGAAACTCAGTCGAGAAGCACACAAGGAGGATCAACTTGTCCCAAAGTTTACCGGTTGTCTGACACTAGTTTGTAAAAATAATTCAAGTTCACCAAAGAAGATGGTTATCATGTACAGTATCTTTCAACTATCCACAAACTCATCACTGCTTATGTCACTGTAGTTGAATATCTCACACAAACATAAGAAATTGCTCAGCAAGTAAATATGCCCTATGTTCACCTGTCGCTTAATGCAGGTGCAGCAGCAAACTCATATCATGTTGTGTGGAATTTCCCTGATCAGTTCCACAATGTCATAATTCATTTGGGAGATTTCCACCTATTCCTGGAAAACTTTGGTGTTATAGAACAGTTACTTGGTGGTAGTGGCTTTGAGGACATAGTATTTCAAGCGGATCTTTGTGCCTCTGGAAGCATAGCAGAGTTTTGCATGGGAAGCATTACAATTGGGCATGGACTGTACATGAGCATTTTGCAGGTACCTCAGAGCGATTGCTTCAAGTCAGATTTCTAGAGTATTCAACAGAACTGAATGCCACCCCTGCGGTATTGCTTGACCTGATCAGGTCATCACCTCAACACATAGACTTCCATAAACTGCTTCAGGAAGATGAGATTGTCACTTTCCAGACTAAGTATGAGGCCTTGAGTCAGCGGATTTGTTGCGGTGACCTGGGGAAACCCCACAGCTCTGGATGACATTGCTGGGTATAGTGAATTGGCAGCATTTGCTCCACACAGCAAAAAAAGAAAACAACTTTAATCTTAGACTACAGTGTTGGAAATATTCACTGCCCCTGTTCTTCACCTTCAACAAGCAAAATTATGGTCGATATGGGGCTTACTATGTGCACACACTTGAAATTCTTGTAGCTTCTCATCCAGGGTCCAGGACATTAATTGAAAAGCAAGGGTTTTCAGTTCATAGGAGCCATCACAAAGCTTCTAGGGAATCAGTTGACCAAGCTGGTGAGCAGACAAATTCTAGGTGGAATCAAACACTTTGCTGCATATCAAATGGCCTATGATAAATGGGTGTTAAATTGGCCACATCCAGCAAAATTCAGAGAGGCACTTTTGGAGATTAGTGGCCTTCACATTTCATCCAGTAATCCACAAAAAGCATGCAGGCCACCTGAAATCATCAAGTCAGAACAACGTGTCAAAGCCATATTGACTCTTCTCAGTCAAGAGTTTATCAAACCATTCAGTGCTACGTCAGATGCCGAAAGAGTGTACAATGTGTCCTCGGGAGCACCTGTTGTGCCTGCTATTGAAGAAAACCTCACCAGTATCACTGAACAACGTACAGAAGTATATGAACAGTCTGTCAAAGAAAGACTGGAAAGTGGTAAAAAATATATTAATCCAATTTCAAAAGCCCCAGTGAAAACCATCAATGATACAAACAAAAAAGTGCAAGTAACTACCAAAGGAAAAGTTACAGGACTTAAAACTGAAAGAGATATATTGGGAAAATGTTTGGCCCTTTCAAACAAGCACAACTTCCCTGTAGATATAAACAAAATATTAACATATTGCCTGGGTCCAGTCCTGCTGAGTCTAGTCAATACAGATGGAACTAGACAGACAACACCAAAGAGCAAGTTACATGAGATGCTAGCAGAATACTGTCCAGTGTTAGACACTTTGGAGCTTCCTCCCAGGGAAAGTGTCTCAGCATACATAGTTGATCTAATGGCAACAGTGTGGGTTATAACAGGAATCCCTGAAACCTTTAATGATTTGGTAATGGTACTCCTGAATAGTCTTCCAAAGGGATTTGCAAGAGTGGATGTTGTTGCAGGTACATACTGTACAGAGAGCAGTCAATCAAAGAGACTGAGAGGTTTAAATGAGGATTTAGTGAGAAGTGTATTATCAAAGGTCGCAATACCAAAGTGCCAGAGAATTTCAGTTACTTCCTGTCGAATGGATCTAACAAGAAGTGCCTGACTGATTCGATCATGCAGGTCTGGGGAGAAAATTGCATGAGTTTGCCAGTGGGGCAAGTGATCTATTTTTTGAAGAGAGACAGATGGTACATGATCACCAAAGAAGGGACTATAGTTGTGGATGATCTCTGTTCTGACCAGGAAGAAGCAGACACAAAAATTGCCCTTCATGTGCAACATGCCATTTCAATATGTCCAGGTCCTTTCATCATCCTTTCCCCATCTGGGGATATCGATATACCAGTAATTTTATTGCCACTATTTTCAGAATGCAATCAAAGTACTGTATATACCCAGATAATGGTCATGGTAACAGTAGGAAAATCTTCAACATTAGCAAGTGTGAAATTACCACTGCAACAAAGAAAGCCTTTGTTGGTTTCCATGTATTCCCAGGCAATGACTATGTTTCTGCATTCTTCAAAAAGGGCAAGAAGATTTGCTGGAACATCCTTCAAAAGTACTCCACATTCCTGGATGCCTTTCAGAAACTTGGGCATGACTGGCAAGTGAATAAGGATGCTGTAGCTCTGTTGGAGGAGTATGTCTGTAAACTGCATGGAAGGAAGCAAGTTACTGGTATAAATACAGTGAAGCAGCAGATCTTCTGGTAGAAATATAATGAAAACAACAGAATAACTGATCTGGCTCTGCTACCACCCTGCCTGAAAATCCTGAAGTTACATATTCTACTAGCCAACTATGCCTGCCGATTGTGGAGGCTTTCTTCTGTTGCAGTTATCAATGCCCCAAATGCAACTTTGCACAGTTGGACTGATGATCTCAATGTAAAGTGGATGGACATACCATTTCCAGACGGTGTTATGTCTCTGCTCTATAATGCAAGTAATGAGGACTCACGTGAGGACCAAGATGTATGTGATTACCAAGATGATATGGGCATATCTGGCGATGACAAAGATTTTTCCTAGATTGACAAGACTAAGTTCCACTACTCTACCAACAGTCATATTTTAAATGTTTACATTTTTTAGAATAAAAATGTTTTGTGTAAACAAAGGTGTTTTTTTTTTTCTTTTAGATACATTTTCTTCTTTAAAAAACTTTTAAAATTAACCTTTAAAGCAACTTATGGGTATGCATTTTAAAGCACTAACTCCCACCTGTTCATTGAGATCACACTTGAATGCATATTTCAATAAGTCTAGAAGTAATTGCCCAAGAATCTGCATTAAGTACGCATAGCTGAAAATCACAAAATTTGACAAGGTATAAACTTGCTAGAATTTTTATTTCCATCAATTTATCCTCTTATATTACTGTAAGGTTTCAAAACCACATATGCATGCCAAAGCAGAATCCTTATCCTTTTAGACAACATAAAACTATATTATAAAGTGTAATAAATCTTGTCTGACAAGATTAAATATAAGAATATATAGAAATTTCACAAGAAATTAAGGGGTGATGGTATTTGGATTTTAACCATGTAACTTTTAACATCAGTCTTTTGAGGTAACATATAGGTATGCATTTTAAAGCTCTCACTCACACCTATTCATGGTGACCACACTTGAATGTGTATTTCACTTACTCTTGAAGTAATGTCCCAAGACTTTGCATTAAGTATGTGGAGCTGAAAATTGCAAAATTTGTCAAGGTGCCAGTACAAAATTGATGCAAACTACCATTTTGTCCCAGCGTTCATGCAATCAACAGACAGAACATGAATTTGGGGTATATCTGCTACATTAAACAACCATCTGCATTTATTTAGCTCTCAAGTGACATTCTACCTCCATTTACACCTGGTCTATAACACAAGTGGGCAAGGTTGGGGGGAGCAGCAATAATCTAACCTCTGTGCTGCACAATCGAGCAGGCATGATAGACCATTTGCCCTGTATCTGCTGGCAGTTTTGTACATTCGTATAATGTGATGATGCACTCCTCAGTAAAAAGGTTTTTGTTTTGTATTTATTTGGTAGAAAGAATCATGTTTGTAAGGATGTTCTAATAATACTTCCGCTTTTGAACAACAGAAGCTCCTTTGTAGCTTCCCTACCAGACTGAAAGGTCTCTTCTTAGCACACCTAAATGTACTATGAAAATGGGTGAACAAGCCTTCACTGCGTTTGCCCCCAAGCTTTGGAACACCCTGCCATCAGCTGTCTGACACTCTAATTCGCATCAGGTATTTAAAAATGAGCACTGTGCCTTCCTCTTGGGCCTGACAGATGCATAAATATCCTAATCACTTAGCACCTCTCTCCCAAATTATAAAGCACTTTACTTTTTTGGTCTATCATGTTCTAAAGTGCGGTTGTCTGTCTGGTTTGTCGTCAGAGGTCTTGCACTACTGTAATGGCTGGTATAGTTTTTCAAGTTTTGCTAACTATGCACTAATACATGTAATGTATTGTTCTTCTTTATTTTGCTGTTTCCTTTGTCTGCAACTGCTCTCCCCCTGCACTGCTGAAATGACTGTTACAGTTACCCAAGTTTGCGATCCTTGCACAATATCATGTGATGTATTGTCTCCTGAATTTGCTACTCCCTCTGTATGTAACTCTCCTGGGTGTGCCTGAAAATAGGCAATGTTTTCTGTCTAGTGCACTCACACAGTAAACAAAAAACTAAATAAAATAAATTCTCTGGGTCTCAATGAACTACTTTCCTGATATTCACTCTGCCCTGAACTTTTTCAGCAATTTTCTTTTGGCTGCTAATTCCCATGCTCCCACTAAAACAGATCAGGGTAGAAGGCCAGCACTCAAAATGGGTGTACCCTGAACTCAGGAAGTGCTCAAAGCTTAGAGATAATTCATGGAGCTCTTCAAATCCACTGGCCTTATGGTGGATTGGGTCAAGTACAGGGCACTGAGGAATGCTTAAATGGACACTGTCAGCTTGTGCTGCATTTTTTTGCATCACTAAAAAAGGTACCTGCAGGCATCTATATGCCTCATGATGGCAAGTTAAGGTCCCAGACAATAAGCTATTATCTATACCTGCAGGCACCTTTTTTAGCTGTGCAAAAAATGTAGCAAAAAGCTGACTGTGTCCCTTTAAATGTTCCAAGAGGAAATACCTAGCTCATCTGCAAAAACAAAATCTTATCAGACCCCAAAAGGTTCTGGGTACAAATATTTCCCTCCTAAAAGGCTGCTCTAGCTCCTCAGAGTTTGACATAGTGGCAGATTGTAAGGCATTTAGGAACCCTTGTCAACTGAGCTGGATAGAGTCAAACCCTCCTTCTTTGGAATCCTTTCTCACCACCCTACCCTTTCTGGAACTGAGAGCCTTACCCCCAAGTTCCGCTTTTGTGGGGTTACTCAGAAAGAAGTGTTAATTCTGAAGGGGATAGGGAGAAGTACCAGGAGATGCAAAGGCAGGCAGCGAGGTCAGTAAGGGAAGCCAAAGCTCAGGTAGGAAAGCACATCGCAAAATCAGTTGGTGATGGGGACAAAACCTTTTACAGGTACATCAGTGAAAAAAGAAGGGCAAAGGGAGGGATAGTGAGACTGAAGGGGGAGGACAGGGGCCACATGGAGGATGACAACAGTAAAGCTATCATACTGAACAGATTTTTCTGCTCAATCTTTACTGAGTAAGAGGAGGGTAATGGGCCTGAAGGGAGTACAAGAGGTGGGAACAGCACAGAAATGGACACAAGTCCCTTTACACAGAAAAGGATCCTAAAGGAACTAGAAAGAATAAGAGTCAGTAAAGCAATGGGGCCAGATGGGGTGCACCCCAGGGTCCTAAAAGAACTAAGAGAGGTGGTGGCTGAACCTCTGGCAATCCTGTTTAGCCAATCACTGGAAGCAGGGGAGTTACCCAAAGACTGGAGAACAGCAGATGTAGTCCCCTTATACAAAAGTGGGGACAAAGAGAAAGTGGGGAACTACAGACCAGTCAGCCTGACCTCGGTAGTGGGGAAGATCATGGAAGCACTACTGACGGAGAGATTGATGGAACATCTGGTTGCCAACATACTACAGGACCCAAAGCAGCATGGTTTCACCTGGGGGAGGTCATGCTAGACCAGCTTCATTGAATTTTCGTCAAGGTGGCAAGGGAGGTAGATCGGGGAGGGCAGTGGATGTGGCCTATCTGGACTTCAACAAGGCCTTTGACACTGTACCACATAGAGGGCTATTAAACAAACTGGGGAATATGGGAGTGTGCAGGACAGTAGTGCAGTGGGTGGGTAATTGGCTGGGTGGCAGGACACAGAGGGTGGTGGTAAATGGCTGTAACTCCACAGAGGGAAGAGTGACCAGTGGGGTACCACAGGGATAAGTGCTGGGACCGGTCCTATATAATGTCTTTATTAGTGACATTGCACAGGACCTAGAAGGCAGAATTTCCCTGTTCACTGATGGCACAAAGCTCTGTAACAGAGTGGAGACAGAATGAGGATGGACCTGCAGAAGCTTGAAGAATGGTCAATGGTTTGGCAGTTGAAATGTAGTGCAAAGAAGTGCAAGTTAATGCATATGGGGCACAAAAACCCTGGAACAACATATCAGTTGGGGGTGAGGATCTAGCATGCACCAAGAGGGAAAAGAATCTTGGGGTTATCATCTCTGATGACCTCAAGGTAAGGAAACAGTGTGACAAGACAGCAGGTAAAGCAAATAGGATGCTGGGATGCATAGGCAGGGGTATCACCAGCAGGAAAAGGGAGGTCATAATTTCACTATATAAGACACTAGTGAGACCTCACCTGAAGTACAGGTGTACAGTTCTGGAGACCTTACCTATGTAAGGACATAGACAGAGTAGAGAAGGTTCAGAGGAGGGCAACAAAGATGGTACAGGTATTGCATCACAGATCCTATTAGGACAGGCTGAAGGACTTGAATATGTACTCCCTGGTTGAAAGGAGGGAGAGAGGGGATATTATAGAGACATACAAGTACCTTTCAGGGAGGAACAGGGTGCAGGAATACACTATTTTCCAGCAAAAAAAGATGTTCCAGGACTAGAGGGAATGGGATGAAGTTAGAGGGAGGGCAGTTCAGAGGAACGTGAGGAAGAATTTCTTGACAGAAATGGTGGTGGACAAGTGGAACACCCTGCCAGAGGAACTAGTGGGAGCTGAAACGATCATAGGATTTACGAATGCATGGGATAGACATAAGGGAATTCTGGAGCTCAGGGGTAAGGGGCAACAGACTTCTAGAAAAATGTAAAGGGAACTTACAAGCTCAAATGGGCAGACTGGGTGGGCCATAGGCCCTTATCTGCTGACAGCTTCTATGTATCTATGTCTCTTCTTAAGCAAATTAAGGTAAAAGGCTCAGCAGAGTTTGACAAACTGGAGCCAAAGATCTTGAAAATAGCTGCCCCTGTCATTGCCTCCCCAGTTGCCATGCTTATTAATAAATCCTTCCTTAAGGAGAGAATTCCTGAATGCTAGAAAACTGCATTTGTGGTGCTGGTGCACAAGGGTGGTCCCAAACAGTCAGTGGAGAATTACCACCCCACTTTTCTTCTCTGTCAAAGTCAAAGAAGGGCTTGTCTATAACCAGGTTCTTGACTACTGTGAGCAGAGGCACCTGTTGTCTGACAGACAGCTTGGCTTTAGAAGGCACCATGGGACTTACATTGCCCTTGTTAAATGGACTTCTGACATTCTGGATGCCATGGAAGGAAGGGGGGAAATTGTTTAACGAGGAGAAGCACACTAAGCAGAAACTTGTTTCCAGGTGTGACCTGGTAGCACAAGGAAGTTAAGTGACTTGCTCAGGGTCACACAGTATGCAAGTGGGGGACTGTGGGATTCAAACCCAGGTCCCCAGGTTTATAGCTCAGAGCCTTGGACTTTTAACTGGTGCAGTCTTAATAGACCTTACAAAAGCTTTTAGCATGGTTAACCATGGTCTTCTCCTAACAAAACTAAAGTTGTTTGTCATTGATGAACTATTCCTCCAGTGGGTCTCTCATTACCTGACAGGTAAGTCTCGGCTCATGAAATAGAAGGGTTCCCTTTCTTTGAAAACATCTATTACTGATGGTATCCCACAGGGCTCCATTCTGGGCCCATTGCTATTTTCCCTATTTGTCAATTATATGTCAGGGAACGGGGGGGGGGTGACTTTCAGCCGTATGCTGATGACACTGTCCTCTATAGATGTTCTAGTGATGCCAACCTTATCTGTGCACAGGTATAAAAGCAGTTTGCACCCAACAAACTGATCCTCAATGCTTAAAAGACCAAAGTGATCCTGTTTGGCCCTCAAAATCTGGGTTCAACTAGGCAATACCTGCTTCCCTTCTCTATAACGTCTGGATCCCCCATTGAGGTGATGGAGTCCACCAAATACCTAAGGGTTTACAGGAAACATAGAAACATAGATTTTGTCAGCAAGAAAGGACCTTTAGACCCATCCAGTTTTCCCCTTGTCTCTACCTATTCCATCACCTGGACCAGGAACTCTCCTTTAGAACCCATATTAATTATATTACCAAGACCCTCCACCATAAAAATCAGCCTGCTCTACTGCCTTGGCAATTACCTTGCAAAGGACTCTTGGTTTGTCATTACAAATAGTACATTAATTCCCTCCTGGAATATGGTGCTCCCATCTTACAGTCCCTGAAGTGCTCTGAGATCAAACAGCTCAGAGATCTCTACAATAAAATTGGATTATCTGCTTCAGGAGCCCCACCCAGGGAACATCACTGTGTTGTATTTTACTGTCTGAACTGGCCCTTATTGAAGGGGCACCTTCTCCTCTACTTGGCCTTTTAGTTAGTCAGGGTCCCTTTCATCCCCCTAGCATATATGACATCCTGGAAATTAAATCTTTTAGGCGAGCTCTGTGTTCCTCCAGCAATACCCTTTTAGAGGGATCCAAAATGATATCCAGTGTGGTTGAGAGGCCTTTTGCAACCTCAGCACCTTACCTCAGGAATTTTCTGCCATCAACCTTGCAGGAGTGCTGTTCACTTGGTTGCTTCATGAAGGGCTCCAAACTGTCTTGCTGGAGCACAGCCTACACTCTTGTAATTGGTGAGTTGAATATGTTTTGCTGATTTTGTGTTGTTACTGAACATATCTATTTTTTCTGCTTTTCCTGGTACCTATGTCTATTATCAGTATAACTGCCTCAGATTACACATCCTGTGATATACAATTATCTGATTATGTTCATTAGCCTGCCCTGTGTATATGTTTGTTATTAATATTTTGTTCGCATAACTGTACTCTAAGCATTATTGAATGTGTTTCTTAAATTACGTATCTCTCTTGAATCTTGACTCTGTAATGTATGCTTGCTTCATGTTTTAACTCTGGGTTGCCCATAAAGAGGAACTCCTGTGTCTCAGTGGGCCTACCTGGTTAACAAAAATCAATCAATCAGACGGAGTCACAGACTAGGCCTACAGAAATATGCCTTTTATGAAAATGGAACCTCTATTGAGAGTGGCACCCAAAAGGAGAATAGAATAGTGAAAGAAAACACATTTTGTCATTAATGTATTCAGATACAATTAAATGAAAATGATTCTGCCATTAACTAGGACTTAGCAGTTTTTGTTATTTTCAGGCAATCAGCGAAATGGTTGAAACACTTGACTAATCAGAGAAAAAATGCTGTGTCCAATTAAACCTAAATGCAATGCTTTTCACTGAAACCAGTATTCAATTTTAGAGCTGATGTTTTTATAGTAAACATTTGAAAACATGGAAATACGTGGGGTTGGACAAGAAAAAATGTTTAGATTAAGTTACGCAAAGTACTGCATGTAAAAAGGTAGAACCACAAACTTCAAGACATTAAAATGCATTATGCCCTAGCCTGAGCTGTTTTTTTTTTCCCAGCATCTTGTTCTTCTAAGCACATAACTATTCAGTTTAATTTCCTGAGCTGTCTGGTTTGCTTTTATGACATGCTTGTAACAATATCTATATTAACTATTTGTGTGTATGGGATTCTTCCAATAAGACCTCATCATTTTCATGAATAATCTGATTTTGCATTCCAAAGTTTTATCTATATTTGCTTAACTGATAGTCTATATAGTAAGTTATTCATTACCGATGTTTGTGTCCCTACCCTTATGTTTTACCTTACCTACGTTGCAACCGAGGTTATTTTTGTATTTTAACGTCTTTGTATACTCCCAGGTTGTACCTGTAAATAGGTATTAAATTGTACCATAACTCGGTTAACAAAAAACAAATAAATAAATATGGAGGGATTCTTGAAACTACTGTAAACAAAAGAGTTAATACAATATTTCTTATTAATGCATTGTCACCTTGGTGGCCATTTTGTATCAGGTTAATCTCATGTAGAACTATTGGAGATCATAGGTAGTGTGTGTTGGAAACAAAAGCGTTAATGCAGTAGTTCTGCTTTTTCTTATTATTCAGTTTTTATTGGTAGCAAAAGGATTATTGCTGTATTTCTTATCAGGTATTTTTTAAGCGCTGGGTATCTTTTTGTTTGTTTGCAATAATACAGTTTCATCAGTACAAAGAGGATATTGAAGAGATTAAGAAAGTGCAGAACAGAGACACCAGATTAATAAAGGCGATAGAGGGCAAGATTTATGAGGTGAGACTGCCAAAACTAAACTTGTTCATTTAAGAGAGGATTGGTGGCATGATTTCTGTTTTTAGAATCTTTTAACTGTTTGAGAGTGTGGACCTCTTAGGGCTCATTCAGCTGGTGAGGTCTAACAAGAATAGGAGACATGTAGAGTAGAAGCTGTTGGGTGGCAGGGACATCAGGAAGTATTATTTAACAAGAAGAGTAGTAAACATAAGAAACAGGCTATCTGAGGAAGTGGTGAGTGTAGTCATACTGCAATCATTTAAAGAGCACCAATCATGTTCACTTTGGAACTCTCTCCCCCCAACACACACACACACACACACACACACACACAGGCACAATTAGGTGGGGCCCTCTGAGGAAGTGCCAGGGAAGCATGAAGCTGTTGGGGTATTAGTGGGAGTCCTCCTTGTGTTCCCTTGTGGCCACAATATGTTGTCCTTATGTTCTGTATCTGGCAGTATATTATCAGAAGAAAAAGCTCCATAGACTGATTTCACTCTTTTACTGCTTTTGTAAGTGAACCTTTTTGGATTATTTGGTTGTGAACAACCCATTTTATATGCACCAGATGGGGAAAGTAGAAGTTCATTTGAAATAGGCATGTACAGGGCCTTCAAGAGATAGTGTACTGCCTTGGTCCCTCACCCCTACCTCTCCGCTATCCTCTCCCCCTCCTTCCACCCTTCCTCCTACCTTCACTCCAGAGACCCTCAGACCTTTGCCCTACCATGTCCCTCCTCTAACTCCGGGCAGGCAGCCTTCTCCTACTGCCTTTCCCTCCTTTGAAACTCACTTCCCTCCTCAATCCATCTGGCAACCTCTCCGAACTCCTTTAAACATGACCTCTCCCAATTCCCCCACTCCCCTTTGTACTTGCAACCCTCCTGTCTAGTCCCCTTCCTTCTTCCTTCCCTATGGTTACATGCCAGTATATTTATGCTTAACCTTAGCTCAGTTGTGTGCCCTTGTTGCTTTGTTTCCCATTGCATTGTATTGACATGTGTTATTTTGTCCTATTGACTGTTTTGTTCATCATAATGTATCATCCAAGCTGCCATGCACACACTAGCAATGTACCATCTATAATAACTGTATTTACTTTTTTGCAATATTTGTATTCTTTTATGTTATTTATTGGTCACTGTACTCCTTGCCTTACTTTATCTTGTGTATTTTACCACCCTTTTTCACTTTCCCTGGGTTGCACCTGGAAACAAGCCTCAGCTCAGTGTGCAGCTCCTGGTCACCAAATTTAAATAAAAAAATAAATAAATAAAATTAAAATTAATTTTTAAAAGCAGTCAACCATTCCCTTTCCCCTCTCTCCAGGTCACCCTGACTGGGCATAGAGCCATCCCTTGGCTTGCGGCTTAGTCTCTACCTGGCCCACCTCAACTTCAACACTGACCCACCGGAAGACACAACAAATTCATAGGTATGGATAAGAATTGAAGAACACCAATACCATTGGCTGCCTCTTCACATCTCCTCCATGGCTACTGGATGAGCCTTCCGGCAGCCAGCCTGTGATTGGGCACAAGCCCCTTCTGCCTGGAACTGCTGGAGAAGCCATTTTCCTCAGCTCCCCTTACTGCCCCACACAGTACAACTCTGGACTTTCAGTCAGGGAATTGAGGGTTGGGATACCTCAGCAATGTAGCTAAGGAAGTGCAGCTTCCGCCCAACTCCTCTCAGTAGTGCTCTGGCCCTGGCTTCTCAGTATAGTGACTACCAGTCGATACTGAAGCAGCGAGGAGGTATCCCAGTGAGAGGCAGCGGCTTTAAATTTCCCACATAAGCCTACTAAGTGTTGGGAAGATTTTTGGCCATCCCAGCCTATTAAATACACATAAGCTCCTCCTTCTACTAGAGTTCCCTACCACTACTGTGTATGAGATTTCCCAATCACAGCCTAGCTTCTCTTTTACTATTGGTTGCAGGATTTCTCTCCTCTACTTTCTTTTTGCTGCCTCTCTCTCTCAACCATCGTGAGCCACACAAATACACTTCCAAATCAACTACAACACTTTTTGGCTTCTGCAATCTTGATCTGAATGAAAAGGCCATACCCCATTATGCACACAAAATGAGGACACCACTAAGAATGGAGCTACTAGCCCTCTTTACCTCTTGTATTGTGCTGGGGCGTGCCTAAAAAGTACCGGACCTAAGACTAACCCTGTCTGCATCCTGAGTTCACAATCCCCTTCAGGTTTAAGCCAAGAGGTACCCGTACTGAGACATGCCCAAACATGACATCGGAATGCCACCAAATTTCTATAAACCCCCTGTATCTCGCAGAATCCTTATAGCTGCATTATTATGCTGCACCCACATGGCATATATGAATCTTTGGTAAAAATAACACTTGGCATATGAAAAACAGAGATTTTAAAATCTCCGTACATATGGGCAATAGAAAAGTAAAGGCAAAACAGCGTCATCGTATTACGGTATTTTCAAGTGCGATCTCCCAGGGGACATCATTCCCATTCTCAATATGCTGGCTCCATCTCTGGGAAAATAGAATTTTGCAAGAAATCAGGTACTTTAATTATTTAATACATATTGGCACTTCGGGGGGATTCAGTGCTCGAGCCACAATCTATGCACCAGTGGCTCGAGCACTGTTGCAAGTAGGTTTCCTTTAAGTGTACCTCAATAGTCCAGAGATCTCTCTCCTACAGAGGACCCAAGTGGGTGAATGATCTCCCGTCTGACCTTACTGAATATAGCAAAGTCAGCAAATTTAAAGCTAGTCTCCGTGCACTCCTAAATATTGCCTGCACATGTGAGTGCCCCAAAAACAACCTGACCTCTTTACCAGCAACTGTGAGTCCCCTGAATGCTCTTCATCATGCACTTGGGATGTTGCAACCCATCCCCTCCAACGTCCCAGTGCTACTTATTTGAGATTTATCCACCTCCCGCCCTTGTCCCCCACCTCTCCTGCCCCCCTGCTCCTCCTTCTGCCTCCTCCTCAGCCACCCTAACCCCTTCCCACATATTATTGCCCTCACCTTTCTCCACCCCCCAACAGTACTACCCCCTCCCCCCTTCACTTCCAACTTCCTCCATCTCTCCCTTCCAATTCCTCCCCATCCCCTATCCCATGCCACTGACCCTCCACCTCCAAGGACAAAGCCTTCTAAGGCTGCCACACTAGTACATCTTCAACTAGCCATCTTTCTGGTGGCCTTACCATACCCTAACATGAGATGCTGAAATCCTTCTGTTGGCCTGAGCACTTAGCACAGGGCTGCCTACTTCCGGGAAACTGACTTAAACTGCCTGTCTATATATGTAGGACTGACAATGAAATTTTATTGTAAATTTCAAGACCAAAGTGAAACTTTACAATTCAGTACATTGTCTTCTTTGTTAACCAATGTAATCTTGAAACCTATCTATCTTTTTGTATGCCAATGCATTTCTGTGTTTAAACTGTTGTTGCTGTTTACTCTGTAATGTAGTATGTTTTGACTTGGAACCTTTGTAAACTCGCCATTGGCTCAAAGGTATTAATCCCAAGTAAATATGTAAGGTACTGTTTCTTTTTCCTTTGGTTAATTAGAAGATTGTTTAAATGATGTTAGCAGGTGTGATGTGTGGGACAGCACTCTGCCTGGCAGCTGACATATTTAGTTCTGTTCCCCCACTACATCATGGCATGCAGTTAAAACCCCACAAACAAAAACAGCGTGGCAATAAATACCACAAGCAAAATGACGTCAGCTGAAATAAGGTTGGTAAAAACACTGACTGTAGCATAAATAACGCACACCATAGGGAATCATGGGACTCTGTGGGGATGTGGACTTCGGGGATGGGGAAAAACTCAGAAGGGAGAAAATTAGTTTTTCCAATAAAATAAAAAGTAGCAACACCAGGAGTTCTGGGGGGAACCGAATCATGGTCCCAGGTCTCCAACTTGTGTGTTGGTGCCTTAGCCACTCCGCCATGGGAGTGGCTTGACTAGGCACCACACCAGTGGCAACTTAATCCCTTCCTACCTTCAGCGCACAGTGACAGGGATAATGTTAATTCACTGCTGTTATTATACCCCTGTTGCTCTAAATGTTTTTGCACTTTACACAGCACGGTTCTTGTTGCACTGTTCTAGTAGTGGCATTTTGACCTGTTACCCTACATCATCAGCATTGTGACCTCACTGCGACATCTCTGCTGCTTAGGAACAGCCACTCAGTAACTGCCAGGTCAGTTATCTGTGATGTCACTGTCAGTGATATCACAATCCTGGTGATGTAGTGGAAGGGATAGAGATAGATATGTCAGCTGACAGGATGAGGACTGTTCCACACATCCAGCACAATATTATCACATAGAAGACTTTCTAATGATCAAAAGGAAAAAGAGAAACACTTTAAAAATAAAAAAGTTACAACTGACTACTTCTTAAAATTTTTATTATTTTCCTGTCTACCTGTTTGGGCTCCACTAGTTCTTTAATAGTATTTCCCGAATACATTGAAAATAGGCTTCCTGAGTTCTCGGCTGAATACGGAATAGTTTTTACTGGGTTTTTTTTCCTTCTGACTCCTTCCCTCCAAGGACTGGAGGATCCGGACTCTCTGCTCCCTCACCACCCTCCTAGCAGTAGACTTACCCCCCCTGGGCAGGGCAACTGTGCGAGCACCCCCTCCCCAAGGAACTTGGTCACTGGTCCTGGCTTGCTCCCCAGGGTGGGGCCACGGCAGCAGGATCCCCTCCTCGGTGGACCTTGGTCTGCAGTGGGAGCAGCAGCAGAGATGAGGAGCCATCACTAGTGGGCCAGTATTTTTTGTGGAGTTTTTCCCCCCGGGGGCGGGGACATGCACTGACACCAACGTCCGCCCCGCCACCCTAACGTGTGGTGCCAGTCGCGACGGCATCCCCAGCCTCTGCCAGAGGTCTGCATTGCACTGGACACTCTTTCCCCATTCTCCCGAAGAAGGAAAGCAGACCCTGGGATGTTCAATCCTTCTCCCCCCGGCCGGCCCTCTAGCTCCCGTGTCTGTCACCAAACCCAGGATGTCAGCACCACAAGCGGATGCCTTGCTGCTGTGCCAGCCAGTTTTTACTGTTTGTGGCATTCTAGGAAAAATACACAGGTCTTTTTAAATAAAGCCTTTCTAGCCCTTACCAGGTGACCAGTGCCAGTTCACGGGCTACCCCCTGCCATGTTATAGTCATTTTCCACTCTGCATCCTCCTTTCCCATGCTCCAAAAATGTTTTTTTCTTTTTTAAGTTTGCTCCTAGCTGGCATTGTCCTGAGAGCCACCAGCATGACTTAAAAGAACCCCCCACCCTGTCCTGCAAATTGGCTATTCAAGGTGGCAATCCTCCTCTTGATCCCAGCCTTGATTTGGGCTGAAATAATCCCTATTATTCTCCCCCCCCCCAACAGAGCGCCTGGTCCTTTTAATAGTCTTTAGTCATTTGAGTGCAAGATGGGATTGGACACATTACAGGGAGAGAGTGAGGGAGGGAGTTGCAGCCATCAGCATCTTTGAAGAAGCTAAATGAACTGATTGACTCAGCCTAGCTTACATCTTTTTTTTTTAAGTTATTCATTCATTTTGAGCATGTGAATACACAAATGAATAACACCAGGAGCAGTGTTTCGAACACAGTACATAGTAATGTAATGAAAGGATTACAAGACTGTATATCCCTCATTACAACATATGGTTGGGAAGGTATTCAGTGATATGGGAGAGTCAAACTGACTTAATATGAGCAACTCAATTTGACTGACCGTAATAACTGCAAGTATGAAAAAAAAGCTAGTAGGGGAATAGCAAGGGTCTGGAACAAGAATAGAGAATGTAGGAATAGGGTGAGTGTGGGATGGTGGGTGGGCGGTAACATGATATGGAAGTCAGACTAGCAGGGCAAATTTGAGCTGGCCATCTAGTGAAGTGGTAGGGTGTACGCCACTAGTGCAGAAGGCTCTGAGCTTGCAGTGTTCGAGAACTTTTGTTGTATTTTTTATTTCTCCCTTTTCCCTGTATTGGGCCCCCCACCCTTGGAGTTGATTATATTAATAATGGGGGGTGTGGTGGGCATAGCCCCCTGCATAAAAAAAATATGTTATAAAAGTTCACTGTTTGACATGGGGCAGATCCTTGCTGTTTTTGTCCTTGCTGTTGCGCAAGTCACTATTGTGATTTTCGGCAACTTGCACCCACTGTAATATTCAGCACTGTAAAAATTTCACTGATATCACATGTGTTCAGTTTATAATAACAGAATATCCAAGAAGATCCAGTGCAGCAGTAATCATGGACTACCCGCTAAAATGTTAGTCTGAAAATGTCCAGCATGGTGCTATAGCAGTTTGATTATGTCAACTTATGTAATTTTTGTGTCCATGCTAAAAAGAAAAGATTTTTATAAAATAGTTGTGATATATGACTAAAAAAGAATTTCATTACACCTGAAAAACAAAAAGTTAAGTACGAGTTGTTAAGCCACTGTTTAACTAAGCTTTGCCCTCAAGAAAATATCCAGGGCAAGCTCTATGTTAATCAGGTTGTCTTTTGTAAATGTCCTGATTCTAAAAATGGTGTCCGAACTTCTTAAATCTGTTGTTAGAAAGTATAATAATCTACATACAGAACCCCTCTGTTAATGAATGAATTAATTGAGCAGAAGACATTTCTACCAAATATATATATATATATATATATATATATATATGTAGATATTGATATATATATATATATATATATATATATAGTATATCTATATATATATATGTAGATATTGATATATATATATATATATATATATATAGATAGATATATATAAAATACAAATCATACATGCCCACACAATGCTTGTGTGGGCATGTGTGATTTTGTATTTTCAAAACTTGGCTTCCCAGCCAAACGCCTTTGGGTAACCTCGCTCTCAGTGTTTTGTGCACAGAGGTTCTTTGTCTTATACAGGGATATATATATATATATATATATATATATATATATATATATATATATATATGGTAAATAAGGAAGTTTTCACCAAACCAGTCAGAAAAGTTGTCTAGATTAACTGTGGCAATATTCTGACTTCCACTGGAGGAAATCACTGCATATGGTGCTCGCAAAGTCAAGGCATAAAGCCTGAATCCTACAGACTGTGTAGTATCAGCCATCTTGTCACGAGACATCCTGCTGGCACCAGGGACCTCCTGCCATGTACATCATCTGAATGAAATAAAATATGCACCTTATTTGAATCTTTTTGTGCACCACTATTTCGGCACCCCAGTGCTCAACATTAAAACCATCTCTTAAGCCATCTAAGCAGACTGTCTAACAGATTTAAAACAATAAGTTTTTTTCATTTATGTTTATTTTCACTTTTGCAAAATAACAGCAAATACTCATATAAAGACAAAGTACATTGAATAAGCAGCACATAGCCACTTTTTACACACATTTGATTGCATACATTTGATACACATAATCATCACTTTACATTCTGGTACAATAGTAGTTGGGGAAAGACAATAAAATGTTGTACTCCAGTATGCTTCAACTGCTGTCCTCCTCAGCCAAATAGGTGGATTGCAGTAGAGAGATCTTGGAATTGCGATAAATGCACCCCTCCAGTGACTGCTGTTTAACCAAACAGGGTATGTCAAAGGGGAAGCTTGGCCCGCTCATAATATCCCTTCCCCCTACCTGATAAACAGTGGTGAATTTAAACAATAATGAATATAAATGCAACAACTCCTCACTATACGAAGTAAATATTAACCAGTAACTATGTAGCTTTCAAGCTTCTTTACAGCTGCTAAACTTTCCAACACTGCATTATAATAGTACCATGCATCACTAACTGGAGACAGGGAATGATTAAATATCTTTGCATACATGACTGACCATATAGTCGGCACCAGAGAAAATCAAGAATCCCTGCTGCCCAAAATCCACACAGTACCATTACCCAGAATAATAGGACAAGTTCTGCAGATTGTGAAAGTTCACATTAATACTGTCCTGAACTGTAACAGATGAAAAAGACAAACAATTGATCATGCAGCATCTCTAAATCTAAAACTACTTATAGGTAATGGGAAAAAAGCCCCAGTTCTCATGTCAATGTATATACCGCAAGGCAGGCATCCGACTGGCATGGAAAGCCTTCTCATGCCATTACAAACATATAGTCTGGAACTGGGAAACAATAATCGTGGGGGACTTTAACATAAATTGGCAAGCTAAAACTAGTGACATACATAAGGGTCAAATAGCAAGTCTCCACCTTACCCAGGTTGTCAAAAGCCACATTAGAACTAATTACAAAATAGGAACCACCACTATGATTGACTGGATCTCAACCACCAACCCAGGCTGACTTACTGAGGTCACTGTACTGCCAGATACCCTCAGTGACCACTTTCCAATACTCTGCTCCTGATCAAATAAACACCCTAGAGCTCACCCCCAAGTGTACACATTTAGAGTGCTTCAGAAAGGACAGATGGATGCACCAAAGGCATACCTCACATGACACAAATGGACTGGTTCTTCCTAGACTCCTCCTCTGATATCAGTGCAGCCTTGGACTTCTTAATCATGAAGTTCAACACAGCCTGTAACATCTACACCCCCTACAAAAAAACAAATTATCAGTGGGGACAGTGTTGCATGAGTCACCCCAGCGCTCCTGGCCCAGATGAGACACAGAGACAACTTATGGCATCAGGCAAGAGCATCTGGCTCACAGAGGGACCTGCAGAATTATAGGGCTGCCCTTAACAAATGTGCTAAGGACCTCCAACTGGCGAAGGCAAACTATTATAAGGATAAACTAACAAGCAACTGAGGCAATGGGAGAACATTTTGGTCAACCTTGCACGATATCCTAGGGTTGATCAACAAATCACAGTCTATGATGGTTAATAGCAGTGGAGTCATCAGCATAGAGTACAGGGAAATAGCAAATGCATTCAACCTCATGTTTACTGCTCTAAATGCCTACCTTGGCCCTAAAACTTTCGAAAGGGATACCTCCTAGCTCCCTAACTGGCGTGACTACACACACCACTCACTCAAGATATCCCACAATTCTACTTCAAACGTATCTCAGTATCTGACACTACAAAATATGTAAATTGTGCCATAGGGAAAATGATGGGAAATGACTTGGTGAATATGAAGTTGGTAGCCCTCACAGTACGCAAGCTGACCATCTCCTTAACAAAAAGCTTCAATCTTTCTCTCAGACTCTCACAATTCACAGAGATCTGGAAAACAGCCCTCATCACTCCAGTTCATAAGAGTGTTGACCGTACAGCTGTGTCCAGTTACAGACCTTTTTCTGTCTTCTCCCCTCTGTCCAAGGCTTTGGAGAGAATTGTTTCCGACAAGGTTACGGATTACTTCTGGAAACAGTTCACAATGCCTACAACAGCATGGATTCAGATGGCTCTGCAGTACTAGCACTGCTTTATTGGAACTCACAAGTTTTCTCCATGGGAAACTTGACAGTGGGCAACTGGTTAGGTCCGTCTTCACCGATTTAACAAAAGCATTTGATCTAGTCAATCACACACTGCTCCTCATCAAACTCTCCTCCCTTGGTCACTCATCAGAGACAGTGTCCTGGTTTCAAAGCTACCTCACCAATCGGTCCTAACATGTAAGGATTAATGCTACTCTATCAGACACCCGTAGTGTTACTGCTAGTGTCCTACAGGGATCAATATTGAGTCCACTTCTATTTAGTCTATTTGTATATAACCTGCCCATGGCCTGCCCTTTGAGGATTCTCCTCTATGCTGATGACACAGCCATCTATGCCAGCAGCCCTAACTAGGAGGCACTCACCCAGGAACTCCTCTGAAGCTTCAAGGCTGTAGAAAGTTTGTTGTCACAGAACCTACTTATCCTAAATAACAAAAAAAAAACCAACCCATGCTATTCTCCAGCTCTGAAGGGAGGAAGAGATCTTCCCCATTTAACATCACTAACAGTAACAGAGACATTCTGGAACGGATATCCTCATTTAAGTATCTCAGTGTAACCCTAGATGAATCACTCTCATTTGCCCCAAATGTCGACTACATGGTTAAACAGGCTCACATAAAAGTAGGTTTGTTGTGTAGGCATAGACACTCCCTAACACCTGAAGCTAAGCAAATAGCTCTATCTAGCACCATCTTACTGGTGCTGGATTACAGCCTTGTTGTCTATGGGTGGCAACTGATTCAGAACTTAGAAGGGTCCAACTGGCCCTGAACAAGGCATGTAGGTTCATCCTTGGTGCGGACATACTCATACATGTACTCTGTACACTCAAACAGACTGGCTCCCACTAAGGAATAGAATAAAGTACCAAGTATGCTTGGTAGGTATGAAGGCACTTATGGGTCTATCCCCTACTGCTATTCAAAATCTTCTTCACCCTGTTACCAGACACTACATTACACCACTAAGAGTATGGACAGGAAGGCACTAAGCATACCTTTTTGGAGGATCAGCCTCACCCAGCATTCTTTTGCCTACAGGTCCCCCCTATGGCTAAATGAGCTGCCTGATTCCCTACTTTGTCTGCCCAACATTTCCCAGTTTAAATCCAGGCTGAAACAACTTCTCACTAAAGGATCCAGCTGTGACTGTCACCAGACCTGACTGAGCATTTTCTTCTACTTGTGGGGCTTTGATGCAAAACCTGCTTGACTCTGTGTATTGATACCTCCCTTTTGTATTCAACCATTGCATCTGACGAGGCTTCTAAATGCTGCTGTGTGCAACACTACTTGATTCTTTATGTAACTACTGCACTGCATTTACGAAAAACCTTTGTAAATGAGCTTCTTAGTCCAAAGGAGCATATCCAATTGTACAAATAAATAAATGTTCATAACAAGTGAGCTAGCAATTTAAAGTTTCTGCAGACCTTATTGAAAGTCAGTCTCCCTCCAAGTCTTCCTCTTGTGGATCCGCTGTAGTGTATGATCTTGCCTGAAACTCAGACTCGTATTTCTCCAGCTACTTACCTGCATCTTTCAGATCCGTGTACTGCCATGACTTGCCACCATACAGGATCCAGAGATGAACAGGCAACAGGAATGACTGAATGATTCCCTGGGCTTGGAGGTAGTGCTGGACTGTGTCAAACTTCTTCCTTCAGGCCCTGATCTGGAGCAAAAGGTCGGGGTAAATTTTGACATTGTTGGATTCAGTGTCCAGTGGATAAGCAGATCGTGCAATCACTAGCGCCACATCTTTCACCTCAGTCCCTGATGTTTTCAACAGTACAATACAGTGCTGGGGTGCATTCTCTGAGGCTACTCAATGATTAGCTCTGTAGGCCCTCTGAAGTAATAAAGGATCAAAGTCCTCTGGTAAGTGTAATTTGTCCTGCAGCAATCCTTTAAAATATGCCAACTAATTTGGCCGCTTGGCCCCTCAGGGACACAGTAAGTTCCCTGATCTGGTTTCATTTTCCAGGGCTTCAAGATGGCCTCAAAGTTCAGCACTTTCTTGTGTCAGGGCAGACACCGTGGAAATAGTGGAGATGGCATGACCTTCAGCATCTGCGACTCAAGATGTCAAATCCTTAAGCTGCGAGTCATGATTCTCTAGTTTAAGCAGTGACCTTTCAATTTTTGTGTCCATAGCATGCATGGGTTCCAGAAGCGTATGCAGGGAGGTTCAGTGGTCATAGTTGAGCTGCCTGCTCTGGCACTACTCAGTGGTTCCACTGCTTTCCCTCATATTTGCTGCCCAGTGTTAGGTGGACCTGGATGTTAAGCCTTAAGATGCCCCATGACATTAATGGTATGTACCTACTCTGTAGATCGTCAGGAACACCGATTTGTTAAAAAAGTTTGTTTTTTTTGTGAATTGAAGAGCAATATTTAACTGTTTAAGAAGTCAGGACAGGAAGCCTATGTGAAGACAGTCCTGCCAGGAGATGGCTCTCTAATTCCTCCAAACAGCACATTTTAACACTGAAAATTAGGCAGATTGAACAAATGGAGTAACATATATAGATCTGAAAAAACAGTCCAGTTCTAGATCAGTCCTCAACATTTGAACCAGTGACCTCTTGCTGGGCACTGAAGTAATTTTAAATGGCCTTGATCCTCTAACCTGTCTTCACAAGGTTGCTAAATAAATATTTTTTGATGGCATATTGTACCCACAGCTGGGCCAGCATCTGTAAGGCATGTCAGACCCCAAGAGTCCTGAGCTCCAACCGGACAGCGTCAAAGACTTTTTTTCACTGCTGAGTCATGATGCTCACATCTGCAATACATTAAAAATCTGAGTGCCACCATTCTGACTCAATTATCTCTTCAGCCTCGATTTAGTCAAGCTATTGTCCCATACATGAAGGCTCCTTGTCACCAGAAGCATGGAACATGGTTGTTCATTGGTTACAGGCCATCTCCTTGGGGTCATCTAGTACCCTTTATGCAGAAGTCTGGTAAGAAAGTCCAGCATAGATGTAAACAAGTCTATTATAAACTTTTGAATATCTGCCCCTTCCAATTCCTCAGGAACGCCAAGGAGCCATATTTTAGAAGATTACACTCTGCTTTCAAACAGCTCCAGCTGATGCTTATGCAGTTTATTTTCTTTTATTAGGCCAGTCACAGTAGACAATGCTTTTGTACTCCTCTCCCATAACGGCCCCCATCTGACTGGCTCCCCCAGCTCCGTCCCTCAGGATCACCGGGGCTTACCTTATGCCCGGTCCAGGGGCAGTGGCTGTGGAGAGTCGGTCGCCATCCTGCCGCTGGTGTTTTTTCCTCATTTTCTCCCTCCTTGTTACCCAAGGGCCCAGGAGAAGGTCACATTCACATGGAGGCCCACATGCGCCTTATAGCCCCAGTGATGACCCTTCTCCACCTGCCCCATTGGCCTATCGCCAGCACCCTGCTTGGGCAGCCCCTCGGCCTTCACCAGGGGGCAGCCGTGAGCGAGGAATGCCATATCTCCTCACCAGAGAGGAGAGCTGCCTGTCGGCAGCTCCATCCAGCTCTGCCCTCTCCCCTTTGCCGACCTCTGATGACCCAGGCTCACTCCTGAACCTGGGTCGCCGGCGTGCCGTGAGGTGAGATGTCCAGCACCTCAGCCCTCTGCACCACCGGGCCAGCTTGGTTTGACTGTTTAACATATATATGAGGATGCTTAAAGAAAAGTTCATTTGCAGCATCCTCACCTGCAGACATGACTATTACTCCCTAAGCTCAGCATATTAAATTTACAAAGCTGTTTGTTCTCTGCTTAGGCTATCAACCTGGTCCTTGCCCTTCTGCTCTCACACAGAGCTGCATACTGCTGCAGAGTGCTCCCTCCATGCACAATGTTCTCGTGGGGCAGGCTAAGTCCATGGCCTGTGTCACATCCCCCCTCCCTAGGGGACTTGCCTCATTCCACTTCCATTCCATGCCTTCCAATACCCCTTTCCCTGACTCACCATTTCTGGTCCTCCCTCCTCGGCAGTCTGCATCACCCTGTTTTGTCTGGTTCATTCTTTCACCACTTTGTTTGGGGTTTCATTTTGGTGGGGACTTCAGTTGCCCTCTACGCTACCTCCTGCTCTGGTGGGCCTTCCATATTCCCATTGATCCTTCTCCTCATACTCAGTTCCTGCCATCGTTCTGTATTTCTGTCATCTCCATCCTCATCCCCATCTTTGGCTCTCCTCAACTTAATTGCTGGTCTACTGCTCCATTTTGCTGCCCTTATTTCTCCCGCTTCGGTAGCCCAAGGCCTTGGTGAGTTTTCTCAGATAAACGCTCACCCATCTGTTGGAGTTCCAATACCCGTTCTTCCTGTCTTTTCTCTCCAGCATCCAGTGCTAGTTCATTGAAGTCCCTTCCTTTCAAGCTTCTGTGCTCCACCCTCTGGCACTGCGTCTCCTCCTCTGTCTCCCATTTCTGCTCCACTTGATTGGCCTCATTGCTCTTGGACAGCTTTCTAATGCTTGTCAATTCCTTTCACAGATGACCTTCTTGATCCTGCAATGTTCCTTGATCTGCATGGCATCATATCCACCAGACAGCCTGGAAGCACCATCACTTCCTTTTCCTCATTATCGACTTATGCTTGGCCATCCTTCCATAATCAATTCCTATAGAGATCTTGCTTCCCAACCCCTCCATGGAATCCTTTCTCATGAATAGTCACTACAGTATATTCAGATTTCTGGAAGCTTTGTCCTCCTGATATTCTCCTCTAGACCAGTCTTATAGATGTCCTCTTTGAACCTACTCATACGTACCAGGACTGTGTACTCGCTTTCATCCTCGGATACCCAAACAGCATTGTGACATACTGCATCTTCAGAACATCACCTACTCTTGCCATTAGCATTCGCTCCATCAGTTCTTGACATCTACCTCCACATCTTCTCTATCATGGCAGTGCATCAGACCTGCCCTGTCATCCCTCTCGTACTTGGTCTCCAGTTGCCTCAGATATCTTTCACGGACCCTCCTTGCATCTCTTACCTTGGTGTTCTGCCCCTTGCCTCTCTGATACATCACTATCTTGCTCTCCAAAAAATCTTCATTCCATTCTAGCACATCGAGATGCTCAACTGACCATTTTTCTTCATCACCATTGCACATGATTACCGTTCCTCATGACACTATCCAAGACTAAGTTATCGACACTCTCGATGTGCTATTATGCTTCTGTAATGGATACTTCAGCGCTCCTTCAGTCAGGCTGCCTCATTCAAGACTCAGTAAGGACTCCTCCCTTCAACTTTGCATCTCCATATGCATCGAACTCTACTCTGCAGCATGTCAACATTGTGTGGTTCTCTTTCACTCCTATCACCAGCTACTTGCAGCAGCTGCACCTTCTCCATTATGTTGCTCATCATAGTCCTTCCTGAATATTTGCTCCAGTATACCATGCGTGTGCATATGTACTTTGTGATCCAGCATCAGAGTGTTCTGCAGAACACCCTGGATCTTTGTCTCCAGTTACTGTCTTCCAGCCTACTCCATCCTCTTATCCCATGCTGGTTCAGTCCTCCAGCTTCCCTCTTCAGCTGGGTATTCCAGAGCTTTATTTCTTTGGACTTCTTGATGTCTCTCCAGCATTTGCCTCCTCAGTGAACAATAGCAAATTTCCTGTACTTGACTCCACTCATCTCTCTTTCCAGCATCATGGTTTCTTCCACTATTCATCTCGCCTTCATTGGCCCCCTGAATTCTCTGGGTCTACTGCCTCTGCATCCTGAAGCAGCTCCGTGAACCTTGCCTGCATCCATGAAATCACCACCCTGCCAAGAGCCAATCCTAGTACCATGCCTTCTTGTCCGTTACAGTCCAGCAGCTAACAGTACTTCTGATAACTCATCATCACCACCAAACCTACTCATGGATCTTGTTCAGTCTATCATTTGTCAGCCTCGCTTCACCCATATCCATTTTCAGGATGTCCATTCGGGTTCATTTGACTTCCTCAAACTGCAAGATTTCGACATATTTCCATAGCTGCTGCAACATTCACCTACTGTCGAACTCTATTCCATGCACCATCCAGGCCAATGCTCAGGGGCTTCTTTCTCCCTCGACACAGCTCATCTCTGCCACGTATTCAGGCGGCATGACTCCTGTGTGTTGCTGCTATCCTCTTTGCATACCTCTCCAATATCAATGCCCAGTTCTGTATATTATTTTATGTCATGAGCTCTGTAGGCAGTCATATCTGCAGCCTTGTCCTCCTTCTTAACTTTTTGTTCTATTCAGCAGCTCGCATGTCTTCCTTCCTTCTCGGAATTGACTCTGGCTGATGTCCTTATTGCTTCCTTGGTCCACCTTCAAGTGAACTATATCTGGCTGAGATTCATTCACATTCGCCATTGGTTGCTGTTGATCTTTTTTTGGGGGGCCTCCAGGTACACCGCCATCTAGTGTTTGACCTTTCATTGCTTTCATCCCCTGGATCCATCCTTGCTTCTGCTTCCAGTCAGCAAATGCTGCAAATCTTTTTCCATTGTTGAGCTGCAGCATTTCCAGCTATAAGACTCATGTTCCTCCACAGTTCGACTCCATCTCATCACACGTCTGCTTCAAGACCTTCCTACCAACCACCTCAATGTTCAGGACTATTGATTTCTGCCTCGGTGGTCTTGCTCCAAAACATTCAGCATTCCCATATTTACTCTTTACTGCTGCATTTTGATCTACAGATCTACCTTATGCTATGGAAAGACATTTTGAAGTATCTGGCCTCAGCTGGAGTCCTCATCTTCTGATTTTGTTTTTGTTCTTTTCAGTTAATTCTGATACACCATCAGTTTCCATCCTTAGCTCTGCCTCTGGGGTATTGAGTGAAGGAGAACTTCCCATGCCACCAGGGATGGGAGTCCCTCTACATTCTCTACTCATTTCCATTCCTTTATCAATCTCCATCTCTAGCTCTGCCTGAAGGGCATCGAGCGAAGGCTGGCCTTTCTGCCCACCAGTGACGGAAGTCTGTTCCTTGTATTCCATATTCTGTTCCTACCTTCCATCCATCATCTAGCTGCTTCAGGATCTACTCAGTGCTCACCCCTTCCTCACCATCAGATTGGCTTCCTCGCCTTCAGCCTGGATCTGGACTGTCTCCTGGATTTCCTCCTTTGGTATTCCTTTTGGGCCTCCAATGTGCCACTGTCTAGTGCTCAACCAATCATCGAGTGCACTCCTTGGATTCTTTCTAGTAACCATTCAGCATTCCTACCATATCTTCTCCATCTGTAACTCACATCATCAGCGGAATTCCAATTCCACCATCCACATCTCAATCCTCCACTATTCCATAAATTGACTCCAGTGCTCCAGAGCCACCACAATTACATCTCCAGCATCCAGTCAATGCTCTTCATCTATCAATGTTACTCAACCTGGCTGCCATCATAAAACTTCAGCTGCTCCAAAGCACTGTTTCTGTCTTGTAATCACTACTTATTGACTACAAACCCCTCATATCACCATATTCAAGTAAAGACTGCCAAAACCCAGATATAAAGCTCATGCTCATCTATATGTTCGAATCTATCTAATCGTACGTGTATCTCCAAGTCCTTAATACTGGATACCATAAAGACAACCTGGATATCGTTTAACAACCATCTTCCTTCATCTGGACATACTTCTGATTCAGACTCTCCTTCATCTACAGAATCAACCTTCCTACTCTCATAAGTCAAAAATTCAGGATATGACTCATCTACCGAACACCAACCTCATTTCAAGCTTCCAGTGCTCGAATACTGCTGAAGAAATCCTGGACTTCATCTAAATCATCCATCTTCCATCATCTGGTCTTCCATCTGACTCAGATTCTCCATCATTTTCCAGAAACTACTTTCCTACTTACACCATCAGAGATTCAGTAGATATGACTCATTGACCTAACCAGAAATGAACTCTGTCCACATCATTTAGAATATATTTCCTCATAGGTTGCCTGTAGGACAGGCAGGTCAGTAGCCATGGGTCCTCAGAAGTTTCCTCCACAGGGTTTTTTTTTCCTTCTGCATGCTACTGGTCATTCCCTCTGGAGTTGGATGAGGTAACTGAATAATTAACAATCTTTTTTGGGCCTCTATTCCTACACCTACTTAGCATTCCTACCAAGGGTAAGAATAGAGAAAAGCCACATTAAAAGCTCATATCTTTAAAGTTCATAAATACACACACAAGCACTACGCTATGCACCACACATTAAATGGGAGAGCTAAAAGCCTGAGGTTCAATAGGGGGGAAATAGCTCCTCCCACATCCCATACTTAACTGACCCACGTCTGTCTGCTCCGCTTAGAGCATTTCAAAATCACTCACCATTCTCTCCAGCCTCCTCTTCCAGCACTCTTCTCTCATCCTTGGCATTGGGCCTCTAGTCCTACCTACCCAGCATTCCTACCAAGGGTGGTAGTAGAGAAAAGCCACATTAAAAGCTCATATCTTCACAGTTCATAAGTAAACACATGCACTGCGCTATGCACCACACATTGAAACATAGAAACATAGAATTTAATGGCAGATAAGGATTGCCTGGCCCACCTAGTCTGCCCAGTTCGCTGCTTACTGTACATAAGCTCCAGATTCTAAATGATTCCATAGCTTACCTTCTCTTTCCTACCACTACGGCTGCCTTCTGTCTATCCCATGCATTCTTCAATTCATCTATTGTTTTTGCCACTACAACCTCTACAGGGAGGTTATTCCATGCATCCACCACCCTTTCTGTGAAAAAAATACTTTCTCATGTTACCCCTGAGTCTCCCCCTCCAGCCTCATACTGTGACCCCTTGTTCTTTCACTGATAGGCAATTTACATAAAGTTAAAGAGCCTCTGACACCGTTAGAAAAACTTGGAAAAATGTGAGATTTAGAGAGTTCAGTTTATATTTCATGTATTTTCTATAATTATTTACCTTTTCTCTTTATTACCAAGGACAGCTGTATGAAAGAGGCTTACTGTCCCTTAGACCATATCTGCTATTTCTGCTATCCTACATATGACATCATAATCTTGGTTGCAGCTGGAAACGAGCTTCTGGTCATGGTACTTTTCCACCTTACCAACTTGTAAATAAATAAATAAATAAAATAAATAATCCCCCGTTTATGGCATCATAATTATTCCCATAGTAACAGACTGTGATGTCATAAACAGAACTGTGATGTCATATGTAGGCAAGCTGCCAGAACAGATAGGACAGTGATCCTGTTTACATGCAAATGTCCTTAGTAATAAAGAAGAATGAGAAATACAGAAATAATATTAAAATATAAGCTCACTTGTGCTAAACATTACATTTTCTCAAAGTTGTCACAATGGTGTAAGGGGCTCTTTAAAGAGATCAGTTTTAAATCCAGGTCTGCAGGAAGCATTCTGAAAGTGATAAGGTCATAATATCTATATCCATTGAGTACTAATGCCCGTAGTCTGGCTAACAAGCTCCCTGAACTAGTGGCCTTGATGGAAGAGGGATACCTGGATATCATGGCAGTTACAGAAACATGGTACACAGAGAACCATGACTGGGATGTTAACATACCAGAGTACACAATCTACAGGAATGACAGAAAGGGAAAAAAGAAGGAGGAGTAGTTCTCTATGTAAGGGAAGGGATCAAAGCAATGGAACTAAAGGGTAAACAGGGAGTAAAGGAGGCACTGTGGGTCACCCTGGCGACAAAAAATGGCACCACAATCCACATGAGGATTGTATACAGACCCCATCTCAGGGGGAGGCAATAGACAAGAAAATGATAGAAGGCATGCTTATGATGGCAGGAAAAGGGGAGATATTGTTGATGGGGAACCCGAATATGCCAGATGTTAACTGGTGCACCTTTGCTGCACCCACATCCAAGAGCAGGGTCATTCTTGATGCCCTACAGGGGGCATGCCTCAGACAGCTAGTGTTGGAACCCACTCGGGAGGGAGCAATCTTAGACCTGGTACTCTCAAACGGGGATGGAAAGAGGATCTTGGATTTAGAAGTGGGTAGCTGTTTGGAAACATGCGACCACCAATCAGTGTGGTTCACTATAAACACAGCCATAGAGTGAAGCCATACAAAAGCGAGAGTATTGGACTTTAGGAGGGCTGACTTTGGGAAAATGGGAGAGTGCCTCAGAAAAGCACTAGCAAATGGGCAAGAAGGAGGGGTGGAGGAACAATGGAGAAAAATCAAAACAGCCATCACAGAGGCAACAAGTCTTTGGGTGAAGCAAATCAACAAAACAAAATTAAGGAAAAGACAACTATGATTCTCAAAAGAGGTGACGGGGAAGGTTAGGGAGAAAAAGGTAGCATTAAGGAAGTATAAGGAAACACAGAAGGAGCAGAACAGAGAACTGTACCAGTTAGAGCAGAAGGCAGTGGGGAAGGCAGTCAAAATAGCAAAGGTCCAAACTGAGGAAAAGATAGCCAACTCAGTTAGGAAGGGGGACAAAACCTTTTATAGGTACATTAGGTAGCGAAGAAAGACCAAGGGAGGGATAGTGAGGCTTAATAAAGGGAAGGGGGTGGGCAGAGGGTGACAGTGAAAAAGCAGGGATACTGAATGAATACTTCTGCTCAGTATTCATAAAAGAAGAGGAGGGGAAGGGGGAGGTACCTAAACCAAAGAATAGAAGCACTCTGGAAAGGAGAGGTTGATACCAGTCCATTCACAGAAGAAAGGGTCCTGAAAGAACTCTTAAAACTGAAGGTGGACAAAGCAATGGGGCCTGATGGAATTCACCCCAGAATTCTAAAAGAACTAAGGGGAGAACTAGTGACACCACTGACTACCCTTTTTAACAAATCGTGGGAGGATGGTGTGGTAACTGAGGACTGGAGGAGGGCAGATATGATTCCCCTTCACAAAAGTGCGAGCAAGACAAAGGCAGGAAACTACAGACCACAGACCTGTTAGTTTGACCTCAGTGGTAGGGAAAATGATGGAATCACTTCTGAAGGAAAGGACTGTTGGGGCCAGGGGGGCACAGGACCCAAGACAGCATGGATTTACACCGGGAAGGTCATGTCAGATGAATCTAATCAATTTCTTTGACTGGGTGACCAAAGTAGTAGACCAGGGAGGGGCTGTGGACGTGGCCTACCTAGACTTTAGCAAGGCATTTGACACAATCCCCCACAAAAGATTAATAAACAAGTTAGCCAGCCTTGGAGTGGGTCCCAAGTTGGTAGCCTAGGTAAAACATTGGCTGGACAACAGGACTCAGAGGGTAATAGTAAATGGAGTCCAATCCGAAGAAAGGGGAGTTACTAGTGGGGTACCACAGGGTTCAGTACTGGGACCGGTCCTCTTTAATGTCTTTATAGGTGACATTGCAGAGAGACTGGAAGGGAAAGCATGCCTCTTTGCAGATGACACAAACATCTGCAGCAGGATTGATACATAAGAGGGGTGGAAATGATGAGTAAGAACTTGGCAAGGCTGGAGGAATGGTCAAAAGTATTGCAGCATAGATTCAATGCAAAGAAGTGCAAAGTAATGCATCTGGGAAACAAAAACTCAGGGTAAGAGTACACAACATGGGGGGAGGTACTAACAATAACAAAAATGGAAAGGGGCCTGGGGGTAGTCATATCAGATGACTTAAAGGTAGGCAAGCAATGTGAGAAGGCAGTTAGGAGGGCTGGGGGAATACTGGGATGCATAGGGAGAGGCATCACCAGTAGAAAACAAGAAGTTGTTATCCCTCTGTACAGACAGTTGGTGAGATCCCAACTAGAATACTGCGTGCAGTTCTGGAGACCTCATCTCCACAAGGACATAAACAGATGGACTTAAACAAGGACATAGACATAGATGGAGGCAGTCCAGAGGAGGACAACTAAAATGGTGCAGGGTCTGCAACAGAAGCTATATGAAGAGAGACTACAGAAGCTTGCGGATAGGGCGGAGAGGGGGGACATGATAGAAACTTTCAAGTTCCTCAAGGGAATCAGTAAAGTTCAAGAGGGTAGCATCTTTCAGAAAAAGAGATATGCAAGAACAAGGGGGCATAATTTGAAGACAGAGGGGACGGCTCAGGGCAATGTAAAGAAGTATTTTTTCATAGAGAGGGTAGTGGATGCATGGAACAGCCTTCCTGAGGAGGTTTTGGGGTCAAAAACAGTGGGGGGATTCAAGAATGCATGGGACAGACATGAAGCAATTCTTGTGGGGGGTAGGAGGAAGTAGGCTGTTGGTTAACTAGGATCTGCAGCGTATCCAATAGGTAGGGAAATGGGCAGACTGCGTGGGCCAAGCAGTCCCTATCTGCCGTCAAACTCTATGTTTCTATGTAAGATATTAAGGCCAGGGGTCTGGAGTCCATCAGGACTTTTATTGAAGATGATGCACTCTTTTGTTATGTCTTTCCAACCCCTGACTCCTGGGAAACAATTATTTGCTCCCCAGTGGTGTGGGAGACTGGCAGCCAGATTGTCCCACACCCCTTACTCCAGGGGAAAGCATAATGTCTTCCCAGGAATCAGGGGTAGGAAAGATGTAACAAAAGTGTGTTTAATAATTCAATAAATGCTCCAAAACCCACTACACAGCAGCTAGACCCCAAGAGCTCTCCCCGCCTCCAGCCTTTATATAAAAATATTTCACACAGGACATTGCAATAATGCTGTTTATCATGGGATGGGTGGGTGGATCATGGCATTATTGGTCAGCCAGTTGTCCCCTCCCCCCAGTTGCAGCTGCAGGCCCTAAGGACAGCCAGACCAGCTGCCTTATAGTGTCTCTCTCCCCTAAATTGCTTCTTCTGTTCTCTCCCCAGTACCACCACTGAACCAAAAGAGTCTCCTTTTTATGTTGGCGCGCTTGCGCAGCCAACATCTTGTGGTAGTGGAAATTTGGAGGCACCGTCGCTGTTGGATGAATGCAGGGCATGAACAAGTAGGTGCGACCCTCATACCCCAATCACCCTGCTTGCCGGTGCCACACCACCCAGGTGAGCACATCTAAGGAAAGGTCCATTGCAATATGAGCAAAGCTTGTCACACATAGCGGACTTTTCTACATGCTTCGCCAGCTACAAACATGGCGGCACAGTGGCCACTAAACTGCCAACTTTGGGGGTGCCCAATCCCCCAGTCGGCTTACCCTGCCCCTCATGTATGTGCCTACGGAAGGCCCACTCCCCATCAGCATTATCTGTCCCACTTCCTTTTTTGCTTGCTGAAGGGGTGCCCAATCCCCCTTGGCTGACACCAAAAAATGCCTGAGATATGCAATAAAGTTGAAAACCCCCTATCTAGCCCATTATACAGCTTAACGGCATTTCCTCAGTTCGCGGTCGGCCTTGAAGAGTGCAGACATGTTCCCGGTCCACCGAAGATCGTCGCGCCGAGCTCCGGAGGTAAGTATGGGGTGGGGGTGGGGAGGCAGGGTGCGAGGGTGGGTGCGGGTTGTGGAGGGGCGGGAGACTGCGGGGACCGTTTTACTTTTCAGGTTTTTTTACTATTGACGATGCGGGGCGTTTGCCACGCTGGGGTGAGCTCTGGCGTGGTGGCGATAGCTGGGTGGGCCATGGAGCCGACGGTGGGATTGGGCAATTCTGTCGGCTGACAACGTGAGACATTTCCCACGATGGGGTGGGCTCCCAGCGTGGCACCAAAGCTTTGGGGGGGGCAGCGTGACGTGGGAGGGGCGGCGTGATGCAGTGCTCTGTATCACAGTGGTAGTTTTCTTTGAAGTGAAGACAACCGCTGTCATACACAGCTCCCGCACCCATTGGTGCAGGACTGCCACGCCTGCTCAACTGAGCAGTGGATTGCAAGGGAGAGGCACACCTCCAAAGTGTGCTACTCTCCCAAAATGTTCCTTGCACATGCGTGCAAGCAAATGTAAAAAGTAAGAAGTGCTGAGCTGCTCTCTGCTGCCACCCTGCCACACAGCTCTGTACAGCAGACTGTGACAAAGTGACAGAAGTGTTAACTCATAACTTACTGGGTGTGCGATCGCTAGGAATCACTCTGCAGGCTGCAATCTCTTTTTTGGGGGGTACTAGGGGACAAGACATGGTCTTATTGGTTCCTACAGCCCTGTTTAAATTGTTTATACCATAGAAAATTTTTAAGTCTAGAGATCCATGAAAAATCTTACTTCATACCTATTACCCTAATCCATCTTTTAATCTGTGGGGTTATCTCAAAAGCAGGCCTGAAACATATTGTATGTAACACATGACCTAATCCTAGTCAGAAAATAATTTCCTTATTAGTTTTAATCATGGGAAGAACAAAACCCCATCTAGAGTATTCAGTCTTCTCTTCCAGGCACAGTCTGGGAAGACGATCCTCAGACAAGAGAAAAAATTTAACAAGAAAACTATTTTTTTCTATTATATCAGTATGAATCGAGAACTGGCCTAATTCAGATCTTAACACCTTCACTAGTATGGATTGAGGTACAGGTAAAATGTAGGGATAAGTTTTATTAAGTAAAACTTCAAGATTTTTATATTAGTGGAGGGCCATAACTCAGCCACATATAATATGTTGGTTTTGATTTTTGCATTTATAACTCTAGCTATGCCATTTACTGAGCCTTTTCACATCCGAGCATTAAATCTTTTAAAAACATTGAAGGCTGTTTAAAATTTGGTCTCCAATAACTGAATATGGCTTTTCCAGGAAATGTTTGCAGGGAATCTCACCCCAAATAGTTTTTAATTACAAATATCTCCCCGCCCAACCCTCACTCTCAGCACCCAGCACCCCACACCCCTCCCAGAAACATAAAAGTGGCGCTAGGGGTGCCAAATTCCCCAGTGTCAGGATAAGGAATCCTTGTTTTGTTTTTTAGTTTCTCATTACAGATATTCCGTCCGCTCACCTGACTGTCCCTCTCAGCACCCACCACCCCACCCCACCCCAGAAACATAAGAGTGACACTGATGGTGCCCAATCCCCCAGTGTCACAAGCTGGACCCCTCACTGTTTTTTCTTTCCTTTTTAAACCTGACAAAAAGTCCATCAATGTCTTTTGTGCCATTAGTGTAACCCCAACCAACCCTCCCAATCATCACCCACCACACCGCACTCCCCCAAGCCCTTACTTACCCATTGAGGGGTCCAATGCCGTAATCCTCTCTGGATCACAGACATGTCTTCACTCTTCAAAGCTGGATGGGGAACTGAAGAAACAGGTATGCAGTTCAATATATTTCAACAGTGTTTCGAACTTAGTCACATAACTTTCATATGTTTGCATATTTTTGACCCAAACTTTCTACATGCCTTTTTTGGGACCCTACCTCATGTACAGTTACACTGACATTAGGCATATCTGTCCTGAAAGGTGATTTTGCGATCCCTGCACAAAATCACCTTTCAGCCAGGAGCTGCAGATTTTCTCTGCCCTTGTTCACAAGGAGGGTCATAAGAAGGCTATGTTGAAAATGTTGATATAAAACAATTAAAAAAGGTTCCATGTGAGAAGGGCACACCATGAAGGGTGACATGAATGTGGGCCCAGGAAAAACGCCAAATGGCAATTCAGCACATGGGAGGAAATGCCACTCTGCAACAGGGTGCACCACACAGCTGTGCGCAAGCCAGAACAGCGAGCCACAGTAGTGACCACCACAGAATGTCACCCCGTAGAGGTGGGCACACATCAAAAGAGCAAACAGAGGCAATAAAAAACAAAAACAACTTAACCAACACCACCATGATAACAGAAAGTCCCAGTACCTAGAGGCCAGTGGGGCTCAGGACCCAAGGCAGCATGGTTTCACAGCAGGAAAGTCATGTCAGACAAACCTAATAGATTTCTTTGTCTGGGTGACAAAAGTAGCAGACCAGGGAGGGGCTGTGGATATGGCCTACCTAGATTGTAGTAAGGCATTTGACACAGTCTCACACAAAAGATTAATATACAAGTTAGCCAGCCTTGGAGTGGGTCTCAGGGTGGTAGCCTGGATAAAAAAAACTGGCTGGACAACAGGATGCAAAGGGTAATAGTAAATGGAGTCCACAGTGAAGACAAGAGGGTAACTAGCGGGGTACCGCAGGGTTCGGTACTGGGACCGGTCCTCTTTAATGTCTTTATAAGTGACATTGGAGAAGACCTGAAAGGAAAGGTATGTCTCTTTGCATATGACACAAAGATCTGCAACAGGGTTGATACACAAGGTGGGGTGGAAAGAATGAAAAGGGACTTGGCAAGGTTGGAGGAATGGTCAAATATGTGGCAGCTCAGATTCAATGCAAAGAAATGCGAGGTAATGCATCTGGGAAACAAAAACCCAGGGGAAGTGTACACAATGGGGGGTGAGTTAATAACAACAACAAAAATCGAAAGAGTCCTAAGAGTAATTATATCAGATGACCTAAAGGTGAGCAAGCAATGTGACAAGGCAGTAAGGAGGGCTGGGGGGATACTGGGATGCGTAGGGAGATGCATCAACAATAGAAAACAGGAAGTTGTTATCCCTCTGTACAGACAGGTAGTGAGACCCCATCTGGAGTACTGTGTGCAATTCTGGAGACCCCATCTCCTCAAAGAGATAGACAGAGTGGAGGCTCTTCAGAGGAGGGCAACCAAAATGGTGCAGGGTCTGCACCAGAAGACATACAAGGAGAGACTAAAGCAGCTTAATATGTATACCCTCGAGGAAAGGAGGAAGGGGGGGACATGATAGAAACTTTCAAGTATCTCAAGGGAATTAAAGTACAAGAGGGTAGTATCTTTCAGAAGAAGAGATGTGCAAGAACAAGGGGGCACAATTTGAAGATGGGGGGACGGCTCAGAGGTAATGTTAGAAAGTATTTTTTCACAGAGATGGTTGTGGATGTATGGAACAGCCTTCCTGAGGAGGTTGTGGAGTCAGGAGCAGTAGGAGAATTCAAGAATGCATGGGACAGGCATAAGGCAATTTTAGTGGGGGGTAGGAGGAAGTAAGCTGTTGATTAACTAGAATCTGTAGTTTATCTATCAGGTAGGGAAATGGGCAGACTAGGTGGGACAAGCAGTCCTTACCTGCTGTCAAATTCTATGTTTCTATGTATAGATGCAAAGGGGTCATCTGGGGGGGGCAAGAAGGCACACCAGGGAGTGCAGACGAATGGGCCATGGGTGCACAGGCCCCATGCAGCATGTGACAGGACGGGCAGTGGGTGCGAGCAAAGGGACAGGGCAGTGGAACGAGGAGGGCATAACAGTGCAGCTACACAGGAGGCAGCCAGGTATGGTGAGCAATGCACCCAGAGGCAAGAGACAGCACTGGACAAGGTGGATGCAGGACACCAGCAAAGGTGTGTACGGTGCCGGTGCACAGGGTGATGCTGTAGGCGGATGGTGCAGAAGCGGGCACAGGTGCATGGCACAGGTGGCAGCAGTGGTACATGTTGGTGTAATGCCGGGTGTGGTGTCCACAGAGAGCAGAAGGGGGGCACACAGGACAACAGTGGCAGCTAGCTGGTGGTGATCACTGCAGGGCAGGGGACCTGCATGTTGAATAATGGAGCAGGCAAAGTAGGCACAGGACACGGCAGGCAGCAATGGAACAGGTGGGCAGTTAGGAATGGCTGCCATGGACGTCAGCTGTTCAGCACCCGATGATGGCTGGCTACACCTGGAGTTGGAAATTATAAGCCAGGCCCCTCAGGTAGCTGGCCGTGGCGTGCTGGCAGTAGTCCTCCACAATGCTCTCAATCCGCCATGTCAGGAACCTGTACTTTCTCCGCTTTGCAGCGTTGCCACACCTGGAGATGAGCTGCTCAATGTGGATCTCATTCAACTGCTGTTCCTCATGGAAACAATCAATCAATAAAGCACCAGATCTGTGGATTGATGGCGCCAAGACAGGAGTTAAAGCTCCTGTGTCAGCCCGCGAAGGCATTGTTCATACTTGCCAGCCCAGCACGAGTGGCATCATAGATGTTCCATGGCTCCAGTGGGAACAGAGGCCAGTGCCTAGCTGTGCGTCCAATGGGTTGACCAAGCCATGTCTCCTCAACATAACTGAGTATGGGCCTCAGCAGTGTTGTATTTGCCTGATAGTAGGCAGTCACACAGGGTGGCATATGCCTCCAGCACGTCACCCATGGGTACAAAGGCAAGGGTGAGCACCATCCGGACCTGCAGGGTGAACTCCTCATCCATGGAATAACACTGGAGGGCCATGGGAGACTGTTTTATGCACCGCCACAGGGCCTGGCCAAAGTGAAAGAAGCAGCCCTGAAGCACGACCCCTGTGAACAATGCAGTGAACGCACGCCAGGCCACCCTCTCAAAATCCATGAGTGCTGTCCATGGGGTACTGTCACCCACCAGCCTATGCACCTCTATGAACACCCTGTTGCATGCCCGCTCCCAACGGCAGCACATCAGGACGTAGACCGCAGGCACCACGACATCTGCACGCATGCCGTGTATGGTGTAAAGATGCCCAAACAGGGGTGATGTGGTGCGAAAGTTGCCATCAAGGAACCAGTCCATGCTGCCACCCAGGAAGTGTAGTGTGTACTATGTGGAGAACAGCAGCACTCTGTTGTCAGCTGGCCTGCTATCATCCAGGAGGAAGGGCTTCCCTGTGCAGGTGACATGGTACTCTGGGGGTACATCCAGGCCCTTGACAGTGGCAGGTGTTGCTGGGCAGCCCTGTGCAGCTTGTCAGACATGCTGTACTGTCCTCTTCAAGAGGGTCAGGGTGGGAGGCCTGCCGCAACAGCATCTGACACCCCCGAGGTGCACTGGATGATCACCTGTCCAGTGCTCTCTATGCTTGTGCGTGCCCTGGCATGGACATTGGCTCCGACCCTGCACACACCAACCTCCCCAGCATTGGGGACATGATTGTGGTTCTGCCCCTGGTGTACCACATGGTCAGCAACTGTGTGTATGTGAGCAGGGCATCAAAATAGGTTGTACTGGGCACAACGCCAGTACACCTTACCGTTCACCTCCTTATCATGGCGATATACATATCCCGCAAGGGACAGTAGGAGTCTCCCCTTCTGGCTGGGCAGAAATGTGGGAATCTCCATCCTATTGTAGCCAAAAGTCGTGAGACACTGTGTCTGTGCAGGCAGCTGCCTTTTCAGTCCCTACAGGGGCACGTGACAGGCAATATCATGGAGGGCAGAACAGCAGGAGCACACCCACAGTCAGCAGCCACTGTGCAGAAAAGGGGAGCACCTCCTACAGGGTGGGTTTTGCTGTTAAAAACAGTTAGTGCCTGGGCTCTGGTGGTGTTAATGGAACCACAATTCCAGGTGTTCACAGGGCCATGCAGCAAGATCCTGACAGATGAGTGTACTACCGTTACGGGCACACTCCAGTCAGCCATGTGTGGTACACTGTACACTGTGTTGTTATTGTCTCTGCTAGAACTTGAACCTGTGACCCGAGCAAGTGTACACTGTATTGTCTGCCTATGCACTGTCTAACGTCGTATGCAGTGAGGGCTTGACGGCTGCAGTGGTGCTAGGCATTTACGTCTCCTGCAGGACTGTTGGTGCTGTGGGGTGGTTGGGAGGGATGGCATGTCTGCTGCTCTGTAGAGGTGTGTGGAGCTGGGGGGGGGGACATCCCGACTGTACACTGCGGGGGGTGCCATACAGCCATGCACAGCAGTGGCATGGGGGAGTTGTGCATGCTGCTGTCATCGTATGGCCGCAGCCTTTGCCACTTGTGTTGGGTGTGCTTGCACCAGTGTGGTGCATGCTGTGCACAGGGGATGTGCCGCCCATGTCTGCTGTACATGGCGGCAATGTTGGGGGGGTAGTGCCATGCCATACCTGTGCAGGTGTGGTTGGCTGTGTGGCATGCACCTGGTTCATGAGCATGGGGTCAGAAATGGGGTTTGCTGGTCCACTGCTTCATGGACAGGCAATGCACATGGGGGGTTTCACATGTAACCCTGGGGTCACACCTGTCTGGCTTGTGTGCGTGTGTCCCTTCAGAGTATGGTCTGTGCCTGTTGGTGTACAGGTCTATGTTGCCCGGGCACATACGCGTGCTATTTTGGGGTTCAATCTTATGTTCACCCTTATGCCCAGTCCCCTACTGACGACCTCCCTAGTGACGGACACCCCAGTGACGTTCAGCACACATGACATGTGCCCTCAAACACTGTGTCTGTCATGTAGCATAGGCCATTATTGGTGTATCAGCATTATGCTGATCTGTCATATTGACTAGATATATTTGCAGGTGCTAACTTTCAGCTGCTGTTATCACTGGATACCTTAAAGAACAACAAAGTTATGAGCCTATGTTGAATTTTGTGAACACAGGATCACAACTTTGGTAATTTTCAATATTTTTTCCTCAAATTTACAACATAGCCATGTCTTTATAGCACCTGATGAATGTGACAACTGTCATTTTTCAAATCCTGGCCAAAATATTTTTTTACATCCCGAAAGGTGATTTTGCATTCCCTACCGCAATCATCTTTCTGACAGAAGTTAAACATTTTTCTTTGCCCTTGTTCATGAGGTGGGGTCACAAGAAGGCTATGTTGAAAATCTGATATGCAAAAATATTAAAAAACAACAAAGTTAAGTCCTACGTTGAATTTTGTGAATGCAAGCTCGTAACTTTGGTACTTTTCAATATTTTCCCCCATAATTCACAACATAACCATTTCTTTACAGCACCTCATTAATGAGACAGCTGTCATTTTTCAACTCTTGCCCAAAATGTGCTTTTCCATCCCAAATGAAGATTACATAGTCCATGCACATAATCACCTTTAAACCAAGCGATGGAAATGTTCTCTGCCCTTCTTCATGACACAGGGTCATAATAAGTCTATGTTGACAATTTGGGGTAAAAATATTAAAACACAACAACCTTATGAGCCAACATTACATTTTGCAAACACAGGCTTATAACTTTGGTAATTTTCAATCTTTTTACCCCAAATTCATCACCTGCAGCCCTGTTGACTCTGGCTAGAGTTTGTTCCTACTCTCAGTGCCCCTTCCGATACCATCCCTGCATCCTATTAGCTTTACTATAGGCCTTGTTACACTTGCTGAATTGTTTGAGGGAGTCACTAGTGATGACTCACTGGTCTCTTTCCCCCCGCCATAGTGCTCAGTTTAACCCCCTCCCATCTACTACACTGCCCTGTTTTGTTCCCCCCAGGTGCATAACCTTGCATTTTTTGGCATTGAATTTCAACTGCCAAACCTCAGACCATCTCTCTAGACTGCAGATCCCTCTGCGTCTCCCTGATCGACTTTGTTACTATCTACAGTACCTTTCCACAGAGCTTCATGTCATCTGCAAAGAGACATAGCTTACCCCTGATGCCCTCTCCAATGTCGCTGATGAACAGAATATATTGAAAAAAGACAGGCACAGGAGAAATCCTTGCAGCATCCCACTTGGGACCATCCTCTCTTGTGATTTGATTCCTCCTACCACCACCCTCTGCGGTTTCTCCATCAACCAGTTTCCAACCCATCTATGTCCCTAGTGGTGCCTAGGTCTTCCAGTTTCTTCAGCAATTTTCTGTGTGGCACCATGTTGAAAGTCTTGTTAAAACTAAAGTAGAGTAAATCCACAGTGTGGCCCTTATGCACTACCCATGTTTCTCAGTCAAAGAAAACTATCAGGTTAGCCTGACAAGACCTCCCTGCCACAAACCCATACTGTTTACTATCCTGTAGACCAATGCTCTCTAGCTACTCCTCCTGGTCTGCTTTGATCAATGACTTTCATCTGTTTACCCACTAGGGAGGTAAGGCTGACAGGTTTATAACTCCATACACCAACCCGCCCCGTGTAGCGTGACTATATCCACTACCCTCCAGTCTTTTGGAAGCAATTTTAAATTGCAGTTTTAGTTATTTTCAGTAACTTTTAGTCGATATTGTATTTGTCTATTTGTTTATTGCATCCCACTATATTTTAGTTTTGTTTAAGTCTGAGTTTTGTTACTAGCATCCAAGTGTTATGCCGGAGTTCTGTTACCGGCTTGGAGTCCAGAGTGGAACCATTAAAAAACCATTATAAATCATTAAATAAGCATTCATCTGCTTATTTGCTGGCAACCAATTTTGGACACATAAGATGAAGCTTACTTACTGGTTTGGAGCGGAGTTTTGTGCTCAGAGAAGCTGGCGAGGACTGTGGTAGAGAAGAGCAGAAGGCCCTGAGAGTCAAGAGCCTGAAGGTGTGATCCGAGGTGGAGGAACCATCGTGTGAAACTCTGCAAAGTCCTAGCATTGAGCTGGTGTGGAGTGATGGGGGGAGTCCCTTCTTGGATTCTGACCATGACCCGGTGTTGCACGGAGCTATTGCTGCCGGTGGGAGGCTGCGCCTGTGGTGCTTCTGTTCTGTTACACGGCAACTGGCAGGTGGCTATAGTAGTGGTTGGGTCCGGAAAGTGGTGCGGGGTCTGGTGGGGTTCCCCTCACTTTTGGATGGCACTGAGGCCTGAAGAGGCTAAAGTGCATTGAAGGAGTCGAGAAGGAATCATCTTGGAGATCTGTCCTTGGTGTTGGGGCTTCTAGGCTAGAGACCCTACCTGCTTATTTTGAGATCCAGTTAAACGGGCTTGCTGTAAAGATTTGCTTATGGGAAACATGAGAAGCGGCTTGTGAGTTTAAAATCTAGTAAACTACAGAATTTTGTGTCTATCAGAGGGGACTGGTACATTAAGAGATTAATTATTTAAACAATGTGTTATGAGACAGTGTTTAATTCTGTGGCAGTGAGAGCCTATTGAAGATAGCACTGTTGGCTCAGGGGGTGTTAAAGAGGACTCTTGTCCCCCGATTTTTTAATTTCATTTAAATTTTGAACTTGGACCTGCAGGAACGAGAATCTCAGAGGCCTGAAGATGGACATTGTTTGGTCCTAGGAGGAGAGAGAGCTCCATGGACAAACTCTACATGAACTTTCTTTGAACTGGGACTATTACTATTTTAATATATTTAAGTTTATTTTATTTGTTCACATTAACTGATGCAATAATGTCCCAAGTGAAAATGTGCTTATTTGAGTGTGAGTGGAGCAGCTGTGGTTGTATGTTTGTATGGATATTGTTAAGGTGAAAACTGGTTTATTTGAGTGTGCAGTGTGGTTATGGTTCTCTGTCTGTGTGGGTGTATATGTTTTTCTTATTTTTTTTTTAATAGTGGGGGGAGTATTTGAAGTAATTGTTTAATTGTTGGGTGTAGTTTTAATTTGGAAGGGGATAAGGTACTAGATTAGAATGTGCCTGGGGTGTGGACCAGTAATATGTAGCTAATGGTAGCCTCCCTCTGTGACCTTCAACCCTTTGAGCTCTCATCACTTCCTGCTGAAATATACGGGAGGTGTAGGGCATTAGGGATAGTTCAGAAGTGGGGTCTGGGGGGGACCTGCTCAAGTGGCTGACAGAGAGTCACGGATTTGGGTGGTGAGGTCCAGGAGATGCCCTGGAGCGAAATGGGCACTGGAGAGGGGGTCCTACCTGTCTAGTGCCCATACCCAAGGGCTCCATTATTGATGATGGGCAGAGAGCTGATCCAGCAGTCTCTCCTCATCCTACTCGGGATGTGTTATGCAATGCCAGGTCGATGAGGAACAAGACTGCTATAATGGCAGACTTAATGTCTTCAGTAGACCTGGCTTGCATCACGGAGACCTGGCTGGATGAAAATGCTGCTCCCATTTTGGAGGCAGCAGTGCCAGCTGGGTGGCTTCAGGGTTCTCCTGCTCTATTGCTCACCAAGGGGAGATGAAGACTTCCTGTGGGAGATTGGAGTGCTCATTGCTGGCCTGGTTTTGGAGTCCCCCAGATGGTTAATTCTGGGGGACTTCAATGCCTGGGCTGACGATGGGCTCCCCGAGATTTGGGTCCGATCTCTTGAGGAATATGGAGGCTATGGGCCTGACACAGCATGTTATGTCAGTGACCCACTCACATGACCAAACACTCGACCTTGTGTTTTCAATTGGCCTGGTAGTTGATCTAAAAGTTGACCCAGTATCGTGGTCGGATCATAGCACCATGGGGTTCATGTTTGGGGCCCCCCTTGATAGTCCTGCCTCTGTGGAGATGGTCCAGTTTCTCCCTTTGAGAGAAGTGTCCTCATTAGGACTGCTGGCTGTGCTGGACCTATCAGGTGTGGAGGCTGCATATGTAACTGGAATGGAGGAGGGGGTGGCCGCTTATAATAGAGCGGTCACCACTGCCTTAGATTTAATCGCACCTGTTCGTGTCTGACCCATGTCTACTAGTCAGAGACCTCCTTGGTTTGATGAGGGACTCAGGGAGTTAAAGACTAGGGGTCGGAGGTTAGAGAGACACTGGAGAAGGTCTGGACTGCTGGAGGACCAATTGGCCCTGAGGTCACTTGATTGTGACTATCAGGGGGCAATCTCCCAAAAGAAGGCAGATTTTCTGTCCAGGCACATTGCTGCTGCAAGGAACAGACCTGCTCAGCTCTTCCACTTGGTGGACAGGCTATTACATCTGGCCTGCCTCTGTGTGGGAGGGGCAGGTTCAAGCACTAGGTGCTAGGAGTTTGCTCTGTTCTTTGCTGACTGAGTGTCCTCTATCAGGGCCAGGATCTCCTCCAGTGTGTCTTGTAGGGATTAAGGGTCCTTTCTGAGCCGTGTTGAATCACTCATCTTGTCTGGGCTGAGCTTGACCTGGTTGAAGTGGAGGAGGTGGTGACTATGATCTTGAAGCTGTGACCAACACAGTGTGATCTTGACCCAGGTAGCACTCACCTTTTGGTGAAATGTCTGGACCTTATTGGGCTAGCTGTGGCTGAGATAGTCTGGAGTTCCTTGAGGAGTGGGGTCTTCCCGCGGTGACCTTGAAAGAAGCGCTGGTTAGGTCCTTACTGAAAAAACCTTCATTGGACCTGAAGTGTCTCGGTAACTACAAGCTGGTCTCTAACCTCCCATTTTTAGGGAAGGTTATTAAAAAAGTTGTGGCCAATCAGCTCAAAGAGCATCTTGCCTCCTCCCTCCTCCTCCTCCTCCACTTATAACATATTCCAGTCTGGGTTCCGGGCTGGCATGGTATGGAGGCTGCTTTGATCAAGGTACTTAACGATTTCCTCATGGCAAGGGACAGGAGAGAGCATACCATCTTAGTCCTCCTGGACCTGTTGGCAACGCTTTACACTGTGAATCATGAGGTGCTACTCGACCATCTGTGATACTGGTGTGGCCTGTTAGGAAATGTCATCAACTGGTTCAGGTCATACCTGACAAGCAGAGTGCAGAAGGTGATGATTGGGCTTGCCACATGCAGCCCAAAGCCTCTGTCCTGTGGTGTGCCGCAGGGCTCAGTCTATTCTGCCATTAGGAGACATTATGAGGTGATACAGGCTGGGTTTTCACTGCTATGCAGATGATATCCAGCTGTACCTGTTTTGTGCACCTGACAACCAGATGGCATCCTCTGTATTTCACAGCTGTCTAGAGGAAATCCAGAGCTGGATGACTCAAAACTGGCTTAGACTTAACCCAGACAATACTAAGATGCTAGTGGTGGATCCAGGTCACCGTGGCAATGGGTGTGATTGGGGCGACCTCCCTGGCTTAGCGCTGGGTGGGATCCCTCTTACCCCATCAACACAGGTGTAGGATCTGGGCATGATCCTAGATGATGGCCTAACACTAGATGTTCAGGTGTTGACCGTTGTCAAAAGTGGATACTACCATTTGAGGAACATTGCCTGGATCCAGGCCCTGATTCCATCTGGTGACCTGCCCATGCTGGTACATGCATTCGTTACGTCCAGGTTGGACTACTGCAATGCCCTATACCTAGGGTTATCTGGAGGCAACCTTCGCTGGCTGCAGTTGGTGCAGAATGCGGTGGCAAGATTATTGCCAGCTGTAAAAAGGAATGAGCATATTACTCCTGTACTCTGTGAGCTACACTGGCTGCCAGTTAGGTGGAGGATTGTCTTCCAGGTAGGGCTCCTGACTTACAAGGCCCTGCATGATCAGAGACCAGTGTATCTGCAAGATCTCTTGGAGCCTCACCTATCATCCCGGGCTCTCCGTTCTGCCGAGGGTAGCCTCCTAGGAGTTTCAAGGTTTAGACCGCAGCATGCTGGGGACCGTGCATTCTCAGTTGATGCACCTACCCTGTGGAACTCATTACCTAGATACTTAAGGGAGGCACTCTCGGTAGAAACCTTTAAAATAGGTCTAAAAATGCTCTTATTTCAGCAAGCATTTGATTCATAATTGTAAACGAGACACGATATCTTATTTTATTATATGGATAGATGTGTTTTTAAGAAGTTTATTTTCTTGCTGAATTGTATATTTTATAATCAAGCAATACTATTAATTATATTGTATTTAATTAGTTTGTTTTTAATGTACAACGTTCTGAATCCCCAGAAAGAGACGCTCTATAAGTAAAGCATCTATCTACCCACCTACCTATCTATCTGTCTATCTACCCCTAGCTGCACTGAGCTATTGAAAAGCCCTGCTAGGGGTTCAACCATTTCTGCAGCCAATTCTGTGAGTACCCTTGGGTGCATCCCATCCGGCCCTGGAGCTTTATCTACCCTAATGGATTCAAGCCCCTTCTGGACCCTATTTCTGGCAAATACTGGCTGCCTCATTTCCGAAATGCTGCTGACAGCAGCCTCAATGCCCCTTTCAGGCAGGGGCCTGCTTGCCTTGTGAAGACAGAGCAGAAGTAATCATTAAGGATGGCTGATTTTTGTTCATCTTCCCTGGTACCCCACAGCCTAACAATACCCCTCCATGGTTCCTTTTTCTTTACTATATCTGAAGAATTGTTATTCCCCACCCCTGACTCCCTCCACAATATGTACCTCTGTGCTTCCTTTGTCCCCGACCATTTTTTTGCTGCCCTAGTTTTTATTTGATTCTCTCCCCATTCCTCCTCCCCTGATTTCCTCGTACCTGGTGAAAGCCTTTCTTCTGCCCTCACTGCTTCTCTGACCCTTTTTGAGAACAATATTGGTTTCTTGTACCTGCTTCACGTTGCAACAATTTTTGTGCATGACTTTGACACCTCAAGAATGATCTTGTTGATACACCCCATCTTTTCTCTATACCTCAGAGGCTGTCCACCCTGGTCAGTTTGTCTTGGACTAGCTCCCTCATCCAGTTGAAGACTGCTTTTCTGAAATGTAAGACTTCTGTTTTTGATAGGTGCAGTCTGGTCCCAAGGGCAGAGCCCGACCCCTTATTTTCTTCTTCCCCTTATAACACAGCCCTAGTCCCCACCCAATGCTACCTACACCCAAAACCGTGTCTAACTCCCCTGATGAAGACTTCCAGTCAAAGCTCTGCAGTAACGAGTGCAAGTTGCTCGCACACCAACTCACTGAGTTTTTGGATAGAACAATAAAGATAAATACCTTTTGAAAGCTACAAACTGTTTGTGACTTTTTCTGGATACCAGCTCTGAGTGCCAGGTGTCTGTGGATACTCCTTCTGTATAGTCATGCACCAATTAAATAAGATTCTGCTCTATTCCAGCCATAACCCATAATTGTTAAGTTGTCTTTTTGTTGAGTGCCTCTCATTGCATATGTGGTTCCACTCCTGTTTGTAAAAATTGTAAATATATTGTAATTATTGTACTGTAAATGCTCTGAATTGTTATATTTTTATCTCCCTTCCCCTTCCCCCCAGGAAACATCTGGAAATGAGCTGCTACTTATCACAGTACGTCTTTCTTGGTGAAACTTTTGAAAAAAATAATAAATAAATTGAGTTATGATTGCTTGCTGGTCGCTTACTGTAACATACAGCAGACAGGACTTTTCATGTAGCACAATTTGGGTGTGCACAGTGTTGGGTTATGTGTGTATATGCGTGTGTGTGTATATATATATATATATATATATATATATATATATATATATATATATATATGTATATATATATATCTATCAAAAAGTGCAGCAGTGCATGTGTTTTATTGGGATAATGTTGCACTTAGGATTTGTTATGAGGAAAAGGCACAGCACCAGGTGCCTTCTGCCACCTGAGAAGTGACATTAACCAGCATGATACACACACACACCCTGGAGCGGCTTACTGTGATTATAAATGGATGCTGTAGAATTTTTAAAAATGTATTTTTATGTATTTTTTTCCTTAGATTAGTTTCAGACCATGATGTTTTATGGCATTACTATCACAGTTGGAACTGAGTACAAGACCAGTCAGCTTTCTTTTTTCCATTTAATAATTGTTTTTTTTTTAATTCATGTAACACAGCTCACTACATATACAGTACAATTATTATGATTTTCAAAAAAGAAGATTCAGGAATTGTATTATTCTCTTGCACTGTATTTTTCTGTTATATTATTAAATGGGCTATTAAGGTGTCTGCACTATGGGCTGTATTCACAAATATGCCAGGTATGTGCTGGTAATGGACTGTACCAGGGCATGCAATTGGGTGCCATATAACTGGACTCCATGGGATGTGAGAGGTCAGTATGTACATCCACCTGGCTGGGTCATAGTCTGCCTGAGCAAGGCCACGTAGCTCTGCACCATGGGTAGGGACAGATGGGAGAACAGATGTGGACCGAGCCAAGGACTTCTAATCAGAAGCCCCAGCTGGTCACCACGGTGGATCTCCTGCTTCCATGGAACACAGGAATGTGACAGCAGAAAAAGACCGCCAGGCCCACCCAGTCTGCCCAGTTTGCCTAGATATCCACTAGGTCTTTCTTGTAGTCCCCCCCCATGCCAACAGCCCCCTGTGCTTATCCCATGCCCTCTTGAACCCTCCCACCATCCTCTCCCCCACCACTTCCCTCTGTAGCCCATTTCAGTCGTCCACCAGCCTTCGCTGAATATGTATTTCCTAATGTTTTCTCTGAATCTTCCCCCCTCTATTTGGAATCCATGTCCCCTCATCCTGGTCACTCCTTTAATTGGAATAGACGTCCCTCTGGCACTTTATTGATACCCTTTAAGTATTTGAATGTCTCGATCATGCCACCCTTCTCCCTTCTTTGCTCCAGTGAGTGCATGCTTAGGTCCATCAGTCTCTACTCGTAGGATAATAGGACTTACGAACTGGATTAAAGAAATGTAGAAAGCTGATTGACTGAGAGGTCACTGAATCTGTGATTATATCTGACAACATACTCACGGCTTCAAAAAAGCTCCAGCCTCCTTACTTGCCATGTACTCATCTTCATCCACTTATCCCTTGTATTTTCCACACACGAATACCTTCCGTCCCAGCTCATAACTGCCCTGCTGTGTGCACCTTCACAATGTGAGTTAGTCTGTCTCTTTTTTCCCATAGTTCTGAGGCACACGCTCACCCACCCATTTTGTATATACTTCTCTTTGGTGCAAACATTACCCTGCGGTCAGCCACTCCTGTTCATCACTGACAGTGCACTCGTGCATGCTGTGAAATAACTTTTCTTTAACGGCTATAATCTGAACATAAAAATCAGCTGCTGAGTTCACGTTGATATTGAAAAACTAGTTTATTACTTGAAATTATGTTTTTTTAACTGGAAACTGCTTTTCAAAAACTAAAGCCGTGACTCCATGCATGCGCATCAACACCTGTGGCAGACAGTTTTCAGAAGCAGTTGCCAGCTAAAATAACCCTCATTTCAAGCAATAAACTGTTTTTTTGAGATCAGGGTGAACTCAGAAACTGATTTTTATGTTCAGAAAATAGCAGTTAAAAAAAATCATTTTGCAGCATGCACGATTGCACTGGGTTGCCGGCGCCATTCCTACTCAGGAATGAAAAACCTTCTCATACCTCCGAACAAGCAAAAAAAAAGTCATTCAGGTACTCCTAGCCCGCTTCCTCATTATACTACTAAAGCATTACAACAAGGCCACCTACTGCCCACAGCAAAAACTAAACAGACTATATTCTATCAACGTTTCCCTACTCATTAGAAAATGTATTATTGAAACATTTTAGATTTTTTTTTATGTTTTAGTGTTACATATATGTGATCCACTTCATAATAGAAATAATGCACTCCAGGGTGTGGTATATTGTGGGATATCTTCACTTCTTGGGTGTTGGACACACTCAGCCTGCAGCCTCGTGCCCAACCACCCAAGGTGTAATGATATCCCACAATATACCACACCCTGTTGTGCATTATTGTGTAATTATAAAATGGGCAGAAGTTTTCAAGTAATTTGATTGGTTGCTAGCCATTCGTTAGAAGTGTCTAATGCATGGTTAAAAACTAGTCCTGCCAACCAAGATGCAGTCTGTTCCAAATATTTGAGCCTTAGAATTTAAAAAATCAAATAGCCACAGTTTTTTCTTATCCTTACTGAGAAAAACTGTATCATACTGAAATACAAAAACATACCATTCACTTGTAAAAAAAGAAATAATCATTTCCCAAAAGCAACATAACCATCTTTCAGGAAATCACATTTTTTTTCTCATTCTGGATTATTTTTCCGCATGCTCCCCAACCCCCACCCATTACACTCACTGGAAAGACTGAAACTGCAGCCTGTGGCTGCAGAAATCAGAACCTGATTTAAAGGTTTTTTTCCTATTTATTTTCTTTAGAAATCACTTATCAGTGGTAACTGATGCACTGCACTCATGTCTCCTGCTTCACCAGTATGTGCACGTGTGCTCCCTCACTCCTTACTGGCTTCTCATTGAAGCTTACAATACAATTTGGGGAAATAAAAAACATATATAAATAAAATTAAATGAAACAATACACAACATGCTCTTGTGTTTTTTGGGCTTGAGGATGTTTGCGTGGCGAGGGACTCAGTCTGTGGTGGGTAGGCACCTGGTAACCATAGCTATCACCTTCAACTACGGTGCCCACAGTGTGACAAAAGTCTAAGGGGCAAAAAAAAAAATACAATCAATTTCAGGAGGGGGAACTATTTTACATAAAAAAGGTATTAAAGGTTTTTTACTATTAAAGCATAAAACCTTTGATTTTTTATATTTATGTAAATTACAGTAGCCCATTTTATAAGCACAATAAGCCACTCAGAGGTGTTCATTAGACAGTTCTAATACACAGCTAGGGGGCTGGACGCATGCAACCTCTGGCCTTGTGCCTCACTATGCCCACTAGCAATGCATTACAGTTGTCTAACACACACCTCATTGTGTCTTATTGCTTACATAGTGGCACGCATATAGGCTGCCATGTCCCCAACAGCCAGTAAAAAACAGTATATTAATTTTAATGTCAACACCCTGTAGCCTTCCACCACCTCTCTGTGGTATTGAGGTGGCTGGGGTAGGTGACTGTAGGATATCATTGTGCCCTGTGTTGGTAGGTCAGGGGGTGAACAGTTGTTAAGTAACCCATGAAGTGGGTGCATGAGGAAGGGTGCCATCCATTACAGTGACATCTTCCTCGCACAATCCACTCACGGCGACTGACGGGTAGGGTGACCGGATGAGGGGGTGGACGAACTAGGCGACAGGATGTCACTATATGTACGCGCAAGGGGGTGGTGGGAGCGAGCATGAGCAGTGTGGGCTGTGGGGTGAGAGGTCTGTAGTGGCGCTGGGTAAGTCGTTGGTCGAGCTATGCATGGCGCCGGGATTGGGCAATGGCTGGGGTGGCTGAGGTACTGGGTTCGGGTCCAGGCGCTGGTGCGATTTATTGCGCCAAGACCAAACCTTTTATTTTACTACTTTCACCCCGACACGCAACCCCCTGGAGTTGAGACTCCTTAAGGGGGGTGCGGGCGAAGCCCCGAGGGTGGGTGCAGTCCCACCACAGAAAGTAGTAAAAATATGTCCTGGCACCACTGTACTGGTGTTAGGTTGTCAGAGTGCCGAAATGTGTTCGCACTCTGACTGAGCTATAATGGCGATCGCCTTTAGGCGTTCGCCGTTATCACATAGACCCCAGTTGTTACAACAGCCCTCTGGATGAAGTAATGGTAATCCCACTCCCAAACACTGATCTGGCCGAGTGCAGATTGCTTTGTGTAGCAACACTCTGCTGGCCCTTCGGCGATATGCCCACTCCCAACCCCCTTCCCAGACTGGCCACGCTGTTGCACGGGATCCCCCATGCATGGTCCAAGGCAGGGGTGTGAAGTGGGTGTGCACTGATAGTGAATAAGCAGGTGTCTGTCAGACACCTGGGATGTACATGTCCTAGCCTTAAGTGCCATGTAAAATGCACATAGGGCCGAGATACCATCAATGCATAGGGCCCCACGACAGTATTTACTTCTAACATACATTATATTTCCCTAATCTGCTTTATTTAACCCACTGATGGAAAGGTTTTGCTAAGTTTGTTGTATTTTGAAAACCATTCAATAAAAATGTTTTATGTAAAAAACATGTATCTGTGGATGTGTTCCATTGAGAATAACATACCTTAGTATGGCAAGGATAGAGTCATAGCTGATGTGTTGCATTTATGGTAATCTGTTAGCCACTCTGGAGGAGTTTCCTCAGAAGGACACAGTACAAATAATGGAAGGAATAAATGCCTGTATATTAAAACTATTGTACTGTAAATAAAAATAAGGTAAGCAATAAATGGTCACACAAAGTCTGTTCTTACAAGTCAAAGATACTGCAGTTCTTGAGGAAGGCAATTTCAGTTTGTTCAAAGTGAATTCATAGTGATTCTATAATTTCAAAACTATTTTGGCTTTTCAATTTGTGCATTTCTTTTGGCAAAGGTTAGGTTGTAATCATGTATGCAATAACTATATGTTTAAAGATACAGACTAGTTTAACATTTCTAGTGGGTTGCATTTTAACAGAGGAGTCTACGAAGAGTTATAATTTTATTTTCCATATTTGGGGAGTTTATAGATTGTCCAAAGATGCAGACACAATTATAGTGTTTTATGCTCCGTGCTGTTTCTGCATTTTTCTAGTTTGTAACTGAGCAACAAAGGGTGCATAAAATCCCTCTAAGTATTAATCACTGGATGGGAGCGTCTACCATGCCCACTGTGCCGTCTGTCACGTTGTCTTGCTGCATCATTTAACGTCTGCCTAAATTGCTGCTGTCTGCGGCAGCATCCAGACTGTCTGGTGCTTCTGCCAGTGTTTCCTGCCTTAATGTGGGCCAAACTCAATGAATAAAAATCCCCAGCTGTCAGGCTTCAAGTTGGCAAGCTAATCAAGTGTTTATTTTTCTTCCAGCTGTGTAATATGTTTCCAGTTTTAGCTGCAGAGGGCAAATGAAAGAAAAAAGTAGGGCAGATATTATAGCTGATTGAAAGAATGTAATCATTTCTGTATTTAATTATCTGTTTGTTGTTTTGCTGTCCTAGAATGTTGTGCCCTGAAACACAGCATCTCATTCACAAAGAAGTGGGGGGGGGGGTCTGGGGAACCGCAGCAGGTAGGGTAGAGACATGTATTAGAAAGACACAGCAAAGGCATATAAGCCATTATATAACATATGGTATAATGTCATGGTGCAAGACTTGGTCAGGTTCATAAAAACTTAGAAACATATAAATTGATGGCAGATGGGGACCAAAGATCCATGTAGTCTACCCTGAGCCCTACCCCCCTCTTTAGGATTTCTGTGAGACACTCCCCTTATGTCTGTCCCAAGCTGCTTTGAATTCCTCTGTTGTTTTGGAGTCAATTACTCCAGCCGGTAGACCATTCCATGGATCAACCACCCTCTATGTGAAGAAAAACCTTTGCATGTTGTCCCTGAATCTTCCTCCCCTCAGTTTCATCTCATGTCCTCTTGTCCTACTGGTGCTATTGACCATAAAAAGCCCCTGGGTGGAGACTTTGTTTATACCCTTCAGAAACTTGAATGTCTCAATCATGTCCCCTCTATCCCTGCATTGTTCCAGGGAGTACATGTTGAGTTCCTGTAACCTGCTTTCGTATGGCAACTTATGGAGACTGTGTATCATTCTTGTTGCCCTCCTCTGTACTGTCTCCAGTCTATCCATGTCCTTCCTGAGATAAGGTCTCCAGAACTGGATACAGTACTCAAGGTGGGGTCTCACCAGGGACCTATACAGTGGCAGGATCACCCCTTTTCTTCTACTTGTGATGCCCCTTCCTATGCATTACAGCATCCTGCTGGCCTTCTTTGCTGCCTTTTCACACTGTCCGCCTACCTTAAAATTGTCTGATATGATAACCATTAGATCCCTCTCCTGATGGGTGGTTGCTAGATTCTCCCCTCCCAGGCAATTGTCTGTCTCTAGGTTGCTTCTGCCCAGATGCATAACTGCACTTTTTTGCGTTGAATTGTAAGTGCCACAAGTTGGACCACTGTTCCAGCCTGAGTAAGTCACTTTTCATTGGCTCTACCCCCTGTACAGTGTCCACCCTGTTGCAGAGCTTTGTGTCTTCTACAAACAGGCACACCTTCCCACTCAACTCCTCTGTGATATCTCTGATAAAGGTAATAAAGAGTAATGGCCCAAGGATGGATCCTTGTGGCATCCAGCTTGTCACCTCCCTATCCCCTGATGCTGCCCCATTTAATGTCACAGATTGAGTTCACTGTTCAAGCCAGCTACTCACCCATACTACCACTTCCTGCCCCACTCCTGTATGGTCAAGTTTGTTTAGCTGTCTTCTGTGTGGTACAGAGTTGAAGGCCTTGCTAAAGTCAAGGTAGATAACATCAACGGCTCCACCCTGATCCACAGCCCTAGTAACTGAGTCAAAGAACTCAATCAGGTTAGTCTGGCAGGACCTTCCCATTGTGAAGCTGTGCTGCTTGGCATCCAGTTGTCCACATTCCTCCAGGAATGCTTGTATCCTTTCTTTGAGCAGTGACTTCATCATCTTACCCACCACTGAGGTGAGGCTGACCGGGCGGTAGTTTCCTGTCTCCTCGCTGCTATCTCACTTGTGTATGGGGACCACTATTGCTCTTTTCCAGTCCTGGGGAACTGTCCCTTCTCTCAAGGATCTGCTAAAAAGATCCACTAGTAGTGCTGCCAATTCATCACTAAGTTCCCTCAATATGAGTGAGTGGACTCCGTCCGGCCCCATGGCTTTATCTACCTTTAGTTTTTGTAATTCTGTCCTTGCACTCTCTATTGTGAATGGGCTTGTGTCCATTCCACCTAGGTGACTTCTGTCCCCCTTTGGGGTGGGTCAACTACCAGGTGCCTCCTTAGTAAAAGACTGATCAGAAGTACTCATTTAAGACTTTTGCCTTTTCACCACCTTAGGATCATGGGTAGGGAGGATGGGAGGAGTGAAGAGGGAGGGCAGGAACATTAGCTCAAGCTGTGGACCCTGCAATGTGAGCAGACTTGATAGACCAAATGGGCTTCTTCTGTTGGCTTCTTTGTATGTTCATATGTATGTATATTCTTCTTCTATCCTCCTCCCATCCCTGCTTATGAGCCTGACAATTCCTCCTTTGTATTCCTTTTGTCGCTTATGTACCTAAAGAAGGTCTTATTGCCTCCTTTAACCCCATGCTATAGCGTCCTCAGTCTTTGCCTTTGCTTTTCTGATCACCCTTCCTGCCTTCTTCAAGCTGCACTTGTATGCCTCCCTATCTATTTTGCTGTTTGAGCCCTTGTATCTTTGGAATGCCAGTCTCTTTTCCCTCACTGCAGCTGCCACCTCCTTTGTGAACCATAGCAGATTTATTTTTTTCTTCATCTTACTGACTAGCCTGGCATATTTTGCAGTAACCTCCGCTGGTGCTTCTCTTATGTTTATACAACATTCCTCTACACCTCCTTTTGCCTTCCTCATGAGGATATCCCTAAAGCATATTGTCATCTGATCAAAGTCTGTTCTTCTGAAGTCTATGAACCATGTCTTAGTGTGGCTTGTTTCCTTGGCCTTTTTGACCTTGAACCAGATAGATCTGTGGTCACTTGACTCCAGATGGCACCCCACCTCCACCTCCTGGACCTTGCCACTGTTTGTGAGCACCTGGTTCAGGACTGTGTTTTCTCTAGTGGGGACCGTAACAAGCTGATTAATTCCAGCCCCTCCCAAGGTGTTTAGGAAATTTCTGCTCCTAGTTTTGGATGCTGGGCAGGAGTTCCAGTCTACGTCCGGGAGGTTAAAGTCCCCCATCATCACGACTTCTCCTTTTTCGGCCGTCTTTAGTATGTTTTCACTCATTGATTTGTCTCCTTCTGCCAGACTATCTTTATAGTCTGGCAATGTGCTAGACAGTATACATGAGCAATTGTAGTCAGTATCAAGTTTGGGTTTCATGATATACCTGAAATTTGAGCAGAAAGAAAAGACTCAGACAGCTGTCTCTGACTGGGTTGCACTGTGTAAGACTTCTAAACCTCAAACTAGCAAAAAGGTAAAAACACAGCACACACCCACAGACAACAGATAAGACTGACAAAGATGGTATACTAACAGATTCTGTGCAGACTTTATTTAAGGTCAGGATTCACAAACAGCCATAACACCAGCTCAGTGCAAACTCCCCAAATATTTTTCATAGTCCAAGACCAGCTGCTTCTTGAAGGGGTCTGTGAGTATACCTTCTTTGTCAGCCTGATTGGTTGCCCATTGATGTGCATTGTGTTTTTCAACCTAATACCTGGCATTTGCCATTGAATTAGTGGATTTTTATTAATAATCCATCATCATTAAAATCCAGTGGTTCTCTACATGCAATGGTCTGCTTGCCCATATTACACTTAATCTTTGGGACTTTGCAATCTACACAACCCCATATGTTCTTCTGGTCCTGCACAAAATACAGGTTCTTCCAACAGCACTCCTGACTATAGCTGCAATGCCAAACTTTGGGTCACCGAGAGATGCCATAGCTACAGCGTTGGAGGGTTCCATAACTGAGCCAGAAACCTCTCCCACTGCACCAATTTCTCACTGAGAACTGGAGCTTGAATTTAGTGAAGTCTCCTACTGGGAGCCAGTTTGAAAGAAGACCATGCCTCCCAGCCCCCGGCGGTCCAAACCCGGTCTGTGCTTTTTGTGCAGCTCAGGGAGATAAACTTCCCACTGGAGTGCCACTTCCCCAGAAGTCACTTAAAAACCCCACAATTACAGGGTCGAAGGGTTCCATAATTGAACCAGGAACCTCTCCCCAGCATCAATGTCTCAGCAAGCACCGGAGTTAGAATTTAATGAATGTTCCTACTGGGAGCCAGTTGGAGAGGAGACTGCACCTCTCAGCCCCCGGAGAACCAATCCCGGGCTCTGCCCTTTGTGCAGCCTGATTTCCTGCTGTTTTTTTAAGGAACAGGCTACCAAGTAGGGCTGGGTGGACTGTTCCTTGGGAGATTCAGACCCCTGGATCGAACCCGCAATCCACAGACCCGGATAAATACGGACTTCATGGTAAAAGTCCAGTTCCAGGTCCTTGGGATGCAGTTTCCCTTATTTTGTTTTCTGTTGCCATAGGAATGCCATCAGCACATACAGGTGACCAGTGGCATCCAATCAGGCAACAGAAGGTCACGTGATGCACCCATGGTATATAACCAGGCTAAGTGTGCCATCTGGCCCAGAACGAGGGAACCTGGAAGAGAGAGGAGCTGCACTGAGCAGCAGAGTCAAAACCAAAAAAAAAGACTTTCTCCAGCCGGAGGGAAGGGAGTGGGACAAAGAAGAAGTTAGGGAGGGGGAGAGAACCGATTGTGGGAGTGGGTGAAGGCAGTCGGGGTAGAGACTTGAGAGGGAGTGTCGGGAGTTGGATTGTGGAGGGAGTCAGACTGTGGAATAGGGGTGTAGGGTGGGGGGATGCTGGCAATACTGGGATGGTGACTGTGTGTGAGCAAGGGCAAGCTGGCAAAATCTGAACTTGCAACATTCCAGAGGACCTCACTGGAAATGAGCTAGTCTCAGCTGAATAATCCTATTCTTTCTCTGAATAAAAAGTTAAAATGAAAAATGAAAAGAAAGAGAGTGTTTTTTTCTTGGCCTCGGACAGTAGCTGTCTGTACAAAAAGGGTAGGCTGGCAAAATCTGACTTGTGCCAATCCAGATTACTGGGGGGCCCAGAGATTACAGTTACAGAAAAATCCAAATTAAACTTTTTCTTGGCCTCAGACAGTAGCTGTGTGTACAAAAGAGCAGGCTGGTAAATTCTGACTTGTGCCATTCAAGATCCAGATTGAAGGTGTCAGGCAGAGATTACAGTTACAGAAAATCCCAAATGAAACTTTTTTTCTTGAGCTCAGACAGTAGCTGTATGTACAAAAATGGCAGGCTGGCAAAATATTTGACTTGTGCCATTCCAGATCCAGAGGAGAGAGGGAGAGACTACTGCAGGTACCAGAGAAGTTTTACAGTTACATTAAATCCCCAATTGTTTTTCCTGGCTTCAGGTTGGCTATGCGTACACTCGGACAAGGGCAGCAGGGTGGCAAAATAAATCTTTGTGATGTTCAGTCCAGACTCAGAGAGGAGAGGGAGAGAGACTGCAGGCCAGACCACAGTAAATGTAACAGTCCTAGAAATCCCAAATATTTTTTTTCCTGGCTTCAGTGTGGCTGTGTGTACAGAGCAAGTGCAGCAGGGTGGGAAAATAAATCTTTTACTTGTGCCATCCAATCACGAATAACAATCATCATCATCTACGTTCATTCAAAAATCATGATTTCATGTATTAAAAAAAAAAAATACTGTTCAAACAAAATACAAGTTAAGGTGCCTGCTCTGTGCTGCTGGCTGTGGGTGGCCCAGGGGATAATCTGACTGTGACTTGTAGCAGGCTGAGTGTTTACAGTACAACACAAGTAAAGCACAAGCACTATACACAAGTGTAGAAACAAAGAAGTTGATGTCAGATAAGGACCTCAAGGCCCATCCAGTCTGCCCATTTCTTTTTCTATCTTCTGAATGTGCCATCGGCCTTTGTTCTGTCAATGGCCTATCTATTCATACTCATTTGTATTGCTCCCTTATGCCGATCCCATGCCTGTTTTGATGCCCTGCACTGTATTCATATCCACCACTTTCTGAGGTAGGCCGTTCCATGCATCCACCACCCTTTCTGTGAAAAAGAACTTCCTCACATTACCCCTTAATCAGTATCCCTCTAATCTCATGCTGTGCCCTCTCGTCCTGCTATTTTTCTTATATTGAAACATGTTAGACTCTTTCACCTTGTTAATGCCCTTTAGGTGTTTGAATATATCGATCATATCACCTCTCTCCCTGCTTTGCTCTAGGGTATACATATTGAGCTCCGTTAATCTGTCCTCATGTTTTCTGATGTAGTCCCTGCACCATTTTGGTTGCCCTTCTCTGGACTGCTCAATTTGGTTAATGTCCTTGTGAAGGTGTGGCCTCCAGTACTGCACAAAGTACTCCAGATGGGGCCTAACCAGTGTCTTGTAAAGAGGGATTATTACCTCCCTCTTCAGACTTGTGATACCCTACTAATACACGCCAACATCCCCCTAGCCTTACCTACTGCTTTAGTGGTCTGCTTGGATGAAAACAGGTCATCAGTGATGATGATGCCCAAGTCTCTTTCTTCCCTTGTGACTGCCAGCAACTCCTCTCCCAGCCTATAGGTGGCTTCAGGGTTTCTGTTACCTACATGCATGATCTTGCACTTCTTTGCATTAAACCCCAGTTGCCACTCTTCTGACCATTTTGACAGTTTATCCAGATCTCTTCTCATTCTGCCCACCCTATCTTGATCATCTACTCTGTTGCAGATCTTGGTGTCATCTGCAAACAGACAGACCTTACCCTCCAGTCCATCTGCAATGTCACTGATGAAGATATTGAAGAGCACTGGCCCCAGGACTGATCCCTGAGGTACCCGACTTGTGACTTGCATCTCTTCTGACTGTATGCTGTTTACCGCCACTCTCTGTTTTCTGCCCGTCAACCAGTTTGCCACCCAGTTGACCAACTACTGACCCACCCCGAGCCTACCCAGCTTATTAATCAATCTTCTATGTGGAACAGTATCGAAAGCTTTGCTGCTACTGTTTTTGAGAGTTTCCTTCTTCTTTTGCACTTTCTTTTCTCTCTAACACAATGGGATGTTGCTTCAAGTATTGCATCCTTAATACTTGCCCACTTTGCCCGTACCCCATCACATGTATTTCTTTTTGCCAGGGCTAGCTTAATTCTATTGGCCATGTTATAAAAGTCAGCTCCTCTGAAGTCCCATATTTTTGCCTTGGAATGGGATGACTTAGTTCTAGTGGCCAAATTGAACAATACCATGTGATTGTCACTGGCTCCCAGGTGACCTTCTACCTGGAGATCTGTGATCCTTTCCCTGTTAGTCAGTTCTAGATCTAGGATAGCCTTGTCTCTTGTGGGTTGTTGTACCAGTTATTTGAGGCCCTGCCCCTGCAGGGAATCCACCACGTGTCTAGTTCTGGCAGATGTTTCTGCTAGTATTGACCAATCTGTATCTGTCACGTTGAAGTCTCCCATTATCAGAACCTCCCCTTTAGCTGTCATGTTTTGTATATCTTCTAACAGTAATGTGTTTATGTCCTCCCCCTGGTCTGGAGGTCTGTACACAACCCCAGTTCGTATGGCTGTCTCATTTCCTGTTTCCAGGGTGACCCCCAGTTCTTCTGGCTCCTTATGTGTATTCTGAATTTCTGTAGCTTTGATATTTTCATTGACATACAGGGCCACTTCACCCCGCTTTTTGCACCTCAGTCTCTTCTGAACTGTACATAACCAAGTACTGAAGTCTCCCAAGTGTGGTTACTGGTAAACCATGCCTCGCTAATGGCTGCTATGTCCAGTTTAGCCTCTGTCATTATTGCCTGCAGGTCTGGGATCTTGTTTCCCAGACTGCGAGCATTTGTGTACATGATTTTCCATTGGCCAGATTTCGGTGTGTTAGTTGTTGGGTGAGGTTTGGCGTTTCCCCTGTGCGTTGTATGGGGAGCCGGACCATTTTCCTTACCTGGTGATGCAAATGAACTACAAACATGCTGAACTCCTGTTTGACCACTAGCTGAGGGGGGAGGAGGAGTGTTCTTCCCATTTGACGTATGTGGTGCTGCACCCCTCTCTCTATTTGCTAGTTTAAATATTCTGCAAAGATGTCAAACTTCTGCCCTAATGCACTGACTCCCTCCTTAGTCAGATGCAGTCCATCAAATTTAAAGAACTTTCGCTCCCAAAACTGTTGCCAGTTCCCTACAAATTTGTGTCATTTTTCCTGGCACCAACCCTTGAGCCACATGTTTAGCTTCCTTATCTCCGCTTCTTTGTCCTTCCATCCATCTGCTTCCCTCTCCCAGACTAGCAGGATCTCATTGAAGGAGATGCCAGATGAAATGGATGATAGTTTGTCACCCAGCCTGGTCAGGTGTTTCTTGGTCTCCACAACTGACCACAACTGTGTCATCATCATCACTCATTCCCCATTATCCCTTATTATCATTAGTTTTATAGTATATCGCGTTACAAACTTATATTACATATAAGCATTAACCAACCCCCAGTGTGGGACTGTGCTGCATGCGGCTAATGCACCAGATGTGTCTGCATCTCTAATTCAAATTCTGAGGCACACTTAACAGTTGCTGAATTTGGTCACTTAACAGTAACTGTATTGTAGGAGCCAGTCCGGTAATCTTGAAAGGAAGTGGTGGTGAACTGCTGTGCTGTTGGTGTGCTATCAGTGTGTACACTGTACAGTCATAAGTCATGACAGTAAATTTGTCCCTGGCCTGTGGGTGGGAGTCATCGGAAGGACATCACGTTAGAGGATCAAAGTGCTGATGAGGCGCATTCTATTTCTCAGGTAGGCAGTGGCACTGCAAAAGACAGAAATCAGCCTGAAAAGGGAAAACAAAATCAAACCCCAAAAGTAAATTCTTTTCACATCTAAAGTTTCGTCTTCCAAATGAATGCTTGAGCCCAAAAAAGGTGACTGTCTTGGATCATCATCAGTCCCAAGTAAAAAAAAAAAAGTTATGTAGTTAAAAAAACTAAAGGTTTGGTGGGCACCACCTGCAGAGGCACCCAACAGTATGGAAGAGTTGCATACTATGCCACTGCCAGTCCCCCTTCTGATTCTTCTGAGATTGAACCCGAGGAGGGTAGTACTAATAATAAAGATGAAGAGAATGATCAGGCAGCACAAAATTTACTGGAGGAGATGGAAATTGCAGATGAGGAAGAAACAGGCAGAAATGTTTTGGCTGTGGAGGGGAGCAGTGGGAATAAACCACAGGCCTAAGAAAAATCGGGAGGGGGGGGCCTGAAAAAGTGACCCAGGTGTTGTGCCTTCCTGGGGAAAAAAACTAAAAAAATACCATCTTTTGTTTGGTCATACAGTACTTCCCCATTAGTGCTTCCAATGCGTTGATAGCAACATGCACTATTTGTAAATGGCCAATCAGCAGGGTTAAAAAGAAATGAGCATTGGAAACTTCAGCACTGAAAAGGCACCTAGACAGATGTCATAACATTACTGAGAAGTTCAGTTGTGAGTCTTGAAGAGAAAGTGATAGTGATAGCTCATTACATTCAGGGATAACACCCATAGATGAAAGCAGTGGCAGCCCCAGCAGCACTTCACCTCTACCACCACTTCCTGCCATTCAAAGGACTCCTCCAACTATTACTGAAAATGACTGTGTGTTCAAAAGCCCTCCTCCTTCAAGGAGATAGCTTACTATCTCAGAAACATATGAGCATAAAGCCAAATATGCTTCGACTCATCATGTTGCTGTTACAATAACCAAAAAAATTTCAGAAATGGTAGCTGTTGATTTGCTACCATATAATGTGGTTGAACATATCGGAGTCAGGCGGCTGCTTGAGAACCTCGAACCTTGACATAGTATACCACTGCGGAAATACTTCTCGACAACAGGGATTCCAGATCTTTACAATGTTATATGTAAAAAATTAAGATGCGTGTTGTGCAGTGCTGTTGAGAGGGTGGTGCATCACACAACAGATATCTGGACAAGCTGTCAGCATGAACCCTTCATGTTTGTCACGGCACATTGGGCATGTTTTGATAATTCACGTGGGACTGGGGACAGTGAAGCATCGCAGTTTGCTGTTCTAAGAAGGTTTTATTTTCCATCTGAACATACCTCATACAACATCAATGAAGAGCTCCAAAAATCAATACAGCAATGGCTCACTTCACAGGGATGGTCAGTTGGCTTTATAGTTGCAGATAATGGGTCCAATATAAGGAAAGCCTTGGAGTAGGGGGTCTTTGTTCACATCCCCTGCTTTGTGCTTTGCTTAAATTAAATAGTTCACAGTTTTCTCGATGACGGGGAAATTAAGGCTCTTTTTAGCACTGGTAAAGGAATATGCACTCATTTCAGTCACTCAAGCAAAGCCCATCACTTGTTTGAAAAAATACAGCAGCAGCGCAGTTTACCTTTGCACAGACTGATCCAAGACATTTCTACTCCATGGATTTCGACCTTTTATGTGTTCCAAAGGCTGTTGGAACAAAAGAACGCTGTCAGACAGTACACCTTAGAAAATAAAATTGGTGATGCAGATGTCTATATTACTTCACCACAGTGGGCCATGCTGGAGTTTCTAATTTTCCTGCTCCAGCCATTGGAAGAAATCATCAGGGATGTTAGTGCAAATACAGCAACTCTGAGCCAGGTGATACCCCTAATAAAAATTTTAAAATTCAGATTGAATCTGATTAGGGAAATGTTAGAGAAGCAAGACAGTTCCATGATCACACAGGCTGCCAGTGGTGCTGACACATGCAGGTTGCCTCCAGAATACAAGAAGATCTAACGAGACGTATGATCAAAAAAGTTGCAGAAGATGATAAACTATGTAAAATGCGTCATTCTGAGTTCTACGTTAAAGCAACAATCTTGGACCCACGATACAAATTGAAGCAACTATTGAGTGATGATGATGATGACACTTGTTTTGAGAGAAACAAACAAGAAATAATTGATGAGGTGTGTGTTGTCTTGGAACAGAGTACAACAGCAGCACCACATTCAGAATCTTCTTCATGACACAGCAGCACAGCATCAGGTGGCTCATCCTCCACTGTTGTGGAATTTTCTCCCTCTTCAGCCAAATCTTCTTCTTCACCACTAGCCAAATATAGCACTGTCCTACAGTCACTTGGTTCAGTTTCATGTCTCTGGAGTCAGTTAGAAGATGTAACATCTTTTTTTTTTTATTTAGTTGTTTAACCAGGTATAGCACACTAAGCTGAAAGCTTTTTTACAGGAGCAACCTGGGAGCACAAGGAGGTTAAGTGACTTGCTCAGGGTCACACAGTATGCAAGTGGAAGCTGTGGGATTCAAACCCAGGTCTGGTCTGCTGGATGTCACCAAATTTGCAGCTCAGAGCCTTAGACCACTGTGCTATACTGCTTCCAATCTTCTTCATCTGCCTCTTGTAACACAACCTTAGCACAGACCATTGTTGAAATGTACCTGGCAGAGTTGAATATCAGCTGAATGCTGATCCTTTGAAATACTGGAAATCCAAACAAAATATGTGGCCTGCTTTAGTAAACATTGCAATGAAGTACATGAATTGCCCTCCGACTAGTGTCTGTTCAGAACGATTGTTCAGTTCAGCTGGTAACATCATTACTGACACATGATCCTGTTTGGCACCAGAAAATGCTGAGCACCTCACGTTTCTCAAAGTTAACGTTCCTCACTTTAACTTCAAATATGATACCTGAATAAAACATACACTGACTGCTCTGAGCATGCCCTATGCACAAAACACTTTCAAGAATTTGTGCCTGTGGTGAAAATCTTTTGTGAATAGGGTCTACTACATGAGGTAGCAATTAATTGCAACAAGTCAGGTCAAGATGGACTAGGCCAGGCTACTATGATCACATAAGCAGCACAAAATAGAAAAAAAAAATAATATCAGTAGATTCAGAGTCCAAATACAGCAAGCAACTGCATTTCATGTCACAGACTTACTTGGTGGTACCAGATATCACTATCTGATCTGGAAGGTAGGGTACTGCTGTCTACTACTACTATCAGTTTTTGCCCTCATGAGTATCGACTACTACTTATTTATCACTTTTGTCCTTACTCCAGTCCTACTCCTTACTACTACTACTTGTCTCTTTTTTTGTCCTCAGCAACTGAGCCTGAGTCCTACTGTTTTAATTTTCATACACTCATGGCTTAACAGATGCCTGAAAGTTCAGAAACTGAATAATGTTTGTATATGTCTCATGTCCCCAATATTTGGCTGCAAATACTTCACAGAAAAAATGCTACTAAATTGAAAATTCACATAATTTCTTTATTGTTTTCGTGTGTGTGGTATGCTAGCCTGGCTACTTCTCATTTACAGTAACTGGGCTGAGATTATTGTATTACTACATTTTATTTGTGATACTTAAAATACTTGTCAGTGGCTGGCAGCAAGCAATTGTGGAACTAGGAAGGATGTCATTGTATTGTGTGTCATCAGTAGGACCACTGGAAAATTGTGCCCACACTTTTTACACAATTTGTGCAATTTTCACCCTTCTCCGCACAACATCCACAATTTCTTGCAATTTATTACATTTACTGAATTTTTGACTAAACTTATATATATGTATTTAAATTCTCAAAGAAATCTGCTCAGATATGCTAACAATTTAGTACACAGAGTTGGATTTGACCAAAACAATATAGTGTGACATGAGAGAGGGTCCAATGAGACTCTGCTTTTAATGTGATTCACTTCTCTGCTTTGGTTTCGAAATCCTCTTGCTATGCATATGTACACTTGAGCACTTAAAATCTGTGTTACAGCAGACTGTCAGAAACTTTTTGCTGACACAGAAACTGAAACAGTAGGTGTGAGAAGAGATGCAAATTGCACCATTCACCTAAATGGAGCATTGACCACAATGCTTGCTTTTGAATAGTAGGGTACGTTTTCCTTGTATAAATACAAATAATACTGTAATAATAATAATAATAATATCTGTATATCAAGCACAATTCAAAGAATATCAAAGTGCTTTTACAGACAACTAAAACAAAGATTTAAAACCGGTTAAAACATCCAAATCCATACATTTAAAACTCGGAGAAAATAGATAAGTTTTAAGGGCATATTTAAAACTCTCCACAGTCAGGCACCCCCTTATCTGGGGAAGTAGTGAATTCCACAGGGTAGGAGCTGCAAAAGCAAATGCACGGGCTCCAGAGTTCTTCAGGAGAACCCTGGGAATCTCTAGCAATCCCTCCTCAGTGGAGCAATTTGAGGGGGTGGTAGAAACAGAGGAGCTCTTGCAGATAACTCAGTCCCTGACCATGTAGGGCCTTATAGGTTAGCAAGCCAACCCTGAAGGTGATCTGCCACTGAATAGGCAGCCAGTGCAGCTCACGCAGCACAGGTGTGGCATGCTCAGATCTAGAGAACCCAGTCAACAACCCGGCCACAGCATTCTGCACCAGCTATAAGGAGCAGACATCAACCCCCGGAAGCCCTAGGCACAGGGCGTTGCAGTAATCAAGGCGGGAGGTCACAAAGGCATGGACCAAAGTAGGAAGATCATTGGGCGGAACTAGGTGCTTAATCCGGGCGATATTTCTCAGATGGTAAAATGAGATCTTGATGCCTGATGACACCTGAGACTTCAGGATCAGTCCCTCATCAAAAATAACACCCACAATCTACACTCATTCAGAGGACATCAGCTGGCAGCCACTGAGCATAAGCCCAGAGGCCTGCCTTGCCGAAGACCCCTCTACCCAGCGACCAGGGTCCACCATCAAAACCTCAGTGTTGTCAAAAATTCAATACGGACTGACTGCAAATTATGAAATAAAACCTAGTTAGCACTGCACAACTTAGATGTCTTTAGATTTTTATAAGACATACTACATAATTAATCTGCAGTGCATTTCAAAAGACACACCTTGTGTGAAAGGAGTTTGATTCAAAATGTGTGAGGAGTTTGGATGGCACTGCTGATTATAAACTTGAATGTGCTTCTGAGGGGGTTGGTGACACTGATTCCTTACATGTCAGTCTGCCACAACTGTATACTCACATTTAAAACCTAGAAAAAGCAAACCTTTCTGATAACATGCTGAACAGGTATGTAATATTTAAACAATTACCTTCAAATAGACAAAATAACTGCAACCCAAGTAAAATCACTGCAAACTGAGTAGAACAAAAGTACCATGTATTAAAAATGATTGTATGACTTAACGAAAAGCTATTGGCATGATTTAATACTTTCATTGTGTAATTTTAAAATGTACCGACAGTGCCACCCTGCTGGCATATGCGCAGGGCACTGACCTGCGAAGCCAGCGACCCGAGTTCAGGAATGGATCTGGGTCATCAGAGGGCTGGCCGGGGGAGAAGGATTGAGCATCCAGTGACTGCTGTCCTTCTCCAGTGGGGAGGGGATAGAGTAATCAGTGCACTATGGACACCTAGCAGAGGCTGGGTGTACTGTAAAGTGCTGACACCAACAAGCTCAGGGGCCGGGGTGGACACTGGTCATCATTGCACATCTCCACCCAGACGTACAGGGGAAAAAAACTCTGCTGCCTGCCACCTCAATGAAGCCAGCCCCTCCACTTCAATTAGCTCCCAAGGGCCAGTTCCCCGACCTATCCCGTTGATTGCAGCACCTAGGGCTAGTGCCGCAAACCCACCCTGGGGGGCAAGCTAGGGGGTATCAAGGAATCACGGCTGGAAGTTGGGAGTGGAAGTGGAAGGGGTCCATGATCTGGCAGAGGCACCTGCGGCAGGTCAGCGACAAAAAGTACACTAAATAAAAAAATTACCTATAGTGCTGAGTAAGAACAGTAATTATTTTAACAAAGTAAACATTTTTTACTTAGAACTTTATTAGGCACATTGGTTAGCTGTTTATTTTTTTCTTGCACCAAAGGAAGTAGTTGTTAATCAGGCTTCATTATTTAACATCGAGAAACTGGCAAAATTTGTTGTTTCTGGATAATTCAACATGAACTGACTGTGAATTATGAAATAAAATCTATTTAGCTCTGCACTACTTAGTTGTCTTTAGATTTTTAGAAGATATACTACATAATTAATTTGTGCATTTCAAAACACACACCTTTCTTCATACTGAAAGCATTTGCAAGTGGCAATACGTTTATCTAACAGTTTATGTGATTAATGCATACTGCAGCAAATACTGAAAGATTTATTGGGGGGAATGGGGATGTATAGTGAACCCCTGCAATATTCCCACAATTTCTGCAAAAAGTCTCTGCATTTTGGGGTAAAATTTTCTGCAATTTTCCAGTGGCCCTGGTCTTTAGGTGGCAGTGGCAAACCTTTTTATGACTGCACTGCACTTGACCAATGCGATGTGTGACTGGCTGGCTGCCTGCCTGGGTGGTGATCACGATGTGTTTCGTTTTTCTTCTTTAAGGATTCAGCATCCTCAGCATGTTGATCAGATTCAGTAGAAGTAGTCGTAGTACTAGAAAACATTACCACCTCTTGGACCAGGTAGTGTACCATAAATTACAGTACACTGAGGCATGCAAAGCAGTTGCATCACTCACATGCGTAGGGTGGCCGGGATCTCTTAGTGCTGCTCATCTGATCATTCATATCCATTTCTTTGGCTTGTTCGGCTTTGACTGGAACATCCATCAAAATAATACCCACACAGCACCATTAATAAAAAAAATCTTGGGGGTCACGTGATGGCTGCCTAGGCGAGAGCTGCTGCCCTCCCTCGCTCCCTGGCAAATCTGGTGATTCTAACCTTTAGTGGAAATATTTTAATGGATTTCGGGGCATTTTCTCATCTCATCAGAACTCGGATTCCCTAGGTAATGAAATCACGGTGTTAAATGGAGGTGGAAATGCGTAAAGTGCCACCGTGCCACACGCCTCCGCAGACTCCGGAGAAGGAAAAGGCCCCTAAGAGGCCTAAGTCGCAAACCACGGTGTCAAGTAAGCCTCCTTCACCCACGGCAGCACTCACTGAGGAGCATTTTCTTGAATTTATGCAGCCTCTCCAAAACTCCATTTCAGTAATTTTGGAGGACATCCAGTCCATCAGAAAGAATATGGATGCACTTAATCTACGGGTCGGGGATGTTGAAACCCGACTTACGTCTCTGGATAAATGGAGAGACAAAACAGATCTCGACAATTCAGTTTTGAGGCAAAGGATTTGGAAGATCAAGGATAAACTGGAGGACTTAGAGGGGCGCAGTCGGCACAATAACTTAATAGTTTTTGGGCTACCAGAGAAGGAGGAAGGCAACAATCCTATTGCTTTTGTACAAAAGCTGTGTGAGCGAATAGCTGGCCCATCGCCCAATTGCACAAGTTATGTAGTGGAAAGAGCACATCAGTCACTGCGCCCCCCCCCCCCCAGGCTCCCCTCCTCGACCATTGGTGTTTAAACTTCTCAACTGTTTAGACAAGCAACACCTACTAGCTAAGATCAAAGCAGTACAGGAAATTCAATGGGAGGGCCACAGATTGAGAATATCACAGGATCTACCCCAGTCGGTCCTCCCGAAGAGGCAGGAATTTCATCCCATGGTGTCAAAGCTTATAGCAGCTGGAAAAGCATTCCGAATGCGCTATCCTGCAACTTTACAGGTGAAGCATAATGAGAAGTGGATCAGCCTGGAGTCCCCTACCAAAGCTTCAGCTGAGCTTCGAAACCTTTTCCCTGATGTTTCCCAAAGAAGTGGGGATTGTATGTGAGAGCCAGTCACTATATCCTGGAAGGAGCAGACACATGTAACATAATATCCACAGTTGCTGCAGAAGTCCTCTTCTCAAAATAGGATGGCACCTAATCTCCGAAGTGTGTATCTGTGAGACTGAGAGAGTCCTCCGGTTAACTTACTTAGAGACTCTTGTTGTTAGGTGCATGCCTGAAATGTACTTCCAATGCAAGCAATGGAGTCAACCTCACCTACTTGTGGACTGGAACTTTTGAGAGCTTTGAATGGACTCACTTTTAGCCCCTCAACACAGCTCCCTCGCATTACTATCTATTTTGCTGGATGTAATGTCGGGTATTACGGGGTTGCGGGAGGTTATCTTTGGGACTCATCTCTCTCTCCTATTTAAGTTTTAAGTGAAAGATGCAAGTAGATTCTTGTTAAAATGTTATACGGGCTAATTATGTTTATTGGATTGAGGCATTTTCAGTGGAGGCCACGAGGGGGCAATACTCCATCACATATGTATGGCGGTTTGGATTCGCTAATTTCTTTTCCCTCTCAGTTATGATTATGGAGTTAGCATTACATTTTACAGTAATTCTAAATGTCCTATCATGGTTGTGACTACTTTTTAGGCATGCATGGTTTTTCATTGTGGGGGAGGGTGGGCCTCTGTAAGGCAGTGAGAGGGATGTTCGCAAGTGCCTTTAAATATTGTGGAGTCGGTTATCAGAACCGGGTAAGAAGGATTGTAAATAGTTGTACTGAAGTTTAAAATGTTGTATGGAGTGTTTTGGGGTAAAGGGGGGAAGGGGTGGAGTTTTTGGGGAGCAGAGGGTTTTTTTCGGGGTGGGTTTTCTCTTCTGTTCCAATTCAAAGAACACTTTGCTGTGGGGTTCTGGGGTTGGGCCAAGTCTGCGCTCATCGTGGGGGATTCCTTTAATCATATGCATCAGAGGACAATATGAAGAACCTGCAGTGGTTCCAGTGTTTTCTTCTCCTTCCCTTTCTTTTCATGGATTATGATTAGAGAATGAGTGGTTCTTATAATTTTATTAGTTGGAACGTTAAAGGGGCCCAAAGTAAAAAGAAGCGGATTATGGTTTTAAAATATCTATCCCAGCTCCATACGGGGATTGCCTGTTTGCAGGAGACACACTTATTGAGGGATAATATTTCCCTCTTTAAAAGAAATTGGGTGGGTCAGGTTTTCGCCGCTGGTAACTCTACTAAACACAATGGTACCATCATACTGATTGCTAAAACTGTGCCTTTTGTTAAGAGCAGGGAATGGTGGGACCCGGAAGGGCGTTATATTATAGTACAAGGTAGGCTAGAGTCCTCTCCAGTAATGTTGGCGTCAGTATATGGCCCTAACGTAGACTCTCCTCTGTTTTTTACCTGGTTAATACCCTTGCTAGTTTCTAATCCCCCCCTCTTGACATTCCTCAGTGGAGACTGGAACCTGGTCCCTCACTCAGAGATTGATCGCTCAGACAGCAAAAGAGTGGGGCTATCACCAGCACAGAGGGCCCTTGGCGAACTTATTTCTGGGGTAGGTGTTGTTTGATGTGTGGCGGACCCTTAATCCCTTGGAGCGGCAGTATACCTATTATTCCCCACCGCATGCCACTCTTTCCGGGATTGACTTTTGGTTAGTAAGTTCCTTTGGCCTTCCAGGAGTGATAGAAGCATCTATCTTTTCGAGGGTACTGTCAGATCACTCTCCGGTGGGGGTAACCTTTATGTTGGGTCCAAAGCTCAGGAAGGGAATAAGATGGTGCCTCAATACTTGGCTACTCCAATGTGCCAAAACCCTGAAACATATCCAGGAATTTATAGTTAATTTTACCAATATTAATCTAGGGACAGTCGAAAGGGTTGATTCGGTATGGGCCGCTCTCAAATGTGCTATACGGAGAGAGTTTATACGTATATCGGCTACACGAGCCCGGAAGGAGAGATGTGCTCTGGATCTATTAATAAGCGAAATTCAGCAGCTGGAAGGCCGATTAAGTTGTATATCCCCTATGCAGGAATGGGCAAGGCTCCAGCAACTGTGGTCAAATTACTATGATTTAATGGCGCAAAAAGTGGAGCTGGCCATTCATCGTACCAAACTAAAGTACTTAGATGCAGGGGAGAAAGCAGGGAAACTCCTCGCGTTAAGATTGAGGCAGACTGAAATGTCCAAATTCATTCCTGGGCTGAGGTCCCCTGTAAGTGGTGACATAGTCTCCCATCCCCAAGACATTGCTGATGTCTTTGATAGGTATTATGAGACCCTCTATTCCTCAGATGACTTGATAGGTGTGACAGACCAGGAGATCACAGAATACTTGTGTTCAGTCGGTCTTCCTGTGCTGTCTCCTCAAGTGGTGGAGAATCTAGGGGCTCCAATTACTTTAACTGAAGTAGAGCAGGCCATTAGGCATTTGCCACTGGATAAAGCCCCTGGACCGGATGGGCTACCCAATAACTTTTTTAAGAGTTGCCTTCCTCAGTTGGCCGCCCTTTTGAGGGATGTCTTTAATTTCTGGTTTCAAGAAGGAATAAAGGATCCTTGCTTTTTGATGACATGGATTACCTTGATTCCGAAGCCGGACAAGGACTTACTATGTCCTGGAAGCTACCATCTGATATCGCTTCTTAATTCGGATGTTAAGATTCTGGCTAAAATTCTGACTAACCAGTTAGCTCCAGTAATTGGAGGGCTTATTGGTAGAGAACAAGTCAGTTTTATGCAAAGGCGTGCCTCAGCGGACCACATGAGGAAGCTATTGTATTTAATGGCAGCAACGAGGGATGCCAAGTCCCCTCCGGCCTTGGTATCCTTTGATGCAGAAAAAGCCTTTGACCGGGTTTCCTGGTGTTTCCTGTTTGCGTCTCTCTGGCAATTTGGAGTGCCTGATGGTTTTGTACAACGGGTTAAAGTTCTGTACTCTTCCCCAAGGGCTAGGGTAGGGTGTAACGGTTGCCTGTCTGATCCATTCATTCTTGAAGGAGGCACCTGTCAGGGTTGCCCCCTTTCCCCACTTCTTTTTAATTGTTATTTGGAGCCTTTGATACGTAAACTGGCATCTTCTCCCTTGTTGAAGGGTATTCCAATTCAAGGGGAGAGATATGTGATCTCAGCTTATGCTGATGATCTTCTACTGCACGTTGTGGACCCTGAGAACTTGATACCAGCTTAGCTGGAGGAGTTAAATAGATTCTCGGTGGTATCCTCTTATAAATTGAACCTCTCCAAAACAAAGGTTTTCCCATTAAACCGCCTCTGTACTAGAGATATGTGCACTTCCTTGGAACTGTCATGGGAGCCAAAAGCTCTTACATACCTGGGGATCAAAATTGCCAAGAGTATTCCCTCAATGATTAACCTTAATCTGACCAGTCTGGTACATTTGGTGCAGTTTGATCTGGAGAGATGGAGTGCCCTCCCACTGTCACTTTGGAGTTGGATAAATATTCTTAAAATGAATGTTTTACCGTGACTCTTATATCCGTTGGGCATGATGGGCATTGCCCTACCCAAGTCTTGGTTCTTGCAACTACACAGAGTGTTTAACAAATTCCTATGGAGGGGTAAGGCAGGGAGAAGGGCATATTTTAAACTAACTGCACCAAAACCTATGTTATGGGGCTCAATGAGGTACGTCGAGTGGAGTATTCATATGTGCCAGTCTGGCTTGATATTGAACGCAGGTTAGCTCGAGGTGCGGCACGTTCACTGTATGCCCTGGTATTCTCTAAACCCTCCCGTCTTCCCAGTCTGCTTAAAACATCCCCAATAGCTTGGTCTCTTAAAGCCTTTCAGCAAATGCAAGTGCATTTTTCAGAAAACTGGTATACTTCTCAGGCCCAACCACTTTTTAATAATTGGCACTTTCAGATCGGACATCGTCCTATTCTACCCTCAAGCATTGTAAACTGGAGGATCTTCTCCAGGGTACAGATATAGCCTCTTTTCAGGCATTGCAGAGTCGCTTTCAACTAAGATCCCAGGAACTTTTTAAATATTTGCAAATTAAAGCGGCCATACTTGCATTTAAATGTAACCAAGAATGGATGATACAATCAACTGATGGTCTCTTCAAGACCCTCCAAGACGCAGAGCAACCCCATGCAGTTTCTAATATCTATAAGCACCTTCAAGGCTTAGATACATCTCTCCCTAAGGGGTATGTTATTATTGGTGCACAAATTGTCTCTGCTCAGGACTCAATTTCTGGGTGAAGTTATGGGTTGGGATCTACAAGAATATTAAACAGGATAAACTCCGATTAATTCAGTTTAACATTCTACATAATATCTACTACACTCCAGATAAATTGTATAATATAGGTTATATTCCCTCTCCTTGGTATCCTCGAGGCTGTCAGGTCTCCAGGTCGCTATATCATATGTTGTGGTCGTGTCTGCACATCCAGAAGTTTTGGAGTGCACTACGGCGGGTCCTGGACCCCATTCTGGGATTGGATCCTCTATTCACCCCGGAGTGTTGTCTGCTGGCAATTTTCCCTCCTGGGACTCCCCAGGTACGTAAAGCGCACATAACCTTAATCTCAGCTGCGGCAAAACTAGTCATGCTACGGCATTGGAAGGAAGAGCGCCTTCCTACTATTGTTCAATGGTATTGAGAAATCTTATTGGCAATCCAGGTAGAGAGACACATAGCTTACCTGTGGCACTCGTATCATAAGTTTAAAAAGATTTGGGAACCACTTTTGTCCCTGCTGATGCTAGTGAGACTCTAGTATCCTTTATTGATCTGGTGGATTATGGCTATTCTGTGCGTTTCGATGTGCCGGATACGTTTTCCAGAATAATTAGCTACATTTGTATTTGAGCGCAGACTTGGGGGGAGGGGAAATGTCTGTCTTTGTGTTGTTTGTGTCTTTTTGTTGTCTTTTTCTTATGTATTAATTCGTTCAGTGACTTTAGTGGTATACTCTCTGATGTATTGTTAAAATATCAATAAAGTATATTGAATTAAAAAAAAAATCTTAGCTGCTTGGCAGTGCCTGCAGTGCTTGGTGGTGCTATGATATAGGTATTTGCATCTGTCTGTCTCTCTCTCTCTCTCTCTCTCTCTCTGTCTGTCTCTCCATCTCTCCAAGCACACTCATGTCATGGGCCCGAGCAGGATATGCCACCATTATGGGCCAGCCATGAAGGGGCTAGTAGTGACAGATTACTTTTTTATTTAGCAGTTTTACTTTTATTTTTATACAAATAATCCATGAAATTGTTTTCTTTGGGTCTCTGTGTCAAATGTGAGCGACTTTGGCCACTTTTATGCATTTTGTCTCATTTTTTCAAATATTGGTCAATAAATCAGAACTAATCAGGATAAATCAGAACTTCATCGTGTTCTGGTTCTTATTTAATAAGGGTCAGAACTTCACTGAGTTCTCCCAGCCCTACTACCAAGCAGCCCCCCCACAAAGGACAAATGTGCAAAGGACATCACAGCAGAGTCTGCACACCGGAGACAGCCCATTAAGGCAGCCAGCAGTCAGCCACTCTGCTCCACAGCTAACCAAAGTAGACTATTGCAAGTAAAGCCCATCAGGACAGGTAAGGTACTACACTTATTACTTGTTAGCAGGTTTACGTGTATGACTTGTATGTGAAGTCCCCCACCCCCCCGGTGTCTAGGGGTATGGTGGTAAAAATCCATGGTGGGGGGCCAACAGCAACAGAAAGCCTTTCCTGGATGGCCTTCATTCCCCAGGCCATGGCTGGAACTGGGGTGCCTGCTGACCCCCTGTGATGCTGGGCTGTGGAAGAACAGTTCTGATTAGCAGCATCAACAGTTCCTCAAATAAATGAAACAACTCCATAAATGCAGAAACAAAGGGACCCTTTTAATAAAAATGTGATCCAACATCCAACAGTTACTCCATGGAGCAGTTAATAAAACAGTGGGGAACCATCACATTGTTTCTGGACAGTGATGGTCACAATAACATAGTCTCCAGATGGTAGAGGTCACAATGAGTCCATTTAGTTCGAGTCCATTATGGAACATTTAACAGATGATCCCTGCAGCATTTCAGGCAACTCAGTTAATCCTGAAAAGAGAAATCAACAACAGGCTGTACAGTCTCAAAGAACCCAGTTCTGCCCCTTCACTCCCGTGCCATGACCAGTCAAATCAGGGCCATTTCTGCTCTGTACACTTGGGGCTGTCAATCTCCAAACCAGTTCTGCTCCCTTTCTCTTCCCTGTGCAATGACTGCACAGCTCAGGGGCCATTGCTACCTCATTCAAAAGGGCTCTTGTCCTTTGGCAGGGCGATCTGGCTTGTCTCACAGTTCGGGGTTGGGTGCTTCTCCCTCTCGGCTATCAGTCTCCACTACACTGCTTCGGCTGCACAACTTGGGACCATAGCAATGCCATCATCTCACTCCACCTTTTTGGGGTGAGCCTGACACTCCACAGCCCCCTTCACCAATAACTGCTGGCTCACGAGCTTCCTCTGGGACAAAGTTACTAAACACTAAAGGAACCATCCTCTTTCCAACCATAACCTAATCCCCCTCTGGTTTTGCCGCATGGGTCTGCCATCTCTGTCAGCATGGGATTGGGGTTTGATTCCCAATATTCCAACCCAGGGCTCCTTTTAGACCCGGCCACCGCCACGTCAGTCTGAGCCGCTGTTCTCACCATTCCTTCCCAAGAATTCTGTGTGCAACGTTCAAGTGGGCAGTCGACACTGCTCGAAGTATGTCCACCACTCACCATCTCCCAGACCCTTGGGCCTCCTCTAGTTCCCACGCAGTGCCTTAAATCCCCCCTGGACCACCCCTCCCAAAGTCTGGATGATGGACAGTCCCAAAGGTGGCAATACTGTTCACCCCTGCTAATCCCAGAGGATTTCTACTTCAAACAACATGGAGTCTTGCTGTATTCTGACTATATGCAGTTAGCCCCATCACTTGAACTGCTCTGGAGAGTAAAGGGTTAACTCTACGTGCAGGCATAGAATGTTGAGCTCAAGCTCGGTTTTCAAACCTCTGTCCTTGGTACTCCTCAGTGTAAACATCAGATTCTTTACTCCACCTAACTGTGAAGTTGATCCGGAGATCCCTTCTTCGCTACGGTTCGGTTAAAGGAAAATCGGTCAGTTTACAACCGTTTTCTGCTTTTATTTCGCTTTTCAATTTCTGTCTATGGTACAGTAAGTGTAGTTAGTGGGTAGTTAGAGTTTTATTTACTAGAAATTGTTTTTTGTTTGGTTTTCTCCGGGTCGGTTCGGTTGGGAACCGAAACAAATTCTATTTGGTTTAATTCTTGTAAATTGTTCATTTACTGTTGTGATTTCTGATACTTATCAGTTCCTGAAAAATCCAACAGCTTCTTCGGTTTTTTTAATCGACCCATGACACGGTTGGAACCAATAGGTGTGTAGTTGCCTGGCTTAACCGCTGTTTAGAGGAACTTTTTGGAAGCCGGCATGTCTGAGAAACCCCAAAAAAACCCGGTCCCACTAGGTTTCAGCACTGCACCGAGTGTGGGGAGACCTTCGCTAAGGCTGGTACCCACCTCATCTGTGTTTATTGTCTAGGCAGGGTTTGGCCACCTCAAAGAAGACTGCCAAATATGCAAAAACTTTTCTAAAGCCACTTTGGAAAAATGTTTAAGTAGGCTGAAGGAAAGGGAGGCAGAGAAGTCCGCTGATCCGGATGGCCAGCCCAGTTCGGTTCTGGCCAAACCTGAGGGGGTACCCACTGACCTGGACGATACCACCTCAGGAAAAAGGACAGCTGACTCTGCAGAGTCTGTTCCATCTAAAAGAAAATGCAAGTCAGCCGGTTCAGATCCTGGTTCACATGTTCCGACCGCTGAAGAAATTGCTAAAGCGATTACTATTGTTCAGTCGCTTTGCCTGGTTCTGACTGAACTGACACCGACTCAAAGATGATCGGTTCTGTTGGAATTAGTTGCTTCTGAAATTGAAACTGAAGCATTCTATGAGGGCGATTGGGAAGGAGAACAAGAATATGAAGAAGATGAAGATGAAGGCCTAGAAGAGCCAGTAGAGCCTGACATCTCCCCAGACAGGCCTTCCAATGTGTCTCCCAGACTTTCTGAGTCCCACTCCCATTTTTTGTTCTACAAGAAAGTGGCTGACACTCTTTAGCTGCCAGTGGAAGAGGCTGAACAGGATCAGGAAGAACCTGACTTTGTTGAAATGATGGATGTCCCAGAGTCAAAAAGTGTGTCTATCCCTTTGCATAAATCCCTGGGGAAACAGACACAGAAAATTCTGCAGTTTCCAACATCTATACCTCCTGTGGATAAAAGGATGGATAGGAGGTATACCTTGACAGGTCCTGGGATGGAATTCCTTACAAATCATTGCAACCATGTTGGGGTAGTGCAAGCTGCAGCCTGTGACAAGGCTAACATTCCCCTGGCATCTCACCCCCCCCCCATATAAGGATTCCAGGAAAGTGAATGCCATGGCTAAAAAACAATACTTGGCATCCTCTTTGGGACTCAGGCAAGCTAGTTACATGGCATATACATCCAGATACCAGAAATCTGTGTGGGATACGGTTCTAAAGCTGGCTAAGAATGCCCCTCCTCAGCTGGCCAAGGAGCTGGAGCAGGTGGCTGTGGATGGTGTTGAGGCATCCAAAGTTCAATTCCATGCTGCTGTGGACTCGAATTATGTGCATTCCAGGGTCATGGCTACATCTGTCTCCATGAGGAGATTTGCTTGGCTTATATGTACCAGTTTGTCACAGGATACCCAGACTAAGGCCATGGATTTTCCTGTTGCTGGTAACTCTCTGTTTGGGGAATAAACAGATGCTTACATGAAGAAGATGGACGAGTACTGGACCACCTACAGGAGTGCTGCAGCCAAAGAAAAGCAGGCCACTCCTCAAAAGCAGAAATTTAGGGCTGGCAGGGGCAAACCTTTTTACCAAGCCCAGGTCTCCTCTTCTTTCCAGCAGAGGGGGTTCTTTAGGAGAAGAGGCGGGTGAGGCATGACCAGGGCCCATCATCCACGCAGTCTAAGTCCCCTGCCAAACAGACACCATAAGGTGTCAGTCAGGGTCGCCTCCCCAGTTCCAGTAGGGAGCAGGCTGACTTACTACTTCCAGGCCTGGAAGTCTATTACTTCAGACAAATGGGTCCTGGAAGTAGTGAGCCAGGGACTTGCTCTCGGTTTCAAAAGGCTACCAAAAATGAAAGCAAAGTCTTTCAATCCTCCCTCTCCCTTGGAGACAAAAAGGCCTTTGAGGCAGAAGTCTCCTCTCTACTGCTGCTTCAGGCAGTAGAGAAAGTACCTCTTTGTCACAGAGGAAAATGACTATATTCCAGATACTTCCTTACCCCAAAAAAGACAGGGGAGTGGTGACCCATCCTAGATCTAAGATACCTGAACAAACATATACTAAAGCCAAAGTTCAAAATGGTGACTCTGGGAATAATTCTTCCCTCTCTGAGACGAGGAGACTGGCTAGCCTCCCTGGATCTCAAGGATGCCTACTTCCACATACCTATCAGACATTCCCACAGAAAGTACCTCAGGTTCAAATTGCCCTCAGGTCATTACCAGTTCAGAGCAATGCCTTTCAGTCTAACATCTGCCCCAAGGGTGTTCGCCAAGTGTCTAGCAGTAGTGGTCGCCTTTTTCAAGAGACAGGGTATCCATCCTGCTGTTTCCATATCTGGACAACTGGCTCATAGTGGGTCAGTCCTCAGACCAAGTCAAGTCAGCTCTAGAGGTCACTCAAAAGCTTCTAGACTCCTTAGGATTCATTCTGAACCTAGAAAAGTATGTTCTGGAATCAGCCCAGCTTCTCACTTTTATAGGAGTGGAACTAGACACTGTCCAGGCAATGCCATTTTTCCCTCTTTCAAGGGTACAATCCTTTATCACTCTGGCTTCCTCTTTTCATCCTCTAGTGTCTCGGCCAGCCAGACACTTCCTTCAGTTGCTAGGCTACATGACAGCTTCCACTGCTGTGGTGCAAGGGGCAAGATTTTAAATGAGAGATATTCAGTTTCATCTAAGATCTTACTGGTCTCAGAAAAAAGACCCTCTCTCCAAATTGGTTCCAGTGTCTCAAACTCTGGTTCAGGGTCTCCAGTGGTGGCTGGAGGAGGACACTCTAAGACAACGTGTCCCCTTCCTCAGTCAGGCTCCTTCAGTGGTTCTCCCCACAGATGCCTCTCTACTGGGATGGGGAGCCCATCTGGACCAGCTTACTGCTCAGGGAACCAGGTCTCATCAGGAGTCTCTTCTGCGCGTAAATCTTCTCAAACTCAGAGCTGACTTTCTAGCACTTCAGACGTTCTCAAACACTATTCAGGGGAATGTGGTGCAGATCAGGACAGACAATACCACAACCATGTGGTACATCAACAAGCAGGGAGGCACTCAGTCCTCGGCCTTGTGCACAGAAGTCATAAAAATCTGGTCTCTAACTTATTCCCTTCAGGTTTCCCTGAGAGCTGTGCATCTCCCAGGGAAGGATGACATACTAGCAGATGCTCTCAGCAGGATTTCTCAAGGTCATCACAAGTGGGCCCTGAATCCTCTGATTCTTCAGGTCATTTTCAAGAGGTGGGACTCTCCAGAGATAGATCTCTTTGCAGCCCCGGACAATCACCAGCTTCCTCTGTTTTGCTGCAGACCCCCCTCTTCTGGGATCTGTCCCCCAGGATACTCTACTATTGAATTGGACAAGCAGGTTTCTGTATGCTTTTCTTCTTTTTCCTCCGATATTCAGAGTTCTGGTCAAGATCAGATCTCAGCCTTGCAAAGTGATTCTGGTGGCTCCAGACTGGGCTAGACAGCCATGGTACCCCTATTATTGTCCATGTCAGTGACAATACCACTGTGTCTTCCCAGACAGTACAATCTCCTCACCTCTTCGCAGGGGAGGATACTGTATCCCAACCTTTAGACTCAAAGCCTGGTTCTTGAAGAGTTAGAATATGTAAGCCTGCAACTTTCCCAATCAGTCTTGGACATTCTTAAGGTTAGTAGAAAACCTTCTACTAGAAAAACCTACAATTCCAAATGAAAGTGATTTGGTTTCTGGTGTTCTCAGAGACATATTTGGACAGATTCACCTGATAGTGGTACTACTTTGGATTATTTAGTGCATCGTAACAGTTTAGGCCTCAGGTCTACTACTCCCAAAGTACATTTGGCAGCTATTTCTATTTTTCTTTCAGCTGGGAAGGGCTCTTCCCTAGCCTCTCATCCAGTTTTCAAGAAATTCTTTAAAGGTCTGGTTCATATTATTCCTCCTTTTAGGGAGCCTACTCTTGTTTGGGACCTGAATATCTGTACTACACGGCGTATGCAGCCCCCTTTTGATCCATTATCTTCAGCTGAGCTGAAGTACTTGACTTGGAAAACTGTATTCCTGGTAGCCATTACTTCTTCTAGGAGAATCAGTGTATTACAAGCGTTATCAGTGGAACCTAATTTCATTTCATTTCTCAGGGATAAGGTGGTCCTTCGAACCAACAGAAAGTTCCTTCCCAAGGTGGTATCAGACTTTCATTTGAATCAGTCTGTGTCATTGTCTGTATTTTTCACTGACCATTCTTCCTCTCGGGAGAGAAGACCACACAGTGTCAACGTAAAGAGGGCCCTTAGTTATTATATAGAACACACTAAGGCCCATAGAAATGACTGCTCACAGCTGTTTCTCGCTTAGGGAGAAGTGGGAAAAGGTAAACCTGCTACTAAAAGAACTATTGCCAGGTGGATTGTCTCCTGTATCTAGTTCTGCTATTCAAAGTTGGGGAAAGAGCCACCCTCAGGCCTGAGGGCTCAATCCACCAGAGGTACAGCTGCTTCGGTTGCAGCAGCACGAAACATACCCTTGGTGGAAATCTGTAAAGCAGCCACCTGGAAAACTGTTCACACATTTACCAAGCATTACTCTCTTGATATCCAGTCAAGAAGTGATGCTAGGTTTGGCACAGCAGTCCTGCAGAGCTTGTTCCCAAAATAGGTTCTGTAACTCCCTCCTCCAAGGGGATACTGCTTGGTAGTCTGCATATAGTCAGAAAACAGCAAGACTTCATGTTGTTTGAAGAAAAGAATTTACTCACTATAGTTATGTTATTTCTTCTAATGGAGTCTTGCTGTATTCTTACCTCCCTCCCTGCCTCACCTCCTGGAACCTAGTTGTTTTGGGATGTGGTCTGGTAGGCACAGTGCTGCACCCCAGAGGTGTGTACCTTTAGCTTGAGGTCTTTATGGTTATTATTCAAGAAGATATTGTTTTTGTTTCACTACCTACTTGGATTCTTTTTGGGGTTCTCGACTTAAGTCTTTTTGACCCTAAAAATATGTTTATTGCCCTTTGGCAAAATTTTCTTTTAAAAAACAATTTCTATATTGTTAGTTAGTTAGCATAGTGCTAGTACGAATGTGACGATTGCACTGAGTACCAAAGACAGAGGTTTGAAAACCGAGCTCGAGCTCAACGTTCTATGTCTGAGCATAGATTTAACCCTTTACTCTTCAGAGTAGTTCAAATGCTGGGGCTAACTGCATATAGTCAGAATACAACAAGACTCCATTAGAAGAGACAACATTACTATGGTGAGTAATTTTTTCATCTCTCCCCTACCCAAACGGTTACCATCCCTGTGAACTAAAAGTCGCCCATACAGCCACTCCCCCAAACAGCTCAAACAATCAGAGTATGCTCACTTTGCTGGCCCGCTGGCGCAGAGTCTGGGCATCCATCTGCAACACAGATGACCTGGGTTCAGAAACGAACTTGGGACATTGGAGGGCTGGCTGGGGGGAGAAGGACTGAGCATCCTAGAGACTGCTCTCCTTCTCCTTCTCCTGGGGGGGAGGGGAGGGAAGGGTAGAGTGTCCAGCCCACCATGGACCTCAGGTAGAGGCTGGGGGATCCATTTGTGTCAGTGCCATCATTTGCAGGGGGGGCAAGGCAGACGTGGGTCGTCATTGCACGTCCCCGCCCCAGATATTGTTGCACTCCCTTAAATTCGGGCCCCTGAGGATGCTGCCTTTCCATCAGATGGGGGACCAGCTCCCGTGGCCCCACCCTGGGGGGTAAGCCAGGGCACACTTCAATGGACCATGGTGAGGGGGGCCCCGCCCAGGGGAGCAAGCCTGGGTATGGTGGGGACAGCATGCATGTGGGGCTGAGCTCCCTTCGGGGAGGGGGGCCAGAGCACAAAAAAAAAAAAGAGTATGTGCACTTCCCCAACCACTAAACCCTAGCAGAGCTTAAGGCTGACACCACTGAGGTGGCAATAGTAAATACAAGGGATTCCCAACCTCAATGGCCCAGCCCTCTCACTATGCCCAGGACCAATTCCCCATGGCGACTCACCACTAGACCTAACAGACAGGTTGTTTTCAGCCCAATGGTGGCATCCTAGGTCCCACTCTAAACACAGCTTAAACCCAGAAGTAGCAACACTAACCTACACCAACTAAAAGCTGCCCACTGCCTGCACTGGACTCCCTCTTCTCACCTGGCAAATCCCCCATTTGCACACTAACACTCCATGAACAGGGTAGTGTTCATGCAAAGGCAAGAAACAAAAGATAAAAAATTTGACGTTAGCTAACGAATTATAACATCATTGTATGCACATTAAACTTTATTTGCTCTCTGCTATCCAGACATGATAAAATATATTCTGGCTACAAAACCATTTAAACACGATATATATATATATATATATATATATTTTTTTTTTTTCCTAAACACGAAATACAACTCCCCCCAAAAAAGTCCCATGACCCAATACAAAATATAACAGAGTCACTGAAAGAGGCAGATCTAACCTATTTCACAGTCCAATGGAGTGCTAATCATCACTGCTCCAGGGAGCTTTAGCATGGCCTTTTTCTCAGTGACTGAAATAGTATTAAGGATCAGGTTTTGTACATGGGCGACCGTAGGAATCCACAGCAGCTACACAAAAGTTGGTGCAGCCACCGTCAATGTCCTGAACCATTGCATAATTCTTGTACTGGGTCAGTTCATCAAAAGTGCTATTGGAATAGATGCCCTTTGCTATCTGCTGATCCTCTTGCAGCTGGTATGCTGCGCTGTTAGCATGCTGGTGGCATTTTCAGTAGACTTTACCAAGGATATCGTGGAATACCCAGTCTGATCCTTTCTGCTCAACTACGTCCTACACTCATCAGGCATGTGTGGGTAGTCATATTGCAGGAATTCTTACTTCACATGCCACCTCACATGGATGCCACTCCAACTGGGACCATTCAGGAAGACTTCAAATGGTCATCCTGGGGGCCCTTCCTTGTGGAAGTCACACACCATTATTGTATTCTTTGTCCTGGCACTGGCGTTCTTCTGCCAGCCCACAGCAATCCTTTGACTGGGACATGGGGGTACCCTCATCTCCGGAGTCCTTAGCAGGTATTAGCAGTTTTGCTGAGTACAGAGATTCACCACCCTTGTCAGCATCCCAATCATCCTTTCCCTCAGACTCGGCTTGGTCTTTGCACTAGGTAACCTTCTGACCCTTTTTCACAGCACTTCCAGATTTTTCCACCAGTGGGCTCCATGGAGTTTTTGATGGAAGGGGCACTTTGGAGTACTCAGCTTCTCCATCTTTGTTTTTGGGCACAGTCCAGTGGGGAGGAACAGTTTGTAGCAAGTCAGCAACTGTGGCAGCATTAACAGATGCTCTGCAAAAGTAGTCGATGGGGCTGCTCAACCTCTTCCATAACCATGGCCCCATGGTTCACTCTCAGTGAGGACATTCTCAAGCAGTGTGGTCAGAGCCACAGACATATCCTCCCATCCTCCCAGGCTGGCATCTTCTGATATGAGGTAAGCACTGGATCAACTCAGTCCCAAAACACCTGGGCTGGAACCACTACAAATGGCATACATAGGCAGCAATGTTACTTCCTGGGCCCTTATTACGACACAGGGCACACTCTGCTGACACAGTTGCGTTGCCCACTTGTGCCCACATCCAAGAAAACATTTCAAGGGGCACAGTGACACCAGATTAATCAAACCAATTGCAGTAGGTGAACGTAACTGGAGCTTTCTCAAAGTGCAGGCCCGTACTATCTGGAATGCCACAGGGTTCAGTATTGAGTCTTTTATCATTTAGATTGTACATTAATCATCTTGCCCAATGTTTGCTAATTTTGTAACATTATCCTGTACACAGATGATGTAGTTGTCTACATAAGACAGTCTAACCTTAGCACTTTAACTAATATCTACAATCAGACTTCAGGTGTACGGAAGAATAGTTTGTTAAAAATATGTCAACAACAAGAAAAGTGTGCCCCTGGTAAAGTGATGCCTCGGATAAAATCAGAAATCAAACAAACCAAAAACACTAGCACTCACAAAGTGCAGATAATACAAACTTCATTATATATTGCATCACTTTACAGCCTCCCTGACCGTTACCAACTGGGTTATGCCCACCTGGGGAGTGAGTGCTGGTGTTTTGGGTTTGTTTGATTTATTAAAGATATACTTGCCTGCTTGCTTTAAATAGTAAAAAACAAAGACATAGAGAATAAATAACATACAAGTGTGAAGAACAAACACCAAATAAACACTGTGACATCATAGAACATGACAACAAAGCTCAAATGCTCCAGTTATGTCCCAGTACCTACAAGGTGTGAAAATCAGTGAGTTCTTCACACTTGGGTGCCGCATTTTTTTTTCCCCCAGATTACCATTTTTTTCCTAAATTTACCTTATCTGCATATTGACCCAAAGACAACTGAGCCACCAGTAGTTTCAGCCTGTTGTAGCACTGTTTTTTAAAAAGGAAAGGAACCCCTCATTAGCACACCATGCACAATTACCATTCACAGCTGTGCTAAACTGTTCTAAACATCTGAAGTTGTTCTTAACGGTGTCATTTTTTTTTTTTTTTTTTTGAATTTCTTTATCCTCTTGTGGCAGGTCCATCATCGCCGTCCACCAACCTACCAGTCTCGGGGTCCTTTGGGGGCTTGTAGTGCCATGCGTGCCCCGGCAGTTCCCCAGAGCCGGTCCGGAGGCATCATGCTTGCCGAGCCCCCACTTTTTTCTTAATTTTCTCCCAGGAACATAGTTACTCCTGAGACCCCCAGAAGTGATAATGCATGTGCATGGAGGCACGTATGTGCACCACAGCTCCAGATGGGGTCTCCTCCTCCTCCCTTCCCGGTTGGCCTAACACTGAAGGTCCTCGGTGTGATGCTGCTTCTCCGGCCTCCACCAGGGATCAGCTGAGCTCCAAGGGTACCTGCAACCCCAACCCGAGGTAGAGGGCCAGCAGCCTGCTCTAGCCCTCACCCCCCCCGGCAGACCTCTGACGACCCAGGCTCGTTCCAGAACCCGGGTTGCCGACGAGGCTTGAGGTGTGGCGTCCAGTGCTTCAACCCTCAGCGCTACTGGGCCGGCTGTTTAATGGTGTAATGTTGAGAATAAGTGTTAGAAAACAATATCAACAATAACAACAACAAAAACACACTGTATACAGTATAACCCCAATTTTGCAAACTCCTTATTATCCGAAATCTCATCTTGTCCCTCACATTTAACACACTGATTGCTGCTGATTGCTTAACCAGGCCAATAAACCAAATTACAATGTGGTTGCTAGTCACTTGCCAATTGACTGCTAATTAGGGCTGTTATAAGTACCTTACTCTCCCTGTCACAGGTAGCTACCAGAGATCCTGACAGAAAAGAGCAAAATTAATTAGCAAAATTCGAGGCATGGCTAAAAGAAAGTGCACTGCAACTGATATTTCACAAAAGCTGCAGATACTCGACTGTTTGGAGAGTGAGGTGAAAGTCATAGATATTGCCTGACAATTTGGAATCGATAATTAAACCATTTGTGACATACGAAAGGCTAAAAAAAAAGATCAGAGATGTTGCTTCTTCTCTAGACTGTAGTGACAGTCCCAGAAAAAGGAAAACAAAGAAGGGATACAAGGATGACCATCTTGACAGAGTCCTGTACCTGTGTTTTATCCAGAACTGGGTATACGGCTTGCCAATCTCCAGGCACATTTTAGAAAAATAAAAAAAGGTCTTCGGTACCACAAGGATCTTAATTGGGAGGATGATGGATTCAAGAGTTAACAAAAAGACTTGCTGTCAAAGATGCCTGTTACATTATAGCTGAGGCATGGGCAAAAATATAGCAAGAAACCACTTCTCAATGGTGGGGGAAAAAAAATCAGTGTTTTTGGTGGCACCAGCCTCTAATAGTGACCCACCATCCAGCAGCAGGAGGAGGAGGTCACCAAGGTCATCCATTAGCTTGTGGTTCTCGTGGACATTCCACCTACCACTGTGGATGCTTGGATGGCGTGTGATGATGAGGATGAGAGCTATGGAGACCCCCACAGATGATGACATCATTACTATAGCAATGAATAAAGTGAGCATCAAGGATGAGGAGAAACCCAACCTTGCCAACAAAACTAAGGAGGTTAAGGCATCATCTACTGCTGAATCCACGGAAGAATTTGAGGCCTGCCTATCCTGGCTTGAAAACAAACCATACCAAGGCTACCTGTATTTGCTGCTACTGTGGCAGCTAAGAATTAAGGCAATATGAGAAAAAAACAAAAATAAAAACCAGCGATGTATAACAAATTATTTTTAAAGCGTAGTGATTTAAAAGACAGTACATATGTGGTTTTTATAATAAAGCATGAGTCAACACAGTACTTTAAGACTGGACTCCATTCATTTTAATGGGAACACCGATTTTACAAACTCACGATTATCCGAAGTGTCCCATAACGAGATTGTAAAATCAGGTATTATTGTATTACAATCTGAGTTAAATCTATTACTCTGGGAGTTGAAGTAAGATGTATACAGTAAGTTCAGAAGAGTCCGGGTACTTCTAACTGGTTCTGGTGACTGGTTAACTAATTTATTCTCTTTAGGCTGCTTAATGTGTTGTTTTTGTTTGCTGCTTACACTCTTTAAATTTGTTTTCTCTCTACAAAGTTTCTTCTGCCCTGGAAACTAGCCTGCTTTCAGCTTCAACTCACCCCAGCTAGCACATACCCCCAGCAGGACTTACTGCATTAGTCTCCCATGGATTGCCCCATGGTGGGGTAAGGAAGGGGAGGTCTGTCTTCCCCTCACCCAGTACAATCATTCAGAATCACCAGACCTGGGTGGCAGTGCAGGCTGGGGAGTAGTCTTCATTCACCAGCTCCATTTTCCATTTTCTCCCTGCCCACCTCCCTGATGTCAGGTACAGTCCCCAGCTGACCTCTCATGCGGCTGATGTGTCCCTACAGAGGAGCAAGGTCCCTGGCCCACCACATTGGTCACCAGATTGACAGATCCCAATGCCTTCCCTCCCTGAGCTGGGAGCACTGCCACATGTCAGCACCTTCCCAGCTCACAGGCCTGCCCAATTCACCTCCCAAGTTCACTTCCATACCAGAGACATTAGCACGGCAGCATGAAGCACTACCCACTGGGGCTTTTGGCAGCCACTCTTCTTTCAATTTCTAATTTGTCTTAGTTTTTTTTGTTTCCTGACTGGATGTATCGCCCAATTTTTTCTTTTTGTTTCCTAGTAAGCACCATAGTTGCCCCAAATGGGAAACAAACCCCAAGAAAACAATACAAACAGCTCCAAACTACACACAGAAAAGCCCTGTCTATAGATAAAATGCAATTCAGACATCACAATGCCCCTTAATGTTCTAAAATCACAGAAGATGAGTCGTGATGTGAAAAGTGAATAACTTTGTATAATCTTGCACTTCTCTTAATATAGGAAGCCAAGTCTTTTTCCCTACGGCAAAATCCAAGACCCAGATTACTTAGGATAATAGTTTCAGCTCTGCAAGCATTTGCTTTCTGGTGCCACCTTAAAGTGTTTGCATTTGGTATAAAAACATCTCGATAAGGCAAAGGGAAAATCTCCTAATACTTCAAGTACCATAAAAGAATTTACAAAAAGACAACAAATCAGAACCCCTAGCAAAGGCCACTTTAATATGGAAAAACAGCAAAATAATTAAGGGGCTTAATGCCCTTGCCTAATCTTGCAAAACAGCAAGGTTTAAAAGGGCAAAATAGAACACACTACAAATATAAATGCTCACGGAACTCACAAAACTGAAACCCAAGAAAGAAAGAAACAGCTTACATTATTTCCAATACTCAGTTCTGTTTCTTTTCCTTTCATCTTCATTTACCCTAATGTCCCAGGACAAACAGTGCCCTGATGCCTGGTTCTTTCTCTATTATGAGGGGAACCTTGATAAACAAACTCTGGCCAGAGCCGATAGGGCTGCAGCCACGATCTTACCAAAGTTAGGAGCCTGTATGTGTAAACTTAAATGCAGGCTCATAACTTTTGTATGTTGTAATATTTTTGCCATAAATTGCCAACATTGCCTTCTAATGATGCCACCTCAAGAAGTGCAAAGACAATTTTCAACTCCTGTCTAAAAGGTGTGATTTCGCACAGGGACTGCAAAATCACCTTTCAGGATAAAAAAAAAAATTTTGGCCAGGACTTGAAAAAAAAACTGTCACATTCATAAGGTGCTGTAAAGATATGGCTATGTTGTACATCTGGGGTAAAAATATTGAAAATTGCCAAAGGTACGAGGCTGTGTTCACAAAATTCAATGTAGGTTCATAGGTTCATAGGTCAGTATGAGCTTGAGGGACTAGCCCAATTAAGAACTCACCACCCACTAGCCTGGGTGGAAATCATATTTAAAATCACCCATGTACAAATCAAGATTGTTTTTAAAAAGCTGGAGAGTAGTACTATGCACCACTTCTAAAGGTAGTGAATTCCAAATTGGTACTACTCTTTGTGTAAAAAAGTGATTTCTTCTGGTTGTCTTATTTATACTTAATTTGAGCTTAAATTTATGAGGCCTAGTATTATTTACAGTATGTTGCCATTCTATACAGATTGATTCAAACAAAGCCATATCCCTTGTTGCTTTATAAATTAAACATAAGTCACCTCTTAAAGAACGATATTTAATGGAATAAAGATTCAGACCTTTTAATCTATTCTCATATTTTAGTGTTTTCATATTGGAAACATATCTAGTAAATCTCCTTTGAATTTTTTCTACAGACAATTTATCCCGAATTAGAGTAGGAGCACAAAAGGAAGAGCAATAGTCAAGATGAGATCTGACTGTACTACAATAAATAGGAATTAACACTTCAGGCTCTCTAGATTTAATATTTTTCATAATGCAATGAATTAATCTTTGACATTTTACTGTTTTGTTCGTGTGCTCAGAGTATTTCAGGTTGTTAGTTATGTAAACCCCCAAATCCTTCTCAGACGTTACTGTACTTAGCTGAATATTGTCCATAGAATCGTTTAGGAGCCTTTTACTTTTACCAAAATGCATCACTTTGCATTTAGAAATGTTGAAGGTTAGTTTATTTTCTTTTGCCCAAATAGATAAATTATTCAAATTAACCTGTAACATGTGAGCGGAGGTAGTATCATTAACTATAAAACTTAATTTTGCATCATCCGTGTATTTATTTAACCATACTCCATTAGTGGTATTCATACTAGAAATGAGAATATTAAGTAAAATTGGGCCCAGCACTGACCCCTGAGGCATGCCACTAGTAACTGAACTAAAAGTAAACTTATAACCCCTGATACTAACTTGTTGTTTTCTATTAGTTAGCCATGGTGAAATCCACCTAATAATATTCTTGTGTAATCTCATATTCACTAAACACTCAATCAGAATTTTATGAGATACATCAACTGGGAAGCCTGTATCCAAAGCTTCACTAATGGGTTCAAAAAAATTAATTAAATTATTATGACATGATCTACCTGGTGTAAATCCATACTGAGTTATATCAGTCTGCCCATTAATTGTTATATGTGTGCTTATTTTATGTAATAATAATTTTTCCAAAACTTTACCTATACAGGAAGTCAAGCTGATGGGTCTATACTGCTTAACATTTTGTTTTGTACCCCCCCTTATGGATGGGGACCCACCTACCTCCACTCGATCTCCCAAAGGACCCCCCTACTCTCCCTAACACACCTCCCCAGGCCTCCTTCTCGCTCCACCCAGTCATCCCTGACCAGGTGTTAAAAATCCTGCACTCTCTAAACACAACCAAAGGAAAATGCCCATCTGGATTAGACTCAAAAATGCTTCAACTGTCTGCCCCAGCCATAGCCTACCCCCTAACTATGCTCTATAATCTGTCGCTTAAACTTGGTGCTGTCCCTACAAAATGGAAACAGGCCACAGTCATTCCACTCCCTAAGGAAGGGGACCCCTCCTCCCCTTCAAACTATCGGCCTATATCTCTGCTCCCCATCCTTGCCAAAATTCAAGAGCGCCTTGTTCTATCCCAGCTACACAATTATCTTGATTCAATCTCCTTTTACACCCTCTTTCAAGCTGGCTTCAGAAAAAAACACTCCACCACCACATCCCTCCTTCGCCTCACCAACTCCATCCTTACAGGCATTGACAACGGGGACATTACCGCAGCTATTTTTATAGACCTAGCAAAAGCCTTTGACACAGTATCTCACCCCCTCTTGATCTCTAAACTTGCCCAAACTGGTCTGATGATGACAGCACTCAGCTGGTTCCAGTCATACCTGTCAGGCAGAACACAAACAGTCCGCATCGGCACGGCTCTATCCTCCCCCTCCCTGTCACCAGTGGCATACCTCAAGGGTCTGTACTTGGCCCGCTGCTCTTCTCAATTTTCCTTAAAGACCTGCCTACTGTCTGCACACAATCTGGTATCCATATGTATGCAGACGATATGGTGATATTTGCCTCTGGCCCATCTGGAACTACTGTAGCATCTCACCTTCAGAAGGACTTTGACTCCATCCAACACCGGTTCATTAAGAACCAACTATTCCTAAACTCAGAAAAAACTGTCTCCCTCACCTTCAGCTCCCATGCCAAGCTAACCCGGCTAAAGGATGTGCCCACCTTCTTTACCTTGGATAGGACCCCACTTGAGGTCAACTCCTCATATCGTTATCTTGGCATCTGGCTGGATCAGCACCTTGATTTCTCTACTCATGTTGAGTCTCTGCAAAAAAAATTACATCCCATGTTGGGAGCTCGCTATTGGAACAAGTTCTGCATCCCTACACAAACCAAGTAAGAAATGATACAAAAAATGATCCTTCCAATTTTTGACTACGGCGATGTCATTTACGGGGCCGCCCCCCAAACATCCTTAGCCAGGCTCAAACCTATTTATAACTCCTTCTGCCGGTTCACTTTGGATTGTCCGTCGAGCACCCACCACTGAAACCTCTACAAATCCCTTGACCTCCCATCTCTCCAAAATCAGCGATTGTTGCACTGCACTAAGATCACTGCTAAATTCTGGTCGCATATGCTGCCCTCCTACCTATCGACATCCCTAACCGCCGCCACCCCAACTACCTACAATTTCAGGAACTCTGACTTCAGACTTCTCCACATCTCCCACAGATCCACCCGATCAGGTCAGGTTGCTTTCAGCTTCAGACTCCCCAAATTATGGAACTCCCTAGCAGCCGACATCAGACACACCAAAAGTACCCCACATCAAAATGCCCTCCTCAAAACGCATTTCAACACCAACTGCTTATGCCTTCCCCATCACTAAACTCCCTTCTCAATTCCTATCAGCTATCCTGGGTTCCATTCTTTCTAAATTAGTACTATACGTCATCTTGTATTGACCCTCCTCTGCTACTGTCTGATATTCTCACCTACCCATCTAGTAGGTAAATCAAATCTCACTATGTAATTGCTGTTATTTGCTACTGCATCACTGCCTGTAAATACTGCTACTGTACTCACTGCCTGTAAATACTGCCTGTAACTACTCTACACTTTGTACACCTCCACATGCATCTCAGCTATTTCACCCATCCCATTGGGCCTTTGCTGGATACCTACAATTTATGTATGTAATATTGTGCTTTATGTATTATGTACTACATCCTTGTAACCCCCTACCCCCAGGGCACATCTGAAATCGAGTGGTACCCTGCTCAGTATGCCTTTCCTGGTAAATCTCTTAAATAAATAAATAAATAAATAACCAAGGCTTGTTTCCATTCATCAATAATCTCCCCAGTTCTAATAGATTCATTAAATAAAAAAGTAAGAACCCCTACAATCTCAAATGAAATTTCCTTGAGAAAAACAAAGGGGATATTATCTGTTCCAACTGAAAGTGAAGATTTGAAAGAATTAATGGCTGAGTAAACTTCAGAAACTGTAAATCTAACTTCCTGTTCCTCCAAAGTATAATCTATGTTATTCACAGATTCATTAGGTTTAAAGATACTAGTAAAATATTGATTAAATTCGTCAGCCATTTGTTGTTCATCAGATATCAAGTTATCATCAATTTGTAACGGGCCAACTTTAGATGGATTCCCTCTCAAGGATCCAATATAGTTGAAAAACTGGTTTTTATTATCTTTATTTACCGTTGCAAGTTTATGCTCTGTATCTTTCTTTGCCTTGCGAATGGCTGCTTTAGTTTTATTAGCTTTTTGTTTAAACTTACTCCAGTTAACATCAGATTTTTGCTTTCTATATTTATTGAAGGCCTTTTTTTATTACTCTCACAAGTCTACTGATCTTAGACGAGAACCAAAGAGGAAGCCTCTTTTGATTTTTATATTTTTTATGTTCTGGAACCCAATTATCAAAACAATAATCCAATTTCTCTTTTATTTTGTCCCAAAGATGCTGTACGTTAAGATTACTTAGCTCCTGCTGCCAATTCCAGTCTGCGAGGTAGGACTTTACTGCCCTGTAATTAGCTTTAGAGAAATCCCTCATTTTTGTTATACCCTTAGTGGTCATTTTGTAATAGTTCAAAGTCCAGAGCACCATAGAGTGGTCACTGTCTCCCAAAGCTTCAATTATATTTGGGGTTTCTACCTGGTCATTGATATTAGTTAGAATTAGATCAAGGATATTATCCTTCCTGGTAGATCCCTGAACCAGTTGATCCAAACCCAAATAAGCAATTGTTTCCAAGAATTAAATTTCCTGATTACAGGTTCCCACTACAGTGTCCCAATTAATTCCTGGAAAATTAAAGTCACCCATTAATATAATATTGTCCAGATGATTAATTTTTTGTAAATAGTCCATAAAAGAATTGTTATTATTTGAGTCAGTAGATGGGGGATGATAAGAGTCCTAATGTGATATCATCAAGTTCCAATTTTAGTTTGACCCATATAATTTCAATACCATTCGGGGTAGGCATGTCCGGGCTTATTTCCTGACAGATTATACAATCTTTAACATAAACTGCTACTCCACCTCCTCTTGAGTGGGTGTGATTTTTTTTAAATAATGTATAGACTTGTATATCTTGGCCCCACTGATCTTCAGTGAACCAAGTTTCAGTCACCCCACACACATCTATATTATAAGTCTTTAATCAAGATGAAGTTCACTAATTTTATTAACTAAACTTCTGGCATTCAATAATAATATTTTGAATTTGGAATGATGTGTATTAGGGTTAAGTTCAGAATAAGCAGTGGGTGCTGGTTTCATAAGTTCGTTACTAATACTGACTGAAGTGTTAGTTAAAGAGATAGTATATGCTACACATTTGTCCTGTGCCGCCCCCCCCTTATAAGTTTAAATAAGAGTCAATCGCATCATTGATTGTTTTGCCCAGTAATTCAGAACCCCTTTTATTTAAATGAAGGCCATCACCAGCAAAATATTGCCAGTTATTATTATACTGTTCCCAGTGCATCAAACTCTTAAGAGTCTGCTTCAAGCACCTGCCCCATAACCAATTATTAACTTGTTTAATCTTAGCTTCCATATAGTAATCAGCCCTTGGTGCAGGCAATATTTCCGAAAAGACTATGTTGGCCCCAATATCAGATGATATGTTTGTTAGCCCTACAAATGCTTCCTTTATCTGCTGGATACTTTGATATCTGATATTATTAATGTCTGCATGAATAATAACCATGGGGTCTTCAGAATTATTTTTCAAAATGTATCTAGTCATTTTTGCAATATCTTGACTTTTTGTGCCACGAAAACAAGATAGAGTGCGAGTTGCTTTATTCTTGTCACAAATTTGTCTATCAAGTTTTGATATCATTGAATCCCCTATCACAAAGATGTCTTTAGAACAGTTAGACACCATTCAAAGTATATTGTTTGTTATTAACACAGTCTGTAGATTCAGAAAAGCTAAGTAAATCACACTGTCCATGATTGCTGTTGTTATTATAAGAGGGGTGGAAAGTAAGTCCCAGGTTACTGCCAGTGTGGTCTGATTGTGAATGGGCCACTGGTATTTCTTCAGCCGATATAGTATTATAGGGAATAGACAAATTTACCATGGTGGATACATCATTCAAGTCAATAAGAGGGTCAAAACTATTGCTTATTGATGTGTAAAAGCATTCAGCTTTCCTGTCTTTTTTTACAGGTTTTCTGTATTGCACAGTAAACCACTCATCTTCATTGTCCAATATATCTGGTTCAGGTCTAGGCTTCTTACGTAGGGACACAGCAGGACCAACAGTAGTACTCGTGGTCTCTCCCTGTATCGCCTAACAAAGGTCAGAGGTAAAGGTAAACAGGAGCCTTTTTTTGGTTTCCCTCTGGCTTAATTCTAGAGCCCTTAATCTGCCATCAAACAAAGTGATCTCTTCAAGTTCTTTATTTTTTACACATTTTGTGCATATATATACCAAGCTGGTCATAATGTTTAAGTCAAAGTTATACATTTTACATGTTGAGCACAAAGTGCCTTGCCTTCCATCAACAGTTTTTATTACAACCTCCATCATACCATGTAAACTTACTCAGCAGTAGCAGTAACTGTTGACTTATCCTAATGTATACCTTGTTGCAAAAGAAGCTTGACCTACTACCCTTCTAACCGCCGAACATGCCAAACACGTGCTGACATGCATGTCTTTGCGCGTGATGATGAGCGCTTGCCCTGCTCACTGCAGGGCTTATAAATATAGCCCTAGTTGACCCAGAAGTGCCTCTAAAGGTCAAATGGAGTCCCGAGGTGAAAATATATAAAATATAAAAAGTAAAAGCCTATAGTGCTTTTAAAAGTAAAAATCACCACCAAACTGTGGCTAGTTCATGTCCAAGTGCCTGTCTGTAGCACCCAAACACAAAAATATTGCACAACAGCGAGTTTGTAGTTTTGGAGGAAACCTCTCAGGACTACAACTCCTCTGCCTAGCTGTAGTAACTTGCTAGGGCTCCAGGAGCTCTCATAACGAGAGCACACAGTACAACAATAATTTACAGTCAATGTTTCATATAAAGCAACTCAGTCGTTGCAGGACTCGGTGGTAAATGTAGTTTAACACAAAGCAGGCAGCAATTCTGCAACAGAGATGTTGCTCGCTGCAGGGCTTGTAAATATAGCCCTAGTTGATCTGGAAGTGCCTCTAAAGGTCAAGCGGAGTCCCTATGTTCAAAACACCACTGAAATACATTGAACTGCATACCTGTTTTTTCAGTTCATGGTCTGGCTTTGAAGAGTGAAGATGTGTCTCTGGTCCAGAGAGGATTATGGTGTTGGACCCCAATGGGTAAGTAAGGGCTTAGAGGGGTGGGTGCTGAATAGAAGGGTCAGGTGGGGGGCAGTTATGGTCACAAAAGACATCGATGTATTGTTTTCTTTTTACAGGTTTTAAAAAAAATGAATCGAGGATTCCTCATCAGGACACTGGAAGATTGGGCACCCCCAATGTCACTGTTATGTTTCAGGAGGTGGTATGGGGGCTGATAGGGAGGGTTGGGTGTGCAGGAGGGGAAACATATATATTTTAAAAAAAAAAGAAAAAGAACCACACATGGGTATTAGTGGGGGGGGGGTCACTGAAAAAAAAAAAGACAGAGGATTCCTCATCATGATAGTGGGGGATTAGGCACCCAAGTGTCACTGTTATGTTTGTTGGCAGGGGGCTGTGGGGTGGTAGGTGCTGAGAGGGAGGGTCAGGTGGGTGGCAGAAAAATACAGACTGACAACAAGCAAATGTAGCTTCTTGAGTGCTTTCATACAGTCTCAGAAGATTAGTCCCTGGGAGTTACAAGACTCCGCGGTCGCACAGCACGCCCATGTCTGATGAGGCACATGCACGTAAGTTAACATGCTTATAGTTTATGGGAGAAAGTTGGGTTTTCGGAGGGGCTTCATTTACGTGGGATGGGCGAAGACAGTTGTGGGGTAAATGAAGAAAAGCTTACTTACACAGTGAATGAGTTTATGCCTCCATGAGTCCAATTCTTGTCGCTAGCTATGCCTCTCAATGGAGCACTTTTTGATGAAACAGAATTTCTGTGCTTAGTTATTTTTTTATTATTTTCTCATACACCTTCAAATCAAAATGTCCCTTGTCTTGCAGGAAACAATCTGAGAGAGACAGAGAGAACATTTTCCATCCCACAGACAGAAGAAATAACATGTACTGTGGGACTGCTGCAATGAATACAGACAGTGTAGTTATTCACATTTGGTGGAGGAGACTGTGGTGGAACTCCAACATGTTGTCCGGCTGGAAGGAATGCACCGAGTCATTTTCTGATAGCAAGAGATCTGCAGGGCTCCACCCACTGCAGCCCTAAAAACTGGGCATAAATCTCAAGTAAAGGGACTAAAGCCTTTCGACATTCAAAATATATCACCTAAAACTTAAGTGGGAAAAGGACTTACAGGCTTCAAAGGGAAAGCCACAGTCTCCCATGAACAGGTAAATGCAGCCAACTGCACCAGAGTTAAGGACATCAATTTCCTCTGCTCTGAACGCTGCTCAAGTGGTGTTGGATCCACACCTATATGCAGGGTTTTAAATAATTGATTAGCAGTTTTTTTCTTGGGATGATGCTAACTGTACAGAAAATATTTATATAGATTTTCTAGAAGTGCTGTGTTTGTTAAACACAGTGAGGCAAGAGCTATGCATTTTCACAAAGTTTTAGCACTTTTATGAGCAAAACGCTAATCAATTTTTAGAGTTAAATAAAACCCTGATATGGTGCATAACTATTAACATCAGGGTGCGTGGGTCCTGATAGGCTCATACACCACTCAGGTGATTCTCAATGGTGCAAAAATTAAAATAAAAAACTTTCTTTTTTAAGGAAATAAAAAAGAAACCTTTTTCAGAAAAGCAAAATAATAAAATAAGCCCCTGCTTTAAAAATGCTAAAAAGCAGACAGCTCAGAGTTTTACCATAATTTTATTACTTAATTGATTTTGCTGTCCTTTAGCTTAGGAGTACATCACCCACTGAGTAAAAAACAAGCGATAGTATTCTTGAATGCAGTTCTAAAAAGCAGCAGATTGTGTGCTTATTATTCTAAGATAGTCTGTTAATAATCTGTGCCATTAAATTTAAGCAACCAAGAACCTATAGTTCAACAGCTTTATAACAAACTATCCATTCTTTCCCCACAGTGTTCTCATTTTGCCACTCGGAACATGTGGAATCCCAATTTCCCTGTGGGAGCTGGTAGCGGTCAGGGCTGTTTCGGCTTATTTGTCCTACCTTCACTGACGGGATACCTAGAGAGAAGAGAAACAAAGGAGAGAAAGAACATGCTTCTCTAATTGCAGTCATGTCAGACACACAGCCATAATGCCCAGTTCACAAACTCTTTGACAATGATGACATACCTGTTATCAAATACAGTCAAGCTCATCAATTTTAATCCACGTTGCAAATATCAAAGCTCACAATTCAGCCATCATCAATAACTTCATCAATATCAGTATCACCCTGTGTGGGGAAGTAGTTGGTCATATATTACAATGCTTTTCAGTCTTAAAAAAAAAACGAAAAAATGTTTGTTCTGGAGATATAGTATATAGTAACTAAGGAATAAAATTGGAAGTGGTTGATGTTTTTTTTTTTTTTTGCTTCGCCCTACCCCCCTGGAGCCCTACTCCTTCAGGCTCGCAAAGCATCAGCCCCTTGACTGACCATCCTCAACCCTGGTGTTATCACCCACCTCCAGACTCCACAAGTTTCGCAGACACTCCCAATGGTTTTGATTATCCCTGCCATGGTGCCCCCCTGCTGTCACCAGGGAAGAAGTACCTTTGACAATGGGGATGATAGTAGGGGAGAGGGCAAGGATGGTGCGCGTGGCAGATGGCAGTATAGGGGACTCCACGGGTGGGGGGCATCATCTGGCATTCCAGGATGGGCCATTTTCTGTTTTCTCCCTCCATCCCTCATGATAGCTGCACACTCACAGCGTCCTGGGAAGGATGCACTGTGGCATGGGGTCACCCATGCTGCCAAGTGTGCCTCCATCGGCTGACTACCAGGAGGCACTCAAAGAGCCATGAAGGCCAAACCATCCCTCCCAGGGAGGATAGTGGATGCTCTTAACCCTCTTCGTCAGTCTCTGCTCCTGTCATCCCAGGCACAGGGCACGAACCCAGATCAACAACATGCCGAGCGGATGCCTCACTGCTCAGCACCATGGAGCCTGCCCAGGTTGATGTTTTTAAAGGGGAACATTCAGTACTAAGAACCCCACACCCAAGTGTGGGGCTAGTCTCAATTTGCACTTTGTGTGGAAAAAACACTTGCACTGCAGGCTATTAAATCTCCAACCTCTGCAGTCCTGCTCTGATGTCAGCTGCAGGGGATTCAGGGTTTTGTAGTTACAGAAAATGTCTGCTTAGAAGTCAGCAAAATTAGTCTGATATGACCTACTATACTGCTGTGAGCAGAAGTTAAAAAATATTTTGCCCACAAAGTGCAAATTGGTACTAACTACACTCTTAGTTGTAGGGCTCCTAGTGCTGACTGTTCCCCTTTAAGTACCCAGGCATATTTTTAGACAGTGCTTTGTCCTTTGCTCCACACATTGATTACCTGATAAAGGTTATTAATTGTCGGCAATGGGTTTTGTATGGCAACAAAAACAATTTTGCTATAGAAAAAAGCATCTGATACTGTCTATTTCAGTTCTATCCCTGATAAATTATGGATTGGTTCTTTATTTGACTACTAGTTGCAGTGCTCTTTAAATGGAAACAATTGAGTTTTAAAAAGTTTAGATCAAGAAAATAACTCACACAAATGTGATTTGTATTGTCTCACAAACTTGATGCCATTTCAGCTGAGGTCTAAGTACTATGGGCCATATGCACGATGGCTACACGACATGCGCGTGGGAGGGCAGCTTGCATGTGTAGGTGTATACACGTGATCTGTGAACATGGTATGCCAGAGAGGCATGCATGATGAGTGCATGGGAGTATGCATAGGCAACCCACAAGCAGCAGCATGGCTGCTGCGCATGGCACACATGCAGAGCCATGGCCGCATAGCATCATGTGCACCACCCCCAAATGCGCTTGCACAATACTAAGTACAACAGCTAGGTGTGTGGCAGTAGATGCATACACTTATGGCATGCGGAGGGCTGCTGTAGATGTCCGTGCAGCATGGCAGGTAGCCAAGCAGACAAAGCAGCATGGCTGTACCCTGTAACCCCATGGCAGTAACACCACACACCCATCTGACTCAGAAACTGGGATGTGGACAGGTGCACATGGCGCAATAACCCACAGCCAAGGCACACTGTAAAATGTGCTACGGGGTGTGTAAGCTGATTGGGAGTAGCAGAAGCAGCTGGCCATGAAGACCAGGACAGCTGCAACAGTAACCCCACTCCATGCACGACAACCCCAGTGCAAGACCACACAAACACACTGTGTGCCATGGTCAGAAGATGTGTGCAGGACCAATCATGGCCAGTTGGTAGTACAGGGTGGTGCACACGTATAATGGCAATCCCCTGAGGATCAGATGATGCCATCACCACCAATGGGATTCAGCATGCCATGGTACCCCATCCCACACCAGGTGAGGTGATGCGATACACACCCTGCAGATGGATACAGACCCAGCAGGCACAGGCAGACCCATAGAGCCGAGAGATCTGGGGCAGTGCCCCCAGCCATACTGGTACACAGTGGGATGGCATGGCCAAGGCACTGCTGTGATATGCACCACCAATGGCACACACAAGGGACACAGGACAATGGTCCTAACGTGTAACACTCAGACAGAGCACAGTGTCACAGGGGCATGTATGCCTTGTATGGCACAGAACCCAGCCCAGGTGGACAGCCCCCAAGCAATGCACAGCACCCACCAATGGACAACCTAGCAAGGGAATGCCTGCCAGGCCACATATGGCACACAAGCAGGATAACTGCACAGTGCTTCTGTCTGACCCCCCAGTAGGCCACCTCCCCATATCCCATAGCCCCCCCCACCCCCAGTGCCCACCCAGCCTGCCACCCACTTTGCAGGAGACAATGACCACAGATATTCACAATGAAAAGCTTTATTCTCAAACACATGTACATAGGAAAGGTTGCAGCCACATAGATACATTACAAAACCTAAACGTATAGGTAAGCATACCCTAGATAACAAAAGCCCAACAGGTAGTGACATACAGTCCACACACTTGTAGGTACATCACATTTCCCGAGGCACATGCTGCCATGGTCCATCCAGCAGCATATGCCCTAGCTCTCATTCTCCTCCTGGGAGTCCTCGCTGTCACTTGACAGTGATGTGTTTGACCAGGGCCAAGGGAACAACATGAGACATAGGTGGGGTCACCTGTAGCACTGCAAAGGAAACATATTACAGTGAGAAGAGGCATGGGAGGGACACCTATCAGGGATAAATATGGCAACAGAGTACAACATGGACATGTCACAGGGTGCTGAACCCATCTTGGATGGCAGCACCACTAGCCACATCACACAGATGTCGGGTTTGTACATCATGTCATTGGTGCCCAACCTCAGGGACAGGTAATCTGGGTTGGTCTACTGCCATCTCCTCCAACACAACTGTGTCAGCACGACACAGGGGGCTCCATTCTGCTGTTCCACACATATCAGAGTCAGCTTGTGAAGGAGGCATAGGTAATCCTGTGAGGGAGAAGATGAGAAATAACCAACAGCACCATGGAGGACGCACACCCTGCAGGCCAGGTACATACCCATATCAGTGCATTCAGCCTTCACAGGTTGCCCCCATTGGGGCAGTCTGAGTAGGTGTCCACAGACACCCTCCAGAGTTTCCTGGGTTACAATCCCAGATGTCTGACTTGTGGAATGGACACAATGGAGCTCCTCAGCTGTGGCCATCTCAGTCACCTCACCCTGCTGTGTGTGCATGAGACGTCCACACAGGTAACGTCGGCACACACAGGGTTCCTTCCCACACCCTCCTAAAGGTACACACAGATGTCCCAGGCCACATAAAGGGGCTGAGGCAGTACATGTACAGGTAGACAGATATCTGTAGATGTGGGGGAGGATGCGTCCTGGCCTTCTGATGAATGTGCACCTGCTAGACACGGAGCTGGAGCAGTGGAGGCATGCTGGACAATAGCCAAGGTCTTCAGACCACATCAGGATGCAGCCACCTGTGGGACACACACAGCATCCAACGCTTTAAATTCGACTGGGCCAAGATCAAACAGCTGTGTGACATGGTCTGCAATGTTGTTGCACCATAGGGTATCCCATGATGTGGGCAAAGTTATTTGGGTGAATCAATTTGGGCGATGGCAAAATAGCGAATGTAAAAAGGGCTATATGCAAAGAATAGCTCATGGTAAGTCTGTCTGTAGGGAGTCATTAAATGCAGTATGTAGGATTTGATTTGGTGGACCAGCATCAAGCTGGCCATCTGATATGGTGGCTATGGTCACCACCTCTGTGTGCGGTGGACCCAGGTTCGGGACAGGATGTAGACTTTTAGTTTTCATTTTACTTGTGTTGGGTGTAAATTTTGCTCCCAGTCCCCTGGTGCCTCAACTGTACCCCCCATCCATGCCTGCAGGTTGCCCCCCCAGATGTTCTTCCCCTGCTGATTTTAGTCCCCCTGTGCTGTAGCCCTCCTCTCCCCCATTGTTAGCCCCCTTCTGGAGTTGATTATTATAGAGATGGTGGGTTTAAATGTCAATCACATTCCAAATAAGTACTGTGTGCTGGTCACCAATATTGTTGGGTGATGTAGTGTTCTTTACTGTTTTTGTCCATCGGCTTTTTCTATTCTTTGTTTTGCTCCATGCCATTTTGCTGGTGCTCTTATCACATGGAACCTCACCACAGACATAGTGGTCCAAGGCAATGACCATTGAAACCAAGGTGTTATGAGCCCTGTCATACTATGCAACAGGATCATTCCACAAAGTTTCTGGTGATGCCATTGGTGTAAGTCACTCCTCCATGTCACGGGCACTGGCACAAGTGACAGATGCCCTGTTGGCCCATGTGCAGGAGCACATCAGTTCCCTACATCCAATGTCAAAGTCCGTGCCAATAAACAGGCCTTCTATGCCATGCATGGCATGCCAAATGTATAAGGTGCAATAGACTGCACCCATATTGGAATACTGTCACCATCTGTGCGTGAGGAGGAATATAGGAACAGAAAGGGCTTCCACAGTGTGAACTGTCAGCTTTTGTGTGACACTGGTGGTATGTTCATGTACATCTGTGCAAAGTAGCCTGGCTCATGCCACTACACATACTTACTGGATGCATCACATCTCAGAGACCTGCTATGTGCTGGTCAGCTAGAAGGCTGGCTGTTAGGTGAGCATAGGGGAGCAATATTTGTGGCACCACGACTCCACACACTGCATGAAGCTAATTGTCTGCTTGTTCTGTACCCTGTACAGGTGACAGCAGATACCCACTGCGCCCATACCTGATGGCACCTATTCTCGCACCGAACAGTGCAGCAGAAAAACATACAACCATGCCCACAAGAAGACACAGAACATCATTGAGAGGACCATTGGCCTATTGAAGATGTGGTTCCAGTGTATGGACCATACCGGGGGAACGATGCTGCTGTCTCCAAGATGGGCATGCAAGGTGTTCACCACGTGTGTCAGGCTCCATAATATCACCCTGCATCACAGTGTACCCATGATGGTGGGCAACCAGCAGGACACACCACTGGAGGAGGAGGAAGATGGAAGGCCGGCCAGGGGACAGGAGACACTGAGTGGGCATGCAGCTCGCTACGCCCTGGTACAGGGCATGTTCCTGTGGTAATGATGTACACCTACACAGCATCAGGATCAATGGCAGTGTGTCTTTTGCAGCAGCACCATTGTGCACATGACTGCAATGCATGGACATCCATGTGCATGGCTGGTGTGGACAATACTGCATCGTGGCGTGTGTGCTCCGGCTGTCATGGGTGGCAGGTGTGTGATGATGATGCCATGCACTATGTGCACCCATCCAGGGGGGAGGGATGGATGTGGGGGGCATGTGAGTCCAGCTAGGATAGGGGATGTGACACATGGTGCAATATGCTATCTTGTATGGTAGGGAGGGCATGTTGGGTGCCCTGCAATGGGGGGTCTTGATGGGGTGTTGCTAATGGGGGGCATGTTGAGTGCCCTGCTAGGGGGAGCATGTTGGGTGCACTACTTGGGGGCATGTTGGGGGTGTTGCTTCAGTGGTGACCACTGTACCGCACAGCGTGTGGTGTGCCAGTGATGGCGTGCCAGTGTATGCCATAATTGTTGTTTGGCAGGGGCTGTCACCCTGTGTCGGAGAGTTTGTGTGGCACCGCAAGCCATCATGATCTCATGTGTGTGTCCCTTGGGTCAGTGCTGGGACATCGTGCAGTGGAGTCCCATGTCTGTGGGATGGCTGTACAGCAGGACTGTGCACACGGCAGTGTGGCATGTGCTGTGTGCAGGGTATGTGCATGTCGTGCATGTGCTGTAAATGTCATTTGATTGGTGCTTGTGCACTTTCACTGCCCATGTGTGTCATAAGACTTTGCCTCTAGGCATGCTGAGAACCATGTGCCCAGTCTTCTGACCAGTGCCTGTGGATGGGATTCGCCCCATTGGTGGATGCCTGTGGAGGTGGGCACTGTCTGATGCTACTCCAAGGCATCACCAGTTGCACTGCTGTGGCTGTCGGGGTGGGCATTCATGTCCTCCTGTGTGTTGGCTGTGTCATGCCCCGTGACTCCTTATTTTGGATCTCCATGGTGTGCATGTGGGCTGTGCATGCACCATGGGGCCATTCCACCTGGGTGCTCTCTGTGTCCCATGGTTGGGTGTCCTGTTCCCAGTCAGGGGGCACCATGCTTGGAGACACCTGGATGTGAGCATGTCATATGGTGAGTGGTGTAGGCAGACTGGCCTTGTGGCTCCTCCCATCTGACCAGGTGGTCCACGAGCTTCTCACTGAGATCGGTCAGCCAGTCGATCCCATGCCGCATGGCCCACCCCTCCCTGGTCAGGGCAACCAGTGCCTCTGTGTGGCATTGCTGTTCCTCAAGTCTGTCCTACTTCAGCTGCTGCAGCTCCCTGTACTGTGCTGCCATGATACCACAGGTGTGCACTTTATGTGGGCAGCTCATGGCCTGTGTCAATGGGCCTTAATCACAATTGTCCACAGGGCTTGTTGGTGTCATTCCTCCCCTGGCCATGGCATCTTGGCATGCTTGTTCTGTGCCATTAGATGTGGTCCTGCCACCGCCCTTTCCTCGGTGGTCCATGCCTGTTGTCCTGGGACATGCTGGCACACTTGGCTGCTGCGACCTCCATCCACCACCTCAAATGGCTTCTGTGTCCCCTCATTCTGGGCTGCCTGTCTCTGTCTCCAGCTCAGTGCCTGTGGGGAACAAGGGGTTGTTAGTCTGGCTGTGAGAAACCCTTGCAGGTGCCTGTTGCTAGGGCCTGCATGCACCGGTAACCCACTTGTGCCTTCTTCCTCTTGCCGGTCATCAGCACATCCCACATGCTGTGCCATTGTGTCCTGGCTGTGCGATGCCACCCCTGAGGTCATGCGTCCATCAGTGCCTGTGTTTGTGGGGTGGAACACATGGCTGTTCATCAATACATGGAGCATCTTCTCTTCAGTACCCTACCCTGCCAGTGCATACATACCTTCCAGGGTGTCTACACCTTCAACCTTCCCATGGACGCTGACCTCTATGAGGGTGTCTCCCACCATCCCCTTGAGTGGTGTCAGTGGTGTGTCACTGCTGAGTAACCTGTCTCCTGTGCCCTGGCATGCCCATGCACCCATGGCAAGTTCCTTTTTACTGCTACATGCAGGTCCCACCACTTATGCTTTATGGATGCCAGTGTCCAAGCTTCAGATCTGATGAGGTTCAAGCTGGCATGGATGTCTAGCCACAGTCATAACTTTACCTCTGGGGCCATGGACAGGGACTGTGTTCCATACAGCTTGGCATAGTGCATCTGTATGTCACTGACCATGGATGCCACCTGGCCACTGGTGAAATTTGGTGCACTGGGCTGTGCGCCGCCTCGAGTGCGAACACATCTGTGGTGCTATTTGCCTGCATGGGCTGCCCCATCGGGCTACACCAGTCATAGTGTAGGCTCCTCTACACTTCTTTCACTATCCACCATGGTCTCCATGTTCCGCTGCTACATGTTATTCACTTCCGCAATGATGTACGGGGCTGTGCACATGCCCTTTTATGGTGGGGTCAAGGGGAGGGTCCATGTATCCTTGGTCTGCCGGTGTGCACTGCATGGGCCACTATGCATTCCTTGTCATCCCACCTCCTGGGTCTGCTTGTTCTGTGCAGCCATTCATGAATATCACATTCTGAAGGTGCCTTGTGCACCACATAGCTGTGCATTGGGCTCTTCTGGACCTTATGTTGATAAACATTCAAAAACGTTTTCAATTGATTTAAAATCAGTATAATACACAAATTATGACTCATCAAAGTATTGTAAAATTTTTCTGTAAAAGGTGTTTAAGGTTTAAGATCCTTTTGTATTAGGTCCATTGACTTTCTGAATACTTTATCTCCGGACAACATCCATACAGAGTTTAACAATAAGCTACGAACAGTGTTGAATTGTTCTGTTCACTGTTATTGTAAATAAGGTATTTTATCATACAAGGTACTTTGTACTGCTTTGGTCAATTGTTATCCATTTGTATTGTCACGTGACTTGGAATCTTAAAAGATGCAATTTTGTACAATAGCGCTGAGGTTGGTGCTGGTTGTCACCTCCGCCCACCAGCGACCCGGTTCAGCAGCAAGCTTGGGCTACCGGGGATAGGGAAGGGAGAGGATCGAACATCCAATGACAGCTCTCTTGTCCCAGGGATGGGTGGACATGTCGTCCAGCTCCTTGGCTGCCTCCTGGTGGCAGATGGGGGGGCAACACCAGATTCCATGAGATACGAAGCATGGCTTTGTGATGCACATGTGCCTCCACACGCACAATCATGGCTGCGAGGGGGAGGAACCAGAAAAGAGAGATAAAAACATGGCTGCAGGCTCCATGGTGTCCACTCTGGCGGGCCAGCACCGCTGCCTCAGGACCGCCTGTAATTGCCCTCTCCGGATATGTTCATGGGAGTGGGGAAGGATGGCCCCTTCCCCTCCCACCCCACCATGGGGGGGTAATCCATGGAGGAAATAGGGCTCGGGGGTACCTGTGGGGTGGTGACTGGGTGACCGAAGGAGGAGGACGGACTTCCACCTGCAGGTCAAGGAGGATAAAAATAAGATGGAAAAAAAAGAAAAGGGCAATTTTCTCAAAGTGTATTCTCAGTTAAATAAAAAATGTGCTTCCTCTGAACTGTTCGCCACTCTCTGGCAAAGGATCTCCTGACTCCATTGTAAATACAGTAGAAGTCACTTAATCAGGATATGGATAATAGGGATGTCCGCTTAATTGAGACATCCTTGCGGGAACCGATTAAGTGCTCATTAATTTCTATGGCATCCTCATCCCTTTAATTGCGATGGAGAAGCCTGATTATTGGGATGATTCAGTCCCATTCAGAGTCCCATTCTCTGTCTTCTGTGACTGTCCTGAGCCCTTCAGCATACCTACTGCTGCCATTAATGGGCCATTGAGTAGGTGTGAATATCGCTACTTACATCTTAGTGTACAATAGTGTAGTCACCTACTCCTGTGGTAGTTTAGTAAGGGGCATTTTAGTGAGACAGGCAGTTTTAAGCAAGGTGTTTATTTTTATCCAAGAAATCCTGCAGGGCGACTCATTGATGCTCTTGACCCCCCCCCCCCACAAGCGACACTTGCTGTGTTCATACTTATGCTCCCCATCCCTGAATCTCCAGACAAAGCAAAAGCAGCTCTCTGCCATAACAGGCTGGACACCACAGGTCTTACTGTCACAGCACAGTGAAACTATATGACTAGCACACAAGCAAAAGCAGCTCTCTCTCATAACAAGCTGAACACCAGCTATCCAGGTTAAATACAGGTCTTACTGTCATGGCACAGCAAATTATACAACCAGCACACCAGCAAAATCAGCTCTCTCATAACATGCCATGTTCATACTTTCACTCCCTCATTCCTGAATCTTCAGACAAAACAAAAGTCGCTCTCTGCCATAACAGGCTGAACACTACAGGTCTTACTGTCACGGCACAGCGAAACTATATGACCGGCACACCACAACAAGTTTATTAACTTTTGCAGGATGTTAATAAGGGTGTAATTAATGGCAGGGTAAAGTAAATTTTTGCAGGTTTACATGACAGAGAGAGAAAGTGGGAGCAATCGATGGTGGTAAGGGGAGTCTGAGTGAGCGTATGAGCGTAACTTGCTGTTCTCATAGCAACAAATGGCACTTCTGTTATTGGGACGGTCATGAATCTGGACAAAAGCTCAAGCCACCAGGTCATTCCACTGTTGCTTCTACTGTACTAAACTAAAATAATTATTGAGGATGTTAGCTTTTTCTATGTCATCCTCCACATGATCCCACCCCTTTTTAATCTTACAATTTTCTGGTCTTTTTTCTCCTTAACGTCCCCCAAAAAGTTCTTGTCATTTTATTTCACTCCACCCATGCAGTTTACAGTTCTGCAATCACTTTTGCCTCCCTGAGCATCTTTTACTCAATTATCTGTTTGGATAATCCTCCCTCTTCACCTCTCTTGCTTACGTTCGCTTGCTCTTGGGCAAGGAACGTTTTGCTACTAACGGCATTTTAGAGGAGTGTCACTGCCAAGCCAATTACAGCCGAAACTGCAATGGGCTTGGTAGTGTAGATCAATGACCAGACAATCTTGTCATGGCACAAGTACTGCTTGCTGATATGGCACTTTGTGTAGTTGAAAGAAATGTACCGCTCCAATGAGAGAGCAGGTGACAGGGAGCTGAGTGTGCTCCACCATCTCCATGGACAGAAGTGAATAAGTAAGCATTAACGCACGACAGGGTGTGCTGATAATGCATTAACTATTAATGCTTACTTGAAAAAGTGTTCTTTTGCTCTATTTTGGAGGAATACCCCATCTATGTCTACAGTATTTGTTTCATTTTGTTTCAGCCGTCAGTGACCCATCCAGCTCTGTTACAAGCCTGGCTGACCGCTGAAGCACAGTGGCTCTGAAATTGACATGTGTCTCAGTAAAAAGCCACTTTGCTTCTGATGTGATGCCCAGTGTTTAAAAAAAAAAAACCTCTGGTGGCATTCTAATTTAGTTCTTTATGCTTTTCAGCCTAAAGAAAACTGCCCAAGAATTCTGAACATAGCGCACCTACCCCTTTGAGTGTGGGACACTGGGAAGCCCACTCCCAATATTCTCAGATGTCTATTCCCCATGTAAAAAGTAAAAAAGTAAACATTTATTTTTGAGCACTTTTCAAGAAACCAAAGCGCTGTACAAATGACATTTAAATAACAGACATTGAACAATAATAAAATCAATCACCATAAGCTTTTAAAAATAAAATTTTTTTAACTCCGCTTTAAAGCTCTCGACAGTCAGGCAGCTTCGTATCCGATGAAGTAGAGAATTCCACAGGGCAGGGGCAGCATAAGAAAACACATGTGCACCAGGTGTCTTCAAACATTCCCTAGGAATCTCTAGCAATCCCTCATCAGTGGATCGGAGCGAGCGAGAGGGGCAGTAGGGAGTAAGGAGATCTTGCAGATACTGTGGTCCCTGTTCGTGTAGGGCTTTATAGGTCAGTAATCCGCCATTGAACTGGCAGCCAGTGCAGCCCGTGCAGAACAGGTGTAATATGACTATTTCTAGATTTCCCAGTCAAAAGCCTGGCTGCTGCATTCTGCACTAGCTGCAGGCAGCAGATATCAACCCCCGGTAGCCCCAGGTAAAGGGCATTGCAGTAATCAAGGTGGGTGGTCATGAAGGCATGGACCAAAATAGGAAGGTCAACCAGAGGAACCAGGTGTTTCACTAGGGCGATATTCCTCAGATGGTAAAAAGAGGACTTAACAATGGCCGACACCTGAGATTTCAAGGTCAGACCATCGTCAATAATAACGCTCCTGTATTGCCCCCCACCAGTAGTGTGGGACACTGGGGAGCCCACTCCCAGTGTCCCAAAACATCTGTTTGCTCCTCTCCCCCTTGCAGTGTAGGACACTGGGAGCCCACTCCCAGTGTTCCAAAATATGTCAGTTAATAAAATCTGTAAAAAAGAAAACAGTCCCCCATCTTTTTTTTGTCCTGAAAAACCCACCCCCCTTTACCCTATACTTACCATCGGAGGTCAAGTGCTGTCATCTTTTGTGGACCAGGATGCGTCTGTACTCTTCAAAGCTGAACTGCAAACTGAAGAATCAAGATAAGTGCCACAAATTAGCTGTCAATTATGTTTTCAACTTATGTTGATATCTCAGCCATTTTTCAATATTTTTCACCAGATTTTTAACATGGGCTTCTTGGGACCCCACCTCATGAACACTGTGACTGTCATTTCATTAATAGGACCCATAAGGTGATTTTGCAGTCACTGTACAAAATCATCTTTCGGGACCAATTAACAAAATCACAGTGCCAGTGTTCATGAGGTGGAGTAGCAAAAAGCCCATGTTGAAAATTTAGTGCAAAAATACCAAAAAACACCTGAGTCATGCGTGATTGTTGAAATTTTTCTACGCACACTTGTAACTTCTGCAGTTTTTTATATTTTCACTCCAAATTTTCAACATTGCCATTTTTTCACACCACTTCATGAACAGTACAGCTGTCATTCTTCACATCCTGCCTGAAATGTGTGTTTGCACCTGTGGTACAGAATGGTGCTGTCACTGTGCGAAATTACCTTTCAGGACTAATGAACATCATGAAGTGGGGTCCCAAAAAGGCCATGTTGAAAATTTGGTGAAAAAACTACTAAGAATGGCCAAGTTATGCGTGGTTGTTGAAAATTTTCTATGCACGTGGATAACTTTGGTAATTTTCAATATTTTCACTATAAGTTTCCAATACAGCCATTTTATTGCACCACCTCATGAATAGTAGAGCTATCGTTTTTTACATCCTACTCAAAACGTGTTTTTGCATCTGTGGTGCGGAATGGCATCTTTCCAAGGATTTTAACATTTTCACCAATAGGATTCATGAGGTGAGGTGATAAGAAGATTATGTTCAAAATTTGGGGTCAAAATATGAATAAAAATGCCAAAGTTATGCCCATTCATTGCAATTTTGGTATGCAGGCTCATAACTGTGGAAATCTTAAATATTTTGACCCCAGATTTTGAACATAGCCTTCTTATTACCCAAGCTTATGTATGCCACTGCTGTCATTTTTCAAATCCTGTCCAAAATGTGTGTTTGCACTTGTGGGGCAGAATAGTATTCTACTTACGGAGAATTATGTTTTGGCGTAGATTTGAAAATTTTGTCTACCAGCTACATGTGCGAGGGTAATAAGATGGCTATGCTGATAATTTGGTCATGTGTCTACCGAGGGATGGGTGTGAGGCTGCAGGCACACAGCATGTGTTTCAGCACTTCTGTTGCCGATTGGTATCAGCTGTCAACCCAGCTCTCTTACAAGCATGACACTAGAGGTTGTTTGACTGTGGCAGGCACAAACAATGTCACACATCACATCAGTACTGTATGTGTGACATTTCTTTATGAAGAACAGCCATACAGTCTCCATAATTTCTTAGGCACTATTTTGTCAGGTGGCAGGATACAGTCCCTTTTTCTGTCTTCCCAGAAGGAAAAATATCTTTATGTGCATTTTTGTCATGTATGCACACAACCCATGTTATAAGTGCAATAACCCACTCCAGGGTGTGGATTTATAGGCATATAAAAACTGAGGATCATTTTTTCCTTAAGGGAAACCAGGTTATAATTCACCATTATTACCCACAGGTTATAACGGTGAACATGCGCCAGGTTTCCCTTGTGCACATGCCCCAGAAGCAGCTCTTCCTTCACTCAGTGCAGCCGCCAGTCCATTGCGCTGGACGCTGCCACTTGGTAGTAAGTTAATTAAAAAAAAAAAGAAGCAAAGGGGCACTTCAGTCTGTAAAATTAAGAATTTTAATAATAAATTAAAATAGGTAAGGGAAACCTTTACCTTCGGCAGCTGCTTCCCCACCACATGAATGCATCGAAACCCGACTGGACCACACAGGGAGGATATCTTTTTATTTTATATAGTTGCTGTGGTGAAAAACAATCCCAAGCAATTATATAGAATAAAATATGGGGTGTGTGTTTAATTCAAGATTTTACACAAGCCCCTCAGTGTTGGATGCTTAAATAAACCCCTCAAGCTTTGTTCTTGGGATTTATATAGCATCCAACACTTCGGGGTGTGTGTAAAATCTCATTAAACACACAACCCCGTGCATTATTCTATATATAATTAACGGTCTCCGTTTTTTGCCATAGACAAAACCATGTGTTAAATACCGTAACACACCTGAATAGGTGTGCGGCATTCCTCTTGTCCCTTTCCATACCAACGTTCGAGACAAGTAAATAAACAGGCGCGAGCTCAATGTCCTGTTTCATAAACATAGCTGACGAGAAAACACTTACTTCTCTGCATTACCTCCATCCCAAACACACTCTTGTGCTTCTAGGTTCACTGGTAAACTGAAGGTAATGCAGAGAAGTAATCTTTCGTCCAGATCTATTAGTGAACAATTAAACTTTCTTATTTATTCATAAAAGGCCCTTCAATTATATAAAATAAAATATCGGGAGAAGTGTGTCAAACTCAAATTTAACACACACCCTCGTTGTTGGATGGCACTCATAAACCCCTCGGGCGTTTATGTGCCATCCAACAACTCGGATGTGTGTTAAATTCTCGTAACTCACTTCTCCCCATACTTTATCCTATATTTAATACACACCTGGGGTGCTGTGTGGACACAGAGAGAGAGAGATAGATAGATAGATAGATAGATAGATAGATAGATAGATAGATAGATAGATCCATGTGTCATTGAGACATTTGCCTTTGCAAATACATGCAAGCGAATGTTCGGCATTGACAAATTCTTGTTCTTTGATTGCTTCCTTTACCCCTTTGCTGAACCATTTTTTTTGTATTTTTGTCCTTGCCAGTATACTTTACATATGTCTGCATTAACCTCAGTGTCTATTTCCTAGTAGTTTTCTACTTACTGTATTTCTCACCCTTCCAACTTCCTCAGCCCCTTTAGCCTTTCCTCAAGTATTTACCCCATCCTGTCAAATCCTGTTTTTCTAAAATCCTGGACCACCACAGTTGAGCTGAGGTTCTTGGTCACCAATGTGATATAGAATCTCACTGTCTTATGATCACTTGTGCCCAGAGGTTCCTTAAGCCTTACACCACTTATTCTGTCCTGATTGGAAACATAAGATCCAGGAAAGTGCTCCCCCACCCTTGTTGCTTCCCTTGCCCACTGTTATAAGAAACATTCCTGGATTACCTCTATAAACTCTTGGCATTTGCTGCTCCTTGACTATGCAAGCTTACAATTTACATTTGTGAGACTGAAGTTCCCCACAAGGATGACTGAACATGTATGTGCTGCTTGACTATTTTTTTTTTCAGTACCAGCTCATCTGGCTCCTCAGACAGGTTTGGTGGTCTATAAACCACTCCTAACCTCAGGCGTTTGTCCGTCCCCCTGTCAGTTGCAATCACAGAGATTTAATTCTCTCCAGCCCATATATAGACCTGTCTTTGTTTACTCTAGTAGAGTACCTAACATATACAGCTACTCTCTTTATTTTGCTACTCCCTCTGTGCCTACAAATTACAGCATATCCAGGTACCATAGAAACACAGAAACATAAAACCTGTCATCAGAAAGAGCACCTTTGGCCCATCATGTCTGCCCATACCTATCTAGTGGTGAATAAGAGAGCCCAAGCAGCTCTTTACTCCTCCTTCCCCTCCACCTTTCCTGATCTGGTTATTACCAAGCCCTTGTAGCTGTTCTTCCCAAGTTTGAATCCCCCCACTGATTTCACTCAGACAACTTCTTTTGGCAGTTTATTCCAGTCCTGCATCATCCTTTCCATAAAAAAGTATTTCCTCACATCCCTCCTAAATTTGCCCCTCACCAGCTTCATGGAGTTGCCCCTGGTGTTTGTGTTTCCACTCATTCTGAATAATTCTCCATTAAAGCAGAACACTTTATTTATCCTGTGGAGGCATTTGTATGTTTCGATTATGTTCCCTCTCTCCCTTCTTGCCTCCAGTGTGAACACGCTGAAGTATGCCACTAACCTCGCTTTGTAAATCTTTTTCTGCTGCCCCTGGATTATCCTGGTTAATGTATTCTGAGTCTGCAATGCTTCCTCTATGGTATTGTGTTGCCCACACTTCCATGATGGCCAGTATAGACAATTTGTTAGTTGCCACCAGAGTCTGCAAATCCAGTCTATCTCCTCTATTCAGTAAAATGCAGGAGCTGCAGTCTCTTCAATCCAGTACAATACAGGAGCCTGAAACTCCTCTATCTCATTACATAATCTTCTGGCATTAGTGCAGAGCATTGTGCACCCCATTGTTCTTGCCATAATGTCCCTGTCTGACCTCCCAGGTTTCCCCCAATTTTAAGTATCTTTATCTTGCATGACCCCCCCTGTATTTCTCAGAGATGGGGGAGGCACACTGCATTGTTCTTTCTCCCTGCCCACCTTCATGCCCCTCATGTCAGCTGTTCTAAGAAATAAAATAATTGAAATTCATTTCCCTTACACAAAAGCAAAAACCACCCAAAAATGGGCCAATGCAAACCATAATCTCACTTCTTTAATGCTGTTCATCCCCTGCAACAGGCATCCCGTTTGTATCTCATGGCCACAATTTCAGCTGCGCAAAAAGTTCAAGGGACAAATTATGACCAGTGCTCCATTTAAACACACAGATCCAGCAAACCTCCCACTGTCACGGGATTGTGAACAGTATTGGAAGGAGGTTGGGATTTATTGATAGGTAGGGAAAGAAATAGCATTAAACAGAGACTCACCAGTCAATAGCAGAAGGTTCTCTTGTTCACTATCAGTGGGCCTGGCTGCATCTCTTTCTCTCTCTCTCTCTCTCTCTCTCTCTCTCTCTCATTGGCATGCCCCCATGGTTCACTCTCGCCATCTCAAAGCCAGTTCTGATGCTACATCTCTTGCTCAAACTTAAAATGAAAAACAAATAAAGGCAGCAAAGCTTAACCCATTTTATTAAAATGGCTTTTTATTAAAAACATTGCATTGTTCACAACAGCACCATATAGAGGGGGTATTATACAACAATGTCAGCTAAACAGGCTGCAACAGGGACTATTTTTATTTTAAAAGCACTTTTATAAAATTTTATTTCTATAAGTATTTCTTCTTTATCTCCTATTTATTTTACAGTGGCCCTATATTATAAGCGTAGTTAGACACTCCAGGAGTGTTGGTTCATAGGTTTCATAGGTTCTGATACAAGCTTATTGGGCACAATCTCATGCAAAGCTTGCCACTATACCAGGAGATATCCTATTCAGCATCCTTTTTTTACAATAATCATCCAGTCTGTTCTTAAACTCCACCATACTGCTACTTCCTATTACCTCACTAGGTAAAATATTCCAAACCCCCACGACTCTCTGACTAAACCATTCAGTTCTGCACTTTGTTGTGCTGGTTTTCCCCCTTGAGCTGGAGTGTATGTGACCTAGTATTATAACTCTGCTGTCTAAAATAAAATCCTAGGCATTCCCAGAGATCATCACTTGTTAGTGCCTTGAACAATAGACAAAGATCACCGCACATCCTCCTGTATTCCAGAGTATACAAACCCAGGGCTTCTAGCCTATCAGTGTAGTCTGTTATTTATTCCATGCACCATCTTGGCTGCTTTCCCTCTGTATCCTCTCCAAAGTCTTGATCAATTGTTTTGAATTGGGTGACCAGAACTGGGAGCAGTACTCCAAATGAGGCCTCACCAGGGAGCTATGCAGAGACACAATCACATCCCTATCCCTGCTTTTAATGTGTCTCCTAATGCAGTACAAAATAGCATTTGCCTTCTTAGTACTGTGATGACATTGTTTGAATTTTAAATCATTCATCAGCTTCAGGGGAATTAACTGAGTTGCGTACCTGAGTAAACTCGATAGACCGTTACATCCTGTTTCTGCTGGCAATTTCGTATGTTCATATGTCACCACAACTCCCAAGTCCCTTTCCTCAGTGGTAACCTTAAGTGGCCAGCCATTCAACATATATTGTGCTTCCAAGTTAGACATGCCGAGATGCATTACTGCACACTTGTCTGTATTGAATTTAAGTTAATATTTTAAAGACCACGTTTCCAGGTTGATTGACTCCCTCTGCAATTTATAGGCCTCCTCTTCATTATGGACAACTGCCCCAATCTTTGAGTAGTCTTCAAATTTGGATAACCAAAAGTCTGTACTACACTTCATTGAAGAGATGTAAATGTTGAATAGTACTTGTCCAAGGACAGACCCCTGTGGCACCACACTGGTGACATCTGTCTACTCTGATTACACCTCCCAAACCTACACTATCTGTTTCCTTCCACACAACCAGGAACTTATCCAAGCAACAATGTTAGTATTTAAACTGATTTCTAACAATACTCTGACCATCTCATTATATGGTACAGTGTCAAATGCCTGGCAAAAATTAAACAAATAACATCTGGAAGACCTCTATGAAGTGAGTGACTGATACCTTCAAAAACTTCAGGAGCTTAGTCTGAGAGGATCTCTCCCCTTGGGAATCCATGCTGGGTGACATCTGTCAGATTTGATACCCCGATGTATTTTTCAACATATTCCTTGATTATACCCTCCAGCAGTTTTCCTATTGTTGATGTCAGACTCACAGGACAATAATTTCCAGCAGCGTTTTTACTGTCCTTCTTGTGGATTGGCACAACTGTTGCTTTCCTCCAACTATTGATCACACAGCCATTGTCAAAAGATTTTTGAAACCAGTGGGTGACTGGACGTGCTGGCTGACTGGCCAATTCTTTAAGCACCCTGGGGTGAATACCTTCTGGACCCTGTGCCTTATTTGGATTCTGTTTCTGAAGCCTGTCCTTAATACTGTATCAAGTTCTTTAAAAATAAGTTTTTCTTTGTCCCTATTTCCTATCATTACTACCAGACTGTCTATGTCCTTATTAAAGACTGAGGAGAAGTATTAGTTAAAAATCTGAACCATGTTTTCTCATCTGTGACCATGGAGCCATCCACATCCTGAAGTGGGCCAACCTGTACACTGCATCCCTCATTTGATCAAAGGAAAACTACCCCCTCATATCTTCTAAATGTTGTTTCCATGTCAACAGACAACTCTTTTCATGTAGCTGTTAAGGATGTATGCAAATGCTTTAGTCTGTATTCAGACTTCATACTAGGCCCTTTTACTGTCCTGGGAGGCTCCATTTTGTGGTTGTTGAAATCTCATTGTCCCTGAGAGCTGTATTAGCATATAAGAACATGGTGCGTAATCACCCTTTAAACTCCCCAGTATGCCTGTCTGCTTAATTAGTCTTGAAAGAAACAAGCTGCAAGAAGTTGTGAAATACCACATTTACCTTCAGTGAGCTTTGTAAACAATTTGAGTTGTAATGCTGTTTTTTTCCCTTTAAACTCCATTCAGTTTATGAGTTTCCAGAGAGTTTTTGCAGGATGTTTGTTCTTTTAGTGTAGAGATACCTGATAAAAATGGTTGATCTGACATCATGTTCTCATATGCTAATACAGTTCTCATGGACAAAGAGATTTTAACAACCATGAAATGGAGACCCCAGGGTAATCACAGGGGGTTACCATGAGTAGTGAAAACAAACTAAGACTAACACATGCAGCCCTAACAGCTACAGGAAAGGAGTTCTGTTGACATGGAAAAATTAAAAAATTTTAATGATGTGAGGGTGTAGTTTTCCTTTAACATACCCATAAAATGCCTTATAGTTATCTTTAACTTTCATTGCCAGCCTCCTTTCATACGCTCTTTTTCTTGTTTTGGTTCTATTTTTACATGCTCTATTTATATTTTTATATTTGAGCGAGGCCTCTGGGGAGTTATCCAGTCTTGCTTTCTTGTATGCTTTCTTTTTTCTCCTAATGTAGTTTCTGATCCTGTTGTCAAACCAGCTAGGTACCCTGACACCCTTATTGTACTTTGTTTGGGCACATATTTGTCTGTTAAATGAGACAGTTTCTTTAACAGGATGTCCCAGATTTCATCCTGATCCAAACACTTAAAAATCTGCCTCCCAAAGCTGGCCTGATTGCGCTGAGGCTTGAGGCACTGGACACCACACCTTGCACCACACTGGTGACCCGGGTTTGGAAATGAGCTTGGGCCACCAGGAGTCAGCAGGGGGGAGAGGATTGAGCATCCAGAGGACTGGTCTCCTCTCTTGGGGAGGGAGGTTTGTCATTCCACTCGCTAACTGCCCCCTGGTGGCAGCCAGAGGACAGTATGGGTCAGGAGGCATGTTTCCAATATGCTGCATTGATAAAGTGGGGGGACAGGAGAAAAGTGAAAAATGAGGAGAGCCCTGGCAGGTGCTCAATGATGGCTGCCCCACCTGAGGGCTGACCTCGGCCTCTGGATTGGGTCTCTGGGGGGGAGGTGTAGCGCACCACCTCCTTCCTGGCCCCACCGCGGGAGGCAATCCAGGGAGGAAATACCGGAGTCAACAGATGTGGGTGGGCCAGAGAGAGTGTCCCTCCATCTGGAGGGCTGAAGCCGCCTGTCAGGGGTTTCCTGGGGAGGAGGAAAAAATACAAATCAAAAAAAATAAAATAAAAAATAAAAAAATCTTCCTCCCAGTACCAGTCTCTAAGTTCTCTCTGCATACTCTTAAAAATGGCCCTCTCAAAACAGCTAATTGTGGTGACCTCAGTTATTTTTCTTTGGACTTTTACAATGTTAAAACTGACTATATGAAGGTCACTGTTGCCAAGGGTTTCAATCATGTGACAGTCTTCAATTTGGTTGTACATATTACTCAGGACAAGGTCCAAAATATCATCACCCCTAGTTCCAGTGGTGACAAATTGCTGCAGTCAAATTTTGTTTATTATGTCAACTAAGTTTCTTTCCAAAACTGATGTTCCTTGATTGCTCTCCCAGTTAATACCCAACATATTGAAGTCACCCATAATCACAAGATTGTTGTCTGTGTTTAAGTTGTTTATTTCACACCCATGCCACTTTTGGCAAGTTGGCACACCCCATTCAAAGAACTCGTACCCACATATGGCATACCATTTACTTTTGGCAGAAATACTCAGATTGGTACCACCCCTTGCTGTGGAGTGTATACCAGGCTCATTGTCTAGAGGAAGGGGCTGGAGGTACAATTACCAAAGTGAACCTTTGTAAAAACAATCAGGTCCAGGGGAGAGGAAACTAGGTGCATGCTAGACCTACCTAACTGCTGAGGGGGCCCCATTAATTCCACAAAGAAGAAATGATCAGATTGTCTAATGCAGCAGCTGGGTTGTGCAGTATGACTTTATTCACAGATGTTACTAAAGCACAAGTGGACCTCCAATTGATGGTCAAGGCAAACAAGTAAATTTCTTTTCCAGACATTCTTTGCTAGACAGTACAATTTCCCACAGAAACAATTCCTTTCTCTTTCCTGTGGTGTATGCACGTGGATTGAACCACACACCCGAACATTTCTATTTCCCAAGGGTGTATGCTCGTGGATTGAACCACACACTCAGAACATCCTCCTGTGGCATTGGCCTTTGCCCAGGGAAACCTGGCACCCTTCAACAAACCAGTTAGCCCTGCCTTGTAGACTCCAGATGGCGTTCCTCCCACCCTTTGCCACCCACGCTTTGCCCCAACAGACAGTTTCTGCCATTCTTTCAGGGTTACATCACAGAAGCCTTCATTCCCCACTGAAATGCTAAAGACTGCAAACTTTACTTCAAATTAACACACTTAGGTGAACAGGGGTCCTGCCCGGTGTGATCTAGCCTTGTTTTGGGCACACACACCGCAGACAACTTCCTAAATGGAGAACCTGTTTCCCATTCTATACTCACAGATTAGTTGTCCCTTCCTTTAGGCATGGAAACAACCCAGAAAGCACACTTTTTCATTGATAGCTTGTCAGAAAAGTCTCACACAAAAGTCCTACTCACAGGCTGCTGTACACACACCAGGATCTTCAGGGGATTACCCCTTGGATACTCTGAACTAACAGTTCCTCTCACTTCTCCAAGAGTGAAAATCAAGGAATCCTGCTGAAGAAAGGTCTCCACCACTTCGCTGGGAGCTGGAGATATAATCCAAACTAGGGCAAGAAACACAGGGCTCTCAGGGACAGAGCCCCAACTGACAGACCTTCTGCCACTCTAACTTCCAAACTCAGACTAACTGAACATTCTAAAACTTCCACAGAGCAGCTGACTCAGAAATGGTTATGCTGCTTTGAGAGTTCTAAATGACATAATCATCCCCACTCAGGCTAGTTGAGTAAACAATGATGCTATTGTGTAAGAAGCCCCTAATTGAGCTCCTTACCAGCTGCCTTTTCTACCTGCCTTACACTAGTACTAATGGGATTCTAGTAACCCCAGAGGATTGGGTGATTACACTCACCACAACCAGACCACTGGCTGTCCACAGCCAGATTATGGCCCAGTACCAGACCATCCTACCTCTTTGTTCCCTATAGAGAGGGTTGATCAGGTCCTCCCCTACAATGTGCCAGGCACAGGCAGTTAACACTAAAGGATAGAGGCCCACTGAAGAAACTTCAGCTCCTACCCTACTATTGTACTATTTATGGATTTTCAGTGACTCCAAGAAACTGCCTGAATGAAGCATGTCCTACTAGATCAGCACTGAAGGCCCCTACCATGGATCAGGACCTCCAGCCTGTCTACCCCACTAGCCCTCTAGAGAAAAACTATCTGACCTATGCTACCTACTGGGTGCCAACACACAAAACCATTTCACACCACAGGAACTGTAGCCCACTTTAGAAACATGCATGTGCCAGTATATTTCCTAAATCTAAGAACTACAAAAACTCTACACCTGCAAAGCAGAAACAAGCATTTGTCAATGCTGAATGTTTGCTTGCTGGTATTAGCATTGGAAGTGCATGAGTTAGACAGATATGGCAGTGAAGTATTGAATCTGCAAACAGAATCTATGGGGGACATTATACTGACAGTGAGTGGGATCCCCTGTCAGCAAATGATCTGGGGAGGGGGCATGCCAACAGGGGGATGCGGCACCCCCGTCGGCTGTCATGGGGACTCTAAGGCGGACAGCAACAGCCGCTGCCATGTTAATTGCAATGTTACACAAGGCAAGGCACTGCCCTGCAATGATGGGTTGCTTCCCCCTCACATACCCTCCCGTCCCATGTTTGTCGGGCTAGCTCCCACACCCCCTGTGCACACATACACATGTGACATCCTGTTGCCTTTTTGCAACCCACCCCATCCAGTCACAGATCCCACACCCCCACCGTTGGAGCAGTAGCCAAAAGTGGGTCTCCATTTCAGCAGGTGCCCACTTGCTAGTGCCCTGTATGATGGTATACCGAATGGGTTCCTGTTTTGTTCTCAAGGAAGTCGCAGGAGTTGGATATATTAGAGTTGAATGTTTTAGACACTACACTAACTGCTCAGTTTGACAAAAATGCCTACTTTGACAATGACTGGCTCACGTTAACCTTGACTCTCAATTGTTTATACAGGTCGAGCCAAACTGAGCCAGGCACTAAACTCTAGCCATACTCAAGCCTACTCTGGTGTGCCCAGCTCTACTGTTTACATGTGCTAATGGGCTGTAGGAAGTTGCTGTTACTGTTTAAAGAGCACTGAATTGGTCCCTGTTCATTTCAGGAAAATGCATTCGTTTTAAATAAATAGCACTTTCACTTACTACTCAGGATACACTGCAAGTAATTTGTCCACTACAGGTTGGAAGTGAACTCTGAGAGTAAAGAACCATAGAGAAGGCACACCACTGAGAATACTCAGTTAGTATGCCACCCACACTGACTCAGACATATCAGGAAAATATCAAGTTTAATGCCATACCTGTGAGTATATTAAAGGGCACATATGTAAGTTAGTTTTGCTTCCTGGTGACCTAGAATGAGATTATCTAAATATTCTCCCTCTCAGTCCAAAATATACCCATAGTAGATTCTCATTTGCTGGATCCCGCAGTGTAAGCAGCACACTTCTAATTTCAGAGTCACAAAGCTGAGTCAGCGCTGGCTCCTGCCTGAGTACCATTCATGGCATCTCACTGCCAACAAGTGTTCCCATAATAATAACAATAATAAATATTTTTTCCCCTCAGTGACTACCACCAGGTTTCCCAGCACACTCGCCAGCATTCTTTCAGCCATGTTGGGACACTCATCTAACCCAAATCAGGCGTCAGGGCTGTGCCCACCTGGAGCCTTGTCAGTGTCTGTCCCTGCCAACCCCCAAGGAAGTGGTCCCATTCTATTGGCTGTGTGGCTTTTCACAGGGCACTTCTGCCAGGTGCCACTGCATAACCCTGGCAGTGCCAGTGTCTCCCTGATGTCCCCTAGGGCACCCCCCATGCTCCTTCTGCCCCCAGAACCCCTCCTTGCAGGTCACCCCAGTTGCCACAGTGTGATCCAGTAGTGCAAGTCCCTTAGACCACCTCCTGGCTGATATAAGTGGAGCCCCCTGTTGTGTCCACAGTGGGGCTTTGAAAATTGCGAATAAGGGGATTGTGCAGCCCTGCCATGGTGCAAGACCCATTGCAATCTGGAGCATGGGAACTTCTGTCACACGGGTGGTGCAGGATGGCTCGGGTGCTAGGCATCTGGATTTTGATGCAGCCTGCATTCAAAAATTGGGATTGCCTCAAAGTATGATACAAGGTGCCACTTGCATCATACCCATTTGGCACAGGCACATTGCATCAAACATACCCTTTTGAAAATCGGGCCCTATAACTTATTTTGAAAAATGGAAATGATTTGCCCTGTATGTAGGGTGCTATGCAACAGATTTTGTGTACTGCATCTGTTTTGTATAATACACTGTAAGTACTTGTTTCATATGCATGTGTGCTCCTCCCTTGTGAAGAGAGCAGACAGCTTGCAGCTTATGGTTGGCATGTGAGGGAGCATACTAAAAGAGTGAGCCACTTCTCTTATAATTAGTAATCACATGAGGACAGCAAACTCTACTCCTCCTTATTCATCAGACCTAATGACGATTCTGATAAATTCCTTCCTTCACTAGGGCTGTGCTACCGGTTTGTGGCCAATATCAACCCAATTATTAGTAATCAGTTTACTGCCCCTCCAGCTGCCACAAAGAACCTGAAAATTCTCTCTAACAGTACACCCCTAGAGAATAGAGGAATTTATCAGAAATGTGATTAAATCTAGTAAATAAGCAGGGGTAGAGCTTGCAATCCTTCTGATGTGATTATTGATCATGAAAGGTAACTGTTCTTTCCATAGAAGAAAACATGGAGAAGCTCGAGAGAATTCTCACAGAAAGATGCAGGGAGTACTCCAGCTCAGATGAGCGAGTTATATTTAAAATGTTAGAGCTGTTTCCCATCCAAGGGTTACACCTTGCTATTGGTGGGTGGGCTTATTGCAAATATCAACTGGCATCTGAAGAGCAAGAAAGTCATTTTGAAAATTATGGAAATAACAAGATGCAAGTAAGGAAGTCTAAACTTTAAAAAAGTAAAATAATTTAAATAATTGCAGGCTGTTTTGAGCAGCTTTGGGGGAGCAGTGCACTGGATACTAATGATTTATTTGGTATAGGTCACAAACTAGTAGCACACCCCTAGATAGTACAGAAATAAGAGAAGCATCCCAAATTGAGTGTACTGGATGGAGAAGTGGGGATTGGGGCTTTAAATGGGGTTGGGAAGTTGGGGGTGTTATCTATTTTAAAAGTTGTGAGCTAGGGAGGAGGGTTGGTACCTGTTTCTTTTAGTTTTTTTCATAAGACAGCATTTCCCAAATAAGGACAAATTGTGCGACTATTCATTTTTTGGATCCAAATAACAAAGAGTGCAGTATCTGTAGTATTCGGAAAATACTATTTGTTACTTACACACCGCTACTGGCTAGTTCAAATTTATCTAGCCAAAGAGGCTTTGATGAATGTCTAAGTCCAAGTAATTCACCAGACAAATACACAGTGCAATCCAAATGCATAGGTGGCCCAATTGCCTTCCACACTCACACACCAGCTCTCACACACACACACACACACACACACATGCAGTCTTCCCTTTCACTTTTTTAGGTTTTTAAGTTACTCAGTATAGTATAGGGCTCTTTTTTCTCTTTTGTTTTCCTGTGCTTCAGCAGCAGTTGTACAGGAGGAGGCTTGACCTCCATCCTCACATAGCCTTTCTTCCACAATACTTTCTCTCTCCCTTTGGGATTTTTTTCAAGAATTTTTTTGTTTCTGTTTCTTGTTCCAGTCTTGTTCCTTTGCTAATATTTCTTCACCCTCTCTCCCTAGGCCATTACTAAGCCACAAAGGCAAACGAACAGAACTGTCACAAGTCACGCATTCCCTCCTGCTGCTATCATCCGGTCACATCTCCATCCCCATTGGTATCTCTGCATTAAATGGTACCTAAGAACTGCAGGATCACCTCATCTGAAATCAAGCAATCCCTGCTCAGTGTGCCTTCCTGGTTAAACGCATAAATAAATAAATAAATAAATAAATACATGTTCCCAGTTCACACATGCACAAACCAGAGTATATTGATGGTGCATTCACTACTCAGGCACTCTCTCATGTTTCCCTTAGCTTCCCAAGCCAGCCATAAGTCAGGCATGCAGGCTGGGGAGTATAACAGAGTATAACAAAAAAGGAATGATACAAGCTGAACAGGCAGTGCTTCACTCAGGTCTTACCAGAACAGAGCTGCATCAGATAAGAGCAGCTCGGTTTCCTGAGGATGGTTTTGACTCCCCCACCCTTACCATTTATGACATTGCTTATCCTTTTGTGTAATGTGAGTAAATAGAGATGAAACGGATCCACATTTTCAGTAATGTTTCCTGGTCCTCATCTGAATACAGACAGTTATATTGAGACATGTACACACACTGCATGATATATAAGCTAGAAATATTTTCACAAAGTCACAATATTTTGTAAATGATGGCCCGATCCTCAAGTGGCCTGCACCTGATTCTGCACCTATGGAGGGGTGGTTACATAGGCAACTGGTGTGCAGAGGTACTGTACTGAAGGTAAGGGGACTTTTACCCATCCACAGCCCCAACCACTGTCCCCCCTGCACCTGATCCCAAATGATGTGCCTCCCTATGTGGAAGACCAGAATTGGTTGGGTCAGGGGATGGGGCAGACAAGCATTGCATTTATGGACACAGATCCACAGTGTGAGGGGATGGCAGAGAGGGTAGGGACTATGCAGCCTTAAGAGCTGCAGTACTACTTATATGGCCTCTCTACCCAGCCACAATTAGGTCATTGGGGACTTACTGGCTCACTCATTTAGGCCCTAACTCATGGAGCCTTCACTGTGGTCTGGGGTGCAGTACCAATACCATCTAGCAGCTGTTTACAATAGATTAGCTAAAAGAATAGGCCTGCACCTGGGACGCCATGTCTGGCTGGCAGTACAAGTGGAGAACAAATTAAAAATGAACTGCTGGCACTAGCTACTCACAACTTGTAGGTACAATCCATGTCTGGCTCTGTTGGTTTGGAAATAAAGCAAATCCACTGTTTCTTGAAGAAAGTGCTTAATTTTATTTTCTAGTGCACACAGTGGAAACTCCAAACAAGCGAATGAACCCCCTTCACATCACTGAGAAATAGCTGCCTTACATGTTTCCTGCTCCCTGGTGCTTAATCATAGGATTAATGATGATTAATTTGCAAACCGACAGAGCCGTACGTGGATTGTAGCTACAAGCTGTGAATACCCAGTGCTAGCAGTTCATTTTTTCTTTGATCTGTTTACTATACTTGTACATTGTTATGGATACCGCAGTCCTTATAGGACTGTAGTATCCCATCATACCCTGCTCCCTGTGGAGTCAGGGATCTACTGACAGTCCAACACAGGCATCCAATATGACAGCTGTGGTCTGGACCAACTTTACAACCATTATACCCCCTGCCTGCACTAGTGTAGTGCAGTGGGCAAGGGTTGTGGATGCATTCTGGTGCTTGTGGGCATCAAGGTGTACAACAACACAATCAGGGTATACTTATTGCAAGCATATCCCTGATCTCTATGTGGCTTGGGACCTGAGGCAATATCCTAAAGTTAAAAAATACAAAAACAATCAATAAGCTTACATGAAACATTACTTGCTATAGTTTCATTTAAGATCTGCTGATAAAAATGCTCATTAGCGCTTCTGCTTTCTAATGTTACAGCGATGCAAGCCACTGAGTCAGGCTAAAACACAATCATCTCACAATACTCTGAAAAGCCAATATAAATTTCTGAGATATTACTCACTCTTTTCAGAAAGCAGACTGCATGGGAAGGTTTGCTGTGCATAAGTGTCTCTTTTAAGTGTCAGTATGTTGTCTATTCAACCAGTGTTTATGTTGCAAATTGAATTCTGTGCAACTAATCTGTAGCCTTATCCATTCCAATGTTTTTCATTACTGTGACAATATTGTGATTATCACTGTGGAAACTGCACAGAAAATCAATGTAGGTTACTACAGCCTGCAGCACATAATTGCATGATGATGCTGCAGTAACTGAAACTGGACTAGGTTAGTGCAACTAATGAAAAATATATTTTTATCTTTAACGCCCCTCCCCAAGGTCCACTGGATATTGGACTCAGTAAGGAGAGAAATCTCCCTGATGGCACCACTTCTGGCGGTAAACCATGGGGACAGCAGGCATAGCGGTAAATGTCTGGTGTGGTTGGAAGGTTGCCTGGGGGGATCTCTGCAAGTGGCAGGATCACAGATCCGTACATTTGCCCGACTCTTAAAATCCTGACACAAATTTGCCCGACTCTAACTTCCTGACAGTATCAAAATACCGGCGCTCTTGTTGCCGACTATTGAAATCCTGATATTATATTACTGACTGTAAACCTGCTGGGAGTAAAGTTATGACTGTTATGGGGCTCAAAATACTGACTGTAAAAATACATGGGCTGTGTGTAAATGCCAAAATATTAGATACTGTTGGGCGTACACTTCCCCGAACAGAAGCAATGTAAAAGCCCAGGGGTGTAGCCAGAAATTTACACATGCTCTTCAACTGCTGCCCCCCCCCCCATTTTAGAAAATGTACACACTTTACACATCCTCTCCATTGCTACCCCCACCCCCATTTAGGAAATGTACACATCCACTCCAACTGCTGCCCCCATTAAAAAAATCTGATTCTTGTCATATGACTCATCTAATCTCTAAACAGGTTGTATACAGATCTATATGTCATAAACAATATCAGTTTAGTCAGATGTAAACACTATTCGGTAGCCTACACTAATTTTAGTGCTCCAGATTGGAATGATAATGGTAACAAAAAGGCATACGGTTTGGGAGAGGTACTCAAAAAAACTGTACACAGATGTGTACAGTGAGTATGCCTGCCTATACCTTGTAAAAGCCTCCTACTGTATGTCTGATGCAGTAGAGTAATTACGGAACTGCTTATTATCTTCTGAGTGCACACACTACTAACAGAAGTGTACAGCTGAACTTCTAGCTGGAGATACCTGATGCCTTTACTTCCTCCACAAACATTAGGTAATTTCCAACATCCTCTATCAGCAGGTAATGTAAACAAAGCTACCAAAAAGTATTAACTTGACATCATTTTGCTGTTTGCACTGGCAAGATGGTGCTTTTTGGGGAAATGTTTTCCAGTTTGCAGTTGCAATTTAGCAGGTATGCTAAATGTAAAAGCCCTCATGCTTATGTGGTAGCTCAGTTTGCAGTTAAATACAATATTTTAGCTAAACATAAGCAGCCACACATGGGGAGACAAATAGAGTGGGTATTCTTTGGCCATTCTATTCTTCTGAGGCAGGAGGTCAGCTAGCAGATGTTAACTTACAGATGCTGTTCAGTGTCTCACACAGACACATTTCCTGATGGCATGGCATTGACGCTTGGCTGGAGGACCAGCGGGCATCTGGCCATGGTTCAATAGTTGCAGGCTCTGGGTGCTGAGATGGGGAATGGAGGGAGCGGGGTGGACAACAAATAGTGGGAGCGAGTGGGAGGGTTCACTTTCACTCCAGGTGCTGGGACAGGGAGCGGGGTGGACAGCACGCAGTGGGAGGGAGCAGGAGGGTATAATTTTACTCCGGGTGCTGGGATGAGGAGCGGGGTGGACAGCATGCAGTGGGTGGGAGAGGGAGGGTTCACGTTCACTCTGTGTGCTGGGATGGGGGAGCAGGGCAGACAGCATGCAGTGGGAAGAAGAGGAAGGGTTTACATTCACTCTGGGTGCTGGGACAGGGAGCGGGGCAGACAACATGTAGTGGGATGGAGTGGGAGGGTTCACGTTCACTACGGGTGCTGGAATGGGGAGTGGGGCAGACAGCATGCACTGGGAGGGAGCGGGAGGGTTCATTTTCACTCCAGGTGCTGGGACATGGAGCGGAACAAACAGCATGCAGGGGGAGGGAGCGGGAGGGTTCACTTTCACTTCAGGTGCCGGGACAAGAATGGAAGGGATAGACAGCATGCGATGGAGAATGGAGGGAGTGGAATGAACAGAAATGTTTCTGCACGCAAGGCACACACTGCAATGACGGGTCACTCCCTCATTGCAGCGGCTAATTTCTTTCAAGTTGGTGACACACCTGCTGAACTAGTGTCAGCAATAACGTGTCACTGCATTGGATAAAGAGAACCAAGCCCTCAAATTAAGTGGTGGCATTGGCCACCATAGTGCTGCATGTCCACAACCCACTTCTCTCCTAAGCTGCCACAACATGTTTCTTGTGTATGCGCGCAAGCAAACATAAAAATAGTTAACATTGCACTACACAATTACACAAAGTGTAGCAACTTTGAACAAAAAGACTCTGATGAGTCCCAAAAATATCCCCCTCTTGGTTTCTTGTCTTCTTTCAGGAACACCTGCAAAAGAAAACATGGTAAAACGCATTCTGAAAACCACACAGTGACCAAACCTCCCACTTCAGATACTACGCAATCTCAAAAAGCATTTTAAAGGTTTTTTTTTTCTATAAAAGTACAAAAATAGAAAATAGAAAAGCATTTACAAAATCATTTTGGGGAAGGGAAGCCCTACAAGTCTGATGTACTAATGAGAAAGTCCAGAGTGCCAAGGCACTATACATAGAGTCTCTCCTAGACTGAAGCCTGCTGAAACACAGTTCTTGGACATGCACAAGGCCTGCTATGACTGCAGTCCAGTTTAAGAACATCTATAGGTGAATAAAAGTTCCTGGGACAGCCTCAATTGTAGGAAAAACAGTCAAATTAAAATCTAAAGTGCATCTTACCACATTCTAGCTGACAAATGGATGTCAACATCACCTCTCTGGACCTGCCGCCTGCTGATCTACCGCTACTGGACAGACTAAATCTTCAGATCAGATTCTTCCGCAACCTCCTACTGGACCAGGATGGGAAATCTTCTACTGCTGGGATGACGAGCCTGAATGCTGTTGCAGACAAACCTGGATACTGCTGGAGCTGACCTTGGACGCTACTGCAGATGAACCTGGAACACCAGAAGAAAGGCAGCTCCTCCTTGATTGCTGCCATTTTGGTGGCAGATTTCTGCTCTGGCCTTGCTGCATTCAACTTGGCATGTGGGCACATTTACTGATGAGTGGCATCATTCATGGGTAGTACCACTCAGGATGTGGGGCATAGACTGTGTCTCCATCAGGACGAACCACAGGAACATTGCAAAATGTCTCTTGGTGAGCCTTGCCCACAATTTGCAGTGACTCAATTTGCAAAGTTCTGCCACACTTCCAAAACTAAAGTCTCTTACTGAATACTTTTATTCTCACAACTTTTTTGACTTTTGAATGCAGGGTGGCACTAGCTTCCTTCCACAACCAGGCATGCCTGTTCTCCTCTATTTCCTCAAAAAGATTTTGAGGGAAGAAAGGATATGTCTGTCCATATTCGGCCACAGCGTGTCTTCGAATCATCCGTTATTCCTTGCTGTTTTTGACCAGCTTCAAGTCACAGGCATGGCTTGGGGGTGGCCATTCCTGGTTGAGCCAGCTCTGAACAGGCAATGCAGAGTAAAAGCAGTCCACCACTGCACTCAATGGCATGCTTCTAGAGCCCTCCTCCATTTCTGTCTCAGGAGGCTCCACTGAAGCCAATGCTAATGGTGACTCACAGGGTCCCACCATAGCCATTGCAACTTCTTCCTGTTCTACTACCTCTGCCCAGAAGCTGACAGTTGCATCAGCTCCTGAAATTGTCCCTTCCTCACTGCACATGGAGACTGATTGGCCTTCCAACACAGAGCTTCATTCAGCTCATCTTCGCCTACTAGACTGGGGCTCAGGCCTTTGACCTATGGATCCACAGAATCTGCTTCTGCAGCATCCAAATCCACCCTCTGCAGTGTGGAAAATTCCATTTCTTCTTGCACTTGCAAAGTATTCTCACAAACATTTTCCAAGAACCCCTTGACAAACTCCGTGGGGTCCCTTTGACTACAACCAGCCTGCTGTTGCTCTGATTCAGCAGGGTCTCCTGCCAGTGTCCATGTTGGGGCTAAGCGGATGTTTTTTGATTTTGTTACTACTGTGCCACCTGCTTCACACATCCCAAATTGCTTGCGACAGTCTTTGTAGTGGGGGACTAGTAGAACATGCCTCCCTAGCTTCAAATAAACAATGCATACATTGACCAGAAAGTTCAGTAAAGCCACATCAGATGGTGCTGATTCACAACTGTATAGTTGTTCAAAGTGAGCTAACTCTTTTTCTTGTTGGGTAAGCCGTGTCCTGGCATGGAGTGTGTAGTGGGGTGATGATGTGCCATTTTCTGTAAATAAACACACAAGTCCCAAATTACTACTTTGCAATTAAACTGAGATTTGGCTCTAAACACACTGCAACAGTTCTTTAACAGGCTGCCTGACTTTTGCATTTTGTTCCACAGCTTTAGCACAACCACTTGAAACTTTTCTGCATTTGAGACACTAGTCCAAGATGGTGCTGCTTTGTTTACATTTGCTGACCATACCCCAAAATGGCAGCTGTAACTTTTCTCCAATCCACACAGTTCAAAATTGCAACACTTGCCCGATCTTGCATTTAACTGTTCTACTTAGGGTACAACTTTAATTTTACTTTTAGCACAATTCAGCACATTCATACTGTCTCTGCATTTCCTTGGACCTGTTGGATCGGTACTGCCCTGGAGCTCTCTCTCTTGAAATAGTCACTACATACACAGTCCAATTTAAAAGTTCACAACTCTTTCTCTGTTATTTTTTTCTGCATTGCTCCACAGTTCTCCAACTTTTCTGCACCACAGTTCTTTACTTTGCACTTGGTACTTACTAGGCAGTAGCTGATTCCCCCGGCTGATGGTAAATGGGCTGCTGACGGTTTTGTAGGCCTTTCCAATAATCAGGCTGGCAGGCCTGCAGATTGGTCACAAAAACACTGCAATTACTGCTATTTGTGGTCAGAAAATGGGTTGAGCCAGTTTTACTGTGCAAGTTCGAAAAAAATGCTATTTTAAGAATGCTCCTCTCTCTCTCTCTCTCGGCGATTCCTCATGTTGCTGCATAAACTAGCACGCTGTTTGCACACTGCTTGCTGCTCCTCCTGGAATGCTCCACAACAGTGAGACTCAGGCAAAGGGTGGGACTTAGATTCGCTGGACCAGTCACACAATGCCATGCAAATGAGCTTTCTGTCTCTCTCAGCCGCACTCCTGCATGGTGATCGTCAACAAGGAAAATTTAAACAAACTGTCACTATTTTTTCTTGGATGGCAATTTCAGTGGGGCAAAGCACTTTTAAGGCATTTTGACACAGTTCTTGGTGAATTTTCCTTAACTACTTCCCCAATTTTTACAGTACATGCAAGAAACTTTCTGGGTACTTAGAAAAGGCTGTTATTAAAGTCCACAAATACTTTTTATTGGAAATTTGCAACTTTTAACAGTTTTTCAAGCACTTAAAATGGCAAGGCAAGGGCAATCAATGCTCAGCTCAACAGTTCATTTTTCCAGTTTAAACACATAAGCAGCAATTTTTTTTTTACTTTCTTTCACAGAATCACAGGCAGCAAAATGTTCTCATTTTCCTTGGCACATATTTGCTTTTCTTGCAACGATCTTCTGTTTGGGTGCACCACCACCAGACAGGAGGATCCTAGACATCCCTTCAGCATTTACCTCTCACCCAAAACATATCCCTTTGGACTAGCCCCCACATTTTTTGTAACATCCACACCACTTTTGGCAAGTTAGCACCCACCCATTAAAAGAACTAGTACCCACATATGGCATACCATTTACTTTTGGCAGAAATACTCACATTGCTACCACCCCTAGCTGTGGAGTGTATACCAGGCTCATTGTCTTTTTTTTATGACCATTCCCCAACTCCTATAGTGGTCTTCTCATCCCCTTCCCCACTGCCTCCCCATGCTCAGGCTTACCCCCTTGGGTAGGGCCTCCTGGCTTACTCCCCAGGGTGGGGTTATGGCAGCGGGGCCCCACCCAGAAGACACAGTAGGAAGTAGAGGCAGTGGGGTAGAGCTTCATGGGTGGGGCCAGCATTGTTATATAGGCTATATTGGGGTGGGGATGTGCAATGATGACCAGCATCTTACCCGCCCCCTCAACAGTACGGTGTTTGCACTGCGACTCCCCCAGCCTCAGCCAGGGGTCCATAGCATGTTGGATATTGCACCCCCAACCCCCTGGAGAAAGAGAGCAGTCCCAAGATGCTAAATCCTTCCCCCCTGGCCAGCTGGCTGATGTTCTGAGTCCATTCCTGAACCTGGGTTGTTAGTGTCGCAGCTGGTTGTGCAGCCACTGCACTGGCAGGCCAGCCTCTCCAGGCTCATCACCTAAAGGAAAGGGGTGGGGGTACAATTACCAAAATGAACCTTTGTAAAAACAACCAGGTCCAGGGGAGAGGATGCTAGGTTATGCTAGACCTAACTGCTGAGGGGGCCCCATTAATTCCACACAGAAGAATTTATCAGATTATACAATGCAGCAGCTGGGATTGTGCAGTATGACTTCATTCACCGATGTTACTAAAACACAAGTGGACCCCCAATTGATGGTCAAGGCAAACAAGTACATTTCTTTTCCAGACATTCTTTGCTAGACAATACAATTTCCCACAGAAACAATTCCTTTCTCTTTCCTGTAGTGTATGTACGTGGATTGAACCACACACCTGAACATTTCCATTTCTCCAGAGTGTATGCATTGTGGACTGTTGCCACACACTCAGAACATTTTCTGTTACCCAAGCGCATATGCTTGTGGATTGATCCACACACTCAGAACATCCTCTTGCAGCACTGGCCTTTGCCCAGGCAAACCTGGCACCCTTCAACAAACCAGTTTGCCCTGCCTTGTAGACTCCAGATGGCATTCTTCCCACCCTTTGCTCCAACCGACGATCTGTGCCATTCCTTCAGGGTTACATCACAGAAGCATTCATTCGCTACTGAAGTGCTAAAGACTCTGAACTTGACTTAAAATTTCCAGACTTAGGTGAGCAGGGGTCCTGACAGGTGTGATCTAGCCTCATCTTTCGATACACACACCCCAGATGACCTCCTAACTAGAGAACTTGTCTCCCATTCTGTACTCCAGATTAGTTGCTCCTTCCTTTAGGCATGGAAACAACCCAGAAAGCACCCTTTTTCATTGATAGCTTGTCAGAAAAGTCTCACACAAAAGTCCTACTCATAGGCAGCTGTACACACACTAGGACTTTCAGGGGATTGCCCCTTGGATACACTAAACTAGCAGTCCCTCTCACACCTGGAGTGAAAATCAATGAAGCCTGCTGAAGAATGGTCTCCACCACTTCACTGGGAGCTGGAGATGTAATCCAAACTAGGATGAAAAACACAGGGCTCTCTGTGGCAGAGTCCCAACTGGCAGATGTTCTGACACTCTAATGTCCAAACTCAGACTAACTGAATGTAACCCCCCCTGTTACCCGGGGTTACTAGAATCCCAGTAAGACCTAGTGGAAGGCAGGGAAGGCAGCTTGTGAAACTCCAGTTAAATGGATTTCACACTGTATCACTCTGTTCTCAGTCATAACCAAGACTGAGGGATGACATCACCATAGAACTATCGCAGCTGCATGAGCCACATTGGAGTCTGCAGAAGGGAGTTAGATTGGAATGTTGGGAGTTTTGAACAGTCAGTAGTAGTTGGAGATTGTTGTGTGAGGAACACAGCAGTTCTGTGCACACGCTCTCGGAGCCTCAGCTCTGAAATAGAGCTACTTTTAGGGAAAGGTGTGTGTTTCTGCCTAAAGAAGGACACAGTAAGCTGTTCTTTAAGTGGTGGAGACCGCTGATATGGGTCTCTGTGCCCCATCCCTCAGGGGATGGGGGTTGAAGGTTTGCCTGCTTTTCCAGGGGCAACCCCCTGGCTACTGCTAGAGAAGAAGCTGCCTTATTTTTCCATATGTGTGGGGGGTATAAGAAGATTTCAGGATTCGCCTGTGAGGCACCTGCAACCAAAGGGTGAGTTCTGCTGTTTCCAAAGGGCCCGTGTTCACCTGAACTGTGTTAAAGTGGGGATTGGACTGCTGAAGTAGTGGGAGGCCTAGAGTAATAGGCTTAGCCAAAGTAAAAGTATGTTCAAGTCCAGCACAAGGGGAAAGTCAAGATATGAACAGGAGATGTGATATACGTCTACTCTGTAATCTGCATTGCCAAGCTTTCAAAAAGAGTTGTTTAGTGTCCAGAGAAATCCCCGGGTATGGATTGTGGGAGCTGGAGGTGGGAGAACCCCCATCTTTAGTAACCAGGTCCACCTCTACAGATTTGCTCAGTGGATTTCTACTTTGTCTCATGCACTTGGCCAGAGATGAGGGAAGTACCCAGACGTGGGATGGAAGGAAATTTCCCTTAAGGAGTTGAAGGCTGTAAGGTGGTTTGGGGAGCCACCAACAGGAAAACTGGTTCACTGCCATATGGACCGCATTCAAGTGGCCGGCGTTGGAGCCAGGCCAGGGGAAAAACCCAAGTAGTGTACAAGTCAGGCTGTGTACCCAATGCTGTGTGCAAGTCCGAGCTGTGTGCCTGGTGGGTTCAGAGCCTGAGGGCTGAAATGTTGAAGAAGTGTTCTGTACTCTAATCTGCATTACCAGGAATGTAGCCCCATGTGGTCTGTCTATGTTTTGTTTGCTCAGTTTGGATGTGAATAAAAGCCACACTTTAGAATCCCATTCCTGGTATTGGACATTACAGTTATTGTTTCCTGTGTTCGGATTTACTTGGGTGCCCCTGTGCAGAGTAGCAAAACCTAGGCCCCCTGTGCCAAGTAACCTAGTCCTCCCTGAACCCAGTTCCCACCAGGTACTGCCGTCAGCTTCAACAGCATACCACCTGTCGTTTTCCAAAAAGGCAGGGGTGAGGGCCTTACATGAACATTCTAAAACTTCCCCAGAGAAGCTGACTCAGAAATTATTATGCTGCTGTGAGAGTTCTAAATGGCATAATCATCCCCACTCAGGCAAGCTGTATAAGCAATGATGTCATTATGTAAGAAGCCCCTAAATGAGCTCCTTACCAGCTGCTTTTTCTACAGCCTAACACTAGTACTAATGGGATTCTAGTAACCCCAGGGGACTGGGTGGTTACATTTATTATTTCACATAATTTCATATCTACTGCTGAGTCCTTGTTATCATAGGGTAGTACACCTCCAGGTGCTGAAGGCACTCAGTGGAAGCACTTTGTGCCTCACTATGCACAAGGGTATACATTAACCCATGACAACCAACACCCCTGTCATATCATATCATATTATTGCTTATATATCCGCCTCCCCAAAAAAACAAGTTATGCATCACAAAACAAAACAGAAAAAGAAATGAAAAGACATTAAATGCAGGGCATTACATTGTGCTTCACAATATTTTCAGTCCATGGATGCATATTGTTTTTGAAGCTACCAACCATCCTGATTTTCCGAGGACAGTCCAGATTTTAGGTAGCATGTCCCAGTGTCCCCACAAGTTTTGCAAAATTTCACTTTTGTCCTGGCTTTTGCTGGTTCTCCTGTTTTTGTCCCTTTTTCGTCTGTGTTTTGTTTGTACCTAGTGACATTCACATTTCATAACCACCGTGGCGCTACTCAAGCTTGGCAGTAATTTTTGCATGCACCTACCCACATTGCGCCATGAAAGACACCTTGGCGGTAGTCAAATGACAAGGGAGAGCACCGTAAGCACCTTTCCTTTCAGGTTATACTGATTAGGTAGTATGAGACTGCATGGTGGCCATCTGCCTGCTAGCAGGTGAGGGACTCCAGAGTCAGACCAGGGAGGCATCCATTTGTTGGCATTTTGAAGAAGGTACAAGGAAAGGTACCATATGCTGATTCAGAAAGTTGCTGTTGTGGTGGGAGGGAGTGAAAAGTTAAGTGTTGAATTTGTTTGAATGTTAATGTTACTATGAGCGAGTGGGGCTGGAGCAAAGCGGCAATGAATGAATATGCAGCCTGGCCCTTCTTCACCTGGTTGGGAGTGAGTATATGGGGGCGAGAGGTGGGTTGCAGACAGGATGGGTACCAAAAACGAGGTTTCTTCTTTCTACTTTTCAGCTCCATAATTTTTTGTAATGTGCAGCACAACCTTGTCCACCTGGTGAGGGAGCAAGTGACATGGGGTGGTGGGCTGCAGTCAGTTTGAATAGTCAGGCTCAGAGGTTTCTAGGGCACTTGGGATTATGATGTGGTGCTCCTCCAGTTTTGAGAGAGGTTTATGCTTTTTGGAAATAATATTGGAATCAATTCAGTTCATCCCTGCAACAACTGTGTTTGAAAGCCACATGGCATTCGAGTTTGACTGACTGAGTCTGTCTAACAGTCGCTTTTCACTAAGAACTGAAATCTTCTATGCTGTATATGAAAATGTGCTTACCAGTGTTGAGGGTAGGGACGCCTTACGGGTTACGGTTAGGGTTTCTCTGAAAAAAGGATCTATTTTCAAATTATCACACGTCCCAGTTTTAGGCTTCGAGAAGTTGGTAGCTTTTTGATTTTATATATTTTCTCTTTTATGTTTGATGTTTATTTTTGCCCTTGTACACTAATCAAACTCAGTTTGAACACAGACACTGCCCATTGGAAGAAAAAGCTGCTGCTGTAGTTAACTACTGGTTAGAGGTCAAACTGGAGACTGTGCACACCTACGTACTGCTGTTCAGGACACATATACTATTGCCAATCTATTTTTAGTGAGGTGGTATGGTGATGGGTCTTACTCAACATGATAATGACTCTGTGTGCTTTGTGGCACACCCGATCATACTGAGCTTGTTGGTGATATCAATGTGTAAGTCCTAATAAAAATACAAAAACACAGAACATGATGGCATAAAGTGATCCACTGGCCCACCCAGTTTGCTCAACCCTACCTAATACTCTTCTGATGGACCTAATGACCACCTTCCTTCCTGTTCCCTAGTGTAATAAGGAGAAGGAGTTGTGCCAGTACTACTGAGAGTGGAGAGAGGGACTGGAACCAGTGGGAGGAGTCTGTGGAAACTTGCCCCCAGGAGGGGAAAGGGTAGGGGTGGGAATAGTAGTAGTAGATGTTACTTGCTTTTCTTGCAAATTATTGAATGCATAGTTAAAGGTGATCTTTGATAACCTGAGTTGGAGAAAGGCTAAGAAGTGAAGATTCTCAAGCTCTAGCCTTGACCAATATGGTGAGGTGAGGCAATATCCTCAGTTGTACTGAAACATCTTTCCGAAGCAACCGATGCTGAAAAGCATTAAAGAAAACATGAAACCACTTTAACCAGTGCAGACCAAAGGACTTTCCTGTCTTGTCAGAATTTGATTGGATCACTACTTCCTCTAGTCAGTGGCTTTGCTAAATAAACTAGCATCATGTACTCTGACAATAGGTCCAAGCCTTCCTCCAAAATGTTTGAGTGATGCCAGCATTCAGTATCAAAAATCTCCCAAATGCTGGCCTGCCCTTTAGTGCAGTCGTAGCACTACTTCTCGCAATGCTAGTGACGCAAGTTTGAGAACAAGCTTGGGCTGCCAGGCTGTGGCTGAAGGAGGAGAGGAGAGGAGAGGAGAGGAGAGGAGAGGAGAGGAGAGGAGAGAGAGGAGGATGAAGCATCCATGGGATGCTCTCCTTCTCCAGAGAGGGAGGTCACTGTCCCTGCTGCAATTCTGCCACCTGGGTGATCACAGGTGGCAGTGCAGCTCAGGGGCGCTGTGGGAGGGGAGAATGTTGGCTGAGATCCAGAGCTGCAGCACACTTTGCGTGCACATGCTCTCTGGACCTCCATGTGTGTTGACTTCCTCAGGGATGGAAGAAATGATGGAAAAGACCCTGCAGCTGGCCCGATGAAGGCCTCTGGTACTGTGACAAAGGACCAAACCCAGAAAACCATGGCCACCGCGTGATGAAACTTCATGCAGGTAGAGGGGAGTAGAAAAGGAGTGCTCTCTCTTTCCTTTCCCAGGGGGCAATCTGAGGCAGCGTGGAGGCAGAATACCATGGGGATAGTACGCCTAGCCACAGGTACCTTGGAGGATCCTGAGAGAATGACTCAGCTGCCGTATAGAAGGGGGCATGATAGAGAGTTAAACAAAGACATCTCCCAAATGCCCTTAGTTGTCTCAGGATCAGAACTCTCCAAGCTTCTTTCATGTCATGCTGGCATTGCAATCAAGCAAAGTCAGCAGAAGTGAAGGAGCAGCACAACCAGAATGTTGAGTATGCACATTCTTGCCAGTTTCATCAAGTTGTCTTTGCTGCTCAATCATATGTGTCTGCAACATTTTCTTTTCGATATACTCTATGCATTTAGGGGGAATAAATACATTTTATATCTGTGATCAAGTAGTGTTGCTATTTCACTTAGCATGTGCAATCTAATACTGTCAAACGTATCTGCATGTTGTGTCACAATTATCTCTACCCTCTTCTTTAATGAGTATTTCATGCTGCAGTGACTCAGATCAACTAATGGTGTTACCACCCACTGCTCCACCACCATCATTGCTGTCATTCATGTCTCCACCACCAGTGCCACTACAGCTGTTGCTGCTGCTGCAATGACTCATATGAAGTAGTAGTGTCACCACCTGCTTCTCCACCACCATCAGTGCTGTCATTCTTGAGCCCAATATCAGTGCCACCATGGCTACCATCACCCCCCATCATCCTTGCTTTATTTGGTCTTCTTGCTATTGAGCACAAGGCAGTGTTTGATCAATCAGGAATTCAAATGAGCAAAATCAAAATTAAAAGCTAAGTACATTTTATCAACGGAAGAATTGGTGTAAATTATGATTTCATTGGCATATAAGATGGAATGGGAATGTTTTAACCATTGAGGAACTGAATTTATGAAAAATTAAAGGATTAGAGTGTAATGTGAGAGAAAAAGGCAAGGCAAATTTTGTTTATATGGCACTCATTACTGAAGGCTCTGGGCACCTAACAATAAAACAATATAAATAATCAAAGCATAAAGAATATGAATAATAACAAAAATTCATAAAATTCAAAGTCACAGCTTCCTCATATATCTCAGAAGTAGCTCAAATAGTCGTGTGAGGAGAGTTATTCCAGAAAGGCCAGGCAGAAGAGGTTGGCCTTAAGCATCTGTTTGAACACCCCAATCGAAGGGGCCTCCTGGATTGCAGGTGGTAGCATGTTCCACAGGGTCGGCTTAGTGACACTAAAGGCACGATTGCCTGATGTCTTGAGCTGGGCATGGGGTCATAACCTCGAAAGACAGAACTGCACGGCAATGTACCGTGCTGTAAATTCAGTAGATACATTACTGGTGCACAGACACAGTGCTGAAAAGCATTTTGGTGAATGGAATCAACTCATGGGGGTTCAACACAGGAACAGGGAGAAACACCAGGACCAGGACAAAAAAAAAACGCACAATGCGGTTTCCAAAAACTCTGAGACCGGGATTCGAGACCTGGTCCACAAACACACAGACCTGTACTGCCGCGGCTCATTCAAGTGAGCCACGTCGGCAGCTTAGTGGACCACCTCCCCACCCATGTGTGACAGGGTACAAAACTGCATACACCATATATGTCTTGTGGGGTTTTGTACCCCATCGCACTAGTGCACTGCATGATGTAGTCCACACAGTAGTCCATGAGCAGTTCTTTGTGCGAGATATTGACCCAGTAGGCTTGAGCCAAACCCTGGGAATGTCCAGAAGGCCCCTTGAAGAGGAGTGGGGGGAGCAGACAGAAGTTTCAGGTGTCAGGAGCTCAGTCAGGTAGCCAGGGCCCAATCTGTATAGGGCCTTAAAGGTGAGCAAGCCCACCTTGAAAAGGACCCTCCACCTGACAGGCAGCCAGTGCAGAGCAAGCCTCAGGACCAGGGTCACATGACTGGACCTGGACAGGCCCGTCGGTAGCTGAGCCACCGCATTCTGCACCTGCTGTAGTCTGTGGAGAGTCCCTCCCTTGACCCTGAAGTATAGAGAATTACAGTAGTTGAGCCTAGAGATAACAAAGGTGTGTACTAGAATTGGCAGATCTTCGGGCGGAACGAGGGGTATCATCCTGGCAATGTTGCTCAAGTGGTAAAAAACACTTTTATCAACAGATGACACATGATCTTCGAGTGTCAATCTGCTGTCCAAGATCACACCAAGATCATGCACCCTTGGGGAGACCACCAATGGAGTAAACCCCAGGAAAAGACCTGTGTCAACTCCAGGTGTCAGCCCATCATGCCTGTGACCCAGTTCAATAACCAGCATCTCTGTCTTACCTGGGTTCAGCGGCAACCAGTTGGAGCACATCCAGTCATTGATTTTAGCCAGACAGGTGTTAGCATGTCTACATCATTGGATGTTCTGGACACAAATGACAGATACAGCTGGGTACCATCTGCATAGCAGTGAAACTCCACACTGAACTGCCAAATGATCTCATACAGGGGCAGCATGTACACTGAGAACAGCATCAGCGACAAGATCAAACCCTGGGGAACTCCACATGACAGGCGTATTGTGGAAGAGGAGAAATTCCCCATCACCACCCACTGCGCCCTATCAGACAGATAGAACTCAACCCATTTGATGACAACACCAGCAAGTCCACAATACTCACAGAGTCGATCCAGAAGCATGAAGTGATCCACAGTGTCAAAGACTGAAGAGGTATTGAGGAGAACAAGAATTGACTTGTCCCCCTGTTTCTAACCCTGAGCAGATCATTATGCACCCTAACTGATGCTATTTCCATGCTGTGTCTGGCCTGAAAACCCAAGTGGAATGGCTCATAGATACCAAAAGACATGAGGTGATCCTCGAGCTGTTGTGCCACAAGTTTCTCAACAACCTTGCTCAAAAATGGCAGGTTGGAGATAAGATGGTAAGTTGCCAGGACATCTGGGTCAAGAGATTGTTTCTTCAGGAGGGATCTCACCAGTGCTTCTTTCAAAGCCACTGGGAAAACCCCCTCCACCATCGATCACCTGGCAATCCTGGCGAACACCAGGCCAACAGTCCTGGCGCATCTCATTAAGAACTGCATCAGCGCTGCGTCCAGTTCACACCAAGTGTGCTTCAGTTCTAAGATCACCTCAGTGACTTTCACCACCTCCACTGGTTTAAACTCCTCCCAGATCATCGGAGTGACTCTGTTCCTCCCAGTCCAACCACTGCAAGGCACCAATTTCCTCACTGGCTGAATCCCCAACCGAATAGATGAGACTCTGTCAGAGAAAAATAGAACAAACTCTTCACATGAAAAAGTCTTTCTCGGCGGCGGTTGACAGGCAGGATGGAGTAACCTATCCATAGTCCAAAAGAGCTGAGAAGGTCTGTTTCTCCCTGCAGCAATTTCCATTTACAGGAATTCTGCCTTCTTATGGGAAATTGCCTCCTGGTACTCACCAAAGTGAGCCCGCAGGGCCAGTATGTCAGCTTCCAGACAGCTTTTCTGCCAGCAACACTCCAACTTCCAACTTCCAACCCTTGGTCTTCATCACCTTGAAACCCCCATCAAACCAGGGGGATCTCAAGTGAGTCTGAGTCGTATACAAACTGCATGATGGCATTCAGTGCTTCGGATACCACTCTGTTATAAATGGCCACCGCCTCACTGGCACCAATAGCACAAGCTGTGTCCACTCTAGATAGGTCAGCTAATGCCAGTAGGCCCTCTGGGCAAAGACCCCTTAAAGGGCGGTAGCTGTCCATCTCCACAGGGGAAGGACTTTCAGGGGGGCACCAAGCATGAACTTCATGGTGCAGTGATCAGACCACAAGATCTGATCAGTCTTGAGGCTGTCAACCTCAAGACCCAGCCGGAATACCAGATCAAGCATGTGACCATGTTGGTGGGTCACAGAAGTAATTACTTGTGCCAGATTCAATGATGACATGAACTGGAGGAGGTTGTAATTGAAATGCGAGGATTCGTCATTGACCCAGGCATTGAAGTTCCCAAGGATTAGACACCTGGGGGACTCCAACATCTGATCAATGATGAAATCCACTACCTCCTGCAGGAATTCTCCCCCCAACCCAGGAGGTTGGTAAATGAGGAGAATTCTGCAGCCTACACCTGGACCCCCACGCATGGCAACACACTCAAAAGATCTGGCACTTCCAACTGAATGTACCACGAAGCTCAGGCTGGAGCTAAACGAGATGGCCACTCCCCACCCCTGCGATCCTTCCTCGGTCAATGCACTACGGAATACCCAGCAGGGACAGCCACTTCTAGAACTAGGCTGGCGTCGTCACCCAGCCAGGTCTCCATGATGCAAGTCAGGCCGACAGAGGAAATCAAGTCCAAAAAAATAGTGGTCTTGTTTCTTATTGACCTGGCATTGCACAGCACTGCCCAAAGTGGATTAGAGGGCACAGTCGGCCCTCCGGCTACCTGCCCACTCAGTCTGGTGGGACCCCCTGGGTATAGAGACCAATCACGTCTGGCCTCTCTCTAGGCTCCTCTTAAACCCAGGGCATCTCCTGTACCTAACAACCTCAATAACACTCACCTCCCCAACCCCAGCTGCACCCTAGCATTGTTGACCCCCCCACCCCCTCAAAATCCTGACTTCCCTGCAATGTCTGGCTGCAGTGGAAGGAACTGGGAGGTCAGTAAAGGGGTGGAGGTAGCAAAGCAGGGAAACAGCATAGCTGATTCGCACTGGGCCACAATCCCAACACATCTTCACCCGGCCTTCCCACCCACTCTGAAGAGAATGTTCTAGTTGAGCTTAGTCTTATAACCTGCAAAAATGCTAAAATTCAAGTAGTCTTACACCCCACTCACAACCACTCACTCCACTATATAAAGAGTTTCCTGTTACACATTCTCACACCCACAAACACATACGCACACCCCAAATCCAACAAAAAACCCTCACAGACAATCCACCCCCGCCCCAAATCACCTTAATAAGATAAACATAAGGGAGAGATTGAAAATAGATAGTGTGCTGCAGTAAGAGTTCCAGTTTAATGCTGAAATTGGAAAAAGTCAATCTAGTGCAATGAAAGTATCAACAAGCATTTGTCAATGCCGAATGTTGGCTTGCTGGCATTGGCATTGGTAGTGCAGGAGTTAGAGAGATGCATAATAGGAATGGCAGTGAAGTATTGAACTGATGCCAACCCACCCCCATGCTGCAGAGACTGACAGGCATTGGGGTGTACCTTTGGGTGTTGGCCATAGTGCTCATGCCATTTCACCTCTCCTTATCCTACAGACACCGACAAGTGTTGCGGTGTGCTGGGTTCGGCTTTATGCTCACCCATTCCATAAGGAAATACACTGAGATGGGTGCAGTATAGGACAGTGGGGTGAACTTTGGAGCCAAAGCATCCAAGGCACATCTTGATGATTGTCACTGGCTGCAGGGTGGGGGTGGGGGTGGAATGATGTGAGCATTACATCCGACAATCCCAAGTCACACCCCTGACACCTGTCAGTCTCTACAGGGTAGGGCGTTACAGTTGGAAACCCTAACACCTGAGGCATTTTCACTCCCATATTTCAACATGGACGTTTTGTGACCCTACCTCATGAACAGTGGCACTATCAGTTTGTTAGCCGAAAGGTGATTTTTGCACAGCGACTGTGCCATTTGGCACCACAGTTGCGAAAACACATTTTGCACAGGATGTGAAAAATGACAGCTGTACTTTTCATGAGGAGGTACAAAAAAATGGCAACGTTGAAAATCTGGAGTGAAAATATGAAAAATTGGTGAAGTCATGAGCGTGCATAGAAACTGGGCAACGTACGCCTGTAATGCAATTATTTTAGGAATTTTTTAACCAAATTTTCAGCATAGGCATTTTGGAACCTCTGCTCATAAACAGTGGCACTGCAATTTTGTTAATCTGGCCCAAAAGTTGATTTCCCACAGTGACTGAGCCATTGTGCGCCAGATGTGCGAAAACACAGTTTGGGCAGGATGTGAAAAATGACAGCTGTACAGTTCATAAGGAGGTGTAAAAAAATGGCAGTGTTGAAAATGTGTCATGTAAATATAGCAAATTTGCAAAGTTACAAGGGTGCATGGGAAATATGCAACGCACACTTGGAACACTGCCATTTTATGGGCATTTGGCACCAACTTTTCAGTATAGGCATTTTAGCACCTCTGCTCATGTACAGTGTCACTGTTATTCCCTCAAAGTGCCCCAAGAAGTGATTTCACACAGCGACCATGATATTCTGCACTGGAAGTCCAAAAACACATTTTGGGCAGGATATGTGAAATGATGGCTGTACTGTTCATCAAGAGGTGTGGAAAAATGGCAATGGTGAAAATCCAGAGTGAAAATATCACAAATGCACGACGGTACAAGCGTGCATGCAATCTGCCAACGCACACTTGTAACACCGTCATTTTATGGAGTGTCATCACCAAATTTTCAACATAGGCATTTTAGGACCTCTGCTCATGAACTGTTTCACTGTCATTTTCATAATCTGGCCCAAACACTGATTTCCCACAGCGACTGTGCTATTGTGTGCCGGAAGTGCGGAAACACATTTTGGGCAGGATGTGGAAAATTACAGCTGTACTGTTTACAAGGAGGTGTACAAAAATGACAATGCTGAAAATCCGGCATCAAAATATTGTGACTGCTCGAAGTTACGAGCCTGTGTAGCAACTGCGCAACGCACGCTCATAAAACAGGCATTTGTTGGATTTTTTCCACCAAATTTGGAACATAGGCTTTTAGAGAGGCCACCTCATGAACACTGGCACTGTGATTTTGTTAATGGGTCCCGAAAGGTGATTTCACACAGTGACTGCCAAATCACCTTTCGAGGCTGATTAACACCATGACAGTGATAGAATTCATGAGGAGGGGCCCCAAGAACCCCATGTTGAAAATATGGTGCCAAAATTCTAATAAATGCCCGAGATATGCAGCAAAGTTGAAAAAAACCCTATTCATTCCATTATACAGCTTACCGGCATTTCCTCAGTTCGCGGTCGGCTTTGAAGAGTGCAGACGTGTTCCCGGTCCACCGAAGATCGTCGCGCCAGAGTCCAGAGGTAAGTATGGCATGAGGGGGGTGTGAGGAGGCAGGGTGCGCAGTGGGTGGGCACAGGTGGGGAAGGGGGCCACTGAGACCACGAGGGACCATTTTTTTCTTTCACAGATTTTTTTTTTTTTAAGGAGGACGACACAGGATGTTTGCCATGCTGGGTTGGGCTCCCAGTGTGGCATTGGGAAGGCTGCTTGGGGGGGCTGGAGCTGACAGGGGATTGGGCACCCTCGTCGGCAGACAATGGGTGGGTGAATTTATGCTGACGGGGTTTGGGCACCCCCATCGGCACACAATGACAGCCGAGTGGGAGGCAAGAGCCGAGGGGGATTGGACACCTCCCCTCGGCATATAAGAAATGCGGGGGGGCTGATTTATGCCGATGGGAAGTGGGCTCCCCCATCGGCTCACAATGAAAGCTGGGGAGGCAAGAACCGAGGGGGATTGGGCACCCCCTCGGCATATAGAAATTGGGGGGGCTGCTGTATGCTGATGGGGAGTGGGCTCCCCCATCAGCAAATTTCTGCAGCCACAGAAAGCTGGCTGGGGGAATGGACACCCCCAAAGTCGGCCATTGGGCGGCCGCCCACCATGCTGCTAATGTGGCAGCACGCAGGAAGGGTCCGCTGCGTCATACGAGCTTTGCTTAGATTGCAGTGGACCTTTCCTTAGATGTGCTCACCACATTAGCATGCATGGTGTGGCGCCAGCATGCAAGCTGATTGGGGAATGAGGGACGCACCTACTGATGCATGCCCTGCATTTGCCCGACAGCAGCCGCGCCTCCAAATCTGCACTCTCCCAAGATGTTGACTTGCGTGCAAGCGTGGCAAGCCAACATAAAAATGGACAAAAATCAACCACCTAGTCCAGCAATGAAGTTTTCCAAGGCTGGCATTTCGCCTTTGAATACAAATAGACAGAGGTGCTCACACCACCTTAATCAAGATTGACTTAGCTGCCAATTCAAAGCAAGATTTGAAAGTTTTAAGATGCCAATGAAGAATGCAGAATCAGATGCAGCACTCCTCTCACTAGTGCCACTTCCACCACCAAAAGTTTTAACAACATGCACTCACCCCCGCAAGATTCGGGATAAAAACTCCACACGTAGAGGGAAAATGCTCTCATTAGATTCTCAGTTCTCTATCTGGGGATTTAAAGAAGAAACAGGCCCACCCCAACAAAGTCCACTAATGCAGGCAATCCAGAGGAGTCAGGAAGATGAAAGTCCAAATGGATGCAGACAAGGAAATCAAAACACGTTACTCACAACTCGCAACTCCAGAGTCACAGCAAAAATGGGCTACTTCTCTCAGACCTCATGATACAATTTACCACTTGACTGGGACAACGGGAGGCAGGTGGGGTTATACTGGGAGGTGGCAGAGCTCCCACCTCCTGCCACAATGGTTACCCCCACCACTTAATCACCACCTCTACACAGAAAATCCTTCCTCCGCACTTGAAATGGCCACAGGGGAAAAGGTTGCATGCCCTCCTCCTTGATGGAAACTCCTTGATGGAATCCCTCTGAGGCAGCTGATGCCGGGCTGGCTTCTATACCTCCAGCCACATCCTCTCTTCTTTACTCCATGACCAAGCACAGGTGAGTGCCCATGGTCTTCAAACTGGCTCTTCAATAACTCAAAAACAGAAAATATAAAGTGACTGCGGCACACAGAGCTTTCAAAAACAGCCCTTTTTCTTTTAAAGGAAAACCTAGCACTCCTATTCTTCTTCACTTCTTGAGCCTTGCCTAGCACTATTCCATATGAGAAATAAATGAAAACAACATGAGAACAGAGGATAAGAATCCTCAAAACAGCAGTTTCAGTACAAATGGCACAAATCCCACATAAAGTACCTGGGTACAAGTGGCACAAATCCCACATAAAGTACCTGGGTATAAATTTGCCACTGGACCCGGCCAAACTATTCCACCAAAATTTTGCTCCACTGAAGGAGTGGATTAAAACAGATTTACAAACTTGGTGCCATCTACATCTGTCTTTATTAAATAGAGTTCAAGTTATTCAAATGAACATTCTCCCATGCCTGCTTTATTTATATCAACATATTCCAGTTTTACTGAAAAGAATAGAATTTCAGCAGACCGATAGGCTGATTTGACACTTTCTGTGGAATGGGGATTGCCCAAGAATTTGCTTGAAAACAATTTCAGCTAACTAAATCCAGAGGAGGCCTTGCATTGTGTAATTTTGCCCAATATGCTATGGCTGAGAGTGACTGAGACCTATAAGGTAGAGGATAATCAGATAAGTATAAGTGAAATAGGGAGACAAGAGCTGGAAATAGTGGTCGGGTGATAAAATAGGAGGGGGAGAAAACCTACAGTAGTAGATATAGGGGAAGCTTAAGGTGGATAGAAGCATGTACATGGGGCTACTTTGGTAAGGTAATTTGGGTGTTTCTTTTTAAAAAGGTCATGACTTGGTGCTAATCGGACATCTAAGGGAATGGAGTTCCAGTAACTAGAGGCAGCATGGGAGAAAGCATGGCACCCTTGGCTATTTTACACCTTGGTATATGTAGGAGAGTTTGGTCAGATGACCTTAGTCCATGTGAGAGGGTCTTCCAGGACAGCATAGAGACTGAGGATGCAGGGATTCCAGATCTGATAATGCTATCAGTCAGAGAGCTAAGAGAGGAGTCGATGAGTGGATGTGGAGGATCATTTTAGGTCAGCACAGAGCTGACAGTGATGTTTATGACAAGAGGAGGCAGAGGCATAGTGGCAGATATTATTGTAAGTTGTGTCCCATCTTTGAAGAGAGATATTTGAGGCACCTAAGTATATGACAGCACTGTAGGTGAGGGCTTGGAGTAGGATGCCATGGGAAAACAGCCAATCCAGCAGAGGGGGTAAGAGTATAGCTAGTTTTATAAACCACCCCAATTTTGACATTTATGGATTTACAGATGGAGGAGATGTGTTGGTCGAAGTTCAAGGATCCATTCAGCAACATGCCCAGGTATTTAAATGAGCTAACTGTGTCTAACAAAGAGCCGTTAGCATACTGGATATTTAGTTTGTTATTATTGGTTCTGAGCTTGACATCAGAACCCAAAAGCATAGCTTGAGTTTTGTTAGCATTTAAGATGAGCTTGTTATTGGAGAGCCAGGACTGAATGGTCCTCATATCAGATGAGAGGGTTTGGTTGATGTCTACTATATTCCTGGAGCTCTAATATAGAACCAGGTCATTAGCATACTGTAGGGATGAGCACGAAGGGGTAGACAGAGAGATCTTATTGATAAAAATGGAGAATAGAAGAGGGCCAAGAATGGACCCTTGAGGCACTCCTATATTTATAACTGCTGGATTGGACATGGCAGAGTTAAATTTCACAACCTGTTTCCGGTTTGATAGGTAGCTATCAAACCAGCCCACTACTTGTGGTGAGAAACAGAGATATCAAGATCACAATGAGAAGGGGTGGGCAACAAGATTGAAAGCTTTAGTTAGATCTATGAAGATCATGTCTGTGAGATGGCCCTTGTCCATGGCAGTAAAGACATCATTTGTAAATTTAATAAGGGCTGTAGTAGTACTATGACCTTTACAGAAACCATGTTGCCTATCAGAGAGAAGGTTGTTGTCCAGTAGAAAGGCTATGGTTTGTGTTGCCACCAGTTTCTTTAGAATTTTGGCCAGAACAGAGAGAATTGCTATAGGGTGATAGTGTGTGATGTCCTTAGGGTTCCCTTTTTTGAAAATCGAACTGATTCTGGGGATTTTCCAAATGCCAGGGACTAAGCTATAATGAAGAGATAGGTTAAAGATCTTTGCCAGAAGGGATTCTATAAATGGGAGTAGAAAAAGGTGGAAACTCAGTGGGTATGGATGTAGATAAATATAAACAAATGGCATATACAGTCACAGCCAAAGACATGGTCAGATATTTCCAGAAATTTCTGTGATATTTCTAGAGAAATCTCCTGCTTTTTGTACTTCCACAGTAAGGGCAGCAGAGAAAAACTCTTTAGAAATTTCTTGAAATATTTGGAAATATCTGACCATGTTTGTGGCTACTACTGTACATTAATTTGCTAGACAATGAGACAACTTACAGAAAACTAACTAGAGATCAAATCCTAAAATTTTAAAAAGGAATACCATTACCTTTTAGGGAGAGTGAAAATAAATGGTGATATAAATGAAAATTATGTAAGTAACTTTGGGTTTATAACCCAGTTACTACAACCTATTACTGTCTCCCGAAGGTAACCAAAAATCCTGTGATGATCCCCCCCCCCCCAATAAACCCATTGGGATCGATTCAGAAAGAGTGGTGCAAGCTGTGTCAAATGGCATCTTGCATCGACTGCCAGTGCACAGGGGATTCTGAACTTGATTCATGAATGGGTGGTGTCCCGGCACCTAAGTCCTGCAGCTTGTGGTAGGTAGGTAAGGTAGGCAAAGTTTATTTCAAAGTATGTATAAAATTATCATTTGTTACATACAAAAATGTTAAAATCACCTATCTTATGTTTAACCTTTTCCAATTCTTATAATACATATACTTTCATCTCCAACAATATCCAAGAGTTAATATAACAATTAATAAAAACCCTATGCACATTAATCTAAATCAGATACTCCACTTCATTTTGTTTGCCACTCTATGTGCAAAATTTTCTAAAGCAAATATCTTTTCCATTTTTTTACTGTTTAGAATCTCCTTTATTTGCTCCTCTTTATTCAAACCTATAAGATTTTGAAAGGGATGCTCAATGTATGTTCTCCTTATATCACTATAAACCTTACAGTCAAAAATGATGTGGGTACTGTACATAGTAGCATTATTACAACCTGTACAGATAACGACCTGATTAAAGCCACTATATCTTTCTCCCCATTTACCAAATTCACCTAACCTTAATCTGGTGATTGCTTTTCTACGTTTGACATTCTCACATTTCAATAAATAACCCTCCATTCCAAACACTGTTTTAATTTTTTTAAATGGAGAACTATTACGAGTCTTTTATCCTTCCAAAGTCAAATTGTATCACTTGATCTTCTATTCTCTGACTTGCCATTTGTGTAAATGCTAATACACCCTTCTTAGCACCTTCAAAATCCAATATATAATTGTAAGTTAACCCAGCTTTAATACTTGATTTAATATGCTAAACCAATTTTTGCCCCCCCCCCCATCTTCACAATTACTAGCATCTATCCAACATTTATATATCAGGCTGTCTTTATATGTGGTTACACTTTTTTCCAATATGCTATATTTCTTTTCATAATTTCTGCTTGAATTGACAAAGTTCCCATCTCTAGGCTTGCTCCGGCCCCTGAGGCCCACATTGGGAGACCTAAAAGATTTTTTAGGTACTTATTTTGAACTATTTCCAAAGTTTTATAAATACCTGGGAGTCCCCAGACCTCTGAGGCATATAAAATTTGAGCATTAACTTTTGCTTTTAGACATCTATACTGTGCTATAAAGGAGTTTCCACCCATTTTTTTGTAAAGTGCTTAATTCCATTTAAGGTTTTAATGCTTTCTCATTTATTTTTTCTATTTGTTTTTTCCATTTTAGAACTTCACTAAAAATCACCTCCAAATATGTAAACTCCTTAACTTCTTCTAGCTCTATATCTCCAATTCTCCATTTTGATTTATTTTTAAGTTTACTGCCAAATACCACTATTTTAGTCTTTTCATGATTTAAATTCATATGTAACATCTCTGATGATTTTATTGTTGCCAGAATGGCTCTCTTTAGACCAAGAAGGGTTTGAGAAATTAGTATCACATCATCTGCATATAACAATATCTGCACTCTAATTTCCTCTGTCCTTGGTGCAAAAGTGTCCACTTCCACTAAATCTCTCACAACTTTATCAATGTATAGATTAAATAAAGATGGTGCCAGTATACACCGCTGTTTTACCCCACAGTTAATTTTAATCTTTTCACTCATGTCACCTTCCTTATTTTATTTAACAACAAGCTTATTTTCTTGGTGCAATAACTTAATGATAATCATTAATTCTGAATCCATGCTCAAATCCTTTAGAATTTCCCACAGGGTATCTCTATGTACTGAGTCAAAAGCAGATTTGATGTCAATAAAAGCGGTATATATCTTTCCACTCCTTTGTCCAACATATTTATCCAAAATATATCTAAGTGTGAACATCTGATCCACCGTCGATCTATTTTTACAAAAACCTCTTGAATATAGGAGAGAACATCATTTTCCACCATCCAATACTCTAACCCATTCAATATAAGTCTAGTAAATATTTTTTGATTAATGCTCAGTAGTGTTATTCGCCTATCATTTTCTGGCTTTGTCATATCCCCTTTCTTAAACAGGGGTACTATTATGACCACATTCCAATTCTCAGGTATTTTCTTATACTTTATTGTATTCTTGTATAATTTTAATAATATCTCAGCCCACCGTTCAGCATCTGTCTGATATAACTCTGCTCCAATATAATCTATACCTGGGGCTTTATTCCTTTTTTGTTTTTGTATTAATCACCAACCTCCCAAAGGAGTAAGTTTCCCTCCTATTCTTCTTCCCCAGGTGCATCAGTGAGCACTTTTGTGTATTAAACCTCAATTTCCAATTCCTCTTGTACATTAACTCTTTCCTAGTAACAATCTCTTTCTTAGTAAAATTCTAAAAAGATTCAGATATATTCCAATGTATTATAGACTAAACAATGTCACATTCTCATAAAATCAGGAGTCTTTATTCAAGAAACTTGGTTCACCCAGTTCTCCCAACTTGGCTGTGTAGTAAAGTACCACTTTCCCCAACACTCAACTCCAACGCAGTACCTACAAAGTTTCAGCAAAGTTCCAGCATAATCTCAGCACTCAGTTTCTTTTTCAGCGGGTTTAATTTTGAACTATGATGACCCCTCCTGTATTCCTGTACTTCAATAGATTCTCCCTTTTCCCTCACTGCTAGAGCCTGAAGTGTCAGAAATCCAAAGGACACTGTATAGAGAGGGGAAGTGTGTGGTGGCGAAAAAAACAAAGACAAGGTAACAACTAATAATCCAGGAACCCGCCACTAAAGAACCAAAATCAGTACTAGAACTTAGATTCTAAATTTAAATAATAACCCAGATTTAACTAAATAACTTTTAAAAGAAAATGGACAAAAGTAAGTGCAAAAGCCACTCCTAAACACATTTATTATACTCAGTGCACACTCGGTGCACTTAACAATTAGTTGAAGCAAAAACAAACAAAATCCACCATAAAAAAAACATTCACTTCAGTACTTAGATGCGTGCTTTATAAAAAACATAAATATTTAGGATAAAATATAGCAAAATTGCTAATGAAATTTAACAGATAAAGCATGCTACACTTGCTTTTAAATTATCTGTCTTTACTTCTGCCAAGATGTCATAAAAACACATCAGCCAAATGTCAGCAGGCAGCAAACAGCTTTCCAGTACTTCAATAATACGGCTTTTCAGTGTTACAATGTCACAGCATCGACAGGCAGCAAACAGCTTTTGAGCACTTCAGTAATACAGCTTTTCAGCACTACAGTGTTACAGCATTGACAAAGCTAAATCTCCCTCTGAAAAATATTTCATATAAAGGAGAATTCAGCAGCTATAAACAGCAAGCACTGACGTATTATTCAACTCGGCATATAGCTTGACTGGCCACCACGGAGGGTAGAGAGCAAATGGGATGAAATAGAGGTTCAAACTGGGGTTTTAAATCTATAAACTCAGAACACCTGACCCCAATTACAGCCCTGCTTACAGCCCCAATGGTAGCAAATCTCAGTTAATAATTATAGTCCGTTCTGGTCCTCCAATACAAACCCTCTACTTAAATCCCCTCTATGACTAATTAGCTAATCGACTAAATTAATCTGATTTGTCTCTACACCACATGTACAGTAGCTTCAATTGCTGTTACAAGAAAGTCCCACACTGTTAATATGCATTCAATTTTCTTCAAGTCAAATCAAATCGCATTCACCTGCCAGCAAGCACAGGCATCCAGAAGCTCCGTTTAGTGCTTATAACAGTCACAACAGCTTTTAATGACTTTTAACACTATAATAAAAATTATCCAAAACATAAAAGTTTTAAAACACAGCTAAACCGCTCCAATGCACTGATTTAAAAAAGATATAAGTTTATATCATTCATAACATAATGTTGTTTAGACAGCAAATCAAACTCATACACAGATTTAAAATCAAGACATAAAAAAACATAAGCGAGATGAGAGCACAAAAACACCCAAAAAAGGATAACTAATTTAAGTTAGCTGCTTTTCCTTCTTTTGTTATCCTTTCTGTTTTACTATGGGGGTAGAAGAACTCCGGTGACCAACCCTCCGCAGGGTCACCCCACTAGACGTTGCCATTTGGAGCTCCTCCACTGCCAGGACTCAATCCAAATTAGCAGTCAGAATGTGAAACCCGAGGTTCTACTCCCTTAAACCACAGCACAAGCTGGACTGGAAAGGACACAGTGTCCTTCTCTTTTACACAGGCAACAATGGCATACCTGTAATAAAAGAATTAACTGCGTATCTGTGTCCCTGCAGCTCCTCTTCGGAATGGACAGTGTGCAGCTGTTCAGTCTGTCTCTCTTTCTCTCTCTCTCTCTCACTCTTGCGAAGTGATTGGGGAATGGGGCTTGATGCTGTTGGTTCCAGTCGCAACACTGTTCAGTATACATGAACATCTGATTCCAACTTCTAGAGTCTCAATTTAGTTCACATGCATGTCTCTGGAGTATTGGCAGTGAACACATGATTAATGTGAGCATGCTCAGTACATATTGTTGTGTGTTGCCAAGGGAGGACTGATTAAAAGTTCATACATCCAGGAACAATCAGGTAACTGGGGCCCGAGATTAAAAAGTTTGTGAGGGTGCTAATGGGTCTTTGCCTGTGCAAACCAGGGTTTGCACCAGATCCCCATATTCAAAAGCGACAAAGATGGTTAGTACCCACACAAAACATGATGTATGCAGGTGGGCAAGTGGAGGGGAGGGAGGTGGCCATGAATGGCCGTGCTACCCCATATTTAATGGTTTTGCTCTGGCAAAAGGTTTTAGTGCAGTCTTTTTGTGCAGTGCAAATACTGCCTAACAAAACCCCGACCTACTCTGGGCAACCCTAGCATCTGCTGGAGGTAATGCAGCCACCTAGCCAGTTGGCCACTGAGGGAGCACACTACTCCGCTGTTGTCCCTGGCACTGCACCTCCATCGCCAGCCCATATGTCCCAAATGCTATCCCTGGTGCTAGTGGCCCCCTTCTCTCTGATTGCTAGCTCATATGACCCAAACACAATCCCTGGTGCTAGTGTTCCCTCCTCCCTCTGATTGCTGGTCCATGTGTCCCAAATACAGTTCCTAGAGCTAGTGACCCCCCCCCTGTTCACCAGCCCATATGTCCTAAACACAATCCCTGGTGCTAGTGGTCCCCCCTCTCTCCAATCGCCAGTCTGTATGTCCCAAACACACTCTCTTGTGCTAGTAGTCCCCCCCAATCACCAGCCTGTATTCCCAAACACAGTCCCCAGTGCTAGTGGTCCCTTTCCCCCCGATTGCTAGCGTCTATGTCCCAAAAACATTCCCTTGTGCTAGTGGGCCTCCACTCTCTCTGATCACCAGCCTGTGTGTCCAAACAATCGATAGTGCTAGTTGTCCCCCCCTCCAATTGGCAGCCCGTAGTAAAAGTTGTAACACTCCCTGGAATCCAGTGTTTACCCCCCAGTACTGATCCATGGTACTGCCTGTCACAAATCCCCAATCTCTGGTGTCTAGTGGTCCCATCCCCTCACACCATGGTACTGAACACCCCCGTCACCTTACCAGTATCCTCAGTGTGCTCAATGCCTGGCCATATGGTGGCCAGCTGAGAAGGTGTGCAGAGAGCTGCACAAATTGCTGTATGCTCCCATAACACCAAGAATACTGGTAAGGTGATGGGGGGATGCTCAGTGCCATGGTGATGGGGGCCACTGGACACCAGGGAATCAGGAGTTGTGACCGGCAGTACCATGAATTGGTGACAGGGGGAACCACAGGGCCCCACTGATTGTTGCAACATTTACTAAGGGCTGGGAACTGGAGGGGGGAACACCAGCACCAGGGATTGTATTTGGGACCTACGGGATGGCAATCAGAGGGAGGGGAGACCACTAGCACCAGGGATTGTGTTTGGGACATACAGGATGGTGATCAGAGGGAGGGATGGAGGGCCACTTGCACCAGGGATTGTGTTTGGGATCTATGGGCTGGCAATCGGAGAGAGGACCACTAGCACCAGGGATATCTACACAGCTGTGGGACCAGGCAATTGGGAGGGTAGCTCTATGCTAACCTGCCTTGCTACACATGCAAATAAGCCCATAATGGGCATGCAAATGGCTCCTTAGCACCTTGCATGCCCAGTGGGTTAATTTGCATGGATCCCTTAGAATACTGCAAATAGTGCTCCGGCACTATTAATTCTGGCAGCGTACATCAGGACCCCTGTTGGGGCAGTGATAAGTGGCTTAACATTGTGCCGACATGGCTCTATATTCCGTCGAATAGTACCAGTGTGTTATTTGACTGAATATAGCATCTTTGGGCACCCGGGCTATTGCAAGGCACAGCGCAAAGTTCTGCACTCTGCTTTGTGTGAGTTTGAATATTGGGCCCCTGATGTTGTTAATGTGCAAAGCACATTCAAGTTCTATAGTCAGCAATTCTGTGAAGCACATACATTCAGCCCAGTTTCAAAATCTACCAGGTTAATACACTGATAGTTTACATGTGTCTGTAAACCATGATTTTTTCTTCAATCCCCATTTTTTCAGTGCTTAAACTGGGTTCCAGTGTACATGTAAATGGGGAAATTGAGGGCAGACAGCTCCCATTCCACTAAGCTAAAAAACTTAGTTCCCTAGTGCAAGTTTCTGGAAATAAGCAGAAACTCTTCAGAAATTGAACAGCAGGCCAGGTAGCTGCACCAATGGAGTGTTTTCTGCAGAGGGGGTTATAGAAAAGAACTTCTAGAGGAAGCCTTGTGAGAGATCTGAACAGGCAACAGCTACTGATTCCTAAAAAGGAGGATAAAAATAGTAATGCAATGATCACCTTTATACAATAGGGGTTGACAGATAATGCATCCAATAAAAATGCAGATCACCACTACAAACAAAAGCTCTAGTCATGATGTGTACACAGTGGAAAACAGCAGGTTATCACAACCCTCTCTATGTATCTGCTGCTATCACCACTGTGTACATGTCATCATCACAACACTGCCGAACTACATTCAAGTTCTCCCCCCCCGTCGCCTGCCCATTCCTAACAACAACAGAACAGCACCCGAAGAAACATGAACACCACATGGAACAGGTAAATAACTAAACCACAACAAATATTTCCTCACAACAAAAATGCCAAGGGGTCAGCCCCTATTATAAAAAAAGCAAACGTGATGGGCAGTCATCCGATAGCAAATATATCAACACTTGTGGCAAGTGAGCTCAGGGTTTAATCACTCATGGCTCTGCTTCATGGAGCCACTCATGATAACTCCGAGGTCACTTGCCACTCATACTGATACATCTGCTATTGTATGACTGCCCATCACGTATCCCCTTATTATCACACCCTGTGACCACTAAACTGGCCAGATAAGAAATGTGATTTATGAAAACTTCCCAATCTTACCATGTCACCCAGAGCTACATGAACTTGGAGAAGCACATAGAATCACATTTAAAAAAGGAAAAAGTATGAAAGGGGTTCTAGTTTGAAGTCATTTAAACGACAAGAGAGACACTTAAATTGGCTCCCACCAAGATCAAAAGGTTTTATGTATCTGGACAGTAAAGCATATTTTAAATCTGCATTTCAGGCTAAAACATTCTTACATCCCTCAACATCCTGTAAGGTACTGTCGAGACAGTTTGTACAGTGCACCACACGGTTTGCGGTATACACTTTCATCTGTCCGTGTAACAAGGTCTGTGTGGAGAGAACTGCCAGGCAGGTAAAAGTTAGTATTTAAGAGCATTTGATGGATATTGTAAATGTTAAAATACATTCACCACTAGGCATTCATTACAGAGTGCCACAATAACAACCCATAAAGGAGAGGGAAGGTGGGCAAAAGGGAGACAGTGAAAAGGCAGAGATACTGAATGAATACTTTTGCTCAGTATTCACAAAAGAAGATGAGGAGGAGTTACCTAAACCAGACAATAGAAGCACTCTGGGTAGGGGGGGTTGACACCAGTCCATTCACAGAAGAAAGAGTCCTGAAAGAACTCCTAAAACTGAAGGCGGACAAAGCAATGGGACCTGACAGGATTCACCCCAGAATCCTAAAAGAACTAAGGGAGGACCTAGTGACACCACTGACCACACTCTTTAACAAATCATGGGAGGATGGAGTGGTACCTGAGGACTGGAGGAAGGCAGATGTGATTCCCCTTCACAGAAGTGGGATCAAGGCAGAAGCAGGAAAGTACAGACCTGTAAGTTTGACCTCTGTGGTAGGGAAAATGATGGAATCACTTCTGAAAGAAAGAATTGTTGAGTACCTAGAGGCCAGCGGGGCATAGGACCCAAAGCATCATGGATTTACAGCAGGAAGGTCATGTCAGATGAATCTAATTGATTTCTTTGACTGGGTGACCAAAGTAATAGACCAGGGAGGGGCTGTGGATTTGGCCTACCTAGACTTTAGCAAGGCATTTGACACAGTCCTGCACAAAAGACTAATAATCAAGTTAGCCCAGCCTGGGAGTGGGTTCCAGGGTGGTAGCCTGGGTAGCAAACTGGCTGCACAACAGGACACAGAAGGTAATAGTGAATGGAGCACATTCCGAAGAAAGGGGGGTTACTAGTGGAGTACCTCAGGGCTCAGTACTGGGTCCAGTCCTCTTTAACATCTTTATAGGTGACATTGCAGAGGGTCTGAATGGAAAGGTATGCCTCTTTGCAGATGACACAAAGATCTGTAACAGAGTTGATACACTGGGGGGGGAGTAGAAAGGATAAGAAGGGACTTCTCATGGTTGGAGGAATGGTCAGACATATGGCAACTTAGATTCTATGCAAAGAAGTGCAAAGTAATGCACCTGGGAAACAAAAACCCAGGAGAAGAGTACACAATAGCAGGGGAGGTACTAACAACAACAAAAATGGAAAGGGACTTGGGGGTAGTCATATCAGATGACCTAAAGGTGGGTAAGCAATGTGAGAATTCAGTAAGGAAAGCCAGGGGGATACAAAGGATGCATAGGAAGGGGCATCACAAGTAGAAAAAGGAAAGTGGTTATCCCTCTGTACAGACAGTTGGTGAGACCCCATCTGGAATACTGTGTGTGGTTTTGGAAACCCCATCTATGCAAGGACATAGACAGGATGGAAGCAGTCCAGAGGAGGGCAACTAAAATGGTGCAGGGTCTGCATCAGAAACCATATGAAGAGAGACTGAGAGAGATTAATATGTATACCCTTGATGAAAGGAGGGCCAGGGGGGACATGATAGAAACTTTCAAGTACCTCAAGGGAATCAACAAAGCCCAGGAGGGTAGCATCTTTCAGAAAAAGAGATGTGTAAGAACAAGGGGGCACAATTTAAAGATAAAGGGGGATGGCTCAGGGGTAATGTGAGGAAATTTTTTTTCACGGAGAGAGTGGTGGATGCATGGAATCGCCTTCTTGGGGAGGTTGTTGGGTCTAAAATAGTGGGGGGAATTCAAACATGCATGGGACAGACATAAGGCAATTGTAGTGGAGGGTTGCAGGAAGTAGGCTGTTGGTTAACTAGAATCTGCAGTTTATCCAATAGGAAGGGCAATGGGCAGACTGGGTGGGCCAAGTGGTCCTTATCTGCCTTCAAAGTCTATGTTTCTATGTTTCTAATATTCATTGGGACTGAACTGATACTGCTGCCAATGTGAGGTAGGGATAGGGTGAACAGACTTGAGAAAGTAAAGCCAGTGTAAATTACTTTTTGAAAAGCTTACAACCTACAGGTTTAAATGATAAGAGAGATCTCAATCCATTCTTGATAAACTGGTGTAGATTTATGAACTAAACTTCTGTGTCTAAAATTACTGAAGTACACTGCAATACATTAGGGTTCTATACTTTGTTATATGTGACTAAGTAATGACATGTACTGTATGTGTTTCTGTCTTCCAGTGTAAAGCATGAACCTTTTTTCACATACTTCTATCTTTTTTTCTGGAATGGAGCCCACTTTTAGGCAGTTCACAAATAATTCCCAGCAACTCTGCACTGGAAATTAAGGAACTGGGGTGATGGCTTGTGACCAAAATCTTGTAAAAATTAACACTCTATCTTTCTCTCCTTCTTTCATTCACTGTGTGGTACAAGGAGGCTCCCCCTGCCCCCAATTAGGGCTGCAGTGGGCAGAGTCCTGCAGACCTTTTATGATCATTGAGTAAAAGGACTCCACATTCCTTCTGAACGAACGACATGTTGGATTGTGTCACAATCGCTTCCACGTCTGTGAAGCAGTCAGTCTGTGTTGTCCCTAGATCGCAGCACTGTACTATTTCACAGTGCCGGAGGACACGGTGGAACATGGCACACTCTGTTGTATCCAAGATGGCTGCAGCACTGAACTGCCCATGCGCTAGCAGTCGTGCATGTGCAGTAGCACTCGGTAGCCACCTTGGTCATGGCAGAGTGGGTTGTGTTCCATCATGACTGCCGGCACTTATTGATTTATACTGTATATATTTTTTAATATTATAGAAATTCCCCCCACCTGACCTTCCCTCTCAACACCCACCACCCCGCCTCACCCCCAAAATATGGAAATGACACTGTGGTGCCCAATCCCCCAGTGTCACGATCAGCCCCAAGAAACACAACTGTGACACTGGGGGTGCCCAACCCTCCAGTGTCACTATCAGGGATCCTCAGTCCTTTTTAACTGCCCCACACCATAGAAATGACACTGGGGGTGCCCAATCCCCCAGTGTCACAATCGGGGATCGTCTTTCTTTTTTCTGACACTGGGTGGTGCCCAATCCCCCAGTGTCATGATCGGGGATTGTCCGTTTTTTGTTGTTGTTTTTCACCTGTGGAAAAATAAATGGTCCATAGATGTCTTTTGCAGCAATTCCTTACCCCACATCTGACCCTCCCACTGAGCATCCACCACCCTGCACCCCCCCAAGCTCTTACTTAACCATCGGCAGTCCTACACCGTAATCTGCTCTGGACCACAGACACAAATTCACTCTTCAAAGCCGGACCTCGAACTGAAGACACAGGTATGCAGTTCAATGTATTTCAATGGGGTTTTGAACTTAGTGCCATAACTTGGGCATTTTTACATATTTTTGGCCAAAATTTTCAACATGCCTTCTTTTAGACCCCACCTCATGAACAATGTCACTGTCATTAGGCAGATCTGTCCTGAAAGTCCTGGTCCTGGTTAAATAAAGTGATTGATTGATTGATTGAAAGATAATTTTGTGGTCCCTGCAAGAAATCACCTTTCAGGAAGGAGTTGAAAATTTTCTCTGCCCTTGTTCATGAGGTGGGTTCATAAGAAGGCTATGTTGAACATTTGGTGTAAAAATATTAAAAAAACAACAAAGTCATGAGCTTACATTGCAATCTGTGAATGCAGGCTCATAACTTTGGTAATTTTCAATATTTTTACCCAAAATTTACAATATCACCATATCTTTACAGCACCTCATGACTGTGATAGCTCTCATTTTTCAAATCCTGTCCAAAATTCTATTTACATCTAGAAACGTGATTTTGCGGTCCCTGCACAAAATCACCTTTCGAGCACCTGTTGAAAATTTCTTCTGCCCTTGTTCATGAGGTGGGGTCATAAGAAGGCTAATGTTGAAAATTTGGTGCAAAAAACATTAAAATAACAACCCACTTATGAGCCCAGGTAGAAATTTTGTGAATGCAGGCTCATAACTTTGGTAATTTTCAATATTTTTACCCAAAATGTATTACATAGCCATATCTTTACAGCACCTCATGAACTGTCATATTTCAGATTCATGGCCAATATGTTTTTTTACATCCCAAAAGGTGATTTCTTAGTCCCTGCATGAAATCACCTTTCAGTCAGGAGCTGAACATTTTCTCTGCCCTTGTTAATGAGGTGGGATCATAAGAAGGCTATGTTGGAAACTTGGTATAAAAACATTAAAAACAAAAACGTTATAAGCCTACATTGATTTTTGAGCATGCTGGCTCATAAGTTCGGTAATATTCAATATTTGTACCCCAATTTTCCAGCATAGCCATTTCTTTACAGCACCTCATGGATGTGACAGCTGTCATTTTTAACTCCTGCCCAAAATGTGTTTTTGCATCCCAAAAGTTGATTTTGCAGTCCCTACACAAAAATACCTTTAAGCCAGAAGCTGAACATTTTGTCTGCCCGTTTTCATCAGGCAGGGTCATAACACTGCTATGTTGAAAATTTGGTGTAAAAATACTACAAACCAACACATTTATGAGCCTGTTACATTTTGCAAATGCACACTTGTAACTGGTAACTTACAATATTTTTACCCAAAATTCCTCAGCTACAGCCCTATCGGCTCTGGACAGAGCTTAGAAACACTGAAACATAGAAGTTGATGGCAGATAAGGACTGCAAGGCCCATCCAGGCTGCCCATTTCTTTTTCTACCTTATGAATGTGCCATCAGCCTTTGCTCTGTCAATGGCCTATCTATTCATACTCAGCTGTATTGCTTCCTTATGCCTATCCCATGCCTGTTTGAAGCCCTGCACTGTATTCATATTCACCATTTCCTGAGGTAGGCCATTCCATGCATCCACCACCCTTTCTGTGAAAAAGAACTTTCTCACATTACCCCTTGATTGGCCTCCCCATAATCTCATGCTGTGTCCTCTTGTCCTGCTGTTTTTCTTATATTGAAACATATTAGACTCTTTCACCTTGTTAATGCCCTTAAGGTGTTTGAATGTTTTGATCATATCACCTCTCTCCCTCCTTTGCTGTAGTGTATACACATTGAGCTCCGTTAATCTGTCATCATATGTTTTCTGATGCAGTCCCTGCACCATTTTGGTTGCCCTTCTCTGGACTGCCTCAATTTGGTTAATGTCCTTGTGGAGGTGTGGCCTCCAGTACTGCACACAGTACTCCAGATGGGGCCTAACCAGTGTCTTGTAAAGAGGGATTATTGCCTCCCTCTTACAACTTGTGATACCCCAACTAATACACCCCAACATCCCCCTAGCCTTACCTACTGCTTTAGTGGTCTACTTGGATGATTTCAGGTCATCAGTGATGATGATGCCCAAGTCTCTTTCTTCCTTTGTGACTGCCAGCAACTCCCCCTCCCAGCCTATACGTGGCTTCAGGGTTTCTCTTCCCTATGTGCATGATTTTGTTTTTAAATTATTTATTGCTATTATTATGTATTTGTTACAATTGTTGATTAGTGTAGGTTACTGTCACTGCACTTTAATTACATTACTGGGTAACTACAGCCCATGAGCTGAACTGTCACTTCAATGAAATTTGAATATCTAATAATTATCATGAAATTGTTGGCCAAAATCCTTAATTCTGTTTGGCTGTGACCTCAATTAGGTGGCATGATATTGCAGTACATTATCCTGGGTAGAAAGAAGGTCCTGCCATCAGACTGTTGACTCCTTGAAAGATCTGTACACCCATCTGCTCACACTTTGTCCACAAACATCATTGATGCTGTAGCATCCCTGATGGCAAACTCTTCAACCTCCCTTTCCTAGTTCAGCAAGATTAGCAATGCAAAATTAGAGTTCCAGTCTTTCCTCACACACACACAAATTACTAGCAACAGGCAGGTATGACTGTGGCTCCTATAGGCCACCAATTGTGGCTCCTGTTAGGCCATAACTGTGACTTCTGTTATACCACCAGCTGTGGTTCCCATGGCTCCTATTACACTGCTGAAAATGGCTCCTGTTGCACTGCTGAACACAGCTCCTGTTATGCCACCAACCACGGCTCCTGTTATGCTTCCGACTGTGGCTTCTGTTACATGGAGACCATGACTTCTGTCACACTGCAGACTGTGGCTTCTGTCATGCCACTGACCATGGCTTTGATAAAAGAATCACTGTTTATTGTGGTCATCAAAATGGATGCCTAATCCTGGGCTTAATAAAACATCCTTTGACTACCATGCCTTTGGTTAAAACATCTGTGGCCAGATGGGGGTGGGAGTGCACAACTAGCTTTCTAATAACAGTAGTGCCATCTACTGGCACATCAACATATCTATAAGGTCTTTTTTATGTTTGCTTGTGCGCATGCGCAAGAAACATGTTGTGACAGCTTGCGGGAGTAGCAGGTCATGGAGGTGCAGCAGTGTTGTGGTCAATGCCACCACTGCTTTTTGGGCTTGTCTCTGTGGCACAAATGAATGAGCATGCTTTCTATGACAACAGCTCAGAAGTGTGCCACTGACTTGAAAGAAAATCGCCTCTGCAATGAGGGAGCACCCCCTCATTGCAGGGCATGCCATGCCTGGTGTAAAATTTCAAGAAACATGTTGGCGGCTGTTGCCATCCACCTCTTAAAGCCGATGTCGGGGGTGCCCAATCCCCCTGTTGGCATGCCCCCTCACCAGTTCATTTGCCTGTGGGGGAATCCAATCCCCGTCAGTTTAATGTCTTCCTTGTTGGAATTTTGTTGCCGAGGGGGGTGCTCAATCCCCCTCAGCATCATGCCCCACACAAACACAGACACGCTTTCTTTGCCAATCAGGGGCCCAATCAACATCGGCCTCAGTCCCCCCTCCCCAAAAACACAGGTAGCACACTGGGGGCGCACCCCAGTGTGCCCAACATTTGTCAGAAATCACCTGTAATAAAGAAAACAGTCCCGCAAGGTCTGGTTGTTTTTTTTTTTTTTTTTTTAGTACCTGAAACAAGAAAATGGTCCCTCATTGTCTGCGGTGCCCCCCCTACCCCAACCCGCACCCACCCTCTGTGCACTCCACCTCCTTGCACCGCCACCCATATTTACTTCCAGAGCCTGGCATGATGATCTTCAGTGGAGCAGGAACACATCTGCACTCTTCAAAGCTGACCGTGAACTGAAGAAATGCCGGTAAGCTGTATAATAGCATAAATGGGGGGGGGGGGTGGAGGTTCAACTTAGATGGATATCTCAGCCATTTTTGTGACTTTTGGCTCCACATTTTCAACATGGGGTTCTTGGGACCACACCTCATGAACTCAGTCACTATCATTTCGTTATTCGGTCCCCGAAAGCTGATTTCGTGGTCACTGCCCAGAATCACCTTCTGAAACTGATTAACAAAATGACAGTGTCACTGTTCATGAGGTGGGCTCCCAAAAAGCCTATGTTGCAAATTTGATGAAAAAATTCAACATGCTCGTAACTTCGAGAATTTTTACAATTTTTACTCCAGATTTTCAACATTGCCATTTTTTCACTCCTCCTTATGAACAGTTCTTGTTCTTAATGTATATAAATGAACTACCAACAGTGGTACAAAATTCAGTTTTGAGTATGTATGCAGATGATACTGTTCTGCTGGCTAGAGGAATTACAATGCAAGAAATTGAGAAAACTCTTCAGAATGACTTTAGTAGGATGGAAGCATGGTTATATAGATCGGGGTTGGTACTGAACAGCAAAAAACAAATTCAATGGTATTTCATAGTATAGGAAGAAATAAAAATAGTTTTCCAAAAATCTTAATAAAAACAGCTAAAAATGAATCCTTAAACCAGGTTAAGTCATATAAGTATTTAGGGATTATTGTAGATAGTAGTTTAAGTTTTAATACTCATATAAAAAATCTTGTTTATAAAACAAATAATAAATTAGGGGCCTTTCATAGCTCTAAATATTGTTTGGACTACAAAATGAGGAAAGATGTATTAAACCAAATGATTATTTCTTGTATAGAGTATGGGATTCATATATATGGTATGTCAAATAAATCAAATCTGAGGGCAATACATGTCCTTTATAACAATTTGGCTAGATTTGTACTAAATTGTGAATATTACACTCATCATTGTGAAATGTTTAAGATCTTAAAATGGGAACATCTAGAACAAAAAAGGGACCAAAAATGGCTGAAACAAATACATGGGGTAGTTCATAAACAAAGTCCTAAGTATCTTATGGATAAAATTCCATTTTAAAGCATAATCACCAACACAATTTAAGAGATAAAGGAGGAAGTAAATATGTAATGCCTAAAAGAAATAATAAATATGGTGAAATGACCTTTGGTATGAAAGTTATAAATCTGTGGGCACCTATTGATTTGAAATTGAAGCAGATTCAAAAATCTGAACTTTTTATGAGAGCAATTGATAAAGGGTTGCAAATAAGATATATGTGTAACGGGTGAAAAAAGTTTTCTGGGAGACAAAACATCATAAACTGTAAATAATGATTTTGAAGGGAATGTTTTAAGTGGAAATGTGATGTTTTTTGAAACGTAGATTAACATTAACTATGTTTGTCTAGCGAAACTGTGTAACATGTATGTAGGTTTATATAAACCATGTTTGTTTAGTGAAACTGTGTAGCAAGTATGTAGTTTAAATGTATGGAGTGTATTGTAAGTGTTTTTTAAAAACTTATGAGGAAAACAGGTACATCTTGAAAAAGGGTCTGTGACCCAATGATGTTGTAAACCATCTTTATCTGTATAAAAATAAACTTTTACTACTACTACTACTATGGTCAGACGTATGGCAGCTAGGATTCAATGCAAAAAAGTGCAAAATAATGCACCTGGGAAACAAGAACCCAGGGGAAGAATACACAATGGGTGGGGAGGTAGTAACAACAACAAAACAGGAAAGGGACCTGGGGGTAATCATATCAAATGACCTTAGGTTAGCAAGCAATGTGAGAAGGCAGTAGGAGGGCTGGGTATACTGGAATGTATAGGGAGAGGCATCAGCAGCAGAAAACAGGAAGTTGTTATCCCTCTGTACAGACAGTTGGTGAGACCCCATCTGGAATACTGTGTCCAGTTCTGGAGACCCCATCTCCGCAAGGACATAGACAGGATAGAGGCAGTCCAGAGGAGGGCAACTAAAATGGTGCAGGGTCTGCAAGAAGCCGTATGAGGGAGAGACTAAAGGAGCTTAATATGTATACCCTTGAGGAAAAGAAGGAGAGGACATGATAGAAACTTTCAAGTACCTCAAGGGAATCAACAAAGTCCAAGAGGGTAGCATCTTTCAGAAAAAGAGACTTGCAAGAACAAGGGGACACAATTTAAAGATAGAAGGAGGGCGGTTCAGGGGCAATGTGAGGAAGTATTATTTCACAGAGAGGGTAGTGGATGCATGGAACAGCCTTCCTGAGGAAGTTGTGGGGTCTAAAACTGTGGGAGAATTCAAGAATGCATGGGACAGACATAAGGCAATTCTTGTGGGGGGGCAGGAAGATATAGGCTGTTGGTTAACTAGGATCTGCCGCCTATCCTGTAGGTAGGGAAATGGGCAGACTAGATGGGCCTAGCGGTCCTTATCTGCCGTCAAAGTCTATGTTTCTATGTTTCTATGTTACTACAGTATAGCTGTCATTTTTCACATCCTGCCCAAAATGTGTTTTCCCACATCTGGCACACAATGGCACGGTTGCTATGTGAAATCAAGGTTCGGGGCAGATTAAGAAAATCACAGTGACAGTGTTCATAAGGATAGGTCCCAAAAAGCCCATGTTGCAAATCTGGTGAACAAATTAAAAAAAATAACTGTGGTACCAGTGTGCATTGTGCAGTTTTTATGCATGCTCGTAACTTCATCAATTTTTTCTACTTTTACTCCAGATTTTCAGCATTGTCATTTTTGCACACCACATTATGAACAGTACAGCTGTCATTTTTCACATGCTGCCTGAAACATGTTTTCACACCTGTGGCACACAATGGGCACGGTCGCTGTGAGAAATCATCGTTTGGGACAGATTAAGAAAATCACAGTGCCATTGTTAGTGAGCGGAGGTCCCAAAATGCCTATGTTGAAATTCTGGTGTAAAAAATCCCCAAATTATTTGCATTATGGGTGTGCATTGCACAGTTTCTATGCATGCTCGTGACTTCACCAATTTTTTTATATTTGCACTCCAGATTTTCAACATTACAATTTTTTACACCTCCACATGACCAATACAGCTGTCATTTTTCATATCCTGTTCAAAATATGTTTTCTCACCTGTTGGGCCAAATGGCACAGTCGCTGTGCAAAATCACTTTTCGGCTAACGAACTGATAGTGTCACTGTTCGTGCAGTGGGGTCACAAAAAGCCCATGTTGAAAACTTGGAGTGAAAATACTGTACCAAGAAACTCCCAGGGCATTAGGGTTTCCGACCATAATGACTGACTGACGTCAGGGGTGTGACTTGGGATTGTCAACAGTAATGCTCATGCCAATCCACCCCCACCCCCACCCTGCAGGCAGTGACAGGCATCAAGGTGTGCCTTGGACTCTTCTGCCTCACAGTTCACCCCACTCCTCTCTACTGCACCCATTTCAGTGTATTTCCTTATGGAATGGGGTGAGTGTAAAGCCCAACACCCCAAGACACACCTCAACACTTGTCGGTGTCTGCAGGGTGGGGTGAGGCGAAATGGCATGAGCGTTATGGACCACGATCCAAAGACACAACCCGATACCTGTCCATCTCTGCAGGGTGGGGGTGGGGTTGACGTCAGTTCAATATTTCACTGCCATTCCTATTCTGCATCTGTCTAACTCCTGCACTTCCAATGCTAATGCCAGCAAGCAAATATTTGGCATTGACAAATGCTTGTTTAACAATGTCCCTACTCAGACAATTATAATTTTTAAAATTAACTTTTGTATTTTTTTAGCATAAATAGGATCCATTTCATAATCACAATAATATACTCCATGGGGGCAATATCATGTGATAGCATCCCTTCTTGGGCAGTTTAAGGCACTTGGCATACAACCTCTCACCTCACAATGCACCCGAGACTGGCTGATATGCCATGATGTCGCACACTGTGTTGTGTATTATTGCTTAAATACATGAATCTCCCTTTAAATGTAATCATGGGTTTAACAGCTGCCACACCAGACAAGGGGCCATTGTGGAACCAAAGCACTGCGGTGATTGTTGATGAGGCCTGGTGAGATTTTGTACTCATTTTTATATTTTACACTTTGGAGCAGTACATAACTGAGATAGATACTTGTGATAATAAATTAAGACTTTTTGCCAGATATTATATTGCTTCAGTCTTTATTGCTGGCACTATGTTACACCTGTGGTTAGACATGCAGAACCGAGTATTCATGGGCATCAAATAGTGCTTCATGGTGTGTGGGCAATTGTCCATGCCCATGCTCATGCACTGGTGGCTGTGGTGTCAGATGTTGCTGTGTTGCTTGTACAAGATGGAGAGGGGGTGGGCTTGACTTTCCAAATCCGGATGGATCTACTCTATCCTGGGTAAAGGAATTGGAATCACTGGAATGAGAAAGAGGGTGAGACTACTATACTTTGTGATTGCTTAGTGTGGTTTTATCCCCAGATGCACTGGATGACTGATTGGGAAAGCTGCTTGCAGTGGTAATGGAACTAGTGGATTTCTGGGGACTAATGAACCATAGTTTCTTTGGCCCTACTATTATGAGCCCAGCCTGAGGCATAGCTGGCCCCACAACTATGATTCCCATTCCATCTCAACTGTTTCTCTGCCACCTCTGCTTGCACACCTGATACTCAGTGTAACTGGTATGGTGGAACATTTCCCTGCCCCCCCACATCCTTTTCTCCTCCATTTCTTTTCCTCATGGTTTCTACATGACACAATCTCAGACGCTCACACAGACATGCCCATCCCCTCACTTTCACATCTCAATTCTTCTCACCCTCACTGAGCGACCTGGGGCTGGATTTTCCAACCCTCAGAAATCAGCGCAGGTGCAGGGAAAAAATGGCACAAGTGGGGCTCCACTTGCAGAGCTGCAGTTTTTCCCACAGGCACCATATTTTCAAATCTGGAGTCGGTTTACAACTGACTCCATGATTTACGGCAGCGTGCAGCCACTTTTTGGTGCAGCTGCACCAAAATGTTATGCCTGGTTGGACCAGGCGTAACATCCCCCCACAGTTTCACCTGCCACCCATGTGGAGCATGGTTGAAGATACAAATATCCACAGATGCAGAGAAGTTGTAACATAGCAGTGGCTACGGTGTGGGACTTAGGCCAAGAAGGTGTGCTGACCGCACATTGAAACTTTCACATTGAAATCCTTCACAGCAGCAATCTCGACAGGTTTTAAAATTGTCACTGTGAGGGACCTGTGGGTGAAATTTCTCACTTTCACCATGTTTTGCCCCCCCCCCTTCAAATCAACTCTGATTCGGAGTTGAGAATCTATGGGGAGGGGCACAGGGGGCACAGCCCCCCAGAGAGAAACAAACCAATGTCAGACAGGTGAAATTTCACCTGTTGACATTGGGAATCTCACTATGCTGAACTTCAACAACAGTGCTGTTGATTCGGCATAGGTAAATCATTCAAGAAAGGGTGAAAATCAGGCCCCTAGTGTCTCATGCAGCAGCCTAATTCACATCGTTCTCACTCACAGGCAAAAAAGATTTAAAAAAAATACAGGATTTCTGTGTCTCAGCCCATACCATCAGTAGTCAAATTATTTGTAGAATGAAGCCTTCAAACTCCCTGCACTATTCCCAGTCTGTTAAATTCACTCTGCCATGCTCCTTCTGCAAAGGACAAGAAAACAAAAATGTTAAAATGTGGAAACTGTTACGCACCCTCTACACCACTACCATTCAGTAAAACAAACATTTTTAAAAAATAAAAATCTTTCAGAAATCCCCACTGCACGTTTTCCAGTCTTCTAAATTCACTCTGCCTACTGTCACCTGCTGCAGGGACTGCTGTTGCCAGTGCAAGCTCATTTATTGCACTCTCCTCTGCAGCACGATTTCACTAGCCTGCCTGCCTATTACTGCAGTTAAATGTAGTGAGAGTTAGGTAACTGGAATTATAATGTCTCATTATCTGATGGTTTTAAACGTTTTCTGATCAAATGTCACTCTATTTCACATAAAAGAAGCTCCTTCAAAAGCCAGGTCATTCCCCTGTAAGACAGAGCTAGAAATAAGACTGAAATGTGTGCAGCGTCAGGGGTGCTTGCTCTGCAGCATTGCTGATTGGTTGCTGCAGGCCATGTGACTTGCCAGCAACTTGGACATGCTCAGTGTGTGTGCTTCCTGCAAACAATACTGCATCATGACATTATGGTGAAATGCTGTAAGAAACTGAGTTCCTTCAGACCTGCTTTGCCATTGTCCAAAATGTCAGATTTCCCCATGTTTACCAAATGCACATTTGGCATTGGTTCGAATTTAGTCCTGAGTTGTAGAGCCTGAGTCACAGTTAAGGCAGCAAACATGCAAACTGTGCATTGTCAGCCCATGCCGCTGCATGCCCCTTACTGTGTTCCACAAGGGACAGGATTCTCAGTCCTGACTACCAAGATCTGTGAGTGTGGAGGTCTGGGCAGGCAGGGTTCTGGAGGTGGGGCTGAGACAGACATCAGGCTTCCAGTACAAAGCCAGGGTCTGAAAGAGAGTGAATCTCCTGCTACACAGGAGCTTAGAATTGTGGGATATGACAGTCCATCTGGACTGCCCTTATAGGTCCCTGGCTCACCCACACCTGGAATACTGTTCAAGGTTCTGGAGCCTGAACCTGTGGAATGAATGTGACAAGTTAGAGGCAGCACAGAGGAGGGTGACCAAAATTATCCTGGGGCTATGAGCAGAACCATAAGAGGAAAGGTTGAGAGAGTTCAACATGTACACCCTGGGGACAATTAGGGAGAGGGGGGACTTGGTAGACATGTAAATATTTTGATGGGATGAACAGGGAAAACTGGAAGGACTTCTTCACTATAAGTGCAAGAAAGCACAAGGGCTAATTCACTGAAGCTGGCTGGGGGGAATTTCAGAAGGTATGCCTGGAAGTACTTTTTCATTGAAAAAGTGTAGACAGGTACAACAGACTGCTGGCTTGAGGTGGTCTGTGCTAAAACTGTGGTGGGATTCAAACAAGGGTGAGATACGCACTGGGACCTGATCAGATCAGGGGAGGGTGACAAGTACTATTTTTTTTATTTATGTATGTACGTATTTCTTAACCGGGTGGATACACTAATCCCATGGACCATTATCAGGCATGACCTGGGCCATAAACATGACACAAACAAGGGTAGTAACAGTACATAAATGGCCAGATACAGTGGAGTGCTACAGTACAGTTATTGATACAAACATCAACAATGGCTGTCACACACATATTAGGCAGAGGTGGGCAGACTGGATGGGCCAATGGGCCCTTTTCTGCTGTCAGATTCTATATTTCCTTTTCTCTTAAAGTGACATAGTTAACCCCCTTAGGTCTCAAACTGCCCCTTGTTTAAAATACACATCTTATGTGTTCACATTCTGTAGAATGTGCTGATGTAGCTAGTAGTTTGATTCTGATCTTTTTTGCCTTTTTTTTCTTTTAAAAGTGAAAAACAGACTGCCCACCATACTAGTGTTACCGCACCAAAATTTGTTTGTTTACATTCCATGATCAACTCCCACTGCATCTGTCCTGGATTTGGGAACACCCCAACACAGTCTAGCCACTCAAGATGCAGTGGGAAGAGAACAGGTATTGCATCACAAGTGGCTGGTCTGTTTTTTTTTTCTCATGTTCAGGATGTATGCAATAAAAATAGATCAAGAATTTAAAACAAAACAATTTTGGGTATAATTACAACATTACCATGCTTTTCAGTTCGACCATGAAAGGATGCAGATTAAACAACCAGCAACACCAGTGAATTTTAGAGAAGGTACACAGTCATAAAATGTGGGTTTTCAGTTAGAAATACAATAGTATGATGCAAAAATGGTTGATAATGTCCCTTTAAGAGAAATTTTATATATTTATAAAAAAAATAAAAATAAAAAACTCCCCACCTCCAACCTGCCCAGCCCTCCAAGACATAACATAGGAGAGATGGGTAACTGTGTAGGGGTCATTTGGGCTATATCAACCTTGGGCAGCTAGTGCAGGGTCAGGCCCTTAAGTCCAGTCCAGTCATCCCCGTTCATGATTCTACCACAGTGTCTGATCACAGAACAGTCTGCTCCATTGTTTTCAGCCTATCCCTTTGATTTTAGAGCTGCGTTTGCACTTATACATTGAAGTCAGATTAAAAAAATAAAACACTTTTCAGCCAAAGCATCAGTCTTGAGAGTAGACATTCAATCATTTTGGAGCTTCTGCTTGTATGCATATCTCCATTTATTTGAGATTCAACAGAAAACAAAACAGTTAAAAAAAAGCCTGCATTTGTTTTTTTTTCTGGCTGGCTTTATAGTCATAGCTGGCAAGCTGTCATGCATAGATTGTGTAAGCAGTGCCCTCATGTGACTTTCTGCAAAGACAATATTTAGCTTCAGGGGTGTAGCTAGGGATTTCAGATCTGCACACCAAGTGGACTCACTGCTACCCGCCCTCTCCCCCCAGCCAGACAATATACAAATGTACACTAGGACCGTGTTTGTTGCCTCATTTTTCACAATAAATACAACTTTTGTATCTCATGACAGTGGTTGTTGCCATGCATGGGTAAATACAAGTGCCATGCATTGTTCCCTAAGACACCCACATACCACCCCAGAGCCTGTAAAGTTGTATTGTCCTTGGGATGCAAGGAGAGTATTAGTGACCAGTCCTTCTAGTTTCAGCTCCTATGAATAACATTACAGAAAAGTTCAATATTTTCTTTGTTAGTTTTCGTGGAAAAAGGAAGCAGTTCAGAGCCTATTTGCTACCCCCTTGAAATAAAATTGCACACCATGGAGTGCTTGGAGTATGGTTGCCTACACCCATGTTTAGCTTTCCTCAGGCAAGCACTTACTGCTTTAATCCGCTCCTTGTGTAACCTCTGCCTCAGCTCAGACATAATGTTAATTTTATCTGCTCTTACAAAAGCCAAGTGCCTTTTGGTTTTCCAATGAGAAGGGTTCTTTTTGGAGTGGAGGATAGATATGAACTGGATCAGTAAGGTCTAAAATAATTTTAGCTGTGTCTACTGTAGCTACAAAGATCAAAGCCCCTTCTCAATGTTCCAGTTGGCTTACACTGCTTTGTGAGGAAGGGCTTGCAGGCAGCATTCAAAGACCTTGGCAAACATCACCCACTCCCAAGTGAGAAGCTCCACACAATGGGATGGGGCAAGTGGGATGATGGTGCATAGCTGGACAGTGAGCTTCAGTTAGGAGCATGGGCCAAGCCAGGATTAGATTCCCTGCTCCCAATAGTGGTGTTAGGCACAAGCAAAGCATGCAGCTGCTTGCCCATGTAAACAAGTCATGTAAAGCTGTACAGTTTCCATAGAAATAAAGAGCAAAGTTAAAAACCCACAGGGATACGTGGAAACATATTGGGGGGAGAAGGCCAATGGCCCTGTATCAAGTTCCTCCCACAAGCTCAGGGGGAATACCCTATTTTTCTCAAAGTACTTGTCTAGTCTGAGCTGAAAGGTAATTGCTGTATCAGCTGTTACTGCGTGCTTTGGCAGTTTATTCCAAGTGTTCACCACTCATTCTATGAACTACTTCTTTCTGCTGTTTCCCTTGCATTTGGTTCTATGACATAATGGCAATCACAGAATAGCGATCGCCATTAGGGCGAGTGTGCATCACCAAAAATGAATTTCGCTGATGCACACTCACAGTGCAAAGCAAGATGGAGCCTGAGAGCTAGGATCTTATTAGCTAGGGGTTGTGTTCTACACCCCTATACTATTAGATTCTCAACTCCAGGGGGGTGCATGTTAGTGGGGGTGAAATACTTTAAAATACAAAGCTGCCTGCTGGCAAAATAAAAACTGCACCATGCTGTACCTGAACCCTGCACCTCCCAATCGATCATCCTCCCCACCATGCTACCGGACCAGCTCGGCAGCTGCCTGCCACACCCCCTCCCACATACCTTCCCTCCCCTGCCTCTCCCCCCCCAGTGCATATGCACATACTTCCCGTCACCCTACCTCATCCATCTCGGTATCCGGTTGCCCCCCTGCCAGGTAGCCCTGAATACAGGCACTGTAACTGAGTTGCCATTTTTGTAGGTGCCCAATTGCGGTTGTCTTGTTCATGGGTTACCCTTGCATCTTCCTCCTTTCAGTGACATGAGCCACATTTACTCTCAGCCTTTCTGTGGAAGGGGGATTTGGAGAGCCACACATGTACATTTTTGAGTGTAAACTGTCCAGCCATCAGATTAGCTTGGCACCTCTTCGCCTCTTATCAGATTGAAGCGCTGAACCAGTGTAGGTCTTTGCAGTTTCAATTTTTTAATTTAAATTATTTTTTTTTTACCAGGAGAGACACACTAAGCTGAAAGCTTGTTTACAGGTGTGACCTGGGAGCAAAAGGAAGTTAAGTGACCTGTTCAGTGTCACACAGTATGCAGGTGGGGGCTGTGGGATTCAAACCCAGGTCTCCATGTTTTCAGCTCAGAGCCTTAAACTACTGTGCTATACTGCCTCCCATAAATGTAAACTGTGACACTTCATGCATCATAGCCCTAGGGGAAATTACTGTCTCTGTGCAGTAGGGGATTCCTTTCAGGATGAGTACCAGAATGCTGTGGGTGGGCACACACTGACCTTGGGGAACACAGGCTGAGGGCACTAGTTTGAAACCAGTGTGGTTAAAGTAGAAGATCTTGGTTCTCTTCAAAAGCTGTGTGCACCACTGCCTCAGACACTAATCAAGTTCAGACTGGCAAAGGAGTAAAGTGACACTGATTACATAACATTTGTTGAGTGTAAACACAGCTATTGAGTGTCCTGTTGTCCTTTTATCCTTGAGACTGATGATGTCATCCTTTTAGATACTTCAAAAAGTCAAAAAAAGCGGCTTCACAAACAGCTAGGACCAGAGCCAGACAGAACCTTGAGAATGCACAAGTATCACTCGAAGACATTTGGCTGTTTCAGGGAGGGTGCATGGTGTACCTTACTGCTGACTCTAAATAAAGCTTGTTATCCTGAATACAGTGCTGTCATGGATTTTGTGAAACAGAGAATGGGAAGCTGAGTCTGGAAGACACTGTGACTCTTAGATACTTGAATATTTTATATTACTGTATCTCTCCCCGCTGAGTTTTCCATGGAAAATAGTCTCAGTTCTGCCAGTCAGTAATCGTAGCTAATGCACTCTGTCATCAAGTCAATCTAATTGCTTTCCTATGTGCACTCTGTCATGTCAGTATCCTTCCTCAGATGTGGTGACCAGAACTGTACACTGTACTCACCTTAGAGTTCCTTAAAGGCACAGAAATGTTCTTCAGGCAATTTTTTTCAGCTTGCAGAATGATACTCAAATAGTGCTTTTGTTAGTACTAATGGGATCTGACTGATAGTCCATCTCTCCAACTCTGGATCCAAGATCCTTTCTGATCCCATTCAGATTTTGGATCCAAGGTCAGATAGTGGGATCCGAAGGTGGATAATGGGATCTGAGGTCAAATGTCTGCCTCAGATCCCTCGGATCCCGAATAGTCACATTCAGAAGTTGGTTTCCAGTTGGATTCTAAATGAAAGGAGCCAGTAGTCAGACACTGATGGTATCCAATGCCACCCTGTAATAAATCCCAAAAAAGCGATGGCACCTGATGATATCCGATTTTGTCAGGTACTATCTGAGCAACACTACTTCATGGTAAAAATGGAAAAGGGAAACAGAATAAAATAAGAACTGTAAGTGACTTAAAGCAATTAAAGAAATGTACAGAAAATGTAACACTTAACATTTTATTCTGCAGACTTTAGATTTATGCACGTGCACGAGTGCACACACACACACACACACACACACACACACACACACACACCAGAAGATTAACATTGGAACTAGACTTCCAAAGCAGGTGGCCTCATCTGGCTGGTACTGTAACAACCTTCAAACTCAGAATTCACAAGTACTTCAAAGAATTAGGGTTGACATGATATTCCGACTGGGCTGATGTGAGGGAGGAACTTCAGGAACAATGAGTTTCTTTCCTCAGTAAAGTTACGTGTATGTATGAATTTATGTGTGCTTCAAAATCTGTACTTTGCAAATGGGATGTAACCTATAACATTATCTGTCATTTTCTCCTCTCATCTTACACCTCATTGTACACGCCCTGTATTCCTCTCTGGGCTGGCTAGCTTCCTTGGCTGTCCGGTCTTACATTGTAGGTTGCTTTTTATTCATTCTCCTCCCTGGCATCCCTCATATCCCTGCTTCATAGCTCACAACAGTTCAACTCACTTATATCCACTGATGCCTCTCTCCTCACCAATTCCAGACACACCACCAAACTGGGGCAACAAGTCTTCCCCTTTTTGGCACTGAGGTTCTGGAACTCCCACCCTCTCTCTGTCTGTGTAGCTCACCCACCTTAATATCATTCAAATATGCTCTGAGGAAACACCTCCTTGCTACCTCCTTTTGCATGTGCACATGAAGTTACCTCTTTTTTCCCTACATTGTGTTAATTGTAGTTTATTTGCTCTTGCTATTCTCACTGTGTATCTCGTTTGGATATCAGGGGCCTGATATTTGGAATAGTGCATAGTGGAGTGCAAAACATTGTGCTATGTCTTGCAGTTGCCTGGGAGCCTGAGGATGCTATATTCAGTCGAATACACACTGGCCCTATTCGACTGAACATAGGGCCATGTTGATGCAGCGCTAAGTCAAGTAGCACTGCCCTGACATGGATCCCGAAGTACGCTGCCAAAATGGATAGCACTGGAGTGCTATTTGCAATATTCAGAGGGACCCATGCAAATTAGCTCATTGGGCATGCAAGGCACTAAGGGGCCCTTTGTATACCCATTTTGGGCTCATTTGCATGGGTAGCAAGGCAGATTAGTGCAGTGCTGCCCCCCTAATTGCCCAGTTCCAGAGCTATGTAGATATCCCTCATGCCTAATGGTCCCACCCTCTGATAACCAGCCTGCATTAATAGTATAGATTCCCTGGTGCCTAATGGTCCCCCCCCAATCCCCAACTCATTACATCTTGGGTGGCCATTTTGTGTCATGTAAACAATGGATAGTTCGGACTTCATATGGAGCTATTGGAGGTAATGGGTTAATAGCATAGCTTCCCTGGCACCTAGTGGTCCCCCCAATTGCCAACCCATAATATAATGTAAACATCTCTGGTGCTAGTGGTCCCCCCTCCCTCTAATTGCCAGACTGTAGGAAAACTGACAATACCCCCTGGCATCTAGTGGCCTCCTGCCCCAAACACCCACCTCCAGTCACCTTATCAGTATCCTCAGTGCTGTGGGTGCCCATACTATGACTGGCACAGCCCTCTTCACAACTTCTCAGCCGATCATCATATGTCCAGTCAGGGAGCACATATCTTATTTATAGGACAGGGTGACATGCCTTGCCTTATAAATAAGACATGCTCTCCCTGCCTGAACATATGGCAGCCAGCCGAGGAGGTGTGAGGAGGGCTTCGCCAGTCGCCGTATGTGTACCTGCAGCACCGAAGAAACTGGTAAGGTAACTGGGGTGTTCAGAGCCATGTGGGAGAGCCACTAGATACCAGGGGCCATTGGCAGTTTCATAACAAACTAGGATTCCACACTAGGAAGTGGTGCTACAGATAACCACAGTATTATGCAAAACAAAGCAATCCAGTACTCACCATCTATATAAAAAATGTGGCTCCCAATTGTTTAGAAAAAGTGTCAAAGCTTTATTTCAGGTGTCAGGCTAAAAACATTCACATCTTGATGCTTTTTGTAGATGACTCCTTTATCAAAAGGTGGCGAGCACTGGATTTTTTGTTTAGCATTGTCAGTTTTCTTACAGGCTGGTGATCAAAGGGAGGTACAGACCACTAGTACCAGGGGTGCTTACATTGTATTACAGGCTGTAAATTGGGGGGGACCACTATGCATCAGGGACATTATACTATTATTATAGGCTAGTGACCAGAGGGAGGGGGGACCACTAGGCACCAGAGAAGTTTAAACTGTTTTATGGGCTGGCAATCGGAGGCAAGTGCCATGGATCGGGCGGGTGGGTGTGCTTCCCCAGCAAACAACTGACTAGGTGGTGAAATTACCTCCGGCAGTCTCTAGGGTTTCCCAGAATAAGTCAGGGTTGTGTTCTGTGGTATTTGTGCTGCACAAAAGGACAACACTAACCCCTTTTGCACAGTGGAAAGCTGCTGAATATGGGGTAGTGCAACTATTCATGGCCACACTCCTCCCCTTGCCCACCCACATGCATTACGCTTGCATGGGCGACAACCCCTTGCCCACGCAAAGCCCCTTTGAATATGGGGATCCAGGACAAACCCAGTTTGCACAGACAAAGACCCATTAGCGCCTGCACAAAAGTTTGAATGTCTGCCCCCAGCTGTCTCTGGTACTTTTTGTAACACTACTGATACTGTAATTTATTTTGTTTATGCTTTTGAGCTGCTTCTGTTTGTGTGTTATATCTGTACCCAGTGCTTCATTGTTTGTAGCCTCCCATTGTACTCTCCTGGCTCATACCTCTGTATAAGCACTTGTTTATCTAGTGTACTTACCAGTTTAACAAAAACTAAATACAAAAGGAATATATACTGTAAATGAATTTTTAAGATGGGTAGAGCATATTCATTTTTATTTTATTTATTTATACTCAGGAATCTATTTTGTATAATGACTGTATTTGGTATCCTTTTACAACATTGTACAAGTGGGGAAAGCAGTAAATTAGTTCTAAACTTCCATTAATTTAGTCTGAGAGTGTTCAAATGGGCAGATTACTAAAGAGTTTGTTTGAAGGTATATAATAACGGGGTACCAGATCTTGTGAAATTTTTCTTCCTTCTTTTCTTTCCTGTTGTAGCTCCTTTCCAGCTTGGCAGTGTCTATCAAGAGATTTAGCCATTCTTTATAATTAGGAGGGATGGGGACCCTACAGTGTAATAATATTACTTTTCATGCCAACCCCAATGCAAGCATTATAAATAAATCCAGTTCCAGTGTGATATCCAAAGATGAGGTTAGACCCAGTAATAATATCCCTGGAGCAAAGGGAACATTTTTTTGTAATATTTTTGACAGAATCTCCTGTATTTTATCCCAACAAGTTGTCAGCATATTGCATGTAACAAATGTTTGGGTTAATGTGCCTTTTTTCTGTTTTACATTGAAGACATAAAATCCAACAAATTAGAATTGCATTTATGTAGTTTACATGGTATAAAATCTAATCTATGAATAATGTTAAATTGGATTTGTTTCAATTTGCTGTTTTTCGAGATTATTTCTGGTGAGTTTAACAATTCTTTCCAGTTGTCTGACTGGATAACTTGACCGAGTTCTTTCTGCCATGAATTTCTTAATTGGGATAGATTCGTTTTTTTTTTATATCTTATAGTAATTTATACATTTTTAAAAGTGTTTTTGATATATCAGTGTTGTTATTTATTCACATCTCCAGAGGGGTTGCCAAAACCATGTTCCTGATAGAATATTTATTAATATGATCTCTCAGCTGTAAGTAAGCTAGGAAGCTGTCCGTTGGTAAGTCAGATTCCATTTTCAAAGAATCAAATGTTCTTAATGAGCCATTCTGTAAGCATTGTTTCAAGGAATATGAACCTTTACTTTGCCAATTATATAGAGAATAATGGATAGGCAAGTGTGTGTTATGGATTTTTTTTTTTTACTCTGAGGTGTGTGATGACCCATAAACCTCCGAGAGCAGGCTCGAGAGGTTTTTACGTCATCACACACCAGCGTTGTAAAATAAACCATAAACACATTGCCTATCTTTTTTATTTGTTATAATTGCTGTTTTTTTGCACAGGTTTGGCGCTGCTTTAGCGGCTTATGGACTTAGCATCGGCTTGGCGTGGCTTTAGTGCAACTTAGCGCAGCTTATGCGCGGTGTATTAAATGATGAGAATGCCATAATAACCCAATTTCAGGTTATTATGGCTTTTGACAGTACTCATAATCCGGTTGTTAAATAGGGTCACCAGTTATTATAAAGAGTCTTATGTTTATATGAAAATTTCAAATAACTATTCATTTAAAGAGGGGAGTAAACTGATAAAGAACTTTTGGAGCCTATTAAAGCATGTGGTTCTTTCCAAATTTTAGATGTATTTCTAGTTGACTATAGTGTATTTTTATATAAATTAGTATTCTGATAATCCACTGATTGATAGTATATGTGCCAGTGATCTAAATGGTATAAAGTGTTTCTCTTTATAAAGATCAACAGTGATATCACAACTTCCTTGCATAGGGAACCACCCTATAGTCTGTTCAAGGTGTGCAGCTAAGTAATATTGCCTCAGATTAGGAAGCCCTAATCCACCTTGGGAAAGTGGCGGATATAGTTTTTCCAGACTAGCTCTTGGTCTCCTCTTTTGCCAGGTGAATTGTCTAAATATGTTGTCCAATTTCAAAAAGAAGCCTTTATCCAGTACAAGAGGCAGTGTCTGGAACAAAGGCAAATTCTGGGCAGAACATTTATTTTGAGTATGTTAATTCTACCTATCATTGTTAAAGGCAAGTTAACACATTTATCTAGGTCCATTTTTATCTTTTCAATTAAAGAACAGTAGTTATGCTGATAAAGTTGCTCCACATCTGTTAAGAGAGTGACTCCCAAATATTTTAATTCTGTTTTAATCATAGTGTTCCTGAGATACTGGTCATCAATGGGGTTATCTAACCCTGTATTCTGATATAAACACTCAGATTTGGTCCAATTAACTTTGTATCCTGATAGTTTTTCAAATGTGTCTATAATATCATATGATGGTTTTATTGATTTATTGAGATTATTTAAGAATAATAGCACATTATCTGCATACAGGGAAATTTTAGGAGAGGTTCCCAGAAGGTCTGGAATTTCATTAGGTTGTTATACTGTACCACTATGGCCCTCTCTGCATTGATTGCTGAAAACATTTCTTGTAGCCATTCCATTTAAGTAGGCAGTGAGTCACTGATCCAATGTCTGAATATCAAAAGCTTAGCTACAGCTGAGATAAAAGCCATATAAGCTTTATGTTATCTTGACCGAATAGCAGAATAGTTCCCAATGAAACAGATTTCAACAGAAAAATACTTAGTGTGTCCAAAAAAGATAGATTGATGTTCCTTAAGAACATGCCAGAAAAACTTCATGCCAGGACATGTCCATACCATATGAATAATAGAACCATCCTCTTGGAGACATTTATGGCATGTGGCATCAGCTTGTCTACCCATACGGTGTAGTCTAAGTGAGTGTAGTACAAATTGTGAAGTATGTTAAATTGCATAAGATGTAGCCTATCTTGTTTTAGTTGGTTATAAATATCTGCCCAATTTAGCTTCCCCTTAGGCTCATCATATGGCAGTTTTACTGCCAGGTGCCAATAGTAGGCCACGGGAGAGGTAGAAGTCCAAAATTTGGCACCTAGTTCCCTATATAATTTAGATATTGGCCTGTCCTGAGTGACTAAAGAAGCCAATAGAGAGAATATCTTTGAGGCCCCCTCTGTCTGAGGTGGTGATCCTAAAGTGGCATGCAAACATTGTTTTATTTGCACATATCCAAAGAATGGAAAGGCAGGGAGGTGAAAAAAATCTCTAAATTGTGGCAGAGTTAAAAAAGCATCTCCCTTGAGAAATTCTGATAGTGAGACCACTTTTAAATCTTTCCAAGTATATGGCTGGATTATTTTTTTGTCTATCCGAATATTTGGATTATTAAAGAATGGCTTTCCAGAGTTTTTCTGATTGCTCAGTTTATATAAATGACATAATTTCTGAGCCCTTAAGGACCAGCCAATTGGTGAGTGTTTTAACTGAGCAGGAAGTTTACTGATGGGAATGTATAAAAGTGATGGTAGAGTTAAATGGTGTGATTAAACCTGAAAATTGTCTATATTCCACCAAGCCAGAGATGAGGATCCATCTTCTGGATCCTTCAACCACTGAAAATATTCACAACCCTTAAAGAGTCCCTGACACCGTTGTGACAACTTTGAGAAAATGTAATGTTTAGCACAAGTGAGCCTATATTTTAATATTGTTTCTGTATTTCTCATTCTTCTTTATTACTAAGGACTTTTGCATGTAAACAGGATCACTGCCCTATCTGTTCTGGCTGCTTGCCTACTTATGACATCAGAGTTCTGTTTATGACATCACTGACTGTTGCTGTGGGGATAATTATGATGCCATAAATGGGGGATTTTATTTCTTTATTTAAAATTTGGTCACTGGAAAAAGCACCATGACCAGAAGCTCATTTCCAGGTGCAACCTGGATTATTATGTCATATGTATGACAGCAGAAAGAGCAGATAAGGTCTAAGGGACAGTAAGCCTTTTTCATTCATCTCTCCTCAGTAATAAAGAAAAAAGGTAAATAATTATAGACAATACATGAAATATAAACTGAACCATCTAAATCTTACATTTCTTCCACTTTTTTCTAACTATGTCAGGGGCTCTTTAAAGGCAAAATAATATAGAAGAAGGTGTGGGATTTGAAGACCTCCAATCTCCTTGGTCTGTATAGTTTCCCTAGGGCCCTTCTTGGTCATTTCCCCAGCCACAAAAATGATGACCAGATTGTATTAATTTTCTGGAACCATGCCTTCAGGAGGGAAATATTTAACATCGAGAGTGGGTACATAAAACATGGGAATGTAGCCATCTTTAAAATATTAACTCATCCCCAAAGGGTGAGTGGTAAGTGCTTCCACTGGGAAAGGTCTTGGTCCACCTGTTTAACAACCAGGTCCAAGTTCAAGGTTCTTAGCTTCTGTAAATCTGGAGTGAGGCGTATCCTCAGGAAGAAAAGAGAATGAGGTGCCCATTTTGGACCCATTTCCTCCACTGTCACCCTAGAACATGAATTGGACAATGTCAACACTGTGGTTTTATGGCAATTCAGCTTGTACCCTAATAGTTTACCATAATCCGCTGTGATATTCAAAACTATAGGGAGAGTTGTGTCCCAGTTCAATATGTGTAACAACACATCATCTGTTTACATCAACAATTTACACTCATGGGGTCCTATTTTTATAACTCTCACTCCAGATAAATTATTGATTTTTTTGGCTAGTGGTTTTATATATAAATTAAAGCACATGGGTGAGAGGGGGCAACCTTGGCGCGTTCCTCGAGTCAGAGGAAATAGCAGGGATAATACCACATTACTAGTGATTTTCACAGAAGGGCATGTCTATAGTATTTTAATCCACTGGATAAATTCCTGGGGTAATCCATAATGGGGAAGTATATCAAATAAAAAATTCCAGGTCCTCCTGTCGAAAGCTTTCTCCTCATCTAGGGAGATGAACACTTTGTCATTGCCCACTCCCCAGACATGGAGAGAAGATGAAAGATTTTATGGAAATGGTCGCTGGAGTGTCTGTCTGCCTCAAATCCCACCTGGTCTGGACCAATTAGAACTGCCCATACTTGTTTAAGTTGGTACGCTAAAATGCTTACTAGCAGTTTTATATCTGTATTCAGGAAAGAAATAGGTCTATAGTTATCTGGGAGAGTCGGCTCTTGCCCAGGTTTAGATATCACCACAATATGTGCTTCAAATAAGACTTTTTCTTTAATATCATGGAGAGATGAGTAATTGAAAATGTCACACAAAATAGGTGCTAACTCTGCCTTAAATGATTTGTAAAATAAGGGCGGGAACCCATTGGGCCCATGGGGCTTTATCCCCTGGGAGACAGTCAATAGCTTCTAAAATTTCATTGAATTTTATAGGGCCTTTCAGCACTTGTTGCTGTGCAGGGTGTAAGTGGGGCAAGTCTGTTCCAGGTAGAAAGTTGTTTAGGGACACAGTATAACCCTCCATCAAAGAGGGAGCGGTGTATAAAGATTGGTAAAAGTTTTTAAATGTTTCCAATTGTAGAAATGAAAGAAAAAGTGTGACTCTCGCTGGGATTTGAACCCAGGACCTCAGCAATCTGTGCTTTAGCTCTTAACCAACTGAGCTATGAGAGTTCAACCAATTAAGGCCCCTGAGTTTTCCCATGTGAATCACACATGCATTCCTTTCTGGTGTTGCAGGAGAACTAGGAAATGCATAGACTCACACTACCTCATCATCCTAAGTTCAGTATATGCATATACTGCACTTGGGAGAGATTGAGAGGAGTTATTTGAGTTCATAAATATTTCCACAATTTATTATGGTCTGAAGTTGGCATGCCCGAGACAGGGTTGACCAGCGCTGTGACCCACCGAGTGGTCTTCCACTGTGGCCTCTTGTTCACTTTCAGAGTCTTCCACAAGAAGTCCCAAATCAGGCATTTTTTTCTCCTGAATCCCAAGCCATTACTTCAAGTAGTGTGTTTCAGTAGTGTTTAGATACTAAAAATAGTAGTATTTTCTTTCCAAATCACAAGTAAAAAGGTTTGTGTTTTAATATGATCGACGGAGCTCCTCCAAAGTGCTGCTACTCCTCAGAAGGCATCACATACTCCAAGGAAGAGATACATATTTTGGAAGCCTTGTCTAAGTTCTAGGAGCATTGCTTCCTGCACTAACTGAAGTTTTAGCATACTTGTGGTCTCTCCTGAGACTCCTGTTTTGGAGGTAGGAGTAGATTGTTAAGATATATTTTGCACCATAGAGGGATTTATACTCTCATTGCTGCTGGCCATATCTGAAGAAGTATTAATTTTATTGCTGAGGATTTCAAAGTTCTGATTTGCAGGGTCATCTCCCAACCCACATGTCAAATCACTTCTCGGACTGCTGGTTACATTAGAAGTAGCTCCTAGGTCTAGATCATGTAATTCCATTGATGCCTTGTTCTGTTCTGTTTGAGACAGAGAGTTCACATTACAAGCAATTTCAGAGTCAGCTGAGTCATTTATTTCTGCTTTGTCCTGGCCCGTATGCGGATCACATAGTTCAGCAGGAGGTGTAGATTCAATTGTTTGAATATTCTCCAAAATGGTTACCTCTGCCTCTGTTTGAGTGCTTGTGACAACTGCGTCCCCTCTTTTTTCTAGTGATGATATTCGATTGCTGCCCTTCTTTTTTTGGGGGGGGAGGTGCTTCTCTCTCTCTAACTTCCCATGGTATCATCGATCTTGCAGGCAGCACAGGGTTTTGCTCTTGGGTCTGTTTTTTTTTTTCTGCAACAGTGTAGCTAGAAGTAAAGGGTAGAGTACTTGGTTCAGCCAGATTTGACAGCAGTGGTTTGTTCACCTGAATTATTGATCTTTTATTGATCTTTGCCATGAGATCAGTTTGGCCGTTTGTGGCACCTGCTTCTCCCCATTTTTCCTCTCTGATTATTTTTGGCATCCCGGAACTTCAGGACGACATAAGACCTTGATCTTTGGCAATTTTTTTTCTCTGAGCCCGAATTGCCTGAGGTAGAAGATAGGACAAATGAATCCATTGAGCCACAATGTGCGGTTTTAGCAAGTGACTTAGAAAGCAATACTGGTTTTTCCATTGTTTTTCACCTTGCTTGTTATTTACTTCCTGCAGCAGACTGAAATAAATTATCCATACTAATCGCCTTAAGGTTACGAAATGATTGCTTTCCTGTTCAGGGGACACAGAGCCAAATTCCAGATAAGAGGCACTTTGTCACTTATATAGTGGCATGCTGGCAAGTTTCTTATCTTTGTCTTTTAGACACCACATTTTTTTTTACATCCTAAAAGGAGAAACTCCCAACGGTATGCAGTGGAAGTGAACAGCAGAATTGGGAGTATCATTTACTAGTACTAGAGTAATCAGTAGCAATTGAATTAAATTATAAAATCTCCCTTTCATCCATTTGTGCTCTGTCGGCTATAGTGCTGCTCACTTAGGCACTCTCAGCCCGCCATCTTGGACATGCGCCTAAAAAATGGCAAGATGGTAGAGAATAAATCTGTTTACCTAACAGTGCCACCAAAGTGTGCACTGTCTCAGATTGCATAGAAACTTACAGAAACCAGCAAAAGAGCTAGGTTCTCCTTTACCAGAAAAATTCTAGTACCTCCTGAAACAGTTGTTGTCCACAATATACCAACAGCAGCGAAGGTAATAAATAGAATAACTTATTGGACTCTATCTGTTACAGTGCTGTAACACCAGTGATGGATTCCATGAGATCATAATCCTGGAGAGCAAAGCTTGAGAAGTTTCTAGTGTCATGGAATCCCAAGATGGTGTTAGCAGCACCATAACAGATAGAGTCCCATGTGTTGCTTTTTGTAATCCATGAGACTCTTTCTGTGAACAAAGGCACTTGGAACAGGAACTGGCTATTTAAGTTAGACTATTCAAGTCAATGTTGCTCACCTCCATGGCACTCACTCTCACTCACGTGGCTCTGGCTCTCAGACTTACTCACTATAACAGTGATGTCCCAGCTCCATGGCAAGAATGCCTGTCCCTGTCACTCACCACCATGTCATTTGGAAGAGATGCTGACTATTTACAGACTTTTAAAGTAACCCTATTTAATCCATAATTTTAAGATCAGCCATGGCAATGGCTGTCACCCTCCCTGCTTGGGCTGTCAGTCTTGCAGACCATGACAACAACGTCCTCTCTCTATGACAAAGCTTGAGAGGTCCAGGCTGTCATCTCAACCCCAAGATGGAAACACATGCTGAGTTGTGTGGTTGCCCATATTTTATTTTATATAGTATATGTTTTTTTATACCTGATTGTCAGACGCCACTGAGGTCCTGGCTGTATGGCAACAATGATAATCCCTGTCACTACACCTAAGTCAGACCCACCCAATATGCAGTCTCTCTATGGCAACAACATTTCTTACTCTAGTTCTTTCAAGCCTGTTTTGAAATTTTTTATCATCTGCACCTTTTGGCAGGATTCTAAATCATAATACCATGGGTCTGATGCCATATCAATGACATGATGACTTTGACTTCTCCAGACAGTACTTTTATGAGATTTTCTTTCATTTATGTTCCTATGGTAAAAAGTGTTAACTTTGTATTACAATGTTTTTAACCAATTTTTAAACCACATCTTTTAATCTTTACATAAAAATCATATATTCTACTTCTATAGTCAAAATACATTTTATGTATTATCAGAGAGGAATATAAAACAAAGAAAGAACACACACTCAATAACAAACATTCCTGACAATTATATGTATCTAAAAATTACTTTACTCATGTTCATATGCAGTGCAGATCATTTTGTTCAATTTTAATGTATTTTTTTATTTAGAATTTAAGTGAGATACCTATTTTTAAAAGTGTCTCTGGGGACGTATACTGCAGAAGAGTCAATATTTTACAGTTTCATAGTTACAGAGAACAAGAAATTTCAACACTGGTTAAGACATAGTTATAAAGATTGGAATCACATAACATAGAGAATAATGTATGGGTAACCATATACAGCAAGGCTGTGTTTCCATCGAGGGGTTGAGATGACAGCATATGAACCTCAAGAGTGAAGCTTGAGAGGTCCAATGGCGTCATCTCAACTCCAAGAAGGAAACATATGCTAAGTTGTATGGTTGTGCATATTTTATTTTATATAGTATATGTTTTTTACACCCTAGTGTCAGACCCCGCCGAAGTGAAAACAAGAAATCTTGCCATTTGTTTGTTCTGTTCAATTATCAAAATCAAATTTACAGACTTTTGAAAGTTAAATGGTATAGCTTTGGGCACTGGGTGGTTAATAAAAAGATAGGTATGGAATAAATGAGAATTTTAAAATTGTATGACCTTAGAATTGTGTATAACAACTGTTTGGAATGCATACAACAGCTCAGAATGTGCAAACCAGGATTTTGAGCAGGCTGATTTTTATACAGAATAAAGGCTAACCATATACTATGTAAGCAATAATACCCAACAGGGTGGGTGGTATTGTGCTATACCGGACCACCCAGGGGCGTAATGAGGCCCGACGCCGCAGGCAGAGGGCCTTATAGCCCCTGGAAGGTCCAGTATAGCACAATACCACCCACCCTGGAGGGTATTATTGCGCTTAGAAAATGGGCCACTATATTATAGGTGTTTGAAAAAAATGCTTTTTTTTCCAAACGTTGTTTTAAAAATGTAAAAACTGTGGTTTTGTAATAAAATAGTTCCTCTGCCTTCATTAGAGATGGTTGTAATGGTTGACACACATACATACACACACACACACACACATTAATTAAATTGCTTGTCTTTCGTAGTGTCTCTGTTGTTCCTCCAAACCACAGACACACACACACACACACACACACACACACACAATTTGTTTGCCGTCATACTTCCTGGCAACCGGACCGCAATATACATAGTAAAAGACCCCCACCACCACCACCACCAACAGCACTTTCACTGCTGGAATACACATAATGCATTTTACTTTATTTTAAAAAAGATAAACTGGATCATCATTCACAGGCAAGCAACAGAGTGGAGAAGTGCAGCTGGAAGGCAACAATCCTGATGGAATGGCAGCAGGAGCGCGACTGTACCTCAGAGGATTGGTTTTTTTTTGAAGCTGCAGTCAGAGGTGCGCGTGCAGGCATGCTGACTCTTCACAATGATGGACTATGGATCCCCTACCAAATTGTTCCAACAAAACAAAAGCAGGGGGAGAAAATTAGCTTGCTCTGCGTGTCCTGTCCCAGGTACATTTCTGTTTAAAAGAAGGCTTTTGTTCCTGTTTTCAGTTTGAGTTGGGATGGAATGTGAACGGCGTCAGCTAACCGACTTCAGTTCACCGAGGTTTAAAAAGCAGCGTAGCGAGCAAGACATCGAAAGTGTTGTCAGCAACGATTTCAGTAAGAAGTTTTTTTTTTGTTTGTTTTTTGCTTTTGCTTTTTCTGTTGTACCACAAGATGGACCCATGATCGGGGGGGGGAGTGTTTTATAGTAGAGTTGGTGATCTGGAGCTGGCTGTGTTTGAACTCAGAGGTAAGCATGATCTGTGCTACCAAAAGCATAATGATATTTAAAAAAAAAAAGAACTGTTTTTCTCTGGCACGGTAAAAAATGGGAACATTTAGCAGATCGTGACCATATTTTGAGGGGGGGGGGATCATTCACTAAAGAAGAGAAAACATGGCGGCTATTTAAAACCGAACATTCCTTGGGCACACTGATATTGGTCATCAGGTTGGTTGATACTGGCACTTTTAATACCTGGGCTCTGTTGTCTGATAGACGCCCACCTTGGCAGAGCTATCAGCCAATCAGAGCCCCGATATTTCTTAGCCCATTTTCTAAAACACTATATACAAATGACAAAATGTTTTAGACTGATGGAGAGTGGGGGTACATTGGAAATCAAAGAAGAATCTAGCAGTCACACAGGCATTGTTCATGATAAAACAGCATTTTATTATGTCAGGTAGTGAATCCCAGATTTTGGGAGTTTTGGCAAATGCCTTTTTGCCAAAGGATTTGAACAACCTTGGTACGTGCAACAGATCTCTAGTCAAGGAGCACAGTTACTATTTTTCATGTGGCTTGTCTAGCAGTCTGCTTAGATGGGCCATAAAGAGACCATGCACACCCTGGAATACCATAGTCATCCATTTAGGCTCCCTTCTTTTGTCAGGGAAAGAAATCCTAGACTACCATACATTATGCATTGGTGCATTCTTTTGTCATAGTCTAAATAAAATCAACACATGCTAATGTAAGCAGTGGAAATGTAGTGTAAAGCTGTGTTTTTAGCAGATTTGTAGATTTTGTTCCTATATTCCAGTGATGGCAAGAGTGATTCCTTTAGGCCCAGTTTTCTAGGAAATGAGTTTACTGCAGCTTTTACTGTGGTAGAGGAGTCATACATTTTGCTGTGCATTCCTGACAGTCATATAAATTTGTGCTATATAGGAAAGTTTATTATAATGCCATAACCTCAGATATTTAAAATATTGAACATTTTCTAGTGGTGGTCCTGTTGTGGCTTGCATTGATTTGGCAGCGACTCTCTTTCCACTGAACAGCACAGATTGAGTGATGGGGTTGTTCAGTAGCAGGCTGTCTGTATTCATTTAGGTAAGGCTTCCAGTGAATACTGTACATCTTGCAGAGTGCTATTGAATTTGAAGACTGATATTACTGTATCACCCATGTAAAGGTGGGTATAAGTGTTTGGGTTTGTGCAGAGAGATGGTAAAGTATTTTATGAAAAGGCTGAAGAGAAGTGGATCAATGATGAACCCCTGTGGGACATGAAGGTTGAATGCACTTGGAGGGGAAGTTACTCCATTTACTCTGATGACCTGGGACTAGAGCTGTACAAAACGGAATGGCAATTCTGCTTCCAAAATACATTTTAGAATATTTTGAGGAATTACCCAGAATCCCAAAAGCAGTTTGTGGCCTTGTTTTTGAAACTATGGATTGTGATTATATAAGAATACAAGAATGGTGGAGGCAAAATCTAGGTGAATTACCCATATTAATCCTTGCTGTGTCCCAGATGTGTACCATATACATGTCCTAAAAATCTATATATTCTCAATCTTCTGGCAGCCTAAGGGTTAATTGCCTGTCAGTGCACACTATGTGTAACTGTGTATATCCCCATTCCCCATTTGTTTGTCTAGTCTTCCTTTCAATATGTGCAGGTTCCCACTATACACCACATCCTCTGGCAGACTATTCCACCCTGATTCCACCTTTTGTGAAAACTAGCCATCCCTTCAATTGATCGTATAATTTTTCTCTACTAGTTTCAGCATGTGTCCCCTCATACCTTTCCTAGTTTATTTCTGTTTGAGATTAAGGAGCTCTAACACTGATGGATCCCAAACTGCCCAATAGGCCAATATCATGTCTCCCCTGTGTCTTCAGTTTTCCCAATTTCTTATTATAGGACATGTCCCTCAGTCCAGCAATTATTTTTGTAAACCTCCTCTGTGTTTTTAAAGATGGCCAATGGGCTGGGTGCGTCGTCGGCTGCTTTTGCAGCCTAAGTTTTTACCCAATAGATTATTTTATCTGTAGTAGCGTATCTCCCCCTCTAGTTTGTGTATTTCACTGGCTTTTATACCTCTGGATTTGTTTGGTGCCTTGTGGTTTGCCTCCTGAGTTCGAGCTGGAGTGAAGCTGGAGTGAATTGTTGAAGAGTCGTAGCCAGAGTGTGTTAAACTCTGGAGCAGTACTGGGATAACTTTGAAGTGTGTACTAGGACTGCGCCATCTTGTTTTGGATTATCACCGTTACTTGGATTTGGCTTGTTGGTTCCCTGTTCCCTCACTTGGCTGGACTCTGTGGGGGCCGTTGTTTGTGGGACACCCTGAGGAGTTATTGTCACCAGTGCTCAGAGTCTTTGTGTGCGGCTGAGGTGGCCAGTGAAGACCTCGGGAGGTTATATCGTTGTTTTGGGAGCAGGAAGAGTAGAGAGGAGAATTTGTTTTTTCAAGAGAAGATTGCTGGATTATTGATCCTGAACTGAGGACTACATTGCAGTTGTTGGCTGTTTGCTTCGAGGCTTCAGGAGCAATGAGTATTTGGAGCAGGGAGCTAGTGCTCTGACCCTGCGGGTGGACAGACAATGATGCGCGGCTGCACGGGGGTCCAGGTCCCAGTTTGCCTGGTAGTCAGTGATTTGGGCTGGTGTCCCCTAGGGCTCCTCCTTGGGGCCTGCTGGAGGGTGGGCCTGGTGAAGGACTTGAAGCAGTAGCCATGGACTTGCGGTCTAGCTACCTAGCAGGATTTGTCAGGGCTTGCTCCCACTCTAGAGCAGTCATTATCCGAGTGGGTTTTCTTGGGTCCTTTTTCTCCTTCAAAGATGATCAGATTTATCTAATTTTCATCTCTATTCTGGTTAAGGCAGTGAGAGTGCCCGTTCTCTTCTACCTTGGTACAGTGAGAGTGCACAGAATTGGTAAGTGTTTGGACATAGTTTGAACTCCCCCCCCCTTTTTAGTGAGAGTATTTTGGGGATTGGGGGAAGTATCAAGACATTTTACAGCTACTGGTCCCCTTTGGTGTAGTGAGGACCTTTGGGGGCTGGAAATCTTGTGCTTTTTTGACATTCTGACTTACATATACTTTCAGTTCTTAGTTATAATTTGAAGGCTCTCTGGCTTTCACGCTCAGTCTATGATTATCCTGAACCTGCTGACCCGGACTGGTTGACTGTGATATTTTAGTTATTTTACCGTGATTGTAGTGTTGTTTGGGGTTGGGTCTGAGTTTGTTTGTAATAACTGTATTTTTTTCTGATATGTTTAATTTATTTTCTTATATTTACTTGGATTTATTTTGTTTAGAGTTTTAGAATGTAGGCACGTGTTATTAGAGAGTTTAGTTTTTTATTTTATTATTTTGGGGAGGGAATTTGTTATTATTATTTTATTTTATTTTGGTTTTTGTTTTGGTATTGAATTTTATAGTCGGATAGTTTGGAAAGAGCTATCTGGCTCACCAAAATGTGTTGGAGTCGTGCCCCTATGGTCTTGCACTATTCGTCCTTTGTTTTTCATGCTCTTTGCCCTTTCTCCCCCCCACTTCAGTTTACCACATACCTGCACTGTAGGGCATTGGGTATTGTTTTGAGGGGTTGGAGGAGGGTATAGGGGTGTGAACAGCGGAGGATGAATGAGCGGAGGATGAATGAGGATAGCTACCGCATCAGGGTAGTGGGGTCCAGGAGACGCCCTGGGGTGAAATGGAACCCAGCTCGTGGATTGCCATGCCTGGTATCCATACCCAAGGGCACTTCAAAAGATGGTAGGCAGTTGGTCCGGGCGGCCCAAGAGGTTCATCCAACTCGGGCGATGTTATGCAATGCTAGGTCCATTAAGAATAAGACTGCAATAATTGCAGATCTTGTTGGGTCAGTGGACCTGGCTTGCATCACCAAAACCTGGCTGGATGAGAACTCTGGCCTGATTTTGGAGGCTGCACTTCTGGCAGAGTACTTGGTGATACACCTCCCGAGATTGGATCGTGTGGGGGGGGGTAGCGGTCTGTTTCAAGGCTGAACTTAACCTCACGAATGTACCAGTTGGGGAGACTGAGTCATTTGAGTGTACTGGGGTAGCAGGTGTAGGTTGTAGGATTGTTCTCCTCTACCATCCACCAGGAAATGAGAAGCAATTCCTTCGGGAAGTTGCGGACTTCGTCATCAACATGGCGTTTGAGTTGCCCAGGCTGATGGTCCTGGGCTACTTCAACGCTTGGGTCGACGATGAACTCTCACAGTTTGGTCAGCACTTCCTCCAGTCGATGACATCTCTGGACCTTAATTAGGTTGTTACCACTGCTACTCATGAGTATGGTCACTCTCTTTTCTTAGTGTTCCTTCTGGGGATCGAGGCCTCTAACTTGGGGGTGAAACCAGTTGGATGGTCTGATCACTACACAGTGGGGTTTAGTTTTAGCACCCCCCTTGGTAGGCCTACCTCTGTGGAGATGACACGGTATTGCCCCTTTACAAGATTTAAGTTCTTAAGGCCTAATGGTGGTGCTGGATCTCTCGTCCCTCTCAGAGGCGAACAGTGACCCAGAGGCCCTTGTAGTAGCTTATAACTTGGCCATTGCAGTGGTCCTGGATGTCATTGCTCTGGTCCGTGTTCATCCACTCTCCCTTTGCCCTTGGTCTCCCTGGCTTGACGGGACCTTGAGGGAGCTGCAGTGATTAGGACGAAAGTTAGAGCGTTGCTGGTGGAAATTCACTCTAGATGCTGACCGCCTTAGATTGATGGATCATTATTAAATCTATCAATCTGCAATCTCTCATAAGAAGGCAGAATTCCTGTCCAGGGAGATTGTGGCTGCTCAAAATCGACCAGCTCAGCTGTTCTGAACTGTGGACAGACTGTGCAACCCAGCCTGTCTACAAGTCCGGAAAGCATTTTCGCAAGTAGAGTGCGATGAACATGCTCAAAATATTTTGCAAATAAGGTGGCTGACATCAGATCGGCCTGCCATTCAGCACACCCTATGGATGCTGCTGTGGATCAATGTGAGGTCACTTATCCTCGGACTTCTTGGAGTACATTTGTCCAACCGGCTTTCGTGGATGTCATGTGGATCATCCAGAGCATACACCCTACATGCTGTAGTTTGGATCCAGGACCTACTTCCTTAATTTTGGGTTGTATTGATGTTATCGGTCTGGTCCTAGCTTGGATAGTCTGGTGCTCCTTGGAGACAGGTGAGTTTACAAGCTCACTGAAAGAGGCAGTGTTGACACCGCTTCTGAAGAAAGCTTCTTTGGACCCAGACTGCCGTGCAAACTACAGACCAATCTCTGACCTTCCCTTTGTAGGGAAGGTGATTGAGAAAGTAGTGGTCTTACAGTTGGAGGACCATTTGACCATTCATGACATCTATTAACCTCTCCAGTCCAGTTTCTGAAAGAAGCATAGTACTGAGACAGCACTGGTTCGGGTGCTCAATGATCTGATGGCGAGAAATGGGATGAGCTGTTCTATCTTGATCCTTCTAGATTTCTCATCAGTGTTTGACACTGTGGACCATGGGGTCTTGCTCAATTGCCTGAGGTTCATTTGTGGACTGTCAGGTACAGTCCTAGAGTGGTTTACATTGTTCCTCACAGGAAGATCTCAGAAGGTGGTGTCTGGGTTTTCTTGCCTAGGTCCCTGTTCCTCTGTTATGTGGGTTCCTCAGGGGTTGGTGCTGTCCCCAATGTTGTTCGCAGTGTACATGCTGTCCCTCGGAGACATTGTAAGAAGGTATGGGCTGAGGCTTCACTGTTATGCAGATGATACCCAGATCTACCTTTCTTTTGCACCCAACCAGGATAGAGCTGTCTCAGTCTTCAATAGCTGCTTGGTCGAAATCCAGGAGTGGATGGATGCCAGCTGGTTAAAGTTGAACTCCGATAAGACCGAGGTATTGGTTGTGGATCCGGGTCACCAGACAGGGGCATTGAGTGGGGGCTTACCCTCTGGTCTTTACCTTGGGGGCATGCCGCTCTTGACCTCTGAATGGGTGTGGAACCTGCGGGTAATCTTTGATGAGAGGCTGACCCTGCATTCACAGGTGTTGGCTGTTGTTAAATCCTCGTTTTACCATCTGAAGAATATCTCCAGGATTAAGCACCTAGTTCCATCTGGCAACCTTCCCACTTTGATCCATGCCTTTGTGACCTCGTGTTTGGACAACTGCAACTTCCTGTACTTAGGGCTACCTGGGGTGGAAATCCCTCGCTTGCAGCTAGTGCAGAATGCTGCAGTGCATCTTCTGACGGGATCTTCTCGGTGCTGTCATATTACACCTGTGCTGTGCAGAATGCACTGGCTGACGGTTCAGTGGCGGATAACCTTTAAAGTCTGCCTTCTGACTTTTAAAGCCCGACACGGACAGGACCTGGAGTACCTGAAAGAGCTCCTGATTCCTTACTGTCTGGGGCAATTGCTTCACTCAGCCAATGAGGGGTTGCTAGAGATTCCGAGGGTATGTTTGAAATCTTCTGGAGTGAGATCATTTATGTATGCTGCCCCTACCCTCTGGAATTCTCTACCCCATTGGTTATGTCAGTGCTCAACCATAGGGGGCTTTAAACAAGAATTAAAAACATACTTGTGGAACCAAGCATTTGGTGATTAAGTAAAGGTTTTTATTAGTATGATTTTTGTTTTATACTGGGTAATTTGTATGTGTATTGTGATTTTAATCATTGTTAAGGTGCCTTGGCTTTTTGAAAGGTGCCATACAAATAAAACGTATTATTATTATTATTATTATTATAAACCTATCTATATTCTTTCTTGTGTATGGGCACCAAAACTGCCCTCCCTACTCCAGATCTGGCCAAATCAGGGATCAATATAGCAGCAGGATGACCACCTTCTCCCCACTTGTGATGTTCCTGGATACTTGACCACACTTTTTAACCACTGCCTCCCATTGCCTATCCCATGTCAAGTCCATTACTATACTTCCCAGATCTTTTTCCTCAGAAGAGGATCTTAATGGAACTTTCTCAGTCTTATAAGTGTATTTTTCAATTAAAATTTTTGTTTACCAGGAAAAACACAATTGAGAAAACTCATTTGCAAGGTGGTCCTGGAAGGACACAAGTACAGAATAATGCAAGCAACAATACAATGACAAAACAGGAGATTACACTTTACAATTGGAATGTAATGCATGTTATTCATTGAGTACATCTAGCAAAAGTAATTCTAAGTTCATATGACAGGAGCTGTTACATTAGTATATAACACTAGTGTTCAGAAAGGTGCATTAAGGGACAGTGCAAAGTTTGAGGAATAGAGGGCTCTGACAGGAGAAGGTCAGAAGGGGAGGTAGGGAGAGGAGATAGGAAGGAGGATGGAGGGTGGATGCATAAGTATGTAGGGTAGGGGGGACCCATTAGGAAGGGACAGCTACATGAGTGGCAATAACAAGCCAGACTAGTTGGCAAGTGCTAAAGAGAAAGTGCAAAAAGAAGTTCCTCATGGCAGAGAAACAGATTAGGAACAGCAGTTGCAGCTTTCATTCAGTGAGTATCTAAGCAGTGATTTAAAGGTGAACATCCCAACAATTTGCATAAGTTTTAGTGTACTTTGTAGGGTATTCCATAAAGTGGGTATAGCATGGTTTAAGGATGAGCTGCCTTAGCGGGATCTTATCCTAGGGATGTCGAGCAGGATATGAGTATCTTCTGAGTGAGTACACATAAGGAGTACATTTGAAGAGGGCAGAGAAATAAGGGGGATGTTTCTTGGTGATGGCTTTGTAGGCTCAGAGGGAGGCATTTTGCTGCATCCCAGTGCTAAACGAAGTCCAACCTAGTTGCATATAAAGGGAGCAGTGATGGGCATTAAATGGGGCATTAGTGATGAATCTTAATGCTCTATGTTACAACGTGTCCAGTTTGGCTAAGGCTGCTTTGGAGCAATGGCTATAAGGAAGTTTTGCCTCATGAGTATGTAGATGCTTAATACAGAAGAAGAGTCCTAGCCGTTGCCATAATTGTTTTGATAGTTCCTAAATATGTATTGTGAATGAGAGTTTGCAATTGAGACAAAGTCCTAGATATTTACATTTGTCCACTATTTCAAGTGGTTCCCTCAGGGTGGTTGTGATCTGGAGCTTGGTATTTGAGGGTCAAGCAGTTACTGCTCTAGTTTGTGGGGAGAGGAGCATGACTTTGGTCTTTTTGGCATTAAGCAATAGTTTCAAGTGGAGCAGGTTTTGTTATAAGTGACTGAATTCCTGCTGTAACTCTAGGCAAGCAAGCTCTAGGGTAGGCCTAGCGACGTAGAGTACAGTGTCGTCTGCAAAGAGATGGACGCTTGCTGTGCTGATGTTATGGTCAATATCATTAATGAAAATTGCAAACAATAAGGGCCCCAGGCTTGACTCCTCGGGAACCCCTGTCTGCAGGGTTTTAAGGGGAGAAAGGTCACCTTGGGCTTAGACCTGTTGTTATCTACCTATAAGGTAGTAGGAAAACCATTTCAAGGCAGTGTTGTCTATCCCAAGGTTATGCGTAATAGACAGTAGTAAACCATAATTAGTGATGCAGCAAATTAAAATTTTGCCCGTGGAGTGCTGGTGAAGTGGTCAAATCCGCATCGCAGAGCATTTTGCAAATTTTTCCCGCATCAGGCTGAAATTTGCTTTCCCAACAAAAATTTTGCCTTCTGTCCACAAGCAAAATTTTGTATAAATAAAAAAAAACTAAAGTTATAAAACTAGATCCCTGGTGGCTAGTAGTCCCTCCCCCACACCTGTCCCACATGTAATAATTAGCCATGGTGGCTAGTGGTCCCTCCCCTTCCCACCCGGTAATCCGCCTGCCATGAAAATGTACAGTAACCCCCACCCGTATCCCTCCGAGTCCATATCTCCTTCTCCGATTCCGCCTGTTAAAAAAAAAAATCTGAGGTGGTCCAGTGGTTTTGTTAAAAATTAAACCCCTTCCCTCCCGATCCCCAGATCTCCAGTGCAAAATAAACTGCACAGTACAGTTGTGGGCTGATTGTGTCTTGACTTACTACAGAATTGACTGATTGGGGTCCAGATTAGGTGACAATCAGTGGCATTCATTCAAAGTCTGTGATAATCACTGAATTCATATTCTTCGCTATCGCTAGCTAGTTGCAGCATGAGTGCCCCCTGCCCCCCCTTTCCTAGCTCATAAACATGACTCATAACCACACAGGAAAGATTAGAGATTAAAATTAGACAGCTTCATTTTTTCAGAGAGTTCCCAGTTCCTTATCAAAAGAGTTGTAGAGTTCTGACACCATGCCCGGTTGCAGCCTGAGCATCCCATCCCTCCCACTGTCCCAGCTTGTACACATTTTTGTTCTCACTTTCCTTACAGAAAAAAAGAGAAGAGAGGGATTCTGACTCTCAGTTAAGAAAGAAACATTTTCCCAGAGGATGCTTGCACAGCCTAAGCATTCTCACACATTCCCTAATTGAGAGATGCTGCAGTGCCCCCCAACTCAGCAGCCAGATGTCCGTGCCACCACAACCCTGCTTCCACCCCCATCCTAAACCCAGCTGGCAGTGGCAGACCGTCACAGCCCTCCTCTCCCTTCCATGGCCGGCCTGCTGACTGAGCTGTCAATGAATGAGCTTCATTGACAGCTCTGTCTGCGGAAGGCTGGCCGGCTGTGGAGACCTGTGCCGGTCTGCTGCTGCCAGCTGGATTTAGGATGGGGGTGGGAGCGGGGTTGTGGCATGGGACATCTGGCTGCTGAGGGGTTGGGGGCACTGGATCACCAGGGATTTATTTTGAACTGGGGATCGGGAGGAAGGGGGTTTAATTTTTACCAAAACCACTGGACCACCTCAGATTTTTTTTTTAACAGGAGGAATCAAAGAAGGAGATATGGACTCAGAGGGATGAGGTTGGGGAGGGTTACTGATGTACATTTCTGCTGCGGGTGGATTACCGGATGGGAAGGGGAGGGACCATTAGCCACCATGGCTAATTATTGCATGTGGGACAGGTGGGGGGAAGGGACCACTAACCACCGGGGATCTAGTTTTATAACTTTACCAGACAGTTACCATACCAAATTTTGCCCACATACAGAAGGCGAAATGTCACCATGGAAGGCAAAATTTTTCCACAGAAGGAGAAATTTCACGCTCCGCCAGGTTAAATTTCAGCTATCAAGGGTAGAATTTTATGGATTTCTCCACAAAGCGAATTCTGCTCACTTCACCCACCACTAACCATGATCTACAGTATCAAATGCCTTGTATGGTCCAAAAAGAGTACACAGACATGGTTTTTAGCATCAAGGGCATTTGCCAATCATTTGTGACCTTGGCTACGGCAGATACCATACTATGTTTGGACCTAAATCCAGACTGTAAATAGTTGAGCATGTTGGAGGTTTCCACGTGTTCTCTTAGTTGAGAGTTAACTAGCTTTTCAAATAATTTTAATAAAATAGGTAATTGTTAAGGTATCTTGGATCACTAGATTTAAAAAGTGGTTTACATGTGCTATTTTCCATGCAGAAGGAAAAGCCCCTTGAGAAAGGAACAAGTCGAAAAGGTGGGTGATGGGTGGCGACAGAAGGTGGTACCCTAGCTTTATGAAGAAGGGTTCAAGCTGATCAGCTCCTGCACATTTTTCAGTGTCCAGAGTAATTAGAAGATCTTTGACCTGTTTGAGGATAATTGTGCTAAAGCTAAATTTGGTTGAGAGACGTGGGGCCTTGAAAGGTGGGCATAGTGAGTCATTAATGCAAGGCTGGGGAAGCAGCTTGCTCGCTGGAGAGGTGTCAAAAGCTAGTTCAGCGGTGTCAAAGTGATTATTTAGCTGTTCAAATATGTCTTGTTTACTTGTGAAGGTGTTGTCCCCTTTGATTATTTTCATTGGTAGAGACGACAAGGGACTATGCCCTTCTAATTCCCTTAGGATGTGCCAGAATTTGGCAGTGTTATTTTTGGAAGAGTCCAGTGCTGTTTGAAAATATTTAGTTTTTTCAGCCCTTATGAGCATAGTACAATAGTTCCTAGTGTAACCCCTAGATGGCGCTATCCCAGGGGCTACTACCCCTGCCTGATTTGCCACTAACAGGTTGAGGGGCCTGGATCCAATGGCGGGTGCCTCCACCTAGAGGTCAGGGTTTGCAATAGTTAAACTTACTTGGTCACAGCCCTCTGGGACACTGCAACCCCCCTTTCTTCCCACTAGTGGCCCACACAGTATATCAGAATTACCTTCACAGTATACACTTACCCCAAGACTGGTTCAGGCACTGGGACCCCTGTAAAATAAGATACAGTGCAACAATCACAGTACAATACTTTAACATAGACAAATACCTCAGGCAGTATAACTTTGCTGAAACAAGCAGCTCTGATTTATTTAGGGGATATAACAAGGACAGGGGAAATCAGGTTAATTAGCTTATCACTTTACTCATCTCATTTATGGCTCTGTGCACAGGCCTATCCTTACCAGTTACTGTCCCTGGGTACCCAAGCCCTAGTGACTAGTCCAAACCGTGGCAGCTGGTAGGGGCCCTTTCACACAGAGAAAAGAAAATTAGTTAAACAGTCAGCAGTACAGTAATTCCATTTGGATTCAATGTGGCAATTCAACAGGAGCGACTCTGAATTAGTACTCACGACCTCCAAACTAGATAGGGTCCTTCAACATCAGCAGGGCTACTCTTGAGCTCCACGAGACTCCTCACATTTATATGGTAAACTGCAACAGGCAAAAGTCCTTTAATGGCAGCAGGATTCACTTGAGCTACACAAGCCTCCTCACACATTTATATGGTAAACAGTAACAGGCAAAGTCCTTTAATGGCAGCAGGATTCACTTGAGCTGCACAAGCCTCCTCACACATTTATATGGTAAAAGAAAGTACTATACCAGGCAGGCTGCTTCTCTATCCCGATCGCAATTACTGCACAATACCCGGAGAACACACAGCAGATTCAGTTCCTGACAGACCAGTGCAAGTCAGCAATTTCTCCAGTCTTCTACAGGGTGAGCCTGGTTTCTACTCTTCAGATATCCTTTGATTCTCTCTCACAGGACGGATTCAGTCCTAACAAGCAGTTACACAAGCTGCAGACCGAACTCTGGGCTTTTACGCAAGTTTCCTAACTAAACTGCACAATCGAAAGCACAGGGCTCCTTCCCTCTTCACTGCCAGAGCTCAACTGAAACTCCAGCAGACAAAACCGGCACTTCCTTGAGTTCCTCCCAGTTCTTGGCTGGATTGGCTGTCACTCACAATAGACTGCCCCTGTTGGTCCAAAAAGGCACCGAAGTCCAAACTACATCTCCCAGAGTCACTGCCCATACAGTCCTCTTGTGGCTGGCTCAGATTGCGAGTCCAAGTTCTGATTCGTCCAAGGCACCATTTTAGAGCTACCTTATCCCACACTGATTGGTCCAGTTCAGCAGTTCAAAACTAGAATGGGGAACTAGGCAAACACAGTTCTGACTGCAAAGAAAGCAGGTTAGAGAAACTGTATTTTCATTATTACTCTAAATGATTTCTGGCAAACAGTTACATCTTTCAGATAGGTTCCCTTTGCACTCCTAGTGACTGCAAAATGGAGTGAATTGGCAGCAGCTCGAGTGGTACTCTAAGCAGAGAAGCACACAGTCCCCCCTATACAAATCTAATTATGTCTGCAAGCAGACAGCTCTTAAAGAGACAAGTACCAGAGGCTCTAAAAACACTCACTGATAAATGGCTTAAACGCCAAACACCATTCAGGCTTGGAGCATTCAAGCAAGCTCCTGGAAGTCTTTTGGGAACCCCCATTTGCAGGGGGGGTTACACTAGAAATTCTAAAGGCCACCCAATCAGTTGCTAATTTGGTGTTTCGTGCCCTCTTCCATAGACTGTCTCTGTTTTGCAAGACTGATTTTAGCACACTGGTAAACCAGGGGCAAGATCTTTTTCTTGTTTTAATTTTTACAAGTGGAGCGTGTTTATTGATCACCTTCAGGATGAGGTTCTGAAACAGATTATAGGCCTCTGTAACCAAGGATGCAAGATAGATGTCTTGCAATCTAATCTTATTTAAGTCACCCAGGAAATCAGTGGTGTTAAATTTGTGGTGACTGTTTTTGTATACAAAGCTGGAGGTAGAAATAGGCTTGGGTAAGAGCCTTACACATGCTATGGTCCTGTGCTCACTAATGTCATTGTGGAAAACCCCAGTGTGAGCAATTTAGTGGGGTTTGTTAATGAGGATTAAGTCTAAGAGGGTGCTGTGCCCAGGGTTTTTGGTATTAGCATGGGTAACATCAGGAGTGAGCTGAGTAAGACCATAGGCATCACATAGATCTTTTAAAGGTTTGGAACAATGGGAATTTCAATCAAAGTTAAAGTCACCCATAATAATAGATTCTGAGTCAATGGCTTCCATCATTTTGTGTAGATGAGGAAGTATCTCAAGAAGGCCTACTGATGGGGTCTATAGCAACCTGTTATATAGATGGTCTCATTAGAAGATAGGGAGAGCATTAGGGTTAAACTTTCAAATTCTTTAGGTATAGAAGAAGAGTGAAAGACTGAAACTGTGAACTTATCCAAGATGTATATTGCAACCCCCCTCCCAGATGGCCTATCTGCCTTGAACACGTTATATGAAGGAATGTTAATTTCGTGAACAGGAGTAGAAGCACATAGCCAAGATTCTGAAATCACTAGCATATCTGGTGAGGTGTGAAGAACCCAGGACTGGATCATATCCTGCTTTTGAGTAAGCTGCAGGCATTAATGTATAAGAAGCTGATGTCTTTTAGCTGTGATAGATCGAAGGGAGATGCAATGGGTGTAGGAGGACCATGGTATAGTTTTACATTTCCAGAGCAAAGTAGCAATAATAGGAAAACCTTTGGATTTTTTTTTTACCCAGTGCAAGACAGTACATTTAGCTATATTATAAAACAACTTGGAGTTTTTTTAACCAGAGTGCTAACTTATTAATATCACTTTGCAATTCTTGTATATTTTATTAGATTCTGTAATTCACCTCAGTTTTGTACCATCTGCAAACTAAGTTGGCTATCCATTTAAGACTTTGCAGAAGTTCCACATGTAGAAATTAGAGTAATGGATCCAGGATCGAGCTCTGCAAGACATCACTAGCAAACAGGCAAGAAGGAGGAGTGGAGGAACAATGGGAAGTAATCAAAACAGCCATCACAGAGGCAACAAGCCTTTGTGTAAAGCAAATCAATAAAACACAACAAAGAAAAAAAACGCTATGGTTCTCAAAAGAGGTGGCAGGGAAGGTTAAGGAGAAAAGGATAGCATTCAGGAAATATAAGGAAACACAGAAGGAGCAGGACAGAGAACTTTATCAGTTTAAGCAGAAAGAGGCTGGGAAGGCAGTCAGAATAGCAAAGGCCCAAACCGAGGAAAGGATAGCCAATTCTGTTAAGAAGGGGATAAGACCTTTTATAGATACATTAGGGAGCGAAGAAAGACCAAAGGAGGGATACTGAGGCTTAATAAAGGGAGGGAATGTGGTAGAGGTGACAGTGAAAAAGCAGGGATACTGAATGAATATTTTCTGCCTGTATTCACAAAGGAAGAGGAGGAGGTACCTCTAAATCCAAACAAGAGAAACACTCTGAAGATGGGGGTCGATACCAGTCCATTTACAGAAGAAAGGGTTCTGAAAGAACTAATAAAATTGAAGGTGGACAAAGCAATGGGGCATGATGGGATTCACCCAAGAATTCTAAAAGAACTAAGGGTAGAACTAGTGACACCGCTGACTACTCTCTTTAACAAATCATGGGAGGATGGGGTGGTACCCGAGGACTGGAGTAGGGCAGATGTGATTCCTCTTCACAAAAGTGGGAGCAGGACAGAGGCAGGAAACTACAGACCAGTTAGTTTGACCTCAGTGGTAGGGAAACTGATGGAATTACTTCTGAAGGAAAGAATTGTTGAGTACCTAGAGGCCAGTGGGGCACAGGACCCAAGGCAGCATGGATTCATGATGGGAAGGTCATGTCAGATGAATCTAATAGATTTCTTTGACTGGGTGACCAAAGTAGAAGACCAGGGAGGGCTGTGGACATGGCCTACCTAGATTTTAGCAAGGCATTTGATACAGTCCCACACAAAGATTAATACAAGTTAGCCAGCCTTGGAGTGGGTCCCAAGGTGGTAGACTGATAAAAATTGGCTAGACAACAGGATGTAAAAGGGTAGTAGAATGGAGTACACAGTGAAAAAGGAGGGCTACTAACAGGGTACCGTAGGTTCAGTACTGAGACCGGTCCTTTTTAATATCTTTATAAGTGACATTGCAGAGGAACTGAAGGAAAAGTATGTCTCTTTGCAGACTGACATAAAAGATCTGCAAATAGAGTTGATACACAAGATGGGAAAGGTTGAGAAGGGACTTGGCAAGGTTGGAGGAATGGTCAAATGTATGGCAGCTCAGATTCAATGCAAAGAAGTGCAAGGTAATGCACATGGGAAACAAAAACCCAGGGGAAGCATACACAATGGGACGTGAGATATTGACAACAGTAAAAATGGAAAGGGACCTAGGGGTAATTATATCAGATGACCTAAAGATGGGCAAGCAATGTGAGAAGGCAGTAAGGAAGGCTAGGGGGATACTGGGATGCATAGGAAGAGGCATCAATAGTAGAAAACAGGAAGTTTTTATCCCTCTGTACAGACAGTTGGTGAGACCCCATCTGGAGTACTGTGTGCAGTTCTGGAGACCCCATCTCCGCAAAGACATAGCTAGAGTGGAGGCTGTCCAGAGGAGGGTTAACAAATGGTGCAGGATCTGCACCAGAAGACATACTAAGAAAGACTAAAGGAGCTATATGTATACCCTTCAGGAAAGAAGGGAGAGAGGCACATGATAGAAACTTTCAAGTACCTCAGGGAATCAACAAAGTCCAAGAGGGTAGCATCTTTCAGAAAAGAGATGTGCAAGAACAAGGGGGTACAACTCTGAAGATGGGGGACGGCTCAGAGGTAATGTGAGGAAGCATTTTTTCACTGAGAGGTTGTGGATGCATGGAACAGCCTCCTGAGGAGGTCGTGGAGTCAAGAACAGTGGAGGAATTCAAGAATGCATGGGACAGACATAAGGCAGTCCTAGTGGGGGGTAGGAGGAAGTAAGCTGTTGGTTAACTAGGATCTGCAGCTTATCTGTTAGGTAGGAAAATGGGCAGACTAGGTGGGCCAAGCGGTCCTTATCTGCCGTCAAATTCTATGTTTCTATGTTTCTATGTCACTTGTAAGTAAGTAAGTGTTTATTTGTATTTGGCACCTAATCCCTCTGGTCAATCAGATTTGTCGGGGAAGGCCAAACCAAATAAATGAGCCTGTAGATGCCTTTTAAACATCTTGACCATCGGGGCCTCCCTCACAAAAGCTGGAAAAGAGTTCCAAAGGACCAGTCCAGTGACCTTTAATGCACGGTCACAGGAGGTTTTTAATCTGGCCATTGGAACAGCAAGGAGGCCCCTGGTTGAGGAGCAGAGAGAGTGAAATGACATGGCAGGTGATCAGCCAGATAGCCAGGGCCCAGTCTGTATAGGGCCTTGCAGGTGAGCAAGCCCACATTGAAGATGATCCTCCAACTGACAGACAGCCAGTGCAGAGATTGCAGGACTGGGATCACATGACTAGACGTAAACAGGCCCATCAGCAACGTGGGCATTGCATTCTGCACCAACTACAGCTGGCAGAGGGTCCCTCCAGTGACTACGAAGTATGGACCATTATAGTAGTCAAACCTAGATGTAACAAAGGCATGTAACAGTGATGGCTTGTCTTTGGGATGAACTAGGAATTTAATCTAGGCAAAATTCCTTAAGTGGTAAAAACTACTTTGGACCACAGATGACACCTGAACTTCAAGTGTCAATCTGTATCCAGGATAACACCAAGATCCCGCACCCTAGGGGTGGCCATCAATGGAGCAGATCCCAGGAACAATCCTGTAGCCACTCCGGAGGCACTCCCATCACACCGGTGACCTGGCCCAATCACCAGGACCTCCATCTTGTCAGGGTTCAGCTGCAACTAGTTGGAGGACATCCAGTCATTAATCTCAGCCAAGCAGTTATTATGCACTTACATGGAATCCTGTGTTCCAGGGGCAAAGGACATATACAGTTGGGTATCATCTGCATAGCAGTAAAAACCACACTGCAACATGTAATGAGCTCTCTCAGGGGCAGCATGTACACTGCAAATAACACTGGTGACAATATCAAGCCCTGAGGCACTCCACATGGCAGCAGCTTTGGGGCAAAGAGAAATTCTCCATCACCACCTGTTGCTTCCTACCTGAGAGATAGGACTCAGACCAGTTGATGACAGTACCGGTGAGTCCACAATATTCCCTAAGGTGATCAAGAAGCACAGCATGATCCATGGTGTCAAATGCTGATGAGAGACCAAGGATCAAAATAATTGATCTGTCCCCTCCATCTCTAGCCCTAAGGAGGTCATTTTGCATCTTAACTAATGTCATTTAAGTGCTATGCCTGGCCTGAAACTCAACTGGAATGGCTCATAGATATCTAAGGTCACGAGGTGCTCCTTGAGCAGCTGCACCACTATTTTTTCAGCAACCTTTCCTAAAAATGGAAGGTTAGAGGATAGTAATTCACCAGGACATCACGGCTGAGAGATGGCTTTTTCAAGAGGGACCTCACAAGAGCCTCTTTCAAGGCAGCTGGAAAGACTCTCTCCAACTGCAAGCACCGGACAGAGGAAGCAAATGATGAAACTCTTACCAGGAAGACAGAGATGGATATTGAGACAGCTGCAGCTCAGCTGTAATGAGAACTGGAGGAATGGAGATGCTTACATTTCAATATGCTGGCTGAGGATGAGGATCGGTATCTTAAGCAAAAAGAAGCTCTCAAACAACACACTGGTAAAACTGAACTAACCGAAGGTATCCAAGCTGGGACCAGCAAGCAAACATTTCAAACAGCTGAGTGCTTTGACAGTGCATTTGGCAGTCAGGCTGGCGAACAACATCAAAGGCTGATGACATCAGCCTGAGAAGAATTCCAGACAGCTTTCAGAACCAAGGAAACTGAAAATGACAACCCTGAATGGGCACCTGACAGAGCTTTATGAGAGGCCGGATGGATGAAACCCCCTGAAGGCCAATGGGTTCCTGACCCTGATTGGGAAACATTCTCCAGCTCAACATCTCAAGACTCCGAGAGTCCGGCTATAAAGCAGAAGCAAATACCACAGACTATAAAACAGGTAACATTTAAAAATACTACTGAACCAACTATGTTATCTGGCAAACAGGATAAAGCTGCGAGACTTGTAAGTTTAAACAATATGCAGGTAACCAACCAGCAAGGGGAGGAATTTTTTCAAACAACCAAGTAATATCAAATGTGGGTCCCCAAATTCAGGCCACAGATTCTGTACCTAAAGAAATACCTCCTGTGGAAAACAAAATTACAGAGACTTTAAACATGGGAAATAAGGGTAACAACCCCCATACACAGTCTAATATGCAGCATGTTTCAGATATTTCAACAACTCATCAAAATGAAGGCCCACTAAATCCCAAACATAGCTGAATTGGGAACTCGGACATTCCAAGTGAAACAGATAATAACATGGAGGATAATGTACTATATGGTTCTCTATTGGTAACCGGTTTGTTAACTGTCGAGGGGATGCCAGGGCGACCATGTAAACCTCAAGACCGTTAACTCATTATATTTTATAGTGTATGGTCCCAAGAAAAATGAAAAATGAAGAAGGATCCTTAGTTTTTAAGTATTAGTCACTGCCATGGCCATTCAGGGCCATTCTCTCACCACTGCGCCCCTCCATCAGTTCATGAGAAAAAAAAGGAGCAAGCATGCGCAGACCATTCTCAATTGTTAACCCATTGATGTGACGTACCATCGATGGGTTAAAAACATTGTGACATCACATGAATGGTAAAACGTTGTTATAAAAAGGTAGATTTCTACATGTAACAATGTTCTGCCATGCATTATAACCAATTATACAATGGCAAGAAAATTTCCTGGACTCTGATTGGTCAATGTGTGCCTGAGACAGTGATGTTACTACACAATAACATCGTTGTATTGGTTTTTTGGATGATTGTTATGAGCTACTATGTTTTTTTTTCAGAAACAAAGATACACTGCCTCACTAAAAATCTACTAAAAACATTTTTATTTTTATTTTTTGTTTTCTATAACATTGAGCCATTTATATAATAGAGACTTCAAGGTGTGTGTTATCGTGTAAGCGGTACTCCTGGGTGGTGGAAACACTCGGCTTCGCCTTGTGCTTCAACCCACCCCAGGAGTGACATTATTACATGATAACACACACCTTGTCATGCCTTATTGCTTAAATACCTGATAACCAAAGTGAAAATAGAATTGAGTCTGAATAACCAAGTCTAGCCCCCCCCCAAGCCAGGACCCACATATGTTGACTTGTTCAACAGAACCGAACCTGTACCCAGACAAAATGCATTCAGTGGTGTGTTTTTCATATGGAATAAGGGTGAATTAGATTTATCGGCAGCTAGTAAGGGCACATCAGTGAGTTATCAAGGATTGGACGTGTTCATGTTCAGGAGGACCTGCTGTATGCAATTTATTATCTGGAATTGGAGTCGCTAAATGCTACATTACTATAACCAGTATTTAAAGTATATCTAAATGGTAGTCTCCTATTTACCTCTGGCTTTGCTTCACTGAGCTTTGCTAGTGGTGTACAGTGTGGAATCGGGTGTTTTGTTCCTATTCATTTGCCCGTTTTTTGGACCAGACATTGAAGATTTGGAGTCGAAGTCAGCTGTCATTTGGATAGAGATCTAGGGTGGTTCAGAGTCATGTATTAGTGACCTATGGAACTGCTTTGAACTGCTTTGAGGGGAACCCAGGAGTCTTGCCTGGATACGATCGGCTGATTTACTTGTCTGGGAACTTATTTCCGGCCTTTTTTCTAACTGTCTCAGCCTTTGTTCTTTTGACGATTTTGGCAATTTTTAAGAAAAGCTGGAGGATCCAGTTCCTAGTGGTGGTTTGTGACAGGATCCCCATTCCTCCTAGGCCATCTTGAAGATTGGCTGGTGAGCTGGTGGTGATAGTGGCCGAAGTAGGGTGCACATTCTCTTCAGTCGGGGACTATCATTTTACCGGGGTTACTGCCTGTATTTCCATGAATAGTTCATACTGCAAGCCATAGGACTGGAATGTCTTGAATTGTATGGACTTCAGGCCATCTATGTTATTCATTGATACCAGGGCTCACTGTCTGTCTTTCCACGATGGAGTATACTGTTGGCCCAAATTGGGAACGTTTGATCTCGTCAACTCCACGCTGTGTAATGAGGAGGCTTCTGTTTGGACTGCCGAATGGTCAGACTCTTCCTGCTCTTTATATTTTTCCTTTGTGTCTAAATTGTGTAGGGCCATGAGAGTGCCCTTCAAACTAACTGTTTCATTTTAATTACTGTTGGTATCTAAGTCTATGTGAGAGGTACTACTTAGATTACCTTTTGGACAAATTGTCTGAAGAAGTGAGAGGTCTTCAGACTTAATATTTCAACATTTTGAGGGCATCTGTGACTGCTCATTATTAGTTATTTTTTCATCTGCTGCTGGACATTGTTATCTTCAATTGGCATTGGGGGATGGGATTATTACTTTATTTTAAACTACATTTATTTATTTTTTGTAGAGGTATTGCAATTGATCATGTTTTATGGATTATGTGAGTAAGTGGTTATAGTTTATATTTAATTTTGGTTATATGTCAGGAGGGGTGCTTGGTTTGTTAGTTAAGTGTTAAATATTGTTGAATTTGTGTATTTTACCTCTGCTGTATGAAATGTGTTGGGAGGGCTTTAAGATGGTCAGTCACTATTCCCCTTCCAGACTTTGGGATCATCACCCCTTGTTTGTCCTCCATTGTCACCTGAGACATATATTAAATGTCGCACCCTGGGGATAGCCAGGAGGAGGATAAGGAGGGGCCCCAGGTCTGGAAGAGGAATGGAGAGAAGCAGTTGGATAGAGGTGGTGAGGACAAGGAGACACCCTGGGGCACAATGGGATCAGAACCAGTGTCCCCCTGTCTGATTCCCATACCCAAGGGCACTGCTGATTGCATGCAGGTGGTGTGGTCTTCCTCGACTGCTCATCCTACATGGATGGTGTTACGTAATGCCAGGTCTATTTGTAACAAGACTGCTATTATAGCAGATCTTGTTGGGACAGCAGACCTGGTGTGCATCACAGAGACCTGGTTGGATGAGAATACAGGTCCAGTTTTGGCCTCAGCTGTTCCTCCAGGGTACTCGGTGATACATTGTCCGAGGATGGATCATAGGGGCAGGGGTGTAGCTATTTGTTTTAGATCAGAACTGGGCCTTATTGAGGTGCCAGAAGGGTGCACCAGATCCTTTGAGTGTATCATGGATACAGGCATGGGGAGCAGGATACTACTCATCTACAGTCCATCTGTAGATGAGAAAGCATTCCTGTAGTATATTGCGGACTTCATTGTCGATGTGGTTTTGGGATCCCACAGATGGTTGATTCTGGGGGATTTCAATGCCTGGGTTGACGATGAACTCTTGAAATTTGAATGTGATTTCCTCCAACTAATGACTTCGTTGGGTCTCATGCAGGTTGTTATCTCTGCTACCCACATTAGGGGGTCACTCACTGGATCTGGTGTTCCACCTGGGGATGGAGATATCTGACTTGGTGGTGGAACCAGTTGGATGGTCTACCCATCACACAATAAGGTTCAGTTTTGGGGCTCTCCCAATGGGTCTGCCCCTATGGAGATGGCCAGTACCGCCCTTTGCGGGGCATGACCCCGATGGCCTAATAGCGGTGCTGGACCTATCGAACAGGCTGAGGGAATGCATTGGTCCGGGGGACCTGGTGCTTGTCTATAATGCGGCGGTAACAGTAGCCCTGGATTCCATTGCTCCAGTTCGTGTTCGCCCCCTCACCCTCTGTCCAAGGTCTCCATGGTTTGATGAGACCTTGAAGGAGTTGAGGAGAGTGGGGCGAAAGCTGGAGAGGGCCTGGTGGAAATCAGGCCTTGATGATGACAGCCTTAGGTTGATGTAACATTATACTCTCTGTCAATTGACAATCTCCCATAAGAAGGCAGAGTTCCAGTCCAGGGAGATTGCTGCTGCATGAAATTGACCAGCTCAGCTGTTCCGGACTGTGGACAAATTGTGCAATCCAATCTGTCTTCAGTCTGTGGGTGCCTTTTCTCAAGAGAAGTGTGATGAGTTTGCTCAATGTTTTGCAGATAAGGTTGCCGCCATCAGGTCAGAGATCAGCCAGACCATCTCCAATGGACGTTGTGATGGTCGGTGGGATATCACAACTGCCTGGTCAGTTTGGATGGATTTCGGCCAGCTGTAACTCATGGATATCATGAGGGTCATCCAGTCTCTGTGGCCAACCTGCTGTAGTCTGGATCCAGGCCCTACGTGCCTCTTGGTGGGTTGCATAGATAAAATTGGCCCGATCCTTGCAGAGATAGTTTGGAGTTCAATCAATCAATCAATCAATCAAATATTTATTTATACAGGCGAACATCATTGAGCAAGGCTCATTTACAAGATGGACCTGATAAGGTCACGGTTCAATAGTTGATACACAGCAAATATGTCATACGCTTTATAAGACAGTTATACATACAGAGAAAAATAATGTTTATTACACAATGATGTACAGTGAATTCACATGTTAAAACTCGGTTAAAGGAAGGTTAAGCTAATATCTATAGTATGTATAGTACATACATATCCCAATGGGGGCCATGACAGACACACAACATAATGAATACTAGGATGGTGAAGGTATTATTGGGTGCCATAAGCTGGGGGTGTCTGACTGGAAGAAATATGCCATATATGATTGGAAGCCAGATTTGTAGGATGACTAATCTAGCTCTAGCTCATTGGAGAGGGGGATCTTTCCTGGTCCTCTTAAGGAGGCAGTAATGTGTCCGCTTCTGAAAAAACCCTCCCTTGACCCAAACTGTCCTGCTAACTACAGACTTGTCTCAAACCTGCCCTTCATGGGTAAGGTTATTGAGAAGATGGTTTCACTGCAGTTAGATGACCACCTTACCACCCACAATGTCTATGATTCTCTCCAGTCTGGATTTAGAAGAGACATACAATAGTAGTCACAGACACTGCAAGCTATTTCCCGAAATTTCTGTGAGATTTCCTGAAATATCTGATGCTTTTTGCATTTAAACAGTAGGGGCAGCAGAGAGAAACTCCTCAGAAATTTTACGAAATATCTGGAAATAGCTTGCAATGTCTGTGGCTACCACTGTAGTACTGGGCTGTCCCTTGTCCAGGTACTTAATGATCATCTAATAGTGAGAGATCAGAAGTCTTGTTCCATCTTGGTCCTCCTTGATCTCTCTGCGGCATTTGACACTGTAGACCATGGAGTGCTACTGAAGCACCTCCTTACCATCTGTGAACTTTCTGAAACAGTCCTCAGATGGTTTAGATCATTCCTCCAGGGTAAGACGCAGAGGGTGGTCATGGGAATTTATTCCTCTGTCCTCCTTTCCTTATCCTATGTGGTTCTACAGGGTTCCATTTTAGTGCCCATGTTGTTTGCAGTGTATACAGTATGCTGCTGTTGGGAGACATTATTAGGAGGTATGGCTTGAGTTTTCACTGCTATGCAGATGATACTCAGCTGTATCTATCCTTCGTGCCCGGCCAGGATGATGCGATCTCAGTATTTAACAACTGTCTCGCTGAGATCTAGGACTGGTTGAGTGCTAGCTGGCTGAGATTAAATCCTGACAAGACTGAGGTGTTGGTGGTGGACCCAAATCGTTGGGCTGCAGGCACACTGAGCGGACAGGGTCCTGGGCTAAGGCTCAGGAATGTTCCACTGGCAGCCTCACATCAGGTGCGTAACCTGGGCATTATTTTTGACAATGAACTGACCCTAAAATCTCAGGAGTCGGCTGTTGTTAAGACCTCATTTTTTCACCTGAGGAATATCACCTGAGTGAGGCACCTGGTTCCTTCCGATGATCTAGTGACCTTGGTCCACATCTTTGTGACTACCCGCCTTGACTATTGCAATGCCCTGTACCTAGGGCTTCTGGGGGTTGATATGTGATGCTTACAGCTGGTGCAGACTGGATCAGTCACATTACATTGGTGTTCCACGGACTGCACTGTACAGTGGAGGATCACCTTCAAGGTCGGTTTACTGACCTATAAAGCCCTACACAACCAGGGACCCCACTACCTGAAAGATCTCCTTTGCCCCTACTGCCCCTCCCACCCACTTCGATCCACCGATGAGAGATTGCTAGAGATTCCCAGGGTGTGTTTGAAGACATCTGGGGCTTGGTCTTTTTCTTACGTAGCCTCTACCCTGTGGAGCTCTCTACCTCATCGGGTGAGAGAGTGCCAGACTGTCAAAAGTTTTAAATCAGCTTTGAAAATGTATTTATTTCAACAGGCATTCCCAGAAAATTGAAAACTGATATGCCTTGCTGTTGTGTTGATTTCATGGATTGACGTTTTTTTAACTTGAATTTTATGAAGGTTGTTGTTTGTTTTATTGTGATTATTTATGTACAGTGCCTTGGTTCTGAAAGGCGCTTTATAAATAAAGTTATTATTATTATATAAAGGAGGCATGGAACCCAGGCCAGAGTGCCTATCTGTGGGATGGACACTGCTTAAAGATTTTAGTGGACAAAAAGGATTGAGGTCTGCACCTGGGTCCTGTGCTCAGCTCTCACATACATGGACACAAAGAATAAAGTTGCCAGCACCAGCCAGATCAGCAGAGCACCACAACAGGGCTTATGGATGAATACAATGTGCTATGAATGCACATAAAAGAAAAACCAAAAGCCGTGATATGCTTCTTCCAAACAATTTTATTCACAGCACATGGCTTCCACATCAATAAAACTCCTTCAGTAGTATCCTAACGCGTTTCGTGCCATCTAGCGCTTAATCATAGGAATGACATACACCAGGATACCTTCACCATACATATACAGTAATTTAAAGTGACAGTGCACGTAATTAAAAAGCATTTAATCAACATGTTTCATTAAAAAAGTGACTAAACTATATATCAAAGTACCATATCATTAGCAAAAATATGCCATTAAACTTATTTTTTTATATTTTCACCACTTATATGTACAGTACACCAGTGTCCTCCTCAAAAATGGAAAATGGGGATCCACTGAGATTTTAACCATAGCATCTATAAAACAAAATTAAACAAAAATTGATTAGACATTTATACATTAAAATTTATCTATTGCATTTGAAGAGACACAATGTAATCTTATTTCTACTTTTTAAGGAGAGGTTTTATGTCTATTCTTTCATTCAGGCCTGGTTTTTCTGTCCCTCCTGTGGCAAAAATCCAATACTGTTCTCTTTTGAGAAGAACATTGTCAAAATCACCCCCTCTAGGACTTTTTTTAGGTTTCTCTAGTCCCAAAAATGTCCAAGTATGTTCCTTAGGGTTTTTTACTTTGCTCATATGGGCCGCTAATGCATTCTTTTGGTCATTATAGTTAATTGCCCTTAGATGTTCTTCCATCCTGTCTTTCAATTTTCTTTTGGTTTTGCCAATATGAAAACTGCCACAAGTGCAGGAAGCCATATAAATGACTCCCTCTGTTACACAAGTTATAAATCCTCTTATTTTTGTTTCCCTATGTGTTTTTGTATTCAAAAAACTCTTAACTTGTGTCAATGATTGACAGAACTTACAATTTCCGCACCTGTAGCAACCATCCTGCATTTTAGGTAGCCACATTCTTGGTTGCAGCTGTTTAGGCTGTACTGAATGTACCAACAAATCTTTGAGACTTCTACCTTTCCTATGCACCATTCTTGGTTGAACATTATTCAAATTTTTAAGTCCTGGATCCAAACTAACTAGATGCCAGTGTTTCCTAATAATGTTACTAATCTCCCCTGACTGCGCACTATAAGTATTTACAAAGTTAATTCTTTGATCACTTGTTTCTGATTTTACATTTTTTTCCTTTTTCATAACCTCTGACCTTTCTAAACTGCTAACATCACTTCTAGCTTTTGTAATGAGATCTATAGTATATTTCCTTTCTTTTAATCTACTTTCAAGCTCATCTGCTCTCATTTCAAATGCATTTTTGGTGCTGCAGTTTCTTTTTATTCTCATGAATTGTCCCTTTGGAAATGAAATTCTTAGCCTCGGAAAGCTACACTCTAACACATATTTCAGGGGAGGGCAATTTTGATGTCAATGTCAGGTCCCCACATGCTCTAGAAAGATTGTGGTCTAAATACAGTCAACTGAAATTCTCCCCCCTGTGGACACCATTCATCGGAGTCCCACTGACTAAACCTACCATAAAAAATATCACTGTCATGTTTAGAATAGAAAGTGTGCATGTAGGAGATATAGTACATTGACCACAACAGTGATGTGATGTCCTAAGTGCTCCAGAGGCAATAACTGATTCAGAATTCATATGGACTGGGGGACAGAAGTTTAAGGTTAATTTAAGGTTAATTTAAGACACAATAAGGAAGGAATACAACATCTTCCAAATAATTTCTTTTTAGGACATGACAGGAGGGTCTGCTTTTACTCCGGGCAACCAAAAGCATGCTATAAATGTGGAGCCAGGATGCATCTGTCAAATGTACTGTATGTGATAAACTAAGATGTGGCCTCTGTGAAGAGTTTGGAAAGATTAGCCTACAACGTATCAACCACTCAAGATGTAATTTGTGTGCTGAACATGGACACATCTTTCAGGATTTCCCATGGGACTCCCACAATAAATCAAGCAAGATTAACTCTGATGACCAGGACCACAGGAAAATTGTGGAAAAGGTTACCCAAATTTGCGGATCGTTTTGCAAAAATTGCAGGGAAATTGCAGGGGTTCTACTATAGAACCTGAGTGCTTCACAATAAATCTTTTAATGTTTTCTGCAGCATGTATTAGTCAGTATAAATTGCTAAATAAATACACTGACACCTGAATATGTTTAAAACATAAAGAAAAGTTTATGTTCCCCAAAAAAATACCAAACTGATAAGCTATCGTAAGCGTTGCCTATCTTCCAAAATTTAAAAGCATCTGCCTCATACAGTGCTAAATAGATTCTATAAAGTGAGCCACAGCAAATCAATATTAAATAAAGCCAGAAGAAATATATATTTTTTGTTTCTGGCTGTAGAATAATGAAGTCTAATCAATAGCTGTTTACAGTGCTCTGTCAACTATTCACTCACTTTGGTGCATGAAAAAATAAGCTGATAGAGTGGTGAATAACTGAGTTTTAGTAAAAAGTTGTTAAAGTGTTTAGTGGTCATAATTTGTACTGCAGTCCAAAACAGGTGTAATAATAATTGAATGCAATGAAGGGTCAGCAGTTGCATTCTGGTGCATGCTGGGATATATGGGCCTTCTGGCCTTCTGTGATATGCAGGTTTGTTTTAGAAATAGGTAAAAATAGCGATACATGCAATTGATGGAAAGATAGATATTTACATAGACATGCAGGCCATGTCCACACTACACACGAAAAAGCTATAATGGATTCAAACTGTTACAGACTGTAAACGTTACAGTGTGTCCACACTGCCAGTGAACAGTGTGAATAATGGTTTGAAAACATTACAGCCTGTCCACACTGAGTGCGATAGCGTGTGTGGTCTCAACCCTGTAATAGCAGTGCACATCCCGTGGTGCACTCGGTGATGACAGCTGCATTTTGAGATGCCCTCCTACATGTCCTATGGAGTACTGTGTATATGGCACAGACATATTATGTAAATAACCATATTTCACTGTTATAAGACACACTTATGTTGTGGAGGTGACAGAGAGAGGTTTGACCGAGGGGGAGATCTATATGTTGGAATCAGGGATATGTCAGTGAGAGGGAGGGAAGAGAGAGGGGAGACATGGCATCAGTTCTGCCAGTATTAGGGCACCTGAGCACAACAGACATTCATGTACTGCTGCTATATGGCTGAAGGCAGACCCTCTACTACTGCCTTCAGTGTTCCCCACTGCTCCACTGTACACAGTGCCACATGTCTGTTGTCCACCACAGCAGTGCTCCATGATGCACTCAGGAGCTCCATTAATGTATGTGTTCACTACTGGCACTGCTCTGCAGGTAGTATTGCTGCCACATCACACATGGGCAGGCAGGGTACTCCCAATACTCAGCACAGTGAGAAGAGTAATCAAGGACAGTACATGGATAGCATCAGGAGGTGGCCCTCAGGGAGGCAAGTGTGGATATAGAGATAGATTAGGTGGGGTCATGGGGATACACCCAGCGGGGTGCACATACAGGTGTCAGGTTACTGTGGTATGGAGGCATCCCAGTATTGCAGCCTACACCCATGCTCCACACTGCCATCTGCATATGTCCTGGTAGCCTCTTATCTCCCTGCATGCAGTGAAACAGTGCTGCAATGCATGCAGGTATAGTGGGAGACTGGAGGCTACATGGTGGAGCATTTAGACACAATTGCAATTAAAAACTGATAAAGGTGTAAAGCTGTAAATGAGAGTGAAACAACCATGCTGGTATGCACACCACATAAAGCGGTTCTTGGAAGGATACAGATTGGGGATGGCTCAATTAAACGAGTAGTCCTCCCAGAATTTGCAAAAACATATGTTATGTGAAGTGTTTTGATTTGTATGTAAAGTCCTAGTGTGTCCTTCCCTCTGTCTGCTATTAGGAGTTTTTCCTAAATTAGGCTGCTAGCTTTAGGGTAGTTTTATGACCCCTGGGGATCTCCATCACAAATAGGTTTATTGCCTTCTGCCTCCTACAATGCACCCTGTCTCATGTGACAGTGAGGTAGCCAGGCCCATAGATTTAGCATATGCAGTGCTTTTTAAAATCAGTTCACAACAACAGAGCTTTGTAACTGTTCTTATCCAGTGAGCACAAATGGCAACAGTTACAATTTAGCAGATGCCTGAGAGCTACCTAACTGGGGTTTCTGTAAGAAAAGAGCTACTAAATAGCTCTAATTCACCGTTTGTGTTTTTTGTGTGTGTCATGTCTAGCCAGCAGTAATATGTGTTTTCATTTTAAAACTGAATTTCATCAAACTATGGACAACAATAAAAAGCAAAGAAATTGCCCCAGATCATCACTGCAATAATTAGTAAAGACTATAGCAGTTTTCTTACAGAAAACTCACTCAGTTAGCTCTAAAGTATTTGCTAAACTGTAAATGTAGGCATCAGCATTCTTTTGTTTTTTTTTTTAGCAGAGAGACACACTAAAGCTTGTTTACAGGTGTGACCTGGGAGCACAAGGAAGTTAAGTGATTTGCTCAGGGACAAACAGTACGCATGTGGAGGCTGTGGGATTAAAACACAGGACACCAGGTTTGCAGCTCAGAGCCTTAGACCACCGCACTATACTGCCTCCTCTATTCTAATAGGTAGAACTGACAGTTAGTGCTGATTTTGCTCTTCGACATGATTTTCAATTTTTTTTTGGTTGCAAATGTGAAGTATCTTTTTAATAAAGTATAAAAATATGTATGTGTGAGTTATTTAGGTTGGCAAATATTTTATTATTTGAAAAAGTGGGATACACTAAATGTGTAGTGCAATGAACCATTGTAAAATGGGATCAAATGTGTAGTTGAAATAGTCACTGTCATCCTGTTGTTTTCATGCTATACCACACACAGGAGAAAAAGTGGCTTTAAAGTATTTTGCAGTTTCTAGGCTGCAGCTTCATACCATACACTTCATTTGTAAATAAAAATGAAAATAATGAAAGAGCAAAATCAGCACTAAATGTTAGTTTTACCTAATAGAATGCTGGTACCTACATTTATAGTTTAGCAAATACTTGAAATCTAACTGAGTGGGTTTTCTGTAAGAAAACAGCTAGGGCCAGATATTCAAAACTTTGCCCCGGGGCTAAATTAACACTGCCCGGTGGGCAAACTTAGCTTGGAGCACAAAGCAAGCTATATTCAAAAGGAAATAGCCCGGTGCTAATCCTGCTGAATATTGCAGTCTACGGAAGCCAGGCAAATTTGTCTGGCAGTGCATGGCAAAAATAGCCCAGGAATAAGACAGTACTGAATATAGCAACAGGGAAGTACAAACTGCAACTGCAGCTCATTAGACTCTGTAGCAAGCCAGTGTTAAACTTGCAGGTGGAGAACATTGTGTGTGATTGCTGTTTCACATCTACTGCAAACACACCTCTCAACCTCCTGCCTCATAAATCAGGGACAAGACTTAAAAAAATCAGGGGCAAAGGTTTAAAATCAGGGACACACCTTAACAATTTGGATATGCACTCAGGAAGCTGGTAGAATAAGTGGTGTAGTGTAAAACGCATTTTCCAAGGAAGAACATGTCTGTAACATTGTTTGACATTATGTTATGCTTATAACCCCAACTGTTTGGTCATGGAAACACAATTTGTAGGAGGGACAGAGTAAAGGTTTGAGGTAAAATCAGGGACGTCCCTGAAAATCAGGGACAGTTGAGAGGTATGACTGCAAACAACAATGTATGCCACACACTGCAGAGCTGTGCTTAGTGTGCTATGCTGAAGTGAGGTTTGCCCAGGGCAAACCTGATTGCACAGTGCTAACACATTAGCACGGTACAAATTGGTTAGCCCGGGGCAAACGGGAGTTATATTCAAAGCTCCCATGCAAATGAGCCTACTTAGGCAATCCATGGGCAAACAGGCACATTTGCATCTCATTATGTGCTGCTTAGCATACAGTAACATGCAGTTTGCCCAGTGCTACTGCATGCTCCACCTTTTGGTCAGAATGGAAGTACAGCCTGGATGCTGCAGGCCAAGGCATGCCCACAGCATCCCCTGTTGGTCGGAATGGAAGTACAAGCTGGAAGCAGCAGGAACAGTGTGCTGGCAGGCACAGTCAGTGCATACAACACACCCATGCAGCTGTGCAAGCAGGACCTGTATATATGTATGTGCATGTATATTTTATACATATATATAGGGGATACATGATGGGCAGGAGCGAGATATGGTAAATATTCTCACTCCTGCAGAGTGAGCTCTGTATTCTCATGAGTGCCGCAGGCACGAGTGAGAATGCACAGCTCACTCTGCAGGAGTGAGAATATTTACCATATCTCACGACATGGACATCATGTGTGCTATTTATACAAATGGGGTGAGAGCGTCTTTGAAATAATGGTATGTATATTTTATTTGGTTGTAGTGTTTGAGGGGTGGAATTTGTGAGATTTAGATTTATTTATTTATTTATTGTGGGGAAATGTTTTGTGCAGACATAATGAGTTTTTGTTAGTGTTTTGCGGTTTTATTCACAGAGTTCTGATAAGGGTATATTTTTGGAACTGCATGTCAAGAAGTCATTTAAACTTTTATTTTAAAGTAAATATTTTGAAGTTAGCAAAATCAGAAATCAATGTTTAATGGGAGTGTTGATTGTAGTGTCCGACTGTTTCATTTTGTAGTTTGATGTTTAGTCCAGATCAGAGTCCGGTGTCAAGTCTCTGTCTCTTTTCTGGCTTTCTGTTGATATTGGTGTCCTGTGGAGATAAAAAAAAAATGTTTAGTGTTGTTCAACTACGTAGTCATAAGTGAGAGTTGTTAGTTTGGCATACCTTGTATTATGTTAAATGTAATATGTGATGCGTTAATGATTGGATTGTTGAAGCAGGCTGGGAGCATATCCATGTAACAGGCAGCAGGTGTTCCAGGTTTCAGGTTCAGAGTGCTGTGAGACTCAGGTTTGGAAGTAGAGGGTTTTTCGCTATCTTTCACTGGGTTACTCAGTAAGTCTGATATTTTTTTGCTTTTGTCATTTAATTTGGGTATGTGTTGAGAATTCAAGCTTTCTGTGTCCAGAAACTTGTATTATTTCTGTGGGGCAATGTCAGAATCCGTCAGCTTTTGCACCAGGTGCTTCGAATGGAATGGTTTGTGAGTCTTCGTCAGTTTCTAGTCCCGCTTCCTGGATCATTGTTTTACAATCTTTCCGATGGTATTTATCCCTAGAGGTTGGTTTTGTACCAACATGGGGACTGTATTTTAATGGGGTAATGTAGTGATAGAAACAGTGGTGCATCTGGGGTTGTTACATTTGTAAGGTCGTTTGTCTCTGTATGTTAGGTATATTTTATAGGACATCGTTTAGGGTCTCTGGTTTCATAGGCTCGTGGTTTTATTAGTCTTGTGTCTTTGGGGTTTGAGCCATCTGGGTTTTGTTTGTCTTTCAGTTGAGAATTCCAGGTAATTTGTGTTTTGGTTGTCTTTTTAAAGTTACATCTCCCCATTTTAAGTTTCAGCTTCAGAGTTTCTCTAATTCGAAGTATAAATTGACAATTAACCACATGGAATTGATGAGCGATTGTGGATTGTCAGGTCCTAGTAGATTGCTGTCATATAATTTGGTTAGTATTTCGTCTGTGATGTCATCTGCTGCAAATGGTTTGTTTCCCATTCCTTTTTGTTTTAAATGTTTTGTTTAGATAATACGACTTGTCGTGTTTTTCAATTTTAAAGATGTGGAGAGATTCCAAGTATCCATTTTCTTTTAAATGCCTCTCTATACTTTGGAAACGGAACGAATGGTCAGGGGTTCGTAATCAGTGCCATCCTTTTTGTGCCGCTATAAAATAATGGCATAACAGGCTGTCCAGTTCTTCTGGTTCAATTTTAGTAATGGGAGTTGTGATCTCTAAATCCTGTAGTAGAAACTGTTGTAGATGTTTGAGGTCCGTTTCTGTTTTTTTTTGTTGTGTTTATTTTTCGTGCTGTGAATGTATTTTTCGATGTAGTCTGGATCTAGGAAATACGCTGCTTTTCTGTGGCATTTGTCATTCTTGGGTTTCTGTATAAGGTGTTCTGTAGGGTCGAGTAGGGGTTCCTTGTCACGTCTCAAACTGTGTACATAGATCTACAATTTCATTTTCCATCGAGGTCTTTTTATATATTTAGTCATACTTGTTTGTTTCGTTTGGCAGGCTTTTGTTTCTGTTCAAGAATGTTGTTTGATTTACAAGTTCTCTCATTTTGTATATGAGTTCAATAGCAGGCTTTTTTACTTTCTATAAGGATAGTAAAGTCGTTTTGCCAGAGATTTTAGGTTTAGGTTTTGAATAAGAGCACGTGAATATGGAGGAGTTTGACATTGTGTTACTGGGCTTCAGGTGAGTTTTATTCATGTTTTCTTGATTTGTTTATTGGTTGTAGGAGTTTTTTGTAGGGTAACTAGGTGACGCTTCAGTGGAGTGAGAATAAATGGATATATCTCACTCCACTGACGCTCATGAGCATTTATCTCACTGCAATGAGCATTTATCTCACTCCAGTCAGCATTTATCTCACTGCAGTGAAAATATCTGAATTTATTGCACTGGAATAGCTCTCACCCCCATTGTATAAATATATATATTAGAGGCAAAAAAATCCGTTTAATGCATCAGTTAGGGTTGTTCCACAGTGACAAAAGTAAGGAAATTCGGTGTTAGGGTTGAAACCACCCCGAACACCTCCAGCCCGCTCCCCAACTGGCATCAGGGTGTGTGCATTGGTGCATCGGGTCTCAACTTTCACCCCATCACATGTAAAGAAGCAGAGGTATAGGAGAATGGGGCGAGAGTTAGGACCGACTACCCCAACGCGCACCCCAGTGCCGGATGGGGGGGCAGGCTGGAGGTGTCCAGGGGAGACTCTAATTTATTTATTTAATTCATATATTGGATTTACAAACCTTTGAGTCAAAGACTGAATTACAAAGGCACCTCGTCGCAGGGAGGGGAAACAATATATTTGTGAGACAAGACAGTGGGGAACAGTACAGGTGAGATACATGCAGCATACATAACAGAAATTTCAAAGAGCAAGTAAACATAGGCAAGGTGCAGAAGACCACACAACAATAAGTCATTGGGCCCAGTGGGTCACACAGGATGCAGTGTGTGGTATACAGACTGAAAACAGGCTAAACGAGAGAACTGTTGTATACATAATACTATAGGAGCAGGCTGGTTTGAGAGGCACTCACGGGAAGACATATAAAAGGCATATACAGCTCCAAGTGCTAGTGAGGTGTTTGCATAGGGCAGTTTTGAAGGGGCCAGTTTTGGAGGTGTTTTTGATATGCGCGGGGAGGGAGTTATACCAGGACAGAGCTCTGTGGTGAAAGGACCTTTGGGTGAGTGAGGTCCTGGCTATAGGCACCTGGAAGGTGGCTTTGGTAATATTATGGGTGGCGACCGAGTAGGAGGCCCGTAGAAGTGGTGCAGTGACTCTTGGGGGACATAGCCCAAGTAGAGCCTTTTTAGCCAGTATGCAGGTGTGATATTGCAGTCGTTCTTCAAGATTGAGTATGTTAGAGGTGGAATAAAGATGGCACGTGTGAGTTCTGCTTGGGGCACCAGTCAGGAGCCTGCAGGCTTTCTTGACAGAGGTCTGGACTTTGGTGAGGGCAGTGGGGTCAGCGGCTGCATAGGTGGGGAGTCCGTAGTCAACCAATGACAGGATGGAGGAAGTGATAGCCAGCCATAGGGTGAACTCAGGGAGGCAGTCTTTGTGATGGTAGAGGAGTCCAATCCCGGCATTCATGGCAGAGGACAAAGCACTGACATGGGCATGGAAGAAGAAAGCCGAGTCAAAGGTGATGCCCAGGTATTTGTATGTTGATACCTGCTCAAGGGGGTGAAGGGTGCTGGGAAAGATGCAAAGGGGAGCATTTTTGGAGTTACTTTGTCGGTGTGCAAAGATCATAGATTTTGTTTTCTTGAGGTTCAGAACCAGGCGATGGTCGAGGAACCATTTTTCAGCTTGGCTGAAGGAGAGTTGCAGGGAGCTCTGGAGAGTGAGTGGGTCAGGGTGTGAGGCAACTAGGACTGCATCGTTGGCATATAGTAGCAGTTTGCCTGTACAAGAACTGGGAAGGGTGTTTAAGAAGAGACTGAACAATGTAGGGCCCAGAATGGAGCCTTGTGGGACTCTAGAGCGTACAGGCAGTGCAGTAGATAGGGTACCATTTAACTTGACCCGTTGGGATCTATCACAGAGGTAACTGGAGAACCAGGTCAGAGGGCCAGATGAGAGTCCCAACTTATGGAGGGTGTCAAGCATTAACGGGTGACTCACAGCATAGAAGGCCTTGAATAGGTCAATGAACACTGCCCCAGCAGTCTCCCTGGCATCTAATGCCAAGTGTATTTGGTGGGAAAACTCCAGTAGGGCTGTGGTGGTGCTATGACCAGGGTGAAAGCCATGCTGTTCTGGGCACAGTATGTTGTGGTTGGATAGATAATCCACGAGTTGCATGGAAACTATTTTCTCCAGAGCCTTGGGGGGGGAGGATGGAGATAGGCCTGTAGTTGTTTGGTACTGTGCAGTCTCCATTTTTGTGAATTGGGATGATTTCAGCCTGTTTCCATGCACTCGGGAATTGGCCGAGGCACAGGGAATGATTAAGAAGGTCCATGAGGGGGGATAGCATGACATCCATTGTTAGGCGGAGCATCCTGGAGTCGAGGGGGTCACAGTTCGGGTTGTGGGAGGAGAGGACTTTTATGAGAAGCGGTTTAGCATTGTGGGGGGAGCTAGCCCTAAAGAAAAAGGGGGGCGAGAAACAGCTGGGTTGTTGGTTACCGGGATGGGGTCAAAGAAGTGGGCTGGAAGGATTGCACTTAAGTCAGAAACAGTTGTGTTAAGGCAGTCAGCAACACGGGATGGGTCTGTATTAATTGTGCCATTTATAACCATCTGTGAGGTAGGAGGGGAGCGGGTCTTCCTGTTTAACTCCTTCATGTTATCCCAGAAGGTTCGGGAAGTGCCCCAGGAGGAGGTCAAGGTGGATTGATAGTAGTTGGCTTTGGCTTGTCTTATGGCCCAGGTGCACTGGTTGTGAGCTGTATTATAGGCTTGCCTGTCTGCTAACCTGCCGGTCTTGACAGCAATGTGCCATAGGTTATCATGCTGCTTCAGTTGCTGGATCGGGGGGGAGGGGAATCCAGGCAGCAGTGTGTCTCTTAGTATGGGTGTTGGTGACAGGGGCAAAGATGTCACAGGTCTTGCAGAAGGCATTGGTGAGGAAGGCTAGGGCAATATCTATATCTGTTGCGAGGGAGATCGGGGACCAGTCGAGCTGAGCAAGGTGCCGCTTTAGCTTGTTTAGTCCTCTGGGGTGGAAGTGTCAATGGGGGATGGCATTGTACGCAGGTTTGAGCGTGGGGGAGGACCAGAAGCAGAGAATAGGTGAGTGGTCACTGAGGGAATTGGCTAGGGCGCTAACATCCTTTACTTTGTGCGGGCGGTTAGAGAGCACGATGTCTAGTAGGGAGCTGGTCCCACTTGATTGGTTAAATCTGGTGGGTTGAGTCACTAATTGGGATAGGTCAAGGGCTGTGAAGTTGTCCTTAATTTGTGTTGAAGTGGAGCCAAGCCAGTTGATGTTGAGGTCTCCTAGGATGAGCTGTTCAGCCTTGTGTGGCAGGGTAGTGAGATAGTCGGTGAGGGAGCAGATAGCTTGGCTTTATTCATGTGGGGGTACGTAGATGGTTGTGAGGTAAAGAGGGCCACGGCCAGGGTCAGGGGTAATTTTTAAGGTGATGGCTTGTGCCCCGTGGTCGAGCTTGGGACCGGGTAGAGCATGACCCAGGAGGGAGTTACTTAGGTAGACTGCGCATCCGCCGCCACGCTTACCCACACGATCTTCTCTAAAGAGGGTGAAGCCAGGAAGGGAGACAGCTGAGTCTGGAGTTGAATGGGAGAGCCAAGTCTCCACTACAGCAAGAATGTTGGGCTTATGTTGACAGACCCAACATTGGAGTGCAGCAGTCTTCCTTGGGAGACTGCAAATATTCATGGAGGCAATGCAGAGTTCAAGACCTGTGGGGGGCGATGTAGCAGGTCCTGGTCCAGGGTTGGGGTGGACATTCCCAGAGAGCAGGAGGAGTAAGATGATGAGTCAGAGAAAAGGACTACGGTGGTAGTGGTAGGGGTGCTTGGGCAGATGCGAGGATCTGGTTGGAGCAGTGCAGGGGATGGGTAGGGAGTTAAGGATGGGTAGTGCTAGGACAGAGGGATACCACCTACCACTGTGGGCTGGGGGGAATGGGCACCAGAGGGGGTGTGGTGCGTGTAGGGTGATCCAGTGTGTGTGGTGTGCTGACGGTGAACGGAAGGTAGATGGGGGTTTGGAGCAGTGGGGGGATGAGATGCTGGCATATGTGCATATACAGAGGTGTTAGAGAGATTTTTGGCAGCGATTTTTTGGGGGGGACAGGATAGTGAGGAGCAATGTGAATATACTAGGACCTAATAGAGACATATTGCTGTATGAGATAGATGAGGGGGAATGGTTTTGGCAAGCAGGATCCCCCTAGTGTTCAGCGGGTATAACCTGCAGGTGGAAAAGTGGGCTGATTGGTTCTGCAGCCTCACGTGACACCACCTATAAAATACAGAGCCAACCAAGGGTGGTGGTGGGGGCGGTGGTGAGCTGGCACACAGTGCCGGCGGGGTTAAAACAGCGCGCCTGCAATTGTTACAACACCCTGCCTGCAATTGCTCCGTGTCTGCTGCTTCCTGCAGCCATGCAGCACCTGGGAGTCCGGGGGCGAGCTCACACTGTGTTCGGTCTGTGGGGAGGGCGGGCAGCTTTCTCCGGCCCTCACGACCCTTGAAATCACTGTGTTTGTAATTGGAGAGAGGAGAGACTTTAATACAATGCTGCAGTAGGAGGCGGGGCAGGTAAACAACAAAGAAAAGGTTTCTGTTGCAATCATGACCAACTACATTTAAAAATGGCTTTTTAATAGTTACTATACTAGCAGGATAAGCAAGATCAATATTTTTCAAAGAATCAGGCACAAATAAACAATCAACAGTGCTGCACCGACAGTATATATATATATATATATATATATTTTTTTTTATGTTAACGCAGTTTGTCCATTGGCACCAAAATCAAATTGAACAATGCGCCTGCAATTGTTAAACAACGATGCCTGCAATTGCTACGGTGTCTGCTGCTCCTGCAGCCGCTGCACCCTGGGAGTCGGGGGCGAGTCCCACTGTGTTCGGGTCTGTGGGGAGGGCGGCAGCTTTCTCCAGCCCTCGCGACCGAAATCGCTGAGTCTGGGAGTCCGGGGCGAGTCCGCTGTGTTCAGTCTGTGGGGAGGGCTGGCAGCCTTCTTTTTGAGAATGATGATGAGAAATACTGAATGTAATGTGGCGGCAGGAGCACAGGGCCCGAAAGGAACAGCAACGCAAACACAAGGTGGAAATGCAAATGGTAACAGTAATGAAAACGCAAGGGCAAATGACAACGCAAAGGATAACACACATGGTGGTGCACACAGGAACGGTAACACTAACAGTTACATAAACGCAAGGGGAAACAGTAACTGTAACAGTAACAGAATTGCATACCCTCTTTTTGCTGGAGAACTGCATAGAGAAACACAGTTTGTACAAAGAATGTATGCATTGTAATGGCAATGGAAGCTTAAAACGAGCATTGGAAGTATTAATTGCAAATATCTCAGCAACCGTATGACGTGGAAAAAATTAAATTTCACAGTAGTCATTATTTTCCTGGCTACTGTTTTGTGTTACAGTGACGAAAAATCTGTATCTCGTACCATTTTCAAGATACGAGCCCCGAAAGGCATGGCGTACGCCGCCATGTTAGTCTATGGGAAAAAGCATCAACTTTGGAGTACCGTAACTTTGGAGCAGTACAATATTTTTTCACCAAACCACCAAAAGGCACATCTGTGACATGTTGGCTGCCTTCCCTCCAAATTTTAGGCCCAAAGACCTAACCGTTCTTTTGCAGCAAAGTGGTAAAGAACTCCTGTCATTTTGGTCATAGTGTTGCAAAGTACTTTCATGATTTGCGAAAGCTTTCACACAGATTTGCGAAAGTGTTGTGAGCATGAAAGTACTTTGCAAAAGTTCTTTCTCCAGAACTTTGAAAAATATATTTCTGGGGTGTTTAACCCCAGAATAAAGACATGGCTAGCATCCTCAGGCTCCGACCAGGTGAACAGAAAAAGAATTGTGTCCCTAGATGATCCCAAATTTAAATGCCAAGCATTTTTCTGATCACCAACTGTAAACAAAATGGTGGATTTGTGAAAGTACTAGGGCCATCTGCAAAAGTAAAATGTGCATTTGCAAAAGTGTCGAACTTTTTGTTAACTTTCCCATTGACTTATAATGGGAACTTGTTTTTTCCCACATAAAAATTACATTTTTCCCTGGTAGTCTAGTGGTCCCCCCACCACGATGCATGTATCCCGACCCCTTTGCAAATCTATATCAATCCTTTCCCTGGTAGTCTAGCAGTCCTCAAACCCGGCAGTGACACCCCCCTGATCCCAAAACAGTCTGAGAACAGAGCCGGCGACTGGCTCAGCCCTCCTGTCACCACCACAGCTGGCCGCCGACTGAGGTAGGAAGGAGAGGAATGTAAGCTGAGCCAAGGCTGTTTAAACAAGTAAAACTTGAGAAGAACAAGTGCAGTTTCAAGCTTTTCCTTCTGAAGTTTAAGCTGTGATGCCCAAGGCAGCTTTGATAGTCAGTTGTTCCAGCATGATATATTCACCTCATGTCCCTTCCACATGAACCAAAAAAAAGGTGGGGTGGATCTTTAGGAGCTTCTTGGGTGGAGGTAGGAGTGGATCTTACTCCCCCCAAAAAACTAATGCTGCCTCCTACTACTCAGGTTCCAGTTCTTGTACCTCCCACTTAAGAAAGAAAATAGTGCACTGCAACCATTGACTAACATGAAAGTGTATTTATTTGAGGGCAGAAAACATTTCTTGAAGGAGGGTAAGGCGGAGGAGACTATTTACACCTTCAGTCAGTTCCACGGACAGAAAACATGACATCACTGCTTTTGTACATGCAAAATGTCTGCAGGTTCCGCCTACTGCAGCCGTAAAAAGGCTTCATAGTTAGCACCCCATTTAAGTGAATGGGTTAATTTGCACCTTTTCTCCCATCTTTTGTTTCCGTCTGTGTGACAACAAAAAGTTTTCTGATAGATTGCTTCAACACAAAACAAATTTTAAGTGTTTAAGTGTACTAATGCTTGGCCAGTGGATTTTGAAACCAAACAAGACAAGGATTCAAAAGAAATCAGTGTCACATAAAACCCTTGCTCTTCCTTGTACTGCATTGTTTTGGCCAAACCCAAGTCTGTATGCAAAATTGTCAATATATTTGAGAGTATTTTATTTAAAATATTAATACTTTTTACACTTTTCAATATAAAAACTCAAAAATTGAAAGAAATTGCAGAACATGTTAGTTTTTGCAGAGAATGGTTAAAATTGTGGATTCCACAAAATAATTGTAGGCTCAATTTTCCAGTGGCCCTGCTGATGACTTAATAAAAATGGCCCAGCAAAGTGAGGATGAGCTTGCCACAGGAAATACAGTGGGACAAACAACTGAAACACCTGATAATGGGCAAAAGGGGGCCTCTACAAGCAGGCAAATTTCTAAACAAGGAGAAAACACCAAAACAGTACCAGACAAAGTCTCCACTGGGGACACTCCTATGTCTTTAGTACAGTCTGATACTGCACCAGAAACTAGAAAGGAAGCTAACCCTCCCCAGATGCCCCACCCCCTCCAGGAATGGAAAACACTCAATACAAGAAGACATAGCTTAAGGCAGCTAAAAGTGTTAATGGACAAACTAGGACTTGAAACTGAAAACCAGTATGAAGCACTGGCCACACAAAACTGGGGAGTCACAGATCCAGGGACATAGACTCAGATGCCTCGTCATCCAACTCTGTGCCTCAAGAACCAGAAGAACAGTGGACAGAAGGTAAAAAAAAAAAAAAGAACTTTTATTGTCCCTTATGTAAGGCACAATTCTCTGTCGCCTCTTTGAACATTTGCAGCTTGCTTAATGGGTTGCAGTATAGCATAGTGGTTAAGAGCTCTGTGCTGCAAACCTGAAAATCTGGGTTTGAATCCCACAGCTCCCACTTATATACTGTGTGACCCTGAACAAGTCACTTAACTTCCTTGTGCTCAAATGTCACACCTGGAAATAAGCTTCAGCTTAGTGTGCCTTTCCTGGTTAAACAATTTCCCCCTTCCCTCCCTTCCCCCATGGGAAAAAGAAGTGCACAGTATATTCACTCCTACATGATTTGTCACGGGACATTATTTTTTTTACAAGAAATGTGGTTAAACTCGGTAGCTTCCATACAACAGGTACAAAGATCCTGGGTATGGGGGCCATCTTATTGGTCCTTCAGGACAGATAGAGCCGATGGTGTTGGCTTATTATTTACAGGATCAGGTTTCAAACTGCAAAAAAAATTTGCTTTAATACCAGGAAGTAGTGTTGCTCAGATAGTATCCTAGAAATTAGGATACCAACAGATACCTCCCATTTGACCAGTTACCATGGTAGGACAGTAGTACTATCTGACCATGGCTTCTACCCTCTAGGATCCAGTTTGGATCCTTACTATCTGACCTAGGATCCCTAGATCTAACCTAGGATCCATCACTGTCTTACCCCAGATCCTAACTGTCTGACCTAGGATCCCTGGATCCTAACTAGGATCCCTGGATCCTAACTAGGATACATCGCTATCTGACCCCAGATCCTAACTATTTGATCTAGCATCCCTGAACCTAACTAGAATCCCTGGATCCTAACTAGGATCCATCACTATTTGACCCTGGATCCTACATCTGTCTTGGGTAGGATTTCTAGTAGGATCCAATGTAGGATACCAGCATTATCTGACAGATAGTAGTAGGACCCACAAAAGCACTATCTGAGCAACACTACCAGGAAGGGTAGTAATCATATATGTGATATGGAAAAACAGTCCTAGCAGGTTTATAGCAGTATATGCCTCTCAACAGAAAGCAGAAAGAGTTCAGTTATTTAATGCAATTTAGCCCTTTCTAGCAACTGCAAAAACATGTATTTCTTGGGTGGGGAGTTTAACTGCACATTCAAAACAGAAGCACGATGAACTTGTGGTAAAAAGGTTTACTGTGATTCTGTTGCTTTACAGCAATGCACAGAGACAGCAGTAATAATTGATTGCTCCAAAAATGCTTACCCATAAATTAATTATACTTCTGTACACAACACCCTAACAACTAAAATAGATTATATTTTTGTGTCAAGGAGACTTCGGGTAAAAAAGTCATTCATTATCCTGGTACAGTTCTCGGACCATGTGTTAGTAAAAATTAAATTAAATACTGAAACCATCTCTTTTTTTATCATATATTTATTTTTTATTTTTTTTAAAGAACATACATGCAAGATTTATGTGTGTAGGATAAAGACTAGTCCAGTTCAACAGGAGGACAATAATAAGATTTTACAACAGAAATTTTAAATTCATTTGCAAGCAATATGCACCATAATCATCTATTTTCAGGTCACAATTTAACTTTAAGCTGTGACTCTTCATTATTAATATTTCCAGAAAAAAAAAAGAAAAGAATAAACGAAGAAAGCCAAACATCCTGCCATTCAGTTCATGCTATAATATATGATATCATTTTACAACGTTTATACATCAAACCATAAACATTTAAGCCAACATTAAAGTGCTTTCCCTCTGTGCTTAACCCAGTTCGTCCACACCTTCTAACATAATTTCAGATAGTTCTTTATCAGAGAGAGTTGGAGACTCTCCATTTCTTGACAAATCCAAATCATACTGGACTTTAACAAACTCAGCAAGCTGGTCCATCTCGAAGAATATATACTGCTTGCCTTTATATTTAATATGCACCTTAGTGGGTGCCAAAAGCTGAAAAGTCCCTCCAAGTTCAAGAACTTCTTGATGGAAATTCAAACATTTTCTCCTTCTCTGTTGTGTTTGATAGGAAAAATCAGGATAGACATAGAAACAATGAGATTTATAAACTAATGATCCCTTTACCCTAGATAATTTAATAAACAACTCTCAATCTTATTGAAATGCAAAGCTCAACAGGATCATGGTTTTGAGGTTTACATCAGCCTTGCTACCTGCTTCTGCTGGGAGAGATCTCTGGGATTTAAAGATTCTATATGTCTTGGTGACAAAAGGTAGGTTTTCTGAAGGGAGAGCAAAAGCAACAACAAAAATATCTTTGAGCAGATCTCTAACAATCTCAAATTCTTATCCAAACTATCTGACAGACCAACTATCCGAAGGTTCTTGTATCAGACTTGGTTCTCGAGAGTTTTGATTTTACGATGCATATTGTAAGATTCTCTGACTTGGGCATCATTGGTAGCTTCTAAACCTGTCAGCCTAGTTTCATGCTTAGCCAGTTTTCTGACATTTAACTCAATTTTCTTTAGGTTGTCTGTAGCCATTTCTTTAGTTGTTTTAACCTCTTTCTGGATAAAATCCAACTTGGCATTAAACGCATCTTGTTTGTGTTCTTGCCTCTTGAATGCAGCAAGAACGCGATCAGTTGATTTGTCCAGTGTTTCAGTCATGAAACTTGCCTGAGAGCCAGCAGAATAGGAGCTTTGTTGAGCCATCATGTTGGTTTCAATGTCAGTTTCAGTTCTGGGCTGTTGCACTTTCTTCAAAAGAAACTGGCTTGGTATTTCTTGTTGATTCCAACTAGAACTTTGAGCAGGCACTCCCTCCCGTATTGTGGTGTATGAAGACATTGGCACTGGAGTGGTGCCTCCAACTTGTTCACCACTACTCAGGCAAGTTGCAGGCCTCAAGTGTCGCTTCTCAAGAGGTCATATACTCGGTGAGGCAAACTCCTCACTGGATGATGAGGTAGCGCTATCTTTGTGCTTTTCCCATTTATCAGACATGAAAACTCAAAATGCGTACCTCAGTAACAGAGAAAACTGCATAAGAACAATGCCAATTAATCCCAAGTATTTCCAGCAATGTTGGAGCTCCTCAGGGTGCGACTGCATGCTAGGACACCATATTGCTCCCCAATACTGAAACCATCTCTAAAACTAGATGGAAAATGAACACTGCTAGCCTATATGAACATGAATTAAAACTTGGTATTACATCATTACTTACAGCAAGAGTTTCTGTTCTGCCGGCCCGGTGGCACTGAGGGTTGAGGTGCTAGATGCCACACCTTTCACCACGCCGATGACCCAGGTTCGGGAATCAGCCCGGGCCGTTTGGGGTCAGCAGGTGGGAAGAGATTGAGCATCCGTAGGACTGCTCTGTCTTCTCGGGGAGGGTTAGGGAGAAGCGCTCGCTCCTGGAGTGGCCTCTAGTGGTGAGCCAGGGGCGCCCAATATGGTGACGCAGCGGATGCACTAGGGGTGGAGTTTGCAGCTCTACATTGCCTTGCTTGCTGCACTCCGAGGGGACAAGCAAGGAAAAAGTTGGAAAAAGCCTCACACCCCTTCGGTGAGATGATGGTGGCCCCAGGGACTCTGTCCACATCCCAAGCGCCGGCCCAATGCACCAAGGATCGTCCTCCACCCCCCCGACCTGATGACCAATCAGGTAGGCATTTCACACTTAAGGAGTTTACTGCCGAGGAGGGCGGAATCAGCCCCGGAGATGGTACCGGGGGTCGAGCCTGCCTGGGGGTCGTTCGGGGGAGGAGATCATGGGAGAAACAAGGGTTCAGGCTGAGAGTAGGGCGGATGTTGAGTGGGCACTCCTGAAGGGTGCCTGAAGGGTGGGGAAAAAATAAAAGTTAAAAAAATAAAAGAGTTTCTGTTCTAAACTTATATGAAGATTTGGGGAAATGGTGGGAGGACATAAAAACAGATATAAAAAAACGGTTTCAAAAATATGGCAGATCCCTAGCAAAAAAAGAAATTTCTACAATATCTAGGTCTTCAGACACAATTATATAAATGTCTCACAGCTTCTTATCAATCCACAGCAGATTTTTAGGTTCAAATAACTACCATCAAAACAGAAATGAAAAAAATATCAATATGACAGGTCAGCATCATTACAGGCAGAATTGTGCTTTGGAACCCCAAACATGCCCTATTCAGACCCATGCAAGACCTGCAAAAAAAGGAAAAAATGTATCAAGATTTGCATGTTTAAAAAATGAGCAAGAGGATGAAATTTCTAGTATGAAGACATTAAAAAATAGTGGAAAAACATCTAGAAATATTCTCTCTAGAATCACATATAACATCTGAAGACATCAATTCAGTATCTAGCAGATATATAAATAGACAAGATTAGTGAAGAGAGGCTAAAAGAATTAATCATAGCCATCAATGACCAGGAAATTTTAAAGGTTATCAGAACTTTAAAATTAGGTATATCACCAAGAAGAAATGCGATACCAACAAATTCTATAAAGCCTTTGATGACATAATGGCAGTATGTTTAGCTAAAGTATTTCATTTTTTTTATCTCAAAAACATACCTTCAAACCTTTCACAATGATTAATCATATTTTTATGTAAGTCAGGAGACTGAACCTTGATAAATAACTGGAGACCTAGCTGCTTATTAAATTCAGACTTCAAGATTTGAACTTATATTTTACAGAAAAGACTGAGGGACTTGGCAAAAGACTTAATACAACCAGCACAGACCTGTACATTACCTGACAGGAACATCCAGGATGATCTATTTATCATCTGTGATGTATATGAATATTGCCATAAAAATGTAATCCCAGGTTATTTATTGTCACTAGACCAAAGTAAGGCCTTCGATAGGGTGAATAATAACTTATTTCAGGTACTATTAAAATATGTAATACCACCTAATTTTGTACAGTGGTTAAAACTGTTGTACAATAATACAGTAATCACACCTTCAATGGCAGGTCAGAAAGTCCAAAAAATTTAAATTCAAGTAGGGGTAAGACAAGGGTACCCCTTAAGCCTGCTATTATATATTTTTGCTACAGACCCTTTCATCAGTAAAATCATATCAAATAGGGAAATACAAGTTATCTCTGGGGATCAACAAGAGGATTCAGTTAAAATTATAGCATATGCTGATGATTTATGTTTATTCCTCAAAGAAAATCTAAGCACCAAAAAAAAATGATACAGGAAATGGAATACTAGTCCAAAGTATCAGGATCCCAACTAAATGCAGATAAAAGCAAAGAATTGCAGCTAGGTCAAGGAAAACCCAAAGTATCCAATCTACTAGGAATCCAGATAATGGAAGAACCTATCAAAATTCTCAGAGTAAAATTTGGACCAGGTGACATAGTTCAAACAAACTGGGAAGAAGCACTGAAATATGATGAATTAAAAGTAGCTAGATGGAAAGGATGGAGAATGTCAAAACTGAAAAGATTCTTCATTATTAAACAATTTCTGATCCCATGTTTCCTGTATACAAGTATGGTATTTCCTCTACCAGTTAACCTAGAAACCAGGCTTTTAAATTTATTCTTTCAAGTTGTTTTGGCGTAGTAGATTGAACTCCATAAAAAGAGAACTAACCTACGTAATCATAAAGAAGTGGGGAAGGGGGAGTCAATATAGTCAACCTTATCATATTTTTCCACATGTTATTCTGGTTCAAAAACTTAAAAACAGCATTCAACAAAAGGCATCATTAAAAAAAGCATGGATACATAACATCCTAAAAGACATTTTTTTTTTCAAAATGGGAAAATCATCTGCCCAAGATCTTTCCAAGACTGCAAATACCTGAATATATAAAACCCACCTTACAAAAACTTTACAAACGGCAATTAAAGAAACAACAGATAATACAAGGTTCTAGGAAACAACTGTACAGCCAAGTATTATATGCAACAGGGCTAACCGAACCTGATTTTAAAAACTGTCATCGGACCAAAAACCATCTTGTTATCAAACATCTTACAAATAAAAGGATACCCAAAAAGATTTGGGATGTCTAGAGTCTCTGGGCTGAATATTCAAAAGGGTTGTGCCATGCGCAATAGGGTTGCGCCTGCGCAAGTCCGAAATTGCACCATTCTGCAATATTCAGCAGGAGGCAGTTGCACCCCCCAAGTCGTGCTGAGCAACAGCGCAATGCTAATGAAGGCATGCTCAACTGGAGGGGGTGGAACTATGCATAAAATGCACAGCCCGATATTCAGCCGGGCTGTGCAGAGTTGTGCAGGCATAGCCCCCAACCTGCGCCTGCACAACTTTGAGCAAAAAAAAAAGGATTAAGTCGAGGGCCACCCACAGGTGAGCTGCCACATTGCAGTGCGCAACACAGCAGCTGCCACCTGTGGGGGGCCCTCCATTTCTTCCCTGTGCCCCCCCTGCAGCGGGATCATGGGCATAATGTGAAATCCCCCCCCGACTGGCCCGATCGCAGGCATAACATAAATGACAACCTCTACTGGCCCGATCAGGGCATAACATAAATGACAACCCCCACTGGCCCGATCCGGGCATAACATAAATGATAACCCCCACTAGCCCAATCGAGGGCATAACATAAATGACAACTCCCCACTGGCCCGGACGCAGGCATAACATAAATTGAATCCTCCACTGGCCCGATCAAGGGCATAACATAAAATGACAATCCTCACTGGCCTGTAATCAGGGCATATAACATAAATGACAATCCCCCACTGGCCCTACCTAGGCATAACATAAATTACAACCCCCCACTGGCCTGATTGCGGGCATAACATAAATGACAACCCCTCACTCTACTGGCCCGATCATGGGCATAACATAATGAACCTCTGACTAGCCGATCGCGGGCATAATGTGAAACCTCCCCCACTGGCCCGATCGTGGCCAGGAACAGAGTTCACCCCTCAAGAGCAATATCCCTGGTGGTCCAGTGGACGTGGGCCCGATCGCGGGCATAAGAGTCAACCCTCCCAAATTCCAGTTTCCGGTGGTCCAGTGGCCCCCACCCCACCCTCCCACGGAGCCCCACCACCCCGCCCCCGGCCGGCTGGCGGGAGCACCCCACCCGCCTGCCGCCGGGCCTGACCGACTGACTGTTCAGGGCTGCACCATTGGTTCAGAGCAAGAGCCAATGGGCGGTAGCCCATACCGCATAAGGCAGTCCAGATATGAATGATGCACGCCATTGGCTCTTGCTCTGAACCAATGGACATGCAGTCCCACTGAGCAGTCAGTCGGCGGGCGGCGGGTGGCAGGGTGGCAGGCGGTGGTGCTGCCGCCACCGCTGACAGGGGAGCGGGCAGGCTTGCGGGTGGGGTGGGGGCCTGGCCACCAGGGATATTGTTTTGGGTGAACTACATCTGGCCGCGATCGGGCAGTGGGGGAGGTTTCATATTATGCCCACGATCGGGCCAGTTGGGGGTGTTTCATTTATGTTATGCCCACGATCGCCAGTGGGGGCTGTTATGTCGTTATGCCCGCGATCGGGCCATTCGGGGAGATTTACCATGCCCACGATCGGGCTGCAGGCGGCGGTCCCTGACGGCTGCTGCCTGGCAGGTGCCAGGTGCAAGTCGTGGGGATTGGCGCACCTGCATGCTAATGGAATGCAAATGGGGCCATAAGTAGATGCAAATGGCCCCCCCGTGTGCCTTGCATGAATTATGGCTCCATTTGCATGTCACCTGTTGAATATCGGAAATTTGTGCATGGCGCAATGGAACTTGCACCACCGCATCTTGAATGCTCCACTCTGACCACTTGCAGTGGCACAAGTTCCACTGTGCCATGCACAGTGGCTGTGGCCGGGGGTGGTGATATTCAAAGGAGTTGCTCAATAGTGCAACTCCGTTGAATATCGCCTCGGCCACACCCCAACGCAACTTTTTTGAGCAGCGCAAGGGCTTGTGCCACAGAATGGCACAGTTTGAATATCCAGCCCTCTGTGCCCATGGGAGATGAAGTGCTAAGGGAAATAATAGACATTAGGACATAGAAGAAAGGAAATGTCCTTATCCTGAATGTGATGATCAAATAGAAACACTAGAACATGTTCTTCTCAAATGTACTTTTTCATCCCAGTTATGGGCTTTTGTAGCTAGAAAATGGAGCTTGCCTTGGCTAGAACACATTAACTATGAGACCTTAGTGTTAGGTAACTTTCCAATTTGAATCAGTAACTATAACAGGAGTACCCTGATGATAGTTTTTGCCTGCCTAAAATATTACTTATGGCAGGGTAGATGTCAATTTGTATTGCAACAACAAGGAATGTCTTATGTGGCTATAAGTTAAATTATGTGAGACAGCGTTACATGAAATTTATGTCAATGCTTTACAAAGGCACCATAAATCTATAGTACTAGTGAGGTGGAGGGGGTTTTCTTTTTTTCAGAAATATGCCTAAGAAATTGGTGGTGGGAATATTTGCACTTATAACAAAAACTACACAGTGACTCAGTATAAATGAAATTGATGATGTAATTACATATGTGATCATGATGTAACATTGTACTGTTATAATTTTTCTATAAAACTTCCCTACTGTTTGGGTAGGGGGCCTGCAGTCTTGGATTCCAAGATGGCAGATCTGGTGCCAAATGGAGCTGAGGAAGCTCCTGGTAAGGGAAAGCTGGCCCCTTTCCCCTCTGCCTCCTCTCTTAGGGCTGAACATCTGTCAGATTCTATGGATGTGGATTTACTTGGAATTTCCTTACCAGAGGGTACTTTGCTTACATCCCAGCCACTGCCTGATACTTTTTTGTTGGACTTACAATTGCAGGCTGCTGATTTATGCCTAGAGGATGCATTGAAATTGAAAAAACGATACTCACTGGGCTTGCTGGCTGAAGAAAATGCCTGTTATCGAAGGAAGAAGAAACAGCTTTTTGCCCTCCAAGGGAAAACCCAGGTTTTCCTATGGGGACCATTTGTGCCAAGTCTGCGTCCTTCTTCAGTTAATCTCTGCAACCCTAAAGGAACCATTGCCTGCTGTCATATGCTGCTCTGTGGACTTCCTCATTTTTTTCACAATGCCAGCAGTCGTCTTACTCTGTTATGGCTTCTCTGACTAATACCACAGATTGCACTCCTCCACTAACTACAGCACTTTCTGAATGCTGCTGTGCCTGCTTTTTCTGAAGTAACAGATGCCTCAATGCTTCTTTTGTCTTCCTCAACCATGCCCCAGTGTGCTGTGGTAATTGCTCTTCAGCCTGTTCATCTGACGCCTGACTGCTCCTGTTCAACCTCCACTGCCTCGAACCACACCAGTGATGACTCATCATACGAACATACGAACATATTATTGTGCCAGCATAAACAGACCTCCTGGTCTATTGATGTCTGCTTGAGTGTGTAGCTAGTGCCCCTAAGTTTCAGCTGCCTCACCCCTTCCCCTTTTGTCCCCCTCAGCTGTTCTCAGCCTCACCCACCCCTACTCTCCCCTGTTCTCTGTTCCATGTTCTTTTAAAGCTACCCACAGTTTTGCATGATATCACCCTCTCTGGTAGGCGTTCCACTTCGACACCACTCTCTCTGTGAAATAATGCCTCCTCATCTCACTCCTAAATCTTCCCCCTCTATTCTTAGTCCATGCCCTCTAGGGTCTCTTCCCTTCTTCAGTTTAAAACCCCCATCGGCTCCATCCTTGTTGATTCCCCTCAGATATTTGAAAGTTACGATCATATCCACCCATCCTTCCTCTCCTCCAGGGTGTACATATTCAGTTTCCCCAGCCTGTTCTCGTAGTCTCTCCCCTCCATTCCCTGTATCATCCTTGTTGCCCTCCGCTGCACTCCTTCCAGTAGCTTGATATCCTGTCTCAGGTATGGCCTCCAGAATTGCACACAGCACTCCAAGTACGGCCTGACCAGTGACCTATAGAGGGGCAAGATTACCTCCCTCCACCTGGATCAGAACCCCTTTGCTATACACCCCAGCATCTTGTTTGCCTTCACTGCCACTTTCCTACATTGGGAAGAATTGTTCATGCTCCCTGTTACCATCACCCCTAGGTCCTTCTCCTCTTCAGTGATCCCAAGCTTCACCCCCCCAACCAGTATTCTTTCCTTGGGTTCTTTGTCCCGAAGTTCATAACCTTACACTTCTTTGCATTGAACCCCAGCTGCTATCTCTCTGACCACTCCTCCAGTTTGATTTGGTCCCCTTGCAATTGCTTCCATCCCTCCACTTCGACCACTACTGCACCCATTTTGGTATAATCTGCAAACAGGCTTACCCTGCTCATCACTCTGTGCATGATGTCTGAGATGAAGAGCCCAAATAGTACCGGGCCCAGCACCGAGCCCTGCGGCACCCCGCTTGTCACTGGTCTAGGTGTTGAGAATTCCCTCACTGCCACCACCCATTGTACCATCCCACGCAGCCAGTTTGTAATCCAGTTTGCCATCTTCGCCTCTACTCCAACATCAGTTAGCTTCCCCCCAAGCCACCCATGAGGTACTGAATTAAAAGCCTTGCTGAAATCCAAGTAGAGGACATCCAATGCATGGCCCCTATCCAGCTCTCTTGTTACTCAGTCATAATATTGTATTAGGTTAGTGTGACAGGACCTCCTTGATATGAATCCATGCTGCCTCACAACCTGGAGGTAATTGTCCTCTAGAAATGACACCAACCTCTCCTTCAGTATCATCTCTGTAAGCTTGCCCATTATGGAAGTGAGACTGGCCGATAATTTCCTGGCTCATCCCTTAGGCTGCTGTTGTGTATCTGCACCACATGGGCCATCTTCAAGTCCTGAGGCACACATCCCGTATCCAGAAAGGTGCAGAGCAGATCTGTCAGTGGTTCTGCCAGCACCTCCATCATCTCCCTCAGCACCCTGGGGTAGATACCATCTGGCCCTGGTGCCTTGTCCACTTTTAATGCCCTCAGTCTCTCTAATACTCTACTTCCCTCAATCATTCCATTTGTCACCTCTCCCCCCCCTACTCTCCCAGTCCAAGGTGGTAGTGTTCCTCCCTTGTCCTGCATGAACACTGAGCAAAAGTATTCATTTAGTACTTCTGCTTGTTCCTCTCCCTTTTCTGCCCACTCCCCACCCCTCTTTATCCTCACTATGTTATCCCTGCACTTCCTTTTCTCTCTGACATATCTCAAAAAGTATTTCTCCCCCCTCCCCTTAATTCCCTGTGCCAACCTTAGCTCCCTTGAGGCCTTAGCTTCCCTCACCCTCTTGGTCACTTCCTTGGACCATCTTGTATATTTCTCCCTGTCCTCCTCCTTCCCCGTACTTCTTATCCTCCTAGGCATTGGTCCTCAGTTCTGGCCCTCAATGAAGTGGGCTGGACAAGAGATGCCACTGATCAATGGCATTCCCAGACACCACAAGAGCCTACTGCTCCTCCATTTATGACAAGTATGTCACCTTTTTTTACTTCTGCTGATGCAGTGCTAATGGAAGCTTTGCAAGACTTAACTGATGCTGGGAAGCAAGCTTCCATTCCTCATGACACTACGCAGTTGTCATCTTCCTCCAAGGACTCTTATGTACCTTCCACCCAGCCTATTATCCAGCTGGATGCTTCAATGCCTTTGCAGGTTACTCTCCTGGCTGCTGACTCTGTGGCCACTCTTGGCACATGCTCTCCAGAGGCTATGCTTGCTCCTGCTCAGCTGGCTGTTCTGCCGCTCAAGCCTATGCCAGATCCAGTTTATCCAGTTCTATAGCATCCCTCATTAGCTGCAGCTTTGGAGACTGTAACTCCTGTTCATCCTAGCCCTTCTATGTCTTAGGCAGACTGTGTGGACCTGGCTGAAGCTGCTGCCATGGATACACCCCTTGCTGCTGCCCCCAGCCTCTAACCTCTGCACAGGTATGGTTCTGTTTCCATAAAACAGTTGCATTCCCTCGTTCCCCTGCTTCAGCCCATTAGCAAAATGCAATGCATCTCCTAAATACGGGAGGCCTGGATCCTCACCAAGACTGAGCCTACATTGGCAGAACCCTGCTTAAGGAGTCCCTTTTTTTCACTCTACATGGGTTATATGCTCTCCTACGCACCCCTTCAGATGGCTATTTTGACCTTAGTTTAAGACTGCTGTTTACCTGAAGAGATTCTGGGCTACTTACAATTAGATGAAAGATACTCTCTCTCTGGCTCCCCATTAAAGCTATGCCCTTAACCAAGCCTGTGGTACCTACTGTCACAGTTATGTTAAAGAATGAGGGAGTCAACATTCAAGACATATGCTACTGGCTGTCACAGAGATGTGATGTCCTTGGTGACCCTGAGCCAGTTCTGGACACTGAGTTGTTTTGGATGGATCATTGGCATTTCAAAGTGAGACTCTTGCACTCCCTTTCTGGAATACAACATATTTCCAGTGTCTTTTTGGGGTGCAGAGCTAGGGCGTAATGTTTCTATGCTGGTCAACCCAAGACATGTTTTTGTTGTGGTTCAGATGCCCATCTCAGTAATGTTTGTAACAAAGTATTCTGCAGCCTATGTTTAACTTTGGGACATACCAGTGCTCACTGTACTAATGCTCTTTGTTGTAATTTGTGCATGGAATCAGGACATTCCTACAGGAACTGCAAATGGGCCACACATAACAAAGCAGATATCAATCCTCAGGATATTTTTCTTGCTCTGGCTCACAAATGCATGCAACAGAAATGCCACAAGGAGATAATGGCGTCACTTGTACATCAGGATGATGATGTGCTGGAACTCCCTTGACCTCAGAACATGCCTCTTTTGGATCTTGCGCCACTTTTGGGTAGATTCTCCAACCTCAGCTGAGCCTGAGCCACCAATTCAGTCTACAGGTACTCCCATTCTACTTTTATCCCCATCAGAGGGTCTAATATTGGCTACTACTCCTCCACAGCAGCCTGACTCTGCAGTCATACCACCACCTGACATGACTGTTGTGAGCCACAAACAGTCTCTCCACTCTCATAAATTGGGACTCTTACTACTAACACACTAACATACATACTAACATACTAAATTGCCAGCAGAATAGGCCTAACGGTCTTTTGTGTCTGCTTGTTTGGTCAGCCCCCACCCTTGGAGCTGATCTTGATGCCCCCCCCTCACCCTCTCAGGCTTCTCTTACCTCTGAAGTTTTCTTTGATGGGTATCCCGATTCCATTGGAGAACAAGTTTGATACATTACTGGAGGACGGCATGGATTTTGACGTTGGTTTTGACTTGGAGACCTCCTCTAATCATTCTACAAATATGCCTGTGTCAACTGACACAGAAGAAGAATTGGCTCCTGATAAGACCAAATGGAAACAATGAAAAAAAAATGATCACCAGGAGTGTTTCCGAGCACCTTATGGACTGTGCTAAGTAATCTTGTTGTTTCCCTCACCTTTCTTTCCTTTGTATTATGGCCTCTTCTATACGCTTAGATACCATTAATGTGAATAGCATTGAACATGTGGCCAGATGATCATTGCTTTTTGCACTGCTTAAAGAATTGGCCTTTGATGTTATTGTTGGCCAGGAAACCCGGACAACCTCTTCCAGGAACATGTCCCAGGCACAAAACCATTGGTGCTGGGGACCCTCTTTTTGGTCAATTAGTTCTGTGATGGGGTGGAAATTCTATTTACTAATCCCTCTTTAACTGTGCATCACTTGGTAGATATAGACCCAGGTAGGACTCTCTTGTTGGATGTCCATTTTCAAGGGTCCACCTTTCTTTTTATAAACCTCTATGCCCCACAGATGAAGAAGACTAGGGTGGATCTTCTGAACAACGTTCAACCCTACTTACACACTTCCCGACATACCATCTTTGAAGGTGACTTTAACTGTTGTTTTTCCCAGAAAGATAGGATTGCTTGAACTGACAAATTATTTTGTGACACTAATTTTCTTGCTAAACTTCTCCACAATGCCGACTTAGTGGATGCCTACAGAACTCATCATCCCACAGGAGTCTTCATATATTATCACAATGCCCTTGCCTCTAGAAATGATTTTTGTTTGTCTCTGCACATCTCCACACTCAGCATATTGAGCTGATCCCTGTTGAAACTTCGGATCACCTATTGCTTGGTGGAACTTTTGCTGAAACACCTACATTTAAAACTGGTAGAGGGTATTGGGGACTGAATAATTCTTTATTGGAGGACACAGGTATCCAGCGGAAGGTTTTAGATTTCCTTCTGGCTTGCCAAACCCTGGCCTGCATGGACAGTAACCTGGGAAATTGGTGGGATGCTACGTAATTGGCACTGACAAAATTGTTTAGGAGTTTTTGCCCATACTAGGCAGAAGAGTGCATACATTGAATATCTTTCACTAACAGCAAAACATGCTAAAGCATTAAAACTTTTTCACACTGGCACTGGGGATTATGGATCCCTGGTGGCAACATTTAAGGAACACATGAACTGCTTACAGTATGATAGGAGCCACTCTCTTCTCATGAAGCACAAGTGTGGGACACAGGGTGCTAAAGGGCTTGGTGATCCTTTTTCTAGCTGCAAGGATAGAGTACGGCATAGAAATATTGTGAAAGTTACTACACAGGTGGGTATGGATATTACTGACAAAGTGGGCATTATGGTGCACATACACACGCACTTATATAATTTGTTTGGAATACAGGTCCCTCCCGTCTCTGCAGCTACCTTTCTGAGTTCTGTCCAGGTCTCCACCATGCCACACCATGGCTTAATGAATTTAATCATGCCCATTACTGCTGCTGAAGTGCAGCAGGCCATTGGCTGTCTCCGTATAAATGTAGCACCTGGCCCTGATAGGCTCACCTCAGAATTTTATAAGTGCTTTAATACCCCACTTGTTGACATCCTGACAGATGTGTTTAATTGGATCCTGTTGGAAGGCTCTGTATCATAGCCTTTTGCAGAAGCTATCCAAATTCTGCTATTTAATAAAGGGGATGCTTCATACTTAAATAACTGGAGGCCTTTGTTTCTCCTGAATACGGACCTTAACATTGTAATGAATATTTTTAATAAAAGACTGTCATTGGTTTCCAAATTTGTTATCTCTATGGCACAAACTTGATGAGTGCCTGGATGACATATTAATGACAACTTGATTTTGCTCCATGAAATGGTTGGCTTTGGGGGAAACTGGCAAAGACACTGGACCAGGAAAAGGCATTTTATCTGGTGTCCCATCACTACTTATTCACTGTCCTTTCTCACTATGGCATCCCACCAGTCTTCTGCACATGGCTTTGCACGTTGTATGCTGCAGCCACTCTGCTCCCCCTTATTAATGGGCATCGAGGCTGTGGCTTTTCCCTTAAAACTGGTGTCCAGCAGGGGTGCCAGCTTAGTCCTCTATTGTACACTTTTTGCATAGATCCTATTATCCACAAAATTCAGTTTCATATGCAGATTCGGGGTATTACTACCCTTGATGGTATGGATTCTGTGACAATAGCAGCTTATGCAGATGATATTACACTGTTTTTTTGTGACATACCATTGGGATGTATGGCTCTGGATTTGTTTCATTCCTTTATCCTGATATCTGGCGCATGGCTTATTATACATAAATGCCAAGGCCTAGCAATAGGCACTACTGATAGTACTGTTGGTGTTATTAGTGGAATCTGTGCTTCCACTACACCACTTAAGATTTTTGGTGTAACCATTGGGAGCGGGGATATGGCTTTCCTTAGCTGGGACAATTATTTATTTATTTATTGAAATATTTCACCAGGAAGGCATGATGAGCAACAAGTTGCTCTTCTTCTGGTGCGATCTGGGAGTAGGTAACAATGGGATAGAATACAGAGAAATGTTAAAATGTTGGAATACAGTTTGCTTACTTGCATACAATGAGAGCAGGATCGATTACAGGTGGTTCACATTGGCTGACAATGCAACAGTTAAAGGAGAAGACTCCTGTTTATGTATGATTTGGATATATCTGATGTATTTATTATACATTACATCAAGTACTGTACATATGTCAATAAGAGATCAGCCATGTCTTCTGTTGCAACACATATCTAGAGTTTGAGGCTCTGACACAAGGTAGTAAAATGTCAAGCAAGCCTCCATTTACATGCAAATGAGTCACTTGTAATATAGCCCCTCCCATTCCTTGATGTCACTGCAGCAACAGTGCAGAACAAAACATAAGGGTATCAATGCTGTCTATCCTGATGTTAGTTTAAGTTTGCAATGGCTTAAGGCAGTTCTGTCATGCATCACTCACAGGGAGTAGTACTTGTAGCCTTAATACTGTATGTGTAGAGCAAATAATACATCTGATAGTATTTCATTCACAGGAAACAAAGCTGTTCCTGTGTACTGCTCATTTCTCTCTGTGAGACAGTTGTAACATGTTGTGGAAAGCAGTAGACTGAATCAGCCAATCAACCAATCAACCAACCAATCAATCAATCAATCAAGCAGTCAATCAGTCACTCTGTACTGAACCAGGTGAGCACCCTTGAGAAGATTCGTTACAAGATGAGCCTGGGCAGTTTACCAAAGGATCACACAAGACTGACTTATACACATCCCCTTTCAGCAGCCTGAAAGTGGAGAGCTAGATCATTTACTTTATAAAGTGTATTGTTTTACATTTCAAATGCTCCTTAAATCTGAGTTTCTGACTGGAAATACCAAGACACAGAATACATATGACATGGGAGGAGTGAGCTAAGCAAATACAGAGCACTACAAACACATACTGATTAGTTTCTTTACCTACAACAGCTGAGGTGTAGCATCTGATTTGTGAGGGACATCCTGCTTCAAATGCTGGCATTACAAAGTGGGGGGGGGCTGCCACAGCTTATCCTTAGTACCTTGAAAGTGAAGTGCTGTAGCTCTCACATCACTGCTAATGATTTATAATGGGAATTGGGGCACTTTTAAAGTTGTGGACCTGAGGGGCCATCACAGTTTCTAAGGAGGTTAGGGGAACTTCTTAAGGGTTAGAGAGTAAGGGACTCTAGTAGGATTTGAACCAGAGTTTCCCAGTGCTTGTGCTTGTGCTTTTCTGGTAACCTATTCCTTGTCATAGCTGAATTCTTTATTGCCTTACAGCAGCCATCCAATCACTGACTGCCTAGTTACAAAGGGAAAGGGGCCTATTTGTAAGATTGTTTCTTACTGCTGGTGTCAATCAAAACAGAGAATGTTAACACGCACACACACACACCATAATACAACAGCTGCATAATACCACTTAAAACTCTTGTTGTACCCAGAGTCATTTATTGGGTAAACTGTTTTTGCTAACAGAAACAGTAACACAACACATACAGGCACTTCCTTATATGAATACTGTATATGCCTCAAATCAGTGCTGCATCACACTCACATGGTCCTAGTCCCTATTAGACCTGCACTTCAGGATGTGCACAACACTTAAAGGGTTCCTCCATTACTCAAGTGGGGAACCAACCATTGTGGGTTTGGTCTACTGGTGGAACTGCATTTAGTGCAGCACCATTATCTGTTGCTCTGATGACATCATCCTCCAGCAACATTGATGGTAAAATGGAGGACAAACACATTGATAACTTTTGGGGGCGGTATATTTTTATTTATAATCTAGATCTGGACAGCAATAGGACTGCTGGCAACTGGAGGAGGCACACAACAGTTACACATAAGGAGTTGGAAAATATTGGTGTGGAACTATGGGAGACTTCCCTTTTACTATAGTAGATATGAAGACACATATAGCAATTTGGCAACAGTTGGTGACAGTTGGTAACACTGGAACGCATATAATAACTTTTTTATTTATTTTTATTTATTTATTGAAATCTTGGATGACACCTTTGAGTGGATGCTCTTTGAGAGGTTCCACATCAGATATATTAACACAAGAAGATACAATATAGTTACAGTAAATTATACATACAGAGTACAAAAAAGTCAACAGTACATGGATTGCAATAACAAACAGTTATACAAATTGTGCTAAGGCATAGTACATGGTATGCCAGAATCCTGCAGAAGGGAGGGAGGCAGAGGAAGATTGTTAGGGTGAGGTAGGGAGATGCAGTGGGAGCTGGGATAGGAAGGGCAGAGGGAAAGAAAAGAACCAAGGGGTAGAGGGTGGGAGGCAAGTGCCTAGGGCAAAAGGGTGGGAGACAAATGCTTGGGCAAAGACTTAACTTGGTGGGTCAGGAGTTGGAAGTGCTGAGGCAGACTAAAGCTGTGGGCGCAGACTAGCAGGGGCACCTACAGATACTGTACTATTGTCGGTGAGGTGCTGACGGAGTCTGCACTTAAAGGAACCAAGGGTTGTGGTTCCGGCTATGTCAGGTGGTAGACCATTTGTCCACAGAGGGGTCCAGTGAGCAAAGGATCGCTGGGCCATAGCTGTGTGGCACCTGGGCACATGGAATACTTGTATAGTCGAGCTTCTGGTGTGTCTGGCATGTATAGGAGTTGATAGAAGGCTGATAACTCCTTGAGGAGGTAAGTTTAGTGAGACGTTTTTTGCAAGTAGGCAGGTTTGATAAAGTATTCTGTCCTTCAATTGAAGTCATCCCAATCATGCATAAAGCTCACAGGTGTGGGTGAGTTTTGGGGCATTAGTAAGCAGATGGCAGGCTTTGTTTAAGGCTGTTGAGAGGTGTTGGAGTGCTGTGTCAGTAGCGGAGCCATAGACAGCTAGGCCATAGCCAATCAAGGTGATGAGTGAACTGTTAATTGCCAAGTTCAGAGCTTCATATGTCAAGCAAGTGCCTGTAGAGGATACCGATCCTGGTGTTAAAGGCTTTGGCCGTGATGTCAATGTGCTGGGTGTAAGAGAGGGAAATGTCCAGTGTGATTCCCAGTACTTGAAATGGGGGACTAGTTCCAGGCTTGGCAACAGTGTGTAGCACTAGATGTTAAGGTGACACAATAGTAATCGGTAGCCATTAGTGTAACATAGATATTCAAGATTTACAGTGATTGGAGTAAAGAGAGGAAGAATGGAAGGAGGGAATGAAAAATTGTGGACGGCAGAATGGAAGTAGGGAAAGGAAATGTATGGAGAGATGCAGGTAGAACACGATTTCGAGGCAAACAGAAATGACAGGGTGGACTAAAGTGCATATAAGAGGGGTATAGGGGTAGGTTATAAATGCTTAATTGAATGTAGGGGTAGGCCAGTGTTAGGCTATGTTTAACCAGAAGAGGGGTAGGGGGAAAGGAGAGGAGAGGAGAGGTGGAGTGTGGCAGGGTGATGAGAGAGAGAGAGGTATTGTAGGTGGGTGGTATCCAAGGGGGGAAGGGGGGAGTTGAAATTCAACAGTGTTCTGTTATCCATATCTGGGCAGGGTGGGGAATAGCCCTGCTGGTAGGACACAGGTTATAGGCGATGAGAGTTATTTATATATAGTGATGTGAGGGGGTGTTGGGGAGGGATGTGTGGGAGGGGGTAGCAAAGGTCAACTATAGTGGGGGTAGTACCCCACCAGTGTGCTGGGTGACCCTGCCTGCACAAGGCAGTGATCTAGCAGTGACTGAGGGGGTGCAGTAAAAGGAGAAATAGGGGAAAGGGGGTAAAGTTTTTGCCCACCGTGCACTATGGATCCTGCCTGCACAAGGTAGTGATTGAGCTCACAGGAGGGAGATAGATTAAGGGTAGAGAAAGAAGGGGGAGGAACACTTTAGGAGGAGGGAGAGTAGGGGACTAGGAGGAGCACAATCAGAGGGAAGCAGGAGTGGTGAGGAGTAGGCATATGGTAATATGGGCTTAGAGGAGATGGTTGGGGATTAGGGAGGGTCATGGCAGGCACAGGATGGGGCAAGGAAGTTCTTGAGGGCAGAGTTAATGAAGTAGCAAGAGGATGAGTGGCGAATTTGAGGTGGAAGTGAATTACAGATTTTTTATATATTCTCTTGTGCTGCACATGTACAGATTTGGAAATCATGGAAACAAACTTAGAAAAAGAAGGCAGCTATTTTGAAGACATTTATTTTGTCACTAGTCACTTATTTAAGTATGGTTTTCCTCATCCCCGAGTCTCTAGAGGCTCATTTTTACAGCCTCTTCTTCCAAGTGATATGGGGTAGCAGGCTTAACCCCTTAAAATGTAATTTATTGTAGGTTCCCAATGGCAAAGTGGGTGTCAAAATGAATCCTCTAGTGTACACATTTTATCAATTTATTACATGGAATTTTATGTTCAACCTTGCCCTATCCTGAGAGTGGTCAACTGGATGGCCCCCGTCATAACCTGTAGGAGGTCGGGTACCTTCCTCTCCTCCACCATCAGATGGGCGGCTCCATATGTACATGCATTGTTTGATAAAATCAAGAGATGGAGGATTAATTTTTTCCTACTAATGAAGCCTTTCCCACGTTGCCTATATGCTTCCATTATGGCAACTCATTTTTCAGCCGAGCCCCTTTATCCTGGAATTCTTCCCTTGGAACACGGAGACATTCACTCTTACCTCCAGGACATCTCTACCCCTGACAAAATGTGGGATGTACTTTGGCTGTGCTGTCAGTGTGATGGTGAATGACAAGCACAAGAGATTGGAGAAGCAGTTTTGTCCCTGGGTGGGTTGTGATCTGGACCTCAAAACTATGCTGCATTTTGTATTACTATGTCCATATGCAAAAGCTTTCTGGGTAGCTTTAGCACTCCGTTGGGGAGATCCATGCTGGACACCTCTTTCTTATGGAAACATTATTTTAGGTACAGTACTTCCCCTTTTAGAAGGCTATATGATACGCATACCCTACAACTGGTTCTGACCACTATTAAACATTTTCTGTGGCACTCTAGATGTGCCTACCTGTTCCAGCAAAAAGATATTCCCCCTCTGGCCCTTATTCGAATCATTGAGACTGACCTTGAGACCTACTATTGGGAAGATGGCAGGAAATTACATTCCCAGGCCTTAGCTCATAAATGGCGCTCTTTTGTTCACCTTTTTACATGCCTATAGTACATGGTCTGGGGGATATGTTTACATTTTTGTTTCCCAGTGTGCATTACTGTATTCCTTGATTTTGGCTCTTCATTGTTATAATTAGGGCTTGAAACTGTTATTTTGTACATAGAGATGATCTGCTTCGACTGTTGTGTTTTTCATTATTTTCTTAAAGGGAGGGACTGTCATCTTCAGGATTTCTTAATGTCTGAAAGCCCATAAAAAGCTAATTTTGGTGAGCCATTGTATTTATCTGTGAGACTTTGCAGTCCAGAATTATTCTTATGTAAATCAGCCTGTAATTTAGGGCTGGGGGCAATCATGTGTTTTAGGCTCCTGACAAGAAATGATGTCACCAAGGGACTTGGCCCACATTTGACTGTAGATAATCCAACAGGTTAAATAGGAAATTGTCTGTTTTAAGTGTGTTTTAAAATGTTATGACAACACTTTCTACATTTATAATAACTGTTTAGTAAGTGCATTGAAACTAGCGAGTTATCACCTTTACATTTCAAACTGTTAGTAAAAATAATCCATCTTCAGGATGGCTTTAACCTCTAAACTATACTGCAAGCTGATCATCAAAAACTACACATCTCAAGGCTGACTCTGTGGCAGGGCTATGCATGGTCTGAATAGCATTTCCTGAATACCATGAATAGTGGGCTTGCCGAATATTCGGATGGATGTCCCGAATAGTCCACAATTCGGCTGCTATTCGAGAAGTACTCACAGAGCTTCGCTGGCCAATCAAAGGCTGTTTTTGGAGCTCACAGCCAGGAACACCATGGGATCTCCTCACTCTGAATGTGTAGATGAGAGGAGACAGTCGGTTCTGAGAGCTAGCTCTGTTTAGTTTCCCACTTGTGACTTTTATAGCTGTTTAAAAAAAAATTTTGTACATGATCCAGTTTGGACATCTGATCACCTTGTGACTGCATCTGACTGCAGTTCTGTTTTTCATCCTTGAAACTGGAGATTCTATGTGTGTGACTGTGTGTGCTGCTGCTGACTCACCTCCCCCACTGTTTAGTTTTACAGCTCAGCTGAAGCAGTGTGATTACATTTTTTGCTTAAGAACCTTTCTGTTCTATTATTAGTTCTTATCAGGATTTTTTGTTGTCAATTAAGTCCAGCTTGGCTTTTGTATGTAGTGAGTAACTGTTACTGGGCTCAGTAACAGTGTGGGGTTCATGTTTTTGCTGACTGCCCGATCCCCACTGCTGTGCTTGCTTAGCTTTTTCTTCCAAATCCACACACAGCCCCTGTGGTATTTTCTATTTCTTTTGTGAAGCAAATTGGTATTTTGCTGCCATCAGATTCTGGGCTCAGTTCCCTGCATAACTGAGGTGTGATTGTCATCTGACTCTCTCTTGTCTGTGTCACAGCTCACTGCGGCACATACATCAACTGTGCATGCGTTGTATTGTTGTTCTTGTAATCTGTGTTCTGCAAGTGCATGCACAGTTGTCTGCACGCATTTCTTTGTGCTTTATAAAGCATTGTATTTTTTTCTCATTGGGTCAGGCTTGGTCCATTGAATTGTTGCTGACTGTGGTCTGGTTCTTAGCTCAATTCCCTGTACAACTGAGTGAGGAGGGTGTCACAAGTGACTCCTCCCTCTACAGCTCACTTCTCCTGATTGGCCTACTGTGCATGTGAGGGGTTTTTTTGTGTTTCTTCGCCCCTGTGTGTGCACTGCTGTGAGTGTGTACACTTAAATTTTCTGTGAACTGCTTTAGTATTTCTGTGTGTGTCAGGTGTGACTCACTGGGTTCTGTGTGTTGTAAGTTTCGTGGTGCATCTTCAAAGCTTGAATTGCTGTACAGTATGATTGCACAACTGACACCGTATAAATAAGTAGTTTGCTGACTCCATCTCTCTCTAGTATCAGCCTGTCTTTATTAGCTGCTACTTGCATAAACATAAATAAAAACACTAATCACAAATACACAGTAAGTTACAGACCATGTCTCATCAATCCCATAAATGTGCATGGCCCAGCCCAAGCAAGTCATCTTCACCACCAGTCGTAAGTGATGAGGAACAGGGTGAGAGAAGGTCTGTTTGTATTCTTTTGTGAAGCAAATTGGTATTTTGCTGCCATCAGATTCCGGGCTTGGTTCCCTGCATAACTGAGATGTGATTGTCATCTGACTCTCTCTTGTCTGCATCACTCTAAAATAGTTTTCTCCTCTGATAAGCCTTCAGGTTCCGGTGTCAGTAGGATTGGGGGTAGTACTAGTGCTACTATAACTACAACTGCTACTACTACTAGTACTGTATTTACAGCACCATCATTTTATAAAAGTAGGTGGGCTTTACAGCTGACATCTCCAGTCATACAAGAACAAGAACTGACCCCGTCTACGAGAGGTAGTGCTATTCACACAACCGCCCCCATAGAGGCAACATCACCTATCAGTGTGCTCCTCCCCACCACCCCCAGTGCCGTGATTTCAGCAACCAGAGCAAATCCTTTGTGTACTATTGACCCCACCACTGTCATAACAGTGTGCACTGTTATTTCTGCTCCTTGCACAGCCACTGTCACCACAGCCTTTGCCTCCATTAGTAGTCCTGAGTGTTCTGCTGTCACCATGACTACTGCTGTCATTATTACAACTAGCTGTAATATGATGCCAGTTTCTTCAACTGTAACTCCTGATAGTAATTCTGGCACCAGGACTACTGTTGACAGTGCTACCTTGCCAACTGTGTCCATGACCATAAGTACTGTGACTAGTACTGACTATGAGACTATTACAATGACCTCACCAGTTGTGTTGCCAAAATGTACTGTTGCTCAGCCTCATAAGTTTCCTCTCACCACATTTCCTTTTGCTGATGTGGAGGATTCCGAAGAAGAGCATTCATCTGGTTCTGAATATTTACTAGAACCACAAGACTTGCTCAATACATCATCTGACAGTGATACCCACCTAAATGAATTTGATGATGAGGCTGAATATGCGGCATATCTGTGTGAGAAGCTTGAACATGCAGCTGCCAAAAAATGCAGTGCTGCTCATCATGGCAAGCAGGTCAGTCAGGGTCACCCTCCTCCTCCTCCTCCTCCTAAAAAAATTAAACAGTCCACTCTGTCCTTTCAAAGAGCTGTGTCAAGTTCAACTCCATCTGATACACAAAGTAGTTCTACAACTACATCTGTTACAGAGAAAGAAAGGGGCAGAACAACTGCATTCGCTGCAGCCAGGTCTGGTAAAGGGAATGGGGCAAAACATAGCAATTGGTCACCCTATTGTGGCTAGTACTTCCACTGTCAGTGGGGAGGAGGGGGTAGTGGTGTGGCTGTACTTTAGTGTTGTGAAAGATGATGCAACAAAGGCAGTATGTTCTGTGTGCGACTGTACTACAAGTCGTGGTAAAAACCTTTCAAATCTCACAACAACATCAATGATGAACCATCTCCAAATGAAACATCCCCCTGTGCTTCAAAGATCCACAGTGGTTCCTCTCCCTCCACAACATGTGCCTGTCAGCCCCTCTTCTGGTACTGGTCCAGTAGATTCAAAAAGTATTGGAAGTGATTCTATTACTGAGACAGACTGAGTGCCCTCAACTCCTCCTACACCACTTGTAGCGCATCCCCATACAGGAGCATCACCCATTCTGCCTTCTTCTGCTCAATTGCATATTATTGTAACACCCTCCACCATGGGTTCAAAGTGAAAATTAATGCGATGTGGTACCGCTTTGACTACACCCATCATGCAAGCCTTCCATTCCCACACTAAATACCAGGTGTCACACCCAACAGCACAGCAGATCACCAATTTAATTGATGAGGTGATGGCCTTGGATCTGTATCCATTTTCCATTGTGGAAAACACAGGTTCTCATAGGCTGATGCAGCATTTGCACCCCAGGTATAATATACCATCACAAACCACATTTTCACTTACTGTAGTACCCAACGTTTACCATGATTTGAGAAAAGAAGTTGCCAGGCTACTAGCACAGGCTGTCGGTGGATTTTTCCACTGCACAACTGACATATGGACCAGCACAAATTCAAATCATGCATATATGTCACTGACAGCACACTGGTGTGTTGCAGATGTGGTAGTCACTGGTGGTGATGGTGGTACTGGTGCTGGTTCTGTCTCTTCCCCTTCTCCCTACAGGTATGCTTTGCTAAATGTCAGTGTTATAGAAAAGGATCACAGGGCTGTAAACATACTGTCATTCCTGTAAGAGATGTTGAGCTCATGGACTGATGGCAACAATTTGCAAGTAGGGTTTGTGGTCACAGACAATGCCACAAATATGATAAAAGCACTTAGAGATGGCAATTTTGAGGGGATGCACTACTTTGCTCATACACTAAATTTGGTGATGACAAAGGCTCTGGCAAACACAGCAGAGGCAGATCACACAGTCAAAGTAGACAGAAACATATGTAGCTACTTCCATCACTCTGTGAAAGCCACAAATCATCTACATCAGCTACAAGAGCATCTTCAAATGCCGCAGCATCATCTCATCCAGGATGTACAGACCCAGTGGAATTCCACCTACTACATGCTGCAAAGGCTTCTGGAACAGAAGTGGGCCCTTCATGAGATGAGCATGGAAACTGACATAGGAGGAGTCCTCGGACATCAGGACTGGGCTTTAATTGAGGGCTTAGTAAAGGTTTTAGCCCAATTTGAAAGGAGCACTCATGACCTTAGCTCTGATCCTGCACTGCTAAGTCAGGTAATTCCTGCTGTACAGATCCTGAAAAAAGCCATGAGGAGATTCAGTTAAAATGCTAAGACAAATCCAAACCAGACACCAGAAACAGTGATATCTCTTGTGAAAAATCTCACCACAGAACAAGAAGTTAGATTTTCTGTTCTCTGTTCCAATAAAAAGCACATATTTGCCACTATGTTGGATCCACGTTTCAAGTGTGAGGTACTACACCTGGTCCCAGCCGATGGCTAACTAAGTCAGGGACCCGTGCCTGAGCTGCGCCGACAGACATCTGACGGCTGAACTCTATGGTCACTGCTGCCCCCGAAACCGACCTCTCCTGGCGGCTCTCCTGGTCCTTGCTGACAGCTAACTAAGTCGGGACCCGTGCCTGAGCGGCGCCGACAGACATCGGGTGGCTGAACTCTACGGCCGCTGCAGCCGCTGAAACCGACCTCTCTTGGCCGGTCTCCTGGTCCCGTCCGACAGCTAACTAAGTCAGGTACTCCTGCTTCAACTTTCTTGGAGCTAACTCGAGCCGGTAACCTCTGATTGGCGTGCCGTTCCTGGAGGCAGAGTCCCATTGGGCACTTTGCTCCAAAGGCCCAATCTGATTGGTGTGCCTTTCCAGATAGACTTAACATTGCTTTTTGGAGCTAAAATCTGAACTGAAGCCCTTGGGTTTTTCAATTCAGCTGTCTGCCTAATTACTGCCAGCCTGATAAAAATAACTTGTTTATCTTAGTGTAAACCTAGGCTTCTCTGCATAACTGATCATTATTACTGCTGTTATTGCTGTTACCCACTTAGTCTGCTTTCTGTGCTGAATTTAAAGCTTAAGTTTTGCTCCAAAGCTGTCTGTCCCTGCCTGCACTGATTCTTTCCTCTCCCCTGTACCTTGCCTTATATATATATTTTTTTTCCTCAGACCCTCTGAGGGATCTGTGCTTTCCTCCCACAGCCCCCCAACCCTTTCTTATTTCTCTGCACAAACTATTGTCTGTCTCTACCAAGCTTTCCTCCTGTCTGTTACCCTTCTCCTTCCCTTGCTAGCCAGCACCTAGACATTTTAATCTCTCTCCCACAACCAATTTGCCTTTGCTGACCCCACCCCAGCCATCCCCTGAGCTAGCCTGCTTTTGTCTTTTGTCTTCTCACCCCAACCCCCTGCTGATGATTTCTGCTGCTAGCCACCCGCCCCTGATCCTGCTGCCTTTACTTAAACTTGTTTTCTCTTCCTCTTCCTCCAGGGACCCGCACCTGAGCAGCACCGACAGACATCGGGTGGCTGTACTCTATGGCCGCTGCTGCCACAGAACTCAATCTCTCCTGCCCGCTCTCCTGGTCCCGGCTGATGGTTAACTAAGTCAGGTACTCCCGCTTCAACTTTCCTGGAGCTAACTCAAGCTGGTAGCATCTGATTGGCGATATCTTCCTGGAGGCATAGTCCCATTGGGCGCTTTGCCCCAAAGGTCCAATCTGTTTGGTGCGTCTGCCCAGATAGACTTAACATTGCTTTTTGGAGCCAAAATCTGAAGTGAAGCCCTAGGGTTTTTCATCCCACCCCCCCAGGCCTCCTTTAAATACTACAACGCTCCACCCTTCAGTGACTCTACTGACCCCATTAGCTAACTACGGCCCTGCACTACAGATACCTGTGCTACGCAATCTGATCCCTCCTCGTCTGCTCCAATTTCCATAGTTCACTGTTAGTCTGGCCTCCAGTGGTATTCTCCTTCCCTGGCTCCTCTCCTACTGTCCAGCCAGTCCCCAAGTTAATAATGAATGTACAAATGATATTACTCATTCTAATACCTGCCACTGCTCTCTTACCTTTATCCCTGCCTTCTGCTTCCCGTGCCCCCTTGGTCACCCCCACTTTCCTGCCTCATGACTTCCTTTTCTCCAACCTTCTCCTGCTGTCTACTCTCTGACCAGACCCCTCTCCACTACTAATAAATAGATCTTGGAATCACTTGGCTGCCTATGCCATAAAAATCTATCCCCTGCACTCTAACACCATACACCCCTTCCTGCAACGGAAACTCTGGTATTTTCTTCTACTGGCCAACCTGCTCTCAGGTGATGTTCACTCTAACCCTGGACCTAATACCGTCTCACCCAGCAGCCTTTCCAATGCCAAAGGGCTCACTATATTTCACCATAATATCAGGAGCCTATTGCACAATTTCACTGAACTAGAGTCCTGGACTGACCTCTATATATCTGACATCATCTGCCTCACAGAAACCTGGCTCAAACCCTCCACCCCTGATTCGCTTTGCTCCCTCCCGTCCTATAATCTTTTGAGGCATGATCGACCTGCTGCAAAAAGAGGGGGCGGTACAGTTATCTATTTTAAGGATCACCTGCATCTCTCTGAAATCTGCTCTTCTCCCCAAACACACTGCAAAACCATACATGTCCTTCTATCTCTCTCTCTCGGCTCTAAAAAAATTACATACAGTGTGTTCCTACAATCCCACCCCCAGCGGCTTAAAGGTCTAGATGAGATGCTTCGTAGACCTCTCTTCTTTCTGGCAGAAATGAAGTTCTTATACTTGGCGACTTTAACTTAAATTGGCTCAGAAACTTCCAACCCTCACTACTAACTAGGCTTCAAAGTGCTAACCTACACCAGATGATCAACGACCCTACCAGGAGTGCACAGCACTCTAACTCCAGTACTCTGCTGGACTGGATAATGACCAGCCACCCTGAAAACGTAATCACCTCAGGCACTCTTGCTGTCTCCATTTCTGACCACTCCCCCACCCTTTATGTTTGGGGGAAGACTAGGCCTGCTCCATCTAAACCATGTTTCATTAAATTCCGGAACTATGCGCACCTCGACTCACAGTCCTTAATATAGGATATTGCCACTATTGACTGGTCCCCCTTCTTTAAATCTAGTGATGCCCAGTCCACCCTTAATCTATTTCTGTCCAACTTTCTGGTAATACAAAACAAACACTGTCCACTCATAGCACGGAGGGTGAAAAATAAGCCCACCTGCTGGCTGAAAACTGACTTACTTTCTAAACTACGTCTAAGGGACAAAAGTTGGCTCCAGTACAAAAGCATTGGGCTGCCTACTGACCTAAATGCCTATAGAACCCTACGCAATTCATGTAAGAAGGAAATCAAAAGGGCAAAAAGTGCCTACTGTAAGGATCTTCTTACCAGCTCTTATGGTGATTCCAAGAAATTCTGGTCCCATATAAAGTTCTTTTTAGGTTCAAACCCAGCCCCTACTCCTACTGACATGTCCTTAAACGGGATCCACTGTAACAATCCCAGAACCATTGCTAACTTTTTTAATAGCCAATTCTCTGACCTCTCCAAATACACCACCTTCTTCCCTGCCCAACCAAATCTGACCACCCCACCTGACGTCTCCGGACCTCTCTTCTATTTTAAGTCTGTCACCAACTGCGAAGTACTCAAGATGTTAAACGATATATCTGATTTCACCATGGCTGGATCTGACAATCTTAAACCAAAGCTCCTGAAACTCTCTGCCGCCTTCTTTGCTGCGCCTCTAGCCAAGATTTTTAACCTTTCCCTGTGCCAATGTCATGTTCCTGACATCTGGAAGATGGCCAGGGTAACCCTCGTTTTCAAAAAAGGTGATCGTAAAGATCCATCAAACTATAGGCCTATTGCTATCCTATCTGTTCTCAGCAAAATATTTGAGAAACTTGTTGCCTCCCAAACCACTGACTTTCTCCAAAAACATGACCTTCTCTCCTCTGCCCAGCATGGCTTCCGCAAGGGTCATAGTACAACCACTGCTTTAGTCAAATTTTCATCAGATACCCTTGTTGCCATGGACTCTGACTCCTTAACAGGTGCTATTTTTATTGACCTGACCAAAGCTTTTGACCTAGTTGACCATGCCCTACTCTTAATGACGCTGAGATCTCTTGTTTTTTTCCCTGAATGTAGTTATGTGGTTTGACAGCTATTTATCCGATAGGACTCAGGTAGTCAAATACAACTCCACCCTATCAGAGTTAACCTCTATCAACATAGGTGTGCCCAAAGGGTCTATCCTTGGTCCCCTGCTTTTCTTCATATTTATAAATAATGTCACCTCCAACCTCCAGCAGACCTCCTCCCTATTATACTCTGACGACATTGTTCTCTACGCTAGTCTAAAAACATCTCTGACATCAACCAGTGTCTCTCCCAGGACTTTGCACTAATTCAGCAATGGCTGGTCCACCATAAACTTGTCCTCAATGTAACAAAGACCCAAGCCATGTTATTTGGTACTAATGCCAAGCTCAAACACTCCCTACCACAATACATGATCCCCACAGTTAATGGCACATCTGTAAGTGTGATCAACTCATTTAAATATCTGGGTATTACCCTTGACCCGGCTCTTAATTTAGACCTTCACATCCAGCAGACCTGTAAGTCTGTAAACATGAAACTTGGCATTGCCTACCATTCCAGCTATATGCTAACCCCTTCTACTAGGATAGCTATAGCTCATGGTATTCCTCTCCCATCCCTCACCTATGGAGTTACAGTCTATGCTGCTGCAAGTAAATGTAGTCTTCAGAAGTGGGATGTTACCTACAATAACATCTGTCTCTATGCCTCCTCTTCACACCAGCTCAAACACCACTGTATCCTTTACTCCTAAATCGAATGGCTTTCACCCCTTGCATCTATGTATATGATTTGTTTATTTGTAACATCATCAGAACTCATATACCCTAAAGCCCCTAGCAGGACTATTTTGGCTCAGATGTCTAGTTATGGCCTGTGCTCCGTGGTCAATGTGCCTGTCCTCATCCCTAGGCATCACCTCTAAAAGGGCCAGTGCCTTTGCGTGTCATGCCCCCATTCTGGAACTCTCCCTCTAACTTCACGCTTTGCCTCTACCCATGCCTCTTTCAAGAGACTGCTATGCCATCACCTAGCTGATTCATGTAACTGCACTTGCTTCCAACCACCTAGCCTGTCCATCCCTCCTTACCCTGACCCCTTAACCCACTGCTCTCCAGTCATATCCCAAAACACTCAGCACTTCTTTTCTCTAGTCACCTGTCTGGCCTACTCATGTCCACTCGTGAGTCCTCTCCTCTTCACCTGTCTGCATCCTCTCTTTCTCTACTATCCTCCTATCCCTCATTCCAGTCCTCACGACTACCTCCACTCTTTATCTATCTTTCTTATATGTCCACCCTTGTGTTACAGCACAGTATCTCCCTGCATTCTCCTAACTTAATTTGACTTATATCCTGATTATATGACATTGCAAATGTATCATTTTTTCCCTCTTAGATAATTGAATTTTACTCTTAATTGTATTCATACATTGCTTGTTACTTCATCTCCTGCTTGCAATGTATTCCAATCCGTGTAACTTTGTTCATTTAATGTAATGTCTTGGTGTATAGTTATGTTACTACTAATGCTCTGTATTCATTTTCACTGTTCTGTAATCTCCCGGGTTGTGCCTGAAAATAGTCATTACCATGGCTAGTGCACCCTACCTGATAAACAAAAACTAAATAAATAAAATAAAATAAATAATGCCCACTCACAAGGTTACAGAGTTTCAGAAGCAGATGTGCTCAGAATTTAGTTTCTGCATGCTTGGGTTGATAAGACCAGCAGGTAGCCCTATCGATGAACCAGTGTCAGAATCACAAACTGAAAGCAGTATTGAAAACATTGAGAAGGAGGATGACTGTTGGGCTGAACTCAGCTCATCACTACAGGCTGAGCAGTGGAAGACAACAGAACAACAGCCACAGTCTGCACCCAATCTGCTGAACAGTTATTTCAGTGAGCCTCTGGAGTCATTCTCCATAAGTCCACTGGAGTACTGGATCAAAAGGAAGAAAGCATCTCCACACTTGGCACAGTTGGCCCTTAAATATATCTGTTGCTCCCCTACCAGCGTACCATCTGAACAAATATTCAGCACTGCTGAGAATGTGGTGGAACCTCACCGATCCTTACTTGACCCACCACATGTGGAACAACCTGTGTTTATAAAAATCAGTCTACCTCACCTTGGGTACATGTATGGCCACTAAAAATGCATTAAATAATCATCTTGTACTGCATACAACATTTGTGTGTTGTAGCATGGACCCATACACAATCCATTCTGTGTTAACCACCATTGTTCTGTTAACAAATAAGCACAACATGTTAACATTTAGTCAAACAAGTTCATCATATTCATAGTCATACTAACACAAATCTTGGCTAGAACCCTTTTTCTTTATTACTTGCACTGTCATGGTGTATTCTTTTGAAAGTACATGCCCTGTGGTTCCCAGTGCTCAAAACTGCCACCCACCTATTGACTGCTGTTCCTAATAAAAATCCTCCACTGATGTTGCTACATCTCTCATCCCTGTGTTGCTGGTGCCAATATTCCATCCATCCCTTTAACAGCTTTCCAGATGCCAGTTACCAGTGTGGCATCACCAGTCTCAGGTATTTTGCATGCATAAAATATGGCAGTTAACAGTGTGTCATCACCAGTCTCAGTGTTTCCCATGCCTGAAATATGGCAGTTACCAGTGTGGCATCACCAGTCTCAAGTAATTTGCGTGCATAAAATATGGCAATTAACAGTGTGTCATCACCAGTCTCAGTGTTTCCCATGCCTGAAATATGGCATTTACCAGTGTGGCATCACCAGTCTCAAGTATTTCACATGCATACAATATGGCAGTTAACAGTGTGTCATCTCCAGTCTCAGTGTCTCCATGCCTGAAATATGGCATTTACCAGTGTGGCATCACCAGTCTCAAGTATTTCACATGCATACAATATGGCAGTCATTTACCAGTATGGCATCACCAGTCTCAGTATTTGAAGCACCAGCAGCACATGTAGTGGCAGCTATATCGCACATCAACATCCACACACAGCCTGGACAATTGTATGATCCATTTTTTTTTTTTTTTATGGGAAGGGGATTGTTGGCCAGGACACTGGGAATGTCCCCTACTCTTTGCAAAGAGTACTGTGGGTTCTTGTACTTCCACCTGGATGCCCACCAGGACAGCACCAGGATGGCTAGAAGGGACATCAGTTTAACATCTCATCCAAAGGACAGCACACCCCCAACAGTACAGCATCCCCCTAATACTTCACTCGGATGCCAGTGTTTTATGTATGAGTTCAATCCTGGTGTGGGACAAGAACCCAGGACCTTCTGGTCCACTGGCAGATATGCTACCAACTGTGCCACGCTGGCACCAGTGTACAGGAAAAAGTGCCGTGACCTCTTCATCCTCCTCCTGAAACACCAGCAGAACAAGACAGCCTCTTGCACCAGTGTACAAGCCAAAGTACCGTGACCTCTCATCCTCCTCCTCCTCCCAAAGCCATTTTAAGGAGGTCTATAGCAATTTGGCATTAAGGCAACTTATCTACCCAAATAACAAATACTGCATAATGAATAATGAATACCTGGGACCCAAATACTGAATACTTGGACGAATATTTGGGAAATGGTATCCGCACAGCTCTACTCTGTGGTGCCAGCTGGTATTGGGGCCCCATATCAGGATTTCTAAACCCTGACTGTCTGCATGTCAGTACAGATTTCTGAGGCTGCCACAGCACCAATTGTTGCCTTTTTTCTGTTCTCTCTCTTACAACTCTTTCTCTTACAATTTTGGGTGTGAACTCAGGTCTACAAAATTCAAATGTGGCTATGTACCTACTGACCTGGCATCATCGGGCCAGCTTTGAAATGAGTACTTTTTGATTATCAACTGGCAGAACAGCCTAGAGGTTAAAGCAAAGAGCTGTGAACAAGCTTCGTTCATCCATCAAAATGGGTTTTGATTTCAATATGATTTACTTGTATAGTGTGTGACCAGAGCAAGTCACTTAGCCTCCCTGTGCTCCCAAAACACTCCCGGGAACAAGTTGTAGCTCAGTGTGCTTTTCCTGGACAGACAGCAAAAACAATCTGAGCATGTGTTATGATTCTGAAAATAGTATGCTCTTCTATTCAGATTTGACTTCAAAAGAAAAAATAGGACACAATTACTTGTTTATTAATTGCAAAACACATAGATGGACAACATTGTTAAAACATGCATAACCTGAAATGCATTAAAATATAGAGTAATATATGGATGGGTGTGTAACCAGAATTTTAAACACACCCAAGGTGTGGGATGCTACATAAACCCCAAGGGTGAAGCCTGAGGGGTTTATAAATGCATCCCACACTGTGGGTGTGTGCAAAATTCTGTTTTTTACACACACCCACTCATATAGTATTTTATTTAATTAATGGTGATCATTTTTTTCCCTTTCAGAACAGTTCAGTTAGTGCAGCACTTCTGTCAGAGACAGACACACACTCTCTCTCACACACACATACACACACACACATGCACACACACACACACACACACACACACACACACACACACACACTGCCAGTCTCTTCTTTTGGTTTTTTCTTTTGTGTTTTTTTTACATTGCAGTGGGAATGGCATTCTGGAAAGCCATGGTCCATCGGCATAGCCCTACACTTTCTACATTTATAATAATTGTTTTGTATGTGCATTGAAACTAATGAGTTATCACCTTTACATTTCAAACTGTTAGTAAAAATAATCCAATAGATTTCTGGCATTGTTATGGTAGAAAATCCCATTCCATCCAAAGTATTTCAGTTAGAAACTGTTATACTTTTCATTTCATCAAAAGAAGTAAAATACTCTTTTAACGATGTATTTCAGGTTATGCATGTTTTAACAATGTTGTCCATCTATGTGTGTTTTTGCAATTAATAAACAAGTAATTGTGTCCTCTTTGTACTTTTCAAGTCAAATCTGGATAGAAAGAGCATAATATTTTCAGAATCATAACACATGCTCAGATTGTTTGACTGTCTTTGTCTAGAAAAGTTTGTAGTTTGAAATGTGTAGTTTTTGATGATCAGCTGACAGTATAGCCTAGAGGTTAACGCAATACTGAAGATGGATTATTTTTACTAACAGTTTGAAATGTAAAGGTGATAACTCACTAGTTTCAATGCACATAAAAACAATTATTATAAACGTAGAAAGTGTTGTAATAGCACCTTAAAACACATTTAATAAAACAGACAATATCCTGTTTGACCTGTTGGATTATCTACAGTCAAAGGAGGGCCAAGTCAGTCGGTGACATCATTTCCTGTCAGGAGCCTAGTGATCTGAAGCAATCCATGCAGTGCAATAAAGCAGCAACACAGGCAAACAAGATGCTGGGATGCATACCTAGGAGGATCAGTAGTAGGAGAGAGGAGGTTACACTGCCCTTGTACAGATCACTGGTAAGGCCATATCTAGAGTATGGAGTTCAGTACTGGTGCTCACACCTCAAAAAGGACATTAACCTGCTGGAGAAGGTCCAGAGGAGGGCTACAAAGATGATAGCGGGTCAACAGAGTAAGGCATACGAGGAAAGGTTGAGAGCTCTGAACATGTACTCCCTGGAAGACAAGAGAGAGAGAGAGAGAGAGAGAGAGAGAGAGGGGACATGATTGGGACCTTCAAGTACTTGAAAGGGATAAATAAGGTTGATAAGGAGAGTCTCTTTAAGCTGAGTGGCAGCCATAACATGAGGGGGCACAGTCTTAAGCTGGAAGGTGGGAGGTTTAGGAAGGAGGTCAGGAAGCACTTCTTCACAGAGAAGGAGGTGGACACTTGGAATGCTCTGCCAGAAGAGGTCGTCTCATTGAAGACAGTAGGCAGCTTTAAGAGAGGCTGGGATAGGCATGTGGGAAGGTAAATATCATGGGTAGGGAGGATGGGAGGAGTGGGGAGGGAGGGCAAGGACATTAGCTCAAGCTGTGGACCCTGCAATACGAGCAGACTTGATAGATCAAATGGCCTTCTTCTGCAGGTTTCTTCATATGTTCATTTATGAATAAATGTGGAATGCAAAGAGTCACAGATAAACACTATGGCTCACTCAAATTAGTTTTTTATGGGCTTTCATATATTAAGAACTCCTTTAGATGACAGTTCCCCGTTAAGCAATATACCATGACAGGGTGTGGGTTATGCTGGGATTTACCCATGCCTGGTGTGGTTCAGTCATGAGGCTGCAGGACCGAGTGAGTAAACCACACCAGAAGTGGCAAATCCCAGCACAACTCCACGCCCTGGAGTGGTATATTGTGATTACAATGCCCCTTGTTTTGTGCCAAACAGATTTAAAAAATATTTTTCTTATACTTTTAGTTATTTTATTTAATTTCTTGCTTTGGGAGAAGAAATAGGTTGCTAGGAGGCAGTATTGGTTACTGGGGCTTTTGTTTCCTGTGCTTGCACTGGTCTGTTTTCCCATTGCCGCTCCATGCCTTTCATTGTGCCGGGAAACCTTCTACACTGTGTCTTATTTTGCTGGTTTATTCTGTTTTGTTGTAAGAGCTGTGAAAGTCATCTCAATTTGCTCTATGGCCAGTTTTGAAGTATGGAGCACTGGCTCCATTTTCTGCTCATGAGTGGTAGCGCACATTGCTGCTGCACTTTTAGCACTGTTCCCGGCCATCTTCAATTCCTGGGGTAAGGAGAAAACTAAGAGTTTATTTTGTTTTTTTATCCTCTGCCTCAGCCCTGCAGGAACACTGGAGAGTGTCTGAGGTCAGAGGGTCCAAGGTTAGAGGGTGATGAGTGGTAACAGCCACTGATTTAAAATACTGTGACTGCCCTGCCAGTCCCTGTCTTTGGCATGCCTGTGACTGGAGGGTGAAGAGATTTGAAAACAAGGGACAAGGAGGTAGAGATTTTTTTGTTTTTAATATAAGCATGTCACTTTTGTTTTTTAACAGAGGTAGTCTCAGGGCAGGATTGTTATGCTGTTTGGGGGTTGCAAGTGATGAGTTAACTTACTGAAAAAACAATATGGCGGCCATTCTCTTTGATGCTTGTGTCTGTCAGTGGGGGAGTGGCAGATGTGGCTGGCTGGCACTTTTCCCATTGGTCATGACAGGATTTACAATGGGTAAATCGTACCAACCAGCCAATCAGATTGGAGGATTTTTTTGAGCCATTGTATAATGTTCATTTGGCTTCAGCTACTTTATGCACCTATTTCCCATTTTTTCTCCCTCTCATATTTTATTCCTCATCTTTGCAGTTTTAGTTTCTGTTTCTTTTCCTTATTGCATTTACATTTGCACTTTACCATGATGCTGTAATGGTTATATTTTTCTTTGCTTTGTTATTTCCCTTAATAAAAACTTCCCCGTCTCTTTTAGAGAAGTGCCAAGGGATCTTTAATGTCTATCTGAACAACCACCGGAACAGGCAGATGGGTCCTTGGTTTAATGTTAACATCTCATCTGAATGACGGCACCTCAGGAGTGTAGCACCACCCCCATTCTAAGCTACAGTGTCAGTATTGGGATTTAACACAAGTTCCTGGCGTGGGAATAGCCCACAGCCTTCCGATCTTCCAGCCTTAGAGGTGAGTGTGAAACCTGCTGAGCCTCTGCCACAGACTTAAAGGTCCTACTGTCCTTCCAGACTGTTTTTATATCTTAAAAGTGGGAATAACATCTTTGTAGTTACTTTTTGCAATTTTTGCACTTTCCTCTTCCATATTTGCTGTACTTTTTCTTACTTCCCTGTTACATACTCCCTGGATTCCCTTATATAAACTTAATGTATATTCATTTTCACATAACCTTTAATTGTCAGTTGAGCTTCCTTTTTTGTTAATTAGCCTCTTGATATGCAAGGTACACCACCGTGGCAATTTCCCACTTGAATTATACATTTTTAAACTGGTATATACATTGTGCCAAGTTCTAATTTTTTTCTACAAAGTTCCATTGTTTTGCCACACCACTGTCTCCCATATACTCTCTCCACTTCCATCTTATTAACTCCCTCCTCATCAGGTCAACTCTTGCATTGCTGAGATCATAGCATGCTGTTGAACCCAGTTGTTTAATCAAAGAATGATTTAATTTAAATTGAATCATGTTGTGGTCACTACTGCTAAGGGCCTCTCTGGCAATGCAATCAGATATTTTGTTTACATGTACTGTAGTAATGACAATGTCTATAATTGCATCACCCCTTGTAGGGGCCATTACACACTGGTGTAAGTAGAGGTCATTCACTTTTATAAGATGCTCTTTTCAAATTTGGCTTCCCCACAATGTGTCATTCATTCAGTACCTGGCAAATTTAGGCCTCCTGACATAATACATACCTTATGAACACCAAGGGTTTCCAATATATCAAATACTGTTTGGTCTCTTGGACTATCATTACCAGGAAGTCTGTACTGTATATAATAAGTAGATTAACTGGAGCTATATGCTTAAATTTTAATTCTACTCTCATCATTTCTACTGTCATCATTGACCACGTAATTAAATTCTGCAAACTATGCCATTTTTAATAGATATATGTGTATCTATATATATACCTGTATATATATATATATATATAGAGAGAGAGAGAGAGAGAGAGAGAGAGTGAGAATATATATATATATATATATATATATATATATATATATATATTCATTGCAAAAACTAAGTTAATGCATCAGTTAGGTTTTATTAAAGTGTAAAAGCTGGGAAATTGACATTGGTTACCAACACAACCACCTATCTTCATCTCCACGCACCAATAGGAATCGGGTGTCTTGGAGTTGTCAGCCCAACCTCACCCCATTCCATGTGTAAACAAGATGAGATGGTTCAGTATAGGAGAATAGGGTGAGAGTTAGGCCCATGACTCCAAGGCACACCCTGACGCCTGTTGGTGTGTGGAGGTAGGGTGTAGAGGTGGGGTGGTAGGGTTGGTAACTCTAATATCAAATTTCCTAGTCTTTTATGCTTTAATAAAAACCCTAACTGATGCATAACATAGTTTTTTTGCAATAAAGTGTAATGTAACTGGTGTGTGATTGTGGGAATGTGGGCTCTCCAGGCCCTGCGCTCCCCTCATGCTTCCCATTGTTGCATAATGATATGCATAAGTGGGAGCATGGGCCCTCTGGGCCCTGCACCCCATTTACACATAAGTACAGACATACTGCAGCCCCTAGTCATGAAAAGTAACCTTGTAACACTGATTTTGCAATATCTCAGTAACATCAGAAACTATGGAAAACATTCCACTGCAATTGTAATCATGACTTAAAACCTCCACATGTGCTTAGTCCACTAAGCTGTGGCAGGAAAAAATCCATATCTCAAATCGTTTTGAGATATAGAGCCGAAAGGCACTGTGGGAAAGCATAACTAATGAACCCACATAACTTCCTCAGAAAGAACTGGAAGGACAGGATCAGTTGTGTTCCAGGACAGTAGCTGCTGCTGTTGTTTTCACAGGGTTCTTGTGGATTTTATTTGGTAGGTTAGTTATTTTCTTTCTTACTTCTAAGGGCTAGCAGGGTAGTGTTTTGGGTGATGCTGGATGTTTGTAAACTGATTTGGTGGCTGTAAGTGGGGCTCATTTTGTGGATGTTTCACTGTGTAACAGGCTGCGCTGGTAGAGGCCTATTTCTTCTGATTTAAAACCTATTTGGTGGGATTTGCTTGGGCCTGGTTCTTTGGCTGCTGGGCTTGGAGGGGAGACACAGGGCTGATACACTCTCTCTCTCGAGTCAGGTGTCTGCCCAAGACCCGCCCTCCCCCACCCCTTCCTCCCCAGAAGTCTGCAGTTATAGGGGAACACCTGCCCTGCAATTGGAGGAAAAGGCTGCAGGTGCAGCTCATGTAGTTCTAGCCACTGGGGGTAGGATTTAAAGGCTGGGAGAGAGGAGCTTTGGGAGTTGTTCATTTCCTTATAAGTTTAATGTGTTGTACTGCACCTAGTAACAGGGGTTACTGTGTACAGTGGACTGTCTCTAAGATTAGTGGGTGACCTGATTAGGCAGTAGGGGTATCTTGGACTAGGGGAACCTGGTGGCTCACCCAAGGAAACCTATTTGGAAGGGATGGAACCACACATCATTAGGGCCGGCATCTTTGGGAGGGTGGTGGGGTGCACAGGGTGTGGAGCAGCCATGATACTGGACTGGGCTTGGAGTTCTGTGGTTGCCCAGTGTGCTACCAGCTAGCACAGCTTAGGGAGGAGGTTGGGATTAGGAGAAAGCTGGGGAAGGGGGTGGTATGGTTGGGGAAGGGGCTGGGAATCTCACAGGGTTGCACCAAGCACTGGGGTGGGGGCATAGGGAAAGGAGTGCAGGAGAATACTCAGGGGTCACAAAGGGAACCTGGCAGAGGGGCACAAAAGGACACTACCAAGGAAGCAGGTAACTGGGGGCCCTCACAGTGGGGGCGGAGGGACAACATTCTCAGGGAAGTAGGCAGATGGCAAGAGGCTGGACAGAAGGAAGCAAGGCGGGAGGTGGATCAGACTTACACTCAGTAACCGCCTTCATCCTCTTCTTCTGCTCAAGGATGAGGGGATGATGTAGCCACGACAGGGGTAGTTAGAGGTGGAAAGGGAGTGGAGTGGAGGCAGAAGGCAGGGGCCAGATAGCAGGAAGAACAGGGGGACCTGGAATGCAGGAGAATGGGGAGCAGTGAATCAGAGCAGGAGGGCAGGGGAAGAGGGAGGAAAGCAAGGAGAAGGACCAGTTGGGAGGAAAGGTAAAGGAGAAGGACCAGAAGTACAAGGAGGATTCAGTAAAGGGAGCTGAGGGTTTAGGCCAGGGAGCACGACTAGCAAGGAGGAACTAAATGGAGACAGGAAGGAAGGAGGATGAGTCAGGCTAGTTTAGCAGATGGGGAGAAGGACCAGTTGTAGCAGTGAGGGGGAATTAGCAAGGAACAGAAGGATACTCAGGAGGAGGAGAGGCATAGATTAGAGGGAGGGGTGCCATGGTAAATAAGGGAGGGTGGCTGTGGCACCCAGAAAGGGGAGAACACGGAGCCAGCTGGGTGGAGGGGCCTGTAGAAAGGATGAGGAACATGGAAGGGAGGGAATGGAGGAAAGGAGTGGTCAGAGTGCTCCTGCTGGGGATTCTATGATCAGGGGTATCAAATGGGATAGGGAGGAGAAGCCTGGCCAGTTAGAATAAGATGCTTCCTGGACTAATGGTGCACAGGGCTAAACACGAGGTATATCAGCTGGCAAAGGATTGTGGGGGTTCCCAGACATACTGGTCCACCTGGGTACAAATGACATTGAGGGAAATAGCGAGCTAGAGATACAGGCAAGATTCAGGGAGCTCGCCAGGGTCTGTCATGACATAGGATGCACAGTTTCCTTCTCAGAAATCCTGCCAGTGCCAAGGGCTAGTGGGGACCACAAAAGGAAAATTAGGGAGATAAACCAGTGGCTCAGGGAGTGGTGTGAGGCCAGAGGGTATGGGTTGATGGGGGATTGGGGAGAGACCTGGGAGGATAAGGAGCTGTATGCTAGAGATAGACTACATCTCAATTTGGAGGGAAGGGGAATCCTTAAGTTGAAAATAGAGGGGTTCATTGGTGAAAAGTGGGGTTTAAACTTGTGAAGGGGGTGGGATGGGAGAAAAGGCTGTCAAGGGATGCCGATAAAGGAGGGACTCTGTCTCCACCCCTGGGGACCAGGAGGATTGCAGGAAAAGGCCAACTGGAAAGTGCAGACCAGGGAAAACAGAATCCCCATGGGAACACGAGCAGGGAAATGGAACTATAGGGAAAGGGTGGAAGGTAGTCCTGCTAAATGCCAGGAGCTTGGGCAATAAAATGCCTGAGCTCCAGGCGATGCTAACTGAGGGAGCAGTGGATGTGGCAGCAGTCACTGAGACTTGGGCCACTGCAAGACATGACTGGGACCTGAACCTGGAGGGATACACTATGTTCAGGAAGGACAGGGGGAGGGAAGAGGAGGAGGGTAGCAATGATAGTCAAAACTGCATTGGCATAGGGGAGTAGAGGCGGAGGGAACCATGGAGGCAATTTGGGTCACCTTGATAACAAGGGGGCAAGAGAGTAAAAATAGGAGTGGTGTATAGACCCCTGCCCTGGAGGAGCTGGAGGACAGTCTGGTGGCAGATGTTGGGAGACACTGCAGACTGGGCAGAGGAACGGTGGTGGTGTTGGGGACTTAAACATGCCAGGAACAGACTGGGAGATTATGACATCCTCTGTGACCAGGAACAGAGGTTGTTGGATGTCTTTCAAGACGCGTTCCTAACTCAGCAGGTGAGGGAACCGACTAGGGAGGCACGGGTACTGGATGCGGTCCTGGCAGACAGTGACCAGATTGGGGGCCTGGAGGTAAGGGACCCATTGGCGGGGAGTGACCATGCCACAGTCTGGTTCTGCCTGGACCTAGGAGGGGTAGAGGGCTGCACAAAGACGGAAGTAACCGACTTCAGGGGGGCGGATTTTAAGGAAATAGGAAGGATCCTTAAGGAGCATTTGGATGGGATTGAGTCAGACATGGACGCTGATAGTAGGTGGGAAATCATCAGGAGAGGGGTGCAGGATGCTACCAGCACCTGTGCAAGAGTAAGACGAAAATGCGGTAGGGCCCAAAAACCCTGTTGGTGGACCAGGGAGGTCCAGGAGGTGGTGCGGGAAAGAAAGCAGCCTATAAGCAATTCAAGTGCTCAAGGAGTGAAGGGATCGAGGGAGTACGAGCTGATGGCTAGAAGGACCACTAGAGTGGTGAGGCGGCTAAGGCAAGGAAGGAGCAGAACCTGGCCAGGAAAATTAGGAGAGGGAACAAGGGTTCTTAGATACATTGGGGAAAATGAAGGGTGAAGGGGCAGATTAGCAGGATTAAATCAGGGAGAGATGGGCACAAGACCCGGGAGCAGGCTGAGGTACTAAATGAGTACTTCACCCGTTTTCACCAGGGAAAATGGGGGTGCTGCATCAACATGGGAGGAGACAGAGCTACTGAGGGGGGGACCTCACCGATCGGCAGGTCTGGGGAGAGGGAGGCATCACTGGCAGGTGGGGAGGGCTAAGCAGGGAGAAGGGGACCGGAAGTGAAATCACAGCAGAGAGGAGGGAAGCCTCAGCTCCCTTAAGATGGAGAAAGCACCGGGGCCAGATAAATTACATCCCAGAGTGCTGAAGGAACTTGCAGATGTCCTGGAAAAAACCCTGGCAGAGCTTTTCACCATCTCTCTGAGGACAGGGTGGGTGCCCCAAGACTGGAAGGTGGCGCATATAGTGGCTATCCACAAGGGGGGATCAAGGGAGGTGGCAGGGAACTACAGGCCTGTCAGCCTGACATCGGTGGTGGGCAAGGTGATGGAGGGCATTGTCAAGGAGAGGCTGGGGGACCTGGATAAGTCAGGGTGCCTGGACGATAGACAGCATGGATTCATCCCAGGGAAATCGTGTCAGACAAACCTGGTGGAGTTCTATGACTGGGTGACAAGTGCCTTGGACCTGGGTAGACCAGTGGATGTCCTCTTTCTAGACTTCAGCAAGGCATTTGACTCTGTTCCTCACATGGGTCTGTTGGATAAGCTGGGAGAAATGGGGGTGGGGAACCAGATGATCAGATGGATAGGCAATTGGCTCCAGGACCGGACCCAGCGGGTCATAGTTGGTGGGATAGTCTCATCCCCAGGAGGGTCATTAGTGGGGTCCCACAGGATCAGTCCTTGGGCCCCTTCTGTTCAACGCCACGATCTGACATAAGGACAGGAATCAGGAGGAGATGAGTCTCTTTGCAGATGACTCAAACTGGGGTGGTGGTGGATGGGAGGAGGGGGGTGGCCCCACAGGGGACCTGAGGCTCTGGAAAGATGGTCTAGAAAGTGGAAGCTGAGGTTCAATGCAGGAAATGCAAGGTACTCCACCTGGGGGCCAGAAACCCAGGCCAAGTGTACACCCTGGGGGAAATGCTACAAATCTCGATTGCTGAGAGGGACCTGGGGGTGGTGGTGGATGTCAAGATGAACAATTCTGAGACTCTAGGAGGGCAGCAGCCAAGGCCAACAGGATGCTGGGATGCATCGCTAGGGATCACCTCCAGAAGGAGGAAGTGATACTCCTCTGTATAACTGCTTGGTGAGGCCGCACCTTGAGTACTGCGTGCAGTTTTGAGGCCACACTTAAAGCGGGACATTAACCTCCTGGAGAGGGTCCAGAGGAGGCAAACCAAAATGATTTGGGGATTGGGGACAGGACCTATGAGGAGAGGCTCAAAGAGCTAAATATGTACACATTGGAAGAGAGAAGGACCGGGGACATGATAGAGGTCTTTAGGTACATGAAGAGGATAAATAGGGAGGAACAGTCGGGTGCTCAAGGAAGGAGGAAGGGCCACTAGAGGGCATGGGTGAAAGCTGGAGGGGAAGATCTAGGGAGAAAGGAGGAGGTGCTACTTCACTGAGAGGGTGGTGGAGCCATGGAATGCACTGCCTAGGGGGCTAGTGGAGGCAGAGACAGTGGAGGGGTTCAAGAGGGGTTGGGACAGGTACAGGGGAAGGGTTCTGGAAGCAAAATCCAATGCAGCAAGAATATCCGGAACTGGGAAGGGAGAAGCCAGAGAAGGCGAGAGGGACAGCAAGGTCAGCACCCAGGCTGGGGACTGACCAAACGAGCAGACACGAAAGACCGTTAGGCCTATTCTGCTGGCATTTTAGTATGTTAGTATGTTAGTATGTAACTTGGGCATTTTTAGGATTTTTTCCACCCAGTTTTCAACATGCATTTTGGGGACTCCACCTCATGAACAATGTCACTGTCATTTTGAGATACGGATTTTCCGCTACCTGCAGCTTAGTCCACTTTTAGGTGGACTAAACACACGTGGAGGTTTCAAAGTCTTGATTACAACCGTAGTGGAATTTTTTCCATAGTTGCTATGGCTACTGAGATATTGCCAAATGAGTGTTACAAAGGTTCCTTTTCAGTACTATGGGGCTGCTGTATGGCTCCGTACTTACGTATAAGTGTAAACACAGAGCCCAGAGGTCCCACACTCCCACAGACACATACCATTATGCAAAAATTGGGCAATGTCAAGAGAGCGCAGGACCCAGAGGGTATGCACTCCCACTAACACATACCAGTTACCAATTACATTACACTTTCTCAAAAAGAAGGGACATTCATTGCAAAGAACTCTGTTAATACATCAGTTAGGGTTGATAGCACAGTGACAATAGTATGGAAATGTTATGTTAGGGTTAGACCCTCACACCCACTCACTCTCCACTTCACCAACAGATTTGGGGCAGCCATGAGGTCATCAGGCCTAACTCTCACCTTATTCTCCTATGCTGTAGCATGTCAGCTTGTTTACACATGGACTCGGGTGATAGTTGGGCCTGATGACCCCATGGCACACCTCAACATCTGTTGGTGAGTGGAGGGTTGGGGTGGGGTAGGGATGTAACCCCAACATCACATTTCCATACTTTTGTTCACTGTGCTAGCAACCCTGAGTGATGCATTAAAGTAGTTTTTGCATATTAATATATATATATATATATATATATATATATATATATATATATATATGTGTATAGATAACCCACTTAGTTGTGTGGTCATGCTCTGATATATGCATGCCTTGGTGTGTGTTGTATGCACAAGGCTGCAGGCCAAGTGCATCAACCACCCAAGGTGTGCATATATCAGAGCGTGACCACACTCCGTAAAGTAGGTTAGCTATCTTATAAAATAGCAAAATTGTTTTTTAAGCGGGTAAAAGTGCAGGTGCACAGTCATGCTCTGATATATGCAGGTCATGTGATGTGTTTTATATAATCAGAAGTTTGCTTTTGGAGCTACTTCTTTTACCCATTTTATAAATATATTTTTATATAGCTTATATAAATTAATGTAGCACGATGTTAGTTCGACGCAACAAAAGCGAGGAAATCTGCGTTGAGTTGGCATCTTCAGTTTTCACTCTGTTCGGAGAGTCAGGTGCTAGCGTTAGTCAACCGGCCGTCACCCCATCACATGTGTAAACAAGCTGAGGTATAGGAGAATGGGGTGAGGTTAGACCTGATGACCCCAACGCACACCCGATGCCGGTTGGGGTGGGCTGTGGGTGGGGCTTCAACCCTAGCACTGAATTCTCACTTTTGTCACTGTGGAACAACCCTAACTGATGCATTAAACAGAGTTTTTTGCCATGAATTTCCCTTCTTTTTGAGAATGAGGACTATAAATAGTGAATGGAATGCGGTGGTGGAAGCGTGGGGCCCAAAGGGCCCCACGCACCCACCACATGATGTCATGTGACATACTAATGGTAACTGCTATGCAAACACAAGCGCTAACGGTTACGCACACGGTGATGCAAATGTAATGGTAAAGCAAATGTTAAGAGAAACACAAGTGAAAAGTGATGTCAAAGTGAACAGTGACGCAAGTGGAGATGCAAGTGCATACGAAATGCAACTGGTAATGCGCACGTCATGGTACCGCTTATTGTAAATGCAAATGTTAACTGTTACAGCAACAATAACGCAAAAGGGAACAGAGACAGAAACACAAAAGCAAGTGCATATGGAAATGCAAACCGTAATGCGCACGGTCATGGTACCACAATTGCAAACGCAAATGGTAATGGTAACAGCTAATATAACGCCAAAGGAAACAGAAATGGAAACATGAATGCAAGCACATACAGAAATGCAAACCGTTACGTGCACGGTCACAGTACCGCAATTGCAAATGCAAATGGTAATGGTAACAGCAACAATAATGCCAGAGGAAACAGAAATGGAAACGCAAACACAATCGTGTACGGAAATGCATACCGTAATGTGCACAGTCATGGTACCGCAATTGTAAATGCAAATGGTAATGGTAACAGCAACAATAACGCCAAAAGAAGCAGAAACAGAAATGCAAACACAAGCGCATATGGAAATGCAAACCGTAACATGCACGGGCATGGGAATGCAATTGGAAATGCAAATGGTAACGGTAACATCAATGATGACGCAAAATGAAAGACAAATGCAAATGCAAATGGAAGGTCGGCCGCAAACGCAAATGGTAATGCGCATGGTGATGCAAAGTAAAATGCAAACAGAAACAGTACTGTAGATGCAAATGGTAAGAGTAACACAAATGCAAGCGCAAACAGAAACGCAAAGGATAATGCACACGATGGCGTACACGGGAACACTAACACAAACGGGTACAGAAATGCTATGTATAATAGTAACTGGAGCACAAACCCTGGTTTTCTGCAACAGCTGCATAGAGAAACACAGTGACTATAAAGAATGTATGCATAATAATGGGCCTGGGACCAGAAAATGAGCTGTTGGAATATTAAATTGCTTATACCTCAGGAACCATACGACGTAGAGAAAAGATTAAAATTTCATACAAGTCATTACTTTCCTGGCTAGGTTTGCACTGAACACTTAGCCCCATAAGGAGCTCAACATTTTTCCGATGAAAAGTCCATATCTCACACCGTTTCTGAGATACAGGCCCCGAAAGGCGCGGCTGATGCTGCAATTTTAGTCTATGGGAAAAAGCGTGAACTTTGGAGTACCGTAAGTTTGCATCCTTGCAATTTTTTTTCACCAAACAACCAAAAGACACATCTGTGACATTTTGGCTTTCTTCCTTCCAAATTTCAGCCCAAAAGACTAAACCGTTCTTTTGCAGCAGGGTGGCAAATAATTCCTATCATTTTGGCCATAGTGTTGCAAAGTAATGTCGATTTGTGACACTTCTAAAAAAAAATCATGAAAGTGTGGCAGGTGTGACACTACTTGTGACACTACTTTTCCCAAAAATTTCAAAACATATTTCTGGGGTGTTTAACTCAAAATAAAGACATGCCTAGCATCCTCAGGGCCCGACTAGTTAAACACAAAATGAATTGTGTCCCTTGATGGTCCCAATTTTAAATGCCACGCATTTATGGTGATCAGTAACTGAAAAAAATGGCTGACTCACGACACTACAGGGGTCATTTCGACACTAAAACTGCATTTGTGACACTGTCAAACTTTTTGTTAACTTTCCCATTGACTATAATGGGAAAATTATTTTTGAATACCTTTTGAACTGTTCAATATTTTTCACAAAATCTTCAAAAGGCCATTAGGGACCCCAGCCACACATTCCTGAAGTTGTTGGGCTGGTCGCACAAACTGTACAACCTGTAGGTGTGAGCAAAGAATGCGCAAAAAAGCATAAATGCGCTCCAAGATGTTGCTTAATAACTTCGCAGCTGTATATCTAACTGGTACAAAGTTGGCAGATCCCAAGATCTATGGTTACACTCGCACCTGCAAAATTTCAGGCAAATCTGTTGAATGGTGGCAAGTTATTAGGGTGCACAATTTCACCATTTAACCTTAAATGGGGTACTCAACCTCAACTATAGTAGCACTACTGTCCTACCATAATATATATATATATATATATATATATATATATATATTCTCAAGATGTATTATAGTGGTACAGTAGCACCACTATCATTAGGGTTGAGCAGCAGTTTCTATGTTAAACCTGAATTTTTGCACTTTAATAACTTTGCAACCTTTCAATGGATTTGCACAAAATTGTGCATGCATGGTCTCCTGTGGTAGATCTCTTCTTGTGCCAAGTTTTGCTCTAGTCGGATTTGCAGATTCTGAGATCTGGATAGTGAAAAAAACATAAAATTCACCACTTTATGCAGTTTTTTTCTCATTGCGCTGCTCAGAGATGGTGTAGAATTGTGGTCAGAAATTTTTATGGTAGAAAGAGATTGAGTCCAAGAACAGACTAGCATTTATTTGGTGAAACAATATTAATCTGTTCAAAAGGTATAGCATTTTGAAGTTCCCATTATTTTCAATGGAATTTTTATTTTTCATGATAGCTGCACAGTAAGAACAAGGATTCTTGTTTGTGAAGGGCCAATCCTTGTTTGTGAGTTGCCAATCCTTGCTCACCAGAAAAAATTATTTGGTCATGAGCCACCATCTTGTTTTTTGATTTTGCCCTGAAAAAACTCTCATAACTCTGCCCAGGGATGTCTGTTTGCCAAATTGATGAATAATTTTTGATCATCAGGAGTTGATGAGCTCTGGTTTGTGCTTTCTGACATTTGTATACCCTTGGAAAGTTTGTTTTTCATAGTTTTAAATCCCTGTTCCTCACTCACTAAATTCCTTGTTTGCAAGTCTTTGTTCATCATAGGCTAACAAGGAAATTGGCTGACAAACAAGGACTCTCGGTCTGGCAATCTCACCTTAAATTTTCAAGACCAGATGGCCAGACTGGGAAATCCTTGTTCATCAGCTGATTTCCTTGTTCTCATGATGAACAAAGACTCACAAACAAGGGATTGTTCTGAGGAGCAAGGATTACCGGTCTGGCCATCTGGTCATGAAAATTTCAGACCAGATGGCCAGTCCGGGAATCCTTGTTCGTCAGCTGATTCCCTTGTTCACATGATGAACAAAAAGTGGAGAACAAGGAATTGTTCTGACAAACAAGGATTCCAGGTTTTGCAATCTGGTCATGAAAATTTAGACCAGATGGCCAAACCAGGAATCCTTGTTTGTCAGCCGATTTCCATGTTCACCACTGATGAATCTGGATGGCAAACAAGGAAATCGAGTGATGAATCAGGATTCAGCATCTGGCCATCTGGTTTGAAAAACAATGTTTTCCTCCCATTTTGTTGCATTTTGCAAATTTTGTTGATGTTAACCCTCCCCAAACAGGGAAATTGCTGGTGTAGTGGCAGCCCCATTCTGTGTTTTGTGTGTGTATATATATATATATATATATATATAAAATTTATTTTTATTTATAGCCCAACTCCTTTATTTGGGGGTGGGGTCACAATGCTTCTGGTGTAATTCCTGTAGCACTTATTTGTGTTTTTATATATACAGTGTATATATATATGTTATAGTGGTGCAGTAGTGCCACTATATTTAAGGCTTAGATGTCACTTCTATGTTAAAGTCAACATTTTGCACGTTAATAACTTTGGACCCATTCAACAGATTTACCTGAAAGGTGGTATGCATGGTGGGGTGTGGTAGATCTCTTGATCTGCCAAATTTTGTTTCGGTGACTTACGGTCTTTACATCGAAAATGTTGAAAATGCAAATTATCCATTTTTGGAGGCAGCTTTAGGGATTGTGTATGTGGCACTGTGCAGCTGTTATGTGGCATGCTGCTCTGTGAGATGGCTCATTTGAAAGAGCTTTGGTGGCCAAACATGCCGCTTTTTGTTTAGTGAAAAAATATTAAGTCATTCAAAAGTTATGCCACTTTTAAGTTCCCATTATAAGTCAATGGGAAATTTATATGTATGTGTTAGTAACAAAGAATGGGGTTCTGGCCATCTGGTCCCGCCTTGGTGATCAAAGAATTTGCAGCCTCGCGGTTCAAGAATCTTTGTCCCTGAGAATTCTTTGATCGTGAGGTCTGCCATCTTGTTTTCAGTTTTCCGATCGTAAAGACACAAATATCTTGGCTTAGGGGTCACTCCTGAAGTAAAACTTGGATGGGTTTTACTCAGGGGCTCCAATCTATCAAGCCTTGCCTTTGGTTTCATCCAAAATGGTCAAACAATAGAGTTATAAGGTTTTAAAATCTTTGATCACAGCTCGCTAATGATCTTTGATCGCAAGTCTGCAAATTCTTTGATCAGAGATTCTTTGATCGTGATCTTGCATTGTGAGCTAAAAAACACTATTATCTCAGCTCAGGGGTGGGCTAGGGACACAAATGAGGGTGGGTTTTGCTCAGGGAGCTTTGTTCCACCGAGGCATGCCATTGGTTTCATTTAAATCTGTCTAGAAATAGCTTTTCACCATTTTTTATTCTTTGATCGTGAGCGTGCAATTTCTTTGATCGCGAGTCTGAAAATTCTTTGATCACGAGATTCTTTAATCGCGATTATGCATCACAAGTGAGGGATGGGATGACCAAATTAAAAAATCTAATTTCTCAGCCCAGGGGTGCCCTAGGAAGACAAATGAGGATGGGTTTTGCTCAGGGGGCTGCGTTCTGGCTAACCATGGTGGTGGTTTACCGCAATTCCTTCAAATTCTTGATTTACAGCATTTTTTATTCTTTGATTGTGAGCCTGCAACTTCTTTGATAGTGAGCGGCAAATTCTTTGATCGTGAGATTCTTTAATTACGATCATGCATCGTGAGCAAGGGACAAGATGGCTGAATTAAAAATCAAATTACTAAGCCCAGGGGTGTCCTAGGAAGACAAATGAGGGTGGGTTTTGCTCAGGGGGCTTTGTTCTGTCGAACCATGGTGGTGGTTTACCGCAATGCCTTCTAATTCTTGATTTACAGCATTTGTTATTCTTTGATCATGAGCCTGCAAATTCTTTGATTGTGAGATTCTTTGATCGCCATCTTCGATCGCGAGGGAGGGACAAGATGGCCAGATTTTATAATGCATTAGATAGGGCAATTTCACCAATCTTTAAGTTTAAATATCTCGGAAATGCTTTGGACTTTTTACTTGAAATTTGGAGGTGTTCTTAGCATGTCCTGTAGATGTGCAGTATGGTGTTTACATGTCAGAGAAAATTTTTTTGGAGGTATTGCGTGTAATTTACGTGTTAGTGGACAGTGTTTTGCATTGTGCTGGTGGCTTGAAATTGATAGGGTACCTAGCCTTAGTGTCATGGATGTAGTTTTCAGTCGTTGTGCCTGTAAAATGTTAACAGGTGCAGAATTCTGCAACTCTGATGAATGAAAATGTCAAACTTCAACATGTTATATCTCGGATACGGTTTGGTCTTTTGCATTGAAATTTGGAGGGCATTCTCGGCATGTCCTGTAGAAATTAATTACAGTGTTTACATGTTTGAGAAAATTATTTTTTGTGGAGATATTGTGTGACGCAATTTACGTGTTGCGGACAGTGTTTTGCACTGTGCTGGTGGCTTGAAATTGATATGGTACCTAGCCTTAGTGTCATGGATGTAGTTTTCAGTCGTTGTGCCTGTAAAATGTTAACAGGTGCGGAATTCTGCAACCCTGATGAATGAAAATCTCAAACTTTTACATGTTATATCTCGGACATGGTTTGGTGTTTTACATTGAAATTTGGAGGGTGTTGATAGTACATACATGTTTACAAGTTGGAGGGAGCACAGGGCCTGAAGGGCCCATGCTCAACATCAACTTGTGCAAGTTCTTAGTTTTTTATTCTTTCTCAAAAAGTAAGGAAATTCTATGCAAATAACTGTGTTAATGCTTCATTTAGGGTTAAAATACAAAAAAGTCAGGAAATGAAAAATCTTTAGGGTTGCCCACCCCGGACCAACCCATCATCCCAAGATTGACAGCTGACGGGGTGTGTCAAGTCACCCCATTCTTATTAACTGTGGCTTGTGAATGTAATTTCAGATGGAATGGGGTGACATTTAGGCCTCAGAACCCCAATGACACACCTCGTCAGCTGTCAATCTTGGGATGATTGGTGGGTCCAGGGGGATGGGCAACCCTAAAACTTTTTCATTTCCTGACTTTTAGTGTTTTAACCCTAAATGATGCATTAATGCAGTTTTGCATAGATATATATATATATATATATATATATATATATATATATATATATATATTATTATGACTTTTATTTCTTTTTATTTATAGCCCAACTCCTTTTTGTGGGGTGGGAGTCACAATGCTGATGGTGTTATTCCTTGGTGTCTAGTGGTACCCCCTCACCCTCCAGTGCCCCAGTAATCATTGGTGGCAATGGCATACCCCCATGTTGGTCCCTTTTTTCTCCACCTGTTAAAAAAAAATCCTTCATTGTCTTCTGCTCATTTGTGAGCCGAAATAAAAAAAGTCCATCACCAATTAAGTCTGCAGCCCCTACCTGACCACCCACTGTGCACCCACCTCCCAACACCCCCATGATGTCCCCACAGACCCTTACTCCCCTCCACAGGTCCCAGGTTCGAGACCCATTCCACTGACTGTAGACACGTCTTGCTGCTGGAACCGGTGACTACAATATGAACTAAGGTAAATGCGCATCAGTGTATTTCAATGGGGGGGACTTTAGCTTATAGTCATAACTCAATCATTTTAAGTGATTTTGACCCCAAATTTTCAACATGATGTTTTATTGTCAATAGGCAGCCCCTGCAGAAAGGTGATTTTGCAGTGTGTTGGTGAAATCATCTTTCTGGTGGGATTTCTGCAATGCCAGTTATATTATTTATGAGATGGGGTCATAAGAAGGCTATGATGAAAATTTGGGATCAAAGTTTCAAAAATGGCTACATTATGGGTGTTTGTTACAATCTACCACGCACGCAGTAACTTTGGAAATTTTCAAATTTTCACTATATTTTCAATGTACTGTAGTTTGTCTTATTACCTCACCTCAGGTGTGTCACAGCTGTCATTTTCAAATCCTGCCAAAATGTGTTTCACACCTGTAGTGCACAATGAGGTTCGCGGTTGCTGAATTATATTTTGGTGGGAATTTTAAAATTTTCAGCAAAGGGTCCAGAACCCTGTGCTCCCACTGGAAATACTATCTCATTGGAGGATGACAGCACAGGTCCGAAGGACCCTGGCTCCTATCAGAAATAAGGATACTATTGTACTATCTCAATGGAGGGATGGCAAAATAAGGATACTGTTGTACTGTCTCAATGAAGGATTTGGATCCTGAGCTCACACTGTAAAATAAGGATACTGTTGTGCTATTTCAATGGAGGAATGGGAGCATTGGGTCCAAGGACACTGCACTCCTACCATAAAATAAGGATATTGTTATACTAGTTCAATGGAGGGATGGGAGTGCAGGGTCCAAAGAACCCTGCACTCCCACTGTAAAATAAGGATACTATTATGCTATCTCAAAAAGTAAGGAAATGAAATTGCAAAAAAATTAGTTAATGCATTTGTTAGGGTTGCTGCAACAAAAGTAGGGAAATGTGGCATTAGGGTTTCACCCTAACACCCTGCCGCTACCCTGCACAGACCAAGAGGTGTCAGGGGGCGGCATTGGAGTCATCATGCCTAATGCTTATCCCATTGTCCTATACTGTATCCACCCAGCTTATTTTGTAATGGAATGGGGGGAGCATTAGGGTTGGTGACCCCAATGCCACCCCCCTCCGACACCTCTTGGTCTGCACAAGGTAGGGGTGGGGTGTTAGGGTGAAACCCTAATGCTACATTTCCCTACTTTTGTTGCATCAACCCTAACGAATGCATTAACAATGGTTTTTGCAATTTTATATATATATATATATACTATATATATATATATATATATATTTATATATAAATCAACCCCTCCTCACTTCCTTTCTTCCCTCTCTGTTTGTTTTAAATACAGTATAGTATAATCCTGAATTTCCTTATTCCATATGTCTGTATCAGTCCACTAGGTCTCAGTAATTCCAACCATGTCAATATTTTCTGAGGTCATTATGTATTCTAAATAGTCTATGTTGTTAGTGACACTTCTTGCATTTATAATCAAACATATAAGATTTTTTAGCCCTTTTCTTATTCGTAATCTGCTCTAGTAAGCTTGGACCTGTGAAGCTTCCAACCTCCTCCTTCCTTGTACCTATAGCTTTTGTTATGGTATTGTTACTGCAGTTAGAGGTCACACCATGCTGGTCAATTACAGTGCTTAATCCTACTGTTACACCTTCATATTTTAGTGTAAAGTGATATCTATTGATTTTCCCAGTCTTTCTCCGTAAGCAATAATACCCGACAGGGTGGGTGGTATTGTGCTATACTGGACTGCCCCAGGGGCATGATGTGGCCGGAGGGTGCAGCTGAGGGCTCTTAGCCCTGGGGGTTTATATAGCACAATACCGCCACCCTGGAGGGTATTATTGTGCTTAGAAATGGATAAACGGTATAAAAAAGACAGAGACAAAATGAAAGTTTCAATTCAATAAATACTGTTTTATTAATAATTTAGTTCAGCTCTATGTTATGGGGAGATAGAATAGTCCCTTTTGGGGACAGGGTGGTAAAACAAGAACCCACTTTTAAACCTGTATGTTGCACTGTAACTTGGGTTTTGGACAAAAAAATAAACTGTGGCCCACTACTGTGTGAATTCAATGAAATTTACTGTAGCAGTAAATGTACAGTTCATTAAATTGAAGGAAGATTTGGAGGAGCCTGTTGGGGGCAGTGAAGAGCTGCAGCAAGGGTTTTCTTCAGGCTTTTTTCCTGCAGCTTTCAGTTATGGTTTATATGGCTTTTTGTCTTCTGGTTTCACTTGTCTGGGCTATTCTCCTAGCAGGTTGCTCCATTTCTTCTTGTCTTCTGTTGATACTGACCAGTAACTTTGGAGGCTGGACTCACATCTGTGACCAGTGACTGTCACTATCTCCCTAGACTGCAGACCTGCATTGGAGAGGATCTTGATTGAGGTAGCTCTGATGCTATGGTTGGTATAATGTTTACTTAATGCAGTTAGTTCACTAAGCTTTGTCATCAGACATCCCAGAAAATATTTCCTATAGGCTCTTTTGATACCATGTCTCCTGGGTGTCAAGGTATGCCTGTGGGAGATGTTGTGGTGTAAATAAAGGCACTTGCATCACTGGGTATTTTAGACATGTACTTTTCAAACAGCTTCACAGGACACATTGGGTTGTCTGGTTCTTCAAACATGCAACCGCTTGTATTTTCTTTGTTTATTTCAAGAGAATTGTTGTGATTTTTGAATGAACATTGTGCCCCAGGGTTATGTACTTTCCTCCAGTTTCATCTAGCTTGACCTCAAAGGATTGTGGTGTGAGCTCTTGTAAACCCCATGGCCCTGGCCATGCGTAGCTGTGTTTCCAGCCACAGCCATTTAACCTGCCCTGGGGCTGTATTAGGATCGAGAGCAGCTGATGAGCGCAGCTTTGTAGGTCAGTGGCTATCAGTGCAGGGTGGTGACTGGCTTTATCCTTGTTTTGTTTGTGGTACTTTTTAAGGACACTGATAAACACATTATTGGCACTTTTTAGTCAGGAGTCTGAAATGATGTTAAGAGATTGCGCGATCGAGGGGCTGTTTAACTAACGATTTAGCCCAGCTCAGATTGCGCACAGCCCAGAAACAGAGTACGCATCTCCGGTGGCAGCTCTCACTTCAGCGTAGAACTGCCTTAATAACTGATTTAGGTTTTCTGGGCTTTCTTCAGCTAAATTGACCCCTATTTCCTTCAGTGCAGACCAAATGGTGAAACCCCCTACTGCCCTGCTTGTATTTTTTCTTGTGTTCCTTTCCTCCCTCTCTACTTCAATTTCATTGAGCTGCTCAGTAGAAACACTTATGTGCCTGGCACTACACTTGCTGACAGGATTTTGTATTCTTTTCTTTTTACCATGTGCCATCTGAGGAACTGGATTTTCAACAGCATTGAGGAGTTCTGATAACTGCCGATCTTCAAAAAGATTAAATGTGACAGGTGCATAATCTAACATTTTTGACGGTGTCACGGATGATTTTAGTGGTCCACAGATTCGGTAGTGCTACAGGAAGTTTTGACAGCGGGAGCTCCTTGATTTATTTGATAGGTTGGCAGTTGGCACTGGCACTTGTTTTTCTGTGGGCACTGTTGCTGGATAGATACCAGCTCTGCCATGCATTTTGGCCAATGGGAGCACATGAATTAACTTACCCATTTTCTAATAGAATGATAGACTCCTTTATATTCAGGTGAAGAACATCTTGCCTGCACACCCCAATTTTTTTCTGGTGAACAAGTCCCAATGTCTTAGGAAAAAGTGTCCTTTGTCCTTGGACGACTTATGCAGCCACACATTTATCTTTTTAATAGCTGATTGTCTTCCTGGTCCTAATCTTCGCTCTGATAATATCTGTGAAACAATTAGTTTACAACCCTTTTCCTTTAAGACACTCCCTATTTCCATGAAGTATTTCTTTATGTCATTATCCAGGCTCATACCCATGTCATTTACATCAACATGCAGTACAACTACAGGCCTGTCTCCACTACCAGTTAATAATCCTTCCAAATTATGTTTGATGTCACTAACCTTTGCTCCTGGTGAGCCACAAACTAAAATGTGATTCTCTTTATTTCCTTTGCATATTATTTTGTCCCTGAACCTTAATACTGAGTCTCTCAATACAATGACATACCATTATATTTGCTTCCTCCACCACTGTGCTCCCCTCTGATGTTTCATTAATTTCTGTTGCTATTTCATTGGCGAAGAACTGAAAGGGAAGTTATGCCTTTTTGCAGATGACACCAAAAAAGGGTCGGACTGGGGTACAGGGGGCCCACCTGGAATGTTGATGCAGGGGCCCACCTGGAAAATCAGTAAGGGAGGACCTAGGGTGACACATTCATATCACTATTCCACTTACATGTGATACGTTAGCTCTATGTTTGCATCTTACATTTACTTGCTGTGCCCAAACAACCCCATTTAATTAGAAAATAGATGACAAATGCAAGGATTTTCAGAGTTCAGAAGGAGTCTTGGTACCCAACCGGGGGGGGGGCCCATCTGGAAATTTCCAGTTATCCAAGTGGGCCAGTCTGACTCTGCACCAAAATCTATAATAGGGTGGATACTCAGGAGGGATGAAGAGAATACGTAGGGACCTTAGAAGACTCGAGGAGTGGTGGAGGGCGTGGCAGCTGGGGTTCAATGCCAAAAAGTACAAAATAATGCACCTTGGGCATATAAACCAAGGAGATTTCCCAGCTCACTAGTGCAGGGGTAGGGCTTACAGTTGTGACACCACTACCCCAGACTCATGAACAGACTGGAGGAGCTGGAGGGCCAGCTGGGGGAGAAGGATTGAGCATCCCATGGACTGCTCTCCTCCTCCTAGGGGGAAGGGTGGGCAAACATTTGACACATGATCAACCTCTGGCAGAGGCCAGGGGGAGCAGCTGCTGGAGCATGAGTTGTGGGGAGGCATGCTGGACATCAGTGCTTCAGTGCTCTACATTTTTACACGCCACACTCCCGTAGGAAAAACAAGCAAAATGCTGGCCCCAAGAATGATGTTCCACTTCTCCAGTCCTGCCACACCTATCTGTAGCACTCGGCTGGTGACTGAGCTTACAGTCAACCGTTGAAACGGCCTGCGCAGCCCCACTCTGTGGGCAAGCCATGGATGAACACCAATAGTTGAGAGTGTACTGGGAACCAAATTCAGACTCCATTGGTGCATGCTTACTCAGTGCCCCACTTGGGGGCAAGCCTGGGAGGATCATCACCCAATGTCAGTCCTGGGGGGGGTGAAAGGGGGACTGGGAGAGTGGGGTCTCAGCCACTGAGGATCCGGTGCCAAAAAAATATGTAAAATAGAAACCCAGGAGCTGAGTATTAAATAGGAGGTGGTGGTACTGATGTCATCAAGCAGAAAAGAGACCTTGGGGTTATCATATCAGATGACCTCAAAGTGACAGGGCAGTGTGACAAGGCAGTGGGCAGGGCCAGTGTGATGCTGGGATACATAGGGAGAGGTATCACCAGCAGCAGCAGAAGAATGGTGGTGTTACCACTGTATTGTTCACTGGTGAGACCACCCTTGGAGTACTGTGTCCAGTTCTGGAGGCCACAGCTCAGAAAGGACATAGACATGGTGGAGGCAATCCAGATAAGGGCAACTTAAATGGTGAAGGGGTTTCAGCAAAAGCCTTATGAAGACAGACTGATGGATCTCAACATATACACCCTAGAAGAGAGGAGGGAGAGAGGGACATCATAGAGACCTACAAGTAGCTTATTGGGGTGAACAAGGTACAGCAGGGGAGTCTATTTCAAATGAGGAAGCTCACCAGAACAAAAGGGCATGCAATGAAACTGGAAGGGGGAAGTTTAAGAGGGATACGAGGAAGTACTACTTCACTGAAAGAGTGGTGGACACCTGGAACAGTCTGCCAGCAAAGGTGTTGGGAGTGAAAATAGTGGGAGGCTTCAAGCATGGGATAGGTATATGGGAATGTTGGTAAACAGGTAAGGTGGGAGGAGGGTCAACAAAGACCAGGTAGGTCTGTTGAGACAGAATAAACAGTGAAAATCTGGGCAGACTGGGGCCAAGTGATTCTTTCTCCTGACAATTTCTATGTTTCTATGTCTCTCTTGTTAATATAGTTGTCATTAAATTTTTATGGTCAATGCAGTACAACTGTATCAGTAGTACAGAAAAGGAAGAGCATTTTCAATGGGTATCAACAATTTCACATCGATTCAGCCTGAGCAGCCTCCAGACTTTATCTTGTTGGGCCTCACATCCCTCTTTAGGGACAGCTTGAGGGAGGAGGCCTGTTCATAAACTATTCAGTATGTATAATGTTGTCTGAAGATCTACTGAGTATTGAAAAATTATACAACTGAATTAAATATCCTGCTGTGTGGTGGAATGGGGATAAAGGCACTGTCCTGGCTGGGGACATTTTGTGTGGGGGTTAGGACCCATCAAGTTTTATGGAGATGGAACCCTATGTTAACTGAATAGAGTTACAAGGGTTAAGACAGGGTTATATTGAATTATGTTTGCAGATTTAGCATAGTTTATGAGACACATGTGGGTCTTTGCTCATGGACTGAAGAAGCCATTTGTTCCAGCGAGATAAGCATAACTGCAAATGGTCGTTGAGAGAATGAGTTATGTTTTCAATCTGATATGTACTGTTGACCATAGACCTCTAGGACTCCGCACTAGGAATAGTTGGAGTAAGCCACCATTTTGTTATTGCTTTTTTGGCCACCATAATTAGTATTCCCATATGTTTCTATGCTTCTTTGTTTCACCCTGCATGTTGGATAACATATCCAGATTAATCTCATTGCTAGCCTGTTGTTGATCAGATATGAGATCCACTTGAGCTTCATTTTCAAGTGCAGAATATCTATTTGATACCTGTACTAAGTGACAGTCTGCCACCCTGCTTCATTTGGCATTCCTTCTATCTTCTACCTTAATCTGATCGGCAACACGATTATCATTTTTGTCCTGATCGCTAGCCAGACCTGTATGCCTTTTTCTTTCTTTTCCCACTATTTCATCAGGTAGTTGCACTACTGTATATCAGTCTTCCCTGTAATGTCAAGCAGTGCTAGCTCTGAATGCTTTTCTGCCTGGTGATGGTCATTAGCATTCATCACAGTTGACTGGACCACCCCCTCCTCATCTTAATAGTTTTCTTACTTCACTTGTATATCTTTCAAGTTCATAAATTTGCTCTGATCTGGTGACTTCTGCTTTCAGGGATACTATTTCTCTTTCTAGCTCTAATGTTTATTTACATTTACTGTAGATAAATACTGTTTTATCCCCATCAGTCCCTTCTGTAATGTACATGTTGCACCTTTGCACATTTCCATTTTGGACAACGATAGACCCGAGCCATCGTCTGCCATCAGAATCATCAGCTGCAATTCAATGCAGTTGCAATTTGTTGCAATTGCATTGAATTGCAGTCATATTATGGTGGAGTCACAATTTAGTGGAGTCGGCGATTCCATTAAATAAAAGAAACATTACTGCAGCAGTGAATGTTTTTTTTTTTTTCTGGTCCGGGGGGGGGGGTCCTGGACAGTTTGGCACCGAGACAACGAGAAAAGCAACAATGTTTTTTATTTTTCAACTGCCGTCCATGTCCATCTACCTCGCACCATCCAAAATGGGCCAATAATGCTCCTTCTGGCTCCTGTGGCGCCAAGTATGCACCAATGATGATGAAGGAGGAGTTGGGAGCTGCTGTGGTAACCGGGATGCACAAGTTGGTGGGGAGAGTGTGCCAGCAGTCCATCTCTGAGGAGCTAAGGAAGCTGTGCAGCACAGAGATCGGATTCGTCGGTGGGTGTCCCTATATTGAACCGGCCGCACCATGTTCTAATTGTTTCATCAGACACAATCTGTCTGTGTTGTCCTCGTCCACAAGACTAGAGGCCAAGAGGAGCAGGACTCAGCGACCGCGACCCGCCTGTGCCGTGTGTGTCATCGTCCGTGAGCGGCCCCCCCAGGCATCCTCTGAAGCCAGGCCAGGTTGGTGGGTGAGAGCCTGAGAGGGTGGTTCATTCGCTGCTGGCTCCAATTAAATTTGATGGTCTGTTTCTCCACTGAGTCCCAGATGAGTGAAGAAGTGCAAGTGAGTGCCATGGCTGGTGCTGTGGTGGAAGGAGGTAGGAAGCAAGCCGGACCGAGTGTGGGGCCACCGGGTTGAGGAGCAGAGCCACCTGAACAGCAGGAGGATCGAGTGGTGGAAGTGAAGTGTGCACAAAACAACAAGCCATACCATAGCTTAGGCCAGGCCTCGCCTAGCTTGTTGGAGCCAGTGAGTGGAGGAACGACTGACCGAGTCACCAACCTGCCATCATCACACAGCAGTCAGTCCTGAATGATTGAGAGGTGGGTGCTGAAAATTTAAAAGCTTTAACCCCTGTGACTGGGTGGGTGGGTGCCTTGCTGTGGTTACTATGGTTTGGGCCTGGCACTTGTAAAGCAGCCACCATTGCACTGGGCTTCGGGCAGTACCCCAGTCTTTAGTCTTCATTTAAAGGAACCCCTCCCCCCGACACACACACTTTGTACTCCTTTCGATCTCCCAATACTGTGTGATATTGGCACTAGACTACTGGCATTTGCTATTGCCATGCTGACTAACACACTGCTCTTGCATTGAAAAGCTGCCACGTGAGGAAAAAAGTGGTGGGATGCCACACTGCAATATAGCAAATGCTAGAGCCTGAGTCACACCGTATTGGGAGAGTGACATACTATGAGTTCTTAATCCATAAAAATATAATTTATGTTTGTATGTAAAGCCTAATCAGGGAGGGTGTGTGTTGGGGGTAAGGGTGGAGTTTTTTCCTTTAAATGTGTGTGCATACCCGATTCCTCATAAAATCTGTCAATCTCAGCTCAGGCATTTTCCTGCCATGCCTGTGCTTGGCCCCTAAGACTTAGCTGCTCTCGGTCAATCAGTAAGCAGCAAAAGTACATGATCATGAACATCCTCATTCATTTCCCACCCCATCCCATTTTCTGAGTTGCTGGATCTTGACCATATTGGCATATTTTTATTCTTGTAATCTGATTTAACGACTATGAATAAAATGGAGCTATATTGTACTGTCTGTGGCAGGCAGTGCCACTGCCAACTCCTCAAAGTCCGGCCCTCGGTTGTGTGACGACCTTTTGGGGGGGTCTGGATCGGACTTGGCAGTACAGTATAATAGAATTTAGAAAAGGCTCCATTTTATTCATAGTTCTTCTGATTAGAAGGATAAATATGCCCAGGCCAACAACTAAGAAAATGGAGAAGGGGGATGGCCTGGTCAGGGCCTGGGTAAATAAATGGGGATGGTGGCTGCTGTAAGCTGTTCTTGCTGCTTAGTGTGTGGTGCTTTACAATATATAGAACTGAAGAATTATGGGAACTAAAGAAATTCAGGCATTAGGCATTTAGCTAGTATGTGTGTGTGTGTGTTTATTTTTTATTTTTTGCTACACCCTTTTCCTCCTTGAGGCCACCTGTCTGCTCCCTTTCTGCCTGGCAACTCCAGCGGAATATCCAGCTACCATCCTGTCCACTCTCCTGCACTCCATATTGGGGTCTGCTTTGTTCCCTGTGGCTTACCCCCCCCCACAGCGGGGAGGGTGGTGGGAAGCCCCAACTCACCCACCTGAACGGATCCAGAGCAGGTGCACCCCCTGGAGCCAGAGCTCTTTGAATGGCCATCAAGCCATCTATTTCCTCTTTCTTTCCCCCTGAGCCAGCTGGCATGCAATGACGCCAGTGGAGGGGAGCTTCTGCACATGCTCCCTCCTGGCGTCTGCCCCCAACTCTCCCTGGAGTACAGTATGCATCCTGTCCCCCAGCCTCCCTCCTCCAGGGGGGCAATCATTGCACCGACTTTCATGAACCCCCCCCACCCTGGAGAGGGAGAGCAGTCCATCGGATGCCAGATCCCTCTTCTCCCCTGCCAACCCCTGGTGACCCATGCTTGTTCCCGAACACTGTTCGCCGGCGTGGCATGAGGTGTACGCGACCAGTGCCTCAGATCCCCTCAGCGCCACCTGACCCTACTGATATTGTGGTACAATGAGATAATTCATTGTCTCCTGTTGGCCCTGCTTTGTGAACCTTGCCTTCTACTTCTTCTGTCCCTCCTGGGTCTGAGGCTGATTTGCAGGATTGTAGTGGTAATGGGTCTACCGGGATTGATTTACATGATGCTGACTTGAAAGTTTCACACCCCTGTATACCTGTGGGACCTGATACTGTTGCCCCTGTACCTCAGAAGTCTGCTTGGGTTACTCCACAGTTTAAACTGTTGGATTTATTTTCTAATAAGGGTGAACCTGCCCCCCGAAGGAACGCTGTCCATTTAATATATAAAGGTAGCTTGGAGGACCTGCCTGATAGACTGTATATTGCTAAACATTTGCTTAAGGTTCAATGAAGTTTATTTCCTCTGACATTTATGCTCTTATACACATTGGCAGTTCGAATTATGATGTGAGCTTTAAAACTGTTTCGTGTTTGGAGAAATTTTGGGCTCTGTATCACAACGTTAAGAATTCTCCTCTTTGGGTTCCTTTTTTAGCGGTTCCCTTGACTAAACCTGCTGTTAAATTGATTACTGTCATGTTTCGTAATGAAAGGGTGCATATTGAAAATATTCTTTTTTGGTTGAGGAAAAGATGTGATGTCTTGGATAGGCCTGTTCCCATCCTTGATAGTGAGAAAATCTGGAATGGTGGTTGGAAATTGAGGGTGAAACCTTTTTCCTAGAACTGTGGGCCTCAACACCTTCCCAATAGTTTCCTTCTTGGGAAGGACAGAGGCAGTTTGTTTTACTTTGGCCAACCTAAGTCTTGTTTTAAGTGTGGTTCCCGGATGCACCTTAATATGGCTTGTGATATCCCTAGATACTCACATTGTTTTGAATTTGAACATCAAGCTGCTGCCTGCCTTAATTTGTTTAAATGTAATTTGTGTGAGCAGACTGGACACGACTATGAGAAATGTCCTTGGGTGTCTCATAATTGGGAAGATTGTCCTTCTCATGAAGGTTTAATTGTTGTGGCCCAGCATATGCAAGCCAATAAGGAGGTGGCTACTGATAGTACAGTTGCCCCACCTGTTTCGCCTCCCCCTGTGGAGCCTTCCTTAGTGGTTGCGGACACTGAGCTTGTTGAGGCTGTTTCTGTTCGTGAGCAGGAACTGCTTGCTCATCCTTTGCCTTCAGTTGTTTCTTCTGCTCCTCCTGTACCGTCTACCTCTGTCCTTCCTTCTTTGGACAGCTCAGGGGATTCCGGTATGCCTCCCCCCCCAGATTTTGCCTTTTAAAACTGTTACTGCAAAGAAACGTAATAGATCTGGTAAAGCTATTTTGTCTAAATCCTCCCCTTTGGTCTCCTCCTGCAGTGGATCCTCGGATTCCTGGAGAGCAGGTAATCAGTTTGCGGCATTGGTTCCTGGGGACAAGTCTGAGGGTGAAGATTCTGACCGCTCCTCTAGGGCTTCTACTGTTACTGATTTTGCTTCGGAGGGTGAGGAGGGTGAAGTCAAAACAGTGGAGGCTAACCTTAGGAGGTCTCGGCGTAGGAGGGTAGTTAAGGCCCCTTAACACTAGGTTTTGTTTTGATTTTCTTTTTCTCTTTTCTTTCCCCTTTATGGCTTCATTGACTATTTCAACTATTAATGTTAATAGTATTAAAAGTCATAAGAAAATGGTTACCACCTTGACCCTTTTACAACAGCATCACAGTGATATTTTTTGTCTCCAGGATACTAGATTAAAAACTTCTTTTGAAGTTCAACTTGCTGGTAACCTATGGTCTAAGGGTGCTACCTTTTGGTCTAATGGGGAATCTCTTTGTGATGGGGTTGGGGTCTTGTTTACCAATCTGGCTTTAAAAGTTTCCAAATTAGTTGATATTTGCCCTGGTCGGGCTTTATTATTAGACATTAATTTTCGGGGTGACAGATTTAGATTGATTAACATTTATGCCCCACAGACCAAGGCTCAGCAAGTTGCACTATTTATGGACATTCAGCCTTATCTTCATACTTCTCGTTTGGTTCTTTGGGCTGGTGATTTTAATTGTGCTCTGAGTACCTCTGACAGGGGGTTGAAAACCTCAAAGTTGTTCTGTGATTCAAATAAGCTCCTACACGTGCTTGATACTGCTCAGCTTAAAGATGCTTATAGTTGTATTTATTCCTCTGGTGGTATACTTTTTTAAGTCTTCTCTGTCCACTAGGATTGATTTTGTTTTTCTTTCTGCTGTATTACAAGTTTCCTCTGTTGATTTGTGTGCCTGGGAGTTTTCTGACCATAGGTCTCTTACGGTTCACTTTTTCTGGGATGTGGTACCTAGATGCAAGAAGAATTTATGGCGCTTAAACAATTCCTTGTCTGATAAGTCTATCGTGAAGGCTTGGAGAAGGGACTGGGTTGCTAGGCTTTCCGTCATTGATATGTATGATGATTTAGCATCCTGGTGGGAGGATACCAAGAAGGATTGGAAGTCCTTTTTTCAGGCCCACTCTCGTGCCCTGGTTACCTCTCATTATTTTGAATATTTACGTCTCAGGACTCAATTGCAGAGGTTGATTTCCTTAACGGAGACTGAGAAGCTAGATTATGGGGTTTAGATACAAAATGTTAAGAAACAGATGTTTGCTTATCAATACGACAGGTCTAAATCCTTGGAACATGAACATCGATATGGTTTAAAATGCATAAGGGTGCTTTGGATCCTTTTCAAGATTGCAAAGATCGTGTGAGCCATCGGCTTGTTACACAGTTGACATCTAAAACTAATGATTTTGGTTTCTTCCCCGGAAGATTTAGTTGATGTTGTTGGTCAGTATTTAGGTTCTCTTTTTCAGAAAGATACTGGTCTTGAATTTGAATCTTTTAATTTGGATTCTTTACATTTACCACAGGTGTCTGCTGTGAACCACCATAACTTGTCAGCTGATATTTCTGAAGCCGAAGTACGTCTTGCTATTTCTTCCTTGAAATCTGACTCTGCTTCTGGTACAGATGGTTTGGGGGCTGCATTTTATCAGACATTCCAGGACGACCTTGTCCCTGTTTTGGTTCAGGTTTTCAATCTGATGTTGTCTAATTCATCCTTAGAGTCCTCTATGAATCAAGCTTTGGTTCTTTTACTGTATAAAAAGGGTCCTAAAGAAGAGTTAAAAAATTGGAGGACGCTAAGTTTATTGAATACTGATTTGAAGATACTGAGTAAGGTTTTATTACTTCGGTTGTTCAGGTTGTTGATGGTTTAATCTGTCCACACCAAACATGTTCTATACCGGGTAGGACCCAATATGATAATTTATTAGTCTTACGGGAATTGTTTACTGTAGCTCAGTCTGGACGTTTGAATGGATATATTTTGAGCCTGGATCAGGAAAAAGCATTTGATCAGGTTTCGCATGATTTTTTGTTTTCAGTATTACGGGCATATGGTATACCTGCCAGATTTATAGACTGGATTCGTACTATGTATAGCTCTGCTTCGCTTCTCCCTAATGTTAATGGATGGATTGGTAGTCCGATTCTTGTACAACGTGGTGTACGTCAGGGTTGTCCCCTGAGCCCTATTTTGTATGTCTTTTATCGATATTTTACTTAGATTGATTGTTAATCATACAAATCTTGCTGGACTGAGTATTGGTGATGGAGTCCCTCCTGTAAAGATTTTGGCATATGCTGATGACTTGGTTCTTTACATTTCTGATATCAAAGAAGGACCTATTGTATAAGATATTTTGACTTTTTTTTCTAGATGTTCAGGTTCTAAGATTAATTATGCTAAGAGCAGAGGTTTCCCTTTGGGGGACTCCCCTGTTCCTGAGTTAGGTCATATTTCAGGTATTTCAATTAGTATGGACCCTATGACTGTCTTGGGAGTAGAATTTGGTGCTAGCGATATGGCTTATGCAAATTGGTCTAAAAAACTTGATAAGGCTCAGTTACTTGTGTCCAGATGGAAAGGATGGCAAATTGCTAAGTGTAAGAGGGTTCTGTTAATTAAAACTTTGGTGGTTCCTATTTTTTGTACGTCAGTTATGTGTTTCTCCTGTGTCTTTATTTACTTCCTATTTAGTGTTTTTTCCAGGCATTTTGGGAGTAGGTTAAACCCCATCAAATGTGGTTATACGTATAGAAGTATTTGGGAAGGTGGAGTAGCTATGGTTCACCCTGTGGCCTTTTTGTATGTCTCTTTGTTTCATATAATTTGAGCCCTCTCCTTCGACCTGGAAGAAAGTATTGGCATTCGTATGTATGGTCCTGGTTTTCTAAAGGATTACCGCTTTGGAAGTTGGGAAAACCTGCTCCTTTGCTAAGATCCCTTTTGCCTAAATATGGTTTGGAACCTTAAGCATTTATTGAAATGGGGTATCACTGCTTTCTCATTTGGAAACCATGAATGGAAGGAAATTGTATAATCATGTTGTTTCTTCTGAATTTACTGATGTTGTGCTTTTTCCGGATTGTCCTCCGGAATTCTTGGAAAAGGTTCTTATGTTTCTCTCTAATAGGAGATTGCCTGATTTCGTTTGGGATAGTGTTTGGTTGAGTTCATATGGTAGATTACCAGTTGGTAATTCTAACAAGCACAGACAAATTAGTGATAGGTATTGTGCTCGTGATTCTTGTGTAATTCTTTTGGAAACTCAGGAACACCTCTTTTTGGAATGTCCCTATGTTCGTGCTTTTTGGGGTTTTTTAGCTACCAAGTGGAATGAGCCTTTATTTTCCTTTCTTTCTTATTGTACACTGTTGTATGGAGTACATAAGGGTGAATAGTCCAAGTATCCTGCTGACACCTTGTTATTAGTGTTTTCTATTCTTCGCTTTTATATTTGGCAATCTAGATGTTTATGTGTTTCACAACAACGCCTGATATTGTTTGATGAGATCCTTCCTAATATGACTCTTACCTTACAGAAAATTTATGATACTGATTTTCATTTCCTGGGTTTAGTTAAGGGCAAGTTTTTGTGGGTTAACTGTGATCATTGGGTGTCCCGTGTTTGATTTTCTTTCCTGTTATTGATGTTCAGTTTTTGTTATTTCTAAGTTATTATTTGACTGTATGCTTTTGCTTCCTTTTGTTTTGGAGTCCTCTATTTCAATAAAATTCCCCCTACTCTTTTCGATAACTGCCATGGGATCTTTAACATCCACCTGAACTACCACCAATCCAGGCAGATGGGACCTCAGTTTAACGTCTCATCTGAAAGACAGCACCTCAGAAGTGCAGCACCCCTCTCATGCTGCACTGCAGTGTTAGTACTGGGATATTAACTCAGTGCCAGATGTGGGAACTGAACCCACAGCCCCTAAAGTATTTACTTTTGAAATGCTGTCCTCCTTTAGAGTGAGCTGTTTAATATAATAGTTCTTCCAGCAACAGCTGTTTCAAAATCAGAATGCATCATTCCAGTCATTTAACAGTGCTAAGATGGAATGCTGACCTGAAGAATCTATGGGCCCCATTCCAAGACATAAGGTGCAAATCACCGGAACATGCGTATGATTTGCGCCATATGCCGATACTCTAGGGACCCTGCACCCATTTCCAAATCAGGCAGGGTCCCCGGTGGCTACGTCCTGTGACTTGCAGTACACCAAAGGGATACTGCACCTATACACAGTCATAGTACTGCCCTGCACAGGGCAGATGTCTCCCCACCCCGCATCATAGAAACATAGACTTTTTTTTTTTTAAGCCCCCTCTCCTCTGTCGTGGTGGATCTTCTTCGGGGAATCCCTAGACTGTGCTCCCCTAGTCCCTCCCTGGGTACCACCATGGTGTCGCTCGGGACTACCTCCATGCTGCCTTGGCCCTGCCCAGGAGAGGGAGGGTACCCTATTTTCCCCGGCCAGTCCATTAGTGTGCGTCAGGAGGTCCATCTGCGGCATCCATTGGTAGCCCAGTTATGGGTTGTCTGGGGCAGTCGGGTCCCGTCTCCGTCCTCCACGACAGGTTCCTTTTTCCATTTTTCTGTCCCCTCCCCCAGGACATGAGCACGCTAGGGAGACCTAGGTGCGACGCACGTCGAGACGTGCGTACGATCCGATCTCCGGCCCATGTCCTCCCTCCCATCTGTATGCAGTCCCACTGCACCTCCACCCGTGGTCACCCAGGTGGCGTTAGAGCCACGGGACAAGCATCCCCTCCCTCCCAGAGGAGGAGAGCAGCCGTTGGGTGCTCAATCCTCCTCTCCCCGGCCGACCCTCCCAGCTGCCCGAGTCTGCTCTCCGAACCGGGCCGCGTGAGCGTGAGGTGTGGGCGCCCAGCGCCAACCTCAGCGCCACCAGGCCAGGCACTAGAAACATAGACTTTGATGGCAGATAAGGACTGTTTGGCCCATCTAGTCTGCCCATTTCCCTACCTACAGGATAGGCCGCAGATCCTAGTTAACCAATAGCCTATTTCTTCCTACCCCCACAAGAATTGCCTTATGTCTGTCCCACGATTCTTGAATTCTCCACAGTTTTAGACCCCACAACCTCCTCAGCAAGGCTGTTCCATGCATCCACTACCCTCTCTGTGAAATAATACTTCCTCACATTGCCCCTGAACTGCCCCCTTCTATCTTTAAATTGTGTCCCCTTGTTCTTGCACATCTCTTTTCTGAAAGATGCTACCCTCTTGGACTTTGTTGATTCCACTGAGTACTTAAAGTTTCTATCATGTCCCCTCTCCTTCTTTCCTCAAGGGTATACATATTAAGCTCCTTTAGTCTCTCCTCATACGGCTTCTCTAGCAGACCCTGCACCATTTTAGTTGCCCTCCTCTGGACTGCCTCTATCCTGTCTATGTCCTTGCGGAGATGGGGTCTCCAGAACTGGACGCAGTACTCCAGATGGGGTCTCACCAACTGTCTGTACAGAGGGATAACAACTTCCTGTTTTCTGCTGCTGATGCCTCTCCCTATGCATCCCAGTATACCCCCAGCCCTCCTACTGCTTTCTCACATTGCTTGCTAACCTTAAGGTCATCTGATATGATTATCCCCAGTCCCTTTCCTTTTTGTTGTTGTTACTACCTCCCCATTGTGTATTTCCCTGGGTTCTTGTTTCCCAGGTGCATTATTTTACTTCTTTGCATTGAATCCCAGCTGCCATACTTCTGACCATTCCTCCAACCTTGTCAAGTCCCTTCTCATCCTTTCCACGCCTCCTTGTGTATCAACCCTGTTGCAGATCTTTTGTGTCATCTGCAAAAGGCATACTTTTCCTTCCAGTCCCTCTGCAATGTCACTGATGAAGACATTAAAAGGACTGGACCCAATACTGAACCCCGGCTGCACCCACTAGTAACCCCTCATCCCTGAGTTGCAAGCCTCCCAAATCCGTGCACCACAGAACTATACCAATGCCCCACAGGGCTATTGAAGCACCCCACCCCCTGCCTGACTTCTACAGTAATTCTACATCTCTGGTAGTCTAATGACCTCCACCTGCAGTGCCAGTCCACACACCCCCACCCTCAACAATGAGTGTGCACTGTACAGCATGATGTGCTGTAGGAGCTCAGTCAGTGGCTGGCTGTGGAGATGATAGGTGGGTTTTGCTAGTTGCCACTGAGACCGGGTTGGGGAGGGGTGGACTGATACTGCCAAGTGCCGTGGGGGGGGCAGTAGACTACCAGGGTGCAGGAGGTTGCTGTATATGACAGTGTAACAGGGATTAGTGTAAGGCTGATGGTTGCTTGGAATCCGATTCCTAGCATCCAGTTATCACTAAAAAAGGGGCTTTTGTGTAGTCATAGTGGTGTTCAGTGTTGTAGTACTGCAGTAAGTAATATACACCCCTTGGGCAGGATTTTCAAATCCTGGTGCAGTGCTCACATCCAGCCCTGTGCCATGGGACTTCAACATTTGTAGTGCGCCATCCCCCTTTGCCACAACTGCACCTGAATTTCTGTTTTTGGGTTCAGTTTCGATAGTTTCTGTGACTTATGGCTGCTTGCAGCAGAGCTCTGGTGCAAGCACCATAACTTTGTCCTGGAGAGATGGCACGCCGCACAAGCAAGACCACACTTTTGTGGTCTAAGGACCTATGCCAGGAGCAAGGGATGGAAATTCCCAAATGTCACTCTGCACACGCTGCAAGCCCTGTGAACTGTATGTTCGGCACACCAAAGGCTTGTGGCATGCCTTCATGGATAAAGATCCAGCCCCTGTTTACATACAAACATATGAAGAAGCCAGCAGAAGAAGGCCATTTGGTCTATCAAGTCTGCTCGTACTGCAGGGTCCACAGCTTGAGTTAATGTCCCTGCCTCCCTCCCCACTCCTCCTAACCCATGATCCTTACTTTTCCCCATGCCTATCCCAGCCCTCTTAAAGCTGCCCACTGCCTACAACGAATGACCTCTTCCAGAAGTGCATTCCAAGTATCCACTACCTCTCTGTGAAGAAGTGCTTCTAAGCCTCCCACTCGAGCTTAATACTGTGCCCCTCATGTTATGGTTGCACTTGCCACCGGCTTAAAGAGACTCTTCTTATCAACCTTATTTATCCCTTTCAAGTACTTGGAGGTCCCAGTCATGTCTCTCTCTCTCTCTCTCTCTCCTGTCTTCCAGGGAGTACATGTTCAGTGCTGTTAATCTCTCCTCGTCTGCCTTGCCCTGCTGACTGATTATCATCTTTGTAACCCTCCTCTAGACTGTCTCCAGCAAGTTACTGTCCTTTTTGAGGTGTGAGCACCAGAACTGAACTCCGTACTGTAGATGCGGCTTTACTGGTGACCTGTACAAGGGCAGCATAACCTCCTCTCTCCTACTACTGATCCCCCTTGCTATGCATCCCAGCATCTTGTTTGCCTTTGCTACTGCGGTACTACTACTACTACAACAACACCACTGTGTGTATAAAACTACCTTTTTTATTGACGACCCAGCTGGCATGGGGGTGGGGATGATGAACGTATGCTACCAATTAAAATGGAAACAGAATCAGCTATGTGGGTTCATCAGTGGTGGCACAATTTCTTTTCTGGCAGGTCAGGAAGAAGAAGTTATCGATGCGGATGGGCGATCGCAGAGATCCAGTCTCTCGTCTTGGATTGGAGCCAAATGCTGATGATGTATCACAAGACTGCCCAGTGCAGTGGCTGCATGGAGTTTTGAGTTAGAGGTGAGATGGCGGGGGATTTGGGATTATGCCAGTGCAAGTAAAGTGGTTCTACTGGGGGAGTATAGGCCAGTAGTATTTCTGATTTGGGGGAAAATTTGTTGCATGTGCACACCTCTGGGGGAGAAACACACTAATAGTAAAAGTTATATTTTTATTTAATATTATATTTAGGCCAGCAGTTGCAGTACTGTCATTGACTGAGAGTCCCGAAGGCAAGGAAGATCCCAGAAGAGAAGAATAAAGAGTCACGACTACAGTGTAGTGGGAGTTGTTCTCAGTCATCAGACGTGTCGTTCAGAGCTGGATACAGGAGTCTTGACAGCAGCTGCCTGTTTAAGACTTCTTGAATATCAGTGGAGTCATGAAGTGGTAAGTAAATGCCTGTTCATCATTCCTGGCTCAGTATTTGTCTCATCTCGGGGGATAGTAGTCGATAGACAATGGTAAAGCACACTACAAAAGAAAGTAAGACTGTAATAAAATTAATGCAGTTGATTTCTATGCACATGACGGTAATGTGCAGTAGTATTTTGGCAGCAGCTGCAATGCAGAGTTAGGCTATACTAGCCTTGCCTTATAAGAATAATATAGTGTGGGGGACTGGGGCCTGTATTACTATTGAGCAGTAAGCAGAGTGTGACTCTTCCAACCTGGATGGGTGCAGTCCAGAATTATGGTAGCAGCAGTTGCACCACTGGCTTATACCTTTTCCATACCTTGGTGATGTGACAGAATTCTAATATCACAGGTATAGGTGACGTTTTAATGCAATTACACACTTGTTTTTAGCTATGAAATTGGCTGCTGCAGGAATATTGCAATATATACTACCTATACGTGGGCCTTACAAGAACTTTCTGTATAGTAGGATGAGGTAGATTACCTGAAAAGTAAGCTGGAGGAAGCAATCAAGGCTCACCTTCTTGACTGGACTGACACTTTGTATTGAGGAAGTGAAGTGACAAAGACAGGTCTGGAGTCTACAACATTAATTCATCAGGAAATAGACATTTTCTGAATGAATCACATCCAGTAAGACTTGATGGTGCAGACCCAGCAGGGCACAACCCCTCCCCTTACTGGGGTGTATGTTCTACTTTGCCGGGGTGGGGCGGGGCAGACACTGTAGGGGACTTGCATCATTTATGCAGGTAACCATGAACACATTGGTGGTCACGGCACGAGTCCCATCTGGGTTGTAACCTTCACTTTCATAGTGCTGATGTATTGTGCGCTACTGGTACTGCACTGCAGCATCATTCTGTTAAAGTTCTGTGTATGCACTATGCATGCCTTGTCATGGAACTGTGTTATCTTGATTGAAATGTGCATTAATTTCCTGGTTGAATATCAGTTTTCTTGTCTAGCTGGACATCGCATCCTGTTCTTGTTTTTTACAGGTGTTGACTTAGTGGTATTTTACTGTATACATATATCCACTACTTATACTGTGTGCATTATCCCATATCGTAATACTGTGGTTTTGTTAAGAATTCATTAATTTCTACCAGTTTTTTACAGAAAAGCCAGTACTGAGTAGTAGTAGTAGTAGTGTAGTAGCTGTCAAAGTCAAATATGGCTGGTGCATCACATCGTTGTAAAACTAACAAGTATGTAAATACATCACTACTGTCACGAAGTGAGAAATCTGAAATATGCAACATGTTTCTTGCTCCAAAATTGAGGTCTCATGGCAATAGTAAGTCCATTGTTTGAAAGTACTTTGGCTCACTGTATGTTAAAACACAGGTCCCAGGTACATCTTCAGGTGATCCAGGTTCAGGTTCTCCACTCTTGCTTGATGACAGTAGATATTTCTGTTCCCTTTGCTTAGACACACAGCAAGCAATGTACTCAAAAGGTCAGTCTACTGCGCACATTAGCAAAGTTAAAAGTTATGTCCTGCAGACAGTTACTACATCCTTAACAGAACATTTAATCCACATTCATGATGTAGATGTACATGAGAGTAACAAACTACAGAAACTGAAGCAAACAACTATTAATGTGAGCCTTGGTGGTGGCACTGGTAGTGTCGGCCAGCTTCCTCTGATTTTGAACTAGTTCGCGATGTCTTGGTATGGTTTTTTTGGATATGATGCCTTTGAGTCAGTCAACAAAGAGGATTCCAACTTTTCTTCTCCAAAATTTCCGAGTATGAAAATACCTAATGAGAGAAGTTTACGTGGTAAAGTGCTACATGATGTATACAGCTTATTAAAACCAAAGTAAAGGATGACCTCTGTACAGTGCATTCCATCTGTATTATGTTTGTTGGATGGACCGCGAATACAAATGCCGCCTTACCTTGGTATCCGCCTAGCCTATATTAACTTGGGTTGGGATCTCACATTGTAACATTGTCTTGTAAGTGTTGCCTAACCACACCAGGGAAGCCGTGGCACAGCATGTCTGCAGAGAACTTGAGGATTTTGCCATTGACAGAACAGTGAAACTTTTTCTCGACACATGATAGAGCAGAGAGCATGAAGAGAGGCTAGTTGCATGCTATGAGTGGAGCAGTGCAATCACTGTGTTAGCATGCATTGCATCTGTTGCTGATGACTGATTCCATGAATCGTATCAATAATGTACAAGACTTGATTGAGAAATGCAATTCCATAGTGACTACATTACATTTCAAAGGGTATCTCATTGAGGAGGAAGTAGCCAACAGTAATGACCAGACAAGTGATGGACAGCCTCCTGGAGAAGATTGCAAATGCACAAAACATTCTGCCATTGGATTCCGAGTACCCCATTGAGGACAGTGGAAGTAGAACAGATGATAAGGATATGCATTCAGATTTTGAACTCTATCTCAGTGATGATGATGATGATGATGATGATGCAGCACCAGAACCCATTCTCGGTAACATCAGAGGCAGTGGCACACAGGAAAGACACAGTCACGAGAGTGACCCAGTTAAAGGAGCAACATCCTCCAGAATTGTGCAACACAAAAAAAGGCATCACATAACTTTAAAACAACAGGTTGTGACTAGGTGGAATTCGGTGCTTGTTATGTTTGAAAGCACTGTAGATCTTCACCGGGAGGCTAAGCAAGCTTTGAAACGTACTGGACACAGTGAGCTGTGCCTCACAGCTGAAGAGTTTGATATTGTTGAAGAGCTCAGACATTTTCTTTCCCATTTTAGGAGCTGACTGATCTGGTCAGTAGTAATCAACCACATCTGGCACTAATACCACCCATAAAAAATGACATTGTGGAAAAATCACAGATAAGTAAAAAGATCATCCCACTGTGCAGCAGGTGAACTGACTAGTGCTGAAAAATGTTGAGAGGTGCTTTCCAGAAAGTGATACTGTCAAACTGGCATGCTTACTGGATCCAGCCACCAAAGATGCTTTGCAGCTGTCTAGGGAGGAGCAAATAGCAGTACTGAAACATGCAGTGGAAGAAATGAAGGAATTTGAAACTATGACAACAGCTTTTTTAACAAGTACTCCAAGTAGACAATCCAGAGCCAGCAGCACACCGTCACTGACAATACCACTTTCAAGTGTCTCCTTCAGTGATGAAGAGGCAGAGGATGAAGATCCAAACTTTCATGCCAATGAGGATAAATGCATTCCTATGAGTAAGAAGAGGAAAATGCTTCAGAAGCTCAAAGTAAGCTTGCATCTCAGTGAAGATAGCTCAGCTGTGGAAGGCGAAATAAACAGATATTTGACAGTGAAACCTACAAGTGAGGAGGAAGATTTCCCACTGACATTTTGGAACAATAATGAACATAGATACCCTACTCTGGCTCAGCTTGCAAAAACTTACCTTGGCGTTACGGCATCCAGTGTGCCAGTGGAATGCATGTTCTCAGTGACCGGGTTATTGCTGAATGGCAAACGGTCAAGCATTGCCCCATATCATCCAAACTATATGTCATTTATTCATGATAACTATCCACTCTTTTTCCCATTACCAAATAAAAATAAACCCAACGACCTCTCCTGGCGCTCTCCTGGTCCTTGCTGACAGCTAACTAAGTCGGGACCCGTGCCTGGCGCCGACAGACATTCGGTGGCTGAACTCTCGGCGCTGCAGCAGCTGAAACCGACCTCTCTTGGCGGTCTCCTGGTCCGATCCGACCAGCAACTAAGTCAGGTACTCCTGCTTCAACTTTCTTGGAGCTAACTCGAGCCGGTAACCTCTGATTGGCGTGCCGTTCCTGGAGGCAGAGTCCCATTGGGCACTTTGCTCCAAGGCCCAATCTGATTGGTGTGCCTTTCCAGATAGACTTAACATTGCTTTTTGGAGCTAAAATCTGAAGCGAAGCCCTTGGGTTTTTCAATTCAGCTGTCTGCCTAATTACTGCCAGCCTGATAAAAATAACTTGTTTATCTTAGTGTAAACCTAGGCTTCTCTGCATAACTGATCATTATTACTGCTGTTATTGCTGTTACCCACTTAGTCTGCTTTCTGTGCTGAATTTAAAGCTTAAGTTTTGCTCCAAAGCTGTCTGTCCCTGCCTGCACTGATTCTTTCCTCTCCCCTGTACCTTGCCTTATATATATATTTTTTTTCCTCAGACCCTCTGAGGGATCTGTGCTTTCCTCCCACAGCCCCCCCCCAACCCTTTCTTATTTCTCTGCACAAACTATTGTCTGTCTCTACCAAGCTTTCCTCCTGTCTGTTACCCTTCTCCCTTCCCTTGCTAGCCAGCACCTAGACATTTTAATCTCTCTCCCACAACCAATTTGCCTTTGCTGACCCCACCCCAGCCATCCCCTGAGCTAGCCTGCTTTTGTCTTTTGTCTTCTCACCCCCACCCCCTGCTGATGATTTCTGCTGCTAGCCACCCGCCCCTGATCCTGCTGCCTTTACTTAAACTTGTTTTCTCTTCCTCTTCCTCCAGGGACCCGCACCTGAGCAGCACCGACAGACATCGGGTGGCTGTACTCTATGGCCGCTGCTGCCACAGAACTCAATCTCTCCTGCCCGCTCTCCTGGTCCCGGCTGATGGTTAACTAAGTCAGGTACTCCCGCTTCAACTTTCCTGGAGCTAACTCAAGCTGGTAGCATCTGATTGGCGATATCTTCCTGGAGGCATAGTCCCATTGGTGCTTTGCCCCAAAGGTCCAATCTGTTTGTGCGTCTGCCCAGATAGACTTAACATTGCTTTTTGAGCCAAAATCTGAAGTGAAGCCCTAGGGTTTTCATCCCACCCCCAGGCCTCCTTTAAATACTACAACGCTCCACCCTTCAGTGACTCTACTGACCCCATTAGCTAACCACGCCCTGCACTACAGATACCTGTGCTACGCAATCTGATCCCTCCTCGTCTGCTCCAATTTCCATAGTTCACTGTTAGTCTGGCCTCCAGTGGTATTCTCCTTCCTGGCTCCTCTCCTACTGTCCAGCCAGTCCCCAAGTTAATAATGAATGTACAAATGATATTACTCATTCTAATACCTGCCACTGCTCTCTTACCTTTATCCCTGCCTTCTGCTTCCCGTCCCCTTGGTCACCCCACTTCCTGCCTCATGACTTCCTTTTCTCCAACCTTCTCCTGCTGTCTACTCTCTGACCAGACCCCTCTCCACTACTAATAAATAGATCTTGGAATCACTTGGCTGCCTATGCCATAAAAATCTATCCCCTGCACTCTAACACCATACACCCCTTCCTGCAACGGAAACTCTGGTATTTTCTTCTACTGGCCAACCTGCTCTCAGGTGATGTTCACTCTAACCCTGGACCTAATACCGTCTCACCCAGCAGCCTTTCCAATGCCAAAGGGCTCACTATATTTCACCATAATATCAGGAGCCTATTGCACAATTTCACTGAACTAGAGTCCTGGACTGACCTCTATATATCTGACATCATCTGCCTCACAGAAACCTGGCTCAAACCCTCCACCCCTGATTAAGCTTTGCCCTCCCGTCCTATAATCTTTTGAGGCATGATCGACCTGCTGCAAAGAGGGCGGTACAGTTATCTATTTTAAGGATCACCTGCATCTCTCTGAAATCTGCTCTTCTCCCCAAACACACTGCAAAACCATACATGTCCTTCTATCTCTCTCTCTCGGCTCTAAAAAAATTACATACAGTGTGTTCCTACAATCCCCACCCCCCCCAGCGGCTTAAAAGGTCTAGATGAGATGCTCGACCAGACCTCTCTTCTTTCTGGCAGAAATGAAGTTCTTATACTTGGCGACTTTAACTTAAATTGGCTCAGAAACTTCCAACCCTCACTACTAACTAGGCTTCAAAGTGCTAACCTACACCAGATGATCAACGACCCTACCAGGAGTGCACAGCACTCTAACTCCAGTACTCTGCTGGACTGGATAATGACCAGCCACCCTGAAAACGTAATCACCTCAGGCACTCTTGCTGTCTCCATTTCTGACCACTCCCCACCCTTTATGTTTGAAGACGGAACTACTCCATCAAACCATGCTCTCTTAAATTCCAGACTATGCACTCGACTCACAGTCATCAATATGGATGTGCCCTATTGTCCCTGCTACCGTCTGGTCGTGACCAATCCCATAATCTCAATACCACCAACCTGCAGTAATACAAAACAAACACTGTCCACTTGGACGGAGGGTGAAAAAAAGACACCTGCTGGCTGAAAACTGACTTACTTTCTAAACTACGTCTAAGGGACAAAAGTTGGCTCCAGTACAAAAGCATTGGGCTGCCTACTGACCTAAATGCCTATAGAACCCTGCGCAATTCATGTAAGAAGGAAATCAAAAGGGCAAAAAGTGCCTACTGTAAGGATCTTCTTACCAGCTCTTATGGTGATTCCAAGAAATTCTGGTCCCATATAAAGTTCTTTTTAGGTTCAAACCCAGCCCTACTCCTACTGACATGTCCTTAAACGGATCCACTGTAACAATCCCAGAACCATTGCTAACTTTTTAATAGCCAATTCTCTGACCTCTCCAAATACACCACCTTCTTCCCTGCCCAACCAAATCTGACCACCCCACCTGGCGTCTCCGACCTCTCTTCTATTTTAAGTCTGTCACCAACTGAAGTACTCAAGATGTTAAGCGATATATCTGATTTCACCATGGCTGGATCTGACAATCTTAAACCAAAGCTCCTGAAACTCTCTGCCGCCTTCTTTGCTCGCCTCTGCCAAGATTTTAACCTTTCCCTGTGCCAATGTCATGTTCCTGACATCTGGAAGATGGCCAGGGTAACCTCGTTTTCAAAAAGGTGATCGTAAGATCCATCAAACTATAGGCCTATTGCTATCCTATCTGTTCTCAGCAAATATTTGAGAAACTTGTTGCCTCCCAAACCACTGACTTTCTCCAAAACATGACCTTCTCTCCTCTGCCCAGCATAGCTTCACTAAGGGTCATAGTACAACCACTGCTTTAGTCAAATTTTTCATCAGATACCCTTGTTGCCATGGACTCTGACTCCTTAACAGGTGCTATTTTTATTGACCTGACCAAAGCTTTTGACCTAGTTGACCATGCCTACTCTTAATGACGCTGAGATCTCTTGTTTTTTCCCTGAATGTAGTTATGTGGTTTGACAGCTATTTATCCGATAGGACTCAGGTAGTCAAATACAACTCCACCCTATCAGAGTTAACCTCTATCAACATAGGTGCCCAAAGGGTCTATCCTTGGTCCCCTGCTTTTCTTCATATTTATAAATAATGTCACCTCAACCTCCAGCAGACCTCCTCCCTATTATACTCTGCGACATTGTTCTCTCGCTAGTCTAAAAACATCTCTGACATCAACCAGTGTCTCTCCAGGACTTTGCACTAATTCAGCAATGGCTGGTCCACCATAAACTTGTCCTCAATGTAACAAGGGCCAAGCCATGTTATTTGGTACTAATGCCAAGCTCAAACACTCCCTACCACAATACATGATCCCCACAGTTAATGGCACATCTGTAAGTGTGATCAACTCATTTAAATATCTGGGTATTACCCTTGACCCGGCTCTTAATTTAGACCTTCCATCCAGCAGACCTGTAAGTCTGTAAACATGAAACTTGCATTGCCTGACCATTCCAGCTATATGCTAACCCCTTCTACTAGGATAGCTATAGCTCATGGTATTCTCTCCATCCCACTCACCTATGGAGTTACAGTCTATGCTGCTGCAAGTAAATGTAGTCTTCAGAAGTGGGATGTTACCTACAATAACATCTGTCTCTATGCCTCCTCTTCACACCAGCTCAAACACCACTGTATCCTTTACTCCTAAATCGAATGGCTTTCACCCCTTGCATCTATGTATATGATTTGTTTATTTGTAACATCATCAGAACTCATATACCTAAGCCCCTAGCAGGACTATTTTGGGCTCAGATGTCTAGTTATGGCCTGTGCTCCGTGGTCAATGTGCCTGTCCTCATCCCTAGGCATCACTCCTCTAAAGGGGCCAGTGCCTTTGCGTGTCATGCCCCCCAATTCTGGAACTCTCTCCCTCTAACTTTACGCTTTGCCTCTACCCATGCCTCTTTCAAGAGACTGCTATGCCATCACCTAGCTGATTCATGTAACTGCACTTGCTTCCAACCACCCTAGCCTGTCCATCCCCTCCTTACCCTGACCCCTTAACCCACTGCTCTCCAGTCATATCCCAAAACACTCAGCACTTCTTTTCTCTAGTCACCTGTCTGGCCTACTCATGTCCACTCGTAGTCCTCTCCTCTTCACCTGTCTGCATCCTCTCTTTTCTCTACTATCCTCCTATCCCTCATTCCAGTCCTCACGACTACCTCCACTCTTTATCTATCTTTCTTATATGTCCACCCTTGTGTTACAGCACAGTATCTCCCTGCATTCTCCTAACTTAATTTGACTTATATCCTGATTATATGACATTGCAAATGTATCATTTTTTTCCCTCTTAGATAATTGAATTTTACTCTTAATTGTATTCATACATTGCTTGTTACTTCATCTCCTGCTTGCAATGTATTCCAATCCGTGTAACTTTGTTCATTTAATGTAATGTCTTGGTGTATAGTTATGTTACTACTAATGCTCTGTATTCATTTTCACTGTTCTGTAATCTCCCCGGGTTGTGCCTGAAAATAGTCATTACCATGGCTAGTGCACCCTACCTGATAAACAAAAACTAAATAAATAAAATAAAATAAATAATGCCCACTCACAAGGTTACAGAGTTTCAGAAGCAGATGTGCTCAGAATTTAGTTTCTGCATGCTTGGGTTGATAAGACCAGCAGGTAGCCCTATCGATGAACCAGTGTCAGAATCACAAACTGAAAGCAGTATTGAAAACATTGAGAAGGAGGATGACTGTTGGGCTGAACTCAGCTCATCACTACAGGCTGAGCAGTGGAAGACAACAAGAACAACAGCCACAGTCTGCACCCAATCTGCTGAACAGTTATTTCAGTGAGCCTCTGGAGTCATTCTCCATAAGTCCACTGGAGTACTGGATCAAAGGAAGAAAACATCTCCACACTTGGCACAGTTGGCCTTAAATATATCTGTTGCTCCCCTACCAGCGTACCATCTGAACAAATATTCAGCACTGCTGAGAATGTGGTGGAACCTCACCGATCCTTACTTGACCCACCACATGTGGAACAACCTGTGTTTATAAAAATCAGTCTACCTCACCTTGGGTACATGTATGGCCACTAAAAAATGCATTAAATAATCATCTTGTACTGCATACAACATTTGTGTGTTGTAGCATGGACCCATACACAATCCATTCTGTGTTAACCACCATTGTTCTGTTAACAAATAAGCACAACATGTTAACATTTAGTCAAACAAGTTCATCATATTCATAGTCATACTAACACAAATCTTGGCTAGAACCCTTTTTCTTTATTACTTGCACTGTCATGGTGTATTCTTTTGAAAGTACATGCCCTGTGGTTCCCAGTGCTCAAAACTGCCACCCACCTATTGACTGCTGTTCCCTAATAAAAAATCCTCCACTGATGTTGCTACATCTCTCATCCCCTGTGTTGCTGGTGCCAATATTCCATCCATCCCTTTAACAGCTTTCCAGATGCCAGTTACCAGTGTGGCATCACCAGTCTCAGGTATTTTGCATGCATAAAATATGGCAGTTAACAGTGTGTCATCTCCAGTCTCAGTGTTTCCCATGCCTGAAATATGGCAGTTACCAGTGTGGCATCACCAGTTTCAAGTATTTTGCGTGCATAAAATATGGCAGTTAACAGTGTGTCATCTCCAGTCTCAGTGTCTCCCATGCCTGAAATGTGGCATTTACCAGTGTGGCATCACCAGTCTCAAGTATTTCACATGCATACAATATGGCAGTTAACAGTGTGTCATCTCCAGTCTCAGTGTCTCCCATGCCTGAAATATGGCATTTACCAGTGTGGCATCACCAGTCTCAAGTATTTCACATGCATACAATATGGCAGTCATTTACCAGTATGGCATCACCAGTCTCAGTATTTGAAGCACCAGCAGCACATGTAGTGGCAGCTATATCGCACATCAACATCCACACACAGCCTGGACAATTGTATGATCCATTTTTTTTTTTTTTTATGGGAAGGGGATTGTTGGCCAGGACACTGGGAATGTCCCCTACTCTTTGCAAAGAGTACTGTGGGTTCTTGTACTTCCACCTGGATGCCCACCAGGACAGCACCAGGATGGCTAGAAGGGACATCAGTTTAACATCTCATCCAAAGGACAGCACACCCCAACAGTACAGCATCCCTAATACTTCACTCGGATGCCAGTGTTTTATGTATGAGTTCAATCCTGGTGTGGGACAAGAACCCAGGACCTTCTGGTCCACTGGCAGATATGCTACCAACTGTGCCACGCTGGCACCAGTGTACAGGAAAAAGTGCCGTGACCTCTTCATCCTCCTCCTGAAACACCAGCAGAACAAGACAGCCTCTTGCACCAGTGTACAAGCCAAAGTACCGTGACCTCTCATCCTCCTCCTCCTCCCAAAGCCATTTTAAGGAGGTCTATAGCAATTTGGCATTAAGGCAACTTATCTACCCAAATAACAAATACTGCATAATGAATAATGAATACCTGGGACCCAAATACTGAATACTTGGACGAATATTTGGGAAATGGTATCCGCACAGCTCTACTCTGTGGTGCCAGCTGGTATTGGGGCCCCATATCAGGATTTCTAAACCCTGACTGTCTGCATGTCAGTACAGATTTCTGAGGCTGCCACAGCACCAATTGTTGCCTTTTTTTCTGTTCTCTCTCTTACAACTCTTTCTCTTACAATTTTGGGTGTGAACTCAGGTCTACAAAATTCAAATGTGGCTATGTACCTACTGACCTGGCATCATCGGGCCAGCTTTGAAATGAGTACTTTTTGATTATCAACTGGCAGAACAGCCTAGAGGTTAAAGCAAAGAGCTGTGAACAAGCTTCGTTCATCCATCAAAATGGGTTTTGATTTCAATATGATTTACTTGTATAGTGTGTGACCAGAGCAAGTCACTTAGCCTCCCTGTGCTCCCAAAACACTCCCGGGAACAAGTTGTAGCTCAGTGTGCTTTTCCTGGACAGACAGCAAAAACAATCTGAGCATGTGTTATGATTCTGAAAATAGTATGCTCTTTCTATTCAGATTTGACTTCAAAAGAAAAAAAATAGGACACAATTACTTGTTTATTAATTGCAAAAAACACATAGATGGACAACATTGTTAAAACATGCATAACCTGAAATGCATTACTAAAATATAGAGTAATATATGGATGGGTGTGTGTAACCAGAATTTTAAACACACCCAAGGTGTGGGATGCTACATAAACCCCAAGGGTGAAGCCTGAGGGGTTTATAAATGCATCCCACACTGTGGGTGTGTGCAAAATTCTGTTTTTTACACACACCCACTCATATAGTATTTTATTTAATTAATGGTGATCATTTTTTTCCCTTTCAGAACAGTTCAGTTAGTGCAGCACTTCTGTCAGAGACAGACACACACTCTCTCTCACACACACATACACACACACACATGCACACACACACACACACACACACACACACACACACACTGCCAGTCTCTTCTTTTTGGTTTTTCTTTTGTGTTTTTTTTACATTGCAGTGGGAATGGCATTCTGGAAAGCCGAGGTCCATCGGCATAGCCCTACACTTTCTACATTTATAATAATTGTTTTGTATGTGCATTGAAACTAATGAGTTATCACCTTTACATTTCAAACTGTTAGTAAAAATAATCCAATAGATTTCTGGCATTGTTATGGTAGAAAATCCCATTCCATCCAAAGTATTTCAGTTAGAAACTGTTATACTTTTCATTTCATCAAAAGAAGTAAAATACTCTTTTAACGATGTATTTCAGGTTATGCATGTTTTAACAATGTTGTCCATCTATGTGTGTTTTTGCAATTAATAAACAAGTAATTGTGTCCTCTTTTGTACTTTTCAAGTCAAATCTGGATAGAAAGAGCATAATATTTTCAGAATCATAACACATGCTCAGATTGTTTGACTGTCTTTGTCTAGAAAAGTTTGTAGTTTGAAATGTGTAGTTTTTGATGATCAGCTGACAGTATAGCCTAGAGGTTAACGCAATACTGAAGATGGATTATTTTTACTAACAGTTTGAAATGTAAAGGTGATAACTCACTAGTTTCAATGCACATAAAAACAATTATTATAAACGTAGAAAGTGTTGTAATAGCACCTTAAAACACATTTTAAAAACAGACAATATCCTGTTTGACCTGTTGGATTATCTACAGTCAAAGGAGGCCAAGTCAGTCGGTGACATCATTTCCTGTCAGGAGCCTAGTGATCTGAAGCAATCCATGCAGTGCAATAAAGCAGCAACACAGGCAAACAAGATGCTGGGATGCATACCTAGGAGGATCAGTAGTAGGAGAGGAGGTTACACTGCCCTTGTACAGATCACTGGTAAGGCCATATCTAGAGTATGGAGTTCAGTACTGGTGCTCACACCTCAAAAAGGACATTAACCTGCTGGAGAAGGTCCAGAGGAGGCTACAAAGATGATAGCGGGTCAACAGAGTAAGGCATTGAGGAAAGGTTGAGGCGCTGAACATGTACTCCTGGAAGACAAGAGAGAGAGAGAGAGAGAGAGGGGACATGATTGGGACCTTCAAGTACTTGAAAGGGATAAATAAGGTTGATAAGGAGAGTCTCTTTAAGCTGAGTGGCAGCCATAACATGAGGGGGCACAGTCTTAAGCTGGAAGGTGGGAGGTTTAGGAAGGAGGTCAGGAAGCACTTCTTCACAGAGAAGGAGGTGGACACTTGGAATGCTCTGCCAGAAGAGGTCGTCTCATTGAAGACAGTAGGCAGCTTTAAGAGAGGCTGGGATAGGCATGTGGGAAGGTAAATATCATGGGTAGGGAGGATGGGAGGAGTGGGAGGGAGGGCAAGGACATTAGCTCAAGCTGTGGACCCTGCAATCTGAGCAGACTTGATAGATCAAATGGCCTTCTTCTGCAGGTTTCTTCATATGTTCATTTATGAATAAATGTGGAATGCAAAGAGTCACAGATAAACACTATGGCTCACTCAAATTAGTTTTTTATGGGCTTTCATATATTAAGAACTCCTTTAGATGACAGTTCCCCGTTAAGCAATATACCATGACAGGGTGTGGGTTATGCTGGGATTTACCCATGCCTGGTGTGGTTCAGTCATGAGGCTGCAGACCGAGTGAGTAAACCACACCAGAAGTGGGTAAATCCCAGCATAACCTACGCCCTGGAGTGGTATATTGTGATTATACAATGCCCCCCTTGTTTTGTGCCAAACAGATTTAAAAAAATATTTTTTCTTATACTTTTAGTTATTTTTATTTAATTTCTTGCTTTGGGAGAAGAAATAGTGCTGGGTTGCTAGGGAGGCAGTATTGGGTTACTGGGGCTTTTGTTTCCTGTGCTTGCACTGGTCTGTTTTCCCATTGCCGGCTCCATGCCTTTCATTGTGCCGGGAAACCTTCTACACTGTGTCTTATTTTGCTGGTTTATTCTGTTTTTGTTGTAAGAGCTGTGAAAGTCATCTCAATTTGCTCTATGGCCAGTTTTGAAGTATGGAGCACTGGCTCCATTTTCTGCTCATGAGTGGTAGCGTACATTGCTGCTGCACTTTTTAGCACTGTTCCCCGGCCATCTTCAATTCCTGGGGTAAGGAGAAAACTAAGAGTTTATTTTGTTTTTTTATCCTCTGCCTCAGCCCTGCAGGAACACTGGAGAGTGTCTGAGGTCAGAGGGTCCAAGGTTAGAGGGTGATGAGTGGTAACAGCCACTGATTTAAAATACTGTGACTGCCCTGCCAGTCCCTGTCTTTGGCATGCCTGTGACTGGAGGGTGAAGAGATTTGAAAACAAGGGACAAGGAGGTAGAAGATTTTTGTTTTTAATATAAGCATGTCACTTTTGTTTTTAACAGAGGTAGTCTCAGGGCAGGATTGTTATGCTGTTTGGGGTTGCAAGTGATGAGTTAACTTACTGAAAAAACAATATGGCGGCCATTCTCTTTGATGCTTGTGTCTGTCAGTGGGGAGTGGCAGATGTGGCTGGCTGGCACTTTTCCCATGGTCATGACAGGATTTACAATGGTAAAGTACCAACCAACCAATCAGATTGGAGGATTTTTGAGCCATTGTATAATGTTCATTTGGCTTCAGCTACTTTATGCACCTATTTCCCATTTTTCTCCCTCTCATATTTTATTCCTCATCTTTGCAGTTTTAGTTTCTGTTTCTTTTCCTTATTGCATTTACATTTGCACTTTACCATGATGCTGTAATGGTTATATTTTTCTTTGCTTTGTTATTTCCCTTAATAAAAACTTCTCTCTTTTAGAGAAGTGCCAAGGGATCTTTAATGTCTATCTGAACAACCACCGGAACAGGCAGATGGGTCCTTGGTTTAATGTTAACATCTCATCTGAATGACGGCACCTCAGAATTGAGCACCACCCCATTCTAAGCTACAGTGTCAGTATTGGGATTTAACACAAGTTCCTGCGTGGGAATAGCCCACAGCCTTCCGATCTTCCAGCCTTAGAGGTGAGTGTGAAACCTGCTGAGCCTCTGCCACAGACTTAAAGGTCCTACTGTCCTTCCAGACTGTTTTTATATCTTAAAAGTGGGAATAACATCTTTGTAGTTACTTTTTGCAATTTTTGCACTTTCCTCTTCCATATTTGCTGTACTTTTTCTTACTTCCCTGTTACATACTCCCTGGATTCCCTTATATAAACTTAATGTATATTCATTTTCACATAACCTTTAATTGTCAGTTGAGCTTCCTTTTTGTTAATTAGCCTCTTGATATGCAAGGTACACCACCGTGGCAATTTCCACTAGATTATACATTTTAAACTGGTATATACATTGTGCCAAGTTCTAATTTTTTCTACAAAGTTCCATTGTTTGCCACACCACTGTCTCCCATATACTCTCTCCACTTCCATCTTATTAACTCCCTCCTCATCAGGTCAACTCTTGCATTGCTGAGATCATAGCATGCTGTTGAACCCAGTTGTTTAATCAAAGAATGATTTAATTTAAATTGAATCATGTTGTGGTCACTACTGCTAAGGCCTCTCTGGCAATGCAATCAGATATTTTGTTTACATGTACTGTAGTAATGACAATGTCTATAATTGCATCACCCTTGTAGGGCCATTACACACTGGTGTAAGTAGAGGTCATTCACTTTTATAAGATGCTCTTTTCAAATTTGGCTTCCCCACAATGTGTCATTCATTCAGTACCTGGCAAATTTAGGCCTCCTGACATAATACATACCTTATGAACACCAAGGGTTTCCAATATATCAAATACTGTTTGGTCTCTTGGACTATCATTACCAGGAAGTCTGTACTGTATATAATAAGTAGATTAACTGGAGCTATATGCTTAAATTTTAATTCTACTCTCATCATTTCTACTGTCATCATTGACCACGTAATTAAATTCTGCAAACTATGCCATTTTTAATAGATATATGTATCTATATATATACCTGTATATATATATATATATATAGAGAGAGAGAGAGAGAGAGAGAGGAGAATATATATATATATATATATATATATATATATATATATTCATTGCAAAAAACTAAGTTAATGCATCAGTTAGGGTTTTTATTAAAGTGTAAAAAGCTGGGAAATTGACATTCGGGTTACCAACACAACCACCCAACCTCTACCCTCCACGCACCAATAGGAATCAGGGTGTGTCTTGGAGTTGTCAGCCCCAACTCTCACCCCATTCCATGTGTAAACAAGATGAGATGGTTCAGTATAGGAGAATAGGGTGAGAGTTAGGCCCATGACTCCAAGGCACACCCTGACGCCTGTTGGTGTGTGGAGGTAGGGTGTAGAGGTGGGGTGGTAGGGTTGGTAACTCTAATATCAAATTTCCTAGTCTTTTATGCTTTAATAAAAACCCTAACTGATGCATAACATAGTTTTTTTGCAATAAAGTGTAATGTAACTGGTGTGTGATTGTGGGAATGTGGGCTCTCCAGGCCCTGCGCTCCCCTCATGCTTCCCATTGTTGCATAATGATATGCATAAGTGGGAGCATGGGCCCTCTGGGCCCTGCACTCCCATTTACACATAAGTACAGACATACTGCAGCCCTCTAGTCATGAAAAGTAACCCTTGTAACACTGATTTTGCAATATCTCAGTAACCGTAGAAACTATGGAAAACATTCCACTGCAATTGTAATCATGACTTAAAAACCTCCACATGTGCTTAGTCCACTAAGCTGTGGCGAGCGAAAAATCCATATCTCAAATCGTTTTTGAGATATGTGAGCCGAAAGGCACTGTGGGTGCCACAATTCAATGAACCCACATAACTTCCTCAGAAAGAACTGGAAGGGGACAGGATCAGTTGTGTTCCAGGACAGTAGCTGCTGCTGTTGTTTTCACAGGGTTCTTGTGGATTTTATTTGGTAGGTTAGTTATTTTCTTTCTTACTTCTAAGGGGCTAGCAGGGTAGTGTTTTGGGTGATGCTGGATGTTTGTAAACTGATTTGGTGGCTGTAAGTGGGGCTCATTTTGTGGATGTTTCACTGTGTAACAGGCTCGCGCTAGAGAGGCCTATTTCTTCTGATTTAAAACCTATTTGGTGGGATTTGCTTGGGCCTGGTTCTTTGGCTGCTGGGCTTGGAGGGAGACACAGGGCTGATACACTCTCTCTCTCGAGTCAGGTGTCTGCCCAAGACCCGCCCTCCCCACCCCTTCCTCCCCAGAAGTCTGCAGTTATAGGGGAACACCTGCCCTGCAATTGGAGGAAAAGGCTGCAGGTGCAGCTCATGTAGTTCTAGCCACTGGGTAGGATTTAAGGCTGGGAGAGAGGAGCTTTGGGAGTTGTTCATTTCCTTATAAGTTTAATGTGTTGTACTGCACCTAGTAACAGGGTTACTGGTGTACAGTGGGACTGTCTCTAAGATTAGTGGGTGACCTGATTAGGCAGTAGGGGTATCTTGGACTAGGGGAACCTGGTGGCTCACCCAAGGAAACCTATTTGGAAGGGATGGAACCACACATCATTAGGGCCGGCATCTTTGGGAGGGTGGTGGGGTGCACAGGGTGTGGAGCAGCCATGATACTGGACTGGGCTTGGAGTTGGTGTGGTTGCCCAGTGTGCTACCAGCTAGCACAGCTTAGGGAGGAGGTTGCGATTAGGAGAAAGCTGGGGAAGGGGGTGGTATGGTTGGGGAAGGGGCTGGGAATCTCCACAGGGTTGCACCAAGCACTGGGGTGGGGCATAGGGAAAGGAGTGCAGGAGAATACTCAGGGGTCACAAAGGGAACCTGGCAGAGGGGCACAAAAGGACACTACCAAGGAAGCAGGTAACTGGGGGCCCTCACAGTGGGGGCGGAGGGACAACATTCTCAGGGAAGTAGGCAGATGGCAAGGGCTGGACAGAAGGAAGCAAAGGCGGGAGGTGGATCAGACTTACACTCAGTAACCGCCTAATTCTCTTCTTCTGCTCAAGGATGAGGGGATGATGTAGCCACGACAGAGGGTAGTTAGAGGTGGAAAGGGAGTGGAGTGGAGGCAGAAGGCAGGGGCCAGATAGCAGGAAGAACAGGGGGACCTGGAATGCAGGAGAATGGGGGAGCAGTGAATCAGAGCAGGAGGGCAGGGGAAGAGGGAGGAAAGCGAAGGAGAAGGACCAGTTGGGAGGAAAGGTAAAGGAGAAGGACCAGAAGTACAAGGAGGATTCAGTAAAGGAGCTGAGGGGTTTAGGCCAGAGGAGCACGACTAGCAAGGAGGAACTAAATGGAGACAGGAAGGAAGGAGGATGAGTCAGGCTAGTTTAGCAGATGGGGAGAAGGACCAGTTAAGTAGCAGTGAGGGGAATTAGCAAGGAACAGAAGGATACTCAGGAGGAGGAGAGGCATAGGATTGGAGGGGGGGGTGGCCATGGTAAATAAGGAGGGGGTGGCATGTGGCACCCAGAAAGGGGGAGGAACACGGAGCCAGCTGGGTGGAGGGGCCTGTAGAAAGGATGAGGAACATGGAAGGGGAGGGAATGGAGGAAAAGGAGTGGTCAGAGTGCTCCTGCTGGGGGATTCTATGATCAGGGGTATCAAATGGGATAGGGAGGGAGAAGCCTGGCCAGTTAGAATAAGATGCTTCCCTGGACTAATGGTGCACAGGGCTAAACACGAGGTATATCAGCTGGCAAAGGATTGTGGGGGTTCCCCAGACATACTGGTCCACCTGGGTACAAATGACATTGAGGGAAATAGCGAGCTAGAGATACAGGCAAGATTCAGGGAGCTCGCCAGGGTCTGTCATGACATAGGATGCACAGTTTCCTTCTCAGAATCCTGCCAGTGCCAAGGGCTAGTGGGGACCACAAAGGAAAATTAGGAGATAAACCAGTGGCTCAGGGAGTGGTGTGAGGCCAGAGGGTATGGGTTGATGGGGATTGGGGAAGACCTGGGAGGATAAGGAGCTGTATGCTAGAGATAGACTACATCTCAATTTGGAGGGAGGGAATCCTAAGTTGAAAATAGAGGGGTTCATTGGTGAAAAGTGGGTTTAAACTTGTGAAGGGGGTGGGATGGGAGAAAGGCTGTCAAGGGATGCCGATAAAGGAGGGACTTGTCTCCACCCCTGGGGACCAGGAGGATTGCAGGAAAAGGCCAACTGGCAAAGTGCAGACCAGGAAAACAGAATCCCCATGGGAACACGAGCAGGGAAATGGAACTATAGGAAAGGGTGGAAGGTAGTCCTGCTAAATGCCAGGAGCTTGGGCAATAAAATGCCTGAGCTCCAGGCGATGCTAACTGAGGGAGCAGTGGATGTGGCAGCAGTCACTGAGACTTGGGCCACTGCAAGACATGACTGGGACCTGAACCTGGAGGGATACACTATGTTCAGGAAGGACAGGGGGGAGGGAAGAGGAGGAGGGGTAGCAATGATAGTCAAAAACTGCATTGGCATAGGGGGAGTAGAGGAGGCGGAGGGAACCATGGAGGCAATTTGGGTCACCTTGATAACAAGGGGGGGCAAGAGAGTAAAAATAGGAGTGGTGTATAGACCCCCTGCCCTGGCGGAGGAGCTGGAGGACAGTCTGGTGGCAGATGTTGGGAGACACTGCAGACTGGGCAGAGGAACAGGTGGTGGTGTTGGGGACTTAAACATGCCAGGAACAGACTGGGAGACTATGACATCCTCTGTGACCCAGGGAACAGAGGTTGTTGATGTCTTTCAAGACGCGTTCCTAACTCAGCAGGTGAGGGAACCGACTCAGGAGGCACGGTACTGGATGCGGTCCTGGCAGACAGTGACCAGGATTAGGGGCCTGGAGGTAAGGGACCCATTGGCGGGGAGTGACCATGCCACAGTCTGGTTCTGCCTGGACCTAGGAGGGGTAGAGGGCTGCACAAAGACGGAAGTAACCGACTTCAGGGGGGCGGATTTTAAGGAAATAGGAAGGATCCTTAAGGAGCATTTGGATGGGATTGAGTCAGACATGGACGCTGATAGTAGGTGGGAAATCATCAGGAGAGGGGTGCAGGATGCTACCAGCACCTGTGCAAGAGTAAGACGAAAATGCGGTAGGGCCCAAAAACCCTGTTGGTGGACCAGGGAGGTCCAGGAGGTGGTGCGGGGAAAGAAAGCAGCCTATAAGCAATTCAAGTGCTCAAGGAGTGAAAGGGATCGAGGGGAGTACGAGCTGATGGCTAGAAGGACCACTAGAGTGGTGAGGGCGGCTAAGGCAAGGAAGGAGCAGAACCTGGCCAGGAAAATTAGGAGAGGGAACAAGGGGTTCTTTAGATACATTGGGGAAAATGAAGGGTGAAGGGGCAGATTAGCAGGATTAAATCAGGGAGAGATGGGCACAAGACCCGGGGAGCAGGCTGAGGTACTAAATGAGTACTTCACCTCAGTTTTCACCAGGGAAAATGGGGGTGCTGCATCATACATGGGAGGAGACAGAGCTACTGAGGGGGGACCTTACCGATCGGCAGGTCTGGGGAGAGGGGGAGGCATCACTGGCAGGTGGGGGGAGGGCTAAGCAGGGAGAAGGGGTACCGGAAGTGGAAATCACAGCAGAGAGAGGAGGGAAGCCTCAGCTCCCTTAAGATGGAGAAAGCACCGGGCCAGATAAATTACATCCCAGAGTGCTGAAGGAACTTGCAGATGTCCTGGAAAAACCCTGGCAGAGCTTTTCACCATCTCTGAGGACAGGGTGGGTGCCCCAAGACTGGAAGGTGGCACATAGTGGCTATCCACAAGGGGGATCAAGGAGGTGGGTGGGGAACTACAGGCCTGTCAGCCTGACATCGGTGGTGGGCAAGGTGATGGAGGGCATTGTCAAGGAGAGGCTGGGGGACCTGGATAAGTCAGGGTGCCTGGACGATAGACAGCATGGATTCATCCCAGGGAAATCATGTCAGACAAACCTGGTGGAGTTCTATGACTGGGTGACAAGTGCCTTGGACCTGGGTAGACCAGTGGATGTCCTCTTTCTAGACTTCAGCAAGGCATTTGACTCTGTTCCTCACATGGGTCTGTTGGATAAGCTGGGAGAAATGGGGGTGGGGAACCAGATGATCAGATGGATAGGCAATTGGCTCCAGGACCGGACCCAGCGGGTCATAGTTGGTGGGATAGTCTCATCCCAGGAGGGTCATTAGTGGGGTCCCACAGGGATCAGTCCTTGGGCCCTTCTGTTCAACGCCACGATCTGACATAAGGACAGGAATCAGGGAGAGATGAGTCTCTTTGCAGATGACTCAAACTGGGGTGGTGGTGGATGGGGAGGAGGGGAGGGTGGCCCTACAGGGGGACCTGGAGGCTCTGGAAAGATGGTCTAGAAAGTGGAAGCTGAGGTTCAATGCAGGGAAATGCAAGGTACTCCACCTGGGGGCCAGAAACCCAGGCCAAGTGTACACCCTGGGGGGAATGCTACAAATCTCGATTGCTGAGAGGGACCTGGGGGTGGTGGTGGATGTCAAGATGAACAATTCTGAGACTTGTAGGAGGGCAGCAGCCAAGGCCAACAGGATGCTGGGATGCATCGCTAGGGGGATCACCTCCAGAAGGAGGGAAGTGATACTCCCTCTGTATAACTGCTTGGTGAGGCCGCACCTTGAGTACTGCGTGCAGTTTTGGAGGCCACACTTAAAGCGGGACATTAACCTCCTGGAGAGGGTCCAGAGGAGGCAACCAAAATGATTTGGGGATTGGGGACAGGACCTATGAGGAGAGGCTCAAAGAGCTAAATATGTACACATTGGAAGAGAGAGGACCGGGGACATGATAGAGGTCTTTAGGTACATGAAGAGGATAAATAGGGAGGAACAGTCGGGTGCTCAAGGAAGGAGGAAGGGCCACTAGAGGGCATGGGTGAAAGCTGGAGGGGAAGATTCAGGGAGAAAGGAGGAGGTGCTACTTCACTGAGAGGGTGGTGGAGCCATGGAATGCACTGCCTAGGGGGCTAGTGGAGGCAGAGACAGTGGAGGGGTTCAAGAGGGGGTGGGACAGGTACAGGGGAAGGGTTCTGGAAGCAAAATCCAATGCAGCAAGAATATCCGGAACTGGGAAGGGAGAAGCCAGAGAAGGCGAGAGGGACAGCAAGGTCAGCACCCAGGCTGGGGACTGACCAAACGAGCAGACACGAAAGACCGTTAGGCCTATTCTGCTGGCATTTTAGTATGTTAGTATGTTAGTATGTAACTTGGGCATTTTTAGGATTTTTTCCACCCAGTTTTCAACATGCATTTTGGGGACTCCACCTCATGAACAATGTCACTGTCATTTTGAGATATGGATTTTCCGCTACCTGCAGCTTAGTCCACTTTTAGGTGGACTAAACACACGTGGAGGTTTCAAAGTCTTGATTACAACCGTGAGTGGAATTTTTTCCATAGTTGCTATGGCTACTGAGATATTGCCAAATGAGTGTTACAAAGGTTCCTTTTCAGTACTATGGGGCTGCTTGTATGGCTCCCGTGCCATGTAAGTGTAAACACAGAGCCCAGAGGTCCCACACCCACAGACACATACCATTATGCAAAAATGGCAATGTCAAGAGAGCGTGGGACCCAGAGGGTATGCACCCCACTAACACATACCAGTTACCAATTACATTACACTTTCTCAAAGAAGGGACATTCATTGCAAGAACTCTGTTAATACATCAGTTAGGGTTGATAGCACAGTGACAATAGTATGATGCATAGGAGGCCTCACACCTCACCTCACTCTTCCACTTCACCAACAGATTTGGGGCAGCCATGAGGTCATCAGGCCCAACCTCACCTTATTCCCATGCTGTAGCATGTCAGCTTGTTTACACATGGACCCGGGTGATAGTTGGGCCTGATGACCCCATGGCACACCTCAACATCTGTTGGTGAGTGAGGGTTGGGGTGGGTGGTAGGATGTAACCCCAACATCACATTTCCATACTTTTGTTCACTGTGCTAGCAACCCTGAGTGATGCATTAAAGTAGTTTTTGCAATATATATATATATATATATATATATATATATATATATATATATATATATATATGTGTAATAGATAACCCACTTAGTTGTGCGGTCATGCTCTGATATATGCATGCCTTGGTGTGTGTTGTATGCACAAGGCTGCAGGCCAAGTGCATCAACCACCCAAGGTGTGCATATATCAGAGCGTGACTCACATCCGTAAAGTAGGTTAGCTATCTTATAAAATAGCAAAATTGTTTTTTAAGCGGGTAAAAGTGCAGGTGCACAGTCATGCTCTGATATATGCAGGTCATGTGATGTGTTTTATATAATCAGAAGTTTGCTTTTGGAGCTACTTCTTTTACCCATTTTATAAATATATTTTTATATATATATTCATGGCAAAAAACTCTGCTTAATGCATCAGTTAGGGTTGTTCCACAGCAACAAAAGCGAGGAAATCCGGTGTTAGGGTTGAAGCCCTTGCACCCCAGCCACCCCAACTCGGCATCGGGTGTTGGGGCAGTCGTGGCCCTGTCACCCCATCACATGTGTAAACAAGCTGAGGTATAGGAGAATGGGGTGAGGTTAGACTGATGACCCCAACGCACACCGATGCCGGGTTGGGGTGGCCTGTGCAAGGGGCTTTCAACCCTAGCACTGAATTTCTCACTTTGTCACTGTGGAACAACCCTAACTGATGCATTAAACAGAGTTTTGCCATGAATTTCCTTCTTTGAGAATGAGGACTATAAATAGTGAATGGAATGCGGTGGTGGAAGGGGGCCCAAAGGGCCCCACGCACCCACCACATGATGTCATGTGACATACTAATGGTAACTGCTATGCAAACACAAGCGCTAACGGTTACGCACACGGTGATGCAAATGTAAATGGTAAAGCAAATGTTAAGAGAAACACAAGTGAAAAGTGATGTCAAAGTGAACAGTGACGCAAGTGGAGATGCAAGTGCATACGGAAATGCAACTGGTAATGCGCACGGTCATGGTACCGCTATTGTAAATGCAAATGTTAACTGTTACAGCAACAATAACGCAAAAGGGAACAGAGACAGAAACACAAAAGCAAGTGCATATGGAAATGCAAACCGTAATGCGCACGGTCATGGTACCACAATTGCAAACGCAAATGGTAATGGTAACAGCTAATATAACGCCAAAGGAAACAGAAATGGAAACATGAATGCAAGCACATACAGAAATGCAACCGTTGACGCGACGGTCACAGTACCGCAATTGCAAATGCAAATGGTAATGGTAACAGCAACAATAATGCCAGAGGAAACAGAAATGGAAACGCAAACACAATCGTGTACGGAAATGCATACCGTAATGTGCACAGTCATGGTACCGCAATTGTAAATGCAAATGGTAATGGTAACAGCAACAATAACGCCAAAAGAAGCAGAAACAGAAATGCAAACACAAGCGCATATGGAAATGCAAACCGTAACATGCACGGGCATGGGAATGCAATTGAAATGCAAATGGTAACGGTAACATCAATGATGACGAAAATGAAAGACAAATGCAAATGCAAATGGAAGGTCGACGCAAACGAAATGGTAATCGCATGGTGATGCAAAGTAAAATGCAAACAGAAACAGTACTGTAGATGCAAATGGTAAGAGTAACACAAATGCAAGCGCAAACAGAAACGCAAAGGATAATGCACACGATGGCGTACACTGGAACACTAACACAAACGGGTACAGAAATGCTATGTATAATAGTAACTGGAGCACAAACCCTGGTTTTCTGCAACAGCTGCATAGAGAAACACAGTGACTATAAAGAATGTATGCATAATAATGGGCCTGGGACCAGAAAATGAGCTGTTGGAATATTAAATTGCTTATACCTCAGGAACCATCACGACGTAGAGAAAGATTAAAATTTCACACAAGTCATTACTTTCCTGGCTAGGTTTGCACTGAACACTAGCTCCATAAGGAGCTCAACATTTTCCGATGAAAAGTCCATATCTCACACCGCTTCTGAGATACAGGCCCAAAGGCGTGCTGATGCTGCAATTTTAGTCTATGGGAAAAAGCGTGAACTTTGGAGTACCGTAAGTTTGCATCCTTGCAATTTTTTTTCACCAAACAACCAAAAGACACATCTGTGACATTTTGGCTTTCTTCCCTCCAAATTTCAGCCCAAAAGACTAAACCGTTCTTTTGCAGCAGGGTGGCAAATAATTCCTATCATTTTGGCCATAGTGTTGCAAAGTAATGTCGTGATTTGTGACACTTTCGCAAAAAAAATCATGAAAGTGTGGCAGGTGTGACACTACTTTGTGACACTACTTTTCCCAAAAATTTCAAAAACATATTTCTGGGGTGTTTAACCCCAAAATAAAGACATGCCTAGCATCCTCAGGGCCCGACTAGTTAAACACAAAATGAATTGTGTCCCTTGATGGTCCCAATTTTAAATGCCACGCATTTATGTGATCAGTAACTGAAAAAAAAAATGGCTGACTCACGACACTACAGGGGTCATTTGCGACACTAAAAACTGCATTTGTGACACTGTCAAACTTTTTGTTAACTTTTCCCATTGACTATAATGGGAAAATTATTTTTTGAATACCTTTTGAACTGTTCAATATTTTTTCACAAAATCTTCAAAAGGCCCATTGGGGACCCCAGCCACACATTCCCTGAAGTTGTTGGGCTGGTCGCACAAACTGTACAACCTGTAGGTGTGAGCAAAGAATGCGCAAAAAAGCATAAATGCGCTCCAAGATGTTGCTTAATAACTTCGCAGCTGTATATCTAACTGGTACAAAAGTTGGCAGATCCCAAGATCTATGGTTACACCCTGCACCTGCAAAATTTCAGGCAAATCTGTTGAATGGTGGCAAAGTTATTAGGGTGCACAATTTCACCATTTAACCTTAAATGGGGTACTCAACCCTAACTATAGTAGCACTACCGTCCTACCATAATATATATATATATATATATATATATATATATATCTCACAAGATGTATTATAGTGGTACAGTAGCACCACTATCATCATTAGGTTGAGCAGCAGTTTCTATGTTAAACCTGAATTTTTGCACTTTAATAACTTTGCAACCTTTCAATGGATTTGCACAAAATTGTGCATGCATGGTCTCCTGTGGTAGATCTCTTCTTGTGCCAAGTTTTGCTCTAGTCGGATTTGCAGATTCTGAGATCTGGATAGTGAAAAAAACATAAAATTCACCACTTTATGCAGTTTTTTTCTCATTGCGCTGCTCAGAGATGGTGTAGAATTGTGGTCAGAAATTTTTATGGTAGAAAGAGATTGAGTCCAAGAACAGACTAGCATTTATTTGGTGAAACAATATTAATCTGTTCAAAAGGTATAGCATTTTGAAGTTCCCATTATTTTCAATGGAATTTTTATTTTTCATGATAGCTGCACAGTAAGAACAAGGATTCTTGTTTGTGAAGGGCCAATCCTTGTTTGTGAGTTGCCAATCCTTGCTCACCAGAAAAAATTATTTGGTCATGAGCCACCATCTTGTTTTTTGATTTTGCCCTGAAAAAACTCTCATAACTCTGCCCAGGGATGTCTGTTTGCCAAATTGATGAATAATTTTTGATCATCAGGAGTTGATGAGCTCTGGTTTGTGCTTTCTGACATTTGTATACCCTTGGAAAGTTTGTTTTTCATAGTTTTAAATCCCTGTTCCTCACTCACTAAATTCCTTGTTTGCAAGTCTTTGTTCATCATAGGCTAACAAGGAAATTGGCTGACAAACAAGGACTCTCGGTCTGGCAATCTCACCTTAAATTTTCAAGACCAGATGGCCAGACTGGGAAATCCTTGTTCATCAGCTGATTTCCTTGTTCTCATGATGAACAAAGACTCACAAACAAGGGATTGTTCTGAGGAGCAGATTACCGGTCTGGCCATCTGGTCATGAAATTTCAGACCAGATGGTTAAACCGGGAACTTGTTCGCTGAAGTTGATTCCTTTGTTCACATGATGAACAAAAGTGGAGAACAAGGAATTGTTCTGACAAACAAGGATTCCAGGTTTTTGCAATCTGGTCATGAAAATTTAGACCAGATGGCCAAACCAGGAATCCTTGTTTGTCAGCCGATTTCCATGTTCACCACTGATGAATCTGGATGGCAAACAAGGAAATCGAGTGATGAATCAGGATTCAGCATCTGGCCATCTGGTTTGAAAAACAATGTTTTCCTCCCATTTTGTTGCATTTTGCAAATTTTTGTTGATGTTAACCCCCTCCCCCCAAACAGGGAAAATTGCTGGTGTGTAGTGGCAGCCCCCATTCTGTGTTTTGTGTGTGTATATATATATATATATATATATATATAAAATTTATTTTTATTTATAGCCCAACTCCTTTATTTGGGGGGTGGGGGGTCACAATGCTTCTGGTGTAATTCCTGTAGCACCCCCATTTGTGTTTTGTATATATACAGTGTATATATATATATGTTATAGTGGTGCAGTAGTGCCACTATATTTAAGGCTTAGATGTCACTTCTATGTTAAAGTCAACATTTTGCACGTTAATAACTTTGGACCCATTCAACAGATTTACCTGAAAGGTGGTATGCATGGTGGGGTGTGGTAGATCTCTTGATCTGCCAAATTTTGTTTCGGGTGGACTTACGGTCTTTGCGAACGAAAATGTTGAAAAATGCAAAATTATCCATTTTTGGAGGCAGCTTTAGGGATTGTGTATGTGGCACTGTGCAGCTGTTATGTGGCATGCTGCTCTGTGAGATGGCTCATTTGAAAGAGCTTTGGTGGCCAAACATGCCGCTTTTTGTTTAGTGAAAAAATATTAAGTCATTCAAAAGTTATGCCACTTTTAAGTTCCCATTATAAGTCAATGGGAAATTTATATGTATGTGTTGCGAACAAAGAATGGGGTTCTGGCCATCTGGTCCCGCCTGGTGATCAAAGAATTTGCAGCCTCGCGGTTCAAGAATCTTTGTCCCTGAGAATTCTTTGATCGTGAGGTCTGCCATCTTGTTTTCAGTTTTCCGATCGTAAAGACACAAATATCTTGGCTTAGGGGTCACTCCTGAAGTAAAACTTGGATGGGTTTTACTCAGGGGCTCCAATCTATCAAGCCTTGCCTTTGGTTTCATCCAATGGTCAAACAATAGAGTTATAAGGTTTTAAATCTTTGATCACAGCTCGCTAATGATCTTTGATCTAAAGTCTGCAAATTCTTTGATCAGAGATTCTTTGATGTGATCTTGCATTGTGAGCTAAAAACACTATTATCTCAGCTCAGGGGTGGGCTAGGGACACAAATGAGGTGGGTTTTGCTCAGGAGCTTTGTTCCACCGAGGCATGCCATTGGTTTCATTTAAATCTGTCTAGAAATAGCTTTTCACCATTTTTTATTCTTTGATCGTGAGCGTGCAATTTTGTTGCATGCGAGTCTGAAAATTCTTTGATCACGAGATTCTTTAATCGCGATTATGCATCACAAGTGAGGGATGGGATGACCAAATTAAAAAATCTAATTTCTCAGCCCAGGGGTGCCCTAGGAAGACAAATGAGGATGGGTTTTGCTCAGGGGGCTGCGTTCTGGCTAACCATGGTGGTGGTTTACCGCAATTCCTTCAAATTCTTGATTTACAGCATTTTTTATTCTTTGATTGTGAGCCTGCAACTTCTTTGATAGTGAGCGTGCAAATTCTTTGATCGTGAGATTCTTTAATTGCGATCATGCATCGTGAGCAAGGGACAAGATGGCTGAATTAAAAAATCAAATTACTAAGCCCAGGGGTGTCCTAGGAAGACAAATGAGGGTGGGTTTTGCTCAGGGGGCTTTGTTCTGTCGAACCATGGTGGTGGTTTACCGCAATGCCTTCTAATTCTTGATTTACAGCATTTGTTATTCTTTGATCATGAGCCTGCAAATTCTTTGATTGTGAGATTCTTTGATCGCCATCTTCGATCGCGAGGGAGGGACAAGATGGCCAGATTTTATAATGCATTAGATAGGGCAATTTCACCAATCTTTAAGTTTAAATATCTCGGAAATGCTTTGGACTTTTTACTTGAAATTTGGAGGGTGTTCTTAGCATGTCCTGTAGATGTGCAGTATGGTGTTTACATGTCAGAGAAAATTTTTTTTTTGTGGAGGTATTGCGTGACGCAATTTACGTGTTGTGGACAGTGTTTTGCATTGTGCTGGTGGCTTGAAATTGATAGGGTACCTAGCCTTAGTGTCATGGATGTAGTTTTCAGTCGTTGTGCCTGTAAAATGTTAACAGGTGCAGAATTCTGCAACTCTGATGAATGAAAATGTCAAACTTCAACATGTTATATCTCGGATACGGTTTGGTCTTTTGCATTGAAATTTGGAGGGCATTCTCGGCATGTCCTGTAGAAATTAATTACAGTGTTTACATGTTTGAGAAAATTATTTTTTGTGGAGATATTGTGTGACGCAATTTACGTGTTGAGGACAGTGTTTTGCACTGTGCTGGTGGCTTGAAATTGATATGGTACCTAGCCTTAGTGTCATGGATGTAGTTTTCAGTCGTTGTGCCTGTAAAATGTTAACAGGTGCGGAATTCTGCAACCCTGATGAATGAAAATCTCAAACTTTTACATGTTATATCTCGGACATGGTTTGGTGTTTTACATTGAAATTTGGAGGGTGTTGATAGTACATACATGTTTACAAGTTGGAGGGAGCACAGGGCCTGAAGGGCCCATGCTCAACATCAACTTGTGCAAGTTCTTAGTTTTTATTCTTTCTCAAAAGTAAGGAAATTCTATGCAAATAACTGTGTTAATGCTTCATTTAGGGTTAAAATACAAAAGTCAGGAAATGAAAAATCTTTAGGGTTGCCCACCGGACCAACCCATCATCCCAAGATTGACAGCTGACGGGTGTGTCAAGTCACCCCATTCTTATTAACTGTGGCTTGTGAATGTAATTTCAGATGGAATGGGGTGACATTTAGGCCTCAGAACCCCAATGACACCTCGTCAGCTGTCAATCTTGGGATGATTGGTGGGTCCAGGGGATGGGCAACCCTAAACTTTTTCATTTCCTGACTTTAGTGTTTTAACCCTAAATATGCATTAATGCAGTTTGCATAGAATATATATATATATATATATATATATATATATATATATATATATATATATATATTTATTGACTTTTATTTCTTTTTATTTATAGCCCAACTCCTTTTTTGTGGGGTGGGAGTCACAATGCTGATGGTGTTATTCCTTGGTGTCTAGTGGTACCCCCTCACCCTCCAGTGCCCCAGTAATCATTGGTGGCAATGGCATACCCCATGTTGGTCCTTTTTCTCCACCTGTTAAAAAATCCTTCATTGTCTTCTGCTCATTTGTGAGCGAAATAAAAGTCCATCACCAATTAAGTCTGCAGCCCCTACCTGACCACCCACTGTGCACCCACCTCCCAACACCCCCATGATGTCCCCACAGACCCTTACTCCCCTCCACAGGTCCCAGGTTCGAGACCCATTCCACTGACTGTAGACACGTCTTGCTGCTGGAACCGGTGACTACAATATGAACTAAGGTAAATGCGCATCAGTGTATTTCAATGGGGGGGACTTTAGCTTATAGTCATAACTCAATCATTTTAAGTGATTTTGACCCCAAATTTTCAACATGATGTTTTATTGTCAATAGGCAGCCCCTGCAGAAAAGGTGATTTTGCAGTGTGTTGGTGAAATCATCTTTCTGGTGGGATTTCTGCAATGCCAGTTATATTATTTATGAGATGGGGTCATAAGAAGGCTATGATGAAAATTTGGGATCAAAGTTTCCAAAAATGGCTACATTATGGGTGTTTGTTACAATCTCACTACGCGCGCTCGTAACTTTGGAAATTTTCAAAATTTTCACTTCATATTTTCAATGTACTGTAGTTTGTCTTATTACCTCACCTCAGGTGTGTCACAGCTGTCATTTTTCAAATCCTGCCAAAAATGTGTTTTCACACCTGTGGTGCACAATGAGGTTGCGGTTGCACTGAATTATATTTTGGTGGGAATTTTAAAATTTTCAGCAAAGGGTCCAAAGAACCCTGTGCTCCCACTGGAAATACTATCTCATTGGAGGGATGACAGCACAGGGTCCGAAGGACCCTGGGCTCCCATCGTAAAATAAGGATACTATTGTACTATCTCAATGGAGGGATGGCAAAATAAGGATACTGTTGTACTGTCTCAATGAAGGGATTTGGATCCTGAGCTCACACTGTAAAATAAGGATACTGTTGTGCTATTTCAATGGAGGAATGGGAGCATTGGGTCCAAAGGACACTGCACTCCTACCATAAAATAAGGATATTGTTATACTAGTTCAATGGAGGGATGGGAGTGCAGGGTCCAAAGAACCCTGCACTCCCACTGTAAAATAAGGATACTATTATGCTATCTCAAAAAGTAAGGAAATGAAATTGCAAAAAAAAAATTAGTTAATGCATTTGTTAGGTTGCTGCAACAAAAGTAGGAAATGTGGCATTAGGGTTTCACCCTAACACCCTTCGCTACCCTGCACAGACCAAGAGGTGTCAGGGGGCAGCATTGAGTCATCATGCCTAATGCTTATCCCATTGTCCTATACTGTATCCACCCAGCTTATTTTGTAATGGAATGGGGGAGCATTAGGTTGGTGACCCCAATGCCACCCCCTCCGACACCTCTTGGTCTGCACAAGGTAGGGGTGGGGTGTTAGGGTGAAACCCCTAATGCTACATTTCCTACTTTTGTTGCATCAACCCTAACGAATGCATTAACAATGGTTTTGCAATTTTATATATATATATATATATATATATATATATATATATATATATTTATATATAAATCAACCCCTCCTCACTTCCTTTCTTCCCTCTCTGTTTGTTTTAAATACAGTATAGTATAATCCTGAATTTCCTTATTCCATATGTCTGTATCAGTCCACTAGGTCTCAGTAATTCCAACCATGTCAATATTTTCTGAGGTCATTATGTATTCTAAATAGTCTATGTTGTTAGTGACACTTCTTGCATTTATAATCAAACATATAAGATTTTTAGCCCTTTTCTTATTCGTAATCTGCTCTAGTAAGCTTGGACCTGTGAAGCTTCCAACCTCCTCCTTCCTTGTACCTATAGCTTTTGTTATGGTATTGTTACTGCAGTTAGAGGTCACACCATGCTGGTCAATTACAGTGCTTAATCCTACTGTTACACCTTCATATTTTAGTGTAAAGTGATATCTATTGATTTTCCCAGTCTTTCTCCGTAAGCAATAATACCCGACAGGGTGGGTGGTATTGTGCTATACTGGACTGCCCCAGGGGCATGATGTGGCCGGAGGGTGCAGCTGGAGGGCCTCTTAGCCCTGGGGCAGTTCTATATAGCACAATACCGCCCACCCTGGAGGGTATTATTGTGCTTAGAAAATGGATAAACGGTAGCAATAAAAAGACAGAGACAAAAATGAAAGTTTCAATTCAATAAATACTGTTTTATTAATAATTTAGTTCAGCTCTATGTTATGGGGAGATAGAATAGTCCCTTTTGGGGACAGGGTGGGTAAAACAAGAACCCACTTTTAAACCTGTATGTTGCACTGTAACTTGGGTTTTGGACAAAAAAATAAACTGTGGCCCACTACTGTGTGAATTCAATGAAATTTACTGTAGCAGTAAATGTACAGTTCATTAAATTGAAGGAAGATTTGGAGGAGCCTGTTGGGGGCAGTGAAGAGCTGCAGCAAGGGTTTTCTTCAGGCTTTTTCCTGCAGCTTTCAGTTATGGTTTATATGGCTTTTGTCTTCTGGTTTCCTTGTCTGGGCTATTCTCTAGCAGGTTGCTCCATTTCTTCTTGTCTTCTGTTGATACTGACCAGTAACTTTGGAGGCTGGACTCACATCTGTGACCAGTGACTGTCACTATCTCCCTAGACTGCAGACCTGCATTGGAGAGGATCTTGATTGAGGTAGCTCTGATGCTATGGTTGGTATAATGTTTACTTAATGCAGTTAGTTCACTAAGCTTTGTCATCAGACATCCCAGAAAATATTTCCTATAGGCTCTTTTGTATACCATGTCTCCTGGGTGTCAAGGTATGCCTGTGGGAGATGTTGTGGGTGTAAATAAAAGGCACTTGCATCACTGGGTATTTTAGACATGTACTTTTCAAACAGCTTCACAGGACACATTGGGTTGTCTGGTTCTTCAAACATGCAACCGCTTGTATTTTCTTTGTTTATTTCAAGAGAATTGTTGTGATTTTTTGAATGAACATTGTGCCCCAGGGTTATGTACTTTCCTCCAGTTTCATCTAGCTTGACCTCAAAGGATTGTGGTGTGAGCTCTTGTAAACCCCCCATGGCCCTGGCATGCCATGCGTAGCTGTGTTTCCAGCCACAGCCATTTAACCTGCCCTGGGGCTGTATTAGGATCGAGAGCAGCTGATGAGCGCAGCTTTTGTAGGTCAGTGGCTATCAGTGCAGGGTGGTGACTGGCTTTATCCTTGTTTTGTTTGTGGTACTTTTTAAGGACACTGATAAACACATTATTGGCACTTTTTAGTCAGGAGTCTGAAATGATGTTAAGAGATTGCGCGATCGAGGGGCTGTTTAACTAACGATTTAGCCCAGCTCAGATTGCGCACAGCCCCGAAACAGAGTACGCATCTCCGGTGGCAGCTCTCACTTCAGCGTAGAACTGCCTTAATAACTGATTTAGGTTTTCTGGGCTTTCTTCAGCTAAATTGACCCTATTTCCTTCAGTGCAGACCAAATGGTGAAACCCCTACTGCCCTGCTTGTATTTTTCTTGTGTTCCTTTCCTCCTCTCTACTTCAATTTCATTGAGCTGCTCAGTAGAAACACTTATGTGCCTGGCACTACACTTGCTGACAGGATTTTGTATTCTTTTCTTTTTACCATGTGCCATCTGAGGAACTGGATTTTCAACAGCATTGAGGAGTTCTGATAACTGCCGATCTTCAAAAAGATTAAATGTGACAGGTGCATAATCTAACATTTTTGACGGTGTCACGGATGATTTTAGTGGTCCACAGATTCGGTAGTGCTACAGGAAGTTTTGACAGCGGGAGCTCCTTGATTTATTTGATAGGTTGGCAGTTGGCACTGGCACTTGTTTTTCTGTGGGCACTGTTGCTGGATAGATACCAGCTCTGCCATGCATTTTGGCCAATGGACACATGAATTAACTACCCATTTTCTAATAGAATGATAGACTCCTTTATATTCAGGTGAAGAACATCTTGCCTGCACACCCCAATTTTTTCTGGTGAACAAGTCCCAATGTCTTAGGAAAAAGTGTCCTTTGTCATGGACGACTTATGCAGCCACATTTATCTTTTTAATAGCTGATTGTCTTCCTGGTCCTAATCTTGCTCTGATAATATCTGTGAAACAATTAGTTTACAACCCTTTTCCTTAAGACACTCCCTATTTCCATGAAGTATTTCTTTATGTCATTATCCAGGCTCATACCCATGTCATTTACATCAACATGCAGTACAACTACAGGCCTGTCTCCACTACCAGTTAATAATCCTTCCAAATTATGTTTGATGTCACTAACCTTTGCTCCTGGTGAGCCACAAACTAAAATGTGATTCTCTTTATTTCCTTTGCATATTATTTTGTCCCTGAACCTTAATACTGAGTCTCTCAATACAATGACATACCATTATATTTGCTTCCTCCACCACTGTGCTCCCCTCTGATGTTTCATTAATTTCTGTTGCTATTTCATTGGCGAAGAACTGAAAGGGAAGTTATGCCTTTTTGCAGATGACACCAAAAAAGGGTCGGACTGGGGTACAGGGGGCCCACCTGGAATGTTGATGCAGGGGCCCACCTGGAAAATCAGTAAGGAGGACCTAGGGTGACACATTCATATCACTATTCCACTTACATGTGATACGTTAGCTCTATGTTTGCATCTTACATTTACTTGCTGTGCCCAAACAACCCCATTTAATTAGAAAATAGATGACAAATGCAAGGATTTTCAGAGTTCAGAAGGAGTCTTGGTACCCAACCGGGGGGGGGGCCCATCTGGAAATTTCCAGTTATCCAAGTGGGCCAGTCTGACTCTGCACCAAAATCTATAATAGGGTGGATACTCAGGAGGGATGAAGAGAATACGTAGGGACCTTAGAAGACTCGAGGAGTGGTGGAGGGCGTGGCAGCTGGGGTTCAATGCCAAAAAGTACAAAATAATGCACCTTGGGCATATAAACCAAGGAGATTTCCCAGCTCACTAGTGCAGGGGTAGGGCTTACAGTTGTGACACCACTACCCCAGACTCATGAACAGACTGGAGGAGCTGGAGGGCCAGCTGGGGGAGAAGGATTGAGCATCCCATGGACTGCTCTCCTCCTCCTAGGGGGAAGGGTGGGCAAACATTTGACACATGATCAACCTCTGGCAGAGGCCAGGGGGAGCAGCTGCTGGAGCATGAGTTGTGGGGAGGCATGCTGGACATCAGTGCTTCAGTGCTCTACATTTTTACACGCCACACTCCCGTAGGAAAAACAAGCAAAATGCTGGCCCCAAGAATGATGTTCCACTTCTCCAGTCCTGCCACACCTATCTGTAGCACTCGGCTGGTGACTGAGCTTACAGTCAACCGTTGGAAACGGCCTGACCCCTGCAGCCCCACTCTGTGGGGCAAGCCATGGATGAACACCAATAGTTGAGAGTGTACTGGGAACCAAATTCAGACTCCATTGGTGCATGCCTACTCAGTGCCCCACTCTTGGGGGCAAGCCTGGGAGGATCATCACCCAATGTCAGTCCTGGGGGGGGTGAAAGGGGGACTGGGAGAGTGGGGTCTCAGCCACTGAGGATCCGGTGCCAAAAAAATATGTAAAATAGAAACCCAGGAGCTGAGTATTAAATAGGAGGTGGTGGTACTGATGTCATCAAGCAGAAAAGAGACCTTGGGGTTATCATATCAGATGACCTCAAAGTGACAGGGCAGTGTGACAAGGCAGTGGGCAGGGCCAGTGTGATGCTGGGATACATAGGGAGAGGTATCACCAGCAGCAGCAGAAGAATGGTGGTGTTACCACTGTATTGTTCACTGGTGAGACCACCCTTGGAGTACTGTGTCCAGTTCTGGAGGCCACAGCTCAGAAAGGACATAGACATGGTGGAGGCAATCCAGATAAGGGCAACTTAAATGGTGAAGGGGTTTCAGCAAAAGCCTTATGAAGACAGACTGATGGATCTCAACATATACACCCTAGAAGAGAGGAGGGAGAGAGGGACATCATAGAGACCTACAAGTAGCTTATTGGGGTGAACAAGGTACAGCAGGGGAGTCTATTTCAAATGAGGAAGCTCACCAGAACAAAAGGGCATGCAATGAAACTGGAAGGGGGAAGTTTAAGAGGGATACGAGGAAGTACTACTTCACTGAAAGAGTGGTGGACACCTGGAACAGTCTGCCAGCAAAGGTGTTGGGAGTGAAAATAGTGGGAGGCTTCAAGCATGGGATAGGCATATGGGAATGTTGGTAAACAGGTAAGGTGGGAGGAGGGTCAACAAAGACCAGGTAGGGTCTGTTGAGACAGAATAAACAGTGAAAATCTGGGCAGACTGGGTGGGCCAAGTGATTCTTTTCTCCTGACAATTTCTATGTTTCTATGTCTCTCTTTGTTAATATAGTTGTCATTAAATTTTTATGGTCAATGCAGTACAACTGTATCAGTAGTACAGAAAAGGAAGAGCATTTTCAATGGGTATCAACAATTTCACATCGATTCAGCCTGAGCAGCCTCCAGACTTTATCTTGTTGGGCCTCACATCCCTCTTTAGGGACAGCTTGAGGGAGGAGGCCTGTTCATAAACTATTCAGTATGTATAATGTTGTCTGAAGATCTACTGAGTATTGAAAAATTATACAACTGAATTAAATATCCTGCTGTGTGGTGGAATGGGGATAAAGGCACTGTCCTGGCTAGGGACATTTGTGTAGAGTTAGGACCCATCAAGTTTTTGGAGATGGAACCTATGTTAACTGAATAGAGTTACAAGGGTTAAGACAGGGTTATATTGAATTATGTTTGCAGATTTAGCATAGTTTATGAGACACATGTGGGTCTTTGCTCATGGACTGAAGAAGCCATTTGTTCCAGCGAGATAAGCATAACTGCAAATGGTCGTTGAGAGAATGAGTTATGTTTTCAATCTGATATATGTACTGTTGACCATAGACCTCTAGGACTCCGCACTAGGAATAGTTGGAGTAAGCCACCATTTTGTTATTGCTTTTTTGGCCACCATAATTAGTATTCCCATATGTTTCTATGCTTCTTTGTTTCACCCTGCATGTTGGATAACATATCCAGATTAATCTCATTGCTAGCCTGTTGTTGATCAGATATGAGATCCACTTGAGCTTCATTTTCAAGTGCAGAATATCTATTTGATACCTGTACTAAGTGACAGTCTGCCACCCTGCTTCATTTGGCATTCCTTCTATCTTCTACCTTAATCTGATCGGCAACACGATTATCATTTTTGTCCTGATCGCTAGCCAGACCTGTATGCCTTTTTCTTTCTTTTCCCACTATTTCATCAGGTAGTTGCACTACTGTATATCAGTCTTCCTGTAATGTCAAGCAGTGCTAGCTCTGAATGCTTTTCTGCCTGGTGATGGTCATTAGCATTCATCACAGTTGACTGGACCACCCTCCTCATCTTAATAGTTTTCTTACTTCACTTGTATATCTTTCAAGTTCATAAATTTGCTCTGATCTGGTGACTTCTGCTTTCAGGGATACTATTTCTCTTTCTAGCTCTAATGTTTATTTACATTTACTGTAGATAAATACTGTTTTATCCCCATCAGTCCCTTCTGTAATGTACATGTTGCACCCTTTGCACATTTCCATTTTGGACAACGTATTAGACCCCGGAGCCATCGTCTGCCATCAGAATCATCAGCTGCAATTCAATGCAGTTGCAATTTGTTGCAATTGCATTGAATTGCAGTCATATTATGGTGGAGTCACAATTTAGTGGAGTGGTGATTCCATTAAATAAAGAAACATTACTGCAGCAGTGAATGTTTTTTTTCTGGTCCGGGGGTCCTGGACAGTTTGGCACCGAGACAACGAGAAAAGCAACAATGTTTTTATTTTTCAACTGCCGTCCATGTCCATCTACCTCGCACCATCCAAAATGGGCCAATAATGCTCCTTCTGGCTCCTGTGGCGCAAGTATGCACCAATGATGATGAAGGAGGAGTTGGGAGCTGCTGTGGTAACCGGATGCACAAGTTGGTGGGAGAGGTGCCAGCAGTCCATCTCTGAGGAGCTAAGGAAGCTGTGCAGCACAGAGATCGGATTCGTCGGTGGGTGTCCCTATATTGAACCGCCGCACCATGTTCTAATTGTTTCATCAGACACAATCTGTCTGTGTTGTCCTCTTCCACAAGACTAGAGGCCAAGAGGAGCAGGACTCAGCGACCGCGACCCGCCTGTGCCGTGTGTGTCATCGTCCGTGAGCGGCCCCCCCAGGCATCCTCTGAGGCCAGGCCAGGTCAGTGGGTGAGAGCTTGAGAGGGTGGTTCATTCGCTGCTGGCTCCAATTTAAATTTGGATGGTCTGTTTCTCCCGACTGAGTCCCAGATGAGTGAAGAAGTGCAAGTGAGTGCCATGGCTGTGTTGCGTGGTGGAAGGAGGTAGGAAGCAAGCCGGACCGAGTGTGGGGCCACCGGGTTGAGGAGCAGAGCCACCTGAACAGCAGGAGGATCGAGTGGTGGAAGTGAAGTGTGCACAAAACAACAAGCCATACCATAGCTTAGGCCAGGCCTCGCCTAGCTTGTTGGAGCCAGTGAGTGGAGGAACGACTGACCGAGTCACCAACCTGCCATCATCACACAGCAGTCAGTCCTGAATGATTGAGAGGTGGGTGCTGAAAATTTAAAAGCTTTAACCCCTGTGACTGGGTGGGTGGGTGCCTTGCTGTGGTTACTATGGTTTGGGCCTGGCACTTGTAAAGCAGCCACCATTGCACTGGGCTTCGGGCAGTACCCCAGTCTTTAGTCTTCATTTAAAGGAACCCTCCCGCACACACACTTTGTACTCCTTTCGATCTCCCAATACTGTGTGATATTGGCACTAGACTACTGGCATTTGCTATTGCCATGCTGACTAACACACTGCTCTTGCATTGAAAAGCTGCCACGTGAGGAAAAAAGTGGTGGGATGCCACACTGCAATATAGCAAATGCTAGAGCCTGAGTCACAACGTATTGGGAGAGTGACATACTATGAGTTCTTAATCCATAAAAATATAATTATGTTTGTATGTAAAGCCTAATCAGGAGGGTGTGTGTTGGGGGTAAGGGTGGAGTTTTTTCCTTTAAATGTGTGTGCATACCCGATTCCTCATAAAATCTGTCAATCTCAGCTCAGGCATTTTCCTGCCATGCCTGTGCTTGGCCCCTAAGACTTAGCTGCTCTCGGTCAATCAGTAAGCAGCAAAAGTACATGACCATGAACATCCTCATTCATTCCCCACCCCATCCCCATTTTCTGAGTTGCTGGATCTTGACCATATTGGCATATTTTTATTCTTGTAATCTGATTTGAACGACTATGAATAAAATGGAGCTATATTGTACTGTCTGTGGCAGGCAGTGCCACTGCCAACTCCTCAAAGTCCGGCCTCGGTTGTGTGACGACCTTTGGGGGTCTGGATCGGACTTGCAGTACAGTATAATAGAATTTAGAAAAGGCTCCATTTTATTCATAGTTCTTCTGATTAGAAGGATAAATATGCCCAGGCCAACAACTAAGAAAATGGAGAAGGGGGATGGCCTGGTCAGGGCCTGGGTAAATAAATGGGGATGGTGGCTGCTGTAAGCTGTTCTTGCTGCTTAGTGTGTGGTGCTTTACAATATATAGAACTGAAGAATTATGGGAACTAAAGAAATTCAGGCATTAGGCATTTAGCTAGTATGTGTGTGTGTGTGTTTATTTTTTAATTTTTGCTACACCCTTTTCCTCCTTGAGGCCACCTGTCTGCTCCCTTTCTGCCTGGCAACTCCAGCGGAATATCCAGCTACCATCCTGTCCACTCTCCTGCACTCCATATTGGGGTCTGCTTTGTTCCCTGTGGCTTACCCCCCCCCACAGCGGGGAGGGTGGTGGGAAGCCCCAACTCACCCACCTGAACGGATCCAGAGCAGGTGCACCCCCTGGAGCCAGAGCTCTTTGAATGGCCATCAAGCCATCTATTTCCTCTTTCTTTCCCCCTGAGCCAGCTGGCATGCAATGACGCCAGTGGAGGGAGCTTCTGCACATGCTCCTCCTGGCGTCTGCCCCCAACTCTCCCTGGAGTACAGTATGCATCCTGTCCCCCAGCCTCCTCCTCCAGGGGCAATCATTGCACCGACTTTCATGAACCCCCCACCCTGGAGAGGGAGAGCAGTCCATCGGATGCCAGATCCCTCTTCTCCCCTGCCAACCCCTGGTGACCCATGCTTGTTCCCGAACACTGTTCGCCGGCGTGGCATGAGGTGTACGCGACCAGTGCCTCAGATCCCCTCAGCGCCACCTGACCCTACTGATATTGTGGTACAATGAGATAATTCATTGTCTCCTGTTGGCCCTGCTTTGTGAACCTTGCCTTCTACTTCTTCTGTCCCTCCTGGGTCTGAGGCTGATTTGCAGGATTGTAGTGGTAATGGGTCTACCGGGATTGATTTACATGATGCTGACTTGAAAGTTTCACACCCCTGTATACCTGTGGGACCTGATACTGTTGCCCCTGTACCTCAGAAGTCTGCTTGGGTTACTCCACAGTTTAAACTGTTGGATTTATTTTCTAATAAGGGTGAACTCTGCCCCTCAAGGAACGCTGTCCATTTAATATATAAGGTAGCTTGGAGGACCTGCCTGATAGACTGTATATTGCTAAACATTTGCTTAGGTTCAATGAAGTTTATTTCCTCTGACATTTATGCTCTTATACACATTGGCAGTTGAATTATGATGTGAGCTTTAAAACTGTTTCGTGTTTGGAGAAATTTTGGGCTCTGTATCACAACGTTAAGAATTCTCCTCTTGGTTCCTTTTTAGCGGTTCCCTTGACTAAACCTGCTGTTAAATTGATTACTGTCATGTTTCAGAATGAAAGGGTGCATATTGAAAATATTCTTTTTGTTGAGGAAAAGATGTGATGTCTTGGATAGGCCTGTTCCCATCCTTGATAGTGAGAAATCTGGAATGGTGGTTGGAAATTGAGGGTGAAACCTTTTTCCTAGAACTGTGGGCCTCAACACCTTCCCAATAGTTTCCTTCTTGGGAGGACAGAGGCAGTTTGTTTTACTTTGGCCAACCTAAGTCTTGTTTTAAGTGTGGTTCCCGGATGCACCTTAATATGGCTTGTGATATCCCTAGATACTCACATTGTTTTGAATTTGAACATCAAGCTGCTGCCTGCCTTAATTTGTTTAAATGTAATTTGTGTGAGCAGACTGGACACGACTATGAGAAATGTCCTTGGGTGTCTCATAATTGGGAAGATTGTCCTTCTCATGAAGGTTTAATTGTTGTGGCCAGCATATGCAAGCCAATAAGGAGGTGGCTACTGATAGTACAGTTGCCTCACCTGTTTCGCTCTCCCCTGTGGAGCCTTCTTCTTAGTGGTCTGGACACTGGAGCTTGTTGAGGCTGTTTCTGTTCGTGAGCAGGAACTGCTTGCTCATCCTTTGCCTTCAGTTGTTTCTTCTGCTCCTCCTGTACCGCTCCACTCTGTCCTTCCTTCTTTGGACAGCTCAGGGGATTCCGGTATGCCTCCCCCCCCAGATTTTGCCTTTTAAAACTGTTACTGCAAAGAAACGTAATAGATCTGGTAAAGCTATTTTGTCTAAATCCTCCCCTTTGGTCTCCTCCTGCAGTGGATCCTCGGATTCCTGGAGAGCAGGTAATCAGTTTGAGGCATTGGTTCCTGGGGACAAGTCTGAGGGTGAAGATTCTGACCGCTCCTCTAGGGCTTCTACTGTTACTGATTTTGCTTCGGAGGGTGAGGAGGGTGAAGTCAAAACAGTGGAGGCTAACCTTAGGAGGTCTCGGCGTAGGAGGGTAGTTAAGGCCCCTTAACACTAGGTTTTGTTTTGATTTTCTTTTTCTCTTTTCTTTCCCCTTTATGGCTTCATTGACTATTTCAACTATTAATGTTAATAGTATTAAAAGTCATAAGAAAATGGTTACCACCTTGACCCTTTTACAACAGCATCACAGTGATATTTTTTGTCTCCAGGATACTAGATTAAAAACTTCTTTTGAAGTTCAACTTGCTGGTAACCTATGGTCTAAGGGTGCTACCTTTTGGTCTAATGGGGAATCTCTTTGTGATGGGGTTGGGGTCTTGTTTACCAATCTGGCTTTAAAAGTTTCCAAATTAGTTGATATTTGCCCTGGTCGGGCTTTATTATTAGACATTAATTTTCGGGGTGACAGATTTAGATTGATTAACATTTATGCCCCACAGACCAAGGCTCAGCAAGTTGCACTATTTATGGACATTCAGCCTTATCTTCATACTTCTCGTTTGGTTCTTTGGGCTGGTGATTTTAATTGTGCTCTGAGTACCTCTGACAGGGGGTTGAAAACCTCAAAGTTGTTCTGTGATTCAAATAAGCTCCTACACGTGCTTGATACTGCTCAGCTTAAAGATGCTTATAGTTGTATTTATTCCTCTGGTGGTAATACTTTTTTTAAGTCTTCTCTGTCCACTAGGATTGATTTTGTTTTTCTTTCTGCTGTATTACAAGTTTCCTCTGTTGATTTGTGTGCCTGGGAGTTTTCTGACCATAGGTCTCTTACGGTTCACTTTTTCTGGGATGTGGTACCTAGATGCAAGAAGAATTTATGGCGCTTAAACAATTCCTTGTCTGATAAGTCTATCGTGAAGGCTTGGAGAAGGGACTGGGTTGCTAGGCTTTCCGTCATTGATATGTATGATGATTTAGCATCCTGGTGGGAGGATACCAAGAAGGATTGGAAGTCCTTTTTTCAGGCCCACTCTCGTGCCCTGGTTACCTCTCATTATTTTGAATATTTACGTCTCAGGACTCAATTGCAGAGGTTGATTTCCTTAACGGAGACTGAGAAGCTAGATTATGGGGTTTAGATACAAAATGTTAAGAAACAGATGTTTGCTTATCAATACGACAGGTCTAAATCCTTGGAACATGAACATCGATATGGTTTAAAAATGCATAAGGGTGCTTTGGATCCTTTTCAAGATTGCAAAGATCGTGTGAGCCATCGGCTTGTTACACAGTTGACATCTAAAACTAATGATTTTGGTTTCTTCCCCGGAAGATTTAGTTGATGTTGTTGGTCAGTATTTAGGTTCTCTTTTCAGAAAGATACTGGTCTTGAATTTGAATCTTTTAATTTGGATTCTTTACATTTACCAGGTGTCTGCTGTGAACCACCATAACTTGTCAGCTGATATTTCTGAAGCCGAAGTACGTCTTGCTATTTCTTCCTTGAAATCTGACTCTGCTTCTGGTACAGATGGTTTGGGGGCTGCATTTTATCAGACATTCCAGGACGACCTTGTCCCTGTTTTGGTTCAGGTTTTCAATCTGATGTTGTCTAATTCATCCTTAGAGTCCTCTATGAATCAAGCTTTGGTTCTTTTACTGTATAAAAAGGGTCCTAAAGAAGAGTTAAAAAATTGGAGGACGCTAAGTTTATTGAATACTGATTTGAAGATACTGAGTAAGGTTTTATTACTTCGGTTGTTCAGGTTGTTGATGGTTTAATCTGTCCACACCAAACATGTTCTATACCGGGTAGGACCCAATATGATAATTTATTAGTCTTACGGGAATTGTTTACTGTAGCTCAGTCTGGACGTTTGAATGGATATATTTTGAGCCTGGATCAGGAAAAAGCATTTGATCAGGTTTCGCATGATTTTTTGTTTTCAGTATTACGGGCATATGGTATACCTGCCAGATTTATAGACTGGATTCGTACTATGTATAGCTCTGCTTCGCTTCTCCCTAATGTTAATGGATGGATTGGTAGTCCGATTCTTGTACAACGTGGTGTACGTCAGGGTTGTCCCCTGAGCCCTATTTTGTATGTCTTTTTTATCGATATTTTACTTAGATTGATTGTTAATCATACAAATCTTGCTGGACTGAGTATTGGTGATGGAGTCCCTCCTGTAAAGATTTTGCATATGCTGATGACTTGGTTCTTTACATTTCTGATATCAAAGAAGGACCTATTGTATAAGATATTTTGACTTTTTTCTAGATGTTCAGGTTCTAAGATTAATTATGCTAAGAGCAGAGGTTTCCCTTTGGGGGACTCCCCTGTTCCTGAGTTAGGTCATATTTCAGGTATTTCAATTAGTATGGACCCTATGACTGTCTTGGGAGTAGAATTTGGTGCTAGCGATATGGCTTATGCAAATTGGTCTAAAAAACTTGATAAGGCTCAGTTACTTGTGTCCAGATGGAAAGGATGGCAAATTGCTAAGTGTAAGAGGGTTCTGTTAATTAAAACTTTGGTGGTTCCTATTTTTTTGTACGTCAGTTATGTGTTTCCTCCCCCTGTGTCTTTATTTACTTCCCTATTTAGTGTTTTTTTCCAGGCATTTTGGGGGAGTAGGTTAAACCCCATCAAATGTGGTTATACATATAGAAGTATTTGGGAAGGTGGAGTAGCTATGGTTCACCCTGTGGCCTTTTTTGTATGTCTCTTTGTTTCATATAATTTGAGCCCTCTCCTTCGACCTGGAAGAAAGTATTGGCATTCGTATGTATGGTCCTGGTTTTCTAAAGGATTACCGCTTTGGAAGTTGGGAAAACCTGCTCCTTTTGCTAAGATCCCCTTTTTGCCTAAATATGGTTTGGAAACCTTTAAGCATTTATTGAAATGGGGTATCACCGTTTCTCATTTGGAAACCATGAATGGAAGGAAATTGTATAATCATGTTGTTTCTTCTGAATTTACTGATGTTGTGCTTTTTCCGGATTGTCCTCCGGAATTCTTGGAAAAGGTTCTTATGTTTCTCTCTAATAGGAGATTGCCTGATTTCGTTTGGGATAGTGTTTGGTTGAGTTCATATGGTAGATTACCAGTTGGTAATTCTAACAAGCACAGACAAATTAGTGATAGGTATTGTGCTCGTGATTCTTGTGTAATTTTTTTGGAAACTCAGGAACACCTCTTTTGGAATGTCCCTATGTTCGTGCTTTTGGGGTTTTTAGCTACCAAGTGGAATGAGCCTTTATTTTCCTTTCTTTCTTATTGTACACTGTTGTATGGAGTACATAAGGGTGAATAGTCCAAGTATCCTGCTGACACCTTGTTATTAGTGTTTTCTATTCTTCGCTTTATATTTGGCAATCTAGATGTTTATGTGTTTCACAACAACGCCTGATATTGTTTGATGAGATCCTTCCTAATATGACTCTTACCTTACAGAAAATTTATGATACTGATTTTCATTTCCTGGGTTTAGTTAAGGGCAAGTTTTGTGGGTTAACTGTGATCATTGGGTGTCCGTGTTTGATTTTCTTTCCTGTTATTGATGTTCAGTTTTTGTTATTTCTAAGTTATTATTTGACTGTATGCTTTTGCTTCCTTTTGTTTTGGAGTCCTCTATTTCAATAAAAATCCCCCTACTCTTTTCGATAACTGCCATGGGATCTTTAACATCCACCTGAACTACCACCAATCCAGGCAGATGGGACCTCAGTTTAACGTCTCATCTGAAAGACAGCACCTCAGAAGTGCAGCACCCCTCTCATGCTGCACTGCAGTGTTAGTACTGGGATATTAACCCAAGTGCCAGATGTGGGAACTGAACCCACAGCCCTCTAAAGTATTTACTTTTTGAAATGCTGTCCTCCTTTAGAGTGAGCTGTTTAATATAATAGTTCTTCCAGCAACAGCTGTTTCAAAATCAGAATGCATCATTCCAGTCATTTAACAGTGCTAAGATGGAATGCTGACCTGAAGAATCTATGGGCCCCATTCCAAGACATAAGGTGCAAATCACCGGAACATGCGTATGATTTGCGCCATATGCCGATACTCTAGGGACCCTGCACCCATTTCCAAATCAGGCAGGGTCCCCGGTGGCTACGTCCTGTGACTTGCAGTACACCAAAGGGATACTGCACCTATACACAGTCATAGTACTGCCCTGCACAGGGCAGATGTCTCCCCACCCCGCATCATAGAAACATAGACTTTTTTTTTTTTAAGCCCCCTCTCCTCTGTCGTGGTGGATCTTCTTCGGGGAATCCCTAGACTGTGCTCCCCTAGTCCCTCCCTGGGTACCTACCATGGTGTCGCTCGGACCTACCTCCATGCTGCCTTGGCCTACCCCCGGCGGGGAGGAGGGGGGTACCCCTATTTTACCCCCCGCCAGTCCATTAGTGTGCGTCAGGAGGTCCATCTGCGGCATCCATTGGTAGCCCAGTTATGGGTTGTCTGGGGCAGTCGGGTCCCGTCTCCGTCCTCCACGACAGGTTCCTTTTTCCATTTTTCTGTCCCCTCCCCCAGGACATGAGCACGCTAGGGAGACCTAGGTGCGACGCACGTCGAGACGTGCGTACGATCCGATCTCCGGCCCATGTCCTCCCTCCCATCTGTATGCAGTCCCACTGCACCTCCACCCGTGGTCACCCAGGTGGCGTTAGAGCCACGGGACAAGCATCCCCTTCCTCCCAGAGGAGGAGAGCAGCCGTTGGGTGCTCAATCCTCCTCTCCCGCCGACCCTCCAGCTGCCCGAGTCCGCTTCCGAACCCGGCCGCTGGCGAAGCGTGAGGTGTGGGCGCCCAGCGCCAACCTCAGCGCCACCAGGCCAGGCACTAGAAACATAGACTTTGATGGCAGATAAGGACTGTTGGCCCATCTAGTCTGCCCATTTCCTACCTACAGGATAGGCCGCAGATCCTAGTTAACCAATAGCCTATTTCTTCCTACCCCCCACAAGAATTGCCTTATGTCTGTCCCACGCATTCTTGAATTCTCCCACAGTTTTAGACCCCACAACCTCCTCAGCAAGGCTGTTCCATGCATCCACTACCCTCTCTGTGAAATAATACTTCCTCACATTGCCCCTGAACTGCCCCCTTCTATCTTTAAATTGTGTCCCCTTGTTCTTGCACATCTCTTTTTCTGAAAGATGCTACCCTCTTGGACTTTGTTGATTCCACTGAGGTACTTAAAAGTTTCTATCATGTCCCCCTCTCCCTTCTTTCCTCAAGGGTATACATATTAAGCTCCTTTAGTCTCTCCTCATACGGCTTCTCTAGCAGACCCTGCACCATTTTAGTTGCCCTCCTCTGGACTGCCTCTATCCTGTCTATGTCCTTGTGGAGATGGGGTCTCCAGAACTGGACGCAGTACTCCAGATGGGGTCTCACCAACTGTCTGTACAGAGGGATAACAACTTCCTGTTTTGCTGCTGATGCCTCTCCCTATGCATCCCAGTATACCCCCAGCCCTCCCTACTGCTTTCTCACATTGCTTGCTAACCTTAAGGTCATCTGATATGATTATCCCCAGTCCCTTTCCTTTTTGTTGTTGTTACTACCTCCCCATTGTGTATTCTTCCTGGGTTCTTGTTTCCCAGGTGCATTATTTTCACTTCTTTGCATTGAATCCCAGCTGCCATACTTCTGACCATTCCTCCAACCTTGTCAAGTCCCTTCTCATCCTTTCCACGCCTCCTTGTGTATCAACCCTGTTGCAGATCTTTGTGTCATCTGCAAAAAGGCATACTTTTCCTTCCAGTCCCTCTGCAATGTCACTGATGAAGACATTAAAAAGGACTGGACCCAATACTGAACCCTGCGGTACCCCACTAGTAACCCCTCATCCCTGAGTTGCAAGCCTCCCCCCCAAATCCGTGCACCACAGAACTATACCAATGCCCCACAGGGCTATTGAAGCACCCCCACTTCCCCCTGCCTGACTCTCTACAGTACCCCACATTCCCTGGTAGTCTAATGACCCCTCCACTCTGCAGTGCCAGTCCACACACCCCCACCCTCAATCAATGAGTGTGCACTGTGTACAGCAGCATGTGCTTGTAGGGAGCTCAGTCAGTGGCTGGCTGTGGAGATGATAGGTGGGTTTTGCTAGTTGCCACTGAGACCGGGTTGGGGAGGGGTGGACTGATACTGCCAAGTGCCGTGGGGGGGGCAGTAGACTACCAGGGTGCAGGAGGTTGCTGTATATGACAGTGTAACAGGGATTAGTGTAAGGCTGATGGTTGCTTGGAACTGATTCCTAGCATCCAGTTATCACTAAAAAGGGGCTTTTGTGTAGTCATAGTGGTGTTCAGTGTTGTAGTACTGCAGTAAGTAATATACACCCTTGGGCAGGATTTTCAAATCCTGGTGCAGTGCTCACATCCAGCCCTGTGCCATGGGACTTCAACATTTGTAGTGCCATCCCCTTTGCCACAACTGCACCTGAATTTCTGTTTTTGGGTTCAGTTTCGATAGTTTCTGTGACTTATGGCTGCTTGCAGCAGAGCTCTGGTGCAAGCACCATAACTTTGTCCTGGAGAGATGGCACGCACAAGCAAGACCACACTTTTGTGGTCTAAGGACCTATGCCAGGAGCAAGGGATGGAAATTCCAAATGTCACTCTGCACACGCTGCAAGCCCTGTGAACTGTATGTTCGGCACACCAAAGGCTTGTGGCATGCCTTCATGGATAAAGATCCAGCCCCTGTTTACATACAAACATATGAAGAAGCCAGCAGAAGAAGGCCATTTGGTCTATCAAGTCTGCTCGTACTGCAGGGTCCACAGCTTGAGTTAATGTCCCTGCCTCCCTCCCCCTCCTCCTAACCCATGATCCTTACTTTTCCCCATGCCTATCCCAGCCCTCTTAAAGCTGCCCACTGCCTACAACGAAATGACCTCTTCCAGAAGTGCATTCCAAGTATCCACTACTCTCTCTGTGAAGAAGTGCTTCTAAGCCTCCCACTCTCGAGCTTAATACTGTGCCCCCTCATGTTATGGTTGCACTTGCCACTCGGCTTAAAGAGACTCTTCTTATCAACCTTATTTATCCCTTTCAAGTACTTGGAGGTCCCAGTCATGTCTCTCTCTCTCTCTCTCTCTCTCTCCTGTCTTCCAGGGAGTACATGTTCAGTGCTGTTAATCTCTCCTCGTCTGCCTTGCCCTGCTGACTGATTATCATCTTTGTAACCCTCCTCTAGACTGTCTCCAGCAAGTTACTGTCCTTTTGAGGTGTGAGCACCAGAACTGAACTCCGTACTGTAGATGCGGCTTTACTGGTGACCTGTACAAGGGCAGCATAACCTCCTCTCCTACTACTGATCCCCCTTGCTATGCATCCCAGCATCTTGTTTGCCTTTGCTACCGCGGTACTACTACTACTACAACAACACCACTGTGTGTATAAAACTACCTTTTTATTGACGTACCCAGCTGGCATGGGGTGGGGATGATGAACGATGCTACCAATTAAAATGGAAACAGAATCAGCTATGTGGGTTCATCAGTGGTAGCACAATTTCTTTTCTGGCAGGTCAGGAAGAAGAAGTTATCGATGCGGATGGGCGATCGAGAGATCCAGTCTCTCGTCTTGATTGGAGCCAAATGCTGATGATGTATCACAAGACTGCCCAGTGCAGTGGCTGCATGGAGTTTTGAGTTAGAGGTGAGATGGCGGGGGATTTGGGATTATGCCAGTGCAAGTAAAGTGGTTCTACTGGGGGAGTATAGGCCAGTAGTATTTCTGATTTGGGGGAAAATTTGTTGCATGTGCACACCTCTGGGGGAGAAACACACTAATAGTAAAAGTTATATTTTTATTTAATATTATATTTAGGCCAGCAGTTGCAGTACTGTCATTGACTGAGAGTCCCGAAGGCAAGGAAGATCCCAGAAGAGAAGAATAAAGAGTCACGACTACAGTGTAGTGGGAGTTGTTCTCAGTCATCAGACGGTCGCTCAGAGCTGGATACAGGAGTCTTGACAGCAGCTGCCTGTTTAAGACTTCTTGAATATCAGTGGAGTCATGAAGTGGTAAGTAAATGCCTGTTCATCATTCCTGGCTCAGTATTTGTCTCATCTCGGGGATAGTAGTCGATAGACAATGGTAAAGCACACTACAAAAGAAAGTAAGACTGTAATAAAATTAATGCAGTTGATTTCTATGCACATGACGGTAATGTGCAGTAGTATTTTGGCAGCAGCTGCAATGCAGAGTTAGGCTATACTAGCCTTGCCTTATAAGAATAATATAGTGTGGGGGACTGGGGCCTGTATTACTATTGAGCAGTAAGCAGAGTGTGACTCCTTCCAACCTGGATGGGTGCAGTCCAGAATTATGGTACAGTAGCAGTTGCACCACTGGCTTATACCTTTTTCCATACCTTGGTGATGTGACAGAATTCTAATATCACAGGTATAGGTGACGTTTTAATGCAATTACACACTTGTTTTTAGCTATGAAATTGGCTGCTGCAGGAATATTGCAATATATACTACCTATACCTGGGCCTTACAAGAACTTTCTGTATAGTAGGATGAGGTAGATTACCTGAAAAGTAAGCTGGAGGAAGCAATCAAGGCTCACCTTCTTGACTGGACTGACACTTTGTATTGAGGAAGTGAAGTGACAAAGACAGGTCTGGAGTCTACAACATTAATTCATCAGGAAATAGACATTTTCTGAATGAATCACATCCAGTAAGACTTGATGGTGCAGACCCAGCAGGGCACAACCCCTCCCTTACTGGGGTGTATGTTCTACTTTGCCGGGTGGGGCGGGCACACTGTAGGGACTTGCATCATTTATGCAGGTAACCATGAACACATTGGTGGTCACTGCACGAGTCCCATCTGGGTTGTAACCTTCACTTTCATAGTGCTGATGTATTGTGCGCTACTGGTACTGCACTGCAGCATCATTCTGTTAAAGTTCTGTGTATGCACTATGCATGCCTTGTCATGGAACTGTGTTATCTTGATTGAAATGTGCATTAATTTCTGGTTGAATATCAGTTTCTTGTCTAGCTGGACATCGCATCCTGTTCTTGTTTTTACAGGTGTTGACTTAGTGGTATTTTACTGTATACATATCCACTACTTATACTGTGTGCATTATCCCATATCGTAATACTGTGGTTTTGTTAAGAATTCATTAATTTCTACCAGTTTTTTACAGAAAAGCCAGTACTGAGTAGTAGTAGTAGTAGTGTAGTAGCTGTCAAAGTCAAATATGGCTGGTGCATCACATCGTTGTAAAACTAACAAGTATGTAAATACATCACTACTGTCACGAAGTGAGAAATCTGAAATATGCAACATGTTTCTTGCTCCAAAATTGAGGTCTCATGGCAATAGTAAGTCCATTGTTTGAAAGTACTTTGGCTCACTGTATGTTAAAACACAGGTCCCAGGTACATCTTCAGGTGATCCAGGTTCAGGTTCTCCACTCTTGCTTGATGACAGTAGATATTTCTGTTCCCTTTGCTTAGACACACAGCAAGCAATGTACTCAAAGGTCAGTCTACTCACATTAGCAAAGTTAAAAGTTATGTCCTGCAGACAGTTACTACATCCTTAACAGAACATTTAATCCACATTCATGATGTAGATGTACATGAGAGTAACAAACTACAGAAACTGAAGCAAACAACTATTAATGTGAGCCTTGGTGGTGGCACTGGTAGTGTGCGGCCAGCTTCCTCTGATTTTGAACTAGTTCGCGATGTCTTGGTATGGTTTTCTTTGGATATGATGCCTTTTGAGTCAGTCAACAAAGAGGGATTCCAACTTTTCTTCTCCAAAAATTTCCCGAGTATGAAAATACCTAATGAGAGAAGCTTACGTGGTAAAGTGCTACATGATGTATACAGCTTATTAAAAACCAAAGTAAAGGATGACCTCTGTACAGTGCATTCCATCTGTATTATGTTTGTTGGATGGACCGCAAATACAAATGCCGCCCTTACCTTGGTATCCGCCTAGCCTATATTAACTTGGGTTGGGACTTTCACATTGTAACATTGTCTTGTAAAGTGTTGCCTAACCACACCAGGGAAGCCGTGGCACAGCATGTCTGCAGAGAACTTGAGGATTTTGCCATTGACAGAACAGTGAAACTTTTCTCGACACATGATAGAGCAGAGAGCATGAAGAAGGCTAGTTGCATGCTATGAGTGGAGCAGTGCAATCACTGTGTTGCGCATGCATTGCATCTGTTGCTGATGACTGATTCCATGAATCGTGTCAATAATGTACAAGACTTGATTGAGAAATGCAATTCCATAGTGACTACATTACATTTCAAAGGGTATCTCATTGAGGAGGAAGTAGCCAACAGTAATGACCAGCAAGTGATGGACAGCCTCCTGGAGAAGATTGCAAATGCACAAAACATTCTGCCATTGGATTCCGAGTACCCCATTGAGGACAGTGGAAGTAGAACAGATGATAAGGATATGCATTCAGATTTTGAACTCTATCTCAGTGATGATGATGATGATGATGATGATGCAGCACCAGAACCCATTCTCTGTAACATCAGAGGCAGTGGCACACAGGAAAGACACAGTCACGAGAGTGACCCAGTTAAAGGAGCAACATCCTCCAGAATTGTGCAACACAAAAAAAGGCATCACATAACTTTAAAACAACAGGTTGTGACTAGGTGGAATTCGGTGCTTGTTATGTTTGAAAGCACTGTAGATCTTCACCGGGAGGCTAAGCAAGCTTTGAAACGTACTGGACACAGTGAGCTGTGCCTCACAGCTGAAGAGTTTGATATTGTTGAAGAGCTCAGACATTTTCTTCTCCCATTTTAGGAGCTGACTGATCTGGTCAGTAGTAATCAACCACATCTGGCACTAATACCACTCATAAAAAAATGACATTGTGGAAAAATCACAGATAAGTAAAAAAGATCATCCCACTGTGCAGCAGGTGAACTGACTAGTGCTGAAAAATGTTGAGAGGTGCTTTCCAGAAAGTGATACTGTCAAACTGGCATGCTTACTGGATCCAGCCACCAAAGATGCTTTGCAGCTGTCTAGGGAGGAGCAAATAGCAGTACTGAAACATGCAGTGGAAGAAATGAAGGAATTTGAAACTATGACAACAGCTTTTTTAACAAGTACTCCAAGTAGACAATCCAGAGCCAGCAGCACACCGTCACTGACAATACCACTTTCAAGTGTCTCCTTCAGTGATGAAGAGGCAGAGGATGAAGATCCAAACTTTCATGCCAATGAGGATAAATGCATTCCTATGAGTAAGAAGAGGAAAATGCTTCAGAAGCTCAAAGTAAGCTTGCATCTCAGTGAAGATAGCTCAGCTGTGGAAGGCGAAATAAACAGATATTTGACAGTGAAACCTACAAGTGAGGAGGAAGATTTCCCACTGACATTTTGGAACAATAATGAACATAGATACCCTACTCTGGCTCAGCTTGCAAAAACTTACCTTGGCGTTACGGCATCCAGTGTGCCAGTGGAATGCATGTTCTCAGTGACCGGGTTATTGCTGAATGGCAAACGGTCAAGCATTGCCCCATATCATCCAAACTATATGTCATTTATTCATGATAACTATCCACTCTTTTTTCCCATTACCAAATAAAAAAAAAATAAACCCAACCCCAACAAGCGTGTGGGTGTGTGTATGTGTGTGTCTGTCTGTGTGTGTGTGTCTGTGGGGGGGGGGGATATAAGACATCTGGTGCAGTACAACTCTACAAAGGCTCTTGTGGCTGCAGGTTGCTGCCAATACTGTCTCCCATCAACTAACTACTTGTCTTGCAGTTGCTCACAATAGACAACCACCCATACACCCACCATTCCACGACACGCTGAACCACTATACCTGTTACCATTCATATGCTGCAAGGCATATATGCCAACAACATAAATATTGGTCATGTAAATATGACAACAGCAACTTGAGTCTTTCCTTTGTCTACCCTGAGTTCCTGTTACCACTTGACTTAAAGAGCACCTTTCATGACTGGCCACAATGTTTTACATCACATGTGCTGGGCTGCTTTCTCCACAACTGGATACATCACCCTAGGGCACAGTACTGAGTAACAATGTTCAGCCTACTGCACTCTGTGTCACAACTGTTTTGTAAGGGGAAACTACCAGTAGTCAATGAACTCTGTGTTCCCCTTCCCCAACACACCCACCTGCTGCTGTCAGCTGTGCACTGTGCCTAGCAAATCATCCATATGTCTCTTCACCACTTACTTGGTAAAGCTTTCCACTGTCTCTGCATGGCTGTGAATAGAATTTACCCTAATAATTTGATTAGGCAGTAATGCTCCTTCTGTACCCATGCCATAGCAGAGCCTTACTTGTCTCTCTCTTATAAAATGTGACAGTCACCACAATGGAATGTGGATGTGAGGCACTAATAAAATGGCAAGATTCAGGAGGCATTATTGCTTTTGAATTATCAACGTACAGACAGTAATCACAACAATGGATAAACTGACAGCTGGGTAGACTGACATTGACAGCAACATTTGATGAATTATCATCTTCAGGGGGATCTCAGACATCAGGTACCACTGCTGCTATTCTCTGCAGCTGCCACATGGAGGGTTTGGGTTGCACCACTTCTGCATGGACCGATGCCAGCTCAGTATCATGGCTTTCTGTTTTAAGTTTACGAAAGTCATTACTGCACAGAAGGTTGTTATACATCATCACATCTCCTGTCTTAAGTTTATAGAGATCAAGCCTCACAGCCTCCCCACTTATTTGTTGTACTTGCTTGGGACTCATTCCTACATGGTACCTGATATCTAACATCCTCTCAATGATCTTTTTTTTCCTCACCCAACTATTTTTATGTTCCTTCAGTCTTCTGAGGCATCTCTCAGAGGAGCCCGCTCGACTCAGATCTGTTACTCCCCACTGAGATTCACCCCCCCAAGTGACCCCCTCCAAAAGACATATCAGCCCACCGGATCCCCCCGAGAGGGCCTGCTTCTCCTGTCTTTAGCGGCATCTATCTGAAATTAGAGGGTTCGTCTCTGCAGGTAGTGCCTGTGGATCACTGGTGCAGCAGTCTGGTGTTGGGGATGTGCAGCCTGGTCCCTGAGGCTCTCATCTCCTCCTCAGTCCTCCGGGGATTTTTCCTTGTGTGTTGTCCATGGGAGCACGGATCTGCAATGATGTCCAGTGCAATGCAGACAATCTCCCTAACCCGCTTGCAGGACATCCACCATTGCTCCCATATCACCAATGTGTGCTTTGCATCTTGCTGCAGTCTACCAGCTTCCACCAAGAGTTGCTAGAGCAGCGAAGAGCACCAACAACCCACCCCAGGAGAGGAGAGCAGTCTTACAGATGCTCAGTCCTCCCCTCCACCTGCTGACCTCTGGCGCTCAAGTCCGTTCCTGAACCCGGGTCAGTGGCACAGCATAAGGCAAGGCATTTGGCCTGAAGATCTACTGTTAATGGTAACTTGCTGTGTAACTGTTCTTCCTAGGGATGTGGAAATGTTGTTCTTATCCATTCTTGTTGGCTTGTCCCTTTCTCTTTAAATCTTGCCAGAAGGTCTAAAAGCTGGCTTCTCCCACCCACCCGGGTGGTACAGGGTGGCTACGGCCACATTTCTGCTCCACTGCATGAACCACCACCTCCTTGGGATTTACTGCTGGTTTGGGCAAAGCTCATGGGAAAACCATTCAAACCAATGTACAGGTGGGAGATGTCACATCTGTCATGGAAGACCACCTTCTTGGTGGTTATCACATCAGACAGAAGGACTGGGGAACTACAGGTGCTCTCTGAGTCTCCCTATCTGGTCTTCCACAGAGACAAGGTTGTCCTGTGCCTCCACCCAAAACTCCTTCCGAAGGTGGTGTCAGAGTCCCACCTGAAGTAGGTGTTGACTTTGCTGGTGTACTACCACAATTGCATCTCAGAGGTTGAGTACAGTCTCCATACTTTGGATCTGAGATGAGTGCTCTCTTAATATAAGGAGTGAATGGCTGAAGTTCAGGGAGAGGTTCACCAGCTCTTTGTCCCATATGCTGAAGCTGCACCTGGCAGATCTGCAACAAAGCAGATGATCGGCAGATGGATAACATCCTGCATTGATCTCTGCTACCGGTTGGCGGGCAAGGAGCCTCCCATAAGGATAAGAGCTCATTCTACCTGACATACTGCTGCGTCAGTGGCTGCTATTAGGGGTATCCCATCCTATCCAGGATATTTGCAGGGCTGCTACCTGGAAGTCAGCAAACACCTTCATTACTCATTTCCATATCAACCTAGAGTCACACTGGGATGCTGGTTTTGGGGCCTCAGTTCTACAATCTCTGTTCCACTCAACCTCCACAGCTTCAATGCACAACCTCTGCTTCCAGCGGGCAAGATCTGCCATCATGGGGCAACGCCAGAGGTGTACACAACCCAGGTGGGTGGGTAGGAGGAGCCAGCTTTTAGACCTTCAGGCAAAATTTAAAGAGATTCACCAAGATAAAGCATTGCGCCACATGGTGTGGTGCCTTACCTGAATGGCACCCTGTCTGGCTATATTTAGCCAAAAACATAAACCATATTAAACAGTGGAAGGGATCGTAAATTTGTGAACTGCTAATCACTTCAACTTCCTGGCGCTGGAAGCTGATTAGCAGAGCAAGCCTCACATCAGGTTAATACGACGCAGTCTGAGATGCAGAGCTCACTCTATTGTTCTCTATGGGACTAAGTTTTTTAAAACATTTTTGATACATTTATATCATTTCGTTTTAATCATGGACACTGTCGACTAACAGGTCTTTGTTAGTCACACGGTGCTCTTGCGGTTAATGACAGTGAATATCTTGAAAAATGTTTTAAGTGTCAGCCCCCATAAAGAATAATGGAACACGCCCCTGCACTTTCCCTCGGCACACATCATTACATGCCTGAGCGTGGGGGTGGTGGGTTTTTAGTCAGCTCCCAGCACCGGGAACTTGAAGTGATCATCTGCTCACAAATTTACAATCCCTTCCACTCTTTAATATGGATTATGTTTTGGGCTAATTATAGCCAGATGGGGTGCTGCTCAGGTAAGGCAACATACCATGTGGTGCACATGATATTCTACTTGTCCAGGACCCACCACTCCTTTGGGCAGCCACGGTCTCTGACATCCCCTCCACTACTCCTCCCCCGGGAGCCCCCCTTAATTCATATCTGTAGCCTGACCCCAGGGTAGCCCTTCGAGGCACGGTAGGCTGACTTGCCATCATCCAGTCAGTCCTGAGCAGTTTGATATTTTCTTGGCATGTTCCTCTGTTACGATGCTTTATGCAGTGCTCCTGGTCTCCACCAGGGGCTTTGCAGTGTGCGATGCAATCCCACTCCTACCCGTGAGGAGAGAGAGCAGTGCAATGGACGTGTTGGACACTCAATCCTCTGCTCCTTGCCGAGCCACCCCAGCACCCCGAGTCACTTCCTGAACCTGGGTTGCTGGTGGTTCGAGGTAAGACGCCAGCACCTCAGCCCTCTGCACCACTGGGCCAGCCAGCACATGGTATTTTAATTAACTTGTTGAACCTCTTTAAAGGGGAAGAGTAAATGGACATGCCAACAAGTGTGGAAGAAGAACAACGTATGCCACTCCTAGAACTACTGTTACAGGTGAGTAACCTGTGTTTCAGTCCCCATGCTGCTTTGCTACAGAAGCAGAAAACAGTTAAAAGAATAAAAAAATAAATAAATAAAAATGTTGAGGCATTTTGGATTTTAGTATAATGCATTGCTAACAGGTGGGTGTCTTGGGGAAGGGGGGCACACAATCTGTAGGTTGACTACTGTTACTTTACCTTTGCAAAACCAAGCCTTCCACCGCACTGTGCTGCACAGTGACAGTGAGTCACTCCTCTGCCCTAATACCTACAGTGCTGACAGCACTGCAGCTATGGCAACATCCACAGCCACAGCCCACACCAGGCTGATTGCTATACAATCTGTGGCACACACAATAGTTTTTTGCAGCTCAGAATGCTAAAACTAACTTCAGATGACTCTACTGTTTGAAATACAGTGACAAAATTGGTTAAATAATGGTTTATTCGTGCATAAAAGTAAAAAGACAGTGAACGGTGCTCTTTAATCATTCAGGTACTGAAATGTAATGTAATGACGGTGCTTAATTTGTCATGTCAGCCATATACATCAGTTCAATAATTTGTAACGAGTTTGAAACCTTCAGCCTGGCATTTCTCTAATCTTGCAATGCAATTTATTCTTGTATGTCAGTGTGATTGGTATTAATAGCAGATTTAGAAAGCTGTGGCTACATTACACATGACAGACAAATTCAATATCCAATACCAAGTTCATCACTTGCTTGGTAGGCCACTGTCTATTCTGGCTAGCCAGCTGCTGCAGCTGAATTTCCTTCACACAGTGTGATGATCTTTTTCACTTATGTGTGATTGTATTGCTGTATGAATGTAGTCATACAGAATTCATCATTGGTCACTTGCTTGACTTATTTTGGTGTTGAATGGTGTACTTAGGCACATCATCATGCAATACAGTTAAGATCATTTAATGAGAAAATGAAATTCCTGCTGTTAAACTCTGGAGATAACTGTCCCAAAAGTTATTTCTTGGCCTACACACCATTCAGGGAGTCGGACATAATAGCAAACTACCAAACGTTGTTTAATTACATTCATTCATGTAGTGGTTGTAGTGTATTTTTATTATCACTATTATTGAATTCTTCTTCACACAATAAAACATTCTCATTGACATTGATATGACTTGCACTCTGTGCTGGACACCAAGTTGGACCTTTAATGTGCAATCCCGTTTAAAAATCTGGATGGATCAGAGCTGAGCCACTATCTGTTACTGTTTTGTGGCCCAGCACGCTACATTGCACAATATGCCAGCCTGAGGGACTGGGAAAATAAATGGGTGGAAGGGATGTGCAACAGTCAACTCACTTTTGACGCTTAACAGGTGCCATAGGCCCTCTCATCATGTTGATCCTCACTGGTGAGACAGTGGGGAAGTGATGCTTGGGGTTGAGGCATCAGCACCCAAAGGCTGGCTAGAACTCCTCCCATACCACTATCAAGTCAAGCCAGGTCAAGTAACATATCTGCAGCTGCCCTGAATTCAACAAAACACATGTAATCTGGCCTCATTTTTGAATACTTAAAACCAAAAGATTTCATTATCATTCAAGCAAACAATGTTTTAACTGAACACACTCTGACGTGGAACAGTTGTCCTTGATTGTGCTTCCTATATCTTTCAGTGACTCTTGATGGAATGGATCACTCAAGAGTTGTCAATATTTTTTTGCCCGCTCCATTGCACAATATGCCAGCTTGAGGGACTGGGAACATAAATGGGTGGAAGGGATGTGCACCAGTCAACTCACTGTTGATAGTGAACAGATGCCATAGGACCTCTCACCATGTTGATCCACACTGGTGACACAGTGGGGGGGAGTGGTGTTTGGGGTAGAGGCATCAATGCCCGAAGGCTGGACCCCTCCCCGACTACCATCTGTCAGAACATCAGAAGTTAAGGAGCCTCTAGACTCAGTGATATACAGCATCTGCTCCAAATTCACCACCGTCATAGACATATTTTGGTATAAATCTTCGTAGGACACAGATTCAACAATTCAATACATGACTGTTTTACCTTTATTTCACTGAACAAATCGGACATGAAACAGGTTTATCTTGATTGTGCTTCTTGTGTTTCTTTTTGACTAAGTCATGCTGGTCCACAGCTGTCAGCATTTCTAGACCTGGCCCGTTTGTTGCACATATGACAGCCTCAGGACTGGGCAAATAAATGGTGAAGGGATGTGCACCAGTCAACTCAGTTGATGGTGAACAGGTGCCATAGGACCTTTCACCATGCTGATCCCCACTGGTGCCAGTGGGGGAAGTGGTGCTTAGGGTTGAGGCATCAGGATACTCAAAGGCTGGACATGGTGACGACGGGACAGTCAGGCATAAGCAGGCCTTCAGATAATCTTTTTTTGGGTGAAAGTCAAATACTTCCATGGGTTGAACTTTGGAAGTCATCTTAGTTTTACTGGAGTCAAACAAATACTTCCAGCTGTGAATTTTTGGAAGTTAAAATAACTCTGATCGACAAATGTTGGAAGTCAAAATACTCCAAGTCCAATTGTTTTTGAAATCAACTCATGGGCCTTCTGAATAAGGTTCCCTCATTGTAAGCCATGTCACATCCACAAATGAATGTAACTGCAAAAAATCACATTTTTGTACACTGACTGAGGCTGTTAGGCTGTTCCAAATAGAGCAGTTTTGGATTAATTGGAAGAATAACATCAGATCAGTTTGGCACCTTCTCTGTTGTGTGTGGACTTACTTAAAGTAGGTCCATTGTCACCACATAGTGAAGGTGCCAACCAAGGGTGCTGACAGTTCATTTTTTCTGGGTGCTGCTGGCGCTGCAAGGGCAGGATCTTGTTTGTCGGAGTTGTGAGTTACTAAGAAAGTACTTTACTTTTCTTGGTGATTGTAATTCTAGTGGGCAGGGGCTTGCCCCTGCAGCTGTAAGCAGCAGCACCCTAGAAGGGGTGAACTGCCTGCTCACACACACACCCCCAACACCACTCAGCAGTACCCCCCCAGGTAATGACTTCAATTTCCTCATGGTGAGGCTGGGAGAAGAAGGGCCATCCTCCTCCTGTGATTCAGATCAGTTCAGCAGCAGGGTCCTGGGCAGTGTCATCATGGTTTGAGTAGATAAGCAGCAGGGCATTCTGTTTGCACAACTCATGAGTGTCCCTGTTTTTTCTTCCCCATCATGAGGTGAACATATGTACACTGGCAAGACCAAGCGGTATGAAGATGCCACACACACCCTTATGTCTGTGCCCAACCATCTGAGATGCCCCTGCATCCTGTGCCATCCAGCTTCTACTGGGTGACGGTCAAGCAGTTTATGCACTGTCCCTCCTCCCTAATGGGGGAAAGCTGTCCCATGGACTCATTGAATGGAAGGAAGAGGCACTGGATGCCTTATCTAGTTTACCACACCAGTGACCTAGGTTCAGGAACAGACCAGTGTCTCTCAGGGGCTGTCTGGAAGGCTGAGGTGCTGGATGCCCTACTTTAGGCATATACCCCTAGACCTGGGAGGGTGGGCACTGGGCAGCGGGCTTACAGGTTGCACAATTTTTTGCCTACCTCAGGTGAAACAATGTATGACTGGTCTGCAGGGCACAGTGATACACTTCCCCCCCCCAGATCCACCAGATTTGAGTCCCCCTAGAAGCTCCAGGCCCTTATCCCTCATATACTGATCCCATAGCTACAGGCTCAGAATCTGGGAAAAGGGCCATTCTCTCATTACCATCTAAGGGATGGGCAGTGCCAACACAAGCTAGAAAACTTTCAGTTCCAACAAGAATAGCAGACTTCGCAGAGAGATTCATTACATTACAATTTCTATGAGCTTATTTCATACTCGAAAAGACACAGAATTAATGCTCAGAACAAAAGTCTGACCCATTTTCCAAAATGCAAGACTAGTGTAGGGCAGCAAGGAGGGCCTATGCAGAGACAGCTAGGCAAGGCAGGTAGGAAAACAGACAGCCTGAGCAAGCACCCCAAGCAGGCAGGAGTGGGGGCCAGCAGGAGGCACAGAGAGCAGCTGCACCAGCACAACATGACCACAGTAAGGATAGAGATTGAGCAAAGCATAAGGCTAGGTTAAAAAGGAAAGCAGAAACCCAAGCAACAGCAGGGAAGGAACAGAAGAGGAGCTGAGCCCAGGTGGGAGGGGTAAAACAACAGAAAGGACACTGCCTCAAGCAACATAGGGCCACCAAGGGCAAAACCTAGGGATGGATGGCCCCAAACAGCACAGCAGCAGCAGCAGCCACAACACAAGGGCAGCAAGTCTAAGGAGTGGTGGAGCCAGGAGGAGAAGCCACTGCAGAGGGAATGCCAGCAGACCACCTGGCAGATGAAGTAGAGCAAGCCGCCACTGCACACCAGCATGCATAGTGGGCAGGAGGAGCAGAACAGCTCCTGAATGCAGCAGGGACTCCAGAGGCAGCAGCCAAGCAGCAGGGTAAGATTGAACAGAGAGGTCAGGCAAGAATCCAGCTACTGTGCAACCACAGAAATAAAATAAGCATCCTGAGAATGCTTGGACATAACATGCTCTTGTAACACTTGGTGGGGAGTGAGGAGATGTTGCCTGCTGCCCCACCATACCCCAGGCAAACCTGCCAATTTAGGTTTAACATAGAAACATAGAAACATAGACTTTGACGGCAGATAAGGACTCGCTTGCCACCTAGTCTGCCCATTTTCTACCTAGAGGATAAGCTGCAGATTCTATTTAACCAACAGCCTATTTCTTCCTACCCACCACCAAAAATTGCCTTATGTCTGTCCCATGCATTCTTGAATTCTCCCACAGTTTTAGACCCCACAACCCCCTCAGGTGAAGGCTGTTCCATGTGTTCACCAACCCTGTCTGTGAAAAATACTTCTCACATTGCCCCAGAGCTGCCCCTCTATATTCAAATTGTGTCCCCTTGTTCTTGCACATCTTTTTCTGAGAGATGCCTCTTGGACCTTTGTTGAGTCCACTGAGGTACTTAAACATTTCCTATCATGTCCCCCCTCCTCCCTTTCTTCTAGGGTGTACATATTAAGCTCCTTTAGCCTCTCCTCATATGGCTTCTCTTGCAGACCCTGCACCATTTTTAGTTGCCTCTGAACTGCCTCCATCCTATGTCCTTGCAGAGATGGGGTCTCTAGAACTGGACCCAGTACTCAGATGGGGTCTCACCAACTGTCTGTACAGGGGATAACAACTTCTGTTTTCTGCTGGTGATGCCTCTCCTATACATCCCAGTATCACTCAGCCCTCCCTACTGCCTTCTCACATTACTTCCAACCTTAAGGTCATCTGATATGATTACCCCCAGGTCCCCTTTCCATTTTTGTTGTTGTTACTACCCCCATTGTGTAATCTTCCCTGGGTTTTTGTTTCCCAGGTGCATTATTTTGCTCTTTTGCATTGAATCCAAGCTTCCTTCTGACCATTCCTCCAACCTTTGCAAGTTCTTTTCTCATCCTTTCCATGCCTCCTTGTGTATCAACCCCTGTTGCAGATCTTTTGTCATCTGCAAAGAGGCATACTTTTCCTTCCAGTCCTCTGCAATGTCACTTATAAAGACATTAAAGAACTGGACCCAGTACTGAACTCCTCATGTACTCCACTAGTAACCTCCTTTCTTCAGAGGACTCCATTTACAATTACCTTTCTGTGTCCTGTTGTTCAGCAATCGTTTTACCCAGGCTACCACCCTGGGACCCACTTCAGGCTGGTTAATTTGACTACTAATCTTTTGTGTGGGACTGTGTCAAATGCCTTGCTAAAGTCTAGGTAGGCCATGTCCACAGCCCCTCCCTGGGTTACTACTTTGGTCACCCAGTCAAAGAAATCAATTAGATTCATCTGACATGACCTTTCCACTGTGAACCCATGCTGTCTTGGGTCCTGTGCCTCACTGACCTCTAGGTACTCAACAATTCTTTCCATCAGAAGTGATTCCATCACTTTCCCTACCACAGAGGTCAAACTGAGCAGGTCTGTAGTTTCTGCCTCTGTCTTGCTCTCACTTTTGTGAAGGAGAATCACATCAGCCTTCTTCCAGTCTCTGGTGTACCACACCATCCTCCCATGATTTGTTATAAAGGGTAGTCAGTGGTGTCACTAGTTCTGTGCTTAATTCATTTAGAATTCTGGGTGAATTCCATCTGGCCCCATTGCTTTTGTCCACTTTCAGTTTTAGGAGTTCTTTTCAGAACCCTTTCTTCTGTGAAAGGACTGGGATGGATCCCCTTTCCAGAGTGCTTCCTGTTAATTGGATTAGGCACCTTCCCCACTTCCTTCTTTTGTGAATACTGAACAGAAGTATTCATTCAGTATCCCTGCTTTTTCACTATCACTCTCTGCCCACCCACCATCCATTCTATTCAGCCTCACTATCCCTCCTTTTGTCTTTCTACGCTCCCTGATATACCTATAAAAGGCTTTATCCCCCTTCTTAACTGAGTTGGCAATCTTTTCTCAGTTTGTGCCTTTGCTATTCTGACTACCCTCCCTGCTTCCTTCTGTCTAATTGGTACATTCTCGTTCTGCTCCTTCTGTGTTTCTTTATACTTCCTAAATGCTATCTTTTTCTCCCTAACCTTCACCGCCACTTTCTTTGAGAACCATAGTGGCTTTTTCTTTCATTTTGATTTGTTTATTTGCTTCACACAAAAGGCTTGTTGCCTCTGTGATGCTAGTTTTGATATTTCCCATTGTTGCTCTACTCCTTCCTTCTAGCCTGTTTGCTAGTGCTTTTCTTTTTTTTAATTAAGTATGCTTTATTAAATTTCAACAGTCCAATCAACAAAACTTTATCACATATCAAATCCAAACAAATCATATCACCAACCATACATAAACTGAAGGACATTCAAACAAAACCCAAACTCCTCTATAAGGCACAATAAAGTCTGCCCCCTACATTCCTCATGCCAAACACTGCCAAGCAAGTTAGATCTATAGTATCAAGATATATGCAAGACCATCAAGACTTCCATAAAGCAAGAAGAGTCTCCAAGGTTCTCCAAGTTGTCAGAGATCTTCAGTTTATCTTGCTTGAAGGCATATGCCTTTCAACTGTAATGTTAATAAGACCTCCTATACCATTCTGCTGAGGAGGTTTATTTTGCCTACTGCTCGTAATAGTCAATTTTGCCACTGCAGCAAATGCCATGTGCGCTCTTCTACTCTTGGGAACTGGGAGGGTAGTAATTAACACAGACTTGAGGTTAAACAAAGCCTCAAACAGGAACAGATCCAGGATTTACAATGATTGTCAAAGCTCACTTTGGGATGTGTCCATAACATATGGTAAAAGAGCAATATCACTCTACATACCACGACAGTGAAGCTAATTTGCCTATTTAAAGTTTCACTGTGTAGATAAAGATTAATCATATTAAATGGACTAACGAAGTCTGTCTTGCTTTATGTTATCGATGTCTCAAGTTTGAGAATCAGAACCTCAGGGTTCCCAATTCTTCATCAATAATAACAAATCCCAGTTGGTAATTTAGAGTTCAAGACTTGAGGTCTTGTAAATGTTAGAAACGGATGATTGGGAAGCACCTGAGGATTGTAGACATATCTACATCCTGAATCCTTCAGGAATACACAGAAGGATGAGGAGCTTCAGTTGAGCATGCGCAAGGCAAATGTGTCTGTGGTACCTATTGCATCTCTGAAGATGATCAAAAGCGGTCTCCCATTCAACAATAGGTCAGAACCTATAATTGTTCATCTGGCCAAAAGGTGGAGATGTTGGGTAGTATCCAATCTTGGTTACGATTGGCATACTGGGTCACTCAATGATTGGTACCATCTCACCCAAGATGTTTGAGTTGATGAAGCCTGAGTCCAACCTATTGGCATATTCAAGGACCTGGGAATATAAGAGGAGAGATATAAAGAGCAGATAATGTACGTGGGCTTTTCGCCAAATGTTTCCCTATCTCAACCTGAGGGTGTTCCGTGGCCTATAATTTTTATTCCAAGCCAGTTTACTAGATGGTGTGGCATAATATAAAAGAAGGAGGTCCTTAAGGCTTCCTTATGATTCTTAACTTAAAATAGCCCATGGACCTTTCCTCTCCAGGAAGCCACTGACCATCTTTAAACTGGAAACTATTTGGTAGAAGCATCCCATAATCCTATTGAATATAAAATCCTCAGCAGCACATTCATTTTAATAATGTAATCTGCCCATAGAAGAGGAACGTCCTCACCTCTCCACGTCCCGGCTACGTTTTTGATGATTAATATTATCTTTAATCGTATCCTATATCCTAAAACCTGTGCCCAAATATGTTAGGGTTTTGCATCCCATGAGAGGTCATAGGTACTAGTTCGGTTTTCATTACCTGCTTTTTAAAGGAAGACTTTGGTTTAGAACAATTCAATTTATAAAATGATACCTGGAGAATCTCAAATTCAGAGAGCAAAGCCAGAATGGTTAGGTGTGGTTTCTCAATATGCAGCAGAATATCATCTGCATGCTGAGGCGCATATCCTTTGTCTACTGATACCTATACTTGGGTTGACTGCAGTAGATTCAAATCAGGGAGCTCTAAATAAAAATTGAAAAGTAAAGGAGGACAAGGAACAGCCTGCCTTGTGCCCAGAGAAAGCTGAAAAGAGACAGAAATTTTGTTGCATCTAATTTGGCTAATGGAAGGTATACGACTGTACCACACCTAAAAAAGCAGTTAATCCAAAGCAGGTCAGGGTGGCTTGAGAAGTCCCAGGAGACCTGTCAACACTTTTTCTGGTCCAGGGACACCAGCACCATTGGTATGCTGGAGTCCTGGCAGCAGTACATATGTGTGAGTTTTCGCATGTGATCCCCGGATGACCTCCCCATAAGCCCAACCTGTGTGTGGCTTTTGGTTGATGTGAAAACAGGGAGCAGATTGAGGTAAAAGTGTTTGTGTTCGAGCTGAGGAGATCAGTACCTCTCGCTAAGCGAGAGAAAAGATGGCGGGCATTTACAATTTTTACTTTATGTATTCAGCCAATTAAAATGCAGGCTGGGCAATACTGTAGAATCGTGCGCAGTGAAGTGGCACTTGGACTGGCACTTACTTTTGAGTGGGCATCTATTGAAAAATAAATGCCCAGTTTAGAGTTAGTTTCAGCCAATCAGGATAGAGAATGCTTTCTGGCCATTTTCTAAAGAGGGACCATTACCTCCCTCTTACGACTTGTGATATCCCTACTAATACACCCCAACATCCCTCTAGCCTTACCTACTGCTTTGGTGGTCTGCTTGGATGTTTCAGGTCATCTGTGATGATGATGCTCAAGTCTCTTTCTTCCCTTGTGATTTCCAGCAACTCTCCTCCCAACCTATAGGTAACTTCAAGAGCAACTGACATCATCGGGTCAAAAGAGCTACACTGCAGAATTCAAATAAGCATACCCTCAGTAAATCCCTTACCAAAAACTAGACTTCTACGTTACTTCATTTTAAAGTTATGAGCTATTTTGTAACCCTGATTTCACTACCTGTTCAAAACAGCCTGTATCGGTGAAGAGCTGATGATGATGTCATCTCAGGACCTCACAGTCAAATATTACCTGTCAGCAAGCTTATAGGACCTGTTTCTCCAAAGTTGTAAAGATCATGTGCAATGGTTTTCACAAGTAAAACAGGCAGCACCAATCAGTAAACATTGCTTTAAAAACTGTGTGTGTTTCAGGTTTTGTAACAAAGCTGACAATATTTTGTTTATGTGCCTTTTTGCTGTGGTCCTTTTTCCAGGGTTGCTGGATGCTGGGTCATAGCACACTGTTGTGAAGTTTGCACACTAAATAAGTTGCTGATACGATGAAAGGCTGAGATCATTCACACCTATCATTCAATTGAAGCAATTTCTAAGAAAGGCACTTTAAATAGAGGTAATGCTGTTTTGAAAACTTACTAGGCATTTCTAATTTAGCCAGCACAATGTGTTCTCCCGGGGTTAGTGTCTCCAAATGTTTAGGGATTTCTAATACCGTGGCAAGAATGGACCCCATTCTTTAGCCAGGGCATATTCAAAACTCAAGAAATTAGTACTGTATTAATCTTTGATGTTTGCTGAGAGTGCTCTTCTCAGCACACGCAACGTCCCCAAAATAGCTTCCTTTTGCAGTTCATAAGGTGTCCTATTAGGGATCTAAAGTTTGCATCTGTCACACTGTTCAGTTTGTCTGTGGCAATTATTTCTCTCTGCTGCAATTTGTTCCGAAGTCTGATGGTATATCCTCTTACTGGAAACTCAGGGTGCGTCGCATAATAATAACAATACATAATTTCTAGTTTGTCCTCGTAAGTCCACTTAACTGTTTGCAGTCCTCTGGGCTGGCCTATCAGTCTTTTTACTGTTTGTGGCTCTCCCTGTTAGGATGTTTTGATGTACATTCAGGCTTATCTATGTTCTACTCTAAATTAAAAAGATCATTTTACCAGCATCAACACTTCCACCCCTAGTAGGAATTAACACATATAAGACCCCTATTAAAACATATTGTAAAGCAGACACTGACAAACAGCAGTGAAGTTACCAACATTACAATACTAGCAGTACAGTAACCCCTCATTATAACGAACTAAAAGGGAGCCATAATCTGTATTCGTTCTAGCTCCCTATTTGTTACAATGAGGGGCGTTACTATGCACTACTGTCGGCCGGTGCATATGTCACCTGCATGCATCAAACACTTCCCATTTGCCTTACGCACTCACGTACGTCAGCAAAATAAAGCTAAAATAAAAAAAAATACCTACATTTTAACTGCTAGTTGAGACTCCAAGTTAAAGACAGCACTTGTAACAGGAATGGTGGCTCAGAGCTTCCACACCCTTTACAAACACGCCCCCAATTCACAGTCTCATCGGCCCAGAAATCTGTACACAGACTAGCACACTGGGCAGTAGTAAAAGCAAAAAAGAAACTGATTGACAAAAAGGAAAACTCAACAACAACATTACACCTCTCTCCAAATTCCAGATATCTTTTGACGCTCTTCCTGCTTTCATAAATCACCCCCATCTGACTCGCAGCTCCACCACATCTGACTTTCTCAGTATGATTCAGAACCTACTGTGCATAAAATTAATTCAGTACTGGACAAAATAAATGTACTAAGTAAAGATGACAGTCAGGTGGGGGATGGAGGGGGAGTGTGTTTGTAAAGCACAATAAATCTCTGAGCTGCCATACATGTTACAGGTGCTGTCTTTAACTCTGAGTGTCAGCTAGCAGTTAAGATGTGGATATTTTTTGACTTTAGTTTTTAACTTTGTTTTCCTGACAGTACAGTGTATAAGTCATATGGATAGTGTTTGATGTATGCGTGTGACATGTTCGCTGGCCAATTGCTGGCACAGATAGGAATTCTAAAGAACAGAAATACTGAAACATCGGGAGTCACATGAGGCATTATAATCAAGTTTTCGCTATAGCTGAGTTCGCTATAGTGATGGGCTACTGTACAGTACAGTAGCACTCTGAATGGCTTCAGCAGCCTGGAGGCATGCTGACTCAGCATCCAGCAACCCTTGAGAAATGGACCACATCAAAAGGCATTATAAAATACAATTATGTCAACCTTGTTGCAAAACCTGAAACACATATAGCTTTTATAGCTATTTTTTTTTGAATGGTGCTGCCTGTTTTACTTTAGACAACCATTGCACATGATCTTCAGTTCAGTTTATTGATTGACAAGACAGAATTGTCATTACAAAATATTGCACAATACATTTTAGCACACATAAATATACATACAACATTCTACATTGTTAAATCCATAGAGGAACAATTACCAATAAATATACAGGGAGTTTGAGTAGAACAATTAAATTGGTATTTCTACCAGTAAACTCATTCAGATGTTTATAATTAAACTATTGCACATGTTTCTACATCTAAGATTTAGTAACAAATATGTGTCACCCTTTTAGTAACCTATTCCTTATTTACAATATGCATTTTATTTTTTTTTATCTTTTACAGAAGAATGCAACACTTTCTAATATCTCAGTATTTTGGAGATTTCCATAATGCATTTACTTGATATTTAAGTTCCATGTCTAAAGTTGATAATACACTACCTCAGTACAGATTTCTTTCTTGAACAGGACATAAGAGGGCATAACATCAATAGATGTAATAGGTTGTCTTCCCCAAGTTGGCACTTGCAAATTTGTGTAATACTTTTTATCATAGAACCCTCTGACATGCTCTTTAAAAGTTTGGAGAAACAAGTCCTATAAGCTTGCTGACAGGGAATACTAGACTGTGAGGTCTGGCGATGACATAATCAGCAGCTCTTCACTGACACAGGTTGTTTTGAACAGGTAGTTCGATCAGGGTTTCGAAATAGCTCATAACTTTAAAATGAAGTAATGCAGAAATCTAGTTTTTGATATGAGATTTACTGGGGGCATGCTTATTCAGATTCTGCAATGTTGCACTTTTCGCATCAGAGTCTCTCTCAGGGTTTTTCTTCCCTATGTGCATGATCTTGCACTTCTCTGTGTTAAACCTCAGTTGTCACTCTTCAGACCATTTTGCCAGTTTTTCCAGATCTCTTCTCATTCTACCCACCCCATCTGGATCATCTACTCTGTTGCAGATCTTGGTGTCATCTGCAAACAGGCAAACCTTGCCCTCCAGTCCATCTGCAATGTCTCTGATGAAGATATTAAAGAGGACTGACACCAGAACTGATCCCTTATGTACCCCACTTGTGACTTGCATCTCTTCTGACTGTATACTGTTTACCATCACTCTCTGCTTTCTGCCTGCCAACCAGTTTGCCACCCAGTTAACCAACTTCTGATCCACCCTGAGCCTACCCAGCTTATTAATCAATCTTCTATGTGGAACAGTATCAAAAGCTTTGCTGAAGTCAAGGTAGGCAACATCAACTACACTCCCTTGGTCCACCCCTCTGGTTACCCAGTCAAAGAAATGTATGAGATTAGTCTGACCGGACCTTCCTGTAGTAAACCCATGCTGTCTTGGATCCTGTGCTCCCATGGAATCCAGGTGTTGCACTATCATTTCCTTAAGGAGTGCCTTCATAATCTTGCCCACTACTGAGGTAAGACTGACTGGTCTGTAGTTCTCTGCCTCCTCCCTGCTGCCACTCTTGTGGAGCGGGATCACATGAGCCCTTCTCCAGTCTTCTGGGACCTCTCCTATGCTCAGAGACTCACTAAAGTTTTGCTAATGGCTCTGCTAGTTCTACCCTTAGCTCCTTTAGTACCCTGGGATGTATGCCATCAGGTCCTATTACCTTGTCCACCCTGAGCTTAGCAAGCTCTTGTAGGACCTTTTCTTTTGTGAAGGTACTTGTGCACACCTCCCTCCCCCTGTGTCCATGGTGCTGAGCTGTGGGCCCTGCCCTACCTTCTCCTCAGTAAATATTGAGCATAAGTATCTATTTAGAATAGATGCTTTTCCTTGGTCATCCTCCACAGACTCCCCCTTATCCCCTTTGATCTTAGCAATGCCCCCTCTGGACTTTCTCCTTTCACTAATGTTTCTATAGAATGTGAAAGTCTTGTTCCCTTCTTTTACTGTTAGTGCTAGTTTTTCCTCAGTTTGGGACTTTGCCTGCCTTACTGCCTTCCCTGCTTCCCTTAGGGAAGTTTGGTATGGCTCCCTATCTTTGTCCCACTGTATTCCCTTATATTTCACCTTATATAGCACCTAACCTTGCCACATACCAAAAGGAATGTTGAACCCTTGACTATCTATAGCCAAAAAGAGAATAGCATTGAACAAGTCTCTACCTTCAAATGTCTCAGATCACATATTGATGATACACTCTCCTTTGTGCACCATATCAATCATGTAGTCAAAACTGGTAATATTAAGCTAGGCATCCTCTATAGGCATAGGCAAGCCGTGACTCACGAGGCTCTTAACCTAGTTACTCAAAGCTCTATACTGTCTATCATCGACTACACACAAGTCATTTACAGTGCTGCCACTGACTCAGCCTTAAAAAGAGTTAAATTACTAGCCAACAAGGCCTGCTACCTGGTCCTTGGTGCCAACCAGCATACCCATACTTGCACCCTTGACTCCTCTACAGCTGGCTCCAGCTACACCTCAGGGCAAAGTATCAGGCTTGCCTTATGGGTAAAAAAGCCCTACTAGGTCTCACTCCAGACTCTACTGACGCATTGTTCCAGCAAAACCCCCTCCTCAAAGGTCACTAGAGGAATGGCTAAGGGAGTGCTCCATGTCCCCTTCAAAAGAACATGCTTTGCTTAGCGGTCACTCTCCTACCGTGGCTCCACTTGGTTTAACGAACTCCCTACTACCACACTGGAGCACACAAAAATTGACCCCTTTAAAAGAGACCTGCCAACGCTTCTGGCCCAAAATGACCAATGTGACTGCAACTCCTAAATGCAGGTGGCTATCACCACCATGAGTTATTCCCCCATCCCCCCTCCACTTCCTCTGTGCTCCTGCCCCCTCCTGACGAAGCCCCTGGGTGGCTGTCCCCCAACTCCTGCTCCACCCCTCACCCCTTTTTTCTACTTATGACAAAGCCTCCTCAGGCTACTCTTCCCTAACCTCGGCTTGATTCTTTGATGCCTTTTGATGGCCTCAACAATATAGTGATCCATATGTCAAAATGCACTTCTAGTACCTGCTACAATATAGTCAATGTAATAGCCTACTCACCTGCTTTCACAACCTGTCAATATTCTGTCTTCCTGCAATGTTCATCAAACTACCTCTGTAATTTTATCTCTTGTCCTATTGTCATGGAACCTTTGTAATTTTTGTCTGTCATCTACCTGACATGGAACCTTTGTAAAAGAGTCTTGATGACTTAATGGTGTTAATCTGCAACTGAAATAAATAATAAAAAAAAAAAAATATAAAAAAAAAATGTCCTGAAGGCCAGCCTTTTGGCTCTGACCTTTTTCTGCTACTGTTTTTAAGAACCAAACTGGTTTCCTCCTTCTTTTGCTCTTGTTTTTCTCCCTAACACAGTGGAATGTTGCTTCAAGTATTGCATCCTTAATGCTTGCCCACTTCACCTGTATCCCCCTCACCTGTATTTCTTCTTGCCAGGGCTAGCTTAACTCTGTTAGCCATCTTATCAAAGTCAGTTCCTCTGAAGTCCCATATATTTGCCTTGGAATGGGATGATTTAGTTTTAGTGGCCAAACTGAACCATACCAAGGGATGGTCACTGCTGCCAGGTGACCTTCTACCTGGAGACCTGTGATGCTTTCCCCATTAGTCAATACTACATCCAGGATAGCCCTGTCTCTTGTGGGTTGTTGTACCAATTGTTTGAGGCCCTCCCCCTGCAGGGAATCCACTACGTGTCTAGTTCTGGTGGATGTTCTTGCTGGTATTAACCAATCTGTATCTGGCATGTTGAAGTCTCCCATTATCAGAACCTCCCATTTAGCTATCATGGTTTGTATATCTTCTAGCCATAATGTGTCTATGTCCTCCTCCTGGTTTGGAGACCTGTAGATAACCCCAGTTCACATGACTGTCCCATTTCCTGTTTCCAGGGTGATCCATAGTTCTTCTAGCTCCTTATGTGTATTCTGAATTTCTGCTGCTTTGATATTTTCATTAACATAAAGGGCTACCCTTCCCCCCTTTGTACCTCTGTCTCTTCTAAATAGTACATAGCTGGGTACTGAAATCTCCCAAGTGTGGTTACTGGTGAACCATGTCTCGCTAATGGCTACTATGTCCAGTTTAGCCTCTGTCATTGTTGCCTCCAGGTCTGGGATCTTGTTTCCCAGACTGAGGGCATTTGTGTGCATGATTTTCAATTGGCCAGATTTCAGTGCATAAGTTGTGGGGCGAGGTCTGGCTTTTTCCCTGCACGTCGTATGGGGAGCCAGACCTTTTTCCTTACCTGGTGATATGAATGAACTACAAACATGCTGAACTCCCATTCAATGTATCAGGTGCTGCCACCAAATTCCATACATAATAAACCCAAACCCTATACTATAAGTTTTTTTTGTATCAATTGTGAAATTAAGCCTGTTTCTATACAATATACCAAATCGCTGGTCTACTGTCTTTACAATATTTTCAATGAGTTGTTGGTAGCTGAGGCAACTATCAATGGTCAGACCTAAATATTTCTATTCAGTGACCTGGTCCAGGGTAATTCCATCAGATGTTTTTATAGAAATAGACATTAGTGAACTTGAATATTGTCCAGAATGAAATAACATAAGTTTTGTCTTTTCTGAATTCAAACATAACTTATCAATGAACCAACTGTGCACAGCATAACACTCAGACTGTAATATACTGGACAAGTTATTAAAATCATTATTCTGAAAAAAGATTACTATATAATTTGTGTACAGCAGGATCTTTGAAGATTTTATGACATTAGGTAAATTGTTCAGAAAAAGATTAAAAAGCAAAGGTCCAAGGATTGATCGTTGTGGAACACCTAAAGTTACAGGTAAGAATGTTGAAAAAGAAATTGTGAAATTTAACCTGTTGCACACGGTTGGTCAGATCATCTTTAAACCAAGATGTAACTGAATTGGAGAAGCGAAGTTGTCTCAGATTTTCAATCAACTTTTAATGCTGTACCAGATCAAAAGCTTTTGATAAGTCTATGTAAAAGGAATCAATTAGATTGCCACAGTACAAGACCTCATGTATATTATTAGTAATTTGGCCAGTGCTGTAGTGGTACTGTGATTTTTTCTAAAACCGTGTTGCTCTGCTGTCTGTAAATTATAATTTTCTAACTGTTCTGTAATCTGAACATGTATTATCCTTTTAAGAGCCTCAAAGAAACATTTAAACCATCAACCAAGGACTCTTGTTCTTCTGCACGATGGATGTAGACTGTCACACTTGTATAGGCCTTTATCCTCCCAGGTGGGTCCCCAGTCCCCAATGTAGCCAAACCCCTCCTCTCTGCACCATTCTTTCAGTCATGAGTTGAAGCTCCTGGTGCATAGATCCCTCTCCTGCCCCCTGTCATAGACAAGCAGTGCATCAGAGAAAGCCACTAAGTGTGCTACCTGTCTAAGACCCTTCCCCAGCTCCCTAAACTCCCCCTGCACTATCCCAGCCCTATCCCTTGCCAGTCCATTAGCCCAGTGGACAGTGACATGCATCTCTGCCTTCTATTCTGCTGCTGTAGCAATCCTTAGGATCCGCTTCCCATGCCTCCGGGTCATGGCACCACATAAGGACCTAACCCCCTCTCCCCTCCCCTCCCTTTTCTAGACCAAAATCTATCCCACTCACAATTGAGTCCCCCACCAGAAGTTGCCCCCTCCTCCTCTGGGCTCCTGTATCACCCTCATTAGGGTCTTTGCTATGAAGAACCCACACATCCCCCTGAACTCTACCAATGGGCATCTCTTCCTGGTAGTCCCACTTCACCAGAGCAGTGTAGGAACTGCATAGAGGTACATTGGTTGATGAATGTGCCTTTGACACAAAACCTTACTGAGCTCACCACAGTCCATCTGTTCCTCCTCCAAGACATCATCTGAGGCAATAGTGGCAGACTTTGTGGCCTCTTGGTGGGGGAAGAGGTCACCCAGATTCCAACCAACATGACCTGGAGTCTAGAGACCTCCTCCCTCAACCTAGAGATGCACATGCAGATGGGGCAACATCACAGTCTCCAGAAGGTCCCTCTGAAAACTGCCACCCCACAGCGACTGCACTGCACCATCCCAGCATTCTGAACTTCTCTTCTTCCCATGTTACCTGGACATATTTTTGTACCCTTACCCTGATAGGGTTTTTCTAGTTTTCCCCTTTTAATTGTTTCTATTTGTGTTCCCCTACGCCTTGTTTAATCTCTTTATATTCCTACCCTAGATAGGGTGCTGCTTCTATTTCCAGTTTTGGCCTACCTTTTTACCTTCCATCCTTTCCTGCAGTAACTGTTACACAGTAGTGAACAGATTCCTTACCTTAGTTGACTGGCAGAATCCCCTGCTTCCTTGCTGCCTTCTGCTGATGCCTAAGATGCCAATTACCTGTTCCACTCACTCGTTGGGACACAAATGTGCTGGACACATTAGAGTGGCAGTACTTTTATGGTACTCTTACAAGAAGGCACTAAGCCTCTGTCAGCTCCACCCCCAGATAGACACCTGATTCACAGGACTTCCTAAATCTACTCAAAACAAGATTAATCTCCTGACCTTGTTTCCCCCCACACCACCCATTACAATTTAAAACTCAAGTTTCAAAGTGCCCACACACTGCCTCCAGGTCTTTTCTTTTCTCCCCACTTACCCTGCTACTTTTAGTGTACAGAGCATTATAATTAAACATAAATATACATTTATGGCAAAGCTAGGTGCTTTCGCTCCTCTGTCAGCAAAGTCTGGTGTTCCACCTAGTTCCAATGTTATACTTACAAGATTCATATTAGAGACTTTTCCAGAAATGTTCTGAATTAAAAATATATGAAGGGTCCTCTAATTATATCATCCAATTGCAGGTGTGGGTTAAATAGCCCTGCAACTCTACTACACATTGCAATGTACTGCAACTGATATAAGTTTATTAGGAATAAGTGGCTGTGTTCTATTTTATCAATTCAGGTTATGTACATCCCATGTTTTATGTGTTGGAGCTTACGTTTAATTTTGAAAATCCTGAAATACTACACTCCTTGGCAAGTGTTTCAAAATTAGCAGTGAGGGTTAGTAAAAACAAATTGGGTACGTTACAGTAAATTTTGAACAATCAAGTGGTTATTCTGGTATAGTCTAAATCTGATTGTTTCCCCCATTCTGAACATCTCAAATGTAATTGATGTGATTTCTTTTTTTTTCTTTCAAATTGAATAAACTTTGTTAAAGAGAGACTACAACTGTACAGGTTCCATTAATCGGTAATTCAAATCCAGAAAAGGAAAAATGACAGATTCCAATAAACAGAGCATTTTAGATAATTATAACTCCCAACCCCCAACAACCCACACCAACCCCTTAAAACCCCCACCACCCCTCACCACGGGAACCATGCCAAATCATCCCACTAGTTAGATTATGGAAAATGAACCCAGAACAATCATAAAACACAAACAGCTGTAGAGACCCGTCGGAGCAAAAAAAAGTTCCACAATCATATAGTTAATAAAACATACAATAGTTTTATATTTATGAGCCTTGCCTGTCATGTTGGCTAGAAGGCATTCAGTTTGAAGGGCAAACAATACCTCCCTGTACCATTCAATGAGCTGGGGCGAACTCTGGACAAGCCACTGCTGAAGAATGAACTTTTCTGCATATGCCGAAATCACGGCCAATTGATGTGATTTCATGTATTAACTTATAGGAAAATGCTTCATTTGAACCACGTTGACTTAACTCTTTTAACACTGAAGGCTTTCAGTGTCCTTTTTAAGATTGGGTAATATAGGCTGCAATAGACCACAAGGGGTGTAGGTGGCCAGGTCTGAACCACATGGTGTCCTGTTTATAGCCCAGATTACTTCTGAAGTTAGCTAAGGGAACATAACATGGCAAATATGATCATTAGTTTTAAAAGTGTGTTTGCTCTTCTGACTATTAACTCAAAATAAATTACAGGATGTATTACTTTCTGTGTATATGCTAAGGTATTTTTTTTTATATTTAAATAATTGTGTAATCTGTCTCTTTATATTATGTATATTGTTTGATGTGTATTATCATTGTAATGTCCCTGGACAATCAACTATTAACTACCTGGCTGATCTCGCACAGCAGAATGATCCCCATCACCTATTGACATTTTCCTGTTGCCACTGCTTTGCTACCTATGTAGTCAATAAGAAGCTTAGCCTCAGCCTGTGTTGTACCTCAGTGCCATCTTGCTTTAAATGCCAACCTTGGGAGCCAACCCTGTATCAGCTTTACCTTTTTTTTAAATGCTGACACTGTGAATGTATCTCTGGAATAAGCTTTCACTGTTTTAAAATACCAACACCGAGAGCCCATCCCAGGTGTTAGCTTTCACTTTTGCTGGCAATGGTCAGCAGTATCAACCCTCTCTCTCTCTCTCTTACTCTCTCTCCCCAACCCTGTTCAGTGATCCCTAATCTTCAGCAATATCCCCTTCCCTCCCTCTCCCAGCCCTATGTGATGATCCCTCTGGTGTTTAGCATTACCCCTTCACTCTCACCAACTCTGTTCACTGATCTCTGGTGTTAAGCAGTAGTTACTTATATGAAAATTGGTAACAGGAAAAGGCACAGTGAGCCATGGCTCATTTCCAGGTGCGACCAAGGGGGAGAAGGAAAGGGAAATACAACAATAAAAGTGTATACAGTATTAATGATTGTTACAAAGTAAAGTACAAACAGAGTAAAATCAAACAAATTACAAATGTACATTAAACATAAATGGAGTTAAAGGTACAATGTATACCTTTGATATGCAAATAGAGACAAAAGCTGATGAAATGAGGCCTGATACAGGCTGAGGTAGAACACAGGAGGAGGCTCAACAACAGGGATGGTATGGGATAAGTAGCACTGGCAGAAGGGAGATCATCCAGGAAAATGGATATGAGGGTGGGACATAGGATGGAGCCCTGTGGGATCTTAGCCTGGATGGGTAGGGGGTTACAGGATGTCTCCTATATGTACCGACTGTTGACAGCCCATAAGGTAGGAACAGGACTATTCAACAGCAGGATCTGAGAGGCTGGTAGAGTTCAACTTGTCCAGGAAGAGTGGATGGGCCTCAAAGTCAAAGGCTTTGGCCAGAACAATGAAAATGACTGCAGTGATGTGACTCTGGTCCACCCCTGTGAGGATGAAGTCAGTAACATGCAGCAAGGAAGAGGCAGTGAAGTGATGCTTCCAAAAACTAGACTGGAAAGGGGATAAAAAGTTGGTTGAGTAGAGGAAGTCAGCACGCCTAAAGTAAGCAAGATTGTCAAGAGAAGGGAGGAGGTGGATAGGGTAGAAGTTTCAAGTGGAGGAGGAGTCAACCCCTTTTGAAAAGGGAGAACTTTGGCAATTTTGTATAACTGAAGAATAGCACAGAGGAAAAAGGAGAGATTGAGGAGGTGAGTAAGAAGGGAGGTGACAGCAGAAGCCGAGAGGTGAAGAAGTTTAGGATCCAACCCATTAGGGCTAGATTTAGACAGGTTGAGAGAGGAAAGGGCTAGCAGAGTTTCCTGAGTAGTAACGGGAAAAATGAAAACTCAGAGATTGTGGGATGTGGAGGAGGGTAGAGCAGGGTGGTGAGGAGAGGAAATAGGAGATAGGGGAGAGGGGAGAATACAAGTAGTGAAAAACTCATTGAAGTCAGCAGCAGAGGGAAGGTCAGAGATGGTGAGCCATTAACTATGAGAACTGGGGGAGCGGACTGGGCAGGATGGTCAATAGGGAGTGAATCATCTACCAGAATTTGGCTGGGAGTTAAGGTTTTTATGGAGGTTGGCCTTAAAATGGAGGGACTTGACAGCATGGACAGCCTTTTATGCAAGATTTTCTTAGGCACCGTGTAGGAAAGAAGGCGAGACAGGGAGTGGGATCATTTGTAACAGGCCCATGCATGATCATGGAATGTATACTGATTAGTGAGTTCAGGAGTAATCTGGGGTGGTGGGAAGATTTAACCCCAGACTTTCTGAGGGGGGCGGGATATGCTTGTCTCAGATGAAGGAAAATTTGGAGTGAAACAGAGAGAGGGCCTTGTCAATATCAGGGATGGAGAGGATGACTGTCCTATCAGTTAAAGCAAGGTTGCACAGTATAGCATTGATATTAAGTGACTGGAGAGACCTAGACCAGATCTACTTAGGGGAGAATGGAGGATGCCGGACCTTCCTGACACAGAACATCACACAGTGGCCACTGAAAGTGTCTGACAGGATATCTGCTGCAACAATGTGATGGGGGTTGGAAATTAGAACCCAGTCCAGTAGGGTGTGATTAGGGGAGTGTGGATTGAGCCAGGTGGGGTCAGTAATAAGCTGGGAAAGATTAAGGGATAGAGGTGTGCAAAAGTTGCCATTTCTACTTTAATGGAACTTTCACAAAATTTGGCAACTTTCACAGAAGTTTCTGAGCTTCTGCCTGTGGTGGATCAGAAAACTTCCGAATGTTAGGGGTGAAATTTTGCCCTGTTCTACCCCACCCAATGTGTTAATAACCCCCCCTGGGGCTAGCGGTCCCTTCCCCACCTGATCACCAGCCCCTGTCCAATAATAGTTACTAGTCATATGATGTAACCCCCACATCCATATTCCCCCATACAGTAAAATATTTTTTTTCCTGGTGGTCTAGTGACCCCCCCCCAGTTCCTTATTCCTGATCCCCCAGTATGTAGTTTTTTTATTTACTTATTTCCTGGTGGTCTAGTAGCCCTCCCACCCTGGCAGGTAGTGTCCCATCCCGCTCCCCCATCCCGAAATAGAGAGGGCGACCAGCACAGCCCTCCACTCTCCTCCACAGCCAGCTATCCACTGAGATGTCAATGAATGAAAGTATGAAATTAGGCAACCTGGTGTTTCCCGGGAGGGCGCTTTGGAACTGTAACTCACGGGAAACATAATGCCTGGCACTGTAATGCCAGGCAGCATGTTGCCGACGTTACAACGTCGGCAACATGTTTGTTGCTACAACATGGGTGAACCATTTGAAAGCTACATGTTTGATGATCTAGATGATCTTAGATGATGATCTCCCTTGATAATCATATGATAACATTTGGTGATTGATAAGGATCAGTCATAACTTTCCTAAAAAAAAAAAAAATTATTTATGAGTTTGCCAATACTCCCAACGTTGGCTGGTGTCAGGCAATGTGTGGTATGTGTGGAGTCCACATTTATCAGGGTCCATCATTGCAGGCAACAGACTATCCCTTTCCTCTTTGTTTTCTCCCTTTCCAAAGGGATGCTGGGTCCATGACACCTAGCACCCTCATGCACACTGAGTGTGCAGCTACATCACTTCGGCCCACATCCCTCTCCCCAAATTCATGCCCTTGCCTATAACACTACCTGTGGTCACCCAGGTCATGCTACAGCAGCAGGAGTTCACATACTCCCTCCCCATAGAATTAGAGTATCTCCTGGTACACTCAGTCCTTCCCCCTCCCCCGGTACTCCCCCCTTGATCAAGGTCCAAAATCAAATTCCTGTTGCTGGAGACATGAGCCATAGAGCAATCGCTGACCTGTTTCATTGATTTCATGAGGACAGGTGACAGAGCAGACATACAAATACTTTTTCCATTCAAAACACAAATGAAATAAAGACAAGCAAATTTCTTTTGATACAGGTTACAGTTTCATTTACAGTAGATAACGCAGCATTTGAATGTTCTTAGGGTAGTGCAACTGTACTTTGTCTGGTAGCCCCCACAATCCCTTTCCCCGAATCAAGACACAGACACAGATCTTGATGAAAATGGCTGAAACCATATGTTTATCATTCTTTTCACCACCATTTGAGCAGTGTGCACTGCCAGGAGGATGGGCAGTTCACCCAGTATCCCACACCTGCCCTCAATCCTGGACCACCCCTGGTGTGTGCCTGAGTATCTACCTTAGCTACTGAGGAAGTCATATGGCCAAGGCTTCTGCAGCCACCCCACCGTCCACCACCACCACTATCCTTGCAGAATAGCCTGATGAGGTTAGACCATGACCCCCCATTCGGGTCTGAGTCTTGCAGTCACCTGGCCTCATGTCGACCAGAGATAATTGGTCTTGTTCCCCCTTCTTCCTCCTGTACCTTTGGTCTGTGCTCTTCCCGAGCCGCCACAGGCCCAAATCTAACCCCCAAACCACTCGCTCTAACTGTTCCTCTAAGACCTGCTTAAAAGATTACAACATTCTAGTCAATCCTTCTGCCTGCACTTGCCCTTCCTCCCCCACCAAAGACCCCAGTGGGAGGGGTAAATTTCCTTGTCTCACTATTGCACCCCCATGGATTCCATAAATGTTCTCATTGCCTGATTTACTCTAATGCATGCTACATTTGTAGCTCCAACATCTCTTGCATGCGGCCAGTGCTCTGTCTGAATCAGGTGCGACCAGATGACAACCATATGGGGCACCATTCTCTTATGGAATGCAGATCTCCCTTCATTGACAGCAGCAGGTCCACCATCATCCAATGTCCCAAATCCTCCCCTCCGAGGTGGATCAACAAGATATCTGGACTCTTCTGCCTGCCAACCTGCTCCTGCAGCAATGGGAGCCCCCCCCAGAGCATACCTTTCCTGTCAAGCCAAAAAATCCATGCTGTTTGCAGTGGAATCCCTAAGTTGCTCCATCCCGGTTGGCTGGCCACTCACCTCGTTGCCCAGTAAAAGAAGGAATGCCCACAGATCCATATGCTCCTGGGACCACCAGGGGACCTGCAAGAGAACAAAAAGAACATTACTGCAAGTGAGGTCGGACATAACGCAAGAATGCCTGGGACCTCCATTGACCCCAACAGCTGGATTTCTTCATTTGACTATCCCAGGCTCCTCGCATTCATTGCTGCTCCCATCCAAAAGGAAGCAGTGCCAGACTCTTGGGTGTCCAACCCTGCCTGATGAATGGCCCTATTCAGGATGTAAGGAAACTGATAAGCTGATACTGGCTTGCCATTTTTGTGAGAAAAGAACGCCTCACCCACCTGGGGGAAGGTGGCTATGTAGGCATTGACCTTGTCTACAGCCTGCCAAGATGATCCAGGAGGGGCATTCAGCAAGTACTGCCCCCTTCTTTCCTTAGTTTTTCTTAGCTAGATATAAACCCCATCCACCAATCACACCAGGCCCGATGTCCCTTTAGCTTGTGTAGGCTGGGTCAATTTTGACACCTAGAACACCCCACAAAATGCCATCAAGAACATTGACTTGAACAGTCTTGCCTCGTATTCGCTCCAGCACAACATAGGCAAGACTGCCCAAATGCGGGCCAAGATCACTGGTGTAATGGGACGCTTCTCATCCGGCTGAGCGCTCACCAGTCTCCTCCAGCCCACCAAGACCTTCTGCATCTTGAAGGCCCTAGTGTTGTTGGTGAACCCCATCACCTTAACCAGCCATGACAATCCTGAAAGATGGCGTGCCACTGTTCTCAGTGACAGGCCTTCCCCTCTTGCCTGCATAATGTATGCACACAATTGATCTACTGGAATTGCCCAAATGGCCGTCCACCTGGCCTTCTCCTGAGCCACGAGGTAGGTTCCAAAGGAAAGAAGGAACCATCCATGGCTACTGCTTTGTTGCTGGTGCCAACTCCTTGAATCTCTGCCACTGTGAATGAGATAAAGCATCTGCAATTCCATTGTCAACACCAGGTACAGTACATGAGCTGCCTTAAAGTGAATGTTTAGTATCATACATTTTAAGACAAAGACTCTCATCAGATCCCCCAGGGGGCCCTTCGGTCCAAGCTGGTGACTGATGGTATGCATTACAACCATGTTATCTGCCCAGATGTGTACTTTTTTGTCCCTCAACCTGGGGCCCCAGACACAGATCGCTACCACGACCAAGAAGAATTCCAGAAGCATGATCTGCCTGCTCAGCCCAGCCACTGCCCACTGAGTTGGCCACTGCTCCACACACCACTCTCTCTGGAAGTATGCCCCAAACCCAAGTCCTCTGGCCGCATCCATGAACAACTCCAGGGATTGGTCATCACCTGGATCCTGCCACATCTCCACACTGTTGAGGTGAGTGACACACATCCGCCAGACCTGCAAGTACTCCAGGAACTCCTCAGTAACTCGAATCTGGTTGTATGGCTTCATACAACCCTTTCCCCTCTTCACCAGGTGCCTCATAAGTCCTCTCAATGAGGATGACCCTGCAGGTGAAGTTGAGGTGCCCTACCAACTGTTAAACCTCCCGCAACATCACCTTCTATTTTTTTTTACCTACCTTTTCTCCCTGTGGCCCCGGTGAGCTCTGATTCCAGGCATCTTCTTATTCCAGCTACCGTACATTCGCACCTGTCTCCCATCGGGCTGCCACTTTGTTGTATGTTCATAGATTGATTCCTTTTCTGGGTAAGACAGGTGATTAATCATCCTAAACTCCCCCAGCACCTTCTTGGGTACTAATCCAATTTGAGACACTGTCAGATTGGGCCAAGGGGGCATGGTAAAAGGCCCACTTACCAACCCCAGCCCCCTCTTCTTTTCTAAATTTTTCCCAGACCACCTGCAGATGGTCCAGCATGGACTTCATGTTCTAGGCCTTGTATCCTCACCTGGGGCCTGAGTACAGTATCTTAAAGCCCACAGTGAACCTGTCCTCCAGCAGGTGGGCAGCTAGTCTGTCTGGGTACTGGTTCAGCCAAGGCTTAATCTTTTCCACCCACTCTGGGGTGGGCAGGTTTTCTGTCCTGCTGTTTTGGTGACTTCCCTTGGCTGCCTCAAAGGCCCCCCTTGGTGGTTGCGGGGATGTGCACTACACAAAGGGATGCTGTCTCAACAGGCCATGCAGGCATGGTGAAACCTGCAATTTGTCCTAGTGCAAGTCCCTTGGTTGAAGGCATAACACAACTAAGGGGCTGCCCCTTCCTGGTACTGCGATGCCAGCACCTTCATTGGCAGTCCACTGTCTGTGTGCATCACCCCTGCTCCTTGTAGTACATCTACTATGAGGGGCATATTTTCCTTTCCCCAGCCCAGGGTGGAATCCACCTGCCTCTGATGCCTGAACTCCTCACCATATACTAGCCATGCCTTCCCCCCTTTACACCTATGCATCACTGAGATTCTGTGCATGTAATTAAAAAATTCTATGCCCTGCTTCTCAGCTGCCTGCAGAATGGTCGTGGCATACACAGTGAATGTCACTGTCCAATCCTTGTAAGTCCAGGGGACTTTAACCTTCTTTTTATCAGGCTCTTCAGACCTCTCTTTCTTACCCTACTCTGGCTCTGCTGGCCGATTCAGGAGGGAGAACATATCCATGTACTCCCAGATCTGAATCTGCTGTCAAACCTTTTCTGTCAAATACATATCCACTGGCTAGTCCAGGACAGCATAATGATTAGTCACAGGAGGTGTGGGTGCCTTCCCCACAGGGAAAACCATGACTATCTTAGGTGCTGCCCCCGACATTGCTCCTGTCTGTGCCTCTCCCTTGCCCCCTATGGCCAGCTCTACCACCGCCTCAGCAAGTTTGGCTAATCTCTCCACTACAGCCTACATGTAGGCCCCCAGCTGAGACAAAGAGGATGAGCCCATCTCTTACCTGTACCTTTCCGCTGCTGGCACTGCCCCACTCAGGGGATCCTGAGTTGCTGGTTTCAGGCCCTCTGTGGCTGGTGCAGCCTTCCCCTCCTTGGGGACCTCTGCTTCGCTATCGGGTCCATTTGTAGTGCTCCAAAGTATGGGTCCACCACAGAAATAGGGGGGTTTATTAAATAAAGTGTCCTAGGTCCCCATTGCATTATGGGGCAGCAATGGGGTAGGTACTGGAGCCCCTTTCAGTGTTTTCTTCCCTTCCATTAGCGCCAGGCATGGCAGCACATTAAAAACATAATAAATGTTTTTTCCTCCTGCTGCTACTGCCTGCTCTGCTCCATTCTAACTCCCCCCAGAGCAGAGCAGCATGAGAGTACTAGCGGGTAGCGGGCAGGGTAGCTTCCTCAGAAGTAGGGGGAGTTCAGGTGTGGTACCGTCTAGTAGATGGGGCCATTCGGGACATACAAAGCAGCCCCTCCTGTGTATAAATAAAAGGGGAGGAGTAAAGGTGGGGCGGCCCAGATAACTGTCAGCAAGGCCTTAGTCAGGCCTAAAGATTTAAAGGGGCAACTCCAGACCCAAGGCTAAAAGGGACGATTTCAGGCTCCTTAGTGTTAAAAGGGGTCCAGCAAGACAGGCCCATAGCCTAGAGAGGCCCAGCAGGCAAAGCCCCACAGAGAAGGCCCAGTCAGCCACTTTAGGCCCAAAATAGTTTAAGGGGGCAACATTCAAGGCCCTAGATTTAAAGAGGCCCACCAGTTAAAAGGGCAAGGCAGGCCCAGGGAAAAGAAGGCATTAAGCCCAGTGTTTTCAGGGATAGCCAGGTCCTGGTATAAGGAGGGCCCAGCGGACTACAGGCCCAGGCATCTACGAGTACCATAGGCCCAGAGCTTAGGAGGGTCCCACCAATACATTACTTTTGGCAAGGTTCAGTGAAAGAAAGGAGCTTAGCACACAACTGCCATCTGGTGACTGTCAATTGATGAAATGTGTATCATTTACTAGTATCTGAACTGTTGTGTTATTGCAAAGTACCAAGACTGTGTTGTTACTGGGACTCTGGTTATTTGCCCCAGCAACAAACAATTGCCCTGGATTCTGGTAATTTGCCCCTGTTCCTAGCAAATTGACCCAGCAATGAACAGTTGCCCCAGATTCTGGTAATTTGCCCCTGTTCCTGGCAAATTTCCCATGCAATGAACAATTGCCCTGGATACTGTTTAATTTCCCCAGTAATGAACAATTGCCCTGGATTCTGGTTATATGCTTCTGTTCCTGGCAAATTGCCTCAGCAAGGAACAATTGGCCTGGATTCTGGTACTTTGCCCCTATTCCTGGCAAATTGCCCCAACAACAAACAATTGTCCTGGATTCTGGTAATTTGCCCCTGTTCCTGGCAAATTGTCCTAGCAATGAACAATTGCCTTGGATTCTGGTAATTTGCCCCTGTTCCTGGCAAATTGCTCCAGTAATGAACAGATGCCCTGGATTCTGGTGTTTTACCCCTGTTCCTGCAAGTTGTCTCAGCAACAAACAATTGCCCCAGGTTCCAGTTATTTGCCCCTGTTCCTGACAAATTGCCCCATCAACGAACAATTACCTTGGTGCAGTGTGAAAGTGTGTCTGCCAGCTTCATTATTGCCAACGTATGTGTATGGACTCAATCTTCTGCTACAACACCCCTGGTGGGGTTGTTCACAGTCAATTCTTCACTGAAGCAGCCTCCAGCCAGTGAAGAACTTCACAGCAACACCCCTCACTGCCGTTTGCCATTGATCAAAACCAGTGTAATCCTGTGTGACTCATGACCTCTGGCTCCTGGTCTTCTTGAGGTTCAGTCAGCTTGGAAGTGGAACATCCTGGAAGAAGTCTTGTCTGTCACTCCCAGTTGTTCGCTAATGGTCGAGTCTGACATGGCCAGTGTAACCGTGTCTGCCAGTTTGCTTTCTGGTTCTGGACATTACAGGATTCCGATCATCCTGCATCCTGCTTTTCCTGCTTGTCTTCTCCTGCTTGCACCATCATGTCTTCAACATGTCTTCATCCTTGGCGGCCCTGGTCAAGGGTCTGTGCTGGGGAAATTGCAGCAGATCTTCATCCTTGCAATCCTTGCAAGTGGATTCAATGCCAAGTCCTAGTTTCTTCATCCTTAGCAGCGCTGATCAAGGGTTTGTGCCAGGGAACCTTCAGCCAGTCCTTGTTTTTTCATCCTTGGCAGCCCTGGTTGAGGGTTTGTGGTGGGGAAATTGCAGCAGAACTTCCTCCCTGGCAATCTTTACAAGTGAATTCAAAGCCAAGTCATTGTTTCTTCTTCCTTGGCAGCCCTGATCAAGGGTTTGTGCCGGGGAAGATTTCAGCAGGTTTCAGTTCTCTTGTGCAAAATTATTCTGGCAACCTCAAAGAGTGGGTTGGCCAAAGAATCAGGGTTTGCTTAAAAATCTCTCACATCCCCACCAACCTCTCTTAGGTTCTCACTGAGGTGTTAGCTTGGTACCAAGTAGGAACCCTGTTTTCCCCTTTGCCCCATTGCTTTCTTTATTTATCAGTTGTGCGCATGAAGACACCAGAAAAAGCTGGACTTATTTTAGCACCAACAGACTCTTAGAGGTGGTTATTCCACTCAGCCCCTTGGGGCCTGTGACTGTTCCATTCTCTTAATAGAGTAATAGTGATTTACTGCATAGATTGTTTTACTATCATTCTAGAGTAATAGTGATTTACTATGGAACCTTCTTCCTGGGTCCATAGCTGTTACAGAATTGTTCACCAAACTGTTTATCATATGCATAGTATAGAGTTTGACAGATAGTGGCTTTAGGCTGAGGTGCACCTCTTAGGGACATTGTAGAATGTTTGCATACTGTTTATGTTTGGTTTCTGGTTCCTCTCTTCCCTTATGACCGTGTCTGTCTTTCCCTGTGGTATGAATAAAGCCCGTTCAGCATCAAACTTATAGATTGTCTCCTGCCTCTCCTTACTGGGTGCCTTTTTCCACCCACCCCATTCGAACCACAGTGTTGTCTCGCCATCGCACCTGCTTGAGGCGATGCTGGTGGTGCAGCTGAGAATAGGCGATCTTCGGATTCAGCACTCAGTTCACCACACATTGCCCCTGACCGCCCTGATCACATCTCTAACAACCTGGGACCCTACCTGTGGCACCTCTAACCATGTCTTACCTTTCCCAGGGGCACGAGTTACCTTTGCAGGGTGCAACACCTTCTCCTTAGCTGGTTTCTTCTTCATAGCCACCAGTGCCTCTCCTGTGGTGGATGGGCTCTCTACTCCTTTCAGACATGCTTCCAGCCATGCCACTCCTCTGTTCCAATACATCTAATGCAACTGCTCCTTCATGGCTGCTAGCGTCTCTTACCAAGTGATTCTTCCTGCAGTTGGGTATCTTCTCCTGTAACGACAACTAAACCCCACCCAAAGCATAATTAGTCTTATAGTTCTGCTGCCCTATGCAAGGTGTGGACCTGGCCACCCTAGGTCTGCCACCCCACCCCTTAATATGCTTTGCTTATTCTCTTTTGATTTATGTACTTTTTTTGGGGGGAGGTGCGCTGGGAGGGGGAGTGCAGTGGTGACAGCAAACTGTCCTGGGAGCAAAGGGAGGTTAGGTGCTTGGCCAGAATCACACAATGTGCTCCTGTGATTGTGGGATTTGAACCCAGGACTACTTGGTCTCCCTGTTCAAGGCTTGGTATTCTAACCTCTAGGCAATGCCCCCAGTCCCAACAGCCCTTGCCTGTGAAACCCACCACAGAAAGGCTATCACCCCATTGGCAAGTATCTACTTCTGTGCTATTGTTTTTTTTGGGGGGTTTGGGGTGGGAGAATGTCGGCATGTGGCAGCTGTTGCCACACTCAAAATGGCAGACTTGACTTGCTGCAGCCATGTTGGGCATTCTTCAGCTTGCCTCTGTTTCCCCGCACCTTTGGGCTCAAGATCAGGCACACCAGTTGGTTAGTGGCCGTATTTTTGGCCACCTATAACTTTGCATATGTTTATTTTCATTAAAATTATTTTTGATTACTGTAGGCCGCACCTGAGCCCACTGACTGACGTGTCCAAGATGGACACCGAGATCTCGCTGTGAATGAGAACTCAGAGATGGCGGCTGAAATGTTGCATCCCATAAGATCCCAGGCACGTGAAGCTCAAACAAAGGCCACTGCAGGATCCCGGCTGCCAAACCCTGCAATCCAGCCAGACTAATGGAGTAGATAATAGGGGATAATCAAGTTCCGAGATAGGGCATGAAACCAGGGCCCTCCTTCCATCAACCAAACTATCTGGCCCATCGCCACCACAGCAGCCGTGCCTCACTGCAGGACTTCTCAGCTCTTCAACAAGAACTGCTGAGCAAGAAACCTTGGGAGCCACTATCTCAGGTACATGTACCTCTAAGAAACATCCTGTATGATTCCAACCTGGCACCTCTTGTTTCGACTATAGGTGTATTACCACAGCATGCCGCTATGAGCAATACGGCTAGTTGCAGATCTAGTTCAAGCTTAGGGCTAGCAAGGAGAAGTGGTGAGGCACCCAATTATAGGAAGGATCCCCCAACCGCAGTCTGGTGGCTGCTCATTGCCACATATCAGATAGAGCTGCCGAATTCATCCTGCAATATTCGAACCATGCATTTTATTATTATATATTTTTTGTGGGGAGCTTCACATTTCAAATTATGAACTCAAGCTCACTCTCCTCCCTCCACCCACCAAGCCCTACCTCAATGACCTTCCTTAAAATGTATGCCTCAAGGGGGCTGCCTACTTGAGCACTTGGTGGTCCACTGCAGCAGCACTGCCAGTGTCTTCAATCTGATGGAAGGAGGAGAAAGAGGGGGATCCACTGGCATATGGTTCTATTTATACCCACATTCTCCTCCCCCCAACAGATGCCACCTCCCTGAGGGTAGCTTGGTGGTACCTCCTACTTCTCATCAGGTCCAGGGAGGGAAGGGCCCCAGACAAATGGTCAGCTGTTGCAATGCTTTGGCAGCCTCTCTAGTAGTTGCAAGCTACAAATATTATGCACTGCAGGAAATCTTAGATTTTGCGACAAACAGAAAAACTTTAATTTCATGTACTCTGTACCACCATCACAGATTTAAAAACAGAACTATTAGCACGTTTTGTATTCTCAGACTGCAACTTTTCTGCATCTGATAGTTTGTGCTGCATTTTTGTCACATGACATTACAGAGGGAATGGCTAAGCACCATGGATGGCTATAATAAGGGGAAGGCAAACAAGCTGCCCCCCATCTGAAAGTTTTGAGCACTATACTGTATTTTGTCCCCCTCACTCTCAAACTTTGATGCACTTTTTATTTCAAGCCTTATTTGCAAGCCACTGCAGAAAGTGCCTCATGGCTTCTATAAATTCCCTCCCTGGCTCTTAAGTCAGGCTCTTGGCACTGTGCCATGGCCCAACAGTGCCATTTCAGAACAATCTGACCCTTAATTGCACAGCAGTGTCAGTGGCTCAGCAGATTGCACACTCACCTCTGAGGCTAGAAGATCAGATGTGGGTTCTATCCCCACACCAGGCACTTGGGTTAAAATCCGAGTACTGACACTGTAGTGCAGTATGAGGTGGGTGCTGCACTCCTGAGGTACTGTCTTTCAGATGTGACATGAAACCGAGGTCCCATCTGCCTTTTCTGGTGGTAGTTCAGGTGGATGTTAAAGATCCCATGGCACTTCTCGAAAAGAGTAGAGGAACCTTTATTCAAACTTAAAAAAAAAAACATATTACATTACATTGTTCACATGTAAAATGAAATGAAAGAGAAAACAAGAAAACTCAAGGTCATAACGTAAAATAAGTATTGATTCATACATTGTCCTTTTCTAAAACCTGTTCTAACGTGTAGAATAACAATCAAAAACAATTCAAGGAAAGAGAGAGAAAAAAGGAAAACTCAGTCATAACATAAAATAAGTATTGATTCATACATTGTCTTTTTCTGAAATCTGTTCTAACATTTTTTTTTTTAACTCAGCTTTATTCAAGACAAATTGATTAGTCACAGGCAATAATTACATGTCTGGCTGCAACATTTGGCCCAAATGCATTTAATACAGAATCACAATCAACTCTTGTTGTTTGTCAGTGACATGTGACTTGACCTATATAGTAACTTTCTACCTCATGTTATTTTGTTAATTATAAAGAAAGAAGAGTAAAGGACTGATCCTACGTCTAAGTGTCAACTCTATAGAACTCTTTACCTTTACTATAAATGTATGCAAAACTGTATTCTAAATTCTGAAACGATTCTAAAGGTAATCCTCTCTGAAAGTCTATCCTAGGGGATATTTCTTACCTTATCATTCAAAGGGTTTGATTCTTGGAGGGAGGAGTAACATGGAAAGAGGTTACCTGAGAGGGGCCTGAAAGGCCAAGGAAGGAAGGAGAAGAGTAAATAAAATCATCGCCCAGCAGGGTACATCCAGAGGGATATAAAGACCTTGAAAAGGTAGGTTCTTTGTCCTCTTCTCCAGAGAGTCCCATGGCAGCCTGTGGAGCTGAGGGTCGATGCATCCCATGGGATCTGCTCCCGAGTACCTGAGAGGAATTAGGTAGTTAGATAGGTGAGACAGAGAAAAAGAAAAAAAAAAAAGAGAAATCTAGCTGGGGATACATGAGGGATTACCATCTTTTTTTCCCTTTTTCCTCTCTAGCCCTCCAGCCCACCAGAAGGGCCCAGTGATGCACTATGGGCTTGCCATCTCTCCCAGCCCCCCTCCAATGCTCCACATGTTTGTCTTGCTGGAGGTGTAATCTAGCAGTTAACAGCACCATCTCTTGTACCTTTTAATTCTGGATTCCCATTCCGCCTGTGTGGGGATCTGAGCAGAGAGCCAGTGTGAAGTTATACATTTGAGAGCTACCACCATGCAAATCAGGACCATTCTCCTGGTATCTGAGTTTAATGTGGTATTACCTGGAAGGCCAAGAATCCACTGACCCAACTCCAGGGGTACATCCACACCTGTGATTTCAAGAGTAAGTTCTTGGCCATCTCCCACAATGGAGCCAGTAGTGGGCACTGCCAGAAGATGTGTGACCTTGGCCCCACATAATCTCCAACATCTGTCCGAATTATAGGACTGGTAATGTCTTATAGTGGTGGGGGTTCTGAAGAATCTTACCAGAACTTTCCAATAGAATTCTCTCCATTGAGGGGAAGCTGTGACCACCTTTTGAACAACCTCTTTTCCCATTCTCCCTCAGGTATCAATATGCCCACCTCCTGTTCCCAGATCTCTTTTATATTCGTTATGGAGTAAAGTTGTGTCTTTTGTAGGAGTTTGTAGATTCCCACAATATGTCTCTGTGGATCTGATTTTGACCACCCAGTAGATGTAATCCTCCCACTCTGAGGGGGTCCTGTTAAGCTTCTGTAGGTTCCCTGAGGAATTAACAAAGTGTCTAACCTTTGCCCTACTATAAGTGATGCATTGTCCGTTTTCTATAAACTGTGAGAATCTGGTGATCCCCCTTGTCTTCCACTTGGCATAAGCCAGTTCAAGTCTGGGAGGAGTGAAACTGTCTTCATATCTAATAAGGGACATGGGGCCTAGTTCTAAGGGGGTGTGAGTAAGCCTTCAGATTTTTTGAAGCATCTTCCAGCTATGAAGCACCCATCTGTTTCTAACTATACGTATGACCTCGGGGGGGGCACTGGTTAGAGCCAAAGTAAAAAGGGGCTGTCCAGCTACACCAGCATCCTCCATGTCATACTATCCCGAGGTGGTCCTTTGTTTGGCCCAGGAGCAGATCGCAGTGAGTTGTGCTGCCAGATAATATTTCTGGAAGTCATGTAGGGCAAGTTCCCCTTGTTCTCTATGGAGCTGCAGGATCTTCCTAGCTATACGGGGGCACTTCCCACTCCAGATAAATCTCAAAATAGCCATATTTATCTTGGTCCAAAATACCTGTGGGATAGGAATGGGAAGGGATTGGAAAAGGAAGAGGAATCTGGGCAAGATATTCATTTTGTCTATATTCACCCTTCCTATTAAAGAAAGGGTAAGAGAGTCCATCTTGCTAAGTCCACTTCTACCTTAGCCCAGAGTTTACCATAATTCATTTGGTGGAGTTTCATTAAATTATTTGATATCTAAATTCCCAGGTATCATATTTCACCTCTTGGTGCTCAGAAAAAGGGGAATTCTGCTGCATAGCCCAGTGGTTTGGTGCCTGCCACTACCAGAGCCTCTGATTTAGCAAAATTAATTTTGTATCTTGAAAGAAGGCCAAAGGAGGAGAGGTGATTGACCAGCTGTGGGACCGTAGCTTGGGGGCTGGAAAGGAAAAAAATAGAATCGTCCGCATATAGTGAAATTTTCTGTTCTATCCCACCTACAAGCCCTCCAGTTCTCCATCCTGTCTAATTTGAATGGCCAGGGGTTCGATACAGATGGCAAAGAGGAGCAGGGATAATGGACAGCCTTGTCTCATGCCCTGAGACAGAGACTAAAATACTCCGAGTTGATCCACAGGCCCTGGGGTATGTTTATAGGGATGTTATAATAATCAGTAATTTGGAGCTGAATTTCATTTTTTAGCATAAATGACCAATTTACATTATCAAATGCCTTCTCTGCATCTATTGAAATGGCTATATGAAAGGGTTGTGTGTCTTTTTTCCTGTTCAGAATGCTCAGAACTCTTCTGATATTGTCCTGTAGGTATCTCCCCTTAATAAACCCCGCCTGATCTGGGTGAATCACTCTCTGAGTCACTGATTGTAACCTGTCTGCTAGGATCCCAGTAAACACCTTATGATCTACATTTAAAAGAGAAACAGGTTTGTGTAAACTTGGGAGTTCAGGGTTTTTGTTCTGTTTCAGGAGAATGGATATTTGAGCTGCCCTCCAGGATTCAGAGATGGGGGTCACCACCCAGGATTTCTCCATATACCTGGTGCAGAATGGGAACCAGCTGATCTGCAAAGGCCTTATAGAATTTAACCGGCAGGCTATCTAGACCTGGGGGCTTCCTTCCCTTCAAACCCGAAATTTTGGACTTTATTTCTTGGGTCCCCAGCTCCACCTCTAGTGCGTGTGAGTCCACCCTCGGAAGGGTAGGCAGGGTGATTTTAGAGAAGAAAGTTTCTAACTGTTGGTCAAAATTATCTATTTCCTCCTGTGCATAGAGGCTCTGATAGTATGAGGCAAACATTTTTGTGACTTCCCCTGGGTCACTGGAAGTCTCCCTCTGGTCCTGAGGGTTTCTGAGCCATAGCACTGCCCTACTACTTTGTTGTTGCCTAAATGTGTAGGCTAGTTGCCACCCTGCCCTCTGCCCTCCTTTGTAGTGCATTTGTTGTGTTTGTCTGTAACTGCCTTCAATTTTGGAAGCTAGCAGGGCAGTTAATTCATCCATTTTTACTTTCAGAGACTATCTTCTTTGGGGGTTAAGGGAAATGTTATGCTGAAATTGCAGGTCGGCTATGGTGGCCTCTAGTTCCCTCTGCCTCCATTCTCTACTCTTTTTCTGTTGGGAGGCATACCCAAGTATGACCCTTCACAGCACACCATCAAGGGCATCCCACCAGACTGCATGAGAGGTTGCCCCCTCCTGGTTTACCTGAAGGCATGTTTTTATGGTGTCCCTGATCAAAGTTTTAAACTCAGGGTCATTTAGAAGCCCCACATTGAGTCTCCAATTGGAGTTTCATAATGTAGGGAAAATGGACATGGTGAGCAAGACCAGAGCGTGGTCTGAGAGGGTATGTGGTGATATTTCACAGCACATCACTGTGGATGCCCATTCTGCTGTGAGGAAAAACATGTCAATCTGGGCATAGCTGTTGTGTAAGTCTGAGTAGTGGGTAAAGTCTAATGTGTCTTTGTGTAGGTGTCTCCAGATGTCTAAGGTCCCCAACTCTGCATCCAGTCTCTAAGCATTTGCCAGCTTTACCCTCCTTTCTGAATCCCCCTACTCTTGCTGTCCCTTGACCCCAAGATGATTGTATTAAAATTCCCTCCAATGATGTACAAGCCCTCTGGTTCTACTATTATGTCAAGCAGTACTTTCTTTAAAAATGTACAGCGTTCTTCTCCTTCATTGGGGGTGTATAAATTTAAGAAGGTACACTCTGTTTCTCGAAACGTGCCTTGTAACCTAACATACCTTCCTCCAGGGTCAAGATCCACCCTCTGACTTTTTAATGAGGTGTTCGTCCTAATTAGTATAGCTACTCCTCTTCTGTGTGGGTGTTCTACCCAGGAGGAGCCATATACTTCTCCCACCCAGCTTATTCAGAGCTTCATGTGTTCTAGTGAATTAAGGTGGGTTTCTTGTAGCATGGCTACTGTGGTCCCTGCCTTTCCCAACTCCCTCAATAGATGGGTTCTTTTAATGGGGCTGTTAATGCCCCTGACATTGTAGGTCATCACTTTTGTCAGCCTTGGGGCCCACAAAAAAATCATAGCTCTCTCAGAGAAAGTTTTGAGTCTAACCCCTCTCTCCTGCCTCAGCCCCCCGCCCCTGAATCCCCCTCCCTCCATCTTCTGCCTAATCCCCTTATGTGAAAAAGAATCCCTTAATTTCATATATGCACAAATAGAACAACATTAACAGTAACTCAACTCTTTTAACAAACAGTAACCATGCCTCCTTCATGGAGGTAAATTCAGTAAAGTGCTTCCACTTAAAAGCTTCCGACTGTGGCACTCATATCTTGCTGCCTTTGAGGTCAAAATGGGCAGTAAGCTGCATGGTCAATAAAGCCATGCTCCCCTCTGCTGTGAGTATTTCTTCTCCCCAGCTGAGGCAAGTGCGTGATTCACCAGTCAAGCAGCAACCAGTGAGATAAAATAATAAAACCCCTCTCTCTCCCCCCAAGACACTCCCGACCTCCTCGATTCAATATTGAGGGGTGGTGATTTATCAGTCTCTCTCGTTGCCCCAAGCAGCCCAAGTGAACTGAAAATAATCCCTAAGTGGAAATCATCCTCGTCTGTATTGCTCGAGCCCCCATTTGTGCGTCAGCATCCATCCAAAGTCACTTGAGGTGTCTATAATGCTGAACTTCCCCCTCCCCAGGAGCAATGTCAGGCTGGTGGAGAAAGAGGAAAAGGAAAACATTTTCAACCACAGTCCTCATAACACCCCTCTCATATCTGCTTTCTGAGGGTCAATCACCCACTATTGTGACCCTTAGGTCAGTATTTTAATTAAAATGCTCATACCATTTTTTCTAAGTAACAAAATTCTTTTGTTGAGTTTGTAGTAACCACCACCCCCCCCCAAGATATCTGGTATTGTATCTTCAGCCTTGTCACGGCTGTATAAGGACCACCGCTGCTCGGTCCAGGAAGGCACCCCTCATCGGCTCCACGAGGGACTAGGAGCAAGGGCCTCCTGTAAGCTAGCATGCAATTGATCGATATTCAAACAAAAAGTTCAGCAGATTGTAGAAATAAAGAGGCAACAACAGCTTACGGCAGTCTCTGCTCAGCCTTTGGATTTCTTTGAGGGGTCTCTCCCTGCATCATCTTGTCTGGAGTTCATGGCTTGGTTCCTTTTGAGACTGGTCGCGGGAGGCTGAAGCACCGCAAAGCTGTTACAATGTCCCTGGACCATCTTCTCCCACATATTTTGTTCAGTAGGCCATGGAGTGGAATTGCCTGGGCCCCTGGACCACTAGCACCTCTTCTGAAGTTCGTTAAGTGGATAAGCTGAATCTAATCTGGCAGAGGATATACCAGGGATTTCAGATATGGTTTAGCTTCTTGCAGGGACTTAAATGCCTTTGAACCAGAGTCCAAAGTGATTCTTAGTTTGGCAGGGTACTCAGCCCTGGCTTTCAAGCCCTTCTCCCTCAGTTCTTTAAGCACTGGAAATAGTTGTTTCCTCTGATCCATAGTGAGGGGGGCATAGTCTTGTTCAAAAAATAAATGCCTATCCCCAAAGATAATTCCTCTATGGTCCCAGGCTTTTTTAAGGACCAGCTTTTTGATCCTGTAGTCCAAAAAGGCCACCATTATAGAACGGGATCTCACTGTGGGGACAGTGGGGGAGCCGAGAGGGCGCAGTGGGCCCGAATGACATTCACCACCAGATCAGGGGGCAGATTCAAAATTTCTTTCAAAACTTCTTCTATAAAGATTACCATGTTCCTGCTTTCTGTCTTTTCCAGGATTCCATGGATCCAAAGGTTGGTGTGCCGGGAGCACTTCTCCAGGTCCTCCAGCTTCTGTCTAAGTAATAGCTCCCAGTCGTGTAGTTGTAGAATGGCCCCATTATGCAGCTTAGAGGATTCTTCCAGGGCAGCTACGTGGAATTCAAGTGCTGTGGTTTTATTTTCTTGTACTTTAATTTGTGTTCTGTTATCCATTACCGCCAATCTTATCCTGTCCATAGTGTTACCCAGATGACTGAGCTCCGAGTATAGATGCTTGGAAGTGATGGTAAACTGTTCTTCATCACCTCCCTCTGAGTCACTATCTCTGAGATTCTCTGGTGAGTGTGGCCTGCTGGAAGATGAGCAGCTTCTGCTCCAAATGCGTGCAGATGCAGATGTCGCTTTTGTTTTGTCATTTTCAGCCGCAAATGATTTCAATCTCTGACAAGTAGCCATTATTACTTCCTCCAATCTATCTGTATGCGAGCATTTCATGGTTTATAAGGGTAAAAGAGGCAATTTAGTTGGTCGGATCTCTGTAGCTCATTTCTCCTGCTACCGCATTGCCTGGTGACGTCATCGGAAGTCCTGTTCTAACATTTAGAATACCAATCAAAACCAAAAAAAAAAAAACCAAAAAGAAATACCAAAATGCGTATTAATTTATACATCCTTTTCACTCCCCTCCCCCTCTTCCTGAATAAGGCCTTAAATCATACTACAGCACTCCCTTTTAATGTAAAACTTAGATAAATAAATACATATATTATGGTAGCACGGTAGTGCTACCATAGTTAGGGTTGAGGAGCCATTTCTATGTTAAACCCCAAAACTTTGCACCTTAATAACTTTGCAACCGTATGATGGATTTGCCTGAAATTTGGAATTTATGATCAAGAACCATAGGCCTTCTGATCTGCTAAGTTTTGTACTGGTCGGGTATACGGCTGCAGAGTTATCAAGTGTGATCTGTGCGCGCGTTTACGCTTTTCTGGAATTCTGTGGTCGCGCCTACAGGTCGTACGGTTTGCGTGACCGGCCCAAAATCTTCAGGAAACATGTAGCCAGGGTCCTCGATGTGCCTTTCAAAGATTTCATGAAAAAATATTAAACGGTTCAAAAGTTATTCAAAAAACAGTTTCCCATTATAAGTCAATGGGAAAAGTTAACAAAAGTTCAACACTTTAAAATGCATTTTACTTTACTTAAATGAGCCTGTTACTTTAGCAATCGACCATTTTGTTTTCAGTTGGTGATCAGAAAATGGTTGGCATTTAAATTTGGACCATCTAGCAACCTAATTTTTTGTATTCACCTAGTCGGGCCCTGAGGATGCTTGCCATGTCTTTATTTTGTGGTAAAACACCCCAGAAATATGTTTTTCAAATTTCTGGAAAAAGTACTTTCGCAAATTACTTTCGTGCTCACGAAAGTGTCATGAAATTTTTTGCAGCTTTTCGCAAATTGCGACAGTAATTTTCTAGTCTGTGGGAAAATGACAGCAATTCTTTGGCACTGCACTGCAAAATAACCGTTGGGAGTTTTGGGCTGAAATTTGGAGGAACACAGACGACATCTCACAGATGTGCCTTTCAGTGTTGTATTGAAAAAAATATTACAGTGACAAAGTTATGGCACTCAAAGTTGACAGTTTTTCCCATAGGATAACATTACGGGCCGAAGCATTACAGGAATCCTTTGGCACCCTGCTGCAAAATAACGGTTTGGTCTTTTTCCTGAAATTTGGAGGAAGACAGCCAACAGTACACAGATGTGCCTTTCAGTAGTTTGGTGAAAAAAAATATCACATGGCGGCAAAGTTATGGCACTCCAAAATTGACATTTTTCCCATTGGATAACATACGTGCCCACACTTAACAGAAATCATTTGGAGCCCTGCTGCAAAATAACAGTTTGGTCTTTTCCTGAAATTTGGAGGAAGACAGCCAACAGCCCACAGATGTGCCTTTCAGTAGTTTGGTGAAAAAACATTACAGGGAGGCAAAGTTATGGCTCGAACTTTTCTTTTTCCCATAGGATAACATTATGGCGTTAAGCTGCGCCTTTCAGGGCCGTATCACAACGGAAGCAGTGCGAGATACGGACTTTAAGTCAGAAAATTTCTTAGCCCCATAGTGGGGCTAAGATTCAAATGAACCAGGACAGTTGTAAATAATATGACTTTTAAATTTTTTTTCTACGTCATACGGTTCCTGAGATATAATCTATTTAGTATTCCAAGATCTCATTTTCTGCGCCGATACTCATTATTTTGCATACATTATTTGTACTCACTGTCTTTCTCAATGCAGGTTTTGGGGAAAACCAGCCTGTGTGCTTACATTACTGTTACTGTTGCCCTTTCCGCTTGCGGATCCGTACCAGTTTCACTTACCATTGACGTCTGCACCACCATGTGCGTTATCCTTTGCATTTTCATTTGCGCTTGCGTTTCTGTTATTTTTTGCCATTTCTGTCTACAGTACTGTTTATCTTACTGTTTCACTTTATATCACCATGCCCATTGACATTTCTGTTTGCAGGCACCATGTTACTATGTGACAACACATCACGTGGCAGACCATTCCCGTCTACGCCACCATGCGCGTTACCCTTTCTGTTCTCATTCGTGCTTGTGTTACCATGTGCGCCACTGTTAGCATTTCTGTTTGCGTTGCTGTCCCTGTTAGTATGCCACAACACATCATGTGGCGGGACAGGAGGCCCTTCCGCCGCTCTGCATTACATTCATTATTTCTGTTATCATTCACAAAAGAAGGAAATTAGAGGCAAAAACTCCATTTAATGCATTAGTTAGGGTTGTTCCACAGCTGACAAAAGTGAGAAATTTGCTGTTGAGGTTGAAACCCCCTGGACCCTCCTGCCCACCCCCAACCGGCATTGGGGTGTGCATTGGGATCATGGGTCCTAACTCACCCATTCTCTATACTTCTGCTGCTTTACACATGTCATGGGGTGAGAGTTAGGGCTGGCGATCATCGCACTAATGCGAAATGGCGAAGAGCAAGGGAATTTTCAACCAGCTCACTGCGCGTAAACTAACTAACTAATACATTAAGGATTTTACCTCTAATATAAATATATATATGACATATAACCTTAACTCCATATAAGTAATAAATCATACCAGTCCTGTTTGGAAATCACATTTTGAACTATGTCAGTAACAGAAGCAGAACATTTTCTAATATTAAAATAAAATATGTATTAATTCATACATCCTGCACAATCCCTCCCCCTCAGATTCAGAGGACGTCCCCCTTTTAAAACACAATGCAGTATACCATCTCTGTACAGAATTGATAGGCCCTTTAAGGAAAATGCTAAAGTATTAATACATTATTGTCTCTGCTGAGAAACATATTCGAAACATACAAGTAAATCTCATCATGAAAATAAAACATATATTCAATCACTCATCTTATTCCAACCCCCTCCCTCCAATCAATAAGGCTTCATAATTTATGCTATACCACTTCTCATTTACAGACAGCCTTATTCCCTTAAATACCATTATCTCGAGTCTATATGAGATAACATTCCCTCTTAACTAAAGAGCATAAAAAAAAAGAGTTGGTATTTGTAGTTCGTACTTCCCATAAAGAGTTAAAGAAATGGGAAAGATACTGACTTACGTACACCTTTGTTTTCAAGGCAACACAGGGTCCTCACCAATGATTCCATAGGTTATGGTAGCTGCTACTTAATTCAACTGATGGAATCCCACCAAGCATTAAACATCTGTGAAGGAACAGTACATGTCTCTTGATTTTTAATCTTTAAAAGTGCAGATTCTATTATGCAAAACAGCTGTTCCTCTAAAATCTGTTGTTGCTGTATGGACATTCTACATATGTAATATTTAAAGCACTTACTTACTACTTGCCAGCAGAAACAGGCCACACGGCCTATCAAGTCTGCTCAAGTGTACAGATAGCACCCTACTTTCTGCGGCTGCCCTTCCCCCTCCCCAATTACTCCCCACACAGATGAATGCCAACTGACCGTGAACCAGATTAAGCTGTGGGTGGTATTTTTAGTGAATGGGGGAAATTTGGCCAGGACAACAGGGAAATCCCCATACTGTGCCAGTAGAGAACCCCTTGACCATCTGTTCTGGATGGCCAGTCCAGCTGAGACACTGGAAGGTATGGACATCGAGGTAGCAGGGGAGAAGGCCTCATCCCCTGTCCTATCCACACAAGAGGCTGTTGACTTGGCGCTTGCCGCAGATGAGTTTTCTGATGATGGAAGTAATTCTGATGGGAAACAACAGACCGACTCCTCTGAGGATGAGGTATCAACAAAGACTGGTCCAAAAAAAGTTTGTCAGGTATAGAAACCGACCGGGATTGCTTGCAATTGCTACAGGCAGAAAGAAAGAAATATGAAAAAAACTACATGATTTAGAATTGGAACTACAAACTCTGTCGCAACGCAAGTCTTACAGCTCTGCTGCTCCGGCTGTCAGGACTATGATGAGTCATACCTCTGGAATTCAGGCTTCCATGGCAGCAACTTCTCCAGTAGCAGTGGTTTCAGACTTTGAGCAGGGCGAAGGTAAACAAGTGGCTGGCAGTGAAAACGGTATGGAAACCATGTGCCAACAGCCATCTCGCCTGGCACTTTCTGTTCCAAGTACGTCTGTACCACTTACTGCACCAAATTCAACAAAACAGTGACTGGGGCCTGGAAAACAGGCCCACACTTCCACTGGGACACGTTCTAACACTGTAGTTGAACAAAGAGCAAGGGGTAATACAAAGACTGTTTTTTCCTTCTTGAACAGACAACAGGCTAAACTCCGGAATAAGCACTGTCCTGAATCGATCCCAGATTCTGAAATAGATTTTAATGACTGGTCTCCCAACCTTGCCCTGGAAAACACAGGCTGGATCCAGGAAACAAATGGCAGTTGGTCGCCTAACCCAGCGGATCCTACATTTTAAGACTTGCTTCAAGAAAGCTCTACAGAAGTGGCTACCAACACTTATCTTTACAAGAGCTCCAACACACCCCAGGGTAATTCACTCTTCTGTACCCCAGTAGCTCACCATGAGTCCCTCTGGAGCACTCACCCTTGCTACAGTAAACATTTACAGTCTTCTGCCAAAACTTTATGCCCTGCAAATATTTGTAAATCAGCACAAGCCAGACATCCTTGCAGTTGTTGAAACCTGGCTCTCACCTAAAATCTCGGACATGGCTATTACCCTGCCAGGGTACAACACTTTCTGACTTGACAGAATGGCTAAAAGAGGTGGTGGCTGTGCCTTATATCTCAAAGACTCTCTCCAAGACCACCCCCTAAAAACACCCATCTCTGACTCTTCCTCCCAGCTTCTCACTGTCAGTGTTCTACTAGGGGCCCACAATAAAGCCCTGTCAATTGCCACAGTTTACATCCCCCCTAAAGTACAAGGAAAAGGCCTCAACTCAGTCCTTGACCTCATCCTATTCCAACCACCTGACTCTGAGACAATCCTCATGGCTGGCTTCAGTATTAACTGGCTTGCTCCAGAATCAGGGGGCTTCATAGATGTCATCTCCTCAGCAAACCTTGCTCAACTGGTTGTCTGCCCCATTAGGCAAAATTACAAAACAGGCAAATGTACTCTCCTGGACTGGATACTGACCAGTCACCCATCCCGCATCTCAAACATCTCTGTCCTTCCTGACACTCTAAATGACCATTCCCCTGTAATCTGCGTCTGGACAAATAAATTTACCATGACCCCCCCCCAAAATTAATCAACAGCAGAATACTTCCACATGGGCAGTTGAAACACCTAAAATCCTGCCTAAGACTGCAAGATTGGTCCCCAATCTTCCACGCTCCGGTTGTCAACACTGCCCTTGACCTCTTCATCAAAACCTTTAATGCTGCCTGTGACTCTCATGCCCCTTTCAAAAAGCAGAAAGTCAAAGGCTTGTGCAACCCTTGGCTCTCCTCTGAACTACTAGCACAACTAAAATCCAGGGACCATCTCTGGGTACGGGCTCGGAAAACTGGAAAGCAAATTGACATACAGAATTATAAACAAGCTCGTAATAACAGCACAAAATTAGTCCACCAGCAGAAAAGTACCTACTATAAGGATGCCCTGACAAACACTTGGGGCAAGGGGAATTCACTTTGGAACAATATTAAAGAAATTACCAGAAAGCAGACAAAAACCTCACCCACTATGCTGGTTGTAGATGGTATCACAACACTGGACCCGACTACCATAGCAAATTCTTCAACTCAGCTTTCACTGACCTCAACTCTGTTCTTCCACCTGACTATTTCAACAAAGTCGACCCCCAAACTCTCCCCTCAAGTCCCACCCTCTCTACAAACCGGCCTCCATTCTACTTCAAATCAATCAAACCGTACAAAGCTCACAACTACATCAGCAAAGCTATTGCTAGGTTCAGGTCAAGTGGGGCCTCCCTTGACCTCAAGCTGCTTGCCTTCACCCTCGACGAGGTGCTCCTACCATTAACAAAAATCTTCAACCTCTCCCTCTCTCTTGGCCAGTTCTCTGACAGATGGAAATCCACATCTGTCACACCGGTCCACAAGAGTGGGGACAGGACCCTCCTGGTGAGCTATCGGCCCATTTCCATACTACCCCCACTCTCCAAGGCCATAGAGCATATAGTATCGGAACAGCTTACGGAATACCTTGATAAATACGATGTCCTGTGTGCTCAACAACACAGCTTTAGAAAAGGTCACATTACCACCTCAGCCCTCCTTGAATTCACTGGTGCAATCCATAGTTCTTTGGACAATAGCCTTCTTACAGGGGTGGTCTTCATTGATCTGATGAAGGCATTTGATACCGTCCATCATCAGCTGCTACTCGCTCAGCTGCTAAATACCGGTCTGTCCCCTGAATCTACATCCTGGTTTAAGAGCTACCTGGAAAACCGCTCACAAAGAGTGAAAATAGCTGACTTTCTCTCTGTTGCCAGACCAGTGCACTCTGGAGTGCCACAAGGGTCAATCCTTGGGCCTCTTCTCTTCAGCATCTTCCTAAATAGTCTTCCACAATCCTGTCCAGAGCAACTCCTCCTATACACTGATGATGCTGTCATCCACTCCACCCACAAGGACCCCCACCTTCTGCATGGCTTCTCCTCAGTTGAAAACTGGTTCAGTAAACACAAACTTGTCCTCAACTATAAAAAAACAAAGTCCATGCTCTTCTGCAGCTCACAAAACAAGCACCAGGACCACCCCATCACTATTGTAAACTGCCTAGGTGCAATCCTAGAACAAGTGCAAACCTTCAAATACCTTGGAATCACTCTTGACAGTTGTCTATCCTGTGGGGCTCACATTGACAATGTTGCCAGCGACTAACACACGTATTGGCCTGGCACACAGGCATAGACAATGCCTAACTCCGGAAGCCTTAAGGATCGCAGTTCAGAGCTCGGTGAGCTCAACTATCAACTATGGCTTCATCATCTACGGTTCTGCTTCCACCATCGCCCTCAGGTGCATATCTATGGCTTTGAACAAAGCTTGCTGACTCATCACTGGATCCCATTGTCTCACCCACACGTGTGACTTATACGCCCAAACTGGTTGGCTTCAACTCTCAAGCTGCATCAAGTATCTAACATGCATACTGGCTAAAAAAACATTGATGGACTTTGCCCCCCCCCGGAGTTCAAGCTCTGATACAACATGCACAGAATCCCCACCTCACCAGGGCTCTGAATCTCAATTACTGTATATTCCAAGATGCCAGACCTCATAGGGACAAAGATCCTTTGCCTACAGAGCTCCAGCTGGCTAAATGGTCTCACCAGGGACATCTCCTCTCTACCTAAGCTAGGCCCATTCAAATCTAACCTCCGCCTATTCCTCTCTGCCTCTAGCACATGTGACTGTCTTCTCTAACCTGCTGTTCCCTTTTTGGCACTTGTTCCTTCTCATCCACCCCCACTACTCTCCCCTCTACCTTCCCCCCCTCTTCCTCCTACTTGCACTTTCCACTTGCACTTCCTGTGTGTTTTTACAATTGCCTCTGGCAGCATCTTCTTCTCATATCTCACCAAGTTCTTGTTATCAATGTTATCCCTGTCCTCTGCATGCCCCTAGTACCACCTAATCTGTAGGTACTTATGTGATGATAAACAACTGTAACCTGTTATCTTGTAATAATTAATGTCCTGCTTGTTTGTTCTCATCCTGATGTGGAACCTTTGTAAAAGAGCCTTGGCTCAAAGGTAATTGCAATCCTTGACTCTAATAAATAAATAAAATAAAAATAAATAATTCCTCTTTAAATGTTACTGCTATTGATATGTCTGAAATTGCGTCTGATGGGTCTATTGATTCTATTCCCCCTAGACAGTCTTCCCAGGTAGTTATTCCCCCATAACTTCCTCCAGAGGATGATACCCCCTCACAGCTAGGTCCAAGTGAAGAACTCTTGCAAAACCATCAGGACAGGCCCAACCTAGATCCTATGTTTAAACTCTCAGATTTGTTTTCAAATAAGGGCAAGCCAGCCCACTGGCATAATGCTGTTAGAGTTTTGTACAAGGTACAAGGGAGGCCTAGAACCCCACCCCCCCGCATAGGATTTATATAGCTAGAACCTTACTAAAACAATCCATGAGGTTTTTCTGCTCTGAGATATTTGCCCTTATTACACTGGGTAATGGTAATTATGATATTAGTTTTAAGAACATGTCTAATTTGGACCGATTCTGGGCTCAGTATCAGTCTCTAAAAAACATCCCCATTTGGATACCATTTCATGTCATCCCTTTGACAAAACCCCTTGTAAAACATATTACTGTGATGTTTAAAAATGAAGGGGTGAATGTCGATGACATCCTTTTCTAGCTAAGACAGCGTTGTGAAATTTTAGGGAAACCAGTTCCTACCCTTGATAGTGAACAGATTTGGGATGGAGGTTGGAAGGTTAAAGTAAAACTCCTCTCAATGAATAACAGCCCAGTACACCTTCCTAGCTCCTTTTTGGGGGGGAAAGATAGAGGTTCCATTTTTTATAACGGCCAACCCAGATCTTGTTTCAAATGTGGGTCCCGAACACACTTAATCTCTGCATGTGATGCATCTCATTGTAGCCACTGTTTAGAGTATGGCCATGTAGCCACTAATTGTTTGAACCTTTTCAAATGCGACTTTGTGAGTGCATGGGGCATGCCTATGGACACTGCCCCTGGGCGTCTCACAACTGGGATGACTGTCCTTCCCATGAAGGTTTGATTAACCAGACACAACATCAGCAGGCTAAACACCTTGCAGAGCAAACTATCAGGCCAGATACTGCCATCCCTAGCCCAAGTGAGACTCCTTCCATGTCAGACCCTTCCACACAAGCGGGCATATCCCTTCCTTGATGGTAGTCCCCTCCAGTTCTCATCAAATGTCTGTCTCTGAAAACACAGAGTCAGATGAAGTAAACCCAGGCCCAACAATCATGCCCACCCCCACCCCCGAGAAAAGGATTTGCCTTTCAAAAGTGTAGGGCAAAAAAAAAAAGGGTCCAGGCAGGGGAAAACAGTTCCTCAGAATGTTAAATAGAAAAGACAGGACCCCAACCCCATCGCCTGGAAAAAGAGCAATAAGTATGGACCACTAGCTTCAGGAAGAATGGAAGGGCATTCTAAGGATGAACGTACAGATACCTCTTCTATCACCTCTAACACTGATACAGAGGGTGGTGTGGGGGGATTCTATTACTAACTTTTTTTTTTGGTCACCTTCCAGCTTTGTCCTTTTATTCCCCAGCCCAAATGCATAACCTTACAATAAGTACACTTAATATCAATGGTATTAAGAATGGAAAAAAGACATCAGGAGCTTTACTTTCTCTCCATAGACTTGAGTGACATAATTTGTATCCAAGATACACATTTGAAAACGCACCTAGAGCTTCAACAGGCCTCAAAGACTTGGACCTCAGGGCCATCATTTTGGTCTACAGATATTGACTCGTGATGGGATTAGCATTCTGCTTTCCAACCCCCAGTTCCAAGTCTCTAGACTTATTGATATTCACCCAGGTAGGGCCTTACTCTTGGATATTGTATATTTTTCAGAGAAATTTCGCTTAATAGCTACTTATGCTCCTCAATCTAAAGCCTAGAGAGTACCTTTGTTTCAAAAAATACAGCCATTTCTTCATATATCCTAGTTAGTAATTTGGTTAGGAGATTTCAACTGCAGCTTAACACAAGCAGACAGGGTTCTCCAGACTAAGAAATTATTTTGTGATTCCATTGCATTACAGCACATACTTAATACAGAAAGGCTTCTGGATGCGTATAGGAAACTACATCCCAAAGGTGGTTATACCTATTTTAGGGGCCCCCTAAAAAACCACATTGACTTCATTTTTATATCCCCAGTAATAGAGATTTCCCATATTCACACTTGCCCCAGTGAGTTTTCAGATCATGTAGCCATAATAATGCAGGTTTCATGGGACAAGGATCCCCATTGTTAGAAAAACCAGTGGCGACTTAATGAATCCCTACTAGCAGACCCCAAAATACAGACAAAACGGAAACAAGATTGGGCTGCAAGACAGTCAGTTGTTGAGTGTTATGATGACATTTCACAATGGTGGGAAGAGACAAAAAATTCCTAGAGAACCCTTTTCCAGCAGAAGTCCCACTGTGTTGCCAATAAAGAATATTTGAAATACTTGCAATTATGTCAACAATTACAGCACCTGATTTCTCAATCTGACCAGACACAGCACGATTATAGCTCACAGATTAATAACATCAAAAAACAGATGTCAGAGATACAGCAAAATCCCTCAAACAAGAACATAGATTTGGAACTTGAGTCCAAAAAAGGTTCTCTAGACCCATACAAGGAATGTAAAAAGAAGGTGGATAATAGAATTATTAGTGAACTCCACTCCCCCACCTGACAACTGGTGCATACCCTTCAGGAGCTGTTGCAAACAGTAGAACAGCATATAGAGGTGCTACTTGGTCCCCCTCCCCCTTTTAAACCCGATCAGCATGACCTTCTTGCAACTTTGGGTTTGCCCCAGGTTTTAGAACCTGATGCACAGTACTTGATACAAGATATCTCTCTGGTGAAGTACAATATGCTATTGCCCAGCTGTCAAACCTCTCTGCCCCTGGGACTGATGGTCTGGGGTCAGGTTTGTATAAGACTTTTTGTGAGGATGTAGCTCCTATACTAGTTATACTTTTTAATTATATACAGTATTACAATCTGCCAAATACCCTGCATAAATGCAGGAAGCACTGCTGGTCTTATTACATAAAAAAAGGCCTAGACAAGACCTTGATAACTGGCATCCAATCAGTCTACTTAATACCAATTTAAAAATGTTGAGTAAGATACTATTAGCTAGGTTATCCAGGGTAGCCCAGTACCTTATTAGTCCTCGCCAAACTTGTACGGTGGCAGGACAAAAACAATATGATAACTTGATATTATTAAGGGAATTATTTTTTAAAGCAGAGGATGGAGATCTTCAGGGTTATGTTCTCAGTCTATACCAGGAAAAGGCCTTCGACAGGCTGTCCCATAAATGTATTTTTTCCACGTTAGTTGCCGTTGGGGTCCAAAACACCTTTGTAACTTGGATTCAAGTTACGTATTCAGTGGCATTCATCACCCCAAATGTCAATGGGTGGCATGGAAGGAGAATCAAGATTGGTAGGGGAGTCAGACAAGGATGCCCACTGAGTCCAATGTTGTATGTATTTGAGATAGACATTTTGATCAGAATGTGTTTAATGAATAGTGATTTAAAAGGAATTATGGCAATTCCACACTCTCCATCTATAAAAATGTTAGCTTATGCTGATGATTTGGTTTAAACTTTATCTACCGCCTATTTAACAAATGCCTTGACAGACCTATTACTGCAATTTTCTGAATTCTTCGGTTGTAGAATTAACCTTAGAAAAAGTAAAGGGGTAATTTTGGGTACAACTCCCTTACCACCCACTGGGACTTTGGCAGGGATACAAGTAACTGTAGACCCTGTATCAATTTTAGGCATAGAATTTGGGCCTGGAAACATTTCCAAAGCTAACTGGGATAAGAAAATGGTGCTGGCTAATAGCATGGTAGGCGACTGGAAAGGACAACAAATTTCCAAGAAAAGAAGTGCAGTGCTAATTAAAACCCTACTAGTTCCCGTATTTTTGTACCTGAGCTACATTTATCCTCCCTCACAAGAAGCTATAACAAGTCTGTATAGTACCGTCTTTCAAGCACTTTGGGGATGAAGATTGAATCCAATAAAAAGGGAGTTTACGTGTCGGCCTTTTTCACAAGGAGGTGTTGGTATGATACACCTAGTAGCCTTTTATTTTAGTATATTTTTTGGTTACAATCTTAGCATCGCGTTGAGGCCGGGTATAAAAGGGTGGGGAAATCTGGTTGATACATAGGTCCGTCTTTGCCTCCCTTTATGGGTAGCCAAGACCCCCAGACTACTGACCAAAGCAATGCCTATCCCACAATATGGTCTAAATAGTGTCATGCTAGCCATTAAATGGGGTCTTTCCCCTACACATCTTCAGACGTTAGACAGAAAACAAATTTATTCAGATATTGTGCAAAAGGAAAGTCAGGCAGAGAAAGTCTTCCCAAGTTGTCCTGCTTTACAAGTAAAAAAAGTTTTATAACAATTAGTAAATCCTAGAATTCCCCCCTTTGTGTGGGACTGTACTTGGCTCTGTAACTATGGTCGTCTAAGTGTCAAGGTAAAAAATAAACATAAACAGACCTCAGAGAGATACTGCCCAAGGGACAATCGTTATCAAACACTAAAAACACAACAACATTTGTTTTTAGAGTGCCCTTACACTCAGCCTTTTCGGGCCCTTCTTGTTCAGACTTGGAAGGAACCTCTGTTTTTGAATCTTGACTATCAGACCCTCATTTATGTGCCTACGAGTGGAACCTTTGGCAAATACCATATTGATACTGTATACATTTGTCTTGTAATCATTAGATTTTGTATTTGGCAAGTCCATTGTAAGTGGGTCTTGCTACAAAAACATGTTTCTCATTTAGAGCTCCTCGCTAACATACAGATGTCTCTAAGGAAAACAAAACAACTGGATATGTCATGATTTAGCAAGAAAAAAGCACATCATTTATGGATGAATTGTGATAATTGGCTTGTATAAGATTTGTATCTTACTTCTTTTTTTCTTTCTCTGTTCAATATGATTCTGATATAGGATTTTCAGATTTTAGTCTTGCTTTTTAAGAATGATTTATGTTGCCTTGTTACATATATATTGTTTGTTTGTAATGAAATCCAAACTTTCAATAAAATTCCCCTACTCTGCCAGTAGGAGAAACCACTGTCACCGAGATAGAGGTCTCCAGTTCAGGTGTGGCTGTGAATGAGGCAGGTTGTGTACCTGCTGTGCTTCAGGGTGCTGTAGACACCCATAGTGATTTACAGGAAAAAGAAACAACAGAGATCTACATGGATGCTTCAGGGGAGATGAATATGGAGCCAGAATATCACAATGATCAGGGTCTGCCTACATCTGAAGAATTATCGCTTGCTGAAAAATGAGCTATTCTTCAGAAATAACTTTTTAGTATCAAATTGTTGTTGGCCAAAGTGAAGGCTTACCAGGAAGATGAGGATAAAAAAAGGAAAACGTCCGAAGGAGAACTCGCTGGGAGCTCATGCAGACACATCAACAAAGGTATTCATTTTGTCAGCAGGATCAGCAGTGCAAGTGCCTACAGCAGATGCTCTACAGGCAGGAATGGAAACAGAGCAGGTTGATGATGTTGGGGGCTTGTCGCTGGAGGGTGCATTGCAGGGGGCTGGCTGGAAACAGAACACAGCAGGAATATGGGTTCCAGACCCCTTGTACACAGTTGGAGAACCAACCAATGCACCGAGCTGTGCACTAGATGGGATGAATTGGGAAATAAATGAGGAACTACCACATATCACCAAGACAGCAGACTCTCAGCAGCAGGAGGTGGCTTCAGGTACCATTTCCTTCTTTCCCTTACCACAATCCCTTGGCTCGCCTGAGATCTCTCAAGCACCCGAAACTGAACCCAGTGCTGATCATACTACTGAGCCTGAGGAGACCCCTCATGAGGAGGCTCCACAGCCAGACAAGGGTCCTACATATGCTAGCCTTTTCAGGAAACCAGTTAAATTGGCTAAGAGATGGAATGCAATCCATCTACACTATTTGGGGCATGGAGTCTCCACCAGATCATTTTTACGTAGGCAGAACCCTATTAAAAATATTCTTGGGCATTGCTCCTGTGGAAGTACACACACTTATACATGCCCCGGGTGAATTTATGTTTGATGTCAGCTTTAGAACCCCAGACCTGTTAGAAAGATTCTGGGGGAAATATATGTTATTAAAAACTAACCCCCTATGGACTCCCTTCCTAGTCATACCCCTCACCAAAGAGTCCTTCCGTGTTTCACGGTGTTATTTCGTAATGAAGGGGTAAATATTGTAGATATTCTCCACTGCCTGGAGAAAAAAATACACCCTGCAAGGTACCCTTGAGCCTGTTCTTGATAGTGAGGGGATCTGGAATGGGGGTTGGAGGATTAAGATTAAACTACTTTATAACACAGTGAGAAAAAACTGAGCAATTTGATTGACTGAGAGAGAAGTACAGGAGTAAAATTATGAAAGCATAATTACACTCCGGTGCTTCTTTCATAGCCAAAAGCCTAAGCACAAGCAACAGCAGAAAATCAGTACACTGCACTCTACTTCTCTGAACCTGACAGTAGCTGTCAATGCTAGAAAGAAAATGTATGAGATGACTGAATACTTCACCTAACCAGAATTCATTTGGCAATTTGGGCAAAGGAAGTGACATCAGCATCAAAGGAAAACAACTGATGGAAACCACAGCTGCAGTTTCAATACAGTTAGCAGCTTCAGTCAGCAACGTAGCAAACTCTCCTGCTATGAGCGCCACTGCAGAAATAGTCAAGGTCACGCCTGACAATGAAATCTAGCATCTGAAGAACAGCACAACTGTGCAGAACTGTACCTTCACTGGTGATGTTGTCTTCCACTTTTATTAACAGGACATTAAATGTTTTCCTCTGTTTGCACAGTGTAAGGGCTCAGTTGTACACTTCAGTAAGTCCCTACCTACTGTAGTGGCTCTGTTGAGCTCCATTCACTGGTGGCTCCCACTCCATTGAGCTACGTTTACAGGGGACTATTTAATCATAAATATCTTCAGCTTCCTTTCAGCTCTAAATTTGTTGTTTTCAATTTGTTTGTTGACCGGAATGACTCATTTTTTTTCCCACTGTGTTATAAGTGCCATAAGACACTTCAGGGATGTGTAAATATGCTTTCATAATTGCACTTGGCTCTCAGGTGTTTAATGGCACTCGGCACAAGCGCCTCATGCCGAACAACACCCTCGAGCCATGCAGTTATGAAAGCATATTTACATACCCTGGCATGTCTTATATACGTATGATGATAATGACTTAAAGCACCTCCCTAACTGTATGTATATAGGGAGGGACAACAGTTTAATTTTCTACCCCTAGCCAGTCTCTCAGATGTTTCAAGTGTGGGTCCATGAAACATATTAGTCCTAACTGTGATGTCCTTAAGTGTACCCAATGTGGGGAAGTAGAGCACTCTGGCTATCACTGTCGCAACACCGAGAAGTGCAACCTTTGTAAAACAGAAGGACATTGCTTCTCAGACTGTCCTTGGGCCTCCCATAATATGGAGGATGCTGACTATGGGGTGCAAGACTTGTATATCCACAAAACTAAATCTGCTTCTGGGTTTAGGGTCCCTAGGCCTGTATCTCCTTCTAGGCCTCCACCTACACCTAGCATGTTGGAGGATTCATCTACCAGTTCAACAACAGCTTAGGATGTATCTATTGAGGTACAACCAGTAATATCCATGGACTTGACTTTGGACACACCAGAATCAGGGGCAATGCCCCCCTCACCCTCCCCAACTGTGCTGAGTGACAAACCGTCTGAGTTCAAGGTTGTGCACTCTAAAGGGAAAGGGAAAACAAGAAAAGGGGTGACTACTCTCCCTGCTACCCCGGTACAGTTATCTAATTCCTATTCTGTGCTACAGGAAGGTGTTTTGGAGGGAGATGGAGACTCGGATACTGTGTCCTGGACCTCATCTCAGGCTGATGCTCAGTCTGACATGGTTCTACATCATAACAGTGATTGCTGAATGGTGATTGCTATTTTGGCTCGTGTATATCGACGAAAAGCAAATCAGCAATATACACTTACCAGTGAACCAAAATCCAGCAACCTAAAGTATTTTTGCAGGGGCAGCCCCTGGTGCCCCCTCATGGGGGTTTTGCTTTCAGACCCCCAAATTAGGATTCCTAACTCCGGGGGGGATACATATTGGGGAGGGGGCACAAATTCAGGCACAAAAAAAAATTTAAGCCCGGAAGCCACTGCCTGCATAAAAATTTAGTCCCTCCCATCCTTAGCCCTGAACCCAACCTGCTGTGCCAGAGCCCACCTCCCTCACCACCGCACCACATGGCTGGCTCGCAGCAGGGACAGTTCCTGTACATAACCCTCTTCCCAATCCTTCCCCTTGCCATTCCTTTTTCCTGTCACTTTCCCCTACCCTCATGGTAGAACCAGTTGCTACCCTTGTGGGTAGCCCATTCCAATAGTGCCGGATATGGAGTCACCCTTTTGATGGTCGCCCATATTTTGGCTCTATTATCACTGGATACCATCTGACACAGATAAACAGAAAAAAACTGGACTCCATCAGCCAGAACTAAGAAGAGATGGATGGGTGTTAAAGCCACATCCAGAAAAGCGCTTTGAGGATGGCTTTTTTTCAGTTCTATCTAAATGAGGCATTATGAGGTTAAATTAGCCTCCCTGAATACTAACAACATTTTGTCAGAGAAGAAGAGGCTGGCTACCTTCTCAATCTTTTCTGACTATGTGTATGACGTTGTTTATCTACAAGATACTATATTATTGCTCTCTAATGACATTGCTGCAGCCTCAGCTGCATTAGTGTGGGGCTCTAGTTTTTGGTCTGGGGGGCTGGATACTTGTAGTAGTGTTGGTATATGCTTTATGGAATGTAATATTAATGTCACCCATTTGGTGGATATAGAACCGGGTAGAGCATTATTATCGGACGTAACAATTCAAGGAATCAATTTCCATTTTATTAACATATATAATCCTCAGTTAAATCTGCCAGAATTGAGCTACTGCAAAAAATATTACCATATTTGTATACTTCAAAAAATATTCTGTTTGGTGGGAACTTTAACATTAGCTGATTTACTCAGGATAGAGGGTTGAAAACATCAAAGCTTTATTGTGGTGATTCTTATTTAAATCATGTCTTAAATACTACAGGGCTAGTGGATGTTTTTGAAAATAGTGGTGGACCAGCCCCACATATTTATTATAGAGGTCCTGTTTCCAGCAGGATTGATTTTTGGTTTGTCACCCCCACTTTACCAGTATGACATAAGTGTGTAATACCTGTAGCCACATCTGACCATTGTTTACTTGCTGTGATGATCTCTGATTTTGCTGGTACATCTAGAGGAAGGGGGAATTGAAGATTAAATATTGGATTACTTGAAAATGAAGAAATGTTGGAGGGGTTTCAATACTTGATTGAGGCTAGACGATCTGTTTTATTTCTATATGACTCACTATCTTTATGGTGGGAGGATAGTAAACAATATTTCCAGGTTTATTTCCAATTTATGGGACAATTAAATGGAAAGCAAACACAAGATAAATATTTTGACCTTTGTAGCCAGTTATTTTGGTTACTTCAAATCTGACAAGACACTGTGGAAGCCTTAACTGGACAAATTAAAGAAATCAAGGACCAAATGACAGAGTTACAATACAACCGGATGAAAACTCTGGAGATTGAACAAAGATTTGGACAAAATGGGTTTCAGGGTAGTGCCAACCCTTTTGATACCTGTAATAAACAATTACATAATAAACCAATCCCTTATTTAAAAACAATTGAAGGGCGGGAAGTTCATGAGAAGGAGGAGATTCTGGCAGTAATGGAACAATATGTTAGCTCAATGTTTCAGTCTGTCCTGGTTTCAGAGCCAGAGGTCAAGCAGTGGTTGACCTCCTGTAACCTTCCACAAATTTCACAGGAATTAACAAAATCTTTAACTCGGGAAGTGACTGAGCTCAAATTATCTACTGTTATAAGCGCACTGTGGTCTGGGATGGCTCCAGGTCCAGATGGTCTATCCTGTGAATTTTTCCAGCAGCTGTTTTCTAAAATACCTAAGGAATTGGTGTTGGTCTTTTCACTATTTTTACAATCTAATACTATTTCCCAGAGTATGTATGTATGAAGGCTTGATTATTTTTTTTTTTTATATAAACATGGTGAGAGAAGCCTCCTTGGTAACTGGAGACCTATTACTCTCTTTAATGCTGATTGTAAAATCTTGGGCAAAATATTGAATAATAGATTAGTGGTGGTTTTAGCATCATTTTTCCCCTCCAGTTTTGTGCAGTGCCTGCCAGAAAAATACATGATGTTCTGATACTTCTCAGGGAGGTAGTGGAAAAGGGAGAAAATGAGGAACATCGGGGTTTTTTGTTGTGCCTTGATGAAGCTAAAGCATTTGATAAGGTTAGTCATGACTAACTATGGTTATGCCTTCAGGCATATGGGTTCCCTGAACTTTTTATTGAATGGATTAAAATGTATTATTTAAAAGCAAAGGTTAGACCTCATGTGAACGGTTGGTTGGGGAAACCTTGTCTGGTCTCACAGGGAGTGAGGCAGGGATGCCCATTAAGCCCTTCCCTATATATTTTAATACTTAATCCCCTATGGCAGGGGATGTGCAAATCCCATTGCCCCCTGTCTGGGGCAAGTAAATTTCCTTCAAAGACAAGTACAAAAAGAGAGCTAATTTCATTATAATGAATAGGGGCAAGTGAAAATTCAGCTACAGTCATGGCTGGGCAAGTCCTGAAAGTTTTAATTTGAGCACCCCTGCCCTATTGTTCCACTTGCAGTATCATGAAGATATTATTGGCTTATCAGTACATAGTGAATATTTGGAAATTAAATCTATTTCATATGCTGACGATGTGTGCCTGTTACTGGTGGATCAGGCATCTTGCAAAACAGCTGAAACTACTGTTAAATCTTTTTAGAGATTACAAAATCACCTACTGTATTAATTTACATAAATGTTAATTTCTCCCTATAGGTCACATAACTGATAGGGTGACAGAATTTTTTAATATACCGATTCAGAGACAGCCTAGTAAAAGTTTGGGTATGTATTTTGGTCAAGGGGACACGTGCATGTATAATCGGTTTTTATGATTGAATGATGGTCTAGCGAAAGTGAAAAAGTGGAATACCTGGCACATGTAGAAGCTCAAGAGAGTTTACATGATTGAGACCTTTTTTTATTACCAATCTTCCTCCACCTCAGTATAGTATTTTCACCACCTAAACAACTTGAGACAACATTGTATAGTTGCTTTTGTCAGTGTCTTTGGGGGAGCCGCCTGAACCCCATTAAAAGAGGCGTTACTTACTTGACTGTTCAAAAAGGGGGTTTACAGATGATACAGCCATTAGTTTTCTTTTTCTCCATGTTTTTCTATCATAATATGAAACCCATACTTCAAAACAGTGGTAGAATGTGGCAGACATGGGTTTTGGACCAAACTGGACCATGGGTAATGACATGGGATAAATTGGGACCTATTCCAAAACAAAAATCTTTACTGGGCCAACCCTATTATATGATATTTGCCTTTGGTAAATTGAAAGTTTGGGCTATATCTGCAAATCAGCTGTTACTTTTGACACAGAAGGAATTTTACACATCTATTTTAATTAAATTTTAGAATATCCTTGTTTTTTGGAACAGGGGACCAAGGGAACTAACTCAAACAGGTACTATGTTAGTGAATAAAAGACTACATGGTAAAATGTGGGATGTTTTGCGGCTAGTAGCTCATGAGAGGCTCAATGTGAAAAATAACCTAAAACATAAAGATAAATCTGAACGAATTTGCCCTAGAAATGACAGTTGCATTGAGATTTTGTAGACTATGGAGCACCAGTATTTTGAGTAGTGCTGCTCAGATGGATTCAACAGATATCTGCCCTATTGTGGCCAGACAGTGGATCTGCTGGATACTTCCACTATCTGCCTGTGGATCTGGCTGTCAGATCCCTAGGTGGATCCCATGTTATCTGACGGCCGTATCCAGGGATCCAGGAATCTGACACCAGCTCCCTGGATCTTGTGCTGGATAACGTGGAATCTGACCTGGGATCCAACCTCCATATTCGGCCGGATCCTGGGACAGATCCAACTTGAATAGTGCCACCATCCGCTGGATCACTGGCGGATCCTCGGCGGCACTATCCACGCAACACTAATTTTTGAGTGCCCTTTCATTCTTCCTTTCTGGTCAGTTTTATGCACAAAATGGGCTGCATCACCATTTAAATTGCTCACAAAAGAAATGTTGTTCTTAGGACTATTGCCTCAAGCATGGGTTAAGTATGATATGGGTATTGTACATTTAATTTTCCTCCTTATAAAATATCACATTTGGCATGTACACTGTCAATTCTCTATCTATAAAAGAGAAGCTACAGCAGTACAAGTATTTTGGCTTATCCACGAAGGCTCAGAGATTCAAACTGCGCCAGGCTGTGGTGCAACCCTGGGCGCAGCACAACTTGGCTGTGCAGGGGCATTGACTGGGCGATATTCAACGGAGCTGCACCATGGCACAGCATCATTGAATAGTGCACCCTGGCCACCTGCAGTGTGCATGGCGCAGTGGCACTGCACCAGTGCAAGTGGCCAGAGTGGAGCAGGGGGATGTGCTAGCACAAGTTCCGTTGCGCTATGTGCCACAACTGTGATATTCAAAAGTGCACATGCAAATGGGGCCATAATGTATGCAAGGTGCAAACGGGGCCATTTGCATGTCATTATGGCCCCATTTGCATGCAGGTGTGCCGATCCCTGGTGACTTGCGCCTGGTGCCCTGCCAGACAGCAGCCATTGGGGACCAACACCCCCTGCACAGCGTGGCAATGTGCCCCACAGCCCGATCGCGGGCTTCAGTAAAATCAGAAGAACTCCAATACCCCTGGTGGTCCAGTGGACCGCTCTCAGCCCGATCACGGGCTTCAGTAAGATAATAGAACTCCTATATCCCTGGTGGTCCAGTGGACCGCTCTCAGCCCGATCGTGGGCTTTAGTAAAATAATAGAACTTCTATATCCCTGGTGGTCCAGTGGACCCACTCAGCCCACTCGTGGGCTTCAGTAAAATTAATACAACTCCTTTATCCCTGGTGGTCCGCAATATTCAAAAGTGCACATGCAAATAGGGCCATAATGTATGCAAGGCACAAATGGGGCCATTTGCGTGTCATTATGGCCCCATTTGCATGCAGGTGTGCCGATCCCCAGTGACTTGCACCTGGTGCCCTGCCAGGCAGCAGCTGTCGGGGACCAACGCTCCCTGCACAGCGCGGCAATGTGCCCCACAACCCGATCGCAGGCTTCAGTAAAATCAGAAGAACTCCAATATCCCTGGTGGCCCAGTGGACCGCTCTCAGCCTGATCACAGGCTTTTTACTACTGCCCATGATTGGGCATGGGGGGAGCGCTGCCAGGTGCAGCCAGAGCTCAGGTGGCCACCCACAGGTGGCAGCTGCCGTGTTGCACCCTGCAACATGGCAGCTCACCTGTGGGTGACCAGCCTATGTTCCTTTTTTTTTTGGATCAACTCTGTGCGGTGCAAGTAGGGGCTGTGCATGCATGGACTAGCACATCCCAGGCTAAATATCGGGATGTGCAGAGTATGCATGGGCATGCCCCCCCCCACCTGCACTGCATACATTACTGATACGCTCCGGTGCATCGGGATTTGTGCCAGGCACAATTCCCGTTTGAATATCACACCGGGGCGCATCAGTGGGTTGTGCATGGCACAACACTGTTGCACCATGTGCAACCCTTTTGAATATCTGGGCCAAAGTGTTAATAGACACCAAAAACAGAGAAAAAACATTAGTCTCTCAATAAAGATATCAATCCTGGTGGAGAAATATGGAATGGATAGAGGAAGTATAAGTGCATATTACAACCTGGTATTTCCATGTCCATAATTGGTGTTCTTCTTTGTCTAGATAACTTCCCCTATAATTAGGGGAGAACAGAAATGGGAGGAGGTCTCTATAGAACTGATTGTTTTGATTTAATTTCTCTTCTGTGGTTTTGATTTTTGTTATGGTTGAAACAAGTATACACTAATAAGAATCTTTTCTTTCAGGTTTTGTCTTTTCCGTTTTTCCTTAGCTCTGCATTTATTGTAATACTTAATTTATTTTCATTGGGTATGATTTTGTATTTTTGTGTGATTTCAACACTGTTTGTAACCATTTTTGAGTTTGAAGTTATATTACAAATTCACCTACTCCTTTAGTGGGGAATATTGTTTAGTTCTTTTCCCTTTTATTTTTTTTGGTTTGGAATGTAATAAGATAAGTTACTTGTTGGGGGTATGACTGAAATACTTATTTGATTTTCTTTTACTTTTGATTTATCTATCAATTTTGTGTGAATTAACTTGATTTGAAGTTATAATAAAAATGCCCCTATTCTTTTCTATAAGTGCCATGGGATCTTTAACATCCACCTGAACTACCACCAGAACAGGTAGCTGGGACCTCGGTTTAATGTCTCATCCAAAAGATGGCATTTCACAAGTGCAGCACCCCCATCATGCCACACTACAGTGTCAGTACTGGAATATTACCCCAAGTGCCAGGTGTGGGAATTGAACCTACAGTCTTATGACAACCTAAGTGTCAGGTGTGGGAATTGAACCCACACCCCTCTTCCAACCCTCTGATCGCCCAGCTCCAGAGGCAAGTGTGCTACCTGCTGAGTCACTGACACTGCCACACTAGCACACTAGAAATAACCATAGCATAGTCTGATCAAATTTTGTCCATTGAAATGGAAAAATTCCTCATAACAAAATGTCTGGTGTAAGATCATAAAAGGGGAACTCTGGCCATTTGTGCTCTAGGACAGTCCAACATTTTTTAATATATGGACAGTCAAAAGATAAGTGTGACACTTTCAACTTGGGTAATACAACAGGGCCTTGGACAATAACGTTCTTCTAACCCCTTATGCTTTAAGTTACTCTTCACATTGAATTTCCCATGTAGGGACAACCAGGTTATGTCCCACATCTGTGAAAGAGTACGAGGGGATGTAAGCATTTTAGTTATATATGCTAAATCAGGTCCCGAACGTGTTGCAAACTAAGCTGATTCCTCAAAAAATCTACCCATAAAATAAGTTTATAAATCTCATCTGGGAAAAAACATGATTTGATATCTGGTAGCAACTAAACCTTAATTTTAGAAAAACAGTTCACAAAAAACTCAGGTAACTCTCCCCAAGATTTCTGTTTAGGAATACCTTTACCTAAAGGCCAAACTTCTGAAAAAGCTTCAAGCCTATCTTGAACCCATGGATCCCAAATGTTAACTATGCTGCAATAAAGGCCAAAGATTGCAGGACACAAACATGGGAAAAAAAGAATGGGATGGGGTTTACCATGTTAAGGACCCCTTTCGAAATAGAGCTATATAAAATACCTCTTTTTATAGGGTTCAAGCTGCTCCCCCATATGCAAGTTAAAAAAACAACTATACACCCTATTTCCAATTGTTTGGGCATAGAGAACACTGAACTAATGTAATCCCTGGGTGGCGCTATCCTCAGTGTTACTACTTACAAGCTAGGCTAAGGTGTTTGGGTTCGCTAACAGATAACAATTTTAAACCTTTGCGCAGTTCCTCCACTCAGAGTGCTTTATGTGGGCAAGCTGTTATAAGGTATAACCCCCTGAGATATTATACCACCCACGATAACCATCTAAGACTCTCTCTAATAATATGCTCACACTCAGAATTTCAAAACGCAGTAACAATCAATTTATTTAGGAGTAAAAGGAGCTAGGAATGGGGATGTGAAGTAGAGATTATCAGATTACTATTTGCATATGTACAGGTTTGATTGGTGTTTTGCTGGTGAACCCTCCAGCTGGGTGGCTACATACTACTAGACAAAAAGTAATCACATTTCTCAATACAACACATGATACTCAGAGCCCTGGCTATCTAGCTGCTGACAAATCAGATGTTACAAAAATGATTGTATTTTCCCCCACACTGGTACCAGTCCCAGATACAGCAGAAACCCCGCAATCTCATACCATACTGGATATCCAGATACCACAGTCCTACATATTGCAGGCCTGGAGGATATTGCAGCTGGTCAAGTTGGCCGGCTTTTGATTCAAAGGAGGGGGCAAACTTGGAAGCATAGGTCACTACAATGGCTGTAGAGCTTAGACAACACAAAGGCAGTGATTGACCTGCATTTAGGAGGAATTGACCCTGCTGGTCACAAAGAGCCAGGGATTGCCCTGCATTTACAGAAACCGAACATTCCAGGATGAGCTACACAGCTAGATCTTGAAGTTTACATCCTGAACATTCGGCACAATAGTTCAAAGTCCCATCCAGAGTGATTAGAAGACGATACTTTTATCAAGCATCCAATATTCCTTTGAAATGAGGTCACATCCAGTACATTTAAATACCAACAGGCATCCATACAGTGTAAAGAGAAGGCAGCACTTTTATCAAGCATCCATATTCGCTTGCAGAAAGTCACATTCAGTACACTTAAATACCAAGTAAAGCATCTATAGACAAAGTCTCCTCCACCACGTCTAGATAGCATACACTTTTGGCAAGTGCTCTCAGACAAAATCTGGCCTAGACAGAAACAGCTACCTTCAGAATAATTCAGGATCAAATAAGCTCTAGGGCCTCCCACCCCATGAAGTAGCAAATACAGCTTGGCTGTCAGCTCCACGAAGGCAGAAACTAACCCACAGGGCAATGACAAATAACAGCACATTTATATGATTTACTCTTCAACATTCTGATGCACCTGCAAATTGGCCATTTGGGCAGCAGGCAAGGTGCATCCACACAATTCTTGAACAAGGCAGTCTCTGTTGGAGCTTAGCAGCCCAGACTGATAGTTCTAAGATCTCGTCACACAGCAGAAAATATCTCAAAGTGAGGCTTGAGGCCCCCAAGATTACTTTTGAAGCTTCTCCCTTGCACTGGGGGTTACGAGGATACTCACTCAGGTCCTCCATGGGTTGCATCAGCAATTGAAGGCATCCTGGTGTTCTTCTTCAGTTCTCTCACAACTGAGTCATGGTAGATGGTCTTCTTGCCACATCTTGCCCCAACGTGGGCGGGAGGGCTAGCACCTGGAGGACATTTCTGGCAACCTCCAGACTAGCAGTTGCACAACACTACATTTACTTTAACTTTTAAACTGCAACTAGAAAATAACAAACTCCCCCTGGTGACTGGAGGGGCTTAGCTAAGTGGCCCAGGCCTAGAAGCATGGCAGGGGCCTGAGCCCCAACCCCTGTGGGGGTCTTCCAGCAGGCTGGAGCCTGCTCTGCTCTTCTCGCTCTGGCAGATCTAAAGAAATGCTAGCAAACACTATCTCTTATGGGGCTGTTTCTCAACTTCTGATTGGCAGAAAAGATGAGATGACAGATCTCCGAATGATTGAGGGCCTGCAATCAGAATACTCGAGGCACAGTTGGTTGGGTGAATTGATGCCTAAAATGATGTCCCTGTAAGTCCCAATGAGCACTTGGGTGTTTACCCATAAAGTGTAGTGAATGTCCCACAAGTCCTGGCTTTCTATTCCTGGCTTTCCAATTGGCTGTGGCTGCTGGCAATGGCTGCTTAACCCATTGTCCCTCACAGCAGATCAGATACAGACCTGAACAATGTCCTGGTGCAACCACAGAAATAAAGATATTTGCCCCAATGCCCCACTGTTCTGTAGCCCTGAGGGTGCACTTGCAGTCACTACACAGATGGAGGGTGTGGCTCCACTGGTTTTCCTGTCACTACTGCACATATGCAAGCTCCCCTTGCAGCAGCTGACAGGCTGGCATATAGAGTTCCAAAATACTGGTTAGCCAGGGAAAAACATCTATTTTTAATTTAAAACACTCTCCACCCACATATACAGTAAATCCCTATAGGCAACAACAGGTTACAGCAACAAAACATTTCTTTTTTCTTTTCTCGGCAGCAGCTGAAAACAGCTACCCTGGGGGCAGCCAGACACTCATTATTCAGATGACCGGGTCCCAGCTCAGGCATATTTAAATGAGCCCCAGTCAAACTCCTTAAATTTCTGCTGGAGCAGCCCCCTAGCAGGCTGTCCGGGTCCCATATAGGTGGAAGGGAACCTGGGACCAACGGCACTGTCCCCGAGGCAACCGCAAAACAGCTCAGTTCAACTTCAAAGGCACTTTTTGCGCCAATGCGATTCCCGCTGCCCTGGAGGCAGCACTTTTACAATGGGAGCTTGTGAGTGGTGCATCGAGGGGCTGGATTTTCATTCGAATGGCAGGGCAGGGCGCCAGAGCAGGAAACAAGACCTGGGGGACCAGAAACTTGATGGCAGGAAAATCGGGAGAAGCCCAGGAGACAGCAAAAAGAGGACAGAGCAGAAGGGCTAAGGTAAGCCCAAGCAGGCAATTTAGGAACCCCCATTGGCAGGAGGGTTACACTAAGATGCAAAACTAATGTTATAAGGTATGTTTTAACCATATATACTCACTTTTGTGTAGCCATTTTCCATCTATTCCATGCCATTACTTTATCTTGGGCCTTGTTTAGAACTTCCTGCCAGTTCAATAAAGCTAGATTCCCTTTACCAAAATATAACCCCCAAAATGGAACGCTGTTCCTTCATAACTGGGATGTCTAGTACCTTGTCCCCTTCCACACTCCTGTCACCTCTGATAATACACTTACTCTTCCTATAGTTAACTGATGAACAGGCAACATCTGAATATTCCTGCAGTACTTTATTTGCCTGGGTACGAGATTCATTGTCTACCAACACTAAACACAAGTCAACTGCATATGCAATAGTCCTGACCTCTGGCTCAGAACTGGAAAAAGAAAGCCCTGTAATCAGTGGGGAATCATTTAGTTTGTGTAAAAGCGGATCAATTGATAAAACATACAAGGGGCTCAAAGGGCACCCTTGCCTAACCCCTCTACACATCCGGATTTCATGTCCCAACCACCCGTTGCAGTACAGTATTGTAATAGCATGTGCATAACAAGCCCTAACTGGATCTAAAAAATTATTTGTAACCCCATAAGCAGCTAAACAATCCCATAAATAATTATGGGTGACCCAGTAAAAGGCTTTAGCCTGGTCCAAGGAGAAATCCAGTGGATTCACCTTCTCTTAAAATAATTAAATTGTCTAACATAGACCTCCCCGGTACTGAACATATCTGAGATGGATGGATATTGGGCTGGATTCACAAAGCTTTCTGAAGGTGCAAAACCTTCCCTAAGTTCCTAAAACTGCCGTAGCTATGGAAACAAAGGGGAATTTGTGCTATTCACAAAACCCTCTGCAGCTGTGGAAAACAACACTAAGGACTGTGGAAAAAAGTGCAGCTGCAGAAGTCCCTGAGGAAAAAAAGGTGTGAGGTAAGTAAGGCACAGCCCCTGAAAGGCTATTCAAAACCAGTTTTTTTCCACAGTTGCGGAAAAAATGTTACACACAGTGGAATGAAGTGTAACTCTCCCTTAGCAAACTGCAGTAGTGCCCCAGCAATTGGAATCAATTAAGGTGGAGGTGAGGCACAGGTAATAGCGTCCCAAATAGTATAACAGTGGCTGCTGTAACAGCAATGAAAGCACACATTGCCATGATATGGCAACAGGCAACAACCATCAGACACATTGCAGCTGATGACGGAGCCCCATAGGCAGTAGAGCCTGGCCAGCCTGCAGTGAGTGCTACCCCTGCAGGCAACAGGAACACCCCAGGGAGGGGGACCAGCAGTGACAATTGGCCACTGTGGTGCCATGGTATTGCTGGTACCTGTGGTGCTGCAGTGGTCCCAGTTGTGGGACTGGTTGCTGGTCTCTTTGTGGGTGCTTTCAGCTTCATTCTAGGGCAGCCATGTTAAAGTCTACTGTTCCAGCTAATTAAGTTCACTGTTGCTATGCCTTCTAAGCTATTTCTGCAGCTGCTGAATTTCTGCATCTACAGGGGGTTTTACAAAATTCCGCACCTGCTCAAAATTTCTTTATGAATATCACGCAACTGCGTTTCCGCAGTGCTGCAGGCCTTTTTTCCCACAGCTGTGGGATTTTTGGCTTTCTTTGTGAATCCTGCCCCATGTCTATTGCTACCAAAGCTAACCTATTACACAAAATGTTGGTGAAAATGTTAAAATCTGAGTTTAACAAAGTTATTGTTCTCCAATTCTCTAGACACCCTTTCTCTCCTGATTTACGTATTAGTACTATTAATCCTTTAAACATACTTGTAGGATCATTATATAAGTTCAGTAATTCTTCCAGCAAAGTATTAGCTAATAGCTTGTAGATTTCGTAAGGAAGCCCATCTTTACCTGTGGCAGACCCTGTTTTTAAATTAGTCAATACTACTAACAATTCTTGCTGTGTTATAGGTTGTGTCAGTGTATGCTCTATGGGGGTGCTATTTGTGGAACTTTACAGTGCTTGTGCCAAGTTTTAACATCCCTACAGGTGTGGCGGGGGCCAAAAGAAGTGTTCCACATGTTTATTAAGTTCTTTTAAACGGTCTGATTTTTGTGTCACAGATGTACCATCTGATAGTATAATATGACTAATATTCTTAGTTTTTTGTTGCATATGGCAAAATTCAAATGGGCTGACAAAGGCCTGCCGTCCCTAGGTGCCAAACCTCTGCTCCATTTCCAAGGATCTGAGCCTATTATATTGGATTTGTGCCATTTTAGATTTTAATTAATTTATCTCAATAGAGTAATCACCCAAACCTTCCTTCTGTGGTGATAATAGTTCCTGCAATTGATCGCAATATAGCTCATATTAGTCCGTTTTCAATTTCCCATTGTCTCCCCATTTTTTAAATTGTCCTGAACATCTGTCTTTGTGTCTTCCCGCCGTTCTTGTGGAGAGTCCTATAGAAAAATACAGATTTGTGGGCATCCAGCACATACTGAAACCCTTGGTGAATCTGGGGATTAGTCAGAAGGGACATAGTCATCCTCCAATACCCAGGGCCTCTCCCCAGTTGGTATAATTAGAAAGCTTTAAACTTAACATTGCATGCTCTGATGAGAGAACCGGCGTTGCAGTAGCTTGCTTTATTCCCAGGGACTCTGAAATAATAATCAATTCTTGTAGTGATGGAACCCCTAAAATAAGTTTTTGGAGGGTCCTTCCCCTTTGCCATGAATGCATCTACTAAAGCTGCTTGGCTAATTAAATGATTTAAACTAATGGTGTCACAATAGATTTGGTTTGTTTTTGAGCCCCTGTCTGTGTTGAATCTACTACAATTAAAGTCGTCTACCAGTAGTACCAACCTCAATGTTATAAGATATGGGTGGATTTGTTGGAATAAATCTATCCTAGAGGCCTTAGTTTGGGGGGAGATACACATTTATGAGACATAAATCCAAAGTTGCTATTGTAACATCCAGCAGCATTAACTGTCCAGGAACTGTGTCCACCAGATGGACTACCCTTGCTGCTAGATTATTTATACAGATTCCCACACCTGTACAGGTTTTGGCCCCTATAGACCAAAAGGTCTGACCCCCAGCCCATACTACACTGGCTTCATGCATCTCCCCTGCAGAATGCAACCTGATATCCTGTAAGAAAATTAAATCATGCATATTAGAAGCAAAATGAACACAGGTTAAAGTTTGTTTCCATTCTGACTTAATACTATTCATGTTTAAAGATGCCACAGTAAAGTTATATAGGGGCTCTCTCATGACATTTTCAAGTAGCAAGTGATTGTCTAGTTTTTTTTATCCACATCTCCATAGTCCCCATTCATTTTTTTTACCCTATTCTCTGGCTTCTCCTGTGCAGGTTCAACATCCGACCCTCCATCAGGCTGTGAGACGTGAACAGAAGTAGAGTTGGATTCAGACCTCAAATAAGTCTCCCTTTCTTGTGGAACCATCTATTTATTCTGAACAAGGACTGGAGGTCCTCTTGGGGGTTGCTTGTACTGGTCCTTTTTCTGCTAACCTGCTCATTTTTTTGTTATTTGAAACTGTTCCACAAATGGTAAAGGGGGGGCATAGATGCGGTTCCTGTAGCAGGCCCATCCTGTCTCTTCCTTTTTGGTAAAGGAGCCTGTAATCCTACCCCTGTAGCACTTGTTCCTGAGGTGTCAGGATTCAAGGGATTTTCTGCTGGTGAAGTTGCTCCAGCAGGGAGCAGGGGGGTTACAGTGGAAGCTTGGGATGGTCTAGCACAAGAGGTGTCTGCCCTTGCTAATTTAGATGCAGTGTTGATACAGTAATCTTGAACCCCATAATCAGCATCCTTGGTATTATGGGATGCTCATGTACAATCCATAAAGGAGTGCCCCTCGTCACAGAGATTACACTTATGGGGGCTGTAGCAGTGTAGTGCAGAGTGTCCCTTCTCCCCACACTGGACACATTTTACCACATCACAAGTGCGGCTTAAATGACGAGGGGAACCACATTTGTAACAATGTCTCAGTTGTCCTGGATAAAAGATATATCCCTTATCCCTCCCAAGATAAAAACATTTTGGCAAATGTTGAATACCTGAGTCACTTTGGAAAAGGTTCTCTTTAAACCTCCAACCCCCATTCCAAAACCCTTTTTCATCTAAAATGGGCTCTGGATTTCTTTGTATTTTACATCTTTTTTTCAAGCCAATACATTATAGTGATAGCATTCACCATTTCATTCTGAAATAATATGTTCACCACCTTAAAGATCTGTTTGGTGAGTGGAATGGCTTAAAAATATCTCCACAATGGATTAGTTTAAAAAAAGGCATATTTAATCCATAATCTATCTAAAATGTCATGAGAACGAAAATGAATGTCATATGTAGCCTCCCTTGGTGTGTATATCAGAGCATACACCTCTGCTGGAAAAAAGCCCAGAGACTGTTTAAGCAATATTTTTCCTGTTTAGAACCTATCAGGAATTTCTTCAGCATTACCTAAATATTTCAGTCTCACTGCATTTCACCATTTGGCTAGTTCAATGGGCTTGTTAAACAAACTTACATAGGTAGGAGGAGGTGCAGCTGGTGCTGTTACATTTGTTGGAGCCTCTATGTCCTCTGTGCCTAAAGTCTGAGGGAGAACAGTGGAAGTACTTGACTGAAGCCCCATTTGGGCATCAAAAAATTCCTTGGTGGGGGATTCCAGGGGAGAAAATGAAATATTACCTCCTGATGCAGACGGAGTTCTTTGTGAGGCCTGTTCTGGAACCCTCTTGGTGAGCTCTGGAGATATGTTATCTGCCATTACTGGATCCGATTCAGTCCTTTCACTAGAGGTCCCAGGGAGTGGGATGTTCTGGTCAGGCACCCAAACACCTGATTCAGACTGAATCCAGCTTGCACCATGTAGCACATGTTCTGGAGACTACTATTCCCGCTCTCCAGGCACCAAGTCCAAGTCATTTGTTTCCACATTCTGAGATGCCACATCCGGATTACTTCCAGACCCAGAAGAGATGGAAAAGAACCTTTGCTGGGTTAGCTTCAGGTTGTCCCAGTGAGTTACCAACCTCCCATTTTCTTTTCTTCTCTTCATCCGCTGAATTCCACGAAGGTTGGTATTGCCTTTCAACTTCCAAGATTTGTTGTTGTAGTAGCTGCTTTTTCTCTAATAGAAGCTATGGCAAATCTTTTCCTGTTGACCCAACTGTGATTTCCATCGATTCTTCAGCTAGGGTTGCAGCAACTATTACTGCTGCTTCTTTTTCACTGTTAACAATGGTACATGCTGCGTTACTTGAGGCACCATGCTGGCCACCCAAAGGGTGCATTCCAGTCACCTCTTTTTCAGCCACAGCTGCTGTAGCTTACGAGTGTCCATCTCTCAACACCTCCAGACCAACAATGGAATCCTCCATGCTTGCTGCAGGAAGCAGAACCCCCTGCTGACAAGTAGAAAAATTTCCCTTGTGCCCTGGCCAAATTTCAACCATTCACTAAAAATACCATCAACAGCTTAATCTGGTTCAATGACAGTTGGCATCCATCTGTAGCCCCCTCCCCCGGGACGAGGCTGAAAATAGGAAGTATTGTGTAGTTCTCCTTTCCCGGTCAACAAAAACGAAATGAATAAATTGCCTGATGTCATTATCCCTAAAGCTATTTTGGCCACCTTTGGCCCCAGTTTGTGAAGCATTCATCTGCATCTAACAATGTGAACACCTCTGGAAATGTATTTCACTTGTACCTTACAGTGTTGTACTGCATTGTTTATTCTTGCACCAGCACAGTCTGGATGATATTAATTAAAATGGCAAAAGCAGGGGTTCAGTTAATTTATTTTTAGTGGAAGTGTAAAACTTCCATGAGTCAAAATCTAGAAGTCATTCCAAATTTTTTGACATCAAAATACTTCCAGAATCCCACTTGTGTAAGTCAATATTCTATGATGGACCAATTTATGGATGTTAATACAATATAATAGTGTTAAAATACAATTTCTTTCAGAATAATCCATCATTTCTGACTTCTATGCCTTCAATTTTGGAAGTCATCTAATTTTGTGTTTTACATCTGGAAGTCAGTTACTTCCTCCCCCTTTATTTTGGAATTTTTTGGCTTTTTTATGGAAGTCAAATACTCCACAAATGGAGTTAACAGAACCCTTGGGCAGAAGGTGTCTAGTCTGGCTAGGGAAGTGGCAGGGGTGGTGCCGTAGACCACACCCGCATAGTCGAAGACAAGGAGTGCCATTTTGGTAACAGTCTCCCTGTGGACATGTGGAGATAAGCAGACTTTGCTGCAGTACAGGGCACCAAGCATGTGATATAGTTTTGCATAGATGGAAGCAATGTGGACTATACTGTGGCTGTTCAGCTGTAATTTGTTTTTTATCATTCATGCACCTTATTTTATATTCTTACTGTATGTTTTTATTTACTCCTCCACTTTTTGTAATGTCTACTCCCTCCCCCAAGGACACATCTGGAAACCAGCTGTTACCAGCTCAGTATGTGTATCCTGGTGAACCTTTTGAAATAAAGTGCCCACTCCATAATATCCATTACAGTCAGATGACTATTTCTGACTTGGTGGGGAGAGGGGCAGAGCAGTCTGTATCATTGATAATGCTGGGAAGACAGAGTGGTCAGTCTGCCCAGCAGCATCAATGACACAGTTACCAGGAAGGAGACCAGCAAATTGGGCAGTGACTGTGAAGAGTGTGATCTAACATTCCAATAGATGCTCTTCTCCAGGGAGGGAGGATAGCTGGTTCCACTGCAATACTGCCACCTGCGTGATCATAGCTGGCAATGCAGTTAGAGCACCTTGGGTGAATGGATGCTAGTTGGTGCTAAGTGTAGCCTTGCAACTGTGTGGGCATGTGCACTTAGTGCCTTTGCCACTGGCACCCTGAGGACAGGGAGAAAACTCCAAAAAAAGCCACAGATACGTGTAGGATTACCTCTGGTGCTTCCAGGCTCGGTCATTCTGACTGGACACTCATGCCCTACAATAGAGGGGGAAGGGAGGCAGCTAATAAATAACCCCACGGGACCATAACAATGAATAAGCTGTCCTGTGACAATGAAGGTTGAGGTAAGTGTAAGAGAAGGAAGGAGATGGAGCTGGAAGTCTGGACTGGAGCTGGGCTGCACCAGCGACCGGCATATAAGCATTATCATGAACACAAAAAGACTCAGTCACAGATTATTCCAACCCTCCAGATCACATGTACCACTTAGAAATATCGTCATCTCTCTGCATTGGATATTATAGAAGGGGTCGCTACAGTGTATTTCATTAAAGTGGTGTTCCACAGTACTCTTTCAGTAAAATGTTCTTTTTTCAGTAAAACTTCACACTGATTATAGCCCAAGATTTGTGTTTCATTTTGTTAAAAATTACCCTGGAAGATGACTAAAATACACCCAAACACATTGAAAACAAAATGTTAGGGGCTTCAAAATGGCCCCGGATCCATGCCACTTATTAACATTGTTTGCCCCCCCTCCACATTAATCCCACTTAAACAGCCCCTGATGGGCACACCCTAGAATAGAACATTAGAGTGGATCGAAAACATATTTGTAAACCATTCTGCTACTAACAGGTGGAAATTTACCTTCTTTAGACTTATTTCTAATTGCCAGAGTTCCACCAACTTTGTCCATAGACAAGTTCTTCTTTCTGGAAAGAGGTCATTTTAGGGTCTTTAGAGACTTGGGGGTGGAAGGTGATTTCTGAGGCAAATTCTACCATGGTGCTGCTTTTCCCATTAGGGTCATTCACTACAGCCAAGCTGCTGCAACTTGGCCCAAATTATTTCCAGATGCCTGCGTACTCACTGAAAAGCTGGGGGACAAGGGCTGAACTGAGCATAGTGTACCTACCCCCATCTCTTTCCATGCATGGCAGCTGCTGAATCATAGCCAAGAAGTGGGAACATGTCTGAACCCACCTGCAGCAATGCCCCAGGAAACCAACAAAGTTGGGAGGTTGCTGCACTTCCTTCCTGCATGTAAAGTACCGCAGCATTTTTAAACTGTAAAATGACTGAAGCGGATTAATTAAACTTGTTCCACATACCTTTACATACAGTGGCCAAGCATTTTTCATTGGAACCCTATGTTATGGACATTAAGGTACTCTGGTAAGTGAATTACATACTGACCAGTACTCAGCTAGATGGTGAAATGCACTTATATGTACAGCTCGTGCACTTTGGAAAGTAGAGGGAAGAAATCCCTTGTAGGACCCCCCCCCCGCCCTCAATAATGCCTTTCTGCTTAAGTATCATCACTAATTGGCAACAAAATGATGGAAGAAGCATGAGATGTAAATGAATTTTAACTGAAATAATGTATCCTGTTTTGGTTTGCTCTTATGTGTGGGGTACCTCTTTATGAGAAATGGAAAGGAAACTGATCGAATTAAAAGAAATAAATGAGGAGTGAGAGCCCAGTAGAATCACATGAAACCGCTGATATACACACACACACACACACACACACTCTCTGACTAGGTGCGGGGAAGTGCTGTGCTGAGTTTCTGTTCCCCAGACAGTTTACTTTAAATAGTATTGCCCAATGAGCAAATGGAATTTCTGACTCAGGAAAAAAACAGAAAGTTAATCCCTTGCCATGTAAAACCTCCCTCTGCAGCTTATTGAAGGACGACGAGCACCTGCTCCTCTGTTTAGAGGCTTTGCAAAACAATATTTCTGTTTGTCACTTGTTTTATAAAATTTGTACCTGTAGGGGAGTCATGTTCCACCACTAAGTGGCAGTGTGGTTTAGTGCTTAAAGGAGCACTACACTCTCACATGTTATGTCTGTTTTTTTGTCACCAGTGTGCTCCATTTCTATTGCATATGGATGATATGACAAAGCTACTCTCCGTAGTAATGTTGCTTCTTTTTAAGGGATTCATCAGTAAGCTTTATAATGGTAATCAGCTTTGAGTTGCCCCAGAGATAGAACATATTGTAATTTTGGAATCTAAGTTCAAACTCTGCATTGTGGTCACACTCCCCAACAGTCATATTTGCTCTAAAGCTAGGGGAGAGCTGTGACCAATAAAACTAGTTACAAGATGGCTACCAAAAGAGTTTTTGGTTTTTTTTAATTTACTGTATCTATTAGATTTTGGTAACTGGGTAGACTCACTGAGGCAAACTTTCCTTTTTCCAGAGTGACCCAGAATTTATTACAAACCTCATAACAATCAAACTTCATACAGTGAATACACAGGATTTACGATTAACAAGAACATATGCATAGGTCTGAATTAATTACATTCAGAATACACGACTGTCATAATAGCTACAGTAGCTAGACAATGGACAGAATCACTAGGAGAACTGCAAGGTGAGCAATAGATTGCTAAGTGTAGCAGCCACAAGGAGCACTTCTGTTTATAAGCTCCCTGAGGGAGGATTTAAAGGATAATAAGCTCTGGCATTCCTGGACTTTATGGGGTTACAAACTGTGTTCAAATTTTGAAAAATAATAATCAAGTTAAGGCAGAACAAAACACATCTATGGAAAAACTTGTGACTGGACCACTTAGCAACAATTGTAAAAGCACTATGACAAGTCATGCTCAAGTAAATTGAAAGAGAACTGATTCTTGTCTGAACCTATTTTCAGGTTCTGGAAGGGGAGGCAGGATATGGGATTGTAAAGCTTACTGATGGATCCCTTAGGAAGAAACAATATTACTACACTGAGTAATTTGTTTCTTTCAATCCCAAGAATCCATCAGTATAGCTTTACAATAGCAGACTTCATAGCAGTACCCTGAGAGTCTGGGTCCAGCACATATTTAGGAAAGAGGTTCTGTAAGACAGCATTGCCAAAACTGGCATCTCTTCTGGACCATCTGTCCAGACTGTAGTGTTTTGTGAAGGTGTACTTTCTTCCAGGTAACTGCTTTACAGATTTCTTGCGGGGAGGTGCCCTTTGCGACTGCCACAGAGGCAAAGGTGCCCCTTATGGGGTGTGTCCATAGATATCTGTGGCACTAGGTTTGAACAGTGCTGTCAATAACAGCACCATCCATGACAGTGCTGTATTAACTGTGCTGTCCAATACAGTGCCAGGAATTAATGCAGCCAGTAAACACTGTTCCAATGGCAGCAGACGGACACCACAGTGACAATCGCTACCATTGTAAAATAAATATATTCACATGTTTATTTCTATGTGGGGGGCTCTGCCCCCACCCCCCCAATGCAGGGAGATCTGTCCCCCGCACCCCCCATAACTAATCTATCGTACTCTGAGGGGGAGCAGATGATGAAGAAATTGTGAAATTTGTGGGGATGTGGGATTACTGTTTCCACATCCCTTTGACAACAAAATGTAACTTCCCTGCATGGAAAATCAATACTTCTTTTCATTTACATTTTATGCCCCAGTTTTCCCCATTTTCACCCTCTCCATGCCCCAGTCACACACATGTGTGGAGGTAAGCACATGCTGTGGCTCTGAGGCACCCTCCTGGTACTTTGCCACCCCGTCTGCCTGGCTGCCCATCAGACCACCACCCAAGGGCAGCGGAACTATGGGGGTGACAGAGATCCTCCCCAGGAGAGGAGAGCTGCCATTATGACTGCTCAATCCTGCTCCCCCCACTGACCCAGTCCCGTTCCTGAATCTGGGTCGCTGGCACAGTGAGAGGTGTGGCATCCAGCGCTTCAACCCTCAGCGCCACTGGTCTGGCTAATTGAAACTTAGTATTACCAAGTCTGGAACCCTGGTCTTCCAGTCTATGCTGGCTGAGCTGATCCCATGGCAGGGTGGGTTAAGGCAGCAGCTTGGCCATCAACCACACTTTTTTCCTTCTTCCCCACCTTCTCTAATTTGGCTGAATAGCAACGGGGTAGTGGTAGTTGCTGGATGCCATTCTACCTCTGTTGCTATTCCTTCCTGATGCGGTCCTGACCGTGCGGTTTAGACTGCATGGTTCAGACAGCTCTCTTTTAACCGTGTACTGACATCTGTGGGTATCCTGCTAGTTTTTCTCTATCATAATTGAATGCAGTAGACTGGCCAACATGAGATAGTTCTGGAAGTTGCTGTTTTTCTCCTCCCCCACTTTGCCATATATGATAAAAAGTAGAGTGCTGCTGGATCTAACATCTTTTATGCAGTCCAGGTAGTAGCTTAGTACCATTTTAACGTCAAGGTAATGGAGTTTTGGTTTCCCTGTACTGAAACATTCAGTGAAAAGCACAGGGAGGGCAACTAACTGGTTGAGTTTTTACGGTTGCAGTAGGTGGAGCCTGCAGATGTTTTGCATGTACAAAAGAAGTGATATGTTTTCTGTCCATGGAACTGACTAAAGGTGTAAATAGTCTCTTCCACCTTACCCTCCTCCAAGCAATGTTTTCTGCCCTCAAATAAATATGCTTTCATGTTAGTCAATGATTGTAGGGTACTATTTTCTTTCCTAAATGGGTGGTACAAGAACTAGAACCTGAGTAGTGGGAGGCAGCATTAGTTTTTATTTTGAAGTAAGATCCACCCCCATCTCCACCCGAGAAGCTCCTAAAGATCCACCCCCAACTTTTTTTTTGATTGATGTGGGAGGGGCATGAGGTGGCTCTATCATGCTGTAACAATACACACTAGTTTGGGACCTGTATAAAACAACAGAACAAGCCTGTGAAGCTGTGGACCCCCTGCATTTTATTAAGGACTAGGAGAACAGAAGATACTTAATGCCTTTATTAAGGACTAGGAGAACAGAAGCTATTTAATGCCTTCAAAGTGACTTAAAAAACTTTGGAACAAATGATTATCAGAGCCAACCTGGGCCTCAGAAGGAGACAGCAAGTGAAACTAAATCTCCCAAGGAAAACATAGACTCAGCATTCTAATTTACAATAAGAGCCACATGTTTTTCTTAAACATTTATATACTAAAAACATAAAGTTCAACTTTTGGGATTAGCAATATTTGTTTACCATATTCAATATATAGTTTATATATAATTTGTCTTTTTAATAGTTTCAAAACTTTGCAAGCACTGGTGTTAGTAATGCATTTAGAAATACATTTTTTAATTGTCTTTACAGTTAAACATGAAGGGCCAGATATTCAAAACTTTGCACCGGCCAAAAAACGTTTGTGCAGGTTTAGCATGGGATTAGCATGGGTCTGCTATATGCAAAAGGCCAAATAGCGCAGGCAAACTGCATTAGCGCCGGGCAAAATTATAATGTATGCAAGAGGCAAACTGGCATGAATACAGGTGCAATGATATATTCAGCGACTAGCACCGTGCTAAGTGGGTTTGTGCGACTTAGCGCGACACTTAGCGTGGTGCACATTACCGCCCAGGAGAAGCTTGTCTTAACCCTGGGCAATCAGCTTTGTGCAACACTACGGCTTTGCGTGGTGTTTGCGCAGGTTTAGCGTGGGTTTTGCAAGACCCTAACAAATAAATATGACACATAGATAAAGCTAAACATAGAGGAAGCATGCTACTAACTGATGGCATCACAATGATGCCATCATCTGCCACCAGTCCCAGCCATGCCAGGCAGTAAGTGGTGACCTTGCCACCAGTGGACAGCATGGCAGTGTGGCCATACAGCACACACCTGTGGACCATACTTCTGTGGACACCAACAGATGCCAGCGCACACATGCAGCACTGTGGGCATGGAGGATGTTGAGAGGAGCGTGCATGGGTGGCAAAGCTGTGCCACAGACCAGGTGTGGCCACAAGGCTGAGACACATCATGCAGTGCACATGGGCCAGTATTGGGAATACCCCAACACCAGTGTGCCTTTCGGATAATATATGCCCCCCCCGGCCTCATACCGCACAGCTGTACAACTGCCACAGCACACAAAGCCAGAAATGTACATATCACTGTGAGCATCCCATGCCACAGGTACAGCATCTGTGGGTCACACAGCAGTGTAACAGTAACATCCACTGTCAGTAAACACCTGCAGGTTGGGCCTCTCACTGTGTATAGTGCAGTCATCATCACTACCCTACACACCATAGGCATTGATGTGTCCACACACTACTGGCCCCCTTGCTACTGTAGTGTCTGCTGTGCACTGTAGCATGACCTACAGTGTGACAGTTGCATGCAGCATCACCACCATCTGTGCCTATGCTGTGTTGTCCCAGTGCAGCTGCAGGCAGCAGCGCATGTGGAAGTAGTGTTCAAAACTGTATAATATTCCTCAAGCTGTTTGCGCAGCGCTAACACATTTGCGCGGGTTTAGCGCAGGGCTAAACAGTTAGCCCAGTGCAAACTGTATGCAAATCAGGGCATAATGAGATGCTAATCTGGATGTTTGCCCACAGACTACCTAAGTAGGCTCATTTGCATGTCACTTTTGAATATGGCAAAGTTTGGCGCCGGGCAAGCGTGTTTTGCTCGGACTGCTGATTTAGCCCTGCACGTTAAACCAGCGTAAACGTGTTAGCACTGTGCTAACAGTTCGGGGAATATTTTACAGTTTTGCACACTGTACTTTCACATACGCTGCTGCCTGCAGCTGTACTCGGTCCACGCATTTTCTGGCACACACATTGGCCACATAGTTCACCTCTACTTACCTTCACATCGCTGTGCACTGTGTTGCTGTTGTGGTTTGCACTTCCTGGTTGCCATATTCATTCATTCATTCTTTATTTATATAAGGCGCCTCTCTTAAAACCAAGGCACCTGTACAAGTACATAAAACAATAAATAATTAGAACAACACTAAAACAGTCATAAATCATTAAAAGCTTTGCTAAAAATATATGTTTTCAAAGCTCCCTTAAAGCTTTGGACAGTCAGGCAATTTCACACCTGATGAGGTAGACAGTTCCACAGGATCAGGGCCATAAAACTAAATGATCTTGCCCCTGAAGTTTTTAAATGGACCCTGGGAATCTCTAGCAATCCCTCATCAGTGGATCGGAGAGAGCGGGGGGGACAGTAGGGACAGAGGAGCTCTTTCAGGTAAGCAGGTCCCTGATTGTGTAGGGCTTTATAGGTCAGCAAACTGACCTTGAAGGTGATTTGCCAACAAACTGGCAACCAGTGCAGTCCGCGGAGCACTGGCATTATATGACTAGACCTAGAAGATCCAGTTAACAGCCTGGCTGCTGCATTCTGCACTAGCTGCAGATGGCAAAGTTCAACCCCCGATAGCCCCAGGTAAAGGGCATTGCAATAGTCAAGGCGGGAGGTAACGAAGGCGTGGACCAACGTTGGAAGATCCTCTGGAGGAACCAGGTGTTTCAACCGGGCAATGTTCCTCAGATGATAAAAAGAGGTTTTGACCACCGCTGACACCTGAGATTTAAAAGTCAGACAGTCATCAAATACAACGCCCAGGTTCTGCACCTGGTCTGAGGTCATCAGCTGGACACCCCAAGCCATAAGCTCGAGGGCGATCCAGCTAACAAACCCACCTCACAGCGACCCTTGTCCACAACCAACACCTCAGTTTTTTCAGGGTTCAACCGCAGCCAACTCCCATTCATCCAGTCTTGGATCTCAGCAAGACAGTTGTTAAATACCGAAATGGAAGCCTCCTGGCCAGGCACAAAAGACATATACAGCTGGGTGTTGTCATCTGCATAGCAATGAAAACCCAGACCGTATTGTCTAACAATCGCTTCTAATGGCAGCATATTCACTGCGAACAACATGGGTGCCAAAATGGAACCCTGCGGTACCCCACAGGATAGGGAGACTGATGCCGAGGAAAAAATTTCAGACACCACCCTCTGAGTCCTACCCTCGAGGTAAGATCGAAACCACATGAGGACTGTACCAGACAGTCCACAGATAGACCGCAAACGCTCCAGTAGCACCCCATGGTCCATAGTGTCAAACGCTGCAGAGAGATCAAGAAGAACCAAGATAGAACAGGTCCTTCGATCTCTCGCTATTAGGAGGTCATTTAGTACCCGAACCAGTGCTGTCTCAGTACTATGCCTTTCCTTAAATCCAGACTGGAGAGAATCATAGACATTGTTGTTGTTGGTCAGATGATCATCCAACTGCACTGCAACCACCTTTTCAATAACTTTACCCACAAAGGGTAAGTTAGAGACAGGCCTGTAATTTGCTAGACAATCCGGGTCCAAAGAGGGCTTCTTCAAAAGAGGCTTAACTACGGCCTCCTTAAGAGGATCTGGAAAGATCCCCCTCTCCAAGGACCTCCAGACTATCACAGCAAGGACTGGGCCAATTTTATCCACACAGTCCACTAAGAGACGAGTGGGGCCCGGGTCCAAATCACAGTTGGTCGGACGCAGTGATTGGATGATCATCACAATGTCATTGATTGTGGGGAGGCTGAAGTCAGACCATGCAAACTGGGTGTCCGATATTTCCTGCTGACCTTCACAACTCCCATTGGAGAGGGTCGAGCGGACATCCGATCTGATTTTGGCAACCTTATCTGCAAATAAGAGAGCAAACTCCTCACACCGTTCAGTCTGTCCATGGTCTGGAAGAGCTGAGCCAGTCTTTTATGTGCAGCTGCAATCTCTCTGGACAGGAATTCTGCCTTCTTACAAGAGATTGCAGATTGATAGACCACATAGTGGTTCATCAAACTAAGTTTGTCATCATCCAGACTGGACCTCTGCCAGCACCTCTCCAACCTTCGTCCAACTCTCCTCAACTCCCTCAAGGTCTCATCAAACCAAGGAGACCTGGGATGAAGAGTGAGAGGACGAACATGAACAGGATCAATGGAATCCAGGGCCACTGCCATATTATAGGCACGCACTAGCTCTCCCGGATCCATGCAATCTATCGGTAGGCCTGATAGGTCCAGCATCGCCATCAGGTCAACCGGGGAAACACCCCTTAATGGGTGGTACCGGACCATTACCGTAGGGGCTGACCTATTAGGGGTGGCCTCAAAACTGAACCCAATGGAGTGATGGTCTGACCATCCGACCGGTTCCACCACCAAGTCGGATATCTCCATCCCCAGAAGGAACACCAAGTCCAATGAATGCCCACCAATATGGGTCTAGGAGGAAATTACCTGTGTGAAGCCCAGTGAAATCATCAACTGGAGGAAGTCTTGACCAAAATGTGAGAGTTCATCATTAACCCAGGCATTGAAGTCCCCCAGAACCAACCATCTGGGGGACCCCAATGTCAGGTCGACGATGAAGTCTGCAACTTCCCGCAGGAAAACATTCTTGTCACCTGGTGGATGGTATACAAAAAGTATCCTGCACCCCACACCCTCACCTAAGATGCATTCAAAGGACCTGGTGACTCCCAGTGGTACCTCCACTAGGCCCAGTTCTGTTCTAAAACAGATAGCAACACCCCCACCCCTACGATCCAACCTCGGGCGGTGTATCATCGAGTAGCCGGCTGCAACCACTGCCGCCAAAACTGGTCCAGCATTTTCATCCAGCCAGGTCTCGGTGATGCACGCCAGGTCAGATGACCCAACAAAATCAGCTATAATAGCCGTTTTGTTTTTAATAGACCTGGCGTTGCACAACACCGCCCGAGTAGGACGAGCCTCCGATGATGACCATGTTACCTGCTGACTATAGTCAGAACCCTTGGGTATGGGCACCAGACAGGGAGGTCCCCTTTCCTGGGCCCATTTCACCCCAGGGCGTCTCCTTGTCCCCACTATCCCTATCCACCCACTCCTTTCCATACCTCCTCCAGACCCAGCACCAGCCCTCCTCCTTCTACCCACAATCCCCAAAGCTCTACATCGTCGATAGACCTCCGGTGACGGTGGGGGACAAGAGAAGGGACGAAGGTCCCTGAACCTGGAGGGGGAATAGTGCCCGACTGTTCTAATATTGTCCCAGCACATAATTAACACAACAATAAACAATCTAGAGAATAAACCCCCTCAAACACTTAAATAAATAGCACAACTCTACAATAAAATATCATACAACTAATCAAACAATAATATAAACTATAAATCTAATAAACAGAATAATCAGATAACTAATAACTTAAAACTAAATATAAAAAAATATAATATCTATCTAACAAAACCTATATCCTTATTTCAAACATATAATAAATTAACCCTATCAATCAAAAGATTTGGATTATTGTAGTGTCCAAAATGTGCCTTCAGACCTCCAAAAGCTTTAATTTTAATTCTACTCTCACCTACAATGCTCTCACCACTGTAGGAAAGGAGCTTTCTAAACTTTACAAGCCCCTATCATAGGGCTAAATTTAAAAATTAAAGAAAAGGCCTCCAAGTCCAATAACCAGATTTTTTTTGGTTAAGTCACAGCACAGTTTCCTATGAAAATATGAATGAGAATTCCGAGTTGTTTACTGCCCACACCCATGTGCTCTCACCACTACCGGGTAGGAGATTTAAGATTTTGCAAGCCTCCTCTCACATGGCTAAGATAACCCTTCAGAACACAGTTCTGTTCTTGCTGAATGTATAATAAAACTCGCCCGAAAACAGAAGTTAAAAAGTACATCACCAACAAATGGTTCAGGAAGTCCCAGTTTCCTTCACTCGTGTAGCTTTTCCTTCTCCACAAGAATCTTCACAGTAGCAGGCAGTATTTAGATCTCACTTTCACGTTAGGCTCAACCCGATCCTTCACCGCAGTGAACTAGGCTAGACCACCCTTCAGTGATCTCCCTGTTTCACCTAAGGGAACTGGACATATACCACCACCCTCTGGTGGCAATAACATCCGTCCCTCCATCCGGTCCGAGGAACCCAAACACCCTCAGGCTTACACAGAAATCCTTGCTGCACACAATACACACCACTTCTCTGGGCTTCCTCTAGCTGGTCCTCTCACAATAGGTACCCGACAACGTCCTCCAAGTTCGGTCCGACTGTGCTCTAGTCCCGATCGGAACCCACCACTCTATACACTGTTCCTCACTGTTCCTTCAGCATTCCATGGCCTCACCGCAACTCCACAGACCACCAAACGAAAGAAATCCCTCAGCAGTAAGCAGTAAGCAGCTCCTTATAGTTCCAATTTACCAGTTTACCAGTTCCTATTGAGTTATCACTGCGGATACTAAATTTCCAGAAGAAATTAACTAAAACATGATAAACAGCGGTCGACTTAGACCGTAAAATAAAATAAGCTTAAGACTTAACCAAAAAAACGTAAAATAGACTGAGCTCTCCTATAATTAAATAAGCAAACAAAACAAATGAAAGTTTTTACTCTCCGGTTAGAGAGCTTACAGACGGCAGCCCAGCGTGGCCGCCATCTTGATTCCCTTGTGGCTGTTGTGGAGCTTACTCAGTCCTTTGCAAAGGAGGGCTGAAAGGGCTGTCTTATTCCAGGACTAAGTTTGCCCTGCACTCCCAGCCCAGTTTGCCTGGCCTCATTCCCATGCTATATTCAGAAGCTGTTTGCCCCAGGCTATTCCTTTTGAATATGGCTTGTTTTGTGCTCCAGGCTAAGTTTGCCTGACAGGCAGTGCTAATTTAGCTCCGGGGCAAAGTTTTGAATATCTGGCCTGCAGTTTCATGTCAGGGCACATTTTTTGGGGAAGGGGGTTCAAATTATTTTAATCCTGGGCACAATACTTGATGAACACATACTCTGACGATAAAGTGTGTTTTTTCTTTTAAGTTTGAGAAGTATGTATTAGAAAACATTGAAGAAGAAGAAAACAATTGCTGATTTTTAAAGCTATTCTGAACAGAGCTGACAATAAAAAAAAAATCTCAACTATATTTTTTATTTCATTTTATCAGGGACACTAGAAACAGGATGTTAACATTTACTCCCAGGAACCCGTTATTCAGGTTTTTTTATTGCATCTTGTCTCAGGAAATCTTCCCAGAGTGCAGTTTGTCAGGGCACATTTTTTTGGGAGGGTTCAAATTATTTTTAACATGAAGCATTGGTTTTAGTTATGCATTTAGAAATACATTTTTTTAATTGTCTTTACAGTTAAACATGCAGTTTCATGTCAGGGCACATTTTTGGGGGGAGGGGGTTCAAATTATTTTAATCCTGGGCACAGTACTTGGTAAACACAAACTTTGATGATAAAGTGTGTTTTTTCTTTTAAGCTTGAGAAGTAAGTATTAGAAAACATTGAACAAGAAGACAATTGGTTGATAGTGAAGCATTATGGCCAGATCACTGCGCTGCACTGCTTAGACAACTCGGTAATGTGTCTCTTAGAGCTGCGCGAGCGAGTGACAAACAGCAGACATGCTATACACACACCATAAATAAATAAAGCAGGCATTATACTAAATGCAGTCAAATTATTTTTGTCTCAGGCAAATGATGGTAGCAGAACTACAGAAAATACTACAGAATATAGAAAATACTACAGACTAGATCAGACAGCAGCAAAAATACAGAAAATACTACAGACTAAATTAGACATCAGCTCATTAACAGTGCAAATACAGAATCTTACTACAGCGGAGGCAGCGCATTTTCAGCATTGGCCTCTGCCTCAGCATGTTTCGCCTCCTGATACTGCACAATGTGCTCGAACATATTATTGAATGCCGATGACATGGTCCTACCGTAACACTCAAACCACATAAATGTGTCCAGGTAAGAGGGCACCATTGGCATTTGTGTCCCATTCATTTTCTTAAACTGCTTTTTGGCCCTAGACCAGTATGCCTCAACCACCTGTGTGTGCGCTCCTGTTCTGGGGTCCACAAAATTTTCTGAGTGATTCACAGTTTTGTGGATATAGTTCATATGCGGGATCTCATCGATCCTATGGTACGCTGCCCAGTGGTCTGAGTGTATTTCAGTACCAGGTTTCACATGTCTCATTATGATTGGGAGCAATGTGGCAGCATCCCTGCGATCGACAAACGTGAGGTACCCCAAGGAGCTGTCCACATCATATATGCCAAACACCCATGTGTCACCCTTGCTCCTGTTTCTGCCCTGATTGTACTTGGCACTACCATAACAGACTCATCAATCTGTACAATCTTGCCTTCTTCACCCAGCTGAAGGGGGTCTTGCAGAAGCTTCCAACTGCAAAGATCCCCGAGGAACTGGAACCAATCGATTATTGTTTTTTGGCTTAGTGCTACCAGTTCTATGGCTATGGTAACCGAATTCTTCTGCACTCAATGAAAAATAAGCATCACAATTTTCCTCAGTGGAATTTTGGTCTTCGATAAATACGTGTCAGCCAAGATACTTTTTTTGGCTCTGCAGGTTGCCTTCTTGCACCTTCAATTCATAGCATTCTGACCCACTGATGAATCAGGAACCAATGCCATTTTGGTGCCGCATTTGTGGCATTTCCTCTCTGTTGGGAGCTTTCCTTTTTCTTGCAGAAATGCCAAAGCAGTCATATGTGTAGTGCATATGTCTCCAACAGTGTATGAAGTGATGTCTTCCATGGTACAAAGTTGTTCGGTTGGTGTCTCGGAACAGTATGGATTTCTTCCCTTAGCTTCACCCTTGACACGGGTGCGTCTGCTACTTCAAGCAGCCAGGCGGACCTTCTGTCCGCCGGCTGCCTTCCTCGCTGCACTGCCCGCTGATCACCAGACCGAAGGTACGCTGCAGAAACTGGACTGTCCAGAACCATCGACTCTGCCTGCTGATGGGCTGCTGCAGTTCTTTAATTCTTTGCTACTGCTGTTTCCTCTCTGGACCTTAAGCTAATGTTTCATTTTGATTGTGGTACTTGTTAAGTCTCTCCAAATTGTCTTGTAAATCCTAACTTAAACGCGGACCTAAGCCTGTTTACAGTAATTTTGCACTCTAAGGGTAGTTTGAAGTGCAAGTTCATTTAGGCTGCAGGTTTGTAGATTGTAAAATATTACAGCTCTCTTTGTTTTAAGGTCCAGTGGTAAGCTACCCTGGATCAGAAAGTAAGTTTAAAGTGGTACAGTTTTTTCTGTTTAGACCAGATTCCATTTGGGTCACAGCTGTAAGCTTTGCCCTGCAAATAATTCAATTTCTCTTTCACTTTCTGTCCTTCTGTCTCCTTGCTGCTTCAATTTTTATGCCCACCCTCCATCCCCCCACCTCCAGCCTTTATTAAATACTCTCCCTCCCCCCTCGGCACCACCCCTAGCAATGTTCATCCTCCCCTCTCTCTAATATTGCAACTCCTCTTAAAGATACAGAGTGCAGCTATTAGGCCTAACACTTGTTCTGTCTTGCCTTTAAAGACATCTTCCTATTTTCACCATCTGCTTGCCTATCAGCATTGTTTAGTTCCTGCTCTGCTATCTACTGTGCAGTTCCATACCTGGGCTTCCTCTCTTGCTACCCCGAGTATTTTTCAAGTTGCCTTGGTACCCCCTGCCCTAGCTAATAACTTCCTATCTTAACCTACATTTTATATCTTAAAATAGATCCACTGTGCCTGATCGTGCTTCCAGTGAGTGGCGCGGCTAATCCTTGCCATCTGCTAGTACCTTTATCGTCCTGATGAACAGGACACCTTCAAATCCAGTTAAGTGTCCGGGCTAGCACTGTGCAGGTTTGATAGGCGGCCACCTGCTACCACCCTCCTCTAATTGGACTGCTGCTCTCTGCTCAGCCACTGTTTGGCGCTGCCTTTTCTCTGTCGGATTATCAGTCTCTGGGCTTTGGCACCCTCTGCTTTGTATTGACTCTTGCCGAACACTACTGCTATATGTCTAGTCTACCATTGGTTCCTTATAAAATTCCACCACTAGGGGTGCCGTCTAACATATCTTGAATAGGTTTTCATTTCCTCACTGTAATCTTTACCACAAGTAGAGCCTCTGGCTGGTCTGCTTTCCCAATTAACCTTTGTGGGGCTTTACTTTCTGCTTTTCTGATCCACTTCTTCTAAATAATTGCTACGCTAGCAGGAAACACTTCATTGTTTTTGCTCTATCTCTAATTTGGCCAAGGGTTAAACGGTGGAACACGGTCACCCTTTGCTGTCTTAATTTTCACACACTATCTCTTTATCCCTAAGCTAATCCTCTGTCTCAGTATACCACTAGCCTTCCTACCCAAGTGAAATAGTAACACTATGGTGAAGTATAGTCTGCTGTGGGCACTCTTGTCATTTGTCCATTTACTCAGCCTGGACACTGCCACATGGGCTATCCCATGTAACCAAATGTCAAAAGACTCCTCAGAGGCTTACCGCAACTATATTTTCTCTAACTTGATTGCAGAGACAAAGCCTGATCTGCAACCTAACCCTATCCTCCTTGTTAGAGGCAGCATCTATTACCCTCTACATGCCAGGAGGAAGCTGCCACGGAGATGTGCTTTTGCCCTAACTTGCCACTGTGCAAGGCTTTGGTTCCTAGCCATGATCATTATTCTGCTATCTGGGGATGTCAAACTAAATCCAGGTCCACCTGCCTGTTTCTTTTCCCCAAATGAGTTATCTGGCATGTCCAAGAAAGGATTATTAATTGTCCATATCAATATCAGAAGTCTTACCTGTCACCATGTGGAACTCGAGGCCTGGGTGAAACTCTACAATCCTGATGTACTCTGTCTCACAGAAACTTGGCTAAAATCCGGAATACCTGATGAAGTATGCTCCTTGCCTAACTACTCTCTGTTCCGGCGAGATAGATCCTCATCCAAGCATGGAGGTGGAGTTGCCCTATTCTTCAAAAACCACCTCAACATCTCTATTGTCCCAGCATCTGCCTCTCCCGCAGTGGCAATTCATACAGGCAACTATTGTATTGGGGAAAAGAGCTTCATATTATCTGTGCCTATAATCCACCTGCTGGGGGAATAGTAGGTCTTCAAGAACTCCTTGACATCACCTCCCAGACTGTAAATCATAATGAGGCTGTCATCCTAGGTGATTTTAACCTCAGTTGGTTAGGGTCAGCTCAAATATCCTTGCAATCACTCATGCTTAGTTATAATTTTCACCAGTTGATCTCTGAAGCAACTAGAGCCACGTCATCCCATCAAACGGGTACACTCCTAGACTGGGTGATGGTTAACTGTATGGAACATGTGTCAAAAGCAGGAATACTTGCAGATGCACTAACAGACCACTCACCCACTTTTTGTATCCTATCTATGGTTGCGCCTCCATCTCCTCCATCAAGACTAATCACGTTTACAAATCTAGCTCATATTGACCAGGATGCATTTCTCTATGATGTCTCCAATATCGACTGGGCAGGTATCTATCAAACAAAGGATGTGGAGATTGCTCTACAGATATTCATAAATGAATTTCTTACCATTCAATATAAACATGCCCCAAGACTACTAGGAGGGTCAGAGGAAAACAGGACAGGTGGCTGCATAAAGACCTCCTTGCTAATCTGCCAGAGGACAAGCTTTGGATTCGCTACAAACAAACTGGCCTACAGTCAGATCTTATTGTCTATCGTGAACTAAGGAACAGATGTAAGAGACAAGTTAGAGTTGCTAAAAGCAAATACTGCAAGGACCTTCTACAAAGCTCAGCCTGCGACCCGAGAAATTTTGGGCCCATGTCAAAACATTTCTCGGTACCTCGCAGTCGGTCACTCCTGATGAAATGATCATAAATGGGGCACATTGTAATGACCCTAGGACCATCTCAAACAGTTTTAACAATCTTTTCTCTGATCTTTCATATTATACCTTGGCTTTACAACCTAGTGGATCGCACTCCAATCTACCTACCACACTACCATCAGACAACCATACTGCCCTATCGTATGATGCTCCTCCAGTGCCACCATTCTATTTCAAGGCTATATCAAGAGCGGAAGTTCTGAAATTACTGAGATACATATCTGCCAATACCAGCTCTGGTTCTGACTCACTGGAACCTCGTCTTCTTAAGCTGGCTGCTCCACTCATTGCCTCTCCGATTGCCAGAATCTACACTTTATCCCTTATCCATAGCACTGTGCCAGACCTATTGAAATCTGCAAGAGTAATGCCTGTCTTTAAAAAAGGTGACCCAAAGGACATGGCCAATTACAGACCTATAGCAATTTTCTCTGTCCTTAACAAGATCCTAGAGAAAATAGTTGCATCACAGACCATTGACTACCTTACACGCTACAATCTCCTCTCAGACACTCAGCATGGTTTCAGAAAAGGTCATAGCACCACCACGGCTCTTCTTCAACTAACTACTGATATTCTGTCCAACATGGACTCTGGAAAACTCACAGGTGCCATCTTCATTGACTTCACTAAGGCTTTCAACCTTGTTGACCATCCCCTGCTTCTCTCCACTCTCCATAAATTCCATTTTCTACCCCTGTTGTGGACTGGTTCTGTAGCTACCTGTCAAACAGGTCACAAGCTGTCAAATTTAACTCCTCCCTGTCCAACACATCTACTATCAACCTTGGGGTCCCCCAGGGCTCTATCCTTGGGCCCCTTCTGTTCTCAATTTTTATCAATAATGCAGCTGAGGTCCTGGAATCCTGCTCAGCTATTCTCTACACTGATGACCTGATCATCTACACTAGTTCTTCTAGTATTGCCTGCATAAACACATCACTTACTTCAGACTTCAGTAAGGTCTTAGACTGGCTACTAGACTGTAAGCTTGTACTAAATGAAAAGAAAATGAAAGCCATGCTCCTAGGTTCTGCACCAAAGATTAAGACCTGCTCTAGTTTGCTGGAGGTTCTTCACCCAGGAGGATTTCCACTTGAAAATATTACTTCCTTCAAGTACCTTGGGATCCTCCTGGACCAGTCCTGGTTTTAATCTTCACATTCAGTCCTCATGCAAAGCTGTAAACTCGAAACTAGGAGTAGCTTACAAAAGCAGCTACCCATGCCACCCTCGGCCAAATTAGCAATTGCCGAGGTATTCTGCTCCCAACCTTACCTATGGTGCCTCTATTCTTACCTCTGCCCATAAAACCTCCCTACTAAAATGGGACGTAACTTATAATAATATATGCCGATTTGCCTCTTCGTCACCTCGACTCAAACATCACTGCCTTCTTTATAAGGATCTGAATTGGCTCTCACCCTCTGCCAGTAGACAATACTACCTTGGATCACTAATGGACTCAATCATCCGGGAAAAAACCCGTCCCAGCTGGTGGTGTTGCTGGTCCCTCAACCATCCTCCCATGGCCTGCGATCAGCTGACAAATCCTTGCTCTATGTTCCAAGATGTCGGATGACTAAAGGCACAGGGGCCTTCCAATTCTCTGTTCCCAGGCTATGGAATGCTCTTCCATTCAACCTCCGGCTGTCTCAGTCTCACTTTGGATTTAAAAGTGAATATCGTCGTTTTCTATCCTTAGCTGATGCTTGTACATGCTTTGACCCAACCTGAAGCTCCTGAGACTTACCAGTAATGTCACCCCTGCTCTAATCCAGCTCCAAGACTGTCTCCTCTTCCGCTCCCCATAGTTTTCCTTCTCTTTGTAAATAACTTCTTGACTACTAGCTCTCTTTCTTCTTGAACCTTGTTGCTGACTATCCACTGTTGTTTTGCCAATTACCACCGATGACCTTCCTTCTGTCAGTCTTTCTTGTTATATTTGAACATTCCTCACATTTCTCTCTATATAACCTTACTATCTTATTAACCCTTTCACTCCACAGGTCGGGTCCATGGTTTCTGCACTTATTATATATCTTACTGCCATTATCTGTATAATGCTTGCCATTATTTTTTGTTGTTTCTACCCATTGTATTTTTTTAGCATTGCTGTACTGTTCCTCTATTTGTACTATTGTACCCATGTTGCTGTTATTCAACTGTTCTCCTTTTGTTGTACTCTCCCAGGTCGTGCCTGAAAATAGTCATTTTATGGCTAGTGCACCTACCCGGTTAACAAAAACTAAATAAATTAAATAAATAAAATGTTCCCCACCTTGTAATGAATACTTATAATGTTTTCTTACTTTACCTGCCATTATTACCAATTTACAGAGACTGCAATTTATAATTGGATTAACTCACTCAAAAGAAAGGAGAACATAGATGGGAATGAGCCTATATTGTGATGCAGCAGTCAGCGAGATGAGGGCATATCCGCACATGATTCGAATACTCGAGACATCAACCACAGTTTAAGGCACATACTTTTCTGCATTTTCTTCCTGCTTTTATCACAATTCCTTTCTACTACAGACATCATATGCAGCTTAAGTAAGGAATTGTTCTGCATATTTCACCTACTATTATCACAGTTTCTTTTTTGTGTGGTGGCAGAATACTTGAGACATAGCTTAAGGCAGGTATTCTTCTGCATTTCCTACCTACTATTATCACTGTTTCTTTGTACTGGAGACATCAAATGTGGCTTAAGTCATGCACTGTTTGTTCTGTGGGAGCGCTTCACCCCCCACACTGCCAGGCTCCTATGTACTGCATTGGCGCACAATAATTTAGTAATATTTGTTTGAAATGTTTGAATAGTTCACACAATAACCTCTAAATATTAGTTGTTCTTTCTTCTGTGGGGGCACTCTACCCCCCACACCCCCGGGTCCTTATGTGGTAATTTGTTGTTTCTATGTACTCCCTTGCCACAAAATATGTTCAAATTATATTAGTCAACTGTTTCTTCCTTCTGTGGGGGCGCTCCGCCCCCACACCCCTCCCGGGTCCTATGTGGTAATTTATTGTTGCTATGTACTCCAAAAATATCTTCTTTCTGAATATTAGTTGGGGTGCTATGTGTTAATTTATTTGTTCTAATTATATTAGTAAACTGTTTCTTCTGTGGGGGCGCTCCGCGCCCCCCCCCACTTTCCGGGGTCCAATGTGTTTATTTATCATTTCAATGTACTTGTCTATTATTAATATTATTATTATTCTGACTCAGGGGCAAGTCTGTGACTCAGGCATAGACGGGAAGAGGCATGATTAAGTGGCGTCGCTTTACACGCAAGCCTGTTACCATAAGCCTTTCTTGTTTACTTGCACAACTGTCCGTAATCATTCACTATTGCTAACAATTGGCAATTTTAAAAGCTTTTCTGAACAGAGCTGACATTAAAAAAAATCTCAACTGTATTTTTTATTTCATTTTATCAGGGACACTAGAAGCAGGATGTTAACATTTACTCCTAGGAACCTGTTATCCAGTTTTTTTTATTGCATCTTGTCTCAGGCAATCTTCCCAGAGTGCAGTTTTTCAGGGCACATTTTTGGGGGGAGGGGGTTCAAATTATTTTAATCATGAAGTATTGGTTTTAGTAATGCATTTAGAAACACATTTTTTAATTGTCTTTACAGTTAGACATGCAGTTTCATGTCAGGGCACATTTTGGGAGGAGAGCATTTAAATTATTTAATCCTGGGCACAGTACTTGGTAAATACAGACTCTGATGATAAGGTATGTTTTTTCTTTTAAGTTTGAGAAGTATGTATTGGAAAACATTGAACAAGAAAACAATTGGTGATTTTAAAAGCTATTCTGATCAGTCCTCATGTTAAAAAAAAATCTCAACAGTATTTTTTATTTCATTTTATCAGGAACACTAGAAACAGGGCACATTTTTGGGGGGAGGGCGTTCAAATTATTTTAATCCTGGGCACAGTACTTGGTAAATACAGCCTTTGATGATAAAGTGTGTTTTTTTTTACTTTTTGTTGTTGAAGAAATAGAGAACCCCATGTTGTGGTGGTGGTGCCAAGTTCAAAATTAGAAATGCTCTCTATGACACACAGTGGGACAGCACACATCTCATTTCAATGGACTAAGCAGACCTCCTTCATTTTCCATTTATGTGGGTTCAGTGATTACCGTTGGCACATTTTGTGATACTAGTGCTAAGACAGCTCTTTATTGAAAATATAGGTGTCTCAATGCAAGATGATAAAGAGCAGCTAGAAAAAATAACATCCATGTAGAATTCTTGCATACTTGTTTAAGACACCAGCTCAGTGTCCAGCTGTTAAAATTCCCAACTGATGTTTTACACTTTGCACATCCTCAAAGTACTGTGCAGCAATTTGTTAGCTATAATTTAAGTTCTGCCAGTGTGTATAATAACCTGGCCATGGCCTTCCATTGATCCAGTTCTTAATTGCATGCCTACATTGCTTTGGTATACAGCTGCTAGGTAACCACAATGTCACCTGTTACACATTCATTCTTTGGCTCCTAAATGGCAAAACAAGATCAACATGAAATGTGTTCCATTTCAAAAATGGAAGCTGCAGTTCCAAACAACTCTTGCCCTTCCCCCCAATTGTTGTACCTCTGCATGTCTCCTTGGTAGAATGACTGATCTGTGGTTTTTTTTTGTTTTTTTTTATAACGGCTTACTGTCTATCCAGCAAAGGAGCACACCTTGCTCCTGGGGACACTTAGCACATCCCAAACCACCGACTGTCATAATTTACATTAGTCCGGTCAGAAGAAAGGTGCTACTTCTTTTTATCATTAAATTAAAAAACAAGAGGAAAGGCCTAATATCTAATAAAATTATTCTGCACTTACTTTGAGACTCATTTTTTCAGTTGTACTCTTTATAATCAGAGCTGCTGATGCCACAGTGAAAACTTTGAAAAAACTAATAACTTGGTACAAGTCAGCTTACGTTTTAAATATATTCTGTAGATTTCTCTTGCCTATCTTTTATTACAGAGGAAATTTGGATGAATATATGAACTTTACATGTTAGAGTTCATCTGCCTCCCTACTTCAAGTCATAATGCTATGTTGTGACATCACAGTCTGCGGTCATGGTAGTAACTGTGATGTCACAAGCCATGCATTATGACCTCAGGTAGGGAGAAAGCACCAGAAATACATAAACACTTCAGGAGCAGCGGTCCTCTTTTCATGCAAATGGCCTCAGTAAAAAATAATCGGGGGAAAATACAGAACTAATGTGAAATATAAACTGATTTGTGTCTAAATATTATGTTTTCTTTCACTTATCCTGAAGGCGTCAGATGCTCTTTAAGACTAGCACTTTGCTTGGGGGATGGTGCTCATTGGAGCAAGGTGGCAACATGTATGTTACATGTATGTTTCAGTGCTAAACTGTAACACAATTGCTTTCATTGTTTTTTCCTGTTCTATAACTGGTTTAAGGGATTCCAGTGCGTGCTTAAACCCATAGGCGATTACTGACAGCAAAACAGTGCTGTTTGAAATGTTTTTCAACCCAAATTAGTGAACATGACTGTGACTCTAGGGTCAGTTGCCTCTCTAAATACTGTCATGACTATAACTTCTCCCTCTGTCTGTCTATCTGTATGTCTATCAATGTAATTATCTGTATTTCTATCAATTAAAAAAAGAAATTATTACTAAATGCTAAGAAAACCAAATCTATGTTCTTTGCCCCCAAGAACTGTTCTTCCACTATCCCATCATTCACCCTCCCACAACTCTCTACCATCCTTGGTGAAAATCTGGAATATGTTGACAAATTCAAATACCTAGGAGTATGGATAGACAATAAACTAGACTATACTACCCACGTTGAAGAGCTCCTGAAAAAGCTAAGACAAAGACTTGGTCTATTCTATAGAATCAAACACTACCTGACCAAAGATTCCAAACAAAGATTAATCCTTGCATCATTCATGTCCCTCATTGATTATGCTGACTTCCTCTATGGTCATTGCTCCTCTCCCATCTAAACAAACTAGACACCCTGTATCATAGAGCTATTAGATTCATTACTGACCTTCCCTCTAGCACCCATCATTGCTCTCTCTACAATGCAGTCAGCTGGACATCCCTGCAACATAGAAGAAGAAAAATGCTGCTACCTGGATCTACAAAGCTCTGACAAACAAACTCCTTCCTACATCTCAGACTGCTTCAACCAGATCACATCCAGGCCCTACACCTTGAGGATCAACAAACTGATCCTGCTGAAGATTCTATCACCTGCACCTGTATGGAAGAGCTGCAATCAGTTATTCCTGGCACTTATCTGGAATTCTATCCAAAGACATTGAAAATGGAAACACTGATTCCCTTACATCCTTCAAAAAGCTGTACACCAGCCTAATCCCAGATTCATGCAATTGCTTCCACAAGGCCTAGTCCTCCCACACCCCACCCCCACACCTCTCTCTCCCCACCCCCTCTTCTAAATCTCATCCCTATTCTTCTATCATTCCTCTGGTCCTTTCCACATCAAACCTCAAACATATATGCCCACCCATGTACCATTATCCAAGCCTTATCCCCACCAGACTGTTTGTTTCTCACCTTTAATAGGTTTTTGGTTTACTGTCCTTTGCCTTGTATATATGTAAATAATTGTACATCTATCTCACTCATAAATGTTTGTATTTGTCCTATTTCGATATCATGTTTTTGTATACACTCTGTAACCTTTTTTGTTATGACCACTCAGGTCCATCTTGTAAATGAGCTATGCTCAATGATGTTCGCCTGAATAAATAAAGATTTTGATTGATTGATTGATTGAATTGCATCTGTTCCTATTTTTACCTACTGTATATGTAAAATAAACCTTCATATCACATTTGCCTGCACTCTGAACACATACTTATGATACAGTTCATATTTGTACTCCACTCCTGTATAGACCTCATTCTGTCCTGATATTCCCATTATCACAGGCATAACTACCTTAACCTTATCAACAGTGACATAGAAACATAGAAACATAGAAGATGATGGCAGATAAGGGCCACAAGGCTCATCCAGTCTGCCCATTTCTTTTTCTGCCTTATGGATGTGCAATCGGCCTTTGCTCTGTCAATGGCCTATCTATTCATACTCATCTATATTGCTCCCTTATGCCTATCCCATGCCTGTTTGAAGCCCTGTACTGTATTCGTATTCTCCACTTCCCGAGGTAGGTCATTCCATGCATCCACCACCCGTTCTGTGAAAAAGAATGTCCTCAAATTACCCTTAATCGGCCTCCCTCTAATCTCATGCTGTGTCCTCTTGTCCTGCTATTTTTCTTATATTGAAACATGTTAGACTCTTTCACCTTATTAATGACCTTAAGGTGTTTGAATGTTTTGATCATATCACCTCTCTCCCTCCTTTGCTGTAGGGTATACATATTGAGCTCCGTTAATCTGTCCTCATATGTTTTCTGATGCAGTCCCTGCACCATTTTGGTTGCCCTTCTCTGGACTGCCTCAATTTGGTTAATGTCCTTGTGAAGGTGTGTCCTCCAGTACTGCTTGCAGTACTCCAGATGGGGCCTAACCAGTCTCTTGTAAAGAGGGATTATTACCTCCCTCTTCCAACTTATGATACCCCTGCTAATACACCCCAACATCCCCCTAGCTTTACCTACTGCCTGCTTGGATGATTTCAAGGTCGGCCCCTTATAAAAGTTACTATCACATTTTCTCTCCTATTGAAGTCCATCATTACACCTGACTGCCTGACATCAACACACTACTTAAATATAACTTACATTCCGGGCCCCTGGTGTTCTGCGGCAGAATTTTCTGATTTCTGCGGCAGGGCTCCTTGACTTCTGCGGCAGCATTTTCTGATTTCTGCGGCATGATTTATTCATTTCTCTGTCAGAATGCAGTCCTGTCATTGGCTAAATATGATGTGATGTAATCGATGACATCATATACTGAGCATAGAGGAGGGGCTTCAGGATAAATGAGGTGGGAAAGAAAGCCTGACACTATGGAAAAACAGTATATTTATATGAAATTTCACCAAAAACAATGAATTCTGCGGCACTATGTATATTCTGTGGCATGATGCAAATTCTGTGGCAAATTCCGCAACCGCAGAACCGCAGAATTCCAGGGGCCTTGCTTACATTACCGCATGGACAAACCCCCTGTTTTTCTCTATACAACTGTGTAAATAATCCCAAGACTGAACATATGCCAGCCATTACTTTTTCATGTACTGCCACCTATTCTACCTGTCAAACTTATATTGCTTACCATTCCTTCCATTGAAATCTACACCTCCATATCTTTTCATAATAATGTGTCTGCCTTCTTTAGAATGCAAAATAAAACAAATCTTACTAGTTAAAAATCATTGTGTTGTTTCTCCATGTCTCCTTAACCATTCCCCACAACCTCACTAACTTCATTATGCAGCCGTGGTGGATCTGACCAGAATTTGTTTAATTCTGACACTAACTTAGGGAGGATTTCCTATTAGTCCTGAGGACTACCTTGTCCCTATGGAAGATTATGTAGTTTGGATCTGTTCAGAGGTCTTGCAGCTCACTCACCCTCTTAGCAGATGTAAAGCAACTAGGAATATTGCTTTCCATGTAACATATTTTAGGTCAGCAGTAGCCATAGGCTCAAAGGGAGCTTCCATCAGCTCAGCAATGCACACATTTAGGTCCCAGGTAGGGACATGATCCCTCACAGGAGGGTACAAATGATTTAGATTTTTTAAGAACCTTTTGAAAATATGTTGTGAGGCCAGAGACTTACTCTTGCCAGCTGGTATGAAATCTAAAACTGCTACCAGATGGACTTTCAGGGTGGAGGGCCTCAGCCCTAGGGATTGCAGGTGCAGAAGGTAATTCAAACCTGTAAGCAGGCCTGCCTGCACAAGGATTATTTTTTTCTGGGAGCACACCAGAATAAAAATCTCTTCCATTCTGAGGCATATGTTTTCCTTGTTGCTGGTTTTCTAGAAAGCTACAACACTCTCATCACCTTTTCTGATAAATTTAAGCTACAGTAGAAAATTCTAGCTTTGCCAGAACCATGCCCTCAGGAATAGAGTTCTGAGGTCTGTGAATGTTATCCTTCCCCGAGACAAGATCAGCAAACTGTGCCTCAGTAGCAGGTTGATTTGAGTCCAGCTGGACAGGCTCAGAAGCATGGAGTACCAATCCCATCTGGCCAGGCTAATGCTATCATAATCACTGTTGCTAGCTCCCTCCTAAGCTTTTATGAATTCCCTCTGCAAGAGTGAAAATAGAGGGAAGGCATACAGGAACCTTCCCGTCTAGTCCAGGACCATGGCATCCTCTGGGACTGTTCCCATTGCTGGAGGCCTGTAACAGAATTGTGGGAACTAACTGTTCCTTATGGAAGCAAATAGTTCTATTTCTGGTGTACTCCATCTTCTGAATACTGATGCCAGCACCTGCTGGTTCAGTGTCCACTCGTGGTTTCCCTAGCTGATTCTGCTTAGTGAGCCTGCCAGGGCATTGTCCTTTCCTGGTAGATATACTGCAGATAGCTCAACATCCAGGGAACAAGCAAGGTTCCAGATCTTCATTGCTTCTGTGCATAGTCTTGAGAACCTTGTCCCTCCCTGCTTGTTTATGTAATGCATTCTTGTGGTGTTGTTTGTTCTTATTTGAACAAATGGGCCCCGTATATGAGAAGAAAAAACTTGGATTGCTAAGAGCACTTTCCTGAGCTCCAGGAGGTTGATATGTTCCTGGGTCTCCTGTGTGCTCCAAGTGCCACTCAAGGTGAGCTCCTCGGTGACAGTGTAGCACTTTGGACCTACGCAAGCAGTGTAGTAGTATGTCATGACAATATCGTAAATTATGCCATATTAATGCTATGCTACTTGTGTAACTGGGTAACTTGCATTAATTGACAGAACAATGTCTGACAAAAAAAATAAAAAACAAAAACAAACAAAATTAGCAAAGAAAAAGTAAGGGGTTGGGGCAGAGCCCTCCACTATAAATACAGTATATCTAGTTATGTGTTTCTGTGAAAATCCCCCATTTCCAGGGCTGGAGTTTAGTGTTTCTTTTTTGGGATGTATTGAGATGGAGATTACACTAAAATTTATAACTATACTAGGGCTGGATAGATTGTTCTGCCCGAGATCCGAACCCCCAGATCGAACCCATAATCTAGGGACCCAGATAAATACAGACTTCACCGCAGAAGTCCAGTTCTGGGTCCGTGGAGTGCCATTCAGTGTACTGTTGCCATAGGGATGCCATCAGCACACTTGCTCCACATACCGGTGGCCGTCGGCATCCAATCAGGCAACAGAGCAGGATAGTCAGTCATGTGATGCACTTACAGTATAGTACCATGGTAAGTGCGCAACGTAGGCCAAGATGATTTGGTGGATGGTCAGAGGAGCTTGCTGCTGCAGAGCAGAGCCTACAGTTGTGCACTTCAGAAAGAAGCTAAACATAAATTAAAAAATTATCTATTTGTTAAACAGTGCCGGAGTGGAAGAAAGGAGAAGAGGAGACTTACTTGAGCGAGGGGGGGAGAGACAAAGTCATCATCAGGGAGGAACTAAGGAGGGAGAGAGATAGTGGGTGGCTACTGGGGGGGGAAGAAGGCAAAAAAGACAGTGTGGCAGGCAATGTACTACAGGGCAAAGGCAGGCTGGCAAAAGAAATCTTTCACTTATGCCATCCGGATCCAAAAGAGAGAAAGAGAGAGACAGAGAGACTTATGGGGGTTGGGGGAGGCATGAGAAATATTACAGTCCCAGAAATCCCAAATAAAAATAATTTTTTTTCTTTTCCTGACCTAAGTGTGGCTCTGTGAGTGTGTGTAGGGCAAGGGCAGGTTAACAAAAAAATCTTTGACTTGCACATCCCAGATTCAGACGAGGGAGAGAGAGAGAGAGAGAGAGAGAGAGACTACTGGGGGTGAGAAATTTTACAGTCCCAGAAATTCCAAATAAAAGTTTTTTTTTCTTTTCCTGGCCTCAATGTGGCTGCATGTACAGGGTAAGGGCAGGCTGGCAAAATAAATATTTGAGCCATCCATTCCAGATCCAGAGAGATAGTAGAGAGAGAGAGAGAGAGAGAGACTACGGGTGGGGGACATGAGAAATTTTACAGTTCCAGAAACTAAAATACTTTTTTTGTTTCCTGGCCTCAGTGTGGCTGTGCATAGGGGCAAGGGCAGGCTGGCAAAATAAATCTTTGAGTTGTGCCATCCATTCCAGATCCGGGGGGGGGAGAGAGAGAGAGAGAGAGAGAGAGAGAGAGACTACTGGGGGCCCAAGAGAAATTTTACAGTCTCAGAAATTCCAAATAAAAGTTTTCTTTCTTTTCCTGGCCTCAAATGTGGCTGCGTGAGTGTGTGAAGGGCAAGTACAGGCTAACAAAATACACCTTTGGTTTGTGCCATCCGAGGGTGGGAGAGAAAGAGAGAGGCATATATATATAAACTGCAGGAAACTGTGGCATTCACTTCATCCTTATTTATTTATTTAAATTTTAGTAACCAGGAAGGCCAACTGAGACTTTGACAGTCCCTTTTTCAGGGGCAACCCGGGATTAGTTACATGTACCTAGAGGGGAAAAGAAAACCAATGCTTTTGATTGTACTACAGTATATGGTGCATTGATCATGTATATGTGTCGCAGAGATAGACATTACTACAGTTGACATAGGCGAGTTTACGTATGAACAACCTTGTTAGTTACAAACATTCATGAGTAGATAGTAGGCGTAAGTGAAATTCAGTACATTATGTCCTTCCTTACTGTTCCTCCCTCCCTTTTTGTCTTGATTTTCCATGAGGCATCCCCCTTTAGCAGAGGTGCCTTTATGGGTTGTGGGACCTGCAATGAGACCACTGCTTAGGTGTAGTTTTAACCCTTTCTTGTACACCTCAAGAGAGGTGCAGTCCTGGAGCTCTCTCGGGAGAGTGTTCCAGAGTTTGAGGAGGGTTATTCTAGGTGACCATTGTTCCGTAGTTGATCTGGCTCTTGGGGGTTCTAGCAGCTTGTGTTCAGTCGACCTGAGCTCCCTCCTGTTTGCTTTTCAGGCTAGTTGATTTCTCAGGCTTGGTGGGGCATCAGGTTGCTGCAATTTGAAAGCTAAGCAAAGGGAGGGATAGGCAGGTCTCACTTCTAGGGGTGTCCAGTTTAACGCTTATAGTACATCACAGTGGTGCTCCATTCTTTGTGCCCTGGTGGTGAAATTGCTGATTCTGTGGTACAGCTTACTCAGATGCGCATGTTGGCAGTGTTACAATTTCCTGAATGACAAATGGGACTAATTACCATTGAAATTGCATTGCTTTATTCAGTAGGTCTTCTCTAGCATTCGGCAGAGTGCTGCAAAATTCTGCAGAACTGTGTTTCATCCTGTGGAACACCACTGTATATACCTTATGTGTATAAAACATCTGAATGTTAAACATACCATGGCACTAGGTGTTTTTGATAAAGGTAAAAAGATACTAGGGGACTGTATGATAAAAATTAAGTAAGTTGTGCTATTTAAAATGCATGTAAATTGCTGTAAACTGAACAAGTCTGAAAAGTCATGGTGATTTTCATATATCCCATGATGCTTTGTATTATGGAAGTATATGTGACGTTGTGTTTCTTTGAAACTTGTATTATTGCCAATGCCCGTTGGGGTAATCCTTGTTTCAGTGCTTCTGCACTGAGGTTCTTTGTCTTTAGCTTGTTTTTGGTTTTTTTTTGTTTGTTTTTTTAGCCCCCACCATCCAAGCAAACAAGGCCTGCACAGGGGAGGCTGAATCTCAACTGATAAGTTAGATCAGAGATCAGTGAGTCAGTAGGTGCTGGCTAAGCATAGAGGAAAGACTTACATAGTCTGTTGCTACAAACTGATGTACTGAAGAAGGGATATGCCATTGCTGAAGGTTATCTGCTGCATTTTGAATAAACATCACATAGAGATTGTGTGTTGAACTTGAAGTTCAGTGTCTGGTCTATTTGTTATCCCACAACCCTACCATAGCCTCAGACAGTGTAGCTGTGTACATGGGCATGGGAGGGAAGGCTGGCAAAACCTTTGACTTGTGCCATTCCAGAACCACTGGAAAGAGGGAGAGACTACTGGGGTCCCAAGACAAGAGAAATGTTACAGTTACAAAAAAATACAAAGTGAAAGTTTATTCCTGGTTTCAGTGTGGCTATATGTACAGGGCAAGGGCAGCAGGCTGGCAAAAAAAAAAATCTTTGACTTGTGCCATCCAGAGGGGGGAAGAGAATGACTGCAGGGGGGTCCACAAGAAATTTAACAGTCCCAGAAATCCCAAATATGTTTTTTCCTGGCTTCAGTGTGGCTGTGTGTACAGGGCAAGGGCAGCAGGCTAGCAAAATAAATCTTTGACTTGTGCAATCCAGACAGGAGAGAGAGAGAGAGAGAGAGAGAGACTGCAGGGGGGCCCACAAGAAATTAAACAGTCCCAGAAATCCCAGATAAAATGTTTTCCTGGCTTCAGTGTGGCTGTGTGTACAGGGCAAGGACAGCAGGCTGGCAAAATAAATCTTTGACTTGTGTCATCCAGTCATGAATCATGATTACTTGTAAATGTTCATTTATGTAAAAACAATACTGTTGAGATAAACAATATACAAGTTGATGCACCTGCGCTGCTGGCTGTGGCTGGCCCGGGGACAATCTGACTTTGTGACTCATAGCAGGCTGTTTACACTACAACACAAGTAAAGTACAACTACTGTACTCACAAGTGTCATCATCATCATCACTCCTTCCCTATTATTCCTCCTTATTATCATTAGTTTTATAGTATATCGCGTTACATTACATATAAGCATTAGCCAATCCCCAGTGTGGGACTGTGCTGCATGTGGCTGTGCACCAGATGTGTCTGCATCTTCAATTCAAATTCTGAGGCACACTTAACAGTTGCTGAATTTGGTCACTTAACAGTAACTAACTGTACTGTAAGAGTGAGTAAGGAGATCTTGGAAGGAAGTGGTGGTGGACTGCTGTACTGTCAGTATGCTATGTGCAGTCAGGAGTCACAACAGTAAATTTGTCACTGTTCTGTGGGTGGGAGTCATCAGATGAACATCACGTTACTAAGCGGGATTTTTTACAGGTTAGAATACTAAGAAAAAATATATCAACGTGTTGATGAGGCGCATTTTATTTCTCAGGTAAACAGTGGCACTGCAAAATATAGCAATCAGCCTGAAAAGGGAAAACAACACAATAAGGAATTTTTTTTTAACTTCTAAGGTTTCATCTTCCAAGCAAATGCTTGAATCCAAAAAGGGTGAATGTCTCGGATCATCATCAGTCCCAAGTAGAAAGAAAGTTATGTAGTTAAAAAAACTAAAGGTTTGGTGGGTACCACCCACAGAGGCACCTAACGGTATGGAACAATTGCATACTATGCTACTGCCAGTCCCTCACCCTTATCTGATTCTTCTGAGATTGTACCCAATGAGGGTAATAAAAATAAAGATGAAGAGAATGATCAGGCAGCACAAGGTTTACTGAAGGGGATGGAAACTGCAGATGAGGAAGAAACAAGCAGAAATGTTTTGGTTGTGAAGGGAGGCAGTGTGAATAATCCACAAGAGGAACAGGCCCAAGAAAAATCTGGGGGGGGCCTGAAAAGGTGACTGAGGTGTCGTGCCTTCTGGGAAAAAATATCATCTTCTATTTGGTCATACTTTTCTATTAGTGCTTTTAATGAGTTGGTAGCAACATGCGCTATTTGTAAATGACCATTTAGCAGGGGTAAAAAGAAAGGAGCACTGGGAACTTCAGCACTGAAAAGGAACCTAGACAGATATCATAACATTACTGAGAACTCCAGTTGTGAATCTCGAAGAGAAAGTGACAGTGACAGCTCACTACACTCAGGGGTAACTCCCATAGATGAAAGCAGTGGCAACCCCCACAGTACTACAGAAACACCTCCACCACCACCACTTCCTCCCACTTGAAGGACTCCTCCGACTGTTACTGAAAGTGACCATGTGTTCAAAAACCCTCCTCCTTCTAGGAGATAGCTTACCATCTCTGAAACATACGAGCGTAAAGCCAAATATGCCTCGACTCACCCTGTTGCTGTTACAATAACCAAAAACATTTCAGAAATTATAATTATTGATTTGCTACCATATAATGTGAAGAGGCAGTATAGCGCAGTGGTCTAAGGCTCTGAGCTGCAAATTTGGTGACATCCAGCAGACCAGACCTGGGTTTGAATCCCACAGCTTCCACTTGAATACTGTGTGACCCTGAGCAAGTCACTTAACCTTCTTGTGCTCCCAGGTCGCTCCTGTAAAAAAGCTTTCAGCTTAGTGTGCTATACCTGGTTAAACAACTAAATAAAAAAATAAATAAATAATGTGGTTGAAAATATAGGATTCAGGTGGCTGCTTGAATACTTCAAACCTCAATAAAATATACCATCACAGAAATACTTCTCCACAAGAGGGATTCCTGATCTTTACGATGTCGTATGTATAAAATTAAGACACATCTTGTGCAATGCTGTTGGGAGGGTGATGCATCTCACAACAGAAATCTGGACAAGCTGTCAACCTGAACCCTTCATGTCTGTCATTGCACATTGGGCATGTTTCGATAATTCATGTGGGACTGGGGACAGTGAAACATCTCAGTTGCTGTTCTCTAAATGTTTTATTTTTCATCTGAACATACCTCATACAGCATCAATGAAGAGCTCCAAAAACCAATACAGCAATGACTCACTTCACAGGGACAGTCATTTGGCTTCATATTTGCAGATAATGGATCCAACATAATGAAGGCTATGGAAGAGGGGGGGCTTTGTTCAACTCTGCTGCTGTGCACGTTGTTTAAATGTAATAGTTCACAGTTTTCTCGATGATGACAGAGATATTAAGGCTCTTGTTAGCACTGCTAAAAGAATATCTTCTCATTTCAGTCACTCAAGCAAAGCACGTCACTTGTTTGAAAAAATACAGCAGGGTCACAGTTTACGTTTGCACAGACTGATTCAAGACATACTTGATGGAATTCGACCTTTTTTTTTTACAACTCTTTTTTCTGCTCCGCTTTGACCCCAGGGAACTCTCTCGGGCATCCACTTGCCCCCAGCTCTGCCTCCGGGTCTGAAACTCCTCATTCTCCTGGCACCATCCTGGCTATCCCCCTGGCTCTGAGTCCCCCGAGGTAGGGACGCTCTTTCCGCCCAGGGCACTCTATCTAGAATTCAGGCCGGGATGGGCTTGACCCAGGAGTTGAGTGAGTCCCGCCGTTGGAGTGTGGCTGAGAGGGTGGTGCTGTCACCTATCCCCGGGAGTGGGGATTTTCCTTGGTTTACACCCTCTGTCCCCCGCCCCTCCCCCGAGAGCTCAGACGTGCAATGGCATCAGGCTGCCTGCCGCAGCTCTCGTCCCACTATGTAATGCCCCCTAGCATGTGCAGTGCCACCAGTCTCCACTGGGGACCACTGCAATGCTGGGCATGCCTGAATCCCAAACCAGAGAGAGGAGAGCTGTCCTCCGGATGCTCGATCTTCTCTCTCCCCCCTGCCAATCCCCAGTGGCCCAGTCTCATTTCTGAACCCGGGTCGCTGTCATGACGCGAGGTGTGGCGTCCAGCACCTCAACCCTCAGCACCACTGGGCCAGCTGGAATTCAACCTTTTATATGTTCCAAATGCTGCTGAAACAAAAGAAAGCTGTCAGGTAATATACCTTGAAAAATAAAATTGGTGATGCAGACATCTATATTACTCCACCACAGTGGGCCATGCTGGAGTTTCTAATTTTCCTGCTCCAGCCATTTGAAGAAATCACTAGGGAGGTTAGTGCAAACACAACAACTCTGAGCCAGGTGATACCCCTAATAAAAAATGTTTAATTCAGATTGAATCTGGTTAGGGAAAAATCAGAGAAACAAGATCCATGATACAAATCGAGGCAACTATTGAGTGATGATGATGATGATGATGACACTTGTTTCAAGATAAACAAAGGAAATAATTAACAAGGTGTGTGCTGTCATGGAACAGAGTACATCAGCTGCACCACATTCAGAATCTTCTTCACGACACAACACAGCATCAAGTGGCCTATCCTCTACATATGCTATAACCCATGACAGACCATGGGTGTATCGGGGCATTAATACACACCCCCAGTGCATTGTGAGGCATGAGGGCTTGCCCGAGTGACTTAAGCCAGCCAGGAAGTGCATTGATGCCCCAGTACACCCATGGGCTGCAGTAGGTTATTGCGCTTATAAAATGGTATGTTTTGCAAGTGTTTAACTAATCAAAACATTTTTTAAATCTTTTAAAATTGTATTTTTTGTGTACTTTGTCCATCCACCTTACAAAGTAGGTCCCTTTAAAAAACAAGTTTTTCTTGTCTAGCTCTGGCTCTCATTGGTTGCCAGTCGAGTGTGGGTGTTTTTTGGTTTTTTTTTTTAAAGAAATGGCAGTCGTATTTCTCATTAAGCGAGAGTTTACACAGAAACTGTTGGTTGTAAGTATTTTAAACTTCTGGAATCAGACCCTCGAAAATGTCAAATTCTGTGCTTATTTCTTGTGCTTGCTTCATCTTTTCATGTCCTCTCGCTTCCCCTGCTATTGTCAATGGTGGTGGTTAAAGCGGGAGAATGTGAAGGCACTGATTTTTATACTTTGAGATTTGGCTTTATGTGCCAGAAAAGAAAGATCCTCATGCCAACTGTTCCTCTACCAGGATATTAATGAATGGTCAACTCACATGTTCTGACCAATGGCATGTCAGCATTTGACATTTCATTAATGCCCATTGTATAATGTTGCAGCATTTTCTCCCTCTTCCTCCTTAGCCACTGCAGCCGAATCTTCTTCTTCACCACCAATCAAACATAGCACTGTCCCACAGTCACTTGGTACAGCTTCATGTCTCTGGTGTCACTTAGAAGATATAATTGTAATATCTTCTTTATCTGACTCTTGAAACACAGCCTCAATACAGAACATTTTTGAAATATACCTGGCAGAGCCCAATATCAGCTGGAATGTTGACCCTTTGCAATACTGGAAATCCAAACAAAGTATGTGGACTGCTTTAGTAAACATTGCAATGAAGTACATAAATTACCCCCCAACTAGCGTGTATCCAGAACGATTATTTAGCTCAGCTGGTAATGTCATTACTGACACGCTGTCCTGTTTGACACCAGAAAATGCTGACCACCTGATATTTCTAAAAGTCAACATACCTACTTCTCCCCTGTAAGACTGTTTAAGATGGGGGTAGAGCAGAGTCACCAACCTATAACAGATGTGGCCTGATGGTTGGCTCATTAAAACACATCTTATGGGACTGCTTAGTGGTAGCCCCTTGTGGCAGACAATTAAAACTACTTTAGACCTCTTGCTAGGTTTGGATTCTTACTTTACCCCCCAGATCTGCCTGGTGGGTCACTTCCCCTGGGAGATGCTAAACTGTTGCAAAGCCCACATGTCTCTGATTTTGGGGGTAGCCAAGCTTATCATTGTCAGACACTGGTTAGATCAGTCCTGCCCCTCATTAAAAGAATGGCACTGTGAAATTCTTCAGGTTTTAAAAAATAGAGAGACAAATTGCTAAATGAGCTGATCGAATTGAGGTATTTATGAAGAGATGGGCTCCTCTCTTGGCTCTCTTACCTCTGTTACAAAACTCTTGAGTTCACTTCAGCTTCAGGTATCAGGAGAAATAAGAGGTTTAGAATTATTATAAGACCCTGAACAGAGAGCTCCCATGTTAACATTTTAAAGGCAGCCACCGATTAATGGCTGGGCAGTGGGGAAGATGGCCTCCTTAACCAAATTTTGTGCACCCCTAAAATCCAAGGGTCATGGTGTTCCAGGGAGGGAGGGAGGTAGGGCGGGGGGGAATGTGGAGAGGAGGGGAGTAATTTTTAGAAGAGATTTGCTGCCAGGTGTTATGGTCATGCCAATAATTTGTTGTAGTTAGGTAATCTTCTGCATCAATGTCACAGCTTCTCTTATGCCGCTGTGTTAATTATTACTGTATAGTGATATGGAAGGGTCGCTGTTGATGGTATGGCTATTTGTTTTTTCTTTGTCTATTTAAAAATTTAATAAACTACATTAAATTGAAAAAAGTCAATATTCCTCACTTTAATTTCAAATATGATACTGAATGAAATGTATAGTCTGAGTGAGCAGACTCTATCCACAAAACACTTTCAAGAATTTATTTTGTGCCTGTTGTGAACATTTTTTGTGAATAAAGTCTATAACATGAGGCAGCAATTAATTGCAACAAGTCAGGCCAGGACTCAGGAAGATGGACTACTAGGCTAGGCAGCCAGAATTATTTTAATGATTACAATGAGCACAGAATCATGAAAAATAATACCATCAGTCAAGCAACTGCATTTCATGCACACTTACTTGGTGTACTAGGTATACCACTCTGATCTAAAAGCTAGGTTACTGCTGTCTACTACTACTACTACTACTATTAATACTACTACTGCTTGTCACTTTTTGTCCTCAGCAACTGATTAAAAATTATTATTTTACCACTGACCTGACTGTACTGTAGTATTACTGTTTTAATTTTCATACAATGAATGGCTTAGCAGAAGTCTGAACACTTAAACTGAATGCTCTTCGTATAATATATTTCTCACGTCCCCGATATTTGGTTGTGATAACAAAGAAAAATGTAAATTAATTTTTTTATTGTGTGTGTGTGTGTGTGTGTGTGTGTGTGTATGTGTGTTATTCTAGCCAGTTTGTAACAACAGTAGGGGTGAGCATAGTGTTGCACAGTAGATCCATACCCCCCGGATCAAACCCACAATCCACGGACCTAGATAACTATGTACTTTGCCACAGAAGTCCGGGTCCATGGAAGTGCCATTTGTACCATTGTGTGTATTGTTCCATGGGGATGCCATTGGCACACTAGCTTCATGTACAGATGGCCAGCAGCATCCAATCAGGCAACAGTTGGTTACATGACACACTCATGGTATATAACCATGCTGAGTGTGCAACACGGTCCAGACAAGAGCAGTATGGGTCAGAGGAGCACCTCCTTATCACTGCAGCAGCGGCCAGAAGAAGTTGCTAAATAGCAAAAAACAAACAAACAAACAAAATATATATATATATATATATATATATATATATATATATATACAGTTTGGTGGGGATAGACGAGAATAGAAGAGAGAAAGTACTCCATTTACTGGTGCAACGGGGTGGAGAAACTGATTGTCAGGGGAGAGTGAAGGGTCAGGACTGGAGAAAGGAGGAATCCAGAGGTACTGGGGAGATAGTGATGGCCTGGGTGCTGCTGGTGGGGGCCAAAAGTCAGGCAGTGTGGCGGTGTGACTGTGTACCTGAGCAAGGGCAGACTGGCAAAATCTTTGGTTTATGTCATAAAGATCCAGGCAGGAAGTGGAGCGCAAATACCTTGTTCACTGATAATTTAAAGCTACGTATTTAGTATGGAAGAAAGACACAGCCCACAGTAGGTAATGCAGTTGCAGTGACTGGACTGCTATTTATTCTTATAAACTTCCATAAAAAGGTGAGCACAGCAGGACCTTCTGAAAAACAATGAAAAACCCATAGCGCCTCGACTCTTATGGGTGTTCAAAGGGGGTGTACATGAGCAAGGGCAGACTTTCAAAATCTTTGACTTATGTCATAAAGATCCAGAGGAGTGAGAGAAAAACTATTAGAGGAATTTTACAGTTGCAGACAATTCCAAATGAAAGTTTTTTTCTTTTCTTGGTCTCAGACAGTGTAGCTATGTGTACATGAGCACGGGAGGGCAGGCTGGCAAAATCTTTGACTTGTGCCTCTCCAAATCCAGATCCAGAGGAGAGAGGGAGAGACTGATGGGGGCCCAGAGGAAATGTTGCAGTTGCAGAAAATTCCAAATTAACCTTTTTTTTTTCTTTTCTTGGCCCCTGTGACAGAGAGCTCCTGCCACTGTTGAGGACTGACCTTTTCTTAACTCTGTTGCAACAGTTCTTCTATTTCTTAGATTAATCTATTCTTTACAATTTCTGGTCCATAAGGTTGTCCTTCTAAGGGAATCCTTTCCCTTTCTTGACTATGCTACAGTGTCCTCTTTAATTTTCCTTTTCCCTCTTGGGTCCTCATACAGAGAAGTTATTGTTCTGACCTCTGAGCTGATATAAAGCAACAGACTGTGTTCCTTGTTGTTGGATTTCATACACAGTGGCACTATGTCATAAAATGCTTTAATGTACAGTGACATCCCTCAGGATGAAACGTACTTTTAACACACTCTGCAGTATGCTGCAGCAGACCTACTGAATGAAGTAATGTAATTTCAATGGCAATTAGTCCCTTTTGTCATGCAGGAAACTGTGGCATTCACTTCATCCTGGAAGTGTCTTTGACTTGTGCCATTACAGATCCAGAGAAAAGAGAGAGAGAGACTACTGGGGGCCCAAGAGACATTTTACAGTTACAGAAAATCCAAAATGAAAGTTTTTTCCTGGCTTTAGTGGGGCTGTGTGTACAGTGCAAGAGCAGCAGGCTGGCAAGATAAATTGTTGACTTGTGCTATCCAGAGGAGTGAGAGAGAGAGAGCGAGAGAGAGAGGCTGCCGGGGGGGGGGTGAGAAATTCAACAGTCCCAGAAAACCCCAATATTTTTTTTTCCTTGCTTCAGTGTCGCTGTGTGTACAGGGCAAGGGCAGCAATCTGGCAAAATAAATCTTTGACTTGTGCCATCCAGTCCCGGATCACGATTACTTGTAAACATTCATTCATGTAAAAAAAAATACTTCTGAGATAAACAATATACAAGTTGATGCGCCTGTGCTGCTGGCTGTGGCTGGCCCAGGGGATAATCTGACTTTGCAGCTTGTAGCAGGCAGCTTACACTACAACACAAGTAAAGTACAACTACTGTACACACAAGTGTCATCATCATCTTCACTCATTCCCTATTATTCCTCCTTATTACCATTAGTTTTATAGTATATCGCATTATATTACATATAAGCATTAACCAACCCCAGTGTGGGACTGTGCTGCTTGTGGCTATGCACCAGATGTGTCTGCATCTCCAATTCAAATTCTGAGGCACACTTAGTTGCTGAATTTAGTCACTTAATAGTAACTAACTGTACTGTAAGAGTCAGCCAGGTAATCTTGGAAGGAAGTGGTGGTGGACTGCTGTGTTGTTGGTGTGCTGTGTACAGTCAGGAGTCACACCAGCAAATTTGTCACTGTTCTGTGGGTGGGAGTCATCAGAAGAACATCATGATAGCAGGATCTTTTTTACAGGTTAGAATGCTAATAAAAAATAGATCAAAGTGTTAAAGAGGCGCATTCTATTTCTCAGGTAGACAGTGGCGCTGCAAAAGAAAGTCAGCCTGAAAAGGGAAAACAAAATCAAACCCCAAAAAGTGATTTTTTCACATCTAAGGTTTCTTCTTCCAAGCAAATGCCTGAATCCAAAAAGGGTGAATGTCTTGGATCATCAGACCCAAGTAGAATGAAACTAAATGTTTGGTGGGTACCACCCACAGAGGCACCCAATGGTATGGAACAGTTGCATACTATGCTACTGCCAGTCCCTCACCCTTATCTAATTCTTCTGAGGTTGTACCCAATGAGGGTAATAAAAATAAAGATGAAGAGAATGATCAGGCAGCACAAGGTTTACTGGAGGGGATGGAAATTGCAGATGAGGAAGAAACAAGCAGAAATGTTTTGGTTGTGGAGGGAGGCAGTGGGAATAATCCACAAGAGGAACAGGCCCAAGAAAAATCTGGGGGGGGGGGGCAAACCCTGAAAAGGTGACCGAGGTGCCGTGTCTTCTGAGAAAAAAACTAAAAAAATATAATCTTCTATTTGGTCATACTTCTCCAATAGTGCTTTCAATAAGTTGGTAGCAACATTTGCTATTTGTAAATTTCCAATCAGCAGGGTTAAAAAGAAAGGTGCACTGGGAACTTCAGCACTGAAAAGGCACCTAGACAGATGTCATAACATTACTGAGAACTCCAGTTGTGAATCTCGAAGAGAAAGTGACAGTGATAGTTCACTACATTCAGGAGCATCTGCTATAGATGAATGCAGTGGCAGCCCCTGCAGCACTACTGAAACACCTCCACCACCACTTCCTCCCATTCAAAGGACTCCTCCTACTGTTACTGAAAGTGAACATATGTTCAAAAGCCCTCCTCCTTCAAGGAGACAGCTTACCATCTCAGAAACAAATGAGCATAAAGCCAAATATGCCTCAACTCACCTTGTTGCCGTTACAATAGCCAAAACAATTTCAGAAATAATAGTTATTGATTTGCTGCCATATAACGTGGTTGAGCATATAGGATTCAGGCAGCTGCTTGAGTACTTCAAACCTCAATATAGTATACCATTGCGGAAATACTTCTCGACAAGAGGGATTCCAGATTTTTACGATGTCATATGTAAAAAATTTAGGACACGTCTTGTGCAATGCTGTTGGGAGGGTGGTGCATCTCACAATATATATCTGGACTAGCTGTCAGCCTGAACCCTTCATGTCTGTCATGGCACACTGAGCATGTTTCGATAATTCACCTGGGACTGGAGACAGTGAAGCATCGCAGTTTGCTGTTCTATGAATGTTTCATTTTCCATCTGAACATACCTCATACAACATCAGTGAAGAGCTCCAAAAACCAATATAGCAATGGCTCACTTCACAGGGACTGTCAGTTGGCTTTATAGTTGCAGATAATGAATGCAACATAATGAAGGCCTTGAAGAAGGGGGGCTTTGTTCACATCTGCTGCTTTGTGCATTGCTTAAATTTAATAGTTCACAGTTTTCTTGATGATGACAGGGAGATTAAGGCTCTTGTTGGCACTGCTAAAAGAATATCCACTCATTTCAGTCACTCAAGCAAAGCCTGTCACTTGTTTGAAAAAAATACAGCAGCAGCACATATTACCTTTGCACAGACTGATCCAAGACATTTCTACTCAATGGAATTTGACCTTTTATATATTCTAAAGGCTGCTGAAATGAAAGAAAGCTGTCAGGCAATACACCTTGAAAAATAAAATTGGTGATGCAGACATCTATATTACTCCACCACAGTGGGCCATGCTGGAGTTTCTAACTTTCCTGCTCCAGACATTTGAGGAAATCACCAGGAAGGTTAGTGCAAACACAACAACTCTGAGCCAGGTGATACTCTTAAAAAAATGTTTAAATTCAGACTGAATCTGACTAGGGCAAACTTAGAGAAGCAAGACAGTTCCATGATCACACAGGTTGCAGGTGGAGCTGCTGACACATGCAGGTTGCCTCCCAGAATACAACAAAATGTAACGAGACATATGATCAAAAGTAAAATGCTTCATTCTGATTACTACATTAAAGCAACAATCTTGGACCCACGATACAAATCGAAGCAACTATTGAGTGATGATGATGATAATGATGACACTTGTTTCAAGATAAAATCAAGAAATAATTAACAAGGTGCGTTGCTGTCATGGAACAGAGTACAACAGCAACACCACATTCAGAATCTTCTTCTCGACGCAGCACAGCATCAGGTGACCCATCATGTATGTATGCTATAACCTACGACAGACCATGGGTGTATTGGGGCATTAATGCATGCCCCAGGTGCGTTGTGAGGCACAAGGGCTTGCCTGAATGACTTCAACCATTCAGGAAGTGCATTAATGCCCCGATACATCCATGGGCTGGAGTGGGTTATTGCACTTCTAAAATGGTACTTTTTGCAAGTGTTTAAACTATTCAAAACATTTTAAAATCTTTCAAAATTTGATTTTTTTTGCACTTTGTCCATCCACCTTAAAATGTAGGTCTCTTTAAAAAAGAAGTTTTTCTTGTGTAACTCTGGCTCTCATTGGTTGCCAGTCACGTGTGGGCAGATGTTTGAAAAAAAAAAAACATGGCAGTCGTTTTTCTCATTAAGTGAGAGAGTTTACACAGAAACTGTCTGTGGTAAGTATTTTAAACTTCTGGAATCAGACCCTTGAAAATGTCAAATTCTGTGCATATTTCTTGTGCTTGCTCCATTTTTTTCACACTCACTCACTTCACCTGCTATTGTCAATGGTGGTGGTTAAAGCAGGAGAATGTGAAGACATTGATTTTTATATTTTGACATTCGGCTTTATGTGCCAGCCAAAAAAGATCCTCATGCCAACTGTTTGTCTACCAGGGCATTAAAGAATGGTCAGCTGACATGTTCTGACCAATGGCATGTCAGCATTTGACATTTCATTAATGCCCATTTTATAATGTTATGACATTATCTCCCTCTTTCTCCTCCGCCACTGCAGCTGAATCTTCTTTTTCACCGACAGCCAAACATAGCACTGTCCAACAGTCACTTGGTTCAGCTTCATATCTCTGGAGTCACTTAGAAGATGTAATTGTAACATCTTCTTTATCTGCCTCTTGTAACGTATAACGTGCAGTGTCAGTGGCTCAGTAGGTAGCACACTCACCTCTGAGACCAGGAGATCAGAGGGCTGTGGGTTCAGTTCCCACATCTGGCACTTAGGTTAATATCCCAGTACTGACACTGTAGTGCAGCATGAGAGGGGTGCTGCATTTCTGAGGTGCCGTCTTTCGGATGAGACATTAAACCGAGGTCCCATCTGCCTGGATTGGTGGTAGTTCAGGTGGATGTTAAAGATCCCATGGCACTTATCGAAAAGAGTAGGGGAATTTCCCCGGTGTCCTAGCCAAATTTCCCTCATTCACTATAAATACCACCAACAGCTTAATCTGGTTCAAAGACAGTTGGCATTCATCTGTATCCCCCTCCCCGGGTCGTGACTGAAAATAGGAAGGATTTGTCTAGTGCACTTACCCGGTCAACAAAAATTAAATAAATAAATAAATAAATAACACAGCCTCAACAGAAAACATTGTTGAAATGTACCTGGCAGCGCCCAATATCAGATGAAATGCTGATCCTTTGCAATACTGGAAATCCAAACAAATTATGTGGCCTAGTAAACATTGCAATGAAGTACATGAATTGCCCTCTGATTTGCATCCATTCAGAACAATTGTTTAGTTCAGCTAGTAACATCATTACTGACACATGATCCTGTTTGTCACCAGACAATGCTGAGCACCTCACATTTCTCAAAGTCAACGTTCCTCACTTTAATTTCAAATATGATATCTGAATAAAACATACACTGACTGCTCTGAGTAGACACTATCCACAAAACACTTTCAAGAATTTGTGCCTGTGGTGAAAATATTTTGTGAATAGGGTCTACTACATGAGGTAGCAATTAATTACAACAAGTCAGGTCAGGATGGACTAGGCCAGGCCACTGTTACTTGAATGATCACATGAACAGCACAGACTGTAAAAAAAAATAATAACATCAGTGGATTCCGAGCCCAAATACAGCAAGCAACTGCATTTCATGTCACAAACTTACTTGGTGGTACCTGGTACCACTATCTGATCTGGAAGATAGGGTGCTGCTTTCTACTACTACTACTACTAGTATCACTTTTTGTCCTCATGAGTCACGATTACTACTTATCACTTTTTGTCCTTACTCCAGTCCTTACTGCTACTACTTGTCACTTTTTTTACCCTCAGCAACTGATCCTGACTGTACTGTTTTAATTTTTGGACAGTGCATGGCTTAGCATTTGCCTGAAACATAGAAACTGAATACTCTTTGTATATTTCTCACGTCCCCCATATTTGGCTACAATTACTTCACAGAACAAAATGCTACTAAACTGAAAATTTATTGAATTTCTTTATTGTTTGTGTGTGTGCGATATGCTAGCCTGGTTACTTTTCACTTACAGTAACTGGGCTGAGATTATTATATTACTATAGTTTCATTTTTGATACTTAAAATACTTGGCAGTGGCTGGCAGCAAGCAATTGTGGAACTAGGAAGGATGTCATTGTGTTGTGTGTCTGTCATCAGGTCTTCAGGTGGCAGTGGCAAACTGTTTTATGACTGGAGGGGTGCTGCTTATCCTGATCTGCTTTTTTACATTTTATGTCCAATAAAGCAATTATTAACTTGACCTAGCACTCAAGGTCTTTTTTTTGGTTGCTGAGCTGTTTCACTTTTTGCACATGTGTTTTGTTTATTTGTGGTAGCACTGGCTATGACTCAGGAAGCTGCCTTTTCTTGGTGCATTTTTTATGACTGCACTGCACTCGACCGATGTGATGTGTGACTGACTGCCTTCCTGGGTAGTGGTGATCACTATGTCTTTAGTTTTTTTTCTTTAAGGATTCAGTGTGTTGCTCAGATTCAGTAGAAGTAGTCATAGTACTAGAAAACATTACCACCTCTTGGACCAGGTAGTGTGGAATATACCACAGCACCCTGGGGCAAGCAAAGCAGTTATATCATTCACATGGGTAGGGAGGGTGGGCTGCCTTAGTGCTGCTCATTTAATCATTCATATCCATTTCTTTGGCCTGTTCGGTTCTGACTGGAACATCCATCAAAATAATACCCACACAGCACCATTAATGAAAAAAAATCTTAGCTGCCTGGCAGTTCCTGCAGGGCTTGGTGGTACAATGATATAGGTATTTGCATCTGTCTGTCTGTCTGTCTCTCTCTATCTGTCTCTCTCCATCTCTCTTTGTTTCTACCAGCATACTCATGTCATGGACCTGAGCAGGATATGTCACCATTAGAGGACAGCTATGAAGGGGCTAGTAGCGAGTGATTGCTTTTTTATTTAGCAGCTTTACAATAATTTTTATACAAATAATCCATTAAATTATTTCCTTTAGGCATCTGTGTCAAATGTGATGACTTTGGCCACTTTTATACATTTTTCTGTAGTTTTTCAAATATTTGTCAATAAATCAGAACTAATCAGAACAAATCAGAACTTCACCATGTTCCAGTTCTTATTTAATAAGGCTCAGAACTTCAGTGACTTCTCCCAGCCCTAAACAATGCTACATCTCATTTACAGTAACTGGGCTGAGATTATTATATTTTAATTTTTACGTACTTAAATTATTTGGCACTGGTTGGCATGGCAGCAATTGTGAAACTAAGACGGATGTAACTGCATGTCATCAGGTCTTCAGGTGGCAGTAGCAACCTTTATTTTTATGACTGCACTGCACTTAACTGATGTGATGTGACTTTCTGGCTGCCTGGGTGGTTATCAGTTTATGTCTTTTATTTCTTGTTTAATAAATGTATTGCATGTTAAACAGTAGTGAAAGTAGTCATAGACAACATTACCACCTGCTGGACCAGGTAGTGTACCGCACCACAGTGCATTGGGACATGCGTTGCAGTTGCATCATTCACATGGGTAGGGTGGGTGGGTTCTTACTGCTGCTCATTTTGATCATTAATTTCTTTCACCTGGTTTGCTCGACTGGAAAATAACACCCATGCAGCAGCAGCAGTATTAATAAAAACAATCTTAGCTGCCTACAGTGGTTTGGTAATTCTTTTGTGTGTCTCTCTCTCTGCATCTCTCTCTCTCTCTCTCTCTCTCTCTCCTCCCTCTCTCTCTCTCTCTCTCTGTCTCTCTCTCCCCCAGCACACTCATGTCATGGGCCTGAGCAGGATATGCAGGATATGTTGCCAGTACAAGCCAGCCATGAAGCAGCTAGTAGTAATTAATTATTGCTTTTATTTAGCAGTTTTACCATCATTTTTATACAAATAATGCATTAAATTATTTCCCTTTGGCCTCAGAGTTGAATATTACTGTCTTTGACCACTTTTATGCATTTTATTGTATTTTTTCAAATATTTATAAAAATCAGGACTAATTAGAGCAAATCAGAATTCGACCATGTTCCAGTTCTTAATAAGGGTCAGAACTTCACTGAGTTCTCCCAGCCCTAAACTATACTGTTTTGTTATGGGGGCTCCGACCCCATACCCCCCTTAGGCTCTTTTATCTTACATGAGCTGACCTTACATTCTCATAGTGGTAGCTGGTAGCTAAGCAGTCATATCAGTAACTTGTAAGGAGCAGGACTGTTGGAAGCATAAGAGTGTCAGTGTCAAGCATCAAAGTCACAATACAGATGTCGACGCCAACATAATGTATTTTTTAGCATAATTAAAAAAATTGCGTAAGTGGTTCCAGAGTGCTTCACTATCATTTGATCCTCCAGGTGGGCACTCCAACCTAGGAATAAGGTGTCTGTTGTGATAATGCATGTGGGTGAATGTTGTAGGAAGGGAATGCTGTCCCTTAAGCAGTAATGAATGTCTGTCATCTGAAACCTGGCACCTGGTACCTGGAAGAGTCTATGTGTCCCAGGAGTTGCAGAAAATGTCTTGCAGACCTTGGCTGGCCTAGTGTGAAGCATTTTGCAGTGGTAATCAGACTTGATACCTTTGTCTGTGGAAGAAGTTTTTTTTTTCCTGCACGGTATCTAGCTCTGTGCCTATGAAGTCCAGTACTTGAGCTGGTTCTGTTTGTAACTTCTGTATGTTTATCAGGTAGCCTAGGCTCTCTAAGGTGCTTTTTACCATCTGTTTGAGCACCTTGCCTCCTGCTGTCTTTTTTTTGAGACTGGCTAGTCATCCAAGTAGGGAAAAACCAATGCACCTTGCCTTCTCAGATGGGCTGCCACCACAGCTAGGTACTTTTTGAGGACCCTTAGTGCTGAGGTGAGGCCGAAGGGAAGAAATGTGAACTGGTATTGACAGTTCTCTAACCTGATCTTGAGGTATTCTCTCTGTGAATGTCTGACTGGGATATGGAAGTAGGCATCTTTCAGATCCGGAGACCCCAACCAGTTCCTTGACTGCAGCAATGGTATCACTGAGGTTATTGTGACCATCTTGAATTATTCCTTCTTTATGTGTTTGTTCAGATATCTCAGGTCTAAAATGGGTTCCCCCTCCTCATTTTCCTTGTGTGTTAGAAAGTATCTGAAAACTGACTCTTGTCCCTTTGTGAGGCAGGGGCTCTCTCCACTTCTTTTACTGTCAGCAATTTCTTTACATCTAACTTCAGCAGAATTTTTTTTGTCAGAGTATGAGATGGGAATAATTTTGGTTTCTGCAGTTTTGGAAATGTCTTGAACTGTGAGGGACAAACCTTGGCTCACTACTTCAGGACCCACTTGTCTGTGGTGATATTTGACCATTCCTGAAAGTAGTGTGCCAGCCTTTCCCCCATTGACAATGGTTGAGCAAGCTGGGCAGAATGGTCAGGGGTTTTGTTTTTGCTGTGGCTTAGGGGCTGGTGCTGCAGCTGCACACCTAGTGCCCTTCTGCCCTAGCCCAATATTAATCTCTTTGGGGCTGATACTCGTAAGGGGCATAAGGTCTTGGGTAGTAACCCCTACCCCTGCTTCCCCTTCCATAAGGTCTGTAGGAAGTGAAGGCCTTTTGTTTTTCAGTGTTGTTTCTATAAGTAGTTTTGTACTCATCAATTTTTTTCATTTATGCCTCTGTCTTGTCACCAAATAGAGAGTTTCCTTCGAGAGAGAAATCCGTGGCCTTAGTCCACATGTCCTGGGATAGGATTGTAGCACTAAACCTGGCAAACCTCCTTAGAGATACTGCATGGGCCAGGACCCCCTAAAGCAGTTGTAGGTGTCCACGGCCATGTGGCATCCAGTGCTGATCCTATCTCCCTCTTCCTCCTCTCTCTTGCAAAGCTGCAAGAGAAACTTGTCTACTCAAGGCTTGCTGACTTCCTCTACTCATCAAACTTCCTGTCCCTTTCCAGTATGGTTCCCTGAAGCACCACTCTGCTGTCTTTTCCCTGCTACATGTCACGGACTCCATCCTCACTAAATGGATCAGAGGCACATCATGGCATACATCTTCATTGATCTGGCCAAAGCCTTTGACTCAGTAGCCCGTCCACTGCTCCTGGACAAGCTGAGCTCTGTCAGTCTCTTGACTCCTGCTGTCGAATGTTTCCTTTCTTACCTCATGGACTGTCCACAGTCAGCACAGGTAGGAAGCATCCTGTTACTCCCCTTTCCTATCCAGGCTGGTTTTCCACAGGACCCCATCATGGGTCTCATCCTCTTCTCCCTCTTCCTTAATGACCTCTCCTTTAACTGTGCCAGCTCACATATTCATATGTATGCTGATGACACAGTTATCTACATTTCCATCCCTTTGACCACATTGGTGGAAGGCTAACTCCAACAAGACTTCCACGATGTCCTCCAACCAACTCCATGTCAACACTAAAAACAGCGTGTCCATGACCTTCAGCACTAGACAAAAATTGGCTAGGTACTCCCCTCACTGTCTTCTCAACCCTAGATGGCACCCCCCTTAATGTGGTTTCTTCCTTCAAGTATCTTGGTGTATTGCTAGATAGAAAGCATGACTTCTTGCCCACAGTGATGCCATCCACTCCAAGCTCCACCCCAAACTTGGTGCGTTGTACCACAATAAAGACTGCTTGTGTTCTCAGGTCTGAGGGAGCTTGTTATTAAAATGGTGCTCCAGGTCTTTAACAATGCGGATGTGGTCTACAGCACCATCCCTTCCTCTTCCCTTGGTAGACTGGGCACTCTCTGCAATGTCATTTGCCACTTTGATACCAACTCCACCCCTCATACTTACCACTGTTCCCATTACTCCTCCCTATCCATTATCCCCTTACCCTCATGTCACCATACCCACTGCACCACCTTCATGTCCAAATTCTGGTTTGGGTTCCTACCCTCTTACTTGTCCTCATTTCTCTCTTCCATACCCCTTGCCTCATACTCCCTCCTTTCCAGGGATCCTTGCACCATCTCTCTTCCCCAACCTAACTCCTCTACTGGGCAGTCAGCCTTTTTCTATCACCTCCCCTCCAGTCTCTATCTCTTCCCCCTCCAGTCTCCCTTAAGCACAAGATAACATTCCTGCTTGCCCCCACCTGCTCCCATCATCCCCTTTACTGATTCTGCCCTGTTGGAGCCCATCCCATCCCTGTTGTTCAGCCCCTTCCTGGGTTCCACCTCAGCCTTTGTCAGGCTCCTTCCTTTTCTACATTTACATGCCATTCATTCCACCTGCTTTGGTCTCTTTTTTTTGCACATCAAAGCCACTCATTGTACCTTTTCTTAGCCCAGTTTACTTTTTTATGTTCACTTGTACCCTGTTAAACTGTACACTGTTTGCACAAATTGTACACTGTTCGTAACAATCATTAGTATAGTGTATGCTTTTATTATTGTATTTCCCATTCCCTCTCCCCCGGATCCATGACTCAGTGTGCTTTCCCTGTTACCAGTTTTCAAATAAACAAAATAATTTGGCTATGTCAGCTAAGTCCTGTGTCAATTGCTGTTTTCTTTCTCTCTCAGTGCTATGGCCAAATTCCATAATGCCTTCTGGTACTGGGCTGTGTATGCCATGTAAGTTGCTTGTCTGAGGAGCAAGGAAACTATTGTGTACATGTTTTTTGGCCATGATATCCAGTTTTCTGGAATCCTTCTGTGGAGGCTGGGCAGAGAAAGGCACCTTAGCCTTTTCACATGCAGCAGCCTGGACCCCTTCATCATGATCAGGGTGAACGTACAGGCACAGTACTCCACCCTCTGCCTGTCCACCTGGTACTTCTTTTCAATTTTTGATTCAATTACAGTAGTTGAAGTAGGTGCTGACATGATTTGGCAGTAGCTTTTAGAGGGATTTGGGAAGGGGGTGTAGCAACCTCGTTGTGGGAGCCAGACACATCATGTCCATACATTCCACCTCCTCTTCATCCTCTTCAGCTTGGTTGGAGGGGATGTTGAGGGTGCTTACCATTTGCGTAACAAAGGAATAATGGTGGGATGTGTAATCCTTTAAAAGCCTTGGAGGAGAACCAAATTCTTGCTCAGGTGAACCACCTAGTTCCAGGGTTCACCTTCTTTGTTATCTTTATAGTACATTTCTTCCCCCTCCCCAGGCAGTTGGTGTGGAACCATAGCCCAGGGAGGAGGTCAGGTGTATTCATAAAATTTGTCAAAGCCTAAAAGGCCTGCAAAAATTGCCATGCCCTTGTCACGTCTTCAGCTGAGGGCATTGTTCTTGTTTCTGCTGTCTGCTCCCTTCCTTTTTCAGGAGAAATAACAGAGACATGCTTTTCTTTGTTTTTTTTTCTTTGCAGACACTGTTTCCAGTACCTGCTCTGAGGATCTTTTATTTTTGCCATCACTGGACTCAGTGTTCCCTGTTCGGACACCCTGAATTCTTAACCATCTTTACCATTCTTTTCTGAGGGCTGTGCAACTTTATCTTTTTTATCTGTCCCCTGTGACAGGGACTGCTGCTGCTTCTCAGGGAAAGAACCCTTTATCTGAGCTTACTTTGTTTTTGGTGAACAATTTATAAAATCATGATCTGGTGGACCCAGGCACCATGGACAGAGCTTGTGGCAGTCTGGCTTTGCCAGGAGCTGAAAACAAGGGGTACAATATTTAAAGGTTTACCCATGCCGGTGTACCAACAACCTGCACTCAATAAAAAAGAGCACAGGCACAAGGGTGCCAGCAAGATGGGTGACAGGCAACTGAGTCACCCCACAACCCAGATTGCACACCTCAGGTTGCGATCACCGCCTCCCCATTTCACAGTAATTTCCTGCAGTGGGCTCTGCCCCTGCACTCCACATTTTGGTCACCCACCCACATCCCCGCTCACATTTTTGTAAACACCCCATGAGCCGGCACAAATTGTGGGGGAGAACATGCCCACACAAGGATGCTGACATTAGCGGGCAGTCAAAAATACAGATCGCCTGCATGTCATACACCTTCATGCCAATGCCCACATTCCAGTGCCCTAGTCATGGTGCCCTGTTAATGAGATACCATTTTTAAAGTCTGTAGGTCAGGTTTGTTTCTTCTTTGTCTTGTCAGTGATGCCAAATCCTGATAGACCATGAATATTTATATCAGTTCCCCAAAACAGTCAATTACATTTTAAGAGAGCCCGAAGGGTATAAAAAGGGCTCTAAGAAAGAATTTGTCAGTCCAGTTCCCAGAAAAACTAGAACCATGGTAATTTGTACCTCAAGCAGCAGTTTTTAAATTAAAAGTATGAAGTTTATATGTGAATTTCTGAAAATTGTCAGCCAGCGTGGTTCGAGTCCCTCTGGTGGGATCCGCGCCTTGAATAATGAAAACTGCTAGACAATACAAGAAAAAAAATAGCAGCTATAATAATAAAACTATATTTTTACTACAAGAAAGCAATTCCTCAAGGGTGGGAACCGTGTTAACTTGCAGCCTTCTCTAGTTCCTGGGAACTAAATACATTGCAGAAATCACAACTAAATAACAAAAACAATCTATTGCAGAGTATTGAAGAAGCAACTAAAATAATATTTTTAAAAGAAAAAGGAAGGCTAAATTGTTCTGGTGGCCAGAAGAGTGAAGTTGTTCATTGGGATGACTGCTTTCTTCAAGCAGAGAAACAAATCTGTCTGTTGGGGGAGTGTGACCATAGTGCAGAGTTTGAACTCAGTTTTAATTCTAAGATTCCAAAGCTAACACATAAGTTCTATCTCTGAGGCAACTCAATCAAGTGGACTGATTGCTATTGTAAAGCTGTACTGATGGATTACTGAGGTTAGAAAAACATTTGTTTTGGTGTACTTTTACGGTTAGTAGTAGTTCCCTGTGTCTATCCTGGGTTCCTTCATTTTCTGACTGTTGAAATCTCAGTTTGTTCTTGGAAACTGCATTTGTAGTGAGAATTTTGATTTGTCAGCACTCATTAGTCTCCACAGTATGCCATTCTGCTGATTTCTAATACGGTATAGGAACACATTTTGTTGGCAGAAGAGCACAGCATGGCCCATTCAGTCTGCCCTAACTCCACACACTCTTTGTGGTGGCAAGGGGCCTTATTCTACCCCCAGCGTTTCCCCAACCTCTCTGGATCATGCTTCCTTTTAATGATACGCACGTGCCTGTCCCTCACATGCTTGAATCCTGTCTTTGTTCCCACCACCTCCCTAGGCATCCTATTCCATTGATGCACCACCCTTTTTGTAAAGCAATGCTTCTCACCATCCTCTTATAACTTCTCCCCACTTACTTACAGTAATTGTGTTCCCTCTTTCAATCACATTTGTGTTCAACCCACAACAAGAAAGGTGCCTATCTCCACCCTGTTTAACCTGTGGAGGTATTTAAAGGTCTCACATATGTCTCCCTGGATCTCTTGATATCCATGGAATACATGCTGAGGTCATTCAACTGTAACCCCCGCTGCCAAAATGGAGGCTTACCTGCAGCCCTGTAGCTCCTGTTCCTGTTTTCCTCAGCACCTCTAGGAAGTACCTGTATAATTTTTTTCTGTCCCTTTGGTTCCTGATCCTAGTCCTTTTGTGCCCTTGTAATCCCAAACTAGCCCAAAGGTAAAATCCAGCCCTCTGGGACTTAAGAAGCGAAACCGCGATCTCCCACTGGAAGCAGGCACTCTGGTGCAGCAGGGATCACGCAGGTGAGAGTGTCACCTTTGATGTTTGACCACTCAAACTTGCGGTCTTATCGGAGAGTGTTTCGGCAGTCCCGGTGTCCACACCTGATCACTGGAACCCGGTGACCACTAGGAGGGCCATGAGTGCCTGTTGTTCAAAGAATATAAAGAGATCCACAATGTGTTCACAATCGGGGCACATGAATATTAATGAGCCCAGTGCCCCGATCTAAGAAATATTCACGAGGGCATTTCTGCCTTCATGGAAGCTGTATTTCGGCTGCGCCCAAAAAAGAAAGTGCTAAATAAATAAGTAAATGAATGTAACTGCCTGTATGTTCGGGGGAAAGTGTTTTATGGGGGGAAGTGTTTAAAACAATTAAATGCTCAAGTCCTGGCTGCACCAGTAACATTTGGGACTCAGATAATGACAGCTTGTCTGCTGCTGCAAGGCATTCTTAAATAATGGCAGTAGCGACAGGAAAACGGACTGAGCAGTTTACAAAATCTGTGCAGCGACAGCAAGTACACAACTGGGGCTAACGAACTGTGGGGCATTTGGGCAAATAATCATTTCATTCTGGCTGCACCAGGACTTAACCTGAGACTGTATTGATCTGCTTAAGGGGCCATGTGTTTTTAGCAGTCATTGCAAAGCAGCACAGCCAGTTGGAAAGCTAGAATAATAAAGCCAGGACTTGTGGGACATTAACCAAAGCTCATGGGAAAATACCAAGCACTCATGGGGAACTGCAGGGACCTAATTTCAGGTGGCAAAACCACAAACCAAAAGTGCATCAAATGAGGTTCATGCATAATTCTTTTAATGACTGACAGGCCCTCCAGCCAATCGGAAGCAAGTCTCCCAAAAACTTCAGCCAATCAGGAGCCTCAGGCGAACCCTATAAGAGACTGTGTTTTTCAGCCTTTTGCCAGATTTGAGTGGGAGGGGTGAGGGCTCTGGCCCCCAGCCATGCTTCCAAGACTGTAGATCCAGCTAATTCTCTCCATCCAGGAGGGGATGTTGCCTTCTTTAGCAGTTAAAGTCAAAGTTATTTAGTTTAGTTCTTGCTAGTCTGGGGGTTGCCAGACTGTCCCCCCAGGTGCTAGCCCTCCCTTCCACGTTGGGGAAAGACATGGACCTGCAACCTAATGACATCAAGTCATCTGTGAGAGAGCTGATCAAACCTCAGTTGTGAGAGAACTGAAGAATTCAGGAATCTTGATTGCGAAGATTCCACTCTGAGGAGCCTGAGTGAGAACTCTTGTACCCACCGGTGGAAGAAAAAAGAAAGTAACCTTGCTGAATTGGGGCTGCCTATGCCCAAGAGACTGTGCTATATGAGATCATTCTTTGATTTGCACCTTTCAACTGCTGCGCATAACTTTAGCCCATCGAGGGTGGACCTTATTGTGAAACTTTTGTTGACTGTGACTGTTCTGGGGTACCCATAGTGAGTTCAGGACACAATCATAATGTACTGATATGTGATGTTTTCTGGAGCCTACAGGACTGGAAGGGGAGCACTCAGTAAGAGGCTTGGCCTGACTTTGCCTGGGAGGTGCTACCTATCTGGTCGAGATGTCCAGTGGAGCCACCAGCCATAGCTGCAATCCACATGACAGACTGAGATCCAAAGTTCAAATCAGATTTGCTATAACCAGGAAATTATGGTTTTCCATTCTGTAACCTGGAGATGACAAATTTTCCACTAAGTAATCTAACCAGGGAGGCCCTCCTGGCCCCTGGTGGAAGGCGCTATCCCTTCTATAATTGTGTTAAGTGTTACAAATCATATAAATGGGCTGTGTTTCAAACCATATAGATGTGCTGAATGTTTAAAAATCATATAAATGTGCTAAACAGTCAGAAGGAAATGCTCAACTTCCAAATCCAGTGTGACCGTCTGGTTACATCTAACCCAAAGTTCTAACTGCAACTTGCAAGGCAATCCCTGCGCACCCCAAAGGACCTGATGTTATTGTTTATTTGATTGCTTAACAATTTCTTCTTTAAAAATCAAGCCGGTCAATGCACAGCTGCACCGTCCACCAGGCCTGCAACCATCTAATGACTTTGGTAACTGGGTACCCAGGGTAAAGTGTATGAGATTGCGAGGTTTCATACTGAGTCTGTGGAACTGGTATCAGTGGTGGGAAAAAAAACGTAATGTGTTCCATCTGATTTAAGGCAGTTAGACTGCCAGGGCTGTAGATATCACTGTTGGTACAAAGTGATTGTTTCTTCTGGTTCAACTGGTATCTACCCAGCTGGAGGGTTTTCACCAGCACCAAATCCAAACAACCATAACCAATTAAATCAAATGTTCATTTTATAAATATAATCATTGCATAACCTCTACTCCTCCTCTTTCCCCATTCCTAACTTCTAAGCCCCCCAAATAAATGTTGTTGTTATTGTGTTTGCAAAAATTGTTGTCGTGAGCATATTATTAGAGAGAGTCTTTAATTACAGAAATGTCTGAAATGTGGGAATATGTTATTGGGTCATGTGTGGGGGTGGCAAATGGTAATAATGGGTGGTATGACATCCCAGGGGGTTGTACCAGGTAACATCTTGCCCACTTAAAAGGTTATACTCTGGGTGGAGGCACTGCACAAAGTTAAAAGTAAGGAACAAAAACAGTTTAAGTCAAGCTTTGGGAACCCAGGCCCCTCAACCTACATCCTGGGTAGTAGGCAGGGGTAGTAGCCCTTGGAATAGCACCACCTAGTGGTCACACAACTTTTCTTTTTTTTGCACTTTCCTTGCAGGCTGTCTTGGCCACCCTCCTCTGCACATCCTTCACCCTGTCAATGTCTTTGTTAAGGTGAGGGCTCCAGACCTGCCCACAATGCTCAGGATGGGAGCAAATCAATGATTTGTTCAAGGGACTGTAACCTCCCTCCTTTAGCCTGCTATCCCTCTCCTTATGCAGCCCATCAACCTATTTGCTCTCTCCACCACCTTTGAACAATGGGCCACGTCTTTCAGGTTGTTTGTAATGATAACTGGCAGACTTGCCTGGGGTTCATCGGGGCATCACCACGTCAACAACGAGCACTATAAAAGTAGTAGTAAGGTTTGTTTATCAAGTGCCAATTCTTTGGTGCTCTGAGTGCCTCTCAACAACAATAATAGTAACAAATAAAATCAATAAACACATCAGTCCAATAAATAATAGGTTAAAAACAATTAAACAGCTGAGCTAATAAAACAAGTGGCATCAGAAAATGAGGCAGTGCATTAATTCGACCTAAAAGCCTCTTCAAAAAGAAAGGACATTAGGCCCCCTCTTAAAGGCCTCCACTGAGGTGGCCTCCCTCAGAGATCAAGGAAGCCTGTTCCACAGGGCCACACTGCGAAAAATAATATCCCAACAAACTTAAACATCTTATTTCACTAACTAAAAATCTTGAATTTTAATTCCCAAGACTATTGCTAGAGTTTTTTTTCTTATTCATTAAGAAAAATGGCTTATATTAAGCTAGCAATAACACATTTAGAGGGTGTGCATTATGCTAGATTGCCACATGCCCCAGGTGCCTTGTGAGGCATGAGGCTTCAGGCATCGTGCCTTCAACCACCTGGAAAGTGTGGCAGCCTAGCATAATGCACATCCTGGTATGTGTTATTGCACTTATACAATGGCTTTTGTGTTTTTAAATTATTTTGTAATTATAGTAGTCATGAAGAAATGTGTAAAAAGGGAAAATTTTACAAGAAATATTGCTCAATTAGTCCCTCCACCTGCCTGAACTACATTGCATTTATGGCTTTTCTTTAGGACACTTGTCCAAAGAAGACTGCCATAGTTGTAGTTTAGGTCGTTCTTTGTGATAACCTCCCCCAACAAAATACTGGCATGGTTATTATTAAACATGCAGACCTCTATCACGAAACAAAGGGAGACATTCTGCAGTAAAGGTATGATTTTTTTTTTTATATTAAAAGATGTTTCAATGGACTGGAGTACTTGTACAGCACTTGTAGAGGTTTTGAAAACGAAAGCGAGATTGTGCTTACGTCTTTCAAAGGGTCCAGAAAATGAATGGTTTTTAAGGAAAATGAAGACATTCTGTTAAAAACTATGACAGTAAGCACTGAATAACAGTGTGGTTAGCCTAGCATTGAATAATAATGGTGTCGGCTGAGCAGGTGGTTGGATGGCAGGGGGGGCCACAAATTGTTAGCGGTACAAAAAATGGCTGCCAGATTTTTTCTGGCTGTGAGCGCACAGATGTATTTGTGAAGAGGCTTAGTACCAGGCTGACTGCGCACTGAGCAACATCACTGCAAGGTCATGTGACTGGTATTGGCCAATAACAGTACTGGATTGTTTGTTGCCAGTGTATAAGACAAATTATTTTATCTTGTCAAGAAAAACAAGCTTATTTCATATAATTCCTATATTAATAATTTTTAATCTCGGTGATGACAAATCTTATGCTATAGCTTTATGGCATCATCCTTTTTATGTTGGCTCGTGCTTGTGCGGCCAATATATTGCATTAGTAGCAGATTTGGAGGCGCGGTTACTGCTGGGCAAATGCAGGGCACGCATCAGTAGATGCGTCCCTCATTCCCCAATAAGGGGAATCCCCAGAATGTAGGCACCACACCAGGAATGCATAATGTGGTGAGCATATCTAACAAAAGGTCCACTGCAATGACAGCCAAGCTTGTCATGCTGCGGCACCAAAACATGCCCTCCCTATGTGCCCTTCAGTTAACATGGCAGCGCTGATTGCCGCCATGTGGAGAGCCAACTTCAGGGGTGCCCAATCCCCCTGTCGGCATGCCCTAACTCTCGTTATTTGCCGACAGGGGCCCACTCCCCATCGGCATAATGCACCCCCCCATTTCAAGCGTGTGCCAAGGGGGTGCCCAATCTCCCCCGACATCATGTCCCCCTTCCCAGTTTAATTTGCTGATGGGGGGAGTCCACTCCCCGTCGGCATAATGTCCCCCCCCATTTGTTGTGTGCTGACAGGGGTGCCCAATCTCCCATCGGCTACGGAACCCCCTCAAAAAAAAAAACATTCAGGTGACATGCTGGGAGCCCACCCCAGTGTGCCAAATGCCCCTGTAAAAGAAAAACCGTCCTGCAATGTTTGTTTTTTTAAACCTGCAAAGCAGAAAACAGTCCCTTGTCGTCTCCGGTGGCCCTCCCCCCAACCCGCACCCAACCCCTGTGCATCCTGCCTCCCCATACCCCCCACCCCATACTTACCTCCAGAGCATGGCGCGATGATCTTCAGTGGACCGGGGACATGTGTGCACTCTTCAAAGCTGACCATGAACTGAAGAAATGCAGCTAAGCTGTATAATGACATGAATAGTTTTTTTTCAACTTTGGTGCATATCTCGGGCATTTTTGGGGAATTTTGGCACCACATTTTCAATATGGGACTATTGGAACCCCTCCTCATGAATTCAGTCACTGTGATGGCGTTATTCAGTCCCGAAAGGTGATTTTGTGGTCACTGCGTGGAATCACCTTTCGGGACCAATTAACAAAACAACAGTGCTACTGTTCATGAGGGGTGCTCTCAAAAAGCCTATGTTGCAAATTTGGTTAAAAAAATCCAAAAAATGGCTGTTTTACAAGCGTGCATTGTGCAGTTTCCACGCACGCTCGTAACTTCGTGAATTTGTAATATTTTCACTTCAGATTTTCAAAATTGGCATTTCCCACACCTCCTTATGAACAGTACAGCTGTCATTTTACATATCCTGGCAGAAATGTGTTTTCGCACGTCTGGCTCAGAATAGCGCGGTCGCCGTGCAAAATCAGTTTTTGAGACAGTTTGAGAAAATGACGGTGACACTGTTCATGAATAGAGATCCTAAAATGCTTATGTTGAAAATTTGGTAACGAACGTCCATAAAATGATTGTGTTACAAGCGTGCGTTATGCAGTTTCCATGCACCCTTGTAACTTTGCAAATTTGCAATATTTTCATGCCAGATTTTCAACACTGGCAATTTTTCACACCTCCTCATGAACAGTACAGCTGTCATTTTTCACAGCCTGCCCAAAATGTGTTTTTGCATCTGTGGCACACAATGGCGTGGTCGCTGTGGGAAATCAACTTTTGGGACAGATTCACGAAATCATAGCTCCACTGTTCATGATGGGAGGTCCCAAAATGCCTATGTTGAAAATGTGGCTAAAAAAATCCTAAAAATAATTGGGTTACAGACATGTGTTGTGCAGTTTCTATGCATGCTCATGACTTCACCAATTTTTCATGTTTTCACTCCAGATTTTCAACATTGCCATTTTTACACCTCCTCATGAACAATACAGTTGTCATTTTTCACATCCTGCCCAAAATATGTTTTCATCCCTGTGTCGCCAAATGGCATAGTCGATGTGCAAAACCACCTTTCAGCTAACAAACTGATTATGCTGCTTTTTAAGAGGTGGGGTCACAAAAAGCCTATGTTGAAAATTTGGAGTGAAAATACCACCAAATGCATTTGGCATTAGGGTTTCCAACTGTAGCACCCCACCCTATAGAGACTGACAGGCATCAGGGGTGTGACATGGGATCATTGGCTGTAATGCTCATGCCATTCCACCCCAACCCCCACCCTGCAGCCAGTGACAGACATTGAGGTGTGCCTTGGAGTGTTCACCCCTAAAGTTCACCCCATTCTCCTATACTACACCCATCTCAGTGTACTGTATTTCCTTATGGAATGGGGTAAGTATAAGGCCCAAAGACCCCAAAGCACACCACGACACTTGTCAGTGTCTACAGGGTAGGGTGAGGTAAAATGGCATGAGCGTTATAGCTGACGCCCCAAAGGCACACCTCAACACCTGTCAGGCTCTGCAGGTTGGGGTGGGGTTGGCGTTAGTTCAATACTTCACTGCCATTCCTATTATGTATCTCTAACTCCTTCACTACCAATGCCAATGCCAGAGAGACAACATTCGGCATTGACAAATGCTTATTTTAGACTACAATACTAGTTTTTGGAGTTTTACTTTTTCCCCTCAGTCTAGTTTTAGGATTTATTGAGTAGAAAGCTTTTCTCACTTTATAATCTCACTTTTGTTTTCAAATATAATTTATTGAAGTCAAAGTACGATACACATGGCAATACAGTTACAGCAATGAATAAAATCTTTGACAATTTTTTATGCAAAGAAAAAATTGATTCCTACATTGTCAGACCAAATAGTGACTGCTGGTTGAGTTCATACAGTAGGTTGAAATCCCCCAGCTATCTGTGTGACACAGGTAACTGGTACATGAAATTACTCTCACCTTTAATCTGTTTGCCCAGCCCACACTCTTATTTTGCCATCATCACCACCCTGCATAAGACGCGGAGATTTGAAGGCATTTATCTTCCACTTTACAGGTTTTAAATCCCAGATTGTTGCCACCCTCACTTGCAGGCTATGACTCACTTTCCTCTTGAAGGCTTTAAGCCCAGCTCTCCACCCCTTGCAAGGTTTTAGGCCACCTCCACTGAAAGGCTTTTACCCCCTTACTGGCTATTATTTCTTCTTGCAGAATTTTAGCCCTCCTCCCCCTCTGCAGACTTTTGCCCCACTCCCCTTGTGGGTTATTATCCCCCTTGCAGGTTATTAATTCCCCACCCACTCAGAGATTATTAGCCCCATGCCAGTTTATTGCCCCTTCCCCTAGTAGGCTATTACCCCTTCTCCCTCACAGTGGGAATTGTCTATAATATGATCTACAATTCCCCCTTCCTGAGCTGGGTCACACCACCATTTTCCCCCTTTTTTTCTGCTTGATTTTCTTGCGGTACCCCAGTCCCTGCTCCCTGTTCTTTAAGGTTCAAGGTAATATAGGGAGGGACTATGACTGTCCATAAACCCATTTACCCCAATCCTCTCTGATCCTGTATTATACCCGATTGTGGGCCCAGTTGCGACTGGCCCAGTAACTGGAGCCCTATTGATACCTGAGTGCATGCGTGAGTGGCGCCAACTCCCTAAGTGCAACATAGTGCAAAGGCAGAATTTGGGCCCTGAAGTAACAGGAAGCAATAGCCTAAGTAATCGTTGTAAGAAAAAGTCTCGGCACACCAGACCCATTAACGTTTTAACTGTTCCCACTTCCAAAAGAAAGTCAAGAAATGGCAAAGCATGTGAGCTTACAATACTGTTTTATTTCAAGTCCTTTTGAGTAACAACCACAGTGGCTATCAAGCACAAAATGCAGGACAAAATAATTACTCTTATAAAGCAAAACCAGCTATATGTTGCAGCAAGATTGCTTCCCAGAGAAGTGCATTCTTGGGGGAAGTACTACAGTTTTAATGCCTCAATTTGGCAGCCTGTGGCAGTCCGGGTGGCACTTGCATACCTCTCAACTGTCCCCGATTAGTAGGGAAGTCTCTCATTTTACCCCTCAAAATTACTCTGTCCCTTATCAGTCCCTCATGAAAAAGGTGCTATCCACACAGAGAATGTACAGTAAATTACAGCTTTAAAGCAAAAATTCACAATGTTCTAAGATGCTAAATCAAAAATAGACTTTGCATAAGTAAACACAATTATTTTAGAGAAAATGTTTGGACAACTGCTCTGGCTAAAAATAGCCCAACACAAAAGTTATTCTTTCAGGTTCTTTTTTTCTTTTATTCAAATAACATGGCACCAGCATTTCACCGTATTCGGCTTCTTCTGGGGAACTTTTTATCCAGGCATTCATTATATAATGGCATTTGAATGTTCAGCTTCTGTTGTGTTCTGTTTCCTGGTTCCTACTGAAGTGGCAGCCACTTCGGTAGGAACCAGGAAACAGAACACAGCAGAAGCTGAACATTCAAATGCCATTATATAATGAATACCAACAGAGTGTATCAGGAATGGTGGTGAAAACTAAAGAAAATAAATGAAAGGCATAGGATATCAGTTCTGAAAAACACAAACAAACATTCTAAAGTGATACAAGAAAGAAAACTAGGCATGTGGTAGCCATAGAGGCAGAAGCCTGGAAAAAAAATTCCCCAGAAGAAACCGAATACGGTGAAATGTTGGGGCCATGTTATCTGAATAAAAGAAAAAAAGAAATCTGAAAGAATAACTTTTGTGCTGGGCTATTTTTAGCCAGAGCAGTCGTACAAACATTTTCTCTGGAACTTTCACCACTAACAACCAAGCTCCACCCCATACTGTACTAAGAACATTTGTGATTACCCTCGGACCCTTTGCATTTTACACATTATTTAACCTTGTAGCTCCATGTCTGAGGATGTGTCCCTCATGTCTGAGTCAGTGTCCCTATTTTGAGTAACATAGAAACATAGAAACATAGAATTTGACAGCAGATAAGGACCGCTTGGCCCACCCAGTCTGCCCATTTCCCTACCTGATGGATAAGCTGCAGATTCTAGTTAACCAGCAGCCTACTTCTTCCTACCCCCACCCCCTAGAATTGCCTTATGACTGTCCCATGCATGCTTGAATTCCACCACTGTTTGTGACTCCACAACCTCCTCTGGAAAGCCGCTCCATACATCCACCACCATCTCTGTGAAAAATACTTAAATTACCTCTGAGCTGCCCTCTTCTATCTTCAAATTGTACCCCTTGTTCTTGCACACCTCTTTTTTGAAAGATGCTACCTCTTGGACTTTGTTGATTCCCTTGAGGTACTTGAAAGTTTCTATCATGTCCCCTCTCCCTCCTTTCCTCGAGGCTATACATATTAAGCTCCTTAAGTCTCTCTTCATATGTCTTCCAGTGCAGACCCTGCACCATTTAGTTGCCCTCCTCTGGACAGCTTCCATCCTGTCTATGTCTTTATGGAGATTGGGTCTCCAGAACTGCACACAGTACTCCAGATGGGGTCTCACTAGCTGTCTGTACAGAGGATAATAACTTCCCTTTTCTACTGGTGATGCCTCTCCTATGCATCCCAGTATCCCCCAGCCCTCCTTGCTGCCCTCTCACATTGCTTGCCCACCTTTAGGTCATCTGATATGACTACCCCCAGGTCCCTTTCCATTTTGTTGTTGTTAGTATCTCACCCCCATTGTGTACTCTTCCCTGGGTTTTGTTTCCCAGGTGCATTACCTTGCACTTCTTAGCACTGAATCTAAGCTGCCATACATTTGACCATTCCTCTAACCTTGCCAAGTCCCTTCTCATCCTTTCCACCACACTCTGTGCATCAACTCTGTTGCAGATCTTTGTGTCATCTGCAAAGAGACATACTTTTCCTTCCAGTCCCTCTGCAATGTCACTTATAAAGACATTGAAGAGGACTGGTCCTAATACTGAACCCTGCGGCACCCCACTACTAACCCCCTTTTTCAGAGTGGACTCATTTACTATTACCTCTGTGTCCTATTCTCCAGCCAATTTTTACCCAGGCTGTCATCTTGGGACCCACTCCCAGGCTGGCTAACTTGTATATTAATCTTTGTGTGGGACTGTGTCAAATGCCTTGCTAAAGTCTAGGTAGGCCATGTCCACAGCCCTCCCTGATCAACTACTTTGGTCACCCAGTCAAAGAAATCTATCAGATTTGTCTGGCATGACCTTCCCACTGTGAATCCATGCTGCCTTGGGTCCTGTGCCCCTCTGGCCTCTAGATATTTAACAATTCTTTCCTTCAGAAGTGATTCCATCATTTTCCTACCACTGAGGTTAAACTAATAGGTCTGTAGTTTCGCTTCTGCCTTGCTCCACTTTGTGAAGGGAATCACATCTGCCCTCCTCCAGTCCTCGGGTACCACCCCATCCTCCCATGATTTGTTAAAGAGGGTAGTCAATGGTGTCACTAGTTCTACCCTTAGTTCTTTTAGAATTCTGGGATGAACTCATCAGGCCCCATTGCTTTGTCCACCTTCAGTTGTAAGAGTTCTTCAGAACCCTGTCTTCTGTAAATGGGCTGGTATCAACTTCTGTATCCAGAGTGTTTCTACTGTTTGTTTTAGGTACCTCCCCCACTTCCTTTGTAAATACTGAGCAAAAATATTTGTTTAGTATCTCTGCCTTTTCACAGTTACCCTCTGCCCACTCTCCCTCCCCTTTATTAAGCCTCACTATCCCTCCCTTGGTCTTCCTTCGCTCCCTGATGTACCTATAAAAGGTTTTATCCCACTTCTTAACTGAGTTGGCTATCTTTTCCTCAGTTTGGGCCTTTGCTGATCTGACTGACTTCCCAGCTTCCTTTTGCTTTAACTGATATAGTTCTCTGTCCTGTTCCTTCTGTGATTCCTTGTACTTCCTGAATGCTTTCTTTTTCTCTTGAACCTTCACTGCCACTTCCTTTGAGAACCATAGTGGTTTCTTACCTTGTTTCGTTTTGTTTATTTGCTTTACACAAAGGCTTGATACCTCTGTGATGGCAGTTTTTATTATTCCCCATTGTTCTTCCACCCCTCCTTCCTGCCCATTTGCTAGTGCATTCCTTAGGCACTCACCCATTTTGGCAAAGTCAGCCCTCCTAAAGTCCAGTACTTTTGCCTTTGTATGGCTTGACTTATTGCTGTGTTTATTGTGAACCATACTGTTCGATGGTCGCTAGTTCCCAGATGGCTACCCACTTTACATCTGTGATCCTCTTCATCTCCATTTGAGAGAACCAGGTCTAAGATTGCTCCTCTCGAGTGGGCTCCAATACTAGTTGTTCAAGGCATGCCCCTGTAGGGCATCTAGAATAACCCCACTTAGAAGTGGCTGCTGCAACTGCACTCCAGTTAACATCTGGCATATTCAGATCACCCATCAGCAATATCTCCCTTTTTCTGCCATTCTAAGTACTTTCTATCATTTCTTGTCCATTTCTCCCTGAGAAGGGGGTCTGTATACAACCCCTGTGCGTATTGTGGTGCCATTGCCGGTCTCCAAATTTACCCACAGTGCTTCTTCCCCTCCCTGTTTACCCTTTTGTTCTGTTGCTTTGATTCCTTCCCTTATGTAAAGAGCTACTCCTCTTCCTCTTTACCCTCCCTGTCCCTCCTGTAGATAGTGTATCCTGGTATGTTTACATCCCAGTCATGGTTTTGTGTGTACCATGTTTCTGTGACTGCCACGATATCCAGATGTTCCTCCTCCATCAAGGCCACTAATTCAGGAAGCTTGTTGCTCAGACTATGGGCATTGGTACTCATTGCTCTCCATTTTTTGATGGCTTTACCTTCTGTTGCAGCATCCCCCCACTGACCTTTCTACCTTGGTCTTTTTCTCATTTAGTACCCTGTTTTGTAGGGGGAGGCTGGGATTGTCTGTTTGTAGGGGGAGGCTGGGAGTGTCTGTTCATTTCAGTGACAAAAGGTTCAGTGGTATGGGTGGCAGTTGCACAGCATTTGTAGGCTTGGCCCCTGGATTTTGCATAAGATGCCTGCTACAGAGAGAGTGAATTACAACAGGTTTTAATTTTAAAAGGAACTAAATTAAAAACCCCAAGTAAAGCAGCATTGTGCACTACAGTGAGCATTGTTTCATGAAAATGCATGCATGTGCAGTGGAACATAGAATTAATAGATTCCATGCAGTGGAAGGGGGCTGTTTACATCACTGTGCATGTGCCTGCACCCAGACTTCCCAGGCCATGTGGCCTCAGCAAAAAAAAAGGGAATTAGTTTATTGTGGGTGGGTCTTTCAGGTTATCCCTACGTGTACTGGCATCGAAGTTTTCAAAAGGATGGTCTGTGCCAGCACCAACTTAGCAGCTTTGGGTGAGTGTCATGTATTGTATAAGACCCCAGTAAAGGTCTTATAACTTATGTCTGTTTTTTTAATTAAAAAGAAAGCTGCTATGGAGAACCGCTGTCTCAGCTGGAGTGTGAGGTGAGAGAAGGAGCAGAGAAGCAACAGCAACTGTCAAAGACAAGTCCTCCTAAGTTAGAAAAACAGATTGCCTAGTGGATCCAGGGCACTCACTTATCAGGGTGTCAAATGTTCTCCCCTCAGGATATTACTCCACAGTAAGGTGAGGAATGGGTACATGCTGAGGAAGAGGGGATGTTTGATGACTAGCGGTTGCACTTGGTTTTGGGTGATAATCTAGTGTTGGACTTTGGCTCAAGTAGGGGCAGGCCACATAAACCACTTTTCTGTTTAGAGAGCACAGTAATGGGAAGGCTAGAGCTGCAGAGAAAAAACTTAAGATTGGAATGTATCCTTGAGCTACTGCACCAAAAAGTGAAAGTAGAGAAAAGGTGAGAAAAGCCTTAGGAGCTTATCAACATGATTATTTATTTATTTAAAGATTGGTAGCTGGGAAATGCACACTGAGCCAAGGCTCATTTCCGGGTGCCATCCAGGGGAGATGAGGGAACAGGAGTTTAACAATAGAAGGACACAGTTACATATGAATACAATATACATTTTTAGGTAGTGCAATAATACATACATAGTAGTGTGTAGCAGTTTTCCTCAGGGTTACATTTGAGGTACAGAGTGATGTGCAAATCAAAATAAGTTATAAGACATTTATTGACAGAAAAAAAAATCAGTGCAGTTTAAGGTGAGATATAGTGGGATAAAGAAACTGTCTAAAATAGTCATGTGAAAGTTGAAACAGAAAGAGAAGTAAGGTTCATCAGGGCCTCAGGAACAGCAGCTGGAAGTTATCGGGGGTCGTCTAAGCAGACGCTAAAGCACAGGGAAGGTGGGAGTGAGATGAATAGTAGAGGCAAGTTTATTCCAGAGTGATGGGAGACAAGTAGAAAGCTTGTTGGCCTGTAGAAGTGCGTATTCATGGGATGTAAAAAGTACAGCAGTGGCAGGAACGGAGGGGGTAAGGGGGATGGCTGGGGAGAAGAGTGAGGAGAGGTAGGATGGGAGGGTGTTGAACCAGAATTTAGAGACAAAGGTGAGGCTATAAGCCAATTGCCTCTGCTGGAGGGAAGGGAGAGAGAGAGAGAGAGAGAGAGAGAGAGAGAGAGAGGAGTACAGGTCACAGTTGTGAGTGAGTGTAGGGGAGTTGGAGGCAAAACGACAGAAGGCGTTGAAAAGAATAGCAAGCTTTGTAAGGGAGGAAGTGGGTGCTGAACTGTAGATGATGTTGGCATAATCAAATACAGGGAGAATCCATTTGGTTATAAGTTCATGATGGACAGTTACAGAGAGGCTGTCCTTGAGTCTGTAGAGTAGGCAGTGTTTAGGGTGAAGTTTTGTGAGCATAGCTGTGAAGTGGTTTGAGAAATCTAAGGATGGGTTTATCTAGACCCCTAAGTATTTGTTTGTAGGAACCACTTTGAGGGGTGTGCCTGTGAGTGTGGTGAAAACTGATGGAGGTTATAGTCTCGAAAGTTTCTGCCTTGAGCCGAAGGTCATGGTGACTGTTTTTTTACTGTTTATTTTAAGCTGGTGGTCCTTGAACCAGTTTATAACTATGTAAAAGTCATGTTGAAGGGGAATCTGGACATCTGACACAGTAGGGCTGGGCCGGTAGATGACGGTGTCATCACGTCAACATACATATGTATGTGGGAATGGGAGTAAATTGAAGGGTGATCATTAATAAAGAGGGAAAAGAGAACAGGTCCAAGGATGGACCCCTGGGGAACACCCGATAGAATAGGGAAGAGACATTGCTGATTTGTACAGCCTGTTATCTGCCAGTTAGATAGGAATGAAACCAGTTAACTGCTGGAGGAGACAGTCCAAGTGCCTGGAGTATGTTTATGATAAAGGGATGTGAGACAGAGTGTCACTTTTCACATGTCCATTTCTGCCCCAGTCTTTCCATTACTGTGCTCTATAAAGATAAAAAAACAGCTGCTGTGGCCCACCCGTGGCCCAGAACCCAACAACTCATCAGCAGATTATCAAATGGCTCCTCCCCATGAAATGGGCACTACAACTAGTGGCTCCAAAGCATAAGCGCCAAAAGAGCTGCCTGGGGCCCCAGGGAGATGTAAAGTACAGACTGACACTGAAAATTTGTAGTCCAGAGAGGTGTGTTCTGGGAAAGAAAGCCAAGTACAGGCCTGGTGACGCACATGCAGCACATGGATTCACTGATTTTTGTTTGAGTCATAAGATGCTGAACTTGTGTTGGGGCAGCCCAGCAGGAGGCACTGTGTAGTATGCACATCCTGACAGCAGTTCCTAATGCAGAAATTATGCTGGTTGAAAAAATGAAGCAGTTACACCCTTTGGGGGAGTCCCAGCCTGCCTGTCGACCATAACTTGAGGAATGGTGATGAGATCTAATGGGCAAAAGCTGTGAGGACTGAATCTTTTTCCATACACTTTCTGTGTTCAACTTCTGTGTGAAATGGCCAGCCCAACTGGAGGTTAGTTTAACGTAAAGACACACACCGGGGGGAGGTATCCAGTGGTCCATTATTGAGAGGTTTATTAAGAGGGTGTGGTGTTCAGAGGCCCTCAACACTACCCCCCCTGCCTCATTTTTCTATTTTTTTTTCTGAATTTTAGGGACTGATCCCCTATTGGTCCCTGTACATATGCAAGAGCCCCTTACATCATTGGTCCCAAAAACTATATAATTAAGTGAACATCATGGGCCTGATATTCAAAAATGGGCAAAGCAGAGTACACAGTTTTGTGCGCACTTCGCCATTGCCCAGAATCCTGAGGATGCTATATTGAGTTGGATAGCGCACTGACACTATCTGACTAAATATTGGGGCATGCTGGCACAACACTAAGCAAGTAACACTGCCCTGACATAGATCCCTGCTGTGTAGGGAATAGTAACACTAGACCCGGTAGCACTGGTAGCCCCAGCACGATATTCAGAGGGTCCTATACAAATGAGCCCATTGGGCAAGCAAGGTGCTAATGGGCCATTTGCATGCCCATGATGGGCACATTTATGGGGCACTGTGGCAGGTTTGTGTTGTGCTGCCCAACCCTGATGCCTAGTCCCCTACAAGCAAGGAAGTCCCTGGTGTCCAGTGGTCCCCCCGCCCTCCAATCACTGGCCTGTATTTAATAACAATTATCCCTGCTGTCCATTATTCCCACCACCCTCTGATCCCCATTCCTGGTATTTACATAGAAGTCCCAGGTGCCTAGAGATCTCCCTCCGATTGCCATCCCATTGTAAGTTCCATAAGTCCCTGGTGCCTAGTGGATCCCCCTCCTTCTGACTGCCATCCCATTGTAGCTTCCAGAAGTCTCTGGTGTCTAGTGGACCCCACACCCTCCAATCACCAACCTGTTATAATTCCAGAAGTCCTTGGTGCCTAGAGGACCCCCCCGATCACTGGCCTACTGTAACTTCCAGAAGTATATAGTGCCTAGTAGCCCCCTACCCTCCTATCACCATCCTGTTGTAAGTTCCAGAAATACCTGGTGCCTAGTGGACCCCCCCACCCTCCAATCACCATGTCATTGTAAGTGCCATAAGGCCATGGTGCCTAGTGGACCCCCCAATTGCTGGCCCACATAGTAAAAGAGAAGTCCCTGGCATCCAGAGCCCCCGGTTCCCCACCCCTGCCCCATTCAAAACATTAGAGTCCCTGGTATCCAGTGGTCCCCCCACCCAGTCTCCAATCAGTGGCCCTGTAGCATGGAAGAAAAGTGACAGTAATAGCTGCCGTTTACAAGAAATACATGAAAACCATCAAAATAACTCAAAGTCTCTGGCAGCTAGTGGTCCCCTCGCTCACCAATCCCAGTCCCCGTAACAATGTAACCCTTCCCTGGTGTCTAGTGGCCCCCAAACTGTGGGCACTGACCACCCACCCTGCCAACCCCCAGTACCTGAAATACCCATGCCATGGCTCAGATACGGTGACCAGCATAGCCCTCCTCTCACCTCCTGCAGTACAGAGGTCATGCATCTTGTGCTATACATAGGAAATATGCTCCCTGCTTTTCACATGGTGACCAACCCAGGAGGTGAGAGGAAGACTGTGCCGGTTGCTGTATCTGAGGCTTGGCATGGGCACTACAAGTGTTGGGGGGTTGGCAGGGTGGGTGGTCAGTGCCCACAGTTAGGTGGCACTAGATACCAGGGAATGATTATGTTGTTACAGGGACTTTTATTTATTGCAACAATCTGCCTGACATAAATGGCAAAGGGAGGTCTTAACACTCTTTAAATATTTAATATAATGACGACTTTTAAGATAATATCACATAATGTGAACAGTCCAGCCCAGTTAAGAGGTACTGGAAAATAAAAAAACTCAAAAAATTACATCCTGATCTAGCATTAGACACATCTCAATAGCACGGAACATCAGAAATTGCTTACATTTGGATTTGAGCAGATCATAGAATCAGAATATAAACACGGTCACTGCAGGGGGATAGCAATATTGCTCTCTAAACACTGTCCTTTTCAGATACAGGATGGCTTCACCTACACAGAAGAATGCCTTGCCCTGGCCATAGATACATTATATGACCAAGATGTCCAGTGGGTAGTGTTTACCCCCCCCCCGGGGACTGAAGTGATGCCTTCACTATACAGATACTTATGGATGCTGTAATGGCGCATAAGATAGGAGCATTAATACTTGGAGGAGACTACAACTGCCTCTTAAACCCCAATGCAGACCCTTCCAAACCCCATCCTTCCCCTTAAATTATGGGACATAAACACATTAGATGTCTTATCAAGGAGGTAGGGCTGGTTGATATCTGACACCACCTGCATCCCACAGCAAGACAGTTCACCTTCTTCTCTAACACTCATAAACACTATACTCACCTTGACTACTTCTGTATCAGTGGGGAACACCTAGACTTGGTAGATTCCACACATATTGAGGAAATCTATCTATCTGACCATACACCAATCAGCATGGAATCAAAGATTAACAGAGAAAAGAGAATACCCAGTAGAGACTTAATAATTCCTTATTGAAGGACCCAGACTTCAAACAAATGTTACAAGACACAATACCATGAATAATTGAGGAAAATACCTCAGCACAAACTTCCTCGCAGTTACTTTGAGACATGATCAAACTGGTGCTCAGAAGAGAAATTGTGGCACTTGCGGTGCATAAGAAAAAACAAAGAGAAGCCCAATTACGGGATCTACAAGAGAGATTACAATTCCTGCAATTAGCACATATGCAAGGTGACCGTTCCTTTTTTCCATTGCTACAACAAATCAAAACTAAATTTTTTATTTATTTTATTTATTGAAATGTTTCACCAGAAATGGCACACTGAACAACAAGTTGCTTGTCTCATGGTACATCCTGGGGAGAGGGTCATTGGGAGAACAAGTATAATAAAAATACAGACATAAAGCAACATAACAGTTGGTACAACACTAACGTGGAGAAAGAACAGATTAATGGTGTAAACATATAGCATACTACTACAATATATGCATCGGTCGCATTAAGACCGAAGGTACAATTACACGTTGAAATTCGAAGATTATAGAGTGCTAAGTATACATGACTGTACAGTACGTACTGTTAAAGAAAAAACAATTATGCATTGTAATGAAAGAGAAGTGCATCCTGTATATGAACAGCTAGCTGAGCAGGAGACAGAAAGTAGTGAGCCAGCTGGTACAGGAGGAAATAAGGACTTATCTGCAAATACAGTTTACCACTGGAAAGTTTTGTAGAGCTAGTGAAATGGAGTGGAGGGAGGAAGAGTGAGGAATCTGAGGAGGAAGGGAGGGCATTCCATAACTTAGTGAGGCAATGCGTGAAGACCATCTGTTCAACAAAGGTAGACCAACGTGGAACTGCTAGTAGCCGAGAGTCATATGACCTAAGGGAATGGTTCAGTGGGGAGAGAATAGAAAGGGAGGAGGTCAGATATGGGGAAGTGAGCCAAACAAAAATTTAGATGTGAATTTAGCACAGTGGAGGTGGCAGCGATTTTCTAGGGAGTAGAAAGCCAGGGAGTGGTAGAGAGAACAGTGGTGAATGAGAGGGGAAGCATGAAGAGGAAATGACAGAAGGAGTTGAAGAGGGAATCCAATCTGGTTAAGGAGCACTTGGGAGTGGCACTGTAGACAACATCACAGTAGTCAAAGATAGGTAGTATCATCTTCTGGATCAGTTCACGCCTGGCCAGTAACGGGAGGCAGCTACCATTCCTGTATAATGCACCAAATTTGGGGTGCAACTTCTTCAGGATGGCATCAACATGACCAGAGAAGCTGAGGTGTTGGTCAAGCCAAACCCCCAAATACCTAGAGGAGGAGGTATCCTCAAGAACTGTCCCATCTTGGGTGTGGAAGGAGGGTAGGGAGGGGAGGGGAGCTGAGAGAGCCTCTGCCTAGTGCCAAAGGTCATTGAGGCTGTCTTCTTGGCATTGAGTAAGAGCTGGTGGGAGCTGAACCAGAGCTGGACTTAATTGAAGTCACACTGAAGTCTGGTTTCCACATCCACAGGGGAATGTCCTGAGGTGAAGAGAATCATATCGTAGGCTTACAAGTGAACAGAGGTGGATTAGCAGACTAAGGGAAGGTTGTTAAAATGCAAGAAATCTTAACCTATACATAGATACATAAAATTCATTGTCTCATCTAATCTGCCTGTTTTTCCTACCTACAGTATTACTTACGCTGCAGACTGTAGATGATCTGTAGCTTACTCTCTCTTCCCTGTCTCTAGGGTTCCCTTATGTCTATCCCACACATTTTTGAATTCCTCTGCCATTTTGCTCCACCGCCTCCTGAGGGGAGGCTGTTCCAAGCATCCACCATCCTTTCTGTAAAGAAATACTTCCTTCCATGACCCCAATTCTTATTTATTTATTTATTGAATTTTGTTGACTGGGTAGGCCCACTGAGACTAGAAGTCCGTCTTTCATGGGCGACCCAGGAGAAGGGGATACAGATGGTAACCAACTGAAACTGAACCAGATTAAGCCATTGGTGGTATTTTTAGTGAATGGGGGAAATTTGGCCAGGACACTGGGGAAATACCCCTACTCAGTCAGCAGGGGTCTTTGCTTCCTGTCCCAACGATGGAGGAGCCCAGTGTGAGTGTGGAGAAAGAGAGAACAGGAGGCTCTCAAGCTGGAGCAGCAGCAGCAGCAGCAATGCAGGCAGCTGGATTTCACCCTTCGGGAGGCCAGCATAGTGCCTCACAGTCCACGGAAATGCAAAGCAAGAAGCTGCTAAACCGGCAGCATTTTCTAGAAAAAATCAAGAAGACAGGCCTTTATCAGATTCTCTGGTGGTAATTGTTGAGAAGCACCAGAGATTGCAAGCCGAGCTGGAAGCTCTGGATCGACAATGTTATAGTACACAGAACGTCAGTGAGGAGGAAAAAAAAAAGACAATGAGAGGTGAGCAATTCCCCCAAAGTCACTAACGTTATACCAGCACACGTTATTGTTTTCTCTGGATCAGGCAGTTCCCCGGATGTAAACCTTCAGAATCCCACAGCAACAGAATGTAGATATCGCACAGCTATGGTCACCAGAAGAGGCATTGCAAAACGCTGGTTGGGTACAAACAGAAATGGGAGGATGTGTCCCCGATCCTGACATACCACTTCTTGTATCAGAAATTGAAGTGGAAATGATTGAGAATGAGGCTACTGGGCCTAAGAACTCAGGAGCTACAAACCAGCACAGGGAGGACCCAGAGCATACTACAGATGCACAAACAGGTATTATTAATTATTCCCCTTTAGATTCCATGCACAATTAATTTTTCGATGCAGAGAGTGGGCTGCAAGTTAGCTTGACTGCTGATGGGAATGAGAATCCTGGGGCAGAGGGTACTAGAGTGTCTACCTCTCCGCCCCAGAACAAAATACTGCTCCCACATATGCTAGCTTATTTAACAAACCCATTAAACTAGCGAAACACAGAAATGCAGTAAGACTAAGCTATCTGGGTAGGTCTGAAGAAATCAGGTAGATAATCAGGTAGATTCTACGTGAGCAAAATCTTATTAAAGCAGTCCTTGGGTTTCTTCCCTGCAGAAGTGTATGCACTGATACATACACCACAGGAGAAAACATTTGACATTAGTTTCCATACACAAGATTTATTGGACAGATTCTGGGTTAAATATGCCCAGTTAAAAACCAACCCAATATGGCAACATTTCCAGGCTATTCCCCTCACGAAACAGACATTTAAGGTCGTCCCTGTTCTCTTTCGGAATGAGGGTGTAAATGTGACTAACATAATTTACTGGTTGGAAAAGAGATGCAAAATCCAAGGCAACCCTGAACCTATGCTGGACGATGAAGGTTTTTGAAATGGAGGGTGGAGGTTCAAAATAAATCTACAACAAACAGAAAATGGTATTCGACACCTGCCAAACTGTTTTTGTCTAGGGAGAGACAAAGGTGATATTTTTTATCTGGGCCAGCCTAGACATTGCTACAAATGTGGTTCTCCCAGACATTTGAGCTGTACCTGTACATTGTTACAGTCCCCACAAATGTTCACTATGTGAAGAGAGCCACTCCTTTACTAATTGCCCATGGGTGGCCCACAATATGTCAGATGCGGATTATGCTATACAAGACTTTTATATAAACACAACTGGGAAAGCAGCAAGATCCACTACCCTACATAGACCATTAGCACAAGGTACTGCCCCTGGTTTGGCTCCAATGATTGTGGCTGATCCAACTGACACCCCACCCCCTAACCACCTTCTGCAGCACCCATATCAAGACCAGAAGGTACAGTTTCAGTACCTCAAGACCGAAGGCAGAAGGATTCAGCACCAGGAACTTTCTCTATGCCCCCCCCCCCCCAACTCGCCTTCCAGAAGAACCCTTTCACCTCCCTAAGAAAAGGACAGGCATGAGGAAAAGAGATCAGGGCAAAACTTCTATTCCAAGCTCTGTGCTCCCAGTCCAGAGCAAATACAAGAAGAAATGGAACTTGAGTCAGAATCGGATTATGCGTCTATCCATTCCTCTCAGCCGGGGGTCAGAAGGAGAGCCATTACAGAAAGATCTACAAAGCAAAGTAAAGAAAAAAGGGATAGGGACCACAGCCTGGTTAAAAAAGAAAACAGGGAAACCCTCACCGGACTGAGTAACATATGAAACAAGCCCTATATGACTTCTCACTGTCATCAGTTAATGTCAATAAAATAAAGTCAAAATGGAAAAGAATGTTGACTTATGTTAATTTTGCTGATAATATGTATGATTTTATCTTTTTACAGGATACATATGGTTAAGGAAATGTAGGAAGCTAGTACAGCATGGCTTTGGGGTGGACTTGTTGGTCCTTGGGGGAAGAAAGTTGCTCGGGGGTGGGTATTCGTTTCTAAACCTGCTGCTAAATTAATCCATGTGGTGGACATTGTACCTGTTTAGTTAGATACATTCCTTTTTATTTTCATCAAGGAAAATTTTGCTAGCAGGGGATATTAATTGCAGCAGGTTCTCTTCTGATAGGGGTTTCAAAACAAACAAAATTTTCTGTGACACCTCCAACTTAAACAAACTGATAGAACATGCATCCTTAATTGATGCATTTGCTAAAGGAGGAAAACCATGTCTTTATGTCAGCAAACTTAGGTGTGCAATGAACTCTGGTGACACCAGTTATATCTTCAGACCATGCTCAACTAAGCTTATCCATTTCTAACTATGCCAGGATGAGAAGAGAGCCAGGGTACTGGAGAATGAACCTTAGCTTACTGAATAATAACTTGTTCCAGCAAGAGTTTCAACGTGTTCTGGGCGCCGAGAAGTCTGTGAATTTTTTATATGATTCCCTCAGAAATGGTGGGTGGATACAAAAAAAGATATCCAGGATTATTTTAAAAAGATAAGCCTTAATGGAAAATTTAAAACTGACCAGAATAAGTTTTATAGAAACCAGTTACAAGATTTATTATCTCATCAAGCAGAGAACTCAGGAAATTACACCACAGAAATAAATTCCTTAAAACTAAAACTGGCTCAGATACAGTACAATAGATTAAAAACCTTAGAAACAGAACAGCATTTTGGCACACAGGAAAGACAGGCCTTTGTGAACCCTTTTGAATTTTGCCAAACCCAACATTACATTAAAAATATTTATTTTATTACTTTACCATATGGCTCTACTATAACAAATAAAACAGACATCCTGACTGAAACTGATAAATATGCGGAAGGAATGCTTCAACCCCCCTCCCTCCTCACCGGAGGAAGAGATTCAGGGTTGGTTAGATGAGAGTAATCTGCCCCAACTTTCAGCTACGATCCAACATTCTGTAATCCAACCCATTATAAAACTAGAATAAGTAGCAGTACTGTCCCAATTGTAATCTGGGTCTGGCCCAGGGATAGATGGGCTTCCATATATGATGTACAAACAGATAGCAACTACACTATTAGATGAATTGTTAGAGGTTTACAATAATATTTTGGTCACTCAACACATACCAATAAATATGACCAAGGGCCTGTTAGTTCTAATGTATAAGACAGGGGATAAGGGGCTTCTAACAAATCGGAGGCCTATAACTTTTATATTCCAACTTCAAAATATTCACCAAAATATTAAGCAACAGGCTAGCATTAGCTGCTTTAGATATAATACATCCATCACAGACTTCTGCAATACCTGGACAATCATTATTAGATCATTTTAATAAGGGAACTCCTGGAAAAAGGACAAGGTGGGGAGCTAGCAGGATTTCTTTTAACTATAGATAAGGCCAAAGCATTTGACAGACTGCCATATGAGTATCTATGGTTATGCTTAAGGGCTTATGGATTTCTGGTAAGTTTTATTCGGGCGATTCAAGCTTGTTATGCTGAAGCTTCAACTCCCTACCCCATTTAGAGGTGGATGGCTAGGCAAAAATATACAGACATACAGAGAAGTAAGGCAGGGGTGTCCTCTAAACCCAATGCTTTACGCCATATCTATAGACTCATTATTGCACAGATTAAATACTTCCACAGTTATTACAGGTCTCTCTTTCTCCAGAACAGTTCCCGAAATCAGAACACTAGCATATGCTGGCGATTTATGTCTTATCACGGCTGATTTGGAATCATGTGCACAAGCTAATCTAGAGTTACAGGTCTATTCAAAAGTGATACGTACAAGTACAAATTACAGCAAATGTAAATACATATACATTGGAGACACACCACCAGCCAAGGCAGATATTACTGATATCCCTATTACAAAGGAAACATGCAAAATACTTGGTCTGTTATTTGGTCCAGTAGATTTGGCCATGTTAAACTGGCAAACTATTCTAAAAAATGCCCAAATGAAAATTGAATCTTGGAATAAATGGAAAATGGCAAAAAGGAAAAGGATCTTTATGACCAAAACCTTTTTACTTTCATTATTCTTGCACTGAAGTGCTGTTTTTACATTACCACAACAGTTAGAAGTAAGCATGTATAGTTGCTTCTTCTCTTGTGTCTGGGGGAGCAGGCTTAACCCCATAAAGAGAGGGATTTTATATAGACCGGTATCACAAGGAGGCCCCAACATGATCAGTCTGATACATTTTCTCTTCTCCATGTTTGTAGCCCATAATTTATGCCCTGTCTTACAACAGTGGGAAAAAGTATGATGCTCTTGATTTTTGGATAGACTGGATAATTTTTTATCAGAATGGTACATAGATGGCACTATACCCAAACAAAGACTTTAGTCCGGACTATCCCTTTCTTATAAATCATGCTTTAGTAAAATTAAACTATGGTTACTGACTAAACATCAGGTAGTTACTTTTTCTAGGAAAAACTTGTACTTCCATATTATGGAAAAATGTTTTGTGGAAAACACACATTATGATACTCGAGCTTCACATGATTTGACAGATTGCTAAAATGATTACTTCCCTCCATACCCCAACTTATATGTGGGATGTGAATTGGCTATCTTTGCACCATAAACTTAATGTAAAGGGGAATCTACAACACAAAGCCTTGGAAGACAGATGCTGTCCAAGACCACTCTGCATTATGCAAATAGAAACAGTAACCCACTTGTTTTTTGAATGCCCATTTATTCAGGAATTTTGGAGCATTTTAAGGCAAGAATGGCCTATGTCTCCATTTTCTGCTCTTACACCTGACATACTTCTACTAGGGATAGTACCCTTCCAATAGACAAAATATGACAAAACCACATTATGTTTTTTTCTGGTATGCTTTAAATACTATATCTGGACTGTTAGATGTAGGATGTCTTTACAGCAACAATATATATCAGAAGAACAGTTGTTTATTGTGATAGAGACCAATATTCATAAACTGAAAAGTCAAAAACAACGTACTATTGCCCTCACAGGTTTTTCATACATGGTGGGACTCCATTTCCTGGATATAGTGGAACCTTCAGTTGGTGCCGGAACCACTGGTAATACCCTTGTTTTGCCATGACAATAAGGGTACCATAAGTGAGGGCATTGCCTGTTTTGCAAGTCCTTCTTGTAAAGCATATGATAAATTATGTTAGAAGATATGTGGCAATGAATCTTTAGTGAGGATCTTAAAGGCAAAGATAGTATTTTGTTGGAATAATGTTGGTTATAACAAGATATTGTATGAGGTTAATACATGTTTTTTTAGTATAGATTAATACCTTTTATATACTGGCAAATGACTTATAATAGATAATAGCTCTTTTTCCCATGAGTTCTTGTAGCACATGGTGGCCTAGTTCTTAGCTAAAAAAAACAGTGTTTGTAGTAATCCTTGATTTTTGTTTTCGGGATTTGATTTTCTATATAGGAAAAAAGGGGAGTCACAGTCATCGGTATACTAGTATAAATAGAATACTGTAGTTCACACTGTAGTTTTTAAGACAACCAAGAAGGCAATAACCCATATAGGCTGTCCCCACAATTTCAGTGGAGGTAATGGTATGGTATGTTTTAGGACTGTTATTTGAAGTATGAGTTAAATACTCTCTCTTTTATTAGTTCTGTTTGATTATGGTTTTTCTCTTTTTCTTACCGAATATATAATATACCTTTTTATAGTTTAAATAAAAACTAAATTCCCCTACTCCTTAAAGAAAGGGGAGAGGAGGGGGAGGGAGTGCACAAATTGTATGATTTAAATACATACATTTAGGTTTTATTTTTCAAAATTATTTTTTTTTCAGTTTTAAGGTGGCACACTATAAAGAAATTATGAAGGGGGACGAGTATGAATTAATACATTATTTTGCATTTAGTTTCTTTTCTTTTCCAATCATTTTGTGTATTTTGTTTATGGTTGAACAGTATGATTGAAATACTTTTTTGATTTTTCTTTCATTTAGGTATTATTTGATGTGAATCAATATTGCTTGTTATTATTTGTTTTGAAGTTGTAATAAAAGATTCCCCTACTCTTTTCGAGAACTGCCATGGGATCTTTAATATCCACATAAACAACCACACGGGACCCCGGTTTAACATCTCATCTGAAAGACAGCACGTTAGGAATGCAGCATCCCCCTCGTGATGCACTGCTGTGTCAGTATTGGGATTTACCCTAAGTGCCTGATGTGGGGCTAGAACCCTTAACCTTTCCAATCCTCCAATCTCAGAGGCAAGTGTGCAACCTGATGAGCCACTGACACTGATTTTACCTCCCTCCAACTTCATATCATGTCCTCTAGTTCTTGTCCATCCTCTTTTCTGAAAGTTGCTGCCTCCCTATACCTTATTTATACCTTAAAGGTATTTGAACATCTCTATCATGTCCCCCCTCTCTCTCCTCATCTCCAACGAATACATACTGAGGTCTTTCAGCCTCTCTTCATATGACTTCTGGTGCAGCCCCATACCACTTTTGTAGCCCTTCTTTGGACTGCCTCCACTCTATCTATGTCCTTTCTGAGATGTGGCCTTCAGAACTGAACACAATACTCCAGATGAGGTCTCACCAATGATCTGCATAGTGGCATCACCACCTCCTTTTTCCTGCTGGTGATGCCTCTTCCTATGCACTCCAACATCCCGCTGGCCCTTTAAACTGCCTTCTCACACTGTCTGGCTACCTTTAGGCCCTCAGATATAATCACCCCTAGATCCCTTTCCTGTTTGGTGATAGTACCCCTTCCCCATTGACTACTCCTCTTTCGGGATCCCATGCCCTAATTGCATAATTTTGCACTTCTTTGCATTGAAACTCAGTTGCCATACACTCGATCTCTCCTCCAGTTTGCCCAGGTCCCTTCTCATTCTTTCCACACACACCCCAAGTGTGTTGACCCTATTGCTGATCTTTGTGTCGTCTGCAAAAAGGCAAACATTCCCCTCTAGCCCCTCTGCAATGTCACTTATGAAGGCATTAAAGAGGACTGGGCCTAGCACCGATCCCTGAAGCACACTGCTGGTCACCTTCCTCTCTACAGACTGAACTCTGTTCACTACCACCCTTTGTGTCTTACTGTTCAACAAATTTCTAACCCAGTTTAGCTCTCTGGATCCAACTCCCAGGCTGCTCAACTTGTCTTTTGCAGGACTGTGTTGAAGGCTTTGCTAAAATCCAGATAGGCCACATCCACTGCCCCTCCCTGATCTATCTCTCTTGTCACCCAGTCGAAGAGATCTATCAGGTTTTTTTGGCAAAATCTGCCTGCTCTGAAACCATGCTGTCCTGGATCCTACTGTCCTCTGGATTCAAGGTATGTCACAATCTTTTCCTTGAGTAATGATTCCATCAATTTCCCTGCAACTGAGGTCAGGCTAACTGACCTGTAATTACCAGCCTCCTCCCTGCTTCCGCTCTTATGGAGAGGGACAGGATTCATCCCCCTCCAGTCTGCCGGAACCATACCTGTTTCTAATGATTTGTTGAACAGGGCTGCCAGTGGTACTGCTAGCTCCATTCTAAGTTCCTTTAAAATTCTGAGATATATTCTGTCTGGCCCCACTGCCTTATCTACTTTCAGTTTTTCCAGTTCCTTTAGGACTCCCTCTTCTGTAAATGGACTGAGCAAGCATTACTGTGGCTAAGGCAAAAATAATATGAATGAGGTTCCAGGGCTGCAAAATAAATTAAAGGATCTGCAATCAGGCAGAATGCACACCAAAACATTAGAGATAATAAAAGGCCCTCCACGCTACTATTGTAACCTATACACCGAAGAGACCTTACTGCATTAATTTCTAACCAAGATAAATCTTCCTGTACTATCAGAGGGATGTGTAGAATCAATGAGTCAGCCATTCTTCACCCCAGAATTAATAATCACTGTTAAAAATCTGAAAAATGGGAAAAGCCCAGGCCTGTACAGTAATGGGCCAGAATTCTACAGAGCTATAATAGATATCATACAAGAACCCCAGCTGTGAACTTTACAAAAGAGATATGGAACAGTAATCTGCCCAACTTCATGGCAGCAGGCCTCTATCTCAGCCATTTTAAAGCCAAATAAACCAGCACACCTCTATGATTCATATCATGCTATCTCAGTGTTAAATCAGGACTATAAAATCTATGTAAGTATACTGGCACACCACCCGGATACCATTTTTACCAGCTCTTATCCACCCGTGCCAATCTGGTTTTAAAAGGAATAGGCAAACAACAGACAATATCAAAATAATGTTATACTTAATTGATCACGCCACTAAGAATAAGACTCACTACTTACTCTAAGCCTAGATGCCCAAAAGGCATTTGTCACAGTCTCCTGGACTTTCCTGTAATCTACATATATTTGGCTTCCCCCAGAACTTTGTAAAGGATATATTATGAGATCCTGAAACTCTGTTCCCAGAGTTTCAGGATCCCGTTGCAAGCAGCCCAAAACAAGTTTACCCGATCTGTGAAGTTTTCCCATTGCAGTTTTCTTAATGCTTCAGGGGGGCTTAGCCACCCGGACACCCCATAATTTTTATATCTAACTCTGCTGCAGGCAAACATGTTTTGGGCACATGGTGTCAGGATCTTGAAACTCGGGAAGCAGAGTTTCAGGATCTCAGAATATTTCCCTTTGGAAATAGTATATAAGGTGCCTATACTAACCCCCAAGCAACTGTAAAAGCAAATAGATCTCACTTATCCTGCTTCACACTGGCCCGTGGCACCCCACAGGGATTACCATCTCATCCTGCCTCTTTGCATTGTATGCAGAACCTTTGGCACAGTTTTCCCCGGCAAAATCAGCAGATACAAGGTTATCAGTTAAGGGATCAATCCCATAATATAGCATGCTATGCTGATGATTTAGTTCTTTACATCACCGCACCAGAACAATCCATAGCAGCTTTAACACAAAGCCTCCAGCAAACAGAACAAGTATCAGGATACAAAATTCATAGCAAAAAAAAGAGGTGTTGCAGTTTAATTTCCACCCGTCACCTTCATTACAACATCATTTCCCCTGTCACTGGAATAAAATCCAAATTAAATATTCAGGGATCTATCTCACAACAGACACATCAAAACTTTACTCCCAGAACTTTCATCCTATTATAAACCAAATTAATTTAGATCTAACAACCTGGCACCATTTACCCCTCTCCCTGATTAACAGAGTACAAATAATACAGATGAACATATTAGTGCAGCTCTTATATCTTTTCCAAAATATACCTATATTACCCACAAACAAAGACTTCCAAAAATGGGACAAAATGATATCCCACTTTTTATGGAATGAGGCTCATCCCCCATATAGCTGATAAAAAACTGCACTTATCTAAGCTAAAAGGAGGGTTATCTCTATTGAATCTAAGGTTATATGCTACAGCAACCTTAATACATCACCTTACATACTGGAAGCAACCAGATACACCTACCCCTAAATGGGCACAAATTGAAAGAGAGCTGATCATCATCCCTTTAGATGAGAACATTATCTTCCAGCCCACACAACACAATGCAAGTACAGATTCCTCAACTTTTACTGCTGACATATTGCGTAACTGGAAGATTTTTCTGGCATGCCCAGAGAATACTCTATGGGTGAAATGGGTAGGTATGCCAGCTTTAGACACCTCCTTTGCTCCAGCGAGATGGGATCATAAATTCCACTCCTGTTCAAGACTTGGTTTAGTTCAGGACTCTCACTTTTACTCTGTTAGGACATTTAAGTCCTTTGAATAGCTCCAGTCTGAATTCCAGTTACTTACGACAGACTATTGCAGATTTCTTCATATAAGACACTTTTTGGGCCAATTGCTTGGTTTACAAGTAGAGTAGCACCTAATAGCCCCAGTTTTCCCACTCATACTACAGGTCAAGAACAATATCACCCATGCTCATTTTATTTCATAGTGTTATCAGGCACTGATAATTGTACCCATATCCATTATGGACCCCGTACAATTCACCTGGGAGGCTGAATTATCTGTCTTCTTAACTCAGAAACAATGGGTGAAGATTTGACTCAGACAGTATAAAGTTACAGGCTCCTATATATGGAGAGAATTTGGCTGGAAGGTCACTAGCTGATATTTCCAGACCCCACAGATAATGGGCAAAATTTCTCCCTGGGCAGGACTCTTTCTGTTGCAGGGGGTGTGCATGCAAAGTAGCCACACACAATCTTATCTTTTGGTCTTGCCCAACCATTACTTCCTATTGGCATGATGTCAACAAAGTCCTAAGAGAAGTAGTACTTGACCTAGGTCCTTGACTACAGAGAAAGCCTGCCTATGGCATTACCCTGCACTACTGAAGCATAAACACCTTTTGTATTTAACAGGAGTACATCTGGCAGCAGCTAAAAAGACCATAACTAAATTGTGGCTACAACAACCCCCACCGCAGGTACAGCAATGGGAGGATATCATATACCAAATATACTGTATGGAAAAAATGACAGCATTGCTGCACAATACCTTACCTATATTACAAAATAGATGGACTGCATGGCTGCTATACATCACCAATCACAGAAGAAACCTAATTTGTTAAGAAGTTTGGGCATCAATAATATAGAGGAGGATGTGGATGAGGATGTGAGCACTGGGCTGGACTATCCCATTAATAAATAATAGCTATATCAACACCTTGCATATACTGAGAGTTCCCAAGGTATTGCAGTGCCCCATCTACCCCATTATTGAGATGTACATGTGTATAATTTCATTCCTGAGAGACGACAGATGAATCAATGCATGAACAGTATGCATAAATGAAATGCTGACTGTCTGCAACACAATGTTGTTGTACCACTGAAAAATATAAATAAAAACTCCAAGTTTACAAAAAAATTTATATCACAAGCCATGACTGCACCAACAACAAATCTAAGCCATGTTGAGACTGTCTGCCCTCTCAGTCATTAAGAGGCCCTGCTATGTTATTCAAAAAAATGTACAGAAGTCATAGAAAATCAACCAGTAGAAATGCATGTCAGTACATCAAAGACTTCAGGATGTCATAGCATCATTAGCAACCCCTACCAACAACTCCTGCAAGTATAACAACACAGAGCCACAGCGCACCTTCATAACTTTGGTGCTTTTTTAAGGTTTTGACCCCAAATTTGCAACAGTTTTTTATGATCCCACTTCATGAACCTGGTAGGTGATTTAAAAATGAAATTCTACCAGAAAGGTGATTGTGCAGAGTGGCTGCAAAATAAGCTTTCTGGACAGATTTGGAAAACAAAACCTATCAGGTTCATGAGTTGGTGTGAAAAATGGCTATGCTGAAAATTTGGGGTCAAGATATTGTAAATTACCAAAGTTATGAGTGAACGTTGAAAAATGTCAATGTACCTTCATAACTTTTTTTTTTTTGTAAGATTTTAACCACATATTTTTAACATTGTCTTTTTATGACTCCACTTCATTTACCTGGAGGGTGATATTCTTCAAATCCTGCTCAAATAACTTGACTGTTTACTAGAGGTGTGTTTTTAGTATTCCTCAGTGTTCCTCAGTCAAATCTTTATTCATCTCACTTATACTCAGGAATGTAAAGAAACTTTTAATTGGCTGTATTTATCTCCCTCCTAAAGATGCCTCTAATGAGCTTCCTTCCCTCATGTCATCCCTAACTGTTCTACCCCCATATTATACAGTCATCTGCAGGGATTTTAACAATGACTGGTTGTCTCCACACAAAAAAAAAGCGCATGCCATTGTCACTGAAATGAACTTTACCCAACATATCAGCGAACCTACACATTATAACTCAAGGATAGGAACCTCAACACTTTTAGATTGGATTGTATCTAACTGCCCTCATAGGTTCAAGTCAGCTGCTGTTCTAACGGACTGTATCAGTGACCACTCTCCTGTCTCTTGTGTTTGGCACAACAATAGCAAGGCCCCTCCTCCCATAATCCATGAATTCAGAAACATTACACAGTTCAAAGTAGATGAATTCCTAACTGCAATTAATAACACTGATTGGGGCCCTATTGTAAACCTTTCAACCATAGATCTCGCCCTAGACTACTTCATTGTTACCTTTAAGAACATTATCAATAGACATGCACCACTAACTAAACGCAGATCCAAGGGCATTAAGGTCCCCTGGCTTTCCAGCGAAATCATTTCCCTTATGAAGAAGCGAGATTCTGCCTTGAAAGCTTATAAATTCAGCCAATTACACTCCGACTGGTTATCCTCTTGTCAATTGAGAAATCAATGCAAAAATAGGCTACGGGGAGCTAAATGGGCCTATTTCTGTTCTCTCCAAACAGATACAGTAATCTAAATAACCCCAAGGCTTTCTGGAATCAGATAAATTAATTGATCAAAGGAAAATCAACACAATGTCCCAGCTCCATATTGTCTGGGGGTGAGCTATTATAAGATGCACCCTCCATTGCAGAAGGAATCAACCAGTTCTTCACAGAACTCGATAGGTATACTGCTCATCTTAAACTCACCCCTGAATTCTCCATCCCTAACCTTTCCCATACCGCACTGGGCTCCCACCCTGCATTCCATTTAAAACTTACCACACATAGCAAAGTTCATAAGTTATTACTTAAACTCAAGGAAGAGAGCTCACCAGGATATGATTTTATTGAACCTAAGTTCCTCAGGCTAGGGGTTGTGGCACTTGTTGCTTCTGTTTGTCATCTCTTAAATAGGTCCTTCCTTTCCGGTACTATGCCCAGTCAATGGAACATGGCTGTTGTAGTATCCCTCCATAAAGATGGCTCACTTGCTTTTGAAAACTTTAGACCTATCTCAGTTTTATGTCCCCTGGCAAAGGTCCACGAGAGGATCCTGTAAAACCAGTTGCAATCTTATTTAGACACTGATCAGCTTCTCATGGACTGCCAGCATGGCTTTAGAAAAGGCCATAGCACTACTACTGCCCTGGTCAAGGTCTCGGCTGACATCCTTAAAGCTAGTGACACAGGTCTAGTTACTGGTGCAGTGTTCGTAGATCTAACGAAGTCATTTGATCTTGTCAATCACCACCTTCTGGTTGGTAAATTGAACCATATAGGCCTCGACAGCCTTACGCTAACATGGTTCAAGGGCTTCTTATGGGGTAGATCGCAAAGGGTAAAATGGTCTGGATCGCTTTCATCCCTCGGGTCTATTATGTATGGCATACCTTAGGGCTTAATTCTTGGTCTGTTCCTGTTCTCGCTCTCTATTAATGAGCTTCCAAACTTCTGTGGGGGGTGCATCAGGGCAACTCTTTGAGGATGACACAATCATTTACTGTTCTTCCAAAAACATGGGCTGGCTTAATCAATGTTTTAAGTCCGATTTCAGCATGCTTGAAACCTGGTTCTCAGCCAATCACCTAATACTGAATATGAAGAAAAGGAAGGCTATGATATTCCACAATCCCTCCCCTAAACTATCCAGCATTGTCTCTCTGCATTCTCTCCAAATCTGCACACAGTCAGGTGACACCATAGAGGTAGTCTAACTAAAACCATAAACCAGAAGTTAGGTCTCCTGTACTGACTCCGCCCCTCCTATTGTCCTCAGCATGCCAAAAAATTGCCTCCATATCCCTCCTCCCTATTTTTTTCTATGGTGCTCCACTCCTGCTATCTGCTTAACCATCTTTTCTTGCACAGCTGTGACAAATGTATTTTAGGATTGGGCATTTTGCCTTAGGGGCCAGCTCTAGAAGACACCATTGTGACATCCTGGCTTCCCTAAATTGGCCAGATTATGACTCTAGGCTACAGTACCTCACACTTTGCTTTGTTTATAAACTAGTGAATCTTTTTAATCCCCCATGCCTAAGGGGTATCATATACCTCAAAACAAGTGCTCTCCCACTCAGATCAACTTCTCTTCTGTTACTGGCAATTCTGAAACTGCACTGACTTGCGAGTAAGCGTTCATTTGCCTACTCTGCAACTTCGGCCTGGAACTTCCTCCCATCAGTTATACTCTCCTGCCCTACCCTGTCTCTCTTCAAACAAGACCTTACCTCTTTCCTCCTGAAACCCCTGCTTTGCTTCTGCTTTCTCTAACCCCATTACACTGTACTGCTCTGCTGATATATTACTCATGAAGCAATCATGCTGTTAATGTCTGTAAATATGTCAATTTCTGGACCTGTAAATATGTATATTTCTGGTATGTATCTGTATTCTCCTTTGCTTATTGTGGTTGTTTTCTAGTTCAATTAACTTCAGACTGCTCTGTATTACCATGTTATTCCTATTCTAACCTCGGCAATTTATCATATCTGATGTTTTTCAGTTTATATTTGCTGTACGTGTCCCCTGGGTCATCACTGAAAAAGGGACTGTATGGTCTCAGTGGGCCTACCTGGTTACCAAAATTTTAATAAATAAATAAATAGTATAAGTTTTGGAATAGGAGTTGGATATTATACTATTTTCTATCTTTTATGATACTCTTCTGTATCAATTCTCAGTTACCTATTTAGATTGTAACTCCAAGAAATGATAAACACTCCGGTTAGGTTGTGAGATGGTATGGTTGTTTGTAATGATTGTTACATGTTTCAAAATATCAATAAAATATGAATTACAAAAAATTAAAAAATACTGCCTGAATGGTGATTTCACAGAGTGATTGCAAAATAATTTTTTTTGAGGAGATTTGAGGAATTGCACCCACTTTGTTCACGAGGTGGTGTTCAAAAAATGCCATGTTGAAAATTTGTTGAAAAAAAACTAAAAATGACAAGGTATGAGTAAAGGTTTAAAGCACATTGAAACATGATAACTGCACTTAACTTGTTTCCTGAGATCCTGGGTGGTGTTGAAGATGAAGGATGTGTTTTCTTTGCAGAGTGGATTTTTGGCACTGCACTATTTTTAGGCAAGTGAGGGGTGTGGAGGGTGTGAGGTGTTGGGTGCTGAGTGGGGGTGGGGTGGAGGATCATTTGGGGTTGGCTACAAAAGATATTGATGGACAAACATAGAAACAAAGAATTTGCCAGCAGATAAGGACTGCTTGGCCTATCTAGTCTGCCCATATTTTCCCTACATACAGTATCAACACAGATCCTGCTTAATCTGTGGCCCATTTTCCTTCCCCCCATGATTCCCTTGTGCCTATCCCATGCATTCTTGAACTCCACCACTGTTTTCTCTCCAACCACTTCTTCTGGGAGGCTGTTTCAGGAATCCACCACTCTTTCTGTCAAGAAGTACTTCCTCACAACTCTCCTTAATCTGCTCTCCTCTAGCTTCATAGCATGTCCCCTTGTTCTTCAGTGTCATTTTTTCTGAAAAAATGCTTCCTTTCTGTATTTTTTTTTACCCCTGTGAGGTATTTAAAGGTCTCTATCATATTCCACTCTACTTCCTCTCTTCCACGGTGTACATATTTAGGTCTTTTAACATCTCCTCATAGCCCCTGCACCATTTTAGTTGCCCGTCTCTGGACTGCTTCCACTCTGTCTATGTCCTTCTGAAGATGTAGAATTCCAGAGATTTAGAGAACTTGAGCAAACTGAATGGACCATGAGGGTTTTTTTGCCATTATCGTCTGTGTTTCTATGTAGTCTCTGGAACTGGACACAGTACTCTAGTCAGGATCTTGCCAGTGATCTACACAGAGGCAACACCAGCTCCTACTTTCTGCTGGTAATACCCCTCCCTATACACCCTAGCATCCCGTTAGCCCTCACACCTGCCTTATCACACTGCCTAGCCACCTTTAGGTTACCTGATATGATTACCCCCAGTTCTCTTTCCTGCTTGGTGGTCGTCAGTACCACCCCTCATGTTGTACTCCAACCCTGAGTTTCCATGCCCCCAGTACATTATTTTGCAATTTTTCACATTGAAACCAAGCTGCCACACCCTTGACCACTCCTTGAGTTTTCTCAGGCCACTGCCCATCCTTTCCACGCTGCCTGGAGTGTCCATCCTATTACAGAGTTTAGTGTACTCTTCAGAGAAGCATACCTTCCCTTCCAGCTCCTTTACAATGTCACTCATAAAGACATTAAAGAAGACTGGTCCCAGTACTTATATCTGAGGCACATGAGTCAGGAGGGAGAACTGTGGCCCCCTGAGGAAGACTTAATGGTTGAAATGCCGGGGCATCTCAGAGTGTTTCAGAGGTATTGTTAGTCTGCCAATAAAGCAGTTTGCATTTGCACTTGAAATAGTTTCCAGTTTGGTTATTTGGCAGCATATTTTGTAACATGTTGTGTCGGACCCTTTGAGAGCTCATTGGAGCCTTTAATAATTTTGTCTGTGTAGTGAGTACACTGACATTGGATATTACTGATCTCTGTGGCACCCTGCTGGTCATTCTCCCTTCCTCTGAGTGAACTCTGTTTACCACCACTCTCTACCACCTATCCCTTCAACAATTTCTTACCCAGTTTACTACCATTGGACCCACTCCTAAGCTACCCAGCTTGCTTATTTGTCTTACGTGTGGAATGGTGTTGAATGTCTTACTAAAATCTAGGTAGGCTACATCCACTGCCCCCCTCCCTGATCCAGTTCTTTGGTCACCTAGTCAAATAAATCTATCAGATGTGTTTGATATGACTCCACCCCATGAATCCTTGCTGCCTCAGGTCCTGCAACCCATTGGATTCAAAATATTCCACTATCCATTCTTTCAGCAGTGATCCCATTAACTTTCCCACCACTGAAGCCGACTGGCCTATAACTGCCAGCCTCTTCCCTGCTACCACTTTTGTGAATTGGGACTACAACTGCCCTCATTCAGTCCTCTGGAACCACACCTGTTTACAATGAACTGTTACATAGTGCCATCAGAGATGCAGGTGATACCTCCCTGAGCTCCCTCAATACCCTTCGGTGGACCCTGTCCGGACCCACTGCTTTGTCTACTTTCAGATTTGTGAGTCTCTTCAGGATTCTCTCCTCCAAAAATGGACTAGTGGTCAACTCCCTCCCTCCCTCCTCCCTCCCTCCAGACAGCTTTCTGCTTTTTAGGTGTAAATAAAACAAACAAATACAATGTCAGGGCAGGGCAGAATGGGGTTGGTGGGTAGTACTGAGCAGAGGGATACAGCATGAGGAACAGATAAAAATGACTGGGCAGGGCAGAACAAAGTTGGAGGGTGGTATTGAGCAGAGAGATGGAGCAGAAGGGACAGAAAACAAATGTCAGGGTAGGGCAGAATGGGGTTGGTGGGTGATATTGAGCAGAGGGATGGAGTTGGGGAACAAAGAAAGATGGCAAGGCAGATTGGGGTTGGAGGGTGATATTGAGCAGAGGGACAGAGTGGGTAGGACAGAAAACAAATGGCAGGGCAGGGCAAAATTGTTTGGTGGGTGGCACTGAGCACAGGGATAAGTGTGGAAACAAAGAAAGATGACAGGGCAGAATGGGGTTGGTGGGTAGGTGTTACTGAGCAGAGGAATGGAGGGGTGGAAACAAAGAAAAATTGCAGGGTAGGGCAGAATGTTATGGGATTGTTTAATAATGATGCCACTCAACTGGTTGCTGGATGATGTCATGTAGATGAAAAGATCCAGCTGCTGTGTGATAGAAGCAGCTGACTCCTTTAAACTACACAAAGTTTCTGCCCTTCACCAGCAGAACAGTGTCATGATCAGCCTTGCTGATCATTGGCCTGTCACTGTCAAGTCCCCTGCAGCCTGAGCTGCATTTGTTGTGACAGTGACATGCCTCTGAAGCCCACTACTGTAACAATATGTTTGCTGGGCATGCATAAGCAAATATAAATAAAATCTGGTCAGAGCCAATATGGCTGCTGTGCATTAACATGAAACAAAAGTTTTCATTTTTTTTCTTTTGTTACAGAAGTCCTTCAAAAAATGTAATGCTTTAATTGATATAGTCCAACTCTGTCAGGTTTTGTTGTTGGAGTGTGATGTGTTACATTTTAGGGGTGCAACCGCAGAGCTATTTTGTTCATTATGCATAGGTTTAGGTACAACACCACCTGGTTATCGATATTTTGCAGGGCTTGACCTCTGACAGTAAATTGTGCATGCATCGATGTGTGACCACTGTTATACTGTATATGGGGATATCCACAGCTTTACAGCAGCAGAGCAACACAAACCTACTCCCTTAGACACATTTGCAAATCTACCTCCTTCAATTCCCTATATACAATATTACAATAGTCATACATCGATGTATGCACAATTTACTATCAGAGGTCAAGCCCTGCAAAACAGCAATAACCAGGTGGTGTTGCACCTAAACCTATACATACTGGAACAATAGCTCTGGGGTTGGACCCCTAAAATGTATCATACCACACTGTCCAGAGATGGTCCTGATACTCCCACCAGCTCCTCTGTTCTCAGTCACTACTTCTGAGACACCCGTATCACCTGCCTGTAACAGTTCTATAAGCAGGGATGTCACAAAAGTCTGTGCCCAGGTTTCCAAGGGTTACCCTGCTTTGTGCATGCATTGGCAATTTAACTACCTTGCCCTTCCCCACATGGTCCTTATAGTAGTAATCCTAGCGGCTGAGACTCTTTGAAGTTATAAGTGCTTTGGCTGCAGTTGATAAAACAAACACAACACTCCAGTGTTTCAGGCATGAAGCATTTTTACATTAAGGTTCTAGATTGGCTGTCTCCTCCTGACCTACCTCGTGCTGTGTCATTGATGGAAGAGCAACTGGATGAGATCACCCACCTAAATTATAGTGAGCTGTCCATGAGGGACCCCACAAAGCTGCCAACAGGGGATCCCACCGGCATTGAGAAGAGCGAGCTCTGGGCCGGGCCCACCCATTCTTCTCAGATGACGAAGAGCAGACGATCAATGGCAGGGTGATAACCCAGCTAAGAGTGAGAGTCGACCAGAAGACAGATGCACGGGAAAAATGCACAAATGCATCACCAACACAGGCTGCTAGAATACTTCAAAAACAGTAAAAGACAAACTTTACAAAATTTCAATTCTCTAATGGCATGCTATGCCCACACTGGTTGCACACATAATCAAAAATATCCTACGTTTGCATATTTTGTATTTCCCTAATGTTTTTGTAAATACTATATCAAAGTGATCTCTGTTCAAAACTGCTGGGGGAAGTGACGAACTACCCTGAGGAATCCGCTGAGTCCATTGAGCAGACAGGTCAGTGGAATTTGGACCACTGATAAAATTACTCCTGGAAAGGCTAAGCTGTGTGACCTGCTGAGGATAACTGTGAGGGTTGATCAGAGAGCTGAGCTTAGACATGGACACCTCTCCTGAGGTCAGTTCTCCTACCTGTTACCAAGTCAGGTCCCAGTTCTAGACTAGTGTGCAGCTATGGGGCTTAGACATCTGTGCTTCTATGTAGGGGTTAATGTGTAGCCAAACACAGAAGTAATTGTGACTAGAATGAGAATTTGTTCTATGTTTGGCTGTACATAAACACAGGCAAAAGCAATTAGCTGTTCTGCATAGGTGGTACTCTTACTGGAGCACGAAAAAGTGTTTTCACTGTAGGAGAGCTGAATCACTTGTATTAGGCTGAGTGTTAACATCTGCAGTTTTTTCAAATAAAAAAAATGGCACATTGATTCACAGTTTCACTGCCTAACAAACAAAATCTGGTCAGAGCTGATATGGCTGCACCAAGCTCTTACCTTTACAGTGGCAGCACGGCTCTCGGAGTGGCAGTGGCAATTTCGGAGCAGCAGCAGTGGTGGTTTCTGAGTGGATGGCACAGCTGTCAGAGCTGTGATGGTGTGCCATTTGCAAGCTGGTGGCAGTGACAAAACTGCACACATGCAATACTCTGGCATGCACAGCTTTCGCAGAAGTTCGTTCCCGAAGTAGTGTGCCCAAGAGGAGGGGGCGACTGTGCTGCACAGGGGAGCTGCATCATGGAGGACAGTACCAATGGAGTCAGAGCTGTCCAGATGTTGCCTCATCACTGTAAGAGAACACAGGGTTGCATTCCGGTTGTGACCTTCTGTTCTACTACAGTGATGGCAAAACATCTGAGGAGCTCTGCCCACGCAGCCATAAAAAGTGGCATCTGCATGTTAGATTGTTCAGCACAGTTGTGCATATCACTGTCAGGTAAACATCACCCTGACACACACTGATTCTACTGATGTTTTTCTTTTTGATTTTGTCAGTGTGTGTGTTCTAAAACATAGTACTTTTACATAAATAGTGTCATGTCCCACCAAGAAAGCAAAGAAGGCTTTTGTATTGTGGTGCAGGGGTAGTGCTCTTTGGAGGCTGGCTAAAACTCAAAATAGTCACAAAAATCCAAGTGTGGAGAGCATTCAGGGAAAACTGCAACCATACAGTTCAACTGGGTAATTTAATGCACAAATGCAAATCCACAATGAAGGCTGTATTAAAAAAAATAAAAAGTTCTGTGTGTGAGACTTTGACACCTGATTACTATGAGGCTGACTCCTAGGCAAAAGTGCTAGCAATGGGACCTCACTGGCATATAATAGTTAATAATAATGAATAGATACTTAAAATAACACACGTTTGAAGGCAGTTAAATATTTGATTACTTTGCATGCTCATTAATAAGACCGTCCCTGTGAAGAGTCCAGCATGTCTGTAGAATTCAGTGATGTTTGGAAGGTTCACACATAAACTGTCAGATGTCTTAGTGTAATACAAGAAACTACCTATACAGCCAGATCAAAACAGCCCTAGCACAGAACAAGGGGGGAGTGGGACCTACTTATACAGCCAGATCAAAATTGCCCTAACACAGAACACTGGGGTGGGGGTTGAAGAGCCTACCTATACAGCCAGATAAAAACAGCCCTAGCACAGAACACCATGGCGAGGTGGGGGGGCCTACCTATACAGCCAGATCAAAACAACCCTAGCACTGAACACGGGGGGGGGGACCTACCTATACAGCCAGACAAAAATAGCCCTAGCACAGAACATGGGGGAAGGGGATGAAGAACCTACCAATACAGCCAGATCAAAACAACCCTAGCAGAGAACATGGGAAGGGGGGAAGGTGTGTCTGCTTCCATGACAACACCCAGTTACTCAATATCCACTAACTGTAAAGCAAAACATAAACATTCCTTTATAAGCACTCAAAAGCTGTGGTTTCTGTTTCAAATCTTTTTTCCCCATTATTTTTCTGCTATTATGTGATGTAAGTTGTGCATATAAAAATAATGTGGTACTGCATTCACCCATGGCATGGTGCTTTGCTGTTGCCCCGAGGGCCTGGGTTTAGCAACTTTGCAGAATTATTTTGTGCTTATCAAATTACTTTTGAGTTTCTCTAATGTAGTCAAAAAATGTTTTGGATGGGGTTTGAAGAGTTATACCTGCCTTGATCGTGATGTGGGTTTAAAAAAGGTTATGTTAAAAATATGGGATCTGAATCTCGAAAAAAAACAGGTAGTAAATTTAAAAGAAAACATTGGAGAATTTCAGCATTGCTTCATAACGTTCTTGTTTTTTGAGATTATACCCCCAAATTTTCAACATAGTCTTCTTATCGCCACACTTCATGAACCAGTAGGTGAAAATATTGAAATCTCAGCTGAAGCATCATTTAGCACCACAATATATTTTGCCCAAGACTTGAGAAGTTTCACAGGCATCATAGTCTGGCAAGGGGTAGGATGCCTGAATTATTAAGGCTTCTTGTGAAGCCAGCTGCTCCTTTGCAAAGGAAGAAAGGGAAGGGAACATTGTTTAACCAGGAGTAGCACACTAAGCTGAAGCTTGTTTCCAGATGCAACTTGGGAGCACAAGGAAATTAAGTGATTTGCCTAGGCTCACACAGTATTTTCCTAGGTGGCTGTGGGATTCAATCCCAGGTCTCCAGATCTGCAGCTCAGTGACTTAACCCACTGCTCTATACTGCCTCCTGAGGTGGCACTGCTGAGGTGGCACTGCTGATTAGGGAAGCTTGGGTGGGCTGTCAAAGGGGTCTGTGTTTTATTTCTTTATCATTTATTTTTCATAGCAGTGCTGGGACCAGGACTGCAAGGGGTTAACTTGCAGACAGTCGGCTAACTCCAGTTGGTGATGATGCTGATTCCCCCTCCTTTCTTTCTTCAGGTACTGTAGTTGAGGCTTGCTCCATACCTCACATCTGAGCTTGTAGCTCCATTTAAACATGTGTCTCACATGTTGAAGGACAGCATCTCACATTTTCTCACATTTTGGATATCTGAAGTGCCCCACATTTCAGTGACAGAAGATTGTGAGGCATGTCTTGTCATGAAGCTAAGTTCACAGAATCCACAAGAAGCCTTGGGAAGTTCATTGCCTTGCTGAAAGTCACACAGTTAACCAGGGGTAGTGGTGGGATTCAGACCTAAACTCCCCACAATTATTGACTCCAGGTTCACTGTTTTTTCACTAGAAACTGCATGGTGTCCCAGCACCACCAATGACCCTCTTTTCATTAAATGCATAGGACTTTTTTGGGATGTTTTAGGGGTGATAATTTGCCCCAAATAGCCCAGCTCAGCATACTTTCCAACTGTCATACATTACGAGGTACGTCACTCATTTTACCTCTCAGAAACCCTCTGTCCCACATGAAGAAAACAATATTCCACATTTCTCATTGAGATTTTAAAGCATAAATTCACAATAATCTATGATGCGCTGTAATCAGCAAACATTATAATCATTAGTGCACTTGTTTCCATTGGGTTTTGAGCTTACAGTCTCATGTTTGATCATATGTCACACATTTTACTCATTTGTCACACATTTGGGCAATAAAAGGCTGAGAGGTATGCAACTTAGATGCAGTATCTCCTTTTCAGTGGATTTCTGCTTTCGCCTGAGCAGTAAACAAATCCTCAGTTCACAAGATGCAGAATAAATTTAAGGGGGGCAGATAGGAACTGTCACTTTTGAGAAGTCAGACAACATTTTCTCTGGCTATTGCACTTATATCTGTTGTTTGTTTTTCAAAGATAGCTTAGTGTGCATTAAACAGAGGTCTACAAAAGCAGCAGCAGCGGACAAACAAAGGACTTCTTATAGTCTCCATTTCTAAAATGCTCTGACAAGCCAGCAGCAAAGCAGGGACCAGAACTGTAAAGGGTTAACTGCAGACAAGGCTGACTAAAACAGACAGCTCAAGTTACAGATGCCAGGAATGCAGTCAGCTCTGCAGTGGGCATGTTCTGTTTCATGCTATACGTTTTCAAGAGCAGATTTCTTTATAAAACAGTCCTCGTTTTAAGAAAACACTTACAATGTGAAAATCAGTGGAGTTAGCTCTATCCATAAAGCTATTTATCCTATATGTCCCCAAAATGACTCAAAGTAATTGCTGTGTTTCAATAGGAACCAGAGCAATTACTTCCTAAATTTCTTATTAAAGGGGCTCTATAAAAGGCTTCAAACAAAGTGATAGTCGAAGTATGTAACTGAAACTTACAGTCCACCAATGAAATAGTGCAAATAGTTCAGGCGGGGTGGGGGAGGGGCAGACACAAACAGACCACTGTAGTAAATGGAGAGAACAGCAGAGTAATGTGAGTCATGTCCAAACTAAACAACTCAGTGGAACACCACAGTCTTAAAATCCTGTCAAGTGCTGTTACAGTGCTTTCTCCTACTCATAGCAATATGTCAGTATGGTGACATCACTATGCAGCTGTAAAAAGAGGCAAAATGCAGCAACCAACCAGACACCAGCTACTGAGCACATGCACCGAATGGATGCATGCACTCAGCAGCTTAGCATTGCTGACATGAATGAAGACTGGAGAAATCCAGTCTCCTGAGCTATTAATACACTTAACTGTTTAGTAAATAGGTTCAAACGGGCAAGGGAAGGGAGCTGGTTACAGTAAGAAACATATTGTAACTGGCTTGTCTCTTCATCCAGCTTGAGGCAGGTTACTGGACAGCACTCAAAAAGTTATGCTTGACACTGAGAAAGGTTCTCTAGTGGGCCTCAGCCTAAAGCCAGGATACTGGGAGTTTGCACTCTGAGTATTGACTCATCCAGAAGTGGGAACTTGGGGATGAATATTAATGGCCCTGCCCTTCCCCTTTTACACTTAATAGGAGGGAAAGGCAAGCTGAGAGTCAAGTCAGTCAGAAGGAGCTCAAGGGAGTTTCAGGAGAAGAGAAAGAGTCTAGCTTCTCCAGCTGAAACAAAGCTGAGGGCACTTGCAGTCTCAGAAATGGTGGCAGTGTCCCAGGGTCCGAGTGGCATTGGCCCCCTCTGGTGAGGTTTCCCAAGGCTTGCAATCCAGTTGGGTCCTGAAGCAGAAGAAAACCCCCCCCCAAGAACACCAACCAGGAGGGGAAGGACCTGAAAAGAAGTTCTGCTGGAGAGAAAGGGAAGATCAAAACCCGATAGGTATCTTATCGTAGAAGATCAACCCTCAAAGGAGGTCTCCGGGATCCTTGTGGATCCAGTTCCATTACCAGTATGCAAGGGATAGAGAAGATACAGAATGTAAGTGCACCTTTATTGAGTTGCTCCATTGAAGAAAAATACATAAGTTGTTAAAAAAGGACAGAGGGGAGAAAACTGAGTTTGGCCTGTAGTTAGCAAGGTTAGAGTGGTCTCCACTTGGAATGACCAGTGTGGATTTTTGTGTGAGAGGGACTTGATAGTACCACAAGGAGAAACTGAATATTTATGATATAGGGTTGGAATGTTCCTCTACGGCCAGGGTGAGTAGCTTCATATCAACTGTGCCCTCCCAACCTAGCTTTGCCTTGGACATTTTTGATATATTTTAGAGTGTCACTTATGGTGACAGGCCTGAAATAGAACTCTGGGTGGCTTGAGTCCGAGTCTGGCAGCTGGACGTTTCTATATCTGAGCTATCACAGGGCTGATGAGCAGGGTCAGTGGGCATTATAGTGCTTAGGTCCATAAAGTCTACATTAAAGCTATTTGTGATCTCAGTGGGACCCAGAATGTTCTTCTCATCAGTTCTGAGCATTTTAGGGGAATCTTTTTCCTCCTCACCCTGGAGCTTGGCGACATTTTACATTTTACCAAAATATTTCCCATTGCTCCAATTTTGGTTTGTTGAGCCTTTTAGAAGTCTGATTTTGCCAGTCGAATTTTTCTCATGCAGTTAATAGGGGCTTCCTTGCAGTTTTGGAGGTGGACTGGGGAACCTGACTCCTAGCCAGTGCCCACATATTGTCCCTCTCTTTCATGAGGGACAGGAGTTCAGTGGTGATCCAGCAGGAGGGAGTACCTTACAGCTTGCATTTTTATGGGGGCAAATTAGTCATTGCTTTATTGAACTCTGTTATTAGGAATTCAAGAGCCAAACTAATGTCAGGGATGGCATCTAGATTGCTCCAGTCAGTTTGAAACATGTACTGTAAGACTTAAAGTCAGGCACCTTACCTTTATTTAGGACATGGATAGAACTGAATTTGGGGGGGGGGAGTCTTTTGCTGTTTAATTGCCCACATGCATTTCACAGGAGAGTGGTCACTTCGGGTGCCATGAAGTACTTTGACTTTTTTGACTCTGTCAGGGTGGGTTGCCAGAATCCAATATATTAGAGTCACGATGCTTATTATTGTGTAAGACTGATTCAGCTTTTGCGACATCCAGTGTGTCCAGCAGTATGGCTTCAGAAAACACCATGGCACCAATACCACACTAACAGAATATGCTAGCTACATTCATGAGGCCATTGACAATGGAGACAGGTCTGGGGCCATCTATATTGACCTGACAAAAGCCTTCAATCTTGCCAACCACAAGCTACTACTCAGCAAGCTCCACTGCCTTGGTTTGTCAAAGGACACCATAGCCTGGTTCCGAAGCTATCTCTCTAACCACTGACAGTGAGTGAAGATTGAGGGCTCCTTGTCTGAGGACAGGAGTGTATCTACTGGAGTGCTTAATGGCTCCATAGTTGGCCCCTTCCTATTTGGCATTTTAATCAAACACCTACTGGGTGTCTGTCAGTCAGCCAATATACTAATGTACTCTGAAGATGCTGTAATTTAGAAGCTCCAACCTTTGTAGCCTCATCTCTGACTGTCAGGGCAATTTTGAGTCCTTAGAAAGTTCGGTTACTGACAACAAACTAGTCTTTAACTATAATAAAACAAAAAACATGCTCTTTACAAGCACACATCCCCTTCGACATCCTTTAAGTCAAGGTCCTAAAACTTGATCAGGTGGAAATCTTTAAATACCTTGGGGTAACTTGAGATGATACCCTTTCCTTTGCCCTGCACATGGACAACCTGGTACCTATAGTTAACAGGAGACTGGAAGCTTTGTACAGAAACTGCATCACCTTACTACTGATGCAGATACCTTATTGTGTCCCGTTGTGTCCTGTCACTCATTGACTATGGCCTACCCATCTACTCTGCGGCTATCGTCTCTATGTTAAACAGAGTTAGGCAGATCTACAACTAGGCCTGTCAATTCATGTTAGGGGCTGACAAGCATACACACAGCTGCACTCTGTAAACTCTAACCAACTGAAAACCTATCCCCAGCAGAATAAAGTACCTAACCTGTCTGCTAGCAAAAAAGGGACTATTGGAATACCCCCATGGCACTAAAATACTACTTCCACCTCGTTGCCAACTAGTGAAACAGTAGAGGCATATCAAGGAATGCCCTAGAATTGCCTTTCCAGAGAACTAAACGGGACCAACTCTCCTGTGCAGTAAAGGCTGAACAAACTGTCTGACTCTCTACTCAATCTCTCAGATTTTGCCAAATTTAAAAACTCTCTGCGAACATCATTGTCTGCTCATTGTAACTGCAACTGTTCACAAGTTAACTTGAATCTTTCCTGTTTGTAGACTCTGCCCTGCTCAATAATTGACTTTGTTGTCTAAGACTGTTCACTGACTGTATTCCACTGGAATTGCCTTGAGATTTGTATTTTTTGTATCTTATTGTATTTGCTTTAACTGTATGCTTCTGGAATTGTGTGAAGCTGCTGTTATCATAAATTAATACATTCTTTATCCTGACATGGAACCTTTGTAAAAAAAAAACCTCCAATACTCAAAGGTACTGAATAAAGAAATGCAATAAAAAAGAATACAAGTAAAAGGAAAAACATTGTTATTATAATAGCAATAAGTCACGCCCATAAGGTTTTCCGAATGGTCCATTAATCACGACCTAGGTGCATGGGGTGCCCTAGAAAATGATTAACAGACCATTAATATAACCCCTGGTTATGCCTTATTGCTTAAGTAATGCAGCAGCAGAGCCCTTCACAGGAGAGGCAGGAATCTTGGAATGCAATAGTGTACAGTGCAGGACAGTGGGAGTAGAATATGCCTAAATTGACTGAAAAAGAGATGAACAGAAGGAGGTAAGGGTAATGCCCTTCAAAGCTGTGTAAGTACAGTGCAGCAATAAACACACATCCTGCTAGATCCCATTTCACAATGCGGACAGTTATCTGTGTGTAGTCACCCATTAGAGGTACCCCCATAATGTATTTTGTTGCCCCTGCCACCCATTCACCCTGACCCAAAGTGACAAGGTAAAAGGTAGAGGTACAGTGCTCATGGCATAAGGCAGGTGAACCTCTGAACAAAAAGTGCCATCATATACCACTAGACATGGGGGGCACAGCCCTTGCAATAGAAACCTAGAAAACCGCTAGTTGAAGAAGGCCTGATGGACTATCCAGTTTGTCCTGTGAGGTGGTACATGCTCCTTAGGGGCCAATGACAACCCCACCCCACCCCATCTCTCCAGCACCCTTACATAGTCCTTTATGTCTGTTCTACCCTCTCTTGAATTCATTCAGTGTTTTTGCACTGATCGGATCCTTTTGTAGTATATTTAACCTATCCATCACCTGCTTCATGAAAAAGTACTTTCTAATGTCCTTTTGAAACCTACCTCTACCAGCTGCCTCCTAGTCCCCTCTGCTATTAATGTTGCCACTGTCTGTGAATATCTTGCTTGTGTCCAGATTCTGTATACCCCACAAGTATTTAAATGTGTAGCCCCCCAAATGTGTGGGCTTACCTGGCCTTCTGTTTCTGCCCCCAGAACCGTGCGTGCATTTCCCTTACTTCCTCCGGCCCAGGGACTGCAACCAGTAAAAGAGGAGCAGAGGAACCTGCTTAGTCACGCAGGCAATGTGCGGACATTTGAGCGGTCACCTGCTCAAATGTGTGAGCTGAATCCAGCTTGAATGTTTTCAGTGCTGGGAGCACCCACCCATCTCAGCCAGCAATGCCGCATCGGCAGCCACCCCACAGTACCTCCTTTAGTGTGCTCCGGCTCCAGGGACACCAATGGGCATCACGGGGCTTGGAGACACTAGGAGGGGGACAGTAAAAAAGAAGTAGACTTTGTGACTTTGGCACATTGCACTGTTAGCTAATAAAGAGTCTGCCAGCCACATAGATCAGCATGAGTGGGGTTGGGGGGGGTAGCAGATAATGGAGTTCCCGACTTGCAGCACATAGAACCAATTAACTCCACACCACCACTGGATTAATAGGCACAGGTGTGTCTGCAACTCCACTGGGCCAGTGGAAGAAAAAAGCAGGATGGCTTCCACATAAAGATAATATAAAAGTGCAGCAACAGTTTACTAAAATGCAGACATCATCTTGTCAATCACTGATCTTGCTGACAGTCAATCAGAGGTCAGGGATATCGGCAGCTAAAAAAGACTTCTGGGAGAACGACTGTGCTGTGTGCCTGGTGCCTTTCCAAGCATCCAATAAGGCATCATGTAGACATTTTGAATACTAATTAAGTGAGCTGACAGCCTCCTGCACCAATCAGAAGCTAACTTTACCCCAAGAAGGTGCTGAAGGGCAGAGGCAGAATAGATCAATCCAGAATTAGTCTTTGTAGAGAGGGGAGGGCTAGTGCATGCTGCTAGACAGCAGTCCAGTAAAGCCTGTCAAGGATTCTACATCCACCAACAGGGTGTGACTTCAAAAGGTTTCACAACTTGAGAATGTATACAGCCTGAATGTTGAATTTGTTAACATGAAGTGCCAGGTCAATATTTGCCTGAGAGCAGTGACCTGCCTTCAGCAAAGGAGATAACCTCCTGCTACAGCTGCCATCCTGTGGGCACCAGAAAGACTGTGTGAGAAGCCTGCCTTGAAAAGAGGGAAATCCTGCATCATCCAGCAGACAGTCTGGGAGCTGACTGGCTGGTAATAATGCCAAGTGCTAGCTATTGCTCACACTGGGGTTTTGATGCCTGGACATGTATGTGAAGCCTGTGGCCCCTGCTCCTTTGACTGGTCTGAATTCCAGAGGAGGAAGAAGAGCAGAGCCCAAGAAGTCCAGAAGACTGCAGCAGCAGAGCCTGAACTACATACAGTCCAGAGGCATCTAAGACCCAAAGCACCTGTGAGCTACCCCCTCAACTGCTAGCTCAAGCCATCAACCTGAGAGACCTACATTTTCAGAGTAGGAGAAAGAGACCAGATTACAGGGAGTGGTACAACAGAACCATGAGTACACTCAGGGCTTGCCCTATAACCGGGAAATTTGTACAAAGTTCAGTCCCCAAGCTACAGTTTTGGCCATTGAGCCAGAGAGTTACAAATACCTCATTTGGAGTGCTGTATTCACTAAAAATACCACCAACAGCTTAATCTGGTTCAAGGTCAGTTGGCATTCATCTGTATCCCCTTCCCCCGGGTCGTGCCTGAAAATAGGCAGGATTTGTCTAGTGCACTTACCCGGTCCACAAAAGCTAAATAAATAAAAATTAAAAAAAAAACGTGTTATGTTGCTTGCTTAAAGTGCACCATTGCCAGCCAATCAGCTGCAATGACATCAAGCCACCACCATTTCAATGGCTGGGTACTCAGTGATGCATGGGGTGCTCCCTTTAGACTTAAGGGTAAAACTGGTACCAGTGCATAATATTCTCAGTGTGGGCTGGATTGCAGCTATAGTCAATTCTAACCTGTTTTGCTTGGTGGGAGGTGGGCACTAGCTAATTGTTTATACTGTTTGAAAGGTTAGTTTTTATTTATTTTATTTATTTATTTATTGAAATCTTGGATTAACAATACCTCTGAGCAAAAACAACTCTTTTGCAGAGGTTCCACGTCAGTGGGAAAAGGCAACCTACATACAAAGGTGAACATGTATTTACAGGTAGTAGCACTCTAGAAAATTGACTGGACATTGTAACTAGAAATCCACAAATAGGTAGGTACACAGGTGAAACAGTAACAGGATAAAAACAGGAGGACCCAGGAGAAGAGGCAGCCTAGGAGGCCTTGTTGATACAGCTAGGATACTAACAGGGTTGCTAGGTACTGATAAGGTGGAAAATGAGAAGCAAGCAAGTGGGAGGTGGAAGGGTAGTTAGTGCAGAAGAGAGAGGGGATGTGAGATAGGCAAAAGACAGGGCTGAAAGCGTGAGGGGGGTGGGAGCATGGTTCACAGGTTGGAGCAGAGTACAAGTGCTGGGATGGTAAATCAGGGATTAAAGGTGCCAGATCAGGTGAAACAGTCAGTTACTGTTTGCTGTGAGGTGCTAATGAAGCATGTGTTTGAATGGGCCCAATTTTGGTATTGACAAGATATCACTGTGCAGGGCATTGTACCAAAGAGGTGCTCTATAAGTGAAGGATCACTGCCCTTGGATTGTGTGGCATCTGGGTACTAGGAAGGGTTGATTTCCTGAGCTTTGAGTGTGTTGTGAGCTGCAATAGGGGCTTAGAAGTTTTTCTGCTCTAGGAGGTGTGAGCCCAAGAAGAGCTTTTCTAGTTATTAGGCATGTTTGGTATTGAATCCTACTGTTTAGCTGAAGCCAACCAGTTTGTGCATATAGATTACAGGTGTGCTTGAGGCGAGCTGGACCAGTGAGGAGTCTGCATGCTTTATTGAGTGCCACAGATATCATACTGAGGGACATAGTTGTGGCTAACCCATAATGACCAGCCCATAATCAATTATGTAGATAACTGAGCTGTATATTGCTAGCCTTAGGGCATCAGATGTCAGACTGTGTTTATGTCTGTGGAGTAACCCAGTCCTTGTGTTGACAGCTCTGACTGCATTCTCAATGTGCTGCGCATAAGATAGGGTGCTAGCCACTGCTACCCCAAGATATTTGAAGTGTTGTATCTGCTGTTGTGGTTACTGATGGTGAGGGTTTCGGATTTGTGCTTGTTGTATGAGCTGCTAAAAAGCATGACTTTAGTCTTTTTATATTTCGGCACCAATTTGTGACAACTGAACCACTCCTCCACTTTCTCAAAGCTGAGCTGTAGGTGGTGTTCCGGTAGTTTGGAGTCATGGCTACTAGTATAGATAACAGCATTGACAGCATAGAGGAGGTTCTGCTGAGGACAGGAGTGAGGGAGGTTGTTCAGAAACAGGCTAAAAAGGAGGGGTCCCAAAATAGAACCCTGAGGCACTCCAGAGAAGATGGGCTGTCAGTCAGAGAGGACATTAGCTATCTTAACCTGTTGGGAGCAGTCCTCTAAGTAACTTTTGAACCAGCTCATTTTATCCTTGGAGAGCCCAATGCAGGTCAGTTGCTGGAGTAGTAGTGTGTGGTTAACTTATCAAAGGCCTTCATTAGGTCAATGACTACAATGCCCACTAAATTACCTAACTCCAGTGATTTATGGATGAAACCTGTGAATTCCAACAGTGCTGTAGTAGTGCTATAACGTTTTCTGAATCCATGCTGCTGCGGGCATTAGATCTTGTATTTTTTCAGGTAATCCATCAGTTGATCTGCAACTATGCACTCAAGCGGTTTGGACAAGGGGGGAGGGGGGACGGTGATTGGTCTATAGTTAGCGTGTTGGGTCTGGTCTCCACTTTTATGTACAGGGGTTACTAAGGCTGATTTCCAAATTTTGGGACATTGTGCCAGCCTTAGTGACAAGTTCAAAATCTTTGTAAGGGGGCTAGTGTCTCTTCCAGGGTGAGGGCAACTAGTTTGAGGCCTAAAGAATCCCTGCTATGCCTTGATTCCCCTAGTACCTTGCTTAGGTATTTTCTAGCCGCATGCAGAGGGACCTCTCTAAAGTAGAATGGGGATGGGTGCATATCTCCAGTAGCCAGTGTGCTATTTATTGTGGTATCCTCAAAGAAGTAAGTCAGAAGAACTCTACTCAAATCTGTAAAGGCGTTATTGAATGTAGTAGCTATGGAAACAGGGTCCAGTGTTGGGGCTCCATTAATGTTGAGCATAGCAGGCACTGCCTTAGGATCTTTCCCTGTGACCTCTTTTAGGTTATTCCAAAAGTTCTTGCTGTCACCCCAGGAGTTGGAGAGCACTTCCCTGTAGTGCCTCCTTTTTTCAAGGCTGATAGCCCAGGTGCATTAATTCCTGGCTTTCTTGTATTCTTGCACATCCGCTTGCTTACCAGAGGTTCTTGCTTGGTGCCAGAGGTAATACTTATGTTTCATGTGACTAATAAGTTCTGATGCTATCCATGGGTTGAAAGTGCCTGAGACTTTCATCTTTTTTAAGGGGGTATGGATATCACAAGCAGTGTTAAAGTGTTTGATGAAGTGATCCAGGGCTTAGTCAATATCACTGGTGGTGTCAAGAAAGGACTAGTCCAGTCTTCGTAGATGCAGTCTTACGGGCTCAAGGTGTCCTCATTTTAATACCCTGCAGAATACTGTTTTGGGAGGGGCTTGTTGAATTTATTAGTCCAGTTACAGATAATGGAAGAGTGCTCACTTCATAAATCAGGGAGCACAGTCACATTAGTGATATGTTCCAGGTGATTAGACAGTATCCAATCCAGCAGAGTACTTGTTCCCATCCTATATTTTGGTCTGATAGGTGAGAAAACTAGCTGGATTAGGTGAAGTGCCAAGACAGTGTCCTTAAATGAGCCTGCATTGGGGGAGAACCAATTAACACTGAAGTTGTCAATTATTATAATTTCAGAGTTATGGTGCAAACTTTGAGTGTATTCCATTATGCTATTAAAGCTTGTTGCTTGTTCCTTCAGTGGTAGGTACACAGATAGTACAGTTAAGGCTTTGTTATGCGCCCCAAGTAGTACTTTGATGGCAAGAGCCTGAGTGGAGCAACCTAGGCTGGGCAACAGCAAGGCATGACCCATGAGCATATTCTTAAGGTAGATGGCACAGCCGCCACCTCTTTTTGTTAACCTATCCTGTTTAAATATAGAGTATCCAAGTGAAGTGATTGAAGTATCTAGGATCTTGGGTGAAAGCCATGTTTCAACTACGGAGAGGACATCCGGGTTATGTTGGAGGCTGTTAAGCTTGCTTAGAAGGCTCCAGATATTGATAGAAGCCAGAGTTATTGTCCCAAACCTTTTTATGCCACAGGGTGGGGCAGATCGTACCGAGCCAGGGCTAGGGTGCACCTTGCCTGGCAGTAGCAGAAGCATTATAATGGATCTTAGTAGACATGCTTTTAGCTGTTTATAGCTTAGTTTGTTTGACCATCATGAAATTGGGGTCATGCTGTGTTTTTGGTGCAGCACCATTAAACTAGGTAGAATTACCAAGTGGGAATAGGAAGCTTTGGGGCTAGTGATTAGCCACCCTTGGAGGTGCACTGGCAGCCTGAGTTGAGCCAGTACAAAAGTTCAGTCTTGTCATTGCCATATTTGCCATGCAGCTAAAATTCTTTTTGGATTGCATTTCCCTATCTCCTATGAATGTCATCCAATAAATGTTTTGTTGATATTTTGCATTTTGGTTTGTGAGCATATTATTAGTGAAAGTCGAAAATGCCATGTTTTGTTGAATTTAAGGTTGCACTGTGTTTTTGCCTATGTGGGGAAAAACTATGGGGCGGTACTGCATCCCAGGGGGTTGTACTTCTCTGACAGCAGGCCCACATAAATTTTACTCTGGGTGGAGGCATCGCGCTAATCCTCAAAGATCTGTAAATGAACCACCCAATCAGGAAAATCAGAACCCAGGCCCCTCAACTTTGTTTGAGCCTGTGAGGAAGGGGTAGTAACCATAACGTCTACAGTGACCCGTTTACAACTTTGGAGGTACTGTTGGGATCTCCTGTTTACCAGTTGCCCCCACGTGGATTCTAGTGTTGCTGAAAATGGTTTCCCCTACCCCAAAAAAATGGAATCAGACACCATGGCATGTGAAAGGTTGATCAGCTGGTGTTCAGGTGAGGAGCTGGACCCTTTAAAAGTGGTATCACTCCTGGGAGTTCCCCAAGGAACTGGTGTTAGCAAAATTGAAGAAATTATGTCCAGAATGAAGTGTCTCAGCAAGGTAGCTGTTCAAAGACATTCCCTGGACAATAATATTGAGTTTGACTGTATTGGTAGAGTGCTGTAATACTGTGGATACCACTAAGGTGCCTGACATGCTGACCCCAAATGGAGGCAGTACCAAGTGGACAATAGTGATGCATGCAAGTGTGAACACTCAAAACCACTCCAAAGCCAGAGGTTCCACCCGTAACCGAGAGTTTTGAAGAAAGCTTCCACAGGTGGTTACAGGCTAAAGGGAAGTCAACTGATGAAGTTTGGATGTTGTTAATTGACCAAATGGGTGCAACATCTCCTGATCTAGGAGCCAGACCAACCTACGTGCTGCCTGCATCTGATTCCCATTGATGGCCCAGAATGTTTTCAGGCATTGAACCGACTCAAGCAGGGGAGGATGATCTAGAGACTTGGATGGATTATGCTGCCCTTTAATCCTAGAAAGGGCATTACAAAGAGTATTCTGCAAGGTAGGTGTGGCATACTGATTCCTAAGCTGCATTTGGCTGAGAGAAAGGATGTCCCTCCCTCTCACCAGGCATTGATGAGAGAAGCCTGTGAAGCTGAGGAAGAAGAGGTGCATTGGGACCCTACCATGCCTCTGCAGCTCTTACACAAGCTACTGACATTGTACCACAAATAAGGCTCAAGAGTTAAAAGCACTGCTCAAAGAATACAAAGAGTGATCAGCAATGTGAAACTAGCTCCCAGAGGTGGACACTCTGACCCCCAAGACCAGCAAGTAGCTGTGGCTAGCCCGAATCCTTCAGTGATAGGTGCAGGGGTGCAAGCGTCAACATCCCCCTGGATTGCGACCTTAAAAGTAAGGTGGATGACCTGATTAATCTGGTAACTGAACTGAAGAGATGCCATATGCAGATTGTAGACTGGTATAATAACAGCATTCAAGAATGAAGACATGCTGCAGTCAGTGCACCTGTCAGATCACCCAATGCTTCTCTTGCCAAGCAATACAATCGAGATTGGAGATCCTCAAATGATGCACCACCCAGATCACAACTGTCCAAGGAAGGCATATTCTGCTACCACTGATAAGATGGGCACATGAAGAAAGAGTGCCAATCACAGGAAGACCCATGAAAAGTCAAAGAAAAACTGCTTGAGAGAATTCAGAAACAGGGCAATGTCCTTGGGGCCCAGTAGGGGAGCAAACTGGAGTCCAGTCTGCAAAACACTCCAACCCGCCTGTGAAAACCTCCATTGCCAAGGTGACTGTCAAACCCCAACAAGAGACTCACCCCAAGAACTTAAGGCTTGCAGTGGACGGCACCTGCTTATATCATTTGCATGAATTACAAATGTGCCCCCAGTCCATACTCACAGACTCCGCATCAATGAAGTAATCTAGAAGACATGGAGTTTCCGTTTAAAACATAGTTTTTATTTTGCTCACTAAAAACAAGTGATTTCTTTAAAAAGCAGTAAAACAACCACACAATCCATTTGATGCATAAATATTGAAACTCCAGAGAGCACTTCCAAGTGGATTCCTGTCCCTAACGTGTTTCACTCAAAAATGAGAGTTTTATCAAAGGGCAACAAGTATCCCTAGTGGTAACCCTTAAAAGCACCAGTCTTAAAGAAACAGTGCCAATAGCCAACAAGTGTGAAGAGTTCAATTCTCAGTCAATGAGTAGAAATATAATACAATCAATTAAAAATTATCACAAAAGCACAGCAAAATCAAGTATTTCAGGACATTGTTACTTATTTTAGTTACTCAGGAATATACACAATGTACTAAAAAGTATAGTGCTAATGAGCACATGTAGTCTCGTAATCAAGGTGTTTCCTTTATGCATTACATGCTATAGGTTCCCCAAGAACCTTGACAAGTTAGTTGGCTCATCAACTGAAACAACTGTTAACAAGATGGCCACCGGAGTTCACGCATGCGCACTCGGCTCCAGCGGCCATGTTGAACACGGTGGACTGTGCCGCTGGAGTTCAGTATGCATGTGCGAGTCCACGTGCATGTGCAGAGAATGTCAGTGGCCATCTTGAACACAGCAGTCAGTGCCGGTGACCAGCAGACAAAATAGTGTGCGGACACGCAGTGATTGCCATCCACCTACACTTTTAAAAAGTCCATCCAATATCTGGTAAGCTCCCTTTTATTCTACTGTGCTCACAAGATGTCTGCAGGGCTATGCCCACTGCAGCTGTAAAAATGAATGTTGTCTCAGCCCTAGCTGTCATTGACAGTGGTTCACAAGTTACCATCATATTCAAGGACTGGCATGACTAGCACCTTGCTAAGAACTGTGAGCTGAAACCTTAGTAATGTCTGAATGTGTTGGGCTTGAGTGGCAAATCCTACCCCTGTCTTGGCTACTTGAAAGTCTGGATTGCTTTTCCATATACAGTAACTGGAGTTGGTCATGCAGTTGAAACTGATGCTGGTTTGTTCTCAGTCAGAAATGTTCGACAATGAGCCCACCCTTATCGGAACCAATACACATATATTTGGATGTCTAGCCCAACTCTGTCAAGAGCAAGAGGTGCAACAGAAAGGGAAAGTACTGCAAGTGTAGGGGTTGGTGGCGCACACCTACCAGAGGCAGATGCAGAAGAAACCAGAGGACCGAGAAGACCTTGTGGGTATTGTTTGGCACTGCGAGCCTGAAAAACTCGTCTTATCCCCAATGCAGAGTGTGACATCAACAGGGAAATTAGACTAAAAAAAGACACAAAGAGCCAGATCTAGATGATAGATGTCCCTGAACAGCATGGCTTGCTAGCAGAGTTAATGTTAAAACCCAGTGTGTTCCTTTTGAGGGCTCACACCTTTGTGAGGAGAGTTATCGTCCAGGTTAAAAATATGACTGATCGAGATATTATTGTATGAAAAAGTCAAACATTGGCCAGTGTGTATCATGCAGACAGCAGAACAGCCTCAAGCCAGCCTGGAAAGTAAGAATGGTGGGATCCATCCCGAGTTCTTTGACTTTGAGGACTCCCCCCTGCCTGAAAAATGGAATGTCAGAGTGAATTAGAAGTTAGCCGAAAGAACCAAAGTCTTTTCCCTTGGTGAGTGGGATGTCAGATGTGTTACTTAGAAACATAGACAATGACAGCAGAAAAAGACCAGGGGTCCTTCCAGTCTGCCCAAGTTCCTTATAATCTCTTGAACCTACTGTTCCTTCTGGGTACTAACTCTCCCCCTCATCTCTGTATTCTCCTCCCTGGTCCTGTCGTTCCTGGTAACCACTGTTCTCTTCATTATGTCCCAGCCCTGCTTGAATCCCATCTGTTTTCACACCCACCACCTCAACTGTTAGACTGTTCCAAGGTTCCACCACACTTTCCATAAAGTAGTACTACCTCACATCCCTCCTGAACCTACCCCTGTTAATTTCCATTTGTGTCCACATGACTGTGAATTGGTACTAAGTAGTTCCCTGCAGTTCACTTTAATTCCTTTAAGGAACTTGAAGGTCTCTATCATATCTCCCCTCTCCCTTCTGATCTCCAGTGAGTACATATTTAGTGCCTTGAGGTGCTCCTCATGGGATTTGTCCTTCTGGCCCTGAGTAATTTTTATTACTCTGTGCTGCACTGTCTCCAGTCTATCCTTATCCTTTCTGAGGTGAGGACTCCAGAACTGGGAGCAGTAATCTAGGTGAGGCCCAGGGATTTGTAGAGGGTAAGTATTAACTCTTTTCTTCTGCTATCAATACCCCACCGATACATCCCAGCATTCTGTGGGCCTTGCTATAGGCCATCTTTGCAGTTACTTGATTGCTTAAATGAATTGCTAATGATAATTCCCAGATCCTGTTCCTCATTTGTAGTGCTAAATCTCTATCCTCTCATCCAGTACTCTGTCCTAGGGTTCTCTTTCCCTAGGTACATTACCTTGCACATTTTAGGCTCGAGTGTGATATTTGTCCATAATGCTGTTCTTGGGGTAGCACTGCCCCGGGGCAGCACCCTTTAGCTCCTCCTCTTCCAGCTTACTCTTATTGGTGGATTTCGCTCACTGGCAGCACTGCCCCCGGGGCAGCACCCTCACTCTCCACCACCTGCCTCTCCCTATTGGTGGATTTTGTCCCCTGCCCCCAGTGCAGCAACATGTAGCTGTTACTTCCCACAAATCTGATTGTTGCAAGTCTGAGGAAATGAGGTTTTTAAGTGTACATGAGAATGTTATGGAAATGCTCCCCCATGCAATGTGTCCTGCTTGTCTCTGAATATATTGCCCCCTTCATCATATTTCGAAGAGCAGATAGAGATTTACAGTTATAGAACCAGTTTTTTTGGGGGGTGAGGGGATTTCATAGCATATTAACCTGACAAAAAGCTGAACATTGCAGAGGACAGTGTTATTGTTCTGATGTTAGTGTGACAGACTTTATTATTTTTTTTCTGAAGGAGAGATATGGAGTAGTATGACTAGACCTGAAAATCCAAAAAACGTTAGTATGCTTCAATGAATCAATAGGTATGTCAGCATGCTACAAATCCATGGGTCAAGGGTTCAAACCCTGACCAAGAAAAAATTTCTTTTTTCTGAAGGATAGATATGATGTAGTGACCACATTTTGAAATCCTATCTACATTCACTGTGGTTTCATATGTATGTCAGCATGCAAAAGATCCAGAAGTCAAGGGTTCAAGCCTTGAGCAGGGATGTTTTTTTATGTGTCACTTTATTCTGATTAGAGACAAAACTTGGAAAAACTAATAAAAACAGTGTATTTTGGTGTCTCAAGGTGGTTGTCTGTCTGCATCCAAAAGAGCCAGACTTCAAGGGTTCAAACCTTAACCAGGGACATTTTTTTGTGCTTTGTGCCAAACTCAGTTGTGAGCATTTAATCAAGTAGGTGTCACAAATCATTACCTTTTTTTTAATATTGCTAAATTAAGGCAAGTGAATATATTTTATTTATAAATTGTAATAAATGGAGCAGTGCCATGATGATTGGTTACTGCCACTGCCCCTGGGGCAGTACCATGATTGTTGGTTTCTGTTGGCTGCCTCTGGGACAGTGCCTGTGTAATTGGTCCTGGGGGCTGCCCCTGGGGGCAGTGCCTGTGTAATTGGTTCCCCTGGGCTGCCCCTGGAGCAGTGTCCTCGCTGCCCCTGGGGCAGTGCTTGTGTAATTGGTTCCTGTGGGCTGCCCCTGGGGCAGTGCCTATGTAATTAGTTCCTGTGGGCAGCTCCTGGGGAAGTGCTTTGGTAGTTGGTTTCTACTGGGTGCCCCTGGGGAAGTGCCTGCATAATTGTTTCCCATGGGCTGCTCCTGGGGCAGTGTCCTCACTGCTCCAGGGCAGTGTCTGCGTAATTTATGCCTGCTGCCTGCCCCTGGGGCAGTGCACAGGAACAAATATCAAAACACTGACCCAGGGGCAGCCAGTAGGAACCAACTACACAGCTGCTTCCCCAGGGACAGACCACGGTAACCAATTACACAGGCACTGCCCCAGGGGCAGCGAGGACACTGCCCCAGGGGCAGCTAATGGGACCCAATTACACAGGCGCTGCCCCACAGGTAGCAAGGACACTTCCCAGGGGCAGCCAGTAGAAAACCACTACCCAGGCACTGCCCTAGGGGCAGCCCAGGGGAACAAATTACGCAGGCACTGCCCCAGGGGCAGCCCACAGGAACCAATTACACAGGCACTGCCCCAGGGGCAGCCAACAGAAACCAACCATCATAGCACTGCCCCAGGGGCTGCAACTGTAACCAATCATCATGGCACTGCCCCATTTATTACAATTTATAAATAAAATATATTCTCTTGCCTACTTCTGTCTTAATTTAGCAATATTAGCAAAATAACAATCAGATTTGTGGGAAGTAACAGCTACATGTTGCTGCCCTGGGGGAAGGGGACAAAATCCACCAATAGGGATAGGTGGGAGATGAAGTGCAAGGGTGCTGCCCCGGGGACAGCACTGCCAGTGGACGAAATCCACCAATAAGAGTAAGCTGGAGGAGACGCTAAAGGATGCTGCCCTGAGAACAGCATTGCAGGAACAAATCACACTTGAGCACTTTTTAGTACGGGATTTTAACTACTAGACCTTTGACAACCCCTCTAGCTTTTAAAGGTCTCTCTGCATTTCCCTTATTCCCTCGTCACTGTCCACCTTCCCACATAGTTTTATGTCATCTGCGAAGTGACACAACCTGCCATGGATTCCTTCTTCAATGTCACCAATGAACATGTTGAAGAGGATCGGGCTCAGGACCAATCCCTGTGGAACCCCACTCATAACCAGGGCCACTGGAAAATTGCGGAAGATTTTACCCAAAAATGCGGGGATTTTCTTGCAAAAATTGTGGGAAAATTGCGGGGGTTCACTATACATCCCCACTGCCCCCTAATAAATATTTTATTGTTTGCTACAGCATGTATTGATCACATAAAGTGTTAGGTAAATGTATTGCCACTTGTAAATGCTTTTAATATGAAGAAAGATGTGTGTTTTTGAAATGCACTGTAAACTAATCATTATGTAGCATATCTTCTAAAAATCAAGACATCTAAGTCATGCAGTGCTAACTAGCTTTTATTCAATAATTTACAGTTAGTCTGTACTGGATACATCATGAAACAACATATTTTGCCAGTTTCTAGATATTAAATAATGAAGCCTGTTTAAACTATTTACTTTGGTGCAAGGAAACAATAAACAGATAACCAGGGTGCCTAATAAAGGTCTAGTAAGAAAAATATGTATTTTGTTAAAATGAATACTGTTCTTAATCAGCACTGTAAGTACATTTTAAAATCACATGATAAAAGTATCAAATCATACCAATAGCTTTTCATTACATCATACAATAGTTTTTAATACATTGTACTTTTGTTCTACTCGGTTTACAGTGATTTTTCTTGGGTTGCAATTATTTTGTCTATTTGAAGGTGACTGTTTAACTATACTTAACCTGTTCAGCATGTTTTCAGAAATGTTTGCTTTTTGTGGGCTTTGTATGTGAGTATACAGTTGTGGCAGACTGACATGTAAGGAATCACTGTCACCAACCCCCTCAGAAGCACATTCAAGTTTATAATCAGCAGGGCCATCCAAACTCTTGACACATTTGAATCGAAATCCTTTCAGATTGAAAGTATTTATAAAAGGAAAATCTACCCTACCATTCAAAAACAAGAATTGTGGTCAAGGCTTCATTTAGGTGAATGGGGCACTTTGCACCTCTTCTCACAACTATTGTTTCAGTCTCTGTGTCAGCAAAAAGTTCTCTGATAGTCTGCTTTAACACAGATTTTAAGTGTTCAAGTCTACATATGCATAACCAGAGGATTCTGAAACCAAAGCAGGGAAGAGAATCACATGAAAACAGAGTCACATTTGACCCCTTCTCACCTCACACTGTACTGTTTTGGTCAAATCCAAGTCTGTGTACCATATCTGAGTAGAATTTCTTGAGAATTTAAATATTTTTATACAATTTCAGTCAAAAATTCCATAAATGTAAGAAATTGCAGATTTTGTGTGGAGAACGGTGAAAATTGCGGAAATTGTAGAAAAATTGCGCCCACAATTTTCCAGTGGCCCTGCTCATAACCTCCCTCTCTTCTAATTTAACCCCATTTATCACCACCATCTGCTGCCTCCCCTCTAGCCAGTTACCCACCTAGTTCACGATGGGTTTAGCTGCACCCAGGTCTTCCTTCTTCTTGAGCAATTGTTTGTGAGGTACCGAGTCAAAAGCCTTGCTGAAGTCAAAGTAGAGTAGATTCACAGCGTGGCCCTTGTTTAATTCCTTTGTCATCCAGTCAAAGAAAACTATCAGGTTAGTTTGACAAGACCTTCCTGCAATGAAACTGTACTGTTCACTATCCTGGAGCCTGTTGCTCTCCAGGTAGTCCATGGGGTCCTTTTTGATCAGTAACTCCAGTAGACTTTCCTACAATAGAGGTTAGACTGACAGGCTTGTAGTTCCCGGGTTGCTCCTTATCCCTGCTCCCATCCGTCAAGTGGTACAACGTCTGTCACATGGCAATCCTTTGGAACTTGCCCAGACATAAGTGAGGTGTTAAACAGACATACCGGTGGTTCAGCCAGCTCAACTGCTAATTCCCTGAGTATCCGAAGATGCAACCCATTTTGTCCCAGGGCCCTATCTATCTTAAGGGCAGCCAGCCCTTAAAGAACCCTTTCACTAATGAACAATGGCTGTCTCATTTCCATAATTCCCTTAATGGCCGCATTGATGACACTCTCTGGCATGGACCCGCTGTTCTCCTTAGTGAAAACTGAGCAAAAGTAATCATTTAGGATGGCAGTCTTTTGCTCATCCTCCTCTATCACCCCACCCTCCTCAACTAGTCTTATGAGTACCCCACCTTTTTTTCCTTTTGTCACTAATATATCTGAAAAACTGTTTTTTTCTCTTCCTGATGCCCTCTGTGATATGCAGCTCTGTGTCTACTTTGGCCTCTCTAATGGCCCTCTTTGCCTCCCTGTTTTTCTGTAGATAATCCTCCCATTCTACCTCCCCCTGCTTTTCCTTGTGTTTATAGAAGGTCTTCTTTTTGGCCTGCACTGCTTTCCTGGCCCTTGCTGAGAACCATAGTGGTCTCTTAAACCTGTTTTTCTTTGTTACTGTTCTTATGCATACTTTAGAAGCCTTGAGGATAGCCCTCTTAATTACCCCCATCTCTCCTCCACCCCACCTATGTCCTGCACTCCTACTAACTTATTCCTAACCAGTTCCCTCATCCTATCAAAATCAGCCCTTCTACAGTCAAGGACTTCAGTTCTCAATTGTGGCTTGCTGGCCCCAAGGGTCAATTCAAACCAAACAGAGTTATGATCTTTGTTTCCCAGTGGCTCCCCTACTTCCACCACTCCCACCATCTCTGAGTTGGTGTGCACCACATCAAGAACTGCAATCTGCTTGGTGAGTTCTTTAACTAGCTGCACCAGTATACAGTCTTGGAAGACATCCAGCAAGGCCTGACTCCTGGCATTCTTGGCCACCAGGACCTCCCAATCGATGTCTGGCAGGTTCAGGTCTCCTACCACCACTACTTCCCCCTTTGCTACCCCTCTTTGAAGTTCCTCTATGAGTTCTCTGTCCTTTTTCTCCCATTGCCCTGGAGGCCTACATATCACCCTAAGCATACTTTCCTGCCTGAGGCTGCTGTGAGTTGCACCCATACTGACTCAGCCTCACCAATGTTACTCCTGATGCACCCATCTTCTACCACCTTGATACCTTCCTTGACAAAAAGGGCAACTCCTCCCCCTCTACCAGTTCTTCTATCCCTCCTGAACAATGAATATCTAGGGACTGTCATCTCCCAGTCATTATTATTTGTGGCCCACACTTCCATGATGGCCACAAGGTCCACCTTAGTGTCTGCTATCGGTGCCTGGAACTCACTGAGTTTGTTACCTAGGATCCTGTTAATGGAGAGGAGCATCACAATAGACTCCATGATGAGTGCCCTTTTTGAGAATGATCCCTTCATCTGGCCCCAGCAGACATTGATGACATAAGACATCACTTTCAGGAATTGCATGCTGCAGGCATCATGCAAAATTGAGAAGCCCTTATGCCTCTCCTATTGTGGTAGTGCACAAGAACAATAGTGCAGTTCTTATGTGTGTCAACTACCAGACCTTGAATAAGAGGACCACCCCACACCAGTATACAATGCCAAGAGCTCAGGATGCCTTGGATTGTCTAAACAGAAGTAAGTGGTTCTCAGTTCTGGACCTGAGGAGCAGGTATTACAGATCCAAATGGCTCCTGAAGACAGAGAAAAGACTGTTTCAATATGTCCCCTCGGGTGTTATGAGTTCTTTTGGATGCCCAAAGGCATATCTGGCGCCCCTGCCACCATCCAACGTCTAATGGAATGTGCAGTTGGAGACCTGAACCTTTTATAATGCCTAGTCTGCCTTGACGATGTGACTATATTTGGGAAGACTCTTGAGGAACATTAGACTCACTTGATGAATGTGCTAGATCAAGTAAAAGAGTTCAGGCTCAAACTCTCCATCAGTAAATGCCAATTTTTCCAAACCTCAGTTAAGTACATGAGACATATTGCATCTGTCCAAGGCATTTAGATAGATCCAAGCAAAATTGAAGCTCTGATCACATGGCCCCAGCCAAATGCTTCTTTGGTTTCTGCAGGTAGACATTTCATCAAAGACTATACCCGGGTGGTGAGACCATTCTTGAACCTAAGCCCTAGCTACCTGCTAAAAAAATAAAGCCAAAAAGTACTCTGCAGCTACAAATCTAAATAAAAAGTATTTCAAGCCAAGCAAACCTTTTTGCCAGAGAAGGCCCCCTGTGTGATGAATCCTTCAAAGAGACCATCTACTGTCTCAAAAATGTGCCAGTGCTTGCCAATGTTGATCCCACAAAGCCTTATGTATTGCATACAGATGCCACCTCTGTGGACTCGATGCTGTCCTGTACCAAAGATACCCTGAAGAGCTAAGGTCCATCACCTTTGCCACTTGCTGCCTGAACCCAGAAGAAAAGAACTACCTTGTTCACAAACTGGAGTTCCTTGTACTCAAGTGTGCCACTATTGACCAGTTTCATGAATACCTCTATGGGGCAAAAATCACCATCCAAACTGCTAACAACCCTCTGACATATGTAAAGACAACTGCAAAGTTGGATGTTGCTGGGCACAGGTGGCTACTTGCTTTGTCAACTTATGATTACTGTGTGGAACACAGACCAAGGCTGAATCATGTGGATACTGATGCCTTGTCATGAGGACCCAATACAACACCTGCAGACAATCAGACATAGGTATGAATCTCAGAGCAAACTGCCAAGGTGCTGTGCAAAATGTTTGACAGCAATGAGCCCCTGACAACTTCAAATACTCTTCATCTCATAGATGGTCTTGGTGCCCCTGGAGACTATATACTAAAAGCCGACTGCCATTTTGCTGCTCTAGATCTGTTCACTCTCCCACAGTTAACTACCCAAGACTTGAAAAGAGAGCAAAGAATAGACACTAGTTTGACAGACATTGTCTTCACCCTGAAGAAAGGGGGTGATGCCACTCAAACGCACACCAATGATCCTGATACCAAGTTGTTACTGTAGGAGTTGACCAAGCCAGAAATAAAAGATAAGTTGCTCTACCGAGAATTCCAGGGGTAACAAGGTTTGCAAAAATTGCAATTATTCCTGCCCTCAAAATTCAGGAAAGTTGTATTACATGCTCTGCATGATGATATGGGAAACTTTGATCCTTGCCCATGCTCATTTCTATTGGCCACGTATGGGGTGTTATGTTAACAATATTGTAAATACTGGAACAGATGTGTGAGAAGCAAAACTCTGCCACAGAGGGCAGCCCCTCTGGTGAATATTGTTGCAAGCGCACCTATGGAACTGGTATGCATAGATTTCCTTAGCTTAGAAACAGACTCTAAGAATATTTCAGACTTTCTCGTAGTGACAGATCATTTCTTGAGATATGCCCAGGTCTACCCGACCAAGGACCAAAAGGCAACAACTGCCACAAAAGTCCTACTAGAAACATTCTTTGTTCATTATGGAGCACCTCAGAGATTTCATTCTGATCAAGGCCTAGATTTCGAAAGCCGTCTGGTAAAAGAAATGTTGTCTCTCTGGTGAATAAAAAAGTCACAAACTACCCCATACCACACGCAAGGTGATCCTCAGCCTGAACAGTTCAATCAAACACTATTAACCCTTGTTGTGCCGTGGACTGATATATCAGTCCACAATTCCTATATGTTCTAATTCTGTCGGCAGTCTAAGGGGTTAAATATGCTAGGCACTTTGGACCCAAAGGAGAAGTGTTAGTGGAGTCAATAAGTCAGTGCCTTGCTCCATATGTACAATTGCACTAAAAATTACGCTAATGCCTTTTCTCCATATTGCCTGATGTTTGGCAGAAGGCTCGACTTCCTGTGGACTTGCGGTTTGGTGTTTCTGCTAATGGGCCCAAACCAGAAACTTACCTCCAGTACGAACAGAAACTGAAAGACCAGTTAAATGCTGCCTACAGGTTCGCCTCGGACATCGCATCAAAGTGCAATAAAGCCAATAAAGATAGATATGACAAAATAGTCAAGGCATATGAACTATTGCTAGGAGACCGTGTCTTGCTAAGGAATCTGGGACTGCTAAGGAAGCATAAGACTGATGACCGATTGGGCAATACCCCATATGTTGTGATGGAGAAACTGCAAGATATGCCTGTGTACAAAAATCTGTCCAGAAGGAGAACAAAGTAAATATCAGACTATGCACAGAAATCATTTGCTGCCTTTAGACAACTATTACTAGTGATGAGGAAGAGTCAGTAGAGCTCCCCAACACCCCAATTATTCATTCTGCAATATGCAGACACAAGGCAAAAGACAAGCCAAATTGAACTTGTTTCACTCTCAAATGCTTGCCAAGCAGATCATGATGACTCAGATTCTGAATCAGGAGGAGATTTGTACTATCCTACCAGGGGTCTTGCTAGATTACTCAAAGGTGTGAATGAAATGACAAGCAATGTGTCACATGTGCCTCCTGTAGAAACTACCATAACAATAGTGGACTCAGAATCAGCACCAAGTGTACACTTACATAATGAGCCCGTATCTGAGGAAGTGCCAGATGAAGAAAGTGGAGAGCATGTTGAAGCTGAAAAACCAACAGAAACAGTTGAAACTGCAGAAGAAGTGTCAGAATCCATTTCGACTGAGGATGCTTCATTACTGGTCGATGAATAGGGAGTAGCTACTCCAAGATCCAAGGAAGAAATGACTGTTTCACTCTGTCATTCTGAAAGAACTGTCATACCTTTGTTCAGGTTAACATATGATTTTCCAGGTGCCCCTACTGACTTGTCAATGCATGTAGTACATAGCGGTATTTATGACATACCCAGATCTCTGCCTCAAATTATCTTTTGCAAAGCCCAGAACATATCACCCAGAGTGAAAAGCTAACTAAATGGTAAAAAGGGTGGTTGAAATGATGATATTGCACTGATCAATGTACCGTACTACACGAGGTTATGGAATTATGGAATTGCCAATTCCTATGATATGAAAGTAGCTACTGTCATGTAAATATGAAAAGCCTTTCAAATTCTTTCATATTCTGTTAGACTAGTTACATTTGTCTAGGCTAGGATGTATGGTATGGCTAGGTCAATCAGGAAAACAATTGTCTAGATTGTGCATGCGGGCACCTCTATGTTTGTTGTACATTGCTTATAATTACAGGACTCTGTTGCAGGACCTGAAACGGACATCATGGGCCCAATTTTCAAATAGAGACGCAGGGCTTGCAACTCAGACCTGCATCCCAGCAAAGTGTTCCATACCTGAGTCCAAGGGTTCTACACAACTTGCACCAGATTTTAGAACCCTGGTTGCAGGTTGTGATAGTGTCCTCAATTTATGGCAGCTTGCACCAAAACTGAGGCGCAAGCCCCATAAACCGGCTCCCCATGGGCACAAAGTTACACTGGGAGCAGCTAGCGGAACTGTGCTCATCAATGCAAGGAACTTGTGGCAGAGGGCTTGTGGCATGCTTTTTTGAAAACTGCATTGCATCACAGGTTTGCCGCAAGTTGCCACTTGTGACATACTCTTGGCTGCAAGTTCCTTGTGTCGGCCACAACGCCTCTGAAAATTGGACCCCATGTGTTCGGGCAGGGAAGAGTGTAACCCCCTAATTGTGGGGGCTATGGACTCCTACTTCTGCCTGCAGAACATTGCTTGCATTTTTCTTGCTCCTGCTGGCCCCAGGACTGTAGCCTATGAAAGGGGACCAGAACAGCTTGCTCAAATATCGCTGAACTGTTGTGCAGGCAATGTGAGGACGTTCGAGTGCCCGGCTGCTCAAATGAGCAAGCTGAATCCAGCTTGAAGGTTTTTAGCAGTGGGAGTGCTCACCCATCACAGCCAGTAAAGCTGCATCTGCAGCTCACCACAGTGCCTCCTGTAGTGTGCTCCAGCCCCAGGGCCACCAGTGGGCATTGCGGGTTCAGAGACTCTGGGAGGGGGGAAAGTAAAAAAGAAGTGGACTTTGCCATCTTGCACCTTTAAGAAATAAAGATTGCTAGCTGCATAGAGCTGCATAAAGGGGAGGGGGGCAACAGATAATGGAACTCCCGAATGGCAGCACAAAGCTCCAATTAACTCCACACCACCACTGGATTAATGGGCACAGGTGTGCCTACTATTCCATTGGACCAGTGGATGGTTGTCCTATAAAGATAATAAGAAAGTGCAGCAATTGTATTTACTAAAATGCAGCCACCATCTTATCAAACCCTGACCTCACTGCCAGTCAATCAGAGGTCAGGGATATCAGTAGCAGAAGCCAAGAGACTTCTGGAAGAAGAACTGTGTTGTGTGCTTGGTGCCTTTTCAAGCTTCCAATAAAGCATCATATGGATATTCTGAATATTAATTGAAGTGAACTGACAGCTCCTGCAGCAATCAGAAGCTGCCTTTACCCTGAGAAGGTGTTGAGAGGCAGAAGACAGAAACATGTTCCAGTCAGTCTGGAGTTAGTCCTCGAACAGAGGGGAGGGCTGGTGTGTGCTGAAAGATAGCAGTCTAGTAAAGCCTGCCTGGGCTTCTACAGTCACCAGCAGGGAGTGACTTCAAAAGGTTTCCACAACCTGGGAGTGTATACAGCCTGAACAGTGAATTTGTAACCTGAAGTGCTAGATCAACATTTGCCTGAGAGGCTATGACCTGTCTTCAGCAAAGAAGGTAGCATTGTGTCACAGCTGCCAGCCTGTGGGCACCCGAGAGACTGTGAGAAGCCTGCCATGAAAAGAGGGAAAGCCTGCATCATCCAACAGTCTGGGAGATGGGCAGCTGGTACTAATGCCAGGTGCTAGCTATTGCTCACACTGGGGTTCAGATACCTGGACAAGGGTGTGAAACATGTGGTCCTGGCTCCTTGTATTGGTCTGAATTCCAAAGGAGGAAGAAGGGAAGAGCTTGATAGTTCCAGAAGACTGCAGCAGCATAGCCTAAGATACATCCAAAGGCATCTGAGACCCGAAGCACTTGTGAGCTACCCCCTCAACTGCCAGCTCAAACCATCAACCTGAGAAACCTGCATTTCCCGAGTAGGAGGAAGAGACCAGATTACAGGGAAGTGGTACAACAGAACCATGAGTACACTCAGGGCTTGCCCTGCAGTGGGGGAATTTATACAAAGTTCAGCTCCCAAGCTACAGTTTTGGCCATTGAGCCAGGAAGTTACAAATACCTCATTTGGAGGTTCAGCCATTTAAGAAACTGCATGGTCTGTGGGGTTCTGGTTAAAATGTGTTATGCTGTGTGTTTAAAGTGCATCACTGCAAGCTAACCACATCGAGCCTGCACCATTTCAATGGCTGGGTATCCAGTGAAGCATAGGGAGCTCCCTTTAGACTTAAGGGTAACACTGGTACCACTGGGTAATATTCTCAGTGCAGGTTGGGTTGTAGCTATAGTCAATTCTAACCTGTTTTGCTTGGTGGGAGGTGGATACTGGTTAATTGTTTATGCTGCTTAAAAGGTTAGATAGCCTGGGCTCAATTCTTAAAAGGGGCTGAGACTGGTGCAAGCTGCTGCAAACTGCAGCTTGCGCTGAAGCCCAGAGTGCCAGGGACCCTACATCAGATTGTGGTACAGGAGGGGTCCCGGCGCCTAAGTCCCCACACTTGCAGCAACCTCTCCCATGTGACAAATACATGGCACATGGGAGGGGATTGCCGCTGCCTCCTGTGGCACAGGTAAGCAGTCACCCCTACCCCGATCCTCGTTGCCACCCAGAATTAAATGTTTAATAAAGATCCCCTCCTGGTGGTCTAGTGGCCCCTCTGCCCTGATCCCTGATGTTGCCCATAATTAAATGTTTAATAATTATCCCCTCCTGGTGGTCTAGTGGCCCCCTGTACTGATCCCCACAGTATCCCATAATTATATGTTTAATATAGATCCCCTCCTGGTGGTTTAGTGACCCCCCGTCCCGTTCCCTGATGTTGCCCATAGTTAAATGTTTAATAATGATCTCCTCTTGGTGGTCTAGTGTCCCCCACCGCAGCAGGTATTGCCCTCAACCCTGCTCCCCCATCCCAAAATGCAGCCAGTGATCAGTGAGGCCCACCACTCACCTCCATGGCTGGCCACCAGATTGAACTGTCAGTGAACACCTACTGTATAGTGTACATGCTCATAATTAATCATGAGCATGTACATTATACAGTAGGTGCTCACTGACAGTTCCGTCCAGCGGCCGGCCGCAGAGGTGAGAGGTGGGCTGTGTTGGTCTCCGGCTACATTTCAGAATGTGGGGGAGTGGGGTGGTGGGCACTACGTGCTGGGGTGGGGGGTATGGGGACCACTAGACCACCAGGAGGGGATCTTTATTAAACATATAATTGTGGGCAACAACAGGGATTGGGGTGGGGGGCCACTAGACCACCAGGATGGGATCTTTTTTTTTTTAACGGGGCTTTCTCCCACAGACTGGAGGTTCCAGCCCTCTGCTCCACTCACCTCCCCCTCCTGACCAGGATTGCCCCCCTGGTGGGGCTGCCGAGCGGGTATCCCCTCCCCAAGGAACACCATCTCATGACCCTGGCTTGCCCCCCGGGGAGGGGGCCATGGGAGCAGGACAACCCTGGCAGACAGTGTTCGCAACGGGAGTGGCGGCAGACATGGGGGCCATCATCAATGGGCCCAGCATTTTTGCGCTATGAATCCGAGGTTGGGGACATGCAATGATGCTAGGATCTGCCCCATCCCCCAAGTGTGTAGTGACAGTATACCTAGCCTCCTCCAGAGGTCCACATTGGGCCAGATAATCTTCCCCCCTCCCCCTGGAGAAGGACAGCAGTCTCTGGGTTGCTCAGTCCTTCTCTCCCTGGCTGGCCTTCCGACTCCCGAGTCTGTCACCGACCCCGGGATGTCAGGGCCGAAACAGACGCCGTGCTGCTGCACCGGCGAGCTGGCTCCTCCAGGAGGTGATCTTTATTGAACATTTAATTATGGGCGACAGCAGGAATTGGGACAGGGGGCTACTATATCACCACGGGGTTATTTTTTACATTGACATCAGGGATCGGGGATGGGGGGGCACTATACCACCAAGGGGTTTTTGTACTGTATACATTCATTTCTGGTGGATTGGGGAGGGGGACGTGGCACATTGCTGCAAACAGGGCAACTCTCCCAGAGGAGAATTTTCTAAGTACCCTTGGACCAGCCATGGCTGGTCTAAGGGTACTTATAATTTCTCCCTCTGGGAGAGTTCTGAGAATCCTGCATTATGGGATATGGCAGCCTGTGTCTGACACAAGCCCCCTAGCACCATGCCACAGCCCATTTTGGGGCACACAGGTGATGAAAGCCCCATTTGAGGCAGGCAGCCTGTGGTTGATGTAGGCTGCCATTGTGAATCACTATTGGCACATTTTTTTTCGCAAAGGGAACTTTGCACCATTCTTTGTGGCACAAACCACTTGCATCATACCGGGAGCTTTGCGAATCAAGCCCCCTGAGTTTAGCCAGTACTAAAGTTCAGTCTTGCTATTGCAGTATTTGCCATACAGCTAAAGTTCCTTTTGCATTGCATTCCCTTACCCCCTGTGAATGTCCCCCAGTAAATGTTCTGTTGATATTTTAAACTTTGTCTCGAGAGCATATTATTATGACCGGTCATCAAAATTCAATAAATAAATAAATAAATATTATTAGTGAAAGTAAAAAGTGGCATGCTTTATTAAATTTAAGGTTGCACTGTGTTTTTGCCTGTGTGGAGCAACACTGTGGGGAGGTGGGGAGGTACTGCATCCGGGGTGTTGTACAGCTCTGACACCAGGTACACTTAAATTTTACTCTGGGTGGAGGCACCACACGACTTCTCAAAAATCTGGAAATGAACCCTCCCAATCAAGAAAATCAGAACTCAAGCCCCTCAACCTGGTTTGAGCCTGCAAGGCAGGGGTAGTAACTGTAACATCCACAGTTATTACAAATGTTTTTGCTCATGTCCCCCTTCTCCCTTCTGGTCTCCAATGAGTACATTTTGAGACTCTCCAGTCTCTGCACATATGCCCCCCCAACCTTGCTGACCACGTTTCATATTGGTCACTCTTCCCTACACTGTCTCCTCCCTGTTTATGTCATTCATTAGGTGGGGATTCCAAAACTGTATACAGTAATCCAGGAGCAGTCATACCAGGGTTCTGTACAGGGGCAATATTACCTATTTTCTGCCTCTGCTGACCCCCCTCCAAATACATCCCAGTATTCTGTTTGCCTTCCCTGTAGCTTTGTTGCATTGTGCTGATGATCTGAGGTTGTTGGCTATCACCATTCTTAGTTCTCTTTCTTCCTCAGTCACAGTGACTGTTGCCCTGCCTAACTTGTATATACCTTAGGGTTTCTTCTCCTATGTGCATGACTTTGCATTTCTTGACATTGAAGCCCAGCTGCCCAATCTGTGATCATCTTGCAAGCCTCTCTATGTCTTCTTCAGTTCCCAGATATTATTCTAACAGTCCACCCTGCCAGAGTTTGGTGTCATTCATAAAGAGGCAGATTTTTCTTTTGATATATCCTCAGATATGTTGCTGATGAAAATGTTAAGAAGTTCTGGTCTGAGCACTGACCCCCAAAGGACCCAGCTTGTGGCCTCCCTCACTTCCAAGTGACCCCCATTTATCACTACCTTCTGTGTCCTCCACCTATCAATCGTCTCAGAATGTTTCCCACCCATAGGTCCCCTAGTTTTTTGACCAGTGGCCTGTGAAGAACTGAGTTAAATACTTTGCTAAAAGTCCAGCTGCAGTATGTCAGCTACCTGCCCTTTATCAACAGCCTTTGCTACCCAGTCAAAGCAGTCCATCAGGTTTGTTTGACAAGATCCGACTGCCACAAACTGCGCTGCCTCTGCTCAAACTCAGCTGACCTCATCCTCTGCCTTGTGGGTTTTCTCCTGTCCCTCTGCTCCCTGAACCACATCCAGATTTCACTCTGAACTTCACCTACATGGAATTCTTTTAACAAGCTAGAACTAGTCTCCTTTGTATCATCATCACCGTCATCATCATCATCATCAAATCTTTATTTATTCAGGCGAACATCATTGAGCAAGGCTCATTTACAAGATGGACCTGATAAGGTCAAGGTTCAATAGTTGATACACAACAGATACATCATACACTTATATAAGACAGTTATACATACAGGGGAAAATGACGTTTATAAACACAGTGATGTACAGTAAATTCACATGACAAAAAACGGTTACAGGAAAGTTAAGCTAATATTTACAGTATGTACAGTATATACATATCCCAGTGGGGCCATGGCAGACACTCAACATAATGTAATACTAGGATGGTGAAGGTATTACTGGGTGCCATAAGATGGGGTGTCTGTCTGGAAGGAATATGCTATATATGGTTTGGAAGGGAGATTTGTGAGATGACAATGCTAGCTCTAGCGGTAGCAACTGCATTTCTCTTTGAAGAAGACTGTACAATGCTGTTTAAAGGATGCAAATGGAATGATATTGGACAGTTTTAGGGATTTTTGTAGGGTGCTTCATGCTATAGCTAGAGAATAGCTGATTGCTGCCCTCCCTAGCCTGGTGTTGAATTTGGGCAATTTGAGCAGGATGATGTTGTTGCTTCTTAGGGCATAGGAGCTAGGAGAGGTCTGGGTGAAGCAGTCCAGGATATAGTTTGGAAGTTTTTTGACAGCTGTAAATCCATAGTGCTGCATTTCTGTTCCTTCTGAGGTGAAGGGAAACCCACCCAACTGCAGCATAAAGAGAGCAATGATGGGTATTAGATAGCAGATCTGTAATGAACCTTGTTGCTCTATGATATAAGGTATCCAGCTTGTGAAGGTAGGAGATGGGACAGTGACTATAAATGAAGTCTGCATAGTCAACAACTGATAGAAAAATGGCCTGGACTAACCTCATCTTTGAGTCTCTGTTTAGGAAGGGTTTTAATCTATAGAGAAGGCCAAGCCTTTGGCGAAGCTTTTTTAACAGTTCTTCTAAATGATGAGTGAAGTCAAGTCTGTTGTCAATCCACACACCTAGGTATTTAAAGTTTTCTACATACTCCAGATTTTCTCCAAGTATAGTGCATAGCTGGGGGAGAATGATTGAAGTGGATGTGCTGGTGGAGCTTTGATTTGTGAACATCATTGCTTTAGCTTTCTTTGCATTTAACAGAAGCTTTTTCTCGAGCAGCTGATATTGTAGCAAGGAGAATTCTGTTTGTAGGATTTCACGAGCAGCTGCAGGTGAAGGGTTGCTGACATACAGAACAGTGTCATCAGCAAAGAGGTGTACAGAGGAATTGGTAAGGGCTGAATCAATGTTATTTATATAAATGCCAAAAAGGATAGGACCCAGAATAGAACCTTGGGGGACTCCTCTTGACAGTGGTTTTAATGGGGATAGGTCACCTTCAGCTTTTACCTGCTGTGACCTACCGGTGAGATAGCATCTGAACCATTTAAGGGAGGGTGGATCTAGGCCAATGGAGTGCAAGGATGAAAGTAGTAGCTCGTGGTCCACAGTATCGAATGCTTTGCTTAGGTCCAGGAATACTGCACAGACATTATTCTTTTTATCTAATTCGGATTGCCTGTCATTTGTGACCTTGGCTAGTGCAGTGATAGTGCTATGCTTGGCCCTGAATCCAGATTGAGCTGGGTTTAGGAGGTTAGCATTGTCAAGATACTCTCTTAACTGGTTACTAACTAATTTCTCCTGCATCTTGGATAGCACTGGTAGAATGGAAATGGGCCTGTAATTATTAAGATCCATAGGGTCCCCTGATTTTAGAAGGGGAACCACTTGGGCTGTCTTCCACAGTGTGGGAATAGAGCCAGAGTTTAGGATAGGTTAAGAGGTGTGTTAGGCGGGGACTGCAAGTACATGGCATGCAATCTTTAGAAAGTAGGGGTCCAGAGAGTCTGCCCTTGCGCTTTTTTTGGTATCCAGTTGCCATAATAGATCCTCTACTTGTTTCAACAGTATAGATTTGAAGCTGAAGGAAGGGTCAACTCTCTGATCACCAGTGTAATGGAAGCTTAATTGTTCCTTCAGCAGGTTAGCTGGAGAGGTGTCAAAGGCAAGGCCAGCCGTTGTGAAGTGGTTATTAAAGGCGTCCAGAATTTCCATTTTGCCAGTGATAGGGCCATAACTGTTGTGTAATTGAGTTGGAAGGGGGGTGTTAGCATCCTGCCCCACCATACCCTTGATGGTGCCCCAAAACCTAGCAGGATTATGGTAGGAGGAGTCGAGCTCAGCCAAGTAGAAGGCAGCCTTTGCATCCCTAAATTTCTTGGTGCATCTATTCCTGGCTTTCCTAAAGATCATCCAGTCATTTGCATTCTTGGTTTTTCTTGCCATTTTCCAGAGTTTGTCTCTCTCCAGCAGTGCAGCTTTGAGGTCAGCTGTAAACCAACAACAGGATTTGTTTTTTATTCAGATACTAGAGATTGGGGCATGGGTGTTAAGGGCATTTATTATAATGCTATTTAGCACCTGCTGAGCTTTTTCAACAGAATGGGCAAGATAAAACTCTTACCAGTGTGGAGAGTAAGCTAGATCATGCAAATATCCTTCAATATTGATGTTTTTCTTGGATCTCCTCAAGAGGAATTTTGCAGGGCTTGTTGTTATGCTGGTGGATCTTACCCCTGCGATGGGGCAATGATCACTTATATCACAGAGAAGCACTCCAGCGTGTGAAAATAGATGTGGTTTATTCACTAGCATGATATCAAGTAGTGTGCTGTTATTACTATTCCTTGCATTAATTCTTGTTGGTTCATTAATTAGCTGTGTGAACCCATATGTATCACAGAATGATACCAGAGGTTCAGCTGCCTGGGTAAGCCAGTTGAAATTCAGATCACCTAAAATAATGACTTCTTCAGTGCTGGGTTTGAGCAGGTTCCCCCAGGTGGGATAAGAGCTTGTGTTCAGCAGAGGGAGGTCTGTAGCATCCAACTAGCTGAAAAGCTGCTGTATTGGGGAGAGAGACTTTTAGGGATAGGCATTCAAACTCCTTTGGCATAGATGTTGCAGCAATACAGGATACAGCTATACCAGATTTTGCATATATGGCTACTCCACCTCCCCTTGTTTGGCGATCAGCTCTGAATAGCTGGTAGTTAGGTAGGTTAACATCCCTGTCTGCTGTGGTGGGTTTGAGCCATCCCTGTCTGCTGTGGTGGGTTTGAGCCATGTATCTACAGCTCTGGATTCAGTAGCACCTTGCCCCACCTGTTTGCACCTGGAGGTCATTGGTGGGGAGGGGTTTGGGTTGTACAGGTATTGGGAGGACAGAGTGCTTCCCCTTCACTTGATTGTGTTTGGGTAGCAAATGTCCCCCTCACTCCCAAATACTCATTGGTCGAGACATCCTGGGACTGCCTGGTGGTGGCACTGGTCTGCTGTTCTTCCTACCAGCATGGCCTGTCTTCATCTCCACCCCACAGCAGAAGCTTCTGAACCTTCTCCGGTAGTGAGAGGTGGGAGGTATCAATTTCCCTACTATCTTGTCTATGACAGGGGACAGGAGAAGGGATGCCACACCAGGAGCTTCAACTCATGACTGAAGGAATGGTGCAGATATGAAGGGTTTGGCTACATTGGGGACTGGGGACCCACCTCGAAGAATAAGGGCCTATACAAGGGTGATGGCCTGCATTCATCCAGGAGGGGAACCGCAGTCCTCAATTGATGGTTTAAATGTTACTTTGATTAACATTTAAACTAGCCAAGGGAGGGGTGGCAGAAGGAATCAGGGAGTTGGAAACTGCCTCCTCCCACAGGCTGAAGTAGAGAGTAAGGAGAATTCAAGGGGAGAGGAATCCCCCAGGGTGCAAATTAATAAAGGAAGCAGCATGGTAGAGATAAAGGGGAAAGGAAGAGAAGCATTAAAAAGAGAGGTGCCAAGGAGGGAGAGCAAAAAGGAAAAAGGGGGCCAACAATCAGAGTAGAATCATAATCTGGAAGGCCATGTGTGTGAATGCTAGAAGCCTAGGAAATAAGATTCTGGACCTAGAGGCCATCATGGCACAGACTGACCTAGATATTGTGTCCATTATTTAGTCATGGTGCACTGAAAACCATGACAGGAACATGGCCATACTGGGCTATACTCTGTTCAGGAGGGACTGGATGGGAAGGAATGGAGGTGGTGTGGTGCTATATGTGAGGGAAAGAATAAAAACCACAGAGATACAGAGAATACGGGGGGGGGGCAGAGGTACTGTGGGTCTCCCTGAAGATGGGGAATAGATACACTATTCACATAGGAGTGATTTACAGACCTCTAGCACAGAGGGAAGCATTAGATAAGGTACTGGTGGAAGTCACTGGCAAGATGGCAGAAAAAGGGAAGGTGCTGCAGGTGGTGGACTTCAACCTGTCAGATGTGGATTAGAGCCTCCCAGCCATATCTTCAGCTAGAAGCAGGGAAATCCTGGATTCTCTGCAGGGGGCATTCCTCAGGCAACTAGTCAGTGAACCCACTCATGATGGGGCAATACTGGACCTGGTACTCACTAACAGGGACAATGTAGCAGACATCAAAGTGGGAAGCCACTTGGGAACCAGTGATCACCATACAGTGTGGCTCAATATAACAATGGCTGCAGAATAAAGCCACACAAAGGTGAGGGTCCTAGACTTCAGGAGGGCAGGTTTTAAAAAGATGGGTGAATGCCTCAGGGATGACCTGGCAGGGTGGGTAACCTGGGTGGAGTGGAGGAACAGTGGGTGAAGATAAAAGGGAACATAGCAAAAGCAACAAACATCTGCATCAAACAAGTGATCAAAAGCAAGAGGAAAAAGAGACCCCTGTGGTTGTCGAAAGAGGTGGCTTAAAAGGTAAAAGCTAAAAGGGTAGTATTCAGAAGGTATAAGGAGATGCAAAAGAAGAAGAAGAATAGGGAGGAGGTGTATCGGGGGAAATAAAGAGAAGCAGAGAAAGCAGTAAGGAATGCAAAGGCACAAACTGAAGAAACAATAGCCCAGGAGGTAACAAAAGGGGACAAGACATTTTTCAGATATCTAAGTGAAAAGAGGAAGACCAGGGGTTTGATTGTAAGGCTAAAAAGGGAAGGGGGGGACTGTGCAGCGGGGGACCAGGAAAAAGCTTGCATCCTGAAGAAATACTTTTGTTCAGTATTCACAGAGGAAGGAGAAGGTGAAGGGCCACAAAAAAGTAGCAAAAGCTTTGGAGGGAGGGAGGTGGACACTAAGCCTGTTTTGGATGAGAGAGTCTGAAAGGACTTGCTAATCTGAAGGTAGACAAAGCAATGGACCCAAATGGGGTGCATCCAAGGTATTGAGGGAGCTCAGGGAAATACTGGCTGCACCTCTGACAGTTCTATGTAACAACTCACAGGAAATAAGAGTGGTTCCAGAGGACTGGAGGAGGGCAGATGTAGTCCAACTACACAAAAATGATATCAGGGAGAAGGCTGGCAGTTATAGGCCAGTCAGCCAGACATCGGTGGTGGGAAAGTTAATGGAATCACTGCTGAAGGAATGGATTGTGCAATATCTTGAATCCAGTGAGTTACAAGACCCAAGGCAGCATAGTTTCACAAGGGGGAGGTCATGTCAAAGAAATCTGATAGATGACTTTGACTGGGTAAACAAGGAACTAGATCAGGGTGGAGTAGTGGATATGGCTACCTAGGTTTCAGTTGGGCGTTCAACACCATTTCACATAGGAGACCAGTAAGCAAGTTGGGTAGCTTAAGAGTGGATCCAAAGGTGGTAAACTGGATAAGAAATTGGCTAGGTGATTGGCAACAGAGGGTGGTGGTATTCTGCTCCAAGGAAGGGAGGGTGACCAGTGGGGTGCCTCAGGAATCAATGCTGGGACTGGTCCTCTTTAACATTGTTACAAGTGACAATGCAGATGAGCTGGAAGGGAAGGTCTGCCTCTTTGCAGTTAACACCAAAATCTGCAAATCGGGTGGACACTCCAGGGGAGTGGGGTGGAAAGGATGAGCAGAGACCTGAGAAAACTAGAGGCATGGTCAAGGGTATAGCAGCTGGATTTCAATGTCAAAAAGTGCAAAATAATGCACTTAGGGCACAAAAAGCCAGGGGTGCAGTACAAAATGGGTGAAGTAGCGTTGATGACCAATAAGCAGGGAAAAGAGCTAGGGGTGATCATATTGGATGACCTAAAGGTGGCCAGGCAGTGTGATAAGGCAGTAGAGAGGGCTAGTGGGATGCTAGAATATATAGGGGAGGGGTATCACCAACAGAAAGAGGGAGAGAGTGTTGCCTCTGTATAGACTACTGGTAAGACCCCACCTAGAGTATTGTGTCCAGTTCTGGAGACCACATCTCTGGAAGGACATAGACAGAGCAGAGGCAGTCCAGAGACGGCACCTAAAACAGTGTATGATCAGCATCAAAAGCACTATGAAGGGAGAGACTAAAATACCCCAATATGTACACCCTGGAACATAAGAGGGAGAGGGGAGATATGATAGAGATCTTTAAATACCTCACAGGGCTAAATGAGGTACAGGAGGGGTGTATTTTTCAGATGAAAAGGTGATCAAGAGCAAGGGGACATGCTATGAAGCTGGAGAGGGGTAAATTCAGGAGAGATGTGAAGAAGTATTTCTTCACAGAAAGAGTGGTGAATTCCTGAAACAATCTTCCAACGAAGGTGGTAGGGGAAAAAACAGTGGTGGGGTTCAAGAATGCACAGGATAAGCACAAAGGAATCATAGTGGAAAGGAAAGTGGGAGGGAGAAAGGGCTGTAGATCAGGCATGGTCTAATATAATAGTGTAGGTAGGGAGAAATGGGCAGACTGGATGGGCCAAGTGGTCCTTATCTGCCGTCAAATTCTATGTTTCTATCTGAAGTTGCTCTGGCAGACAGTGATGGTCCACAGTTCAGAGTGGCTATGACAGGAGACGGAGGATATACCCTGTTCATATTGGGGGCTCAAAGAGAGAATGGGCACAGAATCCACATGCATCATGTGGCATACGTTGCCATTAATGAAGAAGTCATGAAGTGCCAATTAGAGACCTGGAACAGGTCTAAGGTGGTGGTGAAGCTTCATCCTTCAATCAATTTCACTTTTATTGTTTGGTTATTTGCCATTACAAAGGATAAAAAGGCAGTCATATGACAATAGACAAATTAAGTTAGCATAAATACAAATAAAACAGACTAAGGTGCTTGATTAAAAACATGTAACAAACTGATCTTTTTCACAAGTCAGCGTTTCAACTGGCTTACAGGAATATGCAAAAGGCAGAAAGCAGATTTACTTTGTTTTTCATTACAATTTGTAATAATTATAAATAAATGATGGGATAATAGTTGGTTATTGATACTATCTCAGTTAATTTCCTTAGTATATTGGGTGGGAGCTGTTGGTTGTCCTTTAGCTAATTTCAAACTATATTTACTTATCTGGAATGTAAATAAGACACTATTGGGTTTGGGTCTGATTACCTATATCCCCTACTAAAATGTTGTGGCTTATAATGTTGGGCTGGCAGTATAGCCTAGAGGTTAGAGAAACAAGGTGTGAATAAGCTTGATACATCCAGCAGACCAGACCTTAGTTTGATTCTCACAACCTCCACTTGCATACTGTGTGACTCTGAGCAAGTCACTTAACCACCAAGTGCTCCCAGGTCACCCCTGAAAACAGGCACTAGTGCCTAGTGGGCCTTACTCAGTTACCAAAGACTAAAATAAAAAATAATCTCCAATTCCTAAAAGGAAAAAGTGGCTTCTTCAGTCAAAAAAAAAGAGAAACCAGTAGCTCCCATTCATATATGATACAGACCATCAGCTGAAAAAATTAACATGGTATGAGACAGAGTTTTTCTTCTTATCCTTGAGTTTATTAGAAAAGCAGGCCAACACATTTTTGAAGAAGAATAAACTAAACAATAATTGATAACTTGAGAAATTATTTTTCGAGATATAACCATAAAGATAAAGCTTTCTTTCTCTTTTGGACTTTGGACATGTGTTCCAGATCATCATCCTCACCCTATGCACAGTCACAAAATGGAGAGAGTACTCCATTTTTTGCTTAAACAGTTGTTCAGACTTATAAGTTTCAAACCAAAATTGTGTAATAAGGTATCCCCTTTCCCTATCTAAAATCTTAACTTGGTATGTTTCCATACCAAAAACATTTTAAGGGACTTATAAGAAATGTGGATTTTAGAAATATTAATGTTAGTCAGATTTTGTTGTGCTGTGATATGATTGCATCTGGACTGGATATAATCTACTAAAATGGCACGTGTTCTGTATATTTCAAATAACATGGATCCCAATCCCATTGGATACAACCTAGTTCTTATAAATGTCATATAAAGGAAGGAGATACCCTTTAAGAAATACACAATCTCCTCTTCAAAACACAGTTTGAGAATACGGTCATCGGGCATCACCTGAAGATTTGCTAAAAAAAAAATATTGTTTTAATTAACACATGAGTATCAGTCGAGTACTGTCCCAATTCTGCTCTCAAGAAATGTGCAGGTGTGCCTGGTGGAAGTCTTAACAAACATCAATATAATTTATTTATAATTGTTTCAAGTGAAGTACAACCAGAGATGCCCCAGACTTCCGCTGTGTAAAGTATTGCTTTTGTAACTTTAGCATTTATTACAGTCAAAGTTCCTTTCACTGAATATCCACCATAGGTTCATGTAAATCTTTTAATTACATTAATGTATGTCTGTAGCTTCTTTTTTTACATAGTCTGAATATTAGTTCCATTTAGTGTTCATAGTAAAGTGTACACCTAAGTAGTCATATGTTTTTGCTGTTTCAACTAATAATTTGTTAAGCCTTAACATATAATTTTGGAATGTATTAACACCAAAAACTACCGTTTGTGTTTTCCCCTATTTATTTGTAAATGTTTAGTGACACAGAGCTGTGAAAAAATATCTAATTTCCTTTATAAACCCAATAGTGATGTTGATAGTAAAACTATATCATCAGCATATGCTAAGAAAGAAACGGACTTGCTGAAGACACCTGGTGAGTGAAAATCCAAATTGCATAAGTTTTCTATGATACTGTTAATAAAGTTAAAAAGTAAAGTGACTAATATACGGCCCTGCCCAACACCTAGATTTGTTTTAATTGAGTTTGTAAGGCTACCCTGAAGAGTGCATTGTACCTTAGACCAAATATTGTTGTGAAGTTTTTTAAAATGTTTAGCAAATAATCATTTAATCCATAATTCATTAATGTTGACCAACATGTCTTTCTACTGATACTATCAAATGAAGATCTATGGAACAGCAAAATAATTTTGCCTTCTTTACCTTAATGTATTTATAAATTAAATTTTGTAAAACCAAACAGTGTTGTACTGTAGAGTGAGTTTTTCTAAACCCATTCTGAGCTTCATCAAGCATATTGCTATTTTCAACCAAGGTTTCCAGTCTGTTCAATAGTATTCTAGTGAAAATTTTCTGAGAAGTGTCAAGGAAACCAATTGGGCAATACATATATTGGTTTGTTATTTGTCACTTCTTATGTATTAGATAAATTATATTAGCTTGCAAAAATCTGGAAAAGTTTCACATTGTGCCATATAATTATAAATGCAGTATAATAGAGGTATCCACCAATCAGGAAAATGTTTAAAGATATCATTAGAAATTCAATCTAGAGCAGGTGCTTTGTTAGGTTTAGTATTATTAATTGCTGTTAAAATTTCCTCTCTAGTAATAATACGAACATACAAAACTGCCAGCAGATACAGGCTAAATGGTCTATCGAGTCTTCTCGAATGTGCCGCTAACAGTCTATTACACTGCAGCTGCCCCCTCACACCTACCGCTCTATCTAAATTTATTCCCATGCTTGCTGACACCCTTCCCCTCAGTGTCCCATTTGTGACCTTCCCCCTGACATTGTCCCATCCCCTCTGACCCTATGGATACCACCTCTTTGGACAATGCATTCCACCCTGACACCACTCCTTCCATTAAATAATTCCTTCTCATTTCCCTCCTGAATCTTCCACCCTCCAATCTCAGACTGTGCCCTCTCATGCCCCTCCCATCCTTTAACATTAGAATTTCTTCCGTACCAGTCTTGTTTAAGACTTTCACATGCTTAAAGGTTTCTATCATGTCCCATCTATCCCTTCTCTCCTCCAGTGAGTACATGTTTAGCTCCCTCAGCTTCTCCTCATAGGGTTTGTCTTCAAGTCCTAGGATCATCCTGGTTACTCTGTGTTGGACCCCCTCCAGAAATTTAACATCCTTCTTTAAGTAAGGGTGCCAGAACTGCATGCAGTACTCCAGGTGCGGCCTCACCAACGACCTGTACAGTGGTACCTACCCACTCCTGGAGGTGATTCCCCTGGCTATACACCCCAGCATTTTATTTGCTTTAGCTGCTGTCTTCCTGCACTGGGCTGAATGGTTCATTTGCCCTGTTATTATCACCCCAGGATCTTTCTCCTCCTCTGTAGTTGCTAACTGTACCACCCCCCCAAGCTGTTAACAAATCCTTGGACTTCTTGCTCTCAAATGCATGGCCTTGTAGTTCTTTGCATTGAACTCCATTTGCCATTTGTCAGACCAGTGTTCAAGCTTTTCCAGATCATCCTTTCACCCCTGCCACCCTTCTGTGTCATCCACTAGTGCACCGATTTGGGTGTCACCTGCAAAAAGGCTAGTCTTATTCTTAATTCCATTTGAGATGTCGGCAATAACAATGCTAAACAGCACTGGGCCCAGTACCGATCCTTATGGTACTACACTGGTTACAGATCTTGGAGTTGAAAGTCCCCCACCCCCACAACTACCCTCTGCTGCCTGCCCTACAGCCAGTTCTTGACCCAATCCACCATCTTCTCCCCAGCTCCTTGGTATTCCAATTTGTTAACCAGCCTCCCGTGTGGCACAGAATCAAAAGCCTTGCTGAAGTCCAGGTACAGGACATCCACCACCTGACTCCTGTCGAGTGCCCTAGTCACCCAGTCATAAAAGTCCACCAGGTTTGTCTGACAGGATCTTTCAGAGACAAACCCATGTTGCCTACTGTCCTGAAGACCATTAGCTGCCAGAAAGGCTACCAGCCTTTCCTTAATGATAGTCTCCACTAGCTTCCCCAAAAAGGATGTAAGGCTGACTGGCCTACAGTTGCCTGGTTCATCCCAAAGTCCACTTTTGTGGATGGGCACCATGTGCACCATCTTCCAGTCCTGGGTTATGCACCCTGTTCTCAGTGAGGTGTTGAATGTCTGCCAGTGGCTCCATCAGGACCTCTGCCATTTCCTTCTGAACCCTGGTGTGTATACTGTCTGTGGCAGGTGCTTTATCCACTGCAGGGCCTTTACGCCTTCCAGCACTCTGCTCGCTGGGATTCCCAATCAGTTAATCTGGCTCCCCCATGCCTCTCATCCCCTGCGGCATCGACCTTTGCTTCTCCCTGATAAACATCGAGCAGAAGTGGTCACTGAGCACTTCTGCCTGGTCCACCCCCTTCTCTGCCCATCCTCCTTCTTTTCTGATCCTCACAATCTTAAACTTGCAGTTCCTTCCCTCCCTTAGGTACCTGAAGAAATTCTTCTCCCCTTTTCTGATGCTTTGTGCAGCCTAAGTTCCCTCAAAGCCTTGGCAGCCCACACTGCTCTGCTCACTTCCCTTGATTTCTTCAGGCACTCCTCCCTATCTTCCCCCATTTGGAGCTCTTAAATTTTCTGAAGGCGGCCCTTTTCACACTCCCCTTCTCAAACACCTCCCTGCTTAGGCAACTCTGCTTCTTGGACCTGGCCTTTTTGCTTTGGTTCCTTGTTCAAGAGGTAGTGTCCTCTGTTAGCCTAAGCTTGATAATATCCCATTTCTGGTTCGCATCCAAGCGTGGATGGATGCTGGCTAGGTGTTGTACCACTATGTCCCCCATCCTTCCAAAGTCAGCCTGCCTGAAGTCCAACACCTTTGCTTCTGTTCCTTCAGCCTCCTTGCCCATGCTAAGTGAGAACATACTGTGAGGCCAGCCTGCCGGCACAGCAGTGGTGTCAACACTTGCGGTGCCAGAAACCTGGGTTCAGGAATGGGCTCGGGTGGTTGGAGGGTCAGCCGGGGGGGGGGAGATAGATTGAGCAGCTGTTGCTTGAGGATACTGGGGTGCTCCAGTCTACCACCGGCAGATTGAAGTCCCTGACAATCATGGTTTTACCCTTCCCACTGACTTTCTTATCTGCTCTGCAAGCTCCCTGTCAATGTCCTCAGCCTGTGATGGTGGCCTATACATGGTATTCAGTGATGATAGTGATAATAAATAAGCGACTGTAAAAACAGCAACTCATTTATAGTGCTATCATCATTAGCTACCTTGCAAAAGTAGAGATGGAATAGCAAGGAAAGCGACCAGAAGGGAAGGGATATGGAGGTGGAGAGGAGGGACAGAAAGGAGGATTTAGATAGGAAGGAGAGCCTGCTGCAGCCGAGCCAGCCCTGTGGTGTGATGGTGAGGGTGGCTGGCTGTGGTGCAGTAGGCACTGGGTTCAGGACGGACTGGGGACAAGTATTTTGCCACTGCTACCTTTTTTCTCCCCACCGAGTTTTGCCCCACCTCGATATGCACCCACCCAGAGCTGAAGCCCCCCCTGCAAAAACACTAAGTGTTACCAGAAGTGGGGTCACCGAGAATTGTATATCATCCAAATGCTTTTCAGTGATATACACACGCCATAATAGTGATCGCTGTTTTGCAATTGCTATTATGATATGGAGCCCCCATACACCACTCCTAACCTGATCCTTCTTCCCTTTGAATCCTGGATATGTACCCATAGTGCCTCCATTTTGTCTTCCTCTCTCCTCCTTCCTGGTACACACTATCCCCTCCTTTACATAAACAGCTACCCCACCCCTTCCCTTTTTCTCTGTCTCTCTGCTACATCCTGTACCCTGGAATCATCAGGTCCCAGTCCTGGTAGTGGGTGGCCATGTTTCCCTGATGGCAGCTATGTCCACCTCTCCCTCTGTCATCAGGGCCTGCAATCTAGCAACCTTGCTCCCTAGGCTCCTCGCATTCAAGGAGACCACCTTTAAGTATGTGTCCCTCTTACCCTTCCTCATCTGATCACCCATACTTCCCCCCAATTGGAATACTCTCCTGATCCTTCTTTCCTGGTATGGGGGGTGGACCCTTTGGGCTTCCCGGTCTGAAGACCCTGCCTGTTGTCCACCCTCCTGGCTTCCCCCACACTTAGTTTAAATTCACTTTGGTTTCTATGTACTCTTCTAGCTTCAATTTTAAGATCCCTTCCTGTTCACATGTAACCATCCTGGGGCATATAGGATTTTGTTGTCCCATGTACCATTCCATCCCTCCACCAGCCCGTACCCTTTGACCTGACACCATGTCCACAGCCATGCATTAAACTCCCCTATCCTCTGCTTCCTTACCGTACTTGCTCTGGGTACTGGGGGAACTTCTGAGAAAGCAACTGAGCTCCCTGCTTCCTTGCATAGCTTCCCCAGCTCCATGAATCACTCCTGTACCTCCACCACTCTGTTCCCCTCTAAGTCATTTGTGCCCAGGTGCACTACAATATGAGGTTTCACCCTTTCCCTCCCTGCACACTTAAGAATATACTGTCTCACCCTTCCTGCCATCATTCTTGGCATACATTCCACCCAAATTCAACTATGCTTTATACCTTTACTTCCCCATCTTACCGGTTTTAGTACTGAGTCACCTAAAACTAAGACCCTACCTCCTTTTTCCTGTTCTAACCTCTGACTCTTGCCATTCTTCTGGTCACAGTTCTACCCAGTGATTCCATTTGGCTTGTCCCTGATGCCTCCTGGCCCACCAGAATCCAGCCTTGCCCCTTCCCCCATCCTGCCATCTGTCTCCACAATCCACTACTCAAATCAACATCCTCTCTCCCTGCTCCCTTTCCTGGATCAGCACCCTTGCTCCCTACTCCACTACCCCCCTTCTCCACCTCCCCTTCCTTAGTTCCAGTCTCCCCACCAACCCCCTTAGCCTTCACTCTCCTACTGTTACCCCTTCTGTCCTGACCATTCCCTGCCCTACTGCTACCCCTTGCATTGCCACCCCTTACCCTTCCCCACCCTCAAGCTCCACCCCCTCCTGCTCCTCCAGGTTAGCTAGCACTGAGTACCTGTTGCTCAACACCCCTACCTCTCTCGGAGCTTCCCCTGGTTCTCTATGCTGTGACCTCCACTTACACCCCACTCTAGGCCTATTCCTGCCTTTATTGCCGGTCTTCATCCACTCCCCATAATAGGAGGTATAGGGTAACCGTATAAGTATATTCTGTTTTTTAGTTGTTCTGCTACTGACAAAGAGTTTTCCTTGAAAGTCACTGTAATATACTTGTGAAAAGTTAAGTTCCCATAATTTTGGTTAAATATTGGACTCTACAGTCACCGAGAAGGAGTTTGTTCCTTTAGTCACCATTGTCCAGAATTCTTTGGTGTTCTTATTTATTATTCCATGGTAATGTTGTGACCATAATTTAGATTGATGTTTTACTTTTTCTTGTTTGAAAATGTGATCGTATGCCTTCCTTTTCTGGTTTGTAAGTCATAAGTTTTCTTTGGTCTTATTTCTTTTGACTTTCCGTATCATCTAAGTCAGGATTTTTTTTCCTGTTTACATCTTTTATTAAACCAAGACCCTATATGGTTATTCCCAATCCTACTCTAGTAAAGTAATGGGGCTATATAAGGAAATACTGTATTCCAAATTGCATGAAAATGTTACTATCAGAAGATTTAAGTAATGCTTGTTTAGCTGTGTTTACCTCTGAAAATCTCAATCTTTCATCTATGATGTCTATATCGCTAGAATGCCAATTGATTCTTTTTGAGGAGATGATACTTTTTGGATGATTATTAATAATTTCAGTTGGTGACACCAGTTTTAGTGTTAGTTGCAGAGGTAAGTGCAGTGATTCAGTACATACAATTATTTGAAGATCTATAATTTTATCTAAGGTGTTTATGTTACATATAATTAAGTCAATCTGAGAGATTCCATTAGAAGACTAGTATGTACATTGGCCTTCCTTGTCACTTTGTCTCGTCCAATTTATCACTATATAAATTGTTCCTCTAATAGATTATTGAGCAATAATCCTGTGTGATTGTATTTTAAATCTGTTGAATCTCTTTTGGTTGCCAGGTTAGGATTTAAGATATTTACATAACTATCAAGTTCTTGATTTGAAACAGTCGAATGAGAAGTCTGGCACTGAACTCTCCTCTGAGATAAATATCTAAGTCAGAATATAATTCTACTATTTCCAATAGAATAGTTGTAAAATGCTCCAAAATTTTTATTTTTTTTGTCTTGTGTTTTTTGGAGGGAGTTATACATTGACAAATATATCAAAATTGTCAGTTTTAATTCTAATTGGCAAAATACATTCAGATTTTATTTCTGTCTTCTGTACCTGGGACCTGAGCTGGTTATCCCCCTCAGCTTGCCGTCAATACTCTCTTGGCTCCCTGATTGACTCTATACTCAGAAACCAGACCCCTTCAGTGCTCACAACATTGCTGGTACCTCAAACCTCCTCCTATAGACTGCGATCAGTAGATAAATCCCTGCTGAATGTAACTAGATGTAAAACATCAAAAGGCTCTGTTTCCTTCAATCACTCTGCTCCTGAGCTTTGGAACTCTCTCCCCCAAGCACTTTGAATATCTGGATCCCATGACAGCTTCTAAAAGGAGCTGGGCCTACATCTATCCCTTGCTGATCTCTGCACTTGTTTTAATCCTCCTTAATCCACTCACCCAACAGATGCTACCTGGCCTAACTTTAACCTCTCTATCTCATACCGCTTCTTACCCGTACTATCTCCTTGAGAGCTAATCTACCCCAATCCCCCCCCCACACACACCTGAGTCTTGTTTTGGAGGACGTGATAATGCATCCTGCCCAGTCAGGAATTTGCCCTTGCCTTGCTTCCCTGCATATTTGAATCTTTATTGTTGTGACTAATTTGAACAATATTTTTTTGCTGCTATGTTGTGGTATCTCCTTCTAAACTGCATAGTTTTTTTATGCCCAAAAATTCTATGTGAATTTCATTGATTGTTATTGTCCTGGCTACATGTATTCATTAATACTGACTGTTTTGACCTATGCTATTGTAATTTCATTGCACTCATGCTATGTACCTGTCTTTGATTGTTGTACTCTCCCGGGTCATGCCTGAAAATAGTCATTTCATGGCTAGTGCACCTACCCAGTTAACAAAAACTAAATAAATAAATATTTATAATGTGTCTCAGTTTTACTGCTGTTAAAAGGCCTACTAGTGCTCTACCATGTTTTGATTTCTTCTGCACTATAGTTATATAAATATCGTAACCCTGTAGTGTTAGTATGTCCAAAGTCCACCATGTTTCTTGAAGCATTATGATATCATGCATTTGTAAGAACTGTATGAATTGGGTATCTGAAAATCTATTATATAATCCATTAATATTCCATGAAAGAATTTTCCATTGGTTTATATGAATGAACATTGTTTACCCTAATTAAAGATCTCCCCAGCCAGTCAGCTCTATATTCACTTATAATTTGAAATTTATTGTTAATAGGAGTCAAAAATTCAGTACCCTTTTCTTCTTTTCCTTCTGAATCTATTGCCACTTGTTCAGATTTCAAGAGCTTACCTTCTATGAAGATTTGATCCCTTTCTTCTAAATTCAGTTCTAATCTAGCCAATAGTTCAGTTTTTTGTAATACCTTTATAGCTAAATCTAGATCTCTTAGATAAATATAAATCTAGGAAAAATTATTATGTTTGTGCAACAGTTATCCACATAACTGCACTAGTTTTGTGTTTAGTATTCTCTCTAAAAATGCAGTGATAGTTTTTTTAGTTTTCTTCGTTGACTCTCGTTATGGTATATACCATCCAAATAGAGTTATTGGTTTAACTTTCCATATCTAGAAGCTCCTTTCAGACTTTTTATTGTACAAGTCCTGAAAAACTCTGTCTATGTATAATAGTGCCTTAAGGTATTGTAGTTGAGAGGCCATCTCAGGTACGTTTGTTGTTTGTACATTTCCTGGAATATGAAGATCATCAATCTTGTCTCCTCTGTCAGTTAACTGGGCTTTCATATTCCAGAATGTTACTGCTTCTGTTTTTGCTGATAAGAAAAAAGAATCAAAGCACAGTTCAAAAGTTCCCACTGGGGTTATGGCGCTCATGAAAATTCATCCAAAACAGTCACTTTAGGGTTCGGGAACTCACCAGCAATGTGAAGAAGACTCCAACCACTTTGTCTCTTTAATGTATTTTATTTTTGCAGGATATAGATGACCACAAAGAGTATACACTTGATGCATTTTGGATCAGTAATAGATCCTTTATCAAAAGCATTAATACCCAATATGTGGATGTACATCTAGACACCAAGCATCTTCTAAATATATGCAAAAACCTAATTTTCAAAGAAAATGCCCTTCTAGTGTCCTTAGACATTGGTTCATATTACAGTAATGTGTCCCATGAGGGGGTGCTGGATGCGGCTGATTTTTTCCTCAACACAAGAATGGATACAGTAGAACCCCCACATATTTTGTTGTTAAACTTTTAGAATATGAACTGAAATACAATATTCAGAAAGTTAAATTTGTGCGAGACAGTACAGATAGGAACAAACTGCTGGAAGAAAAACGTGTTGAGGTAACTACAGAAAAACAGAACTTTAACTTTGTCACCACTTTCTCGACACAGGCATGGCAGGTTAGACACATTATAAATAAACATTGGGGTGTTTGGGGTAGTGATCCAGCATTTAAAGAACTGTCCTGCATTCCACCAAGAATATCCTACAGAAAGGCTCCCACGATAAAAGACAAACTCATTATCAGACACTGTGTAGATGATAAAGAACACATTGGGTTAGAGCATGCAAAAGGTTGCTTTAAATGCAGAAATTGTATGTACCGTGAGTCTGTGAAAAACTGCAATACCTTTTCAAGTGTGAATTCAAAAGAGGAATTCAACATTAGACAGCTCACAACATGTTCTACAGTAGGAGTAATCTACATGGCACAATGTGGCTGCACTGCATTTTATATAGGGAAAACTAAAAGACTCGCATTTAGGGGGACACATGAGGGCCATATAGCACAGAGATCTTCTGTTTGCTACTGCTGTACATATCAATGAATTAGAGAAAAGGTATGACCACAGAATGCAGTTCATGGTAATAGATATGGTGAACAGAAACCTTTGTGGTGGGAATTTCAATAGTGCCCGAACCCTAAAGAAAAGAAGAATATTTGAAGCATGACTACTTGTAAAATGGATTATTCTCTTGACCTCAAAAGTGTTGTCTTGACATTTTAATCTTAAGAGGTATTTGATCTTCCTTTAAGTGTGTCTTTCGATTCATACTTGGAAAATGGAGTATTGCTAACCATTGAAATAAACTTCTCGGATGTAGTTAGGTGACATAAAGATACCTCAGGGCTTATAGTATTTGCAGGTTTTGGATATTCAAGAGTGATGCCAGCTTCACTTACAACAAATCTTTGTCCCCAAATTTCCATTGCATTCTTTGTTTTGGTGAAAACCCAAATGTCCTCAGTTTTATTTTCCTTCTCCATTCTGATCATTTTTAAGACACCATCTTCCTGTCCATTTAAATGAAACAGACCAGTTAGTCTATTTCACAATTTTTCAGAAGTCTAATTTTGAAGTATGGGGAGATCTCTAATTTTAAATAAAACTATTTCCTCTAAAGAATAATCATCCTGTTGTGATGAGGCTAATGTTGAAGTTACATTGTTTTTTTTTCCAGATTTCTGTTGTATGTTATTTATTAGTATTTCCTCCTTGCCTTTTACTTGTAAATTTCCTAAAGTATAAGCTTTTTCCCCAAAACTAATTGTTTCTCCTGTGGCCTTTAATTTTTGTATTTCTGTTGAGTTCTGGAGTTGCAAATTGCTAATTCTTTCCCTTATTATTATTAGAAACCTGCAAATGAGATATTACTGTTTTATTTGTTTTTTTTTTTGTGTGTGTGTGTGTGTGTGTGTGTGTAGTCAACAGAGTGTTTGTTAAATCCACTACCTCAACCTTCTAAAAGGAATGTAAGATATTAACTTGGCACTGCATTGTTAAGTTTTGGAGCTTCCTTTTTGTTTTGTTTTTATAGAACACATATGATCCATTCTAATCTTCTTCATAATACAGTTTGAAGTTATCTTCTATTAGGTGTTTTAACATAAAATACTTTTTTATGATGTCTGCTCTTATCCCCACAATCTTATTTCTAAAGACTCATATTGTCTCTAATAATGTAACATTTGCATTAAATGGGTTTTCAATATGATCCAATGGGTCTTTAGAGAAAGGAGCTGCTACAGAATATGACCAAGAGTGTGCCTGAGTATCTTAATTATCTTGTTCTGTTTTATCTTTTTGAGGAAAAGGTTGCAATAAGAATTCTGGAAAAATATTTCTCTTACTTCTGTAGGAGAGGAGACATCATGAATTTCATATATTTCTTTAGGAGAAGTCTCTAAAATACCAATATAAGGGGTCTGTAATAAAGTATTATCCCTTTGATTGAGTAAGGATTTTAATCCATTAATTGTAGTTCCTAGATCATTAACCACTTGAGCCAATTGAGATGCATCCTGTGTTTGTTTAAATTCCCTAAAATTAGTTAGTGAAGTTTCTTTGGTTACATTACTAATTATAGGTTCATCCACATCATATTTACCCAGCACCTGTGGATATGATTGCACTAATTGAAATCCTTCTTCTAATTAATTTGTTCCATAAATGGCTTAAATCCCTCAGAAACCGAATCTGCTTTGTGCAGTATAGGAGTTAGAGGCATTAGTTCAGATAAATTCAGAAATTTCCAGTTGATCTTTATCCACTTTTTGCCTGGATATTTTCCCTTTCCTTAGATCATTTCCCCCTTCACCTTCCAGCTACAGTTGTTTTGTTTTCTTTTTACTGATACAGCTATCTAGATTAGGGGACAACATAGCCTTATAAAGATCTGAATTACGCATTCTCAAGATAACTAATTCTTATTACAAATAATCAATGAAGCCAAGAAAATACTTAAATAATGCCAGGTCATTAAAAGTTTACCATAGATTATATCAAGTGACCAGTTAACCAAATAACCAATATCAAATGAATACCCTGCCTTTCAAATATCAGTTGAAAAAATGATTCCAAAAATAATATTCCATTCAATAATAGAATAATACTGATTGTAAGTGCTTAATTGTGCTAAATATGTTCATTAAAAAGCACCTTTCCCCCCATTGTTTTATTTCCCTACAAACACGTCAGGAGGCTCCCTTACCTGAATGTGAGTTCCTACATAGTAGTTGTAAATTTTTTCATGAGCCCCCAAAGGAAGGGATCGTATTTTGCCACCAAGGGTGCTAGCTGCTCAATCCCTACCACTTCTTGATTGCTGATGTCATCCCCGAGCTTTCTTGTTCTGTGATGTAATTATAGGACTAGAGCGGGGACGTGCTTCATTCGAGCCTATGGAGCGTGGCTTTAAAAGTTATTTTTTCGATGTTAATCCAACTTGTAGTACAAATTAGAGCCAACATTCAAAAAACAAGGCTCTTGTCATGGGGGGGGTGAAATTCTTTAAAAAAAAAACAAGCCGCCTGCTAGCACAAAAAAAATCTGCACCGTGACAGACCCGAACCCTGCCCCCTACAAACCCCAACCAATCACCCTCCCCACCTCACTAGCTGACCAACTCAGTAGCTGCCTGCCAGCTACACTCCCTTCCACATACTTCCCCTCCCTTCCTCCCCCCCATACATGTGCATGCACGTACATGCGCATATGCTTTCCATCGCCTACTTTACCCACCCAGGTATCTGGTCACTACCCTACCAGGTAGCCCTGGAACATAGGCACCATGATTGAGTCACCCTTTTTGAAAGCGTTTAATCATAGTCACTGTGTTCACTGGATACCATCCAGGAAGCAGCTTTTAGCTGTCTTCTACACCAGCTACACCAGTTCAAACAGCTTAGGAAGTCCAGACGACTCAGAGAGTTGAAAAAGTTCAAAGGGCACTGAAAACTCAAAAAAGTGAGCTTTCTGGAGATGGCTACAATTAGTTGAATAGTCTGGTGCAGGAGTCACTAAAATAAAGCAAAATATTCCACTTAGATGTCCTATTATAAATTTAAAATGAATTTAGAATGAATTTGCCTTCTGTTTCCCTACCAAAAATGTCCTCTCTAAAAATTAAAAATCAAGGCATTTTTATCAGCTTACTTTTAATAAGTGAAATCAGGGAAGTGTGTTATTCCATTCAGCCTAAAAGGTCTACAGCTTCCTTTATTTTTAGCAAGCTTGACTACATAGCAGCTCTGGTTTCACCCAGATGATGAAGCTTGCCAACTAAAACCATGCTGGAATTATCAAAAGTTTTTCTTTTTTGTTTTTTAAAAACATAAAAGCTTTGCTGAAGTTCAGCACAAGTACAAATTAGACTCTCTGTGCTGTGTTAAATGTTGTGGTCATGGTTCTTACATCTTGCTTTAAGTTATTACTGTTGAAGCTTAACAACTATAGATTATACCTTTGCTAAGAAAAGCATTACAGGTATCAATCATAGGCACAATTGGCAATTAGTTATTGACAGCATGTATTCCATGCCCTAAAAGGAGAACGTCAGGTAGCCTGCATGTGAGAAATCCAAGGTATCCCTTATTAAATTAAAATTCGTTAGGCAGAAACATATTAATGTATATCAATGTAATGTAAAAATATACAGCCAAAATAAATATTGAAAAATTTAAATTTCTACTGTATTTTATTAAAATCACCACATAACAGTTTAATAACAGTGTTTGTCAGAAATGATCAGAATTGCCTCTGTGTTTGAGAAAAAAAGAGAAAACGTATACTGCTAACACCTCAGTTATCCTTTAAGATCCTTAAAAAACATGTAAAACCTGGATCGTAACAGATTGTGACCCTGTCTCTGACCTGACTCCCTCTCTCTCACACTTTTCCTCCACTACACAGTTGCTGCACCAGAGCGAAAGTTGCAAGCTCGAGACACTAATCAGCAAGCACTGGCTTGCACACTCCCCAGAGTCTAGCACAAACTGATTCATGAAATCTAACACAAATAATCAGAATGGCTAAAATAATTACCATTCTACCTACAAAAAACAAAAGCAGACAACGTAGACAAATACACAAGATTATTTTAAAGCAAAGTACTCTTCTGCTGTAAAGAGACAAGCTACAATCAAATTATCACTTCTGCACCGACTTCCAAGATCTGTCTAGCCTCCACATACTGTACTACCATGTGTGCAGCAAGGCGTGTGCACGTGCACATGTGTGTGTGTGTGTGTGTGTGTATGTGTCCAGTCTCATCCTTGCCACTATCAGGGCCTGGACTTTCAATAGCCCTGCAAGTTGAAGATGCTGAAAGCTGCACAGTAAAGGGACTATTCACCCTGTCGGCATGTTGTGTGTGTTTTGCAATTAACAAAAGACTCCTGAAAGACTTTTACTGGACATTTGCCCATTGATACTAATTTGATATACATCCTCACTGATTGGCATATCCTTGCTAGGTACTAGCAATAAGGTCTACTATATAAAGCTTAAGAAATGTATACTGGAGGCAAGTTTTCATCTCTGTTCCATCACAGGATCTATGACAGGACTTTGATTGCTCCTAGGAAGCTGGATCTTCAGGGCCTATGTAGAAAGTGGTCCCAAACTTGGGCAATTGATTGTGCCTGAAGGTTTGTATGCACGCTGCTAATTTGAGGGAATTGTTCTCCTCTATGTAATGTTACTGCCACATAACTTTGATGCCAAATGTTGCAGCACTCCAATCTCTAATGAAATGCACACCCCTTTGGGGGGAATAAAAATAGCATATACAAGAAAAGTCTATTTTTGCTACAATATCCTTGTCTCTCTTTGTGTCTTCTGGGGCAGGGGGCTGTGGTACAGAAGTGGACCATAGGAAGGGGGACATTTAGGGTAACTAGGCAGGTAGTAATTCTTGAGAGTTGGGGAGGGGTTGGGAGCATGCTCCCCTTGAAGAAACTCAGGACAGCTTGTTGTCTGAGGAAGATCATGGCCCAGACTGGAAAGTCTAGAATGGACTTAGATTCTCTTTGGGGTGTGAGGCACATTTCTGGTCGGGTGCCACAATGACTGGAAGTGGACCGCTTGGCAAACTTGGCACTGTTTGGTATGGAGGTAGTTTATTTATTTATTTATTTGATTATTCGGAGATTAGTGATGCACAGATATCCAACCCAATGAACCAATTCGGGTCGGATATCATGCTTTTTAACAGCATCAGACCCGATCGGATAGTGACATTATGCTAAAATCGGATTGAGCAGCTACTTACTCAGCACAGTATTAACAGTGCTATTCAAAGTGTGCTAATCATCCAAATTTGCTAACAACCATTACAGCACACATTACATATTACTCAGATCACCACTGCATCTTCAGTCTCAAATACAGTACAGCATAATGAGTGTACTTAACCTTGTTATGCTTGTTAAACTTGGGACACATGGTAGCGCACATTACACAAGATTACTTGGATCTATACTGCATCTTCACTGTGTTCACAGCGTACTGAGTATAGCACCACAGATTATTATAGGCTTTGTACTATATATATATATATATATATATTTATTTATTTTTTAACATTGCTGTCATTGTTTACTTTGTCTTCACCATTTCCATTCTCACACAGCTAACACAATGTGCCTTATTTTACATGTGAAATTATTCAATGCATAATTATGTGGAGTTTTCAACTGCAAGAAGTAAATGAATGGTCGAGGAAAAGACCATAGATTGGTGCACACTGTGCACTGTCAGTGTGTTGGGAATTTTCATACGTAACAGTGGTTTAACGACATATGGGGATCCAAATCCCATTATTCCAGATTCACTGCAGAAGAGAATGGGTACTGCAGAGATGGAGTAAACAATGGCAGCTATGGTAAAAGGCAAATATTATCTGAACCGATGTTGAACCGATCCATGCGGATCAGATATCCGGTACAAAAGTGATATCCATGCATCTCTATCGGAGATACACCTTTGAGTGCATGAGCTCATTTACAAAGGTTCCTTGTCACAATTGTTAGTACAGTGTATAAGGATGCAGCTCCACTGGAGCAGTTGTATAAGAGATTTACAACATTGTAACAATAGACTATTCAAATAATACATACAGTGATCACCAAACAAGTTGACAGATAGATACACTCCTACGTAAAAAGTGACTGAATGGACATACAGTTTCATCAATGGAGACAGTCACACCTGAGTCTGAGTTTAAGAACATTTCTTAATTCTTTCTTAAACTGGGCCAGTTTTGGGAGGTTTATCAGGGATTTGGGTAGCTCATTTCACCAGCGAGGCACTCTACAGGCAAAGTGTTGGGCCTGGCTTGTTTTCTGGAAAGGCATCATTCTTGGTCATGCTCCTGGTTGCATATTGGTTTCGGACAGTGAGCGGGAGACTTTGGATGTTGGGAGGGAGAGGCCCATGAGTGCCTTCATCCCTATAAGCCATACCGGTTATTTGGTTCTATCCTGCAATGAGAGCCAACTGGATTGTGAATAGAGGTCACTGGTGTGTGTGAGCCTATCAACCTTGAGGATGAAGAGGCAGGCCTTATTTAGCACCATCCTGACCCTACTGAGGACCGTATCAGTGGCCACCATGTAAACAGACAGGTCATACTCCAGTACCGGGAGGATAGGTCTGGATACTGCCACATGCTTTGCTGCAGGGGTGAGGTAGTGCCTATACCTATACAATACCCCTAATTTTATGTTGACTTGCTTTACAATGTTGTCCACATGGGGGCAAAAGTAAGTGCATCATCTAGGGTTACCCCTAAGTACTTAAAAGCAGTTACTTGTTTCAGGGGATCGCCATTATTATTTATTATGCTGAGCGGGGGAGGGTTTTTTTCCTCACTAGAGGGCCTACGAATATCATGGTCTTTGTTTTCTTATAATTCAGTAGTAGTTTATTTAGGCTAAACCACTTTTCCAATGCCCTGAAACTGTTTCCCTCAAACTAGGTGGTTAGAGCCCCAAGATTTCTGACCAATAGAGCTGGAAGGGAAGGCTATAGCTTCCAGGTGTGCCAGTTTGGGTATGTATAGCATGTATGAGTGGGGAAAAAACCTGGGCATTATTTTGAATGATGGATTGATATTCAAGGCTCAGGTGTCATCCATCAGAATTATTTTTATCACTTGAGGAATATCACCCGGATTAAAGTCCTTATCCTGCCAGAAGACCTGCCCTCACTAGTGCATGCATTTGTGACATCTAGACATGACTACTGTAATGCTCTTTATCACAGGGTTAGTGAAGGGAGTCCTGCATTGTCTGCAGCTAGTGCAGAACATGGCAGCCAGGCTACTGACTGGCCTTCTGAGGTCATGGCATGTGACCCCGGTGCTGCGTGATCCGCGCTGGCTGCCAGTGAGATGGAGAATCTCCATCAAGGTGGGTCCCCTCACCTATAAAGCCCTATATAGTCTTGGCCCAAGCTCCTTGACTGATCTTCTGGCTCCATATCACCCTCAGCCCCTTCAAGCCATTCCCAGGGCTCAGCTAAAAACACCCAGTGACCGCGTTTTTGCACTAGCTTCACCAACCCTGTTGAATTCACTTCCTAGGTCCTCACTGGAGGCCTTTAAATGGGGCCTGAAAGCATATCTCTTTAAAGAAGCTTTTGGGAACTGTCTTATGTCAGTGGATTATTTGAACTGACTTTTATTCTATTGTTATTATCATTGTTTAATCTGGAATTGTGATTTATTGTTATTTCATCGGTATTTTTGTATTTTGTAAAGTGCTCTGAGCCTCAGGGATAGGGCAATTCATAAATAAAATGTTTCTTACTTACTGCTTACATACTGTATAACACCACAGCCCTGTGACAAAACAGAGATGGTCACAAGTGGAGGTTTAGTCTCTGGCGGTATAGTGTAGCAGGGTTTTATTGTTGAGCTTTTGGGAAGGGTTTTTTGTTCCGGGTGAGGAGCAGTGATGCAACTTCCCACACTGGCTCTGTGACATAGGGTTGTGTGATCAACACCCTGGTGTGGCCTTCCTTGGGTTTCTGGCCATTTAATGTTTGTTACTTCCCTCAGCACAAGAAAGGTGTTCAATTAAAAATGGTTATTGAGAAGAAACACAATTGAGACACGTAAGAGTTAAAAATAATACCCACCAGCAAAAATATGAAGTTTGACTGACACTAAATAAGGTCACAAAGTCCTGGTATTGAAAAATTTGAAGTGCACTTCTGAAGAAGCCCATATATGATTGGACAAAATGTTGATGGGCACATTGCAATGAATAAAAAGTTTCAAGAATAGTGTTTGTGAGTGTGGAAGCTTTATTTGCCCCTTCCCCCAATTTTCTTTGTTGTTTAGATATCAGCATCATTGACTTGGCAGCCTTTACTTATCGCCAACAAACTCATTTCCCATGTTCACTCCTAGAGATTCTAGGAATTTGGTTTCTGGGGATGGAAACATTTAAGTGAATGTATAGTGTAACAACCTCTTTCCCTGATGAAAGGAGACCATTGTTACTAGGAGTGATCAGATTGCATGTATCGAAAACATGTAAAGCAGTTAACTCTAGACTAGGCCTGTCACGTAGGATTAGACACAACCTTACCCACCATGCCTGTCTGTTGTTTGCACGTGGTATACTGCTCACCAAGCTCACGTACAATGTTGTAGTATATGCACCCTCAGCATCTAAGCTTGCACTGAGGCGTTGGGAAGTCACTTACAATAGAACATGTCACTTTGTACTCCCCGACAGCAGATTTGTTCATCACTGTAGTCTAAATAAGAAGTTAAATTGGCTACCCCATGAAGCTTTGAGAGACCATGCACTAGGAAGCACCGTCTACAATGTATTAAGTAAACAACAACAACAACTGCTCGCAATGTGGCTGCAGCCACATTACAGTCTGTATTTACTAAGATACTCTGACTGTGACCTGCTTGAGGTACCCAAGTTAAGAACTAACCTTGGGTCTGCAGCATTTCAATACTTTTCTCCCAATTTATGGAATAATGTCACAGCTGAGATTTAGGATTGTGCCAATGCAGAAAGTTTCAAAAAATCCCTTCGTAAGCACCTACTAGATATATTCAAATGTAAATATTCCCCCAAGAGGTAAACTGGTTATTGGTGCCCCAACCAATCCTTTTTTTTTTTTTCAAACTATGTTTATTCACCTTCCTCGGTGAACTCTCTCCAGCGACCTCCTGAACCCCCGGTCTCTACCTCCCATCGTGCCCACCATACTCTGCACCCTCTAGCCTGGCACATCCCTCGGGTCTGAACCCTCCAGGGAAGGGCTGCCCCATCCTCCCAGAGTGTTCTTTCTATAGGATTGAGCTCAACCCTCAGCACCACTGGGCCAGGTACCCCAACCAATTCTTGACTCTGCTGCTACTAAGGCATTAGTATTTAACTGTTTGCCCATGGTTGCCCAAGAATGGAGGAATGGTCAGACATGTGGCAACTTAGATTCAATACAAAGAAGTGCAAAGTAATGCACCTGGGAAACAAAAACCCAGGAGAAGAGTACACAATAGCAGGGGAGGTACTAACAACAACAAAAATGGAAAGGGACCTGGGGTAGTCATATCAGATGACCTAAAGGTGGGTAAGCAATGTGAAAAGTCGGTAAGGAGAGCCAGGGGGATACTGGGATGCATAGGAAGGGGCATCACAAGTAGAAAAAGGGAAGTGGTTATCCCTCTGTACAGACAGTTGGTGAGACCCCATCTGGAGTACTGCGTGCAGTTTTGGAGACCTCATCTACGCAAGGACATAGACAGGATGGAAGCAGTCCAGAGGAGGGCAACTAAAATGGTGCAGGGTCTGCAGCAGAAGCCATATGAAGAGAGACTGAGAGAGCTTAATATGTATACTCTTGATGAAAGGAGGGACAGGGGGACATGATAGAAACATTTAAGTACCTCAAGGGAATCAACAAAGTCCAGGAGGGTAGCATCTTTCAGAAAAAGAGATGTGTAAGAACAAGGGGGCACAATTTAAAGATAGAGGGGAGACAGCTCAGGGGTAATGTGAGGAATTTTTTTCACAGAGAGAGTGGTGGATACATGGAACAGCCTTCCTGAGGAGGTTGTTGGGTCTAAAACAGTGAGGGAATTCAAACATGCATGGGACAGACACAAGGCAATTATAGTTGGGGGTTGCAGGAAGTAGGCTGTTGGTTAACTAGAATCTGCAGCTTATCCAGTAGGTAGGGAAATGGGCAGACTGGGTGGGCCAAGTGGTCCTTATCTGCCGTTGAAGTCTATGTTTCTATGTTTCTATGTTTATAATACTGCTTATACTGTTTTTTGCTATGTGTCTTTCTCCTTATTGTATGTAGCACTTTGCCTGTTGGAGGCAATACACGCTGTATGCCACCCTTTCTTTATTCATTTTGTATCTTGTATATTGTTTACCTTTATCAGAGAATAAGTTGTACATTGCCGTATACTGTGAACTGCCTGGTGTTGCATTACCTTGTGTTGTAACTCTCCTGGGTCGTACCTGAAAACAGGCAGTTTCTGCCTAGTGTACCTACCTGGTTAACAAAAACGAAATAAATAAATTGTCTGGAATCTGAGCTGTCTACATACATTAGGAATTTTAGCAGCCTGGATTCCATTCTGATTTCCTAATGAGGAATCTGCATCAGAATGGGAGTCGGTATCAAAGTCAGAATCCGAGTTCTAATTCTACCTCCACATACATAAGGCATTCTTTTGAATGGCTCCACAATGCCAGTTCGACAACCATTTTGCCAACCGGCATCACAATGATGGGATTTATGTCTGCCGCAAGTTGCAGCTGACATAAATCCCGATTGTCTTCTGGTCCGTTTTTGTACTGGGGGCTTCGCCCAACTCCCCATGTGAGGGCTCTGCCCTCACCCCCATACTAATTATAATCAACTCCGAGTCAGAGTTCATTCTGGGAGGGGGTGCATGACTGGGAGACAGTGTGCCTCTGTCTCGGGTGCACCAACACAGCAACCTGTTGGCGAACTGTCAATTTTGTCGACAGCAATGTAGGTCACTGTGTTGGTGTCGCTGTCAGGGGTATACCCGTTTGAACCTCCTCCATCCAAAAATCTGAAAAAAACTGCTATTCTACCTACCTTTACTGCTATCAGTGTCACTTGGTGGTCTTCTTATATGATACGACAGCTACCTACTTGGTCATATCACGTTGTCAGGTGCTCAGCTGTCACTATACATCCATGTTCGGCCCTAGTCTAGTAATGACTCCTCACAACTCCATGGTATGGGTCTGTGACACCAGTGATCATAAATGACCACCACCACTGCCAGGCTATTAATTTACTTGCCCTCAACCCCATTTGGGAAAGGTCTGACTTTGTAGCATTCTGCAATGGTCCTCGTTTTTCTGGCTATTGTCAGTGTGACTCTGTGCACCCAGTGTGGGAAGGTTTTACTTGTAGATGGAATCAGATGTGGAATTGGATTCTGATTCTTAATGTTTTGATTAAGCTTTGAAACAATTTACAAAACTAAATTGCATCCAAGAATAGGCAGACACCAGAGCCATAACAAAAACCAAATATCATGGCAGGATAACAGTAAATAACCCAAAGGCAGTACACTGTATGAGCTAATAGTACAGCTAATGCATAAGTACATTCATCAAAAAGGTAGAAGAGGATTAATGAACCAGGCTATAAATGCCTATCTTTATATAGCAAAACTAGTAAAGGACAATTTAAGACTTCCACAAGCTAATAGAGCAGAGCACAGTTACACTAGGCGGAAATCTGTATCTAAACCTGAGGCACATTTTGAACGGAAAAATATTGGTTCTATGTCATAATGGCGAAACCCTAAAGGTGATTGCCATTATGCAGAAGTCAAGAGTGCTGAAAATTTATTTTGGCACCCTTACACCCAGGTGCACAGCAAAAGGGTGTCGGAGACTTAGTTTTGTAATGTTTTCTGCGGGGGGGCTGAATCCCCCACACCTCCCTACTAAAGGATTCTCAACTCCATCTGGGTGCCTGTCGGGGCCGGGTGAAAACATTTAAAAAAAAGGTTCAGTCCGGGTGCAACAAAAACACACCAGCGCCTGGACCCAAACGCAGTACCCTGCCAACTGACGCCGGCAACCCACCCACCACACCATGGGGTCAGCTCGGCAACCCACCAATGCACCAACCCTCACATCCCTCACTGTGCATGCCCACTCCCCAACCCCACATGCATACATATAGCGACATCCTGTCGCCATAGTTGCTCACCCCCATCTGGCCTCCCTACCCTCCTGTAGCTGTCCTTGAAATGTGCTGGGGAGTGGGTCACCATTATTGTAGGCACCCATTCCCCAGTGCTTTTATCATGGGATACCAAAATACTCATCCTCTCTGTCTGATTAGGTAGACTTAAATAAGTATATCTACCAACATTAACTAGGTAGACCTCCAACTAGTGTGAAGAGTGGAGAGAGGTAGCTAATAATGAGGAGTGCAGTGAGTCTAAGATGCACTTCATTTAAAGTAGATCAGCTGTGCTACATACCCTGCCAACCACTTAAGCATCCCAGAATGTTGTGGTGTGGCCATGTGCATGAAAACAACTTTTGTTGACACCATATTGTAAGAAGCCACTGACTCACACAGTTCCAATATAAGGAGTAAACCAAAATCAAGTATAAAGCACTCCACTCTCCATTTGATTCCGCATCCCATTTCAACCTTTTTGGATTTGAATTTTCAGCCATAAATGCCAAAATTCTGAATTCTGAAAAACTATCCAGAATCTGATGAATCTGACTCCATTGGAAGGATTCTTAGCAACCATAGCTGTTACTAGCTGTGCCTGTGCAGGGAATTGTGCCTACCCTTTAGACTCTGTAGGGTTGAAGGCATTGTCAAAGCATAGCAATATAAAGGGGCCTATGTGGCCTGGGAAAGGGCTGGTTGGGAGTTCATATTCAGGAAAGCGGACTGTGAGAAGTAAAATGCTAGCCAGCCCAGGAGGCGGAAGGGATGTTATGGCTTAGGAGCTTTGCCAAGAGGCGAGGAGCCAACATAGTGACCTAGGCCAGGGTACTGATTGGATGGAAGCTGGGATGTATGTCAGCTTTGCAGCTGGATATGTGGGGATGCTGTAATGTTCTCATCAGGAAGGGCTAGGAGGTGGCTTGTCCATGCATTTGTCTCAAGCTGAAACAGTCAGGTGTGACCAGTTCCCATAATGGGCTACCACCTGAAGCTGGAGGTTTGACCACTGTCATGCATAGAGTGTGATTAGGTCCAGACCCCACAGCAAAATCAGGGTTACTCTTAGTATATCTGACACTTGGAATGGTCAGGAAACGACTGACACCTCAGATATCCAAGCCTTGAGAATATAAGTAGAGGGAGTCAAACAGGTGGCCCGTAGAAGAACAGTTTAGCAGGTTCCAGAGGGATATTAGGGATGCCTGGAGGTACACCCTCAAGAAGTACTGCCTAATAACGCCTGTCACTCCCACCTCCCCCATTGTGCTGCCGGCTGCCATCTGACTCATGCAAGTACATGCTGGTTTGGCATACAAGTCACTGTATGGATATTGTATTTACATGAGCACAGTATTGATAAAGTTACTTATATGCCAAACCAGCATTTACTTCCATAAGGTGCTAGTGGTACTCCCCTCTTGGTCCATGTCCCAATAGTCCACTGTACAACAACCCTCCCCTCGAGCCTATAGCATGTCTGTCCTGGAGACCCATACCAGGACAGGCTGGGGGGTGAGTGAAACACACGGGCCTGGAACTTCACCCCCCTCAGGGTGGGAGAGTGCTGGCTGTTCAGTTTGGGCCCCATCTGCTTGCCAATCAAGCAGTGGAATTGTGCTGCGTTGTAAAGCTAGCTGTCCTGAAGAAGGATGCAGCCATGGTGGATATGAATGTTGGAGTGGAGGAGGCTTGGCAGTTTTGACTATAGGTTAGAGCTGTGAGCTGTGAATGATCTTGGTACATCCAGTAGATCTGGTTTGAGTCACACAACCTTCACTTGCATACTGTGTGACCCTGAACAAGTCACTTAACCTTTCCAGTGCTCCTGGGATGCACCTGGAAATGAGCTCTGGCTCAGAGTGCATTTCTTGGCCACAAATTGTAAAATAAAAAAATAAATATAATAAAGATATGGCAAGAAATGGGGTAGGAAAAGAAAACTAATATTCCACCCAAGCAGACAAAGCTTGGTTTAAACATTCTCCATGATTGTATCAACAAATTTAGCCCCGGCACTAAGGTCATAATGCTTGTCGACTTCAATGTAAACTGGTTCGCTCCCACTGCTAGTACCTACAAGGATGCATTGTCTGCCGTAAATTACTCCCAGCTGGTGCAACTACCTACAAGGGTAATCTACAGGATGAGAACCAGTACTCTTCTGGACTGGGTACTTACCAATCGTGCGTTACAAACACTGAGGTTCTCCCTGATACCTTAAGTGACCATTCCCCTATCTGCCATATCTGGACAAACAGATTCACTAAACCCCCAGCTAAAATTATAAATAGCAGAGTGTTGTCCTGCAGCCATCTTGGGCTACTCATAGCGCAGCTTCAAAAATTAGACTGGTCACAAATCGACACCTCCTAGGACGTGGATACTGCTCTGGACTATTTTATCTCTAATTTCAGCACAGCTTGTGATAACCATGCCCCATTCAAAAGACGCAAAACCTAGGGTCTCAACAATCCCTGGATCATGCCAGATCTTTTAGAACTGTTGAAATCCCGGGACCGTCTTTGGTCTCATGCAAGGGCCACTGGCAAACCAGCTGATATCCAGGCTTATAAAATGGCCATGAATGCCTGCACCAGAGTTGCTCAGTCGGCGAAAGCCAATTACTATAGAAGGTCCCTAGTAAACTCTTGGTGAAACCTATCAGAGGTAACTGGGAAAAATCCTCATATTGCTCCCTCTGTGCTTAATACTGAAGGCACCATCACCCTTAACCCCTTAAAAATAGTCAACACTCTCAACACAGCATTCACAGACCTTAGTCACGTGCTTCCTGCAAACTTTTTCGACCCTTCCCCTGCCACTGCAACTAACGAACCTGCTCCAGGTTAGCAACATGCTCACCCACCATTCTATTTTAAAATGATATCTGATAATGCAGCCAAAAAACATCTACTCAAAGTTCTTTGTAAGTCCTGATTAAGTGGGGATTCTCTTGATTTGAAACTAGTTGCCCTCCCTCTGGATGTAGTCCTGCCCCCCTCATCAAGATAATAAACCTCTCTCTCGGGTTTTCTCAATTCCCCCATAAATGGAAATCTGCAGTGGTCACCCCAGTCCACAAAAGTGGTGACAGGACTTTATACAATAATTACAGACCCATCTCCTTCAGGAAAGATAGAAAGGGGAAGTCCGGGGGAGTCCTTATCTATGTCAGGTCCCATCTCAACGCCGCAGTGGTTTACTACCCCCGAGCTAGAAGGGGCAGGATGTGAAGTCATGTTTGTAAAACTTCTTCTGGGGGGAACTAAACCACTCATTGTCGGTTGCACCTACAATACGCCAAAGACAGCAACTGTAGCCCTAACAACTCTCACAGATGCTGTACTTGCTCTACCAAACTGCAAAAAAATTATATCGGGGGATTTCAACCTAAACTGGGGTGAAAAGCTACTAGGTGAAGTAACAAACAGCCTAGAGGGAGCTAATCTGACACAGCTGATAAGAGATCCTACACGTTTTAACCAAAAGACAGGGAACCATACCACCCTAGACTGGGTATTAGTGTCCAACCTGGGCAGGGCTAAACAGTTGGGACCTGCGCAGACTCACTTAGTGATCATTCCCTGGTCTTTCTGGTTTGGAGGAACAACTTTCCCAAGCAACCCCTCAGAACTTTCTGGACAAGAAACTACTCAAAGCTAAATACCAGCTCCTTCCTCTGATCCTTATCAAAAATAAACTGGTCACAGGCCCTTGAAACTCCCAGTCTAGACGAAGCCCTTGAATGCTTTAACAAATACTTTCTGTCAGTAGCCAATAAGCACGCACCCCTAAGAAAGATCAGGTTAAAAGGTAGAATGCAAGGTGGCTCAATCCTGACCTTAAGAAGAGGATGAAGGAAAGAGACAAAGCCTGGGGGAATTTCAAACACTCTAACCTGCTACACGACTGGGTGAAATACCAGGAAGCCAGAAACAGCTGCAAGAGAGAACTCAAAAAAGCGAAAAAGAACTACCTGTACAGGCTGCAAACCAAGTCCCTCTCAGATCCAAAGAAGTTCTGGGGGCACATCAACTCACTACTAAAGGGCAATAAGAGCAAGGAGACAGGGGAAATAAAAGCAAATGGGACACCTTTTCCCTCCCCACAGGCCATGGCAAATGCATTCAACAATGTTTTCTTGGATCTACAGAGGTACAGAAGCAACTCTACCAGGCAAGGCCAGGGAAGCCGAACAAACCCAGGACCCCCGGCCTTGAATTTCAACTCAAGCTGGTCTCAGCTGGGGGAGTCCTAAAATTGCTCAGGAGCCTGAAACCAGATGGAGCCGCAGGCATGACAATCTTGAGCCCAAGCTGCTGAAAATAGGAGCCCCAGTTCTAGCAGGACTTGTAACTCAGCTAATTATCAGGTCCCGGACCAAAGGGAAAATCCCGGCCCTATGGAAGGTCACCCTAGTGACCCCAATCCCAAACAACCTGCCACACGAAGAAGTGGAACATTTCAGACCCATCTCTATTTTATGCACCTTAAGCAAGGTGTTGGAAAAGGTAGTCTACCAACAGGTCAACAACTATCTGGAACTGCATAATCTTCAAATGGATCAACAACACGGCTTTAGAAAAATACACGGGACTAACACAACCTTGGTAACTTTCACCACAGATGTATACGAAGCACAAGACCAGAAGTAGATGGTAGGGGCAGTCTTCATTGACCTAACCAAGGCCTTTGACCTCGTCGAGCACCAGCTACTACTAGAAAGTCTCAGTGGCCTGGATCTGGACAAGCAAGCTCAAAAATGGTTCACAAACAAACTCCATGGCAGGTCACAAATGGTTCGGTGGAAGGCGGCAAAATCTGGTGTGAGACCGGTATCTGTTGAAGTTCCACAAGAATCAATCTTGGGCCCACTGCTTTTCTCCCTGTATGTCAACAACTTACCCCAGCACTGTGGAGGGCCAAAAGTCACGTTATATGCTGATGATGCAGTGCTGTACAGAACGGGGAAAGACACTGGGTCCCTAAATCTGGAGTTGCAGCAGGACCTCGATACCCTTGAAGCCTGGTGCCAGGAGCATTGGCTGGTTCTAAACAGTAAGAAAACTAAAGCCATGCTCTTTGACCCAAAAAACTTGGCCCTGACAGATTGACCCTTCTATCCCTCACCACCCTAAATGGGATGGGGATAGAGGTAGTGGACAACTTCAAGTACCTGGGGGGGATATACCTGGACCAGGAGACCTCCTTCAGGAAGCATATGGAGCACCTCACAAAGGTGATAAACCAAAAGCTGGGCCTCCTTTATAGGCTAAACCCCTTCTTGAACAAGGGAACCAGGAAAGCGCTTGGCAATGGGGCAATACTACCCACTCTTTTATATGGAGCGACCATGCTCCAAACACTAAAGGCAACAGAAAAACAGCACCTAGGGGCACTGTACCACATTGTCGGCTGTTTCACAGCTGGTGCAGAACGGATGGAGCATCACTGCAAGGTGCCCCAGGCCATCGACTGGCCATCCCTTGAAGCCAGACTAGCTTATCCTTCCTTATGCCTGGCTTTTAAACTACAACAACCTGGGGTTCCCGTAAGTCTAAGGGACCTCCTAACCCCCAAAACACATAGAAGAGAGCTTAGGTCTACTGACCGGAAGTTACTCGAAATACCCAGAGCCAGGTCATCCCTCTGCCTTTGGTCTGCCAGAACAGCCCTACCCAAACTCTGGAACAATTTTCCAAGAGAAATACAGAACTGCACTCCTCCTGGGGGCTTCAGGAAAGCACTAAAAACACACCTAGGGACTGGGACAATGTGATGCTGCCTCAAATGAGGCCACCTGAAAGTCTTTCTCCCCAGAAAGAGGAGCTGGTCAGAATGGTTTCCACAGACAATAGATGGGAGGGGGTGCAAAGTAGGACAATATACTACCGCATAGGCACTTATCTAAGCTGTTTCTGTTGATCTGTCTGTTTCTAACTATATGTCCAGTTGCTGGTTTAGATTCTGTGTACGATGTAGAATATGCTGAATTGATGGTCTGTTGCATAATGTAATTGTCTTGCTCCCCTGTTTGTATCAAAGCATTGGTTTTCGTCTCCCTTAGGTACATGTAACTAACCCTGGGTCGCCCCTGAAAAAGGGATTGTCAAGGTCTCAGTGGGCCCACCTGGTTACCAAAATTTAAATAAATAAATAAATCTCCATCCTCTCCCTCTTTCCAAAGCAATTGAACATATCATGGCCAACCAGCAGGTAGATTACCTTGATAAATATAACTTGCAATGTCCACAACAACATGGTTTCAGGAAAAGTCACAGTACCAGCACTGCCCTTCTTTAATTCACGAATTCCATACACCATGCCTTGGACCATGGCCAACTTGTTGGTGCCACTTTTATCGACCTTTCCAATGCATTTGACACTGTCAATCACTCCTTGCTGATAGAACAGATATCTCAATTAGGCCTTTCAAAGAATACCACTTGTTGGTTTGAAAGCTATCTCAGGGATCATTAACAACAGATGAGAATCGGTGATGACAATGTGCCGCCGGCAATCTGAGCACCAACAGAAGGGCAACAGCAAGCCAAACACTGCAACAACGGCACACAGAGGTGCAAGGGCTCCTGCCAGTGGCAGTGCTGGAGAGGGGAGCACACCACCAAACACTGCAGAGCCCCCTGCTGATCACCAGCAGGGCTACTGGAGGGGTGGCAATAATGGAAAGCACTGTGGGCAGGAAGGCACCCACCAATGTGCCCCTGTAGACACAGTGGGTCCGGAAAAAGGGTGCATAGGTATGGCAGACATGACACCCACCCCCGTGTCGGGGCTGCATGAGAGTCACCGAGTGGGAGGGTGGGTGCACCACAGACAGCTCCACAGCCAGCACCAGTGGGAGTGCAGCAACAGAGTGAGCCACAAGGGGCATGCCCGGGGCAGCATGGCAGGCAGCATGGCGAGGTACACCCTGGTGGACACAGTGGCAGTTGTACCCCTGCAGTATGCACAATGTACATAGAGATGCACACCCAGTGACACCACGGTGGCCTGATATTTGTGGAGGCGGTTGTGGGTGAAGTGAACGGTGGGTGGCACATGTGCATGCTGGGAGACTCTGGCGTTGGCAGTGGATGCCACGGGGGGGTGTCGCCTCCGACCACAGGCAGATGTGTGTGCAGTGCACCTTCCCCTGGGTGTACATGCCCCAGGTCACACAGGGTCTGCGCTCGCATGGCATGCGTCCCCTTGTCTGCTTCCCACAGGGCGCCCTCTATGCATGGTGCTGTAACTGCAGGTTAGCCCTTTTTGGTTTCGCCAGTTCACCGGCGCTGTTATGCCAGTGGCAAAATGATGGTGCCCTGACTAGCCGGAGCCAACTTGGGTATACAAAGCTCAATAGTCTCTGTTATTGACTATGAACCTGTGATCTGTGGTTTGGCTACAGATACTGCCCTACACCGCATATCTCTGGCTCTGAATAAGGCATGTAGGCTCCTCATTGGGGCAGAATGCCCATCTCACACTTGTGACATTTATGTGCAGACTAATTGGCTCCAGCTAAAGGACAGAGTCACCTACCAGACCTGCCTCTTAGACAAGAAGACCACCCTTGGTCTAATGCCACTGGGGTCCAGATGATTCTTAATCTATCCTGCAACCCCCCCCCAACACACTAGAAGCTATGAATGTCTAATCTTTCAACTACCTCATTTTCAGACTACTCAAGGTCAGAACTCCTTCATAGTGAGAGCTTCCAAGTGGTTTAACTCCCTTCCCATCGACATCATCAACACTGCTACTTTGGGCACTTTTAAATGCAAACTCTGTCAGTTCCTTCTTATCAGAGCCATGTGGAACTGTTTTGCATAATATTCCAGTCCTCTGCCTCCACCCCCAGCTACTTCCTGCCCCACACCTTTGTCTCTGTCTCTCTCCCCCTCTCCTACTTTCCCTCCTCCTGCCCACCCCCATTTACCATTCATTCCACTGCTATCCCACTCTGCCTCTATTCAACTCCTCCCCTTCCCATATTACTATTTACCTTCTAGCTCTTTCTACTCTGCCTCACACGGTCCTTTGACTCCCCCTATTCCTGTCCCCTATTCTAGCAATTTCCTTATACAACATTCTCTTTCCTCCCTCTCTCTCTCTCTCTCTCGACCACGGGCCCAGTGTTACCCCGACTCCCCAAGCACCTGTCCCATAACCTTGTCTTCTGCCTCTTGTTACATTCTTTCCTTCCCCTCTACTGAATTCTCTTCTTTGCCTCTGGCACCATCATATGTAGGTTATATAGTATCCAGCTGTAATTACCTTAATCTTTGTTATCCTGGCTAACTTTGTAAAATACCAGTGCTCACTTTGTGCTTAGTTTAGCTTTGTTTAAGTCTTACCCTGACAATGCCACTGGCTGCATAATTGTATTCTTACTTTTGTAATTGTACATTCTCTGCTTGTACCTGCTGTTTTGACCCTGTTTGTATCTGTCTGTGTCAACCTGATGAGGAACCTTTGTAAAAGAGCTTTTGGGCTAAAAGGTGTCAATCTGATATTCTAATAAATCAATAAAAAATAAATAAATAAATAAATACAAGCCCAGAATCTTGAGATTGTGGATGGTGAGGGTACCACATATGTAGTGCAGGTGTTCCCTGCTGACTGGTGCTGTGCAAGTGAGAAACTAGTGTGCATAAAACAGCACCATCTTGAGAAAACAGCTCTATGGGGAATGATTGGTATTGGCTTCCAAGGCTCTGCCAGCCCTTCCAGATAGATAATTTGTGCTGCTGTGACAGGCAGAAAGTTAGAAAGGAGAAAAGGGAGAAGATTCCATTAACTATTTATATATATTTTAATGCAATACAGGCCAGTCACTTCTGTTCTAAGTAAATCAGAATATTTGGGGGAAAGAACGGAGCAAGGACCAATCCTACTGAGACTTTTTCCAGCCTTTCTCTTAAAACTGAAAAGCCAACTGAGGCTTTGAAAGGCTCACATAGCATGTTATGCCAGCTTCACTGCTCATATTGTAAATAACAAAATGAACTGCAATTTAGCTGGTCGGTCATTCAGAGCAGGACATTTGCCCAGCGGCTGCAAACACTGGACAGTTGTCTGCTGCTTCTTTACTCAGCAATCCACCAGTCAATTATGTGCCAGCATTGCAAAGTATAAAAAAAAAGATTCATGTAGAATATTTGCTGACACCTCATTTGTCCAGCTCCTGGGCCAATAGAAATACTATCTCCCTGGTTACCAACAATGGGGCAAGGAAAAAGCCAAGAGTTTCAGTGTCCAGAGAAGAAAATTCTGCTGCGTATCTTATGCTGCAGCATCTTTAACACTTGATAGTCATAGAATAACAAGCACAAACTGAGCAGTAAGGTGGGTGACATGTATGATGTTATACTGTAGCTGGCTTTTTATTTTAGTAATTTAAAAATAAGCAATTCAGAAACTTAAAAATGATTAGCAACTGATTGACCATCACATAATAGTATGTATCTGTTAATCAATAAATCAATATTTTTTATACAAATATATACCATGGCAATCTTAACAGAAAAAACACATATACATCAATTAATATACTGTAATCAATTGAAAATTATTAGATAAACAGTATACATGGCTCTACACATTGTTAAATTAATAGACTACAGATTGAGTTTTAACCTTTATGCTCAATAAACTTCTTAATCATGTCTGTTGTCATGTGATGGCTAATTTATAACTGTAACTCCTCCTAAAAGAAGGCTTACCTTTGGCTCTCTCCAGAGCACTGCTACTGATTTCCCTTTGCACCTTTCTTTCACCCTGGTTTTAGTCCAGACTGCAGCTGCAGTACACAAGGCTGGACTGGATGCAGCCATTTGTTCTTTAGGCTTGGTCAGTGCCCCTCTCACCATGGCTGGCATGCCACCACCTCCCTTCCCTCAACCAGCCCCGGACAGCCTTCAGGGTTGGGCAGCCCACAGCAAGTAAGTTGTTTATTTTTAAGCAGCTTTCAAAGCTGCACAAAGTGCAAAACTGCTTCTGCCCAGGATCACAAACGTTGGGAACACTCAACAGCACTCCCCTACTACCTTTCACCCCCCAGTCCCACCTGATGGCAGCAGGGACTTGGAGGTATTGATCCTGATGGCTCGTAGCCACAGGACAGAATCATGCTAAAATAGAAGAAAAAGTGAAAGACTACAAAACCAGCCATGTTTGTAGTTTCTCTATACCCAGGACTACTGAAAAGGGTCAGAGGGCGCACAACCTTGCTTGGATTGTTGGGTGTTCCTGCATTTAAATTTGCAGAGCCACTCAGCAGCAAACTAGTTCAGCTCTGCAAAACTGCTAAATTAGCACATGCTGTTCCTGTGAAACTGATATCAATTTGAAGACTAGCTCAACTGTGCAAAACAGTTAGATTAATATATCCTGTCCATGTGAAACGGACATAAATTTGGAGCTCTAGCTCAGCACTGCAAAACTGCTAAAATACAAGCTGGCTCAGGACGTGTATGCATGCACTTCCCCAGGAACTGACAGCCACCAAGAGCTAAGGGTTTAGCACAATGAAGAATGCATAAGATTCTAGCCACTTATATTTGATCCCTGAGTTTCTGCACAAGGGAGAGGCATATGAATAAAGCAGATTTGTCTGGGAAACACAAGGAGAAAGACATGTGAGTAAAGTCAGCAGTCAGCCACAAGGTTGGAAGAAAGCTGTTTAAAGAATCATTGCAAAAAGATTTCTCTTTCTTCCAACACCATGTCTCCTGCTTGGGCTTTGTGAACTATCAGGATTTGTCTTGACTGAGGGTCTAAGTGGCCTGAATCACTGAGTGACTGCCTACTCCTTGGGGATGGGTGAAGGCAAAGTCCCTTGTGGAGTGAAGAGGACATAGTATACCAGCATGGCCCACATCCCTCAAACCCAGAAGCACATTGGGTCCACTGCACCTGTACTATTGCATGTATTTGCAACCCTGAGGGAGACCTCCCAACAGAGCCAGCCTGTACAGTCTGCTAAGGTCAATATCTAACCAATTCTTCTGCTAGTCAGGAACAGATAATCATAATTTCTGGGCATTTCTGCATGATTATTATTCAAAGCCCATTTATAGAACTGCAACAGCCAGGAGCAACTAGCATTTGTGCTGAACAGTTTGTTTGGGATCCCCAACCTGCAGCCTTCAAACGGTACCACACTGTGGTCCAGCATCAAGCCTGCAATGACCCTCTGTGTGCATTCAATTAATGGACTGCATTGGGATCTCCCAAGAGACTTTGGAGTACTGGTGCAGCAGTAGGGAGAAACAGTAAATACCGTGTGGCTACTCACCAGAGGGTGGTGGGATTTGGGGAGTGAACTCAGAACTGTTTCACTGCATTTAATCTATTCGGTTCCCCTATCCAGACTTTGTTCCTATCCCCTTAATATATATATATATATATATATATATAGTGAATTGCAGTTTATTATGTTTTGCATATTGTTGTATTTGCCTGCATAAAGTATACATTGGGGGTTGTGTATAATCATAAAAGTTCCCTGTCATGAGGGTAGGGGTTGCATCCATTTCCTTTGGGGCAGTACCCTGGCAGCCATCTGTCAAAAGGATCCCATAAGTGGAGGCACTGCACTATTTTTGTATTACCTGCAATATCAACCAAGCCCAGGAGCCATTCACCCGAAGGTCTTATAGACTGTGCTCAGGTATTATCAGACAGGAGTAGTCTTACACCTTGCAGGTGGGGATGATTTCATTTTGGAGATACCACTGCGATTGTTCTAGAACTTTCTGCGACACCACACCTTGGTACACAAACTCTGTTAGTCCCCCCACCCCAATTTTTGGGAATTTGAGATGGATCACAGCAAGTTACTTGACTGGTGCAAGTACAATGACCTAGACCTTGAAAAAGCCATCCGGGTCCAAGGGATCCCTAAGGGGACTGATTGAGAGCGCATGGAGAGCATACTCAAGTCATGAAGAATTTGGGGAAGTTGCCATTCGAGGGAAATTGTTTGTTTCTCTCTCCCAAAAAACTGTCTATGCTAGTGGAATTCTGTGAGGTACTAGGCCCCCCCCCCAAAAGGCCTGACCAAATCACTTCAGAAGAGGAAAGCTCACCCTCGTACATTGTGAACCGAGAGAGTTCAGACTCTCCCCGAGAGACCCAAAGAGAGAAAAAGCTGAAGTTATTCCTAGCAAGTGAGGGGAAAACTGATAGTGATGTGATAGAGTTCTTCTGAGAAGAGGATCAGGCACCATCTGTGTCACCCACAGGAACCCCTTCTGGTGGACAGGGTCATGCCTCAGGCCCACCTTTGAGTTTTGAGTCTAGTCAGTACTGGAGATGGTGCAGTTTCTCTAGAACCACCCCCACTCCTGCTGGGAAGGGTAACTATGAGAGCAGGATGAGTCAGGCCACACAGATGACTGAAGTGTGGAGATGCTCCAAAGACAAGAAATGCAACCGAGTAATTGAGAGCATACTGAGTATGGCCCTGGATGCAATCAGATCCTTGCATGCCAGCCAGCCCTATTATACAGTGCAGGACCATTTAACCATTCTTAAGAGTTCTTTTAGAGCCGTAGATAGTGGAAAGTTACTCACGTTTCTACTGGGAGCCTGCATTGTCTCTGAGGAGATATAGGGAGTGGTAAGACCAGATGAAAAGAAGCCTGTAATTGTGTACTCTCAATTAGAATGCTTACTGGAAGGATCCATGGAGTGCCATTTCCTTCTGACCAATCAGACAATTTTTGTGGAGTCCTCAGAAAGTAGCCTGCTAAGAGGACTGATAGTACAACTTGGAGTATTGCCTGACACCAAAGCCATGATAGAGAAAAAAACCCTGAAAATAAAGAACGAGATGCATAAGGAATTAACTGTACATCCTGGCTCTGCACTTGCCAATATATATGCTGCTGCTGCTGCTATGATGGCCCCATCGCATCAAGGGAAGAGCCCTCGACTTGAGGAGAAGGCATTCAACTTCGGATCATCTCCCATCTCCCTTCACTGGAAGAAGCACATGCAATGCCAGCTAACAGGTCAATCAGCAGTCTTCTTATGCCATGAGTGGAATGTGGGGTGTGTCCATGGAAAGGAACATCAGATTCATGTACATGATGAGAGACCTTTCAAGGAGAAGTCCATAAGATTAGCACCAGCTGACATTGAGGATGTCAGGTGACACCTGCAGGAGCTTCTAGCAGCAGTGTTATTAAGGAGTCTCAGGGCCCCTTAGCTTCACCAATAGTGGTGGCTCATAAGAAGAATGGTGTCATGAGAACATGTATAGATGATTAAACTTTAAATCAGAGAACTGTGCCTGACCAGTACACCATGCCTCGGGTACCGGATGCCTTAGACAGCCTTACTGGGAGCAAATTGTTCTCTGTGCTGTGAGGAAGGATCATGTCAAGCTCGAAGTGGTAGGGTTTTTGTTCTCCTACTCTCTCAATAAAGTTTCCATGCTGATCATTGTCTATTGATTTTTTTTCTATTTTCAAATGGAGTGCTCGGTTCTTAGTGTTATTCACAAGTGTAAAAGAGAAAGCTTTACTGCCTAGAGACAGAGTCCTTATCAGAAATCTTGGCATCTCAGGTAAACATAAGCTAGCTTACTGGTGGAGATCTGTACCTTATGTTATTATGGAACAGCTTCCCAATCTGCTAGAGTATCATCTATGACTGGTGAGTGAAAACACTGTTAGAAAGACACTTTATCGAAATCATCTGTTGCCCACTGGCCAGCTGTTACCTGATCACGTGAGACAAACACTTTCTTCATCACCTAGACCATTTACCAGGAATGATACATGGACCTGTGTTGCTCACCCTGAACCACCAGTTGCAATTCGTATGACACTGCCTGACATGGTCTGCAGCAGCTCTGATGAGGAGGATTAGTTTGTGTGTCCTTACATTTCTGTATTCAGGTCAACCACACACCCTTTGGACTTGCATCTTCATTTACAAGAGGAAAGACATATCACCAACACTGGAAATTTAAATCAAGCAGCAGCACCCTTTGTACCACTTGATTTAGGGCTCAAAGTCATTGACAGAGCTACTGTTGTGGAGGATGATGGAGGACACTTGGATGTAGCAGCACCAGAGAATACAGAGATACCTAGACCTTCTGAACCTGTTCCTGCACTGTACACAGAACCCTCCAATGACCTTGTGCAAGTCATTGCACAAGAGCCATTTGTACCTTGTAGATATGGAACAGAGGTCAAGCAACCTATGAAGCTCACTTATGACACCCCTGTTGTCTTCACCAACCTTTCCATAAATGTGGTGCATAAAATAGAAACCTGCTGCACAATCCTTTCTTGCTTCTCCCTTGTGTTGCCTCCATATCTTCTTTGGGATTGTTGGACAAACTATTCTGTTGTACTTCACATGTGTGTGTTTGCAGGCCTTGATGAGACCACCAAGGATTTTAGAGAGTGGAGGATGTAACCTCCCTCCTAAAAGGGAGCTTACCTTTGGCTCTCTCCAGAGCACTGCTGCCTCCTTCCTTTGCACTGATCCTTTACCCTAGTCCTCGTTCAGACTGCAGCTGTGGAACCCGAGGTTGGGCTAGACACCATCATTTGTTCTGCAGGCTTGTTCACCTCCCTTCTCACTGTGGCTGGCATGCCACTACCTCTCTTCGCTCAACCAGCCCCTGGACTGCCTTCAGAGTCAGGGAGCTCAGAAGGTTGTTCAGTTTCAAGCAGCTCTCAAAGCTGCAAAAGTGCAAACTTGCACCTTCCCCTAGATGCCTGAACCTTGGGAGTACCCAACAGCACTCCCTTGCCACCACTTCACACCCTAGTCCCACCTGATGGCAGCTGGGACTGTGAGGCATTGATCCTAATGACCAGAAGCCACACCAAGGGACATGACCATATTAAAATATAAGATAAAGTGAAAGACTACAAAAACAGCCATGTTTGTAGTTTCTCTAGTCCCAGGACTACTGAAAAAGGGTCAGAGGACATACATCCAGGCTGGGAATGTGTGGTATTCCTGAGTTTAACATTGCAGAGCCAGCCAGCAGCAGACTAGCTCAGCTCTGCAGAACGGCTAAAGGAGTACATCCTGTCCATGTGAAACTGACATCAATTTGGAGCTCTCTGCTAAATTGCAAACTGCCTCAGGACTTGTATGCATGGTTTTGCCCAGAAACTGACACCCACTGAGATCCAGGATTTTAGCATAATGAATAGTTCTTAAGATGCTAGCCACTGATATTTGATCCTTTGATTTCTGCACAAGGGAGAAGCATGTGAATAAGATTGATTTGTCTGGGAGACACAAGGAGAAAAACCTGTGAGAAAAGTCAGCAGTCAGCCACTAGGCTGGAAGAAAGTTGTTTAAAGAATCTCTGCAGAAAGATTTCTGTTTTCTCCAGTAACAACACCAAAGCTCCTGCCTGGGCTTTGTGAACTATCATGACTTGTCCTAACAGAGGGTCTACAATAGTACCAGTGAATTAGTCAAACAGTTGTGTGAGATTCTCTATTTCTCAGGTATCCTTCAAAATATGGAGGAAAGAAAAAATCCTTTAAAATTATTTTTGCAGTACATAGAATGGACACAAGATGGTGCATGTGCTGTACTGCTGCTGTAACAGGCATGCTTTTTCCGCAGAACAGAGACAGAGTTTAGGAATGACCACCAGGTGGCATCCTGAAATTAGGTGGCAATAGAAGAAACAGTCAAAAGTATTTTCAGTAGTCCAATGGCCTAGGAAATTGAAATCGCTGTACTCTGCATGTTTGCTATTTAAAGATTAAATGCAGCATTCTGATATTTTTATCATGACTGTCTAATCCATATGATGACTATATAATCCATGTTAGTGTATTCAAAACACATTTGGAAGACTTCTGAATTATTTTGTAGTCCTGTAGTGTTGTTAAGCTGAATTAGATGAGAGATCAATAGCCTGTGAACATTTTTTTACCTCATTTTTAAAATTATTTCACTATAATGTTTTCCAAAATGTATTTCTGGTTTGTTTGTTTTTATTTGTTAACTGGGAATGTTCCACTGGGCAAAGATTACCCTTTTCCAGGGAGCCCCCAGGCAAAATTTAATACAAGTATGGCATTTGCACAGGTAAAACATACACACAATATGTTAGTAGTAATTACAATGTACAGCCAGCAAATGTTTATTCTGAGGAGCAGTTTTGAAGGATTGTAGCATTACATCTTAAATCAATGGACAATACATTCCAGGATTTTATAGCAGAATAAAGAAAGCATTATTGGGTTAAAATCTTTTTTTTTTGTTTGTTTGTTTTCTTTTGTTTTCAACAATGCACATGCTAGTTTAGTCTATCATTTTACACTACAGTTGAAAGATGTATGTTAATCCGTGACACCAGTGATTATCACATATTATTACAGCTGATTTTGTGGCCAATGCTTCAAATTCGACTATAGGGACTTTTCAGATGTAACATATTTTTTTTCACCTCATGTTTTCTATTATTTGTTACTGTGCAGTTTTCCAAGATTCATTTCTGGTTAATATCTTTTGTTTTAAAAGTGACCTGCAAATTAAAGAGTTTGAGGCTGCTGTCGTTAACATCGTTTAAAAAATGTGCACATTTTAAAATAGTACCAAACCTTTTCAGCAAATACAGAAGTGCTAGTCGTTCCCAACTGAGTAAGGTACATCGCTTACCTAGAGGTTCCACCCAGTTTAGACGGCAGGAACACTATTGCGCCAATGGAGCAGCAGAGAGGGGCTAATATTATTTTACTCACGGGAGTCTTGATGCTAAATTACACTTACAGCAACACCAGAATGGGTCATTGCTGTAAGCATTCATTTAGGCATCAAGGATCCCGCAAAAGTAGTAAAATAAGAATATTATGCCCCCCCTCCCATGCTGCTCCATTGAGAGCAATGGTGTTTGCAACATCACCAAACTGGGTGGAATACCAGGTAAACTTGCAACCGCTCAATTAGGACCTGAGTGGCACTTCCGTATTTGCAGAAAGGTTTCGGCAATATTTCAAAATGTGCACATTTTTCAAACAATGTTACAGACAGCAACCTTGAACTCCCGCCGGAGCATGAAAAGGTATGTGGAACAGGAGCAGGCTGCACAAGTTAATTTGCAGCTCACCTTTAAGCAGTGCACGTGACTCATTAACATTTCACAAAACATTTGCATGAGTTCAGCTGTGGTGCACTATAATGGTTATATGCCATTAGAGTTGGTGGTTAATGGTTCAAATGAAGCTAATGAGACTTTTCCAAGTACAATATAAATTCATTGTTGCCTCAGTTTTCTTACTATTTGTTCCTGTAATGCTTTCCAAACTGTATTTCTGGTTAAAATCTTTTAGTTTCAAACAATACGCATGGTAGTTATTCTGACCTTTTTTACTGCATATCCAAAATTGTTTATTCTCTTCTGACTTTGTGTATAATTATGACATAATCCTTTTTTTTTATCCTTCGTCAGTTCTACTGTGCAGTACTAAACCATAAGATGTATCTAATTGTTAATGGGTACTGGTCCCTCTTGCTCTCCCTCTCCCTTCCCCTCTCACTCCTCTCCCCCTCAGTCCTACCTGGTCCCAGTTCCAAACCCTTTTGTGCCTTTCCACGAATTGCAGATCTAGCATAACTTCATCAGAGGTGTTCCTTAATGCCCAGCCGAGTTCCAGTTCCATAGCCTCGGTCTTTAGCCTCTTTTCCCAAAGCCGTAATCTAGTTGTACTTTACCGCAAGAGTCCCTGAGCCCAGCCGAGTTTTAGTTCCACAGCCCCGGTCTTCTTGCTTCTGCAACACTCTTCCTCACCTGACGTTATCTAGCCGTACTTTGCCGTGTGCCTCTGTGCCCAGCCGAGTTCTAGCTCCATAGCCCTCGGTTCTTTTAGCTTTTCCAGCCTCTAACTAGCCATACCTCACCGTGATGAGTCCCTGAGCCCAGCCGGTTTTAGTCCCACAGCTCTGGGTCTCCTAGTGCCTTTTCCCACTAAAGCCATAATTACGCCTTGCCATACGTGTTTCAGCTCAGGCCACCCTCTCCTGATCCGGCCCGTGCTATTGTATCCCTTTGTGCCTTCCCACTAAATGCTGCACTTTGAAACTGTGTCCCCGACTCCTCCTTGCCCCTTACCCTCTGGTTTCATCCTCTTGCTTTCTGCAACACTCTTCCCTCCTACTTGCCGCTCATCCCTCCCCTGCTCTGCCATCCCTTGCCCAGCACCGCAAGGTCGTTAGCTCTATCTTCTGTCCTTTCGTTCATTACCTCCACCTCTCATCAGTTTCACACCCTCCCTTGTTGTCCTAAATCCCTTACCTTCCCTTTCCTCTCTCTCCCCCCAAATGTGATCTCCGGCCAGTACCCTCTGCCTATTTGAAACCGTATGCCTGTACTTGTACCACTGTACCTTTGCCTGTATTATGTTAACTAAACTGACCTATTTTGTACTGTAATTGTGTCTCCCGGGTCGTGCCTGAAAATAGTCACCTGTTGGCTAGTGCACCTACCCGGTTAACAAAAACTAAAAAAAAAAAAAAAATAAATAAATAGTTTTAGCCATCATTTTACAGTGAATTTGTGAGGCTGCATCTGTTGCACAGTATGATGGCTACATGTTATTCAATTTTGTGGTCAATGGCTCAAATCCAGCTGATGGGATTTTTCCAAGTATAACATAAATTATTTTGTGCTTCACATTTTCTGTAATTTGTAACAGAGACGTTTTCCAAAAGTTATTTCTGGTTAATATCTTTTTTTAGTTTTAGACTGCGCATGTGGTAATTTAATTCAGCATTTTACAGGTTGTTTACAAGACTACAACTCTAGTGCAGTAGAATGCTACATGATGTTAAATTGTGTGGTCAGTGGTTTGAAGCCAGCCGATGAGATTTTTCCATGGGGTCTAATGTTGTTGTATAGGTGGCTGCTGCTGCACTGACTCTGTCTGCTGCTGTGTCTGCTCTGTATTGACCTCCTCAGTCAGCTCCCTCTCCTCATGGGCATCCTCTGCTGCTTGGGGGAGACTCATTCTTGATCACAGCTTGTGGCCTGAGGACTCCCCTTTCTTCCTGGTTCTTTTTAAGCAGGGCCTCTATGAGCTGCATTTTAACTAAGTGACTCATGGTTAATCTCCTTTTTGGTGCATGACTCTCATAGCTGTTTTGGTCTTAGCTTGTAATAATCAGTGGGCACCTTTGCTGCCATTGCCCTGACCACTGACTGCACCTGAAAATAGAGGTAAAAAGCAACAAAAGAAAATTGTTTTTCCTGTGCACTTTGTTTATATGATTGGTCAGACATTTTGTGCAATCTATGAGGATTTACTCTAGTTGCCTGTGTACACTACATCATCACCCTTCAAGTAACCACCAAGTGCTGGCTGGTACTTGTAAACTTCACAAAGATTGCTCCACTGCCACCAGATGTGAAGAACTTATCAGTCTGTTTCCCAATCAGCACCCTTCTCTCAGGAAGCTGCCGCAAACTTTCACTGGTGTTTGCCCCTCACTGTGTCATTGTGCCCACAGTCAACCCTCTGCAAAGGTGATGCACCCTGAACACCAGAGCTCTCTGAGCCTAGTCACCAATCCCCTTGGGTCAAGCAATGGCTGACTGATTAAACTCCTGGTGAAGTTTGGTTCTGTCTTATGAAACTTCACTCCGTTCCTTTCCCTGTATCAGGAAGGAATGTGTTTTTCAAGTTGCTTAAACTAGATTTAGCATGCCTCTTTGGAAAGATGGTTTCCCCAGAAATTCACAAACTATACCACTTTGATTAAAATGCACAGCCAGTTTGTATATTATGCTAAATAAGAACTACTTTATTTACACAGTATATTTACACATTTACCAAAATAGAACAACATGCTTACAGGAGAAAACACTGAAAATAATAAGAGTTAAACCATAAAAATGCAAACATAGCTTTCCTGTAGTAAGTCAAACTCACAGGTGAAGATATAGAAACTGTGCAGTCTCTTGTCTTTGGAGAATGTAGCCCACATCAAAGTTCCCCTTTCCAGTCTCATACCCTCAGTCAGGCAGTTGCACTATACACTGACCTCCCTCTCTTTTGGCTCACAGTGCAATCCTCCTTTCATAGAGAAAACTCCAATGTGTCTCAATACAAATCAGTTTTATACCTTTCACATTAGGAAATGTTTCTCGCAAATAACATTTTTCTGTAAATAAGATTATAAAGACTTTTGCTGGAAACTGGACCCTCACTGTGTTCCCAGCATTAGGAAAATCTCAGCTCATATGGTTTATCAGTCACGAAAGAAATATACAGTACTCATAAAACCCTCCATTTTGCCATGCTTTTGGCATCAAACATTTGTCAGCAGTTTCACTATCTGAGGATGGCACCCTGTCAGTAGACTCCCAGGAACAGATAAAGTTTATTACCTCAAATCAGCTCAACTCATCTTTATTTTTTAAAAGTGCAAATCAAAATATCTAAGCACTTGAACAAAAAGATTTAAATACAGCAGGAAACACATATTACAATATTAAAACATATAAAAATAACAGCATTCATTAGAATAAATTATTAGAATTCCAGAAAGACGAGTCTAAATAAATACATTTTCAAGGCTGACTTAAAGCTCTCTACAGTCTGGCACTCCCTTACCGAACGACGCAGAGAATTCCACAGGGTTGGGGCCACAAACAAAAGTTCTAGCACCAGATGTCTTCAAACTGACCCTGGGAATCTCCAGCAATCCCTCATCGGTGGAGTGAAGTGGGCAGAGGGGGCAATAAGGACACAGGAGTTCTTGTAGGTAGTGCAGACCCAGTCCATGTAGGACATTATAGGTCAGCAAACTGACCTTGAAGGTGGCTCACCACTGAACTGGCAGCCAGTGCAGGCTGTGGAGCACAGGTGTGACATGACAAGATCGAGGTAATCCAGTCAACAACCTGGCTGCCGCATTCTGAACCAGCTGCGAGCTACAAATATCAACCCCCTGGAAGCCCTAGGTATATGGAGTTACAGTAATCAAATGACCCTCCTTATAAACCCTGAGATAAACAGCCGGACCATTTGGACACATGTGCAGATTTATGGAATTTGGCCTGGCAGACCTTCCAATATTTTCTGGGACACTTGAACCACTGTACCAATTCACTGGATTAAAACATTACTATATATTTATGCCACAGTGGTATAAGCTGCTTTATTATGACATGTGCAGTTCCTTGACATTGAACAGTTTCTTGATCTCCCTCTACTTGCAGAGTGGCTTGTTTTTTAGCCAGGCAAAAATCTGACTAAAATCATAGTCTCTCACATCTCTCATGTCTCTCTGCCTCTCTGTCTCTGTCTCTCTCTCTCTCTCTCTTTCTCTCTAGTTTGCTCTTTTTCATATGAGATCAGCTTTTTTGCCAGTGACCCTCAAGATTTTTGAAAAGAGGGTGATCTTTGAGGGAGAGTAGTTTTTCTTTTACATGGTCAATCTCTTCCATGATTATGATATAAATGTCCTTGTCTTTATCATTTCTAACCTGTACCAGTTCACTTGAATAAGTAAGCAAAGTTTGCTCCCAGCTGGTAGTGTAAACATCCTTTACAAACCCCCCGTTGATGTCTTCTCTATCCTCACTCCTTGAGGAGCCCAATTTTTATCTCTGTATTGAACCAGTGATGATTTGTTATAATGAATGTAAATTTCTTTGAATTTTAGCTTTTCATATTGATAGAACAAATCTTTAACCATGGAATCACTTTCAGGCACTGAGTGTCTCTTCCCCTTCTGATTGGATGTCCAAAATTACTCATCCAGAAAGGGGTGGTTAACATATCACTCAATGCGTGATTGGTTTACATTTTCCTGGGCAAATCAGTGAACCCTCCAAGAATCCAGCAAGACGTATGGCTTGATTTGGTTTTCAGACCACCTGACTGGCTGATGGCTCAGTCTGCTGACCCTGTTGTCAAGTCCCAGGGGACAAAAGGTGCTGAAAGGGGCAGTTGACATGTTATTTCACAGGACATTGCACCAAGTCTCTCTTTACACCCAGTTAAAAGTCCTGTTACAGTCAAAAAACCCTTGCTGAGGTTAACACAGTCCCCCCACCCTCCAGGTTGAATGAAGCAGCTGTTGATGATGACTCCTACTCAAGTACATGATCAGGCTGTCCATCGGTGGCAGAGGAATACACTGTGGTTACAGCCAGCAGTCCATAAAGAGCTAGTAGACCAGAATTCAAGATGGTACACACACCACAGTGCAGACTTCATGCTGTAACTGTAGGTTAGCAATCCCAAAGCAGAACAACTCAAAGCAGAAGCAGTGCACTTTATCGGTAGCTTGTTGCAAAAATAGCAAGATAGTTCAGAGTCCAAAGTACTTACAAACATAGATTTATTTCAGGAAAACTAACAATACAAACTTCAACAGACCACTGTAGTTTGTATAGTTGAATATAACCCAGTCATTTTAAAATAGATGTATTTTTGTAAGTACTTTAGACTTGGAACTGTGCTGCTATTTGTGCAGCAAGCTAACTGTCAAGTGCACTGCATTTCTGCTTTGAGGTGTTCTGCTTTGGGGTTGCTAACCTTAGTTATAACATGAAGCCTGCACCATGGTGTTTGTACCCATCTTGGATTCTGGTCTTAAAGAGCTGGGGCAGGATTCACAAAGAAAGCCAAAAATCCTGCAGCTGTGGGAAAAAGGCCTGCAGCACTGCAGAAACACAGTTGCGTGATATTCATATAGAAATTTTGAGCAGGTGCGGAATTACGTAAAACCCCTGCAGCTGCGGAAATTCAGCAGCTGTGGAAATTGCGCATGTGCTGAAAGTCCACAACTGCGGATCCGCAGCTGCAGAAATAGCTTAGGAGGCATAGCAACAATGAACTTAATTAGCTGGAACAGCAGACTTTAAAAGGGCTGCCATAGAATGAAGCTGAAAGCACCCACAAAGAGACCAGCAACAAGTCCCTCAACTGGGACCACTGCAGCACCACAGGTACCAGCAATACCATGGCACCACAGTGGCCAACTGTCACTGTTGATCCTCCCTCCCTGGGGTGTTCCTGTTGCCTACAGGGGTAGCACTCACTGCAGGCTGGCCAGGCTCTGCTGCCTGTGGGGCTCCGTCATGGGCTGCACTGTGTCCGGTGGTTGTTGCCTGTTGCCATATCATGGCAATGTGTGCTTTCATTGCTGTTACAGCAGCCACTGTTATACTATCTGGGATGCTATTACCTGTGCCTCACCTCCACCTTAATTGATTCCAATTGCTGGGGCACTACTGCAGTTTGCTAAGGGAGAGTTACACCTCATTCCACTGTGTGTAAAATTTTTTCCGCAACTGTGGAAAAAAAACAGTTGTGAATAGCCTTTCAGGGGCTGTGCCTTACTTATCTCACACCTTTTTTTCCTCAGGGACTTCCGCAGCTGCACTTTTTTCCACAGTCCTTAGTGTTGTTTTCTGCAGCTGCAGAGGGTTTTGTGAATAGCACTCAGTGCAAATTCCCCTTTGTTTCCATAGCTACGGCAGTTTTGGGGACTTAGGGAAGGTTTTGCACCTTCAGAAAGCTTTGTGAATCCAGCACGCTAGTTTACATACTAAAATTAGTATTAACTTTTAAAATTAGTCCACTATTACTTTTTATATCAGAGGAACATTTTTCTTTCCCCTTTGGCTAATTAGAAGAGTTTCTGTCAAATAGTACTAGGTGTGATTTGTGAAACATCACTCTGCCTGGAGGCTGACATACTATGTTTTCTGTTCCTCTTACTACTTCTTCAGTATTGGGAACTCACTGACTGTGACATCACACAACTGCTCAGGAAGAAGCACTGAAAAGCAGCCAGACAGGTTAGGGTTACTAGTGATGTCACCATAAGTGAGGTCACAAAAATGCTGAAGATTTATGATAGGTATGACAGTTTCAGGTAAAGTCCATCTCTTTATATCAAACATCATTCTATCAGATAGAAAACTTTCTAATGAGCAATAGGAAAAAGTGAAATACATAAGAAATAAAGGTAAGAACTGACTACTTTTAAAACAAACTGGCCCGAGCAGATAGGGATGCAGGTGAGGAATTTTGGGAAAATATTGAAAGTTATCAAAGTTATGAGTATGCATTAGCAAAATGTAACATAAGCTCATAATTTTGTTTTTTTTTAAATATTTTTACACCAAATTTTTAACATAGTCTTCAGCGTGGCTCAGGGTGCCAGCGTGGCTCAGCTGGTAGCACATCCTCCTCTGGACCAGAAGGTCATGGGTTCTCATCCCACACTGGGATTGGACTTGCACCTAAAAATCACTGGCATCCGAGTGCAGTATTGGGGGGTGCTGTACTGCTGGGGTGTGCCGTCCTTCAGATGAGACGTTAAACCGAGGTCCCTTCTGCCCATCCTGGTGTTGTCCTGGTGGGTGTCCAGGTGGAAGTAAAAGAACCCAGGGCACTCTTCGCAAAGAGTAGGAAACATTCCCGGTGTCCTGGCCAACATTCCCCTTCCCATAAACCGGTTCATGCAATTATCCAGGCTGTGTGTGGGTGATGATGTGTGATATGGCTGCCACCACACATTCAATCTCTTCACTACCAGTCTAGCACTGCTTGTAAAGTGCTTTGTATGTATGAAAAGCGCTATATAAATGCTGATTCTTCTTCTTCTTATGACCCCACCTCATGAACAAGGGCAGAGAAAATGTTCAACTCCTGCCCAAATGGTGATTTCATGTAGGGACCACTAAATCACCTTTAGGGATGTGAAAAAAACATTTTGGCCAGGATTAGAAAAATTACATCTGTCACATTTGTGAGATGCTGTAAAGATATGACTATGTTGTAAATTTGTGGTAAAAATATTGAAAATGACCAAAGTTACAAGCCTGTGTTCACAAAATTCAATGTAGGCTCATAACTTTGTTGTTTTTTAATATTTTTACGCAAAATTTTCAACATAGCCTTTTTATGACACCGTCTCATGAATAAGGGCAGAGAAAATTTTCAACTGCTGCCTGAAAGGTGATTTTACACAGGGACCACAAAATCACCTTTCAGGATATGAAAAAACATTTTGGTCAGGATTAGAAAAATGACAGCTGTCACATTTATGAGGTGCTGTAAAGATATGGCTATGTTGTAAATTTGGGTTAAAAAATATTAAAAATTACCCGAGTTATGAGCCTGCATTCACAAAATTCAATGTAGGCTCATGACTTGGTTTTTTTTTAAGATTTTTACACCACATTTTCAACATAGCCTTTTTATGATCTCACCTCATGAAGAAGGGCAGAGCAAATTTTCAACTCTTACCCAAAGGGTGATTTCATGCAGGGACTGCAAAATCACCTTTTGGGACAGATTTGCCTAATGTCAGTGCCATTGTTTATGAAGTGGGGTCCCAAAAAAGGCATGTTGAAAATTTGGGCCAAAAACGTGCCCAAGTTATGCCACTAAGATCAAAACACCATTAAAATGTATTAAAGCACATACCTGTTTCTTCAATTCATAGTCCTGCTTTAAAGAGTGAAGTGTGTGCGGTCCAGAAAGGATTATGGCATTGAACCCCTTATGGGTAAGTAAAGGATTTGTGGGGATGCAGGGTGGTGGGTGATGAGTGATAGGGTTGGGTGGGGAGATTATCATGTGCAAAACACATTGATTGACTTTTTTTTTTTACAGGTAAAAAAACGAGGATTCCTGCACTTGGGATTGGGCACCTCCCAGTGCCATTGTTATCTTTCTGTGAGGGGAGTGGGGTGATGGGTGTTCAGAGGGAGGGTCAGGTGGGGGTAGAGAACTATAAATCTATTAAACAAACTCTTAAAAATAACCATGCATGGGCAGTAGTGCACGGGGGAGGGGTGAGAGAAAAAAGAAGATTCCTGCACTGGGGGATTGGGCGGTTTACCCATGCCACAGCGACAGTCATCACGGAGACATCCGCGACAGCAACAGCTGTGGTGCCTACTGTCAGCATTGCAGTGTCGGAGATGCCTCTGTGTATCCATCGGGGGCTGTGCCCCTGAATCCACCATGGGGGGCTCCGCCCCCACACACCCCGGTCTCTAGGATTCTAACTCCGAGTCAGAGTTGGACCGGGGCGGGGCAAACACCCAGTGAGGCAGTCCCAATCACCATACAGACCACCACAGCGACTGGCGGATTTTGCCTGATTCCTGTCACTGTGGTGGTCTTCACGATTTGGGTGTCACAGTGGCAATGGTATACAGGATTTGGCACCCCAGTCCCACTGTTACATTTCAGGGGAGGGTGGTGGGTGCTGAGAGGGAGGGTCGGGTGGGGAGAAAATATATGTAAAAAAGAAAGTGACTGTTATGGGGAACACAATCATGACATTGGGGATTGGGCACCCCAGTGTCATTGTTATGTTTTGTTGGGGTGCTGAGAGGGAGGGAGGGTGGGGGATACTTATAATGAAAAATTAAAAAAAACACTTCCTATACCGACAACAAGCACAGCACTTCACGGATGTGGAGGTGACTGTGGTGCAATTCCAACAGGTTGTTCGGTCACAAATAATGCAAGGAGTGCAGAGTCCTTTTTTAATAGCAAAAGATCTGTAGGGTTCTGCCCACTGCAGCCCTAAAAATGAATACAATTTTCCATCTGTTTTTCTTAGTGCTACTAGCTCTTTAACACCACAGTACATTGTTACTGCACAAGCACACCTCTGCAAGCTACATTGTCCCCATGTCCAGCAAAATCCAAAAGGGATCTGGAATGAGCAATCTCCAGTAGTCTGAGGACATATAGAAGGCAATCTTTAGTAAGTCCACACTTTTGGAGTTGGTGGGTGCATGTGGGGGGTTATATTTATAACTGGAGTGTGTTGTTATCCACTCTAAAGGGGATCATTGCCCAGTATATGTATTCCCCTTCCCCCCATCAAGGCACAACTTGAAATGAGATGTAATCAGTCTCAGTGCACCTTTCTTCTAAATGTGCAGCATCTTGAGAATCTTCATCTGAAATACTCTCTCTCCACAGAAGGCAATTGAATATTTTTTTTTGTTTTACTTATGATACGTACATTTACACCAGCTGCCATAGATGATGTTGGCTGCTCAAGGGCTTAAATGAGGTTAAGGGGCCTGGGTCATTAAACTCCTGTTGGGATTTGCTACCCAATAAAAATAAATTTTAAAGGTTTGTGTAATACTTCTACTCAGGGGAAATATAAGTGATCTTGGTGGCAAGTTAGTATTACACCCTTAGGCAGCACTACCAACCGTGTCCACTGTTGGTAAACCCCACCTGATTCCCACACAGCACGGTAAACAACCCCCTAAAATAAACACATTACAAATAATATTCTCACCCACAACAAATTCAGATTAACAAGGGGTTTATTGGGAGTCAGGAATGAGGTTCTGAGGGAAACCAGGGTTAATAAACAGATATAATGTACCAGATAGCAATAGCATGAGGCTTGGCACTGGCTATCTATGTCTCTACCACCCCTCAGCATATTGCTTGGCCAAACTGTGTTGTTGAACTGCTACCCCACTCCCCCTGAACCTCTGCCTCTTTCAGACTCTGAGGTACCCAGTCTTGGAATAGGTTTAGGCCTGCCGATCATGTTGCACATAGTTGGCAGGCACTACTATGCTTTAAGCACAATCATTATTACCACCACAACAAACAATACATACAGACAACCCAAGACAACCAATAGGTTTTGATATTGAAGCTCACCAGGCCTCCCCTAATAAAAATATGGAAAATTTGAGAGATGGACCCAAGAAAAAAAATAGAAGAACAAAGAAAAAGAGGGAAAACTCAGGTGGCAAAACAGAGGATCAGAACGGAGATATTCTAGGAGAAATCAGATAGGGGTTTTCAAGATTGGAATTAAAATATGTACTGTACAGGAGGACATGAAATGGGTGAAATCTGCATTACAGGGCCTTTACCAACAGATAACAGAAAATGAAAAAATAAAACCTCAGACATTGAAGATTCTTTACCAGAGATCAAGAGAGACATCAGAGGTGATAAAAAAGAACTATGGAAAATACAAGAAAAAAATTCAGACCTTGAATGGTGCCCAAGAAGGGACAATCTTAAAATCCTGGGCATCCCAGAAGGGATTGAGAATGAAGACATCATAACATTCTGTGAGAATTTGCTCTCAGAATTGGTTGGGAAAAGCTTCCCAGTTTACAATGCTAACTGAAGGCACATGAGGTATTTCACACCTTGCTGCAACTTGTTTTGTTGAATTCTAATTAAGCAGACAGGCATATTGTGGAGTCTAAAGGGTGCTGACACACCATTTTCTCATATGCTAATCCAGCTGTCAGGCACAATGAGATTTCAATAACCAGAAAATGGAGACCCCCAGGGTAGTTACAGGGACTGGTGTGAACAGTGAAAATAAACTAAAGCAAACAGATATATCCCTAACAGCCACATGACAACAAGTGTCTGTTGACAAGGAAACAAATAACACTTACAACATATGAGAGTGTAGTCTTCCTTTAAATTGCAAGCCCATCTCTTTCAGGAGAAATTACAGTACATCACATTTTTAACCTGGTTTCATTGTTTTCCAAGAAATAATCCTGTACAAAACAGGAACTCCTTTCTCTATTGAACTAGCTCACCTTCACTATGAGAATAATACCACAGTGCTGAAGTTTCACATCATAACTACTGGCTCTAGTTCATTCAGTTATACCTTTGGACCATCATATAACCACCAATGTTGCTGACTGTTCAGACCTGGCAATGTACTCCCTTTTCCTAGCAGAATGGAACAGAATATCAACGTTTTAAAGGGATCCAACACCTTCAAATCATATCTCAGTATTTACAGATGCAACTCCTTCATTTGGCTTTGTTGTCATCCATGGAACTTTTTGGTTTGCATGTGCCTTGCCTCCAGAAATTGAGTACCTTCTCCAGTTCCACTCAGCTTCATCTTTGCTCAGAATTTGCCCTGTTGTATCAGCTGCACTCACTTGGGGGATCTGCAAGGAACAATCAAGATGTAACTATATACACAGACAACCAAGCAGCTGTAGCCATTATAAATAAAGGGTGTTCTTCCTCTCATTCATAATGAAAGTCCTGAAAAGAATAACACAGACCTCCCTATTGTATCACTTTACTATTCATTGTGTGTACTTTCCTGTTTCTTCTAATTTCCCAGCTGATAGCCTTTCATGATTCAATTTTCAACCATTCAGAGCTGCTTTCCTGCAAGCCCATTGGGACATGATCTCTCCAATAATGTTTTGGGAGCTGCAAATGGCATATACTGACTCCTCAGTGATGCCTCACTAACTACATGGAATTCCTTAGCTTTCTCTACACAAGTCGCTTATAAAACAGCCTGGAAGAAATGTTCTCCCTTCAGTATTTTACAAATTGTGAACCACTTCCACTGTTCTGTCTCTTTCGTTTTGGCATTTGCATCTTATTGTTTTCAAACCTTCCATTTATTGGCCACAACAATCAAACAATATATTTCTGGAATTCAGTTCACCTTGATGTCTTCCCAGCCTGACATTCCAATATTGTATCTCTCAAACACAGCAATCAAAGCTTTCTTAAAAATATAAAGAAAGAGACTTCTCCAGACTCTTCTTCAAGAAAACCCACAGACTATATTCTCTATTCTCAACTAATGCTTCTTCTAAGTAATGGCTTCTTCGGACCTGTTTCTGATCTTAATTTACAAGCCGCTATGACCCTGGCCTTATTTGGATTCTTGTGATCTGGAGAATTTACATTGTCTTCATCAGTTTTTAATCCAGCCATCCATCTTACTAATAACAGTTTACAGAACCATTCTGTAGATCACTTTGTCCTTACTGTACCAAGACCCAAAACTGACAGAATCAACACAGGAGTCCACATCTCCTATTTTCCTACAAACTCCACCTGGTGTCCTGTCCAAATATTTAATCTGCTGCAGTCCTCAGATAGTCATCCTGATTCTGTTCATCCTCCCACCCTCTTCTGTACACTGAGCCCTACTCCATCGCGACTACATCCTGGTTTGTCCTCTGTGTCAAAACACTGCTGTCTCACCTGGGTCTTGATGCTTCTTCCTTTTCTGGCCTTTCTTTTAGAATAGGAGCAGCCACCTCAACATCCCAAAAGAGCATTCCAGCTCACTTAATTAAAGAGATGGATCACTGGACATCTTCCTGTTTTGAAACATATATTAGGGAGCCAAATTCCGAACTCCACCAAGCTTATGAACAGCTAGCCTCATAATTCTAAGCTTGGAGGAAAGGCTAACCCAATAACCTTGGATTCCCACAGCCCCCACCCCGCACATGTTTTTCCTCTCCTGCATGTTATTGGGACTATTTCATGAGACAGAAAAGGCAGATTCTGTTACATATCACTTTGTGCTTTTGGCTGTTTAACCAGTGGTGTAGATTATGGGGGGGGGGGCAGAGGGGGCAGGCTGCCTCCTCTCAGATGTTCAGAACTCTCAGAGTGGGACTTTTGAAGCTCTGAATTGTTTTTTGTATTGGTCCTGGTCAGAATTCGGGACTCAGAGTTACATCACGAGTTCCAGGGGTGGTGGTGTTAAAACATCCCTGCCTGCCTGAAAGCTCCTTAGCCAATTGAAGTTGCCAGTTTGTGGGTCATGGCTCACATGGCACAATAAGCATTGTAGCAAGCTTTCAAAAAGCACGTCGGGCTCCATTATGTTTGCTCCACACTTGTGAAAGGGTACTGTGCATTGCATATCAGCTTTCACCTGAGCCGTGTCATTGCTCAGTCTATAGATACTGAAATACACTGTCCACATTGGCTGTGATGGCGACAATCATTCAGATGATAAATAGAGTAAGTACACATTGGGGAAATAAAAAAATGTATTTTGGGTAGGGCACCACCTTAGATGCAGTCCAGGAGTGGGAACGTCTGTGTGGTTGGAGTAGGGGTCTTGGTAGATATTTCTACACCTAATATTGTGGCACTTGTATGTATCTAGCACACAGTACATACCATGTCAGCCCCAACCTTCCACACTGTTCCCACTGGATTGGAACTGCCAGACTTAGTTCTAACTTCACCCTGGCCTGTGCCCCTTTTTCCCATGCCCAGATGATGGTAAGTTAGCAGCGCAGCCAGCAAGAGAGAACTAGGCAAGCAAACTACAAGTGGGACTGTCCCGCCGTCGGACCATCAAAGCACAGTCATACCACGGCTTCTGTCCCTGTTCCAGTTAGCGAGGTGGCTTTGCTGATGATCAAGTGGGTTGACGTTGCAGTGGATGTTTAGTGTCACTCTTGACTGCTCCCAAGAAGTCAGGTGTATGGCAGTGTGGGTGCCGGTGGCATGGAAGTGTTCCTAGCTTTGTTGTCTTTTCTCTTCATTGAAGAAATTTGCAACTGCACCAGCACACATTGGCTTAGCTATAAGAATGCAGCATCCATTTGTGCAGTGAATAGGCTCTCAAAGGCTGTCTGCCTGGATAAAAATCTGAAAAAAATTGTTGTTAAATTTTAGGGGATCCGGTGCCAACAAATTCTCTGTTTCTGTGTCTAAAGGTTCAATTCCTGTGGACATATGTGTACCAGTTTTATTACATTTTAAAGTGACCTTTTTTGGTTTTATGCCCCTTTTCCCTACTTTGAGGCTGGTTTAGCAGTTTATGCACAGTATTGGAAGTATGAAGGTTACTGCCTTTAGACAAATTCATAAAGTGATATAAGCCAGAATGCGATGATAGTATATGTATAGAGTTTTAAAAAAAACAGTGTTGAATGGGTTTTTGTATCACTTTGACTTCCCTGTCATCTGAATGCAATGTGAACTGTGTCAGTTGTAAATATCCTAACAAAGGTGTCTTATTTGCAGGGTGTCCCACTAAATTGATTCTTACCACAGTATGTGTTACTGCTGTTGTAGATTTATCAGATGCTGGAAAGGGGGTTATTTCTGTTCCGGTTTAGTTACTGCACTTTAAATGTAGTATTTTTGCACAGCGGTTTGGTATAAGGTTTATTATATTGCACACAGGTTAACGACAAGCATTTTAACATTGTTAGCAATATTTCTTCAATGTATTTGTGTTGCACTTAATGGGGGGGGATTAAATTTGATTTTTGAATACCAATACTTCAGGAATACTGGCTTGCATTTCTGCACATTAATGTTATTCTGTACTACCAAGATGCTATATTGAAAACTTACATTTCAGACCAGATTTTGGTGAGAAAGGACCCTTACACTGCAGCTGTTTTATTTAGCACCACTGTTGTAATGCTTGGTAAGACTATCTTTTGCTCTTGATGTTGGATGCAGTTTGAACTTAAAGTAGTTCCCGGTTGTCCTCACAAATTCAGTAAATGCTTGTGAATTCCATTTATGTAAAACTTGTTGTTTGGAACCTGAGGTAATTAAGGTTTTAAGTGGTGAATATCTATTAGACTGTATTTTCAAGGTATTTGCTACATCTTTGCTTTGTTATTTATTTATTTAGTTTTTGTTGACTGGGTAAGTGCACTAGACAAATCCTGCCTATTTTCAGGCACGACCCGGGGGAAATGCTGATGAAGTTAAAGGGATAAAGAGATTGTCTGACTATTGCCAATTTTAAAAAGTAAAATGAAAAGATAGTCATTTTGGTCGTGATATCTGTTGTTTGCAACAAGTTAAAGAAAGATTTAAAAGCACCCAAAAGTTTCAAAATTACCCTCAAAATGCACCAGAATGCATCTAAAACCTGATAGCTTATGGGGGCCTAGGTGGCCCCCAGATCCCTGGCCTATTGGTTTAGTATTTCTCAGGATAACCACGACTTTTATCAGTCTTTGCCCCCCTGTAAAAAAAGCTAGCTATGCCCCTGTCTTTAACTATAATTTTTCCTTTAGCTCCGAGATTATTCTGGCACCTCTACTAAGGGTCAAAGACCAAAGGAAGAGACAGGCAAAAGTATCACAACAATTGCACAATCACTACACACACTGGGTATCTTCCATTGAATCATGATTAGTGGCTTGCCCCAGTTCCTGAATCTTTTTATCTCCCCCTTTATAACTGATCATTGAAATCTTCATTTCTCATTATTGTGCAAATACTTATTCATTTAGTGAAATACCTAAAATAAGTGTCCTTGTAATAGAGAGATATGGGAACAATAAGTACTTTCTTGGCATAATATGTGCTTTTTTCTATATATATGGGATTACCCCAAGACTCAAATGTAGGTAAAAAGACCCAAACCTGACTCTCCTGGGATTTCATGCCAGTAGGCATTAGTTAAGATTTCCTTCTTCCCAAGTCTCTTGGAAGCGACATATCTTACAATCAAGGTTCTTCTTGTATCAATATGAAATGTTTATTGCTGCAATTTATAAAGATTAAGATTTATGTGGTAGATAGAACTATAATAATGGTTAGAATTGTACAGTTACGTAAAAACATGTATTATTTTTCCTTCGCCGCAAACCGTTTGTTTATGAACATTTTGTTTAGTGAATTATGAGTAACTTTGCTTCTTGTTTTGCATCTGCATTGATTTATTTGTAATAGCCTTAAGGCTCATCAAGTAAAAGAATCTTGAACCTTGATACACAGAGCACATAGGGCACTCAGGCCCCAAATCTCCCCCAGATGTGACGCTCTGACAACTCATACTAAAACTACACAATTTTCCAGATAAACAGCATATACTAACCACATTCAGAAAAGTCAGGGAACTGCAGTTGGGGACCTACCTAGTCTTCACAGATCAGGACTTTCCAAAGGCTGTGCAGACTTGCCATCAGTACAGCAGTAAGGCAACCACTTGCAACCTCAGTGACCCAGGTTTGGGAGCAAGCCCTGATCATTGGAAGCCAGCTGGGAGGAGGAGGATTCAGTGTCTCAGGTGATGCTCTTCTCCTTCAGAAAGACTGGGCTGCCTCTCCTGCCACTACACTGCCACTTGGCTAACCACAGGTGGTAGTGTAGTGGGAGAACACAGAAAAGAAAAGGCAGCTAAGGGCATCAACGTGCAGCATGCTTCAGCATGTGTACATCATGATGTCACCACCAGTGCCACCTCAGGACCAGGCATAGGGAATGGAAAAATGGTCTCTGGCATGGGTGCATCTCAGCCTCGATAAATCTGGCCCCCTGACCTCAACTGGGACATCCTTGCAAGGGGGGATCAGAACTGCAAATTGTGTCAGAGGGAGATCCCTGCCTCTTCCTCCATCCCCATCTGGGAGGGTGACCATGGCTACAGTGCAGCCTCTGAAGACGGCTCGCTGGTAAGTGGCAATGTGTGCCCAGTTACCATTGTGAGAAAGGGCAATAAACTGAATGGAAAAAAAGGCTGTGCAGTGATGAGGAGAATGTTCAGACCACAGGTGGACAATGTGCAACAGCAAGGTATGGGAATTTAGAGATGGGTGAAGTTTAAATTTGCTGGCAAAGTTGTTATGAAGTGACAAAAATTCACATTCACAGAGCTCTGCAAAGTTTCCTGACCCTCAGCAACTTTGACTTCACCTGAAATCATGACAATTTTACCAAAAAATGGTGGAATTTCACCACAAATGGCAAAGTTCCACCATTTATGGATGAAATTCCACATTTCGTGGGCAAAATTCCACACTTCACGGCGGAGCTTCTCACTTTGCAGATCAAACTGCACTCTACGAATTGCACTAAATTCACAGAGTGAATTTTGCCAGCTTTGACCATCTGTAGTGGAATTCAGTTCACCTTTCAAGCAATCTTAACAATCGGTCATGAGCGCCACCCCCAAGGTTTCACTGAAGCAGAAAAAGCCACGTGGTTTGTGTCCGAACAGCTAGACAAAAAGTGAGGTACTCTCATTTTAATTTTCAGTTGGGACTGTAGCTCAGTAACACACCAGGACAGAAATTCATTTATTTGGAATTATTCCGGCCAAGACAATCCCATGAGGTGCAGTATCTCATTCTCATGGAGTTTCTAGGGTGCATAGCAGCAGTCAGCAGGTTAACATACCTAGCAGGACTAGTTATATACAGTCAAAAATATACTCAGGAAAGAAAAAAAAACTGTATGGTAAGCATATTCAAAGAGTAAATAAAGCAATCTAGCTAAGTGGAAATGCAGAAAAGGCAGGCTGCCTAGTGCCGCTACGAAAGTGGGAGACAGTAAATAAGAGGACAGGCAGCCTGAAGTTGTCAAGAGGCAGAGAAAAGGGAATGTCATGGAGATCACTCTGTCTACTCAGATTCACAAGCCCACAGCAGTTTATACTAAACCAGGAGTGAAAATAGAATTTTAGTAATGGGGATGCAGTTTAGCTGGATCCAATAATGTAATAAATTCTGCAATTTTGGTTAACTATTTTTAGGAAAAACTATTTTTTTGCTAAATTGTAAGCACTTCTCTTCACAGGTCCTCCTATACCAAGTTCATGCTGGAAACTGCATCAAGATATGCACAGTCTATGCAAATCATAACCTTCTGTGTTGCTGATTGGCTTCTGTCAGTCACAAAACGTCGAGTTCAGCTCGCCAAAGCATGTGATCACTGTACAAGTGCTGCACCATTCTGGCAAAGAACCATAAAAAACTTAAGTTTCACTTCGCTAGATGAACAATAGCTTAAAATGGCTGTTAACCAAAGTGCGCTTTGGATTCAGTTTGTCCCTACCCCCAACATTCTCACATAATCCAGACTTTATGCAGTTTGAATGCTTCCGGCTGTGGGATTACAGAGCAAAATGACTTAAGTTTCCACATCATTTGCTCCCACACAGTGTTCCTTTACTCCAGTAATGATTAGGGGCACTGAATTCTGCCATGCTGACTACCACTTCTTAAAGAGTAGGTATCCACTAGGGGTGCTCGTATTTGCCAAATCCATTCCTATAGACTTTTTTTAGGATTTCAGAAGATGTGATTCCAAATTGGAATCAAAAATCCTACACATACTAGCAGACAAGAAGCACTTGTATGCACCCAACATCTGATTTCAGATTCTGGAATCAGTTTTCAGAATCTTATTCAGATTCTGAGTCTGCTTTGACCATTTTTAAGATTTAGGATTTTTGATCTTCAATTCTGCTAATCATAAATCTTAAAAATGATCCAGAATCCAACAAATCTGTGTCCGGATTTCAAGCAACCTTAATATATAATTTCATGAACAATCTGTTCAGTCATCAAAGTGTTTTAAAGAACATTAAATTTAATGTGTTTTTCCCAGATTTTGGACTATGTTTTTTTCAAGTTATCCATGAGGTTTGTCTAAAAAGCTTTCAGCAGTTTCTGACTTCATGCAGTGCTTGTTCTGACATAAAAACGTAGAAGCATACTGTAGATGCTGATGGCAGAAGGCCCAGTGACCCATCAAGTCTGCACAGCACCTGCCTGCATTCACACTCGGCCTAATTTTGGACAGGAGCTAATCTACTGATGACCTTGACAGTATCTCAACACCCCCATTCCTTGTCCACTCACCCCCTTCCCCTGATCTCCTCCCTCCCTCCTTGGTTTGCACTATTCCCCTTTGCCTATCCCACCAGTGTTTCAAGACAGCAATGGACTCCATGCCGGTCACTTCTTCTACATATCGTAGTGTTTACCCTAACAAAAAACTATGATGTCATCACAGACACCTCAATGGTCAGATGCTTTTGAAATAGGCAGCGAAGTAAGAACTTGTTAATGTGAAATATTTCCATGACTGATAGCGTAAATAATCCAAACACATAGAAAACATTTGAGCTAGAGGCAATTGCAATTGCCAAAACAAAAAAAAATGCTTTTAAAATTTTATTTTATTAGAGAAGATTGTTAAGATTGTTTTAGCTGCACTGGTGGTGGCTTGTACTGCAGTGGTTGCCCCAAAAGGTCGTGGTCCCTTCAACAGTGCTGTACATCTCTGATCACCCTCTGAACTAACTGCTCTGCATTTCAGGTATTGCCAGGGTTTGAGACTCACAGTGAGGGTAACTCCCCTTGGCATTTAGCAAGCAACCCTTGAGAAAAGCAGCTCTCTAGTTCATCCCCACTCCCCTATCAGAAACAACTTTTTTAGCAATATGACTCCTCTGGGGCGGGCCCCATGATGCAACAACAGCAGCAAGTTTCACTACTGTCTAGGACAGTTGGGTTCGCTTAAGATCCCTTGAATCACACACTGGAGCATGCTGCAAACCAGGCATGCTGAGGATCTGCAGTGCTTGACTTCCCAGGAATTAGTGCATGTGTTACGTGGGATTTACTTGCTGGAAGTGCAGAGATTGCTGACAGAGAGGAGACACAACCTTCAGGCACAGCCTTCTTAATGGGAAGACTGGATGGATGAAGTTGTCCTTAACTGTCATCAAATTATGTGGGCGTGATTCACAAAGGTCGATGCAAGCTGCACTGAAGGCAGCTTGCACCGCCTGCTGTTGTGCTATCGACCATGTGCCCAATTCACTATCGGGTAGGGTCCTGGCAGCAAAGTCCCATGGCTTGCAGCAACCCTGGCACTGCACCAAACAGAGGCATATCCTGAAGGTGTGCCACAAGCCATGGGACAGCCCTGCAGCAATAACACGATGAACAGCAGTCCTGGATAGCTATTGCACTCCCCCAGCCCTGATCCCAGTTCAGAAAAAAAAAATAAAAACAATCCCTTTTGCTCTAGCGGACCCCCCCCCCCGATCTCCCATTATTTTGCATAAAAGATCCCTGGTGGTCTAGCAGTACCCACTCCCTAACCCCAATCCCCTGTTAATTTTCATAAATAATCCCTGGTGGTCTAGTGGTCCCCCCTCCTCAGCCCTGATCTCACATTAATTCTCATAAATAATCCATGGTGATCTAGCGGACCCCCACCTCCCCAACCCTGACAGTGCCCCACCAACCTGCCCCCCACCATCCCAAGTCCTGTGCCAGTGATCAGCAGAGCCCTCCTCCCACCTCTGAGGCTGGACGCTGACTGACCTGTCACTGAGCATGTACTGTATAGCACATATGCTTGATTGACAGCTGTTGATCAGTGAGCGTGTACACTGTACAGTACATGCTCAGTGACAGGTCAGTCAGTGGCCAGTCATAGAGGTGAGAGGAGAGCTGTGCCAGTTGCTGGCTCAGGGTTTAGGAAGGGGGCAGGGTGGTGGGGCACTGTCAGGGTAGGGGGGTGGGGATTTGCTAGACCTCCAGGGATTATTTATGATAATTAACGGGGGAATGGGGCTGGGGAGAAGGTACTGCTAGACCACCAGGGATTAATCATGAAAATTAGTGAGGGATCAGGGCTAGGAAGGGGGGGGGGCCATGGCACATTGCCCCACAGTGCTCAACTGTCTCAGAAGGACATATTCTAACTACCCTTAGACCAACCCTGGCTGGTCTAACGGTGCTTAGAATATTGCCCTCTGAGACAGTTTTGTGTATCCTGATATAGAGGATGAGGCAGCTTGCGTCTACCGCGTGCTCCCTAGCACCATGCCACAGCCACTTTTGTGGCACAAGGCTGGTGCAAGCCCCCTTTGGCGCATGCCACCTGTGTTTGATGCAGGCTGCTTTTATGAATACCTCCTGGGGCATCTTTGACCCAAGGTGCCACTTGCATTGACACAGACACTTTCCATTGGTCTAGGGGCTTTGGGAATTGGGCCCTATGTTTCTATGTAAGCATCCAGCTATAACTTAAAGATATATATATATATTTATGCAACAGGTGTGAACAATAAATGCATGCCATAAATAATGTGTATTGTAGCTACTGTGTAAATAAAACAGTTTATGTGCATGGTAAGTATGTAATCACTCATTTATGTACATAGTTACTATGTTATCACTCATTTATTTACACAGTTGCTATGTCATCAGCCAATTTAGAATGTTCAGCCTCAGTAGCAGTACTAGTCATATTCAAATGCAAATAACTTTAAAACGAAAAATGATGGACTGGCACTGTGAGCACAAAAGTTGTCCAACACAAAAATGTCTACAAAATTAGTGGTGTTTCATTTATAGATGCCTTTTAGTTTTTGTAGAATTAGCAAAAAACAGCAGACTTTTTTTGTACTTTTTCAACAAATAAATACAAATAACTTTAAAACAAAAACTGATAGCTTTGTACATTAAGCACAAACGTTGTTCAGCACAAAATTATATACAAAATGAGAGTTGTTTCGTATATAGATGCCTTTTAGATTTTTTATAATCAGCAAAAAATGGCAGAAAATTCAGTTTTTATTCACTTTTTCTGATGAACAAATCCCCCCCAAAATGTAAAAACAAAAGAATTGTGTGTCAAACTTTTTCATTATGTACTATCCATAATGTAAAGTTGGAGCATCCATAGCAACTGCTTAGCAACACTGTACTAAACCAAGCTACCCTGGGAAAACCACAAAAAGTCCAGGTATGTTAAAATGAAAAATTAAATAAACAATTTAAAACAAAACTCCTTACACAATCCTAAAGAATCTCTATTGTGTAAATGAAATACATAGCAGGGACCTTGTGGAATACATGATTTATTTTCACTTGAGCTGTCTGACCTTGGGCACAGCACTCATGGCTTACGCCACTCGTGAGATTACCCAAGGTCAAACAGCTCTTGTGAAAATAAATCATGTATTGCACAGGTCCCTGTTATGTATCCCTTATATATATATATAGGCACCCAATGCCCTTTGCTGGTTCCAAGACTACCTGATATGGAGAAATCAATGTGTCAAAATTGGGCAAACAGTATCCAGCACAAGAGAGGTATCATTAGGAGTACCCCAGGGATCAGTACTGGGGCCCCTACTCTTCAGCCTCTTCTTAAATGACCTTCCCACAGCCTGCAACACCAAACTCATACTATATGCAAACAATGCTGTGCTCCTGAGCAGCAGCATGTCTCAGGCTGCCCTACAATCTGAGCTGCAGAATTCCTTCTCCAAACTCGAGGACTGGTTCTGTAGTCATAAGTTGCTACTAAACTACAAGAAGACCAAGGCCATGCTTATATCCAGCCCCCACAACAAAAATAAGCACCACTCCCTCATCATCTCCAACTCATGCAGTGAGCCGCTGGAACAAGTCCACTTGTTCAGGTATCTGGGGGTCATAATAGATGATGCCCTCATGTTTATGCACCATATGGAGGCTCTGGTCAAGGCAGCCAATACTAAGATTGGTGTCCTGTACAGGCATAGGCAATACCTCTCTCCAGGGACCCTCTGCCTCTCAGTCCACAGCTCCATCATATCTACTATTGACTGTGGACTAGTGGTCTACAGGGCGACAATAGATATAGTGCTCAAGAGGGTTCAGACTATGCTCAACAAAACCTGCAGACTCACCCTGGATGCTAAGCATGGCATGCACACCTGCACGAATGCACAAAGTGGCTGTCATTAAAAAACAGGGTTAAATTCCAGACTTGCATCCTAGGGAAGAAGGCTCTATTGGGTAAAACACTGCCTTGTGTAGACAATTTGATCAAGGTGGCCAACTCATTACAAGTCACCAGGGGGAGGACTAGATGGACCTTGGCTATCCCCTTCCATCGCACCTCACTTGGACAATGTGCATTTGCCTACTGGGCCCCACTGTGGATGGATGAACTCCCCGGGCACCTCTTGGCCACCACTTGTCTGGCCCAATTCAAAACTGACCTCAAACAGCATCTAATAATACTCTCTAACTGCACCTGCCCCTTAGTCCAGCCACACCTGCTCTTTCTGCCCCCCCCAGCAAGCACTAGGCAGGCCTCAGGTACCCCCATCCTCTATCCCTTCTCATGACTTGCCCCAGCAATCAGTTCACGTCATGCTACTTCAGCACCTGCCACCCCACCTTCTCCCCCACCCCAACTCCCAGTCCCATGAGTTTCCCTTACAGTCACTTCTGATGCAAGCTGCCTGACCATGCCCCCTCACACCCAACCATTTACTCTAGCATGTATTCTCCTTTCAGCCTCCCCTGACTCCCCTATTTCTCCCAATACCTTATCGCCCTTCTTCCCCCACCCTTCACCTCCATCTCAATACCTACATCCCTCTCTCTCATACCTCCTTTCTTCACCCCACTGCCAGCTATCCCCATCCCTCTGAACTACTGACAAGGCACTTTGTGGCTGCTTATTCCCCCCCCCTCATAAATTGTTTTTCTTGTTATTTTAACTTGTACCTATGTTTTGAGTTATTCTGTAAGTTCTGAATCCAAGCTGTATCATTGTGATGTATCTTTGCTTTCTCCTATTGTACATTGTTTTGCAATCTATGATGTGGAACCTTTGTAAAAGAGCTTGCATTCAAAGGTCTTTTCTGAATCACTAAAATATAAATATATCTTCTCTCCAAACTGAAAATAGCAATGTAAGTGGGTTGGAAAAATAGATTTTTAGCCAGCGTTTGGTGCACTTATCTTTACAATTGTAATAGGTAATATGTGGAACCTAGCTCTGGAGATTAATTCTGGGGCTGATTAGATTCAGAAAGTCATGTGAATCAGGTGTGCAGCTGGGGGTATGAATCTGACAGAGGCTTAGTGCCTTCTAACAAGAGCACTGTAAAAGACTTCCTTGCCCATCGTGTCCCAGTGTGTGAATTGAACAGCACAGGAGTGGAATAAGTTGTGGCATCTTAAGCATCCCCAGGTGACAGGAGGCACACAGGGGGGCTCTGCCAGACTGACAGGGTAAAGTAAGGTACCTGTTAGCTTACTGTTACCTGTATGGGTAATTACAGGTGGTGGGCTAGGAAGTATCTGCTGGGGAGGTAAAAAGCAGGTAGATGCTACAGTTGACAATAGGAGAGGCACCCTATCTAAGGTAGGTTGCAGAAACTGTTGAAGAAAGGCATAAAGGCGAGGAGTAATTAAAAAGTAGTAAGTAAAGAGACAGGGGGTACAGGGTGTGGTATAGCTAAGCAAGTAAAGGAGCACACAAGGGGAAAGGGGAAAGTAAAAGACAGCCCTTTCTAGGGTAGGGTGATAAAGTAAATACTGATAGAAGGTGTAGGTGGGAAAGAACCAAACACAGGAAGTAGGCAACAGGGACAAGATACAGTTGATAGTAGTAGGTAGAAATACATAAAGTCAGTTATGGGAGTGGTGCAGTGCAGTGGCTGTGAAGCTGCAGTTTTCTGGAAGATATTCTGGACACAGAGGTGCCACCCGAGAGGTTGTGTAGGAGAAGGAAGGCTAGCTGGACCGTGGTTGGCTCTGGAAGGGTGGGGATTAACAGGTCAGGTGCACATTCATCAGCCTGTGCCAATACAGAATTCCTTTGCCTTTCTGGTGAGGCAAGACTGCCAGGAGGAGGCACCTGAAGTAGTGGCAAGGGAGGATGTGAGGATAGAGGGTCTCCATAGGGGAGGCCCCAAGATGGGAGATAGAGGACCCCAGTGGAGGAGAAAGCAGCGTCTGGTGGGAGACTCAATTGTTAGGGGGTAGAGTTGGGAACCGGAAGGGGGGGAGAGGGAGGTACAGTATGGTGCCCACCTGGTGCCATTGCTGGAAGGGATGGGCAGATTATCCTAAGGATTGCTAGGGTGACAGAGGAGGGGGCAGCTGGATGTCATTGTCCACCTGAGGATAATGACCTAAGAAGAGACAGGGCTGGGATTATGCAAGGAGAGTTCAGTGAACTCGGGAGGGGCCTAAGACAAGTGGTACATGTGGTGGCTTTTGCTGAAGTGCTATCAGTCTACTACTGAGGGAAGAATAGGGTACTCTGCATCAGGAACTTCAACTCATGGTTGAAGGAATGGTGCAGAGAAGAGTGGTTCAGCTATACTAGAGACTGGGGACCAACTTGTTGGGATGATAGCTTTTACAGAGGTGATGGCCTACACACTTCTGGAAGAGGAACTACAGTCCTCAATGGATGGTTTAAATATTACTTTGATGAACATTTAAACTAGCTGAGGGGGTTGCAGGAAGACAAAGGGAGTCATAAACCTCCCCCCACAGATGGAAGCAGTAGGAAGAGAGGATGCAAAGGGAGGAAAATCACCCCGGGAACAGGTTAATGGGAACAGCAGAGAAATAGAAAACAAGGAGGATGGGAACAAAAGGTGCAAATAGGAGAAAATGAGGTGGGACACAAGGAGAGGATAGGGGTTGCAGGCAGATTAGTAGCAGGGTGTGGATGGCCATGTGTGTAAATTCAAGGAGCCTTAGAAATAAAATTCCAGACATATAGGCCATCATGGCAGAAGCAGACCTGGATATTGTGGCTATTGCTGAGTCATGGTGCATAGGTAGTCGTGACTGGGGCATGGCCATATCAGGTTGCACTCAGTTCAGGAAGGATAGGGAAGGGATGAAGGGAGGATAGGTTGTGCCGTATGTAAGGGAGGATATCAAGGCAATGGAAAAGCAAGGGAACCATGGTGGAAGGAGGAGTTGAAGGTACAGTGGGTCTCCCTGGAGACAGCCGGAGCCACCATTCACACTGGGGTGATATGCACCTCCAACAGAAGGGGAGGAACTGGATAAGAGAATGGGGGAAGCCATCAGCACAATGGCAGAAAAAGGGGAGGTGGTGCTGGTGGGAGAATTCAATCTACTGGATGTATACTGGAGCTTCCCAGCCATGGCCTTGGCTAGAAGCAAAGACATCCTAGACTTCCTGCAGGGGGCATTTCTCAGGAAACTAGTAAGGTAGCCAATTCATGAGGGGGAAATACTGGACTTGGTGCTCACAAACAGGGACAGTATTGCATATGTCAAGATGGGAATTCACCTGGGGACCCATGGGCAACACACAGTGTGGTTTAACCTAAAGACAGCAGCAGAGGCAAACAACACAAGGACAAGGGTCCTGGACTTCAGGAGGACAGATTAAAAAAAAATTGGTGCATGCATCAGAGATGACCCAGCGTGAGGGGGAGTGCCTGGGTGGGGTGGAGGAATAGTGGGCCAGATAAAGGAACAGCATAGCAAAGGTAACAAACCTCTACATGAAGTCAGTGAGGAAGAACAATAGAAAAAAAGACCATTAAGGGTCTAGAGGGAAGTGGCTGCAAATGTTAAAAAAGTTAAGGCTAAATGGGTAGCATTCAGGAGGAGCAAAGGAGGAAGAGGATAGAGAGGTGTACCAGGAAAAGCAGGGAAGGCAGTAAGGGGCACAAAGGCACAAACTGAAGAAGGGATAGCCAAAGGGATAACAAAGGGGAACAGGACCATTGTTAAGAACATAAGTGATAAGAAGAAGACAAGGGGGAGGTTTGTGAGGTTAAGAAGGGAAGGGAGAGACTGTGCAAAGGAGGCTCAGACAAAAGTACATATCCTGAACAGATACTTCTGTTCAGACTTCACAGTGGAAGGGGAAGTAGATTGACCACATAAAAGCAGCAGGAACACTGGGGAGAGGGAGGTAGACACATATCTATTCCAGAGGAAAGAGTCCTGAAAAGACTTGTGAATCTTAAAGTTGATAAAGCTATGGGACCAGACAGAATACACCCATGGGTGCTGAGGGAGCTCAGGGAGGTACTGACTGCACCTCTGACAGCTTTATTTGACAACTCATTGGAAACAGGAGTGGGTCCAGATGACTGGAGGAGGAAAGATGTTGTCCTGTTCATAAAAGCAGCAGTAGGGAGGAGGCTAACAACTGTAGGCTGATCAGTCTGATGTCAGTGATGGAGAAGTACCTGAAGACATTTTTATAGGAGGGTGTAGTACAGTATCTTAAATATGGCATGTTACTAGACCTGAGGCAGCATGGATTCATGGGGGGGTAGGTTATGTCAGATGTACCTGATTGATTGCTTCAACTGGGTTATCAGGGAAATAGATCAGGGTGAGCTGTGGACATGGCCTACTTAGAATTCAGTGAGGCGTTACCACATAAGAGGCTCATAAGGAAACTGGACAGTTTAGGGGTGGGTCCCAAGGTGGTGAACTGGGTACAAAATTGGTTCAATGGGTGTACGCAACTTAGTAAGGAGTCATGCTTGTGCAACATTGTTGATAGTTTGAAGGTAGTTGAAAGAATGTGTTGTTTGACTGTTATTATGGGTACTTTGGCCGTTTGCACTCTCTTTCCCATGGGAACCATCACCCTGTCGGGGTACTGGAAGGCAAAGGAACCCTCTTGAGGAGGGTTTCACCCCTAGAGGTTCCTTGAGAACATAATTCCTTTAAGCTAAAGGTACCTTAGGAAGGAGCCCATGAGTACTGCACAGCAAATGGTGAACAGAGAGACTGAGTCAGTACTGACTGACAGCAACTAGTGTTGACTTGATAACAGAAAAAGACTGATCTGAGCAGTGACTAACAGCAACCATAACTGATAGCAGACAGAGGCATAACATCCATAAGGAAAGAGGGAATGGCAGGATTGAAGGATAAGAGAACCACCATGCAACCCCAACTCACAGTGGAAACCTACTACTAGGGTAATATCTGTACTTAAATACATATGCTACATTATGGCCTTTGACACTCAGGAGAGAAAAAAAAACGTGGAGGAAATCTGGAGATCTATGGCCTTAGCTACCATCTCTCCTGGCATAGGAACTTATTTATTTATTGCAAAAGTTTCACCAGGAAATACACAGTGAGCTGCTAACAGTTCATTTCCAGATGTGTCCTGGGGGAAGGGGATGTGGAAAAGATCAGTAGCTGGAAAATAAAATAAAACAGACATATACGGCAAATATAGTATATCAAAAAAGCAATCAAAAATATTAAAGGCAAATCAGTACAACAGATACATGTAGTAGATAAAACTGATACACCTCGGGTGAGGAAATGACTCTTACAAGTTCAGAATGGGAAACAAATAAATGAAGGGAACAGCATGGCTGGGGGGGGAGCAGAGGAAGAACAGAGGAAGAAGGTCTTGGACAGTTGCAGTTTGGAGAGAAAAACTCATAAAGAAGAGTCTTTAAGGAGAAAGCGGAAGACACAGAGCAGATTGACAGGGGAAGGGAGGACCAGAGTTTAGGAAAGTGGTATGAGAAAGCAGATTCACCAACAATAGATCTTCTAGAAGGAACAGAGAGGGAATGGGAAGTATTATTGCAGAGAGAGTAGAAGGATGATGATAGAGATGACAGTAGGGATGTAAGGTAGGAAGGAAGAAAACCAAACTAGAATTTAGATACACAGGAGGCACGATGGGAAAGGCACCTGGCATCAAGAGAGGGAAGTGAAAGGGCAGAGTACAATGAGCAATGCTGGGTATGAGGGGAACAGCCTAATGCAGAGCGGCAATTATTATTGTGACAGCTCAGAATGCTAATTTGGAGTTCGGAGTTCAGGGGAAGGTTTTGGAGGGATAACGCTCACTCTGTCCTTCTAACACGATAACGCTGGAGGTGCTGCAAGTAGATCTCTGCAGTTAAAGAAAATTCCCCATGAAGGAGGCCCACCCATCAAAGCATGGAATGAAGAGAGGTGTGGCTGCTGAAAAGCTATTACCTAACTTCAAGACATGAGGAGGCTTGTCCTTAAATGGGAATTAAAGGAAGGGGATGCGGAATGAGCCTAGGTGGACCTTAAGCAGATGCAGGGAGCATTGCTTTCAGAGGTGCTGCTGACATGGTCTGCACAGCTAAAGGAACCCCTGTGAGCTTAGGGCTCCACCCTCTGGCAGTTGAAGCCTTAAATACTACACATTGAGATGCAAGTGAATGAAGATCTGTATGGCTAAAGCTTTCCTTGGGGCTTTGGAACTTACCACCTGCTAGGACTGCTGGAGGGGTGACACAAGAGAAAATCTGCCTATAAGAACATAAGAAGTAGCCAGCAGATGGGGACCATGTGATCCATCTAGTCTACCCAAAAATTTCTACCCCTTCCGTTTTATTACCCCTGCAGGTGTCTTCATTGCCTGTCCCATGCTAGATTGAATTCAGGTACTGTCTTCGATGCTACCACCTCTGAGGGCAGGCTGTTCCATTGTTCTATCTCCCTGTCTGTGAAAAAGTATTTCCTTATATTGGTTCTAAATCTGCCTCCCACTAGGTGCAGATTGTGCCCCTTTGTATGCATTGTTTTGCTTTCCTGGAATAGGTTTCCTGTCTGGGCTGTGTTGATTACCTTTATGTATTTGAATGCTTCTAGCATGTCCCCCCATTTCTTCTTTGTTCTAGAGGGTATAATTTTAATTTAGTGAGTCTCGTTTCACACTGTTCTTGATGGAGACCCTGCACCATCTTAGTGGCCCTTCTCTGAACCCTTTCTAATCAGTCAATGTCCTTTTTTAGGTGGCGCCTCCAAAACTGCACGCAGTATTCCAGGTGTGGCCTGACCAAGGACCTGTACAATGGGATGACTATCTTGCGCTTTCTGCTCTTAATCCCTCTACCTATGCAGCTGAGGATGTCGCTGGCCTTCTTCGGTGCTTTTTCACATTGTTTCCCCACTTTTAGATCATCTGTAACAATTGCCCTGATATCCTGTTCCATCTTTGGTTTTTCTAATTGATGCCCATTCAGTGTGCACATCTTTTTTGGGTTATGTTTACCCATATGCATCACCTTGTACACTTCTTGGCATTAAATTTTAACTGCCATATTCTTTTTTTTTGTTTGTTTGTTTTACCATTCTCTTTATCTTCCTTGGACACCAGAACTCTGTCAGGCCCTGACTCATCCCCAACTTCAACTGCCCACTGTGGCCCCCACCAACCTCAAAGTCATTAAGGTACTTCCCGCAGAACCCCCTCTCAAGCCCCGCAGGAGATTGAAGGGGCAGTGGTGGAGGTTCAGCATTGGGCATGTGGCTGGTGGACACTGCGGACTATTGCCTATCTGGGCTGGGGGGGCTTTCCCCCCTCATAGTGTCCCTCACTTCCCATCCTCCCTCCCCCTGCATGGACACCCCTGATGCCATGGCGCATGGCAACCCTGCCGGCGTCAGCCACACTGAGCCGTGCAGTCTGGGATTCTGCAGCACCCCTGATCTCCATGTCAAGGTCAAAATGAGTGCTAAAACACAGCTTCTGCAGGAAAGGCTGGAAGCTGTAAACATACTAAGACTAAGCTGGTAAATCATCATCATCATCATCATCAAATCTTTATTTATTCAGGTGAACATCATTGAGCAAGGCTCATTTACAAGATGGACCTGATAAGGTCAAGGTTCAATAGTTGATACACAACAGATACATCATACACTTATATAAGACAGTTATACATACTGCTATATATAATAATAATATATAATGCTGAAGCAGACTAAGTTACCTAATTAAACAGAACAGAAAAGGGGAGCGGCTACCCCACTAGGAACCCAGATGAAAGCAACTGAAGAATGCAGTTGAAATGAGAGATGTGCAAGTGGCCTGGTAGGAACAACAAAATGTAAAGTCTTAAATAGCACACTTCAAAACAGCAGTATGACATAGTCAAGACATACTGTGGAAACTAGAAAGTACACCAAGAATCAAAACAGAAGAAAAACACAGGAGATACACAAGGACAGGAATGCAGCAGGAGTAGCTGACTGAGAAAAGAAGGAAGCACAAACTGCAGCCAGGAAAGGTAGGAAAAACAAAATACTGACCTAGAAAACCACTGCAGGCACAAACCAAACAAGAAGCCCTAAACTACAAAGAGAAAGTGACAGACAAACATGGGGAGAAAATGAGCGGAGGCCAGAGCCCAAGCAGAGCCTCCAGCCACAGCAAAAAACAGTCCTTCTGAATGAGGCTGGAGGAAGCTGGCTTAAATAGCTCAGGAAGGGGGTGAGGCTGGTAGATCCCACTCATTGATCTGCAGGCAGAGATTTTGTGTTGATGGATAGGTGGCAGAAGATGGTGGTAAACAGCACTCACTTTGGGTAGGGGTCAGTGACCACTGGGGTATCTCAGGGCTCAGTACTGGGACCAGTTTTTTAATGACTTTATAAGTGGCATTGCAGAAGAGATGGAAGGGAAGGTATGCCTCTTTACAAATTACACCAAAATCTGGAATAGGACAGACTCTCTGAAAGGGGTGGATAGAACGTGTAGTGACCTGAGAAAACCTGAGGAGTGGTTAGAGGTATGGCAGCTGGGATTCAATGCAATAAAAATACAAAATCATGCACCTAGGGCACAGAAACCCAGAAGCAGTGTGTAAAATGGGGGAGAGGTATTGATGGTCACTACACAGAAAAGGGACTTTGGGGTAATCATATCAGATGACCTCATAGTGGTGAGGCAATGTGACAAGGCAGTGGGTAGGGCCACCAGGATGCTGGGGTGCATAAGCAGGGATATCACCAGCAGAAGAAGGGAGGTGGTGTTACCAGTGTATAGATCACTGGTGAGGCCCCACCTGGAGTACTATGTCCAGTTCTGGAGACCACATCTCAGTAAGGACATAGACAATATGGAGGCTGTCCAGAGGAGGGCAACTACAATGGTGTGGCATCTGCATCAAATGCCCTATGAGAGTCTGAGGGGTCTTAGTATGTACACATTGGAAGCGAGGAGGGAGACGGAGGACAGGACAGAGACCTATAAATACCTCACGGGGGTGAATAAGGTACAGAAGGGGTGTATTGTTTAGGTGAGAAGATGCACAAGAACATGGGGGCATGTAATGAGATTGGGAGGGGGGAATTTAGGAGAGATGTGAGGAAATACTTCACTGAAAGAGTGACAGATGCCTGGGACAGCCTTCCAGCAGAGGTGGTTGAGGAAAAACAGTGAGAGATTTCAAGTATGCATGGGATAGATGGGTTTTAAGCATTCATGGGATAAGCGGGTTTTAAGCATGCATGGGATAGGCACAAAGGAAACTGGGGGTAGCCAGAGATCATGTGGGGTCTGCAGTGCCAGTATAGGCAGGAAAAATGGGCAGACTGGGTGGGCCAAGTGGTCTTTATCTGCCGATAAATTCTATGTTTCACCAAAACTGGTGCTGGGCAGAATGTGGAATTCCACCAGAGCAGTTGGCTACTCCATTTCTGAAACACTTTTTTGGAACTGAGTTTTTAATTCTGTGGAAATTCTAAAAAGTATTTCTGTGTAACCCATAGAATTATATTGAATCTGTGGAATATTATTCTGCATTTTGTGCAAAATTAAATCCATTGTTTATACAGCCCATGGTTTATGTAAGACATAAATTACTAATCCGTATTTTCTTTGTTTAAAATTCTGATTTTGGAATTCTGCATCCAATGGAATTCTGCAGAATTAGGTGGCATTTCTTAAATTTTGTGGATGTCTGGCAAAAGCAGAATTTGAAAATTTTACACAGCTCTCATCCAAACCCTACTGACCAACTAAGGAGTGGCATTAGCATCAGCTGTGAAGGCGGCTGTGTACTCACCTTCCTGGCCCGAGGAAGGTGCAGCCCTGGTGACACCCAGCATCAGGGTGGGGGACCAGTCTGTACTGCCAACCAGAAGAAGGATGCAGCCACGGTGACCCCTGGCATCAGGGTGTGGGATGGAGGGGACCAGTCTGCACTCCAGGCGAGAGGAAGGGTGCAGTCGTGATGACCCCTGACATCAAGGTGCGGAAAGAAAGGGACCAGTCTACCCTCCAGCCAGAGGAAAGGAGCAGCCACAGTCAGTTATGCATTAGGATGGGGGTCGGAGGGAACCAGTCTGCCCTCCAAGCCAGAGGAAGGGTGTAGCTGTGATGATATCGATAGTCAGGGCTGGAGATGGAGAAAACCAGGGAAAACAGACACAAAAAGAAAAAGAAAATAATTACTCCTCTGTAGTCCACTATTAGTGCATTTTCTTACCATGTGGAAATGAGAATTGTGCCCCAAGCCCAGGACTTCCATCCTGAACAGAAGAGACAGCTGAAAGATCCAAGAACAATGTTGTCTCTCTTGAGGAGAGTGGGTATCTTCTGCCAGTGACAGCTGCCTTAGGTGGCCCAGGGTGAGGGAACCATGTAGGCAGGAATACAGCATGAGCAGAGGTCAGTTACCAACCCTGCCATTGATGACAACTGAGCACCAGTGTTGAGAGCAAAGACCAGTAACCATATAGTGTCAGGTGGCAATGTAAATAATAATAATAATAAAACTTTATTTTTATGGTGCCTTTCCAAAACCAAGGCGCCAAACAAGGTTTAAAAACATACCACATATTGCAGCAGTTTAGTTAATACAACAAGCATCTAAAATTGAATTAAATACTGCCAATCAGTTGCCAAATGCTTGGTGCCAAAGATGGGTTTTCAAAGTTTGTTTAAATCCCTCCACGGTCACGCACTCACGTAACTGGCGGGGTAGAGAAATCCAAAGAGAAGGGGACGCAAACATAAATTCCTGGGCACCAGAAGATTTTAAGCAAACTCTTGGAATCTCTAGTAGCCCCTCACCAGCCAAGCAGTAAGGTGCCAGAAGCTCTTTCAGGTAGTCTGGGCCATGTCCTTGTAGGGCTTTATAAGTCAGGAGATCAACTTTAAAGGTGATCCACCATTGTACTGGCAGCCAGTGCAGACCGCACAGCACCGGAGAAATATGGCAGGACCGAGAGGTTCCTGTCAAAAGCCAGGCTGCTGCATTCTACACTAGCTGTAAATGGTGGATTTCCACCCCAGCTAGCCCTAGGTACAGGGAGTTGCAATAATCCAAGCACGAGGACACAAAGGCATGAACCAACGTGGGAAGATCACCCGACGGAAGAAGGTGCTTAATCCTGGTGATATTCCTTAGGTGGGGCTGACACCTGCGAATGCAGGGTCAGCCCTTCATCAAAGATTACCTCAGGTTCTGCACCTGATCAGAGGCCAGGAGTGATAAACCCCCAAGAAAAAGCTCCAAGGGTGAACCTACCCCTGACCCCCCCCCCATCCGGCGCTCTGGATCCACAACCAGCACTTCAGTCTTTCCTGAGTTCAACTTCATCCAGCTCGAATCCACCCACTCCTGGATTTCTTCTAGGCAGTTATTAAAGACTGAGAGAGCTCCATGTGGAGAGCTGAGGCTGGTTACCACCCCTTCCATTGGTATAGAATTAGGCCCCATCATGGAGAGTGGAGGACAGTAACCACTTCTGTCATTGATATAGAATTGGACACTGATATGGGGAGAGGAAGACAACAACCACCACTGCCAATGATATGGAATTGGGCACTGACGTGGGAAGTGGAGGCCAGTTACCCACCTGACATCATATAGAATTGGGCAATGATGTTGGGAGTGGAGGCCAATAATCACCCCTGACATTGATATAGAATTAGGCACCAATGTGGGGAGAGGAGGCCAGTAACCACCCTTGTCACAGATGTAGAACTGGGCACTAATTTGGGTAGTGGAGGCCTTTAAACACCCCTGCCATTGATGTAGAATTGGGCACTAGTGTAGGGAGTGGAGGTCAGTTACCACCTCTTGATGAAGAATAGGGCACCAATGTGGTGAATGGAGGTAGTAAACACCCTACCATTGATGTAGAATTGGACACTGATGTGGGGAGAAGAGACCAGTAACCACCACTACCACTGATGGAGAATTGAGAATGGATGTGGACATGAATATAAATCAACACCCCTGACATTCATATAGAATTCGGATACTATGTGGGGAGCACCAGTGTATAGAATGGAAGCCAGTTACCATCCCTGCTATTGATTTAGAATTGGGCACCAGTGTGGCGAGTGGGGGGCAGCAAACACCTCTGCCATTGATGTAGAATTAGATACCAGTGTGGGGAGAGGAGGCCAGTAACTATCCCACCATTGATGTAGAATTGAGCATGGGCACGGACATGGAGAGCAGTTACCACACCTGACATTGCTATAGACTTGGTGATCATGGGAAGAGCAGAGGCTAGTTACTACCCTCCAAATGATGTAAAATTAGGCATCAGTGTGGGAAGCCGAGGCTAATAACCACCCTTGTCATTCATGCAGCATCAGGTGCCAATGTGGGAAGCAGAGATCAATTACCATCTCTGCCACTGATGTTGAATTGGGCCCAGACATGGAGAGTGGAGGACAGTAACCACCCCATGTCATTGATATAGAAATGGGCACTGATGTTATAGTAGTAGTAAAATACTTTATTTTGTGACAGGATAAAACTGCTAGGGCCACCATGGTCCTATTTTCAAAGCTGTCCAATGTTGAAGTATGGTGAATTAGTTACAGTAGTGACAGTCTGAATATAAGAAGGCAAAATGTGTTACATTGGTTATAAAAGTTACATTAACAGTAAACTCATACAATGTACATTAGTCAAAACAGTTTACAACAGCAATATCAACAGTATGGAAGCAATAATACCAGACCAGGTTGGCAGTATTGGGCTACACTAGACCACCCAGGAGAGTAAAGAGGCCTAATGCCACAGGCAGGGGTCCTTATAGCTGCTCGAAGGTCTGGTATAGCCCAATATCACTCACCTTGGAGGATATTATTGTGCTTAAAAAATGGGTTAGATGTAATACTTTTTATAAGATTTTAAAAGACCAGAAGAAAAAAATGAAAATAAATAAAAATTAGTTAAAAGTCATTTTTTTTCTAAAGCAGTGCCTCTACTGGGAGACCTGCTAGTAGAGGGCACTGCAGTGTCTGAGAGCTGTTACTTTTGTTTGTTTTTTTTGTCTTGATGACAGCACTTGTCTCACCCCAGCCCCAATCCATTTTATTTATAGCCAGTATTGCTGTAGTTGCAAAGTTCGGTATGAATACAAGTAGCTTTTATTTTGATCTGTTTTAGGCTTTCACATAGTAAGCACATTTGGGACTGTTACTAGCGTGGTTAGCAGACATGTGGTCAGGAAACAGGATGCTGTACTCACGCAACCTCACTGTGTGAACCTAGAAGCAGAGAAACAGGGAGACACAGAAGTCTCTGAGATTTGGGAGTGCTCCAAGGTTACTTTTTCTTTTATTTAAGAACATACCAGGGTGGAAGTGAGTCTGATCATGAGCTGTAGTGACAGTGATATAGTGTCATGAATGTGGGTCATCTGTGGGACTCTAGTGGCAGGTTAACTAGGATTGCTATCGGTTGTCATTGAGAATGTCTTGTCAGGTACATGGACAAAAGAAAACAGTGAAAAAAAAAAACAATGCTTTTGAATTGACAAACAGACTGCCACAAACATGGTGTGTGGGGTTTAGGCAGCCGACATCAGTTGGTAACTCACGCTCAGTAAGTGAGAAAAAAGTGGCTACTGGAAACTTTTGAAAATTTCATGGGGCACAATGATATTAGAATACAAACATACAGCCAGAGACTGAGACTCATTATTTTCCGATCTCTGTTGCCAAATACTGGACAGCCTTGGTGAATCAAAATCAATAATTCTCCCTACCCATTTTCTAATTACATGCAGTCTTTCAGGCAGGTACTTATGGTTAGAGATGGCCGAAGTGGCCTCAATTCACTCCTCAGAGTGATTCTCAGAGAGAAGGCGAATTTGCGGAGTGCTCCAAAACGTGAAACGGTGTACTTCGCGTTATAATGGGTAACGTGAAGTCCATTGAAAACAATGACTTTGCATTACTCCGCCTTCCCAAACCACTACTCCACCAACTTGAAGGCAAAGTACATTGAAAACAATGTACTTCGCCTCACTTCACCTTGTTTTTAAGCTCCAAAGGTGCATTTTGCAGTGATTCATGGGATTTCAGGAACATGGGCTCTAGATAGTTTTGCACAGCCTCAGTTCAGCGTAGTGTGTGTAGGATGCTGTAGGAGACAGTCTGCTCTGAGAGCTCTCTGTGATTCAAACCTTCTAAAAGCTGAAACTTTAATTCATCGATTATAGGAAACCCTCCCGAGCTCATATCATCGAACATTTATTGTTTGTGTATGGATTTTGAATGTTAATGTACAACATTCAGTCTGTGTACTGAGAGACAGTGGAAGTGTGCTTGGGGGGGGGGCAAATCTGTGGTGTAGGTAGATTAACTTGAAGAAAAAGACAGTTCTTTCTGTTTCAGTGATATTTTTCTTGTATAGCTATGTTAATGTACACACAGTAATATTTTCAAGAATTCTTGACTTTTTTTGCCGATTGTTGTGCTGTAGCAGTGCATAATTTTAGTTTGTTTAAAATACGTGGTTATATTACTGAAGTTTTCAATTTGCTACACATTACTTAGTGTGTGTGTGAGTATGTGTGTGATGCGTGTCATCAAATGAGACACCTTTTATTGTGCCACATATTAATTTCAGCAATGTGAACCTGCTAGCCACTGCAGCTGTGTGATTTTTGTACTTCTTTGTGGTATCTTTACTGGTACTAGTACTAGTGACTGTTACTGCAGTACATTGCTCCCTCCTCCCGCGGCCCACTCCAACTGGCAAAGGTATTCTTTTCCAGATTTGAATTTCTGTCAGTGAGCACAGGTTAGATGTTGTGCCTTTGCATCTACATCTCTTCAGTGTGCAGTGCAATCTTAATCTGTCTGTGCATTTGCATCTCTTTAGGGCCCAATCTTCATCTGTAACTTAAGTCACAGTTGTTTCTTTGGCTTCCCTTCAGAGTACTGTACTGGTGTGGTGCATAATTCTGCATGAACATTGTACTCATTAATATAAGTTTTTAAGTCAGGGCCATCATTGGGGGTCACTCATAATACAAATCACGTTCTTCATCATCACGGTCTCTCCAGGCTTCACCACCCCACCACTGTACTCATTAATAAGAGTTTTTAAGTTGGGGAGTTTTGTGCTACAGCTCATTGGGGAAGTACAGCCATAGGCATTCGCATTCCCATACAGTTCCATATTAGTTATCTCACACCGAATCATGTTCTTCATCATCATCACGGTCACAAATGCAGTCACAAATCACGATTCACGATCACGTCATGAATCACATAATTAATTTTTTTACTAGTTACTTGCATGTATTGTATTCCTGTTTTGTAGCATCTCACCAGGCTTCACCCAATCAGCACCACTGTACTCATTAATAAGAGTTTTTAAATTGGGGAGTTTTATTACACAGGCTCAGTTCATCAGGGAAGCACAGCCATAGTCATTTGAGTTCCTTCCTGTACAGTATGTGAGTTACAGTACTGTAAGTAGTGGTGGGCGAAGTGGCCCCAATTTGCTCCGCGAAGTGATTCATGAAGTAACGCGGAATCTGCGGAGTACTCCGCAATGTAAAGTGGAGTACTTTGCTTCATAATGAGGAATGCAAAGTCCATTGAAACCAATGACTTTGGGTTATTCCACCTTCCCCAAACCACTTTACCTTGTAATTGAGCTCAAAATGAAATTCTGCAGTGATTCATGGGATTGCAGGTCACATGGGCTCTAGATTGTTCTGCACAGCCTCAGTTCTGGCCTGGGTAATGTGTATGTAGTGGTAGCTGGAGACTGTTTGCTCTCTGAGCTCTGTGATTCAAAACCTCGAAAAGCAGTTTAAAATTTTTGCTCAAAATTTATTTATTTTTTGTTGACCAGGTAAGTGCACTAGAAAAATCCTGCCTATTTTCAGGCACGACCCGGGGGAGGGGGATACAGATGAATGCAACTGACCTTGAACCAGATTAAGCTGTTGGTGGTATTTTTACTGAATGAGGGAAATTTAGCCAGGACACCGGGGAAATTCCCCTACTGGCTGCCTTGTTGCCGCCGGTAAGGTTCCCACTGACATCACGCTGCATCATGGCAGATGAATTTCAACAGAGCATTGGAATGGAGGTCGGAGAAAGTGCGGTATCTGACCTTATTGTCTGCGATATACAAAACGATTTATCTGGCTCACCTACAGCTACCCCATCGCTGGAAACAGTACCGGAGGACAAATCTGAATATCCGGAGTTGGCTGGTGATATTCCAGCGTTCGGGAGTTTTTCTACAGGTGCTACAAACATTTCAGAGATCTCTACCACTGACTCGGTGCCTTTCTTGGTCATACCAGGAAATACGATGTTACATGGCGCCACAATGGAACAGTCTTCTCGGGAGGATGCGGCAGTAAGGAACGCATTTTCGGACGGACTCCGGACGTCACAGGCTCTGCGACGACAGTTCGGCCTTCGCGAGGATACACACAAGGACTTTTCCAAAGACTGGTCGGAGGAAGCAGCTCTAATGGACGCAGGATGGTGAAAATCTGCTTCAGGACAATGGGTTCCGGATCCAACATGGTCCTCGTTTACATCGACCTCCTGGTCTTCCATGCATGCCACCGATTCTGCAATACTGGGCCCAGGTACTACTCATGTGCACATAAGTACTGCTAATGAAGGAGCTGTAATTCTTGAGGGTGGGGAGCATATCTTGGCTTTATCTAAGCCAAGTACCTCCATAGCTGACTCTAATGTGTCTTCTGGGGACAAAGATGAAGTGCTAACGAAGGATGGGGAAAAAGTGTCTCAATCAAAACCCCCTATGTCATATTTGTTTAAAAATAAATTAGAGCAGGCCCCACGATGTAATGCTGTCAGGATTCGGTATAAAGGGGGCCTTCAAGAACATCCTGACAGGTATTATGTCTTCAAACAGCTCTTAAAAATTCTATGGGTTTCTCCCCCTCAGACATTTATGCCTTAATCCATATTTCAGGTGAAGACTCATTCGATATAAGTTTTCAGACCAACTCACATTTAGAAAAATTTTGGGATAAATATGCCATACACAAGACTACACCTTTGTGGGTTCCTTTTTTCGCCATTCCGCTTACTAGGCCACAAATTCGTTACGTTACTATAATGTTCCGCAATGAAGGAGTCAATGTAAGCGATATTTATCATTGGTTACAATCAAAATGTGATATTTTAAGTCCCCCTGATGCCTTGTTGGATTCTGAAGGGATTTGGACTGGAGGTTGGAAATTTAAAGTAAAACTGTTTCAAGTTAATTCAGAAATAGTACACCTCCCTAATAGCTTTTTTTTAGGTAAAGATAGGGGAGTCTGTTTTTATGGGGGACAGCCTAGAGCTTGTTATAAGTGTGGGGCTCGAACCCATATTAGCAGCGTATGTGATGTGTTAAAATGCCCCTTATGCGGCGGTTTTGGTCACTCACTAGACATGTGTAACAATATCTTTCAATGCAATCTCTGTGACGAGAAAGGTCATGCCTTCCATCAGTGTCCTTGGGCATGACAGAACTGCACTGAAGGCTGGGACCAGGATGATTTATTAAAAAAAGCACACACAAAAAAACAAGGCCCTCCTGAAAATATTTCCCCCACGTCCCTAGTCCCTCAGGCTGCAAATAAATCAGTTACTCCCAAGGCAGTAGAGACTAGCATAAAGGAACCTCAGTTATCAACAGATAAAAATAACTCTAAACCTTCTACTTCTGGGACACAGACTCTTGGTTTTTCTATGCCCCCCCCTTTTGAGACAGCTAAAAGCAGACGTCTCACTAGAGCCTCCTTAAAACAGCCTCCTACAAATCCGTTCCACCGAAAATTTTTATTCCCCATTACAAGATGATATTAGGGATTCAGACCTTGAATCAGATACCTCTCGTGTCAGAGCTTATTACCGAAGATGAAGATAGTAAAACAACAGAATTAGCAAAGGAAAAGAAAGGGAAGAAGGGTAAAAAAAGGAAAGTTAGCCAAAAAAATAGCACTTGACTCTAGACGCTTTTTGGTTTCATGGCTACAATAAAACTAGCATCCTATAACGTTTGTAGCATAAAAGCGCTTCAAAGACAGTTACCCATACTAATGTATTTAGGTTCTTTAAAGTTAGACATCATTCTCTTACAAGAAACTAGAATGACGTCCCTTTTTTGAAATTCAGCAATTACAAAGAAAATGGATTTGGGGACCTTCTTTTTAGACCTTTGGATCTGATACTGCAGATGGTATTGGGATATTATTTGGGAATATGACATTTAAGATATCTAAAGTGATTGATGTTAGACCAGGTAGGGTGTTAATTTTAGACTTTTCTTTGGGTGATTATTTTTTTCATCTGATTAATATATATGCACCTCAGACGAAGCTAAAATGGATTGAGATGTTTGAGGATATCAAACCTTTTTTGTTCACTAGAAAACATGTTATATGGGGCGCGGAGATTTTAATTGCTCCCTAGACATAACTTTATGTAGAAATTCTGGGAAAAAGATATATTGTGACACCAATACCCTCAATAAAATCATCAAAGATTCTGGCCTTCAAGATGTATATAGAAGCATCCACCCACAAGGTGGGGCAACTTATTTCAGACACACCTTTTCGACTCGTATAGATATGGTCTTTATTTCCCGATATCTTTTTCCGGTATCTTGTAAGGTTAAACCCACTGAATTTTCAGACCATTCTATTATAATTTGTAATCTTTCATTAACTAATATACCCCCTATACTATCTTCCACAACCCACCGCTGGAGGTTAAATATCTCCTTTCTACAAGATGCAATTTCCTTTTCCAAGTTAGAGATCTTTTTTTTAGCTAAATTTTCTACCATGGACCTATTTGAATCTCAATATGATTGGTGGATGCACACTAAGCATGAAATTAAATGTTTATTTAGTAACTGGGGTAAAACCAAAGCAAATTCAGATTACCTGCAATATCTCTTGTATAGGAATCAGCTATATAAATTAATGTCCCCCACCTAAAGACCATTCCTTGTACACTTCTCAAATTTCAAAACTAAAGCAACTTATGAAGTCATTCCAATATGACAGAGCAAAGTCTTTAGATCTAGAATTTAAATTTGGAATTAAACATAGCCCTATGTCTGATCCATTTCAGGCTTGCAAAACTCGTTTAACGAATACTCTAATGTCAGGACTTTTTAATTCACAAGGGGACTTAATCACTACTGATGTGGGAATGTTATCTGTTATCCAGCAACATATTCAAGAATATTTTCCGTCTCAAACATTATTCTCTACTAATAACTTTCCACTACAACACTTTAGTTCTTTACCTTTGCTTTCAGACAGTACTTTAATATCTTTAACAAAACCTATTTCTGCACATGAAGTAGCAGACGTTATTAAACAGTTAAAAACTGGAACTGCCCCAGGTCTAGACGGTATTCCTAATGAGTTTTATAAAACCTGTATAAAATATATGGAGTTCTTTGTACCTCCAGTTTTTAATTCTATTTTGAATTCAGCCACAGCCTGTAAGGATTTTTCTATTTCACTTATGACTTTTATTTATAAAAAGGGTGAAAGAAGTTCTTTGTCTAATTGGAGACCAATTAGTCTCTTAAATACCGATTATAAGATATTAACCAAGATCTTGCATACTCGCTTGCTAAAAGCTGCCGAAGTCCTTATACATCCTGCTCAAACCTGCTCTATACCATCTAGAAAAATTCAACATAATCTTTTCTTAATAAGGGACCTTTTTACTAATAATGTACTTAATTCTTTTGAATCCAGATTAATAGTAGCTCTGGATCAAGCCAAAGCCTTCGACACAGTTTGTCATTCTTATTTGTATTTCATTTTGGTACATTATAGTATTCCACAAACTTTCGTTGACTGGATTATTAAACTCTATAGCCAGGCAGTTACTATACCAATAGTAAATGGTTTAATGGGAACTGAAATCGAGATTAATAAAGGTGTTCGGAAAGGATGCCCCCTAAGCCCTCTTTTATATACTTTTGTTCTGGACCCAGTTATTAGATGTATTATATCAGATCAACAGATTGTAGGACTCTCACCTTCTCCTCTTTTAGAAAGAGTTAAAGTTACAGCTTTTACGGACGATGTCAGTTTATTACTAGCAAATACTACATCACTACAGCGGGCATTAGAAATTTTAGTTTTTTTGGAAACTTTTCAGGGGCTTCCCTGAATATAGAGAAAAGTTTTATCTTACCTTTACGTCATACCCCCTTACATGTTTCCAAATATTTTGAGATATCTGTATCAAATACACCTCAAAAAATTTTGGGGATATGGTTTGGAGATGAAGATATGGCCCTTTATAATTGGGAAAAACGGTTAGTAATTGGTGAATCAAAAGTAAACCTTTGGAAAAGTTGGACTTTTGGTAAACAAAAAAGGGTTGCTATTATTAAACAATTTCTATTGCCTCTTTTTACTTATATAAGCCATATTTTCCCCCCTCCCATATCTGTGGAAACCAGGTTGTATAGTATTTTCTTCCAGATGCTCTGGGGTAACAGACTCAACCCAGTCAAAAGAGATTTTACATATCTCTCAAAGAAAGATGGTGGTTTACAAATGATTAATCCCGTTGTTTTCTTTCATTCTATTTTTTTGTTTTCTTCCTTCCCATTTATATGGTCACAGCCTTCACTACCATGGCATTATTGGGTCCAATCCGTTTGGCACAAATATTTTTTTAAATGGTTTATTTTTCCTCCAAAAATTCTCTCTTCAGATGATTTACCTAGGTATGGGCTTTCTACCCTTAAGAAATTACACCAATGGAAGATGCCCTTACAAAAATTACTTACTTTCACTAGAAAATCTTTTTATGATTATATTGTTTATGATATTCAGAAGATTACGCTTTTATTTCCACACTGTACCCCGTTAAAAATGACCTTCGCCTTACACAAACTAACTGATTTCAGGATTCCAGTTAAAACTTGGGACATTATTTGGATATCAGCCCATGGGAGATTAGGTGTTAGAGGGAACATGAAATATAAATCTTTAGACGACAGATATTGTTTGAGACCACAGTGTATTAACATTGAAGAAAGTCAACATCATTTTTTTATAGACTGTATAGATAGTAAAGCTTTTTGGTCTGTGGCAGCAGCATATTGGAAGATGACACATTTAGTTTCTTTAACGTATAATGTCCTTATTTTAGGTGATTATACAGGATATGGAAGAAGTACCATAAAAGTACACTAAATGTGTTTTTTGCTTTATTACAGTATTTTTTTATGGCAGGCTCGTTGTAAATTTGTACTACAACAACAGCAGACATCATATTTAGTAATCATTGAGTCTGTTCATACTGATTTACTTGCACTTCGAATGACAGATAGTAAGCTTTATTCAAACACAAAAGTTATGGATTTGTGAAAATATTTTCCTATCTCTTAGAGATGTAATTTCTATTATGCCTGTATGAAAAACTTTTTTTTCCATATTTGTATAACTGTTCTATTTTGTATTGGTTCTCCTTTTGTGTATGTTCCTTTTGTGATGTTATGTTTTTTTGCTCAATAAAACTTCCCCTACTCTTTTCGATAAGTGCCATGGGATCTTTAACATCCACCTGAACTACCACCAATCCAGGCAGATGGGACCTCGGTTTAACGTCTCATCCGAAAGACGGCACCTCAGAAGTGCAGCACCCCTCTCCTGCTGCACTACAGTGTCAGTACTAGGATATTAACCCAAGTGCCAGATGTGGGAACTGAACCCACAGCCCTCTGATCTCCCGGCCTCAGAGGTGAGTGTGCTACCTACTGAGCCACTGACACTGACACATTAGTACACTGATTGTAGGAAACCCTTCTGTGCTCATATCATCAAGTGTTTATTGTTGTGAGTGGATTTTGAATGTTAATTTAGAACAGTCAGTCTGTGTACTGTGAAGTGTGCTTTGGGGAAGGGGCGAATTGGTGGTGTAAGTACATTAACTGGGAGAAAAAGGCAGTCTTTCTGTTTTGGTTATATTTTTCTTGTATAACTGTGTTAATGTAAACACAGTAATATTTTCAGTAATTCTTGACATTTTACTGATTGTTGCGGTGCAGCAGTGTATAATTTGTCTGTTTAAAACATTTGGTTACATTACTAAAGTTTTTCTTTTTTTTTTCTTATACTTTTTACCCCAGGGCCACCAGTCTGCCTAACTCACATGTCTGGCATCCTCCTCGGGTCTCAGGCCACCATCTCCTGGGATGCTCCTCAGCTCCATGTTCGGGTCCCTCAGCTACCCCCATGGCTTGCCTCCCACGGCGGGGTGGTGAGGAGCTCTACCCATAGCTCAACCCCCCTAGTCAGGATCCAGTACTGCCGCGTACCCTCAGCGCCGAACAAGTCCCACTGGAGATGGCCATCATGCTGCCACAACTGGTGCCCTTATTTTCCGCTTTTCTCCCTTACGTCTGTGGCATGCAATGATGCCTAAGGTCCTGAGCGCGCGCGCTTCCGCATGCACTCTGATCCAGGCGTCTGCCCCAGTACGTCCCCTCCATGTCTGCCAATGCTCTGTAGTCACCCCTGGCCACCACCAGGGGCCACCAGACCACTGATGGCAGCCTTCCCCCCTCCCTGGAGAAGGAGATCAATCCTACGGATGCTCAATCTCTCTCTTCCCCTGCCAACCCGATGACCCAGGCTCATTCCGAACCTGGGTCTCTGGCATGGCGCGAGGTGTGGCATCCAGCACCTCAACCCTCAGCACCACTGGGCGACATTACTAAAGGTTTTCAATTTGCTATGCATTACTTGTAGTGTGTGTGTGTGTAAGTGTGTGTGCGATGCATGTCATTAAATCAGACACCTTTTATTGTGCCACAGAGTAATTGCAGCAGTGTGAACCTGCTATCCACCGCACCTGCATGAATTTTTTATACTACTTTGTGGTATCTTTACTGGTAGTGGATTGTTACTGCCATGCATTAATCCCCCAACTGGCAAAAGATATTCCATTCCAGATTTGGATTTATGACTTATGAGCATTGCTTAGGTGTTGTGCCTTTTCGTATGCATCCCTTGAGTGCACAGTGCAATCTTAATCATTCTGTGTGTTTGCAGTACACCATTAATTCTGGGAGACTACATTTACGCTCTCATTTCACTTCTTCAACACTGGAAATTTTTCTGCACACAAGACAGTAGCATCTTGTCAGCACTGGGAAATTTTCTGGACACAAGACAGTAGCATTTTGGGGATGCACTTTAATTCTGGTGACTCTGTGTGTGACCACTGCACGCACGACTAAGCACGCCATTAATTCTGGGAGACTTTGCATTTCTTGTTACTCTCTCATTTCACTTCATCAGCACTGGGAAGTTTCTGGATATAAGACAGTAGCACTTTGGGGATGCACATTAATTCTGGTGACTGTGTGGGTGGGGTGCTGGTAATATTGTTGTCACTCCACCTTACTTTGCGTTTAAGGCAGAATGACAATGCAAAATAATAATAACAAGGCGAAATTAGCCTTTCCTATGGCGTACTTCACGTTACAGGCACTTCACCAGCGGAATTTAATAATACTTATGGTGTTAGTCTAGAGTATTTTTCCCCCTTAGGAGAGGCCACACTGTCAGTTTAGTAACAGTCACAGGACTCTGTGAGTTCTGACTCCAGAATAGTTTTAAATTCAGTCAAGGATTTACTCCCTCTGGATTTTGGTGACAGGGAATTCCAGATCTCGGGAATGAGGTAATTTTGGCTCATTTTCCTAAAGTTTCTTTGAACCCTAGTTATACAAAGGCCTCTGTTTCTGACATATCACATGTTGTATGTGTTATTTGGGGAAACGTTTGCTAGTTCCTGGAATATATCATGTAAAACTGAAACTCGGTACCCCGACGCTCAGAATACCGAGTTTACGGTCCTGAAATTTAGAGCCCCGAACCAATCAGATGCCCAACAGTACAATGTAGAGTATCACGCAAGGAAAACAGAAAACAATGCAGGGGGCTTCTGCCCCCCCCTGCACTCCCCTTAATTAAAATATCTAACTCTGAGGGGGGCGGACCCTGGAGAAAAAATATATTAGTTATGGGGGGTGAAGTCCATAAAAAGATGCAAACCGGACCAGAACCCAGGTCCCACAGAGCACACTAACCAAGCTACCAGCGGTTCACCCCTCCACGCTACCAGAACAGCTCGACCAGCAGCCCCATCCAGATGCCCTTTCACCTACAGCAGAAGGGATAAGGTAGCATTCCATCACATCCACTACCTTACCCCGTTGGGAAGAATACCATTGGGTTAATTACCATTGGGATTCCTCATTTATCGGGCAATGCTGGCCAGAGCACTGGATGTCGGGATGGTGACCTTCTGGATACCGGACGTATACCAGTCCTGGATATCCAGTAATAATTCCATTGATGATTTTGTAGACTGTGAGTGCCCTAGCCTTCTCTTTCTTTAGTTTGTGGGAATCACAGTTTAGAGTTCTGAGCATTGCCCAATGGTAGTTGCATTAGGGCACGTAAGTATGACTTTTGTGATATGCTGTGTCCCATTTCTCCAGCAGCTGGTTGCTAGCATGCTGGCAGGCTATGCTTTTGTATTACAGACTGGGCAGCAGTAGCAGGGTGGTTAGGGTCAATCTTGCTTTTTATGGTATGGTGTAGGCATTTTGGCAGAGGGCTCGAAGTCTACAGGCACATACATTGCTCGACCTGTGAAGCTCTGAACTTGGAAATTAACAGTTCACTCATCACCTTGATTGACTATGGCCTAGCTGTCTATGGCTCCGCTACTGACACAGTGCTCCAACGCCTCTCAACAGCCTTAAACAAAGCCTGCAGCCTGCTCACTAATGCCCCAAAACTCACCCACACCTGTGAGCTTTATGTGTGATTGGGCTGGCTTCAATTGAAGGACAGAATACTTTATCAAATCTGCCTACTTTTGAAAAAGGTCTCACTAAACTTACTTCCTCAAGGAGTTCTGAGCCTTCTGTCCCCAACTATACATGCCAGGCACACCAGGAGCTCGACTACACAAGTATTACATGTGCCCAAGTGCTGCACAACTATGGCCCAGTGACTCTTTGCTCACCAGGCCCCTCTGTGGACAAATGGTCTACCACCTGACATAGCCAGAGCCACAACACTTGGTTCCTCTAAGTGCAAACTCTGTCAGCACCTCACCAAGAGTAGTACCTGTAGGTGCCCCCACTAGTCTTCACCCGCAGCTCTAGTCTGCCTCAGCACTTCCAACTCCTCACCCACCAAGGTAAGTCTTTGCCCAAGCACTTGCCTCCCACCCCCTTTTGCCCTAGCACTTTCCTCCCACTCCATCCCTTGGCTCTTTCTTTCCCTCTACCCTTACTATCCCAGCTCCCACTGCCCCTCCCTACCTCACCCTAACAGTCTGCCTCTGCCTCTGCCTCTTTCGCTTCCACAGGACACTGGAACTATGTATTATGCCTAGCACAATCTGTGTAGCCATTTGTCATTGCAACTCATGTACTGTTGAATTCTTTGTACTCTGTATATATAATTTACTGTAACTATATTGTGTCTTGTGTTAATGTATCTGATGTGGAACCTCTCAATGAGCATCCGCTCAAAGGTGTCATCCAAGATTTCAATAAATAAAAAAAATAGCATGCACTTTTTGATAGTGAATTTAATATATTTCTCAAAACTTGAGGTGTTGTCTATGTCTATTTTCAGGTATTTGTAGTGGTTTGTTTCTTTGAAGGCCGAATAATCTAGGAATTGTATTTGTAGCTCACAAGTGTCATTAATTTTTGTACCTTTTTTATAGAAGACCATAGACTGCTTTTTTTCCTACTGAGAATCACCTTTGTAGAGACAAACCATTTTTGAGTTTCTTCTCCATTTGGGAGATGTCTTTGGCTCTTGTTATGAGGACTGTATTGTCCATATATAGTTTTATTGTGATGTGTTGTATGTATCCAGGAAGGTCATTAATGTAAACCAGGAAGAGTAGGGGTCCCAGTATCAATCAATCCCTGTGGGACCCACTAGATAGGAACCTCACATCTGTTAGGATGTTATTTATAGCCACTGATTGCCTGTAGTTCATTAGGTAAAAGGTGAACCAGGTAGTTATTTCTGGCGCTAGTCCCATTTTCTTCTGTTTTCCTAGAAGTGTCCTCCATATTGAATGCCTTTGATAGGTCAACATACACTTCTACAACACCTTTGCCTTCATTCAGAGCTATGGTGACCTTTCCAGTGAAGTCTGTGAGGACAGAGGACATGGATCTAACCACCCTGGAGCTCAGCCGGTGGATCATTCAAAGGTTGCGTGCTTCTAGGTGTGTGGATAATTGTTTACCCACTAACGTTTCAAATAATTTGGAGATGATGCATAGGGGAGCTATGGGTCAGTAGTATAAGGGATTGTTTGGCCACCTTTCTTGTAGATAGGGACCACGTTGGGGTGTTTCCAGGTCAATGGGAAGGACCTTTCCATTAGGCTTCACTTAAAGCAGCAGTACTACGAAATCAGGAAGTGAGCTATCAAAATTCTGTTTTTCAGCTGTATGCATGTGGCCAAAGTTCCAGTTTCCATACCTGTAATTTTTTTTTCCCAGTTGTCTTTAGTTTTTTAGATATTTTCAATTTATTTAAATTGTTGTAGCGCTACAACAAATATGGCAGCTGACTAATTTTCAGCTGTGCTTTTTCTACCGGTCACATCACATCTTTTGACAACAGCAGAGGGATGCTCTGCTGACCATTCCCAATGTCCCTACAAGTCATTCACATGTGCAGTTGGCAGCAGAAGGGGTTCCAGTGCAACATGCTTAGTGGCAGAAATGTAAACAAAAGCAGAGAATAACAACAAATTACTCAGTGACAGTATAATGCCGGTGAGAAAGAGTACCAGGTATATGATTAGCAGGGCACAGGGAATAAACTGTCAAAAAAGTGCACATTTTTTTTTCATAGTACTGCTGCTTTGAAAAGGTTTGTCAAAATTGGGTATATATAGTCTTCTGCTGTTTTAAGGAACTTTATTCCTACATTGTCCATTCCTGGTGATTTATTGGTGAAATCACTGCTGAAGAAGAAAATAGTAGAATATATTGAATTTAATGGGTTACAAGACCCAAGACAGCATGGATTCATGGGTGGAAGGTAATATGAAATGAATCTGATAGATTTCTTTGATTGGGTGATCAAGGAATTAGATCAGTGTGGAGCGGTGGATGTGGTCTACCTAGATTTTAGTAAGGCAATCAACACTGTTCCACATAGGAGACTATTAAGGATATTCCCTGGTGGTACCGGGTCAATACTGTGCATGTATGACAGCACAGTATTAACTGCGCTGTGTATATACAGTGCTTCGATTTACAGTGAAGGGTAGAATAGTGATAGGGATATACTGCTACCCCTGTTGCTGCATGATAATGTGGAGAGAGAAGAAGTTGCCGTGTGCTGGGTGCCTGGTCAAGCCCCGCCCATTGTGGAGTGGCTAGGGCACCAGCACATGGCACAGTTGGGAGACCTGGGACCGTGATTTGGTTCCCACCCCAGGTCTCCCCGCTACAACTTTTGTCAGTGTTTTTCTTTAAATCAAACTTCCCCCCGCTGAGTTTCTCCCCCATCCCCAAAGTCACACCCCAGAGTTAGTTATCTAAGTTCTGGAGGGGGAGGGGGGCAATACGGGGGGGGTGCTGGGGGGTGAAACCCACTGCAAAAAAATATAAACACCCATTGTTTTCAATGGGTGTGCTGTCGCAAACAGGTTGGCGTTTTGCCCAACTCTGTGTTCGGTGCTGTTTGGCTGTGGCATTTTTAGCTGCTCTGTTTTGTCACAGGGTGGTATGACCCCTTGCCTTCCCTGGTGTTTCAGCATCCCAATGTCAAAGTCATAATTTTTTGTCCAGTACATGATGGTCATCTAAACAATTAAAATCCACTTTGGTGAGACTTAATCTCTCTTTATGGAAAAAATCCAGAAGGATTCAGATTGTTTTATGTGGTTCTAATGTTAATATTTTAGATGTTAACATGAGTGTGAAAGAAAATGTGAAATAAGGGCACATCATTTGCCATGATGCTTGCTTCATTTTTTTACACAAATGCAAAAAATAAGGAGTGAATTGCCAGGCACCCTCTTGAACTAATATTCCCCCCAAAATGGGGAAATATTTGTATGCCTTTATTCATAAAACCATTTTAAACCCTTGTTATTTTAATACAACTTTTTTGATAGATGCAGAATATGGTTATACAGTAAACATAGAAACAAAAAGAAATATAGGGGTTGCCATGCTTCTTTGGGTTATGTCTGCTTTCAAATTTGCAGTTTCAGAGGTGTTCAGCTCAGGACAAAAATAATTGAAATATCCCCCCAAAAAAATAAAACTTGCAAGAATGCTATTCAAAACTGCTGTTCAAACAGTTTGAAAGTACATGCAGAATGGCAAGGACTTGAACCTAAAATAAACAGCGTAATCAAAGACAGACAGATATTTAAATAAAGCGCCTTGAATGATACCAATAGCTGCAATTCAGGGAGCTAATTTCCTTGCTGCTATCCTGCACATATTCTTAGCTGAACATGACATAATGGGATTAATCATTATTCTAATGATGCTTCCATATATTTAAGAATGTACCTGTGCCAGAAAACAACCATGGAAACATTTTCGACAGCATCAGAAAAATGATAATTTGTAACACCAAGGGAACGTCTTTAAGCATGCTGGGTAGCTTAGCAGTGAGTCAAAAGGTGATAAACTGGTAAGAAATTGGTTAAGGGATAGGCAACAGAGGGTAGTGAGAAATGGAGTTCACTACAATGCGGGGAAAGTAACCAGCGAGGTGCCTAAGGGACCACTGCTGGGACTTGCCCTCTTTAATATCTTTATAGGTGACTTTGTAGAGGAACTGGAGGGGAAGAGCTGCCTCTTTACAGATAACACCAAAATTTAAATTGTAGCGGATACTCCGGGGCGGAGGAGGGTGGAGGTAGAAAGGATGAGAAAAGACCTGAAAAAACTTGAGGTGTGGTCAAGGGTATGGCAGCTGGGTTTCAATGTTAAAAAGTGCAAAATAATGCACTTGGTGCACAGAAACCCAGAGACAGAGTACAAAATGAGGAGAGTGTTATTGAAAATCACCAAGCAGGAGAGAGAGACTTGGGCTAGTAGTCTCTGTTGACCCAAAGGCCAGGCAATGCAACAAGGCAGTTGGGAGGGCTAGTGGGATGCTGGGATGCATAGGGAGAGGTATCACCAGCAGAAGGAGGAAAGTGGTGCTGCATCTGTATAGATCACATGTAAGACCTCACTTAGAATACTATGTCTAGTTCTGGCGGTCATATCTCCAGAAGGACATAGACAGTATGAAGGCAGTCCAGAGGTGGACAACTAAAATGGTGTGGGGATTGCATCAAAAACCCTACAAGGAGAGACTAAATGAACTCAATATGTACACCCTGAAAGAAGGGAGGAAGGGGGGATATGATAGAGACCTTTAAATACTTCATGGGGGTAAATAAGGTACAGAAGGAAAGAACTTTTCAGAAGAAAAGTTGCATAAGAACAAGGGGATGTGCTGCAAAGTTGAATGGGGGTAGATTTAGGAGAGATGTGAGGACTACTTCTTCACAGAAAGAGTGGTGGATTCCTGGAACAGTCTGCCAGCCAAAGTAGTGGAGTGAAAACACTAGTGAGGTTCAATAATGCATGGGATAGGCATAAGGGAATCTTTGCAGAAAGGAATGGGAGGAGGGTGAAATAGCCAGAGATCAAGTAGGGTCTACGGTGATACTGTAGGTAGGGAAAAATGGGCAGATGGGTTGGCCAATCAGCCCTTATCTGCCTCCAAATTCAATGTTTATGTTTCTATTTGTGTTTAGTTTCTTGGTTCTTTCCATACTTCCTTGCCTTTAATTATTTTGAAGCAAAAACTTGGTCTGTTTTCGATTGTGGCCTCTGCATCCTGGGTCCAATCAGCCTCATCGCTGGTCATTTAGCTCTGAAGTTGAGGGAATTTTTACATCAGGGAATGTGCAGGAGTACTGATTTAGTTGTTCTGCTGCAATCTCTGAATTTTGGATGGTACCATCCTCTATTATAGACTGCTCCTCATTGTTGCATCCATTTGGATCCTCTCAGCTTTCTATCATTTCCAGTAAATGGAGAGATCAGTGGGGAGTTTAGGCCAGTACCCACCCCTGCAACTGGTATAGAATTAAGCCCCAATATAGAGAATGGAGTCAAGTGACTACCCCTGTCATTGATATAGAATTGTGCACTGATGTGGGGAGCAGAAGCCAGAAACCACCCCTGACAATGATATGCAACTAATCCCCAGTATGGAGAGTTGAGGCCAGTAATCACCCCTACCACTGATGTAGAATTATGTAGTGATGTGGGGAGTGGAAAACAGTAAACATCTCTATCATTGATGTAGAATTGGGCACAGACATGGAGAAGAGTAACCACCCTGAGTTTAATGTAGAATTAGGCACTGATATGAATGCAGCCCAACATCTTCTCCTGGTTCCTGTGGTGGAGTCAGGAGTAGTTCATGCTCGAAGTGGGAAATAATAGGACAAACCATGCTCAGATAAGAAGGTACTAGTATTAGAGGAGGCTATAAAATGGAGACCTGTAGTAGAGTACAGGAATGATGACACCATGCTCTCCCTCACCCAGCTGTGATTCATGGACCTCATGATCCCTAGGCTCCCCCAGCATTTGAACCTGAGGGTTCCATTTGATCTCCCCCTCCCCACACACACACCTCCCACTGGTTGCCCAGCTAAGACAGGTAAATCCTTTGGAGAAATTAGGTTCATGGGGGCAGACAGAATCTACAGAGCTGTTGGGAACAAAATATGAGAATGAGCAGGAGTGCTGCTGAAGAGCACTCCAAGAGGGGTACTCTATAGCTAGCAGTACTCTAATATCAGGCTAGCCAGAATGCCTGAGAATGGAATAGACCCTGACTTTGACTCAAAGAAAAATACCTCATTTCACAGGCCTGGAGCTCGAGCAAATGATGCAGATCAAATTTTGAATACATGAGCAATTGTGAGAACTTATATTAATGCTGTTTTTACTGTGGGTCCATGTATTCGCAGGTAGAAGACCTAAATGTGGGCTAAACCAAGTGTTTTCCATTCATTATTTTAGCACATGGGCCACCACTCTCTATTTTTTTTTACCAACGCTCTATTTTTTTTACAGGTACCCTAACATTTTTTACTACCATCCCATACTTTTGGCCATTTTCCTGATTTGTTTTTGTGCAGTTAACCCTCATTGCCTTTTGCCACCATCCTTGCTTGCACTACTACCCCCATTGTGATACTGGTTCTCTCTGCCTCACTTAAACCCCACTGACAGTATGCACATATACAATGCATATAGGAGGCCCAAGAAAAAATATGCTCTTGGCCTCAATTATCACTGCCCCCACAACAATTATCCTAAATTTCTAGGTGATGGGAAAACCTGCACACAGGTTATGTCATATCTGTACACAAAGTGAGCTGATCACACTGAAGGCTATAACATGGAAGGTGAAGCAAATGTTTTAAAAATGTATTTATTTTACACAGGATTGCCCAACTGAGGTGCCACATTTTTCAGAGGAGTCCTGTTTTTTTCCTAGTATAAATGCTGGGATAGCTGCAACAGAGGTAGGTCTTATATCTTTCACTGAAACCAGATATGCACCAGTGAACTCATCAATTAATCTAAATTAACCAACTGAGAAAAAATATGGTCACAGAAGGAGGCTCCATTACTTAAAAAAAATGGTAACAGATTGTCACTGAACAGCTCTCTAACCCCATTTAAGTAATCAAGTTGCAATATATAACACAGTTGGGCATGCTGGTCCTTGCCACATGCATTACTTTATAGAGGAAATGTACAGTATTCAGCCTTGTGTAATGAGCTGTTTAAACATTGCTATTGTGAAACAATAGCTGACGCACATATTACTGACCAATTCTCCTGTCCCTGACATTGTGCACTATTTAATCTACAATTAATCTTCACAATTCAGCTTCAACAATGGGCCACTGCCAGTGCAGCCAGATATCACAGCAGTGAGTCACCAATATTCCTGTCATTAGATGCCAACAACTGTGCACTGAATTTTATACAAACTCCTTTATCTTAAAGAACTATGTTAACCCTGGAGTTTACCAACAGAACTGATTTTTAGAGGCACTGCTGATTTCAAACTACACTCAAAAGGAAATGGCCCAGAAGGTAAGGGTGAAAAAGGGCGGCATTCATAAGGTAGAAGGAAACAGAGGGAAGAAGACAGGGAACTGTATCTGGAAAAGCAGAGGGAGGCAGGGAAAGCAGTCAAGAGAGCAAAGGCACAAATGGAAGAAAAAAACAGCCCAGGCAGTAACAAAAGGGGACAAGAACCTTTTCAGGTATGTTAATGAAAGAAAAAGGACTAAGGGTGGGATGGTAAGACTAAAAAGGGAAGAATGGAAGTGTGCAGAAGGGGACCAAGAAAAAGCAGAAATCCTAAACAGGTATTTTTGCTCAGTATTCACAGAAGAAGGGGAATGGGAGGAACCAATGTTAGGCGATGAAAGCACCATTGGGAGGGGAGGGAGGTGGACACCTGTCTGTTTGAGGAGACCAGAGTCTTAAAGGAACTCACTAATATGATGTGGGCTAGGCAATGAGGCTGTACGGGATACATCACAGAGTATTAAGAGAACTCAGAGAGGTGCTGGCAGCACCACTGACAGCCCTGTTCAACAGTTTGCTGGAAAAAGGTGTGGTACCAAAGGACTGGATGAGGGCAAATGTAGTCCCACTCCACAAAAGTGGGAGCAGAGAGGAGGCTGACAATTACAGGCCAGTCAGCCTGACCTCCGTAGTGGGGAAACTAATGGAATCAATACTAAAAGAAAGGTTTGTGATGTATATTGAATCCAATGGCACACAGGATCTGAGGCAGCATGGATTCACAGTGGGAAGATCTTGTCAAACAAACCTGATAGATTTCTTTGACTGGGTGAATAGGGAGGTGGATCAGGGAGGGGCAGTGGGTGTGGCCTGCCTGGATTTCAGCAAGGTCTTCAACACCATCCCACATAGGAGTCTAGCAAACAAGCTGGGCAGTCTTGGAGTGGGTCCCAGGCTGGTACAATGGGTCAAAAATTGGCTGAGTGATAGGACACAGAGGGTGGTGGTGAATGGAGTTCAATCCAAAGAGAAGGGGTGACCAGTGGGGTCCTGCAGGGGATCAGTGCTTGGACCAGTCCTCTTTAATGTCTTCATAAGTGACATTGCAGAGGGGCTGGAAGGGAAGGTGCGTCTCTTTGCAGAAAAGACACAGATCTGCAACAGGGTTGACACTCCAGGAGGGGTAGAGAAAATGAGAAGGGGCCTAAGCAAGCCTGAGGAGTGGTCAAGAGTGTGGCAGCTAAGATTCAAGGCAATGAAGTGTAAAATCATACACTGGGGGCACAGAAATGTAGTGGAGGAGTACATGATGGGGGGGGGGGAGGTATTGGCAGCCACCAAACAGGAAAGAAACCTGGGAGTAATCATATCTGATAATCTAAAGGTTACCAAACAATGTGAGAAGGCTGAGAGGAGAGCCAGCAGAATGCTGCAGTGCATAGGGAGAGATCTCTCTCCAGCAGAAGGAAGGAGGTAGTGATACCACTGTATTGGATATTGGTGAGACCTCATCTTGAATACTGTGTCCAATTCTGGAGGCCACATCTCCGGAAAAACATAGATAGAGTAGAAGCGGTTCAGGGAAGAGTGACAAAAATGGAGCAGTGCTGCACCAAACGTCATATGAGGGGAGACTGGAGGATCTCAATATGTATTCCCTGGAGGAGAGGGGGGAGAGAGAGAGAGAGAGAGAGAGAGAGAGAGAGAGAGAGAGAGAGAGAGAAGGGGAGATATGATAGAGACTTTCAAATACCTCAAGGGTGTAAATAAGGTACAAGGGGGAGCATCTTTCAGAAACAAAGATGTTCAAGAGCAAGGGGCCATGATATGAAAATACAGAGGGTAGACTTAGGGGTAACATGATAAAATATTTTTTCATGGAAAGGGTGGTGGATCCATGGAACAACCTCCTGGAAGAGATTGTAAGGAAATTCAAAAATGCATGGGATAGACATAAAGGAACTCTGGTGATAGGAAAGAGATGGTAAGCCGCAGATAATTTAGGATCTGCAGTATATGAAACAGGCAGGGAAAATGGGCAGACTAGGTGGGTCAATCAGTCCTTTTCTGCCATCAAATTGTATGTTTCAATGTTACAAAAAGTCCTCTATCCTGCCTACAACCAGTGTTTTTGCCACCAAAGAGTGGGTACAGTATATGAAATCACAAAATAAAGTCAAACATTAAGTTGCTGTCTAGTTCAAATTTTAGAAATGGGGTTGATACTTAAACCAGTTAGTCTAATATTATCCTAAGTAAATCATACTATTTTGGATGCGGTGCTGGACTTTGGTTGCATTGTCCCTGATTTGACTGCATTAAAGGATATTTGAGGGGATGGGAAACCCTTTAAAATCTTTCTGCAAAGGGCAAATAGCAAAACAGACTATACATTTAAAAAGTGAAAGGTGTTGCATACGTGAAAATGCAGTCTGTAAGCAGTGCAACTGAGACATAAGATACTGCATTAGCAGAGTCCAGTAGTATTAAGGAACATAAACAGCAGTGCCCCCACCCATTGTGAGAGGCTGATAGAAATAGAAGGCTGTATTTATGTACAGTATATGCAGAGACAGAGAGAGAGAGAGAGAGAAAAAATGCTAGGTAAGTATGATGTATATGAAAATATGCCATCAAGGGGGCTAATTTCCTAAAAAAACCCATGAGCCTGAAGGACAAGTGGGTTTATTGAGCAAATTAGCCACCCCAGATGGTAGATTTCCTTATGACACACTTACTTAGTATTAATTTTATATAGTCCATTAGATTGGTCTGCTATTTTTATCTTAAATTAAATTTGCAATTATGCATGTGTTTTTCCTTTTCATTTTTTGTCCTGCTGTGTTTTCAGTAGTGTAGTGATGATTTTTTATCCTTGTGTTTTTGTTCTACTATGTTTTTCATAGTGTATGGTCTTCCTATAAATGATGGCATGTCTGCAGTGGTCATCCCTTAACTCAGGTTAAGGATGCCCCTCAGGAGTGGCATGGCATCTACGGTCAAGTGTGGCATGGATTGTGTTGTTGACAGTAACATGACGTTTGTGGTTGGGAGCAGAATGGCATGGTTCTGTGCTGCTGGTGGGAGCTGGCAACAGCAGCAGCAGCAGCAGCATTAAAGAGCCACTTACGCCATTGGGAAAACTTTGGAAAACATAATATTTAGACACAATTTAGCTTGTGTTTCATACATCTTCAATACATTTGTCCTCTTCATTACTTACTACTGAAGAAATTCCCACAAAACAAGCTTATTATACATTTGAGTTCATCTGTGTCTATAGCTTAGTCCTTACTTGAAATTATAATACTGTGTTGTGAAATCACAGTCTGTTGCCATGGGAATAATTGTCATGTCACAAGCGGAGTATTGTGACATCAGGTTGGGAAAAATCAATATGAGCTGATGAACCCTCAAGGAGCAGCTATCCTATTTTCATGTATATGACCCCAGTAATAAATAACAGCGATAAGAAACACAGAGCTAATGAACAATACAAGCTACTTTGTGTCCAAATATTATGTTTTTCAGTGTTCTTCTCAAAGAGTCAGTGGCTCTTTAATCAGGAATAGCATGGAGGTGGCAGCATGCAGACCTCTCACGTGAGAGAGTTGAAGTGTTGAGAGACATGGCTGATGAGTGTGGTTGGAAGGAGGTGTTTGGTTAGTGACAGGCATGCATGCTAGGACAGGTTTTATAGGTACTGTTTGTGTATTTGCTCTGTTTTTAGGGGGCTTTCTGAAAGGTAGTGAGGTGTTTATGGTGGTTGCTGCATGTGTTAATAAGGCTGTAATAAGTTGTTTTGTGGTGTGTCAGGTGTTAATGTGTAATTACAGTGTTTGTAGGCTGTTAATTAAAGTTGTAGCCATTGATTGGATAGGTATATGGTGCATAATTGGGTTGGTATGTGGGAAAATAAATGTTTTTTTTTTCAATGAGGAAGAGGGTCCATCCATGAAATGTATACTATGAAGCAGCTCATTTTCATGATCAGTTTATTTTCTCTATAATCACTGTCAGTATGCATCCACAGAAATAAACTGATTGTGTATGTTTACAAGACAAAGTACAGACACATTAGTGTGTTCAGGGAAGACTAATAGTGCAGATTAAAGACTTTTATTGACAATGTAGGTTCATGCTGTGGTTTCTCCATCAGGGTTTGTGAGCAGCAGCAGTGGATTATGGCTCTGAAAGAGAAAGACAACAAGGACAGTAAGTTTGAACATGGAGGATGACTGTATGAACCTGTATAACAGAAACTGAATTGCTTCATTAAGGTTGTTTCAGTGTACCTCGGTAATTCCTGCTTCACTGAAGTCATGTAGCACCTCATCTCTCCATTCACTCAGCTCGAGGAAACTTGCCTGTAGCCCCTGGACTTGACTTTCATTTAATGTCTGCATTTTCAAGTCAATTTTTAGTTCTCTCCCACTTGCAGTCTGCTCTGAGATTACGCATCAGTGCATCATACTGTAAAACACTGTTTCAGCAAGTCCTTTAACATTTTATTGACTGCTATGTACAAAGACTGCAAAGCATCAGTGCAAGATGTGGGGACAACAATTGGAATAATGCCACAACACTCCAGTTTTTCTATTACACCATTGGTCATGTGATCATTGAACAGGTTCATAATCAGGAGGGCTTTCTGTTTGGATGGTAGCCCAAGTCTAACCATTATGAAGTTAAAGTAGGGAATGATAACATTGTCAATGTCAAACTTTTGCCTTGTTTTAGGGATCCATATTCTAAACCCCTTTCTGTTTCCACACTAAAAAAATATCTGCTCTTTAATGTACAATCTTGTAAATGTTTTAATTAATTGTGGTAATATAACATGTATGATGAATATATGTTTGCTGTTTTATGCACTGTATTTCAATGTTTTATTGTGTGAAAAATGTTTCCATTGTGAATTAGCATAAGCGCAATTGTTATTCCTAAATAAACAACAGCAACAATATAGTGAAGCAATGTTTGTTCATTTGCACAGTGGTCCTAAGAGTGACTGATATCCCAATTGGGGTGCTGTGGGTGACTGGATGCTGTCTTCCATTGTATATGATCTGGAGCACAAAAAAATTTCCTGCTAGGGTACAGTACAGAATAAGAGAAATTTGGCATTTGTCTCCAAGGTCAGCAACTGCCACATTGTATGAGGCTGACGCCACCATTGTCCACGCAGAAACAGGCACCATATTGATGCTTGTTTCATCCAGGTTCATGATCAGCTCCAGTGGTATGAGTTCTTGTGCGCAGCCAGAACTGATTTGAGCAAGAAATGCTGCTTTGAACTGGGGAAAATCTTGTGGGTTTTTTCTTGCAGCTTTCGTTCCTTTCTTTTGATTGTACCCCATTCAGTGTAGGAAAGCCCATGCCCATTTGGTGGTTAAATGTAAATGTCCACCATTTTCTGCTAGAAGCTGCAGAGTTACCCTTCACTATGCCAAAGCCACTGCATTACATTAACACAGGCACCTTGTATGCTCAGGCATCTTACCACCTTCTGCAGCTGCTCTTCCAATCTTCTAGCAAAAGGGCTGATTGTCCTCTTGGCTTCCTGGGCAAACTTGGGGATATTGTGTGGGATTAGGGGTAATGCTTAATTGTGCCATATGGTCTGCTTTAAATTTTCCAAAATTACTGTTGTTAATTGTGTTTCTTGATTTCATTGTATAGAAATGCACAGCTTGCATCACTCCATTTTCAGAAGCATTTTTATGAACCTTGAACCGTGTCTCTGCTGAGTAATTCACATAAGTGGATAGGTGTCTTTTTTCAGTTGCAGGCAAGGAGGAGGCAGCTAGTTCTTTGGTCACAGCTTTGGCAACAGTGTTATCAAGCGCTAATGTACTGTATCTGCAAGATCTTCATGGTCCATTGCTTCAAAGGGATACTTTCTTTTCACAGGTTTACTCTGCAGCCATCAGAATAAAGACAGGGCTACAAATGAAACTCGCTTGGAGCAGCAACTGCAGTACTGTATGGCAGCATGTAACACCTTTTAAACGCTACCTGGTAGATGTTAAAAGGATTAGTCTGATTAATGGACTCAGTTCTCAATGGAGCTAGTTTAATTAGAGCCAGGCTGGAGTTTAGTGTAACCGGAGTCAGACTGCAGAGTATTGTGTTATTGGAGTGTAACTGGAGCCGCATTGTAAAACCAGCTGATTATCACCTGCTGGTCAAACTGTCAGCTTAAGAAGAGAGGCACAAGTATGAAAACGGAATGGCACAAACTAGTCTAAAACCCCATACCACTCTAAATATAGCTGGCATGAATTCAAATAGCTATACAGTATATAGCTATATTATTTGTTTTTATTACCAGGTAAGTGTACTAGGCAGTCATATGTCTATTTTCAGATATGACATGAAAGAGTTACAGAATAAGTAAGCAAGACAATATATAATGAATAGCAACATTACAAATAGCAACCAATATGCTACAGACATGCAAACAAAGCAGATCTCACATTATTACAGTTATTGATATTACGTGCTAAAGATGGTGCAAGATAAAACATAAAAGAAAAAAAAAAATTGGGGGATTCACAAAAGGGATGCATCCAGCACATCCCAGACTTATGCCCAATCATGATTCTGAAAGGGCGGTGATGCACTGAACACCACCTATAATGCTATTCGGTGCATCTGAAGGGGGCGTGCAGGGGGCGTGCCCATGCATATGGGGCACAGCCTTATTCACAACCCACCTTGGAGGTGCATCTTTGGAGCAGGTCCGAAGATGCACCTCCAAAACATAAGTCTACAAACAGTAGACTTAAGTGGGTGTCTGCCCACAGGCAGACTGCTGTACTGCAGACAGAAGCACGGCAGTCAGCCTACCCTGGCAGTCCAGTGGTCCACCCCCCACACCCGTAGCCCTGATCATTGTGTAAATTCCCCTAAGGAATCCCTGATAGTCTAGTGGACCCCTCTCCTTTCTCATAATCCAGATCAGTGTACAATACACCCTCCAGTTGTCCACTGGTACCCCCACACTGCCCAGATTGCTGTGTCCAATTATGTGCCGAGGGGGGTGCCCAATCCCCCTCAGCTTCCCCCCCTGCTTTTGTTGTGTGCCGACAAGGGTGCCCAATCCCCCGTCGGCTACAGTATCCCGCCCAAAACACTTAGGTGGCACGTTGGGAGCCCACTCCAGCATGCCAAATCCCCTGAACAATAAAAACCATCCAGCAATGATTTTTTTTTCTTTTAACCCAGTGAAAAAAGAAAACGGTCCGTCGCCGTCTCCCTGTCCCTTCCCGCAACCCGTGCCCACCCTCTGCACACCTTACCTCCCCAAACACACACCCGTACCCCATACTTACCTCTGGAGTCCAGCGTGATGATTTTCGGTGGACTGGGAACACGTCTGCACTCTTCAAAGCTGACCACGAACTGAAGAAATGCCGGTAAGCTGTATAATGGCATAAATGGGGTTTTTTCAACTTTAATGCATATCTCAGGCATTTTTTGGAATTTGTGCACCAACTTTTCAACATGGGGTTATTGGAACTCCTCCTCATGAATTCAGTCACTATCATGGCGTTATTCAGTCCCGAAGGTGATTTCGTGGTCACTGTGTGGAATCACCTTTCAGGACTGATGATGAAATGACAGTGCCACTGTTCATGAGGGGCTCTCAAAAACCTATGTTGCAAATTCAGTGAATAAAATCCAAAATGGCTGTTTCTGACGTGCGTTGCGACTGTTTCCACGCACGCCAGAATCGTGAATTTGTAATATTTTCACTCCAGATTTTCAAAATTGGCATTTTTCCACACCTCCTGATGAGCAGTACAGCTGTAATTTTACATATCCTGGCCGAAATGTGTTTTCATACATCCGGCGCAGAATAGCGCGGCCGCTGTGCGAAATCAGTTTTTGGGACAGTTTGAGGAAATGACGGTGACACTGTTCATAAACAGAGGTCCTAAAATGCCTACTTTGAAAATTTGGTGCAGAACATCCATAAAATGACTGTGTTACAAGCATGTGTTGTGCAGTTGCCACGCACCCTTGTAACTTCCATGGAATTCACCAATATTTCCATGCCAGGTTTTTCAACACTGGCATTTTTTTTCATACTTCCTAATGAACAGTACAGCTGTCATTTTCACATCCTGCCCAAAATGTGTTTTTGCACCTGTGGCGCACAATGGCATGGTCGCTGTGGGAAATCAAGTTTTGGGACAGATTAACAAAATCACAGTGCCACTGTTCATGAGGAGAGGTTCCAAAATGCCTATGTTAAAAATGTGGCTAACAAACTCCCAAAAATAAATGGGTTACGGATGTGTGTTGCACAGTTTCTATGCATGCTCATGACTTCACCAATTGTTAATATTTTCACTCCAGATTTTCAACGTTGCCATTTTTTATGTCTCCTCATGAACAATACAGTTGTCATTTTCCACATCCTGCCTAAAATGTGTTTTCATCCCTGTGTGGCCAAATGGCATAGCCGCTGTGCAAAGCCACCTTTCAGCTAACAAACTGGCTGTGCTGCTTTTCATGAGGTGGGCTCACAAAAAGCCCATGTTGAAAATTTGGGGTCAAAATACCAACACACGCCTATGGTGTTAGGGTTTCCAACTGTAGCTCCCCACCCTGTAGAGACTAACAGGCGTCAGGGGTGTGACTTGGGATCTTCGACTGTAATGCTCATGCCATTCCATCCCCACCCCTACCCTGCAGCCAGTGACAGGCATTGTGATGTGCCTTGCACTGTTCGGCCACAAAGTTAATCCGATTCTCCTATACTGAGCCAACTCAGTGTATTTCCTTATGGAATGGGGTAAATATAATGCCCAAAGACCCCAAAGAATACCACAACATTTATCAGTGTCTACAGCGTAGGGTGAGGTACAATGGCATGAGCGTTACAGATGATGACCCAAAGGCACACCCTAATGCCTGTCGGTCTCTACAGGGTGGGGTGGGGTTGGCATCACTTCAATACTTCACTGCCATTCCTATTATGCATCTCTAACTCTGGCACTACCAATGCCAATGCCAGCAAAACAACATTCGGCATTGACAAATGCTTGTTAAAATGTAACATATACTAAACCGGGACGTAGCTGAAGTAGTGATTGGTGCTTTTACAATTAGTCTTTCTCTTACTGTTTTCTTGTTTTATGAATTTTTCTATATGAAAGCAAAAAAAAAGATAAAATTATATTCCACCTAAACTATGTATCATAAGAAATGTTATAGATATATATATATATATATATATATATATATATATATATATATATATATATATATATATATATATATATATATATATAGTCTTTACAAAAACTGTGTTATTGCAACATTTAGAGGTTCAGCTTACAGTGACAAAGTAGGGAAATGTGGTTTAGGGTTTCAACCCTAAACCCCACCCTCACCCAGAAGCAAATCAGGGGTGCAGTCTTCCTTGGGGTTGTCAACTCTAAAGCTCACCCCATTGCAGTAGGAAGAAAGCTCAGATGTGGTGGACACAGGTGTGTTTGTTTCTGGAGTGTATAGTACAGGGTGAGCGTTAGGGTTGACAACTCCAAGGAAGACTGCACCTCTGATTTGCTTCATGGGTGGGGTAGGGTTTTAGGGCTGAAAACCCTAAAACCACTTTTCCCTACTTTTGCTGCTGTAAGATGAACCCTAAATGTTGCATTAACCCATTTTTGTGGTAACTCATGAGGTGGGCGGATGAGGAATGGTGCCGTCCATAACGGCGGCTCCTTCCCGGTGCAATCCCTCATGGTGATGGGAAGGTAGGGCAACCAGATGAGGGGGTGGGCGAACTGGGTGACAGGATGTCACTATGTGTACACGCGCAGGGGGGTGGGAGTGAGCACGGTGAGCATGGGCTGGGAGGGGACGGAGAGGCTGTAGGGGTTGGTGCTGCAGTGGATGTCCGAGCTGCGTCATGGCATCAGGGGTTGGCTAGTGGTTGGTGTGGGTGAGGTACTGGGTTCGGGTCCGGGCACTGGTGGGATTTTATTGAGCCTGGCTCGAACCTTTATTTTTTTTATTGCTTTCATACCCCCCCCGACATGCAGCCCCCCTGGAGTTGAGAATCCTTAAGTAGGGGAGTGCTGGGGTCGAAGCCCCCCATGAGGGGTGTGTGTGTGTGTGTGGGGGGTGCAGCCCCCCCCCACAGAAAGCAGTAAAAACTCTCAGCCTCTTATTACCCCATCTCATGAACCCATGTACTGAAAAATTTCAGATCCCTGCTGAAATGTTATTCTGCTCTGCCACAATGTCATTCCATGCCACAGGTACAAAAACACAGTTTGGCCAGGATTTGAAAAATGACAGCTGTCATGTTCACTAGGTGGTATAAAAAATGGCTATGTTGAAAATCTGGGGTCAAAATATTTAAAATTACCAAAGTGTTATGAGTGAGCATACCAAAATTTCAATGGATGCACATATCTTTGCCATTTTTATTTGTTTTCACAACAACATAGAAACATAGACTTTGACGGCAGATAAGGACCGCTAGGCCCATCTAGTCTGCCCATTTCCCTACCTACAGGATAGGCTGCAGATCCTAGTTAACCAACAGCCTATATCTTCCTGCCCCCCACAAGAATTGCCTTATGTCTGTCCCATTCTTGAATTCTCCCACAGTTTTAGACCCCACAACTTCCTCAGGAAGGCTGTTCCATGCATCCACTACCCTCTCTGTGAAATAATACTTCCTCACATTACCCCTGAACCGCCCTCCTTCTATCTTTAAATTGTGTCCTCTTGTTCTTGCAAGTCTCTTTTTCTGAAAGATGCTACCCTCTTGGACTTTGTTGATTCCCTTGAGGTACTTGAAAGTTTCTATCATGTCCCCCCTCTCCCTTCTTTCCTCAAGGGTATACATATTAAGCTCCTTTAGTCTTTCCTCATACGGCTTCTCTTGCAGACCCTGCACCATTTTAGTTGCCCTCCTCTGGACTGCCTCTATCCTGTCTATGTCCTTGTGGACATGGGGTCTCAGAACTGGACACAGTATTCCAGATGGGGTCTCACCAACTGTCTGTACAGAGGGATAACAACTTCCTGTTTTCTGCTGCTGATGCCTCTCCCTATACATCCCAGTATACCCCAGCCCTCCCTACTGCCTTCTCACATTGCTTGCTAACCTTAAGATCATCTGATATGATTACCCCAGGTCCCTTTCCTGTTTGTTGTTGTTACTACCTCCCCACCCATTGTGTATTCTTCCCTGGGTTCTTGTTTCCCAGGTGCATTATTTTGCACTTTTGCATTGAATCCTAGCTGCCATACGTCTGACCATTCCTCCAACCTTGCCAAGTCCCTTTTCATCCTTTCCACGCCTCCTTGTGTATCAACCCTGTTGCAGATCTTTGTGTCATCTGCAAAAAGGCATACTTTTCCTTCCAGTCCCTCTGCAATGCCACTGATGAAGACATTAAAAAGGACTGGACCCAATACTGAACCCTGCGGTACCCCACTAGTAACCGCCCTTTCTTCAGAGTGGACTCCATTTACAATTACCTTCTGTGTCCTGTTGTCCAGCCAATGTTTTGCCCAGGCTACACACTGGGACCCACTCCCAGGCTGGTTAATTTGACTAATAATCTTTGTGTGGGACTGTGTCAAATGCCTTGCTAAAGTCTAGGTAGGCCATGTCCACAGCCCCTCCCTGGTCTACTACTTTGGTCACCCAGTCAAAGAAATCTATTAGATTCGTCTGACATGACCTTCCCGCTGTGAACCCATGCTGCCTTGGATCCTGTGCTCCACTGACCTCTAGGTACTCAACTATTCTTTCCTTCAGAAGTGACTCCATTACGTTCCCTACCACAGAGGTCAGACTGACAGGTCTGTAGTTTCCTGTTCAACATAGCTTTCTTATGATCCCACACAATGAACAAGAGTGTTAAAAATTTTCAAATCCTGCCTGAAAGGTGATTTCACCAATCGACCATTAAATCGCCTTTCCAACTTGGTTTGAGAAATTCCATCTCTATTGGTCATAAGGTGGGGGTCCCAAAAAGACTATGTTGAAAAGCTGGCATCAAAATATTCAAAAATGACAAAGTTATGCATCAGTGTTCAAAATCCCATTTGAAATACATTGAACTGCACTTAACTTATTTTCTTATATTGCAGTTGGTGGTTCCAGCAGCAAGATGTGTGTTTGATTGGAGAGTGGATATTCACCGTGGGACCTGTTAAGGTGAATGAGAGTGTGTGGGGGGTGTGGGATGGTGGGTGCTAAGTGAGTGGTGGGGGTGGGGAGTCAGATTGGAGAGTGTCCATTTTCTTTTTTACAGGTATGAAAAAAAAGATATTGAGGGACAGAGGGTGGAGGTGCCATAAGACTCCAGTGAAAAATTAAAAAAATACAGGGATGGCGATCGGAGGGTTGGGCAGTGCCACTAGACACCAGGGAAAGATTTAAAAATTAGGAGGATGGCAAATGGAGGGTAGGGTGCCACTAGACACCAGAGGAATAAAAAATATTATGGGGACAATAATCGGAGGGTGGGAGGTACCACTAGACACCAGGAAAAAAAGGAAAACATTATGGGGATGGTGATTGAGGGGAACCACTAGACACCAGGGAAAGACAAAAACATTATGAGGGTTGGAGATCAGACGGTTGGGGGGTGCCACTAGACACCAGGGAAAGAAAAACACATAACAGGGACAGCATTTGGAGTGTGCAGGGTGCCGCTAGACACCAGGGAAAAAGACAGAGTTATGACTTGTTAAACTTCTTATGTTATCCTATATTATGTTTAGCAGTGTCAGTGGCTTTGTTGGTAGCACACTGGCCTCTGAGGAGGGGAGATCAGAGGGCTGTGGGTTCAGTTCCCACATCTGGCACTTGGGTTAATATCCCAGTACTGACACTGTAGTGCAGTATGAGAGGTGTGCTGCACTTCTGAGGTGCCGTCTTTCAGATGAAATGTTAAATCGAGGTCCTATCTGCCTGGATTAGTGGTAGTTCAGGTGGATGTTAATGATCCCATGGCACTTATCGAAAAGAGTAGAGGAATTTCCCCAGTGTCCTGGCCAAATTTCCCTTAGTCACTAAAAATACCACCAACAGCTTAATCTGGTTCAAGGTCAGTTGGCATTCATCTGTATCCCCTTCCCCTGGGTCATGCCTGAAAATAGGCAGGATTTGTCTAGTGCACTTACCCGGTCAACAAAAAATAAATAAATCCTATAGGATTTTGTAATATTTAATGTTTGTGCTGTTTTATTTAGCCCCTTCATATTTTGGGGGAGGATTGTGTGTTGTTAAGACCTTTAGTTTGATATATAGATTGTCCCTTAACTATAAATATTAAGTGATTTATGGCTTATTGAAGTGTAAATGTGTAAAAAAAAAAAACGAACTACAAAATTGTTTTTCATTAGATGGGATTCTTTTTTGCGTGAATGAAGAAGGCCATACAAAACAAACAGAAGTGAGTCATGAAAAAGGATGTGAAAATAAAAAAAAACACATTTGGTGGTCAGTTTTATGAAAACTAAGTGCAGAATCCTCCTAACGGGTCCCCATGAGCAGGATAAGATGGCGGCATATGTATCAGGATTTTTTTCATAAGAAAAAGGATTAGCCCCCATATGAATCAAAATCCTGATTTGTATCGACAAATTATTTTTTCATTCCAAACATCTATCCTGAAGTGCTTACTGAGCATGCTCAGAACCCACAATTTTAAAAATGAATAACTCTGGAACAGATTAATATTTTTCACCAGCTACGGAAAGGCACTACTGTGGGCCAGGCCCTTTCTACCCTGAAAATTTCAGACCAAAATTCCAAACCATCTGGATGCCTGGGGCTGATAAAAAAACAACCCCTCCCTCAAAAGAAATTACTTTTTTCGCTATCTGGATCTCAGATTCTGCACATCCAACCTGAACAAAACTTGGTACATCAAGAGATTTGCCCTACTAGACTGCACATACAAAATTTTGTACATATCTGTTAAACAGTTGCAAAGTTATTGGAGTGCAAAAAGTGGGATTTAGCACTAAACTCCCTACTCAACCCTAAATATAGTGGTGCTACTGCCGTGCCACTATAATGCTTTATATGACAGACACATCTACAGTATATACATATATGTATATATATACTGTATATATATATATATATATATATATATATGTGTATGTGTATATATATATTTCTTTAGTGTGTGCAAAAGAAAACAAACTTCAAACCATACTTACTGTATTCACTTAAATCAAGTAACATTAAAAACTAAGAATTACCTACATGCCACCAGCTAGAGGTATGCTCTAAAATCTCTGCTTTTCAGAGCCTATTTAGGAATCCTTGTGGCTTTAAATGCTAAAAAACAAGAGAATATTTCTTTTTAATTGTTTAAACTGAAAATGCTTTTTCCTTATATAACTTGAAACATAAAAAAATTAAAAAAAAATATTTTTGGGAGTGTGATTTTCCCCCAACTTGAATAGCAACATGCTTCATAATTTTTCACTTTAAACAAATCCTGTTTTGCTATTTTCCAGTTCTGCTATAAGATAACAAATTAACTTGTTAGTATCAGCAGAAACATTTTTATGTGAATCAGAGAATTAGGCAACAATAATTTTGTTTCATTCATACTCTGTTAACTTTGTTTCAAGCACTTGAAAGTTACCCCTCTCATGAGCTGTGATATGCAGCTCCCCTCTCAAAGACTAGAGGCAGAATGACTTTATAGGAACTTCACTGGACCAGGCACCACGTGCGGCTCAAGCATGCATGTGTGAGTGTGTTATCACATCAGACTGTATGATGTCTCATAGGTGGCATCCGGCTTATAACAAGGCAACACACAGGAAAATTTTTAAAAGGCCCAATGCAGAAAGCATTGGGAATGACACATTGTGCTTGCATCAAATAAATATGATGCATGGGGCTCACTGCACTGCACCGTGCATCATTTCTGATTCAGCAACACAGCCTGTGCCAGTTGGGGGCCAGCCTGCACCAGCTGGGATTGTGCCTTCCTTACGACAGATGAACCAGTGTGCCATGGCAGAAGGGGATATGTGTCAGGGTGGTGCTACAGCATCCCCTTAAAAGGGATTCAAAAAGTCCCCTTCCTACAGATGCACAGTCTGTTAAAGTTAAACCAGCCTGGAGCTGGTCTAACACGCTGTGCACCCCCCTGGAGCCATCGCCCATGGTATTCCGTGCCCACATAAGACCCGGACAATGCAGAGTGGCAGGGGAGCAGCTGTCGGTATCCTGCTGTGGCAGGTAGCATCCTCAGGATCCCCATATGGTGCCAGGCATTTGTCCTCCCTTCCCCACATGGACTGCGCAGGCATGGTGGTGGGTATGCAGTGACCCCATCAGGGGGCTGTTACACCCCCTCCACTCATCCTGACCTGCCATCCTTGTCCCCTGTTCCATCCCTCACTTAACACCACCTAAGGAAGCTCAATTGGAGTGAAGCACCAGGGTGGGTAGCCTAGTGGGGCTGACCTGCTTCAATTTTGATGGCTAATTGTGTGGAAAAATAAAGATTTTGTTTATAAGCTGAACTTTTTCCTGAACAGTAGGGGAGGTGATTGGTAAAGAAAATGTTTAATGAGAGAGGCATTTTGGATTTGCAGATTTAAGGCCCTCAAAATAAATACAGTACTGCCTAAATGATGCATGGTACACAGTAGAGGGATCTCCCTCTCTAAACAGTTTGTGTTTTTCCTGTGTGCTGCCTTCTTGCAAGCTGGGTGCCACTCATGTGATGTCACACCGTCTGACATGGTGAGACACTCAGGCATGCATGCTCATCAGATGTGGTGCCTGTTCCAGTGGCATTCCTATGAAGGAGCAATACAGGCTTCAATCTGAAAAAGAGTTTAGTTAAAAAAAAAATTAAGTTATATAAACAAAAAGCATTATCAGTTTAAAGTACTAAACAGAAATCTTCTCTTGTTCTTTGGCATTTAAAGCGACAATAATTTCTAAATAAGGTCTGAGAAGTGAAGATTTTAGAGCATATTATCTCCAATTGGCATGTAGGTAATTAATAGCTTTTAGCATTTCCTGATTTAAGTGAATGCAGTAAGTGGAGTTTGAAATGTATTTACATTTGCACATACTAAAGGAAATATATATTTTAAAAAAATTATATAAAAATCATTTTTTCTCATTTAGACCTTCTGCTCTCCCCATCAGCGCTGGAACAGCCATGTGGAGGCATTACTTTATTAAATAGTGGAATGTCAGCAATAGACATATACTGCATATCTTATTAGCCTTCATTTAAATGGAAAATAATTTAATCTTTTTTGCTTTATTATAGAAAGATCTATAAAACAAGAAAAAAAAACAAGAAAAAGACTAATTGTAAAAGCACCAAGCATTACTTCAGCTATGTCCACGTTTAGTGTATGGTACATTTTAAAAACAAAAATTGTACAATTTCAGACCAGTATAATGCTGAATACTCTTACCAGCTTTTTTTTTTATTTTTTTATTTTACATGTAAAGATACCCTGATGAAGTGAAAAGTTTCTCACAAATCATTAGTTTATGAAAGCAATGCTTTCAGTGGAATAAAATGTATCTTCTATAACAATTTCAGTGTGTGAGCTATTTTTCCAACATGCTTGTCTTATCTGTGTGTCCCATGGTTGGAACAGGCTCCTGCCATTTGTTTTTTATTTTTACAGTTTCAGGAGCAATAATGATCGATTCACATATCAAAAAAAAACAAACATAAGCACAAAGGAGCATGCAGGAGTAGGAACTCAATAGAGGGAGACAGGCCTTTAAAGATTTGCAAAATTATGGATTTCTGGTAACCTTCCACACAGGAGGGGGCAGGGAGTTCCGGGTTTTGGAACATGAATTTGACCAGTTTGTGGAAAATCTATATTCCAAAAGAAGAGGAAAGCAAGTAGATTGCAGGCAGTAAAATGCAATGGGATACTGAAGGAGGTCAGCTAGGACAACAGGGGATCAACATCTGAGCAGCTTGTCCCCAAAGCAGCCAAGATGGAAGGATTGCAAATCCTCCAGGGGTAGCCCGACTAAACTCAAGTATAGTAGGCAGTGATGTGTGAGTCTGGGGGTGGCTAGGGCAAAATGGCAAATGTTGTAAGTGACACCCCACTTGCTAAGGCTAGTTTTGGTAGTGCTAAGGTAGGCCAGTAGGCCATAAATAAGGCTTGGTAGCTGCACCCCTATGGAGAGGTGGGCCTTGAAGGAGAGACAATGTGCTTAACTCTGTTGGCCATGCCCAGTTTGGAATTTACAACCTTGCATATGGACAAGATGTGAGAAGAGAAATCCAGTGATGGGTCTAAGGTAACCCCTAAGTATTTAATAGTGGTTACTTCCTCTAGGAGAGAACCATCAGCACAAGCAATGGAGTGACAAGGGGTACCTAAGCGAAACTTGGGTTTAGAACCCAACAGCATTAATCTAAAAGGGGCTGGTGAGTCAAGAAGAAATCAGCCGCAGTATGAAGTAAAACCAGGTGCTCTGCATACATTAGTGTGTTAGACTTTATTAGTTACATCTGGGAGGTTGCTAATCAATAAGATGAAGAGGAATGGGCTTAATATGGACCCTTGTGGAACTTCAACAATTACATCAGTGAAGGCTCATATGGAGGAAGGCAGCTGAACTTGTTGTTTCCTTCCAAACAAGTACATATGCATAGACACAAGGGTGTGGTGTGCACAAACATGGAATCCAAACAAACAGAAGAAAGAATTAAGTGCCTTGGCTGGGATTTCATTGCAGGCCACTCGGAATGTTATTCTGGATGTGCAACCAACTGTGCCATCAAGACAACTGGAAATCTGGAACTTCCAGAAGCACCTTACTCATACTCTAATGCATAAACTAGTGCTGCAGAGAATTACATTTTCAAACACAAGAGTACTGTGTGCGCATATATGGAACTTGAACAGAACAGATCAAGAAATAAGTGCCTTAGCTGGGATTTGAACCCATGCCACCCAGAATACCATTCCAGTTGCACTACCAGCTCCTCAACAGCTCTCCCTCATGGAGAGCTTATTTTCTAAAAATATCCCTTATGTTTGTATTTTATTTAGTACTTCCAATTGGCAATTCAGTGAGGGATGGTGCACTAAATCATGAGTGAGAATTTGGAGTTGCTTGATCACGGGGAAACAACAAAAACTACAGGTGAAGGGAGACAGCAAGAAAGGGCAGCAAGCAGCCAGACCTACTGGTGCAGTGAAAAGTATGACTGCAAGCCTGTCAACTGATCCTAAACCAACTGTGAGAGATGTCCTGTGGGCAATTGCAGATCTGGAGACAGGAGTGATGCAGGACTTCCACACTTGGTTGACTGCCTGTGCAAGACAGTCACAGAAGGCAGTCTCCAAGGCTAAGGATCAATCAATCAATCCTTTATTTTACCAGGCAGAACACCACTGAGTAGAACTCATTTGCAAGGTGGACCTGGGTTCAATACACAAAGCAAAGCAGCACACAACCGCCTAGGTGGCCATGTGAGATTCAAGACAATCACATAATCACATACATAAATCACCGAAACGCAAACTAAAATTACATATATACAAAATGCAAGTAATACATGACCAGATAACTATGCATACAGTAGTACATCAGCTTGTATATCAGATATTTGGAATTATGAGCAACATATATATTGATATACACAAAATAAAATGACATATGTACAATATGCAAGGAATATGTGACCAGATGATGGTGCATTCGGTAGTACATCAACTTGTATAACATATACATTTAAAGCAATGACTTATCTGCTAAGCATCCTTGAGTATGAACAAGTTATACAGAATGTTTAATAACACAATGCACTCAAGCTAGTGAAATATTCAGTCTGTTGTGACTTCACAGAGTAAGGAATGAATATGGAGAGGGAGGAGGAGGAGGAGAAGAGGTGAGCACGGTGGAAGTTAAGGTGTGGGAGGAGGGAGAAAAGCCTATGGGTGTAAAGGTAGGGCAGCTGACATGATGTGGCAAGGGGATAAGGGAGGAGGGACTGCTAGATGTTGGTTACTGATGGAAGACGTGGTTGTCTGAAGGAATTAGGGTAAGTCTGGGGGGAGGTAATTGATCATATCAAGAGAACTATGATGGTGGGGCTAGGATTAAAACCCTTATCTGAAACAATTACAAGCCTCTGAGAAGGACCACAGGAACAGGGCTTTGAAAAAAGACAGTTTCACAGGAGCAACAATCCTTAGTATTTTCTGTACAATGTTCCAAAGAACAGAAAGGTCATGGCTGATTGCTCTACAGAAGCATGTTCTTGGTGTACTTAAATATGAAGGTGCTTCAGAGCAACACATGTTTTGAGGAAGGCATCATTTGTCACATTGAAATGTAAACTACGTGTGTCTGTGAGGATTTGGCCATCCGTTAGTTCACGGAGTCTGAAGTTTGTATTAAATACTTTAAACCACAATTGGACTTCTGTTTTTTGAGTCATGGGCCTGTGTTCAATACTGCTGCTGCAATGTTCTGCTTTACAATAAATATGCTGGAAATTTTCACACTGAAGGAGTGCTGGCCATGTCCTTTTTTCTGAAATTGGAGTGTGTAATGTAATCATGCATGTAATTATGATCCCACAGCAGTAATGTTAATAGCTTCATTCTCAACACACAGATATCTTTTTGCACTACATCTTAGTCTAGGCATCATCATGTGATCATTCTGCAGTTAATGACTGTACACACACAAAAAAATTAAAGTATGGAACAAACAATATGGTACAATGCAGTACATATCCATGAAATCATGATCCCAATGTTGTAATGTCCACGATTCTTATAGGACATGACACTATTAACATTTATTTACATCTCTCTATGTACATATTAGGAAGTAATCATTATTTTATTCAGAAAAATGTTCAGACATTTGTATCTAACATACTACTAATATTGTTATATTTCAAAAAACTGTTATTATTTCTACGAATTGTTACAATTAAAATAACTGTACAATCATGAGTACGTGGAAATTTTGTATCACAAAACAATTTATTTGGTACATTTGCATGGAATTCTGGTCCCTATCCACTAATCTAAATAAGCAGTAATTCCATGTGCAGTACTATGTCTTGCAACTTCCTATTAATAACATCATACAATCATCATTCCATGCTGAAGTCATAATGAAAAAAAATACACTATTTGCATGCAATTATCCTGTTTTTTTAGTACTGAAAATAGAACAGAATCATCATTACATTCACATTAAAATGCAAAAACAAATGAAACACAAAATCAGTCATGTATACAGTACAGTACAATACAGTACAGTGACACTATGACACATTATACAGAAAAAGATGCAGCCTGAAGTGGGTGTGTATAAGTTGAAGTGTGCATGTTTATCCATGTCTACAGAAGCACTGGCCCATGATGATGGATGTCTCTTGTGTCATCTGGAAAAGTTGTATGTTGTTTGTCTTACCTGATGATGGCTGTCTGTGGTTGCTTATGTTGTCTTGTCCTTCTTTGCTGCTTTTGGAGGTGGGCATGGCAAGTTAGGGTTGGAAACCATAACACCACATTTCCTTTCTTTCGTGGTGTTAAATTTAACCATAACTGGTGCATTAACATATTTTTTGCAAAGAATAATACATCTCTCTCTCTTTCTCTCTCTCTTTCTATATATATATATAGATATAGATATAGATATAGATATAGATATAGATATAGATATAGATATAGATATAGATATAGATATAGATATAGATATCTGTAGCAAAAAATTACATTATTTCATCTGTTAGGGTTGAAGCACAAAACATAAAAAGAAAGGAAACAAAATATATGGGGAAAATGTCCCTGAAGCCTTGGTGAATCTGTGGTGTGATCTTTCTCAGGGTTTCAGTAATTATGCAACACAGTGTTGACATTATGCAAATATTGGTACACTCTATCCAAGCATTTCTGTGTCAGTATTTTACTTTGTTTGACAAGACAGTGCAGGATTTCAGGTAACATCAAATTTACATTGCATGATCATTCAAACGCCAAGGAGCAGCCCATTACAGATGTTTTTTGGGGGTGTGGGATTTTCTTTTAGGTTGGTGATCAACAGCATGGGACTAAACCAAAAGAAGGCCACTGGCCAAGGTGGAGGAAGGGCTGTGCTGGTCACTCACCATGGGTCTGCATGCTGTGTATACACTGGAAGGTTATGAGTGGGGGAGGGTGGCAATTGTGTTAAAGGGTGGATAAGTTGGGGGGTTGTTTTGGTTGTATGTGCTGGGAGGAGGATGAGTGTGGGGGGACTTCCTAGACAGTTGGTGGGGCTTGGGGTTTGTGCTGGTCAGGGGTACCAGCATATGGTTGGGCACCCGACTGCCATAACTGTAGTAATTAGGGGTCATAAGGACTGGCGGTGGCATTCACCACCTGTCAGTAGTGTTGGTGGGGCATGCTGGAGTGAGGGGAAAAGAGAAAGAAGAGTGTATGTTATTCATGATTGATTTGGAAGTCAGTCAAGAATGACAAACGGCTTGTGTTTAATATTTGTATTTCACTGGATGGGTACCAGCAGTGTGTGGGGGAGGGAGCACAATTTTTTTTTTTTTATTAATGATTCACTTGAAAGTCAATCACAATGAAAGTGTTGGTGTTTTTCATATTTTTCCTTTTTCCTTTTGTTTGTATATGTGCAGGCTCCAGCAATTTTATAACACTTATAATTTTACTGGCATGAAACAAACAAAAGATCCTGTTTTGGGTCAATATCTAATGAACAGGAAAGTTTCAAATTTTAAATATGTAAATGTTTTGTTATTTTTGCACAATAAATGCATCTTATTTTAAACGTATTTTATGTAATCCATGTGCTTCACAGCACTGAGACTAGCAGACTGATTGTTTTGCAAATTGTCATGCTCTTAGCCTCTAGGACTGAGAAGATGCATGCAAATTGCCAAAGCCCTACATCTTACGATGGTTGAGTTATAAGCTGTTAGAAATGGGCACATAATTGTTCAAATCCAGAGTAACACCACACTACAGAGCTGCCAAGATTCCAGGAAATGTTTACCCTCATTTTTCATTTCCCTGCTGTTTATGCATTGCTTCAACACTAATCCATGCATTAACTTCAGTTTTGCAGTTTATTTCCTACTTTTTGAAAAATATATGTGGGATCTTTGTAGAACAGTCTCCTGAGATAGCACTAGATGGCAAAAACAGTGGATACATTTAAGAAGAGGCTGATCATATTTGTTTGAAATTTTACTGGGAAGGACCCTACAGCATTAGATACCCATTTTCAAGGGGGCCTGGACAGCAGCCAAGGTGGAGCTGGAATGACAAGGCTGAACCACTTAACTATTTGGGCTCTTCTAAAAGCCTCAGTGTGGAAACATGGGACACCCCAACCTCCCTTCAATGAGTGCACTATAAGTTTTACCCTGCAGTACCTGGGGGGCTTCCTATTCCACAAAAAGCTCCCAATGAAGGAGACCAGCTTTTGGAACCAGTGTAGTGGGCTGTCCATAGCTAAGTGGGCCATACAGTGTAATACCTTAGGGACCATAATCTTTTTGATCACAGAGATTTTTCCAGCTAAAGACAGATGCAGGAATTTCCAGTGGTTGCACTCTGCCTGTAAGGGCAAAAGTAATGGGGACAGATTTTTGGACACCATGGCCCAGATATTCAAAAGGGTTGCACATGGCGCAACAGTGTTGTGCCATGCACAACCCACTGATGCACCACGGTGCAATATTTAAAAGGGAAAAGTGCGCCTGCACAAATCCCTATGCACGGGGGCGCATCAGTAATGTATGCAGGCACAGGTGGGGGGGTGTGCCCATGTATAAATTGCACAGCCTGATATTCAGCCGGGCCATACAGAGTTATGCAGGCGCAACCCCTACCTGCGCCTGCACAACTTTACACACAAAAAAAAAAGATCAAGTCAAGGGCCACCCACAGGTGAGCTACCGCATTGCAGGGCACAACACAGCAGCTGCCACCTGTGGGTGGCCCTCCACTTGTTCCCGGTGCCCCCATGCCCTGATCATGGGCATAATGTAATTTCCCCAGCAACCCGATGTCGCCGGTCATAGCGTAGCGTCCCCCACCCCTGAATAGCCCGATCGCGGGCATACAGTTAACTTCCTCACCCCCGAATAGCCCGATCATGGGCATAAGTTAACTTCCCTTCCCCGAATAGCCTGATCACGGGCATACAGTTAACTTCCCCCCACCCCCCGAATAGCCTGATCGCGGGCGGCATCCACACACCCCCACATCCAGACTCCCTGGTGATCTAGTGGTTCATAGCATGAGCCAATGGATGTGCAGCCCATACAGTACAAGGCAGTCTGGATATGTGAATGAATGAATGAATGGGTATGCATCCCTACTGAGCTGTCAGTCGGCAGGCGGCTGGGCGGCAGGTGGGTGGGATGCTGCCGCCTGCCGGCTGATGGGGGAGCAGGGTGGTGGGGCTCCATGGGCAGGAGGGTTGGGGGGCCACTAGATCACCAGGGAGTCTGGGCGTGGGGTGTGTGGATGCCACCCGCAATTGGGCTTTTGGGGGTGGGGGGCTGTTAACTTATACCCACAATCAGGCTATTGAGGGTGGGGACTGTTAACTGTATGCCCGCGATCGGGCTATTCGAAGGTGGGGAAGTTAACTGTATGCCGATCGGGCTATTCGGGGGTGGAGGGATGTTTACATTATGCCCGATCGGGCTGCTGGGGAGGGACGGAGTACTGTTCTGCCCGGGATCGGGCTGTAGGAGGCGTTGGTCTCCGATGGATGCTGCCTGGCAGGGCACCAGGCGCAAGTCCTCGAGGATCGCAGCACCTGCACACTAGCACGGCATGCAACAATAATTGATGTAAATGGCCCTCGCGGCACCTTTGCATAAATTATGGCCTCATTTGCATGTCACCTTTGAATATCGAGGTGCTGCGTGGTGGTGCAATGGAACTTGCGCCACCACATCTGAATGCTCCCTCTAACCACTTGCGGTGGTGCAGTTCCACTGCACCATGCACAGTGGAGTGTGGCCAAGGCGATATTCAAAGAAGTTGCTCAATAACGCAACTCCTTTGAATATTGCCCTGGCCACACCCCTGTGCAACTTTTTTGAGCAGCGCAAGAGCTTGCGCCACAGAATGACGCATTTTGAATATCTGGGCCCATGTGTGACAGATCTGGAGAAATCCAGATCTCCAAGTACTTAATCTCTGTGGGGGACCATTTAAGACTATAGACAGTGACTGCTTCAAGGGTGCACTTTGGATTAAGTAGCAGTATCTCAGTCTTGCTAGGGTTAATTTTTAGGCTGAAGATTGCCCAAAAAGTGTGTAACAGGGAATGAAGGTGCAGGATACCCTGGGGCAACATCAAAGAGCAGTAAACAGCCTGCATAAAGAGGTGACCCAAATGTAAAATCACCAACTTTAATACACTTAAGGTTAGGATGCCCCAAATTGCCAGGGCCTCTATGGCCAGGACAGAAAGTAAGGGTTACAATGGGCACCCTTACTGGGGACCCCTCCCCAAGGGAAAAGGCAGGGACATGGTAGCATTAGTCAGAAGTTTAGCTGAGGGTTAGAACTAGAGATGTTGCCATGTTTAATTCACCGGTGAAGTTCCAGCGAAGTTACTGACTTCACCTCGACAGAACAATCCATGAAGTTTTACAATTATCTTGTAAATTCACCTATTAACTTCACCAGTGACTTCACTGGAAACTTCGACATTAAGACAGGTGAAGTCTGTTCAAAACGAGGCTACTGGTAAACAACTAGTGCTTGAGGTCACATGGAAACAACTCGTGCAGGTCACATGCCACTGTTCTATGTACTGACTCATCCTTAGTTTCACTTTGCAGTCTGAGCTAGTCAGTGGAAGGGAAGAAATCTGCTCTTTTCATAGTAAAACCTAGCCAAAAACAAACAAACAATTTTTTCAGCTTTCTTTTACTTGTTCTTCATTTTATTTTTATTGTAAAGTTTAGTTGTTCTTTAGCTATTATTTTCTTTATATTGAGCATTTTTATTTAGGCTGTTTTTCATCTCTGTTAGTATTTTTTTACTGTCTTTTTATTCTGTTTTTTTTTTTGGTTTTAAAATGAGTGGAAGTGGTCAAAAACAGATGGGGTTCAGGCAGCAGAAGGGAGATGCTGTGCTTTCCACATCACAAGGTCCTGGCCCATGGCCCTGGCAGTTGGAGGAGACAGCAGCAGCAGCAACAACCCCCTCCCCACAGTGCAGCACCACAGCAACAAGATGAGGCAAGGGCACCACCACCACCAACAGCTAAGGAAGCTCCAACCCAGTCAGCTGCTGTACCACCACCATCACCACCACCTGTGCACCACGAGGAGCAGGAGATGCAGCCAGGACCATTTTGCTCCTCCCCTCATTGGCAGCAACTGAAGTCCCTTGTCTGGGACTTTTTTGATAATGACCCCACTGACAACAATGTGGTTACCTGCAAACTATGCCACACTGTTGTTCGGGGGGAGCCATTTGGGGACAGGCGGGCAGCACATACACCTTAGAGAGAGGCACCACAAGGAGTGAGAGAAGCATCTGAGAACTAAAGGTGGTAAGGGGGGGTGGAGGTGATGCCACCCCTATTGGTTCATCGGGCTAGAGAAAGAAACAAGGTGTGCAGATGCAGGAGTGGGAGATGGAGGGGACTGGGAGAGGGACCTGCAGGTAGACTAGGGTGCTGGGTGACACCTGAGAGACTGGCCTCAGATCCTCCTCCAGCATCCACTCATGTGGGAGTAGAACAGCTCTGCAGTGAGGTAGGGGGAGCTCTCCCACCAAGTTGCAGGGATGAAGGAGGTGGCACTGCAAAATCAGCAAACCATTCTGGAGGGTTTGGCTGAACTGAGAAGTGGCAGTGCACCCTCTATCCCTAGGTCATAGCCTTCCAACCCAGATATTTTCTTTTATCTTTCTCTTTTCCCCTCTGTTAAACCCTAAAAATAAAAACAAAACTTAAAAAGAAAAAAAACATTTTGTTCAGCTATCCTTATTTCTATCTGTATGTCTATATTTCTTTATTTCTGTTACTGCTGTGTGGTTAAACCCTAAAAATAAAAATGTAAAACTTAAAAGGAAAAAAATATTGTTCATCCATCTTTATTTCTCTCTGTCTATATTTCTTGATTCTGCTACCGCTTTATTCTATCTATTGAAAAGAAAAAAATCTGATTTCAACATTATTGTCTTTCTTGTGCAGCTGCAGTCCTTACACTGTCACTAAAATTGTTCTCAACAGTATCACATCAATTCCGTGCATCAAATTCTGTACAAGCATTTCAGCATTGCAGTATACGCATAATCAGAGTCAGTGTAAATGTCAGTTTAATGCATACCACAACAGCGAAGTGAAGATCGCACAGCCTAAAGAGAGCTTTAATAAATTTAACAAATGTAACGAATGCTGACTGCTATATATATTTAAAGTAAATGTAGCAAATGCTGCCTCTACTGTTGCCAGTACAAATTAGCAAATGCTGCCTGCTACAACAAGATCACACAGTCTGAAGACAGCAGCATCTGCTAAAATGAAATATATTTAATCATCTGTTGCCAACAATGCCAAACAAATGCTGCTGCTAAAATTAAATATATTTAATATTCTTACCTTGAGGAATTGAACAGGACACCACCTGGCACCTGGCATTCATGATTTTGGACATCCTTATGCATACATGCACTGACCTGTATATGTGTATATGTCAAATAGTTCATATTCCTTTGTGCTCAAAACACCTCAGTATCAGTTGCAAACTTTATTTGTTATTTAAAACAAACACAATTGTTAAAATAGGCTGTTCAAGCATGCAAATGAAGGCAGTTGCCTGACTGAGATTGTGAGTGGCACTGGCTACCACCTGATGTGTGGACTCCTGAGAGCTGCCAGCTTTCTACTTAATATCACTTAAACCCTTCCTCACCTCTGCGGCACCAGCATCAGGCACATGATTATGTTTGTTTAAAAAAAGGATAATTTCATTATCTAAAGTATGACTCCTTGCCATTATCAAAAAGAATTATATTCAAGGCAGTTCCAATATGTCTTGGCCCCATACAAACACTCCTTTTGGTACAAATAACCTTTGTATGAGAGAATCTGCTGCCCTCTATTACTAAGAACAAAGTGTAGCGGCATGTCACAAGAGACGCAAAGGAGTGCAGAGATGAAAAGAGTGCAGCCCTGACTACTAATGAATTTAAGGCCCTGAACACACTACAGAACTGTTTTTGAAAAACACTTTTAAAACCAGTTTAGCTAAACCATTTCAGTGCAGTCACACTACTCAGTAACCATTTTTGATAACAGTTTAGTGTGGCCACACTGCTATTGTTAAACCTGTTCTCCTTTTAACTGTTTTGTGTTAAGTCCAACACACAGAACTGTGCTTGCCTGGACACACTGCAGCTACAACTGTTTTAGTTAAACCATTACAGCTTAAAACATTTTTACTCCTAGACAAACCTGTGAGTAAAACCATGTTAGCTCTAAAACATTTTTAAAAATTGTTTTAAGACTAGGTATCTAGCAGGGTTTAAAAACATTTTTGTTAAAACGTTTTAAGGAGCTTGTAGTCTGTCTGCAAACAGTGCTAGGGGGATTTAAAATGTTTTAAGGCACTTAAACCGTTTTCTGTTCACAGTGTGTCCAGGGCCTTAGAATGCTGTGCTGCTCTGACTCAAACTCACAGCTGGACAACTGGACAGCTAATTAGTTAATTGACTCCTGTTACCAGAGTAACATGCAAGCACCTTCTGACTTCAGCTAATTAGATAATTGCCTAGGTTGTCCCATAGTAACCTCTTGATTGAAATAGTGGGCATACATATGTGAAGCAATGCTCAAATCCCGCTACAACCACTGATTAGCTATTCAAATCATGCCAGCTGCTATTCTGCCTTTGGGAAACAGTAGTGTCAGATATGATTTTCAAAAGGTAAAGTGTCACCCAAGCAGGCTCTTATGGTAAAAAGATAATATTTTATTTGGGAAACATCTGATGCAACAATGACAGGGAAATGTTGGTAGGTAACAGTGAACAACATAATTGCATGCTATAATTCACCATGTCAAAAATTACAATCATGAGGAGGAAATAAATACAGTAGCTGTTTGGCATTGTTGGCAACAGAAGATGTGTTGAAGAGGATAGCTACGCGCTGGCATATCTAGCACTGAAATAGTGCTGAGCGCTAAATGAACATGGTGATTTCACTGTGCTTAAAACTACTGCAGCGATTTTGTGTGCATGGAATTGACATGGAATCGTTCTTAACTACTGCTGCTACAGTGTGCTGTGCTATGTGTCTCACCCCCCCCCAACTCCTCCACAGGCTGCCTTGCTTGTAATTCCCTGCACAACAGTAATACAAATGTTCCAGAAAAACAAAGTAGGCTGAATTTCAGTACAAGCACTTTAGTACACACAATTGCCAAGCACAATATATAAATTTCTCACTTCTGGAAATTCTCCCCCAAACCAGAAATCAGTAATGCTGGTAAACTGCTGCTGACACTGCCACTATGCTGTTTAAGTTACCCTCTCAGACAGTCTGTGTTGCAACTTGCCAAGCACTTTAGTACACGCAACTGCCAAGCACAATATATGAATTTCTCCCTTCTGGAAATTCTCTTCCAAACCAGAAGTCAGTAATGCTTGTAATAAACTGCTGCTGCTGCTGCTGCCACTACTACTATGCTGTTTAAGTTGCCCTCTTGGACAGTCTGTGTTGTCAAGCACTTTAGTACACAGCTGCCAAGCACAATATATACATTTCACACTTCTGGAAATTTCTCCCCCAAACCAGAAATCAGTAAAGCTGGTAATAAACTGCTGTGGCTGCTGCCACTGCTACTATGCTGTTTAAATTGCCCTCTTGGACAGTCTGAGCTAGTCAGTGGAATTGAACAGAACTGCTCTTTTCAGAGGTGTAAAACCTAGCCACCCCCCTCAAAAAAACAACAAGTTTTTCAGCTTTCTTTTGCTTGTTCTTCATCTTATTTTTACTGAACAGTTTGGGAGTCTTTGTTTAGTTGTTCTTTAGCTATCGTTTTCTATATATTGAATACTTTGATTTATGCTATTTTTCATCTCTTTTATTGTCTTTTTTACTCTTTTTACTTTGTGTTTTTTTTTGTTTTTTGGGGCTTTAAAATGAGTGGAAATGGTCAGGAGGAGGAGAGAGGGGTTCAGGCAGCAGGTGGGAGATGACATGCTTTTCACATCAAGAGGCCCATGACACCTTGCAGAAGAAGACAGCAGTAGAACAACCCCCCCACACACACACACACACTGCACAGCACTCCCAGCAGCAAGATGAGGCAAGGGAACCACCAACAGCAAAGGAAGCTCCAGCTTAGCCAACTGTTGTACCATCACCATTACTACCACCACATAAGTACCAAGAGGAGGAGAAGATGCATCTAGGACCATCTTGCTTCTCCCCTCATTGGCAGCTGTTCAAGTCCCTTGTTTGGGACTTTTTCAATATTGACCCCACCAACAATAGTGTGGTCACCTGTAAGCTATGCCACACAGCATCCAGCCTGGTGGTGCTGAAAGTTGAGGCACTGGACTTACCTCGCACCACACAGGTGAACCAAGTTTGGGAGTGAGCTCGGGGAGCCAGGGGTCGGATGGGGAGGAGAGGACTGAGCATCTGTTGGACTGCTGCCCTCTCCTGGGAGGAAGGAGGGACTCAGTTCTGCAGTGCCAGTGGCTCCCAGTGGAGACTGGGTGAACTGCAGCCAGACAACATTACTGACAGGGGGAAGACATGGGCAGACATCCTGTGGGCTGGTGCAGGAGTGCACCTGCCATTCATTGGACTTCATTGCATATTCATGTCTCGGTGGAGCAAGAAGAAGAAAAAGCCCAGGCAACTATGAGGATGATGGTGGGGCTCCTGGTGACCTCACACCCACACCAGACTCAGCCTATCAGAGGATCCCCAATTCCTCTTCCTCCTCTCAGCCTGGCAGCCAGATTTGGAAGAGCACCTGTCAGTGGTGGTGGCCCCACCTCTGGAGGGTACAAGCTGGGGGGGTTGATGCCAGGGGTCTGGTAGTGGGAGAGGAGCTCTGGAGGGGGATCTGAGCTGGGGGGTCTCAGGCAGGGTGGAATGTGCCGCTCTGGTGGGCTACTCCCAAGGGAGATCACAGGTGCCGGTGATCGGAGGAAAAAAAATAGTTAAAAAAAACTATGCTACATTGTTGTTTGGTGTGGGAAACAGGAGAGCCGTTTGGGGACAGGTGGGCAGCACACCCACCTTAGAGCAAGGCACCACAAGGAGTAGGAGGAGCATATGCAAAATAAAGTTGCTGAGAGGTTTGGAGGTGGTTGTGCCACCCTATTGGTTCTTCTCTGCTGGGCAAGAGAAAGAATCATGATGTGCAGGTGAAGGAGGGGGAGATGGAGGGGACTGGAAGAGGGACATACAGGTGAACTCAGGTGTTGCAGGGGGCACCTGAGAGACCAGCCTCAGATCCTCCTCCTCCTCCCACATCAACTCATGTGGAAGTAGAATAGCTCTGCAGAAAGTTAGGGGAGCTCTCCTGGCAAGTTGCAGGCATGAAGGAGCTGTTGGAGGTGGTGCTGCAAAATCAGCAAACCATTCTGGAGGGTTTGGCCAAACTGTAAAGTGGCAGTGCACCCTCTGTTCCCAGGCCATAGCCCTCCAACCCAGATATTTTATTTAATCTTTCTCTTTTACCACTGTTAAACCCTAAACATGGGAAAAAAATGAAAAAACTTAAAAAACAATTGTGCATCTATCCTTATTTCTCTCTGTCTGTCTGCATTTCTTTATTTCTGTTACTGCTGTGCTGTTAACCTCTAAAAATGAAAAAGAAACATTTAAAAACTTAAGAAAAAAGTTAATTCATCTTTATTTCTCTCTGTCTTTATTTCTTGATTTATGTTACTGCTTTGTTCTATCTATTGAAATTCATCTGTTCTCATCCATTCAAAAGAAAATATCTGATTTCAACTATATTGTAATCTTTCTTGTGCAACTGTACAGTCCTTAAACTATCACTAAAATTGTTCTCAACTACTGCTGCTACATGGTGCTGCACTGTGTCTCACTTCCCCACACAGGCTGCCCTTCCTGTAATTCATTGCTCAACAGTAGTGCAATGTTCCAGAAAAACAAAGTAGGGTGAATTTTGGTACTCCCAGATTTATGTGAATGCTGCTCCTACATAGTGCTGCACTGTGTGTCTCATTCTCCCCCACCACTCGCCACAGCCTGTGCTTCCTAAACCTGTGATTCTTCTGTGTAATCCTGCATGATGCAGTGGAGAAGATGGTTGGTAATGGCTTGCTTGCTGGAGGAGAAGGCAGCAGGACTGAAGGACACCTGTGAAGAGAACAAAAAATAAATTATTTAGACTCTTTTCAACTTGCCACTGTGGTGGTAATGGTATATCCGTTGTACACTCCCATTCTTTCTGTACCAGTCACCTGTGAATAAAAATGAGAAACTATTTAGCCTCCCTTTTGTCACTGCAGTAGCCACACAGTATATCTGTTGTCCACTCCCATTATTACTGTACCTGTCACCTGTGAATAAAAGTAAGAAACTATGTAGCCTCCCTTTGGCCACCATGGCACACTGTGTACCTGTGAAAAAGGAAAACAAAAAAGAAAATGAAAATCATAATGATACTTATCGTAGGTGTAAGAAGATGTCATGTAACTCCTGTCTGTTTCTTGAGGGCTGTCTGACTTTGCGACTGCCTTTGCCAGTCATCCCTGTGAATGGTGAAACCTGCAGGGAGACAAAAGGAAAGAAAAAAAAAAGCATTTTAATGTCTTTCTGAATAAGGTGGAAGGCCATACGTCCTCGGCAAGGCCGAGGACTGGAGTCAACCACCACCAGTGAGGGAAGGATAAGGACTGTGAACAACAGTGAAAGTGACTTACCAGCACAGCAGACAAAGACAGGCCATGGTGGAGCCGAGGTCTTGCTGCCTTGATGAGCTGGCTGGCAGGAGGGTTTGCTTGCGGGCTGGCTAATGGACTGGCTGGTAGGAGACCTGACTGATGGCATTTTTATGCTGCATCAGTGTGGAGGCAGTGGCCCATGCTGTTTGTGGCTGTGTAGGACCCAAGCAGGCCAGAGAAGGAGGAGGAGGAGGAAGTGGTGGCATGTCTTGCTGGCTGGAGCAGGAATGTTTTGCCTAGCTGGTAATGGCATTCTCATGCTACATCAGTGTGGAATTGGTGGCTCATGCTGTTCGTCGCTGTGTAGGACCCAAGCAGGCCAGAGGAGGAGGAGGAATAGGAGGAGGTGCTGTGTCTTGCTGACTGGAGCAGGAATTGTCTCTAGACATTACATTCAGGTGGTGGAGCTAAGTAATCAATAAGGCACAAGGAAACAGCAGCACGACAGTTGGGGATGGGGAACAGTACCATGACCGAAAATAACAGAACTGTGAAGCATAAAGTAATAGATCATACTGATGAAGGAAAAGGAGGGAAACAACACATCTTTTTTATGCTTCAGCCTTATCAAGGAAGCAGCCCTCACAGTCTTCCCGACTGGAGTTGCTACCAGATGGGAATTCTTTCTCCATTACTGCTTCATCCACCTTGGTGGTAGAAGACAATCTGTTAATGCTGACAACACCTTACTATTCATCTTCACCACTACCACCACCTTCATGTAGTAGGAACATGAACATTATTGTCTTGTGTGGAATGTGCCCTGCATTCCTTTTAATAAATGTTAGCATGCCAACATTTTTTGGTAACAGACTGATGTGCCTGTCCAGCACAATGGTCCCTGCTGAACTGAGTACACGCTTCACACTGACTCTGGAGGGTGGGTACTTGAGATTTCATTGCAATCAAGGTCACTGCTGGTCACTCAGTGACCTTACTGCTCCAGTAAAGCAAGGGTTCTTTAGTGATGGTAAGGTGCCTTGTGTTCACCAAATATGTATCTACCTTACATAGCGCCACCTGCTGTCATGCTGCCTCATCAGTCTCCTCTTCATTTTCTTTCACGGCTTCAACTCCCACCTGATCTAACACATCCCAAATGGGATATGGCATTTTCTCTTTTAACTTGCATGTTTTTTCAGCCCATTTCCCATGTGAGGTTGTAGTAGCAACACCTAGTCTCTGAGGAGTTTCATGTTGTGCCTTACATAAATGTGTCTTTAGCATCTGTGCCCTGTGTACACTCCTTTTTAGAAGATCAGTCAAATTTTGGACCTACTCACGCCATTTTCAATTACTGATGTCAATATAGCATGGGTTCAGCATGGTGGGACTCCTAAAATCTTCAGACTGCAGAATTCCAGAAATATGTGTATTGTAGTCTAAGACGTGGAGCATGCATTCCATTGAGGCACAACTTCCACTATTACTACCTGCCTCCAGCACTTGTTGCACATTCGGCAGTGTCTGCCTCAGCACACGTAGTTGTTGAGTGGACTGACTGATACAGGCACTGTCCCCACCCACTGCTTGTGTTGCATGTTCGAATGGCCTGTGAATCATGATCAGGCTGTCCATTTGGTATCACTGCTCTGTTGTCAGAGACATGGATACTCCAGCACTGTCACAGCTTATATGTAGCAGCAGATATTCAGATATGGCTTTATACTGCTCGTACAACAGCTTGATTATGTAGAGTGTCAAGTTCCATCTGGTGACAGCATCTGGCTTCATACAGTGCTGAGACAGTCTGTTTTATATCTGCTGATGATGGAGCTAGTACCGGGCCTTTCCAGAATGGGAAAAGTGGACACAAATGTGATGGGCCACAGTCAACATGGCCTCGATATCAGGATGTGATAGAAACTGCTGCACAATGAGATTAAGACAGTGTGGCAAGCATGGCACCCTGTGAAACCCTCCCATCACCGATGCATTTCACAACATTCAAGCCATTATTGCTCGCAATGAAATCTGCTTTCAGTGAATGGGAGTGAAGCCAATCATCACTCTCAGTAAGGAACACTTCCAGCATTTTCTGACTATTGTGTGATCGACTTATACTCTTCATTGTCAGAGTGGAATGCTGTTGAATACCTGAAAAGTTGCTACCACCACAATTGGGCTTACTGCCATTTTTCCCATGCCCAGAGTCAAATACTACCTCAGGTACCTGTGCCCAATGTGCTGTAATGCACAAGTAGGAGCTGCCAGTTGTTTGGCCACTGGTCCACATGTCTATGCTCAGATGTATGTATGGTGATGCTGAATGCTTCAGGGCATGGCTTACTGCCTGTGACATTGTCCCATAGAGTTCAGGAATGGCATGTGTAGAAAAGCATATTCTTGATGGAATCTGCCATTTGGGACAGGCACGGGCCATCAGCCTCCAAATTCCAACATTCTCAACAAAAGAGAATGGTAATAGATCAATTGCCAGCATTTCAGCAGTTGCTGCATTTTGCTCGTGTGCAGTAGCATAACTTGGAGTGAATCTGGAGTGCCGCTGAAACATGCTATACAGTGTAGGCTAGACCCTTCATGGGGTTGGGCTACCAAACAGCTGGACTCATCATGGCAACATTGTTGATGGGGTGGTATTTGACTTCTGGGGATTCATATGTGCTGCAGCTTGAATGACACCAGAGATCTGGGGGTTTTCTGCATTGGCATTACTGTGCTTTCTTGACTCTGGGTGGTACTACTCAACCCACCACTGCTGCTATGCCCACTACTAGGCAGACCCACAGAATCCTCCTCCTCCTCTCTGTAGTCCTCCTCACTCACCCCTCCATCCTCCTGGTCTATTGCCCTGACACTTCTGTTTGCCTTGCCTAAGGATGACAATGAGGGACAGGGACCCCCTACACTGGCTTCCTTCTAGTGTTGATGCCAGAGTAACAGATGTCTGTTCTTTAGGTATGTGTGCTGCCCACTGGTGCCTAGGTGACTGCCATTTTCCCACTACTAACTCGTGCTTGACATACTGAAGCTGATGGATAGCGACTGTCTCATCAGCTGGGTCAAGTATACAAAAATTGCAAACTAAGTAATATTGGGGGGGGGGGGAACTTTGGTAGTTGGATTACTACAAACAACATCCCCTACATCATCTGTGGCACCATCCTTACACTTTTTCTCTTCAGGCTCGCATAGAGGATCCAACAAATCATCATCAGCACAGCTGCTTCTGATGTCCTCCTCTTCCTCCTCCACAGGTCTGTCCTCTTCATCATTGCCATCTCTCGGCTCTCTAACCCTCTCATCATCAGGAGTCTGAGTGTGACACGCATTTTCCAGTTCTCCCACCTCAACCATTGACTCAAGCTCCACACTATCAGGCTCAGTACCACCACCACCAGCCACGGGGACACCAACAACCTCCTCCTCGATCACTGTTCCTTGTTTACTGCTGCTTCTTTTGTCACCTCCCTCATCCCCCACCAGCATACCTGCCACAGATGTGGCAGAGAAAAATTTGGCTACACTAATGCCCCCACCGCCAGCAACTCCTTTGCTACTTCCAGCCTCGGAACCTACAGAACACACTGCCGCAGACATGTTTTTTTTTAACTGCAGCACTATTTTGCCCCATAGATTTTGAACACTTCTTTACCACCTCCCTGGCACCTCCCCCTTTAATAGAGCATCTCTTAGTGGTCATTCTTATATGCTAATTGTAACTTGACTTGGGATGAAAAATTACAAAATGTAAAAAAAAAAAAAAATACTGCGGGACAAATAAGTACCAGGAGCAGACAACACCTCTCCCTAGGGAATCAGGGATCAGCAGTGTCGTCTGAAAAAATAAAACACCACGGGGATTAACACAACACACAACAGGGGTAAAAGGGTTAAACAAGTTCTTAACTACCAGCAGCAGACAACTCCTCCTACAGAATCAGGGATCAACAGTGTGATCTGAAAAAAATACTACTAAAAACAACCAAATCTTTATTTTCTTTCTTTTTTTTAAACAGAACAGGGATTAAAATGACAGGGATAATGGATAATTTAATATTAAGTATAACAAAAAGTGACAGAACACTGTCACTTTAAGAAAATATAACTAGAAGATTACCAAAAATGCTACAGAAAGACACTAACAAAATACTTTACTTAAACACACCAAAGTAAACTACAGACATAAAAATGAGAAATTACTCACTAAAGATCAAAAATGATGAACAAGAAAGAGTAAGAAAACCAAAATATCATACAAATCTCCTGCTTAAACAAAAAGGTTTCGGATCATTCTGGCATGCCTTGCATTACAGTACACCTACCCTCCTCCACCCCACTGCTTCACAGACTGACAAAACAGAAATCACTACTTAAAGTAAATAATCACCCCAAAAAATTAAACAAAAAAGTGTAAATCTAGCAGCAAAAAGCCCTCTAGAACAATCTGTGAACAATTTGGATTTATAAAGCTCTGTTTGAGATGTATTTTAAAGTTTTATTTTTCCTTAGATAAGCACACTCAGACTTCTTTCCTACTCTGTCTTCAGAAGACTGCACTGAAGACAGCCTCCTCATGGCATGCAGCTTGTTTCAGCAACATATGACCTCTAATCCCATAGTACATTGCAAACGTCACATCTGTACCAAGCTTCACTGGTGAAGTTACCAATGTTGCAAACTTCATCTCTGTGTCAGACTCTGCCAACAGAGTTGCCAACTTCGCATTTCACAGAGTTATCAGTTTTTTGTGAATTTGGACTTCGCACAGTGGATTAACTCCGCAAAAAGGAGGTGAATTCACAGATTAATCCATGGAGCAAAGATTTCCAACTTCACACATCACTAGTTACTTATAAAGTGTTCTGACCCACTCCTCAAAAGGTGGAGCAAAACCTAACTTCTCCAGGACCGAGTGCAGGTACCTCCATATTACCAAATTGAAAACCTTTTCAAAAACTATGACTACTGTGGCAGATGGAGTGAGTGTCTGTTTTGTAACATGCACCACAGAAACAATGGCGTGCAGATGATCAGTGCTCATTCTCCCTTTGATGAATCCTACCTGAGAGCTGTGAACCAGCAAGGGAAGCATTGCCTCTAACCTGGAAGCTAGGGCCTTCACCAAGATCTTACCAATAACATGAATCAGTGAGATGCTCCAGTAACTAGCAGGGTCTGTGAGGTCATTCGCCTCCATGAGGAGCACCATAATAATGGCATCCCTCATAGTGGGAGACAGTAGAGAAGAAGCATGCACTTCAGCAAAGACATTATGGAGACTAAGGTAAAGAATATCCCCCGGTACATGATAGAAGTCTTCCCACAGACTTATAGGGAGGAAGGGATGTGGTAACAGAGGCAATTGCCTCAGGTGAAAGTGGAGCCTCAAGATTTCGCATGGTGGGCCTCAGACAGCTAGGGGTGGTGAGGTATTACAGGGAAAGTCCTCCAGTCATTGTGGGAGGTAGTGCCTCTTGGAAGTGTACTGAACCTCATAAAAGGATTTCAAAATGTAATCACTGTGGCAGAACAGGTTGTCAGTGAGCCAGTGTGATTTTTCAGGGCAGGGATAGATCTCTCCACTTACTATTTCCTCAACCAATTTGAAAACAATTTTACAGCTTTCTCCCTCTGTCTGAGCACTTACACTGACTTCAGCTACAGGATAAACAGTTCCACCTTCCTAGCGGAAAGAGAATTGAGCTTCATGTGACTTTCTGTAATATTCAAAAACGATTGCTGATTGTGAGGCTTTCCTTTTGCTGCTTTGTATTGTTTCTACTTCTCCACTAGCTGGGATTCTAGGTCTCTTTGATCTACCTCCCTCTGTCTTCTGTAGTGGCCAGCATATCCTATAATGCATATCCACATGTTGGTTTTAAAGGCCTCCCAAATGGAATTCAAGGTGTTTTCTTTAGTGTTAATAAGTTGAAAAAAGGAGACTGTTTCTCCTAAATTCCACTTTTTAATGTGAGGGATTTTAAAGAGCAGAGGATCCAGTCTCCAGGAAGGAAAGCATGTGGATGCCTGTCCCCAGAGCAGGGTCAGTGTTACCGGTGCATGGTCTGACAGATACAACAGAGCTGTCTCCAAGGATGGCACAAGCTGCATCACTGTGAACAAAGATAGCCAAAAATCTATCCTACTGGATGTGGCACGTGAGGCTGACAAACAGACATAATCAAAATCTATGGGACGGAGTAGACACCACACATCTGAGAAGCAGAGCTTTGTCATCACTCTGATGTAATCAAAGTGTAGTACTTTTTTACTATTAACTTCCCCCCAGCAATTGAGGTGGTCCAAGATCAGGGGCAAAGGAGTAAAGTACTGTATAAATTGAATTTAAAAATACTTGCATACTGTAAGTAGGAAAAACCTCCTCCAATGTAGTCTGTTGGCAGCGATCTGGAGTACCGCTTGGACCTGCATCACCACAACAGTAAACAAAAAGCAGATGTTAAAAGCTCCTCTAGTCAGCAACATCAAACAATTGGGCTAAACAGAGATCAAGTAAGAACTGCATTGTACTGCTAATTAAACAAAGAAGTCAGCTACCACCAGAGCAGTTCTTCCATAGACAGCAGTGTAAATGGTAAATATGTCGGTAAATGGGTTATGGTGGGAGGAGATGGGAGAAGGTACAATGTGGACTGGCATTCTGCTCTTTGGTCTCCAAGTCAGCAGTCACGATCACGCTAGACAGTGATTGGGGTAATGTATATTGAATACAGAAGTTTGTGACTGCACTAAATAAAAAGAAAACAACTGTATTTGCTAAGTCTCTTCCAGTATATTCTGTCAGCAGTTGATAGTGACAGTCATGCTGCAAAGAGATTGGGGGCCATGTGGACAGGCATTCTACTTCGTGTGAGTAAAGGGCTATTTCTTAAATATTCACTGTAAATGTATGTTCACAGTAAGTTGTTGTTTACGTGAATATAGTGAAAATAAATTTACTGTGAATCATTCCAGTTCTACAGTAGTATAGCATACAAATGAAGTTGTTTTCTGTTCCTCCGATAGGCTGTTCCCCAAATCCCCTTCCCTAACACTAAACACGGGGATGTGCTGCCACTGAATAAACAACAGTTAACTACAGCCAGCAATGGCTGCTGTGGCTTGGCATTTGCCTAAGGCTTAAGGCTGCATTCCACTTGTAGCTTCCTGTAAAGCTGTGCAACTGTACACATTAAGGTAATACAGTATGGACATGTAACACCCCTGCCCCGGATAATCCCACTCACCTGGGCTGCCCCGGCAGTCTCTGGGCTCAGCAGTACCTCCCCGAGGGGCTGGGCCTGAGTCCTTACTGATAGTTTCTGTGGTGCCTTAGTGCCTCCACCTGGGGCCCCTGCGTTGCCTCCTGAGGGTAGAACAGGTTAGAATGTTTCCCCAGGATAAGTAATAGTCTTCCCTCTAATGACTGCCTGTGATGACCCCCCAGACCCACAATCACTCCCCACAACGGTTTTATAAACACAGCAGGTGAAACAGATAAACAATAAATATCCAGGTGGGGGCTACTCCTCCAAAACCTCCTAGTTACCAAACATTCACTTATCTCCACTTCCCCCCTTTCCCCTGGGTGCACCCAGACCAGTCACAGTTAGTGGGTACCTCATGGTCCCTTAGTCTGCAGGCCTGCTGTTTACCATTGGGGCCCTTACACACTCACACAAGTTCCAAGAAAAACAAAGATAAACTGGTACATACATAGATACATAGACAGTGTCGGCAGATAAGGGCCTATGGCCCACCCAGTCTGCCCATTTGAGCTTGTAAGTTCAGTTTGTTTTCCTAGAAGTCTGTTGCCCCTTACCCCTGACCTCCAGAATTCCTTTATGTCTATCCCATGCATGGTGTAAAGGATTGTTCCCTCCTGACCCTCCTGGCAAAGAAAACAATGGTCTCCCTTGAGCTGCAACTCAAGGTACTCACAGTGTTCAGAGAGGGCGATGACTCCTGAAGTCCACAGCATGTCGTCTCCCACAAAATGGGTGGCATAGTTCTTCAGCTGCCTGGCCTTTCCAGCTTTGCCCACAGGCCTTTGTATATGGCTTTCACCAGCCAGGCCTGTTCGTCCTTCTCTCCATGGTTCCTCTGACCTTTGCAATGGGGGGGCACAGCAGTTCAACTCCCCCTGGTGCCTTTTTAGTCTCACTGGCTTCTCCCCTGGCAGGAAGATCTGTCCCTGATGCATCAGCCTCTCAGATTCCCCAGGCTGGAGGTTGCAGTACCTTCAGGCCAAACAATCTGCCCCAGTACTTTTGAGCAACCAACCTGAGGGGCCCTCCTGCACAGCCCCACTGGCTGTCTGGCTCCTTTTAATTTTTTTTTTAGTTGTTTAACCAGGAGTAGCACACTAAGATGAAAGCTTTTTTACAGGTGTGATCTGGGAGCACAGGGAAGTTAAGTGGCTTGCTCAGGGTCACACAGTACGCAAGTGGAAGTTGTAGGATTCAAACCCAGGTCTGGTCTGCTGGATGTCACCAGATTTGCAGCTCAGAGCCTTAAACCACTGTGCTATACTGCCTCTCTTCCTGTTCCTTATGCTTGAAAGGAAGGAGAGAGGGGGTGGAGAGGGATGCAGCCCCAGAGCCTTTGCCAGGAAAAAACACCAAAACAGCCCTCTGGTTACCTTTGGGAGGCCTGGGATTCCCTTTCCTCCTGCTCCTCCACCCTGCTTTCCCTCCTATCTCCTCCAAAAACTCTTCCACTCTCTCTCCTCACTAGCTCTGCCTTTCACCCCCTCTACTTCTTGCCGTGGGGAAGGGGTAGCCAGAGCCTCTCTCCCTGCAGGCAGTCTTCCTCCTGTCTCACTTTTAGGAGGGAGGGAAGGGGTAGATCTGCCTTTTCTCTTTGTCCCAGCAGCTAAGTCCATTTTGGGGGGCTGACACACTCCCCCGGCTGGAAACTTGGCATCCCGACAAGCCCCCTTTTCCCTTTTTAGGAACCCAAGTGGCTGGAGCTGTAGCTAACTCACTGTCTGGTGGAGGAGGGCATACCAGGTGGCTTCCTTGACTATCCAAAATACTGCCTAGATTGGGCCCCAACACAGGAAAAGTGGGATGGGCTCCTGGGACAAAAGGCTGGGCCTCAGGGTTCAAGTAGAAAGCAGGATCTGGGTGGCTGGTACTTGGGCCCCCGCACATGGTCACCAGGTGCAAGTACCCCCAGGACAGCAGGAACCCCTCGCCCACCTTATGTAAGCGCTGGGCTGGGGGCTTACACACTCCCCTGGCAGGAAACTTGACATCCTGACAAGCCTCTCTGGGAAACCCATGACCAACAATAGGCACTTTACTGACTCTACCCGTGGTTCCTAACTAGTACCAGCAACCATCGGATCCCCAAACAAGTTCTGATAGGTTGGATCATGGTAGCATACTATATGTGGGTAAGAGGGGGTGGGTACCTACATGCATCCACCCCCCACAGAGCAACACACTGGAGGATGGAGAACCAGCACTGCAGGTTGGAGGAGAACATCAAGGTGTAGATCTGTGGGCTCACCTAGGGATTCATACATGAGCTTCACAGTGAGCTGGTGGGGCCAGCCAGCTCTGCAGGGCAAGGCAGCTGGTGGCACTGGGACCGGGGCAGGGGGTGCAGTCAGTCCAGTAGGGCCATGGTCCATCATCCCCCCCTCTGGGCAATCCCTGTACAGAGTCTGTAATGGCAGGTGACTCAGTATCTCATGGAGGCAGGCATCTCAGAAGGTCCCCTTGCCTCTCTGAAACCCTCTCCAGGTGTGGCCCGGATGCCAGGACCTGGGGCCAGGCCTCAAGGACAAAGGGTGGGGCCTTGGAGTCCAGGCAGGTCAGGGGTTCCAATTGGCTGGAGTTGGTGGAGGGAGCAGGGGTCCCACGGGACCCTTCCCAGCAGGGGAGGGAGCCGTCAGGCCCCGTTCTCTGCTACGGACAAAAGGTGTCCCCCTCCTCCCCCTCGCTCACCTCACTGGAGGTGTCCCGGGGTGCCACTAAGGGTTGTTGGGCATCCAAAGCAAGGCCCACAGTGGGGTGTCCTGGGGTGGGGGAAAAAACTCATCCCCGCCACTTACACATCCCTTGGGTTACTGGGTACCTTGCCATTGGTGGGTTGGACTCTGAGGCTGGGGTAGGCATGATCTCCCCTGTGGGGAGCAGGTGATTTCGATGTACTGTTTTCTTGAGTCCCCAGCTATGCTCCTGCTTAATATGGTATATCGGCAGGCCAGTCAGTTTCTCCACCACCCACCACTAGATAACCATCTGGAGCCCACCGGTCCTGGATCTTGTGCTTACCCTGTTGCAGATCTTTGTGTCATCTGCAAAGAGGCATACTTTTCCTTCTAGTCCCTCTGCAATGTCACTTATAAAGACATTAAAAAGGACTGGACCCAGTACTGAACCCTGCGGTACCCCACTAGTAACCCCTCTTTCTTCAGAGTGGACTCCATTTACAATTGCCTTCTGTGTCCCATTGTTCAGCCAATGTTTTACCCAGGCTACCACCCTGGGACCCACTCCCAGGCTGGTTAATTTGACTAATAATCTTTTGTGTGGGACTATGTCAAATGCCTTGCTAAAGTCTAGGTAGGCCATGTCCACAGCCCCTCCCTGGTCTACTATTTTGGTCACCCAGTCAAAGAAATCAATTAGATTTGTCTGACATGACCTTCCTGCTGTGAACCCATGCTGCCTTGGGTCCTGTGCCCCACTGGCCTCTAGGTACTCAACAATTCTTTCCTTCAGAAGTGATTCCATCACTTTCCCTACCACAGAAGTCAAACTGACAGGTCTGTAGTTTCCTGCCTCTGTCTTGCTCCCAGTTTTGTGAAGGGGAATCACATCAGCCTTCTTCCAGTCCTCAGGTACCACACCATCCTCCCATGATTTGTTATAAAGGGTAGTCAGTGGTTTCACTAGTTCTCTGCTTAATTCTTTTAGAATTCTGGGGTGAATTCCATCTGGCCCCATTGCTTTGTCCACCTTCAGTCTTAGGAGTTCTTTCAGAATCCTTTCTTCTGTGAAAGGAGTGGGATTGACCCCCTCTCCAGAGTGCTTCTATTAATTGGATTAGGCACCTCTCCCACTTCCTCTTTTGTGAATACTGAACAGAAGTATTCATTCAGTATCCCTGCTTTTTCACTGTCACTCTCTGCCCACCCACCATCCATTCTATTCAGCCTCACTATCCCTCCCTTTGTCTTTCTATGCTCCCTGATATACCTATAAAAGGTTTTATCCCCCTTCTTAACTGAGTTGGCTATCTTTTCCTCAGTTTGTGCCTTTGCTATTCTGACTACCTTCCTTCTGCCTTAACTGTTACAGTTGTCTGTCCTGCTCCTTCTGTGTTTCCTAATACTTCCTAAATGCTATCTTTGTCTCCCTAACCTTCACCACCACTTCTTTTGAGAACCATAGTGGCTTTTTCTTTCATTTTGATTTGTTTATTTGCTTCACACAAAGGCTTGTTGCCTCTGTGATAGCAGTTTTGATATTTCTCCATAGTTGCTCCACCCCTCCTTCTAGCCTGTTTGCTAGTGCTTTTCTAAGGCACTCTCCCATCTTGCCAAAGTCAGCCCTCCTGAAGTCCAGAATCCTCACTTTGTATGGCTTGACTCTGTAGCTGAGTTTATCATGAACCGCACTGTTTGGTGGTCACTTGTTCCCAAATGGCTACCCACTTCTAGATCTGAGATCCTCTCACTGTCCCCATTTGAGAGTATGAGGTCTAGGATTGCTCCCAAACTAGCTGTCTGAGGCATGCCACCTGAAGGGCATCAAGAATGGCCCTGCTTTTGGATGTGGCTGCAGCAAAGGTGCTCCAGTTAACATCTGGCATATTAAGGTCCCCCATCAACAGTATCTCCCCTTTCTCTGCCATCCTAAGTATGCCTTCTATCATATCCTTGTCCATTCCCTCCCCCTGACATGGGGGTCTGTATACAACCCCTGTGCAGATTGTGGTGCCATTTCCAGTCTCTAAGGTGACCCACAGTGCCTCCTCTCCTTGCTGTTTACTCTTTTGTTCAGTTGCTTTTATCCCTTCCCTTACATAGAGAGCTACTCCCCTCTTCTGCCCTCCCTGTCTCTCCTGTAGGTTGTGTACCCTGGTATGTTAACATCCCAGTCATGGTTCTCTGTGTACCATGTTTCTGTGACTGCTATGATATCCAGGCATCCCTCTTCCATCAAGGCCACCAGTTCAGGGAGCTTGTTGCCCAGACTATGGGCATTGGTACTCATTACCCTCCATTTCTTGATGGCCTTACCCCTTTTTGCCCCATCCCTGTCCTTATTGTGTTTGTCACTTTCTCCATTTACCCCTGTGCTTCTCCCTATTGACATTTCTATGTTGGTGTCTACCTCACCTAATACCTTGATTTTTTGGGAGGACTAGGATTTCCCTGCTCCTTTCCAGTGTCTCCTCCCTTGGCTAGTTTAAATGCTTGCCAATGAAGTATTTAAACCTATCACCTAGGATCCTGGTTCCCCTCCTGGATAGATGCAGACCATCTCGCCAGTATAGGCCTGCATCCATCCAGGTAGACCCCCAGTCCCAATGAAGCCAAATCCCTGAGCTCTGCACCAGTTTTTCAACCACTGATTGAATCCCATGGTGTTCAGCACCCTAGCCTCATCCATGCCATAGACAGGCAGCACCTCCGAGAAGGTTACCATGTGTGCTATTTGTTTAAGGCCCTACCCCATCTCCACAAATGCTTCTTGCACTGATCTGATCCCTTTCTTAGCCAGGTCATTTGTCCCTAGGTGGACAATGACATCCAGCTCCCTCACCTGTGCAGCTGCTCCTGTGATCCTGAGGACTTGCTCCCTGTCCCTCCAAGCCACGGTGCCAGGCAGGCACCTTACCTCCCTCTCCCCTTCCTCTCCCAGTTCTACCTTCCTAACAATGATGTCCCCCACCAGGAGTTGTTTCCTTACCCTGTGGGGTCCCATGCCACCCTCCTGTGGGTCTCCTTTGTGGAGGTTCCCAGCATCCTCCTTGGTCTCCACTGTGGGTGCCTCCATACAGGAACCACACTTTTCCAGAATGGCATAGAAACTGTGGAGAGGTACAACTGGAGGGATGCACCTCTGTTCCACCACCCTCACCCTCCCTGAGCCCACTGTGGTCCAACCACTCCTCTTTTGTGGCAACCTCTGAGGCAGCGGCAGTGACCCTGGTGGTCCCTGAGTGGGAGAGGAGGTCCCACAAATCCTGGCCAACTCAGCCTGGAGATGAGCAACCTCCTCCCTCAGCCCAGAGAGGTGCCTGCAGATGGGACATCACTGCATCCTCCATAACATCTCCCAGAAGACTGCTGCTCCACAGCCACTGCACTGCACCACACCCATCATGTCTTTTTTTCTTGCCCCCTAACTGTTGTTTGGAATACTTACTCTTTCCTCAGTTTGTATATTTTCTTTTTTTTCTTCCCCTACTTACTTACTGCCTCTGTGCCCTTTTAGCTCCTGATCTTCCTGTTCTAAGACAAGAAGTTCCTATATTTCTCAGTAGTCTCCTTACTTGCTCAGAGTCGGACCTCCAGCAGCTGGGGGACGGAGAGCTACTCTTGCCCTTCTAGGATGGTGAGTCTTTGGTGGCTCTGTGATCACTCACTTCCTGCTCCCAAACAGGAAGTTCTTGTTGTCAGTTAAATCCTGTGCCTATAAAAGAAGAACTGGTTTAGGGTGGGGGGTGGAGGGGAAGGAAGGAGGGCAATATAGTCCCAGTAGAGAAGTTTTAGTTATACCAGTAGCTCTTTCCTCCTGGTGTTCTATCTGTTCTCTGGCAGAAGCTATCTAGGGCAGTGCTTAAATCTGGTTTTAACCTGGCTCCTTCTAGCTAAACCTCTCCCCCTACTTTGCAAATCTTTCTACACTTAGTTAATTTCACAGATAACAACTCCGTTCTGACACCTGTGACAAGCACCTAGATAAGTACACAGATAACACAGATAACAGATAACAATTTACTTCAACTACCGCTGACAAACACACTAACTCTTTTTTTACCCTAAATTGAAGGTCCCAGTACAAGATTTCTAGTTCTTAGTCCCAGTAGAGAAGTTTTAGTTATACCAGTAGCTCCTTCCTCCTGGTGTTCTGTCTGTTCTCTGGCAGAAGCTATCTAGGGCAGTGCTTAAATCTGGTTTTAACCTGGCTCCTTCTAGCTAAGCCACTCCCCCTATTTTGCAAATCTTTCTACACTTAGTTAATTTCACAGATAACAATTCTCTTCTGACACCTGTGACAAGCACCTAGATAAGTACACAGATAACACAGATAACAGATAATTTAATTCAACTACCTCTGAAAAACACACTAACTCTTTTTTTTTACCCTAAATTGAAGGTCCCAGTACAAGATTTCTAGTTCTTAGTCCCAGTAGAGAAGTTTTAGTTATACCAGTAGCTCCTTCCTCCTGGTGTTCTGTCTGTTCTGACAGACCTTCTCTTGAGTGCCTGTAAGATGTCAAGCTGCTTTAAAAACAAACTCTGGTCATGGCCGATATGGCTGCTCAGAGCAGCAAGAGTGCGTGACAGTGAGGAAAAGAATACTCAGAGGTCTTGCCATGCTCTTGTTGCTCCTGAGTCTGCCATTCCCAAGATGGCAGTGCTGATAGAATTGTGCATGCTCTATACTCATGCATTCACAGTTTTAGTCACTTATAATATGGGTACAGTAAGGCAAAATGTAAAAACCAACTAAAAGAAGTTCTGCCTACTTAGCTTTGGGCTGTCGTGGAGTAAACTGTTGTCATGTGATCAGATTCCACCAATTTACAGTGGTGGATTTTCTAAACCCATTTTATAAATGTGAAAAAAACAACTATTGGTATAATTATATCAACACTTGATTTTGTTTTAAATCTCGCTGTATCCTTCCTGAACTTTTGGAATGCCCCTGTATAATCTTGCAATATTCTTCTATCATTGTTAGCCTGTGTATGGGAGGGGTCCCAAGTTCCATAAATATACAATAGGAGTAGTAAGCCTATACGTGAATGCTTGTTCATACTGCATACCTATTTATCCTTGTTTCTGAAGTGTGTGTTTGGAGGAACAGAACTGATGAACCTAGACTGCAGACAGAGAAATCTGAAACTGAATAAAGCAACACAAAGAACTGATTACACTGAGAACAAAACAAAAATCAATAAAACATCATGTCAAGATACTGTATTATGTTTGGATTGCAAAACTATATCAATAACAAAAGAGAAAAATTGGGTCTTTGGAAGGAAATTAAGTAGAAGAAAATTATTTAAAAATATTATAAAAAACCATGAGTAACTACAGACTCAACATTACTGCAACTGTTCCCCCTTCTGTTTGGGTAAGTCATTATTGTACTATTTTTCAGGAGCAAAGAGTTTTGTTACCACCTAATTCTGAGATATGATATAATCTAACAAAATATATAACATTTCTTCTGACGGGTGCAGTTGGAGATATCACTGATTACTAAGAAGGTGTTGAGGTACACAAGACAGCATTTAAAGGGCAAGGCACCAAGGGAAGATGGGATCAGCACTAATCTATACATTTCACACCAATTACTTGGAAATCCCATGAAGGATGAAAGGCCAACATTATTGTATCCTTATACAGAAAACAGTACAGGTAAGGGCAGACCCAGAATTACTGATCCCCATCAGCCTGATTATAATTTGGCCAAAACATTTAGAAGATACTTTCAGGATAAACTTAGAGAATAGATCAATCAAAATAAGTTTTTAGGCAAAGAACAAGTGGTATTCAGGGAAATATATTGTACAATGTATTTATGTCTTGTGCGTATTTATTTTATTGACAAATATGCATAAAATATACATGGCAGTTTATGGTTTGTTTTTCAAAAATTGTTGGCATTTGATATGATCCCAAGAGGTGTACTTTGGGAAAAAATAATTGTTTATGGGAATAGACATGGCTCTCTTAAATTTGATAGAGGTATACCATAATGGTGCTGTATCTGGATTAAATGTAGTGTAGTATAGGAAAAGCAAGTAAACTTTTTGATAATTTTCATCTAACAAAGTGTCCCTCAATGTAACATCCTAGCCCTCACTCTCTTTAACTTAAATTTTTTTTTTTGCTGTGAAATTGCAGCAAATAAAGTATTATTCCCCAAAAGAAGGCAATAAAAGAGTCATTGCTGTTTTATGCAGATAAACCCATTCTGCTCCCTTTAACTGTAATTGGTTTGAGCACAAAATTAGCAAACAGTTCATTAGCTACTGACTGGGGTCATACAGAAAGCACAAGCAAGTCAAAAATCATGGTATTTGGCAGAAACAAAGGCAAATTGAATTGGTATTTGGTATGTGGGAGACAGTAAATTAGACTGTGTAAAAGAATAGAACTTGTGCTGAGAAAAAATTGCTATTCTTTGTATTCACCTGTATTCACATAATCCAGGAAGAAACTCTGCAAAATTGCACATTTCACATAATTCTTTGCAATGCAAAGAAAAATCATTAAAAAGATGAAAAAAGCAAGATGATTACTTTGTTGCTCACTTTTTTGGCAATAACAGATGTTTTGCAGTGAAAAAATTAAAAAGAAATAACAAAACATGTTTCCTGTGGTAAAGGTGTTGCTGACAAATTGTTTACAGAATGTTTTCATGAAATTCAACACAGTTTTCCCAGACAACGGAGTTTGGGAAATTTGACCAAATTGAGAAACAGAATTGTTGCAGAATTCACCAGTAGAAAAACATTTTTTAACAAAAAACAGAAAGCAGAACATTTGCTGTATCCACCAACAATTCAGTTTCTTCAGCTAAAAAGATGCTGTGCAAATAATTCCTCTACATAGCACCCAGCATATGGGGATAAATTAGGGGCAGGTATTAGTGCATAGGTGACACATTTTACCTGTACAAATATGCAAATTTTACTAATTAATATACATGTGGCACCTACAGTGTTGTCATCTACTGACATGCTTAAACAAAGTATAGTATGTGTTTCAGAAACAGTAATAGCATAGATTCATTTAATAGTTATAAAATGCACATTGAATACAAACACATTTTTGGTTGTTCAGACAGAGAAATCAGCTAAGTTGTTTCTAGTGCATAATTATATTTTTATTTTCTTGTACAAAATAAGTAAATAAAAAAATAACTTTTGGCTGCCCCTAAATACAGTATCTCATTATTATCTTTTTGGGATAACTTTAAGTGATTAATAACACAGAGGACTGAACAGTCATAACAACTTAAATAGGATTCTCAAATGTATTCATAACAATGAAGGTAAATACAATACTTCTAATGACGCTACCTAGGTGCTTCAATCCAAGAGTTAATCACATATACTATACAAATCAGAAGTCTAGGTTTAGACCCACTTAAGTCTTGGAATACTGTACATACTAAATAGATTGATGCTTTTTTTATATTGTTGAGCCTCACATCCACCACTGTTTGATTTTTGAGAGCTGAATTAGCATTCCTTTTAATAAAATACCTAGTTATTATAAGTTTCTTGTCTTACTAGTTTAAAGATGCATTTACACATGGGCACAGGTTGGAGCAATGCCATCAGCATTGGCTCCCACCGCTCAATTTGAACTGCTCCCAACTTGTTTACATGCTGCAGCAATGCAGCGTTCTTAGTGAGTATACAAGGTTTTTGGTTGCATTTCTGGCTGGCCGAGAGGCCGAGAGGAATGAGAGATTGGTGCTTGTATAGGAGCTGACATTTCTCAGGTACAAGCAAATTAACATTTTGTAACAATTTACAGTAAATCGGACAGACATTAATAGCGGCTTCAGCTGGCATGCTACCATGTGTATTTGTGTAGTAGAGTTCATCTACTAAAACTAAATCTGGAAAGAATCAAGATCGTCCCAAGTGAGTTGGTGTTCCTGAGCAGAAAACAAGCTGCATGCAAAAACCAGGTGTTCAATTTTGTGCCCATGCAAATGTAACCCACCAGTAGAGTTACACTTCAGTATGCTTTATACATGTTTCAGCTTTTTTCCTTTCCTGAGTTTAAAACCAGTGGAACAAATGGTCTGGCAAGCTCGTGGGAGAAAAGAGAAGGGTCACAAGCACCAACACCTGTGACGCTGGTAGTTTACACAGCAGCTCAAAACAGCTACATCACTGAGCTTCCTAAAGAAAGGAGGGATCACTTTGACCTGCAACAAATACATCGAGTGTGATGCACATTGTGTTTACACATCTTAGCATGAACTGATGTAATAGTTCTTCACTGCTCAGAATCAGGGATTACCTAGTATTATTAGCTGCAACTACCTCAAGTTGTCACAAGGTGAATTTGTTGAAAGTTCCATATTTACGCACTGAATGAAAATAAGAATTGTGGATACCAACAGATGATTTGTTCAGATGAATATAAGGGACACTAAAGTAGCCACTTCTTTCCCTTTTGTAAAGCTGTTCCTCAATGGGAAATTTACCAGATCCATCTAATGAATTGTAAACTGAGAGGCACTGTTACCTGGCAATGATTGGAACAGATATATCCAATTAGGCGCCTGCCATTCAAAGATGGCAGTGCCAATAGAACTGCACATGCTCGATACTCGTGCATGCGCAGTTTGAAACTAGACCCATGAAGAGGGTGTGTTTATGCAGACTGCAAAGTGGAAAGACCACATAAACAGCACCAGTGGACTTTCGCCAGAGCACTGTGGAAGCACACCAGACAGCAGTCCAGTCACATGCTTCCACAGTGCTCTTCTAAACCTACAATGATGGCATGACATCTGTGGAGCTCTGCCCACACAGCTGTACAAATAGCTCAAACCCTGCAAAAATGAAGGAAAATAAGTTAGCTCCTGCACTAAATGCTCCTCACTCAATCCGGCACTAATAATTTTTCAATCACAATAAATGAAAATACTTAAAGTAGTGGAAAGCTATAGATACTTGAGAATCTGCATAGATTCTAATTTATCATGTGAAAAATTAAAATTTTGTAACAAATTAAATTAATAAAAAACTGGAAACTCTGTATGGAATAAGAGATTTTTTAGCTTATGAAATTAAGAAAACAATAGCACACAGCATCATTTTTCCTATATTGTTTTATGTTTCACTAGTCTGGGGTTCTGCTCCAAGTGTGGTACAGCAAAGGAGATGGGTTTCATAAACTGCAATTCATAGGTTTGCAGTAAGGCTGGATAAAAATAAACACCATTCTATGGCATATAACCATTTTTAGAAACTGGGTTAGAGAAACATTGGCCTGGGATTGACTTAAAGTACCCGTTACCCATACATTTATCAGGAAAAACTGCCTGGTAAAAAGAAAGAGCTGTATATGGCTCAAAGTTCCCTGCTCACAGTTTACGCAGCAATCTCTCTGCTCTGCTTGTAGTGTGCAGCATTTCTCCTTAAACTCCCTAATCTTATTGAGCCCTTTTCACAAAAGGTGCAGCTAGGATACACATCACATAACCCTGGTGCATAGCCCACCCTCACCTGGCTGCACACACTGCTCCCCTGCATGCTATTCATATCCCTGTTATACCCCTCCCATGTGGCCAGCACCCTGTCCAAATGCACATAAAGTAAGAAAACAGCCATTTTAGGCAGAAAAAAATGTTAACTTTTCAAAGACTTTTTTTGCATGAGGGGCGACTTGGGGACTGGCAGGGGGTGTCCGTGCTCCGTGCCATTCATGAAGACGCAAGTGCTTGTGTGGGGGTGATGGCTATGGCTTCTAGTCATGGCAGAGATGATGGGGCTCAATAGACCCCTCACTGTGGCTGCCCCTGTCATTGGGGCACATTGGGAGGGCTGTGGGACTGTCATCTGGGGGTCCCCCACCCCTCAGTGTTGTGGGCATATTCGTGCCTGCAGACATCATGGTGCCCCATGGGCACAAGGGATTCAGCAAGGTTCCTGGGATGGGCAGCCAATTGGCTGCCTGCCCAGGTCCACAGCTCCATGCCTGCCTGCCCCCATGAACCTGCACACCACGGGGGGGGCTGTGTAAAGGAGCCAGGCAGGGACCAGTGTTTGTGAATGCGGTCCCCGGACGGATCTCCCGCTGGTGCAGAACTGCAAGGGGGGATACGTGACTTTCGGAAGTACCCAACCCCATATTCATTAATAGGGCCCATTGAGCTCAGAAAATGGGTTGTACTGGGCCTACAAGCAAACAGTCCGGTGCACCTCCCCAAGGTGAGTCTTTGAAAAGTTAACATTTTTTTCTGCCTAAAATGGCTATTTTCTTACTTTATCTCCATGGAAAGGTGGTTCTTTTCATCATCACATCAGAGGTCCAATGTGAATTAAGCCAAACCACCAGATGCCAAGGTGGAATCCTACAGTTACGTCCTAACTAGTATGAATTGCCTGCGTGGCTACTCTTCTATAAAGTGAATTGCCTTGGCTCCTTTAAAATAAAGTGCTTCTACCTAGGAAATTCATGGGTGATTAAAGGGGAACATGCTACAAGAGCACCACACACCTCAAAATGTGTAACAAATTCCAAAATCAAGCACACTCTACCCTTGTTGCTGCAACTTCAGTATTGCTCCCTGCAACCCCTAGGACTGGAACTCCTTTATGGAGGACCAGAACGGAGCTGCAGAAAGCAAGATGTTTTAGCTCCTTGAGCACCAGTATGCAATGTGGGTCCTGTCACTCATCAAAGGTAGCCATATACTCATAAAAAAGAGAGATAGCAATCGGACTCTTGGATGACCTAGATTTACAGACTGATGCCCCAATGTGAAACTCAACTTAAGTGTGACCAGTGCACAGACCAACCTGGGGCACAGGAAACTGTTTTAAGGACAGTAGCTTGTTTAATCAAATGTGTGGGACAGAGTCCCTAGGAAGTTTGACTGCTACCATGTTTGTGCTCCTTGACCCTGGCTTCCAGCCAATTAAAGGATATAATCTGGAAGAAAGAGCCCAGAAACTTGTAGGTTATATGAGGACTAATTAATTCCAGCACCCTTTCACCCATCCTATCAGCTGTCAGAAATCAGACCTCCAGCACTGCCTGGTCCTTCTTAGAAGGCCTCAGAGCCAATAGGGAGCTGGACATTGCTGGGGGGAAAAGTAGGGGCTATGCTATCTGTAGGAGATCTTGTAGAGGAAGGATTGCTGTCCAGGAGACCTTGAGCTCAGCTGTGACAGACTGTGCATCTGTGTGAGATGAACTGTGAGTAAAGTCTATTTTCCTGGTTGAGAGCAAAAAAGAGGCATATACTTGCTAGCTGGCATGGAGAATGATGCTGAGACATGCCAAACAGAGATGTGGGAAGCTGGGGAACTTCACTTTCTTCTTCACGTAATTCGCCTGCTGAAAACTATGAGTAGTGGCACTTCGATGACAAAATGGCAGCAAAATTACATTACGCATAGTTATTTGCCCATGTGAAAATGCTCATCTACCAAAAACTGCGTGAAGTGTTTGTATTTTATGTAAACCCATATTTGTTGAGGGTTTTTTTCGCAGATGGGAGATGAGCTGGGGGAATTCATATCACAGGTCCAAGTGGTGGGTGTGGGTAGGTTTAAAACTTTTTTTTTTTAATTAGAAACTTCACCATGCATAATTGGAGACAAAGTCAGGAACTTTTCAAAGCTTCATGAAGTTCTGAGTTCCCCAGCTTCACACCAGCTTTTCCAGAAAGGTCAAACTTTGCAAGATTCTAGCACCAAAGTGAGAGTGCGAAAGAACCGCAACTGTCCTTAGAGTTTGGAATCCTTGACCTATTGGTAGGTATGGACAAGGATGCAGTTGTCAAAGCAAAGAAGGCCAACTGAACCTCTGGATGGAGACAGTGAAGTGGAACAATGGAGTGGTAATCTAGCTGATTGAGAAAGACAATTGACTATTACTGGTGTGCAAAGCTGGAAAAAATTCGCTTTGTAAATTAATTTGTGAATTTGTCACAATTAATAAAGTTATTCCTCCTTGTGAAGTGTCAATTTGCAGTATGGGGATAACATTGTGAGTTGTGAATTTGGAAACTCCACAGTGAAGTGGGGGCCATAGATGAAGTTCACAATATACCATGGGATTGGAGGTCACATGGTACTGAAACAAGCCATATGCCATGAGGAGGCTGTATTCACTGCAGTTTCATGAAGAGAGAGAGAGAGAGAGAGTGAGGAAACCAGTACATCCTTTGCTTGTCGAGGAAAAAATCTTCAAAATCCTTCAAAACAGAGTTTTTTGACTCCAGCACTCTCATAACTTGTTCTTGCGTGTTGTGTGCCTTGTGCTGCTAGATTTATGTTGTTTGCTGATGTTTTACAGATTATTTAGGTTAGCAATCAGGATCCCTATGATTTCTTTGCAACCCCTATGATATCCATTGCAACCCCTAAAATAAGGTTTTCCTAGCATTTTCTTATACAAACAAATTAATGTGTGGAGGAGCTTTGCAACCACTATGATTATGCTGAAATGACCTTTTGCAATCCCCACGATTCTGGTGAAATGACACTATTAATGTAATACTGAGCTAATGGCATTTTTGTTATCTGATATTAAGTTTATTTTGGAGCATAAATATTCTACTTTTGAGTAAGACTTCTACTTGCAGATTCATGGTAATACTATGAGTGCCTAAATGGTGCTGTTGTACACCAACTTGCTGCTGAGGCATTGGGAGGAGGAACTGACATATGATGCTGGAGTGAACACTCACCTCAGTAAAATAGTTGAGTGGGCCAGCAACATTTTATTTATGTATTTATTAATTTGTTAACCAGGTTGGTGCACTGATCCAAGGACCTTTTTCTGGCATGAGAGATGTCACAAGAATAAAGTGATACAATACATAAGGGAACAAATATATCAAAGTCAATACATGGTAAACAGAAAATAATGGGGAAATTATACAGGTGCATTTAAAACAAGCTCAATTTAAAATGGCGTTTTTGGCAGAAACTTAAAATGCATAGACAGGGGAAAGGCTGCATCACAAGTCACCCAGCGAAGCAAGAGCAGTTAGTAGTGATTAACAGATGTGTCCTGAGGAGGCAGCAGAAGTACCGTGGGGAGTCAAGGGCTCTCAGGGAGGGAGGCAGGCTGTTCCAAAGATATGGGGAGGCAGAAGAGAAAGCCCTCTGACCCATGTGAGTGGATACTTGCAGGCATTCCAGCACAAGGCTAGCAGTGTGGCAGAGGTCCTGGCGAAACGTCTTTGGTCGAAGTAGAGGGAAGAGAGGGGATGTCATAGGGTTGCAGAGCACTGTGCCTAAGGTGCAAGCCAGGAGGTAGCTTCATCTGGCTTGATGAGGGAGCCATCCAAGTGTCTAATAAAGGGTGCAGTGCTGGGAGAAGTAAGGAGTAAGGAGCCCAAAGGGCAAAGCAGCAGATGTTGTTGTAAGTGATGATTAATCTTGCTAGGTTGGTGGAGGTTTGTGAGTACGTGGGGAAGCCATAATCCATAAGTGGGAGGAGAGTGCTCTGAGCAATGGAGAGACAGGCATCAGGAATGAGGTAATTGATTAGTCAATAGCTGATCCCCAGTTTCCGATTTATGCAATGTATTAAAATTACAATATGGTCAGAGAAGGAGAGGGCCGGGTCAAAAGTGATGCCCAAGTATTTAAAGGAGCTGACATTCTCAAAGAGGGAGCTGTCAAGGAAAAAGGATGTTGAGTGTGTTACTGGCTAGAGCTAGAACTAGTTTGGTGAGTTTGGGCTTGGATCCAAACAGCATTGCCTTGGTCTTCTTGGCATTGACCAGCAGTCTATTTGTGGAGAACCATTTGTGAACATTACAGTAACGGGGTTGAGTGAAGAGGAGAGGTTGGTCACGGACGAGTCACTATGTTAGAGGATTAAGTCATCTGCATATAGTAGGGCAGGAGAGGCAGTTCTGGGGCGTGAGTTTACATAGAGAGAAAAGAGAATGGGCCCCAGGATACAACCCAGACAGACAGCAGTGGAGACTGGCAAGGCAGTAGAGGTAGCAGCCCCGGAGCAGACCATTTGAGTGCAGCCAGTGAGGTAGTCTCTGATCCAAGCAGTGGTGGTGGGGAATAAGCCCAGGTTACCAAGTTTGTCAAGGAGTAAATTATGGTTCCCCATGTCAAATGCTTTGGAGAGGTCCACAAAGACAGCCCTGTAAACCTCCCAATATACATGTTTCAGAGGACTTGCTCAGAGAAGTTGGCCAGGGACATAGATGTGCTGCTGAGGGCAAAGGAGGTTATATTTTGTGATGTAGTCAGTGATTTGGTGGTGTACAATCTTCTCCAGCAGTTTGCTTAAATGGGAGAGGATGGATATCAGGCAGTAGTTGTCCATGTTACTAGGGTCACCTGTTTTAAAGAGCAGGATGACCCTAGCCTGTTTCCAAACAGAGGGTACAGAGGCTGTGATGAGGGAGAGGTTGAAAACCGAAGTAAGGGGTTTGGCAATGGTAAGAGCCACTATTTTGAGGAAGCAGGTGGAGAGGCTATCACTGCCAGCACTACCCTGATTGGGGAGGCTCACAGGAGGAGTTTGAGTGTTTTGCAGGGGGAGATGGACTGGAAGTAGAATGAAGGTATGCTGGGGTTCATAGCAAGTGGGTTGAGGAGAGGAGGGCTAGGATTGTGTGGGAGGATCTTGGCAAGATATTCATCAAGGTTTGTAAATTTGGCATTGAGTGCATTTGCAACTTCAGCTGAATCTTTCAGGGGACCATTGGGGGTGTTGAAGTGGAGGGTGCTGCTTGGCCCCTGGAGCATGCAGGGAGCGAATGGCAGACCAGAAGCACCCTGGATTTCCAATGCTTTGGGACTGTAGGTTGTGGAAGTAAGTAGACTTACAGGAGCTGATATGTCATTTGCAAAGGTTTTGTAGGAATTGGCATTCATTCCAGAGCAGGGGCAGGGGGAGGCTTTGTACGATGCCCACTTGGCATCCCTTTACTTCATAAGTCTTAAAAGGTCTCTGGAGAGCCGGTGGGTGTCACCCCCTTGTACTCTGTGAGTGGTTAGAAGAAAGTGCTTATCTTGAATGCTTGAGAGGGTGGTGATGAAGAAACCAAGTGCTGAGGAGATGTCTTTCGAGTTATAAAGGGGAGACCAATCTATAAACATGATGTCAGCATGTAGTTGGAAGGCATCATAGTTTGAGTAGTTATGGAAAGTCAGATATTTTGGAGGTGAGTGAGGGTTTTTTGTGGACCAGATGCAGTAGGTAGGTAAGTGATTGTTGATGGAATCAGATAGGATACCGGCATAGGTGATCTTATCTTCACAGTTAGTTAGGATTCAGTCAACAGTAGAGTAATTTAGAGATCAGCTGTTGAGATGGGTAGGGGTTGTGATGAGCTGGGTGAGGTTGTACTGTTTGAGGAGGTTATGGAAGTCAATGAGGGTGCTCCCCTTCCAGTTAAGATTGAAATCTTCCAATAAGATGGTACCCTTGGGGGAGAGAGGGATCCAAGGTTACTTAGTAGGAGTGAGAGCCCTGCAGTGCCACCTTTGGGTGGATTGTAGTAGCAGCCAATATATTGTTTTGTTGTGCCCCCGATGGACAACTTAGTAATGAGCCACTCAATGGGGAAGCCAGTTGTAGATTGACTGGAGAGGGTGGCACTAAGGGAGCTCTTAGAGTAGAGGAGAACCCTGCCACCCTTCTGGGCCCCTTTGCAGTTGTTTCTAATGAAGGAGTAGCCAAACAGGTTACAGCAAGGATCGGGGGTGGTAGGTTTTAGCCAGGTCTCTGAAATGCCAGGAATATCAGGCTTATAAAAGGAGACCCAGGCCTCCAACTCTGCAAGTTTAGATAAGACACACTGAATATTTAGATGCACAATCTTCAGACCATGTCTGCGACCCAATGTGGGGTTGTTGTTGGAAATGGGACAGTTAGCAGGGCCAGGGTTGCTCTCCACAACCCCAACTAGGAGTATAAGTGGTGTGAGAAGAGAGTGTATAAGATAAGCGGGGGTGGGAGAGAACCAATGAAGGGTTAGTGAGGATAAGTAGAAAAATAGGAGATAAAGATCCCGTTTGGGGATAAGTGCCAGGGAAGCAACGGGTTTGCATGAAGCAAGCTGTAGCTGGGAGTGGTTGGGAGAGGTGCAGGAATAAATATTTGCTGGAGGTATTTTAGGGTGGCTTGTTCATTGGCTATTATAGAGGCACAGGACTCGGTGGCTAGGTGAAGTCTGAGCAGGGTGCAGTAATCAGTAGGGCAGTAGCAAGGTGTTTCACCATAACAAGGGGGAGATCAGAGCAGGGGTATGTGGAGGCTAGGCCTGGGAAAAGGGAGGATAGACATTAAATATAGTTGGTGATAGGGAAATTTTATCCTTGTGTGAAGTGAGTCAAAAGAACAAGTGATTGAATTCATATTCTGGCTGAACAATAATGACAGGAATTTAAGATTCACATACACACCAGACAAGCACAGAGTGAACTTTTTGGATCTTATGCTACAGAGCAATACTGAAGGTACAGAAGGGTCTGTGGCAACAAAGGACTACAGAAAAGAAACATCCATGAATATGTTACTTAAAGCTGATTATTTGCATCAGAAGAAATTGATAGAATCCATATGATCAGGGTTTTATTTAACTCTAAAAACTATAGCGTTTTGCTCATAAAAGTTCTAAAACTTTGTGAAAATGCATAGCACTTGCCTCACTGTGTTTAACAAACATAACACTTCTAGAAAACCTATATACATGCTTTCTATGCAGTTAGTATTGTCCCAAGAAAAAAAACCTGCTAATCAATTATTTAAAACCCTGACAATACAGTCAATTCCTAAATAGGAATTGCTCACAAGACAGGAATTTCAAGACAGGCTGCGGATTTAAAGGAAAGATTTTTTTTGAAAGGGGGTAAACAGACTTACATTTGGAGATGGCAATGTTGCAAGCCAAAAGCAAACCCAGAGAAAGCTAGAAATGAAAAACAAACAAGGCATGGCCTATCTAGTCTGCCCATTTCCCTACCTAATGGATAAGCTGCAGATCCTAGTTAACCAACAGCCTACTTCCTCCTATTTCCCACTAGAACTGCCTTATGTCTGTCCCATGCATTATTGAATTCCCCCACTGTTTTTGACTCTACGACCTCCTCCAGAAGGCTGTTCCATGCATCTACAACCCTCTCTGTGAAGAAATACTTCCTCACATTGCCTCTGAGCTGTCCCCCCCTCTATCTTCAAATTGTGTCCCCTTGTTCTTGCACATCTCTTTTTCTGAAAGATGCTACCCTCTTGGACTTTGTTGATTCCCTTGAGGTACTTGAAAGTTTCTATCATGTCCCCCTCTCCCTCCTTTCCTCGAGGCTATACATATTAACCTCCTTTAGTCTTTCTTTATATATCTTCTGGTGCAGACCCTGCACCATTTTGGTTGCCCTCCTCTGGACAGCCTCTACCCTGTCTATGCCTTTGCAGAGATGGGGTCTCCAGAACTGTACACAGTACTCCAGATGTGGTCTTACTGACTGTCTGTACAGAGGGCCAACAACTTCTTGTTTTCTACTGGTGATGCCTCTCCCCATGCATCCCAGAATCCCCCCAGCCCTCCTTACTGCCTTCTCACATTGCTGGCCCACCTTTAGGTCATCTGATATGACTACCCCCACGTCCCTTTCCATTTTTGTTGTTGTCAGTATCTCATCCCCCATTGTGTACTCTTCCCCTGGGTTTTTGTTTCCCAGGTATACTACTTTGCACTTCTTTGCATTGAATCTAAGCTGCCATACATTTGACCATTCCTCCAACCTTGCCAAGTCTCTTTTCATCCTTTCCACCATAATGCCCTACTCTGTAGGGGACTGACAGGCACCAGGAGTGTGACTTTGGAATGTCATCAGTAATACTCATGCCATTCCACCCCCACCCTGCAGCCAGTGACAGGCATCGAGGTGCGCCTTGGGCCCTTTGCCCCCAGAGTTCACCCCGTTCTCCTATACTGCACCCATTTCAGCATATTTCCTTATGGAATGAGGTGAATGTAAAGCCCAAACACCCCAAGGCACACCTCAACACTTGTCAGTGTCTGAAGGGTAGGGTGAGGTGAAATGTCATGACCGTCATGGACAACGACCCAAAGGCACACTCCATTGCCTGTCCATCTCTGCAGAGTGAGGGTGGAGTTGGCATCAGTTCAATACTTCAAAGCATTCCTATACTGCATCTGTCTAACTCCTGCACTTCCACTGCTAATGCCAGCAAGCAAACATTCGGCATTGACAAATGCTTGTTTTATAATGTTTCTTGTTTTATATTGAAGGAAATCTAAACTGTCCTGTCAGGATATATCTAGAATGCTGTAATGTTAATCTCAAGATAAATTCATTAAAACAGGTTTTCTCTTCATTTTAAGTGTATAATCTTCATGAATTTAATTGTGCAGCAGGAGGCTTCTCATTATACAGACTACCCACACCATTTAGATTAGATGCATGATTGGAATGAAGGATACTTAAGGTTGGATTTGCCTATCAAACATATGAGGAAGATGCTAATATTGACACTACTGGTAAGGTTTGATATATTAGAGAGCTATTCTTAGGAAACATAAATTGGGTAAAATATGTTTCTGTTTCTATCTGGATACAAGCTTGATAATGAAATAATTTCCCCAGTATACTGTGTAAACTGAGCATACATTGACACCAGGTATTGTTTTCCATTTTTACAAAATTCTGCACTACTAACAAGTTTTCTGTGTATATTAAGAGAGACTGTTCAGTATGATTAAGGTGTTACCATGATGATGCAAAAAAGAGGAGTGATTAAATCATGTTTTAAAGTAAAGGGATACACAAGGAGTAGCATTAAACTTTAACCCCTGTGCTAAAATGTACAATGGAATTTTTAACCTTTAATAATGATGTTTTCAGTGGTAGCCCTATAAAATGGCTGTTGTAGGTACACTAACCCTGCCTCACAATAAAGCCCTGTAAGAGGATGAAGCACTGGGCCTCTTGTTACCACACTTTGTAAGGTATTTACCTTTTAAAAAAAAAGCTGTGTCTTACATATCAATTTTTTGTCTGCACAGTGTATGCACTAGTACGGTATGTCATATGAACACATGAACATACCAATGTCAAAGAGTCGTGGTAATGGATAGATGCAGAGACAATAGTAGCTTAGAATGCCAAGCAAATGCTAGGCAAATATTTTATTAACAGCCAAATAAAATAATAAAGGCAGACTGACAACAGCAAAAATAAAACAAAAGCATAACGTAAACGTAAGTCCATAAATTCTCCAGTAGATAACTGAAACACTAGTTGCGATCAGCACAGTACCAACCTCTCCACTCATCTGAGGTGGTGTAGAAAATATAGTCCTTTTATATCAGTGGCAGCCAGGTGGTTTACCTGAAGCCACGCCCACTAGGTTCTGTAATTCTTAAATCATCATATAACAACTATTTCTATATAAACAATACAATAGAACATCATGATTTCAAAAAGATTTACAACAGTACTTTTAAAATCTAATTTCCTAGCTTGTTTATGGATTTTCTCAATAACTTCTATAAGCAGGCCCCTCCCTTTGAGCTAGCCAGTATTTAGCTATGTGAAACAAGGCCGGACAACTCTTAGAAACAGTGGGGAGCTCAAGGAAGAGGTACTCCAGCTAGAAGGTAAATGTTTGTTTTTTACTACCATTCCCCTATAGTTCGGTATAGCTTTCTCTTACAAACAGTTTCCTAGAATTCACTATATAACAGCTTTATTTGGAACAGAAGTGAGTACTGATGCATGAAACAACAAACAAATTAATTTGAATCATCTGATTCACTGACTATGTTATCTGCTTTGCTAGCCACACCCAGACTGATAGGCTTTCCTGTTTATGAAGCACAAAACACATTTCAAACAGTAATATTCCTTATACTCATTAATCTTTGTCGAAAAAACACATTTTAACTCAGAAAGTGTTGGGCAACTGTCTCTAAAAAACGTTAGTGTACATTTTATACCTGAAATGCAAGTACTTAGCAAATTCAGCACTTCCTGCACTCAAGCCCATACTCAGTTTGAACACAGTTGCTTGCATTTAAACAAGAACAATAAAGAGGTTACCTCCAACACCGATTTGTACTTCTGTTTGCATACTGCTCCTTGTTGCTGCCATCCTAATACCTTGCTTTAAGATTTGGTTGCTGGTAGCCAAGGATAAGGAGAGTATTGGAAGACAGACATTGCTCATTACAAAAATGAAACGCTTTTAGTGTCTCTTTACTCTTACAATTCACGTACTATACATAGGAAAACTCAGAAAGTATTTCTTTACTCCATAGCCAATCCTGTATAAATGTTTGTTCTAGCTTGCCTCGTAGTCTTATTTTTCTGCACTATTAAACGAGACTCCAGGCTTGTTTCTAAAGAATCATACTGAACATATTGAAAGGGGGGGAGGGTATCAGGGCTGGCAGACCAATGCTTTCCGGAACCAACCAGGGATAGCAAGGAGAACCTTCCCAGTTGGCCTAACTGGGAAAGGGTGAAAAAGTAGTGGACTGACAAGTGTGAGTAAGGGTAATTAGGAGAAATGCTGCTGCAGCAGACTTAGAATAGAGGAAAAGGAAATATGGTTTCCAGTCAGCAAACATGATTAAACAACACCCTGTGACAACCAAAAAGTCAGCAGAGTAAGGCCATTAGGTCTATCTAGTCTTCTTGTTTTGCAGGGTCCTCAGCTTAAGCTAATGAACTTGCCCCCCTATGTCTGAAATGTTCTATTAAAAGGACTTGAATTGAATTAGCTGGTTTTGGGACAGATTTGTTCTGAGACTTTAACTTATGTTCGAGAGTATGAGGTGTTTCGAATTATTGGGGCTGGCTGCCTCAGCTGTCTGCACTGGGCCACTGCATTGACCTGATGCATGCTCAACCTGTCTCTGCCTAAATTTTATCAGCCTCCTGTGCAGCACAGTACTGAAGGCCTTTCTAAAGTCCAGGTATGCCACATTCATTGAACTCCACTGATCTATTTCCCTGGTCACTCCATCAAAGATACGGTTATCAGAACCCACTGAAGTTCTGGCTTCTGGTTACAGTCTAGAGCTTTGCAAATGGTTTTAGGATTCTAATCTTCTTAGAACTCAAACTCCTTTGTGCATAGGATTGGAGAGAAAGAATAGATAAATATGCCGAGAGGAGAAAAAAACATAAATAAAAGACTGCCTTCTCAGTACAGCAATAATATTGTTTCATCCCATATACAGAAAAGAGAAACACATTGTGCCTTTCAAAGTGTAAATACCAAGTATCACAACTCCATGCATTTGACACATCTGCATATAAGCAACACATTCTTATAATTGTCTCTCACTAAATACTTTAGGATTTAATTCCCAATATTAAGTTGTTTTCCAGACTGGCAGTTCCTGTTTCTGAAATGTCTGAGCAAAACAAAAACATATTTTTTTAGTATTTAGAACCCCTTAATATGTAGAACCCATGGGAGTTTGTTCTAAATTAGAACTCAAACCACAGGGTTTTAAAATGGTTCTAATCTCTAAAACACTAATTTGATATGATCTTCCCATTGTGAATCCATGCAGTCAGTGGTCTTTCAGCCCATTAAATTCAAAATACTCTACCAGCCTTTCCTTCAGTAGGATTTCCATTAATTTCCACACCACTGAAGTAAGATGCCCTATTGTATGAAGAAAAGGTGAAACATAGAAACATAGGGCTGGATTCAGAGAAGTCAAAGCAGGACCCAGTCAACTTGTGTCAGAAAAAATGGTGCAAGTCACACTTGCGTCCTGCGTTGCATCCCGGCGGGATTCACATAGGCAGCCTGCAACATGCGGCAGGCTGCCTGTGCTCAACTGCACCTATGTGCCTGAAACCCCCTTGTGACATGGCATAAGGGGGTTTCAGACAGCATTTGCACCCTATTTAGGTAGGGTGACCACTACCTCCACAAATGGGGTTCAGAGACAACCACCAATGAACATCTGTCAAAGACCAGTTATGCCAACAAAAGGTGGTCTAACTGGTCTTTCCCCGTTCACCGGAGGTTGCCACTGTGCCCCAGCCCCACAACCCCTGTGGGTTACGGACTCCCCCATGGGCTCTGGGTCCCAGGCATTGCACGCACCATGCCAGGCTGGGTGTGTGGCACACACCCAATGCCCAGACCCCCCCCACACACACACACACATGTCAAGGCCCCCCATGCCCTGGGGCATGATCCCCCCACCATCCCCATAACCCCCTGGTAGTCTAGTGGCCACCCACCCCACAGTGCGAGCCCCCCCACACACCCCAATACCATGCTGGCAATGGGCACAGCTCTCCCTCACCACCAGGGCCAGTCACCAACTCACCCGCCGGGTGTGTGTGTGTGTGTGTGTGTGTGTTGGGGGGTGGGGGACCACTGGGCCACCAGGGCAGCTCTGGGTGGGTCCATGACAAGGGGCTTGGGGCTGGTGCCCACACCATAGGGGGCCTTGGAGGTGGGCATGGGAGTGCCATGGTGGCCTTCGACTGGTGCAACTGCTGTTTATCCTGTCCTGTGACCTGTGGTATTCCCAGGAGCTGTGCCCTACCCTGTGCAGCTACTGCAAGTCACAGGATGCAGACCGCTGCACCCACTCCGATACTGAATTGGGTGTATGGGCCAGGTCACAGGGATGGTCACTGCAAGCTGCCATTGCTGCAGCTTGCAGCAGACCTTTTTCTGAATCCAACCCATAGACTTTGATGGCAGATAAGGGCTGCTTGGCCCACCCAGTCTGCCCATTTCCCTATCTATTGGATAAGCTGCAGATCCTCGTTTTACCAACAGCCTACTTCCTCCTACCTCCCACTAAAATTGCCTTATGTCTGTCCCAGTGGCGTAGGCAGGAGAGGTGTTCAGGGTCTTCAAACCTCCCCCCAAAATTACCCCGGAAAATTTTGTTCAAGCCGTGGTTCAGATGCCCACCTGGTTTTGCCTCTAACTGACACTGTAGGGTCTGTGGCTGCATACCACACACAGCCGTTCTCCAGTAACCCCCAAATAGCACAAGCAGCAACAAGATTGGGATGTCAGCTAGAGGAGAAGAGTAAGCCTGACACAGTCCTGTGACCTGTAGCTGCTGAGGTCATGACCTGTCCCGATGTCACGGTAGCAGCTGCAGGTGATTTGCACTGGTGCGCACCTGTGCAGCTTTGTTTTGTTGCCATTTGTTTAGTGAAAGTCATGCTGCATGCTAGATGTGGACAGTGAAGAGCAAAACAAGTGTGCGTGACTGTGGGAAGTGATGGACCAAAGTGTTGAGAGTGAGCATTAGGACTCAAGTGGATCACCAGGTCATCAGCAGTGCACAGCCAGTGTGAGTCTTATCTTTTGGCCAGAAGCAGGTACCCAGTTTTATGCTGTATATGTACCCAGAGGTATCCACAGAAAGCAGTAATGCACTGCAGTCCATCAGAGGCATAGAAAGGCCATTCAAAGCGAGATTGGTTGGAGCTGCTTTACAATGGTGCCGGAGGTGTTAGACATTTCTGCCTGCTCTCCACTAACAGTCCCATTCCCCAACACATTCCAAGTCTTTGGAGACTGGAAGAAACAACATTATAACAATGCTGGTGGCATGGTGGAAGTCTGGGGCTTTACAGTGCTGAAGTAAGCACAGCACATTGGCAAGGCAAGGCAAATTTTATTTTTAAGGCATTAGATTTGGGGGGTTACATTTATGTTTATGCAATACAAACGCTCACCTTGCTAAAACACAGAGGCCCAGATATTCAAAAGGGTTGCACATGGGCGCCCAACAGTGTTGCACCATACGTGCCAATCATCGTAGCGTGATATTCAAAAAGGGAAAAGTGTACGCACAAATCCTGATGCCGGGCGCATCAGTAATGTCTGAGCACAGGTGGGGGGCATGCCCATCACAACCTGCACCGGCCGATATTCAGCCCGGGATGTGCAGAGTCATGCATGCGCAACCCCTACCTGCGCCTGCGCAAAGTTACGCCAAGAAAAAAAGGAACAAGTGATGGCCACCCACAGGTGAGCTGCCGCGTACGGGGTGCAACACAGCAGCTGCCACCTGCGACGTACACCAAGTTCCCTGCTACCCTAGCAAGCGCCCCCATGTGTCGGCGGGCATCCATGTAACAAAATCCCCCAAGTCCAATATCCATGGTGGTCTAGTGGACCGCACTGAGCCAGTCATGGGCATCAGTAACAGAACCCCACAAGTCAATATCCCTGGTGGTCTAGTGGACGATTTCTGCCCGATCGCGGGCATCTGTATCTCATCCAATACCCTAAGACCTTGGTGGTCTAGTGTACCCCCACCCACCCGCCCACTGGGTCCAATCGGTCCAATGGACCACCAGGGATATTGGACTTGCAGAGGAGTTCTATTACTGATGCCACGATCAGGCACATAGAGGTCCACTGGACCACCAGGGATATAGGAGTTTTTTTGTTTTTTTTTACACGAATGCCCACGATCGGGCTGCAGGGGGGCATCGGTCCCCGATGGCTGCTGCCTGGCAGGGCGCCAGGCACAAGTCCTCGGAGATCGGCGCACCTGCATGCTAATGGCATGCAAATGGGGCCATGATGAGATGCAAATGGCCCCCTGTGTGCCTTGCATAAATTATGGCCCCATTTGCATGTCCCCTTTTGAATATCACAGGTGCTGTGCATGGCGCAATGACATTTGCGCTAGCGCATCTCCATGCTCCACTCTGGCCACTTGCGCTGGCGCAGTGTCACTGCACCATGCACAGTGGGGGTGGCCAGGGTGCGATATTCAAAGCTGCTGCGCCATAGCGCAGCTCCATTAAATATCGCCCAGGCCACACCCCGGCACAACAAAGTTGAGCTGCGCCCAGGCTTGCGCCACAGCCTGGCGCAGTTTGAATATCCAGGCCAAAGTGTTATGTAACACTGATGAATGAGTGGACCCTGAAATGCCCACCTAACAAAAATATTAATATTTAAAAATGTGTGTGATAATGAGCTGCTCTCCCACACACCTGATTCCATGGGGGGAAGAAAATGTCCCCTGAAATCAGGGGTAGGGAGAGAACATGTAACTCAAGTTTGTTTTTGGTTCAATAAAAGCCCCCAAACCCATCACTGAGCATGTAAACCCCCCAGCCTTTATATAGGACTCTTTCACAGTATATTACAAAAATGTGTATGGGGTGGGTGGTTGATGGCACTGTTGGTCAGTCAGCTGTCCACAACAACTGCAGCTGCAAATTCTAATGACAGCCAGAGACTCCCACACCCCTGATTCCATGAGAAAATAAAATTTCCCTGAAATCAAGGGTAGGGCTAGCAGCTCCCTGACCCCAGCCTTTTATGTGACTAATTTACAAATATGATAGCCAAACACCATCTCCCCAAAAAATCCTGCCTATGCCACTGCTCTGTCCCATACATTCTTAAATTTCCCCAATGTTTTTGACCCCACGGCCTCCTCAGGAAGGCCGTTTCATGTGTCCACCACCCTCTCTGTGAAAAAATACTTCCTCACGTTTCCCCAGAGTCATCTCTCCTCTATCTTCAAATTGTGCCCCCTTGTTCTTCCACATCTCTTTTTCTGAAAGATGCTAACCTCTTGGACTTTGTTGATTCCCTTGAGGTACTTAAAAGTTTCTACCATGTCCCTCCTCTCCCTCCTGCCCTCGAGGGTATACATATTAAGCTCTTTTATTCTCTCTTCATATGGATTCTGGTGCAGACCCTGCACCATTTTAGTTGCCCTCCTGTGGACTGTCTCTATCCTGTTTATGTCCTTGCAGAGATGGAGTCTCCAGAACTGCACGCAGTACTCCAGATGGAGTCTCACCAATTGTCTGTACAGAGGGATAACAACTTTTTGTTTTCTACTGGTGATGCCTCTCCCTAAGCATCCCAGTATCACCCCAGCCCTCCTTACTGCCTTCTCACATTGCTTGCCTACCTTCAGGTCATCTGATATGACTACTCCCATGTCCCTTTCCATTTTTGTTGTTGTTAATACCCCCACTGTGTACTCTTCCCTTGGGTTTTTGTTTCCCAGATGCATTACTTTGTACTTCTTTGTATTAAATCTAAGTTGCCATGCTTTTGACCATTCCTCCAATCTTGCCAAGTCCCTACTCATCCTTTCCACCCACCTTGTGTATTAACCCTGTTGCAGATCTTTGTGTCATCTGCAAAGAAGCATACTTTTCCTTCCAGTCCCTCCACAATGTCATCTGTAAAGACATTAAAGAGGACCAGTCCAAGTACTGAACCCTGCAGTACCACACTAGTAACCCCCCTTTCTATGGAGTGGACTCCATTTACTATTACCCACTGTGTCCCATTATCCAGACAATTTTTTACTCAGGTTACCACCCTGGGACCCACTCCCAGGCTGGCTAACTTGTTTATTAATCTTTTGCATTGGGCTGTGTCAAATACCTTGCTAAAGTCTAGGTAGGCCATATCCACAGCCCCTCCCTGGTCTACTACTTTGGTCACCCAGTCAAAGAAATCAATTAGATTCATCTGACATGACCTCCCCTCTGTGAATCCATGCTGCCCTGGGTCCTGTGCCCAGTTGGCCTCTAGGTACTCAACAATTCTTTCTTTCAGAAGTGATTCCATCATTTTCCCTACCACTGAGGACAAACTAACAGGTCTGTAGTTTCCTGCCTCTGCCTTGCTCCCACTTTTGTGAAGGGGAATCACATCCACCCTCCTCCAGTCCTCAGATACTACACCCTCCTCCCATGATTTGTTAAAAGGGGTAGTCAGTGGTGCCACTAGTTCTCCCTTTAGCTCTTTTAGAATTCTGGGGTGAATCCCATCAAACCCCATTGCTTTGTCCACCTTCAGTTTTAGGAGTTCTTTCGGGACCCTTTCTTCTGTAAATATACTGGTATCGACCCCAATCCAGTGTGCTTCTATTATTTGGTTTAGGTACCTGCCCCTCTTCTTCTTTTGTGAGTACTGAGCAGAAGTATTTGTTCAGTATCTCTGCTTTGTTACTGTCGCTCTCTGCCCATCCCCCTTCCCCTTTATTAAGCTTCACTATCTCTCCCCCCTGGTCTTTCCTCACTCCCTAATGTACCTATAAAAGGTTTTATCCCCCTTCTTAATGGAGTTGTCTATCTTTTCCTTGGTTTGGGCCTTTGCTATTCTGACTGCCTTTCCCACTTCCTTCTGCTTTAACTGGTACAGTTCTCTGTCCTGTTCCTTCTGTGTTTTCTTATACTTCCTGAATGCTGTCTTTTTCTCCCTAACCTTCCCCGCCACTTCTTTTGAGAATCATAGCATTTATTTCCTTTGTGTTTTGTTTGTTTGCTTCACACAAAGGCTTGTTGCCTCTGTGATGGCAATTTTGATTTTTTTACCATTGTTCCTCCACCCCACCTTTATGCCCATTTGCTAGTGCTTTTCTGAGGCACTCCCCCATTTTGCCCAAGTCAGCCCTCCTAAAGTCCAATACTGTCACCTTTGTGTGACTTGACTCCATGGCAGTGTTTATCATGAACCACACTGTTTGGTGGTCACTTGTTCCCAGATGGCTATCCACTTCTAAATCAAAGATCCTCTCTCCATACCTCTCAACCTCCTGCCTTATAAATCAGGGACAAGGCTTAAAATAATCAGGGACAAAGGACCGAAATCAGGGACACATCTTCAAAATTAGAGATATCCACCCAGAAAGGTGGCAGAGTATGGGGCTTAGTGCAAAATGCATTTTCTAAAGAAGAATAAGTCTGTAACTTTAATGATTGGCATTATTTTGTGCTTACAGTCCCCACTGTTTAGCCACAAAAACACAAATTTTAGGAGGGACAAAGTAAAATTTTGAGGCAAAATCAGGGACATCCCTGAAAATCAGGGACACTTGAGAGGTATGCCTCTCTCCGTCCCTGTTTGAGAGTACCAAGTCTAAGACTGCTCCTTCCTGAGTGGGTTCCAGCACTAGCTGTCTGATGCATGCCCCCTGTAGGGCCTTGAGAATTACCCTGTTCTTGGATGTGGCTGCAGCAAATGTGCTCCAGTTAAAATCTGGCATATTCAGGTCCCCCATCAACAACATCTCCCCCTGTTCTGCCATTCTAAGGATACCTTCTATCATTTCCTTGTCCATTTCCTCCCCCTGAGATGGGGGTCTGTATATTACTCCCGTATGGATTGTGGTGCCATTTTCTGTCTCCAGGGTGACCCACAGTGTCTCCTCGCCTCCCTGTTTACCCTTTAGTCCCATGTTTTTGATCTCTTCCCTTACATAGAGAGCTACTCCTCCTCCTCTTTGTCCCTCTTTGTCCTTCCTGTAGATTGTGTACCACAGTATGTTGACATTAGAGTCGTAGTTCTCTGTGTACCATGTTTCTGTGACTGCCATGATGTCCAGGTGTCCCTCTTCCATCAAGGCCACTAGTTCAGGGAGCTTGCTACATAGATAATGGGCATTGGTACTCATCACCCTCCGTTTTTTGATAGCCTTACCCCTTTTAGCCCCCTCCCTGTACTTATTGTCTTTGCCTTTTTCTCCATTGACTCCTGTCCAGCTCCCTATCGACTTCTCTACCTTAGTGCTTACCTCACCGACTACCCTGTTTTGTGTGTGGGGGGTGAGATTTCCATGCTTCTTTTCAGTGCCTCCCCCTTGGCTAGTTTAAATGCTTGCCAATAAAGCAATTAAACCTATCACCTAGGATTCTGGCTCCCCTCCCGGACAGGTGTGTGAAGAAAACACCTTATTTGTTGTAAAGAAACAGAACTTGAGACCATTTCAGCATCCAGCAAGGTGTTTTTAATGGGAAATGCTGACACCCAGCAGCCCCTGCCTCAAACATGGCTTCCATGCCAAATCAACAGACCTGTGACAATCCTCACTGTGACTCTCAAGCATCATTGCCATTTGATTCCATTTAATGATTGATTTAAAAATGCAGTGTCTTCTGTGGTGGATAAAATTATCCAAGTAAAATGATCTATAACATGTAGCCCCAGTCAGATAACAGATGGACAGCTTATCTTACTAGCAAGAGGAATTATTGCTGCACTTACTGACATGAAGTGGCTTTCATAATCATCTGTAATTTAATGTGACAGCATTTATCTTTATTATATTCCCATAGGCCACTGAAATAACTGTTTTCTCCCCTTTAGCTTGCATTTCATTCCAAGAATTACTGTGTTTACTAAAATATAATATTTGCCAATATGGCAATCATAGGCATCCTATGGAGTAATTATCATGACCCCTACTCATTTTCTAAACTTCTTTATTTAATCTCACAATGTGTGGGGAGCCAGATAAATCAGTTACACAGGTGGTAAAATGGTCTCAAGTTCTGTTTCTTTACAACAAGTAAGGTGTTTTTGTCACACACCTGTCTGGGAGCGGAGTCAGAATACTCGGGTGGTGAACTTCAGGGGGCGGACTTTGGAAGGATGCAGGAAGTACTGAAAGGGAAACTGGAGGGCATGGCATAAGGCAGGAGATGGACACTGAGCAGAAATGGGATATTATTAAACAAGGGATTACAAAGGCAACAGAAGCCTGCACTAAGACACAGAGTAAGAGGAGCAGAGCAAGAAAACCATGCTGGTTGAACAGCGAGGTAGTGGAAGTGGTGAGGGCAAAACGAGAGGCACACCAGAGGTATAGGAGGATGGGGAAGGAAGAGGACAGGGAGGAGTATGCAAGAGGTGACCAGAAAAGTGAGAGAAACCAAGGCCCAGAGGGAGCTGAGATTAGCGCAGGGAATTAACTGGAGGGAGAAAGACTTTTTCAGATACATCAGCGAGACAGGGAAGTTCAAGGAGACAATAGTGAGGATAAAAAGGGGTGAGGAGTCGACAGAAAATGGTGAGGAGCAGGTGGAAGCACTGAATGAATACTTTTGCTCAGTGTTCACAGAAGAAATGGGGGGGGGGACCGCTATCACCGTGGTCTGAGAGGGTGGGGACGGGGGAAGAGGAGGCGACAGATGGAAGAATTGAGGCAAGTAGCGTCCTAGAGGGACTGAGGGCACTGAAGGTAGACAAGGCACCAGGGCTGGGTGGTATCCACCCCAGGGTGTTGAGGGAGATTACATAGGTGTTGGCAGAGCTGCTGGTGGATCTGTACAGCACCTCACTGGAGTGGGGATGTGTGCCACTGAACTAGAGGATAGCACATGTAGTACCATTACACAAAAGCAGACCAAGGGATGAACTGGGTAATTATCATCTGGTAAGTCTCACCTCTATAGTGTGCAAACTTATGGAAATGATACTAAAGGAAAGACTGGTGTCATACCTGGAGGACAATGGCCTCCATGATGTGAGGCAGCATGGGTTTCTTTCAGAGAAATCTTGTCAAACCAACCTGATACAATATTATGACTGAGTGACAGGTTAGCTGGATAAGGGTCATGTAGTGGATGTTCTTTATTTGGACTTCAACAAGGCCTTCGATTCAGTGCCTCAGGGGTGGCTTGGGGGAAAACTAACTGGTGTAGGGGTAGGGGCAAAAATGATGAACTGGATTACAAGCTGTCTAAGTGGGAGGCTGCAATGGGTGGTGGTGAGAGGGGAGCTCTCAACTCCAAGGCCTGTGATGAGTGGGGTGCCACAGGGCTCTGTGCTGGGGCCAGTATTATTTGGGCTCTCCATATCAAACATTGCACATGGGGTGGTGAGCAAGGTAAGTCTGTTCACTGATGACTCCAAAATTGGAGCAGTGGTGGATGGAGGGGACGGATGGAAGCAGCTGCAGGGGAACCTAAGCAAGCTAGAGGAGTCGTCAGAGAGGTGTCAGCTAGGGTTCAATGCAAAGAAGCATATGGTTATGCACTTCGGGGTGAAGAACCCAAGGAGAGAATACTGACTGGGGAGGGGGGGCAGGTTAAGCTGGGATCACTGAGGAGAAGGACCTAGGGGTAATAACAGGGACCATGAACAACACTGCCCAGTGTAGAAGAGCAACTGCAAAAGTGAACAAAATGCTGGAGTGCATAGCGAGGGAGTTTTCATCCAGGCAAAGAGAGTTGATCTTGCCCCTCTACAGGTCACTGGTAAGGCTGCACTTAGAGTATTATGCACAGTTTTGGAGGCCATACCTAAAGCATGATATCAGGTTACTGAAGGAAGTACAGAGGAGGGCAACAAAGATGATATATGGAATGGAGGGAAGAGACTATGAGAGCAGGCTGGGAGACCTGAACATGTACACCCTGGAGGATAGAAGGGACGGGGGGACATGATAGAGACATTCAAGTATCTGAGGAGAATCAATAAGGATGAGGCAGATGCTAGTCTTTAAGCTAAGAAGGGGGAAGGACGCCAGGGGGCACAGGCTAAGAATAGAGGGGGGAAGATTTAGGAGGGAAATGAGGAGACACCGTTTCACAGAGAGGGTGGTAGCAAAATGTAACGCACTACCAGAATGGGTGGTATCATGTAAATCTGTGAACTGCTTCAAAGGGCATGGGACAGGGAACAGGGGAGAGTGAGGGTGGGGGATGTGGGGGTGGCAGTTGGATGACAAAGGGAAGGGGGTGGGGCAGCTGCAAACTAGGGGTGCTAGCTGCACACTTAAGCAGACTTAGCAAAACTGGATGGTCTGTTTCTGCTGGCACATTCATATGTTCGTATGTTTGCAGATGCTAATCAAAAAGGCAGATATTTATCATACTGTGTAATGTGCTTGCCAGTTGTCACACCTCTTGTAGTAAACAAGCATTTGTCAATGCCGAATGTTTGCCTGCAGTATCGGGACAGCTCTGAAAAAAATATCTAGACCCAGTTTAGCTTATATATCACCCTTTTTGTAATTTTCACCCTAATTTGTTTATTACTGGAAACAGGGCCTTAGTGCTGTGCAGAATGCGGGATTCCGCATGCAGAATTAGTGTGGAATGGCCATTCCACTGGTGGAATATCCGTAGGAATTTAGCTGATTCTTCAGCGGAATTCCTCTTTCTGTGATTGGTGTAATAATATTCTGTAGAAAAGCAATTGTTCTGTGGAAAATAATTTCACAATTTTTGCAGAAAATATTGAGAGCCGCAGAATCATATGCCATGGAACAGCATTTTTTCCACAGAAAATCGTTCTGCAACTATTTTCTACCACAGAATTCTACCATTCCATTTGTGGCAAAATTTGGCAGAATTTCAGTGGAATTTTGAAAATTCTGTGGAATTCCATTCTGCCAGAATCTGAAAATTTCACACAGCACTACAGGATCTCTGTCTAGTTTTGCTCTGTCTGCTTGTCTGCTTCTGCAGTCACAGTTCTGTTTGTGACATCCCCAGTCTGTTGCTGTGAAAATCATTATGATGTCATAAACAGCATTATGATGTCACATGTAGATAAGCAGCCAAAGCTAATAAAGTCCAAGGAACAGTAATCTTGTTTTTATGTCACTTCCCTCAGTAATAAAGAAATTGGGTAAAGAATTGCAAAAATACAGTTCTGGCTGAATGTTACAGACGTTGCAGCACATATCTGTAATGTAGTGGGTTGGTGGTTCAGTCTCCCTCAGGGCTACAAACAATATTGTCTGAGGAAATCTAACCCATGGCAGGATTAACCTGTATGCAAATTACACCATGGTGTAGGACCCCATGGTTCAGGAGGGCCCCCACTGTTAACCTATTTAGTTACTTTCTTTAATCCTGGCTGTACTGGGTGACACTCCAATGGGCTGAGTTGCCCAAAAGCACCCCTTCTTGGAGTCAGTCCAGCCCCCGCCCAACTGAGTGGCCTGGTGGTGGTGACCCCTCCCCTGCCGCTCTGAGCAAGTGAGCCTCTCAGTCTCTCCGGGCAGCTCCGACTTCACCTCTGATCCACCCTGACCCCACAACACACAACCAATCATGTCCATCAGAGGTCCTTTGGAGGTGTGGCTACTGGGGATCTGGAATCAGTGCATTCATGTGCATGGCGTCAGTGTGTGGCTGGGCAGTGATGAGGAGGAGGAGAACGAGAGAGAGCTGTGGTGGTCGGTTGTTGTTGCTGGTGGCTGGTCTCATCTATCAAAGAAGAGTCTCTGCCTAAAGACACAGAAGTAGAGAGAGAGTCTGAGCAGACCACGGGGGGTCACCTGGAGTTGGATTCGGCTTTGTGCAGCATCGCATGCTGCTTTTTTTTTCCGTGTAGCTACTAGCCAGGATCAGTTAGTGTTGCTGCTAGTTGGGCCTTTGGTCCTGCTGTGACTGTGAGGAGTCCTCCCATGCCGGGCCGCACTGCAGGGTCGAGTCGTGTCACCGCCGCCTGCATGATCTTGAGGAAATGATCAAGAGGACAGACTGGACTCATTACATTCACATTCACATCAATCAGGCCACACCAGGTATGTTGTGTTGACTAGTCTGTTCTGCAGTGTCCAAGCCATTTGTGCTGCAGAAATAACTCTTTTTATTGCATTGGAGAAACAAACTAAGTTGTGGTTGCCTCTGGTCATGGTCTGTCTGTGAGTGTTCAGTAACCTGAGTAGTGTACTGATGAGTCTTTAATAAGATTCGAGTTTGGCACTGAGTGACCATGGGGTGCTGATATGTCACCGGAGGGGAACTAACTTGTGGGACTTGCTTTTGGTGGTACAGATTTGTCTTGGTTTGATTGAAGTCATACATTACTGGGAAGTTGCAGTAGGTTGCTCTAGGAAACTTAATCTCTGAAGTGACTGCAGTCAACACCTGCAGGTCCTGCAGGGTTCTTAAGGCTCAGTCTTCTTGGCACAACTCTCTTTAGCTGCTTTGGCATCAATGACTTAGAGTGGTGGCAAAGATGTGGCAACTCGGCATTGGCAGCAAAGCAACTTTTAAGTTGTCGGCAAAACTATAAATGACAATAGAGATGGAGGAGAGGAGACAGTGGGAGAACAGACAGAACTGAGGACAAAGATAGCTGCACAGTGGGTGATTGTGGCAGATGCATTGCGGAGGCAAGGAGCTTGTGCATGTCTCGGGTTTGGAGGTCGAAGGAGTCTTGAGCAGGGGAAATGATGCGATGGAGTTGTGAGCCCCATTAACTGCTTCAATACACGATTCAGTTTTTTTGTTTTGGCAGAGAGAAAATGTGTTTAAGGAGGCATGAGCAGGGAGATTGTGGCAGCTACAATCCCCATGTTTATTTATGTGGAAGTTGAATTTGATATCTGGGAAGGCAGGGCACACTAACAAAGTCTAATGTCGAGGTGTGTCTCGGAGGAGGGACAAAAAGAGGAAGAAAAGAGGATCCATAATTAATAATTAATCCATAATTATTAACAAAAATAGTTGCAAGGTACAGTAGTGACAGGGGAAAAATAAGACAAGTTATAGGAAACTAAAGTGAAAATTTACAAAATGTTAATACTGTACCGATAAAATATTTCTTTATGCAGTAATTGGTCATTCTGAACTGTGGTGTTTATAATCAAGGGCATATGACCTGTCAAGTCATGTGGCATAACACAGCATTATAAACCACATCCTGTTTGAGTACCCTAGTCATTGCTGCCTTGCCAGCCCGGCGCCATATAAGAGTGGGATGTTGGCATTAAGGGGCCCCCAGGCCACAAAATATGACTTGGAGTAGGGCCCCCACTTCCATTAATCTGGCCATGATCTAACCTACAGTAAACTTGTAGCTGGGCCAGTAGTGTGGAGCACTGAGGTGCTAGATACCTCATTTCCTGCTACTTTGGTGACCTGGGTTCAAAATGGACCAATATTACTCGGGGACTGGCAGGGGGAAAGAGATTTAGCATCCATTGATATATCTCCTCCTCTGGGATGGGGAGACAGTGTGTACTGCTGAGTGGCTGCTACTCAGTGGAATGTAGAGTGGCACAGCAGTGGTCACCAGAATTTAGTTAGAGGTGGGTGTTTAAAGCGTTCACTGCCTTCACGGTCTACATATATGCGATAGCACTCTGCTGGCTCTGACTCAAGGGGAGCAATGGGCAGAAAAGAACTCTTCACTGCAGAGTGATGCCACAACCATCCATAGTACCCACTCACATAACGAGGTAAGAAGTAGATGGTGTAAGTCCAGGAGGTGTGCTGAAGGGGCTGGGGTTCGACAGCAGAAGGGAGCTGATGGGGAGAGACAGGAGAATAAAGTCAGTATGAAAAAAGAAAAAAAAGAATTGCAAAAATATATGAACTATAAACTGAATTGTATCTACTGTCACTCTCACTTTTCTCAATGTTATCCAACTGATATCAGGGGCTCTTTAAAGAGAACATAAACAATATCTAATTTAAATCAACTATTGCTGTGTTTTCTGTTCATTATTGACATGCTGTTAAGATATTATATTTGTATTCTGCATTCTGTTCCCAACACTGTTTTGAGCTTTCAAATAGGCACTTCCTGTCTGTAACTCGAGGAAACAAACACACACACTCACCTTCAAAACCAGATGATGTCTGCTAGCTGGCTAATGGGCAGAAAACCAATGTGATTGGTGGGGCTTTTCTCCTTTGAAGTACAAGAATTGGGACCAGAGAGTGGGCTATCAGTTTGTCCCCTCCTCTCCCACTTAGCGTTTCCTTTCTCCTTCTTTCCTTCCTTTCTTCCAGAGATTGGGGCCCCTCCCAATCCCCTTAGTTTCTCTCTCTCCCCCTCATCTGTCCTCTCAGTCATTTATTTCTCCTTTTAGTTATTATATCTTTTCCTTTGTCTGTCCCTTGGACTTCCTTGTCCCACCTTCCCAACCCTGCATCTTACTCTGCGGTGACTCAGAGTTAAAGACCCATTTGTGGTTGTCAGCATTTTCTTGATGATGATATTTGAACATATTTTAAGAATTCAGTATTAACGTATTTGTCTCTTATTTATTGTTTTAAGAAGTTTATTGTTAATGTGCCTTGGTTTCAGAAAGGCGCAATATAAATAAAGTATATTATTATTATTATTATTATTATATGTTTATACCCATCAGCCAGATGAGCACTGGCTTTCAAGAGGCAAGCCTCCTGCATTTCTACATCCATTGGCTTATACAGTACACACACAGAGTCTACACTACAGTAACAATATGTTTGTTTTTGTGCATGTGCACAAGCAAACATAAAAAGAGTTTCTGAGGCGGGGACAGCCAACAGAAGGTTAATTTTTTTTACCACAAAGGTGTTTACTCATGAAAATGCACATGAGTAGGCTCTCAGTATGATGTTAGTGTACCTACAGTAACTTGCTGTTTTCTGTACCAGCAGCATGCACTGATTTTTTTTTAAAGGGAAACTGCCAATTTCTACCCCTCCTCTACACACAATGGACTAATTTTGCTCAACCCCATGAAAGGTATCATCTTGTTTTTATGGGAGTCCCAAGGAGGACAGCAGCAGTCAACCCGTTAATATAGTCCAGCAGGAATAGTTACTTACAGGATAAAATATTCACAGGAAAGAAAAAATATAAAGGTAAGTACATCCAAACAGTAATCAAAGCAAGCTAATAAAGTTGTGTCATGTTACTTAAGCAGTTATTGGATGATCAGATCATTTGTAAATGAAAGTTTTTCACTGATTATAATTTATATTTATCCAAATATACATTTTGTACAATTGTTATATGTGTTTTGTAATTTACGATGCACATCATCTATGACAATGGGCACTTGTTGCCCATAGAACTTCTTAAAAAAATAAATAAATTAAAATGTTTTTGATTACATTGAAAAATAGAATGATTATTACATGTTGCGACTGAAGTGTACTTCATGCAGCCGAAAGGGTTACCATATTTTAATGTTTTGATGCACCGATTCTTTTATATAAAAGGCTTTTCTTTTAATACAATATTTCTCTTTTGTTCACTTCAGTGTGCCCACATCTGCTCCCCCACCACAACTCCATCACCTACTCTGTCTGGGACTTACTCAACCACTAATCCTGGTCCTTTCGGGGGGGTGTCAGTGGTGAGTAGTGCAGGACCTACAGGTGTGCCAGTATCATCGTGCTCACTGGGGAGTTTTTCCATTGGTTTTTCTCCCACTTCCTTTCCTGTCATGCTATTGAACAATGTCCTGGTGGATGCACATGCAAATGTGTGGTTATGCCAACAATCAGTGGCTTGCCCCTCTTTGCGAGAGTTGCTGTAGCTGTGTTACCACCCAGCTTCAGCCAGGTGACAGGGATGGAGCAGAGCATGCTATCCACCCTCCCTGGAAGAGAAGAACTGTCCCTGGGATGCTCAATCCCCCTTCCAGCCAACACCTGATGATGCAAGGTAGTTTCAGAACTTGGGTCATCATTGTAGTGAGCAGAAGCACTACTGCTGTGCTACCTGGTCATCTCACGTAAGAGTTTTTGGTCTACAACAATACAGCATCCTTCCCTGTATTGCACAAGCTGTAACCCCTTGTGGAAGAATCATGGCACTTTAAAAAGTGGGGAGTTGCTGGCCCATTAGTGCTGTGGTTGGATTTCCACTTCAGATGCCGGTGACCCAGGTTTAGGAAAGGATCCGGGTCATCAGAGGGCCAGCCAGAGGGGAGAAGGATGGAGCATCCCAAGAACTGTTCTCCTTCTTCGGTGGGACGGTGAGGAGAATGTCCGGTGCTTGGTGTACCCCCGGCAGAGGTTGGGTGTACTGCAGTGACTGGCATTAGAATGCTTCAGGGGGTGGGGTGGATGCAGAACATCATTGTACGTCCCCACCCCCAAGACACATACACTGCCAGCCGCCCTTGATGACACCTTCCTCAGCCTTGATTAGCCTCCAGACCGGCCCTCTGGCCTAGTCCCATCGTTGCAGCACTGTTATGGGTCAGTGCCACAAACCCCATCCTAGGGGGCAAGCCAGAGGGTATTGGAGGGTTGCGGTCCTATATGGAGGTGGAGGCTGAGGTCCATGACCAGGCAGAGGTGCCAATCAGTCGGCAGTGGGGGATAAAGCATAATAAATAAAAAAAAAAAAAAAAAAAGTGAGGGAGTTACAGGGCCCTGACTGAGCATCATTGACGATGAAAACTAACTTACTAAGTTACAAAAACAGTCTTTGCTATTTGTTTGAGTGTGTTATCTGTTTTGTTTTTTCCACTGGGTACATCCTATGGTAGTTGTTTCCGATGATACCACCTTTGTGGGATCACTGAGTGCATGTTTTTGTTTTGTTTACTTCAATAACAAGACAGGGCTAGTTTGAAACATTACAATATGGCTATTACTTATTATTCAAGTGTCTTGACAGTGGCCACAAGCTATCATCCCTTTTCATTTCTGTGTCTGCTATTTTAACTGGTGCCCAATTCAAGCTGCCTTCCAAGAGACAATGTAGCACAAAAAGGCAGTGTGTACAGTAAGAAGCCGAGATGTGCAGAGTGGACTACGATAAATCGAAATACTATACTATAGTGAGTGAGTGAGCTATGTCCTTTGACCTCCCCAATATTCCATTCCTCTTCACCGGGTGAGAAGGGGAAGCAGGGGATCAGTACTTGTCCCCTGACCTATGGAAAATATACATGCAATCTTAACCTGCACAGATGCTGTTTCAGACCCTGTGAGAAAGGGAAAGACCTTGGTTTTCATTTGTATAGTACAGTGTAAGGGTTACCCCACCCCTGCCTTTTTACTAAAACGACAGGTGGCATGCTCTTGGCGTTGGCAGCAATACCTGGTGGGGGACCTGGGTTCGGGGAGGATGAGGTTACCTGGCACAAGGGACCTAGGTTTGGCTACTCTGCACAGGGGCACCCAAGTAAATCCAACTACAGGAAGCAATCACTGTAATGTCCAGAACCAGAATTGGGATTTTTCAGTGTGGCTTTATTTATTAACTAACTGAACATAAACAAAGCATTGCATGGTCCCCTAAAGGGCTACGTTACTGTATGTGCAGATTAGAGGTTAACCAAGTGGTCCATTTGAAGAATGAACACATTACTACAGTTGTCTGGCTTTGGATCCACCAGGCACTCAGTCCGGACTTTGCATGCGCTTTGGATACATATCTCGACTGTCCCGGCTCCCCTGCCGGCCACTTGACTGACGGTCCACTTGAAGAATGAACCCAAACTTTACTTGGAAAGACATCCCATCAAACAAGGAGACTCCCAAACTGTGGCTCCCCACACCACTTAGAGTTGGTGACTCCTAGAGAGATTTGTTTTCTTAATTCCAATCGAACTCCCATCAAACAAGGAGACTCCCATCAAAAAGGAATAATTTTCCCATCCTGTGGCTCCCCGCACCACTTAGAGTCTGTGACTCTTAGAGAGATTTTCAAGTTGCGACCCATGTCTGGGTACCCACCCCATCACTGGCCAAGTGCATGAGGCAAGTAGCAAAACACAGAAGAAATCCGTAGAGGTGGACCTGGTTACTAAAGATGGTGGAGTTTCCCACCTCCAGCTCCCACAGCCCATACCCGGCCATTTCTCTGGCTACACACAGAAAACTTTAGAACTTTAAAATGTAGATTGAACGGTGGATGACCTGAAGCACCCCCTCTACAGCATTACTTGAAATCCAATAAAACTTTAGACGGTTTGACTGCTCCATTTGTTCGTCCTGGTAAACATAGTCCTCCCAAATAGCAGTCCCCATTACTTGAAATCCATTTAAAACTTTAGACTGTTTGACTGCTCCATTTGTTTGTCCTGGTAAACATAGTCCTCCCAAATAGCAGTCCATATTAATTTCCCAACTGAAGAAAACAATTTGTTTGCCCCTTCAAATGGAGCCAAACACTCACCCATTCGTTGCAGGTGCCCCACAGACGAAGTACTACTTTGCTGTTGTACAAGAACAGACTAAATAAAACCAGGCAGCTTCCTTCCACAGTGGGAGAAGGGGATTGCCCCTGGAACCCACAGAGAACTTTTCCTCCTCCCCCGAGGGAGGGGGGCACTGAGACTGGGGGAGCGGTCTCCACCACTTTAAAACAGGTAAACACAGGAACACTTCCTTCTTCTTTGAAACAAACTGAAGACTGACTGACTTCCTTCCTGTTTGCTTTAGGACAAACTGAAGAAGAATGCCTTTGAATTTCCCAAAGTTCTAAACTCACTCCCTGAGCTGTAGATTCCAATGTGGCTCATGCAGCTGCGACAGTTCTATAGTGATGTCATCTCTCAAGTCTCAGCTGTGACTGAGGACAGAGTGAGACGGTGTGAAACCCATTTAACTGGAGTTTCACAAGCTGCCTTCCCTGCCTACCACTAGGTCTTACTGGGATTCTAGTAACCCCGGGTAACAAAGGGGTTACACACGTATCTTTGTACCTATTTGATTGCCCGTCTTTATTGTATTTATTTCTTATCAAGTAGATTTGATATATAGAATCTTCCTATATATTCCTCCACTGCTCTGTATCTTATGTCGTTCTATTTAGGACCTTATCTGGTTGTATAGTGTAATGTTATGCTCAGTTTACCATTGCATGTATTGAAATGATTCTGTTAATGTCCATCCAGGACGACCTTGAAAATGAGCTTGCTCAATGGTGCTATTCCTGATAAAATAAAATTGATTGATTTATTTTTGCTGTATCAAACTGTTTTACAGACTCTGTTTTGCTTGCAAATATTATTATGTGTTTTTCTCTGGTCCATTGCAGCATTTTTATCTGTCTTTTGGGGAGTACTGTTTGAATATCATGGTCTTTGTATCAGATGGGTTTGCATTTAAATTCTAGATAATGTATGCCCTTTGAGCTTCAAATCTGAGGCTTACTATCTGGTTGTTTTTTGTACTGCTGGTATTAACAATGCATTTTATTTGTGTAGCTGTTTGAAAGCCTTAGTATTGTTATTGTATTAGTGTTTGACTGTGGGAGAGTGGTTATTGATGTTATTGATTGGGTGGGGAAGTTTGGTTTTTGAGGGTTGGATGTTTATAAGGGCATTGGCAAACTTTTGAAAAATCTGAAACCTAATCAGGGTGCAAGATTGGATGGACTTCATCCTAACTGTTGAACATCTCTGCCAGTCAAATAAGAACACCTGTGACATTCATTATAAATCTTTCTCTGTGTAATAATTGTGCACCTACCTGTTGGAAGAATACAGTGGTAACTCCTATTTTTAAAATGGGTAATAGAGAAATCATGAAGAACCGTAAGCCAGTTTCAGTCTTACCTGTATTGTCTAAATTGCTTGAGAAGCTTGTTTTGGGGAAATTGTTCAAATATCTGAAAGTTAATAATTTGCTTTCAGTTGATAAGTGTGGATTCAGGAAGGGTTGCAGCATGGTGATGGCCTTGGTCAGCTTGGTGGGAGATATTTATAACAACATCAAAATGGTCTATTAACAGGACAGTCATCATCATCATCCTGACCAAGGCCTTCAACTTGCTGGACCATTCCATACTGGTTACTAAACTTGAGTCCATAAGTGTCAATTAAAAAGCAAGCCAAGCTGGTAGCATTGAGGGTTGAGGTGCTGGATCCACACCTTGTGCTGCGCCAGTGATGTAGGTTCAGAACGTTAGGTTGATTTGCAGACTATTTGAGTCCAAAAAAAAGAAAAGCAGATAATAAAAACTGTAATGTCTTTGTCAGTTTCATTGGGCATGAGCTTGGGTTTTCCTAAGGTGTCTGTTCTGGGTCTGCTCCTGTTTTCCATTTTTGTAAATTATTTACCTGCAATATGCAGTGCTGTGTCTACCATCATGTATGTGAATGACATGGTATTGTACTGGTAAAATGGAAGATGACCTAGGAGCATGCTTATAATAAACCTCAAAAGTGGTTTCAGGGGAACAAGCTTCTCTTAAGTGAGAGCAAAATCAAGAAAATGTTCTTTGGGTCCAGACAAAAATAAGATGTCTCAGACGATGACTTAAAAATTATTGGGCCTGACAACTCGACCTTAGAAACTGTGAGATGTAATTATCTGGGCATTATGCTTGACCGGGCTCTTACTTTTCAAGATCACATTGACAAAGTGACTCAACAAGTATATGGAAACTAAGATTTCTGTATAGAAATGAATCAAGTTTGACAGTTGATGTAAGAAAAGTCATAGTTAATCAGGTTTTACATTCAGCATTGAAATATAATTCTATTCTTTGTTACAATTTGTTTGATCGTGTTCTATTGAAATATAAAATAGCATTCTATAACATGTCAGTTTAACCAGATTGCCAAAGCAAACTCATCAATGTGACTTATCATCAATTTGGCACTTTGTCACCATCACTAAAGATCTATCAAAATACAGAAAAATGTGTTCAAAAAGTACTGACAATAAATTTATTTATTTATTTGAAAATCGGTGACTGGGAAAGGCACACTGAGCTGAGGCTCAGTTCCTGGTGTGAGCTGGGAAAAGTTACAATAGGTACAGCATACATATCACAACACATTTCATGGTACAGAATAAAGTGCAGACACAGTACAATATACAGTTCTTCACAGGCACAAAACTTGGAATACATTAAAGTGCAGCTAACAGACAGCATGCCATGTCTATACAAGTGCAAAATGTTGGCGCTGATAGGTCCAAAGGCAAGCATTGTAGTGCTCTAGAGTCTTGCTGGGCAGGTGAGGGCCTATACTCTGCACTACCAGTGTCACCAGGGAGGGTCAAATACACCATGTATACTCAGAAGTAAGTTATATTGGTCCAGTATGGTTAAATCATTAGGAAAATCATCAGTCAAGCAGTATGTAGTAATGTTTACTAGAACCAAAACTGCAGAACATTCAATCACTACTTATGGTCCAATGATGCTAAATCAGCTAATTCCTCAGGGGTTAGACCCTTTTGCAAAATGTTTAGTTTTTAATTTGAGCCTGTGTGACAAACTGCTGGTAAATATCTTATGCAGTTGTAACCACAAATAAGGTGGAGTGTTTGTTCTAAATACTGTACACTATGTATATAAGAATATTATCTATTTTTGCTTTTAAATATATTTTTTTGTATTGCATTTTGTATTGTAACATGTATTGTCTTCCTTCCGTTGTAACCCTTATCCCCAGGCATGGCTAAAAATGGGTCAGTTTGATCCAGTCTTTACTAAAAAAAGGATGGACTAGTGCTGCAAGGGAGGATGTGGAAGGAAGGGGGGGGAGGAAGGTGGAGCATGGCTGAGGACAGGATAATGGAAGACAGGGTTAGGGTAGGGCTCATTTCTCTAAAGGTAAGCAAGTCCCCAAGGCTTGTGTCCCTAAAGGTAAACAAGTCCCTAGGCCTGGACTGCAAGCACCCAAGAGTGTCAAAGGAGCTGATGAGTCTACTGGAGGATCTGTTCTACAGCACTTTAGATACAGGGGTGGCACCACAGGAGCAGATGACCGCACATGCAATACTGCTGTACAACAGTGGGTCCAGAGATGACCCTGGCCAGTCAGTCTGACCTCCATTGTGAGTAAACTGATGGAGACCATTTTGAAGGTAAGACTGGTTGATTCCCTTGAAACCAGTGAGCTACAAGTCAAGAGACAACATGGGTTCATGCCAGGGAGGTCCTATCAAACCAATCTGATCAACTTCTTTGAGTAATGAAGTCAGTGGACAAGGGACAAGGTGGTTAACATTTTATATTAGGATTTCAAGTGGAGCACAGTGAAGGAGAGCACTTCTGCCTCCCAAAGGTACCACTATACAAAGGAGATAGGAAAAGACAGAAACGGTGCACACAACAAGCTTCAGCTGAATATAAGGTATTTATTTGGTGCAGAGCATGTAACACTGGTCAAGCTACCCATATGTATCACCACACAGTGTAACTTCTTCGGGGGACCTGAAGAAGTCACATTGTGTGGTGATATGTAGGCGTAGTTTGACTGGCGTTTCATGCTCTACATCAAATTAATACCTTACATTAAGCTCAAGCTTGGTGTGTGCACTGTTTCTGTCTTTTTCTATATTTGGATTTCAGTAAGGCCTTTGACCTGGTGCCCCACAAGAGGCTGATCACCAGGTTGGAAGACCTAAGGGCAAGGAGCAAATCAACTAGGTGGGTGGTAAATTGTCTCAACATTAGGACCCAGAGGGTAATGGTGGGGGAACTATCAGGAATAAGGGTCAGTGTTTGGTCTAGAGCTATTTAATGTGCTCACTGATGTCACTGGGAACCATCTCAAAAGCAAGATCTGTCTCTTTGATGGGGGGAGGGGCCCAGTGTAATCTCTAGATCAGGGGCACCACAATCAAGCTGACTCAATAGACCATAAGGCCGCCTTCTTCTGGGTATTTTGTATGTTTATATGTCTGTGTGGACCTAGTATGTATCACAGAGACCTGGTTGGGAGACGACTCTGAATCCATGCTGAAGTCATCTATCCTGCCAGGTTATTTTGTGATGCACTGTGTGCGACGGGGGTGCAGGGGGAGAGGGGGCCATCTTTTTTAGATGTACTCTGAGACTGATGGCATACCTGATGGTGGAAATCAGTTCATTTGAATGTGTGACTGTTACTGATGTTCTGGATACAGGCTGCAGAATAATTCATGTGTACTGCCCTCAAGACACTGTAATCTATTCTTGCAGGGACTGTAGAGCTGCTGGCCTGGTGGTGGACTTGTCCAGCCTGTTTGTGCTTGACAACTTCAATGACTGGGCCAACAATAAAGGCTCTTTGTTTGGACAAAAGCTCCTTCAGTTTTGGTTTTCACTGGGCCTATTAAAGGATGTCACCACTGGAACTCATCATAAAGATCATGCCTTAAATCTAGTTTTCACATTGACTCTTGAGATTAGTAATAGCAAGGTTGATCTGGTCAGTTTGATCATAACATCATGCTGCACAGTTTCTCAGTGGGGCCCCCCAGTTTCCAACCCCTCCTGTGGAAACAGTCAGATATCACCCTGTTTAAAACTTTAAGCTGAATAACCTCCTGGAGATTATGGACATCTTGAACATGGTGTCAGCATGTGTCAGGGGTGAGAAAAATGCTATGGAGGGTTATAAGAAAGTCCTTATGGTGACCTTATACCATCTGGCACCCTATGGTGTTCACCCCTTGATTTCCCACATTAGGTCACCATGGTACAATGATGACATTGGATGGTTGAAGACTAAGGGGTGGAGGATGGAGTGTTTCTAAAGAGATCCAGGTCAGAGGAGGATAGATTGATGTTGAACATGCACTACAGTGAGTATCACCAGGCAATTACTCTGAAAAAAAAGAATTCCTGTTACGAGTGATCGCAGAAGGGAAAAATACCCTTCTCAACTCTTCAACACTGTGGACATATTTCTAAATCTGCCCTGTCTTCAGTCAGGAAGAGTTTTATCCACAGAAAACTGCAACAAGTTCAGTCAGTTTTTGTTCCCTTTATAAGGTATCCTCCACTAGATCAGGGTTCTCCTCAATTGGCCTGGCATGGGCTGGCAGTATCCAGGAGGTGAGGGACTTGTGCACTCTACCTCTTTGGGTGGAGTTTGGGACTGTTTATATGGATGAGGTGTCCCAGGTGGTCTTGAAGCTGCGACCTACTTACTATATATATATATATATATATATATATATTGGATCCAGGGCAAACCAGCTTTCTCTTTGATTGTTGGGTTGTTTTGCTTCCAATCATTGCTGAAATAATTAGGTGTCCAGTTTGGAAAGGTGTCTTTCCTGCTGAACTGAACAGAACAGTGTTGAAACCCCTGCTGAAGAAAACATTGTTGGACCCTGAGGATCTGGCACATTACAGACCTGTCTCAAACCTTTCCTTTAAAGGGAAGATAATTGAGAAGGTGGTAGCAGCTCAGTTTTGGAGCCACTTGGAATGTTATGAGATCTATGAGTCATTCCAATCATAGCCTAAAGGGAAAGTCCCAATAGCCTATTTTCTGTATACCTGTGTAGTTTGTAAGCATAAACCATGATTCCCTCTCTTGCATCCTCCTAATGTCATCCTAATTTATATATATAAGATCGCTTCACTCTGTTTCACCCTGGCATGAAAACCTGTCTGTTTCCATTCCAAAGGTTGTGACCCCATTCATGCAAGGCATCATGGGAGTTGATGATGTACATATGCACAAGGCAGCAGAAGTTATACTCTCGTTCAGTTCTGTTCTATGTCTTGTGAAGTCCTTGTATTCTCTAAAAGCATTTTTTCTAACTCAGATACACTTTAAACTACAGAAAACGGCAGGGCACTTACTATGCCTTGAAAAGTTTCATGGCCAGCATAAAGTAAGAACATAGGGATTACAGGGGACAGCAACAGCACTGACTAATACCATGTAACTACTGCAGACTTTGGCATCAAAACATCCTAAAATTCCTGGATGCCTTACATGAGTTAGGTCATGACCTTTGCAATGAAGCCAAGCAGCTTTTCACACCAGACTAAAGTATCTTCATTTACATTTAAATCCTGATTAAATTAGGAGAGTGCAATAGAGGTAATCATTGTGCATGCCTACATACTACACAGCGAAATGGAATAAAAAAGACAGAGGGGACTTTCCCATTAAAGCTCTGTACAGCACAGAGATAGCATTAGTCATAATGTTTAATGATCTCCTGGTGAGAGACAGTAGTTGTTGCTCTGTTTTGGTACTGCTGGATCTTTCCTCGGTGTTTGACATGGTGGATCATGCGGTGCTACAGGACCATCTAAGGCACTATGTGGGATGCACTGGGACAATGTTGTGTGGTCTTGAGTCCTACTTGTCCGGTAGGGTGCAGCAGGTTGCATTAGGAAGTAACATCTCCAAGGATGATGCATTCTGCTGTGGAGTGCCAGAAGGGTAAATTTTAGCCCCTATGTTGTTTGCTGTGTACATGCTGCTGTTGGGGGAAGTCATCCAGTGGAATGGTTTAGGTTTTAACTATTATGCAGATGATACCCAGATTCCCCTGTCTTGTGCACCTGAAGGGGAGAACACTGTTGCAATGTTAGATGAGTGTCTGTCAGAAATTCAAGACTGGATAGCCTCAAGCTGGCTATATCACAATTTGTCCTGGTCATTTCACTCCACAGCAACTTGCCCTGGACTATGAGCTCCAGCATCAATCAGCTCCCATGTCAATTATTCCCCAGGCAATTTGCCCCTAGTATGAATATTATAAACTAAACTCCAGGTGAGCGCAGTTCACCCACTAGATAAGGCAACGTGCTTGAGAACTGTAGAAGTGGAAGTCATGCTGTAATTGTTGTTGGAGTACAGCACAATATGTAGTGGGAGTGAATTGTTTGGGGATGAATTGATGTGGGAACTGATTGATGCTATAGCTAATAGACCAGCGTGAATTGCTGCTGCAGTCTCACAGAGCAAAATTACCGAGACGAGTTGGCATGTTCCCTCTCAACCTGGCTCAGACTAAACTCATCATAGAGGTTTTACTCATGAAACCAGGCCATGTGAGTGTGGCAGTGAATGGTGATAGTGCCTGTTGCCATCCTTAAATGGGACTTCACTACGAACTGCAGATAAGGTATGAAATGTGGGCATCATTGTGGACAGTGGACTAACTCTTGAACATCAGGTGTCATCTGTTGTACACAGTGGCTTTTAATAGCTGCATAATATTGTTTGAATTCAAACCTATCTGGAGTCCACCAACCTGGAAACACTAGTTCATGCAATTAATACCTCAAGACTGGATTATTGTAATGATTGTCATTGAGACAAAGGTCAGGAAGTATAGGCAAACCAAGAGAAGTCAAAAAATTTGCAAGTAGCATTTTATTATCGATAGTAACAATAAAATAAACTAAAATTGTGCAGGATAACTCTCATACAGGCAGTTCAAACAAAACAAAGTCCTTATTCTGAGGGTATCTCTAATTCCAAATTTCAATCTCTTCCTCTCTCTCTAACAAAATAATGCTCTCTTAACTTCTGCATCCTGAGCTCGTTAAGATACATGTACTGTTTTCACACAGTGATCCAAAACTTTGTCAGTTTCTTTCCTTGCAGGTGCATCAAAATAGAACATTGGGCCTGATTCACAAAGGGGTTCAGATCAGCACAAGGGACTTACGGTAGAGGGTTTGACACAAGGGGTGACATGTCAAACATTGCTGCAAGTGTGATTCAGCAAGGATGCTTGTTGCCAAAACCACAGCCACATAATCCCTTGCACCGACAGCAACATGTTAGACCAGCTCACTGTGAGCCATCAGTGTGCCTGTCTGAGTGCGCCCATCCCTAGACCACCAAAATTCAACACCCTTTCCCTGAGGTCCACCCCCCTGAAGTTAGAATCTTTAGTAAGGGGGGATGTGGGGGTGCAGTCCCCCATAGATAGCGAGCAGTGAATTTAAATCCTGGTGCCCTAATGATGGGTGCACTTGAATGGGCACATTCCAAGGGTGGAACCAGACCAGCTCCCCACCCCCCTGTCTAACATTGCACCACTAGGGAACCCATAGTATGGGGCTTGCACCACAGCTTGGCGCAAAGTGCTGTAAAGTGGGGAAACAGTCACAACTCTGCCAGCCCTTCTTGAATCAGGCTGTGAGGCACAAAGGGACTTTGGCACATTTGCACTATACAATGCGGATGATGCAGGGCTTAGTACAAGCCCTTAATTGCCCTTTTTGAATCAGGCCCATTGTGTACCAGAACTGAGCTCCTGTTGACAACTCTGCAAATGAGCTTGTGAAAGTCAAACTGCATTTTAGGGTTAACCCCCTGAGTTCCAAATAGCTGCTTGCAATAATTTCAACAATATACATTTTCAAACCACAGAACCCAGTTTCACGCAATGATCCACATATATTTTTATAACCACAGATAAGCAAGGGGGAAGAAAAGAAAGAAATAGCAAGAAACTGCAAGAGAAGGCTAGGAGATACCAGGAGGGGGAGAATCCTAGGACTGTCAGAGTGATAAGTTCCTAGGTCTCATAAACAAAGTTTGACTGCATACTCAGCCAGACAAAAGATAAAAAAGGATAGAACACATTATTGCTTTGAACTCTTTTCTGCAAAACAAATTTATTTTTATTTTATTTAAACAGCAGTTTGGAAAACCTTTGAGCCATAGGCTCATTTACAAAGGTACCTTGTCACAGTAAGACAAACCAAAATACACAGTATAGAAGTACAACACATAGGTATAACAGTAGATTAAGACATAGATACAAACAAGCTGGTACAGGTAGGATGGATGCAAACAATACCAGAGTTATGTTGTCCTTAGCAGCTTAGTAATAAGCTTTGTCATAAGTATTGAGTACGGCTTTGACTAGCGGCAGTTACAGCATTGGGTGTTAATAAAGGTGGTTACGTAAGGAAGTTTTGAAGCACGATATAGTTGGAGCTCGGAGGTGGAGGGGCAGTGTGTTGAACCAGGAGGGGCCCTAAAGCTGAAGGCTTTTGGCTGTGAGAGGTCCTAGCTCTAGAGGATAACAAGAGGTTTTCCCAGAGGTCCGAGTATGAACTAGTGGGACAGAGCGGCGTATGGTGGTGGTCAATCCTGGTGGGGAAAGCCCAAGGAGGGTCTTTTTTGTAAGGGTACAGGTAAGATATTTGAGGCGCTCATCGAGATCAAGTACCAGCGCTTTAGCATACAGTAGACAGGTGTGTGTCATCCTAGATGCTCCAGTAATTAACCTGCAGGCCTTATTCAGAGTAGTGCGAATTTTATGGAGTGCGGTCTGATCAGCAGCACCATACACCGGCAGTCCATAGTCCACTAGGGACAGGATAGAGGAGGTGACTGCGAGTCGAAGAGCCTCCGGGGGGAGGCAGTGTTTATACCGATGTAAGATGCCCAATCGGATATTAGTGGCAGTGGCTAGGGCAGCGATGTGTCCACAGAAGGAGAGGGAGGGGTCAAAATGGATCCCTAGGTATTTATAGGAGCAAACTTGTTTGAGTGGGAATGAGGACCCAGAGTGAATGAGGAGTTTGAAGTTGCAGGACTTGTTTTGGGGATGAGAGAAGAACATAGTTTTTGTTTTTTTTAAGATTTATCACCAATCTATGTTCCTTGAACCAGCCCTCGGCTTCAGTGAAGGACTTCTGCAGCGAGTCCTGGAGGGCAATAGGGTTACGACTTGAGGCAAAGATGACTGCATCATCAGCGTACAATAGAATGTTCCCCGAGCAAGAGTGTGGAAGGGTGTTAAGGTAAAGGGAGAATAGTAAGGGGCCCAGAATGGAGCCCTGGGGAACCCCAGAAAAGATGGGACAGATGTCTGAGCAGGTCCCATTAATTTTTACACGCTGTGAGCAGTCAGACAGATAACTGGTGCACCAGGAGATAGGCCCAGCAGCAAAACCAGAGAGACTAAGGGCATCAAGAAGGAGGGGTGGGAGACAGTGTCGAAAGCTTCGAGAGGTCAATGAAGACAGCACCAGCCAGAGAACCAGTGTCTAAGGAGGAGTGGAGAAAGTTGGAGAACTCTAGGAGGGCTGTGTTGGTACTGTGGCCCGCTCGGAAGCAATGCTGCTCAGGACAAAGGACATTGTAGGTGGAGAGGTAGTCAGAGATTTGAGAGGCCACCACTTTTTCCAAGGCCTTGGAGAGAGGAGAGAGAATGGAGATCGGTCGATAGTTCACAGCCACAGTCCTATCACCACCTTTAAAGATAGGGGTGACAGTGGCGACTTTCCAGGCAGCTGGAACCTTCCCCAGGCAAAGAGAGTGGTTGATGAGGCATGTGATCGGGGTAAGGACTGTGTCTAAGACCAGCCGTAGGATACACGGATCCAGGGTGTCACTGCCCATACTATTACTCTAGAGAGCAGTGACAAGGTGCGGCCTAAGTTCTTGGGCAGAAACACGGTGGAGGAGAAAATAAGGGTGAGAAAGATTTACGGCAGGTGCTGGGGGAGGAGGGTCAAAAAAATTTGTAGGGAGGATAGGACTAAGGTCAGTGAATGAGGTGTTGAGGTGGTTGGCTATGAGGGCTGGGTCTGAGGAGATCACACCATTAATGTTGATCTGGGTGGGTGGGGGGAGTGTGCAGTCCCATTTAACTATTTAATGTTATCCCAGAAGGTTCTGGGATTCCCCCATGAGGCAGTGAGTGAGGACCGATAGTGCTCAGACTTGGCCTTTCTGATGGCCCGAGTGCACTTGTTTCGGGCGGCAGCATATAACCGCCTGTCATTGGGCCGGCCAGTCTCAATGGCACGGTGCCATAGGTTGTCCCTATGTTTGAGCTGGTGGATCAAAGCTGGGGTAACCTAGGGGGCATTCTTCCTTTTAGAACGGCGGGTCAACACTGGGGCAAAGATATCACAGGCATTATTAAAAGTTTGGGTAAAGAAGGAGAGAGCTGTGTCGATGTCAGGAGTTGCCAGTATAGGAGACCAGTCAATTTGGGACAGAAGTTCCTTAAGTTTTATCAGTCCACCAGGTATTAGACGCCACCGGCATGTGGACTGTGCTATGGGTTTGGGGACTGAGGTTGACCAGTGGAATAGAATGGGGGAGTGATCACTGAGAGAGTCTGGGAGGACTTGTACATTGGGGATCCGATTAGGCGGTTGGTGAGTACCACATCAAGCAGGGTACTGGAGCCTCTCTTGGGGTTAGTCCTGTAGGTGGGTAACTAGTTGCGTTAGGTCTATTGCAGAAAAGGAGTCTCAGGTAGAGGAGGAGGAGGGGCTGAGCCAGTTGACATTTAAGTCACCCACCAGAATTTGATCAGCGGTAGGAGATAGAGAGGTAAGGTATTCTGTAAGAGAGGCAATGGCCTGCATTTGGTCCCTGGGGGGCACGTATGCAGTAGTCAGATAAAGGGGTCCCTTTAAAGGGTCTGGGAGTTAGTTTCAAGCGTAAAGCCTGGGCCCTAAGGTCAAGGATGGGGCGGAGCAGAGCTACTGAGGGAGAGATTCCTTGACATAAATAGCGCAGGCGCCGCCCCGTCCCAAATGGGACATGGGAAAACAAAAAGGTAATATTAAATGCACACTGAAAATAGAAACTAGATAATAGAGTTAGAATCGACATTTCAACTGTAGGTCTTCTTCAGAAATTATCTAAAAGAGAAAAAAGCAAACATTGGTTCACTCTCTTTTTGTTTCACCCCCAGCTACTTAAAATAACCTTGGAGAGAAACATCATTAGCTTGCTCAGAAACAAAATCACAGTTATCAGTTTAGTTTCAGCATTTTCATACATCAACCACTTATGTCCATCAGTCTTTTGTTGCCACTGTTTTCTCAGATGTCTTCTTTCTTTCCTTCCTGGATTTCTGGATCTTGGAGCTGGGTTCAAACAAGTCTGCATCAAATCACCAAAAGGGAAAGAGTCCTCAATATCTAAGATTTTCTTTGCCTGTGCTCTTGTTATCACAGCTACTGAAAATGCAGGTTTTGCTTCCCCTGTGATTTACTCAGCAAATCCTGGAAAGTAATTTTTAATTAATCACAGATATAGGTAACTTAGGTATTACCCCCCACTTTGAATTGGTGTGATACCCCATTAATGATCAGAGTCATTTGGGTGGTCAGATAGTATTTAGTGCCCCCATGGATACAGATGACCCCAGTACCTGGTCCTTTTGCACAGTGTTTTTCCAGCACTTCAACCTGCACTAGGGTTTATTTCCTGACTCTGTAAGTCCTTTCATAGATACATAGATACATAGACAGTGTCGGCAGATAAGGGCCTATGGCCCACCCAGTCTGTCCATTTGAGCTTGTAAGTTCAGTTTGTTTTCCTAGAAGTCTGTTGCCCCTTACCCCTGATCTCCAGAATTCCTTTATGTCTATCCCATGCATTCTTAAATCCCGTGATTGTTTCAGCCCCCCACCACTTCCTCTGGCAGGGTGTTCCACTTGTCCACCACCCGTTCTGTGAAGAAACTCTTTCTCATGTTTCCTCTGAATCGTCCTCCCTCCAATTTCATCCCATGCCCTCTAGTCCTGGAACATCTTTTTCGCTTAAAAATAGTGTTTTCTTGCACCCTGTTCCTCCCTGTAAGATACTTGTATGTCTCTATCATATCCCCTCTCTCCCTCCTCTCAATCCCCTCTCTCCCTCCTTTCACAGTCTTATTCCCCCACTTTGACATCTGTTAAATACTTGCCCCAATTGGCTAAGGCCAAACTTGCTCCAGTGTTACCATCTTTATTTTTATGGCAGTTTCTTGCAGTATGGCCTGGCTTACTACAGTTATAGCAAATAAAATCTTTGGGTGCAGATTTGTTACCCCCCCAGGAAAAAGAGGGTCTTACCAGTCCTTCACTGTTACTTTGCTGCAGCGGTGTCTGTCTGGTCATCTGATAGTCCCCAGCCAAAGAAATGGCCTTTCCCCACATTCTGGTCAGTGTTCTTTTACCTAAAGCTGCACATCTGTTGGCAGGATGTTGATGAATTGCTCTACTGCAAATATGTCAATGATCTGTGAGACTGTTTTGCCATCTGGTTAGAGCCATTTAATGAGGAGTTCTCTGAGTCGAGTGAAGGCTTCTTGAGGATTGTCAACAGAGTTGTACATCAGGGACGAGAATCTTTGCCTGCAGGTCTCTCCTGAGATGTCATATCTTTTCAGGATTTCTCTTTTCACAAGGTTATAGTTTTCTGACTGTGTAGTGTTCATACTGCTGTAGGCAAGTTGGGCTTTACCTGCCAGGTAAGGTACCAGCCTGATTGCCAATTGCTGCTTTGGCCACTGGCAGGCTGTGACAACCCTTTCAAAAGTTGTCAGGTATTTTTTGATATATTTGAGGGACACAACTTTGCAAGTTTAATATCTTTTAAGTTGTTTGTGTTCTGTTGATCTGCTGGACCTGTACCAGATCTTCCAGTTTTGATAGTTTGCAATGCTTCCAGCCATCACTGCTCCTATCACTACATTTCTTCTCTCTGTCTCTTTGTCGTATAGCCCACCATTTGAAGAAGGCAGACATGCTTTCAGGTTCTGTCCCTGCCTGTTCTTCTTCTTCTATCAGTGTACCAGCTGTACAGTCTCAAGTTTGGATTTTTGCCACTGCTAGTCTGACTGCCATTCTTCTGGTAATAACTCCAGGGCTTGCTGATGTAGGATCCAAACCTTTCTTCTTTACTTCCCTGGTACCAGGTCTAGTATCCATGCACAAAACTCCTGGTTTAGAGTATGCATGGTGTGAATCCAACTGCTGACACCAGCTGTCTTCAAGGAAAAGGTCAGGAATCATAGGCAAACCAAGAGACGTCATAAGATTCGCAAGCTGCATTTTACTATCAATAACAATAAAATAAGAAAATAAAAAAATTGTGCAGAATAGCTCTTATACAGGCAGTTCAAACAAAACAAAGTACTTAATCTGGGGGTATCTTTAATTGCAATGTCTCCCTCTCTCTCCAACAAAAGATTGCTCTATTTATATATGATGTATTTCCTGGCAATTAATTTCTGCATCCTGAGCTCATTAAGATACATGTCCTGTTTTCACACAATGACCCCGAACTTTATTAGGTTCTTTCTCTGCAGGTGCAGCAAAATAGAACATTGTGTCCCAGAACTGATCTCCTGTTGACAACTCTGCAAATGAACTTGTGGAGGTCAAACTGCATCTCAGGGTTAACCCCCTGAGTTCCAAATAGTTTTTTGCAATCATTTCAATAATATAACTATATACATTTTCAAATCAGAGAACCCAGTTTCATAAAAAGATCCACATACATGTTTAAAACCACAGATAATCATGGGGAAAGAAAAGAAATAGCAAGAAACAGCAAGTGAAGACAAGGAGATACCAGGAGGGGGAGAATCATGGGACTGTCAGAGTGATCATTTCCTGTGTCTCACAATAAAGTTTTATTGCACAATCAGACAGACAAGAGACAGAAAAGGAGAGGATAGAACAGATCCTTACTTTTAACTCTTTTCTTCATAACTAATTGGACAAGGTCTTATTCAGCTGTATCACAATGCTATCTTCCTAGGATTATCCATGGGCATGGTGTGTAGCTTGCATCGTGTGCAGAACTCAGCAACCCAGCTCACTGCAGGGACTTCATGGTCCAGCATATCATGCCAGTCTTGCAGGAACTGCACTGGCTGCCAGTAAACTGATGCATCAACTTCAGGATAAGTGCTAATACACAAAGCCTTGCATAATTTGGGCCCTGGCTACCTGAAAGATCTTCTGACTGAATACATTCTAATCCACCCCTACCATTACTCTGAGGTGAGGCTCCTTGTGGTTCAACTCTCCCATCTGAAATCATCATGGTATAGAGCCTTTAGCATTGCTGTGCCTATTATATAATACTCACTGCCTCTTGCATTTAGGGAGTCCCATCACTGGAATGCTTTAAGGGGTTGCTCAAAACCCATTTGTTTAAATTAGCATTTGGGAATGCCTAATTTCCTAATTTCCCATTTTCTAGTTGTTATTTTAATCCCTGACCTGCTTATATACTTAGTCTGTATTCTAAGGATGTTGTTTTGTTTTATCTGAATTTTTTAACATTTGTTGTTGCCTCTGTACTGTGCCTAGAGCCTTCAGGATGAGTGCCTAAAAAATTACCTTGTCTACTTAAATGGTAAGCTTACTGTAATACAGTGTGAAATAGATTTTGTTTTAAAGCAGCATATAAAATGCTGGATATCAAATCAAATTTTCATCATATTCGTGCACCTTAAAGAATGCATGTACATAGCTAAATGAAGTTGACAAACCGTAACCATTATCCTTAATTAGCAGCTGCCCTAGAGTTTTTGAAACAAGTCATGCATACCGTTTTAGCATAGCAAAAATGTGTACCATCAGCAAAACACAGAGAACTGAAATGGATGCTGAGCCACTAGCTCCAGCTCTTTTGATGGTGGTTTAGGAGGAAGTAAGCAACCTTTGGGGAATGCATTATGGTAGCATTTTGCATTGTTTGTTGAAAGAAATGGGGGAAACGTTCTTGCAAGTATAAAAAGCAGAATGGGCTTTTTATACTTGCAAAACCAAAGAATTGAGCACTCGCATCTCTTTTCTAATGTTTGACCATCCAAAATTGCAAGTCTTCTCTATTTTAGGATAAAAACAATGTAGAAAACATTACACAGCCCTCTCTCCCTCATGTTAACCAGCGCCAACTGTTCTGCGCTTCTCACACTTTTTCAATGATGAGAAAAAGCACAAGAAGCACACAACTATTGGCACTGTTCAATGTGAGGGTGAGAGGTCTGCACTGTTGTCTACATTGTTTTTTTTTTTTTTTTTTATCTTGAAATAAAGAAGGCCTACAATTTTTTGTATGGTCAAAAATTAAGAAAGAAATGTGAGTGTTTAGTGCTTTGGTTTTGCATGTTATAGTTACTATTTGGAAGCACCCAGGTAAGCCAGGAGCCGCTGCTCTGGTAACTATTCTTTTTATACTTGCCCAGCATGTTGCCCCTAGTTTCTTAGGGAAGCAGGTTAGCTTAGTTGTTAGAGCACAGCTCTGAGAAATTTGAGACCCAGAGTTTGAATCCAACACTCGCCAATTACTCACTGTGTAATCCTGGGCAAGTCATGTAACCTCCCTGTGCTCATCGTCTCTGTACTTCTTACTGTCATTTAGTTCTGTGGGCAAGCTTTAATGATGCAATACTTGAAGAAACATCTTGTGTTAGAGAGAAAAGGAAGTGCAAAAAAAAAAAAAAGGAAACCACTTTGGTTCTCAAAAACAGTAGCAGAAAAGGTCAGAGTCAAAAGGCTGGCCTTCAGGAAATATAAGAGAACGCAGCGGGATGAAGATAGGGAGGCATACCAAACTTCCCTAAGGGAAGCAGGGAAGGCAATAAGGCAAGCAAAGGCCCAAACTGAGGAAACACTAGCACAAACAGTAAAAGAAGGTGACAAGACTTTCTTTAGATACATTAGTGAAAGGAGAAAGTTCAGAGGGGGTATTGCTAAGATCAAAAGAGATAAGGGTGTATGTGAAGAGAAAGACCATGTAAAAGCATCTATCCTAAATAGATACTTCTGCTCAGTATTTACTGAAGAGAAGGTAGGGCAGGGCCCACAGCTCAGCACCATGGACACAGGGGGGGGAGGGAGGTGTGCACTAGTCCCTTCACAAAAGAAAGGGTCCTACAAGAGCTCGATAAGCTCAGGGTGGACAAGACAATGGGACCTAATGGCATACATCTCAGGGTACTAAAGGAGCTAAGGGGTGGAACTAGCAGAGCCATTATCAGAACTGTTTAGTGAGTCTCTGAACACAGGAGAGGTCCCAGAAGACTGGAGAAGGGCTCATGTGATCCCGCTCCACAAGAGTGACAGCAGGAAAGACATGGGGAACTACAGACCAGTCAGTCTTTCCTCAGTAGTGGGCAAGATTATGGAGGAAATCCGTAAGGAAAGGATACTGCAACACCTGGAATCCATAGGAGCACAGCTTCCAAGACAGCATGGGTTTACAGAAGGAAGGTCCTGTCAGACTAATCTCATAGATTTCTTTGACTGGGTAACCAGAGTGGTGGACCAAGGGGGAGCAGCTGATATCAAATACCTTGACTTCAGCAAAGCTTTCAATACTGTTCCACATAGAAGATTGATTAATAAGCTGGATAGGCTCAGGGTGGGTCAGAAGTTGGTCAACTAGGTGGTAAACTGGTTGACGGGCAGAAACAGAGAGTGGTGGTAAACAGTAGACAGTCAGAAGAGATGCAAGTCACAAGTGGGGTACCTCAGGGATCAGTCCTGGGGCCAGTCCTCTTCAATATCTTCATCAGTGACATTGCAGATGGACTGGAGGGTAAGGTTTGTCTGTTTGCAGATGACACAAAGATCTGCAACAGAGTAGATGATCCAGATGGGGTGGGCAGAATGAGAAGAGATCTGGATAAACTGTCAAAATGGTCAGAAGAGTGACAACTGGGGTTTAATGCAAAGAAGTGCAAGATCATGCATATAGTTAAGAGAAACCCTGAAACCACCAATAGGCTGGGAGGGGAGTTGCTGGCAGTCACAAGGGAAGAAAGAGACTTGGGCATCATCATCACTGATGACCTGAAATCATCCAAGTAGACCACTAAAGCAGTAGGTAAGACTAGCGGGATGTGGGGGTATATTAGTAGGGGTATTACAAGTCATAAAATGGAGGTAATAATCTCTCTTTACAAGACATTGGTTAGGCCCCATCTGGAGTACTGCATGCAGTACTGGAGGCCACACCTTCACAAGGACATTAACCAAATTGAGGCAGTCCAGAGAAGGGCAACCAAAATTGTGCAGGGACTGCATCAGAAAACATATGAGGACAGATTAACGGAGCTCAACAGGTATACCCAAGGGCAAAAGAGGGAGAGAGGTGATATGATCGAAACATTAAAACACCTTAAGGGCATTAACAAGGTGAAAGAGTCTAACATGTTTCAATTTAGTAACATAGAATTTGACGGCAGATAAGGACCGCTTGGCCCACCCAGTCTGCCCATTTCCCTACCTAATGGATAAGCTGCAGATCCTAGTTAACCAGCAGCCTACTTCTTCCTACCCCCACCCCCTAGAATTGCCTTATGACTGTCCCATGCACGCTTGAATTCGACCACTGTTTTTGACTCCACAACCTCCTCTGGAAGGCTGTTCCATGCATCCACAACCCTCTCTGTGAAAAAATACTTCCTTAAATTACCTCTGAGCTGCCCCCATCTATCTTCAGATTGTGCCCCCTTGTTCTTGCACACTTCTTTTTTTGAAAGATGCTACCCTCTTGGACTTTGTTGATTCCCTTGAGGTACTTAAACATTTTTATCATGTCCCCCCTCTCCCTCCTTTCCTCGAGGCTATACATATTAAGCTCCTTAAGTCTCTCTTCATATGTCTTCTGGTGCAGACCCTGCACCATTTTAGTTGCCCTCCTCTGGACAGCTTCCATCCTGTCTATGACTTTGCGGAGACTGGGTCTCCAGAACTGCATGCAGTACTCCAGATGGGGTCTCACCCGCTGTCTGTACAGAGGGATAATAACTTCCTGTTTTCTACTGGTGATGCCTCTCCCTATGCATCCCAGTATCCCCCCAGCCCTCTTTGCTGCCCTATCACATTGCTTGCCCACCTTTAGGTCATCTGATATGACTACCCCCAGGTCCCTTTCCATTTTTGTTGTTGTTAGTATCTCACCCCCCATTGTGTACTCTACCCCTGGGTTTTTGTTTCCCAGGTGCATTACCATGCATTTCTTAGCATTGAATCTAAGCTGCCATACATTTGACCATTCCTCTAACCTTGCCAAGTCCCTTCTCATCCTTTCCACCCCACCTTGTGCATCAACTCTGTTGCAGATCTTTGTGTCATCTGCAAAGAGACATACTTTTCCTTCCAGTCCCTCTGCAATGTCACTTATAAAGACATTGAAGAGGACCGGTCCTAATACTGAACCCTGTGGTACCCCACTAGTAACTCCCCTTTCTTCAGAGTGGACTCCATGTACTATTACTCTCTGTGTCCTATTCTCCAGCCAATTCTTTACCCAGGCTGTCATCTTGGGACCCAATCCCAGGCTGGCTAACTTGTATATTAACCTTTTGTGTGGGACTGTGTCAAATGCCTTGCTAAAGTCTAGGTAGGCCATGTCCACAGCCCCTCTCTGATCTACTACTTTGGTCACCCAGTCAAAGAAATCTATCAGATTTGTCTGGCATGACCTTCCCACTGTGAATCCATGCTGCCTTGGGTCCTGTGCCCCTCTGGCCTCTAGATACTAGACAATTCTTTCCTTCAGAAGTGATTCCATCATTTTCCCTACCACTGAGGTTAAACTAACAGGTCTGTAGTTTCCTGCTTCTGCCTTGCTCCCACTTTTGTGAAGGGGAATCACATCTGCCCTCCTTCTGTCCTCGGGTACCACCCCATCCTCCCATGATTTGTTAAAGAGGGTAGTCAGTGGTGTCACTAGTTCTACCCTTAGTTCTTTTAGAATTCTGGGATGAATTCCATCAGGCCCCATTGCTTTGTCCACCTTCAGTTTTAAGAGTTCTTTCAGAACCCTTTCTTCTGTAAATGGGCTGGTATCAACTTCTGTATCCAGAGTGTTTCTACTGTTTGTTTTAGGTATCTCCCCTCTTCCTTTGTAAATACTGAGCAAAAATATTTGTTTAGTATCTCTGCCTTGTCACAGTCACCCTCTGCCCACCCTCCCTCCCCTTTATTAAGCCTCACTGTCCCTCCCTTGGTCTTCCTTTGCTCCCTGATGTACCTATAAAAGGTTTTATCCCCCTTCTTAACTGAGTTGGCTATCTTTTCCTTGGTTTGGGCCTTTGCTGTTCTTACTGCCTTCCCAGCTTCCTTTTGCTTTTACTGATGCAGTTCTCTGTCCTGCTCCTTCTGTGATTCCTTGTACTTCCTGAATGCTTTTTTTTTTCTCTTGAACCCTCACTGCCACTTCCTTTGAGAACCATAGTGGTTTTTTACATCATTTTGTTTTGTTTTGTTTATTTGCTTCACACAATGGCTTGTTACCTCTGTGATGGCAGTTTTTATTATTCCCCATTGTTCTTCCACCCCTCCTTCCTGCCCATTTGCTAGTGCATTCCTTAGGCATTCACCCATTTTGGCAAAGTCAGCCCTCCTAAAGTCCAGTACTTTTGCCTTTGTATGGCTTGACTCTATTGCTGTGTTTATTGTGAACCATACTGTTCGATGGTCGCTAGTTCCCAGATTGCTACCCACTTCTACATCTGTGATCCTCTCTTCATCTCCATTTGAGAAAACCAGGTCTAAGATTGCTCCCTCTCAAGTGGGCTCCAATACTAGTTGTCTAAGGCATGCCCCCTGTAGGGCATTTAGAATAACCCCACTCTTCGAAGTGGCTGCTGCAACTGCACTCCAGTTAACATCTGGCATATTCAGATCAACCATCAGCAATAGCTCCCCTTTTTCTGCCATTCTAAGTATACTTTCTATCATTTCCTTGTCCATTTCCTCCCCCTGAGAAGGGGGGAGGAAATGGCAGGACAAGAGGATAGAGCATGAGATTAGAGGGAGGCTAATTAAGGGGTAATGTGAGGAAGTTCTTTTTTTCACAGAATGGGTGGTGGATGCATGGAACGGCCTACCTCAGGAAGCGGTGGATATGAATACAGCGCAGGGCTTCAAACAGGCATGGGACAGGCATAAGGGAGCAATACAGATGAGTATGAATCGATAAACTATTGACAGAGCAAAGGCCGATGGCACATTTATAAGGTAGAAAAAGAAAATTGGCAGACTGGATGGACCTTGTGGTCCTTATCTGCTATCAACTTCTAAGTTTCTATGTTTCTTCAAATCTCTTTGTGCACTGAAAATGGCAGCTATGTTCTCTTCCTTCCCTGGCTCTCTGAGATGATAAGCACATTTGGATACCATTTGTATGAAAGTTGCTGTGGAAAACCACATTCCTTTCTTTTTCTTCAAAATGGAATGGCTTACCACACCCTTAATTAATTAATTATTATTTTTTTAAATTGTTGTCCAAAAAGGGCACACTGAGCCAGAGCACCTTTCCTGGTGCAACTAGGGAAGGGGGTCCAAAGGGGTAAACAATACAAGAAATAACAATTACAGTGATAATAAAGACTAACACTAACAGTGGACACTCACGAAAAATGTGCATTGAACAGCAGTGGAATACAAAATAATACAATAGTACGTTATGGTAACAACAGTAATTCAATGAACGGGTTGGCTTCGACCCAACATGTCATCAAAAGGGGTGGAGTTAGTGACTCGACATCCATTTCAGCACTCCACATCCTAAAAATGGTGCCAGTATTCATTGTAATAAAATTGTAACTGATCAAAAAACATCAGTTCAGTTCAGTGTGTTTATTTGTTCAGAGTCGCCACCTTTTACAAAAATCACATGCAAACAACAAATACAAGGTCAAAAAATATTTTTTATGTAAGAATTTTAAAATGCAGACTTTGGCTATCAAAAAAATTTAGATACAGTTAGGAGTGAGATATTTAGAGAGTATAATTGGTTAATTCACATCTAATATCCACTTTTATAGTGAAAATATAAGAATATTACTGGTTTGCAGCACATTCTTTACAGGGTGTGATTGTTTTGTCAACATTTTCCATATGCTGTCTAAGTATAGCAGTACACCTACCTGGTAAATAAAAACTAAATACATTGTATAGTTTAAAAATGTAATCATACCATAGCTAAGTGAGTATCCCATCTACTTCTGAGGACAAAGGTTTAATCATGGACCCATTTGGTATAGAAATTTATAAAGCAGTAACAAGACCCATCACAGTAAAGAATCAACAGGGAAAAGTACATAAAGTATGGAATGATCACTTCTTAACAGGCCTTCCACCTGAAATCAGGAAAGGGTAAAATGGCTAATTTGCATAGTCCCAAAATGAATAAGGTGCAGTGGAAGTAGTTTATTAGCTAATAACTATAAGGTATATAACCTGTTTTGAAATACAGGTTCAGGCCTGACTAACTACATTCCAGTGTTCAAAACAGGTTAATTGCAAAAGGGATCTATGACAGTTGGTCGACAATTCTGTTGTTGACCAACGTTACAGCGACTCCTTTATGTCGACTGCATTTGCAGTCTGCATAAAGGTAGTCACATCAGACTTTGTTTTCTTTGAGGGATTATACCCCCTGAATACCCCATGCGTCGGGGTCTGCCTCTTCACCCCCACTACTTAAATAATCAACTACCAGTCTGAGTTGCTTCAGGAAGGGGGTGCAATACCCCCAGAAAGCAGTGCAGGGGTCCTGCACCGACACTGCAGCGACCTGGCCCTGTTGTCACTGTAGTGTCGGTCACGGTAAAGCTGTCACTGTAGCAACAGTATACCTTGCAAAAATAAATGAAGCACTAACATTAGTGCAAAAAAAGAAGTATAGCTGTTGAACTTTATATCATCTATAATTACCACAACTGAAATAAAAGCAGAAATTCGGCATGACTACATAGCACATTATAATTGTTTGAACACTAAACTCTGTGGGAGGGTAGATAGCAACAAGAGATTTAGGGTGATGCAGAGTGACATGTAAAGACTAGAGAGGTGGTCTAAGGTTTGGCAGTTAAAATTCAGTGTCAAAAGGTGTAAGGTGATGCACCTTTGGAACAGAACCACAGGACAATGTACTGGAAGGGAGGGGTAAAACTGAGTACTACTGCTAAGTAAAACCTAGGCGTCATCATTAGAGACTCCCTGAAACAACCAAGCTAGTGCAACAAGGCCTATAGTAAGGCAAATAGGATGCTCAAATGTATTGTAGTAGGTACTGACAGTAGAAGAAAAGACATATTGCAGCCTCGTTATAGATCATTTGTAAGGCCACACCTGGAGAACTGTGCCTAGTTCTGGATACCTCATCTCAAGAAATATAAGGACAGGCTAGAGGCAATGCAGTGAAGGGTGATCAGAATGATTCAGAGCCAAAAGGGCAGATCTTATGAGGATCGGCTCAAGACATTGAACATGTACTCACTGAAGACCAGATGGGAGAGGGGTGATATGACAGAAACCTTCAAGTTTCAGAAAAGAATAAACAAGCTAAACTGTGTGTTCAAGGACACGGGGACATGAGTGAAAATTGACAGGAGGGAAGTTCAAGAGGCATATGAGAAAGCTTTATTTTACATAAAGGGTGGTGGAACAATGGAACAGTCTGCCAACTGAGGTCGTGGGCACCAAAACCATAAATGGTTTCAAGCACATCTAGGATGCAATGAAGAGTATAGTGGTTACCGGGGAGGTAGTAATAGGGAAGAGAACAAGGGGTGGATAGTGATGGCTACTACCCTGTATAGACAGTAGGTCCTGGGGTTTGATAAGAAACTATGGGTAGACTGGATGGGAAATTGGTATTTTTCTGCCTTCGTTATTTATGTTTCTATAAAGAGATATTATTCTATCAAAAGTGAAAAATAAAATGTCTAATTACTGGTGACAGTCATTTTTCCTGATTCATTATGAACAATGGGCAGAAGAGTACAAGGTGCTTCAGATCATCAATCTACAATAAGGAGTCCACACCACCATTTTTTGTTTAAACAGCAACACGTTCCCATTATAAGTCTCAAATCTAAAATATCATCTGAGCTCTAGGGTTCAAAAGTATTTGTTAAATAGGTTTCTTTTAAAAGACTACTTTTTTGACATTGTACCGTGGATGTAATTTAGTTTTCTGAATAAGAAATCAATCATTTTAAATAGATATGTTTCCAAATCTACTCTTAATTTTCCTAATAATTTCCTCCTTAGACTCCTAGTATACCTCGGTTAGAAGACTACCCAATCACGAGGGGTATAAAATTGTTTTAATGAAAGCCATATTTGGAAATATAAAATCATCAACTGAATGCATAATTTGTTCCTCAAGACATATTCAGAGGTGATAGTCCTATTTGTTCCTCAAGACATATTCGGGGGAGATGATCCTTGGATAACATAAATAAATCTGCTTGAAATATTGCAGGCATTCCTGGCCCAAGTAAATCTTCATTGAGGATATCTCCTCCACCGGGTAACATCTTTGGAACTGTAAACCTCCAGCATCAGGACCACTCAGGCTTTTGCCGGCTGCCCAGGATGACATACAACATTGGTGCCTATAAAACGTGGGAAGCCTCCTTGCTCCTTAGTTATTTCTTCTCCTGTTGACTGCTCATTGGACCTGCAGAGCCAGCTTCTCCCTAATGACCACCCACCACAGATAAGGAAACACCTAGGAAGTTGTCAACTTTATCCCAGCTGAGGTCAGTGAGGATGACAAAGAAATCCAAAGAAAAGGAAAAATCAATGTCAAAACCCTCTTTTCCAGCCACTTTAAGCACAGAGAAAAACAAGCTTCACCAATGAGGGCAAGGTCTCCATTAAAGGAGTGTAAGTCTTCATCATTTTCCTCTCCAGTGGTGTTGACTACTGCCCTCCCATCCATCATTGGAACACCGAGGTCAGGGAATGGCTCTAGCACTGCCATATCTACCATTATACCTATTATTATCTTATGCCATGCCTACTATTATCATATGCCACCTCACATCATCGGTTTCTATTCTGACGAAAGTGGCAGTCAGGATCCCATGAGTGGGTGTCATCAATTCCCAGGCTATGCTGGCTTATTTTCAGAAATGTTAACATGCCTGTCCCCTGTGCTGACAGTGCCAGTCCAGTCCCATCAACAAGGCCTTCCCTGTTGGTGCTGTTGTCATAGAGGGGACCTAAAGTGATGCCTACAGCATTTCTGGTACTGCTGCCACCTCTATCGCTGGCCCCATCAATTGCCCCTGTTGGCATTCAGGATGACAATGAGGTGAAATATAATCCTGATCTTCTAGACATGGAAGAGGATCGGAAGGATGAAGGTGGGGAAGGAGACTCCTATGAAGAGAATTTTCCTTCCAGCTCAATCCTATCCTATTGCAGTGTGGGCGCTGTGTCTATAACCCTAGTCACCCCCCCCCCCCCGCCGATCCTGAAGGTCCCTCATCTCAAGCTTTAATCAAGCAAACTTAGTATATAATAGGATTTGAAGATGACTAGGGAGACTCCATTAAGTGAAATTTAATGGAGCTCTTGGAGGTAACAGCAGCACCCACTGTTGTGGTACCTCTTGTTTACCTTTGCTACTTAGCACAGGCATAGCACATTGCCTACAGTCCCCAGAAAGGCTGACAAACAATAGCCTGCTCTATCTGTCAAGCCCTATTATGCTTCCCAGACTAAGACTGATTTAAGCAATAAGGTATGTACAGGGGTTAGATTAACAGTCTGTTTATCACCCCCTTGGGGCGTAATGTGGCATGAGGTGCAGCTGAGTGCCATATTGCCCCAAGGGGGTGATTAACTGACTGTTAATCTAACCCCTGTACATACCTGATTGCTATTATTAAAATTGGGATTTTTAAAAATATCTAATCTTTCATTTGCGTGGGACATTTCATCCAAAAATGCCCATTTTACAGTTAAATAGTCTCTCCGCCCAATTTGAACCATACTGTCATTCTGGCTCTAAAGTGTGTGAGCATCGGAAGGAAGAGTAAACATGTCCAGCTCTGCACAGGAATGGGCACTCACTTCTATAACAGTGAGCTTGTCTCGGGGTGACACGCATTAAAACACATTTTTATTTAAAAACAAACATCTGATGTTTTGTATGGTAGCACAGTATTAGTGGCTCACTAAAACAAGCATCTGAATGTGCACATATTAGTATTGCATAAAATTTAAAATCACAGTCGGACAACTGCCTTAGCGGTAAAACAGTCAGCTCCTCAAACAAAAATGGCTTACCACAACATCAGTTTACTTGTAGTATTCATTTAATGATTTATTTAAAAACAGCAGTAGCATACAGACAGGGAAAATGACAGGCTCCAATAAATGCAGCTCTCAACTGTAAAACAGGGTTTGGTCAGTCACGTGAAATCTTTGGTTCTGTACTGTACTCCAAGGTCAGCAGAGCAGGTTTCTGAAAAGTCTATAAAGATGTTTTACAATTAAGAGCTGCATTTAACCGAGCCAGTCCTTTTCTCTTCCTGCTGCTGCTGTTTTGAAATTAACCAATGAATGAATAGGGCTAGTGAACTGAGGTCATGGTAAGACTTTTTTTTTTTTTTTTAAGGGCTCGCAGTTTTACTGCTAAGGCATTTGTGTGACGGGAAAACACATGATTGTCAAAACTCAGAAAAATAATAAAAAGAGTCAGAACACTAATGAACACTAATTAATGAATTGTGGCAGAATGTTTAAATTGAAATAAACAAAATGGCTATGTATTCTGTCAGCTTAACTCAAAACACAGCACAGATCATATTTTTCATTTAAGATGTGGTTGACAATCAGCGGGACCATCAGCTCTGTAATTTCATAGAGTAGATCATGCTATCTTGTCCAATATGATCGATGGCAGTCACTCCATGTACAAAATTTTTTTTTTTCAGTTTGGCATATGTGATTGGTAACAGGAACAGCCAATTTTTTCTGAGAAAATTCAAAGTTATGGTACACTTACTGGGACTTCCTTCACTAGTAAGCCTAAAATTCATATGCCGTGAGTAGGCTCTACATGGCAGGGTAACGAGGTTAATCTAACCCTGCTAGAACTCTGACAGTCAATTGAAGGAAGAGAATATCTCTTGCATTATAATAATCTTCAGTAATCATGGTTGCTCATGACCATTCCAGAGCTCCTAAGGTCATGAGCACCTTGCCTCTGGACAAATAATCTAGGAAATTGGATTTCATGGGCAAGAGGACTTATGCCTCTGCCACATTGGAGCTTCACACTGCAGATTACCAGGCTTACATGATTAAGTATCAAAATAGCCTCTGGAAGTCTACCTTGACTACTATTCAGACTCTGCCTGATAGTCCTGCAAAGGCAGAACTTATTAAAGATGCATTAGCTGGTCTGGATACTGGGAAACTTCTATTGATTCAGCATATGATGCATCAGATGCTACTGTCAGGTTTGCTGCTGCAGACATTTGCCTCAGGAGATACTGTATTTCTGGCACAGAGTAGCAGGCTTTGCTACTGATGTACAACAGGCTGTACTAAATGTAGCTATTCAAGGCTCCAAGTTATTTGGGCATGATGTGGATAACGTGCTAAAAGACCTTCAGTCAGCCAGCCCCGTGGCACTGAGGGTTGAGGCACTGGATGCCACACCTCACACCATGCTGGTGACTTGTGCTTGGAGGCGAGTGCAGGCTGCTGGGGTGAGGCATGGAGGGAGGGCCAGGAGAGGTTTGTAGCAGCTGCTGGGCTGCTCTCCTCTCTCAGATCGGTGAGACCATTCACCTCACTCTCGACTGACACCCAGTGGAGGTTGGATACCAGGTCAAGAGAGTTCTGGGGATTGACAAATGTTGGGTGGGTGGAAGGAGCATGTGGTTTCCAGAAGCCTGCACACATCTCCATGTACACGCATATGCCTATACCACCACTGCTCTGGGAGGAAGAGAGAAAACGAGCATACTCCATGTCTCCCCCTGAGCATATGTGATGGCCCCTCCACTCTCAGATCCCACTCCTTGTAGATCCACAATGGCAAAGATGGTGGGGGGAGAGGCTGATGGGGTTGGGGTTGGAAGGGGCCCGATGACAGGAGTAGGTAGATATATATCCTTCAGTCATCCAAAATGACTCTGAGATCTGTGAAGTCCTTGACCCCTCTTTCATGGGTCACAGTAGAGGTGCATTTTGGAGGCCCATGGGCCATGGAATCTGTGGCTACCATTCATAATGTCATGCTAGAGGAGGCAGTCCCCCTGTAGGGCTCGTCGCTAAAGGTGGCCATTCCAAATAAAAAAAGGTTTCTGTTCTGTCAGCCCTGCCACCACTGCCATCTTCTGATTTCCCTCTTTCTCCCCCTCCATGGTTACCACCAGGAGTACACATGGGAGGATGCATCCCGAGGGTACAAGTAGGGGGGAGCATCTCCCTTTACCTACCAAAAAAGTCATAGAACCCATTCCTCCCAAAGAATGCAACAAAGGGTTTTATAATACTTTTTGGTCCCCAAATCCACATGAGTTGCATCCAGTCCTGGTCATGAATACATAGAAGTACAGTGCAGAAGCAGGTATACAAATAGCAATAATATACAAGGAAGAAAAAGTATATACAGTGTGTACATACAAGGTTGAAATAAATAAAAAAAAGCATTATTTTACAATTGAAGAAGTCAGCAGATGTACAATCAACCATAGGCATACAGGGGTTATAAGCAGAGATCTTTTGAGTGAGGCAGCCGACAACTACACATATAAGAGAAATAGACCATGTATGAGGTGGCAGGTTAGAGAGGTAAAGAAGAGGAGTGATATATTACCAACAACTGGGGGAAAAATTGGGCTACAGCCACAGAAAGTGACGATGGCTGGCGTGTACTTGTTTATAATGATAATGACGGAGGAGGGGTAGATAATTGGGACACTACTATGGATGGGGTGGGACTTTAGCCAGGCTGGAGTGGACAGCAAAGGGTGGGTGAAGCTGGAAGAGTTAATAGGGAAAGAGTGAGTAATCATGATTCCCAAATCCCTTTCATCTGATGTTTGAACCAAATTTGTGCCGCCCAGAATATATTGATTATGTAAATTAGAAGACCCCAAGTGCATAACTTTACACTTTGATGTATTCAATTTCATACCCCCATTTGTTTACCCATTCAGTAATATGATTTAAGTCTTTCTGAATAATTTGTACATCAAAAACCGATGTGCAGGTACCCCCAATTTTGATATCATCCGCATATTTAATGTTAACAGATGAACATTTCTTAGTTACACCTGAAATAAATTTTTGAAAGAGACAAGGCCCTAAAACAGATCCTTGTGGCACACCACTGGAAATAGAACAGCTATCTGATTTTATTCCATTAATGATAACTTGTTGAGTCCTGAAGCATAACCAATTTAATATCCATTTTATCAAAAAATAATTGATATTCAGTATGCAAAGTTTTTGTGATAAGGCCCAATGTGGCATTACGTCAAATGCCTTACTAAAGTCTATAAATATAATATCACAAGGAATCCTATTGTCTATGAGAGAACTGATATTTTCATAGAAACACATCAAATTGGTGATGCAGCTACGTTCACTTCTAAACCTATGTTGTTCAGGATCGCAAACATTTAAAACAGGTCCGATCGTGTCTTTTATTATACTCTCAAGGATTTTACAAACTAAGACATATGAGACGATAATTTACCCACCTATTTTTTGGCCCTTTTTTATGTTTGGGGATGACATAAGCATCCTTCCAATCATGTGGGACATAACATACAGCAAGAAAAAAGTCAAATATAAATTTCAAGGGTTCTGCCAAATGTCTGCCAGTAAAAATAATAGATGGCCCGATATGTTGTCAGGACCTGAACTATATTTGCCCTTTGAGTTAACAACTTTTTCTGAATTATGTCTTTAGAAAAACTGATAGGTGTATCACTGACAGAATTGGATAAGGTCACTGAATTATCATTTAATGAATCAGTGAAATCTTTACTAAACTGAGTATTAAGTAAGTCCGCCATTGTCTTGGAATCATAGACAATAGTGTTATTATTGTCTAATAATGGACCAACTTGGCCTTTAGGTTTTTTTTTAAGAATTTATATAAGAAAAAAATTACTTATTGTTTGTTTTTGTTTGCATTACATGCCAAATTATATTCCCACCTGGATTTTGCTTTTCTGATCATGTTGTTGCATTTTTTTAATCAATTTATAAGAGTTCCAGAATGTTGATGATTTATTTGTAAAAAAAGCATACTTTCTTAGTTTGATTCATCCATTTCAGTGCTTTTTTATGATTGGGGATTTTTATTTTGCACGGAATATACTGATCTCTTAAATAATAAATAATCTTCTTAAAGGATTCCCAACAATGCTGAGGGGAAGAGTGTAATAAAGCTGATTCCCAGTTTAGTTCTTTAACATCTTGTCTAATGTCAATTAAATCAGCTTTGTCATATAAATATATGACTGTTTTATGTTAGGAGTATATAAAAAGTCCTTTCTAATACTAAAAATAATTGTATCATGATCACTGTTTCCAATTGGATCAGTAATTTTAATGTTATCAATTATTAGGTCATCATCAGCTAGAACAAGATCTAACACATTATTTCCTCTCGTTGGAACTGTTATATATTGCATAATTCCTAATTGGGAACATGTGTTTAATAATCTATTCACCAAACTATTATTTTCTGAAAGATTAGTCCAATTAATGTCAGTCATATTGAAATCCCCAGTAATCACAACATTTCCCAGTGATTTGGCCAGTTCCATTTCATGTAAAATAGCTTCTAAAATATCCACAATTGAGTTAGGTGGGTGATAACAACATCCAAAAATAATGAAATCAGAAGTTGAAAAAAGCACCTTTACCCAAATAGTTTCAGTCTGTGTAGTAAGATCTATAATATTTGCAGAGATGTCGTTAGAGTTTAAACTACTATTCACATAAACGGCAACACCACCACCCTTTCTAATTAGTCTGTTAAGTTTATATAAAGTAAAGCCAGGTATGGTAAGATGATTTGTCATTTCCCCATGTTTCACAAATTGAAATAACATCAGTTTTTTCTAAATTAATTTTACATTTCAATTCATCTAGTTTATAGTTCAGACCCCTTGCATTAAAACTTAGACAATGTAAGTTGTGATGTTGAATGATACCTTTAGATACTGAATTTGGTAATAATGTTTCCATTGTCCCCTTCCCTCCACTAATTAATTTAAATGATTGTTGATAACAGTTAACAGTTGTTTTCCCAACAAGGCATTGCCGCGTTTACTCAGGTGCAAACCATCTGAACAGAAGAGTTCATCATGACAATTAAACTCTTCCCAATGTGTAATGCAAGTAAGATCTTGGAGTAGACACATTTTACGGAGCAATTCATTTATAATCTTTATCTTTCTATTCAATAAAGAAGAGAAGCGGGGGATAGGTAAAATTTCAGACAGACAAACATTGCAACCCAAATCAATCAATTTGTTAGTCAATGCAATTAAATTCCTTTGAATTACAGAGATTGAATCATGTAGAATGTTATTAGCTCCAATATGCATAACAACGGTGGGGTTTGTGCCACAATCTTTTAATATATTTTTTGTCATTTTAGTAATGTCAGATATTTTTGCCCCTCTGAAACTGGAAGTAGTCCTATTAATTTTATCAACATTACATACTGCCCGATCAAGATATTTGATAATTGAGTCTCCCAATACATAGACTTATCTAATTGGTGAATCCAATCTAGTGGGACCACACTGTAGCTCATGGGTTGGTTCAATGTGATGAAAGTCAATGAAGGGCAATTGACTAATTTCAGACTCAATAGGACCTAATATGACTGGAATAGAATCAGAAGTAGCATGATTAACTAGATCTACTGATTCCCCACCTGTTACCCCCAACTATGTTATTATCATCATTTGCAATGGCAAGAGGATCAAATCTATTATAGGTTTCTGTGCTAAACAATTCAGCCTTTCTTCCTTTTTACTTGCTCTCTTACCCTGCACTCTGAATGAATTATCTTCACCATTCATGTGATCATCAAAGTTACCATCATCCTCTCTAATTCTCTTTTGTGATTTAATATGCCTATCCACAATGTTAGCATCTGGGTCATTGCAAATTTCAGTTCTGTCCTGTATATAATTTGTGTCAACTAACAGTACAGAATTAGGGGCCATTCAGCCATTTATACATGTCAGCTTGACTTTGTTCTGACGACACTAATCGAGAGCTAAAGCAGTCCACACTTTGTTGCAGGTCCTTTATTTCCATACATTTATTACAGATGAACGGGTGAATGGGGAGATCACATGATGTTAACAAGTACATAGAACAAGCAACGCACTGTAGACCAACACTTCCTGTACAGGTAACAATAACTGAATGTGCATAGTTGCCATAATGTAGGTATCTGTTGTGAATCCTATATACGTTCACACTTTCACATACAGTCAAACCTTACTGATGATCAATATAAGGGAACTTCTAACATACCTAGCATTCTGCCCTTGAACTCTTGTGACTGTCTTGAAACTCTAGACATGCGCTGATGCACGTGTCTCGGTGCACGTCTCCATGAGCAGAACCGTGCGCTCGCCAAGGGACGAGATCTAAATGCCTCGTGGCCAGAAGTGTAAGCCCAGGCTGCACACCTGTTAGGCAGCAAAAATGTCCTTCCCTGAGTTATTAATGTACAATAGGGCTGTTCAGTACCCAACAACCCACATAAGAATATCCACCCATACAGTAGCAGTAAAAACTGCTGTTAAAAATCTGTATTGTAGTTCTGCCTGGAAACTGCTAAGAACTACAAGCTCAACAAGTACTTCCCAGTTCAGCTGGGTGATTATTCTGCTGTAGCACTGTGCAGATGAGCATCTCAGTCGACACACACCTCTGTCTCCGATCTGTCTCACACCACAGGAAGGTGTCTCACAGCATGGGAAGACAGACAATGTATGCCAGCAATGGCAGTAGGCAGCATGTTTCTGACAATGGACAGAACCAAGGCCATGGCTGCCTAGGTCTGTCTGGTACACAGGAGCCAGCTTTGTGTCTATCAGGATTATGCTCCACCTCCTGGGGCTCATGGCAGATGCCACTGTAAGCATCCCATTGGCCTGTCTCCATATGAGAATTGTAGGAGTTGGAACAAATGGTTCTTATCACTTCCCCTCTGAGACAATCTCTGCAGTGGTGGATGGAACCCCTTTACTTGTTACACGGCATACTATTCTTTTTCCCAACACCAGTAAAAATCCATACAATGGATGCCTCCTTTTTGGTTTGGAGTGCCCACCTAGAAAAGTTCTAGACCCAGGGGGTGTGGACAGACTGAGAGTCAGATTTCCACATCAGTGTTCTGGAGATGAGGGCTCTTCTTCTTGGTCTCCATGCATTCCCAGAATATCTCACTGCAGATCCCCTGTTGGTAAGAACAGACAATGTCAGTGTAATGCACTATAACAAAGATGGCAATCAATCATACTCCCTCTGCAGTGAGGTAATGAGAATATGGCAGTGGGCACTTTCTCAGGGCCTTCAATTGACAGCTGTTTTTCTTGCAGGAGTCCAAAATGTCTTTCTTAGACAGGATGGGATAAGTCAATCCAAGTCTTTGATACACAGATGAGAACTGCTGACTTCCATGGTAAACAATGTCTTCACAGGATGGGGTCAACCAGAGTTGGACCTTTCTGCATCCCCAACAATGCAAAACTGCCACTTTCTGCTCACTCTCTCTCTCCAAGGCCTGGAGTTTTTTGACTAGACATGTTGTCCTTTCCCTGGAGTGGGAGATTACCATATGCATTCCATCTGAAGCCTCTAATTTAGAGGGTTCTATTCAAGCTACAGGCAGAAAGCGTCACCTTGATACTGGTAGCCCCCATTTTGCCTTGCCAGATTTGGTTTCCACCCCTGCAGCATCTGGCAGTGGAACTGCCTGTGCCATTACCTTGTGTCGGGGTCTACTGTCTCAAGACCTGGGGTCTCTGGTCCATCTGGACCTGTGGTGCCTCTATCTTCATGCATGGCTACTGAGGACATAGACATTTTACAGTTTGGGATATCTCCTCAGGTAGCTGATGTATTGCTGACAACTAGAAAGTCTTTCATAAGGCATACCTACTCACTGAAATAGAAGCATTTCTCCATATGGTATGCTTCCCACTCTGAGGATGCATTTGCATGTCCTATCAGTACTGTATTAGCATGCCTTCTGCCATCATTGCCTCTTGCTGCAGTGCCTGTCCTCTAAGGTGAACTTGGCAGCCATTTCGGCCTTCCATGCCTTTACTAATGGATGCAGAGTGACACAACTGGAAGAGTGCTGTACCTTCCTTAAGAGTACTGTATTTTGCACATGCATCCCCCGATTTGTAAACTGATTTTGCCCTGAGACCTTGCTTTCATTCTTAAGAACTGACTTTGGTTCCCTTTGCGCCAGCTACAACTTGCAAACTGTGCTTCCTTTCATGGAAAGCACTTTTTCTGGTTGTCTTCTCTTCTGCCCAAAGGATTTCTGAACTTCAGACACTCATGCATTAGCCTCCTACACAAAGACAGGATGGCATTGTGTACTAATCCATGTTTTTTACCTAAAGTGGTTTCTGATTTCATGCTGAATCAGACCATAAACCTACCTGTGTATTATCCTGAGCATGCTAATAAAGGTGTGGCATTGCTCCATACACACTTGATGTACCTAGAATGCTACATTTCTGTCTTGACCATGCTAAAGGCTTCATAAAGTCCTCTCAACTTTCTGTTTCATTCGCATAACTTCCTGAAGCGGGAGCAATGTACCACAAAGCTCTGGAGCTGATTGCTATGTGCTGTGGGTCAGTGTTGTATGTAGCCTATTTTTAACAGTAAAGTAAGTTTTCCACTTTTGTAGCAAACCCTGTGTGAAGTTGTTGTTTGTTCCCTAGATGTTTACTGTTTTTACTGCAGCAGGGATTAGCGCATTACTTACCAGTCCTTGTGACCGAGTGGTTTGTTTTCCTGTTTTGTTTCATTCATCCCTGAGAGAGAGGGTGTACCTGTAACTAAACAGTGCCTCTCCAAATGGCTGGTCAACTGTATTACATTTTGCTATAGGAAGTACGGTAAGGAACTTCCTGGTGCTGTGCAAGACCACTCTGCATGAGGTATGGCCACCTCTATTGCCTATTTTCAGACTGTGACTGCTGCTGACATTTGTGCTGCTGCCACATGGGGCACCGTACATATTTTCACTGAGCACTGCAATCTAGGCGTCGTTTCACCCAAAAGTGCTAGCTTTGGCCTTGCTGTCCCACAAGGCCTGGGGTACTTTGTACTGCTTTGAAATCATTCCAAAAGTGTGGCTCAATGGAGGAGATATCCTCAATGAAGACAGAACAGTTACTCCAATATTTCTCCTCCCAACCTTGGCTAAGCTACAGGAACACATTGTTCTATCTCAACTTACTTTCTTTCTTGACAACTCCTCCTTTTTCACTCCCTTCCAGTCTGGTTTTAGGAAATCCCACTCCACGTCTACCTCCCTCCTTCCGCTCACTGATTCCATACTTATAGGCATGGATAAAGGACTGATGACTTCTGCCATTTTTGTTGATCTTGCTAAAGTTTTCGACACTTTGGCACATCCCCCCCTACAAGACAATCTTAAAGCTCTGGGCCTTTAAGACTCTTCAGTTAGTTGGTTTTGTTCCTACCTTAGCAACATATCTCAAGCTGTCTGGATAGGAAAATCCATTTCACTTTCACTTCCCACTAGCTCAGGCATCCCTCAAGGGTCTGTCTTGGGTCCTATTATCTTTTCAGTATTCCTAAATGACCTACTTTCTGTCTGTTGCTCTGCATCCATTCATATGTATGCTGATGACATTTTTTTTTTTTTTTGCATCTTGCTCCTCTTCCTGTGACCTTACCTCCTGACTACAGTTGGATTTTGACAACATTCAACACTGGTTCAAGATTAACCAACTGTCTCTTAATGCCAAAAAAACAGTCTCAATGACTTTTGGTACTCTTCAGAGGCTTGCCAAACTTTCTTTTCCTCCACTGTTTAATACCCTTGATGGTGCTAAAATTGAAGATGTCTCCTCCTTTCAGTACTTTGGGGTCTGCCTTGATCGGCATCTTGAGTTCTCTGTGCACACTGATGCAATTCACCATTAGCTTGACCCTAAGCTTGGTGCTTTGCTAAGGAACAAAGTGAATATACCAATCCCTGTTGCCGAGAAATTGTACTAAAAATGATCCTTCCAATCTTTGACTATGGCGACTTAGTCTACAGTATTTATTTATTTATTTGAATTTTGGTGACTGGGTAAGTCCACTGAAATGAAAAAGTCCCCTTTTCAGGGGTGACCCAGAGTTAGTTACATAAAGTAGTGCCTTTAAAACCTCCCTTGCCAGACTGGACACCCTCTTTCATTCTTACTGCCACTTTGATTTGGATCGTCCCTCTCGTACTCACCACTGCTCTCTTTACTCAGCTTTTTCTCTACCCTCTCTTGATGCTAGGTGTCTTTCCTAGTATGCCTCTTTTTTGTCCAAATTCTTGTTTGATACCCTTCCCTCCTATCTTCTGACCCTTCTTTCCCCTCCTCCCTCTTCCTCCTACTCTCTTTGCAACATTAGTCTCCATTCTTTCAATACCGCTTCTAGAAAATCTGTTTTTGGCCAATGTACTTTTTCTTACCGCTTTCCAAAACTTTGGCCCTCTAGTCCACTTTCTATTGGTTCTACCTCTTCTACTTCCTCCCTAAAGTCTCTTCTTTCTGACTTTTGTTGTCCTACCAGCAACTGCCTTTGACTCTTCCTATTTTTCTCTCTTCTCTAGTCTTGCCCTCTTCTTGTTGTTCTGATTTTTGTTATCTTTCTGTATGTATTGAGAATGTTTTATTTTCTAGTTGCCTTCAGGTACTATTTTGCCTTCCATTTTTATGATTCTGCTATATTATTGTATTTTACCTTATTATCTATTGTTCGCTATCTCCTTATCCCCTCTCCCCAGGACTCATCTGGAAACAAGCTGTTGTCAACTCAGTATGTATTTCCTGGTTAAAGTTTTCAATAAATAAATAGTTACTCACTGTAACAGTAAATCTTCAAGAGAGTCTCCTCCTTGGGGCCACAGAGCACCAACCCACCTTCCCCTGTCTGAGGGATACGTTGGCTGAATGTTCCACTGTTCATGCAGAAGGTATCCATATGAGACTTATATGTATTGTGTTTCCAGTCCCATGCCTCTCCTTGTGTGCCTGGTACTGGTATGATCTCCTAGTTCCTCAGGGAAAGTGGCCCTCTGAGCTTATCTCCTGCAGAGAGCTAAGCAGCAAGGGGGCCATTCCCATTTTATACACATTGATGTTTTCTGTCATCGTAGGTAGCACCTAAATGGCAAGTTTCTGAGTGGTCTTGATGCCGATGGCTTACAATTCCAAAGGTGTGGACCAATGAAAGTGATTCTCTTGAAGATCCAATGTTAGTGAGTAACTGTTCTTTATTGGTAACTGTCCTAACTTAGCCTGCAATATAGGGGACATCACAAAAGTAGGTAACTTTATGAGGTATCTGTATGCTTCATTTAAAATTTTCTCCAAGGGGGCAGAGTCTACAAAACTCCATATTTCTAAATAATAGAGGACAAAGGTTTTTAATTTAACATTAAGAGACACTAATGCACCTCTATTCAATTTCCACCAAATTTATAATTTAAACATTTAAAAGTACTTAATGCTGGCCAGTATGGTGGCACAGAGGGCTGAGGCATTGGATGGCTTACCTCTCACCACACTGGCAACCAGGTTCAGGAATGAACTCAGGTCGTGAGGGAGCCAGCATGTGGGGGAGCAGGACTGAGTAGCCAGAAGGCAGCTCTCCTCTCCTGGGGTGGTTGCCGCCCCCCCCCCGTAGTCCCGCTGCTACCGGGTGAAGGTTCAGTGGTCAGCATAGGCAGCGGGAGCAATATGTAGTGGGAGGGTACCGCAAGATGCAGTGTGCACATGCCTCCACATGCGCACATGCATCTGAGGTATGGGGATGGGTTACGGGGAGAAAATGGGGCAATAGCACTACAAAATATATATGGGAGAAAACATCTAATGGCTTATTAGTTTTAATTAAGTTCATCTCCAAATGATCAGACCTTTTGCTGTTAGAAGCAAAGTACAGTATACATACAAATAGTCTTAATATTTAGAAATTTAAAAAGGTTACTTCTTAATGAAGATGTTTGTTATTTTCTTCCTTTTGTAGCCAAAGACCACCATTTGTGTTGTTTCTTTATTCATTTTAAGGGTATTTTGAAGACACAATTCTGAAAATCTATCTACTTTCCGAGTAACAATGTTGAAATTAACAGGACATCATAAGCATGAGCCACATGACTGACTTCTGTTCCTGGTACTTTCAGGGAATGGAATTCTGGGTATAATTGTTATTGTTATTGTATTTAGGAAAATATGTACATGGAATGGGGTCAAAATGCTTCCCCTGTTATACTTCCAAATTAGTTTTGATTTTGCTTGAAAGATGTCCATTTTGATCATACTGTACCAGGCCAGGTGGAATTATGGAGTGTCATTATAATATCCAACACAAGGGAGTCTATACCCATTTCCAGCAAGTGTGACCACAATTGTTTCTAGCTTATGTTGTCAAATGCTGCTTCGTATCTACAAAGCAGCAAAAAAAAAAAAACAACTTTTTTTTTTAATATATGCCTGTTTGTGGATAAAATGGCTAAAACATAACTCAAACACAACAATATCTGATGACCTCAAGGTGGCAAGGCAGTGCAACAAGGCAGTAGGTAGAGCCGGTGGAATGCTAGGGTGCATAGGGAGGGGTATCACCAAAAGAAAAAGGGGAGATGGTGTTGCCGCTATATAGATCATTGTTGAGACCCCACCTAAGGTACGGTATCCAGTTCTGAGGCTGTCCAGAAGAGGGCAACTAAAATGGTGTAGGGGCCACGTCAGAAGCCCTATGAGGAGAAGTTAAAGGATCTCAACATGTACACCCTGGCAGAGAGGATGGGGGGTGAGATATGATAAATACCTCACAGGGTTGAACAAGGTACAGGAAGGGAGTATTTTTTAGAGGAGAAACTGCACGAGAACAAGGGAACATGCAATAAAGCAGGAAAATTTAGGTGGGATGTGAGGGGTTACTTCATTAAATGATGGTGGATCCCCGGAGCTGTCCTACAGTGGAGAAAAAAGGGGTGAAGACAGTGGTGGGCTTCAGGCATGCATAACATAGGCAGAAGGGAATCTTAGTTGGGAAAGGGTAAGGGTATACACTTAGATGAAACCCTCACCTTCTCAATGCATATTGACCAGGTCGTAAAATCAGCAGATTGTAAGCTAGGTGTTCTCTATTGCCACAGGCATTCAATGACACCTAATGCATTGAAACTGGTCATGTGCAGGTCAGTGTTATCTACCATTGATTACGGGCTATGAACTATGGGGCTGGCTCGGCTACTGAGCTAAAAAGAGTCAAAACCCTCCTCAATAAGGCTTGTTGATTGGTCCTACAGTAGGTGCCGACCATCTGATCCATACATGTGCACTATATAAAGAGACTGGATGGCTCCCCCTCCATCTCAGAGTGCAGTACCAGGCCTGCCTGCTGGGCAAAAAAAACACTGCTTGGGCTTATGCCGAGTCCACCACAAGTTTATTTAAAAATGCACAACCCACTATTAACACTAGAAGTGCAACTAAGGGGGGGTTACTGGTGCCCTTTAAGTGCACTACTCTTGCTTAGTGATCCCTCTCATACCAGGGACCTATAGTAAGTGGATTAATGGCCTTATTTCCACCTCAGTTGAATGCAGCAAGATTAGTCCATTCAAAACTGGGCTCCATTCCTATCTAGCCTGTAAGAATGTCTACTGTTGCCCTGTATAATCCTGGCTTATCCCAGTTCAATCTTTCAGCTCACTCCCCAACCCCTCTCTTCCACCACATCCTACTCTCCTTCCCCTCTGCATATCCACTGTACCTCCCCCTCCGTGCCATGTCCCTCTGTTACACTCCTGACAAAGCCAACTCTGGCTGCATTTACTCCTACTCTACTTAACACCTCCTTTCATATCCACTCTAACTCCTCCCCTCTGTGCCATGTCCTACTGTTACACCACTAACAAAGCCAACTCTTGCTGCATTTGCACCTACTATATTTAACAACTCCCTTCATATCCACTTTACCTCCTCCCCTCTGTGCCATGTCCCTCTGTTACACCCCTGACAAAGCCAACTTGGCTGCATTTACTCCTTCTCTACTCACTGAGGGATGTGACGAGCAGGGTGCTGCAGGGATCAGTATTGGGACCAGTGTTCTTTGGAATATTCATAACGGACATCTCCCACGTGGTTCGGAGTAAGATCAGTCTCTTTGCAGATGACACAAAGATGGGTGCCGTGGTTGATGACATCGAAGGGTGGAGGGGGCTGCAGAAGGGTCTGGCCAAATGGCAGGAGTGGTTGGATGTATGGCAGTTGAGGTTTAATGCCAAAAAGTGCAGGGTCTTGCACTTCAAAGCTAACAAACAGGGGAAGAGCTATCAGCTGGGGGTGGGTGGAACTAGAATGCACCAAGGAAAAAAGAGATCTAGAGGTGCTTATAACAAGGAGAATGAACAACTCAGCTCAATGCAGGAGGGCAGCAGCAGCAAAAGCCAACAGGATACTGGGGTGTATAGCGAGGAGAATCTTCTCCAGAAATAGGGAGGTGATCCTGCCCCTCTACAGGTCGCTGGTCAGGCTGCACCTGGAATACTGCGTGCAGTACTGGTACCTATTCTTGAAGAAGGACATCAGATTGTTGGAAGGTGTACAGCGGAGGGTGACAAAGATGATCCAGGGGGTTAGAGGGATACTCCTATGAGGAGAGGCTGGGTGAGCTGAACATGTATTCCCTGGTGGAGAGGAGGGACAGGGGGACATGATCAAAAACTTTAAATACTTGAAGGGGATTAACAGGGCTAGTAAAGAAGGGATTTTCAAGATTAGAAGGGGGAGGGTCATGAGGGGATCCAGATGAGATTGGAGGGGGGAAGATTCAGGAGGGAAGTCAGGAGACATTATTTCACTGAGAGGATGTTGGATAAGTTGAATACTCTGCCAGAGGAGGTGGTAGCCTGTACCATGGTAGACAGTTTTAAGAGGGGATGGGACAGCGTGAGGGGGGTATTTGTGAGGAGGGGAGGGGTGGGTGGAGCAGCTGCAAATTGAGGGGGCTAGCTACACCATCGAGCAGACCCGATAGACCATGAGGCCTGTTTCTGTTGGTGTTTACATATGTTCATACAGTATGTACTTAACACCTCCCTTCACATACACTCTACCTTCTTCCCCTCTGTGCCACGTCCTTCTGTTACACCCCTGAAAAAGCCAGTTCTGGCTGCATATACTCCTACTCTACTTAACACTGTTGCCTGGGTTCTGAACCGACCCAAGACTAAACTCTGCACTTTCCAAAGTGTTGAACTACACTCACGTAGTGTTGTTGTACTTGGCACTTCCTTAACTGTTACCTTGTAACTCATAAGCAGATTCTGTAACTACTGTATTTTATGTCATGTCCGCCATTGTTTTACCTGTAACCTATGTAATGTAACATATTTGTCTGACTTGGAACCTTTGTAAATAAGCCCTTGGTTCAAACGTATTAATCAGAAACTGAAATAAATAAAAATAAATAAATTAATAAATAAAGGGGGTTAACCGGAGATCATTGTACGGTCTGCTGTGAAAGTATACACAGGGAAAAAAGGGGCAGACTAGGTGGGCCACGTGATCCTTATCTACCAACAGAGACTATGTCTCCATGCAATGTTGAACAAGTGAGCAACCATCTCTAAAACCAATCTATGCTTCTTCAAGCAATTTAAACTTAGTAACCCATTCCTTAAGTCTATCTAGTGCAACTTGTGAATGTACATTTTGAGATACAGCAATTAAATGGACTAGTCTATACATACTAGTAGCATGAATGGATTACTTTTTATGTTTGCTTACACACATGCTCAAAGCAAATATATTCTTAAAGTAGAAGGATTCAGAGGCGTGTCACTTTCACATCCAATGCAGCTCAGGCTGCAGAAAGCTTGACAGTGACAGTCCAAAAATCAGCAAGACTGATCATGATGCTGTTCTGCTGGCTGATTGTCAGAAACTTAGTGTAGTTGACAGTAGGGAGCAGCGCAGCGCATATCAGGCAGCAGCTGCAGCCTTTTTTCTACATCATAGCACATAGCAACTAGCTGAGCAGCATCATTATTAGCCTGCTTTGTCTTGGCTTGAACATAGAATTCAACAAATAAACAAAAGAAAAGCCCTCTTGGGTTGAGACCTGCTCCGAGTGGGAAATAAACAACATACTACAGAGAAGTCCTCCTGGGCTGAAACATGCTCCATGTGTGAAGGAAAATAATTAAGTCTCTCCTGTTGTAAGTCCCCGGTCACAGCCCTCCTGTTGTAAACCTCACTCGCAGCCCTCCTCTTCTAAGCCCCACTCCTCAGTTGAGAGCTCCTACTTTAACAATATCCATGTTGCGCTGAGCAATCCCGTCAAAACTCCCCTCCGATATTCTCCCCACCCCTTTGTGACACTGGGTGCCCAATCTCCAGTGTGTCACCTTGGTCCCTCGTTTTTTTGTTTGTTTTGCTTTTGCAAATTAAACCTGAAAAGCAGAAAACCATCCTCTGATGTCTTCTGCAAAGACTCCACCCAATCCTGATATTCACCCCCCCACTGTGACACTGAGGTGCCCAATCCCCAGTGTTCCCCTCTGTCCCTTTTTTCTTTTTTTTGTGCCAATTAAGCCTGAAAAGCAGAGAACTGACCATCAACATCTTTTGTCCTTCCCGACCCTCTGCCCACCCCACCTGAATTCCACACTTGGCACCCACCACCCCACCCTACCATACTTCAACTCACCTAAAAAAAAAAAAAAAAAAGTCCAGCATAAAATTTCACTCTGCAAGGAAAACATGTCCTTTCTCTTCATTGCTGACAGGAAACTGAAGAAACAAGGTACAGTAAGTGTAGTCAATGTATTTTCAATGCATTTTGAACTTTTACTCACTCATAGCTTTGTTATTCATTTAATATTTTTAACAGAAATTTTCAACACAGCCTTTTTGGGACTCCACCTCATGAACAAGGTAGGTAAAATTTTTCAAATCTGGCCTGACAAGCTATTTCACAGTCTCTCTGTGAAATCCATTTTTGGGTGGATTTGAACATTCGCACCTACTGGCTTCATGAAGTGGGGTAATAAGAAGACTATGTTAAAAATCTGGGGTCAGATTTTGGAAAAAAAACAACAAAGCTTTGAAGCTATGCTGAAATTTGTTAACACTGATCGATGACTTTGATAATTTTCTATATTTTGACCCTAAATTTTTTACTTGGTCATTTTTTTCACACCACCTCATGAATGTGACAGGTGTCATTTTTCAGATCCTGGCCAAAGTATGTTTTCACACGCGTGGCACAAACTGACATTTCAGCTAGTATTTTACAAATGACACCTGTCATATTCAGAAGGGGTTAATAAAATGACTATGTTGAAAAGTTGGTATCAAAATATAAAAAAAAAAACAAAGTTATGAATGCATGAAAGAGGGAGGTGGTGTTGCCTCTCTATTACAGCTGGTTGAAAGTTGCAAAGTCTGCTTTAATGGAACTTCCGTGAAATGTCACAACTTTAGCAGGATGTACTGAAGTTCTGCCTTTGGTTAAATCGGAAATCTTTTGAATGTCTAGTGGCACCCCCACCCTCTGATTGCTGTCCCCCTGTGAAATAAATGTTTCCCTGGTGTCTAGCAGCACCACCGACCCTCTAATCACTGTTGCCTATGAAAAAAATGTTTCCTCGGTGTCTAGTGGCATCCCTACCTCAGATTGCCATCCCCCTATGAAATAAATGTTTTCCTGGTGTCTAGTGGCAGCCCTCACCCTCTAATCACCATCCCCTATGAAAGAAGGTATGCTCCCTGTCATTGCATATGGTGGCCAGACAAAGTGGGGAGAGAGAAGGGCTGTGCCGGTCACCCTATGGGCTCCCCATGTTAGTGCGGCAGTGGCCTGAAAAGGGGGTGCCACTAGAAACCAGGGAAACATTTATTTCATAGGGAGAAAGCGATTGAAGGGTGAGGGTGACAGTAGACACCAGGGAAACATTTATTTTATAGGGGGATGACGATTGGAGGGTGGGGTGTCACTAGACACCAGGGAAATATTTCTTTCATAGGTGGACGGTGATTGGAGGGTTATGGGTGCCACTAGACATCAGGGAAATATTTATTTCATAGGGGGATGGCAATTGGAGGGTGGGGGTACCACTAGACACAGGGAAACATTTATTTCATAGGGGGACAGTTATCGGAGGGTGCTGGGTCCACTAGACACCAGGGAGGGACAATTCATACATTCATTCCACAGTTGAGTGACTCAACTGTGGAATGAATTTATGAATGGCGTATTCATGTTTTAAACTATGGAAAGAATTTCCGCATAACTGGCCTCTGACAGTGATCAATTCTGCAGAATGTTTTTCAGCTGTTTAATACATTAATCCACAGTTAATACATTTATCCCACCGTTCTAAGTCAGAATTTCCACAAATGTTGCCAAAATGATTTCTGAACTTTCATGGAAGCAAACATCCAACTTCCACACAAATTCTGCTGGCAGCAGATTTCTTTTGCACAGCACTACTCTGTATAGATTGCTAGTAAGACCCCATCTAAAGAATTGTGTCCAGCTCTGGAAACTACATCTCCAGAAGGACATAGACAGAGTGGAGGCAGTCCAGAGGAGGGCAACTAAAATGGTGCAGGGTCTTTATCAAAAGCCCTATGAGAAGAGACTAAAGGACCTCAATATGTATACCCTGGAAGAGAGAAAGGAGAGGGGAAATATGATAGAGACCTTTAAATATCTCATGGGAGTAAATAATGTACAAGAAGAAATATTTTCAGAAAAAAGGTGCTCAAGAACAAAGGGACATGCAATGAAGGGGTAGATTCAGGAGAGATGTGAGGAAGTACTTCTACACAGCTAGAGTGGTGGATGCCTACAGCAGCCTTCCAGTGGAGTGAAAATAGTGGTAGGGATCAAGAATGCATGGGATAGGCATAGGAGAATCTTAGTGGAAACAAAGGGGGGGGGAGAGCCACAGATCAAGTAGGGTCTGTGGCGATACAGCAGGTATGGAAAAATAGGCAGACTAGTTGGGTCATGTTCTCCTTATCAATGGTCAGATTGTTGCTGTGCTTCCATTTCTTACATTGAACATTTTCAACACTCTCTCATAACTTTGGTAATTTTCAATATTTTGACCCCACATTTTCAACATAGTTTTTTTTTCACACCACCTCATGAATGTGATAGGTGTAATTTTTCAGATTCTGGCCACATTGTTGTCGCATTTGTGGTGCGAATTGACATTTTGGCAAGTGTTTTATGAATGACACCTGTCATGTTGGGGGGGGGGTAATAAAAAAACTATGTTGAAAATTTGGAATAAAAATGTTCCTAAAAGAAAAATTTGTGAAGTAACATTGTTTGCAGGAATGGCTTTTTGTCCCGTGGAGGCCACACAGCCTTCCCATGCTGGTGACCTGAGTTCGGTTGTGAGCTCAGTGAGCCAGCTGAATGGGCTGAGGTTGGAGGCAAGGCATTGTGGTACGTGGCATCAGCCCTAACCTGTGGAAGGACACAACAGTATTGTAGGGCTTAGGCAGCACCTTGTGGCGGGCTGGGGAGCATTCACTCACAAGGGGTTGATGTGAGTTTCAAGGCCTGATGGGGTCAAGCACTGTGTTGGGGCAAATGGGATGGCAAAAAAAATGGCAAACAGTATACAAGGCAAGATGTAGGTCAGGTCACTTCAACCTCCTACTACTGCAGGGCCTCTGTTGCTGTTAGCCACCCATCCCAAACACTCACCATTTCAGAAACTTACCTTGTGCCTTTGGTACACCCCCCCATAGAGTTTTCCCAATAATGGGCATAGGAGAGGGAGGGATGTCCATCCCATTGACCTTCAGCCATTTTGGCAGTCCATCATCTTGTTGATGTTGGGGTTAAAATGTAACAAAGAAAAAAGTTACTAAGAAGTATGTGCAGGACTGGCCTTTGGCCGAGTGGTTAGCATGTTGTGTTCCCATGCCAGCGACTTGAGATCAGAGACAGGCTCGGGGAGCTGGCTAGGCAACACAAGGATGGGTACCAGTGCTGTCATGTACCACTGCTCTGGGTGTGGGAATGTATTGCACACTGTCTGCCACATGGTTGACTCCTTGTGGTGATCAGGGGAGCCTTCCCTCACAAGGGGTTGTATGGGGTAAACAGCACTGGCATAGATAAACATTTATCACACAGGGTCCACTCTGCATATTTCATTTATGCAATAGGATAGGACCTTGTGTGATTGCTTTTGGAGCTTTTTAAATATTATTCATAAAACTTTGATTGTTTATTTTGTGAACTACTGGTGCTGTCGTCCCCGGTTACCATAGCTATTCCCATGGATATGTTATCAGGCCAATGAGTTAATGCTACAACGTGACAGTTCATTGTCATTGTCTGTGATGGGGGAGGGGTCTCTACACCAGTAGCTTCAGCTCGTGGTTAAAGGAATGGTGCAGAGAGGAGGGGTTTAGCTACATTAGAGACTTGGAATACACCAGGAGGGTTAAGGGCCTATACAGGGGTGATGGAATGCATCCATCTGGGAGGGGAACCACAGCCTTCAGTAAATGGTTTAAATGTTACTTTGAACATTTAAACCAGCCAAGGGAGGTTGTGGAAGGAATCAGGGAGGCATAAACTGCAGTCCCCCACAGACTGAAGCAGAGAGCTGTGAGAACCCAGGGGGAGTTAAACCCCACAGAGTGCTAATTTATAACTGTGACCCCCCCAAGTCGGCACAGTGACCAGGTTCACACCCCTGCCTGGTGATTTGTAAAGGGGCACACCTGGCTGAGGGGGTTGGGTTCATTTGTTCTCCTGCAGTGATGGGTCATCCCCAAATAATAAATAACATTGTGCCTTCACCCAAAGAAAATAAGTGGGCCAGATGTTTTGTGCAGTACCGCCCTCTGGGATGCAGTACCTATCCATATCCTTACACTGGACAAGACCACCCCCTGAGAACTGCCAACAGTTGTTACCTTTACCAAACAATAATTCAGTCAGGTTGTGTAAACCGAGGGCACACACACAAATCCAAATAATTAACAGTGCTTTATTTGCTATCACTGGCCTGGGTAGGTGGAGTAGGAAAAATGAATTAAGCACTTGCAAGTCACTGATAAACACTTCCTCCATATAGCAGTACACCATATAAAAAGTGCACCCACCTAATTAAGGGGCCCACAAAGATGGATTATCTTACACCGGGTGTGAAATATACTGTAACTGGTACCAGTAGTAGAACTATAGATCTAAGTATAAAAACAACTACCAAATAGACTCTGGGTACCCAAGAGTTATATTAGAGTCCCAGTGCAGGCCTGGTTGCTACATTGTCTGTGATTTTTTGGTGTTGCACATGGGGAAACTTAGCAAGTTTGCATTTTAACCGCCCAACAAGCCATGGTATGCTAGTACAAATTTGATAAGAAATGAAATTCCAGCAGACTGCTTGAAATTTCAAAAAGCTTGGAATCCCAATAGTAATCCAAACAAGAAGAGACAGAAATTCCAGCCAGCAATGCCAGCACTCACATGATCCTCAGATGCAGCAGGCCAGAAGCAGCAGGGAGCTGCACACAGCAGTGGGAGAGCAGTTCAAAAGAAGCAGGGAAAAGCAGACAGCAGCAGGATAGCAGTTCAGGAGCTTTGGATTCTGTCAAACAGGCAACAAGAGCTAGGCCCTTCTGGCTCATTTCTTTGGCTACAGCCCTTCTGGCTCACCACACATAATGCTATTGTTATATGAGGTCCCTGCACCCTAATTGATACCCCAGAGGTACACCGCAGACAGCTAGTATTTATGTATATGTTATACTAACACATAGTGCTAAGGACATCTACTGTACAAGAGTAGATGTCAGGATATGTATGCATATGATTGCTATATGCTTTACTTTCTAATATACACATGTATTTCTTGCTTACAAGATGTTAGGAAACTTGTGTCCTTGTAGTATTATGATATATGAGTCGGTATTGCCATCTTCTGATTTGTATTATTACACGGCTATTACACAAACTGTACTTTCTTTGTTTCCACAAAGTGATGACTATAACAGAATTGCATAACGTTATCTAGGACTATGGAGCCACTTCTAATTTAGCCAATAGGGCTCACCTCTGTAACTAGAAATGTTTCTATCTCACAGTAACTATGGTAACTATCTTAGGTGTATAATGTGAGACATGGATATTTCTACATTCCTCGAGGTATAGGGAATGCATAGCATTGGCTCCCAGTTCCTAATGGTAAGAACTGCTTAGGGCAACTATGATTTTCCTTTTGGTAGTAATAAACAAGATTTAATACTCTTATGCAATGTGTTTGTGATTTCTTGCATTCCCATTATTGCCAAGAACCTGAGAGTGAGGGTTTAGACCTCCTGGCACTATGCAGCAGGTTCCCGGTTCCCATAGAGCCCAGACCCTAGGAGCAACCCCACAGTCTGGCTTCCCAATGGATCAAGAATATACACGTACTCAGGCATGCACCCATGACTCCCTGTTTCCCTATCAGCCCCACTGGGTAAAGGCTAGCAGGCCCTTTACCTAGTTCTGAAGCAGGCTAGGAAGGAGTGCAGGAATCTTTATCCTCTCAGACCAGATCAGAACTTTTGAATGCAGCAGAGCTCTCTGGAGAAGTCTCTGCATTTACTGAACCTAGGGTAAGGTTCACAAATTGTATTCTGATTGAACTCTGGGGAGATCTCGGAGGATTTATTGACCTGGCTAGGACTCTTGCTTTCTCTCACCAGCAGCAGGTCAGTACCCTTCTTACTGTCTCTCAGACTGCAATTTGCCCCTCCAAAGCCAGGCAATCTCTTTTCTTCCATTTAGTCTCTAATTGGGCAAACTGGGCTGTCTATCAGTCCTTCTCCCTGGTCCTGCCCTGTGACAGGCTCAAAAACTCTGCCAGTCCATTTGGGAGGGTCCTGTGTCGACATTCCCCACAATCCTCTCTGGTGATCAGCTGCTCATATCCCTGACCTCTGATTGGCTAGAAGTGAGGTCAGGGGTCAACAAGATGGTAGCTGTAGTCTCAGAATCACAGGGCTTTCACCCTAAAAATTTATTTTATTTTCCACTGCCCTGATATTTATTCAAACTGGCCCCATGATTTTTTAGGCACACTTGATCACTTGAGACCTTTACCCCAGTGGTGGTGTGAAGATGGCTTGTGCTTTGTACTCTGTGCTCCCCTTCCCCTCCCTATGCAGGCAGTCAGTGTGGCTGGCAGTCTCTTGAAGGCACATCACACCAAATAACACTGTCCAACTCTTTATTTTTCTTTCCCCTCCTAGTGTCTCTGATCCCCCTGATGTCCACTGGTGTCCTTGGGGCTTGAGCACACTAGAGAGAGTGTTGTGGCTGGCTGCTGATGCGGCTTTTGCAGATCTGTGGTGGATGGGTGCTTCCAGTGCCAGAAACATTTAAGTTGCAGAGTCTGCTCACATGTTTGAGCAGGAGGCTGCTCGAATGTGTGCACATTACTTGTGCAATCCTGCAGTCCACAAGATGACTCCTTGGCTCCTCTGTCAGCTACAGTCTCAAGGAGGGGGCTGCACTCTCCCCAGGTCCCAAATTGTCATCCCAGCAATTCGACAAGTTCCGTCCAGTGCATATCTGAAAAATCATAAACAGGCAACAATAGCAACACTAACAAGTCTGTCTAGACAAATGCTTCCTAGCTAGACGAGCTTCAAATTCGAATCATCCTAACAACAACAACAGAATGAACAATATTTCCATCAGCAGTTCTACTTAGACAATTGGTTCCTGTTTAACCAACATGCCCAGTGCTTTGTATCCCCACAATACACATCAGAGTTATTGAATACAATACAGGGCAGTGAGTGGGGAGTGACATAGATTCCATGGTGCACCACATAAAGGGGCAGGTCAGTAAGGGCACCAAGGGAGTCGTAACTGAGTTTCAAGAGAGGTTTTATAGGCCATTCTAACCACCCCAATGGGACTTCTTCTGGTTCATGAGCAACTGAGGGTATACAACCCTCCTCTCTGGGAGACAAACAGGGTTCTTCAGCATGAGCTGGCTCAGTGTCTGGCTCCTGGTCAAACTCTACAGGATCTTCCACATGCTCTAGCTCAGGTGAGAGTTCAAAAGACTCTGCCTCTAGGTTTAACTGCATGAGAGGAGTATGTGGCATCTACACTCATCAGAAACATTGAACAGCTGAGGAATGTCCACTGTGGAATAATACCTCGCAAGATCATCTTCCTCATCAGAAGAGTCTCTTTCATTTTGTGCCGAATGCAATACGGGCCTTTTGGGAGGCCTATGTGGACAGTTATCTTGTTTGGAGTCAGGCTCAGTAGTCTGGCTGTTGTGTCAATGAGAGCCACTGGTTTGCATTCTTTAAAGGCCTACTGGTCCATTTTGTAGCTCTGGCACATCTAATTGTCCAATGGGGAGCAAATGATTGTGGTGCAGTCTTACTTCTCTGAGGCCCCCCTTCTAGGCAAACTCTGTAGCAAATCTGCAGGCTTTTTGGTAACCACATAGGGGATGTTACCCCACTAGTCTACAAATGTACGCCTTTCAGGCAACTCCTGGTTTCAGAACCAGGACTTTGTCCCCAGGGAGTAACTCATGACCTCTGTCACGTGTGTCATATTGGGTTCTATTTGCCAAGTTCCTTTTGTTAGACAACTCTGCTGCCAGCCAGTGATCATCATCTGACTACTGCTTCAGTCTTTGGACATATCTGGAGTAAGTCTCTAAATTGACCCCATTGGATGACACTCCAAATGCAAGGTCTGCTGGAAGCCTGGCCTGTCTTCCAAACATGAGCAAATATGGGGATTGCACCATGTCATCATTACGAGTGCAATTGTAGGCATGAAACAGCATGCTCACTTGTTACTCCAGTTTTTTTTTTTTTTGTTAAGGCTCCAACATGCCCAACATATCTAACAAAGTCCTATTGAATCTTTCAGGTTGAGGGTCACCCTGGGGGAGGTAGAGAGTGGTTTGGGACTTCCTAATCCCCCACAGAGACTGCAGTTCTTTTATCAGTCAGCGTTCAAAATCCCGACCCTGGTCAGAATGTATTCTCTTGGGAAGTCCATAATGAACAAAGTATTTTTCAACCAGAATCTTAGCTATGGTAGTGGCACTTTGATCTTTTGCTGGAAAGGCTTATGCATACCAGGAGTAGTGGTCGATCACCACCAGGATGTTAGCAATATTCTTTCTATCTGGTTCCAAACTCAAAAAATCAATCAATCAAAACTTTATTTATAAAGAGCGCTGTACAATACACACTCAACATATCTATTTTAAAATACATTACAGAGCAATTTTAAAATACATTACAATACATCAATTACAAATTACAATGTTACTAAAATCAATGACAGTCTCTGATTTTATATCTCATATTATACCATGCTAAATGCGTGCTCGAATAGGAATGTCTTGAGCCCCCTCTTAAAAGCTTCCACAGAGGGGGCCTCTCTAAGTTAAACCAGAAATGAGTTCCTCAGGACAGGCACAGTCACAGAGAAAGCTCAGTCTTCTGAAAGCCGCAGCCTCATCCTGGGTACCATCAGGAGGCCATCCTTGGAGGAACAAAGGGGAAGAGCTGGGCAGTAAGGAACCAGGAGGTCTTGCAGATAGTCAGGTACCCGACCCTGTAGGACTTTATAGGTCAGTAATCCGACCTTGAAGGCAATTCTTCACCTTATCAGCAGCCAGTGCAACCCATAGAGAACTGGCATAATATGTTTGAATCTGTAAACACCAGTCAATAGCCTAGCCACTATGTTCTTCACCAATTGCAGACAGCAGAGATTGTCTCCCAAAAGCCCCAGGTATAAGGCACTACAGTAGTCTAACCTCAACATGATGAAGGCATGTATTAAGGTGGCAAGGTCATCAGGCAGTATCAGGGAACAGATCCCGGCAATATTTCTTAGGTGATAAAAAACAGTTTGGATGATGGCCAACACCTCAGCATCAAGTGTCAAGCCATCGTCAAGTACCATGCCCAGATCCCTAACCCATGAGGAGGGGATTAGGGGGTAAGCCACCCAGTCTCAGACCCAGGTCACTACCCTGTACCCCTCCACCTCACCAATGACCCACCTCTACCACCAATACCTCCATCTTGTCTGGATTGAGTCATGGCCAGTTTCGAGTCATCCAGTCTTGGATCTCAGCCAGGCAGGTGTTAAACACAGAGATCGTCATCTGGTTCCCAGGCGCACGGGACAGATATAGCTGGGTTTCATCAGCATAGCAATAAAACCCCAAGCCATTCCACCTGATTACATCTTCCATGGGTACACTATGAATAAAAGAGGCGAGAGGCCCTACCCCTGAGGAACTCCACAATACAGGGGCATTGGGTTAGATGAGTATACCCCATCACCACCCTTTGCATTCTGTCCATGAGGTATGACTTAAACAAGGTGATCACATTGCTGGTCAGTCCACACCAGTTCTACAGGTGGTCCAACAACACTGCATGATCCATGGTGTCAAATGTTGCTGAGAGTTCAAGGAGAGCAAGAATAGATTGTTCGCCTCTATTCCTCGCTCTAAAGAGATTTTTAAACACCCTAACCAGGGTGGTCTCCATGCTATACCCAGGTCTAAATCCAGACTTGAATGACTTAAAAATGGTAGAGGCAGTGAGACAAGCCTCAAGCTGAGCAGACACCAATTTCTCTAAAACCTTCGCTAAAAACGGGAGGTTTGAGACTGGCCTGTAGGTGGTGAGACTGTCTGGGTCCAATGAGGGTTTCTTCATAACGGGTTCTCACCCAAGTCTCTTTCAAGGCTACTGGGAAAACCCCACTACTCATTGAACACCGGACGATATCAACAACCACAGGTTCAATTAGGCCAATGCAACCAACCAAAAGTTGGGTTGGACCCTGGTCTAGTTCGCAATAGGTAGGCGGAAGCTTTGAGATTACCTCGCTCACCTCATCCACTTCAACTGGATCAAACTCACTCCACCCAAGAGGGATGCTCCCCCATGCTGTCGGCTTGACCTCACATGCCAATTGAGTGACCCTGGAAGATATGTCGAATCTGATAGAGGACACTTTGTCAGCAAAGAACAGAGCAAATTCATCACACCTAGTGCTTAAATTAGCTCCTCCTGGATGGAGACAGGCCAGGTGTAATAACCTGTCTACTGTACGGAAGAGCTGAGCCAATCTATTCTCTGCAGCAGCAGCAATCTCCCTAGACAGAAAATCAGCCTTTTTTGAGCATATTGCCCCTTGATGGTCACTATAATGTGACCTCAAGGCCAATTTGCCTGCCATCAACCTGGACCTCCTCCAGCAATGCTCCAACCTCCGGCCCTTAATCTAAAGCTCCCTGAGCTCCACATGAAACCAAAGGGGTCTCCAGTGAGTAGATAAGGGCCATACATGGACAGGCATGATAGTGTTGAAGGTGACAGTGACAGCCTTATTATAGGCTACTACCACCCCCTCCGCACCACTACGCATGCAGTTTCCACACTTGATAGGTCCAGTCCACCTGCAGTCCCATTGGAGATAATCCCTGTAAAGGGCAGTACCAGACCATCTCAACAGAGGAAGTACTCTCAGAGGAGGGGGCCCAAACAAGAACCTCATGGTACTATGACCTGACCATACCACTGGATCAATCCTGAGATCTACGACCTCAAGCCCCAGTGTGAGCACCAGGTCCAATGTGTGCCCATGTGAGTGGGTCACTGAGGTAACAACCCGGGACAGGCCCAATGCTTACATACCTTGAAGGAGGTCACATCCAAATGACAAGAGTTCATCATCAACTTAGGCACTGAAGTCCCCCAGAATTACCCATCTGGGGGACTCCAACAACAGGCCAGCAACGAAGTCCCTGACCTCTGGCAAGAATTCCCTCTCCCCTCCAGGCAGATGATAAATGGGAGGCAGTATAGCGCAGTGGTTTAAGGCTCTGAGCTGCAAATCTGGTGACCTGAGTTTGAATCCAACAGCCTCCACTTGCATACTGTGTGATCCTGAGCAAGTCACTTAACTTCCCTGTGCTTCCAGGTCACACCTGTAAACAAGCTTTCAGCTTAGTGTGTCTCTCCTGGTTAAACAATTGTTAAAAAAAAAAAATGAGCAGAATCCTGCAGCCTACGCTAGAACCCACTCACATAGTAACAAACTCAAAGGACCTAGTAGAACCCACTGGGAGCACCGAGAGGTTCATGTTGGTTTTAAAACAAATGGCCACTCCCTCACCTTTGTGATCCTTCCTTGGGATGTATATCATAACGTACCTGGCTGGAATCACTGCCTCCAATATGGAGCCAGCATTTTTATCCAGCCAGGTCTCGTGATGTAAGCCAGGTCTACCGAGGAGATCAGGTCCACCATTATAGTGGTCCTGTTCCTCATCGACCTGGCATTGCAAAGTACAGCCTGGGTCAGATGAGTGGGAACTGCTGGACCATTGACCACCAGTCAATATAAACTAAGTCCATGAGGGCACTTGTGGTAATTTTCACAAAAGGAACCACTCAAATGGGCAGTGTTGTTTGTTGGATGCATCTCATACACTGTTTGCCACAGTTCTCCACCTCTGTACTCATCCTGTGCCATTAGAACTGCCTCCTAACTTGGTCCAGCAGTCTATCAACATCCAAATGCCCCATCTCTTCATGCAGGGCTTTGAGAGCCATCTTTCTGAACTTGACTGGTAATAACAACTGTTATAGTTAATGCATCTCTGCACTGTGGTTCTCTGTAGATCATGTCACCATGCACTTTCAATTCATTCCATTCTCGCAGTAGCAGGGAGGTGTCAGGATGATTTACTTTGATGAATTCTGGGTGCACCCCTTGTTAGACAGGCTGGACAATATCTCAGATTACAGGGTCTTACATCTGCTCTTATCACCAGTCCTAAGGACTCATCAGTGGCAAAGTGTATTTACTAAGAGACACAACATTGCAATAGGCCACCAGTATGCAGTCTGATAGGGCATCCAAACTCTCTACCAGGAAAGGTGTAGCACTGGAGTCTAGTACCTCTTCTGGGCTGTATCATTTGCACATAGCTCTGACAGCAGTCTTGGGGATCCAGATCCATTGTTTCCCTGTCACCTCTGGTTGGGGCAATCTGGAAATCACATCTGCATCAATGTTGCTCTTCCCTGGATGATACTCCACACAGTAATCATGTATCAAAAGGGCTGACAACCAGCGATGACCTGCAGCATCCAATTTTGCTGTTGTTTGCATATATGTGAGAGGGTTGTTATGAATGCAGACTGATGTGGGCCCTATACAGGTATTCATGGAAATGATATACAATTGCCTATTTGAGTGCTAAAACTCCAGCTTGTGGACTGGGTAGTTCCTCTCCAATGGTGAGAGGGGAAAAAAAACAAATACGTTGCAGGTGATACCTTTTATTGGACTAACACAATTATTTCTGAGACTAGCTTTTGAGAGATAATACTTTCTTCTTCAGGTGTGGTCAGTGAGAACTGAGCTAGATGTCAGGACACATATACAGGTTGGATGTGGATTCAAAACATGGAATAGCAGTTTACACATCAACGTATTACAGTCGATTCACATTACTAACAAACAGGCAGGAAGAATCCCATTGTCAATGGACTGTGTCTGTTGAAGAACCCACCTTATAGAATCAAAGGGCAGTTGCATTTTAGTCTGGACCACCAACTCACATTATTGTCGTTAGAGGGTGCTTGTTAAAAAAGCCAGCCTTATGATCAAAGTGAGTGATAGTTACATTTTAGTCTGGGAGAGGGTGCTGATGTGATGGAAAGAAGAACCATCTGAAGTATTGTTTTGGGCTTTATCCCTGGTAATGTGCTAAACAACCAACATCTTTATTAAGTCTTTTTTTTTTTTTTGTGTCAAAAAATGTAACAATTTTTAGTTCAAATGTTTGCCATTCCTGACTGTTTTTTAAAACAATTATTCTTTTTCAAAAATTACAAAATACACAAACAACGTGAAATTGCAAGAATGCACCGTTGTGGGTAAAGAAGCAAGAAATTAGGTAAAGTATATCGCATAGTAAATTATAATCAGCAATTATTCATAAATAAAACAATGTATGTTAGAAACAACAATCAGCAGAAATACAAAGATACAAGACATGTGCAGGAATATGCCTAATGCAGTAACCATACACTATGGGCGTTTAGGAAGTCACTGAGTAAATTAGTCTGAAGTGAATATGGTTCAGCAGTAGCAAGAGCATTGGGAGCACTCTAATAGGTAGGTTTTTAGCCCTTTCTTGAAACCATTAAGAGATGAGAAGTTAGATAAGGAGGCAGATAGTGAGTTCCAATAACATTGTGCAGACTGAGTAAAATACCTTTTCCCCTGAGTTAGTCCATACTCTGAGGATGTCAAGTAAGTTACAATTTGAGGTATGCAATGAATGCCTCAAGGGCTTAGGGGTAATCAGTCCATTAAGACTAGGGGGTGTATAGACTCTGGTCAGTTTATGGGCTATACAAAGGAGTGGATAGGTCATTCTGTCACTTAGAGTGGGCCAGTTCAGTGAGGCAAGGACTTCACTATGGTGTCACCAAGCTGTAGTCCATCTGGACCCAAATAGTTCATGCAATCCATAGTAGACATTCCCAGGAGTGGACTGTGATACCCGCTTGGTCTTCTGATTGGCAGGTGGATACCCGTGGGTTAGGTCTTGCAAAGGTTTGACAATCCTGGTGTAATCTTAAATAAACCTGTGGTGATAACTGGCTAATCCCAAGAAACTCTGCAATTCTTTCAGCCAGGTGGGTTTAGGCAAGGTAGCAATGGCTTGTACATATTCTAGATTAGTACTGATGCCACCTTGGGACACAGTGTGGCCCACATAATTGACCAGGGTCCTGAAGAACTGACACTTTGCAACAGATAGCTTGAGACAATACTCCTCCAGTCGATCAAGCACTTTAAACAACCGGGCCTCATGCTGTTCCAGGCTCTTCCCAAACATGATGTTATCCAAATGCCCTAAGTACTGTAATAAATTCATGTCACCCACTACTGTCTCCATTAGCTGCTGGAAAGTGGTGGGCACCCCTGAGATCCCTTGTAGCATTCGGAGGAATTTATAGAACCACAGGGGGCAAATGAATGCGGTCTTTTCTCAATCTTGCTCCGCCATGGGAATTTGACAGTAGCTGGATCTCAGGTCCCTGACACTGAACCACTGACTTCCATTCAGACACTCTAAAGCATCTTAGATGTGTAGCATCGTGTATTTGTCAGGGACAGTCTGTTTGTTTAGTGTTTGGTAGCCCACGCACATTGCAACAGCCCCACTATTCTTTCTAACAACTACAGCTGGAGATGCATAGGGGCTCCTGGATTCTTGAATGATGCCTGCAGCAAGCATCTCCTGCAAGGGCTTCTGGACATTATCTGTATCAGCCAGGGCCAGCTGTCTGACCTTTCCCAGAAAGGTCTGTCATCCGTGACCCGAATGTGATGCTCTACACCTTGGCACACCCCACATCCTGTTCTTTGAAAGAGACAACTTCTGCTTGCTGTGCCAATTTCTTTTTTATTCTATTCTGCCACTCAGTGTGTAAAGAGGGATTTCTGATCTCTAACAATGAAGGATCTGAAGGTCTGGGAGTCAGGTTCTGAGCTGGGTCCTCTCTCTTGTGTGGTTGGATTGCCAGGTCAGCACATTAGACCCGGGCAAGTGTCTACCCTTTTCAGATGGTCACTGGTCGGTCAATCACATTAATCACATGTAGTTATTCATCTGACACAAACATGAGATTCAGCTGGCAGTATATTGGGTTTAAATACAAGCCCCTCTGGTAAACTGGTTTCCTCTGGGCTGTCCAACATCAGCAGTTGATTGTGGCCAGGCCTCTTGAGTCGCACTATTCCAGTGACAGCGCACTGGGCTTCGGGTGGGGGTAACACCACTTCTGAACCTTTTTGACACCATACAGTCCTTACAGCCTCATCCTCGGGTGGGACAGTGATCTTGTGATTGTAGATGGGCTTTCAGGTTTGGTCCACAGATGGTTTACGTCTTTCCTCACTGGTAGAACACAGAGAGTTGTGTCAGGGGTATTTTCCTCTGACCCTATCTCTCTGTTCTGTGGGGTTCCTCAAGGCTCGGTGCTGTCCCCCATGTTGTTTGCGGTGTACATGCTTCCCCGCGGAGACATTGTAAAATGGTATGGGCTGGAGTTTCATTGTTATGCCGATGATACTCAGCTCTACCTATCTTTTGCACCAGACAAGAATGGAGCACTCTCGGTGTTTAATAACTCTCTCGATGAAATCCAAGGATGGATAAGGTTCAGCTGGCTGAAGTTGAATTCTGGCAAGACGGAGGTGATGGTCATGGATCCTGGTCACTGGATAGGGGGGTGGGGAACAGGCCATCCCTCAGGTTTATTCCTGGGGGCGGTTGAGCTTCCTATCTCTGAACAGGTGCACGACCTAGGGGTAATTCTTGATGATCGGCTGACACTGCGTGCGCAAGTGTCGGCTGTCGTTAAGCTATCCTTTTACCATCTTAGGAATATCGCTAGGATCAAGCACCTTGTTCCATCCAGAGACCTACCCACGTTGATCCATGCCTTTGTGACCTCGCGCTTGGACTACTGCAATTCCCTTTACTTTGGGCTTCCAGGGGTTGATATCCACAGCTTGCAGCTGATGCAGAACTCCGCAGCCCAGTTGTTAACTGGGACACCTCATTCCTCCCATATTACCCTGGTGCTGCGGGGTCTGCACTGGCTGCCGGTTCAGTGGTGGATCTCCTTTAAAGTCAGCTTGCTGACTTACAAAGCCCTGCACAGTCTGGGCCCTGACTACCTGAAAGAGCTTCTGGTTCCTTACATCCCGGAGCAACTGCTCCGCTCAGCCAACGAGGGGTTGCTAGAGATTCCAAGGGTAGTTTTGAAATCTTCCGGTGCTCAGGCTTTGTATTCGCAGTAATCACCTTTGGAATTCTCTACCCCATTGATTAGAGAGAGCACGTCCGTGGGGGGCTTTAAAAAAGCTTTGAAATCTTTTCTGTGGAGAAAAGCATTTGGGGAGGATATTGAACTGATCTGATTTTATTATTTATTATGTGGATGATATTACTTATTTTATTAAATTTTATGATATGTTATTTGGATGTATTTTAAAGCCTGTTCTGTGCTTTGATTTTTTGAAAGGCTCAATAAAAAAAATAAAGATTAAAAGATTATTATTAGATTTGTCTAACACTTCCATGGAAGGACACTGATGCTTTCCCTCTTTGTGCCTCAAACTCTTTCCATAGCTGACCTAGGTAATAGAAGATATGAGTATTTGTTCCTACAATAATTGAAATTTCTTCATACTGTACATGCTTGTCCATGGGCACACCAGGGCACACATCTCCACAGTAACAGGGGTTCCAGTAATGTCAACTGGGAAGGAAATACAAATCAACCCCAAATGAGGGTATGAAGCTTCACTGAGACCCCCCACATCCAAGCCTTCCAAAGGCTCCAACTTTTTATGCAAGAGATACTTACACCAACAGTGTTTGAACATTATAGTGAAATGGGAGCCACTATCCAGCAGTACTCGGGTGGGCCACCCAACCACCCGGCTTTCCAAATCTGCAGTAGAACTCACAATCTCACCCCAATCCCTTGACACTTGAGCTTTCATGTTTGACATTTTGGCTTTGACATTGACAATAGCTTTAGCACTGGTGGTTGATGAGCGACTTGTTCCCAAGGCTTTAGAGTGCTCCTCTACTCAGGCCCACTGACAGTTAATGGTATAAGGGTGATTGCGGCCAGTTTTTCTCAGACTAATCAATCTGTAGGCCTCTGAAAATTGCTTTTTGGACTGACACTAACTTTGGACATGCCCAACAGTAAACATCAGTTCGACATGCTGGCTATCGAGGGGTTTCAGCTTGGGAGTTGCATGGGCAACCCCCCTCCTGGACAGTGGTCATAGATAATGGCAGGGTTTGATGGTTCAAGGAGTCTCCTACCATTTTCTTTAACTCCATCAGCTGAGTATGGACTTCCTCCAGGGAAACTGCATTTGAGGCTCTCCCTCCATGGCCCGATGGCATTGACACAACATTACTCGACACAGGCATGCTGGAGACTGAGGGTTCAGATTCCCTGGAGGTTAGCTTGGGCTTGCCCAATTGACCCATCACATTTTTCATTTCTTGAATCAGTCTTTGAAGCTCTATGATCTCAAGGGAGCCCTGCACTTTCTGACACTTGGGCACTGGCAGTGGCAGCAGTAAAAGGTACCCAATGTTCATCTTGTTCCTCTGCTTCTCTAACCTCCTGCAGCAGGGCTTATTGGGAAGGGGGATAACCCAGCCTCCCTTTTAAGTATAACTTTAGCAACAGTAAATCTGGCAGCCTTCGACACTTGTTCTAGTTGCACTTTGTTCAAGTCTTTGGACTCTATTCCATCTTTCCAATATACTTTCATCAAAGCCCTTTCCAGTTTATGTAAGTAAACTGATAGGGGCTCCCCCAGCATTGGTTGGTGGTCTTAAACTTGCAGTAGTGCTGTGCTGAATGCAGAATTCAGCCAGCGAAATGAGTGCAGAATGACCTTTCTGCCAATGGAATTTCCACTGGAATTTCTCTGGTTCTTCTGCAGAATTCTACCTGCTGTGATCTGCAGAAAAATATTCCAGAGAACATCTTTTTTCTGCAGAAAATCATTCTGCAACCAGTTCCATAGAAAATATTGAGATATGTGGAATAATATTCTGCGGAGTAGCATTTTTCTGTGGAAAGTCATTCATCAAAGATTTCTGCTGAAGACAGAGATCTGCAGAATAAAATTCTGCAGAAATGTTGCAGCAAATGTTATTCCACATTTTTCTGCTGGGAAATTCCACCATTCCATTTCCAGTGAAATTCAGCGGAATTTCAGAGGAATTTGGAAAAGTCCATGAAATTTAGTTCCACCAGAATTTGAAAATTTCGCACAGCACTAACTCCAGTGCAAATCATCACAGGATTCTGTACTCACAAATACACTGTCCAGGACAGCAAGGTATTCATCTACTTTGGCCTCTGGGTCTGTGGCATGCAAGGACCAGATAGCATCCAAAGAGGGCCCCTTCACACTCTCTACCAACCTCTTATGTTTTTATGCCTTGGAACATTGCCATTCCTGTACCATGAGAACAGCGTAATCAGTCCAAGTTTCATAATCATCATCTTCAGCAGGAGTGGGGAGTATGTCCAAAAAAAAATCTTTGGCATCTGTAATAGTCTGAACCAACAGGAAGAGTTAGCCTCGATTCCTCAGGGATTGCCTGGAGAGGCAAGAAGGCCTGCACATCCTGAAAAGTCTTTCCTTCATTAGCCAGCAGATGTTCTAGTTTTGTCTTGAAATCCCCCTGGGGTTTGGGGGGGGTGGGGTTTGGACTGACAGGACTCACTTTGCTTATCACCAACCAGATCTCTCGGAACCCCTCAGGTGTCACATCAGCAGGTAAATTTGCAGTTCTTCAGTCTTTTTTAGTTTCAACAATTAGGTTGCTAAAACAAGTACCTGGCTCTCTAGTCACTTGCTGAATTTTCATGCTCCCACAATCTTTCAGGGCCTCCATAGCACTCTCAAAATAGAGTCCTTGTCCCACTTCTCAGCCACATTGTTTACCAAGAGCACTTTCTGAAGGTCCAACTCCTCAAACATGCACCAGTCCTCTACCTCCTGCAAAGTCATTTTCCCTTTTTCAAAAATTCAGAGGGGGGGGGCTCAGTGGCAAAAGTCTTTGAAAAGCCCCAGGGGCATCCAGATGTTCAAACAGGAGATCCCAGTGGTGCCTCCGATGTGTGACCCTTTGGTCAGTGCAGCGACCTGGTTAACACCCAGACTGGTGATTGTAAAGGGGCACACCTGGTTGGGAAGTTTGGGTTCATTCATTCATTCTTCTGCAGTAGGGGGGTGTTGTCCCAAAATAATTAATAGCATGGTGCCTCCACCAAGACAGAATAAGTGGGCCAGATGCTGAATGCAGTACTGCTGTCTGGGATGCAGTACCAACCCACCTCCCTACAATGAACAGGACCACCCCCTAGGGACCACCAACAGTTGTTATTTTTACCAACAATAATTCAGATAGGGTTGTACAAACTGAGGGCACACACAGAAATCCAAAAAATGAACAGTGCTTTATTTGCTAACACAGGCCTGGGTTGCCTGAGCAGGAAAAAATGGGTTAAGCATTTGCAAGTTACCAATAAACACTTCCCCCATATAGCAGTATACCATATAGAAAGTGCACTCACCCAAGCAAGGGGCCCACAGAGATGAATTATATTACACAGGGTGTGAAATACTTTGTAACTGGCACCAGTAGTAGAACTATAGATTTAAGTATAAAAACAACTACCAAATAGACTCTGGTACCCAAGAGTTATATTAGCGTCCCAGTGCAGGCCTGGTTGCTATGTTGCCTGGGATCTTTTGGTGGTGCACATGAGGAAACTTAGCAAGCTTGCATTTTAACCCCCCAACAGGCCATGGTATGCTAATACAAAGTTGATAAGAATTAAAATTACAACAGACTTGTAGGGAGCCAGGTAGGGAGAGGAAAGTGGGGAAAGTGAGTAGGGAATGATAGGAAAGGGACAAGATTTGTGCAGTCTTTTACTATTTGCATTTGTCATAAATTTGTGTTTATCAGCTAGATCTGAATTGTATTGGTTCTCCCAGTGCCATGTTTTGGGCCTGGGATATATGTCATTGTTCTACCCCCCCCAGGTCATGCACTATTCTGCCTCCGCTCTTCATGCCCTTCGCCCCTTTTTACCCCCACCATTGCTTTTTTTCACCTATCAACGTTGTCGGGCTTTGGGCATTGCTCGTAGGAGGGGTGGGTGGGGATGTGAACAGCAGAAGGTGGAAGAGCCAAGCGCTCACATCTGGGTTGTTAAGCCTAGAAGCTGCCTTGGGCGAAATGGAGTCTAGAACGTGGGCCATCTTGTCTAGTCACCATACCCAAGGACACCACCATTGGTGGTGGGCAGGAGGTCAGGGCAGCCCAGGAATACTGTCCAACTCGGGCAGTGTTATGCAATGCCAGATCTGTTAAGAACAAGACTGCAATTATTGCAGATCTTGTCGGGACAACAGATCTGGCGTGCAACACCGAAACCTGGCTGGATGATAATGCAGGCCCCATATCTGAGGCTGCATTTCCAGCTGGGTATTCGGTGATACACCGCCCGAGATTGGACCGAAGGGGAGGGGGGACTGCGGTCTGTTTTAAGACTGAGTTGGACCTCACAAGTGTACCAGTTGAGAAGGCCAGAACATTTGAATGTGCCATAGTAGCAGGTGTGGGCTATAGGATGGCTCTCATCTACCGTCCACCTGGAGATGATAAGCTATTCCTTAAGGAAGAGGCGGACTACGTGGTCGACCTGGTGTTTGAGTCACCCAGGCTGATGGTCCTGGGTGACTTCAATGCCTGGATCCACGACAAACTCTCGCAATTTGGACAACACTTCCTCCAATTGATGAATTCACTGGGCCTCACGCAGGTGGATACCTCTGCTACCCATAACTACGGCCATTCTGTTGACCTGGGTTTCCTCCTGGGGATTGAGGCCTCTGACGTGGGGGTGGAACCCATCGGATGGTCCGATCACTACACTGTGCAATTCAATTTTTGTACCCCTCCTCATAGGCCAACCCCTGTGGAGATGGTCGAGTACCGCCCTTTACGGGATGTGACGCCTGATGGTCTAGCTGCAGTACTTGATGTGTCAGAATTTCCTGTAGCAAGCATGGATCTGGAGGTTTTGGTTCTGGCCTATAATAAGGCCATTACTTCAGCACTTTATTCCATTGCTCCAGTCCGTGTGCATCCTCTCTCCCTTCACCCTCGGTCTCCATGGTTTGATGGAGCCTTGAGGGAGTTGCTGTGACTAGGACAAAGGTTAGAGTGGTGCTGGTGGAAATCCAGCTTAGATGCCAACCATCTTAGACTGCTAGAGCATTATCGCCTCTATCAGTCAGAAATTTCCCATAAGAAGGCAGAGTTCCTGTCCGGGGAAATTGCTGCCGCTCATAACCGACCAGCTCAGCTCTTTCAAACTGTGGACAGGCTGTGCAACTCAACCTGTTTACAAGTTCAAAGAGCATTTTCACAATTGCAGTGTAAAGAGCTTGCTCGGTTCTTTGCTGATAAGGTGGCCGACATCAGGTTGGAGACCCTTACGGCACACTCTATGGGAGTTGTTGATGATCGCTGCTTGGCCACTATCCCTCCTTTTTCCTGGAGTTCCTTTAACTGGCTGTAAATTGTGGATATTATGCGGATTGTCCAGGGTATGTGCCCTGCATGCTGTAGTTTAGATCCGGGTCCTACATCCTTGATAATGGGCTGTGGTGATGCTATCGGCCCAGTTCTGGCACAGATAGTCTAGTGCTCCCTTGATTCTGGTGACTACCCCTGCTCCCTGAAGGAGGCAGTGGTGACACCTTTGTTGAAGAAGGCTTCATTAGACCCAGACTCTCTCACAAACTACAGGCCTATCTTTAACCTTCCCTTTGTGGGGAAGGTGATTGAGAAAGTAGTGGCTGCACAGCTGGAGAACCATTTGACCATCCATAGCATCTACGAAGCTCTCCAATCTGGTTTCTGAAAGAGACACAGTACCAGGACTGCACTGGTTCGGGTGCTCAGTAATCTCCTGATGGCAAGAGACCAGAAAAAATGGTCCATTTTGGTACTTCTTGATCTGTCATCAGCTTTTGACACCGTTGACCATAGGGTACTGCTTGAGCACTTGAGATTCATCTATGGGCTTTCTGGTTCGGTTCTCAGATGGTTTACATCATTTTGCACCAGTAGAACTCAGACGGTGGTGTCGGGTTTTTTTTCCTCTGACCCTATCTCTCTGTCTTGTGGGGTTCCTCAGGGCTCAGTGCTATTCCCCATGTTGTTTGCGGTGTACATGCTTCCCCTTGGAGACATTGTAAGATGGTATGGGCTGAGATTTCATTGCTATGCTGATGATACCCAGCTCTACCTGTCTTTTGCACCTGACCAAGATGTAGCACTCTCGGTATTTAATGATTGCCTCTCTGAAATCCAGGATTGGATGAAGTCCAGCTGTTTGAAGTTGAACCCTGGGAAGACGGAGGTGATGGTTGTGGATCCAGGTCGCTGGATAGGGGGGTTGGGGGCAGGTCAACCCACAGGATTATTCCTTGAGGACTCCGAGCTTCCTACCTCTGAACAGGTGCGAGACCTAGGGGTGATACTTGACAATGGGTTGACACTTTTATCACAGGTGTCGGCTGCCATCAAGTTATCCTTTTATCATCTGAGGAACATCACTAGGATCAAGCACCTTGTTCTGTCTGGTGACCTTCCTACACTGATCCATGCCTTTGTGACCTCACGTCTGGATTATTGCAACTCCCTTTACTTCGGGCTGCCAGGGGTTGATATCCGCCACCTGCAGCTGGTGCAAAATTCCCCGGCCCAGTTATTGATGGGGATTCCTCGATCTTCCCACATCACACCAGTGCTGCGGGAACTGCACTGGCTGCCAGTTCAGTGGTGGATCACCTTCAAAGTCGGATTACTGACATATAAAGCCCTACACGGACTGGGCCCTGACTACCTGAAAGAGCTTCTGGTTCCTTACCACCCTGAGAGACTGCTCCACTCGGCTGAAGAGGGGTTGCTGGAGCTTCTGAGGGTGTCTTTAAAATCGTCCAGGGCCCGGGCATTTATGTTCATGGCCCCAACCCTCTGGAATTCTCTACGCCATCAGATTAGGGAGTGCATGACCATGGGAGGATTTAAACAGGCATTAAAGATGCATTAATGGAACAGGGCATATGGTAATGACGATGACAGATTCTAACTGTACTGTATATTTTATTGTGATTGTAGCATTGGTTTTAAACTGTTTTAACTTGTACTTCACCTTGATATCTGAAAGGTGCATTAAAAATAAAGTTTATTATTATTATTACTATACTTTCAAAAAGCTTGGAATCCCATTGTAATCCAAACAGGGAGAGATAGAAATTCCAGCCTGGAATGCCAGCTCTCACGTGACCCTCGGATGCAGCAGACCAGAAGTAGCAGAGAGCAGCACACAGCAGCAGGATAGCAGTTCAGAAAAAGCAGGGAATAGCATGCAGGAGCAGGATAGCAGTTCAGGAGCTTTGGATTCTTTTGAACAGGCAACAACAACTAGCACCTTCTGGCTCATACATCTTTGGCTACAGTCCTTCTGGCTCAACTTCTCTGGCTACAGCCCTTCTGACTCACAATACATGACACAGGAGTGCTACACAGTGGCTTTCTGGTTCCTAAGGGGCCCAAACCCTAGGAGCAACCCCACAGTCCGACTCACCAATGGATCAAGAGTACACCCATACTCAGGCTCACACTTATGACTCCCTGTTTCCTGATCTGCCCCACTGGGTAAAGGCTAGCTGACCCTTTACCTGGCTCTGAAGCATGCTAGGAAGGCATGCAGGAATCTTTATCCACTTAGACCCGCTCAGAACTTTTGGATACAGCAGTGTCCTCTGGTTCACATTTTCAACAGTTTCTCCCACACAGGGCTCTCTGGAGCAGTCTCTGCATTTGCTGAACCCAGGGAATGGTGGTATTCTGATTGAACTCTGGAGATGGCTCACAGGATTTATTAACCTGGCTAGGCCTCATACTTTTTCTCACCAACAGCAGGTCTGCACCCTTCTCACTCTCTCTCAGATTGCCCTTTGCCCCTCTAAAGCCTGGCAATGTATTTTCCCACATTTAGTCTCTAGGGCCGCCTATCAATCCTTTTCCCTGGTTCTGCCCTCTGACTGGCTCAAAAAAAAAATACTAGTTCAATTGGGAGGGTCCTTATTACATCATTCCCCATAATTCTCTCTGGTGCTCAGCTGTCTGATTCCAGGCTTCTGATTGGCTAGAAATGAGGTCAGAGGTCAACAAGATGGTGGCTGTAGTTTCAGAATCACAGGGCTTTTACATAAAAGTATATTTTATTTTCCACTGCCCTGATATTTATTCAAACTGGTCCCATAGTTTTTAGGTGCACTTGAGACCTTTATTCCAGTGGTGGTGTGGAGCTGGCTAGTGCTTTGTGCTCCCCCTTCCTGTGTAGGCAGTCTATGTGGCTGGCAGTCTCTTAAAGGCACAGCACACCAAATCACACTGTCCAACTCCCCCCCTCCTAGTGTCTCCAAGCCCACTGATGCCCACTGGTGTCCCTGGAGCTGGAGCACACTAGGAAGGGTGCTATGGCTAGCTGCAGATATGGCTTTTGCAGATCTGTGATGAACAGGCACTTCCAGTGTCAGAAACATTCAAGCTACAGAGTCTGTTTGCATGTTCGAGCAGGAAGCTGCTTGAATGTGGACACGTTACTTGTGTGATTGTGTTGTAACCCCTCTACAAATTGGGGTTCCCGAAAGGACTACTCGAGCTTGCGTAAATGCTCACTGCCAGGCTGGTGTCCTGCGTTTTAGCAGTTTAAATGTGATTGCCAGAAAGTGACCTGTATAGCCTCTGTGTACTGTCTCTTTAAGAGCTGCCTGGATTGCAGTCGTAAATAATCTGAGAGGGAGTTCTGTTGAAAGATGTAACTACTTGCTGAAACCATTTAGAGTGATAATGATTATGTAGTTTGTCTAACCTGCCTTCTTTGCAGCAAGGACTGTTTTGTTTGTCTCCACTATCTTGGTCCTGGACTGCGAATTGGACCAATCAGTTCTGGTGGGACCTAAAATGGAGCCGGACTACAGGAGCTCTCTGGAGTCAAAATCTGTAGGAATTGTAATTTTGGGCTTTTTGAACCTGAAGGGGGAGCCTTTGTTGTGACTTGACAGGAGGATCAGTCAACCGAACCTTTTGAATCTTGGGGAAATTCCCAGACTGTTGCAGCTAGTTTCAGTTTTGAGCTGAGAAGTGAAAAAGTAACAGCTTAAGTGATTTTGAGCAGCAGTTCTGTGTAGTTTTGCATGGGAGAACTGTGAAAGGGCTGAGTTTTGGCCTTCCTGTCTGCCTGCTGTCCCTGAGAGGGAAAATAGAGTTTATTCGGACAGAATCAGAGTTGTGAGGTCTATTTAAGCCATTGGACTGTGACCAGGCTTTAACCTGAAGAAAACTGAAGATTTGCTGAATGTGATTGGCCTGTCTGGATTTCCAGCTGCTTTTGAATCCCCGATTTGTGCAGAGACTTTGCGATCATGACCGGAGAGCAGTTTGCCTGGTGCAGTAGTATTTCCTTACATGTAAATGTGCTGTGTATTGAAAGTGGGTCGTGATTTGGTTCCCCACTGTGTGAACTGTGTTCTGCTTGCTGGAAGCTTTATCCAGTCTAATCTGACTGAATCCGCGTTCATCTTCATTCGGCCTGGGCCATGCCATGCTGGCCCTGCCAGACTACCCCACTGCACAGAGAAAGCCACTGACGAGAGACCTGCCTGGGGATCAGCCCCCTGCTCCACACTTGAACAGAAACGACGCCTCAGTGAATCGTGTGGGCCCTGCTTCTCCTGGCACTCCAGATTAACCACCTGCTGTCTCGATTTTCATCCAGCCTCTGTCCAGTCTTGGGTATCGTGAGTAATCATCAAGCTAGCTCCCTGCAACAACAGCCTAATCTAAAAGTGTGTCATCTGATTGTCTTGTTGTTTTCTTTTCACGAACTGAGCCCTCCGGCTCCATATTACAAATAGTGTGTGTTGTGCATGCTGTTTTCTTCCATCACAAGGCCACAACCAGCTGTAACGTTCCTGGCTAGCCCACCATTCTCCATCTGGGTACCCAGAGTGTGTGACTGTTTGTGGACCCTGAAGTGCATGCATAACTGTTTGATTGATAGAGCCTTTAAGAAAATTAACCTGATTACACCCCTTCCTTGTTCAAGTCCCCTGAATAAATCAGATCTAACTCTTTTTGCATTTAACCTGACTGTGGTTCCAGTTTGTGCCAAAAGTACTGTACTATTTGCTGTGCATAACCTTGTTTACAGGGGGTCCCCAGGATCGAGCCAGAGGAACCACCCCTGGTGGTAAGTGCAAACAGTGTGGGTACTTGTGTGGTGTACCAGGGATATTGTGAAAGTGATTATTGTACAGTGTTCAGGCCACTAGAGGGGAAAGAGGGGGGTTACAGTGTCCCGGAGGGCTGTGCCCAGGTAAGCTTGGCCACTACCAACCCTGTCCTCCAGGTGGAGGAACCTGTTTCAGAACTCAGGCCCCTTAACCTGCTACTAGCCAAGCAGGCAGGGGTAGTAGCCCTTGGGATAGCGCCACCTAGGGGTTACATTTTGGAGGCTCACCATTGGGATTTTGTGCCTTCTAGTGGCCAAAAATTATGAATTATTGTTAAACATTAATGGCTACCCCAGTAGAAATGGCTGTACACCAGTTGGTGTGGTGGTGTACTAAGCAGGAGATCGACCCCCAAAATGCTCTACTTATACTGGATATTCCCCTGGGTGCCAGTAAAGACACTGTAGAGGGAGCACTCTCCAAAGTTGAATGTTTAAAAAACCCTGTGGTGGTGGGTCAACAGGCTGATTTGATCGCCCAAACTTTCATAGCCTTGGTAGAGTGTAGCGATCTCATGGACAGCTGTAAAGTGCCACAGACTATTGCTCCTGAAGGGTTTTCAGCTGCCTGGAGAGTGATAACAAAAGACAATATAGACACCAGGGAGGATGAGCTCCCACCATTATCTGAGACTTTTGAGGAGAAATTTGCTAAGTTGTTGCTGGAGGACGGGAAAACCGTAGAGGACTTGAAGAAACTATTCCTGCCATCTGGATATATTCCTTCCCCAACACCCCCTCCCATTCCAGCACCTGTTACTGCCCCACCTTGTGTTCCCATGCCAATGCTGGCCCCTATATCTGTACCTGCCATTAGTCATGACTCCTACCGAAGGCTGAGAATCTTCTCGGGCACCCTCCCCACCCCCAAGGGGGAGGATGACTGGGAGACCTGGATAGACTATGTTGCCCCTCTAGTACTTGAATGGCAATGCTCATAAGCAGAGAAACAAAAGAGGTTGAGTGAGAGCCTCCGAGGTCCTGCCCTGGCTACCATCCATGCCAAGCAGGCCAATAACCCCAAAGCAACTGCACAGGACTATCTTGATGCATTAGAAAATGAGTATGGGAGCCTGGATTCAGATGAGGATCTGTGGTGGAGAGTAAGAAACGCTCAGTAGTACCAAGGGGAGCCATTCTCTGTGTATGTACCATGGCTTGAAAAGCTGCTACAAGAGTGCCTCAGAAAGGGTAGTTTGCCATCAAATGAATTAGATCGAACTAGGCTGGACCAGATCCTTAAGTCTGCTCCATTTTCAGAATTGTTACTGCTTCAGTTGCGCCTTGCCAACTGACTGGAATCGCCCTCCTCCTATGACGAGCTAATGAAAGAAATTGAGGGGGTTGAGCAAAGGAGACCCCATGGGGGAAATGCACCCATATCTCCTGCTGCTGCACAAGTGACTGAGAGTGATCAGCCAAGTGAGGCTCAGGGGCAAAAGTCGGCACTTAACGAGCACTCTGAGAATGCAAAGGACTTCCTGCCCTGGGCCCAGCATTGGAAAGACGAGCTACTAAAGGAAGTCCGAGAGTGGAAGATATGTCCCTCTGCAAGGGTTTCCCCCATGGAACAAGATTCTGGTCCCTTTCAGGATGTGACTGCCATGGTGGTGGGGGTGCACCCTCAGACATCCGCTACCAAGGGTGGCTCCAAGGCTGAGATCACCAGATTGACTGCCACTCTAAAGGAACTGTTAAGACACGTTACACCACTCTCACCGCTGAAAGCAGATACTAGACCCCAATCTCTTACTACTGCTTCAGTTCCTCATACGATGTTCTCTCCCAGGATGACCCAGGAGTCTATCATTTGTCACAACTGTGTAAAGGATGGCCATATGAAAAGAGAATGCCGGTCTCAGAAGGACTTAGAAATAGTAGTAAACAGACTCCAAGGGGAGCTCCTCAAAGCAAATCAATGGCGAAGGGGTGCCCGAAATGACTGCAGTGAGGGTTTGAAAAACCCTAACTCAATTTTCTTTGTGGCTAAATCATCTGTCCAGGCCTCTGCTACTGCCTCTCCAGACTTGCCCAAAATAGTGGGCCCTTCAATGGAGACTATGGTGACTGTGAATGGTATTCATATTCGGGCTGTGCTTGACAGTGGGTTGCAAGTGACCATTGTATTCCAGGACTGGTATGACAAACACTTATCTAATGTGCCTTTGCAATCCCTGGAAGGCCTACATGTATGAAGCCTGAGCGACAAGTCTTATCCCTACCTAGGGTATGTCCACCTATGGTTGTCTTTTCCTGCAGCTGTAACGGGTGTAGAGAAGTGAGTAGAGACATTGGCCCTAGTGTGTCCTCCCACTGGACTGTATTATGGAGTCCCCCTGTTAATTGGGACAAACGCCCATATGTTTGGGAGACTGGCACAACTCTGTTATGAGAAACAAGGGTGAAGAACTGGGAGGGCCTTGAGAATTCCGGCTCTGAGCAAGACGGCCTATGATTTGCAACAGAAACCAGAGGAGGTAGACCAGGATGAACAGGTAGGGATCGTGTGGAAGAAGGATCCCGATTCAATGGTACTGGCCCCTAACGCCCAGTGTACCATTCAATGGGAGGTCCACCTCTGGAAGGATGTCAAGAACAAAATACTGATGTTGGATGCGCCAGGCAATGGAAAATTGCCAGAAGGATTATTGGTCAAGCCCAGCATCTTGCCTGCTCATGCCCATGCCTATGCATGACGAGTAATGGTCCAGATTCACAATGTGTCAGATCAGGAGATCCGGGTGAACAGAGGGTGCATCCTAGCTACGGTACACTGCACAGACACTGCAGTATTGCCCAGCAACAAGCACCCTGGTGAGAAGAAGAGAGTGACCCCGGACTTGTTTGACTTTGGTAACTCTCTATTGCCAGCTGAATGGAAGGCTAGAATTAGCAAGAGACTTGCCCAGAGAGACCAAGTGTTTTCATTAAATGAATGGGATGAGGGATGTGTCCAGGGTGTGGAGCATCACACATGCCTGCACAATGAATGGCCATTTTGAGAGCGGTCCCGACACCTAGCCCCAGCAGACATAGATGATGTCAGAAGACACCTGCAGGAAATGCTCACTGCTGGCATGATACAAGAATCCAGGAACCCATAAGCCTCTCCCATTGTGGTTGTGCATAAGAAGAATGGGTCTGTGAGGATGTGTGTTGATTATTGAACCCTGAACCTGCAGACCATCCCAGACCAATACACTATGCCTCGTATACAAGAAGCCCTGGACTGCTTGAATGGGAGCAAATGGTTCTCGGTGTTGGATCTTCACAGCAGATACTACCAGATTCCAATGGCCCCGGAAGACCATGACAAAACAGTCTGCATCTGTCCACTGGGGTTCTATGAGTTTCTGAGGATACTACAGGGGATATCGGGCACCCTGGCCACCTTTTAGCTACTGATGGAAAGTGCGGTGGGAGATATGAATTTGCTGGAATGCCTGGTGTACATGGACGATGTCATTGTGTTTGGGAGCACCTTAGAGGAGCATGAGAACTGACTGTTTAAAGTCCTAGACTGACTGGAAGACTTCAGCCTCAAGCTGTCCATTGACAAGTACCAGTTTTTCAAAACCTCCATGAAGTACGTGGGGCACATAATATCTACAAAAGAGATAGAGACTGATCCCAGTAAGGTTGAAACACTGACTACTTGGCCCCAGCCCCATAATCTGAAAGAACTACAATGTTTCCTGGGTTTCTGTGGCTACTACTGCAGGTTCATAAAAGACTATTCCAAGGTGATTCACCCACTCTTGAACCTTACCCAGGGTTACCCTCCTTCCAATCGTAAATACAAAAAAGGGTCCGTTAAAGAACCAGAAAAAGTATACTTCTGCCCAGGTGAACTCTTCGGGCCCCGCTGGATGCCCGACTGTGAAGCAGCCTTCCATGAGATCATATACCAGCTCACCCATGTCCCCATCCTCGCCTATGCTAACCCCACCAAACACTATGTGCTGCATATGGACGCTAGTCTGCCGGGTCTAGGAGCGGTGCTGTATCAAGACCATGAGGATGACCTGAGACCAGTAGCTTTCACCAATAGGAGCTTGACCCTGTCCATGCCTCCACAAAATGTAACCCCTAGGTGGTGCTATCCCAAGGACTACTACCCCTGCCTGCTTGGCTAGTAGCAGGTTAAGGGGCCTGAGTTCTGAAACAGGTGCCTCCTCCCAGAGGTCAGGGTTGGTAGTGGTCAACCTAACCTGGGCAGAGCCCTCTGGGTCACTGTAACTCCCTCTTTCCTTACTAATGGCCGGAACAATACACACTAATCACTTTCACAATACCACTGATACACCACACAAGTACCCACACTGATTGCACTTACCACCAGGGCTTTCCTCTGGCCCTGCCTTGGGAACCCCCCTGTAAAACAAGGTTATACACAGCAAATAACAGCAGTACAGTACCATTGCACAAATTGTAACCACAGTCAGGGTAAATGCAAAAAAGAGTTAGATCTGATTTATTAAAGGGTCTTGAACAAGGGAGGGGCGTAATCAGGTTAATTTTCTTAAAGGCTGTATCAGTCAAACAGTTATGCATGCACTTCAGGGTCCATAAACAGTCACACACTCTGGGTACCCAGATGGAGAATGGCGGGCTAGCCAGGAACGTTACAGCTGGTTGTGGCCCTGTGATGGAAGAAAACAGCATGCACAACACACACTATTTGTAATCCGGAGCCGGAGGGCTCAGTTCATTAAAGGAAAACAACAAGACAATCAGATGACACACTTTTAGATTAGGCTGTTGTTGAAGGGAGCTATCCTGATGATTACTCATGATACCCAAGACTGGACACAGGCTGGATGAAAATCAAGACAGCAGGTGGTTAATCTGGAGTGGCAGGAGAAGCAGGGCCCACGATTCGCCGAGGGTGTCGTTCCTGTTCAAGCGTGAGCAGGAGCTGATCCTCAGGCAGGTCTCTCTCATCAGTGGCTTTCTCTGTGCAGTGGGGATATCTGGCAGAGCCCATGGCATGGCCCAGGCCGAATGGAGATGAACACGATTCAGTCCGATTAGGCTGGATAAAGCTTCCAGCAAGCAGAACACAGTTTCGCATAGTGGGGAACCAAATCACGACCCACTTTCAATACACAGCACATTTACATGTAAAGGATTCTACAGTACCAGCAAGCAGAAAACAGTTCACACAGTGGGGAACCAGATCACGACCCACTTTCAATACACAGCACATTTACACGTAAGGAAATTCTACTGTACCAGGCAAACCGCTCTCTGGTCACAATCGCAAAGTCTCTGCACAAACCAAGGATTCAAAAGCAGCTAGAAATCCTGACAGGGCGATATCATTCAGTAAATCTTCGGTCTCTTCTTCAGGTTAATGCCTGGTCACCGTCCAGTGGCTTAAATAGTCCTCACAACTCGGATTCAGTCCGAATAAACTATATTTTTCCTTTCAGGGACAGCAGGCAGATAGGCAGTCCAAAACTCAGCCCTTTCACAGTTCTCCCATGCAAAACTACACAGAACTGCTGCTCAAAAATCACTTGAGCTGTTACTTCTTCAGTTCTCAGCTCAAAACTGAAACTAGCTGCAGCAGCCTGGGAAATTCTCCAAGATCCAAAAGGTTAGGTTGGCTGATCCTCTTGTCACTCACAACAAAGGCTCCCCCCTTTCAAGTGCAAAAAGGTGCAAAAGCCCAAAACTATAATTCCTACAGATTTTGACTCCAGACAGCTCCTGTGGTCCAGTTCCATTTTAGGTCCCACCAGTACTGATTGGTCCAATTCGCAGTCCAGGACCAAGATAGTGGAGATAAACAAAACAGTACTTGCTGCAAAGAAGGCAGGTTAGACAAACTACATTATCATTATCACTCTAAATGATTTTCAGCAAATAGTAACATCTTTCGACAGAGCTCCCTCTCAGATTACTTATGACTGCAATCCAGGCAGCTGTTATAGACACAGTACACAGAGGCTATACAGGCACTCTCTGGCAATCACATTTAAACTGCTAAAATGCGGGACACCAGCCTGGCAGTGAGCATTTAGGCAAGCTCGAGGAAGACTTTTCGGGAACCCCCATTTGTAGGGCGGTTACAGTGTGGTGGTCCATGAGAGGGCTCCTCTGATCCTCTGTTGGCTGCAGTCTCAAGACAGAGAAGGCCATGAAAATTGAAGGAACATTAGGGGGCAGTACTGCAGAGTCCAGGTAAGCCCCCCTCCCAAGGAGGGTGCTACATAAAAGAAGCAAGGTGGTAGAAATGAAGGGAGGTGGGAATGAGAGTATTAAAAAGAGAGGAGGACAGAGGGAGTGCATAAAGGAAAAAAGGTGGGAAGCAAGCAGAGTGGTAACAAAGTCTGGAAGGCCATGTGTGTGAATGCTAGAAATCTGGTAAGTAAAATTCTGGACCTAGAGGCCATCATGGCAGAGGCTGACCTGGATATTGTGACTATTACTGAGTCATGGGGCACTGAAAACCATGACTGGGACATGGCCATACCAGGTTATACTGTGTTCAGGAAGAGCAGGTTGGGAAGAAAAAGAGGGAGTGTGGTGCTTTATGACACTGAAGGCATAAAAGTGACAGAGATACAAGGAATACGGGGGGGGGGAGTGGCAGAGGTACTGTGAGTCACCCTGGAGATGGTAAACAAAGCCACTATTCACACTGGTGTGATCGACACACCTCCAGCTCAGGGGGGAGGATTTAGATAAAGTACTGGTGGAAGTCACTGGCAAGATGACAGAAAAGGGGGAGGTGCTTCTGTTGGGGGATTTCAATCTGTCGGATATAGATTAGTGCCTCCCAATTGCAGCTTCCACTACAGGCAGTGACATCCAGGACTCCCTGCAAGGGCTGTTTCTCAGACAGCTAGTCAGGCAGCCCACCACTGATGGGGAAATACTGGATCTGGTGTTCACTAACAGGGACAATATTGCAGACATCAAGGTGGGAGGCCATGTACAGTGTGGTTCAACGTAAGGGCAGCAGTGTAATAGAACCACACAAGGGTAAGGGTCTTGGACTTCAGGTGGCAAAACAAAAAAAACTGGACTAACAAACAAGCCCAGCAATTTTGCTTTGGTCTGCTCTGGTCTACTCAGTGTGGCTCCAAATTTTAGTTTTCAGTGCTACCTTTCGTTACTGTCTGGACTTCAGGAAGGCAGATTTTCTAAAGACAGTTGAATGCCTCAGGGATTACCTGACAGGGGGGATGACCTTGATGGGGTGGAGGAACAGTGGGTGCAGCTAAAGGAGGTCATAGTGAAGGTAACAAACTTCCAACAAAGTAAAGTGATACACATATAACAATTTAAAACAGCATCAATAAAAGCAATCTAATATAAATATGTGCAAATCTGCATATGGATAAAATACTTCAGTGGCATCCCATGAGCTTACTACATCACACTGAAAAATTCTTGAAACAAGAAAGAATTTGGGCCTTCTTAAAGGCCTCCACTGAGGGAACCTGTGGAACATCTTGAATCCAGTGGGTTACAAGACCCAATGCAGTGTGGATTCATGGGGTGGGGAGAGGTCAAATTAGGCTAATAAGTTTCTTTAACTGGGCGACCAGGAAATTAGATCAGGGTGGAACAGTGGACTTGGCCTACCTAGATTTCAACAAGGTTTTCAACACCATTCCACATAGGAACACTAGTAAGATCTATAAGTAGCTTAGGAGTGGATCCAAAGTTGGTAATCTGTTCACAAAGGGAAAAGGGGGCAGATACCCCAAGGGGGAGTAGGGGGGTAGGCGAGTAGTGGAGGGAAGGGGGTGACTGATGTAGAGATTATGGAGGACACGGCTCTAGAGGGGTTGAGGGCATTAAGGGTGGACAAGGCACCGGGACCAGATGGCATCCACCCTAGGGTACTCAGGGAGTTGCCGGGAATCCTGTCGGGGTCGCTGACTGACCTGTTCTATACCTTCCTGGACACAGGATGCATACCACAGGACTGGAGGATGGCCAATGTGGTGCCCATTCACAAAAGTGGCCCCAGGGATGTGCCAGACAACTACAGGCCAGTGAGCCTCACATCGATTGTGGGGAAGCTCATGGAGACAATCCTAAAGGAGGGGCTGGTGACCTTCTTGGAGGACAATGGTCTCCAGGATGGTCATCAACATGGATTTGTCTCAGACAGATCCTGCCAGACAAATCTAATTGAATGTTATGACTGGGTGACCAGGGAACTGGACTGGGTCCACGCGGTGGATGTCCTGTATTTGGACTTCAGCAAGACCTTTGATTCTGTGCTGCATGGAAGGCTGGGGGGATCCTGGAATACATAGGGTTATGAACAAAGATGGTAAATTGAATTATCAACTGGCTGAATGGAAGGCAGCAGAGGGTGGTTGGGGGGAGCTCTCATCACCAAGGGAAGTGATGAGCAGGGTGCCACAGGGAACAGTGCTGGGACCAGTGTTGTTTGGGATATTCATAGCTGATATCTCACATGGGGTCCGGAGTAAGATCAGTCTGTTCGCAGATGATACGAAGATGGGAGTTGCAGTAGATGACATTGAAGGCTGGAAGGGGCTGCAGGAGGACCTGAACAAACTACAGGAGTGGTTGGTAACATGGCAGCTGGGGTTCAATGCCAAGAAGTGCAAGGTACTGCACTTCAGCGCTAGGAACCAGGGGAGGGGCTACCAACTGGGAGGGGTGAAGCTGGAAAGTAGTGAGGAGGAAAAGGATATGGGGGTGATTATAATGGGCACCATGAACAACTCGGCTCAGTGCAGAAATGCGGCAGCAAAGGTCAATAGGAAGCTAGGGTGTATAGCGAGAGGAATATCCTCCAGAAATAGGGAGGTGTTCCTTCCCCTGCACAGGTCTCTGGTCAGGCCTCACCTGGAGTACTGCATGCAGTACCGGTGCCCATTCCTGAAGAAGGAAAAGGTGTGCAGCATAGGGCGACAAAGATGATCCAGGGAGTTGAGGGGAAGTCCTATGAGAAGAGATTAGTAGATCTGAACATGTATTCCCTGGAGGAGAGGAGGGATGGGGGATATGATCAAGACATTTAAATACCTCAAGGGGATAAATAAGGTTAATATGGAAGGTGTTTTCCAGCTTAGAAGAGGGAGGGATATGAGAGGGGCATCAGTTGAGGTTGGATGGGGGAAATTAGGAGGTATTTTTTCACAGAAAGGGTGATGGACAGGTGGAATGCTCTGCCCGAGGGGGTGGTGTCCTAAAGAATGGTGGGTGGCTTTAAGAGGGGTTGGGATAGGGTGAGAGGGGTTAGGATGAAGAGGGGTGGGGAGGGTGGGGCAGTTGCAAGTTGAGGGGCCAGCTGCACAATCAAGCAGACTCAATGAGACTGTAAGGCCTGCTTCTGCAGGCATTTTCATGTGTTCGTATGCTAGTTTGCATCTGTATCCCTCCTACCCTGGGACAAGGCTGAAAATCAGCAGAATTGCCTAGCCCTCCTCCACTGAGTGATTCAGCAGGTTTATGCATTAGGAAAGGCTTTATTTCTTCAGCCCTGTTCCATGCTTGCAGAAAGAGAGGTGGCTAGTGCAAGGCATAGGCAGTTCCTGTAACAGACAGTGGTCCTGGGGAAAGCACCAGTTGCTTAATGAGTGTGCAGTTTGCATCAGTCACAGTAAACAGACATTACAGTTATGTCTCCTAGTGTTCAGTCAAACACTTGCATCAGGCAGCAGTAGCAGTAAACTTTGTGTAACTTTGCCATCTGATTGTATTTGGAATTCCTGAAAAGAAATCAGCTGATGACTGCCAGGAGCTGGACCTTGAGACTCTGCTAAATGTAGCACAGCACTCACGCCTCGTTGGGTCATGTTAATTTTAATGTTGATGTTTGAAAAAAAAAATATATACAGTCATAATGTATATAAATATAGAATTTACTGGCAGAGAAGAACCGCTTGGCTCACCTATTCTGCCCATTTTTCCCTATCTACAGTATCACCACAGATCCTGCTTGATACCATTCTCCCTTCCCCCTTCCTTTCCCTTAATGTAGAAACATAGAAACATAGACTTTGATGGCAGATAAGGACCGCTAGGCCAACCTAGTCTGCCCATTTCCCTACCTACAGGATAGGCCGCAGATCCTAGTTAACCAACAGCCTATTTCTTCCTACCCCCCACAAGAATTGCCTTATGTCTGTCCCATGCATTCTTGAAATCTCCCACAGTTTTAGACCCCCACAACCTCCTCAGGAAGGTTGTTCCATGCATCCACTACCCTCTCTGTGAAATAATACTTCCTCACATTGACCCTGAACTGCCCTCCTTCTATCTTTAAATTGTGTCCTCTTGTTCTTGTAAGTCTCTTTTTCTGAAAGATGCTACCCTCTTGGACTTTGTTGATTCCACTGAGGTACTTAAAAGTTTCTATCATGTCCCCCCTCTCCCTTCTTTCCTCAAGGGTATACATATTAAGCTCCTTTAGTCTCTCCTCATACGGCTTCTCTTGCAGACCCTGCACCATTTTAGTTGCCCTCCTCTGGACTACCTCTATCCTGTCTATGTCCTTACGGAGATGAGGTCTCCAGAACTGGACACAGTACTCCAGATGGGGTCTCACCAACTGTCTGTACAGAGGATAACAACTTCCTGTTTTCTGCTGCTGATGCCTCTCCTATACATCCCAGTATACCCCAGCCCTCCTATTGCCTTCTCACATTGATTGCTAACCTAAGGTCATCTGATATGATTACCCCAGGTCCCTTTCCTTTTTGTTGTTGTTACTACCTCCCCCCCCATTGTGTATTCTTCCCCTGGGTTCTTGTTTCCCAGGTGCATTATTTTGCACTTCTTTGCATTGAATCCTAGCTGCCATACTTCTGACCATTCCTCCAACCCTGCCAAGTCCCTTTTCATCCTTTCCACGCCTCCTTGTGTCATCTGCAAAAAGGCATACTTTTCCTTCCAGTCCCTCTGCAATGTCAGTGATGAAGACATTAAAAAGGACTGGACCCAATACTGAACCCTGCAGTACCCCACTAGGAACCCCTCTTTCTTCAGAGTGGACTCCATTTACAATTACCTTCTGTGTCCTGTTGTGCAGCCAATGTTTTACCCAGGCTACCACCCTGGGACCCACTCCTAGGCTGGTTAATTTAACTATTAATCTTTTGTGTGGGACTGTGTCAAATGCCTTGCTAAAGTCTAGGTAGGCCATGTCCACAGCCCCTCCCTGGTCTACTACTTTGGTCACCCAGTCAAAGAAATCTATTAGATTCGTCTGACATGACCTTCCCACTGTGAACCCATGCTGCCTTGGGTCCTGTGCTCCACTGGAGTGCTTCTGTTAATTGGATTAGGAACTTCCCTCCTCTTTTGAATACTGAGCAGAAATATTCGTTCAGTATCCCTGCTTTTTCTGTCCCCTCTGCCCACCCACCATTCATTCTATTCAGCTTCACTATCCCTCCCTTTGTCTTTCTACGCTGATGTACCTATAAAGGTTTTATCCCCCTTCTTAACTGAGTTGGCGATCTTTTCCTCAGTTTGGGCCTTTGCTATTCTGATTTCCTTCCCTGCTTCCTTCTGCCTTAACTGGTACAGCTCTCTGTCCTGCTCCTTCTGTGTTTCCTTATACTTCCGGAATGCTGTCTTTTTCTTCCTGACTTTCACAGCCACCTCTTTTGAGAACCATAGTGGCTTTTTCTTTTGTTTTGATTTGTTTATTTGCTTCACACAAGGGCTTGTTGCCTCTGTGTGATGGCAGTTTTGATGATTCCCCATTGTTGCTCCACATTTCCTTCTAGCCTGTTTGCTAGTGCTTTTCTGAGGCACTCTCCCATCTTGCCAAAGTCAGCCCTCCTAAAGTCCAGTACCCTCACTTTTGTATGGCTTGACTCTGTAGCTGAGTTTAATGTGAACCACACTGTTTGATGGTCACTTGTCCCCAGATGGCAACCCACTTCTAGATCAGAGATCCTCTCACTGCCCCCGTTTGAGAGTACGAGGTCTAAGATTGCTCCCTCACGAGTGGGTTCTGAAACTAGCTGTCTAATGCCTGCCACCTGTAGGGCATCAAGAATGGCCCTGCTCTTGGATGTGGCTGCAGCAAATGTGCTCCAGTTAACATCTGGAATATTCAGGTCTCCCATCAACAGTACCTCCCCTTTCTCTGCCATTCTAAGAATGCCTTCTATCATATCCTTGTCCATTCCCTCCCCCTGACATGGGGGTCTGTACACAACCCCTGTGCGGATTGTGGTGCCCTTTCCAGTCTCCAAGGTGACCCACATGCCTCCTCTCCTCCCTGTTTACTCTTTTGTTCAGTTGCTTTTATCCCTTCCTTTACATAGAGAGCTACTCCTCCCCCTCTTCTCCCCTGCCTGTCTCTCCTGTAGGTTATGTACCCTGGTATGTTAACATCCCAGTCATGGTTCTCTGTGTACCATGTTTCTGTGACTGCTACGATATCCAGGCATCCCTCTTCCATCAAGGCCACCAGCTCAGGGAGCTTGTTGCCCAGACTACGGGCATTGGTACTCATTACCGTCCACTTCCTGATGGCCTTACTCCCTTTTGCCCCATCCCTGTCCTTCTTGCCTTTGTCACTTTCTCCATTTACCCTGCCCTTCTCCTATCGACACCCCTATGTTGGTGTTTGCACGACTTACTACCATGATTATTTGGGGGCTAGATTTCCCCCTGCTCCTTTCCAGTGCCTCCCCTTGGCTAGTTTAAAAGCTTGCCAATGAAGCATTTAAACCTATCACCTAGGATCCTGGCTCCCCTCCCGGACAGATGCAGCCCATCATGCCAATATAGGCTTGCATCACTCCAGGTGGACCCCCAGTCCCCAATGAAGCCAAATCCCTGAGCTCCATACCAGTTTTTCAACCACTGATTGAATCCCATGGTGCAGAACACCCTAGCCTCTCTTATGCCATAGATGGGCAGCACCTCCGAGAAGGTTACCGTGCGTGCTACTTGACTAAGGCCCCTCCCCAATGCCATAAACTCTTCCTGCACTTCTCTAATCCCTCTCTTAGCCAGGTCATTTGTCCCTAGGTGGACAATGACATCCAGCTCCCTCCCCTGTGCAGCTGCTCTGGCAATCCTGAGGATTTGCTCCCTGTCCCTCCAAGCCATGGTGCCAGGCAGGCACCTCACCTCCCTCTCCCCTTCCTCCCCCAGTTCTACCTTCCTAACAATGGAGTCCCCACCAGGAGTTGTTTCCTTCCCCTGCAGGGTCCCCTGCCACCCTCCTGTGGGTCTCCTTTCAGGAGGTTCCCAGCATCCTCCTTGGTCTCCACTGCAGGTGCCTCCATAGAGGAACCACACTTTGCCAGAATGGCATAGGGAATTGTGGAGGTACAACTGGAGGGATGCCTCTGTTCCACCACTCTTACCCTCCCTGAGCCCACTGTGGTCCAACCGCTCCTCTTTCTTGGCAACCTCTGAGGCACGCAGAGGCACTGGTGGTCCCTGGATGGAAGAGGAGGTCCCACAAATCCTGGCCAACTCAGCCTGTAGATGAGCAACCTCCTCCCTCAGCCCAGAGAGGCGCCTGCAGATGGGACAACACCGCATCCTCCAGAATGTCTCCCGGAAGACTGCTGCTCCACAGCCACTGCACTGCACCACTCCAATCATGTCTTATTTCTGGCCCCTTAACTGTTTGCAATCCTTACTCTTTCCTCTGTTTTTTTTTCTCTATTGTTACTTTCTGCCTGTGTGCCCTTTAAGCTCCTGATTGTCCTGTTCTGAGACAAGAATATCCTATATTTCACAGTAGACCACTTACTTGCTCAGAGGCAGACCTCCAGCAGCTAAAGGGGCCGGACAGCTACTCTTGCCCTTCTAGGATGGTGGGTCTTTGGTGGTTCTGTGATCACTCACTTCCTGCTCCCAAACAGGAAGTTCCTGTTGTCAGTCAAATCCTGTGCCTATAAAAATAGAACTAGCTTTCGGTGGGGGGGTGGAGGGGAGGGAAGGAGGGCAATATAGTCCCAGCAGAGAAGTTCAGTCACACAGCAGTCCTTTCTCCTGGTGTCTTCTGCCAAGCTTAAGATTCCCTAATGCCTGTCCCTTGCAGTCTTAAACCCCACCACTGTTTTCACCCCAACCACCTCCGCTGGAAGGCTGTTTCAGGAATCCACCACTCTTTCTGTGAAGAAGTATTTCCTCACATCTCTCCTGAATCTACCCCACTCCAGCTTCATAACATGCACCCTTGTTCTTGAGCACCTTTTTAAAGATATTTGTGTTAGAAGTGGGATCTGAACCAACACCTCCACTGGGAGACCAGAATACCCAGTTTTAGGGATGAATTGTCTCCTTGAATCTGGCATCTTAGACTACTTGGCCATCTGGACACTTAATGCTTAAGTCCAAGCTTAGATTTGAATCACTGACCCTTTGCCTGCTAAGCAAACACACATTCAGTGTGCCACTGAACTACAGTTGTAGGGTATATTCTTTGAGTTCTGTTAGAAGTGGAGTAGGAAGTTCGTCAGTTATGGTTTCAGGTATCCTATGGGGCGACTTTGTAGTTTTACACAATGGCAGGGTGAAAGTGGGATAAGTTCAAGAGATGGATTATATGGATGCTATGACACAGAGGTCAACCTGGCTTGCATCACTGAGACTTGGTGGGGGGGGGATGATTCTGGTCCAATATTGGAGGCATTGGTCCCTGCTGGGTATTTTGTGGTGCACTACCCATGGAGGGAACACAGGGAAAGGAGAGTGGCCATCGGTTTTAGATCCAACCTGAATTTCTCCATGCACCCAGTGGGTTCTACCTCGTCATTTGAACGTGTGGCAGTGCCTGGCGGTCCAGGTCCAGGTGCAGGTTGTAGGATTCGCCTTATTCACCATCCTCTGGGATGGGGGAGGGGGGAATTCCTTAAGGAGGTATCAGACTTTGTCACCAACAGGGTGTTGAAGTCCCCCAGATGATTAATCCTCACTTTTTGGTTATGACCTCCTCCAGACGATAATGTCTCTTGGCCTGATACAGGTGGTTACCTCTGCAACCTATCAACATGACCACACCTTGGACTTGGTATTCTCACTGGTGCTTGATGTCATTGACATCAAGATTAATTGGGTCATTTGGTTTAATCTCTGTACAGTGACTTTCTTGTTTGGAGCCAGTTAGTCCTTCCCCTGTTGAGATGATCGGCTATCATCTTTAAAGGGGATTGTCCCCAGAGGGATTTTTGGCGGTAGCAGACTTTTCTAGTATGAGTGTTGCATGTGCAATTAGCACAGGTGAGGCATTGGTGACATATAATGGGGTCGTTGCCTGGGCACTCAATGCTATCTCACTGTTACATATATGACCCAGGTCTTCTCACTTGAGAACCCCATGGTTTGACGGGGGTCTCAAGGAGATGAAGACCAGGGGTCAGAAGTTGGAGCATTGTTGGCATAGGAAATGGTCCTTGGAGGGCAGACTGGCCTTGAGAAATTATTATGATTATCAAGGGGCAATCAACTGTAAGAAGGCAGAGTTCCAGTCAAGGGAGATTGCTGCTGGGAAGAACAGACCAACACAACTCTCTTGGACTGTGGCCAGACTGTTACAATCAGTCTGTCTACAGCTGAAAAGAGCATTTTCAATAGCATTGTGTGAAGAGTTTGCTCTGTTTTTCACAAACAGAGTGTTCTCCATTCGGGTAGGAATCTCCCCAGTGGGACGTGATCTGTCCCGCAGTGGTCGGCCTGGTTGGAGAAGAGGCACTCCTATTGTCTGGAGGGAGTTTCGGCCAGTGGAGGTGGCTGAGGTTGGTGAGGAGATTTCAAAGCTGCGGCTCACATGCTGTGAACTGGACCCTGGCCTGACTTATCTCCTAGTTGGAGGGGTCGAGGCCATTAGTCCAGTGTTCACTGGGATAGTCTGGTGTTCGCTCATAGAGGGGTTCTTTCCCGATGCCTGAAGAAGGCATTGGTAAAGCCTCTTCTGAAGAAACCATCGCTCGACCCTGATGTCCTGGTGAATTATAGACCTATCTCCAACCTCTCATTTTAAGGGAAGGTTGTTGAGAATGTAGTTGCTCTGCAGCTTGAGGCATTCCTCTCAGTCTTTGATATATATGAGCCATTTCAGTCCGGTTTCAAAGCTAGGCATAGCACGGAGATGGCACTGATTAGGGTGCAAAATGACCTCCTCAGGGTGACAGATAGAGATGAATGGTCAGTTCTTGTTCTCCTTGATGTTTCATCAGCATTTGACACCGTGGACCACATCATGCTTCTGGATCGCCTTAGATTGTATGGTGGACTCAATGTAACAGTTATTCAATGATCTGAGTCCTATCTCTCTGACAGGAGGCAAAGAGTGGTGATGGATGGGGAATTTCTCCTCCTCCTCCTCTGTTGCATGGAGTTCCTCAAGGTTCAATCCTTTTGCTGACGCTGTTCGCAGTGTATATGCTGCCCCTGGGTGAGCTCATTAGACAGTACTATTTGGGTTTCCACTGCTATTCAGATTATACCCAGCTGTATATGTCATTTGCCCCTGGAACTGAGGGTGCCATGAAAGTCCTAAATAAATGCCTGGATGAGATTCAGGACTGGATGTCCTCTAACTGGCTGAGGCTGAACCCTGACAAGACAGAGGTGCTGGTGATCAAGCCTGGTCACTGGTGTGATGGGGATGCCTCAGGAGCAGTGACAGGTTTGTTCCTGGGATCCACTCCATTTATGGCTTTGCCAGGGTGAAAAATCTAGGTGTCATCCTTGATGAGAGGCTGACACTTGAAGCTCAGGTGTCGTCTGTTGTCAGAAGTGATTTTTACCACTTAAAGAATGTCACCCAAATTAGATCCTTGATTCCGTCAGAAGGCCTGCCATCGCTGGTACATGCCTTTGTGACTTCCAGCCTGGACTACTGTAATGCTCCGTACTTTGGGGTCAATGGAGGAATTCAGCAGCCAGGTTGCTGACAGGCCTACCTGTCAGGTGAAGGATTATATTCAAGGTGGGCTTGCTCACCTACAAGGCCCTATATGGCCCAGGCTCTGGTTACCTGTCTGACCTCCTTACTCCAGCCATCCCAGTACATTCCCTCTGCTCCTCCACCAAGGGCCTTCTGGCAGTTCCAAGGGCCAGGCTGAAAACCTCGGAAGATTGCTCCTTTGAGGTGGCCAGCCTAGTCGTTTGGAACTCGCTGCCAAAAGCCCTGAGGGAGGCCCCGTCAGTGGATCTATTTAAAAAGTCCTGAAGATCTACCTTTTTAATAAAGCTTTATCAGAGAGTTTTAATTGATTTTAATAAGTTAAGTAAATCTAATTATTACAATTGTATTGTTTGTTGTATGCAGCATTTAACCCTGCTTTTACCTGTAATGACACCAAGAGCCTCTGGGATTGGGCTCCAAATATAAATAAAATGTTACTTACTTACTAAAGTCTGGTCTTAGGGGTATAGCCATTGGATGATGGTTCAAATGAGTGGATAGTAGGGGCCACTGTACCTCTTGATGGGGTGGGTGGGTAGTTGGGAGTGTGTTTCTTGGTCAATTCCAAGGTGGATGGCAGGGCTACTTCACCTCTTGATGAGGAGTTCGGGTGTGTTTCTGGTCCATGCCCAAGGAATCCCTGTTGTTGTTATGATCAGTCTCAGTGCACAATGTGAGGACCAGATAAGCAGTTAAAGCACTAAAGGATTCTGTGTGGAGACAGGTGAAAAGAATGATACCTTCAGGGCTGGATGAGAGCAACCACAGTTCTCACTTTGTTCTGTAGAGACGCAGCTAGTTTTGGGCGTGTGGGTGTTTCAGCCAACACTTTCAGACAAAAGGGTGTATGTAATGAATGACTGATGATTAAATCCCTCTGATGGCTGAGTTTAGCCATCCAGTAGCCAGGTAGTATGTAACATTACCCTTCCTCCCTCCACAAGGAGGAGGAGGATTGTTACTAAGCTCAAGGGAGCTTGTTAGTGTCAGTATAGAAATGGTTATGGCCCTGGGTTCTAGTTGGAAGGAACCTTAGCTAGTATAAATAGATGGAACCACAGCTGTTTTAGAAGGTTCGGTGCTTGGGGGCTGTATGACCTGTGAGTCCAATGCTGTCCTTTCTAGGAGGCCCAGAGCAACACCGCAGAGAGTTTGTACCCATCTCAAAGAGCAGCAGTCTAGTGTGAGAGCAGAGCTGAGTTCAGTGTTCTGTAAATTCTTTGTAACATACAGTGGTCCTCCAATTACCAGCTGACTTTAGAATCAGAGAAGCTAGGACACTCTCCGATGGATTCTAAGGAACAGGAGGTGGGCCTTTCAACTCAGATAAAGGTGCCTTTGGGTGGAGAGACATCAGAGTTACTGTTATGTACTGCATGCAGTGCATAGCATTAGGGTGCAGAGTAATGTGATTGTAATAATTTTGCAGTTTTAAATCAGAAAAACAGCATTTGTGCACCAGATGATGTCTCCTGAATTTACATGACTGAGAAACGATCAGAGTGTGGTGGGCAATGGGACCAGAACCCAGTAAAGTCAAAGTCAATTTTATTTAAAAAGACACCCAATCCCAAAGGCTCTGGGCGCTGCACAAAACTGTACAGTATGTCATACCGTATACATTACATTAAAATATCATACATATAAAACTTAATCTCCAAAAGCCTGCATAAATAAAAAGGTCTGTAAGTAAGTCTGTGGGTCACCAGCAATCCACGTAAAAAAATATAAATATTCACGTGGGCTCCTTTCCATGAGCTAGATGCCATCCAGTGGTAAACCACTAAGATGGCAACATGTTAAGCTAAATAAATGCATGATATTTTGACAGGAACAGAGAAAACATTTTGGATGAGAGAAGCTTAGACAGCACAACATATGAACATATGAACACATCCACATGCCAGCAGAAGAAGGCCTTATGGTCTATTGAGACTGCTCAATGCAGAGCCTATGTAACATGTATAATGTTTTCCCCCACTCTACTGACACCCATACCCTCCCATTTACCTTATCCCACCCTCTATTAAAACCTCCAATCTATTTATGGCATACTACCTCCTCTGGTAGTTCATTCCACCCTGCAACTACTCTGTATAAGGAAGTGCTTCCTGGCCTCCTTCTTGAAAATTCCTCCTGCCAGTTTACAATTGTTTCCCCTTGTGTTTCTGCTCTTGCTTAATCTGAAAAGATCACCAAGGTCAACCCTGTTAATACCCTTGAGGTACCTGAAGGTCTCAGTCATGTTGCCTTGTTTCTTTTTCTCCTCAAGCGAGTACATGTTTAGGTTCTCAGCCTCTGTTTATACAAGAGCCCTTGTTGGCCCTGAACCATGTTTGTAGCTCTTCTTTGAAGTGTCTGTAGTAGGTTGATATCCTTTTTGTAGTAGGGGCCCCAGTACTGCACACAGTACTCCAAGTGCAGCAGCACCGTTAACATGTACAGTTGCAATATGACCTGTTTCGTCCTGTTGGTGAAGCCTCTGCCTATGCAACCCAGCATCCCAATTGCCCTTACTGCTGTCTTCATGCATTTTTCTGAGAGTTTCAGACTGCTTGTGATTGCAATCCCTAGGTCTTTCTCTTCCTCGGACACCGTGACCATCATGCCTCCCAGTCTGTACTCCACCTTGGGGTTCTTGCTCTCACTGTTAATGACCTTTCACTTTTTCACACTGATCCCTTGTTGGCAAATTCCAGACCATCTTTCTAACTTTGTCAGGCTTTTCCTTATATCTCTGACCACTGTTAATGATCTTGTGCTTTTTCACGTTGAACCCTTGTTGGCAGATTCCAGACCATCTTTCTAACTTTGTCAGGCCCTTCCTTATATCTCTGACTCCCTTCTCCATGTGCACCCTTCACCAGAGTTTGGTGTCATCTGCAAAGAGGCATATTTTGCTTTTATGCTGTCCCCTATGTCATTTAAGAACACATTGAACAGTACTGAACTGGGCACTAACCTCTGTGGGACCCTGCTGATGACCCCTCTGAGCATGTCCCCACAACCACCACTTTTCAGGTTCCTTCTGCCAGCCAGTTTGCAACCCACCATGTCAACTTGTACCCTGCCCCAAGGTCCTCCGACATCTTAATCAGACTCTTGTGGAGGACTGAGTCGAAGGCCTTACTGAAGATGAAATTCAGTATGCCCACTGCCGGGCCCCTCTCTACCAGCCTTGTAACCCAGTTAATTAAATTGATCAAGTTTGTTTGACGTGACCTCTCTGCCATAAACCCATGCTGTCTGGCATCCTGGAGTACAGTTTCCTTGAGGAATGTGACCAACCTTTCTTTGAGAATATGGTCTCCATCAGATTACCAATTATCACTGTGAAGCTGACTAGTCTGTAGTTCCCAGGCTCATCCGTTGCCCCACTCTTGTGTAGGGATACTACATCTGTGGTTCTCCATTCTTGTGGCACCACCACCTTGTCCAGGAAACAACAAACTATGTCCCTTTTTCTAATACAAAGCCAGAGTCCATTTTCTCTATATGAGTGAGAGAAATTGGTTGGTGACTGCTCAGACATCTGGAGTCGCAAATTTAATTTAGCCAAATGCAAGATGCTACAATTGGTGAAAGAAATGCAGATGGAGGACCAACACACTGTATGAAGCTCCCCTTGCTGAAAGGAAAAGGACCTTGAAGCCAAAACAGACAATAGGCTGAAGCATGACAAGAAGAACGTGGATGCTGTCAAGAGCTGTCAGAATGCTAGGGTGTGTCAAAAGGGGGATTACTAACAGGACAGGGTAAGTAATGCTTCCTCTTTACATGGTTCTGGTCAAGCCTTTCCTAGAAATCTGTATGCAGATCTGAACTTTGAAATACACAAAGGATATTGAAACATTTGATAGTGTGCAATGCAGGGCCATTAAAATAATCAGGTTTGGAAGATGAAAGCTATGAGGAAAGTCTAGTGCACCTTGACATGTTCACTTTTGAAAAAAGTCCAGTTGAAAAGGGATGTGATCTCAGTCTTCTGCATACTCAATGGTATTGACAATATCGAAAAGACAGAGATTTTGATCTGGTGACCTCCAACAGGACACGAAGATGCACCCTGAAGTTCAGAAGTGGTATATTCAGTGGTAACGTTAGGAAGCACCTTTCCGCGGGGTGTGTGGTGAATCTCTGGAACAGCCTGCCTGTGAAGACAATGAACATAATGACAGTACAGGCCTTCAAGGAAAGCCTGTATAAATGCCTTCTTACTGTGCAAACTACTTGATACCCTGGGCAGTAGAGCGAGTATGGAATATCTTTAAATTAGTACATGTTTGCTCAACATACTTATTCATGCTGCCCCACATCTCAGCATTTCTGGACAGCCTCATGAGGCCACTCATTGAATCTTTGCCCTGCTACATTAAAGACACTAACCATGTTCTCCAGTTATTTGACAGGTTCAGATTCAGTTGCTCCCATCAGTTAATCTTTACCATAATTATCAAATCTCTTTATACAGAGATTTCTACATTGATGGCCTGACAGCTCTGCAGCATTTTCTGAATAATCAGGATATACAAAAGCCGCCCAGACACACATTAACCCGACTGGCTGAACTTTACTAGGTGCATTAAACTAAATGTTTTTTTTTCTTTCAATAAGATTTTTTTAGCAGCACAATGGAATTGCTATGAGTACCAGAATTTGACCCAGCGTTGTCAGTCTGTTTGTTGGTTGGGTTTAAAAACGGTTCTTCCTCTCCTTTACAGGGACTGTGCCTGACCTCTGCAAATGCTACATAGATGATGGTGTGGGGCCACCTCCTGCTCCTGAGAAACTCTTCATATCTTCTTGGACAAGTTCACCATGGCCCATCCTTCAGTACACTGTAAAAATATCCTTCAATGCAATACCTTTTCTAGTTAACAAACTGTCAGTGCAGAACACTGGTTGGAAGACATCAGTTTATTACAAACCCACTGACCCACATAGCTTTCTACTTCACAGCTCATTCCACCCATAACATGTAAAGAATGAACTGACATATTCACAATTTCTTAAACTTTACAGGTTATGCACAGATGATGATGATTTTGCTGAGCAGGCTCAAATAATGCACTTTTTTTTAATAACATGGGTAACACAGGAAGCACGGTGGACAAAGCACACTTCTGGGCCTGTAATATGTCCTGTAACCTGGACTCTCACAAGAGAGATACTCTCATGCAGCAACAATGATGCATTCCACTGGTGCTTCCCTTTCATTCTATGACTCCTTCTCTTCACAGAACCATCACTAGAAATGTTACTATTCTGCTGCACACTGATCCTAATACTGAAGCTTCCTTTACAGGGCCAACAGTTACCTCCTACCACAGACCAACCTTTGGAATCTCCTGGTATGTAGCAGCTGCCATACTCCTAACAGTTCCTTCCCACCAGGTACCAAAGTAAATAACAGAATCCTTGCATCTACACATTTATGTCTAGTGTCACTGAAATTCAAAATCCCAAAGGTGTTTTTTTTTCACATCACCAAGGAGTCTTCATGCATTTCTAGCAATCTGATATTATTGTATTTTTTGCAGGGGGTGTGTAGCTATCTACATCGGAGAAACTGGCAGATGCCTGGCCGACTGATTCTGAGAACATTAGAGAGCAGTCAGGAATGAAGACACTGATAAACACATTGTATCCATTTTACCTACAAGAACTGTAATGTCAATGATCTTTTTGCTTGTGTCCTTCAGCAGGGTTTATGGGATGCAGACCAAATAAAAAACACAGAAACCAAGCTTTTCATCAGCTTAGGCCCAGAGCAGCCCTCAGGTTTAAATGACAGACTTATTTTCTACTAACACCTTTCAACCAGCTTATGGGTTACCACTGTAGTCTGTCTTTTTACCCTCAGATAATCATATCTTTGCTATAATGTGTGCATGGTACATTTGCATGTGTGGGTATACCTGCATACACTTTCATCCAGTGTGTGTGCATGGAGGTGGGGGGCATACTCACAGGGGCATTACAGCTATGTGTGCATATCAATATTCATTTTGTACAGTTGTCCCTGTCTCCTTCCCCCACCACTGTCACCTTTCAGCCTTCTTTCTATGCTCGGTTAATCAAGCCCTACTTGAGAACTCCTCGGACCACTTATTCCTACTAAGACTCTTCATGCAAGTCATCACCTTTTTGTTTTCCAGCTTCCATTCTTACTTTGCCTTTTATTACTTTTCTTCCTAGGTCCCCATATTTTCTTTATACACACACAGACACACACACATCCCTTGTTTCCCCTTACTTGTCTGTTAATTTTGCTTTTTTCTCTTTTAGATAGTTCCTGATGAAGACCTATGGTTGAAAAGTAGATTCTAACTTTATTTTCCATTTTCAGTACGCATTTAATATTACCTTTTTGGTTTTTTCCTTATTCATACTCTTGCTTATAAAGCAGAAAGGCAGTAGTAATGGACCTAGAGTCCCATCCATCCTTACATTCTTGTGATTCTATGTTATCATATAGAAACAGATAACAATAGTTTCCCCCACTGTTACAAAAATAAAGTAACAAAAGCAACATTGCAGAGGGGCTGGAGGAGAAGGTGCGCCTCTTTGCAGAGGACACAAAGATCTATAATTGGGTCAACACACGGGGGGGGTGGAGTGGAAAGAATGAGAAGGGACCTGGGCAAGTTGGAGGAGTGGTTAAATGTATGGTAGCTGAGATTCAATGCAAAAAAGTGCAAAATGATGCACTTAGGACACGGGAACCCAAGGGAGGAATACTGGCGGGGGGGATACTGACAGCCACCAGACAGGAGAGGGCTCTAGGGACAATTTCTGTATATCTGAGGACCTAAAAGTGGCTGGACAGTGTGAAAAGATGGTTAGAAGGGTCAGTGGGATGTTGGGGTGCACAGGGAGAGCCATCACCAGCAGAAAAAGGAAGTGGTGAATTCACCATACAGATCATTGGTAAGGCTAGGGAAGTGGATTGGGGGGAGTGGTGGATGCGGTCTACCTGGATTTCAGTAAGGCCTTCGATAACATTCCACATAGAAGACTTGTGAACAAGCTGGGCAGCCTGGGAGTGGGTCACAAGGTTATAAACTGGGTTAGAACTGATTGAGTGATAGAAGACAGAGGATGGTGGTAAATGGAGCTCAATCTGAGGAAAGGGGGGTGACCAGCAGAGTGCCACAGGGATCAGTTCTGAGGCCAGTCTTGTTTATTGTCTTCATAACTGACATTGTGGAGAGGCTAGAAGGGAAGGTGTGCCTCTTTGTAGATGACACTAAGATCTGCAACAGGATGGACACTCCGGGAGGGGTGGAAAAAATGAGGAGAGACCTAGGTAAACTGGAGGAATGGTCTAGAGTGTGGCAGCTGAGATTCAATGCAAAATAAGTGCAAAATCAAGCATTTGGGGCAGGGGAAGAAGAAGAAGAAGAAGAAGAAGAATCAGAAGAAGAATCAGAAGAAGAAGAAGAAGAAGAATCAGCGTTTATATAGTGCTTTTCATACACAGTATCCAAAAGCGCTTTACAAGCAATGCTAGACTGGTAGTGAAGTGACTGAATGTGTGGTGGTAGCCATATCGCACACCATCACCCACACACAGCCTGGATAATTGCATGAACCGGTTTATGGGAAGGGGAATGTAGGACAGCACACCAGGAATGCTCTCTGCTCTTTGCAAAGAGTGCCCTGGGTTCTTTCACTTCCACCTGGACACCCACCAGGACAGCACCAGGATGGGCAGAAGGGACCTTGGTTTAATGTCTCATCCGAAGGATGGCACATCCCAGCACTACAGCACCCCCCAATACTGCACTCAGAAGGCAGTGATTTTTAGATGTAAGTCCAATCCTGGTGTGGGACGAGAACCCATGACCTTCTGGTCCAGAGGTGGATGCGCTACCAACTGAGCCATGCTGACACCAAGAACATAAGAACCCAGGGGAGGATTACATGATTGGGAGGGAGGAGATACTGACAGCCACCAAACAGGAAAGGAATTTGGGGGGTGATCAATCATATCTGATGATCTAAAGGCAGCCAAACAATGTGCCAAAGTTGTAGGGAGAGCCAGTGTGATGCTGGGGTGCATAGGGAGAAGTATAACCAGCAGAAGAAAAGATGTGGTGATGCCACTGTACAGATCATCGATGAGACCTCATTTGGAGCACTGTGTCCAGTACTGGAGGCCACATCTCCGTTAGGACATAGACAGGGTGGAAGTAGTTCAAAGGAGGACAACAAAGATGGTGCAGGGCCTGCACCAAAAGTCATACGAGGAGAGAATGGGAGACCTCACGATATATATATATATATATATATATATATATATATATATATGAGAAGAGGAGAGGAGAGACAAGGGAGATATGATTAAAACCTACACATATCTAAAGGGCATAAATAGGGTACCAGAGGGTAGCATCTTACAGAAAAGGAGATACTCAGGAATGAGGGTGCATGACATAAGGTTGGAAGGGGATAGACTAAGGGGTAACGTGAGGAAGTATATCTTCACAGAAAGTGTGGTGGATGCATGGAATAGACTCCCAGCAGAGGTGGTGGGGGCAAACACAGTGGGGGAATTTTAAAATATATGGGACAAGCATAGAGGAACCCTAGCGATAGGAATGAGAAGGTAAAGCTGGAGATCAAGTTGGGTCTTTGACTTTTGCAACAAGTAGGGAAAATGGGCAGACTAGCTGGTCCTAGCTGTCCTTATCTGCCATCAATTTCTATGTGTCTATATTTCTATGTTTCTAAAGCCTCATCTAGAATACGGTGTCCAGTTTGGAGGCTGCATCTCAGAAAAGACACAGACAGAGTTCAGGCAGTCCAGAGTAGGGCTATAAAAATGGTGCAGGTGCTGCTCCAGAAGTCATATGAGGAGTGGCTGAAAGACCTCAACATGTATTCTTTAGAGATGAGAAGAGTGGGGGGATTAATGATAGAGGTGTTCAGATACCTTAAGGGAATAAATAAGGTACAGGGGAGATAGCATCTTGCAGAAAACAGGGTGGTCAAAAACTAGCAGACGTGATATGAAGTTGGTGGGAGGTAGAATCAGGGGAATGTGAAAAAGTACTTCTTTACAGAAAAAGTAGTGGATGCTTGGAACAGTCTTCTGGCAGGGGTGGTGGGGCAAAAATGTCAGATGAATTCAAAAATGCATGGGACAGACACACAGAAACCCTAGTGACAGGGGGGTGAGGGAAGGCCACAGATCAGCTACAATTTACAATTTATACAATAAGCAGACAGCATGGCTTCATACGTGGCAGATCCTGCCAAACCAACCTGGTCGAGTTCTATGACTGGGTAACTAGGCAACTGGACAGGGACCATGCAGTGGATGTCCTGTATCTGGACTTCAGTAAGGCATTCGACTCGGTGCCACATGGAAGGTTGGGAAGGAAGTTGGTAGGCACAGGGGCGGGTGCAAAGCTGGTGAGATGGGTAGGAAACTGGCGCGGCAGGGGAGGCAACAGAGGGTGGTGGTGGGTGGGAGCTCACACACCCAAGGGCAGTGACGAGCGGTGTCCCACAGGGATCAGTGTTGGGACCAGTGTTGTTTGGGATATTCATTGCAGACATATCATGGGACATCAAGAGCAAGATCAGTCTGTTTGCTGATGATACCAAAGTTGGCACGGTGGTGGATGACCTAGGGGGATGGCAGGGGTTGCAGGATGATCTGGCAAAGCTTGAAACCTGGTCAGACACCTGGCAACTGGGGTTTAATGCCAAAAAGTGCAAGGTGCTGCATTTTGGGATGAAGAACCCAAGGAGGAGTTACTAGTTAGGGGGAGTGCAGCTAGCCCAGACAGAGGAGGAGAAGGATCTGGGTGTGCTCATTACAGGGTCAATGAACAACTCGGCACAATGTAGGAAGCAGCTGCAAGGGTCAACAAAATGCTGGGTTGTATTGCAAGGGGTATATCCTCGAGACGAAGGAGGTGATTCTGTTAGGTCATTGGTTAGACCACACCTGGGTACTGCGTGCAGTACTGGCGTCCGTATCTGAAGAGGGACATTAGGTTACTGGAGGGTGCAGCGCAGGGTGACAAAGATTATCAAGGGGCTGGGGGACTTATCATACGAGAGGAGGTTGAAGGAGTTGAACATGTACTCACTGGAGGAGAGGAGAGACAGGGTGACATGATTGAAACCTTTAAATACATGAAAGAAATAAACAAAGGACGGTACAGAGGGGCTGTTCAAAGTAAGGGAGGGAGGGCCACCAGGGGCCATGATATGAGACTGGAGCGAGGAAGGTTCAGGAGGGAGATGAGGAGACACTTTTACAGAGAGGGTGGTGGCTGGGTGGAATCGTTACCTGCAGAAGTGGTATGCAGTAGAACAGTGAGACTGCTTCAAATGAGGATGGGACAGGACAAGGGGGAGGGTTAATGAAGGGGAAGGGTGGAAGGGAGGGGCATCTGCAGAATAAGGGGTGCTAGCTGCACATTCGAGCAGACTTGATAGACCTCTAGGCCTTTATCTGCTGGCAAATTTCGTATGTTCATAATTTCCGTAAGTAAAAGTTGGGAAAAATGGGCAGAATAGATAGGATAGGATGTTCTTATCTGCTGACAAACTCTATGTATCTATGTAAGAATATGGGAAACAGTCATGTTAAACAAAACCCATTTGGAGACAACATAACCCCCTAGAATGGGAGTTTAAGAATGGTTGAGGCAGGGTATTGGCTGAACTGTATTGGTACTGTCAGAACTAATTTATTGTTCTGAAAAATGCATAGACACACCTGCCGACAAGTCCTGCCACGCAGACAAAACTGGAAACAATCTACTGTTTAGAAGTCCTGGTCTATGCAAGCAATTTTTTGATCAAGTGGAAGAACAGAAGAAATTATACAATAGACTACTCTTTTTAATCAGAGTCTGGAGATAGTGGTGCATGATGTAGGTCAATTTTCAGAAAATATGATTTTTTTTTTATTTTGTAACTTCTTTGAAGAGTATGATGCAGCATTGTCCCAGAGACTTTGTTCCACTCTCAATGTGAGTTTTACCACACAGATTGCGTTAACATTGATACATGCAAGAACTGTCCATTGTGAAATAACAATGGTGCAGTCAGCTGGTTAATTTACTAATCCTGCAGATGATGCCAGATCTTTTAAGACTGAACAGCTATTATCATCCTGTGTCTGATATATTCTGAACCCGATTACTGAAGACTGAAGGGGCGGTTCCTTGAGTTTATGGACTATTCAGTGCCCAGGGATGCTGAGGGTATTTATAAATACATTCTGTTTCTAGTTTCACTGGTATAAATGTGCAAGTGTTACTTCCCCATGGTAGTTCACTCATATGATGGAGCAATTTACAGGAGTGTCAATGTGACAGGAGTACAAGAGAACATTAAAATATCTAGTTTTCATGCACTGCATGGCTCACATACTGAACCTCACAAACTAAAGCTGCAAAATGAATCAAACAGCTCAAGGTTTTTTGACAAAACGGAGCACTTACACTTCATGGTTTCTTCTACTGACAATCATAAACTAGTTTGTACTGTGCAAGAGCATTTGTGATTAAGAATGCTTGAAATCCCAGAGTTGAATGATATGCAATGGGCATGGAGATGGAAAATTATCACACCAGTCAAGAAATGCTTAACAGCTATTTTAAAAGCTCTGAATGACTTAAGTGACCCATTCTCTAAACATACAGCTGAAGTATGGAACAGTTGGTAACACTGTAATTTAAGGTCAGAAGAAACTCTAGGCCCATCATGTCCACACCCTGCTCCATAAGCAGGTATGAATTAGAATGCTCTGTTTTATAGCTCTTGTCACTCCGTACTCCTGATTATCTTGGTGGCCCTATGTGCCACTCTTTTGATCACACCAATGTTCTTCCTTTTTGTGTTGACTCAGAACTGCATACAGTACTCCAGGTGGGGCTAGTCCAAAGCTTTGTCAAAATCTGAATGATTTCATAGACTAGTTGCACTCCTGGGGAAAAAATGAATGCAAGCTCACTTATTTTAGTGAAAATTTACAAAACTTTTATTGAGCAAACCGCTCTTGTAGACTTGAACTGTTGCTAGTCACCCAATAGGTTCACATAGGGTTGTGAACCTACAGTACTGGGTGACTGCCTGCAGCTCTAGTCTACAAGAGCTGTTTGCTCAATAAAAGTTTTGTAAATTTTCACTAAAATAAGTGAGCTTGCATTTATTTGTTTCCCCGGGAGTGCAAATGGTCTTTGGAATCATTCTGTTGCTTGGTTAGCCGCCCACTCAGTTGTGCCCCTCTGGTTCCACTGGAGCGCGGGGACAGTTTTGGATTTTCCTGTACAAATCAAGACTACTACTCCTGTCCTGCTAGCCAACTCCTTTTGACACACCCCAGCATTTTGGCAGCCCTCTTGATAGTACCACACATTGCTTTTCATGTTTCAGTCAGATGTCAATTATAACCCCCAGATCCTTTTCCTCCTTTCTCTGCAGCAAGAAAAGACTCCCACAGCTTGTTGGTCCTACCTGTGGTTTTCCTTCCATGGAGGAAACTATAAAGCACATCTCATTTATTGATATTCATTCATGAAGGCAGTATAGCACAGTGGTTTAAGGCTCTGAGCTGCAAACATGGAGACCGGGGTTTCAATCCCACAGTCCCCACTTGCAAACTGTGTGACCCTGAGCAAGTCAATTAACTTCCTTGTGCTCCTAGGTCACACCTGGAAACAAGCTTTGGCTTAGTGTGCCTTTCCTGGTTAAACAATTTCCCCTTTCCTTTCATTTATAATCGTGTCCTTCAGTTATCCTTGAATAAACTACATAATTCTATAAAACACTGAGATGGCAGTACAACAGATAATACGTATAAATATCTTAATCCGTAATTTAAGCATATAATAAAAACATACAGTACCACATAAAACTAGCAACGTGTCCAAATGTTTGTTTATTTATTTATTCGATTTTGTTGACCGGGTGGGACCACTGAGACTATTGGTCTCTGTTTTAGGGGTGACCCGGGATTACTTACATGTACAACACTTACAGTATAGAGTACAGTGTTCAGTAAAAAAAAAAAAAGTCACAAGTAGAACATGAAGGACATTACAGTGGTATATATTAGAGATTGATCACACAATGTGAGCAGGCTCATTAGTTAACAATGAACAGTAGTAAGTAAACATCATCAAACATGATAGTGAATAAATGTAATTCACATTTAGCACAGCTTAGAGTATCTATTCTTATCAGCTAAATAGGCCCCCCCATACTGAAACACTGCTTTTAACATTGTATTGACATGTACTTGTGTGGGGAAATGGTTTAGTATCACAAAACGTGGAAGGAAAGACAATTTGCAGCTGTGGCTAATCTTGGAAAACTAGAGGCATTGTATAGTTTGATACCTTTTGTTAGACCCATATATAAAGATGCTTGTTTTCCACAGTACCAGTCTCTTGTCCCCACTTCATTTATTTCATACTGTGACCTCACCACTCTGTGCCACAGGTGCAAAAACACCATCCTGGTAGAATGTGAAAAATGAAAGCTGTACTGTTTATGAGATTTGAAAAAGTGGTGATGTTGAAAATCTGAAGTGAAAATATAAAGAATTGACAAAGTTACAAGCGTATATAGAAATCTGCAATAATACCCTCAGAATACAAAGTAAATTTGGGAATTTTTTCATTTAATTTGCAACATGGTTTTTGGGACCCGTACCTTATGAACAGTGGCACTGTCATTTAGTGAATCGGTCCTGAAAGGTAATTCCACGCAACAACTGCAAAATCCCTCTTTGGGACTGAGAAATGAAGTGACAGTGCCTGTGTTCATGAGGTGGGATCCCAAGAACCTCATGTTGAAAATTTTATGCAAAAATTCCTAAACTTGTACAAGATATTAGCATAAGTTGAAACCCCCCCATTGACTCTCATTATACTGCTTACCTTTGATTCTTCAGTTTGCGGTTGGGCTTTGAAGAGTACAAACTTGTGTTCCAGTCCAAAGAAGATGACAGTGCCGACCTCCAGAGGTAAGTATGAGGTAAGGGGGGGGTAAGGGAAGGTGGCTGCACAGAGGAAGGGGGGATGGAGGACTGGGGAGATGATGAGGGGAAGGCCACATCAGTGGTTGGTGAGAAGCTGTTGGCCACATCGGCGGCAAATAGAAAGGAGGTGGCTGCATCGGTGGCGCCATCAGGGCCTTTGCCCAATCAGACCCCAGCGTGGGCCTGTTGAACTGGTGGCTGGGCCATAAATTGCCAAGCCCAACTGCAAATCTAACACACCCAGGGGTGAGCATGTGGGAGCTGATGACAGGGGAGGAGGCATCGCTCTCTAGCCATATCGATGGCCCTTGAACTTTGGGGAGGAGGCGCAGAGCTCCAGCCATACCGATGGCTTTTGGGGGCTTGGCCACATCAGCTGTGAAGAGTGTAAGGGGAGGCCGCATCAGTGGCTGGTGAGGAGCTGTTGGCTGCATCAGTGGCAAAGAGGAAGGAGGAAGCTGCATCGGCAGTGTCATCAGAGCGTTTGCTCAATCGGGCCCCAGTGCGGGCCTTTCAAACTGGTGGCTGGGCCATGAATTGCCTAGCCTGATCACAAATCCAACAGACCCAGGATTAAGTGTGTGGGAGCTGAGGACGGGGCAGGAGACGCTGCTCTCCAGTTGTATCAATGGCCCTTGGACTTGGGGGAGGAGGCGCAGTGCTCCAGCCTTGCCAATGGCTTATGGGGACTTGGCCGCATTGGCCGTGAATAGTGTAAGGGGAGGCCGCATCAGTGGCTGGTGAGGAGCTGTTGGCCGCATTGGCAGTGAAGAGGAAGGAGGCGGCCGCATCAGTGGCATCATCAGGGTCTTTTTCCAATCAGGCCTCAGCATGGGCCTTTCAAACTCTGGAGGGGCTGTAGTGACTTATCAGTGTCTCTGCAGGATTGACTACTGTATGCTTGGGATTTACCGGCTGTACTGTGTGTGTGGGATTTATCACTGTATTTTAGTATTTGGGATTTACCACTGTATTGACACTATATTTTAGTGTTTGGGAGTTACCTATTTTAGCATTTATTTTAGTATTTGGAATTTATCACTGTATTTACTGTAATGTTAGTCCCTTTCACCTTCCCCGGCCCTGCCCTCTATTAAATGGTCATGGAGGGTGGAGCAAACTAAGGGGGTGGTGACCGGGGGCTGGGACTGGGTGGAGGGTGTGCCTTGGGGAGGGGTGCAGGTCGAGGGACAGGCCGAAGCTGTGTCTGGGTTTTGTCTTGCTATTCTGGGTTGTCTGCTATTCTGAGGCTTCATCTGGCAGCACAATACCTTCCACTGTTGGGGGTCCTTTTTGGAGGGCACGGGAGACTCCAAAACGGGTGAAGGCATGGCTTGGGCAGCAAGGATGAGGTAAGCAAATTGAGGGAGAAGCACGAAGAGGGGGGAAGGTTTGGGACAAGGCCCCTAGATTACTAGGGTGGGCATCTTTAGAAGGGTGGTGGGGTGTGGGTCAGCCATGACGCTAGCCCTGGCTTGGAGGATAGGTGGGTGTATGGTGAGTCAGCAGTTGGCACACCTTAAGGAGGAGGTCCAGTGGCTAAGATGGTCCATGAATAAGGTGGGGGTGTGGGGTAGCAAGAGTACAAGGAGGAGCTGCAAAGAATGGAAGAAGGGGAGAGAACGGCGGGGGTACCAGGGTGAAATCCTAGTGTATCAGGGTGTGTCACACCTTATGGACAAGAACTGCAGGGGAGAGGGTAGGGGCATGTATGTTCACACAGGTAGGGAGAAGGGTGCTGGGGGGAAACAGTGGTCAAGGGGGGGGACCTCAGGCGGACAAGGGGAAGGGTGGTCCAGAAAGGGAAAACGGACCAGTGGATAAGGGTGAAACCTGTTACACTGGGGTAGAGCTGGTCCTGAGCAAGAAAAGGGCCAGGGAACCTGGCAGGTGGTTGAGGGAAAAGAGCAGAAATACCCTCTTGGAGAAACTGATTGGGGGAGAGAGCCAGTGGGGGACGTTATGATGGCAAGCTGGCAGCAAGGAAACAGATTTGCACCACTAACACAGCTGGAAGAGGGGGGAGGTGGTGAGCCAGGAACAAAAGAGGCACCAGGAGGAGTAGGGGGAACAAAAGAGTCACCAGGAGGAATAGGTGGATTGGGCATGGCAGGAAGCTCTGCAGACAAAATTGGAGGGGTTATTCCTGTGTACAGGGGCTCAGATGGGGTGGGTGGGGCAGGCAGAGGAAGCTACAAAGTGAGGGAGAGTGGGGAGAGCTAATAGTCAAGGTAAAGGGAAGCAGGGTCTGCATGGGGGAGAGTGAGGAGCCCCAGGAATGGTAGAGGAAGAAACAATGGGGCAGGGTGGTGCAAGGAGGAGGACAAGCAGGGAAGGGCAGAGGGGAGAGGAAGTGAGGGAGATGAGGAGGACAGTATATAGTGTCACCTCATCTCCCACCCTTCTAGGAAGGGGAGATGAGGGGACAACACAAGTAGTGTCACCCCTCATCTCCCACCCCCCCTTGGGTGTGGAGGGGTCATGTAAACCTGGGAGATTAGAAATTGATCAGGGAGGTGTAGCAGGTAGGGAGGAAGTGGGAGAGGACAGGGCAGTGAGAAGTAAGAGTTGGAACAGGAAGGAAGGTACAGCAGCTAGTACCTAGACTGAGGAGGACAGGTCGGTGAGGAGAAAGAGCTGGAACAGGAAAGAGGGGATGGCAGCTGGTACCCAGATTGTGGGGGGGGGGTGACAGGGACATATGATGAGGAGCGGACAGGAAGGAGCAGAACTTGGGAAGGGGACAGAAGAGAAATGAGGCACTAAGAGTGCTGCTATTGGGGACTCTATGATTAGGGGTATTGGGGTGGAAGGGGCAACCTGCAGAGTCAGGGTCAAGAGTATATCTGGACTGACTGTGCATGAGGCCAATCACTTGGTCTATGCACTGGCGAAAGATTGTGGTGGGGGGGCCCCTGACCTATTGGTGCACCTGGGCATCAATGATATAGAGGGAAATAGTGTACTGAAAATTCAGGCTAGATTCCAGGAACTAGCCAGGGTTGGTCATGCAATTGGATGCTCAGTCTCCTTCTCAGAGATCCTACTGGTGCCTAGAGCCAGTGTGGCAAATAAGCAAAAAATCAAGGAAGTTAACGAATGGCTCAGAGGGTGGTGTGGGGCCAGGGGGTATGGGTTGATGGGAGACTGGGGGCTGACTTGGGTGGACAAGGAGCTATTAGAAACATAAACTTTGACGACAGATAAGGACCGCTTGGCCAACCTAGTCTGCCCATTTCCATACCTACAGGATAAGCTGCAGATCCTAGTTAACCAACAGCCTATTTCTTCCTACCCCCCACAAGAATTGCCATATGTCTGTCCCATGCATTCTTGAATTCTCCCACAGTTTTAGACCCCACAACCTCCTCAGGAAGGCTGTTCCATGCGTCCACCACCCTCTCTGAGAAAAATGCTTCCTCACATTGCCCCGAGCAGTCCGCCCCTCTATCTTCAAATTGTGTCCCCTTGTTCTTGCACATCTCTTTTTCTGAAAGATGCTACCCTCTTGGACTTTGTTGACTCCACTGAGGTACTTAAAAGTTTCTATCATTTCCCCCCTCTCCCTCCTTTCCTCATGGGTATACATATAAAACTCCATTAGTCTGTCCTCGTATGGCTTCTTTTGCAGACCCTGCACCATTTTAGTTGCCTTCCTCTGGACTGCCTCCATCCTGTCTATGTCCATGTGGAGATGGGGTCTCCAGAACTGTACGCAGTACTCCAGATGGGGTCTCACCAACTCTCTGTACAGAGGGATAACAACTTCCTTTTCTGCTGGTGATGCTTCTCCATACATCCCAGTATCCCCAGCCTCCCTACTGCCTTCTCACATTGCTTGCAACCTTAAGGTCACCTAATATGATTACCCCCAGGTCTCTTTCCATTTTTGTTGTTGTTACTACTTCCCCCCTCATTGTGTAATCTTCCCCTGGGTTTTTGTTTCCCAGGTGCATTATTTTGCATTTCTTTGCATTGAATCCAAGCTGCCATACTTCTGACCATTCCTCCAACCTTGCCAAGTCCCTTCTCATCCTTTCCACTCCTCCTTGTGTATCAACCCTGTTGCAGATCTTTATGACATCTGCAAAGAGGCATACTTTTCCTTCCAGTCCCTCTGCAATGTCACTTATAAAGACATTAAAAAGGACTGGACCCAGTACTGAACCCTGCGGTACCCCACCAGTAACCCCTCTTTCATCAGAGTGGACTCCATTTACAATTACCTTCTGTGTCCTGTTGTCCAGCCAATGTTTTATCCAGGCTACCACCCTGGGACCCACTTCCAGGCTGGTCAATTTGATTATTAATCTTTTGTAGTACAGTATATGGTTAGGGCTTATTCTAGATGGAAAACAGTGGCTTCCCAAATGTTGTTGTAGGACAGTTCAAAGGTCAAAAGAGTTGTTGTACTATCGTTCTGATGTCAGATCGATAGTACAACAACTTTTCAGCCTTGAGCTGCTACATGATTGGCTGAAAACAGAGCTGATCAAAAAATGCGCTCTAAAATGGTGGACGTGTCTAACGATCAGTCGGTAGTGCCATTCAGTCAGATAGTTGGGACACGGACTGCCATACTCGGCTCCGTGTTCCCAAACTATCAGTTTGCCAGTTTTTTTGTATTTCTTTTGTTGAGAGCAGGACCGCAGTAAGCAGTGAAGCACCGGTATCTGCGGTGTCGGAACTGGACGGTGACTGCAACATGGACTGGGAGGGAGCGACCGAGCAAGCGAGTGGGACAATATTCACAAGATATGAACCTTGTCAAAAGTCAAACCTCCTACAGTTTGGGGAACCATATACTATATAAAATAGTATATAGTTTCTTAAACGCAACAAGGCGTTGTTGCCATCTCGGGAAAGTGATTCCGTCACACAGACCTCTCGAGCTTTGCTCTTGAGGTCTGTGTGACGTCATCACATCCCCTCGATGGCAACATAGCCTTGTTGTGTATGAGCAACCATACACTAGTCTATATGTGTGGGACTGTGTCAAATGCCTTGCTAAAGTCTAGGTAGGCCATGTCCACAGCCCCTCCTTGGTCTACTACTTTGGTCACCCAGTCAAAAAAATCAATTAGATTCATCTGACATGACCTTCCCGCTGTGAACCCATGTTGCCTTGGGTCCTGTGCCCCACTGGCCTCTAGGTACTCAACAATTCTTTCCTTCAGAAGTGATTCCATCACTTCCCTACCACAGAGGTCAAACTGAGAGTCTGTAGTTTCCTGCCTCTGTTTTGCTCCCACTTTTGTGAAGGGGAATCACATCTGCCTTCCTCCAGTCCTCAGGTACCACACCATCCTCCCACGATTTGTTAAACAGGGTAGTCAGTGGTGTCACTAGTTCGCCTCTTAATTCTTTTAGAATTCTGGGTTGAATTCAGTCAGGCCCCATTGCTTTGTCCACCTTCAGCTGTAGGAATTCTTTCAGAATCCTTTCTTCTGTGAAAGGACTGGGATCAACCCCCCCCATCCAGAGTGCTTCTGTTAATTGGATTAGACACCTCCCCTTCCTCCTCTTTTGCGAATATTGAGCAGAAGTATTCCTTTAGTATCCCTGCTTTTTCACTGTCCCTCTCTGCCCACCCATCGTCCATTCTATTCAGCCTCACTATCCCTCCCTTTGTCTTTCAACGCTCCCTGATGTACCTATAAAAGGTTTTATCCCCCTTCTTAACCGAGTTGGCTATCTTTTTCTCAGTTTGGGCCTTTGCTATTCTGACTTCCTTCCCTGCTTCCTTCTGCCTTAACTGGTACAGAGCTATACACAAGGGACAGGCTTCACCTCAGCCAGAGGGGAAGGAGCTTTTAAAGCAAGGCTTGGCAGGCTTCAGCCAGGCTAGGTGGGGTTTAAACTTGTGAGGGGGGGCAGGGACAGGAGCACCATATTGTTCACAGAGGGGCTCAGATAGAAAGTGACCTGGGAGCTCTGTGGATGGGAGTAGGAGAAAGAGCATGAGGATACATTGGAAGGTGGTCCTGATCAATGCCAGGAGCACGGGGAACAAGATGCCTGAGCTTCAGACCTGCTATTGGAAGGGGAAGTAGATGTGGCGGCTGTCACTGAGACTTGGGCCACTTCTGTGCACAATTGGGACCTAAACCTGATTAGGTACACCATGCTCAGGAAGGACAGGACTATGGGAAGGGAAGGGGGAGTGGCCTTTATTGTTAAGGTGGGCATAAGGATATGCAAGGTAGAGGAAGCAGAGGGGCACATAGAGGCATTATGGGTCACCTTGCGGGCCCCTGGAGGCAAGAGGGTGAAATTGGGGTTGGTATATAGACCACCCATGCAGGGGGAGGACCTGGAGGAAGGTCTAGTGGCAAATCTTAAGGGCCATTGTGGGACGGGGGTTGGCAAGACAGTGGTGCTGGGTGACCTAAATATGTCAGGGACTGATTGGGGAACCATGGCATCCTCATCAGCCAGAGAGCAGTGTCTGCTGGACGCCATCCAGGATACATTCCTTACCAGCTGGTGACTGACCCAATGAGGGAGGGTCACATCTTGGACGTGGTCCTGTCTGACTGCGACCTCATCAGGGACCTTGTGGTTGGAGCCCCACTGGTGGGTAGCGATCACGCAATGGTCTGGTTTTCCCTGGACTAGGGGAGGGAGTGGATCGCACAAAAACGATGGTAGTCGACTTTAGGGGTATGGACTTTAAGTGTATGGAGCAGAGCCTAAGGGATTACTTAGAGGGGATCAGGCCAGGTATGGATACTGAGAGCCAGTGGGAAGTCATTAAATCTGGACTCCTGTAAGCTACCATGGCATGCACCAAGGAGAGACACAAATTTGGTAGAGTCAGGAAGCCAAGCTGGTGGACTAGGGAGGTCCAAGAGGTAGTAAGTGAAAAGAAGGCCACCTACAGCAGATATAGGCATTCACATCGAGTTATAGACAAGTGGGAGTACGATGAACTCGCCAGGAAGGTTACCAGGGTGGTGAGGTTGGCCAAAGCAAGGACAGAGCAGAGATTGACTCAGGGGATTATCATAGGTGAAAAAGGTTTCTTCAGGTATATCGGGGAAAGAAGAAAAGAGAAGGGGCAGATTAGTAGACTGAGGTCGGGGAGTGGGTGGGTGGAGGAGGCAGAGAAGTAGGCAGAGGTACTAAATGAATACTTTGCCTTGGTCTTTACTAGGGAGGATAGTGGGGAAGCACCACATGAGTTGGGGTAGTATGGACCTGCTAATGGGAGGGAGGCCTTGGAAGATGAAATCCCCATTGGTAGAGTGTGGGATGCCCTCAAGGCCGTAAGAGTGGAAAAGGCTCCAGGTCCTGATGGCCTTCATCCCAGGGTGCTGAGGAAGCTGGTGGATGTCATGGCCGCACCCCTGGCAAACCTCTTGAACTCCTTCCTCCAGATGGGATGGTTGCCCAAGGATTGGAGGATGGCCCATATTGTGCCTATCCACAAAGGCGGATCACGAGTGGAGCTAGAAAACTACAGGTTGGTAAGCCTGACATCAGTGGTAGGCAACGTGATGGAGGTCATCTTAAAGGAGAGGTTGGCAGGGATCCTGGAGGCAATGGGCTATCTGGAAGATCATCAGCATGGATTTTTCCAGGGCAGATCGTGTCAGACAAACCTTGTGGAGTTCTGCGACTGGGTGATGAGAGCACTGGACCAGAGCAAGCGGGTGGATGTCCTCTTTCTAGACTTCAGCAAGGTGTTTGACTTGGTGCTGCATCCTGGGTTGCTGGAGAAGCTGAGGGGCATGGGGGTGGGGGAGTGGATGGTCAGATGGATCCGGAACTGTCTTGGGGGGGTGTTCTCAGAGGGTAGTAGTTGGGGGAGAGGTTTCATCTTCCAGGGTGGTCATTAGCGGGGTCCTGCAGTTATCGGTGCTGGGGCCCCTCCTGTTTAATGCTTATATCTCGGATATCAGTGACGGTATCAAGAGCAAGATGAGCCTCTTTGCTGATGACTCCAAGCTGGTGGCAGCGGTAGACATTAAGGAGGGTAGGCTAGCCCTACAGGGGGACCTGAAGGCCCTGGAGGGGTGGTCATGTACATGGAAGCTGATGTTCAATGCTGAAATGTGCAGGGTCCTCTACCTGGAGGCCAGGAACCCCGCTCATGTGTACACTTTGAGAGGGGTGGCACTGCAGGCCTTGAGGGGGGACGGGGACCTTGGGGTGGTACTGGAGGCCAAAATGAATAACTCAGATCAGTGTAGAAGGGCTATGGCAAGAGAAAGCAAAATGCTGAGGTGCATAGCCAGGGGGATAACCTCAAGAAGCCGGGAAGTGCTTCTGCCGCTATACAATTGCCTGGTTAGACTGCACCTGGAATACTGTATGCAGTTTTGGCATCCATACTTAAAAAGGCATATTGCACTCCTGGAGAGGGTCCAGAGGAGAGCAACCACGATGATGCGGGGGCTGGAGGAGAAGCCCTATGGGGGAAGACTGGAGGAGCTCAACCTGTACTCACTGGAAGAGAGGAGGGATAGGGAGGACATGATAGAGGTATTCAAGTATTTTAAGGGGATCAATAGGGCAAGCCAGGATAGGGTGTTCCAGCTGAAGGAGGAGGGGCTTACCAGGGGGCACCAAATGAGGCTGGTGGGTGGGAGACTCAGTGGGGAGAAGAGGAGATGCTACTTCATTGAAAGGGTGGTGGAACCTCTGAATGCCCTGCCAGTGGAGCTGGTGGTGATGGACACTGCAGAGGGGTTTAAGAAGGGCTGGGATAGGTATAAGGGGAGGGGAACATTGCAATAGGGTCAGTACTGGGGGGGGCCCAGCCAGGGGGAGGTGGGAGGGAGGCAGCAGACGGTACCCCGAAAGGGCACTGACCTCAAGCAGACTGGATAGACCATATGGCCTACTCTGCTGGCTTCTTAGTATGTAAGTGTGATTTGTGTTTATTAATAGTGAATGAATATATAAAAGTATAACACATGTTATCAGGTGACACATCAGATTTATACAATTTTATTGCAGTAAAATATGCCATGTTGCAGGTTTGCAAAAATGTATTGCACATTTAGATATGAGCTGTCAGGGACACATGGTACTGTACCACACTGCACATGTTAAGATAGTGCACGGTATTGCACAAGTAGAACAGAGTATTGCAAGTGCATAGTAAACACCATATTGCACAGGGTGTATAATATTGCACAGGGTATCTTAACTACTGAAACCAATAAAAAAATAAAGCACATAAAGTGCCCTGCTGTGGCCTGCATGCCGTGAGTGGGGGGCATGGCTGCGAACAGGTGGCTGGCAGTCGTGAATGCTGCCAGTGCACACCTGTCTACAGGTGCAGAGCTCTGCAGGTGGATAACGTTCCTCCGGAGCATATTACCTGCCCCATTGTAAATAAGGCCCATCATGTGGGGAAAAATGTTGATGAATCCGCAGACTTGAGTACAATTAATTTCCCACTACCTACAGTACATGAACATGATTCTGTTCAAGATGATGACTCAGTGTCTCATGTTTCCAATGATGTTGAGGATAGGCCATCCAAGCACTCAGACATTGACGAAAAAAGTGTGGCTCATAATATTGAGGCTGCTGTTGAACTTGGAGTATCTCCACAGGAGGACAGCCTCCAAAGTGAATTAGTGGATGATGATTATGATGATGATGCTAGCGACCTCATTTGGGAACTGGTAAGAAAGAAAGTGAAGGTGGCTGTTTGCAGTCTGTTAGTCAATTGCCCCATCCTCAAAGTTCTGCTACAGCTGTGTCTGTTGATGATGACCCTGAATTAATACTCATAGACTGTGATGTTCTGTCAAAGTCCGATTGTGGACAACAGCAGAAATCATGCATTATACCCCCCCATTTCATCACCACCAAAAGTGCAGTTACATGTGCAGCAGCAGCACCAGCAGTGATATGTGATAAGTAGGGCATCCAAATCCCTAGTCTGGGATTTTTTTGTACAAGATGGCAACAATGAAACAGTGGCAAGCTGCCAGCTTTGCCAAGTGTGTGTGAAGCATGGTAAAAAGGGTAGCCATTTAGGCACTGGGGGCCAGCATATTCATCTGACGAGCAGGTACAAGGCACTGTGGACATGGCACCAGAAGTGAGCTAATGCCGTAGTTGGGTGTTCACCCTCAGCCACCTTAATGAGCATGGTATCCCCTTCCATCAGTGTAAGTAATCATGTCAGTAAAAGTGGTGAAATAACACCAGAGGATTACTACAGGCATGATGAGGATGATGATTTGGAATGTTCAAGCAGTGGTCAGAGTAGCAGTGGTGATCCAGGTAGTAATTCTACTATATCAACCCCTGTGCTTAAAACAAGGAAAATAACTGCAGGTATTGGCTTGTCATCTGTGCACCCACCATCACACATCCAAGGTACCCCATCCATGTCAATTAGTAGAGTACAGCCATTTGGCATGCCACATGTAAAGCAACAAACAATGCAGCCCACATTGCACAGCCTTTTTGCGTGCAACACTAAATACCCACCCAATCATGCAGATGCACGTGAACTCAATGCTGCTGTAGTGGAAATGCTGGCAACTGACCTTTTGTCATTTTCCTTTGTGGAGAATGTGGGCTTCTGGCATTTTGCGGCATGCACATGTCTGAAATGGAAGGCCCTGTCCTGGACATACTTTTCTACCCGTGCTGTCCCTGAGTTATATCAGACAGTGACAGAGTCTGTAAGATATGCCCTTCAACATTCCACATCACCTTATATTCTCTTAAGCATGGATATGTGGACAAGTGGCAAAATGGCAGGTAGTTCCTATTTGTGTATTACTGCACATTAGGTGCAGCTACCAGGGTTGTCTGTGATGGTGGGATGGGAAAGCAATATAATAAGTCAGACTGTGGTGGTGGTGGTAGCAGTCTTCATGGTATTAGGCAGCATGCCACACTTGCAATGCATAGTGTAGCAGGGTCGCATACAGGTGAACACATACTAGACTTGCTACTGACAGAAATTGATGAGTGGCTGCACCCCCGTCCCTAACATCTGGCTTTAAAGCTAGTGATAATGGATCAAACATTGTGAAATGTATCAGCAATGGTGGCTTTCTGCAGGTTCCCTGTATGGCCCACTGTTTAAATCTGGTGGTACAGGAGTTTCTTCAGTACCCTGAAATAAAGCAAATGCTGACTGTTGCACGGTGCTTCTGTTCCCACTTTGCAGTTTGAACACTGACTTCCTATTTAACTGCCTCCCTGAATCATGTGACCTGCAAACCTGCAGAGACAGTCAGGCATGTGATCAGTGGTCTGTTTTTTAATGACTTTTCCTTATCAAACTATAACTCGAAGTGAACTTGAAGTGGGCAACGTGAAGTAAGGCAAATTTCAAGTTTTTAATGGACAATTCACATAGTGCTACGTAAATTTGAAGTGGACCACTTCAGGTTCACTTCACCTGTGAATTAAAACTTTGCTGCATCTCTAGTGGCAGCCATAGATGCATAATATTGTTAAACAGCAATCAACTGTATGTAAATGCTAGTTTTTTGTTGGTTTTTTTTTGAATGTGTGTTTTCTTAATGTTGTCAATACCAGTCCACGAATTTTGTACTCTGCCCTGGATTTATGTTCCCCAAGTGCATTATTTTACATTTTTGTATTCAGGACAAAAAGGTCTTTCAAATGAGTGTAGTCACTAATCTAAAGTCTTTATACTTTTTATAAAATAGCCATCAGAAATGTGAATTTTGTAAAAACAAAAATGTAAATACAGATTATGAAATGGCCATATTTTATAAGATATAAGGAATTCAGATTAGTGACTACTCTCATTTGAAAGGTCTTTTTGTCCTGAACAACTTTCATGCGGGTTGTGTTTGTGCACCTTGAATACTTTTAAAGATATTTAGATTTGTTTCAAATGTGTGCACATTTGTTAAGAATTATGTATAATGCCTTAGGCAGATTGTCAAAGAAAAGCAGTCTGGAGTTCGGTCTCCAATGTTCTAAACACACAATGGGTCTGAATGAGTTAAATTAGGCATGACAAGAGATAATCAAGGTGGTCTGGTCTAGTATTTCATTTAAAAGGGAACAGCCATCTACAGGATTTCTTAATGTCTGAAGGCACATAAAAAGGTAATTTCGGTGAGCCATTGTGTTTATCTGTAAACCTTTGCAGTCCAGAGTTATTCATATGTAAATCAGCCTGTAATTAAGGGCTGGGGGCAGCCATGTGTTTTAGCTATCACTGAGGGTCCTTGGTCCTCCTTTGACTGTATTTAATACAACAGATTAAATAGGAAATTATCTGTTTTATTAAATGTGTTTTAAGGTGTTATTACAACACTTTCTACATTTATAATAATTGTTTTGTATGTGCATTGAAACAAGTGAGTTATTATCATCATCACATTTCAAACTGTTAGTAAAAATAATCCATCTTCAGGATTGTTTAACCTCTAGGTTATACTGCCAACTGAACATCAAAAACTACACATCTCAAGGCTGGCTCTGTGGTGCCAATGGTGCCAACAGGTATTCGGGCCCCATATCAGGATTTCTAAACCCTGGCTATGTTCATGTCAGTACAGATTGCTGGGGCTACCACAACACCAACTTCTTTTTCCATTCCCTCTATTACAGCCTTTTCTCTTACAATTCCAGGTGTGAACTCAGGTCTACAAGATGCAAATGTGGCTACATACCTACTGGCCTGAAATCATGGGGCCAGTCTTGAAATATGTATTTTTTGATTATCAGCTGGCAGTATAGCCTAGAGGTTAAAGCAAAGAGATGTGAACAAGTTTTGTTCATCCAGCAGAATGGGTTTTGATTCCAACATGCACTACTTGTATATTGTGTGATCAGAGCAAGTTAATTAACCTCCCTGTGCTCCCAAAGGAATCCACAATGGATCATCAACAAAATATTTGTCGAATGGCCCAACAGCGAAACTGACAGGTCAACTGCATTTTACAGTTGGCTGCTGGTTTGCAAAAGCCACAAGTGTTTTCTTTGGGGGGCTTTGCCCCCAACCCCCCCCACATTGGGAGCTGTGCCCCCGCACCCCACCACTTACGATTCTCAACTCTGAGTTGGAGCTGAGTCGGGGGGTGCAGGACCCCCTACAGACAGCGCCAAGTGCCAGCAGGCTCCGTACAGTGATGTGGCACTGTTGTCACTGTAGGGGACCTTGCTGTCGACTTTGGGGGATGTATACCCTCCCAAAGCACAACCAGGAACAAGTTGTAGCTCAGTGTGCCTTTCCTGGACAAACACAATAAAAACACAATAAAAACAGTCTGAGCATGTGTTATGATTCTGAAAATATGATGCTCTTGCTATCCATCTCCAGTTTAATAGGCAACCAATATTTAATATTCTATAGTTACTGCACTAGGTGAATCTTTGGAAGTCATTCCTAAATTCAAATACTTGGGTATATTGTTAGATAATAAGCTCTCATTTAATGACCACATTGATGAACTATCCAGGAGGCTCAAAGCAAGATTAGGATTCTTTTTTAGAAATAGGTCTCTATTCCCCCCTTGAGACATGTACCAGGCTCGTACAGGCCACATTCCTTCCCCTACTCGATTCTGGTGACTTAATTTACACTACAGCTTCAACTTCAAGCCTAAGCAAGCTGGACGTCCTTTATCACTGTGCGTTGTGATTCATTACCAACTCTCCCTACTGTACTCACCACTGTGATTTGTATGCAGCTGTTGGTTGGACATCTCTCACTAATAGATGCCTGTTCCACGCTGGTCTTTAGATCCTTAAGTTGCTCTTGCAGAAATTACCATGCTACCTAACATCGTTAATCCGCATTTCCTGCAGTGCATATTCCCTTAGGAAAACTGACTTTGTCATACTCGATGTACCTAGGACTTGTACTTCCTTTGGCAAATGTGCTATTTCATATGCCCTCCCTTCTATGTGGAACCAACTCCAATCTATACTAAAACTAACTAGCATTGTCTCTGTCAACTTCTTCAGAGTGCTAATTGCATCTAAAATAAAAGATATTTGTAACTGCCACTAAGCCCCCTCTTATCCCTATGTGTGCTTCTTGTCTATTGTCTCTATTGGCCCTTGCCGTACCGAGACCTTTAACCCTCAACCTACTTTACCCTATGCTAACCTACCCTTCCCCCAACCCTGTTCACCCTTATTATTGTTTCCTTCTTCTATTTCTTCACCACTTTTTGATTATTTATTGCATCATACAGCGACAAAGTGTTTAACCTCACCTGATATCGATTGTCCTGTAATTGTACATATATCTGTAACCTTGTATCTCACTATGTATTACCTGATTAGAGCCTTGTGTGCACTCTCTATATTTGGTTATCAAGGCACTGTACTGTATAATGTGCCATTGTATGTGTATTACCTTCAGGACCTCCTTGTGAATGAGCTTGTTCAATGGAGTCTTCCTGCAATAAACTTGAACTTGAACTACCCAGATTTGACTTGGAAAAAAAAATAGGACACAGTTACTTGTTTATTAATTGCAAAATCACATAGATGGACAACATTGTTAAAACATGCATAATCAGAAAAGCATTATTAAAAGAGTATTTTACTTCCTTTGAAGAAGTTAAAAATATAACAGTTTCTTACTGAAATACTTTGGATGGAATTGGATTTTCTTCAGTAACAATACCGGAATTCTACTGGATTATTTGTACTAACAGTTTGAAATGTAAAGGTGATAACTCATTAGTTTCAATGCACATTAAAAACCATTATTATAAATGTAGAAAGTACTGTACACACTTTACACATTTATAATTGTTTTATAATGTATGGTAAGTGCCTATTAACCACCATTATTAGCAGTCACTCAGCTTTGTTATGCACTGTTTAGAATTTTAAAAAGTTGTTAACCACACTTCGGAACTTCCGAACAGTGGCATAAGAAAAAAGAATGCACCAGAGTTCCATAATTTTCACACATAGAATGCAAACAGTGTTTTTTTGACCATACACTATAAAAGATGATGGCTGGGGATCGGGTGACAACCACGCTGAAATCACCTCTCGTGGTTGCTAGGGCTACAGTAAACCTCTCGAGCTGTGCTCTCTCGAGGTTTACCATGTTGCCCTAGCAACCATTCGAGGTGATTACAATGTGGTTATCACCCGATCCCCAGCCATTATCCTCTATGTATTTCAAACTGTTAGTAAAAATAATCCAATGGAATTCAGGCACTGTTATGGTAGAAAATCCCATTCCATCCAAAGTATTTCAGTAAGAAACTTATACTTTTAACTCCTTCAAAAGAAGTAAAATACTATTTTAAGAATGCTTTTCAGATTATGCATGTTTTAACAGTGTTGTCCATCTATGTGTTTTTGCAATTAATAAACAAGTAACTGTGTCCTATTTTTTCTTTTCAAGTCAAATCTGATTAGAAAGAGCATAACATTTTCAAAATCACAACACATGCTGAGATTGTTTTTACTGTCTTTGTCCACAAAAGGCACACTGAGCTTGAGATTGTTCCCGGTTGTGCTTTGGGAGCACAGGGAGGTCAAGTGACTTGCTTTGGTCACACAATATACAAATAGAACATATTGAAATCAAAACCCATTCTGCTGGATGAGAATGAAACTTGTTCATAGATATTTGTTTTAAACTCTAGGCTGTAATGCCAACTGATAATCAAAAACTACACATTTCAAGGCTGGCCTCATGATGCCATGCCAGTAGGTTTGTAGCCACATTTGCATATTGTAGACCTGAGTTCACACCTGAAATTGTAAGAGAAAAGGATGCAAGAGAGGGAATAGAAAAATATAGAAGTTGGTGCTGTGGCAGTCCCAACAATCTGTACTGGCTTGAACACAACCAGGGTTTAGAAATCCTGATATGGGGCCCCAATACCCATTGGCACCACAGAGCCAGCCTTTAGATGTGTAGTTTTTGATGATCAGCTGGCAGTATAGCCTAGAGGGTAAAGCAATCCTGAAAATGGAATATGTTTACTAACAGTTTGAAATGTAAAGGTGATAACTCATTAGTTTCTATGCACATACAAAACAATTATTATAAATGTAGAAAGTGTTGTAATAACACCTTAAAACACACTTAATAAAACAGATGAATTCCTATTTAACATGTTGGATTAACCCTTAGAAGACTGTGGACGTATATATATGTCCAGAATCTATATACGTTCACACACATTCAGTTCTCAAAAGGTTAAATACAGCCAAAGGAGGACCAAGACCCTCGGTGACATCATTTCCTGTCAAGAGCCTAAAGTACATGGTTGCCCCTAGCCCTCAATTACAGGCTGATTTACATATGAATAACTCTGGACTGCAAAGACTCATAGATAAATACAATGGCTGACTTAAATCAGCATTTTATGGGCTTTCAGACATTAAGAAATCATGTAGATGACTGTTCCCCTTTAACTGGCATAGTGGTTTGCAAAAATGAGGCTGTTTAGAAGTGCAATAGGAGTTATGCCAAAGAAATGTAAATATCTCTAAATGTTTATGAGTTACACATAAACAACCAGTAGGAAAGTTGTTCAGAACAAAACAACCTTTCAAATGAGCCTATTTATTAAGCTGCACTAATTATATTTTTTAAAACTATGTCCATCTGATTACCTGAATTTTAATTTTTCATTGTAGTCATGCCAAACAAATGTAACTATCTCTAAAGGTATACATACGAACATACGAAGAAGCCATCAGAAGAAGGCCATTTGGTCTATCAAGTCTGCTCATATTGCAAGGTCCACAGCTTGAACTAACATGAGTTGTACATATGCAACCAGTATGAAAGTTGTTCAGGACAAAAAGACCTTTCCAATGAGCCTATTCATTAAGCTTCACTAATTATATTTTTTAAACTATGGCCATCTGATTACCTGAATATTTGTTTTTCTTCACAATTTTCACCTTTCAAATGGCTATATTTAAAAAATTGAATGAATTCAGATCAGTGACTACCCTCATTTGAAAGGTTGTTTTGTCCTGAACAACTTTCACATTGGTTGTGTATTGGTAACTTGTATACTTTCTGAGATATTTACATTTGTTTGCCATGACTCTTACTCTGTTCACTCAGAGAGGAAAAACAATGAGACTGTTTGCAAGACCATATTTTACAAAATATAAAGACTTCAGATTAGTGACTACCCTCATGTGAAAAGCCTTTTTGTCCTGAACAACTTTTATGCTGGTCGTTTTTTTGTGCATCTTGAATAGTTTTAAAGATGTTTAGATTTGTTTTGAACGTGTGCACATTTGCTAAGAATTCTTCACAGTGCCTTAGGATTTCCAGAGAAAATCAGCCTGGAGTTCTGTCTCCAACATTCTAAACAGAAAGAAGGGAGTAGTTCATTTAACTGTCATAGTGATTTGCAGTTATGGAAGGATACACTGGAAAGTCCAAAAATGTGTTCCACGGTATTCCATTTTTCTAGCTAAAGCAAGATGGCTGTAGGCTCCACTCACAGCCATAACAAATGAGTTTACTGGGTAAACTAAAATGAAAGTCTTTTGGTTTGGGGAAATTAAAAGGATTAAAGATCCTGTAAGCCTTCAAAAATGTAAACGATGGGTTGGTACCCAGATGCTTATCCAGTTTCTCCAAGCTGACCTTAAAAATAGATTTGAAGAGTTTAATACACTCTTCTCTTACCATGTTTCTAAGGTGGAAAAGGTACTGAGCTGTCTTCTCACCAACAGTAGTTTTAGTTGTCTCTGCCTCAAAGCGGTTCCTGATTGACTTGAGGGTATCATATGTGGATACTGCCAGAGTTCTGTCCTTACACTGAAGGGCTTCTGTGACTGTAATGATGTCAGATTAACTTTCTGCAATAAAAGATGGTTCATACTGTGGTTGGTTCGGGAACCGAAGGCATGCTCATGAAAGTTCCCATCACGAAACCCTTAGCACTGTGAACTTCTCCCTTTCAAAATCCATCTGCCTAGTGTATTCTTAAATGTTAACTTAATTTCACTAACAATTATGTCTAGTGGTAGACAATTCCATCCTGTTATCACTCTCTGAGAGAAAAAGAACCTTCTGTTGTTTGTATTATACTTAATTATGTGCATTTGCAATGGGTGTCCTCTGGTTTCCATGGTATCCTGTTTGAAGGCAAATCCCATTTCTATAAAAAAGAAAGGAATCATTAACAACATCCCACAGAAGCAGCAAACCCCGTATCATCTTGTCTCTAAGGACATAAGGTTTAATGATTTCAGTCAGTTTTCATAATCGATATCCTTTAAGCGCTTTATATGTTTGGTAAATGTTCTTTAGATTCTCTCCAAGTGTAGAATATCTACTTTTCTGCAAGGGGATCATAGTTGGGAGCAATAATCTACATGTGGTCTGACATAGGCTTGATGCAATGGAAGGAGAACCTTAGCATCTATTGAGGTGATGTTTTTTTCTTATGGTCCATAAGATCTTGTTTGCCAAATTTTAAGTCATCTGCTATGAGTACCCCAAGATATTTTTCCAGTACTGTTACTGAGGGCTTTTTGTCCCCCAGGTGATATTTATATTGATATTTGTGTCCTAGGTGCATGGCTTTACATTTATCGATGTTAAGAGTCATTCCCTATGTTTTGGTTCACTCTGTGGTGTTGTCAAGATAGCTCTGAAATTACATGATGTATTCTATGGTGCTACAGTCATCCCCCACTTGTAGATTATCTGCAAGCTTGATGGTATCATTAAATATTTTATTGGTTATATATGCGATGAGCACCTGAAAAATATAGGGGCCCAGCACAGAGCCCTGGGGAATCCCATTGGTAACACTCGCCTCTCCTGAGGAGTGCCCATTTATAACCACCCTCTGGGTTCTTCCATCCAACCAATTGTTAATCCAATTTATGAATTTCTTGTGCACATTTCATTGCATTGATCTGATAGTGATATAATCATGGGGTACCCTGTCAAAAACTTTACTGAAGTCAATAAAAATAATGTCATAAGGGATTTTTTTGTCAAGTCTCTTGCTTACTGTCTCATAAAATCATAACAGATCTGTCAAACATGATCTTTTTTGGACAAATCCATGTTGTATATTAAGTATTATCAATGTTGCCTATCTGCCGGTCTAGTTGCTTTTATAATTCCCTCCAAGATCTTGCCTATCAAAGATGTCAAGCTAATTGGTCTGTAGTTCTTGACTTTTGTTTTGTCTCCTGTTTTAAAAATGTGTGTTATGTTGGCCGTCCTTCAATCTAATGGTACATAATCAATATTTAGACTACTTTCAAATAGCCTGTTGAGGACATATACAGTATGAGGTATTTCAACATTAATATGATCATTTTTCCTGTGACATGGTCAGACCCTGGTGAGCAGCCTTCTCTGATATGTTTAATCTTATCAGATATTTCGTCTTCAGTTGTGGTAATGTAATCCATTGGATTGATGTTGTAGTCCACAGGTATATTCTGTTTAGCGCTATATATATATACACTGCTAAAATATGTATTAAAAACTTCTGCCATGTGCCCTGCCTCATGTACCACTTTATTGTTGTGTTCTAGCAGCCCCAACTTACATGCTGTTTTTTTTTTAAGTGTTTATATATCCATAGAAGGATCTGTTATTGTTTGTGGATGTATCTGCAGCTAGAAAGAGTTCTGTGTTTAATTTTGAGGTTCTTATTTCAGTTTTGCATTTCTTCTCTATTTGTCTTTACTTGTTCCAGTAAAATAATGTGTTTTGGTTTTTTTTCGTAAATCTTGAAGGTTTTATGTTTTTTTTGTTTGTTTGTTTTTTACTATTATTTTCCTTACTGTATTGCTTAACTATTTTGGTCTTATTTTATTGTTAGTGTTATTCTTCCTATAGTTGGGTATGCAGTTATTACACAGATCCAAGATGATTGCCTTTAATTTGACCCACATTTGCTCCATATCACACTCCAGAAACAGGGAGTCCCAATTCACATGTGACAGTATACAAGATATTTTTATTGGATCAGCCTTGTTATAGTTAGAAAAACAACTTTCATTTTTGAGTATGGTATACAAGAAAGTGATGTTAAAGGTCACAGAGTTGTGGCTACTCATTCCCAATAGTGGACCCACTTTACAGTTATTAATATTGAGTCCCTCTGTTCCTAGTACAGTGTCCAAGATACTTGATCCCCTAGTGGGGTTTGACACATACTGGTGTAGTGCAAGCTGTTCATACACTGCAATATTTTTTTTTTACTATGGGTGGAGTTTGACAAGGACCTTTTACAATTTATGTCACCAAGATTCATGTCCCCTAAAAATACCATGTCTCCTTCTTCACATGCAAGCTCCATTTTGTTAATTATGCAAGATGTATCTTCAAGGGAAGCTTCTAGAGGGCAGTAGCCAAGTCTAATAATGAAGTTGTTGTGGGAGTTTGGAAAAACTTTTATCCATATAGTTTCAGTGTGGGTGTTTAGGTTGTTTTTTATTCTTGAGTGATTTATATCAATAGGTTTGAATGAGCTTTTGATAAACATAGCTATTCCGCCACCCTTCCTGTTTTTTCTGTTTTGGTAAAAGGTTTCATGCCTGGGATGCATTTATCCCAAATGTTATTTTCATTTCACCAGCTTTCTGTTACTATGATCATGTCAGGCTTATTATATTAGGTTATTACTAATAATTCATCAAATTTGTTATTTTGGTTCCTAACATTTGCCAAGAAACATTTGGTTTTACTATTTTCATTGTTTTTTTATTGCTCTCTCAGTATGCATGCTTAGTTGTTTCCATGACTTTGGTGGACAAAGAGTTCCCCCAAACAACTCACTTTAAACAGTGATTATTAAGTGCATATGAAAAGTTGTGTTTGGATCTCTGAAATCCAGTCATTAAGTAAGGTCCACAGGTTGCTCATGGATGTGACATCACTGGAATCTTCACAGATGAAGTCTTTCAGGTACTGAAGATGTTTTGCATAGTACCTTATAACATAAAACCATGTGTTTCATCTTGTCAGCACTAGTAATGGTGGCAATGCAATCAGCTCTTTCTGAAGTCCCATATCTTCCAGAAACATAATGTACTCCAGTTTACATTTTAGAAACTGTTGGAAGATGTACTTCACAAGAGAAACAAGTTTGTTCAAAATCTTAAAGTGATGTATCCATGAATCACCAATGAGGGACAAGACATGAGCTCAGCAGACAAAATACACAATGTGATCTCCAATTACACACAAAGTGCATCATGAAAGCTTTTTAGCATGTAGCATGCACTGTCACCAGTATTGAAATTAAACTTTATGAGCTTTGGAAGCTGGGGGGCCCATTAGGATCATATCTTTAAATTGAGCCTTCCTTTTTATTATAAATCAATAGCAGTGATTCATGAACTACCAGGGCTCTCTTCAGAACTAGAAGGGTAAGCCCTGGCAAGCTCCCCTGCAAATTCCAACACTAATTGTCAATTATGAAGGCAATCACATTTTGTAATTAAACATTGTAATGTTCAAGTGTGTTCAGAGCAGCTTGAGCCACTATTGAGTGATTCACAGTTGGAAGTTCTGTGCTGTTGGCAATATAGTTCTTTCCCCCATCTAGTACAAAAATCACATTTAGTAAACAGCATGCAATTGCATCTGTTCTTTCATCACACACAACTGCCAATGCCTTTCCTTCTACAATGCTATGAAGTTCTGCTTCCACCTATTCTTGCAGCATAGCCTATATGGAAAAGATGTATATTTGTTTAAATACTGTATCTGAAATATATACTTGTATCACCAAATATGTTTCCAACCTATGTCAGATACATTTACACTTTTCAGATATAGTTTGAAATATATTCTAGATATCTGCAGAATGATCCAAGATGTATCATATTTAGAAACATCTTTGATATATATATATATATATATATATATATATATATATATATATATATATATATATATATATATATATATATATTTATGCAACAGGGGTCAGGATAAAAACTGTAGAATAAAACCATTTATCTTCGCTACTATGGTAATAAATTTATTTATCCACATAGTAACTACATCATCACCCATTTATCCACACAGTAACTACATCACTAGCTCATTTATCTACACAGTTCTCTTCAGAATTCATTTAGAATGTTCGCCTCAGAACCAGTACTAACCTTATTTAAATGTCAATAACTTAAAAACGAAAAAAGATAACATGGTACTGTGAGCACGAAAATTGTTCAGCACAAAATTATCTACAAAATGAATACTGTTTCATTTATATAAACCCTGTATATTGTATATGGTTAGCAAGAAAACAGAAGAAAATGTAATTTTTTGTTTACTTTTTTGACAAACAAATATAAATAACTTTAAAACAAAAAATGATAGCATGGTACTGTGAGCACGAAAAATGTTCAGCTCAAAAATATCTACAAAATGAGTGGTGTTTCATATATAGATACCATTTTGTTTTTTTATAATTAGCAAACAACAGCATAAAATTCAATTTTGTTTTCCCTTTTTTGACAAATTTACACCTACCAAAATCAAAATGTTCACACAACATCTAAACCTGTTGCATAAATGGAATATGCAGTGGTTCAGTGTGTGATAATGCATTTATTTTGTACAGTTTCCAGTGACCTCTCGTAACTCTCACTCGTGCCTTCGGCACTCGTGAGGTTACTTGAGGTTACTGGAAACTGTACAAGATAAATGCATTATCACACACTGAACCGCTGCATATCCCTTATATATTTGAAATACATTTTTTGCTATACTATTTCAAAATTAACGTTTTTTTCTTTCAGTGTTATGTCCTTGAATAAAATTCAAATTACTTATTTATGCATACACATTATTGCAGTTTCTACATATTTAGCATTTTAGCTAAACATATATTTTGAATCTATCCAGCATATATATTCTGAGTTACTTATACCTTTTCATTTTTGGTTTCCCTTGTAAGATGCTAAATAAATAAAATAAACACAACATATATATATTCATAACATCATTTTAAATTATACCCATATGGAAAAGAACTATACTGTATTTTGTTAATATGTAGACTATATTTGAATATGCATAAATATATCACATATTTCAGATATTTGAATGTTTCCAGTTATATTTTACATATTTTCAGAATTCAGTAAAATATGCCTGATACTTGGCACTGATATACTAAATGTATATGTTTAGTTATACTGTCAAAGAAAATATTTTGTTTTACTTTTTAATATTTTTATGGACTTTAATGCAAAATTATTGTAGTTGTATGCAAGCATAATTTGACTGTAATTTCTACAGTAAGTGTATGCTGGCAAACATATATTTTCAATATATTAAAGGTGCATTTTCTAAGACATATTTCATATATGTTAAAATAGGTTTGGCCTGATATGCATCTGGAAAGTATCTGTAATATATGTATTATTTATCCTATATATTATAGGGGTGCGGTTGCACTCCTCTAGTTAGGGTTAAATCTTCACTTCTATGTTAAACTCAGAATTTTGCATTTTAACTTTGATACCATTCAAGTGATTTGCATGAAAGTTTGCGTGTGCCATGAGGGATGAAATATTTCTTGATGTGGCAAGTTTCATTCCTGTCGGACGTGTGGGTGTGGAGATATAGAGTGTCAAAACACATCTAAATTACCACTTTTTGTCAAATTCTTTGTCACACCAATGCACAAAAACAGTGTGGAATTCTGGTCTGAAATGTTTAGGGCAGGGGTTCTCAAATGGTGAGGCCAGCCTCCTTGGGGAGGCCCCAACCTGTTCCAGGGGAGGCTCAAGCAAGTCTGAAAAAGTACTATATTTAAATTTTGAATTTTATGTATTTTGTGTGAGGAGATGAAGCAAACTGAAAGAGGATTATAGTAGGTGAATTTTATGTATTTATTTACTAATAGGTGACAAGGGAAGGTGAATCAGCCAAGGCTCATTTCAAGTGTACCCTGGGAAGGGTAAGTAGTGAATACATTTCAAAAGGTAACTGCAAAACAATCAAGAAATACACAATGAACAATAGTGCAAACAAATCTGCACAGTAAATTAATAATGAGTGGTGGTAATTGTTCAATTTGTAGATTGATAGCAGAAAAATACAAGGGTTGAGCATAGAAGTGCTAAGGGCAATAGCAGGAAGAAGCAAAGTAATCCCAGAGAAGTTGCTTAGCAGCAGGGAAGGAGGGGAGAGACTAAATATGTAGGACGGTTATTTCATACAGAGAGGAAATAGAGAAAGTAGTCTGACCCATGAAGGTACTGCAACATGGGGTAACAATGGTTCAAGAATGAAAATAAGCGGAACAAGTAGGCTGGCCTTTGGGGTTGGGGAGGGGTTTACAATAAGATGAATAATAATATTTGTTTATTTTATTTATTTGTTATTCAGATAACACCTTTGAGCACAGGAGCTTGTTTGCAAAGGTTCCACATCAGTTTAAGACAGAGAACTGAATGTGAACCAAGTAATCAAAGGGGTTTCAATTTATTCATGGTGTACTGCACAAAGTACAGTATGTTATTTTTCTTTGGGGAGGCCCAAGATTATTTCATTTTTTGGGGGAGGCTCAAAATCTTTTCCATGGATTTGGGGAGGCTCACTGTGACAAAGTCTAAGAACTATTGATTTAGGGTATATACAATAGGTCTTGGGTCACAGTGGTGCCTTTTGAAGATTTGGTGAAAAAGTAGTCATCTGTTCAAAAGTTATTACATTTTGAAATTGCAGATGACATGATTTCAGAGGAAATACACCTGTCTATATAAGGTCCCACTGTTGACAGTGCATGTCAGAGCAGAAACTCTACCATGAAGACCAAGCAGCTGTCCGTAGAACTCCGTGATAGAATTATGAGGAGGCATAGATCTGGGGAGGGGTATGAAGACATTTCTAGGGTGTTGAAAGTTCCCAGGAGCACAGTCAAGTCCATCATTAGGAAATGGAAAGATTACGGAACCACTCAGACTCTTCCTAGAGCAGGCCGTCCTCCCAAACTGAGCAACCGGGCAAGAAGGACCTTGGTCAGGAAAGTGATCAAAAACCCAATGACCACCCTGACAGAACTACAGAGTTCCATGGCTGAGATGGGAGAACCTGTCCAGAGGACAACAATCTCTGTAGCACTTCACAGATGTAGCCTCTATGGGAAAGTGGCTAGAAAGAAGCCACTCCTGAGAAAAGGCCACATAATAGCATGCCTGGAGTTTGCAAGAAGGCACGTGGCAGACTCTGAGACCATGTGGCAAAAGATTCTCTGGTCTGATGAAACATAAATTGAACTCTTTGGCCTGAATGTAAAGCGCTATGCCTGGTGCAAACCGAACACAGCTCATCACCCATGTAACACCATCCCTACCATGAAGCATGGTGGTGGCAGCATCACGTTATGGGGATGTTTTTCAGCGGCAGGGACTGGGGCACTTGTCAGGATAGAGGGAACAATGAATGGAGCCAAATACAGGCACATCCTTGAGGAGAACCTGCATCAGTCTGCAATAGACCTTAGACTGGGGTGAAGATTTACATTCCAACCGGACAATGACCCCAAGCATAGAGCCAAAGCAACACTGAAGTGGCTTCAGAACAAGAATGTGAATGTCCTTGAGTGGCCCAACCAAAGCCCAGACTTGAATCCCATTGAGAATCTGTTGAAAGACTTAAAGATTGCGGTTCACCAACGCTCCCCATCCAACTTGACAGAGCTTGAGCAAATCTGCAAGAAAGAATGGTCGAAAATCCCCAAATCCAGATGTGCAATGATGATACAGACATACCCAAGAAGACTCAAAGCTGTAATTGCTGCCAAAGGTGCTTCTACAAAGTATTGACTCAGGGGGGTGAATACTTAAGTAAACAAGATATTTCAGCTTTTAATGTTTCATAAATTTTTGTTACACAATAAAAATATTTTTGCCCCTTTACATTTTTGAGTATGCTGTGTGAATCAAGGGGGAAAAATAATTTCAATGCATTAAAAATTCTGGTAGTAACACAACAAAATGTGACAAAATCCAAGGGGGGGGTGAATACTTTCTGAAGGCACTGTATATTTTCCTTATTTCCCATATGATAACACTGTGATGTGAAGTGTACGCAGTCATTTCTTTTTCACTTCGCTGTGAAGACATGGTTTCCAGTTTGTGTAAGAAATTGTCAGGGTACAAAGGGCTTGCCCTACAGATTTGCCTTTTGCTGATTTGGTAAAAAGATATTCATTGTGTGTGGAGTTATACAGGTTTCTAATTTTCCAGTGATTGGATAACATTGCAATATGAGATCTTATTTTGGTGCTGCGCAACATGGGATGGGAGACATTATCTACAAAATAATGGATGGATGGATGGATGGATGGGAGCACAGGGCCCAGAGGACTCATGGATACTGTTGTTGACTGATCAGAGCCCACAGGGAAATAAGGGTTTGATTACAATATCTCAAAAATTATGGATGGATACTAGCACAGGGCCAAGAGGGTCCTGAGCTCCCACATTTAAATATGGATACCATTATAGACTAATGCAAGTGCAGAGCACAGAGGGCTCTGCTATCCCATTGGAAAATTAGAATACGATTACAATATCTCAACAATTATGTATGGTCCATCAGGCAAATAAGGATAATAATTATACTACCTCAAAAAGAAAGTGCATTCCTTGCAAAATACTTCATTAATGCACTACTTAGGGTTCCAGCATCAAAAGTCGGTAAATGTTGTGTTGGATTTCCAACCCTAATACCCCACCCCACTCTGCAGGCAGCAACAGGCGTGAGGTGTGCCTTGGGGTTGTCAACACTAAGGGTTACCTCATTCCCCTGTGCTGTACCAATCTCAGTTTATTTACTTATGGAATGGGGTGAGCATTAGCATTGACAACCTCAAGCCTGTTACTGCCTGTAGGGTGGGATGTTAAGGTCGGACATCTTAACATGACTTTTCCCTGCTTTTGATGCTGGAATCCTAACTAATGCATTAACAAAGTTTTTTTTTTTTTTGTGTGTGCAAATATATATATATATATATATATATATATATATCTGTATACACTGATAATACATTTAAAATCAATGTTTTTCATAGCAAATAAATATGTTTTATAGTTTATAAATCTGACTAGAATATATATTACATATAGCCTTATAATTTATATTGATTACATTCTGTAAATATATATGGAATACACAGGACCTGATTCTAAAATGGGTTACTCATGTCGCTAAGGTGACTTGCACCAAACCCAATGGCACAAGTTGCACTTTGTGACATGCTTTACGCCGTTTGCTATTCAAAGATGTGGCCTGCGCCATGGCACTGGTGGTCTGCACCCAAGCGGACTTCCACTGGCCGCAACCCCTACAGCACAGCTGAAGGAGGGGTTATGGCAGCATCTGCACCCTGTTCTGAAAGGGTGGCTGCTGTAACCCACTTACACCATTCCAAGACACACTGCACCACTGTGGGGTTAGACCAGCAGTTAGCAGGTCTAAGGGGCATCCGTCCTTGCCAAATGGTGGTTGCCCCCCACAGTGCCACAACACACACACAGACATGCCCCATGGACACCCTCATCAAATAGACGCCCCCCAATTTTGGGGTGCCACCGGCAGGCACCTGGTTCAGTTTTCTGTGGTGCCATCCTCGCACCTGTGCCACACTGCTGACCCACCAATGGCTTGTGTGCTCATTTTGTGGCTGGTGGGACTTGGGGGGGGCTGTTCCCCATGGACGACAGCTTGCAGTACCCAGGTCCATTGCTCCATTCCTGTGGCACAAGCCTGCAGCTGCTGCATGGTGCAGGACATAAGTGCTGGGGACCCTGCCTGTCTTGGAATAGGGTGCAGGGTCCCCGGCATAGCAGCGCATGTCACAACTTGCACACACCCGCGAGTTGCGACATGCATCTTAGAATCGGGCCCACTATTTCTACATATCTTCTTAGAGTAAAATATATATACAAGCAAATAAGGCAGCTCCCAAATGTAATTATGCTCACAACATAAATGTAAACAGCACTCACAGAAAAAGTTAGGCATGATTTTCCACAACAAAGTTTATTTGTACAAAACATAAAATGTAAAACCAATGCCAAAAGTAGCAATAGTAAAAAACAGACCTCCCTACAGATTGACATTTCATGCTTTTCTCATGTGTTTTCAAGAACACTGCGAAATGTCAGTCCTGTGGGAATTTCTGTTTTATACTATTGTTACTTTTGGCTTTAGTTTTACAATTTTTTCTTTACTGTACAAATAAACTCTGTGATGGAGAATCCAAGACCTGCCTTCTGGAGCTTGTGTGCATGTGTGTCTAACTTCTGCCATGAGTAAAATATGTATCTTGTTTGCTTTCAAGATACCTGTACAGTATATGTTGAATATATGCAGAATATATATTTTTATATATGTCAACTATATTTTTGCAAATGCCTAAGTGGTGCTGTGTATGGATTTGCATAACTAATTTGCATGTTTCAAAAGTACAGTTTATCAACCAAAATCATGATAATTTCTATTTTTAAAATAGTTTTGAATTAACAGCATTAACTTACAGGCAAAAGGGAAAGGTAAAGAATAAAAACAAGTACATAAAGGAACTCACCCCAACATAAAAGGGAAGCAGATAGGGTTGGTATAAATACCAGTTTGAACATTTATAAATTGTGAGATCAAGAAGTAAGTCCTATGTGTAAATATGAATATATTGGGCCAGATTCTAAAAGGGTGGCAGAAGTTGCCTACAAATGCAACTTGCGCCACCCGCACCTGCGACATTGACCCTGCGCCCTATTCTAGTAGGGGCAGGGTCATCGCAGCTAAGTCCTGCGACTTGAGACATGCGGCCAGGTATGCTGAACTGTGGGCATACCTGGTGAGCATGTCGCAATCCATAACAGCTGGGCGGCACGGTCAACCCCATCACCCAGAGTCGCCAGCCGCATATGTGGCATATACCCCGGTAGTCTAGTGCCCCCGAACTGTATAATAATAAAGATGATCCCCATATCCCTGGTAGTCTAGTGGCTCCCACCCAATCTTGCCAACCCTGCCAACCGCCCACTCCCCACCCATCCGCAACTGGCACTGCCCACCTTCATTTTCCTCGATTATTGCCAGCAGTCGACTGAGTTCATATCAGTGCTGCATTGTAAAGATGCACTCAGATATTAACATCTGAGTGTGTCTTTTCAGTACATGCTGACACTGGACCCAGTCGACTGCTGGCTGTGGTGGTGAGAAGTAGGCTGTGCCAGTCATCGGCTGGGTATGGGTAGGGGGTGCTGGCATGGCTGGGTGGGGTAAATGGCACTAGACTACCAGGGTTACAGGGATCATCTTTATTATTATACAGTTCGGGGGTGCACTAGACTACCAGGGATATGGGGGATCTTATTTATTATTATACAATTGGGGGGCAACTAGACCACCTGGGCAGGCTTTTTGCCACATATGCGGCCGAAAACTCACGGTTCGGGGCATGGGTGGGGGGATGGCAGCATGTTGGCATGTCTGCAGGTGGGTCTACAGGACCCTCGGGGGGGCAGCTGTAAGTTACACCAGCTAAATGCTGGTGTTACTTACGATGCCGGATCTCCTCTGGGGGTTCTTGTAGAATCCCGATGTGGGGACTTTGTGGCTGTCCTTCTAGAATGGGGTGCATCTGCTGCCATAAACTCCCTAGTGCCATGTCGCAGGGGGTTTATACGGCATAACTGCTGTTCGGCGCAAGTGGCCTGTGACATGTCGCAGGCCACTTTGTAGAATCGCGCATGTTGCAACTGCTGGCGTAAGTTGCTACATGCGCCATTCTACTTGGTGCAACTGCTGTTACGCCAGGTGTAACCCTTCTAGAATCTGGCCCATAATCTGTATGTCTGTGGTATTCTTGCACCATTAAATGATAATTCTACTACAGCTATCTAAATGGTTACTAACAAGAGGAATTCCAAATCTATAGTTAAAGATATGTTGCATAAAGACTAATCTATTGTCTTTTTGTCTGGGTATTTTAAGATATTTTTACAATGCATATAGTTAAAAAATACGTTAGATATATGTTAACTACATAAAACATATTCAAGATATGGAAGCAGATATATAAAGTATATATCATGCACCTACAGTATAATAAATATATCATGGAAATATATTTATGATATATCTTAAATATATCTGTCAAAACTGGCCCAGAGGTGCTGAGGGTTAAGGCGCTGGATGCCTTACCTTGCACCATGCTGGCAACCTGGGTTCGGTAATGACCTTGGGTCATTGGAAAGCCGACATGGGGTGGGAAGGAGGGAGCAGAATTGAACAGCCGAAAGGCAGCTCTCTTCTCCCAGGGTGGTTGTCATCCCCCCCGCCCGTTCTGCTCCTACTGGGTGGAGGTCCAGTGGGTAGCATAGGTGGAAAGGGGTGGAAGTGTAGTGGGATGGCACCCCAGGGCATAGCGTGTGCATGATGCATATGCACATGCATGCCTGGGGCACAGGGATGGGGAAAATTGGGGGGTGGGGAGCCAATATAAAAAATATTTTTTAAATATATCTGTCACATATATTCTGCAAATAAATCAGATATTTCAAAACCAGTCAATTTGAGATATTTTGCATATACTTCAAACGTATTATCAAACATGTATTTGAAATATACCTTTATAAATATATCTAAAAATATTTATTTTTCATATGGGAGGTAGATACAGCTGCCACAGTGTGTCTGCTCATGGCACTGCTTCAATACCTTTAGCATACTTTCCCATCCAGTCCTGAAGATGAGGATGATCCAGTTTCTCTACTGGAATATTTACAGCAGAATGTGCCCTCCATGTATCCATAACAATCTCTCTCCTGGTAGTTGTTGCTTCTGTAGCTGCTTAAAATCAACTGTGCAATGTCATGTCTGGTAGACCTACTCTTATCACCAGCTGTATCTTTATCTCCTTGGTGTTTTTGGATTACTAAATGGTCCTTGATAGTATTCTTCCTGATGTGGTCCTGACAGCAGTTGCATACAGGGCAAAAAAAAATTTCCCTCCAGCTTCATATAAGCTATATGATTTGAACTGGTAGACTCTCTCCTCAGCAGTTGTGTGGCAGCTCTTGGACCTCTTACTAGTTGCAGCTGATACTCCTGAAGGCTCACGAGTATGGATGTATTTAAGAAATTACTAAAACCAAAGCCTCTGAATTTTATAATTACAGGAACAAATGATAAACTGAAAAAAAAAGCTATGGACACCCCACATGACTTGCTTTGAAACTGATAAGATGCTGTTGATCCAAAACACACAGATGGTAAGGATGATAGAGACATTGGCAAATACAGCTGACACAGCAGAGAAGAAATGTGCACTCAAACAGGTGGACAACATTGATTCAGAACACACAGAGGGTGAGGATGATGGAGAACTTGTTCACTATAGCTGACACACAGCGTGGATGAAATATTGAAACACATGAATGCTGTTGATCCAAAACACACAGAATGAGGATGATGGAGTAATTGTTCAATGTACTGTAGGGTACACAGAGTATGGATGCGATACTCAATCAAACAGGTGGACACCATTGATCCAAAACATACAGAAAACAATGGAAAAATTGTGCAGTAAAGCAGACACACAGCATTGGTAAAAAAATTTCCAGTGACACGCATGGATGCCATTGATCCGAAACACACAGAGGACGTTGACAGAGAAATTGTCCAGTACAGCTGACACAGAATAGATAGAATATTCAATGAAACACATGGATGCTGTTGATCTGAAACATACAGAGGATGGCAAGCAACAAGAGACCTTCAAACTTACTCGGGGACACACTGATGCCACTATATATGCCAACCTGGTTTGGGGTATGCAGCAAGCAACAAGTAACAGAGAACCTCTGAACTGCTCGGGTACACAGTGTGTAGGGCCCCCAATTAAACATGATCTATGTCACACAGAAAGCAACGCATTACTACAGCAAGTTTGCAAAGGGGGCTTTACACGCCGCATTTCCCTAAGTAAGTGCAAGTCTCTATGCTGCTTATTGCATGCCCCAGAGCAAGTTTGTGGGACTTTATGACCCTCAGACTTGCTCAGAGCCTCACAGTCAGAAAAGTTTGCAGGGGGGCCTTATATACTGAGAGTAGGAGTCTGCATCAGTGTGTCCTTGGTTGCTCCACAGCAAGTTTCAATACAGCACCTGGACTTGCCAGAGGCACAATACCTAACACAGCCCCACAGTGTAGAATGCCCCCACCCCCACATCACTGCATTTCTCAGTCTAAACAAGCCATTTATTCTGTAGAGACGCTAGTGTCAGGCTGCACCACAACAGCCCCCGACCCAACATTGCCAGCTTCCATACAATCTCAGACTCAAGGACTAAATAATCAGTTCAAAACTAAATGTGAATCTAAGAGGGGGTTCTACAGTCCCTGGTCATTGTGCAACTCAACCCTCCCAAATTACTCTGGGGCATACAGCAAGCAACATGGCCCCTTGGACTTGTTTAGAGACACATAGGATGTAAGCCTCCTGCTGCAAAGTCCAAGGCTTGCTGTGTTTCTTGCTGCATGCCCCAGAGTAAGTTTGGGAGGAGGGGTGTGAGCTTCATTACACACAGAAATCAAACCAACTCTTTGGACTTGCTCAGACACACCAATGCCAACGTCTCCCATTCCCCCCATGTCATTGTGTAACACAGTTCCCCCACCCAACATTTGCTGGGCCAGACAGTAATCAACACTGACTCTCAAATTTGCTCAGGGACGTACAGTGTGTATGCCCCCTCCTGCAAAGTCTGAGGGGTCACTGGTGCTTGTTATGTGCTGCAGAGCAAGTTGGCAGAGGGAGTTGGCATTGATTTGTCCCTGAGCTCATCTGAGGGTCTCTGTCCCTAGTTGCTTCCATAGAGTATGTTTGCAGGGGTGGTGCTCAATCTGTGCAATGTAGACATTGTGAAATGTTAACTCCCCTCACCCCAAAACTTGCTCTGTGGCATGCTACAAGTGATAGAGAACCTCACACTTAAGCTCAGTGACACACAGAAAGGAAAGTTTTCAAGGGGGCCAGGAGTTGGCATCAGTGTGTCCTTTGTTACTTCAGCAAGTTTCAGACATTCAGTACTCGCCAGCAACACACCACAAATCAGAACCCCACTGTGTAGAGTGCCCCTGCATCATTCTGCATTTCTTAAAAACAAGACACTAGTGGCAGACTACTCCACAACAGCCCCTTGACCAAACATTGCTGGCATCCATACAAAATCACAGACTCAGGCACTAAATTAGTGTAAATCAGTGCAAAATGGAATTTAAACATAAGAGGCAGTCTATAGCTCTTAGAGATACCTTCCTGGATGTACTGATAATTTTAAACATGTACAGTATATTTGAGCTCGGCAAATGAGGTAAGCTACTGCAAAGTCCAAGATAGCCTATCACCTAGCTTGGCATGTGTCATGCAACTGGGGCACACAAAAAGCAAGAGATCCTCAGACTTAGTCAGGGACAGTGTGCAAGGCTCCCCCTCCTGCAAAGTCGGGGGGGCTGCGTGGCTTTCTGTGTTCCACAGAACATGTTTGGAGGAGGGGAAGACTGCATTCCACACTGAACAAGGGCAAGTTGGCATTGGTATGTCCCTGAGCATATCTGAGGGGCTGTGTTTATTTCTGTGTGCCATAGAGCAAGTTTGCTGGAGGATGGCTTTACACGTGTGTAACAGAGTCTGTGCATGACACTAACCACCCCTCCCCAAACTTCATCTAGGGTAAGCAAAAACCAACACAGCCCCTCAGACGTGCTCAGAGATGCACCAATGCCAGCTCTCACCTCCAAATTTGCACATGTTAGTGTGCTATGCGATCCCCTTCATACATGCTCTTGGGCATACAGCAGGCAACACAGTTCCTTGGACTTACTCAGGGACACAATGTATAAGCACCCTCCGTTGCAGTCTGAGGGGCCATGTTGCTTTATGTGTACCCCAGAGTATGTTGGGGAAAACTGACCTTGCTTTTTACACAAAATAAACACAGCCCCATGGACTGTGAGTAACAATCACCCCCACCCCATAATAACTTGCTCTGGGGCAAAGAAAAGGCAAAACAATCTTGTGCGGGGCTCCTCGGACTTGCCCCCCCACCTGCAAAGTCTGAAGGACTGTATGACTTTCTGTGTGTCTAAGATCTATTTTGCAGAAGAGGGCTTTATACATGTGTGACAGGGTCTGTGTGTAACACTAACCCTCTGACATGCTCAGAGATGCACCAGTGCCAACTCGCGCCCCCAAATGTGCCACGTTAGTGTGTTATGCGACTTTCCCCCACTTACTCTGGAGCCCACAGCAAGCAACACAGCCCCTCAGATGTTCTCAGGGTCACAGTGTGCAAACCCCCTCCTGTGAAATCTGAGTGGCTGTAGTGTGGCCCAGATTAGATTGGGGGGGGGGGCAATGAGCTTGCTTTCACACAGAATCAATGTAGTCCTTTGGACTCTGAGTGACACAGCCTCCCTTCTGACAACAACTTCATCTGGGGCACACAAAAGGCAAAACAAACTTGCTCAGGGCTCCTCGGACTTACATAGATGCATGCATAGATACACAGACAATGATGGCTGAGAAAGGCTCGTTGGCCCATCCAGTCTGCCCACCCTACCTAACTACACTGTATTAGTCCTAGTGGCCATCCCTCCCCTTTGTTTCTGCTTCCTTTTATAATTAATCCCATGTGCCTTTCCCATCCCTGCTTGAAACTATTCATTGATTTGGCCTATGCCACTTCCTCTGGCAGCTTGTTCCACTTGTCTACTACTCTTTCTGTGAAAGTGTTTATAGGTGTCCCTTTTGAATCTCTCCCTCTGAGCATAAGTGAGTTCCCTTTTGTCCCCGTATTTGTGCTCAAGGTGAAAAGTTCCATGGCATCCACCCTATTGCCTTAATCCGCAAAGTCTGAGGGGCTGTATGGATTTCTGTGTGCCTCAGAGCAATTTTGCAGGTGAGGGCTTTAGTCATCTGTAACAGGGTCTGAGTATAACACTAACCATGTCTTCCCAGTCTTCCTCTGGGGCAAGCAGAAACCAACACAGTCCCTCAGACATTTTCAGAGAGGCACCAATGCCAGCCCTCACCCCCCAAATGTGCCCATGTTAATGCATTATGTAACCCCAACCCACTTACCCTGGGGCATACAGTAAGCAATCCGTCCCTCAGACTTACTCAGGGACACAGTGTGCATGCCACCTCCTGTGAAGACCGAGGGGCCATGTTGCTTGCTTTGTGCCCCAGATTAGGTTGGGCAGCAGTGAGCTTGCTTTTCACATAGAATCAACACAGCCCCTTCACTCGAAGTAACTCATCCTCCCCCCACTCCCCACCCAACAACTCGCTCTGGGGCACACAAAAGGCAAAACAAACTTGCTCATGTCTCTTTTGAGTCCCCCCCCCCCACCTCACCTGCAAAGTCTGAAGGACTGTGTTGATTTTTGTGTGCCTCACAGCAGTTTTGTAGGTGAGGACTTTGCACATGTGTAACAGGGTCTGTATGTAACACTAACCTCCCCCTCCCCAAACTTGCTCTGGGGCACACAGAAACCAACACAGCCCCTCGGGCGTGCTCAGAGATGCACCAGTGCCAACTCTCACACCCAAATGTGCTATGTTAGCATGTTATGCGACTCCCCCACAACTTACTCTGGGGCCCACAGCAAGCAACACAGACCCTCAGGTATGCTCAGGGACACAGTGTCCAAGCCCCCTCCTGTGAAGTCTGAGGGGCCGTGATGCTTGCTGTGTGTCCCAGATTAGTGCATGTGTGGGGGGGGGGGTGAGCTTGCTTTTTACACAGAATCAGTGCAGCCACCTGAACTCTGAGTAAGATGACCCACCACCCACCCCACAAAAACTTGCTCTGGGGCACACAAAAGGTAAAAAGAACTTGCTTCGGACTCCTCAGATTTGCCCCCCCACACCTGCAAATGTCCAAGCTGTGTGGATTTCTGTGTGCCTCAGAGCACTTTTGCAGGTGAGGCCTTTTTATACATGTGTAACAGGGCTGAGAGTAGCATTAATCCCCCCCTCCCCAAACTTGTTCTGAGGCACACAGAAACCAAAAACAGCCCCTCAGATGTGTTTATAGATGCGCCAGTGCCAACACTCACCCACAAAGTGCTATGTTAGTGTGTAATGTGACTCCCCACTTACTCTGTGGCACACATCAAGCAACACAACTCTAGCCCTTGTTTAGGGACACAGTGTGCACGCTTCCTCATGTGAAGATCGAGGGGCCATGTTGCTTGCTGTGTGCCAATGATTAGGTTGCTCAAGGATTCTCAGATCTGCCCCCCCAACACACACACACACACACACACATATACATACTCTGGGGCACATAGAAGGCAAACAACTTGCTTAGGGAGCCTCGGACTCTCCCCTCAAGTCCAAATGGATCTGTTAATTTCTGCTTCTTTGGCTTTCTCAAATGTAGGCATTTAGCAAATAAAGCACCCTACTCAGCCTAGTCCAGGATTTTGTTGATATGCCCATAAAGTAAACCAGAATCTGGAAAATCAGTGCAGTTTCACTTTTTATTTATTTATTTTTTACACCCCCATCCTAGTGGCCCTCCTTCCTGCCGGTCCTCCCAGCCCTGTCACCCCGGCTTCCCCCAGAACTTACATCTCCTGTAGTTCCCTGTGGCTTGCCCACCATGGCAGGGTGGCAGGGAGTCCCTCAACCCACTAGGACTGAAGCCAGATTCCGGGAGGTGCCTAAATCACTGGGTGCGAGGACTGCAGAGGGCATTGGTCATTCTGCTCAACCAGGATTTTCTGTTTTCTTCTCCATGGGACACATGGTGTGCGCTGACATCAAGACACACATGCCAACATCTACCATGTCTCCCCCACCTCTTCAGCTCAGACTGCCTCTCCCCTGGCCTCCACCAGGGGCCAGTTGAGCACCAAGCACTTCCCCACCCTCTCCCCCAAGGAGGAGGAGAGCAGTCCCATGGATGCTTGATCCTCCTCCCCTCCACTCCCCCCAGCTGGCCCGCAACCACCTCAGGCTCACTTCTGAACCTAGGTCATCTGCGTCACAAGTGGTAGCAATACTGCTGTGCCAGTGGGCCAGCAGAATGCAGTTTTAGTTTTAACCCAGTCACACTTTCACTAACGTACTGCACGTTACCCGAGCTACACTTCACTGTTTGTAACTCTAATTTATTCATTTTTTTTACAAAAATGTTTCACCAGGAAAGACAACATGAGCTGATGAACAGCTCGTTTCCAGAAGTGACCTGGGGAGGGGGGTACAATGGTTGGGTGAGGCAAACATAAAGCAAAATCAAACAATACCAATGCAAATTCTTTACATAACAGAGTAGTTGACTACAATAATACGATGGCCTTAAGAAACAAAGAATCAGCTAAGTGCCTGTAGTTGGGAGCCTGTCTTTGGTAAGTGCTAGTGAAAGACCTGAGAGAGAGGGCAGGGAGGGAGGGGAGGGAGAGGAAAGGTTGCAGGACCAAGAACCCCTTCAGGATGCTAGGAAACCCTGCAAGGAGGGCAGGACCAGACAGAAAAATTAGAGGGGAGCGAAAAGAGGGGAGGGAGAGATAGGGGAAGAAGAGACAGGGGTAGCTAACTAAGTAAAAGAAAGTGAAGAACTGGAGGGGGGCAGAAGGGGCAGAGATTGCAGCTCTGACAGGGTGGCTAGGAGTGTTGGTTGATTTAAAGATGAGCAATAGAGGAGTGAGTATACGCTTGAGAGGGTAAGAAGTGAGTGGATCAGTTCCTGAACCGAGGATGGAGAGCTGTTTGAGGGTACCGGGGTGGAACTTGGATTGGGAGAGAAGCAAAGGTTTAGGGATGGATAAGGTGATGGGCAGAATGAGTAAGGATTTGATGAAGGGATACAAAGTATAAGGATTAGTAATAAAGGGTGGGGGGTGTAGGTGAAGCTAGGAGTAGATGAATGACAGAGGGAAGAGGGTGCTTAGGGTAGGGAGAGGGAAGAAGGGGTTGAAGACTGACAGAGGAAAGATGCATGGAGAGAGTGTGGTGCAATGGAGGTGATGAAAGGGGGCTAGGAGCAGGTGCAATTAGGGGAGTAGAAGTTGCATAGGGCTAGGTAGAGGGATGGGGGGGGAGAAGAGAGTTGGATCAGACGAGAAAGCGAGTTCCAGAGTTTAGGGAAGTGGAAGGAGAAAGCTTCCTGACCTATGGAGGTGTGGTGATGGGGGATGGCAAGAGTGCAGGAGTCAGAGGACCTAAGAGGGTGGGAGGTGGGAGGGGTAGCAGAGAGAGAGAGAGGAGGAGGAGAGGTAAGAGGGGAGGGACCCAAAACAGAATTTGTAAGTGAACTTAGCACAGTGCAAGAAGTGTCTGCACTCCAGGGAAGGCATCGCTAGAGACTGGTATAGGATGCAGTGATGAGTACGGGGGGGCGAGTCAAGGGCAGTGCGACAGAAAGCATTGAAGAGGGAATCCAGTCTGGCACAGGAGGGCTTGGGAGCAGCACTGTAGACAATGTCATTATAGTAGACTATGGGAAGTATCATTTTCTGAACAAATTCATGCCTATCCAGTAGTGATAATGAACTGCTGTTTCTGTAAAGGGTGCTGAGCTTGGGGCACAAATTTTGCAGAATGGCAACAATATAGTCAGAAAAGTTAAGGTGTTGGTTAAGCCAGACACTCAACTATTTAAAAGAGGTGGAGTCCTCTAAACTTGTCTCCCATCAAGGTGTGGAAGGAGGGAAGGGGAGGGGAGGAAGGGCAGCTGAGATAGTCTCTGCCTAGTGCCAAAGGTCATGGAGACTATCTTCTTGGCATTGAGAAAGAGTTGATGAGAAGTTTGCCAGAGGTGAACATTATTGAAGTCAAGTTGTCACATCAAAAGGTGAGTGGCCGGAGGCAAACAAAACTGTGTCAGCATACATATGGATCAGTGACGAGGAGCAGGCTGATGGTAGTTCATTTAGGAAAATAGAGAATAGGAGTGGGCCAAGAACAGAGCCTTGAGGCACACCAATAGAGATTTATAATGGAAGGGACTTTTTTTTTTCTCAATTCTGTTTGTAGCCGTGCAGCCTGGAACTGCACTCACTGACTTGCCCTACCTCCCACTGTGTTCCCTGGCCATCTTCAAGTTCGTGACGGTTCCCCAGGTCGGGAGCAGTGCAACCCAGGGAGACTGCGGTGGGCAGTGGCTGGGAACCAACATTGAGAGTGTGACAGTGGCACTAGCAGGGCCGTCACCTATCCAGGGCTGGAGGGATGCTTCTTGTGGTGGTGTAAATCCAAGATCCCCCCCCCACCGCATGGTGTACATTTGATGCTATGGTGCATGGCAACCCTGCCTGCATCAGCCATGCTCCTTATGTGCAGTCCGGCAGCTCGTAGTGCCCTCCGGTCTCCACCGAGGGTCACCAGAGTGCCAGACAACGCATGCCCTCCCACCCGGAGAGGAGAGCAGCCCAGCAGGTGCAGGATCCATCTCCCTCCCCTGCCAACCCCCGACTCCTGAGTTCACTCCCGAACTCGGGTCGTCGGCATGATGCGAGGTGTGGCATCCAGCCCCTCAACCCTCAGCGCCACCGGGATGGCCCCAATGGAGGGGATGTGAAGTCAGCAATTCTGACAGATTGAGTTCTACCTACCAGGTAGGACCTGAACCAATCGCAGGAAGGCTGAGACAGGCCAGCTGATGAGAGGGTTTTGAGAAGGAGGGAGTGGGAGACCGTGTCAAAAGCCTTAGCAAGGTCCACAAAGATGGCAGACTTGATGTGGCCTTTATTCATGGCAGAATCTGACATGCAATGTCAGTGGCTCAGTAGGTAGCACACTCATCTCTGAGGCCAGGAGATCAGAGGGCTGTGGGTTCAGTTCCCACATCTGGCACGTGGGTTAATATCCCAGTACTGACACTGTAGTGCAGCATGAGAGGGGTGCTGCACTTCTGAGGTGCCGTCTTTTGGATGAGACATTAAACCAAGGTCCCATCTGCCTGGATTGGTGGTAGTTCAGGTGGATGTTAAAGATTCCATGGCACTTATTGAAAAGAGTACGGGAATTTCCCTAGTGTCCTGGCCAAATTTCCCTCATTCACTAAAAATACCACCAACAGCTTAATCTGGTTCAAGGTCAGTTGGCATTCATCTGTATCCCCCTCCCCCGGGTCGTGCCTGAAAATAGGCAGGATCTGTCTAGTGCACTTACCTGGTCAACAAAAACTAAATAAATAAATAAATGGATAGAGTCCGTGAGTCTAAGTTGGGAGGTGGTTGTGGAGTGGTTCTTCCAGAACCCAGACTGGAAGGGAGTGAAGAAGGAGGAGTCATCAAGAAAGGAAGATAGTTGGGAGAGAACAAGGTGTTCTGTAATTTTGCCATGGTGGGTAGTAGCAAGATTTGGGTGGTAGTTTCCTGGAGAGGAAAGATCGCCACCCTTAGGGAAAGGAAGGACAGTTGCATGTTTCTAGACAGCAGGGATAATTGCAGTGCGGAAAGACAGATTGAGTAGGTCAGCCAGCGGGTGAGAAATAACATGAGCAGATAAGTAGAACAGCTTTGGGTCGAGGCCATCGGAAGAGGATCCCTTAGTGGGGTTGAGCAAGAGGAGAGCCTTAAAGGTGTCACTTGAAGTGACTGGTGAAAAGGTAAAGCTCAAAGATAATTGGTGGTGCTGGGAGTGGACGTTGGGGAGGTAGAAGGAGGGTTGGGAGGGAGGCTAGCAGGGTGAAGGTGCAGGAAGTGAATTATGAGTTAAATTCAGCAGCTATCAATGAATGATTGGCTGTGAGATGGTTGTTAATTTTGAGCAAAGGAGGAGGAGGTTTAGCTTGGGGCGAGAAAAGTGAGTGGACTACTTTCCAAAATTTTTATGGGTTATTTATACTAGTGTTAAAGATGGACCAGAAGTATTCAGATTTGGCCTGCCAGATGGCTTTTGTGCAGGCATTTGTGAGGGTACGGTAGTTAGATAGGTTGCAAGGAAGTTAGGTGGATTTGAGAGTTTTCCATGCTAAATCGTGCTCTTGCTGCAAGGCCAGGAGCTCAGGGGTGTCCCACGGAAGGTGATTTCCGTGAACTCTGACTTGGTTAAGGGGAGCTTGTTTGTTCCAGATAGAGAGAAAGTTGTTTCTGAAATGTGCAAGAGCAAGATCAATAGATTTAGTGGAGGCTAGAGGGGCCCAGTCAATGAGGGTTAGGTCCTGATGTAGTGTGGCAGGTCAAAGGCTTTGTAGGATCAGATAGTTAGCAGTTTGGGAGGGGCCTTAGGTAGGTCGATTTTCCTGACTAAGTAGATCATATGATGATCGATAACAACATCAGGCAGCAGGCCGGACTGGATTATCCTGTGTGGGTGTGAGGTGAGTGCCCAGTCCTGAGAGTGTGGTTTTGGGATTTATGGTTTTGGTGAGTGGATTCCATGATTAGTTGAGACAGATTAAGGGCAGATAAGTCAGTGTGAGCTTTACATAGGGAAGGAGACAGCCAATCTAGATTAAGGTCACCCAGGAGGTAGAGCTCACTTGCTCATACTGTATAATGATTTAAAGGGCTGCTGTCAGAATTTACCACAATCAGTAACAATTATCTGATGCTAACAATTAAAATTACATTCAGCAATCCTGGAACCGTTTTGTGAGCAAAGGACATAAGACAGAGGGGAATGAATGGATGGGGGGGATGAGAGCTGGATGTAGAAGTGCTTATTACTCATAACTGTCTGTGGAAGTAGTGATCTTCTGTCGTTGGTTTAATCAGAGTGCTACTAGAGCAAATGTAGAAATCAAAATTTATCAATGAACTGTGAAACTACTACACCAGTTGCCACAATGTTGCTCTCTGTCATTTACATCTATGTTTCTATGTATATTACAGAAAGCAACATAGCGGGAACTGGTTTAGTGCTTTCACATAGCACTTTGATCAAACCAGACACGTAAGAACACTACTTCTACAGACAGACAGAGTTATGAGTAATGAGCATTACTTCCAGCTTTCATCTCTTCCACCAATCCATCCATACATCCCCTCTGTCTTATATAGTTTGCTCACAAGAGTGTCCCTGGATTGTTGAATGTAACCAATTCTTGCTGTCAGCATCGGATGCTGTTATTACATTTGATACAGTATGTCATTCAGCTCTTTGGCTGTCAGGATCCTTGAGCAGTCGTCATTCATCAGCACATGCAACAAAAAAATCAGTGAACAGTTATTTTGTCCCCAAGAGTAAATTTTCAGTATGTAATAACATTTAGAATAAAAACGTTATACTTATTAATCTAACTTCTAACTTTGGAAATCATCAAGATTGGTACTGACACCACAAGATACAAATGAAACTGAGCATCTGTACATATGTGGTCATTTATGCTGACTGCCATAAAAACAAGTTTAAAAAAAATTAAGAGTCAAGCTGTTGGCTATTTCTACAGTGAATGCTCGCTTTTTAGAAAATCACAATAGAAATTAAATGAATTGGGATCGCTGGCTCACTTGCTGGCCCACAAGCCAGCAGCTGAACCAGTTGTGTCTGCAAGACTTCCTTCTTGTTTTTAAGGTCTGTGACTCAAGATTAAAACACCTGTTAGTACAATATCAGACAACAAAAGACGGAGTAGAGAAAATTCACACCACAGTTCAGCAGTGAAAAAAGATGCTTTGGGAAAGTCTGTATGCACAGCTGGAGTGGTAACCACAGGCACAATCCCTTCTTTTTACAATGTGATTCCTGGGTTGTTTGGTGTTGGATGGCCACCAGCATAGCATGAGATACCACTGATCTAAAAAAAAAAAAAAAAAAAAACTTAGTGTACTTTTTCACAAAGCATTATCACAACATGCCTCACAGGTTGGTAATATTCTGGAAATAATTGGGAAAGTTTAAACATTCAGAACCTTTATGCCTGATGGATAGAACATACAGCAAAATGTACACATAAAGAATGAATTTCAGAAATTAATAGCAAATATTTATATTGTGTATGCCAGACAACAAGAAAAAGATACACATTAATTAAGTCATACTAGTTAGATTAGATAGAAATGAAAGGTAGGTAGGTAAGTAGATAGATAGATGGATGTACGGGCAGGCAGACAGACAGACAGATACTGGAGAGAGAGAGAGAGAGATAATATAGATAGATAGATAGATAGACAGACAGACAGACAGATATAGACAAGTAGGGTTAATTTGTACTTAACAGAAACAGGCCACCAGCTCAGTAGTCCTCTGGCTCATTTTTCCTACTCAAGCCAGCAGCATGACTCTAGCTGTGGCTTCATAAATCATGAAAGTGCTGCTGTTCTCATACAGAGAACGTAGGTGAAGAGCTCCTCCTGGTAAGCTGGACACCCAGCATTTTTGGGTGCCCAAATAGTACATTTCTGGGCATACTTAAAAAAAAAAAAACACCTGAACCTAGTTTACCTAGTTTACATCATTTTATGTATTGTCAACATTTTTATTTAAAAAAACAAGATAGTAGCTATCAAAAATGGCGTTTATTTTCTCATGACAAGTAAATTATGAAAGTAAGCACTCACATTTGTTTTGTTTTTTTTGTTTGTTTTTTTACCAGTTGAGCTTGAGGATTATCCAAAAGAACATAACTTTAAATCCTTATAACTCTGGAACCATGTAATATTTTTTCATGAAACCTTGGCAAGGCAATATGTTTTGTATAGGAAAACCAAATATTTCTGCCTTTTGTAATGTTCCATATGTTGAAAACCAAACAAGATACTTTCATGCAACTTTTTACATCTTGAGACACTGCCTGCTAGACTGCACGTGCCAAATTGTGGACTATTTCGGCTAGTGCTGCCAAGCTTATTAAGATGCAGAATTCGGAGTTTAACATTAAACAGCCTACTGAACTCTAACTATAGGGGTGTGGTAGTACACCTGTCATGAGGGTTGAGTAGGCTATTTAATGCTGAACCACAGTTTTTAAACCTTAATAACTTTGGTGTTGTTTGACAAAATAGCACAAAATTTGGCATCTGCATCAAACTATCAGTCTCAAGATATGAAAAGTTTTATGACAACATTTTGCTTGGTTTCTGAGATACGTAGCATCAAAAACCAAAAACAAAAAATGTTTGGTTTATTTATTTATTTATCAAGTCTAGGATTACAAATACCTTTGAGCCTTGGCTCTTTTACAAAGGTTCCACATCAGAGAAATACAAACTATGGGGAACATCAAGACAGACATTACAACAATGTAGACATTGCAAACAGAGTACAGATTAATACAATTCAAGGGTAGCATTGTAAAAAAGTAGCCAGCGGCATTTGTCAGAGAAAATAGACAACAGATAAGAAGCGCCAGAGTCATAGGAGAGGGAAGAGAGGAGGGGATTAGGAATGTAGGAAGGGTGGGGGAGGGTGAAAAGTGCAGCATTGGGTATACCAAGATGTAAGGGTAGAATCCAGTGAGGAGGGAAGGGGGGACCACTAGAGCAGGAAGGGAAGTGGAGAAACAAGATTGAGTTGGGCAGTCACAGGAGCTGTTGGTAGTGAGATAGTCCCAGAGCCTAGTTTTAAACATACCAATTGTTGGGGCAGAGGAGATGTTGGGGCTGAGGTCATTGAACCAGAGTGGCGCTCAATAAGCAAAAGAGCATAGCCCATGTGAAGTGTGACAGTGGGGGACTTTCAGTAGCTGTAGCATGGATCTCCTAAGGCACCATTTGTTAATTCGGTGTTGTAACAGAGTTGAGACCCCAGAAGGTGCAAGGCCAAGGTAGATTTTTTTCACCATGGAGCAGGTGAGAAACTTTATGCAGTTTGATAGTTGGAGCCAGCCAGTCTGAGTGTACAGGTCACATGTGTGGGTGAGACGGTGAGTACCAGTGATGAGCCGACATGCCTTTTTTAAGGCAGTTGAGAGGCGTCTAAGGGTTGTGGTTGTGGCCGAGCCATAAATGATGAGACCATAGTCTATTACAGAGATCACAGAGCTCAGGACTTCAACCTTCAAAGCTTCTGGCGTGAGGTGTGGTCTGTGTTTGTAGAGGAGACCAAGCCATGTATTAGCAGCTCTAGCTACATTATCTACATGAAGTCCATAGGAAGATTAGGGTCAAGCTGTATCCCTAAGTATTTGAAGGATCCCACCTGATCTAGAGTGTTCCCCTGGTGGTGGAGATAGCCAAGTGGTGTAGCTTGTGGGTTAAGAGAGCTGCAGAAGAGCATAGATTTGGTTTTCTTGTCATTGAGGACCAGTTTATGATTAAGAAACCATGTCTCTACAGAACTGAAACCAAGTTGAAGGTTGTGTTGAAGAGTTGCAGGATCTTTGTGAGTGGAAAATACAACAGCATCATCGGCATACAGTATGATCTGCTCAGAGCAGTGGTAAGGGAGGGAGGGAGTTTAAGAAAAGGCTAAAAAGGAGGGGGCACAGTATAGATCCCTGTGGGACACCCGGAATAACAGGCAGGGTGTCAGGAAAGAGCGTCTGCACTTTTACCTTCATGCACCGGGTTTCTACAGCTTTAAAACCAGAGAGAAGAGTCAGGTGATAGCCCGCATTCAGTAGTTGGTGAATTAGTAGTCCATGGTGTACTGTATCGAAGGCCTTGAGAGGTCGAAGAAGCGGCCCCTGTGAGAAGGCCGTTGTTCAGGGATTTGCAAAGCTCCAGTGAACTCAAGAAGGGCTGTGGTGGTGCTGTGACCTTTCGGAAGCTGTGTTGTTGTGGACAAGGTATATTGTATTTATCAAGTGGTCGATAGTTGATCAGCCACGTCGCTCGAAGTGCTAGTGAGGGGAAGTATGGAGATAGGTGATAATTTGAGTGATATGTCTCATCCCCACTTTATGGATGGGTGTCATGGTGGCTGTTTTCCATAGGTCTGGGAATTTTCCACAGCTGAGAGAGAGGTTTAGGATTTTGTTAATGGATGAATTTCTCATCGAGGGTGAGCAACAAGCTTAAGGTCCAGGGTGTCGCTACTAGATCTAGATTTAGACATAGCTGCAGTAATATAGCAGCGAGCTTCATTCAGCCTTACTCTGAAGTAGAAGAGGGATGGTTAGACTGAGGGCTGAGGTATTTGGGTGTAGGCCCTGTTTTCAAAAAGTCATGGGTAGAACAGCACTAAGGTCTGAAAAAGCCATGTTAAAGACGTTTGTGATCACCTTGGGGTCTAGGGTTGAGGATCCATCAACCATTAACATGGCTGGAGAGGTTTTTGGCTGCTTCCCTGTGACATCCTTGATATTGTCCCAGAAAGCATGACTATTTCCCCATGTATTGGTGAGAGCGTCTTTGTAATAGGTGGATTTCATAGCCGTATGGCTTTTGTGCAGGCATTTCATGCTTGTTTGTAATTTTGTATGTCCAGTTGTTTGCCAGTGGCCCTGGCAACTGCCCAGAGGTGACCCCTTAGTTTCAGCTGTGAGAGAAGAGCAGCAGTGACCCATGGGTTAGAGAGAGATTTCGTTTTGCTCCTTTTAGCAGGGCAAAGAGGTCACAGGCTTTGTTGAAAATTGAGATGAAGTGATCAAGAGCCAAGTTAACATCTGTTGCTTCATAGATGGGTAACCAGTCTTGTAGAAGCAGGTATTGTTTGAGATGTGGAAGTTTTCCTCGAGGAAGGACTCTGCTAGCGATCATTTTTGAAGGGGGCTTAAGGAATTTGTTAGACCATGCACACATGACTGGGGAGGGGTCACTGAGATAGTCTGGGAGAACGGTCATATGAAAAATCCTTGTGGGGTGAGTGGTGAGGACCCAATCCAAGAGGGTACTGGTGCCAGTCTTGTAGTTAATACTAGTAGGGGAGTTTACCATTTGCGTGAGGTTAGCAGCTGAGATGGAGTCTTTATAGGCACTGGCGCTCGATGCTAACCAGTTTATGTTGAAATCCCCTAGTAGAATAAGTTCAGCTTCAGGAGGATGAGAGTTGATAAAGTTTAGGATGTCGTTGAAGCCATGTTTAGGGTCCCTGGTTGGGATGTATATGGAGACAATAGTCAGGGCTTTATGGTTGGGACCTAGGATGATTTTTATTGGCAGAATCTGGGCCGAGGCAGAAAGTGATGGAGTTGCAACAGGGTGCCAAGACAGGGAGCCTTTGACATAGGTTTCCCTATACTTAACATTGTGTGTTTTTTACTCTCACCTACCGCCTAGAAGGAAATTTTCAGGGTTGAAGGGGCCTGTGCCAAGGGTGTGCATTTCAAAGGTTTCATGAAAAAATATTATACAGTTTCAGAGTTATAAGGGTTTTTAAGTTAACTAACAAATGTGAATGGTAAAAAAAAAAAAAGCAATTGCACGTGCTTATTTTCATGATTTACTTGCCATGTGGAGTAAAAATTATCATGAAAGCTGCCATTTGTTTTTTAACTCACAAACTTATTAAAATACATAAAAATGTATGTATTTTTAAAACATAAACACCTGAACCAAGCTAAAAGGAACATGTTCAGCTAGATTCTGCTGTTTGTTTGTTTTTTAATTGCCACAAATACCTTTTTTGGGCATCCCAAAATCCAGGGTGCCTAGCTTAGCAAAAGGAGTCATTACCCACATTCTCTATACGAAAATAGAGGAACTTTCCTGAATGCTGGAGCTGCTGCTGGAGTCATGCTGCCAGCTTTACTTCAACCCTGAGCCACCCATCCCCTGTTCTGTCTGTCTCTCTGTCTGTCTATCTATCTATCTATTTTTCTTAAGTGGATCGGGGGGCCCACCATTGGTACCGTTTCTTCTCCCTACCTTTTCCTTTCTTTTTTTTTTAAAGTTGCATAAAAATACAGTATAAAAGTTCTATGAGAAACAAGTCTCATTTACAGAACATGCCAAGTAATAAATATAATAAAACAACAAAGACAAAAATACACAAAACCAGCTAGTAAGTGTAACCCCCCTGTTACCCGGGGTTACAAGAATCCCAAAAAGACCTAGTGGTAGGCAGGGAAGGCAGCTTGTGAAACTCCAGTTAAATGGATTTCACACTGTCTCCCTCTGTTCTCAGTCTCAGCTGAGACCGAGTGATGACATCATTTTAGAACTGTTGCAGCTGCATAAGCCACACTGGAATGTTGCAGTTGGAGGTTAGAGTAGAATGTTGGGGAATTTGAAGTCAGTCTGTAGAGTTCAGTAGAGTCTGTGCAGTCAGTAATAGATGTGCTCTGCTGTAAGCAGGACCTCAGAGTCTAAGCTCTGTCAAAGAGCTATTTTTTGGTATAGGTGTGTGTTCTCACCTGAAGAGGAACGCAAGAAGAGCACATTGAAGTAGTAGAGACCGTTTTCAGTGGTTCAGGGCCCCATCCCTGCGGGGATGGAGGGAAGGAATCAGCCTGCTTCAAGGGGCAACCCCCCTGGTCCAGCTAGGAGAAAAGAAGCTGCCTGATTTAAGTTCATGCTGAGGCACCAGAAGTTCTGGATGAGAATTCTTTGAGGAGAAGATGCCTGTGGGGCACCTGCAACTAAGGGGTGAGTTCGCTCTGCTAAAGGGCCAATGTGTTTTCACCTGAATTAAGATGAAACTAAAGTGGCTGTTACTGTGGGGTCAGGAAGAGACAGCCAAGTACAGTTTGGAAGATGTGGGAATTGGACTGCTTAAATCTGAGGGGGGCCTAGAGTAATGGACACAGCCACTTATTAAGTATGTTCAAGTTCAGCACAACTGGGATGTAAAGACGGTAGATTGAATGTGAATACATTTAAAAAGAATCTGCACAGCAAAGTGATTTAAAGGATGAGGTGTTACAGTCCAGAGAAATGGCCGGGTATGAATTATGGGAGTGAGAGGTGGGAGACCCCCCATCATTAGTAACCAAATTCACCTCTACAGGTTTACTTTGGGACACCTGTTGCTTTCTCTCAGGTACTTGGCCAGTGCCTGAGGAAAGTACCCAGACGTGGGATTTATGAGGAAGATTCCCTGATGGAGCAGAAGTGCTCATAGGTGGTTTAGAGAGCCACCAGTAAATGTTTCCATGCTAAATGGAAAGTGTCCAAGTGGCTGGCAAGGGAGCCAAGCCAGGGAAAACCCAAAGCAGCGTACAAGTTCGGGCTGTGTGCCCAGTATGGTTCAGAGCCTGAGGACTAAAGTGAATGAGGATGTGTTCTGATCTCCATAAATCTGCATTACCAGGAGTGTAGCCCCATGGGGGTCCATCTATGCTTTGTTTATTCTGTTGGATTTGAATAAAAGTCGCACTTTAGAATCCCACTTCTGGTATTGGACATTACAGTTATTGCTTCCTTTGTCCGGAGTTACTTGGGTGCCCCTGTTGCAGAGTAGCCAAACCTAGCCAATGTGCCGAGTGATATATTCCTCCCCAAACCCAGCCCACCAGGTAGTGCTGCCAAGATGGAAATGGCATACCTGGGTGGGGGTTACATAAGAATAACAAATGGATTGTTCCTGCAGTGGTAATCTTTTCAAACCATATTTAAAAGCTCCTTACCTCCAGGTCACCGGCCCGCCCTTCCCAATTTTTGTATATATTTTTTTATATTTAATAAGCAGACTGGGGTGCCCACTTCCAGTATTATGTCTTGACCCCATCCCTTCTAGGTCACCCACCCCCACTTCCACTTTTTAGGTGGCAGCACTGGGGTGCTCATCCCCAGTGCTACCAAACAGAAGCCCGACACTGGAGTGCTCAATCCCCTGTGTCAGCTAAGTCCCCATGAAAAAAGAAAGCTGTCACTCATTGATTCTTTTTTTAACTTCCCTCTCCAATCTGACCCCCCATACCCACTCACCCTACCCCAACTTTCCACTCAGCACCCATCACTCCACACATCCTACACCCCCCCGCTAACCTGAAACATGGAAACATAAAAGGTGATGGCAGATAAGGACCGTGTGGACCACCTGGTCTGCCCCTTTCCCTACCTAATGCAATACCGCAGACCCTAGTTGATCTGAGGCTGCCACCAGCTTACCCTCTTTTCCCTATTGTAAGAGTATTCTTATGCTTATCTCATGCATTCTTCAATTCTCCTACCATTTTTGCCCCACCACCTCTGCAGGAGGCTGTTACATGCATCCACTACTCTTTCTGTGAAAAAGTACTTCCTCATGTTGCCCCTGAGCCTACCCCCTAGCCTCATATCATGCCCCCTTGTTCTTGTACACCTTCTTTTTTGAAAGGTGCTACCCTCCTGTACCTTGTTTATACCCCTGAGGCACATTAATGACTGTATCATACCCCATCTCTCTCCTCTCCTCCAGGGAATACATATTGAGGTCCTCTAGTCTTTCCTCACATGACTTTTGGTGCAGTCCTTGCACCATTTTTGTTGCCCTTCTCTGGATTGCCTCTATTTTGTCTATGTCCTCCTGGAGATGTGGCCTCCAGAACTGGACACAATACTCCAGATGAGGTCTCACTAGTGATCTGTATAGTGGCACACCCACCTCCTTTTTTCTGCTGGTGACACCTCTCCCTATGCACCCTAGCATCCCACTGGCTCTCCCCACAGCCTTCTGACATTGTTAGGTTACCATTAGGTCATCAGATATGATTGCTCCCAGGTCCCTTTCTTGATTGGTGGCCGTCAGTACCTCTCCCCCCAATCTTGTACACCTCCCTTGTATTTCTGTGCCCCATATGCATTATTTTGCACTTTTTTGCATTGAATCTTAGCTGCCACACTCTTGACCACTCCTCAAGCATGTTTAGTTCCTTCCTTATTTTTTCCACCACCACCCTGGAGTGTCGACCCTGTTGCAGATCTTGGTGTCATCTGCAAAGAGGCACACCTTCCCCTCCAGCCCCTCTGCAATGTCGCTTATGAAGACATTATTAAAGAGGACTGGCTCCAGCATGGATCCCTGTGGCATCCCACTGGTCACACTCTTCTCCTCAGATTGAATGCCATTAACAACCACCCTCTGCATCCTGTCACTCAATCAGTTTCTGACCCAGTTTACCACCTTAGGGCCCACTCCCAGACTGCAAACTTATTTACCAGCCTTCTATGTGGAATGGTGTTGATGTCCCATGGCATAGCTCCACTATCTGATTGAAGACATGTCTTGTTGGAACCAATGACTGCAAAATGAGAAAATCAGGTAAGTGCAGTGTAATGTATTTCAATGTGGGTTTGAACTTTGATTCATAACTTTGTCATTTTTACATATTTTGACCCCAAATTTTCAACATAGCCTTTTTTGGACCCCACCTCATAACCAATAGTGGTGGGATTATGCAAATCTGGCCAAAAGGACAATTTTTTGGTCACTTAGGGAAATCATCTTTTGGGCAGAACTGGAAAGTTTTCATGACCCTTGTTCATGAGGTGGGGTCATAAGAAGGCTATGTTGAAAATTTGGGGACAAAATTGTTAGCATACATTCAAAATTTCCTACGCTGTCTTGGAACTTTGGTAATTTGAAATATTTTGACCCCAAAGTTTCAACATAGTCATTTTTTCACACTACTTGAGGAATGTGATGACTGTAATTTTTCAAATCCTGCCCAACATGTGTTTTTGCACCTTTGGCACAGAGCGACATTTCAGTAGTGTGGAATTACCTTTCTCGCGGGGATTTGAAAATGTTCACTACAAGCTTCATGAGGTGGGGTAATAAGAAAGCTATGCTGAAAATCTGGTGTACAACTATGGTAAAATGCCCAGGTTATGAGTGAACTTTGCAATATTTTAATGTTCATTCATAACTTCGCAAATTTTGCATCCCGTTCCCCAAGCAAACAATGTCAGACGTGATCTCATTTCTTCACGTAGGGCCCACAGTGTCCTGCGTGAGGAAAGGTATAACAGACTGTGCTGGCAACATGTGGCAAAACTTGGTTGTCTGCCTTTGAAGACTGTATCACTGTGAGGCACTGACTTGGAACTGTACCCTGTGCTTCAGAGAGGAGGCTACAGGCTGGGGGAGAGGTGAGCATTAGGAGTGACAACATCAAGGAAGACCCCACCACTGATTCACCAAGACTCCAGAGACCCAGAAAATAAACTGTCACAACATGTAATTTGCAACATATTATTTTTGACATGTAATTTGCAACATGTAATTTTATGTTAACTAAGTGTGGTTCAGTGTATTTCAATGGGGTTTTAAACTTTGATTCATAACATTGTCATTTTTGCATATTTTGACCCCATGTTTTCAACCTGGCCTTTTTGGGACCCCACCTCATGACAAATTGGGAGGGAGGAATTATGCAAATCAGGCTTGAAAGGCGATTTCATGGTTACTTGGCAAAATCACCTTTTGGGCAAGATTTGAACTTTTCAATGCCCTTGTTCATGAGGTGGGGTAATAAGAAGGCTATGTTGAAAATATGGGGTCAAAATATGTAAAAATGACAAAGTTATGAGCATACATATTAATTTTTATGTGCTCGTTGGTAACTTTGGTAATTTTAACTTGCATTCCCTGGCGAAGTGGATGTGCCAGGCCCTGCACTTCTGTAGGCGGATGGAATCTTCCCATAGCACATGACCCAAAGGGCCCTGTGTATCTGCACTTGTTCCTGTGTGAATGAGGATATGATTTCACTATCTCAAAAAGAAAGGAACGTAACACCACAAAAGTAGGGAAATGTGATGTTAGGGTTTCCAACTCTAACTTGCCTCCCCTAACACCCCCTTCCCCCAGCAGCAAAGGGAAAAAAACATTAGGGTTTTTGGTCTCCACAGTCTTCATGTATCAGTGGTGGAGTCTTCCTTGGGGTTGTCAGTCCTAATACCCAACCCATTCCCTCAACAAACAACATCACACATGAGCTCCTGCAGGCCCTGCAGAAGTCTACAACAAATGGAGTTGGCAGCATGTGGCGTGACATACTTCTCTACCTTTGAAGAGTGTATCACTATGAAGCACTGGCTTGCAGCTCTTCCTTGTGCTTTGGACAGGAGGCTACAGGCTGTGGGAAGGGGTGAGCATTATGGCTGACAACTCCAAGGCAGAGACTACCACTGATCTGGAGACACAAAACCCTGTTTTTTCCTTTTCCTGCTTGGATGGTGGAGTGGGGAGTTAGGGTTAGAAACCCTAACAACACATTTCCCTACTCTTGCAGCATTATGTTGCACTAACTGGTACATTAACAAAGATTTGTTGCAAAGAATGTATATATGGGATATGACATTAGTGAGAGTGAGATAGAAATACCTACATGAGCTGTCATTGAACTCTTCATAGTTCATGAATGGTAAAGCCACAAGTATTCTATGAAACATTCAATAACAGTGCATTAAAACCCATATGTCACAGCCATCCCAGTGGTGCTGAGGGTTGAAGTGCTGAACACCACACCTCCTGCCACACTGGCGACTGAGGTTCAGGAACGAGCCAGGGCCGCCAGGGGTCAGCAGGGCTGAACGAGGATTGAGCATCTGGAGGACTGCTCCTCTCTCTCAGGGGAGGGAGGGATTGTCATCCCTCCCACTGATCATCCTTTAGTGATGGCTGGAGAGGGATACAGGTCAGACTTCATAATGGCCCGACCATGCCTGTGCCGAGTCCTGGGGTCTGGATGTTGGCAATCCAAGGGAGGGGAGAAAGCTGGCACTCCTCTCCCCTGGCCCTGTGACGGGGGGGGGGGTAATCCATGGGGGATTTCTCAGGGAGGGTCGGTGTGGAGGTTGGGGCCGGAGAGATGAGCTCCCCCATAGGGGGTGCCATAGCCACCTGCCAGCTCTGCCAGAAAAAGCTTTATGGAGAAAAAAAACATATAACACATCACTAATGAAATACACTGTAAATGCAGACTAGTTTTTTTATTCTCCAAACAAGTTATGATTTCACTTGAAAAGTTGCTGGTTAATAAAGAGAAAACCAAGATGATCTTTTGTTTTGTTTACAGCTCTTTTTTGTTTCTTTTAACAAGAAGAAAAACAAGAGTGTTTTTTTTTTTGTTGTTTGTATATATGGATTGAACCTCCAGGGATTCAGTGCCAGAAGCAGCGATTCCAGATTGTAAGGTGGGCCACTTGCCGCCTCCGGCCGCCGCTGCCCCAACTCCTTCACCAAGCCTGACCGCCCTCGCAGTCTTCTGCCATGGATTGAACCTCCAAGGATTCAGCACCAGAAGCAGCATTTCCAGATTGTAAGGCAGGCCACTTGCACCTCCGGACGCTGCTGCCCCAAGTCCCTCACCAAGCCTGACTGCCCTTGCAGTCCTCCGCCACGGATTGAACCTCCAGGTATGGCTGCTAGCTGAATTCTGGTGCCGAAGCCTCCTATTGGTGTGGCTTTGAACTGGCGAGTCCTCATTGGTCCGCTCTCTGCCTCCCAGCCCTTTGGATTGGTGTGCCTTCTCTATGGGCTTTTACACTGTTCCTAGGGTCTGAGGTTGGCCACTGATGAACTCTTTTCCTTGTAGAAACCCTGTAATTTTTTCTAACCACTGACTAGCTCTGTTCAAATACTTTGCCTGTTTTTTCTGTTACAGCTGCTTAGATTTTTCTCTAAACTCTTCTGTACCATACCTGACTGCTTAGAGTTTTAAGAATTGATAGACTGCTGTTTAATACTACTGCACTCTCTAATTATATCACTCACTACCTCATTTTCCTGCCCTACGGCTTGCTGTGACTATTTTTGATTTTTTTCTAACTACTGTATAAAACTCTCACCTACTATGCTTTTTCCTGTTTTCCAACCCTAACCCCCCTCCTCCACAGCTAAACTTCTCTGCTATTATTATTGCTTAATCCTCCCCCACTTGGCTGTCTCGTAGCTTCCCCACCCTCCTGCTAGCTTTTGTCTACTGCTAATTGCTGTCTATTATTCTTCAACTGCTCCCCACCCCCCGTTGTCTGTCTGACACCAGTCAACAGCCCCACCTCTCCCAAACCCAACTTATTGCTGTTTCTCCCTCTTTCCTCTCCAGGGATTCAGCACCAAAAGAAGAGCTTCCAGATTGTGAGGCGGGCCACTTGCCACCTCTGGCCACCGTTGCCCCGACTCCCTCACCAAGCCTGACCACCCTTGTGGTCCTCCGCCATGGATTGAACCTCCAGGTACGGCTGCTAACTGAATTCCGGCACCAAAGCCTCCTATTGTGCGGCTTTGTACTGGCAAGTCCTCATTGGTCCGCTCTCTGCCTCCCAGCCCTTCCGATTGGTGCTCCTTCTCTATGGGCTTTTGCACTGTTCCTAGATTCTGAGGCTGGCTGATGATGAACTCTTTTCCTTGTAGAAACCCTGTAATTTTTTTCCCCCCCCCTCCCCCCAGGCCTCCTTTAAATACACAATCGCTCCTCCCACCCTGTCCATCTCTCCTCTCTCAGTGTTCATGGCATCTGTAGCGCCTCCTTCCTTTCTCTGACAGTCTTTCGTGCTCTCTCATTATCAATCTCTATGTATTTATTTATTTTATTTAGCTTTTGTTGACCAGGTAGGTACACTAGACAGGCTGTATGCCTATTTTCAGGTACTACCCGGGAGAGTACAGTAAAAAATACAGGTTCAAACAAGGTACATAACGACAAGAGGGCAATGTACAGAGCTACAAGAGAGCAAGATGGACATAGATAGTCTACAGTGAGCAGTAATAGGTAAAATATACATATACATATAGAATAAATAGACTAAGACATTCAATGGCAATTTACGTAGTATGAGTGACCCTTTTACCAGGGCCACATAATTCATAAGTAGATAGCAAGCAATCACATGCTTCCCAGAGTCAAAGAACAGTGGGCAGTGGGTTGGATGAGACCAATTTGGAGACCTGGTTAAGGTGGCTTGGGACACCTACACATAGAGGACAGTTTCAAGTGCTCCCACAGGGAATTCTGGAGACTCAGGTGGAAGGGGGATGCACGTACATGGTCAGGAAGGGAGTTCCATAGACTTGGAGTGCACGTAGCAAAGTCCCTGTCCCCCATTAGGGTTCTAGTATAAGGAACTTTGAGCACCCCAGGACCCTGAGACCTGACAGAGTAGGAGGAGGATTCAGCAGGCTTGAGAAGCTGCGCCAGCCCCAGAGGGGTTCCGCTTCTGAGCACCTTTCCTATGAAGCAGCCCAACCCATATTTCAAGTGATTGGCCGGGGAAAGCCAGCCCAGTTTGTCATATAATTTGCAATGATGGGTGAGACGTGGGACTGCCAGGGCAAAGCGACAGATGTTGTTGTAGGTCGTGTTTCATCGAGCAAGGTGGACCTTGGAGGTGCTAGCAAACAGGAGAAGGCCATAGCTAAGTGAAGGGAGCAGCACACCTCTGGCCAACACCAAGTGAGCTGCAGATGTCACATTTTTCTTTGCCCTGTAGGCAAGACCCAGTTTACAGTTTATGGCTCTGCAAACATTTAGGATGTGACACCCCAGGTCAAGTTGGGGGTCAAGTGTCACTCCAAGGTATTTTATTGAAACCGTGGTTAGGAGGGGAGAGCCATCCATACCACTGACACATAGAAGGACGGGGAGGCCTTGTTCTTGGCTACTGACCCAAAAAGCATGGCCTGAGTTTTCTGTAGCTTGAAGACCAGCTTGTGAGACATTATTCAGGACTGAATATTCTTAAAGGCCTCACTCAGCTGAAGGTTGAGAACCCCAATGTCCAGGGAGTGTGCAAGGATGACAAGATCATCAGCATAAAGGGTGGCACCACAGTTGGAAGCAGCAGCAGGAAGGTTGTTAACAAATGCCGAAAAGAGAAGGGGTCCCAAAACTGATCCCTGTGGGACACCAGAGGTCTCTCACCCATAACCTTAATCCTAGCTCCCTTTTCTATCTTTTTCTACTCTCACACTTACTTTTTCCCTGTTTTGGTCCTGGCCTATCATTTTTCCTTTTCAAAGCCAGTACCTACATCTGTCTAAACTATGAAACTACTCATGCTACAGTCTTTTCTTATACCCTCTCCTGCTCTGCTCCACCTATCATTACCCACTGTTCCTACTGACCCCATGGCTTTCTCACTTTTTCATCCCCATGACTACATATTCTCAAACCTTCTCCTGCTGCCCTCTCTCCATTATGACCCAACTCTGCTTCTATCTAATAGGTCCGGACTCCTGTTGGTAGCCCATGTACTAAAACACTGTCCCAGAACACAAGGACCCTATGTCCCTTCCTACGACATAAACTTTGGTATCTCCTCATACTAGCCCTGCTGCTCTCTGGAGATATACACTCTAACCCGGGACCAAGCAACAACATACAGAATCCCCTCTCCAATGCCAAGGGCTTTACTGTTGTGAACCTTAACATCAGGAGCCTACTGCATAACTTTGCTGAACTACAAGCCTGGGTCTCCCTATACAAACCTGATATCATCTGCCTTACGGAAACCTGGCTTAAACCTTCTATCCAGGACTCTCAGTGTTCACTAACCTCCTACAGTCTCCTGAGATTTGATAGACCTGCTCTTAAACGAGTTGGTGGCACAGTTATCTATTTTAAAGATCACCTACAGGTCTCCACTATCTCCTCATCTCCCCTAATCCACTGTGAAGTGCTTTATGTCCTCCTTAATCTTTGTTCAAAAAAACTACATATTGTCTGCACCTATAACCCCCCCATCAGGTGGTACAAAAGGACTCGATGAACTGCTTGATCAGACCTCTCTTCTATCCGGGAGAACTGAGGTTCTTTTGCTTGGCAATCTCAATCTAAACTGACTCAAAACTCTCTACATGTACTACAGCCCAAGATTCAAAGTTTCAATCTTTACCAGGTGATCAGTGACCCCATTGGAACTGCCCTGCATTCAAACTCTAGTACTCTGTTGGACTGGATAGTGACCAACCACCCAGAAAATATTATCTCCTCTGTCATACTAGCAGATGCCATCACAGACCACTCCTCGACTTTTTGTACATGGGGCAAAACTAGACCCTCCCCTTCTTAGCCCCATTTTATCACTGTTTGTAACTATGCTAAGCTTGACCCACAATCCTTCCTACTGGACAATGTCACTATTGACAGGACCCCCCCTTTTTAACTCTACTGACCGTCAGGCCGCTCTAAATATATTCTTGGCTCACTTCCTGGAGGTCCAGGACAAACATTGCCCTCCTGTTACCCGACGGGTAAAAAATAAACATACTCGGTGGCTAAAGTCTGACCTTCTCACCAAACTGTGACAGTGGGACAAATCCTGGCTTCACTACAAAAGCACGGACCTCCCAGCTGACTTAAATTCCTACAGAGCACTCGAACTCCTGCAAGAAGGAAATCAAAAGGGCCTGTTGCAAGGATCTTTTAACTAAATCATATGGTGACCCAAAAAAATTCTGGTCCAATATAAAATGCTTCCTAGGATCAAATCCTGCCCCCATTCCAACCGATATGTCTCTCAGTGGAGTCCACTGCAATAATCCCTCCACTATTGCAGACTTTCTCAATACCCCGTTCTCTGACCTCACCAACTATACCTCAACTTTCCCAGCCCGACCATACTTGAATGTCCAACTTGAGGTTGCTGGGCCTAAATTTTATTTCAAGTCTGTCACTCGCCATGAAGTTCTAAGACTGCTCAAAAGCATCTCTGACTTCACTGCTGCTTGGTCGGATAACCTTGAACACAGACTCCTAAACCTACAGCCCCCCACATAGCAGCACCTCTTGCAAAAGTGTTTCCCTCTCCCTCTGTCATAGCTGTGTCCCAGATATCTGGAAGACTGCCAGGATTACCCCTGTTTTCAAAAAAGGGGACTGTAAAATTCCCTCAAACTATAGACCCATTGTCATATTACCTGTTCTTAGCAAAATCCTTGAGAAGCTCATAGCCACTCAAACCATTGACTTTCTGCAGAAACTAAACCTTCTCACATTGGCGCAGCATGGTTTCCGCAAGGGTCATAGCACCACCACCGCTTTACTCAAATTTACGTCCGATACCCTAGCAGCCATGGACTCAGGTCTCCTAACGGGGGCAATTTTTATAGACATGACTAAAGCATTCGACCTTGTGAATCATCCTATCCTTCTCACTACTGTAAGATCACTAGGCTTCTCACAAGGTGTGACTGCATGGTTTGACAGCTACCTGACAGATCGCACACAATGAGTTAAATTTAACTCCATCTGGTCAGATTTTGCTACCATAAATATTGGTGTACCACGAGGATCTATTCTACGTCCCCTGCTTTTCTCCATTTTTATAAATGATATTGCCTCAATCATTCCCCATGCTGCTTCTCTGCTATATGCGGAAGACATTGTCTTGTACACCAGTGCAAAGAAAATCTCTGAAGTCAATCAACAACTTTCCCAAGACTTTCAACAAATTGAAAAGTAGTTGTTAAGGAATAGGCTTGTCCTAAATGTCTCTAAGACTCAAGCCATGCTGTTTGGTTCCAATGCTAAACGTAAACTCGCCCAACCCACCTTTAATGTCTCCACTATAGATGGCTCGTCACTCATGGTTGTACCCTCTTTCAAATATCTGGGTATCACTCTTGATCCAGCTCTCACTTTTGATCTTCGTATCCAGCAGACTTGCAAGCTGACTAACATGAAACTTGATATGGCCTACCACTCCAGCAATGTACTCACTCCATCAGCTAGGCTTGACATAGCCCATGGCCTAGTACTTCCATCACTCATGTATGGGGTGGCAGCATATGCCTCATCAGGTAAGACTAGTTTTCAGAAGTGGGATGTCTCATACAACAATATCTGTAGATATGCGTCCTCCTCACATCGACTAAAACACCATTGCCTCCTCTACACTGAGCTTGGATGGCTTTCTCTGGCAGCCTCTTATGATTATGCACTCTGCTCTATCATAGATAATATCATCCGAAATCAAATGCCTAAGCCTCTGTCGGAACTATTCCTAAACCAGACGTCCAGCTATGAACTACGCTCAGCTGCCAATGCCCATGCTGTCATACCTAGACACCACTCCTCCAAAGGTGCTAGTGCTTTCTTCTGCCATGCCCCCAAGAAATGGAACTCCCTTCCACTAACTATTCATCGGGTGTCATCCCATGTCTCTTTCAAATTATTGCTGCGTGACCATCTTGCTGTCTCATGCTCTTGCTCCCACTTCAAACCCCCTTAGTCAAGTATTTCTGCACAATATCCTCTACCCCAACAGCCTTTCCATGCTCCTTTCCCTTAGCTAGTTTCTGTACTGTCCTGTCTCTTAGCTTGTTACAATGTAATTTTAATTAGAGCTAATAATCATCCCTTACCTCACCAAATTCTTCTTATCCTATCCTATCCTACCTCCATACACTTTCCTTCCCGCCCCAGTTACTCCTCTTTTCTTTTGCATTCCATCTTCCTTGACTACTGGATGGTGCTTTTGCTTGTTTTAGCTTAATGGACTACTACCTAAATATTGCCTGATGATTTTTACTGTTGCCCTCCCTTATTTCTATTGTTATATAGTTTTGCAGAATCAGTTGTATCTATTTGTATTTCTACTTGTTCCCACTACTTGCACTGTATTACTATTTTCTAATGTGCCCACTACTTGCACTGTATTACTATTTTCTAATGCACCTACTGTTTATATGATTGTACTGTCATTTTGTTCAAAATGTTTTGTTTCTGTATTCTCATGGGTCGTGCCTGAAAATAGTCACTACTATGGCTACTGCACCTTACCCGGTCAACAAAAACTAACTAACTAAATAAATAAATAAGTATACAGTGGAGCCTACTTAAAAAAACACCCTATTTCCCAGCTTAAAATGTTCTTATAAGCGAGCTGTTCCTATAGGTAGGCTGCTGTAATAATGCATGTTCACCACACGATGGCAGTAGTGTAACACATGCTGGTATGACTTGCATACTTAAAAAAAAAAAAAAAAAAAACACTGAAACTTCAGGTGTTGAGAGAGTTTTATTTCTGCTACAAACCATGATTAAAAGCAGTTAAAAATGATTAAGCAGTTAAAATGATTTAATAAATTACAGTAGTAAAATTAAAAACTAATCAAGCTAAAAGCTGGGGCAGTATGCATTTATGTATTTATATTGTATGTATTTACTTTGAGTGAAAATAGTCAGGTATTTTCTGCCTCTTGCTGTGCCTCAGGACAAGCTTATCTATATTCAAGTCCACTGCATAAAACTGAGTCATACCTCCATTTTGTTTACTTAGAATAAAATGTATTTTTTTTTTACATGCACTCATGTACTATGTTCACTGATGATGGTGCAACAATGCTTTCAGTGTCCTGGGTTTCATCCTCCTCGACAGACAGCTCTGTTTTGGCAATGATATCGAGAGTGATGGGCACTACAGTTACATACGAACATCCGAAAAAGCCAGCAGAAGAAGGCCATTGGTCTATCAAGTCTACTTGTATTGCAGGGTCCACAGCTTGAGCTAATGTCCCTGCCCTGCCTCCCCACTCCTCCCATCCTCCCCACCCATGATCCTTACCTTCCCCCATGCCTATCCCAGCATCTCTTAAAGCTGCCCACTGTCTTCAACAAGATGACCTCTTCCGGCAGCGCATTCCAAGTGTCCACCACCCTGTCTGTGAAGAAGTGCTTCCTGACCTCCCTCCTAAACCTCCCACCCTCCAGCTTAAGACTGTGCCCCCTCGTGTTATGGTTCCCACTCAGCTTAAAAAGACTCTCCTTATCAACCTTATTTATCCCTTTCAAGTACTTGAAGGTCCCAGTCATGTCCTCTCTCTCTCTCTCTCTCTCTCTTTCTATCTGTGTCACTCTCTCTTTCGCCTGTCTTCCAAGGAGTACATATTCAGTGCCCTCAGCCTCTCCTCATATGCCTTACCCTGCTGACCAGCTATCATCTTTGTATCCCTCCTCTGGAACTTCTCCAGTAGGTTAATGTCCTTTATGAGTTGTGGGCACCAGTACTGAACTCCATACTCTAGATGCGGCCTTACCAGTGACCTGTATAAGGGCAGTATAACCTCCACTCTCCTACTACTGATCCCCCTAGTTATGCATACCAGCATCTTATTTATTTATTTTGCTTTTGGTGACCGGTTAAGTGCACTAGGCAAAACAATGCCTATTTTCAGGCACGACCCGGGAGAAAACATTTTACAGACAAACAATAAACATGTGATGCAGCACATGGAGGCAGTACAAAACAGGATAAAAACAGTGTGTAATAAGTACATTGACATTCTGAATACTGAAGGTTAGGATGCTGTGAATACAGGGAAGAAAGCAGGATAAGTGGCAAAAGAAAGTACAGCATGGAAGGAAGTAAGTTACAGTACAATAAGTGCCATGAAAAGTAGAGAGGGGGAGAGAGGAAGGAAAAAGAGGATGAAAGAGCTAGACAGGTGTAGGTCGTGAGAGGAGGGAGAGTAAAAAGGAGGTAGATAGGATGGAGATGGGGAGAGGGCAAGAAAGAGTGTGGGTTCAAGGAGGGTTAAAACAGGTGCAGGGATGTAAGGTGTGAAGGTGTTCCCGATGTAGTTTCTTATAGACAGCGTGGCTGTCTGTTTGACGGATAGAGAGGGGCATAGAGTTCCAATATTTTGGAGCAGTATAGGAAAACGCATGAGTGCCCATATTAGTTCTACATCTTGGAACGCGCAGAAGGGCTTTATCATTAGAACGTAATTTGTGAGTGGGAGGTTGTAGTTCCAGTGCAGAAGAAAGGGATAGGGGGAGACCTGCTCTGGTGACTGAGTCAATTAGTGATCCAAAGGTCAGAAAACGATAGGAGGAGGGGCTAAACCATTTTAAGTCTCGATAGAGGAGGCAGTGGTGCTTGAAACGTGGTGAGGCAGCGGCATAGTGACAGATGCTATTATAAGTGGTGTCCCATTTATGAAGGGAGGTTTTAGATGCGGATAGGAAGATTGACAAGCCATATGCTAGTGTCGGTAGAAGGAAACCTTGAGCCACAGCTAGTCTGGCTTGAGGGGTAAGTGCATAACTGGTACGATAGGCACTTCCTAGCTTAGCATTTACCAACTTACAGATAGTAGATGTAACCCCTAGATGGCGCTATCCCAGGGGCTACTACCCCTGCCTGATTTGCCACTAACAGGTTGAGGGGCCTGGATCTGATGGCGGGTGCCTCCACCCAGAGGTCAGGGTTTGCAATAGTTAAACTAACTTGGTCACAGCCCCTGGGACACTGCAACCCCTTCTTCCCACTAGTGGCCCACACAATATATCAGAATTACCTTCACAGTATACACTTACCCCAGGACTGGTTCAGGCACTGGGACCTCCTGTAAAATAAGATACAGTGCAACAATCACAGTACAATACTTTAACATAGACAAATACCTCAGGCAGTATAACTTTGCTGAAACAAGCAGCTCTGATTTATTTAGGGGATATAACAAGGACAGGGGAATCAGGTTAATTAGCTTATCACTTTACTCATCTACCTATGGCTCTGTGCACGAGCCTACCCCTACCAGTTACTGTCCCTGGGTACCCAAGCCCTAGTGGCTAGTCCAAACCGTGGCAGCTGGTAGGGGCCCTTTCTCACAGAGAAAAGAAAAATTAGTTAAACAGTCAGCAGTACAGTAATTCCATTTGGATTCAATGTGGCAATTCAACAGGGAGCGACCCTGAATTAGTACTCACGACCTCCAAACAAGATAGGGTCCTTCAATGTCAGCAGGGCTACTCTTGAGCTCCATGAGACTCCTCACACATTTATATGGCAAACTGCAACAGGCAAAAGTCCTTTAATGGCAGCAGGATTCACTCGAGCTACACAAGCCTCCTCACACATTTATATGGTAAACAGTCACAGGCAAAAGTCCTTTAATGGCAGCAGGATTCACTTGAGCTACACAAGCCTCCTCACACATTTATATGGTAAAAAGAAATTACTATAACAGGCAGGCTGCTTCTCTATCCCGATCGCAATTACTGCACAATACCCGGGAGAACACACAGCAGATTCAGTTCCTGACAGACCGAGTGCAATTCAGCAATTTCTCCAGTCTTCTACAGGGTGAGCCTGGTTTCTACTCTTCAGATATCCTTTGATTCTCTTCACAGGACGGATTCAGTCCTAACAAGCAGTTACACAGCTGCAGACCGAACTCTGGGCCTTACACACGTTTCCCGACTAAAACTGCACACCGCAAAGCACAGGGCTCCTTCCTCTTCACTGCCAGAGCTCAACTGAACTCCAGCAGACAAACCGGCACTTCCTTTGAGTTCCTCCCAGTTCTTGGCTGGATTGGCTGTTACTCACAATAGACTGCCCTGTTGGTCCAAAAAGGCCCCGAAGTCTAAACTACATCTCCCAGAGTCACTGCCCATACAATCCTCTTGTGGCTGGCTCAGATTATGAGTCCAAGTTCTGATTCGTCCAAGGCACCATTTTAGAGCTACCTTAACCCACACTGATTGGTCCAGTTCAGCAGTTCAAAACTAGAATGGGGAACTAGGCAAACACAGTTCTGACTGCAAAGAAAGCAGGTTAGACAAACTAATTTCATTATTACTCTAAATGATTTCTGGCAAACAGTTACATCTTTCAGATAGGTTCCCTTTGCACTCCTAGTGACTGCAAAAATGGAGTGAATTGGCAGCAGCTCGAGTGGTACTCAAGCAGAGAAGCACACAGTTCCCCATACAACTAATTATGTCTGCAAGCAGACAGCTCTTAAAGAGACAGTACCAGAGGCTCTAAAAACACTCACTGATAAATGGCTTAAATGCCAAACACCATTCAGGCTTGGAGCATTCAAGCAAGCTCCTGGAAGTCTTTTGGGAACCCCCATTTGCAGGGGGGTTACATAGAGATATGAAGGTCAAGGTCAAGAGATTCATCCAGGGTGACAGCAAGATATTTGAAGGATTTGGTAGAGGGTAGAGGAGAGCTGTCCGCACAGGAGATGATGAGGGGATTTGGATTAGCTTTGAGTCTGGCTTGAGAGCCAAATAGCATAGAGTAAGATTTGCTAGAGTTAAGGACTAGTTTGTTATCAGTAAGTCAAGTTTGGATACTAGCAAAATCCACTGCAAGTGGATGGTGTAGGGAGGCTGCAGTTTTTGCACTGTGGTAGATAACCAGATCATCCACGTAGAGCAAAGAAGAGCAATTCGGTGCAGTTGTGGGGATGTCATCAATGAAGATTGTGAAGAGTAGATGACCAAGAATGGAGCCCTGGGGTACTCCAACGTGGATAGGTGCAGGATCTGAGGTTGCAGAGTTAAAGACCACAGTCTGTTGCCTGTCAGTCAGGTAGCTTTTAAACCAGGTAATGGAATCTGGGGAGAAACCAAAAGACCGAAGTTTTGACAGAAGGAGTGAGTGGTTTACCAGATCAAAAGCTTTGGTTAGGTCGATGAAAACTGCTCCAGTCAGGAGGCCTAAGTCCATAGAAGAGTAAATGTCATTAGTCAACTTAAGCAGAGCGGAGGTGGTACTATGACCTTTATGGAAGCCGTGTTGGGAGCTAGAAAGGAGGTTGAATTTTTGGAGGTATTCTATCGTTTGAGTGGCGACTCGTTTTTCCAAGATTTTGCTTAAGACAGAGAGTATAGCGATGGGATGGTAGTTCTTAATTTTCTTTAGGTCTCCTTTCTTTGGAATAGGAGTAATTTTAGCAACTTTCCATATAGTTGGGACTATACCATGGCATAAGGACAGATTAAAGATTTTTGTCAACGGGGAGGCTATGAAAGGGGCCACTACTTTCAAGAGCCTAGGTTCAAGACCGTCAGACCGTCAGACCCAGGACTATTGTTTTCACGGATGGAGAGAAGCAGTTTTTCGGCTTCTCTTATTTGAATGATCCGGAACCTAAAGGGGGGGTTAGGGGTGATGGTTTGGTTTTACAAGGGGACTGAGCAGTGCTAGAGTTTTGGAAGGAGGACCTTTGCTGCTGCTTTCTTGCACTGCATGGAGTGCTTCAGGTCATTAGTGATCATCACTCCCAGGTCCTTCTCCTCGTCCGATGCAGATGCTCGGACTCCACCCAGGTACTACTCTGTCCTGGGATTCTTGACTCCAATATGCATAACTATGCATTTTCTTGGCATTAAAGCCAAGCTCCCAGATCCTGGACCACCTTCCTAGCGTTTCCAGATATTCTTGTAGGTTCTGTAGCCCTTCAGCTGTGTCCACTCTCCTGTAGAGCTTGGCGTCATTCTCAGATAGGCACATTTTACCCTTAATGCCATCCCCAGTGTCATTGATGAAGACATTGGACAACACCAGCCCCAGCACCGAGCCCAGCAGGACTCCACTTGTTACCTCTCTGGTGCCAGATAACTCTCCCCTCACAACTACCCTCTGGGTTCTGTTCCTCTCAACCAGTTTTCCACTCATCTGGCCATCTTTTCCCCAACCCCAAGATCCACCAACTTCCTGATCAACTGTTTGAGGGGTACAGAGTCAAAAGCCTTGCTGAAATCAAGACAGAGGATGTCTACTGCTTGTCCTCTGTCTACTGTCTTGGTGACACAGTCAAAGAAGTCAAAAAAGATCGTTTGACACGATCTCCCCAGCCATGAACCCATGCTGCCTTGCATCCTGGAGACCATGCTCCTCTAGATATTCCATCAACCTTTCCTTTAGCATGGTCTATGAGCTTGCCCACAATGGAGATCAGACTGACTGGTCTGTAATTCCCTGGGTCATCCTTGGGACCGCTTTTGTGGAGGGGCTGCTCTCCAGTCCTGCGGTACCACGCCTGACTCTTGTGAATTATTAAATAGGTCTGCCAGCGGCCCTGCTAGCTCCTCAGCCAGTTTCTTTAGTACTCTTGGATGTACTCTGTCTGGGCATGGTGATTTTTCCACCTTCAGTGCCAGCAGCCCCTCCCTCACTCTATCCTCCTGTATCACTGCATCTGTGTTCCCTTCCCTCATACTCCTCTTTTCCCTCCTGAAGGTATTGGTCTGTCCTTCTCCCTGGTGAAGACAGAAGTATTCATTTAGTACCTCTGTTTTTCCCCCATTATCCTCCACCCCTTTCTTAAGCCTAACAATCCCTTCCTTCTTGTCCCTTTTCTCACTTATATAGTGAAAGAAAGCCTTCTCCCCCTTTTCAATTCCTTCAGCTATCTGCAGCTCCTTCTGTGCCTTTGCTTGCTGGACTTCCTTACTTGTCTCACTTGCCAACCTTAGGTAATTTTCCCTATCCACCTTTCTCTTGGTCTTCTGAATTTGTTATAGGCCAACCTCTTTTCTCTTACTGCCTGGGCAACCCCAGAATTGAACCAGCTGGGCACTTTGGCCCTTGTGTTCTTCCCCCTGAGCCTATTAGTTGTCCATAATAAGGCAGATTTTCCTATGTCTGTGGCATATTTCGGCATTCAAATATTCAATCTGCTAGCCCAATCAGAAAAAAATGTATCCTGTCATCCAGCCATTGCAATTGATTTCATATTCTACTGGAATGGACTCAACCACAATCCCACTGAAGCACCTTGGCTTCTTTGATTTTCTTACGATGAGAGGTAGCTTAGTTCCAGACATGTTAGTCTACAAGTGCTGAAATATGCTTTTTCCTTTTTGCCAGCAGCAGGGTCACTATTAAACGTGAAAATGCCAGCGTGGAAGGCATGAATGTAAATGTTAGTCTCATCACAATTGTGAATGTCATTTTCAGTGTAATCATGTAAAATAGCTTGCAGCACACTTTCCTTCCAGGAACTTGCCCCACTGGTGTCAGCATATTGTTTTTCACCACACTTTTTATTATGGATTTCATTGCATTCTTCCCATCTACATAGTCACCCCATTTGTGACAGTAAAGCTCACCCCCATGCCATCAGCCAGCTGCTAAGCCTTTTCTAGCAGAATTTGACCACTGATAGGAGTGTCTACTGTTTAGCAGGCACGGAACCATCTTAGAAGATCACTTGCTATCAGTTCATCCTTCCCAACTCTTTTCTGTTACAGCCCTGGTTCATTCCATGCTTTGAGTCTGCTAGCAGTGGCTCCCATTTAGACAGAATTTTGCTAATAGTACATACATTGATTTTAAAATCTTTGGCAACGTTGCTATGTTTTACAGCAGGGTTACTGCACCTCTCAATGATTTGCAGTTCTTTTGAGAGCATGAGTGTCATCTGCTGGGTCTTCTCCATATCTGGTTTATACCAGAGAGTCACATTTTCTAAAATCCATTTATCTATTAATCAACACTATTCAATGTTGCAATGTGAGACTGAACAGCAGTAATTAACACCTAGCTAACACACTGAGTGAGGATTAATGAGTCGGCAACAGCTTGGAGGAGGAAGATGAGAGGTGAATCAGCTTGAGTCAACTTAAAGCTGTGTTTACATGGCAGCAGTGCTCTGAAATGTGCCCTGTTCCATTCCCACCGTGCTTGCCGCATTGCTGTTTACACAACACGCTCTCACAGTGCTACAGGTCGCTCCAAGTAGGGGGCTGTAAATTCACAGAAGAGTTGAGGGAAAGAGCCTTTTTATTGGAGCGAGCGCAGCAAAGCACCTACACCATCATTTAATGTGCTTGCTCCGATACTGATCCCTCAACTGAGTCGGATCAAAAAACTGACCTGAACGGCACATAAGGCACTCTGGAAAGTGTCTACATGGCAGAATTTACAGCGCATCAACCTCTGCACACGGGTTGATATGCTGCAAGTAGGGCAGTATAAACGGGCCTTAAGTGTTAGCTCAAAAGTCAGTTACACAGTGCTGGCAGGTTAAACAATATGTGATTCTAACCAGGTTGACAGTTGCTATAACCAGACTTTACTGCCATAGGAATAAATGAGGAAATATTGGGACATTTGCAAAATGTTGCTACATCTGGGATGTTCTTTTATCCAATGTACTTACAAGTGTGTTCCACTGTATTCCTTTTTTCTCCACATGTGATCCATTATGTAACAAATAAAGCAATGCTCAAGAGTCTGTCTTCACATAGCTACAGATGTTTCCTTTCAGAATTCCTCAATGTACTGATCTCATAGTTCTAAATGTAATTTATGCTCCCCACTTTTGCATTTGTTTCAATTTTGAAATATTATGGTTGTTTTGGTGGTTACAGGTCTGCACATTACATAGAAACATAGAAAATGTTGGCAGAAAAGGACCCGTTGGCCCATCTAGTCTGCCCTAGAAATTCCCTACCTACTTGTGTTATTGCAAGACCCTACTCGATCTCCAGCCTTGATCCCCCAGCCCTGTGACTAAGGTTCCCTTGTGTCGATCCCATGTATGCTTGAATCCTGTTACCATTTTGGTATCCATCACTTTTGCTGGAAGTCTGTTCCAGATGTCCACCACCCTTTCTGTGAAGAAGTATTTCTTCACATCTCCTCTGAGCTTCCCCCTTTTCAGCTTCCAATCATGACCACTTGTCCTTGCATATATCTTTCTGTAACCCCTAGGTGGCACTATCTCAAGGGCTACTACTCCTGCCTGCGTGGCTAGGTTGCAGGTTAAGGGGCCTGGGTACTAAAAATGGGTGCCTCTACTCGGAGGACAGGGTTAGTGGTAGCATAGCTGACCTGGGTACAGCCCTTTTGGACACTGTGAACCCCCCTCTTTCCCCCTCTAGTAGCCTAGACAATGTACAAAACCCACAGATGCAATAACCCCCCAACAGCAGATATATCCCCACTTTGATTGCATTTACCACCAGGGGTGGTTCCACCTGTTCTGCCCTGGAGACCCCCTGTAAAGTAAGGTTAAACACAGCAAACAATAGTACCACAGAGCAAGATTTATGGAAGTGCACCACAGGCAGGTTAAGTGCAAAAAGATTCAGATCTGATTTATTCGGGGAAATGAGCAAGGAAGGGATGTAATCAAGTTGACTGGTTTAGATACTGCTTCAATCAGGCTACAAGGCATGCACTTTAGAGTCCCTCAACACAGTCACACACATTCTGGGTACCCAGTGGCGAGATAGGCAAGCCTGACATGTTGCCCAGGGTAGTCGGCACTGCAGCTGGCCGGGGCCCTATGATGAAAAGACAAGTCATGCATAATAACCCACAATTTGTAATCTGGAGCAACGAGGCTCAGTTCGTGATAATTAGACAAAGCAATTAAATCAGATGACACACTTTGATTGAATTGTTGTTGCAGGGAGCTACCTTGGTGTTTCCTCACACAACCCAGTACAGGACACAGGATGGATGAAATGGAGACTGCAGGATGACTTGCTGGTTTGCCAGGAGAAGCAGGGCCCACACGATTCACCATGGTGTCATTCCTATTCGTGATGTTGAGCAGGGGGCTGATCCGCAGGCAGGTCTCTCACTGATGGTCTTCTCTGTGGCGTGAGTAGCTGGCTAGGCCAAGGTGGCAGGGCCCAGGCCAGGTGAACAATTTGGATGGCAGTCCGGTAGTGCTGGATTCAGCTTCCAGCAAGCATGACACAAGCAGGCAGTGGAGAACCAAATCACAACCCTCTAGCAGCATTCAGCATACTTATAGTAAAAGAAAAGCAGTACCACAATTTGAATTACAATCCGGTCGCAATCACAGTGTCTCTGCGCAAACTGTATGCTCTGTGATGGTTTCAGACTTCCTGACAGGCCAATCACGTGAAGCAAATCTTTGGTCTTCTTCGGGCAACAAAGCATGCAGTCACAGTTCAGTAATTTTTGCCACAAAACAGTTCAGATTCAGTCCGGTTACATTTAACTGAAGTATTCCCTCACAAGGGAAAATGAGGCAGGCAGGCCAAACACAGCCTTCCCACCAGTTTCCCGCACAACTACACAGGAGCAGCTGCTCGAATATCTCGAGCTGTTCACTCAACTCTAATTTCAATTTGACTGACTGCTGCAAGCAGCCTGGGACTTTCCCAAAGATCCAAAAGGTTTGATTCATTGATTCATCTGTCTGTCACAACAAGGGCTCCCCGTCCAGGTTCATTTAGGTGCCAACATGTAAAAACTACAATTCCTACAGAAATTCACTCCCACATGACCCCTGGGGACAGACTCCATTTTAAGGCCCCCAAAATGTACTGATTGGTGCAATACAGAAATGTCCATGCTGCAAAGAAAGGAAGGTTAGACAAACTATAATATCATTATTATTAGAGCAGCTAATCAGCAAACAATTACAAGTTCAAACAGAGCTCCCTCTGCACAATTAGTGATGGCAGAATGGAGCAATATTAATACAGCTCAGGTGGGACTCGTGCCTGGAAACACTCGGCCCTTACCCGGATTAATTATACACCACAAAATGATGCCTCTTAAGGAGACAGGCATGGAGGCTAGCTAGGCACTCACATGCGCAACACATTTACAATGCTAGGACACCGAACACCAGCCTGGCAGTGGGCATTAGGCAAGCCCAGGAAGACACTTTAGGAACCCCTATTTGTAGGGGGGTTACATTTATATGTAACATGCTGCCCTATTGTACTTCATTAATACACTTGAGGTACTTAAATGTCTCTATCATGTCTCTCCTTTCCCTTCTTTGCTCTAGAGAGTACATATTTAATTCCTTGTATCTCTCCTAGTAGAGCTTCTTATGTAGGCCATGCACCATCTTGATTGCCCTCCTCTGTACCGCCTTCACCCAATCTATTTCCTTCCTGAGGTGGGGCCTCCAGAACTGGACACAGTACTCCAGGTGCAGTCTCACCATCGATCTCTACAGGGGTAACACCACCTCCTCTTTCTGCTGGTGATACCCCTCCTTATGCACCCCAGCACTCCACTAGCTTTTCCTACCGCTTTATCACACTGCTTTGCTACCTTAAGGTCATCAGATGATGACCCCAGGTCCCTTTCCCGGGCTCTGTTGCTGCCAGCTTCCTTCCCCAAAATGGTATAAGTGTTGCCCCAGGGTTCCTATGCCCAATGCATAATTTTGCACTTTTTGCCATTGAAGCCCTGTTGCCATACCCTTGACCATTACTTGCACTTTGTAGTCATTACTATCTCTCTAAGACTTTCTGTATGAATGACCAGTGGCTCCTTACATCTGGGACTCCTGATGATGCTGCTGTGTCAGTGAAACCGGTAGACTTCTTGTATGTCAGTGTGTGTACAACCACAGGGAATTTCTGCACTTTTGCACTGATGCACTGAGCACTTTAAATAATCAAGTGACTGCTGGAAGCTGGAGGTCTGGTGCTGTCTCTTGTTCGTCTTCAAATTCTACATATTTGGCAGAATATAGCCTGCCTTCAGTGGAGTGCTATTCTGCATGCTTTAATCCATGTAAGAATTAAATAGATCAATGTTCAAGAGTCTATCTTCACACAGATTACAGGTGATTCCAGGCTGAATCTCTTCATCTGCACAACACAGTCCAGTAATCAGAAACCATGACCATCAGCAGGCTGACACTCAGTACGTTCCAACATTTTTTTATTTATTTGAATTTTGGTAACCAGGTAAGTCCACTGAGACATGACAGTCCCTTTTTCAGGGGCAACCTGGGAAGAGCAGTACAATTGAAAGTGCAGCAGTTGATACAACAGTTGCACAGGTTAAGTCATACATTAAATGAGAACAGTAGTGTATACAAAAGTACAACAGGATACAGCTACTACAGCAAACAAGAACAACACTTTGGGCAGAGATACACAAATTATGCAATTGGATACATACAAAACAGGATGATCAAGACTATGTACAGGCCACATACTTATTTACACAAAGTTCTCGAAATAGGTGGGGGAGGGCAGAGGTGATAAGGTAGATCTTGCGAGTCAATATTAGCAGTCAGAGGAGAGTTGGTAGACTCAGGTATTACTGAAAATATGAACAAGTGGGGGCAGTAAGGTGTGCAAGCAGAGTGCTTTGAAACTGAGAAATGGAGGAGCAGGCCAGGACTGGTGGAGGCATAGAGTTCCAGGAAGACACAACTGAGAAGGGAAATGATCTCCGGGCTGAGGAAAGTCTCAGGTTGGGTACCGATAGCATAGGCATATAGGCGAACCTTAGGGCATGCTGGGAACATTTGCATTGGACTACCTTGGATAGGCAAGGAGGGGTGAAGTGATAGATGAACTTGTGTAGTAAACTTAGAGTAACATAGTGTAGCTTAGACTCAAGGGGTACAGTACATTGCAATGATGATGCCTTGTATCAGTTCCCAAGGCAAACCTACCCACTCTAGGATATACCTGTGAAAGGTGGAATAGAATAGTTGAGGATGAAGAGAGCAGCAATGGGGCTCCATACATGAGGAGAGGCAGGAGAGTGGCACTAGCTATCTTGTGGCATGATGTGGTGGTGAGGTACGGGTAGATTCTGAAGAGGACTCCTAGCCTCTGGTTGAAAGTTTTAGTAAGGGTTGTGACATGAGCATCCAGCAAAAGGGAGGGGTCCGAAGTAATACCCAGGTATTTGAATGACTGAACTGATTCAAGGGTGTCTCCAGCTCATGACTGACTAGCCAGAGGGGTGCGTGCACTAGATACAGAGTTGGTAAAGAGCATGCACTTGTTTTTTTTTTTTAGTATTAAGGACCAGTTGCTTGTGGATAAACCAGTCCTCAAGGGTGAGAAGAAGAAGAAGAATCAGCATTTATATAGCGCTTTTCATACATCCAAAGTGCTTTACAAGCAATGCTAGACTGGTAGTGAAGTGACTGAATATGTGTGGTGGCAGCCATATCGCACATCATCACCCAAACACAGCCTGGATAATTGCATGAACCGGTTTTATGGGAAGGGGAATGTTGGCCAGGACACCGGGAATGTTCCCTACTCTTTGCGAAGAGTACCCTGGGTTCTTTTACTTCCACCAGGACAACACCAGGATGAGCAGAAGGGACCTCGGTTTAACATCTCATCCGAAGAACGGCACACCCCAGCAGTACAGCACCCCCCAATACTGCAGTCAGATGCCAGATATTTTTAGGTGCAAGTCCAATCCCGGTGTGGTACGAGAACCCAGGACCTTCTGATCCAGAGGCGGATGTGCTACCAACTGAGCCACGCCACGCTGAGGAAGTCAGATGCTAGCATTTGGTTAAGCCACCCAATGTCAGAAGAGGATAGATAGATGATAGTATCATCTGCAGAGAGATGGACTGTGGCACCGCCACAATTATTAGGAGGCTGATTAATAAATAAGGAAAAAAGCAAGGGGCCCAGTATAGAGCCCTGAGGTACACCATGGGTGATGGGTCATGACTCAGATAGGGAGTCCGCCCATTTGACATGCTGAGTATAGCCAATGAGGTAGCTTCAGGTCCATGTTAGTGCATCCTCATCAAGGCCCAGGACATGTAGTTGACACAGGAGAAGGTCATGGTTGACCAAGTCAGAAGCCTTGGTCAAGTCCATGAATACTGCACCGGTGACAACGCCAGTCTCCACTGCATGATATATGTCCGAGGTGACCTTGATCAAAGCAGTGGTGGTGGTGCTATAGTTTTTCCTAAATCCATGCTGGGAATATGACAGGAGTTGATTGTGTTCAAGGTAGCCTTGGAGGTAGTCACACAATATCCGCTCCTGTATCTTAGCTAGAGGACAGAGCATTGATATGGGGTCGAAGTTTTCCATGACTGCATTAGAACCGCCTTTGTGTACAGGGACAACCATTGCCACCTTCCATTTATCACGGACAGTGCGGGTTAGGAAGGATCTATTAAATAGGTTGCAGATGAGACAGGCTAGTGCATCTGCTCCAATTTTGAGGAATCATGGTTTTAGAGTGTCATGCCCTGGTGAGCTGTCTGCCTTCAGATTCCTAAGTAGATGGTGGACTTCTTTAAGAGTAGCCAGTTTTAGGTGGAAGGAGGGGCGGGCCATGTGTTCGATCAATAAGGGGTCGGGGGAGGAGCTAGAGAATAGAGAGGTATACATATGCAGATCAGTGAAGAATTTTTATTTTTTTTTATTTATTTATTGAAATTTCGGATAACACCTTTGAGAACGAGCTCATTTCACAGGTTCCACGTCAGACGACAATACATATTGGAAAAGTATGAGATGGAAAACAAACAAAACAAGGAATTATGCAAAACATTACAAGAGTGTATAACTAGAGAAGTTCCAGTACATGTGGCATTGTACAATGTAAGCCAAGGTGCGTACAGTATTTGATTAAAACCTGGAATTCAAAGGGTCACATTAGAGGGGTGGGGTCTTATGAAATGACCCTTTACAGGAAAATGAGAACAGCCTCAGCCTAATATCTAATAATCAACAAGGTAAGGGATGGCATCAGCCCAGGGGCCTCGTCAGAGGTGGGAAGGTATGGGACAAGGCATTTTAAAGTGAGCAAGGGAGCTCAGGAGATATAACGGAAGGGGAGGGGGGATTGGGGGAAAGCCATAGAGGGGTGAGGGGAAACAGTGGAAGGGATCAAGAGGAAATGTGAAAGGAGAATGATTAGCAACTTAGAACAGTTATTTACATGCTGAGAACAGTTATGCATAAGGTCAGGATAGCATAAGGTTAGAATAAATGCTGGTCACAAGAAGGAAGGTTATTGGAAACAGTCACTACTGGCATCAGCAACTAGTTGTTGCTTAAGTTTAACCTTGAAAGAGCCCAAGGTGAATGCTGAAGTGATGTCATGGTGCAGACAGTTCATCCATAGCAGGGCACAGTAGGCAAAGGACCTTTGTCCCAGAGAAGTGCGACAGTGAGATATATTAAAAATCTGGCCAGTAGAGCTTCTGGTGCAACGACAGTTGATAGTGGGTGTAATAAGCTTTTGCACACCAGGGGGCATTTTGCCTAAGCTTACTTTTTTGGACAGTAAATATGTTTGGTACATGAGTCAACCTTTGAATTGGAGACAGTTAGCCTGAGCGTACATGTCGCAGGTATGGGACAGTCAGGCTGAGCAGGTAAGGAGCCGGCATGCTTTGTTGACTGCAACTATGATGCGGCGAAGAGTTGTTTCAGTAGCTGATCCATAGACTGGTAAGCCATAATCAATAAGCGAGACAAGACAGCTTTGAATGGCCAGGTTAAGAGCCTCTGGGGTCAAACATTGCTTATGCCTATAAAGTAGCCCAATGCGGGTGCTAACAGCCTTAGCAATGTTGTCAATGTGATAGGCATAGGGTCATCGTACTATCAATTCATTAAAGCAGGATGCAATGGAGGAAGGGTTAGCATGGATTGTGCTCTGTGCATCAATGGAGCTTAGGACTTCAGTGGTATTACCCTTTAAAAGGGAGCTGACCTGTCTCCAGAATTCTTTCGGGGTTTTATTTATTTATTTATTTAAACATCAGTTTAACAACCTTTGAGCCAGGGGCTCATTTACAAAGGTACCTCGTCACATAGAGGACACAGACAGTGGCACAGGAGACAACAGATAATACAGGTTCAAAGTAAGTGTCATTCAAGGTTACAGTTGGTTCCAATACATATGAAGAATAAATAGGCTAAAATAGGGTTAGTGGGGAGAGAGGTAAGGGAGGATGGGGGGTAAGAAGGGAGAAGGGCTGGGTTGCTTAGGTGCTCTGTCTGGAGTCTCTTAAAATGGCAGTGTTTAGCTTTTTGAATGGAATTTTTTTCAGCTATTCCATAGCTGCCTGTAAGATTGCCAGTCAACAGGTAGGCCACTGCATTTGTAAGCCCTCCAGGATTTATCACACAAGGTCATGAGCTGCCTTAACTCCTTGGAGAGCCAGGGGGCTCTGACCCTTTTTATCCGGCAGTTCTTCATTGGTGCATGGGAGTCGACGATGTCCATGAGTTCTGAGACAAAGAAGTCTAGGGCTGAATTAACATCTGGTAGGGTATTTATAGGGCTCCAGTCAGTAGTATGGATTGTGTCCAAGAAAGAGTTGGGGTCAAATCTGGACATGTCCCGAGTCTTTATGGTTTTTGGTGAGGGATTGGGGGAGTTGCTGTGCCAGATGCACAGTGTCGGGGAGTGGTCACTTATACTGTCAGAGAGCACATTAGCTGATTTTATTTTGAAGGGACAGTTGGTGACCACCCAGTCCAGATGTTTACGGTTGCCCAACCTTGTGTTGATGCGAGTAGGGTCACTGATGATTTGAATCAGATTGAAGTCTGCCAGGGAAGCGGACAACTTGGAATATTTTGAGTTCAGCCAGTTGATGTTAAAGTCACCCCTAGTCACGATATCCTGATGTGGTAGGCTCACACAGGAAGTAATAAAGGAGTGGAGGCAGGATGCCGTCACCTTAGGGGGCAGGTATACACAGCCAACCAGGAGTTTTTTGACTGACCCAAAGGTGATAGAAAGGAATGTTGATTCCATCCCTGCTGGAGCAGGGCAAGGCATAGGAATTTGGGTAGCATCAAGATTGTCCCTTGCATACATGATGATGCCACCTGCCTTTTTACCCAGACAATCTACCCTGAAGCATTTATATCCAGATAAGGCAACCTTATGTGGTCTGATGCTTGGTATCAGCCAAGTCTCAGAGGTACCCAGGACTTCAGGACTGTGACTATTGATCCATGCTTCCAGTTCTGGCATTTTGGGTCTAAGGCTATGGATGCTTAAGTGTGATATTTTCAGTCCCTTTGGGAGTGACTTAGATGGTGTAGGTAGGGTAGGGGCAGAGGTATTGCTCATTGACCCAGAGTTGGGTTCAATGTTGCCAGTGAGGGTTAGCAAGAGAAGAAGTAGCAACCATGACTTGAGTGAAGAGAGCAGGGGCTGTCTCATGCTCTTAGTGTAATTCTTATAGATATTTAATTTTCTGGAAATCCATAGCCCAAGGTAGGTGACGTCCCATTTTGGAGGGCGGGGTCAAGGGAAATCTTGTGTACCATATCATCATGTGAGAGGTGATGGGGTGGGACTGTGGCATGATGCGTCGGGGAGTGTCTTAAGGCCAAGAATATAAGGTGGTCAGCAAAATAAAGAAGCAGTAAGCAGAAGGGGACATATAGAACTGTTAGCCTGGTCATTCTGGGCTTTCCAGATTGTAGGGATCAGACTTAGGCCACAGAGTTAGGTAAGTACTGTAGTGACCAGTTTGTGAGCAAGTTATACTTTTATCAGCAGCAGGGCCAGCAATACAGTGGCTACAGACTTTAAGAGTTACACTTGCCAGAGCCCCTAACAGTACTTCTGCCACTAGAAGAACCTATGCGCAAGATGCAGTGTGCAAGGGTAATGCAGGACCACACTCAGAACAGACCACAGTACGTGGTACTGGATGAGAGGGAATGGCCAAGGGATAGGGGGAGTTTACCTTTAAGGGGAGGTAGTGTCAAAAATTAACACTCACCAATCAAGAGTGAGTAGGAGGAGAGGGCAGTCTGGGAGCCCTACCCTTTGTTTGTGGCTGTTGCCAGTGCAGTTACAGTACAGGATTAGTTACGTTGCTAGTTGGACAGCAATGCCATCCAGGGGACACGTCTAGTAATTTTGGGGTCTATTAGTTTTGGTCCTGGGTACTGGGATGGGGGGCAGCAGCAGAGGAAGAGTGCAGTGCAAAATCATTTTGCTATGAAATTGATAAAATCCTGGTCTCTCTCCAGACAAAGTTATTGAAGATTGTGGTGAAATCAGAATCCATTACAGTGTAAGTCACCCCTCTCTGGCGGACTTACTGTATTACCTTCTCCCTCTATTGCCAGTTTCCAGTCTGGGCAGCCTGGGTCCACTCCTTGGGGGTGTTGCTTTTGCCCCTACCTGTTTAAAATGGTGTCTCTGGGAGGGAACTGAAGGGAGTTGGCGGGCTGAAGTTAGGGTCAGTGAGCCAGGGTTTCAACTCCCCCAGCCTGGGAGATTTCAGGAAACATGGTGTCGGTGATGGCTGTGGCTACAGGCAGGTTGGAGGGGAAGTTGGTAGGAGCATTGTCACCATGGGGAGCAGGGTCCTGAAGAAGTGAATGGTGGTGGTGGTGGTGGACAGCATAACAGAGGTAAGCCCCTTGTTCACCAGGGCAGTTTGGGAATCCTGGTACCTGTTTGGAAAGATATGGCAGTGGGGCTGTTGCAGCAGTGGCAGGGCTGAGACAGGGCCCCTCGGTGATGGCACTTCTAAGGAGATCTTTCTAGGTGTGGCACACTGCGGGGGTAAGTTTGGTGGCCTAAATGGGATTTGTGTTATCAAGCCTACCATGTCCATGTCTTTGGCAGGTCTCGATTTAGGCCCATAAAAGTGCAGGAGTATGGGTAACTGTAGGGAGGCAGCCGTGTCACTAATGCACTATTTTCCAGTTAATATATCCTGGTCTGAGGAATTTTCAGAAATAGGTGTTCTCTGGCAAGGTTTCAGGGTGGCCACAGTGTTCAAAAGGCTGTGTCTCTGGCTTGGGTTATGCCTGGGTGGGAAATAAGGCACTCCCCTAGTCTGTAGGTTTGTTTGTGCTTCCAGTAAGTTTCTGAGCTTGATTCCAGCTCAAACTATCAGTGTGGAGCCTGAGCCTAGCCTTTGTATCGGCCTGTTTTTACCTTCAGCCAGATGCTGTATATATCTCCTTCAAACGCCCTCTAGCCTCTTTGACCCTCTGCTCCATGGAGCTGTGTACTTTATTTATTAATTTTTATAAAAAAGAAATTAAATTCCTCTTTATTAGTTTTCACTCTGAGTGTACTGGGATTATTTTTTTATGAACTATTCATATTGCTCCTCCTAAGAAAGTTAGCCTCCATCCACCCAGGCCTGGCCTAAGAAGTACAGCCAACTGTGTTGTTTGCCCAGCTGGTAAGAAATATCTGTTTGATCCATGCTGATCAAGACCGGTGGTCAAGGTAAGGCCTTTTTTATTTAAGCTGAAGACTAGAATATCTGGGAGGTTTCTGATTTGTACTCCTTTCCCCATATTTGCCATCGGGACTTGTAGACAGTGGGAGGGAAGGCTTACAAAAGTGTGGGCTCATCTGAGATCACTAGTTGGATGCATCTGGGTGGACTGGATGGAGTAGGGGTTTGGCTGCTATTGCAGGCCTGGACATCTTTTTGGTGCATCACTATAGGTCCCCATTTTGTGGGTGGTTGGCACCTTTTTCTCTTCTTTGTGCAATAGAGGACACCTGGCTGTCTGGAGAAATAGTCAGGTGGGGTGAGGTGACCTCACTGATTGGTTTGTGGTCTATCTGAGTGAGGCATGTGCTGTGGAGGTGCCATTTTCTCCTCAATCCCATGATGCAGAGACAAGGATTGTGAGAAGGAAGTGAAAAAAGTTATTGCGGCTGAGAAAATTCCCTCTGGTGAGCCCCAGGACATCGTTCCAGCATCGTTACTATCTTGGCTATGGAAATCTGGCAGGCAGGAAGTAGCAGAGGAGAGGAGTGTTCAGTGCAATTTCCAAGGCAAGGGAGCGGTCCAGCTCCCAGTGTTCTGTTTGTGTAAGAGGGCCTCTCTGGGAATGTTTGAAGCCTCTCCACATTCATTTTCTTGGCAGTATTCAATGGCACCATCTGTGGGCACTATGTCACTGCTATCTGTGGGGAGCCTGGACCTATACAAGGAGCCCATGCCACCCATCCCCCCTGCTGAACCAAATGTGGAGGTCCCTCATGTTGTAGTGGAAGCTGTGGAGGAGGACACTACTGAGGGTGCTGTGGGGCATAGATATCTGCCCAGCTTTGTGGTGTCCACTACCTTTGGCTATCCCACTGGCAGACAGAGAGAGAGGTAGAAAACAATGGAGTGGTATCTGGAGGCCCCTCAGGGCCAGAGGGGTCAGCTGTGGGTCCCCTACATGGCAATAGTAGCTCAGTAAGCACTCCACAGGGGGAGGAAGTTCACATGGAAACTCCCTCAAGTTATTCAGAGGTGATGGAAACCTGACATGAGATAGTATGGGAGGTGCCAACTGCACTGCCACCAGGACAGATTCATAGGCCCTATCAACATGCTGACCAGGAGGGGTATCATGCTACAGTATTCCTCACCCCTATGTGTGCCCAGTGTTGACCCTGCCTGATACAATCCCACACCTGCCGGCATTGTGCAAGGGAATATGTACAAGAATGGATGCACTGCTTAACTATGATGCCATGAATCTGTCTTCCTGGACCGGAGTATGGTTGGAGCCTGGCTAAGCCCGCCGGACCAGTGTGCAGGACCTCCCAGAGTGGTCTCAGGCCGAGAGGTGGGTATGCCACCATATACACATTGAATACCCTGATGCAGAGTATCCATATAAACCAGAGATGCTTTGGGACGTTGTGGAAGAGAAGTGCCCAGACTGGGTGTTCCATGGGATGGTGGATAAGCTTCTGTGTCAGTCTGGGACATCCGGCCCAATGGAGGAAATTATCAGGAAGGCTAGGACTCTGTGCTTTTCATCACCTTGGGCAGGTCTCACTCATTTCAAACACTTTGATCTAGTTCAAGATGTGGCTGGCTGCAGGAACAAATACTGCATTATAGCCATGGACATTTTTGCCAATGAAACCACCAAGCCAGACCCTGCTTACTATTATCCTCGCGGAGGGGTTCCCGCTCTGTAAACTCAGTGCTTGAATTTGACTAGGACTGCTGCCAACATACCAGATGCAAGTATAGTTGACAATGACTATTAATTTTAGGGGGGCAGACTTTAGGGGCATGGGAGAGACTCTCAAAGAGCATTTGGGGGAGATTACACCAAGGACAGATGTAGAAGGTAGGTGGGAGGTCATAAAATGGGGACTACAGGAGGCCATCAGGTCCTGTGCAAGGGTGAAGCGCAAGGGGGCGAGGTCTCGTAAACCATGCTGGTGGTCCAAGGAGGTGTAGGGGGCAGTAAAGGACAAGAGGGCTGCCTACAGCAGATACAAAAAAATGAGAGGGGGAGGGATAGGGAAAACTACCACCTTGCAGCCAGACAGGTCACCAGGGTGGTGAGAGGGCAAATGCCCAAGGGATGGGGGAAGAAAAGAGGTTTTTCGGTGGATTTTGGAGCAGAGAAAGATCAAGAGCTAACTCGGCAGATTGAGGGCAAACAGCTGGTGTGGGTGGAAGGAGCTAGGTAACAGGCGGAGATATTGAATGATTACTTTGCCTCGGTGTTCATTAGGAAGGGGAAGGGGAAACTTACAATGCAGGACCTAAAGGAGTTGGATGGGGCAGCAGGCAGGATTGATGGAGCTGTTAAAGAACAAGATGTTGGGAGAGATGTCTCAGAGGCAGCACATCAGGATGGATCTGCTAAAGGGGGAAACTGACGATGATATCCCCATTGTCCGGGTGTGGGAAGCCCTTAAATCCCTTAAAAAGGGCAAATCACTGGGGCCGGATGGCATACATCCCAGAGTTCTGTGGGAGATGGCGGATCTTCTGGCTGCAGCTCTGGCAGATCTCTTTAACATGTCTCTAGAGACCGGGTGGGTGCCTAGGGATTGGAGGATGGCATATGTTGTGCCCATCCATAAAGGGGGATCGAGGGAGGTGCTGGGAAACTATAGACCCGTCAGTTTGATGTCGGTGGTGGGGAAGATGATGGAGAGTATACTTAAGGAATGACTGGGGGGTACTTGGAGGAGATGGGATACCTGGATAGTCATCAGCATGGGTTTGTGCCAGGTAGATTGTGTTAAAATAACCTTGTGGAGTTCTATGAATGGGTAACATCAGAACTCGACAAGGGGAGGCCAGTGGATGTACTGTTCTTGGACTTCAGCAAGGTGTTTGACTCAGTTCCTCACAGTGGCCTACTGGAGAAACTGAGGGGGTTGGGGGCAGGACCATTGATGGTCAGATGAATCGGAAACTGGCTTGCAAACACCAACATAGAGGTGTCGATAGGGAGAAGAGAAGGGGTAAATGGAGAAAGTGACAAAGGCAAGAAGGACAGGGATGGGGCAAAAGGGAGTAAGGCCATCAGGAAATGGAGGGTAATGAGTACCAATGCCCGTAGTCTGGGCAACAAGCTCCCTGAGCTGATGGCCTTAATGGAAGAGGGATGCCTGGATATCGTAGCAGTCACAGAAACATGGTACACAGAGAACCATGACTGGGATGTTAACATACCAGGGTACATAACCTACAGGAGAGACAGGCAGGGGAGAAGAGGGGGAGGAGTAGCTCTCTATGTAAAGGAAGGGATAAAAGCAACTGAACAAAAAGAGTAAACAGGGAGGAGAGGAGGCACTGTGGGTCACCTTGGAGACTGGAAAGGGCACCACAATCCGCACAGGGTTGTGTACAGACCCCATGTCAGGGGAAGGAATGGACAAGGATATGATAGAAAAGGCATTCTTAGAATGGCAGAGAAAGGAGATACTGTTGATGGAGACCTGAATATGCCAGATGTTAACTGGAGCACATTTGCTGCAGCCACATCCAAGAGCAGGGCCATTCTTGATGCCCTACAGGTGGCAGGCATTAGACAGCTAGTTTCAGAACCCACGTGAGGGAGCAATCTTAGACCTCGTACTCTCAAACGGGGCAGTGAGAGGATCTCAGATCTAGAAGTGGGTTGCCATCTGGGGACAAGTGACCATCAAACAGTGTGGTTCACGTGCAACTCAGCTGTGAGCCGTCAACAAAAAGTGAGGGTACTCGGACTTTAGGAGGCTGACTTTGGCAAGATGGGAGAGTGCCTCAGAAAAGCACTAGCAAACAGGCTAGAAGGAGGTGTGCAGCAACAATGAGGAATTATCAAAACTGCCATCACAGAGGCAACAAGTCTTTGTGTGAAGCAAATGAACAAATCAAAACGAAAGAAAAAGCCACTATGGTTCTCAAAATAGGTGGTTATGAAAGTCAGGAAGAAAAAGATAGCATTCCGGAAGTATAAGGAAACACAGAAGGAGCAGGACAGAGAGCTGTACCAGTTAAGGCAGAAGGAAGCAGGGAGGGAAGTCAGAATAGCAAAGGCCCAAACTGAGGAAAAGGTAGCCAACTCAGTTAAGAAGGATAAAAACTTTATAGGTACATCAGCGACGTAGAAAAACAAAGGGAGGGATAGTGAGGCTGAATAGAATGAACAGTTGGTGGGCAGAGGGGACAGTGAAAGCAGGAATACTGAACGAATATTTCTGCTCAGTATTCATAAAAAGGAGGGGAAGTGCCTAATCCAATTAACAGAAGCACTCTTGATAGGGGGGTCGATCCCAGTCCTTTCACAGAAGAAAGGGTTCTGCAAGAACTCCTAAAACTGAGGGTGGACAAAGCAATGGGTCCTGATGGAATTCACCCCAGAATTCTAAAAGAATTAAGGAGGAACTAGTGAAACCACTGGCTACTCTTTTTAATAAATCATGGGAGGATGGTGTGGTACCCGAGGACTAGAGGAAGGCGGATGTGATTCCCCTTCACAAAGTGGGTCCAAGACAGAGCAGGAAACTACAGACCTGTCAGTCTGACCTCTGTGGTAGGGAAAGTGATGGAGTCACTTGTGAAGGAAAGAATAATCAAGTACCTAGAGGCCAGTGGAGCACAGAACCCAAGGCAGCATGGGTTCACAGCAGGAAGGATCATGTCAGACAGAATCTAATAGATTTCTTTGACTGGTTGACCAAAGTAGTAGACCAGGAGGGGCTGTGGACATGGCCTACCTAGACTTTAGCAAGGCATTTGACACAGTCCCACACAAAGATTAATAGTCAAATTAACCAGCCTGGGAGTGGGACCCAGGGTGGTAGCCTGGGCAAAACATTGGCTTGGACAACAGGACACAGAGGTAATTGTCAATGGACTCCATTCTGAAGAAAGGGGGTTACTAGTGGGTACCTGAGGGTTCAGTATTGGGTCCAGTCCTTTTAATGTCTTCATCAGTGACATTGCAGAGGGACTGGAAGGAAAAGTATGCCTTTTGCAGATGACACAAAAATCTGCAACAGGGTTGATACACAAGGAGGTTGGAAAGGATGAAAAGGGACTTGGCAAGGTTGGAGGAATGGTCGAAGTATGGCAGCTAGGATTCAATGCAAAGAAGTGCAAAATAATGCACCTGGGAAACAAAACCCAGGGAAGAATACACAATGGTGGGGAGGTAGTAACAACAACAAAAAGGAAAGGGACCTGGGGTAATCATATCAGATGACCTTAAGGTTAGCAAGCAATGTGAGAAGGCAGTAGGGAGGCTGGGGTATACTAGGAAGTATAGGGAGAGGCATCAGCAGCAGAAAACAGGAAGTTGTTATCCCTCTGTACAGACAGTTGGTGAGACCCCATCTGGAGTACTGTGTCAGTTCTGGAGACCCCATCTCCGCAAGGACATAGACAGGATAAAGGCAGTCCAGGGAGGACAACTAAAATGGTGCAGGGTCTGCAAGAGAAGCCGTATGGGGAGAGACTAAAGAGCTTAATATGTATGCCCTTGAGGAAAGAAGGGAGGGAGGGGACATGATAGAAACTTTTAAGTACCTCAGTGGAATCAACAAAGTCCAAGAGGGTAGCATCTTTCAGAAAAAGAGACGTGCAAGAACAAGGGGACACAATTTAAAGATAGAAGGAGGGTGGTTCAGGGCAGTGTGAGGAAGTATTATTTCACAGAGAGGGTAGTGGATGCATGGAACAGCCTTCCTGAGGAGGTTGTGGGGTCTAAAACTGTGGGAGAATTCAAGAATGCATGGGACAGACATAAGGCAATTCTTTGAGAGGTAGGAAGAAATAAGCTGTTGGTTAACTAGGATCTACGGCCTATCCTGTGAGTAGGAAATGGGCAGACGAGCTAGATGGCCTAACGGTCCTATCTGCCGTCAAAGTCTATGTTTCATGTTTCTAGTGGTCGGCAGGGAGGTATCGTCTCCTAGGGGGTCACTAGTGGGGTACCACAGGGCTCAGTTCTGGGGCCGCTCCTGTTTAATGTCTACATCTCCAATATCAGGTAAGATATCAGGTGTGAAATGAGTCTCTTTGCAGATGACTCTAAGCTGGGGCAGTGGTAGAGTGGGATGAGGGGAGGATGGCCCTGCAGAGGGACCTGGATACGCTGGATAGGTGGGCCTGCACCTGGAAATTAAATTTTAATTCCTCCAAGTGCAAAGTGTTACACCTTGGGCAGGGTAACCTCAAACATGGGTACATCCTAGGAGAGGATGATTTGAAGGCCACGAAAGGGGAGAAAGACCTGGGAGTCCTGGTGGATGTCAACATGAACAATTCAGAGCAGTGCAGGAGGGCTGCAGTCAAGGCAAACAGGATGCTGGGCTGCATCACAAGGGGAATTACCTCAAGGAGCAGGGAAGTGATTCTGCTGCTGTACAATGGCCTGGTCAGCCCACACCTTGAGTACTGTGTGCAGTACTGGAGACCACATTAAGGTGGGACATCCAGCTCCTGGAAAGGGTCCATAGGAGAGCAAAGCAAAGTATCCAGTGTTTGGGGGAATTGATGTATGAGGAGAGACTAGAGGAGCTCAACCTGTTCTCGCTGGAGGAGAGAAGGGATCGGGGGGACATGATTGAGGTCTTCAAGTACCTAAAGGGAATCAATAGGGTAAAGAAAGATGGGATTTTTAGGCTGAAGGAGAGTGGAATCACCAGAGGACATAGATGGAAGCTCAAAGGTAGAAGGATGAGGGGGAAAGGAGGAGGAGGTTTTTCACTGAAAGAGTGGTAGAACCGTGGAATGCGCTGCCTGGGGAGCTAGTAATGGCTTCTACGGTGGAAGGTTTCAGGAGAGGGTGGAACAGGTATAGGCAAGGTATGAACCAGGGATTGGCAAGACCTGGGGGCTGGATGGTGGGAAGGAGAAACAGGGAAAGGAGACAGAGGAATGGCTTCGGTACCCACCCAGGTTTCTGAAGCACGAACAGAATCGATAAGACCATAAGGCATACTCTGCTGGAGCCTAGTATGTTAGTATGTATTAAAGTTTGAACCTCAAAGACTGGTGCCTGGTGGTGGTCACTGCAGGACTGTTTTTCCAAATATAGGAACTGGGACTGTTTGGACTGAACCACAGAGACTGCTGTTTATGTTACAGGCAAAAGTTTTGTGATAAGTTTGGATGTTTCCTTTGGTGGAAAAGATCATGGTTGTTTCCAGCTGGAAAAGAAAATTTCATGTCTATGTTCTTAACTCTCAATGCCATGAGAGTGAGCGAACTGAATGAGAGGTTGGCTGAAAGGTGAAAAATGAAGAGAGTTGGCATGGATTGATTGTGTGAAGTGCATGGAAAAGTGAAAGTGGCTTGTCCATTTCAAAAGCACTGACTAGTAATGAATGTTTAAAAAGTTAATGCTACAGTTAGTCAGCCTTTCAGAGGTAACAGCCTGGCAGTATTGTTTTACTAGTTTAGCCTCCCAGTGTTTAACCCAAGTTTCTGGGCAGGACCAGCTCCATGCAGTGGTTGGGAAGTGGGCCCTCTCTGGGTTTTTTAATTTCTGGTGCACCATGGGAGACTTGTCTATGTGGGGAGTGTGCATACGCGTTTGGTCAGTACCCCCATAGATGGCTGGTTGCCCCAATTTCAGGGGGAGATGGAATTAAAAGGGAGGAGAGTGTAAGCCTCCTTTATTGGGGTGGGCTTACTACATTACTCTCTCCCCCTGTTGCCAGTTTCCAGCCTGGGTCCACCCCCTGGGATATTGCTTTTGCCCCAGCCCATTTAAAATGGGGCTGCTGGGAGGGAATTGGAGGGAGTCGGCGGGCTGAAGTTAGGGCCAATGGGCCTGGGTTTCAAACTCCCGGCTCGGGAGATTTCAGGTAACGTGATGGTGGCAATGGCTACACATACAAGCCGTTTGGGGGAAGTTGACAGGAACATTGCGACCATAGGAAGAGGGGTCATGAAGAAGTGAATGCTGGTGGTGGACAGCAAAACAGAGGTGAGCCTCTTGTTCACTTGGGGGGGGGGAGGAATCCTAGTACCTGTTTGGAAAGGTATGGCAGTGGAACTGTTGCAGCAGTGGCAGGGCTATGACAGAGCCCCTTGGTGGTTGCAATTATGAGGGTGACTTTCCTGGTGTGGCATACTGCCGGGGGTAAGTTTGGTGACCTGCATGGGATCTCATGTTATTGGGCTTGCCATGCCTGTGTCTGGGGCAGGTCCTGATTTAGGCCCATCAAAGTGCAGGAGTGTGTGTGACTGTAAGGCAGGAGCTTTGTCGCTAATGCGGTATTTTCCTATCAGTGTATTCTGGTATGCGGAAGTTTCAGAAATAGGTGTTCTCTGGCAAAGTTTCAGGGTAGCCACGGTGTTAAAAAAGCTGTGTCCCCAGCCTGGGGTATGCCAGAGTGGGGAGTAAGGCACTCCCCCAGTCTATAGGTTTGTTTGTGCTTCCAGTAAGTTTCTGAGCTTGTTTCTAGCTCAAAATATCTGTGTGGAGCCTGAGCCTGTTTTAACTTTCGGCCCGGTGCTGTATATTTCTCTTTCAACTGCCCTCTAGCCTGTTTGACCCTCTGCTCTATGAAGCTGCGCACTTTATTTATTAATTTTTTAAAGAAAAGAAATTTAATTCCTCTGTATTCGTTTTCACTCTGAGTGTGCTGGGATTATTTTTTATATGAATTAACCATATTGCTCCTGCTAAGAAACTTAGCCTCCGTCCACCCGGGCCTGGCCTAAGAAGTACAGCCAATTGTGTTGGTCATCCAGCTGGTAAGAAAGATCGGTTTGATCCATGCTGATCAAGACCAGCAGGCAAGGTAAGGCCTTTTCTATTAAGCAGAAGACTAGGATACCTGGGAGGTTTCTGATTTGTACCCCTCTCCCCATATTTGCCATCGGAACCCCTAGACAGGGGGAAGGGGGTCTTGCAATTGTCTCTGAAAAGCAAGGGCTACATCCCACCATGATACCTGGCAGGGCCAAGCAGTACTTGGGACCAGGGATTCCAGAAATGACTGAAGCTGGGTCTCTGGAGGGATCGGTTTTGTTTTCAATAGGCAAACTCTTATTTGACATTTTCAATCACATTCATGTAAAGAGCTCTTTTGTGACCATCCTCCCAAGTTACAGCAGAGGTGCTTTAGCTTATCATAAGGATTTCTTTTGATACAAGTGGGTCTCCTTAGTTCCGTGCCACTTCCAAAGTGTGCTCCTATGACCCGTAGACCACAGTAGAACCAGATGAAGCATTTTTTTCTATAGTTAGCTTCAGAATTTCTCATTTTGTGTTCAGCATTGCATACCATTTGCTTATCAACAGAGTAAAGACTCTTCTTATTGCAGAATATGAGTCAAGTGTGGTTTGGAGTCCAGATAAGTATGCATGCAATTAATTGCCCTATATGGCCCTTACATTCCTGCAAGGTCCAACAAACTTATTTGGCATCTATAATCACATCTGGCTGTGTTGGGAATTGTATGTTAACTAGTTTGAGGGACATGTGTCTTTAGCCCTGTTTACACTCACCAGCTATTACACACTGGTGTCAGTTTACACCTGTTTGTTTATGAAGCCAGCAGCGAACACCACTAATCGACACATTGGCTTCCACGCTGGTGCCCGCCCTACCATTGTCTTGCAAACTGCATTGTGGGACACACCTGCAAGGAGTTCCCTGTGTGTTTTGATGACAAATTACCCTCAGACAATGAGGTGAAGAATGGTTTACACAGTGGTTACAAGTTTACACAGCACTTGAAACCACTTACACCAGTTCATCTCCTCTGTCTGGGAGGACAGTAGAAAACCCATACTGGTTTGATGCCTGCACAGTTTACACAAACATATGCACACTGGTGTGGCTCTCCAAACCATCTACACTGGTGTAGAAAAGGCCAGTGTAAATGGGGCATTTGTCACCTGTGTTAATCTGTACAGTGCATTTACCTGGCTTATCAGTAGAGATTACCCACAGATTTTTGCAGTTACTGTGTACTGTGCAACAGGTGTTTGACATTTTTACCCACTGATGATAATGGCTAGCTACAGCTCTACAGTTAAGTCATCTACAAGTCACTGGCTAGTTCATCTGTGACCTCATTCTCCAGCCTAAATCTGTAAATTCCACATCTGTGAGGTGCAGAAATGTTCAGTACTTTGTATGTCCCAATCCACATCGGGATCCCTACTGGCAGAGGGATGCTTGTGCTGGCATGTAGAACTCAGAAACCCCCAGACATCCTTGTATCCACTGACCTGGATGTGGCCCTCTCAGCATCAAGTCCCGAGTCATGCATATGATTACACAAGGGGGATGGAATGGGACGAGTAAAGCAGTGTGCATGTGCTACTTCACAAAACAATTTCCACATTGTAGAGGGAACAGAAGCTACCCTGCCCTAAGGGCTCCAGTAATAAGTATGTGCCCTCCTCTGCATGCTTCCAGGACCATCTAGGCAGCCAATACAGTGTCCAGAACACCCAGCGCAGCTCTCAGAACTCCTAAGGAGGTCTGGGGGCAATACCAGCACAGGAGGATGCTGAAGATAACTTTCACAATGTGTTAATGGAGATATGATAGTCCTTGGAGTCCTACCATAAACCACCAGCTCATGGTAAGTATGAAGTCAAGGATCCTCCAGTGAGCCATTCCAGACATTCAATTAGATGCCCAGTGTCCATCATTGCTCCCCCACCCCTTGCTGCCTCCCTATCTTGTAAAAGTACACACATTCAATGTGCACAACAAGAAGGGGCTGTAAGCCATCCTGTGCATACTAGCATCAGGGTGCAGAGATCAGCAGCCAGGAAAGCATAAATTGTACATATCCTAGACCACTTTGTGGATCTGGTACCTTATTTTTATTTATTTAGAAATTGGTAACAGGGAGAGACACACTGAGCAAAATGTCCAGATGCAATGGGGAAAAGGGGTACAGTCGGAGGGATTGTACAACACAATACTGAGAACAACCCTTAAGGCAAGATCACATCAGATTTGAGTAATTGCAAATAAATTTGCAAAGTTGGAATAACAAAAGAAAAATAAAGCTATGATGCAGACAGGATTTAGACACTTACCAAGATAAAGGTACGAGTGCAGTTTCCCATGTCTGTGTTAAAGAAGCTACCCTGCCCAAAGGGCTCCAGTGATAGGTATGTGCCCTCCTCTGCATGGCCCAAGGACCATCTAGGCAAACCCCCCATTTATCAATATATATCTTGGGTGAATGTCATGGTGTCATGGTTACCTCCCTGTCATCTATATTACAAGGGTGCCATCCAATCTGAGGCACTGAGCCCCTAATGGTCAGAAGACACAAGTAGATTGTTTTGCAAAGCAATTAAGTGGAGTGGCATTCAGCTATGGCTTTGGAAAATAGCCAGTATTTGTAGACTTTGTAACTAGTTTTATTTATTAAAGGGGAACAGTTAGCACCAAGAGCCCCATACCCACATGTGAGGCTGGTCTCAATTTGCATGTAGTGTGCAAAAGCATTTTCCTTTTTTCTTGCTGTTTATTGATATATATAACAGGGGGGTATAGAGAGCTATCTGCACAGTTTCTAGTAAGCAGGCAGTAGTGACAAATCAGTTGGCAGCCCGCACGTGTTATTTTTCTCGCTTTCTATTCCAAGTGGCAGCCATTATAGTATCACACCGAATGGAGGAGATGGCAGGTGATGATCACCTGACCATTAATTCATTTCTAATATCCACACAGTTTGTAGTAAGCAGGCAACAGTGACAGATCAGTGGGCAGCCCGCACTTGTTATTTCTCTCGCTTTCTATTCCAAGTGGCAGCCATTACCACATAGCATCACAAGGAGGAATTGGCAAAGCAGAAAGCTGACATGAGCAGTGCTGCAGAGGTCAGCTTTTCACTATTTGGCCACCTTACTCTAAATCAGTGGCTCCATGCTCATTTTCTGGATGGACAACCTCCGAAAAGCAGCTGCAAAGCAAGTGGCATCGATAATGCTGCCGTCCGTATCAGTAGCACTGAGTTCAAGCACTCGGCAGTAGTGGGGTGCAGCTGCACAAACAACACACCTAAAAGTAGCACCAAACTGCAGTGTGAACCTCTTAAGCTGCACTGATGTCACTGTCCCACAAACAGAACAGAAGAAAGTGACAGTGACAATGAGTGCTGCTGTGCAAGCGCGAGTGAGCGGCAGATGGCCACAGTGACATACAACCACACAGCAAGCAGCACAGTGCACAGGAGCAGCATACTGTTCACTAAGTCAAGCAGCAGAGCTGAGAACAGACATGTGGACCTGCACAGATGTCAACCACTCACAGCCATCACAAAAGACAGCGCCACAGTCAAAATGTCCTGAGGTAGCTGTGCCAATGAGCAGAGCACAGCAAGCACAGTTTGGGACAAGAAAACTGCAAGCAGCACAGGACAGCAGCAGTGGGCATCATGCAGATCTGGGCCCTGCAGAAATTGATACCCTAGAGAAAGGAAAAGATGAGGCCAACACTCAGAAGAGCACTATATGGGCCATTAATGTTTTCAATGATTGGTTGTGCAGTCGCCATGTGCAAGTAGGTTATAAAAACATTTCTGTGCAACAACTCAGTGAGCTGCTTCGGGACTTTCATGGCACTGTGAGGGGAGTGGGAGGCAAAGGGTATACAGTGAGGTTATTCATTTGTCTGAGGGCTGGAATTCACAGATTTCGGAATGACATGGAGAACAATAGGCAGATCAACAAAGTCAGTGACCCAGTATTCAAATCTGCTAATAATGTGTTTATTGGCAGGCTAAAACAGATGTAAAAGGAGGGGCAAGACCGTGCATCTCATCACCCTCCCATTAGTCATACCTATCTAGTCAAGTAACGTTCCTCAGAGGCATTCTCTCCCACCAATCCAGTGGGACTCCTCCGAAGAGTATGATTTGAGTTGCAACTTGGACTAGCTCGTCGTGGGAGAGAAGGGGTTAGAGAGCTCAAGCAGGACTCTTTTGTAGTGAGGAAAGATGCAGAGGGCAGAGACTAGCTCTCACTAGCTTTCAGTCCACACATGGAAAATCATAGTAGTCCTCAGGAGCCCAACAGGGAAAGTCTCCGGGGATTCTTGTTTGTAGATCCACAAAACCAATAATACCCTGTGGAAATGTTTAAGCAGTATGTCAGCCAGTGCCCTCCGACTGTTCCTGCCCTCTGCCTACATCCTAAATGTGTGAGTCACCCACACAACCAATGCAGGTGTAATCTGCAGCCAATGGGAGTAAATTACTTGGGCAACATGATGGGCAAAATTTCAGAAGCTGCTCAGCTATCAGTGCAAATACACTAACCACAGCATCAGAAATACAGCGGTGCAGATTTTATCTGATGTGGGTCTAGCATCCCGTGAAATCATGTCTGTCACAGGACACCGCTGTGAAAACAGCCTCAAGCATTACTGGAATGCCGCAACAGCAGACAGTCAAATGTGAAGCACACTGCTAACCTCTGCAGGTGCACCCCTGAATGATGGCAGCAGACAGTGTTCCACAATGCAGACCCCCAGAAATAGTAACCTCCTATTACAGGCCATCACATGAGGCAACAGGCACAATCAGTGAGCCAGCGTTGAACAGATAGTAACCTGCCTATGACACACCATCAAATGAGCCGGCACAGTCAGTGAGCCAGCGTTCTGTGCAGCCAACCATTGATCAGCAAATGCTAGCAGCTGCCTTCCACGTGGACACATTCCACAACCATGGGACTGTCAATTTTCATTATCATGCACAGCCCGCAGTGCAGAACAGTCACAGTGCACAGGATATCCCATGGTGGTGGTGGGACACACAATGCTGTATATAGGACACTGATGTTCAACATGTGGCCGTGCAGCAGTGATAAGAAACTGTAGTCACAGTGCTATAATATAAGACTTCAGCACTGTGAAAGTGCATATTGTGCTTGTTTACAACAATAATGTTAGTGATGTTGCCATGCTGAACTGCTCGCCCCCTCCCCCATACTGGTTTACTTAGAAACGATGAAACCACACACAGGATAATAACACAGTAAACGATAATAATCATAGTATTTGATTTAGTCATCTGGCCGTGCAGTGCTCCTGTTGGCTGCCCCCACCCATTTTACTGTTTTTCTGAGAAAATCTTAGGTGTCTATAGTTGTTGATTGCACCACATATTGTGCCTACAGTTGTTATTGCACATTTATTCAGAGTAAACAGTACTCACGTTCCTATGCTGATGTCAGTGATGTCACCATGCAGTACTTGACAATAACGTCTCCTCTCTGTTGTGCATTACCTGTCCCTGTGTCCCCAATGTTGCACAGTGCCTGTTCCTGAGATAGTGAATGGCATTGCACATCTGCCTGTGTTAAAAACTGCTGATATTCACTGTCCCACACTGTGTGTCACAGTACCTGCACGGTCACATGACTAGTGACGTCTTACTGGTGATAATTTGGTAAACAGCAGTTCCAATAATGACTGCACCCTGCATGTCCTACATCAATGAATTACAGCACACAAACCATGTTGCTACCATGGTGGTCCAGAACTCTCCTCAGTGCGCAGGTATGTATTTTATGTTCCTGATGTGGCTGTACAGTACTCCTGTTCCCCCCTTATACTGTCCAAGGTACCTATACTCGTGGTTTATGGCACCACACATTGTGCCTGCAGTGGTTTGCTATGGCACATTTATTCTCAGTAAACCGCAGTGACTTGCAGCTGTCTCCTCACTGCATGTCATATTGGCAGAGGTATGTGAGCATTTTTCCTGCTTCTTCCTCGATATCAGTGTACATGTTGCCCAGTGTGCAAGAGCATGCTGTTTTGTGACACTGTGCCCTTTCTCTGAAGAACTTGTTCTCGTTGCACCGTATGTGTGAACAGAGACACTACTGCACATTTTTTCATGTTCCTTCATATTACTTATCTGCACAGCATGGTATACTTCCAATACCAGTCTGTGAGCAGTGCAATATCCCTCCTGATACTTGTTAGTGATCAAAAGTGTTCCACACATTGTGCCTCTTGTCTCTGCACTAGGAGACAATACATCCTGCATCAGAGTAGCCACACAGTATAGCGGTTATCTGCACAGCACAGTATGCCTACTAAGAGCAGTGTGTGAGCAGCAGCATATCGCTCCTGACAGATGTTAATGTGCCTGTGTTTTCTGCAAGGCGAGACGGTATGTAATGTGTAAGAGGAGCAGCACAACAACCATGTAGACAATAGGACTACATTTTCTGGTGGAAGGATCATCAAAAAAAGTTACTGTTTTCTATCTTGTTATCTCATTTTTCCTGATTTGTGAGACAGTGAAGTTGCCCCATGTTACAAGTGCAATAACCCACTCCAGGGTGTGTGGTTATTGGGGATTAATCAACACTGCAGGTGCTGTGAGGGCACTCAGCCTGAGGCCTTGTGCCTCACAACACACCCAGGATGTTGACTAATCCCCAATAACCGCACACCCTGTCATGGGTTATTGTTTACATAGTAAATGGTATCAAACTAATTTTGCTGACATTTCCTGCAACTATAAATCCCAGAAACCCCTGCAGCTGACATCAGAGTAGGACTGCAGCAGTGGGAGATTCAGTAACATGCAATGCATATTCAAGCTTTTTTAAGCTCAGATTAGACCCTAATCAGTCCTCAGTCACTGTACTTAGCCCTGGAAAGAAAGTGAGTTCAGCAAACAAATGATCAGAGTTTATATAAACTCTAACGTGATGAACTGCAGGGCGCAGGCTATGGAATCTCCACTGCTGCAGCCCTGCTCTGATGCCAGCTGCAGGGTTTTCTGGGATTTGTAGTTACATAAAATGTCAGTCTGAAAGTAAGCAAAATTAGTTAATACACTACAGATATTACGTAATTATTCAGCTGCTGCTCAAACACATTTTGTAGGAATCAAGTGGTATGGATATCCTGTGTGCTATTCCAGAAATCTATTGTTTTAGACCGTGGCCTTCTGATATGTTTGATCTTGAAAAAGTGAACTCAGAAAGAAAATAATATAAAAATATATGTGCATCATATGGTTGATCTAAAGTGTATAACAAAGGGCAGCATAAACGTGATGGTGGCAGTCAGGTGTTGGCTTTGTGAAGTGTGGTTTAAGACAAGGTCTAGAGGTCATAGCACTAGCTTGGGTAGTAACCAGAAGATCACATGTTCAAGCCCTGCTGAAGCCAGATGGTCACAGTGTGACCCTGGACAAGGCACTTAACTTCTGAGTGCTCCACTCCCCCACGTTGCTGAAATGGGTAGAAGTAGGATCAAACTTGAAATTAGATGCTGCATCCCAGCTGGGCAATTCTGGGAAAATGAAATGTAAATAAAAACAATACTGAATTTAAGGATCTTGGATTCAGCCCATCCACTGTGCAGTCCCAGTTAAGTGTGTGTGTGTGTGTGTGATGATTTTCCGGTGAGTGAATGCTTTAGTGTGAGTATATGAATGATCTTTGGAAGATGTGTTGATGCTAAACTTGGAGCCCATATTTGTATGAGTGATTTATGTCCTAAACATTGTAACTAAAAGCCAGTCAACTTCTGCCTGATTGGTAGTGTATGTGTGACACGGAATAGATAGAGTAAAAATGTTATTTAGGTAATTCGTAGCATTAGCTTACTACATATTGCTGTTGACTGAAATGAGGGTATGTTTGTGTGTTGAAACAGCTCCTCTTTTGATATTTGTGTTTATGCTGTGGGGTGGAGGGCAACAGCCGTCTCCCAAAACACACACACACACACTCTAAATCCACTGCAATTCTTAAACAGCAAACATTCAGTGTTCTTTTTAAGCCTCAAGACTTCTGAATGTGCTTCAGTATATTTTGAGAAGCAGCAGTATGTATTGTCCACATACAGTAGGTGACCAAAGCTATCCTACTGCTTCTCCTCAGCTCCCCTTTTAAGCAGCCTTGCAGCTGGAATCCAGGTTTAATACAGTTCTCTCCTTAGCTGTGGCTTGGGGGCAGGCACCCCACTCCGCTCCTATAGGCTGCACTACTGGCCTCTCTGTGCAGATGATTCTTCCTTCTCCTCTCTCAGCGTGTCACCTCAACAAAATGCCTGTGCCTCTGTGTAAGTCAGGAGAGCTGCAGCTGCTTGCTACTGTATGAGTCACCACCACAAGTGTGATTACACCTGAGCTGAGAGCAGTTACTTACATCAGGCAGGAGAGAACCAGTCAGCCCCAGAGCTAAGGCATGTCTGTGATGATCTGTGCCCAGCTGCATGCTGGTGTCGTGAAGCTAGCCAACACAGACAGACCACAACTGCAGCCTGTAAATTAGGGTTTAAGGAGGGCAGGGGCCATTGCCATTGCATTAAATAGCAACACAGTCCCGAACACAGCATACAGACTTTGGGTTGTGGGTGGCACATGTTTTGGTTTCTGTCTCTCACTTTTATAGACCTTGATCGCACATTTCAGATCGAAGACCTTTGGCGTTCTTTTCTTTTCTTTTCTTTTTTTTAGCTATAATTTTTCTCCTTCAGTGCAGTCCTCCATCTGAAGGGTGCCCCCAGCCCCATCCCCCGGCATCCACCAGCCAGTGCTGACACTTTACCCCCAGGGCTTCCCCCCCGGTGGGGCCAGTGGGGTTCCCCAACCCCCGCCAGAGACCAGATCCAGTGTGGCCAGCACCATGGCTAGCAGGGAGCAGGGACTATGAGGCATCCTTCTTCATCCGCTGCACTTCTTTTTCCATTTTCATGCCCCCTTGCAGGCACGTGGCATACAATGACACCTATGATGGGGTCAGCATGCTCCCATGCATGCCCACATCAAGCATGTGCTCCGCTCCCACCCCATGTTATTCCAGCTCTGTGTTGCTGAGCCCCAGCCTCCGTTAGGTGTCAGGCATGCACCAGCCACTGATCTTCCCCCTCTGCAGAGATGGAGAGCAGTCTGTCAGATGTGCAATCTATCTCCTCCCCACCGACCCACGGTGGCCCATGCTCATTCCTGAACACGGGTTGCCGGTGCAGCGCGATGTGAGGCGTTTAGTGTCTCAACCCTCAGTGCCACCGGGCCAACCTTTGGCTTTCTAAAACCTTTATTGAATGCTACAAATTTGCGACGTTCAACCAAAAGTCTGTGCATACCTTTCTTGCAATGCTTCACTGAGGGCTACTAACCAGGTAAGTTTTACATTGACAATCCATTCCTTACAGAAAATAATGAGCATGAAGGAAAATAAACTCTGGAAGAACCATGTCTGACAAGACAAGAATCCCATTTGATATCCTGGATGATGTCTGCATGGTGCTGAGTATGTTGTAAATGATTTATTTGTATTAAAATCTGGTCGTCTTTGTGAGTTGTGTCTGTGCTTAGCTTTGCATTAACAAGGTCACACACTGTCTTTGCTGCAGAGCTGTAGGTGATGGGCTTTTCATTTGTTACTCTGTAACCACTTTTACAGGAACTGTACTCACTAGTCACATTGGAGAGAATTTTCAGGTTGTTGCTCTAATTTAGGTAGAATGGGCTGTATGTGATGGGCCGTGGTGTATGTAAGGGTGTAGTTATTACACTTGGATGTAATGGTGATGTCATCCACAAAATGTGATGCATTCCTGGAATTAGGCCTTTCCCAGTTCCTCCTGGGAAATCTTTACATTTAGTAATATGCTCAAATTTCACACATTTTCTTCTTTTTTATGTTTGCTTGTGCATGCGTGAAGCAAACATATTGTTACAATAAAGGGTTTCAGAGATGTGACTCTTTCAGGTCCTATGCAGCTCTGGCTGCAGGGGGTTCAGCAGTGACAGCCCAATGATCTGCAGGGCTGATCATGATAGTGTTCTCTGTTTGTGGGGTGGAAACTTTGTGCAGTTGAAAGAAGAACTGCCAATACTATTACAGAGCAGCCCAAACCTTTCATCTGCATGACACCACCTGGCAAGCAGCCTCCCAATCATTCCCCCAGTGCCCTGTCTGTAAAAATAAAACACCTTTCCAATGCCAGGTATCTTGCCCACCTCCCAATCCTTCCCCCCAATGTCCCATCATAAAAATAAACATCCTCCCACTGCCCACCTCCAGTTCCTTCCCATGGCTCCCCCTCTTTAAAAATAAAAATCCCTCCCACTGCTGAGTATCCTGAACACTTCACGATCCTTCCCCTTGCCCCGTCCATTAAAATAAAACACTCTCCCACCGCTAATTATCCCGCCCCCTCCCAATCCTTCCCCATGTCCTGTCCATAAAAAAAAAAACACCTTCCCACTGCCAAGTCTTCTGCCCAACTCTCGATCATTACCCTGTGCCCCATCTGTAAACATGTAAAACAAGAAAATGGTTTAATGATGACTTTTGCTCCCACTCCCTAAGCCCCCACACTATATCTACTTATCCAGTCCAGTACTACTTCTTCTCAAATGTCTTGCCTCTTCTGTGCTCCATCAGGAGACGACCAAAAACAAGGTACAGGTAAATTCAGTTAATGGCTTTTTAATGCATTTTGAACTTTTACTCATAACTTTGTCATCTCTTAATATTTTAAACCCGATTTTTGTAAAATGGCTTTTTTTATCCTCACCAAATAAACCAGAAAGGATAACTTTTTCAAATCCCACCCCCAAAATGTGTTTTCACAGTCACTTTTCAAAATCATGTTTTGGACGAAATTTTTAAAAAAATGTTACCTTTGCTAATCATACAGTGGGATAATAAAAAGATCATCTCAAAAATGTGGGGTAAAAATCTCAAAAGACAATAAAGCTATGAAGCAACATTAAATTCTTTAATGTTTACTTATAAGTTTACTATTTTTCCAGATGTAACCCCCCTGCAAATGGGGGTTCCCAAAAGTCTCCTAGGAGCTGGCTAAGTGCTCCCCGCCTGAATGGTGTTCAGCGTTTAAGTCGTTTATCTGTGAGTGCTTTTAGATCCTCTGGTACTGTCTCTTTAAGAGCTGCCTACTCGCAGGTTAAATTAGTTGGAATGGGGGGACTGTGTTGTTTATGCTCGATTCCCGCCCTGAGCTGCCATCTGATCGCTCCATTTCTGCAGTCACTAAGAGCGCAGAGGGAGCCCATCTGAAAGATGTAACTGTTTTCCTGAAATTATTTAGAGCATTTGCAAAATTGCAGCTTGTCTAACCTGCCTTTATTGCAGCTGGGACTCTGTGTGTGTTGCTCCTCCATTTTGGACCTGAACTGCTAATCTAGGCCAATTGGGTAAGGGGAGCCCTAAAATGGAGACTGCCTGAGCCAACCAGAACTTGGACTCTCACTTGGAGCCTGCTTAAAGGGGGAATGTATGGCAGGTGCTTCTGGGAGCTGTAGTTTGGACCTTGGCACCTTTTTGCACCAACAGAGGGAGCCCTGCAGTGATTGACAGTTGAATCTTCCAACTGAACCTGTGTGGAGCCTAAGGGAAATGCCCTTAACTGTTTCTGGAGGGTCAGATGTGAGTTGACTGTGAGGGGAGTAGGAGCTCTGTTCTGCTGCGGCGTGTAGTTCAAGTGGGAAGCGCATGTAAGGTCCTGAAGTTGGCCTGTAGCCGTTAGCGAGTGCTCATTCGGACTGAATCCGAGTTGTGGAAAGAGAAGGAGGATGTGTGCAGAACCAGGCTTGCCGTAGAAGACAGAAGATTTGCAGAAGGCGATCAGCCTACCGGGGACTCTTGCTGCATGTGCTCTCGGGTTTGCAGTATTTGCGATCGGGATTGAGAAGCAGCTGCCTGGTATAGTAATTTCCTTTACACATAAATGTGCCTAGTGTTTGTAGGGGATCGCGATTCCTTTTCCTCTTGTTCTGTGAGTTGTGAGTTGAAGCTGGAAGCTGGACTCAAAGCTAATCGGACTGAATCCGTCTGCTTTCCAGATCAGTTAGGCCCTGTCACAGGAGTCTCTTCTCCATGCCCTGCTCATTCTGGCCATCCAGAGCCACCTCCTCAATTCAGCCACCGGTTTGGGGTTTGTGAGTACAAATAGGGGTACCTCCCCTCACCTTCATTTAATCAAAGTGTGTCAACTGATTGTTTTGTGTTCTTCTGTTTGTGGACTGAGCCATCCGGCTCCAGATTACAATTTGTTTGTGCATTTATTTTCTTCATACAGGGCCCCATCCAGCTGCACCAGCCAGCCAACCCCAGGCAATGGACCTGGCTAGCCCCCTCATCCTGGGTACCCAGAGAGTGACATTTTGGACCCTAAATATATGTGCACAGTACTGTGATTCAAAGTTATCTAAACTAATCAACCTGATTACCCCCCTCCCATGTTACTGTCCCCTGAATAAACCAGATTTATTGTTGTTACACTACATACTGACTGTGCTGTTAATGCATCTAGAACTGTATTGCAGATTGCTGTGTATGTGGTTTAACCTTGTTTTACAGGGGGTCCTCTGAGACAGGCTGCAGAATCAGTCTCGAGGGTAAGTGGTATCTCTATGTGTAAAAAGTGTGCTTATGTGGGGTATTGGGAAGGTAACTCCCGTGCATTGTGTGGGCCACTACTGGGAACAAAGGGGGGGTCATAGTGTCCCAGAGGGCTGTACCCAAGCTAGTTTAACCACTACTAACCCTGACCTCTGGGTGGAGGCATGCATCATAGAACCTAGGCCCCTCAACCTGTCAGTAGCCAAACAGGCAGGGGTAGTAGCCCTTGGGATAGTTCCACTTGGGGGTTACACAGATTTTGACTCTAAATTTTCAACATAGCCTTTTTTTATCCCACCTCATGAACAAGGCAGGTGTAATGTTTCAAATTCCCTCCAAAACATATTTTTGCAGTCACTTCACGAAATCACCTTTCAGACAGGATTTAAGCAATTCCACTTGGCTTGATGACATGGTGGGGATAATAAAAAGACTGTCGAAAATCAGGGATCAAAATCTTAAAAAACAACAAAGTTATGAAGCAACTTGGAAATTCTTCATTTTCTCATCACTTTGCTATTTTTCTAGATTTCCCCAAATTTTCAACATAGCCTTTTTTACTCTACCTCATAAACAAGGCAAGTGTAATTTTTTTTCAGATCCCAAAAACATGTTTCCACAGTTGCTTTGTGAAGTCACCTTTTGGATGAGATTTAAAAAATACTTCTTTATCATAAGGTGGAATCGTAATAAGACTATGTTAAATTTCAGATCATAATCTCAAAAAAAAGCAACAAAGTTATGAAGAAACATTGGAATTATTCTATGTTTACTCCAAGCATTGCTATTTTACCAGATTGTGTCCCCACATTTTCAACGTAGTCATTTCTGAACCCCATGTCATGAACATGGCATGTGTCACTTTTCAAATCCTGCCCAACACATCTTTTCACACTTGTGCCACAAAATGACATTTTGAATAGGATTTTATAAATGAGATCAGTCATGTTTATAAGATGGTCTAATAAAAAGACTATGTTGAACATGTGAGATCAAAAATTATAAAAAAAACTATGAACTAACACTGACATTTATCAATATTTATTTGTTACTTTGCAATATTTTTACATTTGAACCCACATTTTCAACATACTCATGTTTTTACCTCCATCACATGAACATGGCCAATGGAATGCATAGAAATGAATGTTGGCGTGCATAGGCAGGAGCATTACTAGCAGAAAGATGGAGGTAATAATGCCCCTTTACAAAGCCATGGTGAGGCCGCACCTGGAGTATGGGGTTCAGTTCTGGAGGCTTCATCTCCACAAGGATATAGATGCATTGGAGAGGGTTCGGAGAAGGGCAACCAAGATGGTGCAGGGTATGCAGGGAAAGTCATATGAGCAGAGGTGTAAGGAGCTGGATCTGTACACGCTGGAGACAAGGAGGGAAAGGGGAGACAAGATTGAAACTTTTAAATATGTAAAGGGGCTCAATAAAGTGGGAGAAGAGTGTTTTCTTAAGGGGAAGGAGGGTGTAAAAACTTGAGGGCACAGCCTCAGACTGCAAGGAAAAAGATACAGGAGCAATGTGAGAGGGCATTTCTTCACAGAGAGGGTGGTGGAGCCCTGGACAGACTACCAGACAGAGTGGTGGGGGCTAAATCGGTGGAAGAACTCAAGAGGGCATGGGACAAGCATATGGGGCTAAGTATTGTGGGGGTTGGGGGCTGGCAGGAAGGGGGAGGTGTAGGGAGGAAAAAAGGGCAGACTAGATGGGCCAGTATGGTCTTTTTCTGCCATCAAGCTTCTATGATTCTATGATATGATGGCACATGTCATTATCAAATCCCCTCCCAAAACCTGTTTTCATGATCATTCAACAAAACAATGTTATGGGTCACATTTCATAAATAATGCCTGTCATGTTCATATGTTGGTGGAAAAAATAGTATTTTGAAAATTCAGTTTCACAATCTTAGAAAACTACAACATTATCTATGAACATCTTCATTTCCCAAGCATGATAATTTCAGTATTACAACTTGTGCTACTAATTTGTTAATTATTGTCTCTGCACTATCAATGCCAAACACCTACACAGCAAATCCAAGGAGGCAAACATCTGGTATTAACAAATCCTTGATTTTTTTTAATCTCATTTTCAGGGTTATTCAGTGTCTTTGTCACTCTCAATTATTTAGATTCTTTCAATTTTCTTCTCGTTTTGGGCACAACCTGTATATGAGATAAATATAGAAGGAAAAAAAGGTAAGCTGGACAAAAAGTTACAATCATACAGTTCTAAATATGCCTTTATTACACTAAGTTGGGCAATACGCATATGGGTTTATTACTGGTGCATTGTTTCAGTTAGCTATCGCTTTTTTGCTATGAAACTGTAAAAGGACTCTCTCCTAATGTGTCCAGCATGTTCATGTGCATCAAGTAACAGGAACAGCAAAGGAGTGGAAAAAGAGTGAGACTGGCATTGGCAGGCAACAGCTGGTGATAGCAGGCATGCATGGAACTCTGTTGATCCAGTAAGGTAAGGTAGACTATCTGTGTATCTGTTGCTGCCTGTTTAAAGGGGTGTACTGTCAGTGGGATAGGGATAAACAAGGGTGTAGGGTAGGGAAGGGAAGACCTACAAAGGTCAAGCTAAGGGCAACTGAAACACACAATAGGGTGGGAAAAGAGGCAACACCCTATCTAGTGTAGGGGAAGAAAGTGAGTAAAGGAAGCCAGTTATCCTAAATTGCCAAGGGACCAAAAAAGAGAACTGAGGAAAAACTCTGTCTAGGGTAAGGGTTTGAATACAAACTCAGAAGAGGAAAGGTAAAGGTAAAGGGATGCTGGGGGGGGGATAGTGATAAGGGAAGCATACAGGCAATGGAAAGGTAGGGAAGCAAAATGTCAGGAGGATAAACAAATCATCAGGCATGGCAGTGATGCAGTATAACAGGTGTGGGGCTGCACAATTCAGAGACATGTTCTGGAGACTGAGGTGTTGTCCCATATGTAGGCACCTTTCTGGGGTGAGAGCAGAGGTCTATGGATTCTGGGCCAAACAGGCACAAGTACAGGGCAATGTCTGCCTTACCCAGCCAGGGGGTCACCTAGTTTGCCTTTGTTCTCTTAAAGGTTGCCAGCAAGGAGGCAGAGCAGTTGAACCTTAGTGTGCTCCAGGAGGGTGGGGAAGGAAGGAGGGAGAGCATCCCTCAGACATTACTGTTGCACAATTCCTTCACTTTTCTGGCAGGATGGAGAAGCCAAGATGAGGCACCTGAGGTAGGAATAAGAGATGAGGTGGGGGTCTTCAAGGAAGCAGGTCCCAAAGAGGGTGGGAAAGTCCGACAGCCAAGGAGGAGGTAGTTGCTGGTGGGAGACTCCATAGTCAGGAGTATTGAGTTGGGGGCAGGAGAAGGGAGGCACAGGGTAGTACAGTGCATTCTAGGTGCTTCGGTATGTAGGACTGGATGGCGGATCTTGGAGATTGCCAGGGAGGAGGGGGTAGGGAGGAAGCTGGATGTTGTTGTCTACCTGGAGAAGAATGATCTGGCAAGGGAAGCTGTAGGGGTAGTGCAGGATAGGTTTACGTAGCTGGAGTGGGACCTGAAGCATGTAGCTTGCACAGTGGCCTTTGCTGTGGTGCTACCAATGTATGGTCGGGAGAAGGCTAGGGAACTCTGCACCAGGTCCTTTAATGAGTGATTGAAGGCATGGTGCAGGGTGCAGCACTTTGACTACCTTAGACAGTGGGGGTCACATCTGGGGGGATTGAGACCTGTACAAGGGAAACAGTCTTCATCCATAAATCCAGGAAAGGAACAGCAGCCCTGGGTGGAAGGTTTAAATGCTACTCTGACTAACATTTAAACTAGCCAAGAAGGGAGGCAGAAAGACTGAGGGAGGCAGAGACTACCCCACCCAGAGACTAGTGCAGCAGGAAAGGTTAACCCCAAGAGAATAAATTCCCTGGAGGCTGATCAAAGTAAAGAGAAGGGAAGGGCAGGCAAGCTGGGAGGAGGAACTTCAGCTGGAAGAGAGGGGAAGAAGAGAGAGGGGAAAACAATGTAAGAGGGGAGGACAGGACCGGGGTAATGGGGGGCAAGGGGGAAAAGCAGGAAGGGGAGACAGGTTAGAGGTAAAGAGGGACAAAGAGAATGCAGAGCCATGTGTGCCAGTGCAAGAAGTCTGGGAAACAAAATTCCTGACCTTGAGGCAATTATTGTGGAGGCAGACCTGGATCTAGTGGCCATAACAGAATCATGGTGCATGGACAACCACAACTGAAAAGTTGCCATCCCATGCTACACAATGTTCTAGAAGTACAGGTCAGGAAGGAAAGGTGGAATGGTAGTTTTATATGTGAAGGAGGGTATAAGGGTCACTAAGATACATGGGTAATGGGGGGAAAATGAAGAGCTGGAGGTACTATGGGCAAGTATGAGGTCAGGGGCCATTATCCACACAGGGGTGGTGTACAGGCCTTAACACAGGGCCAAGATTTAGACAGAGCATTGAGGAAGCCTATATCAAAATGGTCAGCAAGGGGGAAGTTTTGATAATGGGAGACTTTAATCTGTCAGATGTAACTGGGGCATTCTCACCACAGCCACATCAAGAGGCATGGGCATTGTTGACTCCATATAAGGGGCATGTCTTAGGTAGCTGATTTTGGAACCCACTACAGATGGGGCAGTGCTGACCTGGTACTTACAATGTGTCAGCAGACAGTAACCACACCTCAACGCTTCACCTTTACAGGCTCCTGATGAAGCCTGTCAAGGTGAAGCACTGAGGTGTGATTGTTTTCTGGTGACATGTTTTTGGAGACTTGTATTTCTTGAATAGATCAGTTATGTTGGATTTTTTCCATAGAAACATTGACTTTGACATCAGATAAGGACCGCTCAGCCCACCTAGTCTTCCCATTTCCCTACCTAATGGACAAGCTCCAGATCCTAGTTAACCAACAGCCTTATTTCTTCCTACCCCACAAGAATTGCCTTAAGTCTGTCCCTTGCATTCATGAATTCCTCCACTGTTTTTGACCTCACAACCTCCTCAGGAAGGCCATTCAATGCATCCACCACCCTCTCTGTCAAGTCCTTTTGTTCCTGGAGTGGTGAGTGCTTCAACTCTGTACTGGATCTTATAGTTAGGGGTAGCCACCTCTATAGGAACACCAAATGGCTTTCCTTGATGTGCAGCTGTTTTTGTAGTACTTACAGAGACAGCATTCCTGATGTCACAGTGAGTAGTCCCTTGTTCACAACTGATTACCATACTGTATGATTTGGCATACGGATAGGACAGGGAAACAAAACACACTAAAACAATGGTCCTGGACTTCAGGAGGGCAGATTTTAAAGAAATAGGAAACTGCCTCAGAGAATGCCTGGGGGGGGCTCAGTGGAGAAAAATTAAAGAAGATACTGTTTGCAGGAAGTAAGCAAGAGAAAGAGGAGGAGGAAGAGACCACTATGATTCTCCAAGGAGGTAGCAATGGCAGTGAAGGAGAAGAGAACAGTGTTTAGAAACTACAAGGAAACTCAGAAGGATAAAGACAGGGAAGTATATCTGGCAAAACAAAGGGAGACGGGAAGGAGGGAGAGGGCAGCTAAAGTACTAACAGTGGAGAGGATAGTTAAGCAGGTCAAAAAAGGGGACAAGATCATGTTCAGATATGTGGGGGAAAGAGGAAGACAAGGGAGGGATAGTGAGAATCAGGAGGGCAGGGGGGACAGCACAGAGGAAGATCAAGAGAAAGCAGAAATACTGAACAATTACTTCTGCTCAGTCTTCACAGTAGAGGTTGGGAGTGGACCAGCATGCTGCAGTAAGCAAAGGGGAAGGGGGGAGTGAACACAAGTCCATTCTCAGTGGAAAGGGTCAAGAAGGGATTGGAAGCTTCAAAGGAAAAAAAGATGATGGGACCAGACAGGATTCATCTGAGGGTCCTAAAGGAACTGAGCACAGTGCTGGCTGCTCCTCTGGCAGCACTTTTTAGCACCTCAGCGGAGATAGGGGACGTTCTAGAGGACTGTAGGAGGGTCAATGTGGTCCCTGTGCACAAAAGAGGCAGTAGGGAGAATGGTAACAACAGGCCAGTCAGCCTCACATCAGTGATGGAGAAGTTAATGGAGACACTATTGAAGGAGAAGCTCGTGGAGCACCTGGAGGCAAAGGACTACAGGACCACCAGCAGCCTGGTTTTACAGGGTAGGGGGTCATGTAGAACTAATCTCATAGATTTCTTTGTCTGGGTTACTAGGTAAGTGGATCAAGGGAGAGCAGTAGATGTAGCCTATCTGGACTTCAATAAAGCTTCAGAGGTGTTCCTGTATGACGTCTCCAGAATTGATTGGTCAGAGATCTATCTATCACACTGTTCTCAGGATGCTCTTAACCTCTTCATCACTATATTCCTTACGGTTCAATGTAAACATGCCCCAAAGATCACCTGGAGAGTGAGGGGTAAACAAACAAGATGGCTAGACAAAGATTTGCTCAAAAGTTTGCACTTTAGAAATAAACTCTGGAAGCGCTACAAAACATCAGGCCAGCAAACAGATTTCAACGCTTACCGTACGCTACGGAATTCATGTAAAAAACAAGTCAGAGCTGCTAAGAGCAAGTACTGTAAAGACCTACTGATTAACTCGGCCAATGATCCCAGAAAATTCTGGTAACACATAAAATCCTTCCTAGGATCCTCAAAGTCAACTACCCCTGGTGATATGCTGATAAATGATGTGCATTGCAATGACTCACAAACCATAGCTAATTCTTTCAACCTGCATTTCTCTGATCTCTCCCAATATACCTCTTCCTTCAATCCCGCTGCAGTGTCCTCCCACTCCTCATCAGGAACCTGTCTGGATAAGTTGAAAGTGTTGTCCCCTGTGCCTCCTTATACTCCTCCATTCTATTTTAAGGCTGTGTCTAGAAAGGAAGTCCTGAAGCTCCTGAGGTCCATCTCTGATCATATCAGCTTTGGCTCAGACTCCCTTGAACTCCGCATCTTGAAACTTGCAGCTCCCCTTATTGCATGACCGCTGGCCAAAATTTATACATTATCACTTTCAGGTGGAGTGGTCCCTGACCTCTGGAAAGCTGCTCGGATCACACCTGTACTTAAAAAAAGAGATCCTAAGGTTGTTATGAACTACAGACCAATTGCTATACTCTCAGTACTGAGCAAAATCCTGGAGAAAATTGTCACAACTCAGACAACTGACTATCTACTTAAACACAGCCTGCTCTCGGATACCCAACATGGCTTCAGGAAAGGACATATCACGATGACTGCACTCCTTAAATTCACCACTGACGCTCTTTCAAAAATGGATACTGGCAATCTGACTGGGGCTGTCTTTATTGACCTCACAAAGGCTTTGACCTTGTTGATCACACTTTGCTTCTCTCCTCCCTTCGACACCTGCATTTCTCCTCCTCTGTTGTTGACTGGTATGAAAGCTACCTGACAAATAGAATGCAAGTGGTGAAATTTAATTCCTCTCTATCGAACAGTACCACCATTAACATTGGTGTACCTCAGGGCTCCATCCTAGGGCCCCTCCTATTCTCTCCTTATATAAATAACATTGGATCTTCTCTAAAATCCTGCTCTGCTGTTCTATATGCTAATGATCTTGTCATCTATACAAGTTCTACTAATATAGACACTATCAACATAACCCTTTCCTCTGACTTTAACAATATCCAAAACTGGCTATATGACCACACACTGGCTGTCAACACTAGCAAAACTAAAGCCATGTTGCTTGGATCGGCCCCAAAGCTCTGGGCTTGCACAACAGCACTGACAGTGCAGGACTTAGAAGGTCAATTACTGGAATGTGTGACCTCTTTCAAGTACCTGGGCATCCTGCTAGATCAATCTCTTGATCTTAATCTTCATGTACAGTCTGTTTGCAGAGCTGTCAACTCCAAACTGGGTGTTGCATATAAGACTAGTTATATGCTCATGCCATCGGCTAAAATGGCCATTGCAAGGGGGATTCTGCTCCCCACCCTAACCTATGGGGCTTCCTTATTTGGGGCTGCTCATAAAACTGACCTACTCAGATGGGATATTACGTATAACAACATATGTCGCTATGCCTCTTCTGATCCTTGGCTTAAACACCACTGTCAGCTTTATAATGATCTTGGTTGGCTGTCTCCGTTAGCTAGTAGGAAATACTACTTTGGCTTTCTTATTGATTCGATAATTCAAAATCAAACCCCTAGGTGTCTTGCAGCTATGCTTGTTCCTCAGGACACACTCCATGGTCTACGATCAGCTGATAAATCCTTTCTGAATTTGCCGAGGTGCCACACAAGGAAAGGAACTGTTGCATTTGAACATGCGGCTCCACAGCTGTGGAATTCCCTTCCCCTCGACATTAGACTTTCTAGCTCCCACACATGCTTTAAGAGAAAACTGCACTCGAATCTGCTGATTACTGATACCTGTTCCTGCTTTCACCCTACCTAATGACTGATGTCTCTGGCCAAACAATAGTATTTCCTCACCTCTATATAACCCTCTTACTGCCTCAGCCTGTCCCGGCTCCCTTTCCCTGCCCATATACAATCCTGCACTGCAGGCATCTCCCTTACACTTACATACACTCATATAATCTAATTTCATGGCTTGCTCTCCTCTTCCTCACTTACCGACCTTTTCCTTAATGACACCCCCTGCTCTCAATGGTTATTTCTTCCTTTTGTATTACCTGTTTTTGTTTTTGCGTACCTTGTTTCTGTTCATATGATGTGCCACCTGAAAATGTATTGTCCAAGGTCCTCTCTATTCATTGCATAGATAGGCACCTATGAACTTATGAATGGTCTACTCTGTATGTCTCTGATATATGGTATCCACTTTAACTCATTGTATGTAAAGCGCTTTACTTTGTATGTTCAGATATATTGTATCCTCTCTAACTCATTGTATGTAAAGCACTTATAATTTGTTATCCTGTTAAGTTTTTGCATGTCTGTACTCTCCCGGGTCGTGCTTGAAAATAGTCATTTTATGGCTAGTGCACTTACTCGGTTAACAAAAGCTAAATAAATAAATAAAACACTGTACCGCACAGGAGGCTAGTTAAGAAACTAAGCAGGCTGGGAGTGGGGGAGAAAGTGTCAAGCTGGGTAGGAAACTGGTTAAGAGATAGGAGGCAAAGGATGGAGGTAAACTGTAGTTACTCAGGCGATAGGAGAGTGACTAGTGGGGTGCCACAAGGTTTGGTACTGGGACCAGTCCTTTTCAATGTCTTCACAAGGGACATTGCAGAGAGGTGTGAGGGTAAGGTGTGTCTCTTTGTGGATGATGCAAAAATCTGCAACAGGGCTGACACTCAGGAAGGTATGGAGAGAATGCAAAGGGATCTGAGGAAACTAGAGGAATGGTCTAAGAGGTGGCAACTGGGTTTCAATGCCAAAAAGTACAAGGTTATGCACTTAGGGCTGCGGAACTCAGGGGCTGTGTATAATATGGGGGGAGTGGAGCTTTCAGTTACAAAGCAGGAAAGAGACCTAGGGATTATCATATCTGATGACCTCAAGGTAGCTGGGCAGTGTGAGAAAGCAGTTGGAAATGCTAGCAGGATGCTGGAGTGCATTGGGAGAGGGATTTCTAGCAAGAGGAGGAGGAAGATGGTACTGTCATTGTATCACTCACTGGTGAGGTCCCACCTGGTGTATTGTGTCCAGTTCTGGAGGCAGCACCTCTGCAAGGACACTGAAAAGGTAGAGGCTGTACAAAGGAGGGCAAGTAAAATGGAGAGGGGATATGAGAGAAGATTGCAGGTACTCCCTGAAAGAGAGGAGTGAGAGAGGGGACATGATTGAACCTACAAGTACCTCACATGTGTGAACAAGGGGCAAGTGGAGGGTCTATTTCAGAGAAAGGAAGGCACTAGAACAAGGGATATGGCAATGAAGCTAAGATGGGGAAGTTTAGAGAAGATGTGAGGAAATACATCTTTACAGACAGGGCGATGGATGACCAGAACAGTCTGCCAGAGCAGGTAGTGGGAGCAAAGACTGTGGGAGTGCTTCAAGCATGCATGGGATAGGCACAAGGGCATAGTAAGTAGAGGAACAGGAGAGGAAGTGCCACCTATGATCAACTAGGGTCAATGGTGACAGAATTGACAGAGACAAGGGGCAGACAGGATGGGCTTAAAGATCCTTTTCTGTAGACAAAATTGCTGTATCCATGTTCCTAACAATTTCTCACTTACTGTAGGTTTGCTGGGAGGGGAGATGTTGTTGTAGGACTGCTACAGACCACATCTGTTAATGAACTGAGACATGTATCTAAGATATCTAGTACTAAATAAATGTATTTTATTACCTGAGTTGAAATGAAGAGATATATTAGTGGCTTGAAAGCATGATTGTTGGAAGGCTATAGCCTGTATTGTAGTTCAAGGGGGCAGTGCAACTGATCACACACACCCCTTTTTGGCTATTTAAAGGCTGCTCTCCTCACTCCCCACACAAGCATTTTTCCTTGCAGCCGAAGACTCTGTCGGTCTGCCTTCTATCCTGGGGCCTTCTTGCTTTGCCTCTATGCATGCTTGGACTCTGCTTGATTTGTGCTGGACTCCTGTTTTTTTGCTTTTGGTTACTTCATGCTTCTGTGTGTGCTGGTTCTCTTCCTGCTCCTGTCCTTGTGTTTGCCTTGTTTGTTTCTTTCGGGCTTTCTAGTTTTCTAGTGCCCTGTCTATACATTGCTATTTGTGCGTCACGTTATACTCTGTGTTTCCTTGACTCATGCTGCCTTGTGCCTATACTCCCAGGTTTCATTTCTCACCTACTATTGCAGCCCTCTGTTTACTGCATTGTTCTCTGTATGCTTTAACTCAACCTGCTTCTGCTTAACAAGCCTCGGTCCCTGCTATTGTCATTGTCGGTTTCAGCTCACACTGCAATCAGCTGCCTTGTTCCTCTTAATTGATTACACCTGTTCATGGCTTTGCTGCCTAGCTAACAACTTTTCCATTTTACGTCTTCAGCAGCCTAGTCCCAGGAACTCAGTCCTGCTTCCTGAATTTATACCAAGCAAATATTGCTGCTGTTTTCAGTGTACTGCCTCTCCCTACAGTTTCTATATTCATTCATATTGCTACCCCTACAAGCTATAGTTAATTGCAACTGGATGCTGCTCAGTTACTTTTGCAACCCTACTGTATAACTCTTCACTTCTATGTTTGTGTTATTTAGGCACATTTATTGCTACTCCCACCTTTACCAAACCTTACTCATACCAAACCCTTAGCAGTTTGTTTCTGATGATAACCTAATCCTACTTTCATGTCTGGCACATATTTAACTTATTCCATTAGCTACTTGGCGTTATGGTGTCATGTTTGTGTCTTTGTTTATCCTATGGTGGTGGACTGACAAGTCACAGCGGCCATCGTGGCTACAGGCAGCAGGAGCAGCTTTTAACTTCTTATATGCTTTATTGGTCACTGGCTCACCCCGGCCTTCTATTGCTGCTCCACATGGTCTTTATGGCATTCTGCAACCAGCTATTCCAGGCAACTCTCTACCTTAGGGCAGATGGCTCTGTCCAGCCTTCTACCATGCTTTTCCTGCTTTTCTGCACCCAATTTATGTGTACCACAGCACTATAGCTAAGGTTGAGCCTGAAACTATGTTAAACCTGAAACTTTGCACTTTAATATCTTCACGACCATTTAATGGTTTTGCATGAAACTGCGTGCACAGTCTCAGGGAATTTTGTTCCAGTTGGATGTACAGATTCTGAGATTCAGATAGCAAAAAGTTTTTTAAAAATCGCGGTTTTTTTTTTTGTCATTGCCTGATACCCATACGGTTTGGAATTTTGGTCTGAAATTTTCAGGATGTACAGGGCTTGACCCACAGATGTGCCTTTCATTGGTTTGGTAAAAAAAATTTGAATCCATTCCAAAGTTATTACATTTTAACATTTCAATTCTGAGCATGCTTAGTACAGTCTTCTGGATAGCTACTTGAAACGAAAAAAACAATTTGGTTCATACAAAAAAGGATCCTATTTCATATGGGAGTAATCTTCGTATCACTATCATCTTGTTTCCATTTTTTTTTTATTTCAAAACCTACAAATATGACATCCTGCATACACACCAACACATGTATCTTGCTAATCGGAACCCAATTAGGTGGATTCTGCACTTAGTTTCTGGGAAAATGAGCCAGAAATGCATTTTTTATCATTTAAAAATTATTTTCCATGATCTGATTTTTGGTATGGGCTAATGAAAAAAGAATTGGTCCATACAAAAAAGGATGGCTTCATATGAAAAAAGATTTTGGACTTAGTTTTTTTCTCATTCTTTTTTGTATGAAGGCATTCTTTTTCATATTTTTTTTTTGTTTTTTTGTACAAAAAAATAATGCCTTCATACAAAAAAAGAATTTGGATTTTTGGATTTCTGTCCTTACTCCATTCATGGAGTTTGTGAACTCTGCAACTGAGTACATACTGAGGCCCATTTATAAATTGAAATAGGGCATTAGTACTTTTATTAATTGACCTGGGGTGGGGGACATCAATACAAAGAAATAGATTTGAGAATCAGGCTGTAAGACATCCTTTCATTGCAGGAGACATTGCAGTATTTCCTTCAGGACTGTGCTGGTGTGAGGAACTTGCACTGTGCCAAGCCTATACAGAGCTTAGGTATCCCAGCTCATCAATCTTTCCAAGGAGCACTCAACTTTTTTTACTTCAGTCTCTGGGAAAATGAAATGCAAATTTCCACTGAGAATGTAAAAACCTGACTACATTTTTTTTAATGTTTTTAGCTGAAACGGATGGCAGTATTACTTCCTGCAGGGCTGTGCATGCATTGAGCATCTGAGACATTTCTATCTTAATTCTCTACTGATTGCCCAATAGTAACAGCTTAAAAAAATTGTCAGTGCTGAATGTTTGTTTGCTTGCAGTCACTACACTGGCTTCCACAGGTGGGATTATGTTTCCCTGGTGTCTTGTGATTAGAGATGCAACAAAATTAAATTCCGCCTGCTAAGTGAACATGAAGTGGCCACTTCCCCCCCCCCCACACATCACATGGCTTACAGTACTGTAAGTCACATGCTTTAGCCAGGCAGGAAGGAAGTGAGTCATACAAGCAGATACTTTCACTTTTTCCTTTGCAGAGGTAGAAAGAGGAAGCATTTTGTGAAGGAGAGGAGAGTTCATTATTAGTTTCCTTTTTTTGCGCAAATTGCTAATTCTTTTAGGTTTTTTTGTACTGTTTTGCCAGTTTTTTTTGGCGACCAATTTCTTTGTAAAAGTTTTGTTTTGTGTGTGTGTGTGTGTGTGCCTGTGTGTGAGTGTGTGTAAAGTCGCACGTTGCATCGGAGAGGGAAGGAAATTTTTGGGTGTGATGGACCAGGGACAGTATGTGGCCTGTGGCTGGAGGGGAGTGTGCATGCGTGGAGGTCGTAGCTGGGTGGTGTTGGACTGCTCCAGACTCTTTGGTCCTGCCTTCCTCCCTCTGGAAGCAGTAGCTCCACCAGTGCCACTGCCACATCCACCGAGTCCGCCACCACCACCACCAGTAGCAGCTGCAGGAGCTCCAGCAGCACCATCTTCACAGCAGGTGGAGTCCCAGGTGCATGACCATGCTGCTGGCACTACATCTGCCCCTTCTGTGCCTGGTCCCCCCTGCAGATCCCCAGTTTGGCAATTTTCAACTGTGTTGGGGGGATAGCAGCCTTGTGGTGTGTCTGCTTTATGGTGTGCAGGTGTGCCATGGCCCCCAGGGGACACATCTGGGGACTGGGGGCCAGTGCACACATATGCTGAACCACCACAAGGTGGAGTGGCAGGCTACCACCAAACAGGCCAGGCCTCCACCTGCTGTCCCTTCTGTGGCAGTGGCAGAGGGTGCTGCTGTTGTGCATTGCCACAGCAGGAGGAGGGCCAGAGCAACAGAACAAAAGGGTAAACAGGGAGGAGAAGAAGCACTGTGGGTATATTTGGAGACAGGCAATGGCACCACAATACGTACAGTGGTTGTATACAGACCCCCTTCTCAGGGGGAGGAAATGGACAGGGAAATGATAGAAAGTATACTTAGAATGGCAGAAAAAGGGGAGATATTGCTGATGGGTGATCTGAATATGCCAGATGTTAACTGGAGTGCAGTTGCAGCTGCCACTTTGAAGAGTGCAGTTATTCTAGATGCCCTACAGGGGGCATGCCTTAGACAACTAGTACTGGAGCCCACTTGAGAGGGAGCAATATTAGACTTGATTCTCTCAAATGGAGATGAAGAGGATCACAGATGTAGAAGTGGGTAGCCATCTGGGAACTAGCGACCATAGAACAGTATGGTTCACAATAAACACAGCAATAGAGTCAAGCCATACAAAGACAAAGGTACTGGACTTTAGGAGGCTGACTTTGCCAAAATGGGTGAGTGCCTAAGAATGCACTAGCAAATGGGCAGGAAGGAGGGTGGAAGAACAATGGGGAATAATAAAACTGCCATCACAGAGGTAACGAGCCTTTGTGTGAAGCAAATAAACAAAACAAGACGATGTAAGAAACCACTATGGTTCTCAAAGGAAGTGGCAGTGAAGGTTCAAGAGAAAAGAAAGCATTCAGGAAGTACAAGGAATCTGAGAAGAGCAGGACAGAGAACTGTATCAGTTAAAGCAAAAGGAGGCTGGGAAGGCAGTCAGAACAGCAAAGGCCCAAACCAAGGAAAAGATAGCCAACTCAGTTAAGAAGGGATAAAACCCTTATAGGTACATCAGGGAGCAAAGGAAGACCAGGGAGGATAGTGAGGCTTAATAAAGGGAGGGAGTGTGGGCAGAGGAGACTGTGAAAGGCAGAGATACTAAACAAATATTTTGCTCAGTATTTACAAATGAAGAGGGAGGTACATAAAACAAACAGTAGTAACACTCTGGATACAGAAGTTGATACCAGCCCATTTACAGAAGAAAGGGTTCTGAAAGAACTCTTAAAACTGAAGGTGGACAAAGCAATGGGGCCTGATGGGATTCATCCCAGAATTCTAAAAAAGCTAAGGGTAGAACTAGTGACACCACTGACTACCCTTTTTAACAAATCATGGGAGGATGGGGTGGTACCGAGGACTGGAGGAGGGCAGATGTGATTCCCCTTCACAGAAGTGGGAGCAAGGCAGAAGCAGGAAACTACAGACCTGTTAGTTTAACCTCAGTGATAGGGAAAATGATGGAATCACTTCTGAAGGAAAGAATTGTCGAGTATCTAGAGGCCAGAGGGGCACAGGACCCTAGGCAGCATGGATTCACAGTGGGAAGGTCATGCCAGATGAATCTGGTAGATTTCTTTGACTGGGTGACCAAAGTAGTAGATCAGGGAGGGGCTGTGGACATGGCCTACCTAGACTTTATCAAGGCATTTGACACAGTCCCACACAAAAGATTAATATACAAGTTAGCCAGCCTGGGAGTGGGTCCCAAGATGACAGCCTGGGTAAAGAATTGGCTGGAGAATAGGACACAGAGAGTAATAGTAAATGGAGTCCACTCAGAAGAAAGGAGGGTTACTAGTGGGTACCGCAGGGTTCAGTATTAGGACCGGTCCTCTTCAATGTCTTTATAAGCGACATTGCAGAAGGACTGGAAGGAAAAGTATGTCTCTTTGCAGATGACACTAAGATCTGCAACAGAGTTGATGCACAGGGTGGGGTGGAAAGGATGAGATGGGACTTGGCAAGGTTAGAGGAATGGTCAAATGTAAGGCAGCTTAGATTCAATGCTAAGAAGTGCAGTAATGCACCTGGGAAACAAAAACCAGGGAAGAGTACACAATGGGGGTGAGATACTAACAACAACAAAAATGGAAGGGACCTGGGGTGGTCATATCAGATGACCTAAAGGTGGGCAAGCAATGTGAGAGGGCAGCAAGGAGGGTTGGGGGTTACTGGGATGCATAGGGAGAGGCATCACCAGTAGAAAACAGGAAGTTATTATCCCTCTGTACAGACAGCTGGTGAGACCCCATCTGGAGTACTGTGTGCAGTTCTGGAGACCCAATCTCTGCAAAGACATAGGCAGGATGGAAGCTGTCCAGAGGAGGGCAACTAAAATGGTGCAGGGTCTGCACCAGAAGACATATGAAGAGAGACTTAAGGAGCTTAATATGTATAGCCTCGAGGAAAGGAGGGAGAGGGGGGACATGATAGAAACTTTCAAGTACCTCAAGGGAATCAACAAAGTCCAAGAGGGTAGCATCTTTCAAAAAAAGAGGTGTGCAAGAACAAGAGGGCACAATTTGAAGATAGAGGCGGCTCAGAGGTAATTTAAGGAGTATTTTTCACAGAGAGGGTTGTGGATGCATGGAGCGGCCTTCCGGAGGAGGTTGTGGAGTCAAAATCAGTGGTGGAATTCAAGCATGCATGGGACAGTCATAAGGCAATTCTGGGGGGTGGGGGTAAGAAGAAGTAGGCTGCTGGTTAACTAGGATCTGCAGCTTATCCAGTAGGTAGGGAAATGGGCAGACTGGGTGGGCCAAGTGGTCCTTATCTGCCGTCAAATTCTATGTTTCTATGTTTCTATCAGCTGCTCCACCACTACGCCCATCACTGCCACCAGCACCACCCTCACTGCCACCACTACCTGCCCCCCCACACACACCAGTGGACCCCACAATGCCTGCAACTCAGACAGACATAGCACTTTTGTGGGCTGCCGTGGAGGAAAATAACAAGAAGGTGGGTGCTGTCCAGCAGCAGGTGGAGCAGATTGAGCAACACCAGCTACAGGTTGTGTCGATGCTCCATCTGCTGCTGGAATGTCAGGTGATCCCCATTAGCTTTTTTGTTCAGCACACTTCCACCCCCCACTGCTGTAGTGTTTTGTGTTTTGTTTACATTTAATAACAGAAAGAGGGAAGGCCACAATATTAGCTTAAAGGGAAGCAGTCAGCAACAGGAGGTCCCACCCCCTGCAAGGCTTACCCACCGGTTAAGCCTTTTAAGTGTGTTGTGGCAATTTTCTCACGCCGCAACATACTTTATTTTGATAAAGAAAAGTCAGCAACCCAGAAGTATGGCGGATGCTACGAGGGCTCCACTATGTGTGTAAAGATGCAATGGTGATGCACCATGCACTTCAAGACAAAAGTATTGAAGCGCATGGTGTGTCTCCACCCCACCTTTCCTTTAAACATAATGGAGCCCCCATAGCATCTGCCATACTTCCAGGTCACTGACTTTTCTTTATTAAAATAAAGAATGTCATGGTGTGAGAAAAACCTTTGCAACATACTTAAAAGGCTTAACCAGAGGGTAAGCCTTGCAGGGGGCCGGTACCTCCTGTTACTGACTGCTTCCCTTTAAATATATACATACACATGCCTACATACATGCTCCTTATTGCCTTGTTATTATAATCCAGTGCCTCAGTAATGTTTACTTTCTGTTGTGGAGTGGTTGTGGAAAAGCTGGTGTGAGCAGTGCAAGTATGATGTGCTAAACTGCAAGTGTGCAATCAGTGTTATTTCCTGTGTGCGTGTGACAGACATTGTGCAGCTTCTTGCAAACATATATTGCTGACTTGTTGCAGTGTTTATGGTATAAGGAATAGCAATAACAATAATGTATATTTTATTGTCACCATCATCATCAGTGGACTAAGTGATACAATATTTTTTCAGAGGTGTCTGGCCAGAGTGCACCTTAGCCACATACTCCACACATGACTTTTAGGAGAGCATGTGTTTTTTGTGCTATGATCTCCTCAAAGTCATCTGTACACTGTGAGTGACTGAGGTGAACAGTGACCCAATACCGCTGAAAAAATATCATATCACTTACTCCACTGGTGCTGATGGTGCTAATAAAATATAAGTCATATATTCTTTCTTACCTTTATTCTTGACGTACTTCAGCAAGTCACACCATATATATGTTTGCACGAAGCTGGACAATGTCTGCACACACAGGAATGAACACTGATGGCACACATGCAGTTTAGCACAACAGACTTGCACTGCTCAGTCATGCTTTTTGCAAAACACTTCAAATCACAAGTCCAGACACAAAGTAAACATTACTGAGGCTCCAGAAATATTTATTTTTTGAAATAGACATTAAAGCAGCAGTGTAACAATCTGGTGAAAATTTTGACCTATACCTTTTTATGCTATTTTACATTGCCACTTTACTTTCCACCTGACTTGTATGATACCATTCTTTCCAGTATTTGAGACTGCTTTAGTGCTTTTTTCATGTCTGAAATAATAAAAGGAGCACTCCTTTTAGTACGGTGTGGACCAGGTCTTCGTCAGTATTTTCCGTTGTTTTTCTCCATCAGTTGTTACAAACTACTTCTGTTGTAAAATGAACAATTATGCAGCAGACAGTGTTTTATGACCTCACAAAACAATATTTATTCAAAAACAGCTGCAAATAGTGATGAAACCTGGTCAGAGCCACATTAAAAGGAGTGCTCCTTTTTTTTTTCAGACATGAGAAAAAGTAGTAAAGCAGACACAAATTGTGAAAAGTAGGGTATCATACAAGTCAGCAGGTAACTAGAGGCTGGCAATGTAAAATAGCATAAAAAAGTATAGGTCAAAATTTTCACCACATTGTTGTACTACTGCTTTAATTTATAATTTAAGTATGACATTACGTGCTCACAATTACAACACACAAAATGCTACTGTCTTGTGTCCATAAAATTCCCAAGTGCCGAGGAAGTGAAATGGAAGTGTTACACCACATGCAAAGTCCCCCAGAATCTATTGCACAGTCACTCATGCTCTCAGTGGTCAAACCGAGCCCCCAGAAGTTTTCTGCATCCCCAAAGTGCAACTGTCTTGTGTCCAGAAAATTCCCAAGTGCTAAGGGAGTGAAATGAGAGCTTCTTTCAGAAAAAGAGATGTGCAAGAACAAGGGGACACAATTTGAAAATAGAGGGGGAACGGCTCAGGGGCAATGTGAGGAAGTTTTTTTTTTTCACAGAGAGAGTGGTGGACATGTGGAACAGCCTTCCTGAGGAGGTTGTGGAATCTAAAACTGTAGGAGAATTCAAGAATGCATGGGACAGATATAAGGCAATTCTTGTGGGGGGTAAGAAGAAACAGGCTGTTGGTTAACTAGGATCTGCAGCTTATCCTGTAGGTAGGGGAATTGGCAGACTAGGTGGGCCAAGCAGTCCTTATCTGCCATCAAAGTCTATGTTTCTATGTACACCACATGCAAAGTCCCCCAGAATGTATTGTGCAGTCACTCATGTGTGCAGTGGTCACACAGAGTCACCAGAATTTTTCTGTATCCCCAAAATGCAACTGTCATGTGTCCAGAAAATTCACAAGTACTGAGGGAGTGAAATGGGAGCGTTACACCACATGCAAAGTCCCCCAGAATGTATTGCACAGTCACTCATCTGCGCAGTGGTCACACAGAGTCCCCTGAATTTTTCTGCATCCCCAAAATGCATCGATCTTGTGTCCAGAAAATTCCCAAGTGCTGAGGGAGTGAAATGGGAGCATTACACCACATGCAAAGTCCCGCAGAACGTATTGCACAGTCACTCATCTGCGCAGTGGTCACACAGAGTCCCCTGAATTTTTATGCATCCCCAAAATGCATCGATCTTGTGTCCAGAAAATTTACAAGTGCTGAGGGAGTGAAATGGGGCATTACACAACATGCAAAGTTACCCAGAACGTATTGCGCAGTCACTCGTGCGCAGTGGTCACACAGAGTCCTCAGAATTTTCTGCATCCCCAAAATGCAACTGTCTTGTGTCCAGAAAGTTTACATACTCAGTGATGATGATGTCATGATGCACAGTGTCTTGCCAAACCAGGTGAAGGAGGGATAACATGACATGAATCCATTCAGTGTTCCATCAGAATTGATGACTGTGAGAGAACTGTTGCTGGTCCAAAGTGTGCTGTGATTCCCGCGAATGCGATGTGATCACCTCAACCGGATGGAAGGTTGCCCTTTGTGTGTACACTAATAGTAGCCTTGGTGAGTTGATATTATATTTATACAATGGGGGTGAGACATATTCCAGTGAAATAAACCATTTTATTTTCACTGCAGTGAAATAAATCCTGATGACGTCAGCAGAGTTAAAATAAATACATTTTTATTACACTCCCGAAACCCTCTCTAATCCCGCACAAGCTGTGCTAAACCCACACAAGTCATGTTAAAAGCGCGATAATCCCATGCAAATTGTACATCTTGCAACACTGCCCCACTGTATAAATAGGACACGTGATGGGCACATCATGGAATATGAAAAATATTTTCACTCCTGCCTCGTGAGCACTGTATATTCCACTCTTGTCTTTGGCACTTGTGAAATATCCAGGCTCAGTCTGCAGGAGTGAACATTTTTCCATATTCCACTCATGCCCATCATGTATCCTATATATATATATATATATATACATATATATATATAGTAAATATAAATATATATGTATTTTCTAGGTGGGGGGTTGACATATATAGACATGTACTCATTTTATTGTTTTGTATCACAGGAACTGTTGCTAGTGGTGTGCACATTCCATTGCTTGAGAAATTTTGGCATTGAAGTTGGAAATGGAATACTCTCAAGCTAATGAAGGTAATGTTGTTTTTTTTGTGGAGGGAAGCATATTTGCAAGTAGGTCTCATTAACAGTTTATTTGGTTACTTCTTCACAGATTTCACCTGCATCCTTCTCCAGTCTGGTAATGATGGTCATGGTCATCGATTGAAATGACTTCTGCGTGTTGCATGTCTGCCCCAGATTGGCGGTGTGGGTGGGGGGCATGATACTACATACTAACATACTAAAATGCCAGCAGAATAGGCCTAACGGTCTTTTCGTGTCTTCGTTGGTCAGTCCCCAACCTGGGTGCTGACCTTGCTGTCCCCCTCGCCTTCTCTGGCTTCTCCCTTCCCAGTTCCGGATATTCTTTCTGCATTGGATTTTGCTTCCAGAACCCTTCCCCTGTACCTGTCCCACCCCCTCTTGAACCCCTCCACTGTCTCTGCCTCCACCAGCCCCCTAGGCAGTGCATTCCATGGCTCCACCACCCTCTCAGTGAAGTAGCACCTCCTCCTTTCTCCCCTGAATCTTCCCCCCTCCAGCTTCCAGCCATGCCCTCTAGTGGCCCCTTCCTCCTTCCTTCAAAGCACCCTGACTGTTCCTCCCCTATTTACCCTCTTCATGTACCTAAAGACCTCTATCATGTCCCTGAGGTCCCTTCTCTCTTCCAATGTGTACATATTTAGCTCTTCGAGCCTCTCCTCATAGGTCCTGTCCCCCAAGCCCCAAATCATTTTGGTTGCCCTCCTCTGGACCCTCTCCAGGAGGTTAATGTCCCGCTTAAGTGTGGCCTCCAAAACTGCCACGTTAGTACTCAAGGTGCGGCCTCACCAAGCAGTTATACAGAGGAGTATCACTTCCTCCTTCTGGAGGTGATCCCCTAGCGATGCATCCCAGCATCCTGTTGGCCTTGGCTGCTGCCCTCCTACAAGTCTCAGAGTTGTTCATCTTGACATCCACCACCACCCCCCAGGTCCCTCTCAGCCATCGAGACTTGTAGCATTTTCCCCCCCAGGGTGTACACTTGACCTGGGTTTCTGGCCTCCAGGTGGAGTACCTTGCATTTCCCTGCATTGAACCTCAGCTTCCACTTTCTAGACCATCTTTCCAGAGCCTCCAGGTCCCCTGTAGGGCCACCCTCCCTCCTCCGCATCCACCACCACCCCAGTTTCAAGTCATCTGCAAAGAGACTCATCCACTCCTGATTCCTGTCCTTATGTCCGATATGTAGGCGCTGAACAGAAGGGGCCCAAGGACTGATCCTGTGGGACCCCACCACTGACCCTCCTTGGGATGAAGAGACTATCTCCAACTACACGACCCTCTGGTCCGGTCCTGGAGCCAATTGCCTATCCATCTGATCGCCTGGTTCCCCACCCCATTTCTCCCAGCTTATCCAACAGGCCCATGTGAGGAACAGAGTCAAATGCCTTGCTGAAGTCTAGAAAGAGGACATCCACTGGTCTACCAGGTCCAAGGCACTTGTCACCCAGTCATAGAACTCCACCAGGTTTGTCTGGCGCGATTTCCCGGGATGAATCCATGCTGTCTATCGTCCAGGCACCCTGACTTATCCAGGTCCCCCCTAGCCTCTCCTTGACAATGCCCCCATCACCTTGCCCACCACGAGGTCAGGCTGACAGGCCTGTAGTTCCCTGCCACCTCCTTGATCCCCCTTGTGGATAGGCACTATATCGCCACCTTCCAGTCTTGGGGCACCCACCCTGTCCTCAGAGATGGTGAAAGCTCTGCCAGGGGTTTTGCCAGGACATCTGCAAGTTTCTTCAGCACTCTGGGATGTAATTTATCCAGCCCAGTGCTTTCTCCATCTTAAGGGAGCTGAGGCTTCCTCACTCTCTCTGCTGTGATTTCCACTTCCGTACCCCTTCTCCCTGCTTAGCCCTCCCCACCTGCCAGTGATGCCTCCCTCTCCCCAGACCTGCCGATCGGTAGGGTCCCCTCCTCAGTATCTCTGTCTCCTCCATGTGATGCAGCACCCCCATTTTCCCTGGTGAAAACTGGTGAAGTACTCATTTAGTACCTCAACCTGCTCCCCGGGTCTTGTGCCCATCTCCCTGATTTAATCCTGCTAATCTTCCCTTCACCCTTCGTTTTTCCCAATGTATCTAAAGAACCCTTGTTCCCTCTCTAATTTCCTGGCCAGGTTCTGCTCCTTCCTTGCTAGCCGCCCTCACCACTCTAGTGGCCCTTCTAGCCATCAGCTCGCTCCCCTTGATCTCTTTCACTCCTTGAGCACTTGAATTGCTTATAGGCTGCTTTCTTTCCCGCACCACCTCCTGGACCTCCCTGGTCCACCAACAGGGTTTTTGGGCCCTACCGCATTTTCATCTTACTCTTGCACAGGTGCTGGTAGCATCCTGCACCCCTCTCCTGATGATTTCCCACCTACTATCAGCGTCCATGTCTGACCCAATCCCATCCAAATGCTCCTTAAGGATCCTTCCCATTTCCTTAAAATCCGCCCCTCTGAAGTCGGTTACTTCGTCTTTGTGCAGCCTTCTACCCCTCCTAGGTCCAGGCAGAACCAGACCGTGGCATGGTCACTCCCCGCCAATGGGTCCCTTACCTCTAGGCCCCCAATCTGGTCACTGTCTGCCAGGACCACATCCAGTACCCGTGCCTCCCTGGTCGGTTCCCTCACCTGCTGAGTTAGGAACGCGTCTTGAAAGACATCCAACAACCTCTGTTCCCTGGTCACAGAGGATGTCATAGTCTCCCAGTCTGTTCCTGGCATGTTTAAGTCCCCCCAACACCACCACCACCGTTCCTCTGCCCAGTCTGCAGTGTCTCCTAACATCTGCCACCAGACTGTCCTCCAGCTCCTCCGCCAGGGCAGGGGGTCTATACACCACTCCTATTTTTACCCTCTTGCCCCCCCTTGTTATCAAGGTGACCCAAATCGCCTCCACGGTTCCCTCCGCCTCCTCTACTCCCCCTATGCCAATGCAGTTTTTGACTATCATTGCTACCCCTCCTCCCCTTCCCTCCCCCCCCTGTCCTTCCTGAACATAGTGTAACCCTCCAGGTTCAGGTCCCAGTCATGTCTTGCAGTGGCCCAAGTCTCAGTGACCGCTGCCACATCCACTGCTCCCTCAGTTAGCATCGCCTGGAGCTCAGGCATTTTATTGCCCAAGCTCCTGGCATTTATGAGACTACCTTCCACCCTTTCCCTATAGTTCCATTTCCCTGCTCGTGTTCCCATGGGATTCTGTTTTCCCTGGTCTGCACTTTGCCAGTTGGCCTTTCCTGCAATCCTCCTGGTCCCCAGGGGGTGGAGACAGAGTCCCTCCTTTATCGGCACCCCTTGACAGCCTTTTCTCCCATCCCACCCCTTCACAAGTTTAAACCCCACTTTTCACCAATGAACCCCTCTATTTTCAACTTAAGGATTCCTCCTCCAAATTGAGATGTAGTCTATCTCTAGCATACAGCTCCTTATCCTCCCAGGTCTCCCCATCCCCATCAACCCATACCCTCTGGCCTCCACCACCCTCTGAGCCACTGGTTTATCTGCCTAATTTTCCTTTTGTGTTTCCCCACTAGCCCTTGGCACTGGCAGGATTTCTGAGAAAAACTGTGCATCCTATGTCATGACAGACCCTGGCGAGCTCCTGAATCTTGCCTGTATCTCTAGCTCGCTATTTCCCTCAATTTCATTTGTACCCAGGTGGACCAGTATGTCTGGGGAACCCCCACAATCCTTGCCAGCTGATATACCTCATGCTAGCCCTGTGCACCGTTAGTCCAGGGAAGCATCTTGTTCTAACTGGCCAGGCTTCTCCTCCCTATCCATTTGATACCCCTGATCATAGAATCCCCAGCAGGAGCACTCTGACCCTCCTTTTCCTCCATTCCCTCCATGTCCCTCATCCTTTCTACAGGCCCTCCACCCAGCCAGCTCCGTGTTCCTCCCCTTTCTGGGTGCCACATGCCACCCATCCTTATTTACCATGGCCACCCCCTCCCCTCCAATCCTATGCCTCTCCTCCTCCTGCGTATCCTTCTGTTCCTTGCTAATTCCCCCCTCACTGCTCGCAACTGGTCCTTCTCCCCCATCTGCTAAACTAGCCTGGCTCATCCTCCCTTCCTTCCTGTCTCCATTTAGTTCCTCCTTTCTAGTCGTGCTCCCCTGGCCTAAACCCTCAGCTCCCTTTACTGAATCCTCCTTGTACTTCTGGTCCTTCTCCTTTACCTTTCCTCCCAACTGGTCCTTCTCCTTGCGCTTTCCTCCCTCTTCCCCCTGCCCCTCCTGCTCTGATTCACTGCTCCCCCCATTCTCCTGCATTCCAGATCCCCCCTTCTTCCTGCTATCTGTCCCCTGCCTCCTGCCTCCCACTCCCACTCCCTTTCCATCTCTAACTACCCCTGTCATGGCTACATTACCCCCCTCATCCTTGAGCAGAAGAGAATTGAAGCGGTTACTGAGTGTAAGGTCTGATCCACCTCCCCGCCTTGCTTCCTTCTGTCCAGCCCTGGCCATCTGCCTACTTCCCTGAGAATGTTGTCCCTCCGTCCCCCCTTTGTGAGGGCCCCCAGTTACCTGCCTGCTTCCTTGGTAGTGTCCTTTTGCACCCTCTGCCAGGTTCCCTATGTGACCCCTGAGTATTCTCCTGCACTCCTTTCCCTATGCCCCACCCCCATGCTTGGTGCAACCTGTGGGAGATTCCCCCCCCTTCCCCAACCATACCACCCCCCTTCCCCCAGCTTTCTCCTAATCCCCGCAACCTCCTCCCTAAGCTGTGCTAGCTGGTAGCACACTGGGCAACCACCAGACTTCCAAGCCCAGTCCAGTATCATGGCTGCTCCACACCCTGTGCACCCCACCACCCTCCCAAAGATGCCGGCCCTAATGATGTGTGGTTCCATCCCTTCCAAATAGGTTTCCTTGGGTGAGCCACCAGGTTCCCCCTAGTCCAAGATACCCCTACTGCCTAATCAGGTCACCCACTAATCTCATCAGACAGAGTTCACTGTGCACCAGTAACCCTGTTACTAGGTGCAGTACAACACATTAAACTTATAAGGGAAATGAACAACTCCGAAAGCTCCTCTGTCCCAGCCTTTAAATCCTACCCCCAGTGGCTAGAACTACATGAGCTGCACCTGCAGCCTTTTCCTCCAATTGCAGGGCAGGTGTTCCCCTATAAATTTGCAGACTTCTGGTGGGAGGCGGGTCTGGGCAGACACCTGACTCGAGAGAGAGTGTATCAGCCCTGTGTCTCCCCTCCAAGCCCAGCAGCCAAAGAACCAGGCCCAAGCAAATCCCACCAAATAGGTTTTAAATCAGAAGAAATAGGCCTCTACCAGCGCAGCCTGTTACACAGTGAAACCTCCACAAAACCCCCTACAGCCACCAAATCAGTTTACAAACATCAAGCAGCACCCCAAACAATACCCTGCTAGCCCCTTAGAAGTAAGAAAGAAAAGAACCAACCTACCAAGTAAAATCCACAAGAACCCTGTGAAAACAACAGCAGCAGCTAATGTCCTGGAACACAACTGATCCTGTCCCCTTCCAGTTCTTTCTGATGTTGAAGAAGTTCTTTGGATAAGGAAACTATGACACAATAAAGGATCTGGAAGTTTCCTAAAAAAAGAAATGAAGGACTTATTACAACTTGATTGCAGCAGTAAGACATTATGCTTAAACTGTGGCTGTTCCACAGGTATCTGGATTAACACAGACAGCAAGCTGTCCCTCTGCAATCATCAGATCACAACCTAATTTAGTACCAGGCTGTGTAACAAATACACTGTGTCAGTGTCCCTGTGTCTCGAGTTACATTTCAAAATCACATCCTGTCAAGTAACACAACCTGGTTCCAACTTTTTCAACACTGTCATGGCTGCACAGCTGCAAATTTGGAATACAGTGCATATGTTGCAGAAATATTTTTTGTGACATACATGTAACCTAGTTTATGAATCCTCAGTCATATTTGTTGCACTCTTATGAAAAAAAGGAACAGATGAAATAAAATTGATATAGTTACTAGTATGGATTGGAAATGGATATTCCATAGGTTCCTGCAGACAGTACTGCTGTTGTACCATTGATACAGACCTTCAGTGAAGGAGAGTCATTTGTTGTTATCCTGTAAAAAAAAAAATAAGTAGACCATATGTGTTTGACCATTGCAGCTCAGAAAAGCAACAGAAAACAAAACACATAGTGAAGGGAAGTTGAGTAGGTTAAAAACATTGGTACACATTCTCACTTTATAGTTTTAATAGTAAGAAGCCTTGTGCCTGTGGCTGATGGATGTGGTCTCCTGTTCGACTCCCTCTGCCTTGGTATGGTCAATGTAATGGAAAAACATTGTCACAATGACACTGGTAGTGGGTGCTGGTGGTCATAGCTGCGGCACATGATAACATTTCCTCTCATCTTCCTGCATCTGGTGGTGGTGGCAGTGGAGAACAGCAGTCCTATGGTGGTGGTAGTCCAGGGGGGACACACAGTCACATTCCCTATGGTGGCAGTGGAGAACAGCGGTCTTATGGTGGTGGTAGTTCGGGGGCCAGGATATACTGTGCTCGGTGTTATAAATACGATTATAAAATGTTAAAAAAAAAATCCAGACTGCTGATTGACTAAAACGTACTTTTAGCCGTGTCCTTACCAGCGTGTATTGTGTCAACTGGCACTAATTCTGCCAACCTCAGCCTCACCACACAAAATATCACTGTCCCCAACCCCATCCTGTGAAAAAAAAAAATCAACCTGCAGCTTGATGACAGGCTAAACAGACGTACGACCAATGTCCACACTACTCCAGTAATCTAAAAAAGCACTCCCCGATATAACCGGCTTCCCCATCCAACACAATCCATAATACAATTTTTCTTCATCTAAACAATAGCAACAGTAATCATATTTTAAAACCTCACCACAGTGCCAGACGTGACCTCCAAAGTTTATCTGAGAACCGCAAATAACTCTCTACCTGTGGACTCTGTAAAGTGTGGTCACTAAGTCTCACAAATAAAATGTATCCTCTTTTCAAACCACGCAGAAAAGGCAGAAGTGGCAAAATGAAACAGAAAGCCACAGACACACACACAAAATAAATACAATTGTACCGTACGGAAAGGAAGTGGGGTCGAAGGTCACTTCAGCGCCCAGCTCGCTCAACAAGTTCTGTACCCTCACCTCGCTCAACGACTGTTAAAAAAAATGAATTTTCCAACTTCTGTATCTTCAATTGGGTTCTATGCCTCTTTATCCCACACAATAACTTTCTTTCCCGTCGTACAGTTCAAACCGTCACTCTCTACAGCAGCTAGTAAGGGGAATACGCTGACATGCAGCAATATTACCACACATGACTGCAGCTGTCATTAAAATTGCATACTCAGCGTACAACTGCTATCACAATTTAAACACAAAAAACACAAAGTGAGAGGCAGATCTAAAATACTAAAACAACAAAGATACACATATTACCTCAACAACAAACAGGTACACTATACTGCCAATAAAACATTTTAACAGAGACTTAATGGGGGACTATTTTTTACCATTTCAACTACTAAAATTCCCTTTTTTAAATTTCTGACATTTCTTTTTCCTTTTTATCCACTACATTTTTTTGGAGGGGGCCCATTTTATAAATGCAATAACACACTCTGAGGTGTGGGTTATATCCTGATAAGAGCACGCCCAGGTGCATAAGGCACTCGGCGCAACGGCCTCATGCCTAACAACGCACCTGGGTGTGCTCTTATCAGGATATAACCCACACCTCGTCGAGTGTTATTGCTTGCTGACATGACATATGGAATTTGAGTCTGTATGACTGGGACAGTAATTTAACTTTATGAAAAAGAGAACCTGTATCATACAAGACACATGACAGCCTTTTAACCACTTAAGTTAAAACCTGACAACATTAACCTCATCATCATTCATCATCATCCTCAGAAAGAGACCTGCCATTGCAGTCTTCTATGTCTGAATTTGAACCACGGGGAAATTCTTTCTCCATTGTGTGATCATCTACATCAGTGATAGGCCACTTTTTGCTGTCACTGCCACCAGGATAGTCCCTTTCTTCAACATCAGCAAAACCATGAGTATGCCGGGGTATGAGCTAGTATGTGCCTCTCATTCATTTTGATGAATGTCAGCAAACTGACATTTGCAGGAGAGAGGTTTGTACGATGATCCCGAGCTATTGCACCTGCTGAGCTGAATACCCTCTCGAGACTCATACTGGAGGGCGGGCATGTCAGGTACTTCAGTGCCACAGCAGTCAGCTCTGGCCATTCACTGACCTTTCAACTCCAGTATAAAAGGGGATCGTCAGTGATTGACAGATGCCTGTTTTCAGACACATATGACTCAACCATTTGTTGTGCTTCTCCAAGTCCAGTGGTTGATGTATCATACGCTTCTCCGGAACCATTTATGTCACAAATCCCCACTTGGGACAAAGCCTCCCAAAGTGGGTTAATGTCAGCCGCTTTTGATGACAGGCCACCTGGAACTGCAGTCCCCTTCCCCTTACAGGATATGCTTGATACTACTCCTCTAGGTTCACCTTCAGCCTGATTATGCTGCTCAGGTTTCCTGACCTTGGCACGTGACTTCTGTGCCACATGAATCAAGCGCACCAGTCGCCCACTGACATTTTTTACCTGTTCAGGCCCACCCTCCAGTACTGAGGCAATTCCACGTTTGTATTGTGGGTCAAGCATTGTTGCTGTTGCAAAGTTGTCACTACACTGAATGCTCAAGATGTGACGATTCTGGTCGAATACTGTTAGAATGTGTTTTAGCAACACACTGCTAGCACTGTCTCCGGCAATATCAAGGCTATGCTGTACATTTGCCAATGTCTGCCTCAGCACCCGCAGCAGTGCAATTGATTGCCTAACAGAGTTGGCAGACTCGCCACTCACTGCCTGTGTGGCATGTTCAAAAGGCCTCAAGATTCTTATTACAGAGTCCATGAGGCGCCACTGTTCAATCGTCACAGACATGGAGGCCCCGAAATTGTGATGGCTAGTGTGCATGACAAGATATTCTGACATGGCTTTGTACTGTTCATACAACCTCTCTGCTATGTATAAAGTGGAGTTCCACTGAGTGAGAACTTCCAGCTTCAAGCAGTGCTGTGGGAGGCTGTTTTGGATCTACAGCTTCCGAAGTTGGTCACGGGCTTTTGCAGAGCTTGAAAAGTGAGAACAGATATGGCATGCAACTGTCAGCATTTCCTTTATATCAGAGTGCTGCAGAAACTTCTGCACCACAAGCTTTAAACAGTCGGCCATGCATAGAACCTGAAAATAGCCACCATTCGTGATGCATTTCACCACATTTGACCCACTGTCACTTGCTATGAACCCAGCTCTCAGGGACAGGGGGTTCAGCCACTTGTCAATTTCAGTCAGTACCACGTCCAACATGTTTTCACCAGTGTGTGAACAGGTCACATTGCACATAGCAATCATTGCATGCTGTCAAATTCCTGGAAGACTGCTACCATGACACTCCACCTTACAACACTTATTATTCACACTACCAACAGTACAAACAACCCCCCGGCACCTGTTCCCAGTGTGCAGTTATACAGAAATATGAACGCCCTGCTGTTTTGCCAGTTGTCCACATATCCACACTTAAATGGATGAATGGAAAGGATGAACGTTGAAGGGCATGTCTTACTGAGTTGGACACAGTACGGTACAACTCAGGGACAGCACGGGTCGAAAAGTACGTCCTGGATGAGATTTTCCATTTTGGACAAGCATGTGCAGCAAACTGAAGGAACCCAGAATTCTCCACAAAGGAGAAGGGCAAAAGATCAATTGCCAGCATTTCAGTGACAGCAACATTAAGTTCACATGACACTGTATGCTTGGGTGGGTACTATAGCTTATGCGCAAAAATACTCCGTAGCATGGGTCGACTTAAACATTTTACACAGGGTGTGATGACAAATAGTTCTGCTCTGCGAATGGCAGTGGGTGGAGTGTGGACTTTTGATGAAGATGGTTGCACAGGTGATGACAAATCCAGAAATGCAGTTATTTTGCCAGATTTACCAACAGGGGTTGATGTACCACTTGCACTAGACATACTGCATTGACCACCACCGCCAAAACTGCTACTCTCACCTCCACTGGACAATACAGTCCTGAAATGTGAATGGTTTCATTCACATTTTGGGACTGCGTAGTACAGTACGGTCTGCACGCCCATTGGCCAACACAGTGGTCCAGTGGGCATACAGCCATACTGTACGCTGTCAGTCGGCGGGCGGCTGGGCAGCTTGCTGGTGGGGAGCTGCCACCTGCCGCTGACAGGGGGGAAGCAGGGTGGTGGGTCTGGGTGGGCGGGTGGGGAGGAGAGGCACCGCTGGACCACCAGGGATGTTATCATTTTCTAAAGCCCACGATCGGGCTAGGGTTCAGGTCTGCTGCACCACCAGGGACATTTATTTTACTAAAGCCCGCAATCAGGCAGGGGAGCAGGTCCACTGGACCACCAGGGAATTCTTTTATTTATAAAGCTAGTGATCTGGCAGGGGAACAGGTCCACTGGACCGCCAGTGATAATTTACTAACAGGTCCACTGGACCACCAGTGATGATTTACTATCTGCCCGCAATCAGGCGAAGGGGGGAGCACGATGCCTGGACTGTGTTGCAGGAGGTTGGGTGGCCACCCACAGCAGGCAGCTGCCGTGTTGCACATGGCAATATGACATCCCGCCTGTGGGTGTCCCTCGCCTTGCTCCTACTTTTTACAGGCAGATCTTTGTGCCCCCCTGTGAGGCAAAAAGGTGGGTTTGTGCCTGCATATGTGCCGCACATCCCAGGCTAAATATCGGGATGTGCCGCATATGCATGGGCATGCCCCCCGCACTTGCATCACATACATTACTGATGCGCCCCGGTGCATCAGGATTTGTGCAGCACAACATCCTCCTTTGAATATCACGCTGGGGCTCATCAGGGGGTTGCACATGGTACAACTCTGTTGCACCATGCACAACCCCTCTGAATATCCCTCCCCTTGTGTCTAGTGGTACCCCCCCATCATCATCCCCTTATGTTTCTTGTTTCCCTGGTGTCTAGTGGCACCCCCTACCCACTGATCACCATCCACTTATGTTGCCTGTTTCCATGGTGTCTAGTGGCACCCCCCCCCCGATTGCCACTGTTTCTTGTTTTCCTGGTGTCTAGTCGTGTGAGAGAGCCCTAAATGGCCTCTAACTGAACCAGATATAATTATTAGGCTAGTCCAGAGGGGAACACTGCCTGAGAGGGTTTGTGAGTCCCTAATTTCTGGAGTGCTTAAGTGGAAACCTAAGGGGTGAGAGACCTAGAGAATCCAGTATTCAGTTGAAAAAGATATTTCTTGCTTCTCTTGTGACTCCTGTATTAAGACTGACCCTGATTGGAATAGGGTTATTGAAATACATTTTAGTGAGAGAAAAATGTCTTCTTTTGATAAAATGGTCTCTTGATTAAGAATTGATTAAAAGAACTGCTTCACAAAGTTTTGGACTTCCTGAAAATAAGTTTTAATATAATTTGTTTGTGATGGGGATGGTTGGGTGAAAGTGAGTGTGAATGTGGTATATGTGGAATTGCATGATATATTTATATTGTCAAAATTTTAGTTATTGTTTGGTTTATATCTGGGAAAGGGGAAATTATTTAGCCAGGAAAGGCACACTAAGCCGGAGCTTGTTTCCAGGTGCGACCTGGGAGCACAAGGAAGTTAAGTGACTTGCTCAGGGTCACACAGTATGCAAGTGGAAGCTGTGGGATTCAAACCCAGGTCTGGTCTGCTGGATGTCACCAGATTTGCAGCTCAGAGCCTTAGACCACTGTGCTATACTGCCTCCTTCTGTAGTATCTGTAGTAAAAAGTTAAATAGTAGAAAGGTGTGCTGGTTATCAGCTCCCCTGACAAGGTATTACTCCCCCTCCAGGCTCCGTGATCACCAACCTTTTGAGTGCCCCCCCTTAACAGTTGGAGTATATAGGTGCTGTAGAGTGCTTGGAATATCTTGGAGGGGGAAGAAACAGAGATTTGCAGAGTCTGGGGGTTGGAGTATTGTGGGGGGCCTGATTGGGGTGGTGAAAACAAGGAGGCATCCTGGGGCAAAATGGGCCCAGGAAAGGGATCCTCCCTGCCTGGTGCCCATAGCCAATAGCTCCACAGTTAGCAGGCAGGTCGCTGGACCAGTCTCATCTGCCTATCCCTTTTGGGCAGTGTTGTGCAATGCCAGATATATTAAGGACAAGAAGGCAATTATTACTGATCTTGTTGGAACATCTGATCTGGCTTGGATCAAGACCTAGCTGGATGAAAGTGCTGGCCCTGTTTTGGAATTGGCCTTTCCAGCCATGTACTCAGTGGTACACCACCTGAAAGCAGATCCTAGGGAAGGGGGAGTGGCAATATGTTATAAATCAGACCTGAACCTCGTAGCCTTCCCAGTGGGAACAATGAGGTCCTTTGAATGTGTGGCTGTTCGTGGGTTTGCAGGTGTAAGTTGTAGGATCCTTCTCATCTACTGACCAAGGGATGGGCAGGAATTCCTGCAGGAAGTCGCGGTCTTCATTGCCAGACTGGTGTTGAAGTCTCCCAGATGGATTATTCTGGGGGACTTCAATGCCTAGGTCGACGATGAACTCTCACAGTTTGGACAGGACTTCCTCCAACTTATGTGTTTGTCAAGCCTAACACAGGTTGTTACCTCTGCAACCCATATTCACAGCCATTCGTTGGACCTCATCTTCCTGCTGGGAATGGAGGTCTTTGACCTCATGGTGGAACCGGTCATATGGTCAGACCACCATACTATAAGGTTCTTGTTTGAGGCCCCCCCCAATAGACCTCCCCTTTTGGAGATGGTCCATTACTGCCCTTAAGGGGTGTTACCCCAGATGGTCTGATGACAGTGCTGGATCTATCAAGTTTGATGAGTGTGTGCGAGGAGCAGGGTAAATTGGTATTGACCTATAATTGGGTCATGATCAAGGCCCTCGACTCCATCGCACCTGTCCATGTTTGACCCCTCACCTTGCGCCAGAGGTCTGCCTGGTTTGATGGGACAGTCAGGGAGATGAGGAGGAGGGCTCAAAGGTTGGAGCAGCATTGGAGGAGGACCAGTCTGGAGGAAGACAAGCTAATATTGATGGTTCATTATAGAGACTTATCAATCAGCGATCTCCTGTAAGAAGATAGATTTCCTGTCCAAGGAGATTGCTGCGGCAACTAGCAGACAAGCTCAGATCTTCCACACTATTGATAGGCTGTGCAATTCAGCCTGTGCAATGCAGCCAATCTCTAGTCCAGAGGAGCTTTTTCATGATCAAGGTTTGATGAGTTTGCTCTGTTCTTTGCCGATTAAGATTGCCACCTTCAGAGCCGAAATCTAATTAACGCCCTCTAATGGGCCTCGTGGTGATAGGCTTGAGGTCGCGGGCAGTCAATCTGTCTGCTCCAATTTCGACCAGTTGACCACTGGGGATGTTGCGAAGGTCATCCAGGGGTTACGGCCAACCTGCTGTAGTTTGGATCTGGGACCAATGTGCCTCCTGGTGAGGTGTGTCGATGTCATTGGGCCGGTTCTAGCCAGGATAGTTCACAGTTCTCTAGTGACAGGGGTTTTTCCAGAACCCCTGAAGGAGGTGGTTGTAAAACCACTCCTGTAAAAAAACCTTCACTGGACCTGGACTGCGTGGCTAACTACAGACCTGTCTCTAACCCATCTTTTGTGGGTAAAGATATTGAGAAGGTGGTGGCCACTCAACTGGAGACCCATTTAACAACCCACAACATCTACGATTCTCTCTCTCTAGTCTTGTTTTAGGAAAAGGCATAGTACTGAGACTGCCATTGATCGGGTGCTGAATGATCTACCCATCAGGAAGGGATCGGGGAAGACATATCATCTTGATTCTCTTCAATCTCTTGGTCGCATTTGACCCCGTGGACCATGGAGAGTTGATGGAGTGACTGCAGATTTGCTGTGGACTGGCTGGTACAGTCCATAGCTGGTTTAAATCATTCCTCACTGGCAGGTCACAGCAGGTGGTGTTGGGAATTTTTTCTTTGGCACCAATGTCCCTGCCATGTGGGGTACTGCAGAGCTCTGTTTTGTCCCCCATGTTGTTTCTGGTGTACATGCTACCACTAGGGAACATTATAAGATGGTCTGGACTGAGTTTTCACTGCTATGCAGATGATACTAGGCTATAACTGTCTCTTACGCCTGAGCAGCAGGAGCTGGTCTTGATATTTAACAACTGCCTTGCTGAGATCCAAGGCTGCATGAGGGCCAACTGGTTGAAGTTGAATCTGTATGTAACCCCCCTGCAAATGGGGGTTCCCAAAAGACTTCCAGGAGCTTGCTTGAATGCTCCAAGCCTGAATGGTGTTTGGCATTTAAGCCATTTATCAGTGAGTGTTTTTAGAACCTCTGGTACTGTCTCTTTAAGAGCTGTCTGCTTGCAGACATAATTAGTTGTATGGGGGACTGTGTGTTTCTTTGATTGAGTACCACTCAAGCTGCTGCCAATTCACTTCATTTTTGCAGTCACTAGGGTGCAAAGGAACCTATCTGAAAGATGTAACTGTTTGCCAGAAATTATTTAGAGTAATAATGAAATTACAGTTTGTCTAACCTGCTTTCTTTGCAGTCAGAACTGTGTCTGCTAGTTCCCCATTCTAGTTTTGAACTGCTGAACTGGACCAATCAGTGTGGGGTAAGCTAGCTCTAAAATGGTGCCTTGGACGAATCAGAACTTGGACTCATAATCTGAGCCAGCCACAAGAGGATTGTATGGGCAGTGACTCTGGGAGATGTAGTTTAGACTTCAGTGCCTTTTGGACCAACAGCAGCAGTCTATTGGTGACAGCCAATCCAGTCAAGAACTGGGAGGAACTCAAAGGAAGTGCCGGTTTTGTCGGTTGGAGTTTCAGTTGAGCTTTGGCAGTGAAGAAGGAAGGGCCCTGTGCTTTTCAGTGTGCAGTTTTAGTCAAAAGCGTGTAAGGCCCAGAGTTCCGGTCTGCAGCTTGTGTAACAGCTTGTTAGGACTGAATCCGTCCTGTGAAAAGAATCAAAGGATCTCTGAAGAGTAGAAACCAGGCTCACCCTGTAGAAGACTGGAAGAATTGCTGAAAATGCACTCGGTCTGTCAGGAACTGAATCTGCTGTGTGTTCTCCGGGTATTGTGCAGTAATTGCGATCGGGATACAGATGCAGCCTGCCTGGTATAGTGCTTTCTTTTATATGGATGTGTGAAGAGGTTTGTGTACCTCAAGTGAGCCCTGCTGACATTGAAGGACCCTATCTTATTTGGAGGTCGTGAGTACTAATTCAGGGTTGCTCCCTGTTGAATTGCCACATTAAATCCAAATGGAATTACTGTACTGCTGACTGTTTAATTCTCCTTTTCTCTGTGTGAAAGGGCCCCTACCAGCTGCCACGGTTTGGACTAGCCACTAGGGCTTGGGTACCCAGGGACAGTAACTGATAGGGATAGGCCTGTGCACAGAGCCATAAATGAATTATTAGAGTGATAAGCTAATTAACCTGATTTCCCCTGTCCTTGTTATATCCCCTAAATAAATCAGAGCTGCTTGTTTCAGCAAAGTTATACTGCCTGAGGTATTTGTCTATGTTAAAGTACTGTACTGTGATTGTTGCACTGTATCTCATTTCACAGGAGGTCCCAGTGCGGAACCAGACCTGGGGGTAAGTGTATACTGTGAAGGTAATTCTGATATATTGTGTGGGCCACTAGTGGGAAGAAAGGGGGGTTGCAGTGTCCCAGAGGGCTGTGACCAAGTTAGTTCAACTATTGCAAACCCTGACCTCTGGGTGGAGGCACCCGCCATTGGATCCAGGCCCCTCAACCTGTTAGTGGCAAATCAGGCAGGGGTAGTAGCCCCTGGGATAGCGCCATCTAGGGGTTACATGTACAAGACTGAGGTGCTGGAACCTCTTCACAGGGGGCCGAGGAAGCAATCTGGTCAGGTCTCTAGGCTTCCGCTTGGGGACTCACAGTTGCTTGTCTCAGATCGGGTGAGAAATCTTGCCATTGTTCTGGATTGCGACTCGACACTTAAACATCAGGTGTCAGCCATGATCCGAACCTCTTTTTCCCATCTGAGGAACATCACTAGGATTAAGCACCTGATTCCCTCTGGTGATCTGCCAACAATGGTCCATGTTTTTATGACCTCTCACCTTGATTACTGCAGTGCCCTATACCTAGGGTTGTTGGGGGTAGATTTTTGCCGCTTGCAGCCAGTGCAGAATGCCGTGGCCAGGTTGCTGACCAGCCTATCTAGGTTGTGTCATATTACTCTTGTGCTCCGCAGTCTGCACTGACTGCCAGTTAGGTGTCGGATCTCTTTCAAGGTCTGTTTGCTGATCTATAAGGCCCTACATGGGCAGGGGCTTGGCTACCTGCAAGATATCCTCTGGTCTTACTGCCCTTCCACCCCGCTCCATGGAAAAGGGATTGCTGGAGGTTCCAGGAGTTTGGCTGAAGTAATCTGGGGCTTTGACTTTTGCATATGTGGCCCCAACTCTTTGGGATTCTCTGCCTCACCTGATTCGAGAGAGCTAGAATATTGACTGTTTTAAGGGGGATCTGAAAACTTATTTAATTTAGCCTTCCCAGAACAGCATTAATATTTTATTGTTTTAACAGTGATTATTTTTGTCATATTGTATCGGTGTTTGTTTTAACTGTTTAAACGTAAAGCACATTGAATCACAGTGAGAACTGCACTGTATAAATAAAAGCTGATTGATTGATTGTGGCACCCTCACCCTTAGATTTCTGTCCCCAATGTTTCTTGTTTCCCTGGTGTCTAGTGGCACCTCTGCCCTTTGATAACCACCCCCTTATGTTTCTTGTTTCCCAGGTGTCTAGTGGACCTCCACCCTCTGATCACCATCCCTGCATTAATAATAGCCGTAATAAAGAAAACCTACCAACAATGTTTTTTTTTTAAACCTGTAAGAAAGAAAATGGCCCCTTATTGATCCAACTCCCCACCCTGATCTCCAACTGAGCACCCACCACCCCACATACCCACACACATATACCCTCACTCACCTGAACAGGTCTCAGGATGAAGATCCACTTTTCAGTTGAAGACACAGCTTGCTGCTGGAACTGCTGACTGCAATATGAGAAACTAAGGTAAGTGTGGTTCAATGCATAGTATTGCAATGGGTTTTCAACTTTGATACATAACTTTGTCAGTTTTGCATATTTTGACTCCAAATTTTCAACATGGCCTTTTTGGGACCACATGTCATGACCAACGGCAGTTGAGTTTTGCAAATGAGGCAAGAAATATGATTTTGTGGTTGTTTAATGAAATCACCTTTCAGACAGGATTGGAAAATGTGCACTGCCTTTGTTCATGAGGTGGGCTCATAAAAAGCATGTGTTGAAAATTTGGGGTCAAAATATTAAAAAATGGCAAAATTATGAGTGCACATTGAAACTGTGCAATACACATTCATAACTTTGGTAATTTTACATATTCAGACCAAAAATTTTCTATATAGCCATATTTTCATATCACATCATGACTGTGACAACTGTCATTTTTATGTTTGCTTGCACGCATGTGCAAGAAACATAGTGCCATCATCGGAGATTTCAGAGGTGTGTCACCTCCTCCAATTCAGTCAGTGTGTTGGCAGGCGGGGCCCCTGTAAGCCAATGCATGCTGGAGCTGTCTATGACAAGCTCCAAAATGCAGTGGCATACAGTTCAAAGGGGGAGCTACGCTTGAGTGAGCAGTGATAAGATATCGCCTGCTCATGCGCCCCCCCCCACACACACACACATGCCACGCAGGCGTCCGCGCCCCGCGCGCAGGCACACACTGAATAGCCAGCAGGGGTGCCCAATCCCGGTCGGCTGTGCTGCATTCACCCCAAAGCTTTGAAAATGCCACGCTGGTGCCCACCCCAGCGTGGCAGTAGATAGCCAACGGGGGTGCCTAATCCCCGCTGCTAAACTGTCCTCACCCCGAGTACTAAGTGCCACGCTGGGAGCCTACCCCAGCGTGGCAATCGTAATCTTTAGCCGACGGGGTGCCCAATCCCGTCGGCTGAACGGCCCCAACTGTCCTTGTGCCATGCTGGGAACCCACCCCAGCGTAGCAAGCGTCCTGCGTCATTCTTTTTTTTTTTTTTAACCTGTAAAGAAAAAAGCGGTCCCGCGTAGTCTCCCTGGCCCCCTCACACAACCCGCACCCACCCACTGCGCACCCTGCCTCCCCACACACCCCCCTCACCCCGTACTTACCTCTGGACCTCGGTGCGACGATCTTCGGTGGACTGGGAACACGTCTGCACACTTCAAAGTCGACCGCGAACTGAGGAAATGCCGGTAAGCTGTATAATGGGCTAGATGGGGGTTTCAACTTTGTTGCATATCTCAGGCATTTTTGGGAATTTTTGCACCAAATTTTCAACATGGGGTTTTGGGACACCTTCTCATGAATGATATCACTGTCATGGCGTTGTTCGGGCCCGAAGGTGATTTTGCAGTCACTGCGTGAAATCACCCGCTGCGCGGAACCTGAATAATGCCATGACATCATTCATGAGAAGGTGCAAAACCCCATGTTGAAAATGTGGTGCCAAAATTCCAAAAAATGACTGTTTTACGAGCGTGCATTGTGCAGTTCCTACGCAGGCTCGTAAGTTCACGAATTTTCAATATTTTCACTCCAGATTTTCAACATTGCCATTTTACCATACCTTCTTATGAGTAGTACAGCTGTCATTTTTCACATCTCACCCAAAATGTGTTTCTGCCCATGTAGCGCACAATGGCGCAGTCAGTGTGCAAAATCAATGTACGGGACAAATTAAGAAAATCACAGTGACACTGTTCATGAGCAGAGGTCTTAAAATGGCTATGTTGAAAATTTGGTGAAAAAATTCCTAAAAATGACTGTTTTACGAGCGTGCGTTGCGCAGTTCCTACACACGCTCGTAAGGTCGCAAATTTTCAATATTTTCACTCCAGATTTTCAACATTGCCATTTTATCACACCTTCATATGAGTAGTACAGCTGCCATTTTTCACATCTCACCCAAAACATGTTTCCGCCCATGTAGCGCACAATGGCGCAGTCGGTGTGTGAGATCAATGTACGGGATAAATTAAGAAAATCACAGTGACATTGTTCATGAGCAAAGGTCTTAAAATGGCTATGTTGAAAATTTGGTGAAAAAATTCCAAAAAATGACACTTTTATGAGCGTGCGATGTACAGTTCCTACGCACGCTTGTAAGTTCGCGAATTTTCAATATTTTCACTCCAGATGTTCAACATTGCCATTACCACACCTTCTTATGAGTAGTACAGCTGTCACTTTTCATCTCACCCAAAACATGTTTCCGCCATGTACAATAAATGGCTTGATACGGTGTCTACAAAATCAATGTGGACAAATTAAGAAAATCACAGTGATGCTGTTCATGAGCAGAGATCTTAAAATGGCTATGTTGAAAATTTGGTGAAAAAATTCCTAAAAATGACTGTGTTACGAGCGCACGTTGCACAGTTCCTATACATCTTGTAAGTTTGCTAATTTAATATTTTCACTCTAGATTTTCAACATTGCCATTTTATTACACTTCCTTATGAACAGTACAGCTGCAATTTTTCATATATGTACCCAAAATGTGTTTTCGCACATGTAGCACACAATAGGTGCTGTTGGTGTGCGAAAGCAATGTTTAGGACAGATTAAAGAAAATCACAGTTACACTGTTCATGAGCAGAGGTCTTAAAATGGCTATGTTGAAAATTTGGTGACAAAAGTCCATAAAATGACTGTGTTACGAGTGAGCATTGTGCAGTTTCCACGCACCCTCGTTAGTTCATGACTTTGTAATATTTTCAGCCCAGATTTTCACCAGTGGCATTTTTCCACACTTCCTTATGAACAGTACAGCTGTCATTTTTCACAACATGGATGAAGTGTGTTTTCATACTTTCAGCACAGAAATGCGTGGTAGCTGTGGGAAATCATTGTTCGGCACATATAAAGAAAATCACAGTGACACTGTTCATGATCGGAGGCACCAAAATGCCTGAGTTGACAATCTGCTGTAAAAAATCCCCAACCTAATTATATTACGGGTGTGCGTTGCACAGTTTCTATGTACGCTCGTGACTTCACCATTTTTTTAAATATTTTTACTACAGATTTGCAACATTGCCATTTTTTACACCTCCCCATGAACAGTACAGCTGTCATTTTTACATTCTGTTCGGAATGTTTTTGCACCTGTGGTGCTAAATGCTGTAGTCACTGTGCATAAGCAGCTTTCGGCTAACAAACTGATATTCCCCCTGTTCATGAGGTGGGGTCACAAAAAAAACATGTTGAAAATTTGGAGAGAAAATACTAACGAATGCCTGAGGTAATAGGGTTTCCAACCATAACGTCCAACTCTGTAGAGAATGACAGGCATCAGGGGTGTGACTTGGGATTCTTGCCTGTGATGCTCATACCATTCCACACCCTGCAGTCAGTGAGAGGCATCGAGGTATGCCTTGGACTCTTCGTCCCAAACTTCACCCCATTCTCCTATATCGCACCCATCTCACCATATTTCCTAATGAAATGGGGTGCGCATAAAGGCCAAAGACCCCAAGGAGCACTGTGACACTTGTCAGTGTCTGCAGGGTGGGGTGTGGTGAAATGGCGTGGCCGTTATGCCTGACAACTCAAACGCACACCCCAATGCCTGTCACTCTCTGCAGGGTGGTGGTGGGGTTGGCTTCAGTTCAATACTTCACTGCCATTCCTATTACGCAGCTTTGTAACTTCTACACTACCACTGCCAATGCCAGCAAGCAAACATTCGGCATTGACAAATGCTTGTTCAAATCCTGGTAAAAATATGTTTTCTCTCCTGTGGCACAGAATGACATTGTCAATGCAAGAAATCACCTTTTGGGTGGGTTTTGAAAATGTTCTCCACCCTTGTTAATGAGGTGGGCTCATAAGAAGACTATGTTGAAAATCTGGGGTACAAATATTACAAAACAACAAAGTTCTGAACGTACATTAACATGTAACAACACGTGCTCATAACTTTGGTAGATTTAAATATTTTCACCTTAAGTTTTCAACATTGCCATTTTTTCACATCACCTCAAGAATGTAACAACTGTCATTTTTCAAAACCTGGTGAAAATATGTTATCACACCTGTACTGTGGAATGACATCTCGGCTAAGATTTGAAAATCTTCACAAACCGAGTTCATGAAGTAGGTTTGTAACAGGTTATGTTGAAAATCTGGGATCAACATATTTTAAAAAAACACAGTTACATAGGTACAGTGACTTTTTTATATGCACTGTCATAAATTTAGTAACTTTTGACATCTGATGCTGCACAAAACAGTAGAGTCAGCAGGGCCCTGCACTTCCGTAGGCCTGGCACATCTGCACCTATTCACACAAGTGAATGAGGATATGATTCCACAATCTCAAAAAGAAGAGACATTCCTTGCAAAAAAAACTTTGTTAATGTGTCAGTTAGACTAACTTAATACCACAAAAGAAGGGAAATGTGGTGTTAGGGTTTCCAACCTTAACTCCCCAACCCCACCCCCCAAGCTGCAAAAGGAAAAACATTAGGGTTTTGAGTCTCTTGAGTCATGATTATTAAGTGATGAGGTCTCCCATGGGGGTCTTCAACCTTAATGCTCACCCCTCCCCCCAGCCCAAAGCACAAGATACAGCTCCAAGCTACTGCCTCATAATGATACACTCTTCAAAGGTAGAGAAGTATGTCCCACCACAGGTTGTCAACACAATTTGTTCGACCTTTGTTTATGCAGAGCTCTCTGAGCCCTGTGTAAAGAAAGGAGATCACGTGTGACACTGTTTGCTTAAGGAATAGGGTGAGCATTAGGGTTGATGACCTAAAGAAGACCCCACCACTAATTCACCAAGACTCCAAAGACCCAAAATCCTAATGTTTTTTCCTTTTGCTGTTTGGAGGGTGGAGGTGGGGATTTAGGGTTGGAAACCCTAACACCTCATTTCCCTACTTTTGTGGTGTTAAGTTACTGTAACTGGTGCATTAACATTTTTTTTTTGCAAAGATACAGAGCTAGATAGGTAGATAATATATATTGATTTACTTCAACCTCACTTACCCCTAAAATTCTCATTCTTTCAGAAAAATGGTTCAATCTCAAAGTAGGTCACCCTGCCATTTCAATCCCCAGCTACACTATCTCATGCCTAGGCCATCTCACCAGGGATGGTGGGTGGCAATCTACATCTCCTCTTCCATTCAGTTCACCAGTGTTCTTGCCTCCTCAGTCCCTTAAGCTTATGAGATTCTAGTTCTTAAACTTTCCTTCCCCTTCTCGGTACCTATCTATGTTGTGGGTGCATACTGCCACCCTGGTCTCCCCCCCCCGCCGTCACAGAACTGATCAATACCATAACCTCATTCACTCCAGTAGGTGAAACGTATACAATGGGTGATTTCAACCAAAATTGGTTAACCTCCTGACTCACTAAAACACGTAATGATACCTCTGGCCTTAGCTTGTCTCAGCTCATTTCAGAACCAACCCGCATGAATCATAAGTCTGGTAATCATTCCCTTATTGACTGGGCCCTCATTTCCCACCTCATAGGGTGATCAAATCTAGTATTCTACGAGATGCCATTAATGATCACCACATGGTCTTTATGGTGCGTAAAATACACAAAGCTAAAGCCCCTTCCAAAAAAAAAACAAAAAAACACTATTATTCCACTCGTACAAGTTGTTAAACCTTGTTCCCCTCCTTCAGGATCTGGCCCACTCTAACTGGGAACCAATAGTCTTGTTGAACTCAAAAGATGCATATTATTACTTTCATACTAAATTTCTTGAGATCTGGAACAACCATACCCCCTTAAGGTGTGTAAGAGTGAGGGATAGCCACCTCCATTTTATCACCCCAGAACTTCTAGCATGTCAAAGGGCCTTAGAGTTTCTAACTGTCTGCCTCCCTATCCCTAGGCCTGATGAATGTGTCTATCATGCCGTCTTTTGTATTTTGTGATTAGCTGTGCCTACTGGACTGCTCGCTCCCAGTTATGCCTCCAGAATGGTTCCTACTGCCTTTTGTTATTAATTGCTTGCTGCAATAACTTCACACTGTTTGCTGTTATCCATGTTTTGTATTATCCTCTATGGCAGTCCTCTGTTAATGTTTTTTGTAGACAGTTCCACTGCACTTACTTGATTGTTTGTCACTGTTGTATTGTGATTTTGTACTCTGCTGTATTGACATACTGTACTCTCCCGGGTCGTGCCTGAAAATAGGCAAGTTGTGTTGCCTAGCACACTTGCCCGGTTACCAAAAGCAAATAAATAAATACATATATCTGAAGTTATTTCACTGCAATATAGTAGACTTGAGAAGGGATATACTGTAACTTTCTATAAGATTATGCATGTAGGGAGTTCTGGGAGACTACAGAAAGTGGGAAAACAAGAGGGCATGAAATGGGACTTTGTCTCAGTGGAATAATCTGGTTATTAAAATTCAATAAATAATATACATAATACACACATACATATGTACATACGTACGTATGCACATACATCAATAAACAAATAAGATGAAGCTGACAACGGGGGGGGGGGTTAGACTGAGTTTGAGCAATCACTATTTCACCAAAAGTAACTGTTAGGCTAAAGGAGCAGTTTGCTAGCTGAGGTAATAAAGGCAGAATCAGTTTGAATTAAATTGTGATACATGCCAAAAACCTAACATAGGTAAGAAATCAACTAAATAAACAGACCTCCTGCCAAGACCTCTTTCTCCTATTCCACCGTTACGCTCAAAGGAGCTTTGTCACAATTTAACTGCTATATGTAATAGTACTAACATACTAAAATGCCAGCAGACTAGGCCTAATGGTCTTTCGCGTCTGCTCGTTTGTCAGCCCCCACCCTGGGAGCTGACCTTGCTGCACCCCTGCCTTCTCTGGTTTTTCCCTTCCCAATTCCGGATATTCTCGCTGCATTGGATTTTGCTTTCAGAACCCTTCCCCTGTACCTCTCCCACCCCCTCTTGAACCCCTCCACCATCTCTTCCTCCACCAGTCCTCTAGGCAGCACATTCCATGGCTCCACCACCCTCTCAGTGAAGTAGCACCTCTTCCTTTCTCCCCTGAATCTTCCCCCCCTCTGGCTTCCACCCATGCCCTCTAGTGGCCCTTCCCTTCAAAGCACCCTGACTGCTCCTCCCCTATTTACCCCCTTCATGTACCTGAAGACCTCTATCATGTCCCCCCGGTCCCATCTCTCTTCCAATATGTACATATTTAGCTCTTCAAGCCTATCCTCGTAGGTCCTGTCCCCCAAGCCCCAAATCATTTTGGTTGCCCTCCTCTGGACCATCTCCAGGAGTTTAATGTCCCTCTTTAAGTGTGGCCTCCAAAACTGCATGCAGTACTCGAGGTGCAGCCTCACCAAGCAGTTATACAAAGGGAGTATCACTTCCCTCCTCCTGGAGGTGATCCCCCTAGTGATGCATCCCAGCATCCTGTTGGCCTTGGCTGCTGTCCTCCAACGAGTCTCTGAGTTGTTCATCTTGACATCCACCACCACTCCCAGGTCCCCCTCAGCTATTGAGACTTGTAGCATTTCACCTCCTCCAGGGTGTACACTTGGCCCGGGTTTCTGGCCCCCAGGTGCAGTACCTTGCATTCCCTGCATTGAACCTCAGCTTTCACTTTCTAGACCATCTTTCCAGAGCCTCCAGGTCCCCCTGTAGGGCCATCCTCCCCTCCTCCTCATCCACACTGCATGTACTGCAAACATATTTTAAATGCATGAATGGGCTTGCAATAAATATGAGTCACTGACACTTTAGCCCTTCAACTTCCAGTAGGTCTTTGATTTTCATGCATAGTGGACTTATATTGTGTGTACACTTTTGTGTTCTTCAGAGTAAGTGGTGACATTGCCTGCATTAATCAAGCCATTCCACTACTTTGTTTACTGAGGCAAGCATTGTTGAATGTCCAGAAGCAGTTGCATGTTGCTGATGTTGATGACTCGTGTGCCTGGGCCATAAGATTAACGTATTCAAAAGTGACAAGTACAGAAATTACATCTACTGTATCATTCGACGGAGTATGCAATTGCCACGGTTTTTGACCCATGACATAAAAGTGGCTTGTCATTGCTGCAACCTGGGGTTTCTGAGGCAGTAAAGCATATGAAACATACCCTAATGCATCAGGTTCATGCACAGTTGTTAAAACTACAACTGAAAAAGAATCAAAGCAGGTCTTCTAAGTTCTTCAGACAATTAACCTCCCAAAAAACAGCCCAGAACCAGTACTTGTGCTATCAGTACTACCAACCCACATTTGGCAGTACTATCTCTAATCTGTATAGCAGAATGCAAGGAGGAAAAGTTTGTTTTTTTACAAGGCATCAGCAGTGAAACCAGTAGCGTAGCAAATTCCCAGAGGGTCTTGGTGCAAAGGTATGTTATAGGGCCCCCATGGTTTTGAATAGATATCAAAATTATGATTTTGGCCCCTCAAACCTCATGGGCCTGGGTGGGACTGCACCCCCTGCACCGTTGTAGCTACGCCCCTGAGTGAAACTGGTGGAAGCATACTTTACAGACTCCAAACACCCCATTATAAATGATAAACACCTATTGTATTGGGCTACACAGTTTGAGGAATGGCTAGCACTGAGCAATGTTGTTGTGCAATATTTGAGTTGTCCACCAGTCAGTGTGAGCACTGAAGAAGTGTTCAGCACAGTAATGGCCATCATTACGTGTAGTTAGACAACTCAGTAACACTAAAATGTGAAGATGCTCATATTTATAAAAAGGAATGCTCATGGATCAGCACATCAGTGCAATTGTAGCAGTGCCACCCACGATGCCAGTGACCTTAGTTCAGGAAGAAGCCCAGGACGTTGGGTGATGGTTGCAGAGAGAAGGGTCGAGCATCCCAAAGAATGCCCTCTCCTCCTCTGAAGAGGAAGAGAAGCAGCTATGATGCAACACTAGATCTCAAAGACTGCCTGCTGTCATGAATGCGCCATATTGATGTGTTGGCTCAGCTATGATTTTCTGGGTCTTGGCTGAGAAAGGGATCCAGGTCTCATCCCTCCTTACCTGGTTACCAATAACCTAATAAATAAATGCTGCCATCTGGCTGACCACAGGTGGCAGTGTAGTCAGAGCTGCTTGTGGGAGGGACAACACTGGCTAGCACCATTTATGGGCACACATCTGTATGCACATGATCATTTACCACCTTCGCCACTGGCATCTTATGGGCTGAACAAAGTAAAACCTAAGGTTGAACACCCGTGTAGTGCTGCAGCATTAAAAGCAACACTAAAAGGCTTGCTTACAGTGCAAGGGGATACTGCTGTAAATGAAGCCAACCCAGACCAAGAAAAGACAAAAAACAGAACACATCCTACTTCTAGTAAATATCTACTTGAGAAAGATGCAATGGGCCTCAAAGCAACACAATTTATTTTGCCCCTGTATACTGGTATAGTTAGATACAGTTAAGGGAACAGGGATGTGCACTGTTTTTTGTCTTTTGTAGTGCTGCGACATCGCACCCTCAGGCTCCACCAACCCAACTGCTCATTGTCTTCTGCATATGACATGATTCTTTGGAAAATTTTTGAGTTGATTTTGAGATCTCATCTCTTTCACAGATGGATCGGTTGACTTTACTCACTGAGGTCTCAGCTACCGAATTGCAAGAGGCGGTAACCTCTTTGAATTCTGGGGTCTCTCCTATGGAGGATTGTCTGCCAGAGGAAGTACAAATTCTTAATTCCATTTTTGATCCCAGAATTGTTGGTGGCTTTTAACTCCTTTTTGAACCAAAATATTGAAGGTAGTACTTTGGTTAACGGTCTGCTTATTTATTTTTTTGCATAAAAAAAGAGAGCCAGGAAGAACTTAAAAACTGGTCATCATTCAGTCTGCTCAGCATAAACTGGAAAATGTTGTCTAAGATTCTGAGTTAGAGAAAGGAACAAGTGCCAGTGCAACTTGTTCCTCCTTCTTAAACCTGCTTGGTACCAGACCATACAATTTATGATAGTTTTTTTATTCTCCATGATATGGAGTTAGCTGCCACTAGGTAGAGGCCTGGTGGTAGCACCAATGCCTGGGAGGCAAGCTTAGGTCAGAGTGGCTGGGAGGGGCCGCAGTTCTGGAGTGCATGCATTCTCCAAGTTGCCATGGTATCAGGAAGTAAAATGGAGAAAATGGAAACATGATGATAGGGGCTTAAGGAAACCTTGTTGCCTACCACCAACCTGTGCTGCTGACCAGGCTACCAGGTCTGACCTGGACTTGTGAAGGGGGGGGATAGTCTTTCCCATTCCAGCCCTTCCATGGGGAGCAAGCTGTGGGAGGACTCACCAACCAGGTAGGTTCCAGGGGCAGCAGTAACCTGTTTGGAAGAGGTGGGACAGGGCTGAGCAGCTGCCTCACCACTGGTGGAGAAACAGCTCCATGGAAAAAAAATGAATAAAAGTCATTGCCATACAGCAGAAAGGAAAGACAGAATGAAACCTAAGTCCCTCCTATCACCATATTGCTATGTTCTCATGTAGTACTAAATATAACTTTGGTTTGGAGAGATTCCAAAGTTACAGATCTGCGGAAGGGGTGTGCAGCAAGTATCATATAGTACAGAGTCAGCCTTAAGGACAGGCAAAAAAGGCAATTGCCTAGGGCACCTGTTATAGTTCCTCTCATCATTAACTGAGCTGGTACCGCTTGCAGCCCAGTAAGAGTCCACCTGCACGTTTCCTCTTCCTCTTGGTAATCATCACAGCCCTTTATGTCACTCACTATATCTGCTTCTCTCACCATGTGCCCTGCTTGTTGTCATGGCTGCTAACGCGGTGCTTGGGAAGGTTATGCACAGGGATGAAGTGTGTGGCCTATGTCACAAACACACCTCATCATTGTTTTCTGGCAGCAGTTGCCACAGGACAGCTGAGTTTCCAGTCCACAGTGATGTATAAGAAACAGAGGATCCCTTCAAGATCATGGCTGCACCTCACCTCACACCCACTTCACCAAGAGAGAAACAGAGAGAATGGGAGACAGATAGACAAATGCAGCAATCCCATGGTGAGGGACCAGTGAGTAAAGACTCAGTGCACTGACCCAGCCCTGCCACTATGGCTAAAGGTAAAGGAGTGGGCATGGGGTGACACTTCAACCAACCGGATTACTATATACCCTGCCCTGTGATGGGGAGTGAGTGCTTGTTGTAAATTTGTTTTTAGGTGCTGTTGAGGGCCTGTCTTGAAACTGCATAATTTTGTCAGAAGAGTGACTTATAAGTTAGAAAAAAAGGTGTGCGTTGAGGTATTAGCCAGTAGGCTAGGCATAGGCATGCAAGCAGTGGCTGACAGGAGTGGCAACTGGCATGGTATTTTGTTTCTGACTGGTTATCTAGTGATGGCAAGCTAATGTTCATTGGTGGAAATATCTATGCATGTATGCTACATGATGTGGCAGGGCTGCTGGCCATTTCTTTATCTACAAATATGTTTCCATGCCAGTTTGAATGGAACTATTTGGGGGAGGGGGCAGAGCTGATGGGGAGGGAAGAGTTAAAAATCTTTTCCAAGGAGGCACCATTTTCAAGCTCGCCTAAGGGCTCCACATACCCTAAGGCCAACCCTGAAATAGTATTTCTCAAATGCCACTAATAATGCACTATTCATTATTCAATACAAATAACAAATAGTGGTGCTATTCATGCCTATTCCTATTTAGGAAATACTTAAAAAAAAAGAAAGAAAAAGAAACAGCCCCCTTACCATTCTCCCCAGCCCAATCCTTTATGTGACCCCTCTACAAATGGGGGTTCCCGAAAAGTCTTCCTTGAGCTTGCCTAAATGCTCACTGCCAGGCTGGTGTCCTCCATTTTAGCAGCTTAAATGAATTGCCAGAGAGTGCCTGTATAGCCTCTGTGTACCGTCTCTTTAAGAGTTGCCTGAATTGCAGTGATAATTAATCTGGGAGGGGGCTGAGTGTTCCTATGCTCGAGTCCCACCCGGTCTGCCAAATAAGCGCTCCGTTCTGCCATCGCAATTAGCGCAGAGGGAGCTCTATTAGAAGATATACTTGTCTGCTGATCATTTATTAGAATAGTAATAATATTGCAGTTTGTCTAACCTGCCTTCTTAGCAGCCTGAACATTTCCATTTATCTCCACCATCTTGGTCCTGGACTGCCAAAATGGGCCGATCAGTAGCTTTGGGGACTCTAAAATGGAGCCTGTCCCCAGGGGCTTTGTGGGAGCAAAATTCTGTAGGAACTGTAGTTTTGGGCTTTTGGCACCTAAATGAACCTGGAGGGGGGGCCCTTGTTGTGATTTACAGAGGATTCAGCCAACCAAACTTTTTGGATCCTGGGGAAAGTCCCAGGCTGTTTGCAGCTACTTTCAGTTTGAGTTGGGGAGTGAAAGAAGTAACAGCTTGAGTGATTCAAGCAGCAGCTTCTGCATAGATTTGCACGGGAAAACTGTGAAATGGCTGAATTTTGGCCTGCCTGCTGTCCTTGAGAGGGAAATTGAAGTTTATTAGAACTGAATCTGAATTGTGAGGACGATTTAAGTCACAGAACTATGACCAGGCTTTAATGTGAAGAAGACCAAAGATTTGCTGAATGCGATCGGCCTGTCAGGATTTCCAGCCACCTTTGCACTCCCGGTTTGTGCAGAGACTCTGTAATTGTGACCAGATAGCAATCTGCCTGGTACAGTAGAATTTCTTACATGTAAATGTGCTGTGTGCTGTTAGTGGGTCGTGATTTGGTTTCCCCATTGTGTGTTGAACTGTGTTCTGCTCGCTGGAGGCTGCATCCAGCTCCAATGGACTGAATCAGTATTCATCTCCTTTCGGCCTAGGCCTTGCCACACTGGCCCAGCCAGAATGCCCACTGCATAGAGAAAGCCATCGATGAGAGACCTGCCTGGGGATCAGCCCCCCTGCTCAATGCTTTGAACAATAATGATGCCTCGGTGATTCGTGTGGGCCCTGCTTCTCCTGGCACTCCAGCTCAACAACCTGCAGTCTTGATTTTGTCCTGCCTGTGTCCTGCATCATATATCATGAGTAGACATCAGGATAGCTCCCTGCAACAACAGCTAGATCTAAAGTGTTGTCATCTGATTGCTTTGTTGTCTTTTCTGTCACAAACTGATCCCTCCGACTCCGGATTACAAATAGTGTGTGTTGTGCATATTGCTTTCTTCCATCACAGGGCCTCAACCCGCTGTGATGCCGGCCTACCCCGTGCAACAATCCTGGCTAGCCCACCTTCCTCCTACCTGGGTACCCAGTGTGTGTGACTGTGTAGGGACTCTGAAGTGCATGCATGACTGTTTGATTGATATAGCCTTTAAGAAAATCAACCTGATTACACCCCTCCCTTGTTCAAGTCCCCTGAATAAATCAGATCTAACAATTTTTGCATTTAACCTGACTGTTGTTCCAGTTTGTGCCAAAAGTACTGTACTGTTGCTATTTGCTGTGCATAACCTTGTTTTACAGGGGGTCTCCAGGGTCGAGCTAGAGGAACCAGCCCTGGTGGTAAGTGCAAACACTGTGGGTAATTGCATGGTGAATAAGGGTCATTGAGAAAGTGATTATTGTATATTGTTCAGGCCACTAGAAGGGAAAGAGGGAGTTACAGTGTCCTGGAGGGCTGTGCCCAGGTTAGCTTGACCACTAACAACCATGACCTCCAGGTGGAGGCACTCGTTTCAGTACCCAGGCCCCTTAACCTGCAACTAGCCATGCAGGCAGGTGTAGTAACCCTTGGGATAGCGCCACCTAGGGGTTACATCTTGGAGGCTCTCCACTGGGATTTTGTGTTTTCTAGTGGCCAACATTATGAATTATTGTCAAACATAAATGGCTACCCCAACAGAAATGGCTGTGCACCAACTGATGGGGTGGTGTATGGGGCAAGAGATTGACCCCCATAGTGCTTTGCTAATACTGGATATACCTATGGGCATTAGTAAGGACATTGTTGAAGGGGCACTTTCTAAAGTTGAATGTTTGAAAAAAAGCTGTAATGGTGGGTTGACAGGCTGATTTAACTGCCCAAACTCTCATGGCCTTGGTGGAGTGTAGTGACCCCCTGGACAATTCAAAGGTGCCCCAGACTATCACTCCAGAAGGGTTCCCAGTTGCCTGGAGGGTGACAATCAAAGATAGCAAGGATTCCTTAAAGGATGAGCCCCCACCGTTATCTGAGTCTTTTGAGGAGAAGTTTGCCAAGTTGTTACTGGAGGAGGGTAAAACTGTGAAGGAGTTAAAAAAATTATTCCTGCCATCTGGGAGTGTCACTTCCCTGCTGTCCACCCCCCCCCCCCGGCACCTATTCTTTCATCAACTTCTGTACCTGCCTCTGAGCCGGCTGGTAGTAATGGCCCTTACTGCAAACTCAATGTATTCTCTGGCATCCGCCCTACTCCTAATGGGGAAGTCTACCTGGATACCAGGATAGACTCTGCTACTCTTGCTGTACAGGACTGGCAATGCTTAGAGGCTGAAAAAAGGGCCCACCTGAGGGAAAGCCTCCAGGGGCTTGCCCTCCGTACTTTTCACTCCCTGAGGTCCTCTGACCCTGACGCCTAAGCCCAAGAGTACATAGTCACCCTTGGAGATGTGTTTGGGGCACCACTAGTGTTGAGACCCTGAAGTGAAAACTTAAAGATGTTAAACAACAGCCGGGGGAACTGTTATCCACCTAAATGGATTGATTGGAGAAAATCCTACAAACCATTTTTCAGAAAGGAGGCTGGGCAGCTAGTGAAGTGGACCAAGTAAGACTGGATCATATACTCTGCACTGCCCAGCAGTCCATCTGTGTGTTGCTCAAATTGCAACTGCACCAAAGGAAATCTGGTACCTTGCCCTTCCATGTGTTGATGAAGGAGGTATGGGAAGTTGAGGAGAAGGAAGGTTTTTTGGAGCCCTGTTCAGTCGTAGCTGCCTTAACCCCTGCTCCAGGCATTGGGTCGGTCGCTGATGGCCTGGAATTACTACAATCACATGATGGAATCCGAGAACTAAATGCCAGCCTCGGGTGGCCCAGCAAGACAGGAACTGCTATGGATGCTCCGCCATGGGATGAACTACTGAGGGAGTTCAGAGAAACAAAAAACAGTCTCTTTATGAAGGCTGCTGCTGCAGATACAGGCCCCGATCCTTATCTGAGTGCATCTGCTATGGGTGGGGGTGCACACCCAGGCATCTCCTGCTGACAGCAGTTCAAAAATTGATAACTTGACTGTGGAGGTGAGAGAATTCATGAGATATCTCCAAATCTTCGTCACACCGCAGAAAGGTGGAATCAAGGTTTTCTGTTGGTAGTACCCCCACCTCAGCTCCCAATGTGATGCTTCGGCTACACCAGACCCCAGAAGGCATATTTTGACATAATTGTAGGAAGGATGGGCACATGAAGAGAGAATCCCGGTCCCCAAAATACCTAGATAAAATTGTATACAGACTTCAAGAGGAGCTTCAGAAAGAGAGACCATGGCCGGGGAGCCTGGAAATAACTGCAGTGCAGGATTGAGAAACCCTAACTCAGACTTCTTTGTGGCTAAATTGTCTGTCCGGACCTTTGCTACTGCCTCTCCAGACTGGTCCAGAATAGTGGGCCCTTTGATGGAGACTTCTGTGACTGTCAATGGTATCCATACTCAGGCTGTACTCGATAGTGGGTCGCAAGTGACCATTTTATTCCAGGACTGGTATGAAATACACTTATCTGATGTGCCACTACAATCTCTGGAAGGTTTGCATGTGTGGGGCCTGAGTGAAGAGTCTTATCCCTACCTAGGATATGTCCGGCTCTGGCTGTCTTTATCTGCAACTGTAACTGGTGTAGATGATCAAGTAGAGACACTAGCCCTGGTGTGCCCTCCTACGGGATTATATGATGGGATTCCCTTGCTCATTGGAACCAACACCTACATGTTTGGAAGCCTAGCACAGTTCTATCACAAAAGACAAGGGAAACACACTGGGCAGGCACTGAGAATCCTAGCCCTGATAAAGAGAGCCTATAATCTGCAAAAATGGACTACTGAAGCCAACGGAGATGAGCCGTAGGGGAATGTGTGGAAGAAAGATCCTGATTCTCTGGTACTCCCTCCCAATGCTCAGTACACCATTCAGGGAGAGGTTTGCATTAGAAAGGAAGTGAAAAATAAAATATTAATGTTGGATGCACCGGGTGATGGAAAGTTGCCAGAGGAATTATTAGTTAAACCCAGCATTTTGCCTGCCCATGCCCAAGCCTGTGCACGACGAGTGATGGTCCAGATTCGAATGTGTCAGATCGGAAGTCCAGTTGAACAGGAGGTGCACCCTAGCTACAGTACACTGTGCAGACACTGCCATATTACCCAGCAACAAGTACTCTGGTGAAAAGGAAAGAGTGACCCCAGACTTATTTAACTTTGGTGATTCCCCATTGCCAGCTGAATGGAAGGCTACAATTAGCAAGAAACTAGCCCAGAGAGACCAAATGTTTTCTTTAAAAGAATGAGGTGTGGGGTGTGTCCATGGTGCAGAGCATCACATCTGCCTGCATGATGACCTGCCATTTTGAGAGAGATCATAACGCCTCACCCCAGCAGACATAGATGATGTTAGGAGGCACCTGCAGGAAATGCTCGCTGCTGGCATTATACAAGAATCAAGGAGCCCATATGCCTCTCCCATTGTGGTTGTGCATAAGAAGAATGGGTCCATGAGGATGTGTGTTGATTATTGAACCCTGAACCGGCGGACCATCCCAGATCAGTACACCAGGCCACATATACAAGATGCCCTGGATTGGTTGAATGGGAGCAAATGGTTCTCAGTATTGGATCTTCGCAGCGGATAATACCAGATTCCTGTGGTCCCAGAAGACCAGGAGAAAACAGCCTTCATCTGTGCTTTGGGGTTCTATGAATTTCTGAGAATGCGACAGGGGATTTCAGCTGCCCAGGCTACCTTTCAGTGACTGATGGAACATGCAGTGGGAGATATGGACTTGCTGGAATGTCTAGTGTACCTAGATGATGTCATTGTGTTCAGACGCACATTAGAGGAACATGAGACCCGACTATTTAAAGTGCTGGACCGATTGGAAAACTTTGGCCTCAAGCTGTCCATCGACAAGTGCCAGTTTTTTCAAACCTCCATGAAGTATGTGGGGCATGTAGTATCTGCAGAAGGGATAGAGACTGATCCTAGAGTCATTGACCACTTGGCTCCAGCTCTATAACTTGAAAGAACGACAATGTTTTCTGGGGTCCTGTGGCTACTACCACAGGTTCATAAAAGACTATTCAAAAGTAATTCGCCCGCTCCTGAATCTTACCCAGGGTTACCCCCTACCAACTGTAACCACAAAAAAAGGGGCTGTCAAAGAACCAGAGAAAGTGTATTTCCACACAGGTGAACCTTTTGGGCCCCGCTAGACACCTGAATGTGAAGCAGCCTTCCACAAAGTCATATACCAGCTCACCCATGCCCCCATCCTCGCCTATGCTGACCCTACCAAGCCCTATGTGCTGCATATGGATGCTAGTTTGCAGGACCTAGGACCTGTGCTGTATCAAAACCATGAGGATGGTGTGAGACTGGTAGCTTTCACCAGCAGGAGTTTGACCCCGTCAGAGCGAGACTATTCTGTGCACAAGCTGGAGTTCCTTGCCCTAAAATGGGCCATCATAGATCAGTTTCATGAGTACCTCTATGGGGCAAAGATATTGATGAAGACCAACAATAACCCATTGACCTATGTACAGACTTCAGATAAGTTAGACGCCACTGGGCACCGATGGCTTTCTGCCTTATCAACCTATCATTATGCTGCCAAATACAGACTGGGACTGACTCATATTGATGCTGACACATTGTCATGAAGGCCTACTTCCAAGAGTGATTGGGTCAGGCTGTCTTAATCTGACATCTGAGCATTGTGCCAAAAGTTTGACAGATATGAACAGATGTCAGCGGACATAGTGGACTGTCTAGTAGATTGCTTGGGCCCTCCTGATACCTGCATACCAGCTGCCTATTGCCATTTCTCTTGTCTAGATATTAGTGCGGTGCACTGCCGCAACTTGACAATGACAGTATTCAGTGGGCTCAATCCCAAGATCCTATGATTGAACCCACACTTGATGCCCTGTGCGCAGGAAAAGATGTGTCTAAGTTGCGTTCCCCTGACTTGTGAACTGCCCTATTGTTTAAAGAAGGCCCCAAGTTGATGTTACTCAATCAGTTGTTATACAGAGAGACAATGGATCATAGTGGTCAAGTAGACAAGCAACAACTGGTCCTGCCCATGGCCTTTAAACACTTGGTACTGAGGTCCCTCCACGATCATATGGGGCACCTCGGTATTGACAGGACTCTCAACCTGGTACAATCTCAATTCTACTGGTCTAAGATGGGGGCCGATGTTGAGCACCATGTAAAGACCTGTGGTCACTGCCTCCAAAGAAAAGCCCTGCCTCAGAGGGCTGCCCCCCCTTGTCAATATCACTACCAGCACCCCATGGAACTGGGCTACATTGATTTTTTGTGCTTAGAACCTGATCAACGGACTATTGGCAATGTGTTAGTGGTTACAAATCATTTCACACAGTAGGTTCAAGCTTTTCCAATTAAAGATCAAAAGGCCTCTACCCCAAGGTGCTAGTGTAAAAATTCTTCATCCACTATGGTGCCCCCCTCCCCAGCGGATCCACTCTGACCAAGGCAGAGACTTTGAAAGTAGACTAATCAAAAAAATGCTCTCTCAGTGGGGGGGGGGTGCGGAAGTCAAGAACCAGCCCCTATCGCCCACAGGGGGACCCTCAGCCAGAATCCTTTAACCGCACTCTTCTAGACATGCTGGACACCCTCCATCCAAAAGACAACCATAAGTGGAGCCAGCAGATTAGCACCTTGGTACATGCATACAATTGCACCAAAAATGATGCTAGTGGGTTCTCCCCTACTGTCTCAAGTTTGGGAGGGAGGACCAACTGCCAGTTGATGTCTGCTTTGGGGTCTCTCCAGATGTGTTCTGAGCCTAAAAGTACCTGCAGTATGTACAGAAACTGAAAGCTCAATTGAATCACGCATATCAACTGGCCCAGACAATGGCTGCCAAGAGAAATCTTGCCAACAAAGAGAGGCACAACAAGAAAGTAAAGGCTTAAGAGCTATGGCCTGGAGACCATGTGTTGTTATACAATTTGGGACTGCATGGCAAATACAAAATTGCTGATAGGTGTCACCATCTTCCTCATGTAGTAGTTGGAAAATTGGATGATCTTCCAGTGTACACTGTGCATCCAGATAATAACTCCAAAGCTGTCAAGTCCATGCACGGTAACCACTTGCTGCCTATTGGCCAAGATACCCTTTTAGCCATGATGGATGCAACATCCCTCTACACTAATATTTCATACATAGATGGCATTACAGCCTGCCTTAAATACCTGCATGACAAAGAATTCGACCCCAACATTGAACTTGGAGTTGAGGGTAAACTCACTGAATTCATTCTGACACATAACTTCAGCTTCAATAGGAAACATTATGTTTAAACTATGAGAACAACAATGGGCACCAGGATGGCTCCGCAGTATGCTAATCTGTTTATCGCAAATTTGGAGGAGGATTTTTTAAAGCACGGTACACGTAAACCACTCGCTTATTTCCATTACATTGATTATTTGTAAATAATTTGTACAGAGGGCACTGACAAACTTAAGGGTTTTCATCAGGAACTTAATAACCTCCACCCAACTATAAAGCTTTCCCTGGAATATTCTACCACCAGTGTAAATTTTATGGATACCACTGTCACTGTCAAGAATGGAACCCTACATACCTGCATTTACAGGAAACCAACAGACAGAGATACTTACACAAGAAAAGTAATCACCAGAGCCACACAAATAAATCTGTCATGTATAATCAAGCACTTCTGTATCACTGCCTCAGTTCAAATGAGGAAGACAGAGACACACACATCTGGCGATGTTGAAAAACACTTTTATTGAGCAGGGACACTCGTCCAGAGAAATTAACAGAGCAGTGGGAAATGCAACACAGCTCACAAGAGAACAACTACTGCAATATAAGGAATTGACCACTACCAACAGAATACCCTTAGTAGTCACATACCATCCTGACCTTGAACTTCTGCGTAAGATTATTAAGGACCTCCATCCAATAATTAATGAGGATGAAACCCTTAATTGTATTTTTCAAGAACTAACACTACTATCTTTTAAACAACCATGTAATTTAGCCAATCTGATTGTTAGGAGTCAACTTGAACCGGAACAGAATACTATGACATCATATGGTACACAACCTTGTTATCAACGCAGATGTAAGACATGTAACCTCATTTCCACTTCAGATTGTGTGATTTCATCACAAAACAGACAATTCAGGATACAGGGGAAATATACATGTACATCAAGTAATGTGGTCTATTTTATCCAATGCAAGAAATGTCCTCACACAGGTTATGTGGGGGAGACAAGGCAACGACTCCACACTAAAATGAATTCACACAGGCATTCTATTAATATTAAGATGACTGACAAGCAAGTCACGCAACACTTCTCCCAGGATGGTCACTCAATCTCAGATATGTCTGTGATTGTCTTAAAAGGACATTCCAACAGTACACAACAGAGACAGGCTTCTGAAATTTGACTTATTTTACTTCTCAATGTGGTGGCAGATGGAATGAACATTGATGTGGGTTATATGACACATTATTCCACTTAAACCTACACAGACCTTTACTTTAAAAGATGGACATAAATACTTTAGTTCTTCATTGAGCCTTTGATTTTGTAAGTTTATGGTTATCTACATGTTCACTTCTCATATCTTAACACTGTGGTGAGTGTGCATGTGTTTTATGTGTGTTGTATTTCTGTGTGTTGTGGGGGTTGTGGGTGTGTTGTGTGTGTGTGTGGTGTGTTGTGTTTGTTATATTTTTTGTGTGTTGTGGTGGTGTGGTGGTGTGCGTGTGTGTGTGTGTGTGTGTGTGGTGTGGTATGTGTACACATGTATGTGTGGGGGAAGTGTGGCATGGGGCAATTGTTATGTAGCTAGGACACTTAGTTCTCATATATAGTGTACATTTACTTCCTTCTACTAGTTGTCAGTGGTTGGATTACACACTGTCACATTTTTAAATCTGCTCATATTAAGATGCATATCTCATTTACTTGAGGGGGTTCATAAAAGGTTTAATTCCTTTGGTTAAATATTAAGATTGGTATGAATGATAATGTATTATGATTCTTGTAAATACAGTATATCTCATTCCTACTAGTTATCTTTCCCAAGGAGAGACAACAAAAAAAAAAAAAGGAGGGGGGCTGGGGGATTTCATCCTTAGAAGTTTTCATTTAGATTCCTTAGACTGATTCTGTGCATTTTTATTAAACACTGACTCTGTGTTGAAATCTGCACTTACCCTATGCACTCTTAATGATAATAACTTCTTGGTTATGAAGCCTATTGCACTATTCAATGTATGTGTTATATGTAATTAGACCTTACTGTTATAATGTCTGCACCTTGCCTTTTGCCCTTCACACTGTTTTGCCTGTAAAATGCTGTTCAAACTGTTACTTAAATATTTAGCTGATGATTTCTGTGTACTAGGTACTGGCATAGCTAAGGACTCAGCCTTTCCCCTGCCTACCCCCTTTATTTTCCTCCCCTGGTTTTCTGGCCCAGCCGGCCTGGCTCCACTCCCTTTTCTCCCCTCCTTCCTACATTTTTTCCTCCTAAAACCTGCCATTGTGCCGCTGTGACGCCCCCCCTATGGACCTGTCACCAGGATGTTTCAATCAGCTTCCATTGCCGGTGGACCACTGTAACCCCCTCCTTACCTCGACTGATCACCGATCCCTCGCCTGGGAACAGAACCATGATCCCGGGCACTTGCCGCACTTTTGGCTGCTGAAGTCACCCACCTGCCGTATTTCACCCCTGAACCCCGCCCTCTGGACTCTCTCCAGCCGGCGAGCGGTTCCATGAACCCGGTCTCCTCTCGCAGCCTTCTGCCGCTAAAGCCGCAAAGTCCCTTCTCACCTTGACTGATACTTCAACTCCCTGCCCTGTAACTGAACCTGTGACACTTTTTTCTCCCTGGCTGCCATTGCTGCAAGGTTGCCTATTTTCACTTCCTGCTGGTCTGAGGACCCATGAGTCCGGTTACAAGTCCCTACCTTCAGCCTCCCCCACCTTGCTACTGTCCACCCCAGGTTTGTCCAGCAGCCAGCCAGCCCGCCCACTTTCTCTTGTCCCCCTCTTCCCCTCCTACACCCTCCCATGCGCTGCTACCATGCCCTCTACAGACCCGCCACAGGGGGGGCTCATTCAGCTTCCATTACTGCTTGACTGCCAGAATCTCCTTACCCCAACTGTGCACCGCTCCCATGCCCAGATACAGAATCACTAGTCCAGACACTTCCCTGCACTCGACTGCTCTTTCTGCCGCACATCTCACCCCAGACCCCTGCTTCTCGGCCACTCGCATACCGGTCAGCAGTTCCATGAGCCTGGTCCCCTACAACAGCCTTCTGCTGCAAAAACCGTTAAACTCCCTTTGCACTCCTGACTGAAACATGGCTCCCATACCTGGTAACAGTACCAGGGGCCCAGACACTTCCTTACTTTTGGCCGCTGATGCTGCAAGGTTGCCTTCTCTCATCCCACCCCTTCCCCCCATCTATATACCTCTCACCGGTTGGCGGACCCACGAGTCTGGTTCCTAGTCCCTGCCTCTTACAGCTAATGCTGCCAGAGAGCTGTGCCACTACGCTATCATGGATCCCTAGCCCCTCCTTCACCATGTCCCCTCCTTTCTTTCCCCTCACCTTACCTCATGGTACATTAGGTCTGTCCTGATACCAGTACCCGTTCTCTCATGCTACCTGTAAACTGTAAATCAGTTGTCACACTTTGACCTGTAACCCTGCCTCATTGTCTTTGAAACTGTACTTTTATATTGTTGCTGTGCCTCTTTGTATTTAAACTGTACTCTGTATTGTTACTGTGCCTCCCGGGTCATGCCTGAAAATAGTCACCTGTTGGCTAGAGCACTTACCCGGTTAACAAAAACTAAATAAAAATAAAATAAAAATCAGGCTCATGATCTCGTTTTCTTGGGGGTCCTTGACAAGTATTTTTATTTGGCATTTATACCTATGAGTGATACTATCATGCATCATGTATATGTGTGTATGTTTAATTTGGGGCTTGTTTTTAACTTGCAGTTAGACCTAATTTCAGGATTTTGTCTCTCATTGTCCGTTCTTTAAAACACAAGGACACTTGCAATGTAAGTTGTAAGCTCATCTTACATGTATTAGAGAGAATGCTATCCCAAGGTTTTTATCACGAGAATGCATTCTTGAAGCATACTGAGGCATTTTAAAATTCATGTGAGAACTCCTCTTTGGTTGTTGATAATTCTTGATAACCTTTGCCCTTCTGAGGTTTCTCAGCTAAAAGCATACTGATGTTAATCAGCTTCTCTGACGTAATCTTCTGTTATGCTTTAAATGTATTTATGCAATAGGTGTGAGACCAAAAGCCATTGAATAAATCCATTTATTTCCACATATGTGGAATAAATCTAACCACCCTAGATTTATCCCACATATGTGGGATAAATGCAAACTGTCAATCAAAGCTTTTTTGTTCACTTTTTTGACAAACAAATGTGAATAACTTTAAAACGAAAAAATGATAGCATAGTACTGTGAGCCGAAAAATGTTCTGGACAAAATATCTACAAAATGAATGGTGTTTCATTTATAGATACCTTTTAGTTTTTTATAATTAGCAAAAACAGCAAAAATCCTATTTTCTTTTCACTTTTCAGACAAACAAATATAAATAACTTTAAAATGAAAATGATAACATGGTACTGTGAGCACGAAAAATGTTCAGCATAAAAATATCTACAAAATGAGTGGTGTTTCATTCAGAGATACCTTTTAGTTTTCAAAATTAGCAAAAACAGCATAAAATTCAGTTTTCTTTCACTTTTTCGACAAACAAATGGAATCACTTTAAAACTAAAAATGATAGCATGGTACTATGAGCACAAAAATGTTCAGCATGAAAATATCTACAAAATGAGTGGCATTTCATTAATAAACACCTTTTAGTTTTTTTTTATAATTAGCAAAAACAGCATAAAATTAAATTTTTGTTTCACTTTTTCATCAAACAAATGTGAATAACTTAAAACTAAAAGGTAGCATGATACTGTCACCATGACATTTGTTCAGCAAAGTTCTCTACAAAATGAGTGGTGTTTCATTTAATAGCAACCACCCCGCTAGGAGGACATACACCAGGAAAGTTAACCAAAAGTCCCAGAAAGTCCCAGAAATTACCATTTAAAAAAAGAACATAAACAGTCAAAACCAAATGTTCCCACACTGATAAGAAGCATCCCTATTGCATAAATGAAATATACAATGGTGAGCTGTCAGATAAATGATTTATCTACACTTGTACTGTTTGACCTCGGACACCTCACTCGTGGCTTACGCCACTCGTGAAGTTCCCCGAGGTCAAACAGCACTTGTGTAGATAAATCATTTATCTGACAGCTCACCATTGTATATCCCATATATCTTAAACCAATGGGAATTATTTGTTTTTTCAACATTATCTGGTGTTAATAGTATGGGATTTTCAAAATAACTGCCATAAAGCTTCTGAAGAAGGACCTGGTTGGTCCGAAAGTTAGAGCACTTTGTTCTTTTTTTGTGTAACATCTATGTTGGTCCTATAAAAGGTATCAAATCATTTGTTTCTGGATCTGTCCCTGACAGAGAAATCAAAGTTTATTCGGACTGAATCCAAATTTTGAGGATGATTTAAGCCACAGAACTGTGACCAGGCTTTAACCTGAAGAAGACTGAAGATTTGCTGAATGTGATCGGCCCGTCAGGATTTCCAGCCACCTTTGAACTCATGGTTTGTGCAGAGACTCTGTAATTGCGACCGGATAGCAATCTGCCCGGCACAGTAGAATTTCTTGCATGTAAATATGCTGTATGCAGTTAGTGGGTCGTGATTTGGCTCCCCGTTGTGAGTTGAACTGTGTTCTGCTCACTGGAGGCTACATCCAGCTCCAACGGACTGAATCCATATTCATCTCCCTTCGGCCTGGGCCTTGCCCCACTGGCCCAGCCAGAATACCTGCTGCACAGAGAAAGCCATCGGCAAGAGACCTGCCTGGGGATCAGCCCCCTCCTCAACGCTTTGAACAGGAATGATGCCTCAGTGATAAGTGTGGGCCCTGCTTCTCCTGGCACTCCAGCTCAACAACCTGCAGTCTTAATTTTGTCCTGCCTGTGTCCTGCATCAGGTATTGTGAGTGGACCTCAGGGTAGCTCCCTGCAACAACAGCTAAATCTAAAGTGTTGTCATCTGATTGCTTCATTGTCTTTTCTATCGCGAACTGAGCCCTCTGGCTCCGGATTACAAATAGTGTGTTTTTAAGCAATAAGCCACGAGGGGGTGTGGGTTATCGGGGGATTTACCATGGCTGGCGTGGTTTGCCCACGAGGCACAGCTGAGTGTAAATCCTCTCCAGCTGTGGTAAATCCCTCGATAACCCACACCCCCAAGTGGCTTATTTCGATTATGCCATTACATTCTGTGTTGGAAATAAGTTTAAATGGTTTTATTTTATTTATTCCTGTGGAAAAAAATGATTTTAGTAAGAAATATCCTTCCATGAAAGAAAATAGTGCATGGTAATTAATTCTATTCTTTATTTAAGTTTTGTGAGGTAAGTATGAATAACACATAGTGAGGTTTTCAGTGGTAAATAACATAAGTTGTTAAACAGTAGTAAATTGTAAAGACAGATGAGGAGCATTTTAAGTTGTTAAACAGTAGAACATTCTATAACAAAAAGTAGTTAGTGCTTATACTGTTACGTTTTAAGATGAGATTTAGTGAAGATAATTTTCTTTATTAGGTAGCAGTTCTGTTTTTCAGAGTTCATATATTGTGTAGATTTTTATGATTTTGTTCTGCAGACCAGTTTGGTTGGATCTGTTTCTTTAAATTGTTGGATGGTAGGTTGCAGCACATTCTGTAGATGCTGTAGTGTGAGACCTGTTGAGGATAAGAGAAAGGGTTTTTATTTTCGATAGATTTTTATTTTTATTAATGGGTTTAAGGTATGCAGTTTGCTTGTTTTGTTGAAAAAATAAATTATTTTGTACTTACTTTTAATTTGGAAAAAAGTTAACTGTTCCATAGTTAACGAGCTGTCCAGTCGAAGGTAGTTTTGGGTTGGGTTCTGGGTGTGGCTCGCTGACGAAGTTTGCTGCTTTCTGTGTGGAAATATTTGCAGCGTTAGAGGCTGTTGCGATCATCGTGGATTTTTCTTGAGGAGGCGCTGTAATTATGTGCTCTGGTTGATTCTGTGCTGTCTTGCAAGGGTAGGATGTTATCGTTTTAGAAGGTATGTGATAGTCGATGAAGCTGGATTTGGTTGCTTGCAGAACATGTATTTTTTTTGCAGGTTCACAGTAGGTTTCAGAAATGTTTTCTGTTTGTTGCAATGGAGACGCTGTGGAGTTTTTGTCACCACTTTTTATTTGGCCCCATTTCTTAAATTCTGAAAGGTTAGGTTGCCAGTAACTTCTGAGTGATGTCTCATTTTTATGACCTGTTATGGCCATGATTTGTCTGGCTTCCATGCCAGAATCACTTAGCAGAGTTACTGCGGTTGCACGGATGGAGTGGTTTGTAAAGATTTGTTCTAGTTTGGCTTCCTTGCAGATTTTTGGTAACATATTACCTAAGAAATTTACTCCTATGGGTTCAGCCGTGTACCAGACTGGAATGGTATCCAGTATAGATTGATCTAATTTTTTCGGATGAAGAAATAAAGCTGGAGGGTTTGGTGGTAGTTTAGATAAATATTTTTTGAAACTACTGACTGGACATAAAGGATTGTTGGGCTGTGCAAACATGCAACCTCGGGTGAATTGTTTCGTAGGATCTATTATTTCTTTGTGGTTTTTGCTTTGCTCATTGAATGTTTTGGTGAGGTATTCTTCACCATTTTCTGTTGATTTTATTTCAAAAGATTCAACTGTGAGCTGTTTAATTCCTTCATTACCATGTCTGGCAAAGTGTAGCAAAATGTCCATCCAGACTTTTTTTCACAAGCCCAGTGGCAGTGAGTGGGCTCAGTGCAGATGAATTTCTCAGCATTGTAAGTTAATTGATGGTTAGTGGAGTGTGATGGTTTGCTTTGTCTTTACCTTCTTTTCGGAAACGCTTCACAACAGCCTTGAAGATGTTGTTGGCTGTGTTAAATTCTGTGTCATTCATAATGTTAATGCTATGGCTTGGGGGGGGTCATTTAAGTGTCTGTTTAATCCAGCTCTAAGACTTATGTAGCTGGAAAGAACGTACTCGTTGCCATCAGTATCACGTGCTGTACTATAGTATTGACGTAGTATGCTGTTTAATTCTGATGGACTGATGGTTGATAAGTTAATTTCAATTTTTTTCCAATTTGCCCAATCCAAAAAAACATTTAATGCCCACTGGGTTTGTTTTTGTGTGGCTATTTCATGCCGTTGCTTCTCTAACTCAAGCATTTCCTGCGTAGTGATTTCCTCATGACGCTGTCTTTTGTTCCCTACAGGATTGGCTGCTGTGTGTGACGTGTAGAGAGGCGCCAAGTTTAAGCTGATAGCTGTGGAGGGTCGAGGTGATTTGCTCGGCTGCATGTATGACTGGAGTATCAGGGTTTTGGTCGGTGGGACAGGAGCGATGTACAGGATGTCTCTGGTTTCTTGAGGTACGTTTTCGGTACGGTCTAAATCTGTGCTTTCATTTTGAAGGGTTTTGAAAATGTCGAGTTCACTTTCATCGATAAGGTCAAAGGGGGCATCCATTTTCTTTTTTTCATTTTTTGAAATACTAGGCCTACCGGTGAATGTCAGCGAGAGGAAAGATGGCGGCTTTGCAACGTTGAAGGGGGGTCTGAGTGATTTTTTTACAGGGTGGCACGAGGATGTGGCAGGCTGGCACCTTTGCCAGTGATTATCATAGGATTTACAACAGGGCTAAGGTGCCAGTCTGCTTATGTGATTGGCTAATGATTTATGTGTATGGTATAATGTGCATGTTGCTTTCTTCCAGCACAGGGCACCAACCAGCTGCAACGCCGGCCTACCTGGGATAATGATCCTGGCTAGCCCACCTTCCTCCTACCTGGGTACCCAGTGTGTGTGACTGTGTAGGGAATCTGAAGTGCATGCAAGACTGTTTGATTGATATAGCCTTTAAGCAAATCAACCTGATTACGCCCCTTCCTTGTTCAAGTCCCCTGAATAAATCAGATCTAACTCTTTTTGCATTTAACCTGACTGTGGTTCCAGTTTGTGCCAAAAGTACTGCACTGTTGCTATGCATAACCTTGTTTTACAGGGGGTCTCCAGGGTCAAGCTAGAGGAACCAGCCCTGGTGGAAAGTGCAAACAGTGTGGGTAATTGCATGGTGAATAAGGTCATTATGAAAGTGATTATTGTATATTGTTCAGGCCACTAGAAGGGAAAGAGGGGGGTTACGGTGTCCCAGAGGGCTGTGCCCAGGTTAACTTGACCACTAACAACCCTGACCTCTGGGTAGAGGTACTCACTTCAGTACCCAGGCCCCTTAACCTGCAACTAGCCATGCAGGCAGGGGTAGTAGCCCTTGGGATAGCACCACCTAGGGGTTACATTTAAAAGACACAACTCTCATCCCCCACCCTCTACCCCCATCCCAGTATTACTCTTTTCCACCAGTGCCCACAATTTCATGATTTTAAAATCAAGGATGGAAATGAGAACGGAAAAGTGCAAAACTCCTACAATGAGCGACCAGTACAACCCATCTGTCTCCATGGCTGGACACCATCTTTAAATCTCTCTCTTTTGTTTGAATCAATACTTCACCCACTCCTCACCCTGGCAGCCCTCTCCTCCTCCCAATCCTCCCCCTCCACCACACAGTTTTTCTTTAAAGAAGCACAGTTAGCATGGATGAAGGCAACTGGCACAACCCACCTTCCTCAATGGCCTGCAGCCTTCTACTAAATGAAAACACTCCCACGCTTGCTTGCATAGTAAAACCAGCTACTGTAATCACATAATCAGCTGGTGTTACTGTGCACAAGTGCAGCACCGCTTTCATTCAGTAGAAGGTGGCCAGCCATGTAGTAGGGCGGGCTGTGTCAGTCGCCTTCATCAGTGCTAACCAAGCTTCTTTAAAGAAAAATTGGGTGCTGGGGGGAGGAGAGTGGGAGGAGGGTGCTGCCATGGTGCGGGTTGGGGGGGATTACTGATATATAAAAATATTAAAAAAAGAGCACTAAAGATGTTGGCTGGCCATGGAGATGGGCAGGTTGTGCTGGTCCACCACTGTGGGAGTTTTTCTTAAATATAAGAAATTTGGGGAGCTGGATGAAGAGGGTGAGATGGGGACTATAGCAGAGGATGGGGGATGGGGGTTTGTATATGTTAAATGACTAGGCTGGGGAGAAGGGTGGTGGCTGTTTCATTATCTACTTTTTTTGACAGACAAACTAATAATGAATACAAATAATGAATACCTGAATATTGGAGGCTTGAATATTCCAAATAAGGTATTCACCCAGCCCTACTCTGCAGTGCTGTGGCAGTGCTGCTCATGTGGGTGTTTTGGAAATCCCTGCAGGTTGTAAACTGAAGATTAATTTTATTTATTTATTTTTTGTTAACCGGGTGAGCACCATAGCCAAGACATGATTATTTTCAGGCACGACCCGGGAGAGTACAGTGGGAAGGAATAATTAGGGAATACATACATTTTTCAATACATACGTTCTGTAATTTAGGGAAAGCAACAAAGATACAAAGCAAGATCAAGATTATATGATTTGCAGGCATACTTGATAATAGGTAGGGATAATAAGGGAAAAATACATTTTGAATTCAGGGAAATCAACAATGACACAAAGATTTCACAAACTGCAAGCATACTTGACAAAATAGGCTTAACAGTAGCATACATTTTGTGAGTAGTACTCACTCTTTCTAGCAAACAACTGAGGTTGAGAGCAGCTTGACACAGACACAAGAATACAGCGTAAGTACTTATTAATCTGACTAGATGGGCTAACCAGAGAGTAGTTTTTAGCAGTTGGGGAAGTGAGAGAGAGGGAGTAACCACTTTTACAAGGTATTTTGAGAATTGTCTGCAGTGACATAAACTTGGACCTGATGTCTCGTCTCATTTCAGCACTCTGGGGCCCAGCCACATGGCATTTGGCTAATACTGCAGCAATTCTGCAAATGTCTGTTATAAAAACATTCAATCTTGAAAGGACGCTGCCCTTATAGGCGTGGGAGGAGGAATGGCTGGTTTGGAGTTTGGACTGTTCAGTACAGGTTTTAAACTGTTCAGATTTTAAGTTGAATGTATACGTCTATATTTCCATGGTTGCACCTATGTGTAAACATACTCAGTGAGCGAACAAAGATGTACACCTTCAAGTGATTCATTCATTCATTCATTCATTCATTCATTCATTCATTCATTCATTCAGTCATTAATTCAGTTTTATTGTAGGATAAAACTATTGAGCTAATGTTCCTTTGCAATAGAGTCCTTACAAGCAAACATACAAATAGACACATACATTATACATTCAAGTGATGTTTCCATATCAAGGAAAATGTTTTAAAATAAAATGAGACACAGTCCAGCTGACTGTATACTAATGAAATTTTCTGTATTTGTGTCTGTTCATTCTTTCACTACTGAGGGGATTTTTACGAAAACAGGTTCACATCTGCCAGACTTCATCTGTTCCTCCAAAAAGGGAGAGCTCTGTTTTTGTAAAATTACCATTTCTACTAGTTTCAACTTCACTATATATTAGTCTTTACATGTTTCAACCTCTTACTGTGTTTGTTCCAAAATGTAGAATGTTCATGACCAAAGGAGCTCACTTCTAGAAACAATGATTTCATTTCTTTCTACAAGTCAAAAAAGAGAGAGCTCAGTTTTTTTTAAAAGTTCCATTTCTACTATTTTTATCTTCAGAGTAATGGGAACTTGTAAACTTTATTTTTTACCTGTGCCGCAATGTGTGTTTCAATATATGCACCAGGGATTTAAACAATTACAGCTCAACATGCCACTACTCCCGCTGCCATTACACACTGCTTACATATGAAACAACTCTCTTTACCTTTCCAGGTGAAGAAGAAGGGCCGGTCTATTCGGCTGCACACCTGGAGGTGTGCTGATGTTATTCCTAACATCACCTGGGTGGCCCGTTCATAAATGAAAACTAACTGGAGTATGTAAAAACATCCAGGTAGTCCCCTTCTCCTTGTGTTTAAGTTTAAATGGTTGTTTCAAATAAATTCATACTTTCTATAAGAAACCTTACATTCCATGTAAGAAAACATTTCTGCTTTTGCTAATTGTCTTTCTGAACTGGACATTTACTCCACAAGATTTAATTTGTCATATTACTTTCCATATTAATAAATCACTCTCAAAGAATATATAGAGAAGTTGAAACTAGTAGAAATGGTAATTTTACAAAAACAGAGCTTTCTCTTTGGATTCGTAGCAAGCACTGAAAGCTCTTATTTTACAATGTCTTCAATGTCTTTATAAGCGACATTGCAGAGGGACTGGAAGGAAAAGTATGTCTTTTTGCAGATGACACAAAGATCTGCAACAGAGTTGATGCACAAAGTGGGGTGGAAAGGATGAGAAGAGACTTGGCAAGGTTAGAGGAATGGTCAAATGTGTGGCAGCTTAGATTCAATGCTAAGAAGTGCAAGGTAATGCACCTGGGAAACAAAAACCCAGGGGAAGAGTACACAATGGGGGTTGAGACACTAACAACAACAAAAATGGAAAGGGACCTGGGGGTAGTCATATCAGATGACCTAAAGGTGGGCAAGCAATGTGAGAGGGCAGCAAGGAGGGCTGGGGGCATACTAGGATGCATAGAAAGAGACATCACCAATAGAAAACAGGAAGTTATTATCCTTCTGTACAGACAGCTGGTCAGACCCCATCTGGAGTACTGCGTTCAGTTCTGGAGACCCAGTCTCCGCAAAGACATAGACAGGATGGAAGCTGTCCAGAGGAGGGCAACTAAAATAGTGCAGGGTCTGCACTGGAAGACATATGAGGAGAGACTTAAGGAGCTTAATATGTATAGCCTCAAGGAAAGGAGGGAGAGGGGGGACATGATAGAAACTTTCAAGTACCTCAAGGGAATCAACAAAGTCAAGAGGTAGCATCTTTCAAAACAGGTGTGCAAGAACAAGGGGCACAATTTGAAGATGGAGGGGGGCTCAGGGTAATTTAGGAAGTATTTTTCACAGAGAGAGTTGTGGATGCATGGAATGGCCTTCTGGAGGAGGTTGTGGAGTCAAAAACAGTGGTGGAATTCAAGCATGCATGAGACAGTCATAAGGCAATTCTAGGGGTTGGGGGTAGAAAGAAGCAGGCTGCTGGTTAACTAGGATCTGCAGCTTATCCATTAGGTAGGGACATGGGCAGACTGGGTGGGCCAAGCGGTCCTTATCTGGCATCAAATTCTATGTTTCTATGTTTCTAAGAGGGCTCCCATGTCATGAATAGTCTGAAACTTGGAACTGTAAATAAGAAGAATTCAAAATATTTAAATAAATTATGTAAAAGAATAGATAAAAATTGTGTGGAATGTCTTACTAAGAATATTTTTTTTGTTTAAACAGAGACACATAGAAGGCAAAGGACTTAATCTCAACCCTCCCCCCCCCATCAGACACGATGACTTTTGCAGACATTTAAGGATATGTCTATGATATGCACAGGTCAGTTCCACTTCAGAAGAAAGTTTAATGATTATATTTAGGTAAATACAATGTTTTATAAATAAATAACTAAAAATAAGGAAAATATAGAATGCAGATTAAAATAAAAATTGCTTTTTGCTTTTCATTTTTATTCAGATATCAATAAGAAAGCTCCAAGTCTGATGAAGGAACTGATTGAGTTCTGAAACGTTACAAAAAACAAAAGTCTAAAAGGAGCAGTTGAAATAATATGGAAACACATGGATATAATAAAGAAAACTTAAAGAAGAAGAATTTTGTTTGATTTATTCAGGGTAGATTGAAACTTTTCTCTTTGACTTTCCAATGGTTACAATGTCACAGACATAGGATTGAGACTTTATCGCAGATTAAAGCAGTAAAACCAGGAGACACAAATCTTGTTTTCATGCTAAAATCCTCAGGAATATCAGTCTTGACCAATCTCACACCATCCAGACAACAAATTGATTTGCACCTGTGGAGGAGGCTCAAGAACCTGACTCCATCAGGGGAAGAGACTCTGAGTCTGTCAGGGGAAATGAGCAGGACTACTTGGTGGCACCCATGGGGGGGTGAGCAAGAGGAAGTCAGCAAGGGGAGTCTTAGTGATTGGGAACTCAACAATTATTTATTTAATTTATTTATGTCTTTGGTGACCGGGTAGGTGCACTGATCCAGAGGACCATTGTCAGTCACGACCTGAACCACAAGGTGATGAAAAATAGATACAGGTACAAACTGTCAATTACAAGATACAATACGTGCAAGCCCAACAGCTGGTAGTGAGGGTGGAGAGACAGAACAGTGGTAATGCAGTGACAATGTACAGACAGGGTAGACAGGTAATGCTCTATCAGTATGTACATAAGCATAGACAAAATACAGATGGTGCAAGACACAGGCAGTAAGGATATACAGGTACATTGTCTAATTCAAGCACAAGTGAGAAAAAACAGTTGGTGTAATAAAAATTCAAATAGGAAAACAATCACAGTTCATAACATCAAACGGGCAAGACAGGAGGAAAGGGGGGCAGGGGTAGGCTTAGGGGTGGGAGCAGGAAGGAGAGAGGTGGGAAAAAGGGGCAGACTAGTGGGGGCAGGAGAGGAGTATAAGTGCTGTAGGGTATCAGGTGAAAGTTTGAGTGCTATTATGCATAGTCGACTTGTAAACCCTAGCATTGCTGCACCGAACAGTGATATTTTGCAGCAGTGGGGAGCCAAGTCTTCAGGTTATGTTTAAAAGCTAGGTGGGAGGGGGATGCGCAAACAGACGGTGGGAGCTTGTTCCATATGGAGGGTGCTGTGACTGAGAAAGCTCGGGTTCCCATGGTGGTGGAGGCACAGGGTACTTCTAGCAGGGGGACTAAGGATGCCCTGAGATTCCTACGGACCACTCTACCTGTCAAGAGAGGTGAGTAAGGGGACATATGTTTGGTTCCTGAGGGAGCTGTCCACCAGACAGCCCATTGTATAGTCAAAGCAACCTTGTAGGGTGAGTCACCCAAGTGACTGGAAGAGTGGGCAGCGGTGGGAGCGGTAAGGGTCTTGAAGGACAAATCGACAGATAGAGTTATATGTCAAGTTTAGCCACTTGTGCAGGGTGGTGGATAGGTGCAAGTAAACTGAGGAGCAGTAGTCAAGGAGGGGAAGTAGGTTGCTACATGCAATGGCCAGGTGCACTTTGGCAGATAGGTAATGTTTGTGGTGGTACATGGCCCCTAGCTTCTGGTGGATCCGGCGCACCATATGTTTGACATGTTCTGAGAAAGAAAGGGATGGGTGAAGGGTAACACCTAGATATTTGAAGGATGGGACAATTTCAAGGTGAGGACCAGCAGGGGTGAGAACTAGATAGCTGTGGAACCAGGCAATAGGTTCTGGGGAGCAGCCAAAGTGAAGCAGGTTTGAGTGGAGAAGGTGATGGTCAACCAGGTCAAATGCTTTTGACAGATCAATGAAGACTATGCCTGTGTGAGTAGAGGAGTACAGAGAGTGGTAGCTGGTGGAGAGAAGGGGAGTGAATTTTTCATATGAACATATAAATTTGCCAGCAGAAACAGACCATCTGGTCTATCAATGTCTGCCTGAGTGTGCAGCTAGCCTCCTAGATTGCAGCTGCCCCAATCCCCTCCCTGTCTGTCATTCTCATGATGGCCTCAGCCACCTTCACCCAGACCCTCCCTCGTGCTCTTTCCCGTGCCCTCTTAAAACTTCCTACTGTCTTACATGATACCACCCCCTCTGGTAGAGTGTTCCTTTTAGACACCACCCTGTCCATGAAGTAGTGCCTCCTCATCTCCCTCCTAAATCTTCCACCCTCCAATCTTAGTCTATGCCCCTTCATGTCCCTACCCTTCCTCAGTTTAAACACCCCTTCAGTGCTTGCTTTGTTTATACCCCTCAAATACTTGAACATTTCAATCATACCCCCCCATCCCTCCTCTCCTCCAGCTTGTACATATTCAGCTCATTCAGCCTGACTCATAGGTCTTGCCCTCCATCCCCTGTAACATTTTTGTTGCCCTCTGTTGCACACCTTCCAGTAAATTAATATCCCTCTTCAGATACGGCTGCCAGTACTGCACACAGTACTTCAAGTGTGGCCTGATCTGTAGAGGGGCAGAATCACCTCCCTATGCCTGGATGAAAAAACCCTTGCCATACAGCCCAGCATCCTGTTCGCCTTAGCTTAACAGCTTTCCTGTTGGGTCAGTCATCCAGGATTTAGGAAAGACTGGGAGGAAGGAGGATAAGGGGGAAGGGAGCTGTGGGTGCTGGTACACTTGGGTTCCAACAATCTGGCAAACCAGCCTGAGGAGACAGTATAGCAAAACCTTAAGAGGCTGGGGGACATATTGAATGCACACTCAGCTTCCCTGGCTTTGTCTGAGGCTCTACCTGTGTGGTAAAAGGGAATGGGAACAACACGGTAAGGAAGGAAGAGACTGAGGAGTTTTATGGGTGGCTGAAGGGATAATGTCAGGAGGAGGGATACCACTATGTGGGGGACTGAGGGAGGCTTCTTGGACAGGATGCTTTTCAACGGTGATAGCTTTAACCTGAAAAGAGAGAGGGACAGTGCTCTGGTACAGAAGTTTGATGTCTACCTTGGATGGTTAAACTGATTGTGGGAGAGACATAGGCTAGGAGAACCACTGAGAGGGGACAGCAAGTGGGGAACCTATCTTAGACTCCTACTAAACAGTGGACTAGTAAAAGTAAGGTGGGTAAGAGTAAGGAGGAGTCCAAATTAAGTTAGGGGAAATGGCCAATGAGAGATGACTGACAAAGCCTACATTCAGCATGAAAAATAAAAAACATTAAAGAGACTAGGGAAGAATAAGGAATGTTCTATGTTTCTATGTTTCTATGGAATAGGAAAAGGCAAGAGGGGATCAGGAAAAAAAATTGGAAAGGGGTCTGCCTTAATGCCAGGAGTCTGGGAAATAAAATTAGTGAGCTTCAGGCAGTGGTGGCAAACACTAAGATGGATCTAGCAGGCACAGAAACTTGGGCCACAGAGAATAACGACTGGGACCTGACAGTCCCAGGCTACACCATGTTTAGAAATGATAGAGGAAAAGTTAAAGGAGGAGGTGAAACCTTATATGTCAGGGAAGGCACAGAGGCAGTGGATGATAGAAACTCAGGGGTGGTAATGGGGAAGCAGAATCACTGTGGGTTCAGTTAACAGCATCCTCGGTGAGAAAGTACAGATAGGGATGATCTACAGACCCCCCGAACAGGGGAAAGAGAGAGATAAGGAGCTAGGTGCAAAAATAGAAAGGGGTGGAAAGGGGGAGGTGGTGGTGGTGGGCGTATGCTGACAGAAGAGTGAAACCCCAACAACGAAATCCCTCACAGCAACAGTCTCGACTGGTTTCAAGATTTTCGCTGTGAGGGACACCAAGGTGAAATTTCACCCTTTTGATGACTTTTGCCCCCCCCCCAGACAACTCTAACTTGGAGTTGGTTATTTTAAGAAGGGGTGTGTGGGGGGCATAGCCCCCCCCCCCGCATGGGAGATTCTGGGGTGCAGCTCCCCATTCAAAACCACTCAATGTCTGACAGGCAAAATTTCACCTGTCGACATTGGGGATCTCACCATGCCAAACTTCGACAACAGTGTTGTCGATTCGGCATGGTAAAACCTGGTGGTGGGAGATCTAAACCTGACAGATATTGATTGTGTCATTCCAGCAGCCAGGATCTCCAGAAGTCAGGCACTGCTGGATACATTGCAATGGTGACTGGTGGTGCAGCTGGTTAAAGAACCTATTAGACAGGCTGCCATTCTCAACATGGTGCTCCCCAACTCAGAAGTAGTAATAGGAGTGAGAGTAGGGGATCCACTAGGTCACAGCAACCATACCTCTGTATGGTTAAACCCGGCCCTTGGGCAATTATGCCTTTGTCAAAAGCTGAAGTCCTAGATTATTGAGGGGCAGACTTCAACTAGTTGAGGGAGCTGCTCTGAGACAAGTTTGTCAGAGTGGACAGAATCAAGGATGTGGTGGAAAGATGAGGGGCAATCAAGAGGGCCATTCTCGAAGCAACAAAGTCTTGCATGAGAATAGTAAAGTTAAAGAAAAGGTACAAGAGACAATTTGGTTAAGGTCAGGGAAGCAGTGAGAGCCAAAAAGAAGGCATTCATCAGGTACAAGGCAAAACAAGGGAAGGAAGAATAGGGAGAGAACCAGGGAAAACAGTCGGAGAGGCAAAGGCAGACACAGAGCTGTGTACTGCGGAGGGGAGCAAAGGTGGGGAAAAAATGTATTAGATATATTAGGGAGAAAAGGAAGAAGGTGAGGCGGAATATTTAGGTTAATAGAGAGAAGTAGGGTAATTTAGGGGTATGGGCATAAAGCAGCCATTCTTAATGCCTACTGTTGCTCTGTATTCGCAAGAGAAGATAGTGGGCCACTGCCAGACAGCAGCATTATGGCAGCTGTAAGGGGGATCCCTGAGATAAGGCAGCAAGTATTTACCAGTGAAAGGATTTGGAAAGGACTAGCAGCCCTAAAATAGATAAGGCCCTGGGGCAAAATGGGATGCATACAAGGATGATCAAGAAATTGGCAACGGAATTGAACCCAGAGTGGGGATATTTAATAGCTCAGTTTAGACAAGTATAGTTCCAAGAGACTGGAGAGTAGCAAATGTAGTCCTGTTCCATAAGGCAGGGGGAGGGGGGCAAGGAGCAACTGGGTAACTACAGGCCTGCAATTCTTACCTCTATTGTCGGTAAACCGTTGGAGATACTAGTCAAACAGGACCTCATAAACTATCTGGAGAGGAATGGACTCCAGGATAGTAAACAGCAAAGGCTCGTGGCAGGGAGATCTTGTCAGACCAACCTGATAGTATTCTTTGACTGGGTAACAAGGGTAGTGGATAAGGGCCATGCTGTGGGTTTAATCTACTTCAATTTCAGCAAGGCATTGGACTCAGTACCTTACAGAAGGTTGCCGAGGAAGATAGGGGATTGGGGTGCAGTGAAGAACACAGTTAGATGGATAAGAAATGGATTGGAGGGGAGTCAGCAGAGGGTTATGGTTAACAGAGTCAAAGCAGAAAAGGGAGATCACTATCACCAGTGGGGTGTCATAAGGATCGTTCCTGGGTCCAGTCCTTTTCAATATGTTTTCAGTGACATGGGAAAGGGAATCCTGAGCAAGATGAGTCTGTTTGCAGATAACATCAAGCTCGTGGCAGGTTAGACAGAGAGGAGGGCAAGATGCGCAGAGAAAGGAAGAGTAGTGGGGAGAAGCCTCTGCGATTATTGCCCTCACACGCAAGAGTTACATATCCAATCTATAATAACAATGTTTACAGTGACACAGAAGCTCTCAGAATTTGGCTTAGAGGTCTTTTTTTATGTTCGCTTGCAAAGCATGCAGAAATATTTGTATCAGTCTGCTATGAAAGGACTTTTTGGGGGAATGCCTCTCCTCCACCTATCACAGCTTCAGAATACCAACTCCCCTCCCTAAATCTGCCCACTTTTTGTCTTTTTCCTCCTTTTCTCTTTGAAATCCTTGCCCAATCACAAGGCTAGAAATGCAAGCTGTATGATTTTCTTGTTAACTCCCAATTCTTCCTGCTTGAAACCTTATCCTTGCTTCCCATTCCATGTGTGCTTCTGTTTATTTCTTTCATATGTGATGCAGTTTAGTGCTTTGTTTCTCAGGGAGCAGCAGAGATGTTGCACAGCCTATTCATCTGCATACTCATGATGCAGTTCTTGCAACTGATGCAATTAATGTATTCTCATATGTGGTAAAAAGCAAGTAAAACATGATCTAACATGTCCCTTCACTTATTGATCACTTTAGGTAAGGAGCTGTGTTACTCTGCTTGGCTAGGTTTTGAACACTAAAATTAAAGCATTTTGGTCATTACAGCATAAATAAACAAGGCTCAACACATATATTCAGGAAGCAAGCCTAATATGTTTGCTTGTAAAGCATAAGAATGCATTGTTATTAGTTTGAGCTGTGAGAGCATTTTGGGGTGCACATATTTTTTTCACCTAGCACCCCTCCTGAATAAGGGTCTCCTTCTGATTTCTATCTACTCTCAGTCTTCCTTTTCTTCTTGAAGACCTTGCCCAATCACAACTCTGAAAAATAAAAAGTAGAGGGACTCCTTGTGCAGTTCCTAAGACCTGTACAAAAGCTTGTCCCTGCCCTTAGTTGTGCTTCTGCTTAGTGCTTACAACACATGCTGCACTGTGGTGAACACACTGAACAGCATCCTTCACTACTTCAAAATCACTGCTGATCAGAAATTCCTCCTTACAGCCCTACTTGATCTCTACCATTTCCCACTGTAAAACACATGATCCGCTCTTCCCCACATGCTCGCTATCCTTCTATAATCTCTGACCTCCACAACATGCCACCATGGTCAATATACACTTGCCACTGTGCAGCAATTCCTCTCTCCCCTACTCCACAATCATTCTATGCTCCACCCTAAAATGCCACCATTCCCTGTAATTCTCATTACCTGCTGTTCGTCACTTACTCTCATCCCCCCACTCCACAATCTTTGCCCTCCACACTGTGCTTCAATTCCCACTATGTCACATTATCCACTGTTTGCCATCTGTTCTGTATCACTCCCCTCTGTCCTTGTTCTGTCCCATCTCTGACTCCCCAACATGCCTCCATTCTCTATATACATTTACCGCTCTGTGGTACTTGCTATCTCCCCATCCAATCTCTGACCCCATTCCCCATCATTCACATTACTTGCTCTGTAGCACTTGCTCTCTTCCCTCCTTTATATTTGCCCCTAAACTGCCACCATTCAACCTAATTCACATTACCTTCTCTGCATCACTTGGTCTTCATCCTTTTCCTCCCTGATCTCTGCCCCCACAACACACCAACATTTTTCCTATCCATCATCTGCTTTGTGTCACTTTCTGTTCTCCCCTTTCCCGATCTCTGCCCCCAAAATGCTTCCATACACTATCATTCACATTAGCCACTCTTCAGCACTTGCTCTGTAATCCCCCCTTCCCAGTATATGCCCCCCCCAAAAAGGCACATACTCTCTCTCCCCTCCCTGATCTTTGCCATTGCCAAACCATCATTCACATTGGCCACTCTGCAGCTCTTGCTCACTATTCCTAACCTCCCTGATTTATGCCCCCCAAATGCCAGCATTGTCTCTACACATTAGCTGCTCTGTGGCACCTGCTCTCTCCTCCTCCTCCCTGATTTCTGTCCTATCCCCAAACCTGCCACCCATCACTGTCATTCACATTAGCCATGGTGCAGCACTTAGTCTCTATCCCTCCCTCTGCCCCCCCCACATGCTGGCATTGTTCCTACACATTAGCCACTGTTCAGCACTTGCTTTCCCCACGCCCTGATTTCTGCCCCCCAATGTGCCACAATTCACCATCATTCTCATTGTCTGCTCTGTGGTACTTGTGTTCTATCCCTCCCTTCTCCAATCTCCCCCTCCTCACAACATGCCCATATTCTGCTTCAACATTAGCTACTCTGCATCCCTTGCTCTCTCTCTCCTCCCTGATATTTGCCACCCTTCCCCAAACCTGCTGCCATTTACCATCATTCACATTAGTCGCACTACTGCACTTGGTCCCTATCTCTCCCCTCTCCAGTTTGTACCCTGTCAACATGCTGACATTGCCCCTACACATTAGCTGATTTTTGGAACTTGCCCCCCCCCCAATCTCTGTCCACCCGTGTGCCACCATTCACTGTCATTCCAATTAGTCACTCAGTGGCACTTGCTCTCTGTACTTACTCTCCACAATTTATTCCTCTTCCCACCATGCCCATATTTTCCCTATGCATTAGCCAATCTGGAGCAGTTCCTTTCTCCCCTCTCCCCAATTTTTGGCACTAGCCCTCTTTCCCCCATCCAATCTCCCCCTCAAAATCAACCACTAGTCATCGTAATGCACATTAGCCACTGTGTGGCACTTGCTCTTTATCGTGCCTCTCTCTGATCTTTGTCCCACCATGCTGTCATTGTCCATATACAATACCTGTAGCTTTCCATTGCTTACTACTGTTGTTTGTAATGTTTAGAACACATTTCTACTGCTTAAATTTCTTTTCTTCCCCATACCCATCCCAATACAGTGCTGCCACATACTTGACGTCTTCAGATACACCCCCATTCATTTCTATCTATATTTTTGATGTTGCCCCAATTACTTTTATTTAATCTGTGTTGTCTTAGTTTCTGTAGCACTCCACATTGTCAATGGGATGCAATACTGATGAGTTATGTGCACCCCTACTAGGAGAAATGGCACAGCCCAAGGCTGTAATCAGCATAGAATCCTGGGCATCTGAACATTCTGGACAGCAGCAACTCTCCAGTCTTTGCTGTGCCATTGAAGGGGAAACATCTTAATAGCTTCTCTGAAGGCAACAGCGATGTCTAGCTTTTGGGGCTGCAATTCTGCACAGGAGGTTGGGGCTAATTGGTGACAGGGAGCACCCCTAAATTAAAATCGTGCCTCTTAAACTGTGGCTTGGCTAACTAGCTCTTTTCCCATTTTCACTGCCTGTGCCTGGATTGGGAGCCATGTCTACCACATAGTTCAAGGGTGTATTTGTTAGCAGGTCTCTGGTTTTATATATATATATATATATAAAACAAGGGGTGCCTTAGTTAAGTACCTGCTTTTTCACTGATTTATTTTTGAATTAGGGAGTTCCCTTGGGTTTCCCTCCATCATTTGGGCATCGGTACCCCCCAGTCTCATATGGTGACTTGGTTTGTATGTTGCCTGGCAGGTGTTCCTTTTGTACTTGTTTTTGAGGAGACATTTCCACTTTAATTGAAAACCACTTTGTTTGAAAGGACATTGACCCTTTTATTCACTCTGCAGCTGGGAGTGTAAAAATAAAAAGCTTGACAGGATGGTGAACTATTAGTCTCTGGAAAGGATCAGAGTCTCTTCAACTATTAGTGGTGCTTTTCTTTGCTACAGGCTCTGTGGTAGTTTTACTCAGCTCCATTGAGCCGCATGGGTTCCCATTGTTTTTCTGCTTCTCACTCTGTCCATTGGGCATGTGTGCCCTTTCTTCCTCAGAGGCTTTTTTAGCAACAGTTCACTTTTTGCATACCTGTGCTGTGCATGTGCCCCCATCTGATGTGCCGACATCACACACAGCATTGTGATGTCACACACGTGCACTTTAGAGAGAGCATGTGGGGGCCTGCACTTCATCAGTGCTAGATGTAGCGGTTCTGTTTTGCAGTAATTTTAAGCCCGACTGGCTGTTCGTCTTCAGTATCCTGGCAGCCGGCTTAGCTAATAGCAGTGTTCTTTCAGCTCTTTGCCTTTTTCCCCAAAATCTGAGGTGGGGATCGTGGCAGTAGTCCTCTATATTTAGTATTGGTAAAACTTCAGTCTCTAACCTTGGGCACCTGCAGGGCTATTTTCCTTGGGACCATGGTTTATCAGAGACCTCTAATTTTCAAAAGATGTAAGACCTGAAAAAGGGTAATGCGACCCTCTACTTTGGGTTCATATCACTCCCATTGTGTTACTCAAGCTAATGTGTCTCTTATGGTTTCCCCCTAGTCGGTCCTCTGAGTTGGGGGATGTACCTAGTGTACCAGTGGCAAAACAGAATTACGTAAATCTTTCTTGTTGCTCTTAGGAGAGCATTTGGGCCCCGATGTCTCACAGGACATCCCATCAGACACTCCTGACCCCAAACCAGGCCCCTCAGGTCGGGGGGCCCATACAAGAACATCCAGGTGTGCCAGAGCAGGACAGGGCTGCTAATTGGGATCTGCAGGCAGATCCCAACCCTGACCATACAGAGGGTCAAGATGAGGATATCTGAGATCTTGGAGAAATTCATGACCCTAAGAAGTTACTTGATGATGAGGAGGAACCCTCTGAGGAAGAGGAGGAAGGGAAGTGGATGGAGCTGATGAGGAGGATTCCTATCCCTACCATCTTTGATACCAAATCTTCATCCTATCTAATAACAGAGGCATGTAGGACATTACAGCTGAAGGGAGTGCAATCCATGGAGGCATTAGACATCAGCTCTATCCTGTCCACATCCTCTTCCATGCCAAAGTGTTTTCCAAACTTTATTCACTGTGACCAGATTAAGAAAATATCTTCCAAAAGCTAAAGTACAGTGTTTCCCTGTTTTTCGGAAGAAAATACCTGCAAGTGGGAATCCCCTCCTCTGATGGATAAGGCAGTTCATAATTCCATCAGACACACCACTATTCCTGTTGAAGGCTCCTTGGCCTTAAAAGATTCACACAACAAGCCAGCAGATGCTTTGTGCAGGAGAGCTTTTGCATCCAATGTCCCAAACCTCTGCACCTCCTATGCCTCTTTTACTGTAGCCAGAGCCTTAGACATGTGGGTTATGACTCTGGGCAGCTTTGTTCCCCCAGAATCGGAGGGGGTGAGCATTTTGTAGTAGGCATCTGTGACCTCCACTTTCTTAGTGGATGCCACAGTGGAGAACTTCCGCATGTCTGCTCTCTCCACTTATCACATTCTGTCCACTATGCGAGGCATGTGATTTTGGCATTGGGTCACTGATCAGGCTTCGAAGACCAAGTTGTTTAACTTAGCCTTCAAGGGAGGCTTGTTAAATGGTTCTGGCCAGGATATTTTAAAGGATATCCAGGATACAAAAGGGCCACCTTCCAGTGTCAAAACAATAGCCAAAGGCAGGTTTGACTCCTAAATGTTAAGGAGGCAGCCGACAGAGGCAGTATCAAGAGGGTTTTCATCCCTTTTGAAACTTCAGGAGCCAGAGGAGTAAAGGGTCATATTCTGGTTTCGAGAACAATAGTAGCAAAGGAGCCCTTGCACAAAGATGCAACGGAGGTCCATGGTAAAAAGCGGGCGCCTCACAATGAGTGTATACAGGCCCATCTTTGCCTCCCTTCCTTTGGTGAAAGACTGAATGATTTTTACACAAGATGGGCCCAGATAACATCGCATCCTTGGGTTCTGGAAATTCTGGCTTTAGGTTATGCAATAGAGTTCTCAACCAGGTAATAAGAATATAGTCACTAAACCAGCAGATGAGGGGGTGGCAGCATTGTAATTACAGAACACTACCCAATATGTATCAGAAATAGAAAGGCAGCTCTCAGACACTTCGTTTCACAAATACTTGACCTTTGACCCTACAACCAAAATTAAGAAAGTTATAGAACTCTTTCTCCTAGCTCTGTTTCATGAAGAACTTATCCTGACTGATGAATTGTTTTATTTGACTATGCAGTTCCCAAAAAAACTTTCTTTCTACACCTTGCCAAAGGTACACAAACATCCCACCACACCTCCGGGTCACCCTATAGTCTCCAGAATAAGGTTGGTGACAGAACCCATATTCAAGTATGTGGATAGCTTTCTAAATTCCCTTACTCCACACTCTAGAAGTTACTTGAGAGACACCACAAGCATATTATCACTTCTCAAAGATATGCAGACTGAACAAGAATGGTGGCTTGTTACATTAGGTATAGATTCCCTCTATACGAACATTCCTCACCAGGGCGGACTCACAGCTATAGAAGAAAGTCTGTTACAGCATACTTCACTACCACAAGCAAAAATAAATATGCTGGTAAACGTGACAGAAATTGTACTGAATAACAATGTTTTTATGTTTCAGGAGCACATTTACAAATGAGTTGCACCACAATGGGGGCAACTTTGGCCCCCAGCCTGGCAAACTTGTATTTAGCCAGATGGGAGTAAGATGTTGTCTATAACTCAGATATTAATCAATATTTTGATAAATAAGATTTTTATAGATGTTTTATTGACGACATTATACTAGTCTGGAAGGGCAACGGATGAGCTTGAAGATTTTGTTAAGTATCTAGAGATTTCAAATCCTAATTTGAGATTTAAAATGTGTGCAGACAGGAGAGAAATTTATTTTCTAGGCCTAACAATCACAAAGCAGAATGATAGATCACTGCTCACAGATCTTTACAAAAAGCCCACAGACAGAAACAGTTTACTACTAGCTACCAGTTGCCACCTGAAACATATTGTAAAAAATCTCCTTGGAGCCAGTTTTGCAGAATGAAGAGGAACTGTGTTGCCAACTTAGAGCTAGTGAATTGGTGGAGAGACTAAAGGAAAGAGAGTACTTAGACTCAGACATCTAGACATCTATGGAATTGGTAGACACCGCCATCCCCTATGAAAGCCTAATGCAGACTAAGGAGAGACCTCGCGACTCAGGTGGTGATTTTACTTTTGCCACAGCATATGGGAGGGGGAGCAGGGAACTGATTAAGATTGTCAAAGACAACCTGCAAATGTTGAAAGGACTCACACCACTGTCCTCTGTTTGAAAAACCTTTAAGAATCTCCTACCGGACAGGTAGGAACCTGAGGGATTCCCTGGTCCAGAGTTATCAGGCCAAAGGGAGGGAAAGAGCAATGGGACAGAAAAGTGGCTCTGGACCTTGTGACTTCTGCAACACTTGTCATTTCATGCAGAAAGCTGATGAGTTTCTGAACCCAAAAACTGGGAAGAAAGAAAAAGTCAAGAGTTACATTACTTGCAACACAGAGACAGTAGTGTATAAACGAACATGCACTTGTGGGAAATTTTACATTGGGAGAACCAAGAGAAAGATGAGGTTCAGTGTGAATGAGCACATCTTAGCTATTAAAAATGAGAACACAGACTATGCCATGGCTCTCCATATAAAAATGTGTGTTAAAAATGAACATCATAAAGTCACTGCATGTGGTTTGGAAAATGTTAACACAAGTGCCAGGGTGGGAGTCACTGAAGTTATCTTTAACGAAAAAGAACAACAATGAATCTACAGACTGGGAGTGACTAAACATCCAGGCCTGAATGAGAAATCTGAATTAAAGCCCTTTCTGAAAAGGAAGAGAAAGTGGCAGACTTCCTATATAAGTTGTCCCCCCCCCGCCCCGGCCTGTTTTTCACCATATGATCTGTAACCCCTAGGTGACGCTATCCCAAGGGCTACTACCCCTGCCTGCTTGGCTAGTAGCAGGTTAAGGAGCCTGGGTACTGAAACGGGGTGCCTTCACCCAGAGGTCTGGGTTGTTAGTGGTCAAGCTAACCTGGGCACAGCCCTCCGGGACACTGTAACTCCCCTCTTTCCCTTCTAGTGGCCTGAACAATATACAATAATCACTTTCACAATTACCCCTTATTCACCATGCAATTACCCACACTGTTTGCACTTACCGCCAGAGCTGGTTCCTCTAGCTTGATCCTGGGGATCCTCTTTAAAACAAGGTTATGCATAACAAATAGCAACAGTACAGTACTCTTGGCACAAACTGGAACCACAGTCAGGTTAAATGCAAGAAGAGTTAGATCTGATTTATTCAGGGGACTTAAACAAAGGAAGGGCGTAATCAGGTTGATTTGCTTAAAGGCTATATCAATCAGACAGTCACGCATGCACTTGAGAGTCCCTACACAGTCACATACTCTGGGTACCCAGGTAGGAAGACGGCTGGCTAGCCAGGAAGATTGCCTGGGGTAGGCTGGCTCACAGCTGGCTGGGGCCCTGTGATGGAAGAAAACAACATGCACAACACACACTATTTGTAATCCGGAGCTGGAGGGTTCAGTTTGTGAAGGAAAAGACCACAAAGCAATCAGATGACAGCACTTTAGATTTAGCTGTTGTTGAAGGGAGCTACCCTGATATTTACTCACAATACCCAATACAGGACACAGGCAGGATGAAATCAAGACAGCAGATTGTTGAACTGGAGTGCCAGGAGAAGCAGGGCCCACACGAATCACTGAGGCATCATTCCTGTTTAAAATGTGAGCAGGGGACTGATTCCCAGGCAGGTCTCTCATCGATGGCTTTCTCTGTGTAGCGGGTAGTCTGGCTGGGCCAGTGTGGCAAAGCCTAGGACCAATGGAGATGAATATGGATTCAGTCTGTTTGAGCTGGATGCAGCCTCCAGCAAGCAGAACACAGTTCAGCACACAGTGAGGAACCAAATCACGACCCACTAACAGCACACAGCACATTTACATGTAAGAAATGCTATTGTACCAGGCAGACTGCTGTCCAGTTGCAATTACAGAGTCTCTGCACAAACCAGGAGTTCAAAGATGGCTGGAAATCCTGACGGGCTGATCGCATTCAGCAAATCTTCAGTCTTCTTCAGGTTAAAGCCTGGTCACAGTTCTGTGGCTTAAATCATCCTCACAATTCAGATTCAGTCCGAATAAACTCTCGTCTCCCTTTCAGGTACATCAGGCAGACAGGCAGGCCAAAACTCAGCCCTTTCACGTTCTCCCACATGAATCCACACGCTGCTCGACTATCTCGAGCTGTTACCTCTTTCACTTCCCAACTCAAACTGAAACTAGCTGCAAGCAGCCTGGGAATTTCCCCAGGATCCAAATACTTAGGTTGGCTGATTCTTCTGTCAGTCACAACAAGAGCTCCCCCTCCAGGTCTGTCTTGGTGCCAAAATGCAAAAACTACAATTCCTACAGAATTTTGCTCCCACAAAGCCCCTGGGGATAGGCTCCATTTTAGAGTCCCCAAAGGTACTGATTGGCCCATTTCAGCAGTCCAGGATAAAGATGATGGAAACAAACAGAACTGTCCATGCTGCAAAGAAGGCAGCTTAGAACAAACTACAATATTATTACTACTCTAACAAATGATCAGCAAACAAGTACATCTTCTAACAGAGATCCCTCTCAGATTAATTATGACTGCAATCCAGGCAGCTCTCAAAGAGACAGTACACAGAGGCTGTACAGGCACTCTCTGGCAATACATTTAAACTGCTAAAATGCAGGACACCAGCCTGGCAGTGATCATTTAAGCAAGCTCAAGGAAGACTTTTCGGGAACACCCATTTGTAGGGGGGTTACAGATCTTATTGTATTCATTGGAAACTGGTGTTTAAGAATTACATCTAAAAGAAGCAGAACGAGATTTCTTACATCTATTTTCACTTCTGTGATGTTTTCTTTACACAGGTTCATCGGGAATTGAGAAGAATGTGTGGATAAATGAAACCTGAACAACAATTCAAGATATGAAACAAACTGAAGTTTTAATTTTTTTCACTTAAGGATAATTGAATGGATACCGAATCACACTTAATTTGTTTTTAAAAAGTTTGTTGGGTCACTGTGACTGGTGGATTAATTAACTAAACAGTGAATTGATTGGTTTTCATTTGATATGTCATGAGTATAGAGTATATATACCCTGCATGCATTTTAATTCACTATCGCTGATGATACCCGAAATGTCGGGTGAAATGTAAGCTTTCCTGTTATGTTGCTGATGCCTTCTGAGAAATAAAGAGCTGAACTAACACTGAATGTGTAAGACTGCTTATTTTTGCTGCTGTAGTAGGGGTGAGTGCTCTCTACTATTGCTAAAGTTCTCAACCATTTCCTCAAAGGGGCATTTTCTACCATCCCCGGTACCAAAGACCCCATGAAGAGGCAACCAGTGTTGCAGATACTGGACCACCTAACACAGTTCGAGGCAATAGTTCCAGTGCATCCCAACGAGCAAGGCCAGGGATTCTGCTTGATTTATTTTGTAGTTTCCAAGATGTCGGGGGGCGGTGTTTCAGGCTTATTCTGGATCTGAAACACCTAAACAAGTTTGTTCGCCACTCAACCTTCAAGATGGAGTCCTTACATTCAATCATCCAGGCTGTCCTTTTGGGGATTATCTAGCATTCATCAATCCAAGGGATGTGTATCTCCACATTCCCATCTGGCAGTCTCAAAAGAGGTTTCTTGGTTCTCAGTCCTAGGACAGCATTTCCAGTATGGAATGTTCCTGTTTGCATTAACAACAGTCCCCAGGGTTTTCTCAAAGGAGCTAATAGTCCTGGTAGCTCAACTCTGGCAGGCAGAATATCATGACTATCCCTACTTGGACAATCTGCTGCACCATTGGTGAGGATGTTAGTGACCAGGATGCTGGAGGTTTTGGAGTACCACAGCTAGGTGCTGGATCAGGAAAAAAGCTCTCTCAAGCCATAACAGACACTGGAACAGTTGGGGATGATGTTGAAGATGGAGGAGGGGAAGGTCTTCCTCTCACCAGCCAGGAAGGAGACACTGCTGACAGTGGTTCAGTGGCTGAGGAGCTAATTGTCGGCTTTGGCTCACAGCCTTCTGTGTATTCTGGGCCTCATGGTGGTGATGATAGAACTGGTCCCGTAGGGTCGCCTTCACACGTGGGCCCTACAAATTGAGTTGCTGTCAGCCTGGAATCTCTGAGTTGGTGGGTGAATTTGGACAATCTAAGCAATGGGTCTCCTTGAAGTCCCCCGTAGTTGATTCTGACAACCGATACCAGCCGATGCCAGCCTGTCAAGTTGTAGGGGCTCGAACAGCACCCACACACACACACACACACACACACACACACACACACTCTGAAGAGGAGGGCTGTACACTTCACTCTCCTTCATTTTCAATGTTGGACACAGTCAAAAGCCATGAAAATAAGGTCACACAATGCTGTCCTGGTGTTGCACATAAACAATCAATGGGACACAAAGAGCAGAGAGATGCTAAAAGAAGCCACCAATCTCCTTCTGTGGGCAGAGGAGCACCTTTTCTCCATGTCAGCAGTTCACTTGGTGGAGAGTTGAACATTCAGGCCAACTAGCAAAGCTGCAAGAATGTCCATTCAGGGGAGTGGATTTTGAACCCGGAGGTGTTCGACCTTCTGGGTCAAAATTCGGTTGTCCACAGATTGACCCTTTTTGCCTCCAGCCAGAATGCTCAAGCACAATGATTCTTCAGCCACTACCAATGTTCACAGGCAAAGGCAGTGGATGCCTTGTCACAAGCATGGAATTTCAGCAGTGTGTATGCCTTCCCTCCTCTGCAGCTCCTTCCTAAGGCCATACACAAAATAATGCACTCAAGAAGCTTTCTTCTGATAGCTACGGAATGGCCCAGAAGGTTGTGGTTCTCGGACTTAGTGAATCTAGCTCAACATGCCCATTTCACTTTCTGGTGCAGGGGTGGGGAACCTTCTCTCCCAAGGTCCTATTCCACATCCAAAGCCAGGAGAGATGCTACTCATGGTCTGGCTCCTGAAAGGTGGAGACTCCTGAAGCAAGGTTTCTCTAAGAATGTAGTGGACACCCTGAAGGCTTCCAAAGTTCCATGCAAGCAGCTCATGCTCATGTATGGACCACCTTTTTGGCCTGAGCCAGAGGAAAATTATCCAGTCTTCTAAAGCCATGGTTCTGCAGATTTTGGATTTTCTGCAGGAAGGAGCGGTGAAAGGTTTGGCTTTGAGCACCTTGAGAGGTCAGGTGTCAGCCCTCGATTCCTGCTTTGGTTCATCCTTAGGAACTAACTGGGAGGTTATTTAATTTCTGCGGGCTGTCAGCAGGAGTTGACCTCTGTTTCAATCCCCTGTTCCTCAGTGGGATATGGATCTGTTTCCGAATGCTCTTTGTAAGGAGCCTTTCAAACCACTTTCATCTGTACCATTGGATGTGCTGTCTTATAAGGTGTGTTTTTTAGTTGCCATGTGCTCAGCCAGGAGGATTGGTGAGTTCCAGGCTTTGTCCCACGAAGAACATTACCTCATCATGCGTAAGGACAAGGTGGTGTTCAGAACAGTTCCATCTTTCATTCTGAAGGTCCCCATTACTTTCCATGTGAACCAGGAAATCTGTCTCCCGTCTTCCTGTCTGCAACCTACTCTCCAAAGGAGAAGGAGTTACACTAGTTAGATTTGTGATGGCTGTTAGGACATATCTTCAATGGACTGCTGAGTTCTCAAAATTGGACAGGTTGTTTGTTCTTTTGGAGCAGTCAAAAAGGGACAAAAGGCCTCCAAGACCACCCTAGCTAAGTGGGTGAGGACCTGCATTGCCAAGGCTTGTGTTGCAGAAAAGAACAGGCCTCTGGCTCTGACCAAGGCTCCTGGGAAGAGAGAGAGGTGAGGCAAATTGTGCAAGGCAGAGGTCATGTGATGATTTGGCTGGGGTAGGATGTGCTTCTGCCAAGCTCCATCGACTCGCCACCTTTTCTTCAATATTTATTGGCAAAAAACTACTCTAAACAACACCCCATAATCAATCCGATTATAATCATTACCTGATTATGGGAAGTACAGTCATGGACAAACAAATTTCAGTTAAAACACCTAACCGGGATTCAGAAGAAGAAATGTCACTGGAGTCGGAGGCCAAGTGCCTATGTCAGAGTACTTCGCCGCAGATAGAGCTAATGGACCACTCTCCTAAACAAATCTACATGGAATTCTCCACGATTAAAGAAGCTCTATTCATATTAGTGGAGGATGTTTCTGAGTTTAAACCTGCCATAAAAGAACTTGGAAGGTGGGTCACAGATATGGAAGCCAGGATTGTGTCAGTGGAGAGCTGACAAGACAAGCTGGAGCCTGAGGTCATCGAGCTCCGGAGGATGGTGACCAAATTGGAAGAGCACATGGATGACCTCGAAGGGCAGAATCAGTGAAGCAACCTTGTTCTACTGGGGCTCCCCGAAGGAGAAGAGGGTTCCAACACTATCCAATTCTTGCATAAGTGTCTGCAGAAAACTGTGGGACCTTGTCCTAATGACCCATAGTACATAATGGAACATGATCATCTCTCCTGTGAGCTAGGCCGCCCGCCACAGAACTACCCCGACCTATAATCTTCAAATTCCTTAATTACTTGGATCAGGAGCACATTTTGAAGGAAGCTCGAAAATTATCTGCCATTCTTTGGGAGGGTAAAAAGCTGCGGCTGGTGCCTGATCTAATGCTAAAGACAAGACAAGACAAGCTCAAACTACTTTCCAGCATATCACAATGAAACTGTGGGCAGCCCAGATCCAACACAGGATGCTGTACCCGGCCAAATTGGAAGTTGTTACTGCAACTGGCACCCGGAGGTATGATACTGCAGACGCTGCATTGCAAAAATTGAAGCATCTGTACCCTGACCTATTCGGGAAGTGACCTGCTCCTTAGTCTCTACACCAGGTAACTGGTGAACTAGCACAGCAAGTATTTTATTACTTTATTATTCATTCTAATGCAGACGCTCTAACATTTACGGTCCAATGCTTCATTTCAAACTATCAGCCTGTAACCTGAAACATTATATGGGGCATTTAGCAGAAAATCTCTAAGTGGTTCGGACTGAATTGCACTGATATTATCAGTTGCAGCTTTTCCCGTTGAGGCTCCGGTGTTCAAGGAGTTTTATTTTGTTGGGATAAAAGATCTACCAGCAGATTCTTATGGAGGTCTCCTTTCGTTTGGCCTACTCAATTATGAGCAGCATGCAAGTTTGTACTGTGTCTTCCTAGTTAAGGAAGATATCGGACTCAGCTAGGACAGCAGTATTTTGGACGTTCTGATGATATAAAATACTACAGCAGATTTATCTACAGACTTTAAATTAAGATCCCCTTTGTCCATATTAGCTAGTTTTAGCTTCCTTACATGATTTCCTGCTGCTGATGATGATGATTCTGCTTGTTGCAGTACAGTTTTAATTTTTACTTACAAAACTGTTCTATTACTTGTATTATTCTTTTCTTACTGATGCTGATGTTGATAATGGGCTGGTCTTATATTTTTGTATTAGCATGATTATAGAGATTAATCCAGATTATAGATGCATATAGACTGTTTAAGACAGTCAAAAGGGTCTTATATTTTTTTTTAGTAATGCTAGTTTATACTGATTTGTTTGCCACCTTTTTTATTTACCTTTTAGGCCCCAAGGTAGGGGAACCTGTGAATTTCTTTTTTTGGGGGGAGGTCCCCCTTTTAAGAGCCCAGGTATGCACTATTGGAGCTATACAGAAGCTTAAGTTTCCCATATTTTAGGAGGGTCAATGTTAGTTCCCCCCGGTGAGTATTATGGACTGATGCAAAGGAAGGGGGCTTCGGGACCTGGGATGGTTACTTATTTTTTCTTATTTACTCCTTTGTTGCTCTTCAGTTTGTTACAATTTATATGTAGTTGTCAGTGGGGGTTTTAGGGGTTATTTTGGGGGAAGGGGGAGTTTCTTATGCACAATCTCTCCACTACCATGTTTACTAACAATATTTTATAGTGATATAAATGTCCAATGTTTTTAATATCTTAACTTAGAACGTAAAAGGGGGAAAGATAACTCTAAAAAGTATGTAGTTTTGAATCATCTAGCCAAATTTGCCTCTAGCCTTGCTTTTATCCAAGAAACTCATGTGATGCCTGACCATTTGAAACAACTCCGAAAGCGTTGCGTTGGCCTAATATTCAGAGCAGGCTTCAGTCCCCAGCGCCACAGAGTAGCCATCCTGATAGTGAAAAATTTTCCTTTTACTGCTTTGGATGCAGTTAGTGACCCTGAAGGCCGTTATGTCCAGGTACATGGGAAACTGGGTAACTCTGAGCTGGTGCTGGGCTCCATATATGGTCCCAACTCAGACAACCCTTCTTTCTTTCCTCTCTTGGCTTCAGATTTAGCCCCCTTTTGTCATTGTCCGATACTGCTGGGCGGAGATAGGAATTTGGTTCTGGCCAATGATTTGGACTGCACATACCGATAGGGTGATGGTCCATCTCCAGCACAAAGAGTCTTGCACGAATTTGCCTCTCACTTAGGGTCGTTAGATTCCTGGAGGCTACTGTACCCTCGTACCAAAGATTTTACTTTTTTTTTTCCCCTGTACAAAAAGTATACTCTAGATTAGATTTTTTTTCTCTTGAGCCAACAGCTGGTCCCCTTTATTGTTGGGTGCCAAATCCAGGCCAGGGTCATTTCAGACCATTCACCAGTGCCCTTCTCCATGGCTCTTCTAACTCTTATTCTTAGGCTGCACACTTGGTCCCTCAATAATTTATTGCTGAAGGATAACCAGTTAGTAGCCTATTTTAAATCCTTTTTACAAGATACTATTCACTTTAACCAAGGTTCAGTTGCATTTATTGATACTATGTGGGCAGCCTTAAAAGCCACCTGGTGGGGCAAATTCATCCACCTAGCAACTGCTAGGAAAAAGAAACAACAGGCCTTAGCAAATCAATGGCTAGATAGGATCATGATTCTAGAAATTAAAGGTATAGATGCCCTTACTGAGAGCGATCACCAGGAATTGTCCCACCTCAGAGCAAAATATTCTGACCACTTGATGGAGGTAGTTGATAAAACTGCACTACTCAGCTCAAAGCCATTATATTGGTCAGGGCAACAAGGACGGTAAGTTGTTAGCCTTACGATTGCGGCATCAAGCTGCCACCAGGTGGATCTCAACTATTAAACATCCCATTTCTGACACTCTGATTACAGATGCTAAAGGTATGACCGCTGCTTTCAGAGATTTTTATCAATCCCTTTATTCTGCATTGCACCAGTCCCCTTCCCAAGATGTGAGCATGCATAATTTTTTGGACCAGGTGACATTGCCCCATCTAACGGATGACCAGCAGTCCCTATTATCAGGCCCCGTTACACTGTCTGAAGTCTCTCAAGCAGTAGGCGCCCTTCATTTAGATAAGGCCCCCGGTTCTGATGGATGTACAATTCTTTTCTTTAAGACTTATAGGGATGACCTAATTCCATTATTGACTTTGTTATTTAATCTTTTGGGAGACCTCACCGGTGATAGTCACAGCCCTCTTTGACGCAAAGGTGGTTCTCCTTCTGAAGCCTGGGAAGGCTCCACTTAGGGTTGAAAACTAGCATACTATTTCTCTTCTTAATGTTGACATAAGGTTTTACGCTAAAGTTCTGGCCTCCCGCTTAGCTAAAGTTTGGTGCTCCCTTTGGGGCCTGAGCAGGCGGGCTTTTGGCTAGTCACTTGGCTAGTGATCATTTTTATAAATTGTTCCATCTTATTTCTGCATCCAGGGACCCAGCACTGGGAGCAGTGCTGGTTTCCCTGGATGCAGGAAAAGCCTTTGATAGAGTGGTCTGGCCCTATTTGTTTTCTGCCCTTGAAAGGTACAGTATCCCACCTGATTTCATTCAACGGGTCCAGATACTATATCAGTGCCCATCAGCCCATATCCTTTGTAACAATGACCTTTCAGAGGTCTTCTGTCTAGCTAGCGGCACCAGACAGGGGTGTCCATTATCACCTTACCTATTCAGTCTTTATATTGAACCCTTGGCCAGAGTCCTCAATCAAACACAGGAGATATGGGGCCTAACAATTGTAGACAAGGAACTTAAATTGTCATTATTTGCAGATGACTTACTTTTTCACCTTTCAGATTGGGATACCTCCTTACCCCGGGCCCTACAAATAATTTCTCAATTTAGTGAATTTTCAGGGTACAGATCGAATAAACATAGAACTATTGTTTACTCTCTGTCAAGTGTCGGGATCAAAGACCATGTACTGGGGCTAGATCTGCAATGGGATCTCCATATCTTAACATACTCGGGTATTAAGCTCTCTAAAGACCTAGGAAAACTAAAAGCCTTGAACCTCAACCCCCTTTTAAAACAAATAAATTAAGAATTAAAGAGATAGCGAAAACTGCCACTGACTTTCTGGGGGAGAGCTAATGTGCTCAAAATGTCAGTTTTGCCCAAACTTTTTTACCCTCTAAACAACCTCAACATTCACTTGCCAAGGTCCTTTTTCTCTAATATACAGAGGATGTGTTCTGATTTTCTATGGAATGGAAAAGCTCCTCACAGGGCATACTGGAATCGTTGTCATCCCAAACTACTGGGAGGCTTGCAATTACCTGATTTTTGCCTTTATTATTTAGCTACCCATGCGTCTAAATTTTTGCAATGGATTTCATTGGGGAAAAAAGATGTTTTTCAACACAATTGGTTACTGCAAGATGAAAGCATGGCCAGAAAACATAATTTTTCCTTGACAGCTTGCTTGTATGGAACTTGGTCAGTACTCCTGAAAGATCGAATTGGTTGGGACATTACGTCCCGCTGCCAACTTTGCCTTTACTTAAATCTTCCCATCAGGAAAGATTTGGCACAACCACTTTTCTGCAGTCCTAACTTGATGATAGCCAAGACCTCTGTCCATCCTACGTGGTGGTGGCCAACATCAGATACGTGTTTAGCAGAGTTGGTTAGTGGAGTGATGGTCCTATCAGTGCCGGACCTGCAGCATAAGTTTAAAATCCCCCTTTAAATACACATTTAAACTCTGTCAGGTCCGACACTGTGTTTCTTTTCCTTTCTGGGTCCACCACCATGGTCCAATGGGGCGGGCCAACTCTTTCTTTCCATATCAGATGTAGAAAGGAGCCAGAAGTCAGTTTCTAAGCTTTATCATGAAATAGGCCACCGGTCCTGGGGCAAGCTCTCTCTGGTTGCCTTCTATTGGAAACATGCATTTGTCCTAAAACTTCACAGGTAGCACATGGAGAGCGATATGCTCTGACATTTACAGCTTAGTTAAATAGGATAGACTTAGACTGATCCAATTTAATATATTGCATAACATTTTTATGCCACGTAAGTTACATAAAATGGGCAAGTGTCCTCCTTTATGTGAAAACTGGGGAAAGGAAGAGGCCACCTTGCATCTCAAATTGTGATCCTGCAAAAGGATTCATGATTTTTGAGAACTCGTTAAGGTACCTCCATTCACATATTTGTGGGTGACATGTACAGTATGCACTGCAAGCCCATTGGTCCACAGTATAGACCAATGGGCTTACGGCTCATATTGTATGATGTCATTCGATGGGTGGCCAGGTGGTATGAGGACTTGTTGTAGCTGCCTGCCAATGATGGGGGGTGCTGGGTGGGTAGGGGGCCCTGTGAGGGTGGGAGGCCACTGGACCACCAGAGAGGTTTGGACTACGGTTCAGTGGTGATCCTGGCCCACGGGCAGGGTGGGGAGGTACTGCCAGGCTACCAGGATTAGTACATATTATTGTACAGGCAGCGTGGCTATGGACAGGAAGGGGGGTGCCACTAGACTACCAGGGAAGGTGTCCAGAATCATTTCACAGCAATCGCAGCATCAGGAGGAAGGGAGGGGGGTGCCACTGGACTGCCAGGGATTGAACTACATTTCTATTTGGTGATTGCCTATGGGGAGAGGGGGTACTGCTAGACCTGCTAGACCACCAGGGACTGCACTGTTACAGTCCAGTGCTTGCCGCTCTAGGGAGGGTGGATTCACATGTCATTCTCTGGGTGCAGTGCATGCTGTGCAGGGCGCCAGGCACATTTTGCCAACCTGCCCTGCTCAACACATGCAAATTGGCCATAATGACATGCAAATGGCTCCATTTGTGCCTTGCATACATTATGACCCCATTTGTATGTCCAGGTCTGAATATTTTGGAATTACGCCCAGTGCAACTACAGTTGCACTGGAGCATTCCAAGTCCTACCTGTCTTAACAGGTCTGTAAACCGATGATCTAATAAATAAAATAAATAAATAAATACCTGTCTGGGGGATGCACTGTCACAGTGTATATGCGCCCTGCACATTCTGTGCTATATTCAGAGGTGATGCGCCATGGCACATCTCCTTTGAATATCTCCTTTCTTGCTATGGCACACCTCAGTTGTGCTGCACCACCACTTGCGCCATTACTGGCTGCATTCTGAATATTGGGACCATTATGGTTATTTTGAAAGTTGCTTTGATAACCCATAAAGATTACTGGAATATCAGCCCACTCACCCTTAAAAATTTGCAACAAAATCTTTAATTAAATCATATTCATATTTATTCCATCCAGTCATGAAAAATCTAACGTTTTGGAACATTCCTTCATCAGGGAAGATTGGTTATTCTAAATTGAATATAAAAATAGCTATTTAAACAAAGTCATTTCATTTAAGAAATAAATAAATAATACAGAAAGAGAAAAGGAAATCTTTTCATACACATCCTAATACCTTTTATTTTTTATTACTCCAACTTCTTTCTTAAGTTATTCAAGTCGAAATGACTCCCACCTTCTTCAATAAAAAAATTAATTAAATCAAAATACAACATAATGAATCTCAACTAAAAACAAATTTCACAAATAATATGGTTATTGTCTCAATAGCACAGTAGTGACACCCTTGTACTAACTCAGCAATCTTATACTCCTTACTAAAAAATGTCCATTCTGTGTTTATAAACATTTATTATACAATGGCAAGAAAGAATCCTGGTCTCTGATTGGTCAGTCTGAGACTGGACCCATGATGTTAACCCAGCACAACATCACGGCCTAGTCTCAGCACTGTGAATCAATAAGGATGATCCCGATGATCACTTTTTTTGCATCTCCTCTTAAGAAACAATAATAATTTTCCACACTAATAAAAGCATTCTTTAAAACTATTTTTTTATTTTATATATAACAATGAGCCATTATAATAGCAATAATGCCCTCCAGGGTGTGTGTCATTTGGGATAACGTCACGCCTCAGTTGTTGGGCGCACTCGGCCTTTTTGGATTCCATATTTTTCTTCAGAACTGTGAGCATAGAATGTAAGAAGTTCCTTTGAATTATTTATTGTACTGAAGACTTCTAACTGCATCTACACTAAAAGATGGACATTTGTAAACTTCATATTTTCTGTGTTTTATATATATATATATATATATATATATATATATATATATAAAATCACACATGCCCCACAATGCAAAGCATCATGGGCTGCATATGCAAATCACCACAGAATGTTATGCTGGTCCAACTTTAAGCAGAATTGCATGGTGCGAAGGCCTCTCACACAGTTTGCAAAGGGTGCTAACAGAGACATGAACACGTGTTTAGTCCTACCAGGACTCATCAGTATGCCTCATCTGTTTGACACCCCAGTGGACTGGACCGCTACCCTAGAGCAGTGTGCCTTGGATATATTGTAGTGAACCCATTCAAATAAAAAAACTATTTAAAGACAAAGAACACTCTGTGCTTAAACACTGAGGCAAGGTTACAAAGGGCATTTGGCTGGGAAGCCAAGTTTCAAGAAAATACAAATCACACATGCCCCACAATGCAAAGCATCATGGGCTGCATATGCAAATCACCACAGAATGTTATGCTGGTCCAACTTTAAGCAGAATTGCATGGTGCGGAAAGGCCTCTCACACAGTTTGCAAAGGGTGCTAACAGAAGATCATAGACACGTGTTTCGTCCTACCAGGACTCATCAGTATGCCTCATCTGTTTGACACCCCAGTGGACTGGACCAGCTACCCTAGAGGCAGTGTGCCTTGGATATATTGTGGTGAACCCATTAAAATAAAAAACTATTTAAAAGACAAGATGAGGCATACTGATGAGTCCTGGTAGGACGAAACACGTGTCTATGTCTTCTGTTAGCACCCTTTGCAAACTGTGTGAGAGGCCTTTCGGCACCATGCAATTCTGCTTAAAGTTGGACCAGCATAACATTCTGTGGTGATTTGCATATGCAGCCCATGATGCTTTGCATTGTGGGGGCATGTGTGATTTTGTATTTTCTTGAAACTTGGCTTCCCAGCCAAATGCCCTTTGGGGTAACCCTTGCCTCAGTGTTTGCGCACAGAGGTTCTTTGTCTTTTATATATATATATATTTACACAACAGGTGTTTAGATATAAACTGTGTGATAAATCCATTTATCTGAATCACTGTGTGAATAAATTTATTATAATAACTGGCTTCCCCTTTTTCCCATAGGGAAACTGTGGCATAATTTGCCACTATAAAGGAGTGTTTATAATGGCGAAGCCGCGCAAAGCCGTGCAAACGTCCAAAGCTGAGCTAAATCGCGCAAAGCTGCGCAAACAGTGCAAAACACCAGTAATTATAAAAAATAAAATATGGGATGCTGTGTGTAAACTCGAAGTTTATACACACCCTTGGGGTAAGATGCTTGCATAAACCACTCGAGCTTCACTCTCGGGGTTTGTGTAGCATCTTACCTGTCGGGTGTGTGTAAACTTCTAGTTACACACACCACCCCATACATTATTCTATATTATACACAGAGTGACTGCATGCAAAGTTGCGCAAAGTCACACAAATTCCTATCTATTACATTGCACAAATTGCACAAATCACGCAAATTCCACACAAAGTCCGCGCAATCCGCGCTAATGGCCAATATCTCAGTTTTCATGAAAATGGATATAAACCCCTCCCCAAAAGCCTGTTGCATAAATGGAATATGTGGGGGTTGACTTTGTGATAACTCATTTATGTGATACAGTTGCCAGTGTCCTCTCGTAACCATCACTCGTGGCTTCACCACTCGTGAAGTTACTTGAGGTCACTAGCAACTGTAGCAGATAAATGAGTTATCACACCCTTTCTCTATATATGAAGAATAATGGATAGGCAGTGTGGTATGGATTTTTTTACATACAAGGTGTGTGATGACCTATAAAACCTCAAGAGCGTAAGCTTGAGAGGTTTACAGTCATCACACACCGAGGTGTGTAAAAAAAAATCTCAACACACACCCTGCCTATCTTTATTTTTATAATTTCTGGTGTTTTGCACTTTTATGCAGCTTTATGTGACTTAGCGGCGTTTGCGTGACTTAATGCGGCTTTATGCTGCCTTTTGCACGTTTATGTGGCTTTTCATATTAACCTGCAGGTTGATATGACTTTTAAACAAGGTTGATATTGGGGCTCACCAGTAATTGTATATATATATATATATATATATATATATATATATATATATATATAAATTATTGAGTAGTCACTATTTTATTGAGACCTTGGTTAGTACTAAGAAACAGAAAAAGGAAAATGAGTCCCCCTTTTTATCCCTGCAGTTAAATGAAAAACAAAGCAGACCAAAAGTGATGGGCAAAAAGAGAATTCTAACTGATAAGAACCAGACTAAAATAACAAGATCATGTACTTCCTGAGGTGTCCTCCAGCCCTCTATTAAATGTCAAAAGAATGAACAAAAGTACTAGCAAATATCTATCCCTAAAACCTGAGGAATCTAAAAAATAATTTCTAAGTTGTAAAGGTATAAATATTGGTACCGTAAACACCCATTGGAGAACTGGATAGAGTTGATAGAAGGCTTGTTTGAAAAAAATATTCTAATTGACAGACAAAAAGCTTTTAGCCTTTGCCAGGGCTGGGGGGATGTGAACATGCAAAGTAAGCAGCCAGTCTATACGAACATACGAAACTGCAAGCAGAAAAAGGCCATCTGGTCTATTGAGTCTGCTCAATTTTGCAGCTAGCATCCCTACTCTGCAGCTGCCCCTCCCATGACCCTCCCTTATACCCTATTCCAGCCCCCCTTGAAGCATCCCACTCTTCTACAGGCCACCACCTCTGCCAGTAGTGTGTTCCACTCTGCTACCACCCTTTCTGTAAAGAAATGCCTCCTCATCTCCCTCCTGAACCTTTCTCCCTCCAATCTCATGTCATGACCCCGAGTGTCTCTCCCAACCCTCCCTTTGAACAGTCCCTCTGTGCCTGTTCTGTTTATTCCTGTTATGTTCTTAAAGGCCTCAGTCATATCCCCCTGTCCCTTCTCTCCTCCAGAGAGTACATGTTCAACTCCCTCAGTCTAACCTGATATGGTAATTCCCCCGGACACATGATCATCTTTGTTGCTCTGCATTGCACCCCTTCCAGCAATCTAATGTCCCTCTTTAGGTGAGAGCACCAAAACTGAATGCAGTACTCCAGGTGGGGTCTGATCAGCGATCTGTATAATGGCAGAATCACCTCCCTCTTCCTAGAGGTTATACCTCTTGCAATACAACCCAACATCTTGTTGTCTGCTGCTGCTTTCCTATGCTGTGCCGAGTTGTTCATTGCTCCTGTAATGAGCACCCCCAGATCTTTATCCTCTTCAGTCACAGCTAGCTGCACCTCTCCCCCATATGGTAGCTCCTCTTTGGATTCTGTGCCCCAAAATGCAGAACCTTGCATGTTGTGGCGTTGAAGCCAAGTTGTCAGATGTCAGACCATGTCTCCAGCCTTGTTAGCTCTGCCTACAATCCCTGCCTTGGTCATCCACCACTGCTCCTATCTTTGTGTCATCTGCAAATAGACTGATCTTGCTATTTACGCCTATTGAGATGTCTGCAATAAATTCTGCAAATAACACCCGCCCCAGCACTGACCCCTGTGGGACCCTGCTCATCACTGCCTTTGGGGATGATAATTCACCTCCCACCACCACCCTCTGCTGCCATCCCTGTAGCCAGATCTCCACCCATCCCACCAATTTGGCCCCCACCCCTGTGCCCCTTAGCTTACATGCTAGTCTTTCATGTGGCACTGAGTTGAATGCCTTACTGAAGTCCAGGTACAGGACATCCACCGCATGCCCTTTGTCCATTTCCCTAGTCACTCAGTCATAGTAGTCCACTAGGTTGGTCTCGCAGGATCTGCCTTTGACAAAGCCATGCTGCTGACTGTCCTGCATCCCACTGACCTCCAGCAGGGTCACCAGCCTCTCCTTCAGGATTGTTTCCATCAGTTTCCCCACTATGGACGTGAGACTTACTGGTCTATAGTTCCCTGGTTCATTTTTGGGACCACTCTTATGGAGTGGAACCACGTGAGCCATCCTCCAGTCCTGAGGCACACACCCTGAGACCAGAGAGGCATTAAATAGGTCTGCCAATGGGTCTGCCAGGACCTCTGCCAACTCCTTCAGTACCCTGGGGCGTATGCCATCTGGTCCCAATGCATTGTCTACCTTCAGTGCCCTTAACCATCTAGCACTCTACCTTCTGTGATTTCCCCGTCCATAACCCCTTCCCCCTCTGATCCTATCCTCCCCCCAACCTTAGGTATCCCCCCTTTCTCTTTAGTAAAAACCTAGCAGAAGTAGTCGTTAAGTGCATCTGCCTTTTCATCCTCTTTTTTTGCCCATTTCCCCCTCCTTCTTAAGCCTTACTATTCGGTCCTTACAACACCTTTTCTCCCTGATGTACCAGAAGAAGTCTTTTTCCCCATCTTTAATTCCCTTCGCCAACGTGAGCTCCCTTGATGCTTTTGCTGCCCTTACTTCCCTGGTCACCTCCTTTGCTTCCTTTAGGGTATTCTTCCCTGTCCTCCCCCTCCCTGTTCTCCTGTATCTCCTATAGGTGACTCTTTTCCTCCTCACCCTGTCTATGACACCCTTGCTCATCAAGCTAGGTTTCTTCACTCTAGTCTTTTTACTTTGGGCCTTGCTGGAGGAATTTGTTACCTCTACTACTTCCCACCTCTGATTTGTCTCTCTATTAGGCTGAATTCTGTCCAGGAACCCTTGCACAATTTCACCCATCTTTTTGAAGTCAGCCTTTCTAAAGTCTAGCACCTTTGTACCAGATGCCCCCTCTCCCTGCCCAGCTGCAACTGGAACCACACTGGTCAGTGGTCACTCCCCGCCAGTGATTCCTCCACCCTCAGATTCCTCACCCACTCCCCATTAGACAGTATGAGGTCAAGGGTATTCGTTTTCCTAGTTGGTTCGCTGACCAACTGTATCAGGAAGTTATCCTGGAAAGCATGTAGCATTATCTGTTCCCTTCTACACTTGGTGGCAGGTGTCCCCCACCCCACTCCCGGCAGGTTGAAGTCACCTACTATCTCCACCCCACTCTTCTCACAGTTCCTCCAGATCTGTTCCCCCAATACCCTATTTGTCTTTTCTTTTTTTTTTTCCCTCCTTCGTGCTCCTCAACCCACCACTCCTTCAGGCTTACCTAGGTCCCTTCCGATCCACTCTGTCCCTTCCTGAGACACCAACCTCATATGGCAGCCATCCCCAGGGAAACCTGGACATAACCCTTCGCTGGGTGGGTTGCCCTCCTCTGAGGGGGAAGGCACCAGGGGGGATACCAGCATAACTACTTGGCCCTGGGGTGCTGCTAAGGTGGAAGGGCTCCTTCAGGGCACTGGTGGCATCGGTGGACTGGTAGCCATCATCCTGTCGATGATGGCGCAGTTTCTGGTTTTCTGTGTTGTTCCCTCCTGCATTGCTACTGCAGTGCTCCTGGTCTCCACCAGAGGCTGCTGCAGAGCAACGCTATCCTGCTACCCACCCCAGGAGAGGACAGCTGTCCTGTGGATGCTCGATCCTCTCCTTTCCCTGCCAGCCCGCGACATCCGGAGTCTGTTCCTGAACCTGGGTTGCTGGCGTGGCTCAAGGTAAGGCACCAGCACCTCAGCCCTCTGCGCCACCAGGCCGGCTTCTATTTGTCTTTTCTGATTGGGAGGGCAGCCTGTACACCACCTCCAACCGTAGTGTCCTGTTTTTTTGATCTTGGATTTTCATCCATAAAGCCTCTGTATCTCCCTTCTCCCCCTCTTCCCTAACACACTTTAGCCCCTCCCTCACATACAGCCCTACCCCTCCCCTTTCCCCTTAACTCTATCCTTGTGGAATGGTCTGTAACGTAGAACAGCCAAGTCCCAGTCATGGTTTTGGGTTGCCCATGTCTCGGTGATGGATGCCATGTCCACCCCTCCCTCCGTCATGAGAGTCTGTAGTGCTGCATTTTTATTCCCCAGGCTTCTAGAATTTAAAGATACCACCCATCCATCCCCTTTCATTCTCCCCTCCTTCTTCCTCCTCTCCCTTTTTGGCCCTCCCTGTACTGTTTGCTCCTCACCTTATCTCACTGTTATGGGAGTAAGCCCATATAGTTTCCCATCTCGAAGCCTCTGGTCACCTCGATCCCTTCTGCCACCCCCTCTCCTAGTTTAAATTCTCCTTAATATACTCCCCAAACCTTTGCTTCTGTACTTTCTTCCCCTCTTCATTTAAGTGCAGTCTATCTTTAGCGTATAGACTGCTGTTCTCCCAGGTCACCCCCACCCTGCTACCAGCCCATACCCTTTTTCCTGTCTCCAGGTTACCAGCCATTCATTAAACTCCTGAATCCTCAGTGTTCTTGCCATACTTGCCTTTGGGACTGGAAGTACCTCCAAGAAGGTAACTGATCTTTCTGCCCCCTCACAAACTGGACCTAAATCCTCAAACCTCCTCTTCACCTCATCTACCATCCCATCAGCCAGGTCATTCGTCCCCAGGTGCAGAATTAGAAGATTTTTTCCCTGCCCTTTCTGGCATATTTTAGTACTGATTGCCCCACCCTTTCAGCCTTCATTCCTGATATGGCTTCCACCCAGACCCGACTATGCTTCTGTCCCTTGCTACCCCACTTGACACCTTTCAGTATGGAGTCCCCTAACACTAAGATCTCACACGTTTCTCCCCATCACCCCTCCCGTCCTCCATTCCCCTCCCTGTCCTAGCTCCTTCTTCCTCCTGCACACTGTTCCTCCCATTTGCCCCTGTTATACTACCCTTGTCAGTACTTCCGCCTGTGCTCATTCTATCTTGGCATACATTAGGTTATTTACTCATCTCACCCTCCCCCTGTCCCATTTCTCTATCTATTACCCTGGACTGTTCTTCCACAGCACCTTTTCCCCCATCCGTCATTCCCATCAGTGGCCAGTACCTGTTTTTTTTTTTGTTTGTTTGTTTTTTTTAGTTGTTTAACTAGGAATAACCAGGAATAGCACACTAAGCTGAAAGCTTTTTTACAGGAGTGATCTGCGAGCACAAGGAAGTTAAGTGACTTGCTCAGGGTCACACAGTATGCAAGTGGAAGCTGTGGGATTCAAACCCCAGATGTGGTAAATGTACAGTATGTAATAATACTAGCAAAAAAAGTATTTTCTAACATTCACATTTTAACAAAGAATTTACTATTAAAGATCATATTGATTGCAATACAGAAGGGGTAGTGTATGTATTACAATGCCCTTGCGATAGACTATATGTAGGGCAAACAAAAAGGGACCTAAAAATACGGATCTTGGAACATAAAAATGATATCAGATATAAAGATGATAAATGGCCAGTGGCATTACATTTTAATCAGGCTGGTCATACAGGAGCCTCTTTGAGGTTTTGGGGGCTTGAAGTAGTTAAAATACCACTTAGGGGAGGTAATTATACAAAGTTACTTGAAAAAACTGAAATTAAGTAGATATTCAGTTTAAAAACCTTGGAATCCTCTATTGGTATGAATTTAGATTGTAATTGGCAGTCACGTTTGTAAAATTTAAGTGGTGTTATATATTTTTTATTCTGATTTCAATCAGAAATGTTGGGTTATTCATTTGTGTGCAAATATTGTTTAGAAGCCTATGATTTTTTGTAAATAATATTTAAAATGGTAGTTAATATCTATACTTGTGAATTTTAATTAGTATTCAAACAGACTTTGTTCTGAGTTCAAAGTTGGGACACCCATGGGGTGAATCATCACACCTATAAAATGTATTTGAAACTGGAATATACATGTTCCTACTTATCTTGGTATTATTAGGATGGTAACAGTCTGAATGATTGATTTAATATAGTAGAAATTAAGGTCTTTCTAAATATGTGAAGATATCTGTGCTCTGTATATATTTGACATCCATTTTTAATATGATAGATTGTATTTCAGTTCATGAAAAAAATTTCTGCCAAATATGTAAGAAAGTTGTTGCTTTAATATAAGTCAAAAAGACTTTTAATTTACCAGCCTTTGCACCGGTAACAGTGCCCCCTTTTTTTCATCTTTTTCACTTTCTGAAGCTGAAACTAATATGCCATGTCACGTTTTACGAGCAGATTGGACCACCCGTGTTCATTCCCATTGCTCAGGGAATGAATGTATTGTTGCTTAGCAACACTCTCACCCGCGAGAGTTACAGGAAGTGACACGTAACTCCCGCGGGAAATCCAAGCTGCTCAAGAGGGATAGCAGCCGAGGGGAACGCTACAGCGTCTTTCAAACGCCATTATGCAAAGCTTAGTTTGGAAATAATTATTTTAAATGCTAAAGTGTATAGCACTGTAAAAATTGATTTCATTTCATCACTGGGCAAGTCTTGTGGAGGTAAGATATATGCTTTATACAGCAGCAATGCAAGAATTTATTTTTTTAAGGGAGACAAGTTGCGTTAAAGCGTTGGTGGCTAAAAGAGCTTCTCTATGTATCTTTTCAGAACTGTCATCAGTACAGAGAACTCATTACTAAATTTTAAATATCTTTCTATCATCCTGAGTCTCGTTCCCCAGGTATGCATGTTATGGGGTCAATAAAATTTTATATACTGTACTATTGTTGTTGGTAGTGACTAGGCAGTTGTTTTCAGTGTCCCAATATAAACGCTGTATATAATTTTTATATTTCATTCCTTTCAGGAAGAAGTTTAAGAACTTTTCTGAATGAAATGAATTCAGTGTTCTAAATGAGAATTAGACAGGTAGACTAACAGTGTTTAAATAATATTTATAAATAAACTCGTAAAAGAAAGCAGATATTTAGAAAGAAAATTAAATGTATATTTGTTTCTAAACAGATTTAAACAAACCCTGTGAACAAGCTCATACGAGAGAAATGTAGGGGGATTTCATTGAAATAAAGGAGAAGATTTTTCAAAATTGAGGACTCCCGTCGTTTTTGGTTAAATCTGGTCTGCCGGATATCACCAGATTTGCAGCTCAGAGCCTTAGACCACTGCACTATACTGCTTCAGTATACTGTTTGAGTGTATTGTATGCCTATGTGCAGTAACTCTGGCCCCCATTCCTTTTGGCCCCCTATCTCCTGTACTTGTATCTCCCCCCCCTCCTTTGTCCCCAGTGTGGATTGTTCTCTCCATCTCCAGTCCCTACCCCGTCCCTTCTTTTGTTTACCCTGTTACAGTCTGTGCTCCCCATTTCCTCTTCTCTTTCTGTGCAAGACATTTCCCTCTTTAACCTTAAAATCTCATCCTCCAGCTCCCCAGACTTTGACAAACTGGGCAATCCCCCAGCCTCCTCAGGGTGCCAATGAATATGGCTGCTCCACAGTTATTACACCCCACAATCCTCTCTCTTCTGTATCTCCTACTCCCCTCCTGCAACCGATCCCCCCCCCATCCCTTGTGCTGACAAGTGGCCTTCCGCCTGGTGCATCAGCCTTTCCTGTCCTTTCCACCAACTTCACCAAACATTTTCCCCATTCATTCTCTCCTGTCTCCTCTGTGCCCCTCCCTGCTCCCTGCCCACATCTATTCTACCCATGTTGGCCCCCCAGGTGTCCTGCTGCCCCCTAGACCACCTACCTTTCTGCTGTAACCAACAACCCCACAAGTTGCCATACTCCCCTCCAGTATATCCTTCTCTGTCCTGCTCCATCTACTCAATTTATGTCAAGGTGTGGTGTGTGGCTGTGTTGTGTACTGCAATGAGATGGCTAACAGTGTGTGTATATGCAGTCAGCTGGTACCATATGATGTCACAAGTTAACAGTATAAAGGAAGTGATGTGCTGGGGGGTGGGCCCCTCCTGAGACAATCAGCTACACCAACAAAACCCCCATAGAAACACTCGGCTGCAGCACAAAGTCCCCCAAACAGGTACCTTTCCAAATGAAGCCAGAAAGCAACCTGGTGCCAACTTGAAATCTGCACTAAGCTGGAAAAGAAACAACAGCAACAGTACAAAGTCAGCAAAAATCGCATTCACTTCCCTGAAATGAGACTGATTCCATTCCCAGTTCCAGCCCTGTCTGAGAATCCAAAGGTAGTCAGCTACAGCATTCTGACTTGGTCCCACCTCCAGATTACTAGTCATTCAAGTCTACGTTCGAGAAAAAAGTGAAATTCAGAAGAATAAGATCAGATAGGTTTTGTAGGACCTGTAACACACAATTGAGTACTTAAAGGAATTAGAAAGAACTAACAGGGCAACAACTATGGATACTACGTTAGGTGTATCGAAGTATCACATTCTGGTAACTCTCAGGATGAAGGGGGTTCTGTAAGTTCTTTAGTTAGCACCCCCTAACAAGTCAGTGACTTAACTCCACATTATTTCCCTTCCTACTTCAGCCAGGACATAATTAATGTCATGCATGATCAATACATCGCTCACAGAGAAGATATGGAAATCTATTTGGCAAGATTAGATGATTTAACCAGAATGTTTAATGCTGTGTATCCATCAAAGGAGTTATCCTCAATAGAATTAGGGTCTCTGCCACAGACTGATGCTCCTGTAAGACCAGAATGTAGTTCCATTATTATCCATCAAACTGTTACTGAAAGGAAATTAACAAAAAAAAGAAAGAAAAAGAGGGACTATCAGGGGAACTAGCCAGGCTGAGATAAGTCTTGACATACAAACAGGTTTACAGGAAGATATAGTAGTGAGGAAGAATACATTGCAGGCCTAAGCAGAAGTGGCGCTTACATTGTTACAAAGGGAATCAAAACTAAGAAAAGGAACAGTCCCTATTGTCACAGGACTGACCTGACAAGCACTTTCCTGAAAATGACAAATGAAATGGCCAATTTTAGGAAGGAGTGGAATGATTTTATTCTTAAAAATGTATACTGATTTTGGGTTAAGGGATACCTCCTCAGGGATATAGCAAAACAATTCCAGCTGTACCACCAAACACTATATGCTGAGACATTGTCTCCCCCCCCCGCCCAACAGGCAGACATTTCAAAATATGTGCAGACGATCCAGCTGCCCTCTCTGACCCCAGAGCAAGAACTTCTTAGAGGAGCCCATATCAGAGGAAGAGATCCGGTAAGCCATCAAAAGTCTCACCCTCAATAAGGCTCCAGGGTCTGATGCCTTTTCAGGTAATTTCTGTAAATTACTGGAACTAGAACTGACTCCCAAACTAACCTGCACATTCACATATATGCATGAACTTGGTGTGAGTGACACCTCCGTGACAAGCACCATGTTTACATTATTCCTCAAAGCAGGAAAAGTTGCTGAACAAGTCATCTCCATGATTAATCAGGACATAAAAATCCTGGTGAAGGTGCTTGCTATGAGAGTCAACAAAGTATGGGGCTACCTGGTGGGCCCAGAACAGGTGGGATTAATGCCCAGGAGAGTGTCTTCTGACCTCTTGAGAAAATTGAAGCATGAATTTCTCTGCAGCCTGGAAGCCCAACACCCCCACAATGTTAATTTCCCTGGATGCAGAGAAAGCATTTGATAGGGTATTGTGGACATTCCTCTTTACTGTATTAACCAAATTGGCTTCCCAGACTCATTCAGCCAATGGGTCAAAGTTCTTTATTCTGAGCCCAAATCCTGCTCAGCCGATTTATAACAATCCCAATTTTAAAATAGCTGATGCCCTGATTAAAATAACCTTTTAGCCAAGGGTAAACATCCTCTCTCTGGCTCTACTAACAATAGGGGTTAAGCCCGTGCTATTTATTTTCAAACTTTTAAAACTCAGCACCACTTAAATGATCATAACATCTTTAAGTTCTTGCAGATAATGCAGAGGGTGGCACAACACTTGGGCCCTCCTCTATGGCAAATCATCTATACTGACCTAATGACCACCACGGCCAATGCGGCCACACAACCTTGTTCAATCTCCTCCCTATATCACATCATAGTCAACAAATTTCCATACAAATTTAATCGCCTGTGCCACCACTGGCCATCAGAATTTCTGGATAGGCAGATTAACTGGGAATGACTCTAGTCAGATGTTTACATATATCTGAAAAATGATAAATCAAGACTCATGCAGTTTAAATAATCTTTATTATACACTTGTTAAACTCCAAAAAATGAGTAGACTTCAATTAGGCATTTGCACTAGATGCAACAAGGAGAGGTGGCCCTTTTTATGTCTTATGGGAATGTTAAATTCTCTTGTTCTCTTTGGGGGAACACTCAAAACAAAAACAGATCCAATGTTGTGTATTGAGGTGCTCCTCACTCCAGAGATTTGTGTGTTAGATGACCTGAGTAGCATTCCAGTAACAGAAAGAAGGTTTTACATTGCTGCAATTACAGCTTCAGCCCAAAAAGTAATTTTACACCACCAGTTTAATCAAGAGGCAATTACATATACAGAAAGGTACCATGATTTACTCTTTAATCTGATAATGGAGAAAATGGTTGCAAGTTTGAATAATAGATATAATACATTCGAAAAGAGGTTGGGCAAGTTGCTTACTATCTATTCTCCACCTCCCCCGTGAAGAACTATAAAACAACAGATATTCCTTTCAGTGGGGGATTACCTACCATATATGTGCCACTATTTGTATACCTTGTGGTGATAATGAAGTGCATCTGTCCATTGTCATACCTTATTATCTTATTGTCAACCATAGATGAATCCACTTCCTGTACATAGTTATGGGGAAATGTTTATGTGTGCTGTTGTTTATGCATGCTTGTAACTTGAACTTATATGTTGTCATGCTGTATGTTTCTACATGAAAATGAAAAAAAACCATTACATTTGAAAAAGGGAGGCCTGGGTGGGTGGGGAAGGGGTTTATGAAGTAGGGTGTTTTATGTTACAAATGTGTTTGTATGTTAGTCTCAAACTTAACAAAGCATACTAAATTTCAAAAAAATAAAAAAGGGAGGCCTAAGGAGAGACCTGGATCCACTGGCAGACAAAGCCAGGTCCCTGGAATAGTCTTTACTAGGGTGGGCATATGGCCTATGAAAGGAACCCTGGCCCTGACATAAAGTTTTTGATTAAGGGTATGTAGGGACCTCAAGGTCGTTTTAGACATCTGTCAGTCCCTAGAAGCAGATTTAACACTGGAACCAAAAAGCTGTTTGCCATTAAAGGGAGCATTATGGACCAATTGCTGGACATCAGTGGCAAAGTCAGCCACATGTAACCACAAGTGGTGGTGCAGGCAAAGGCCAGAAGCAGCCACATGAGCAGCAGCATAAGAGGCATCATAAGCTGACCTTGAGCAGTGCTTACCATCCTCCATACCATGGACAACAGTCTACAGGACAAAAGTTTTATGTGGTCCATCAGGCAGCTTACGGCCAAGGCAACATAGATTTCCACCATCAGTTCTGATATTTAATCATGTAAGCCTGGTAGTTGGCAATTCTTAGGCCAAGGGATACTGAAGCATATGTCCTCTTCACTATCACATCCAGATTGCTCAATTCCTTGTGAGGAGGAAGAGAGCTCATGTATTTAGAGTGTTAGATCTGTCATATGCAGCCATAATAACTGCAGAATCTGTTTCAGGTTGTGTAGCATAATAGGCCTTATACAAAGGGGTAGGATATTGTATATCCACACTATGAGGCATGGCATGCAAAGCACACTTGGCCTGTGCCAAGCAGCCATCATGGCATCCTCCAAAGCTGAATGGATAGGAGAAACAATAACCATAGGCAGTGCTGAAACATCTAAGAATTCATAAAAAGTCTTCTTTGAGGAATCTTGCACCTCAGCAGTAAGGCTCAGCTTGGGCTGGAGCTTCCTTAGAAAAGCTTGAAAAGAGGGGTCTTCAGTAGGGAATCTAGGTGTATAATGCACACTGTCCTCACTACAGGAGGCTAAAGTGGTGCTGAAGCCCACCACATCAGGTGCTCACACCTTCCTCCTCTTCCTTATATTCCTTCTCCATCAAGTCTGCATTATATTCCAGTTCCTCCTCATCCTCAAAAGGAATAGGTAATGCGTCAACATCAGGAGGTCATCACACAGTAGGACTGTCAATGGAACAAGCTTCAAGAAGGAAAGTTCTGTGCTAGGTAGATTAACCAGCATGGGGGGGGGGGGGGGGCTGTTGCCATCGACAAAGTTGACAGCGGTAAACCTCATGGCAGCAGTGGATTTGGCATTGATGGAAGAGCCAGGGGCAGAAGCTTTTGACATTGTTTAGACATAGTCTGAAAGAGCATCTGCATGTCAACAGAGACCAGTGGGGTTGTCGACAACTGATTTGCCAATGGGACAGTGCCTGAAAGCAGAATTGGCTGTGAATACCCTTGCAGGAGATTAGAGCCAGTGCCAGACCCTGACACAGGTATTTAAGAGATGACTTGGGGGCAGCAGAACCAGAGAACTTAGCCTAGGATCTGTCTTTTTTTTTGTAGACTTACCTCTTTTAAGAGTAGAGCGAGACCTGGCAAGAAAGGCAGCTCTGTCATGATGCTGCTGCTTCCCTTTATCAGCATGGCATTGTTTTTCCATTAATTTAACAGCATTCTCCTTGCTCTTTGATGAATCAACAGGCGGTGCCATCAACCGCGGGGAGTGTTAGGTTGAAGGCAAGCTGTGGGTAGAAGTAGTAGGTGACAATGACAAAGCTGTCTGTAAGCCATGCTGTCAGTCCTCCATTGCCTTAAGTTTTAAATGCATTTCTAAGGCTTTCTTGTGATGTCTCCACCTAGCTTGATTAAAACCCTGGCAAAAGCTGCAGGTCATCACGTTGTGAGAGATGCCTAAGCAGCAGATGCACACAGTGGGAGTGTTGTCCTTAAATATCTTAACTTTACCGCAACAAGGAGGAGATAACCAGGAAGTTAGAAACTATCATCCAGTAAGTCTCACTTCTGTCTTGGGTAAAATATTAGAAGGTTTAATCCAAAGCAAATAACTCACTATATTACAGCACAGGGCATGCAGGACATCACACAACATGGTTTTGTACATGGAAGATCATGCCAAACCAGTCATTTACAGTTTTATGAATCTGTTACTGCTGCACTGGATAAGGGGCTCCCAGTAGATATCATATACCTTGATTATTCTAAAGCATTTGACACTGTGTCACACACATTATTGATAAATACACTTTGGCAAATAGGCTTACATCCAAACATAATTTTTTTTGATAGAATCTTCACCGCAGGAGGCAGAGAGTAGGAATGGGACACTTTTCAGCCTGTGGTGAAGTGACAAGTGGTGTGCCCCAGGGTTCAGTGCTGGGACCAACCTTACTTAATATATTTATTTCTAGTATGCAAACATCGGAACACTCATGGTTGGTCAAATACGCTGATGATAGTAAAATAGGTGCCATTATAAATAATACAGATTCAGTCATTAAATTACAAAAGGAACTGGATGAGTTGAAGGCATGGGCAATAAGGAACAGGTTAAGCTTTAATGAGAGGAAATGCAGGATTGTGCACCTGGGTGAAAATAACAGCAACTGTCGGTATACTCTGCACAATTATACAAGAAACAACAGAAGAAAGAGGCCTGGTGAAGATCATTATGAATGGCCTAAAGTTTGATACAAATGCCAGAAAAGTGGCTCAAAAGGGCAATAAGATTCTAGCCAGCATATTGAAAAATATTAAAAGCAGGGAGCCAGAGGTGATCATGCCCCTGTATATATATCTGGTAGGACCCCATTTGGAGTACAGTATAACTCTGCGTTTTGTGCACCACAGAGTAAAAAAGTGAAAAATTTCTTGGGGGAGTCCAGAGACATGCAAAAAACAAAATTCTCACCTTGAAAAATAAATCATACCAGGACAGATTAGGAACATTACATTTGTACTCTACACGACAGGAGATTAAGAGGAAATCTCTGCCTGGTATACGCAAGTAATAACACACAATGAGGTGTGGTTTATCACCTGATAAGAGCACTCCCAGGGGTGTACTAAGGCACGAGGCGCTTGCGCCGAGTGCCTTATGCCACTGGGCGTGCTCTTATCAGGCGATAAACCACACCTCGGAGTGTGTTATTGCTCTTATAAAATGGGTTTTCGTAAAGAAGTTTATTAAAAAAAAAAAAAAAATCAGATCAGGGTATATAAGAAAAAATAAAGAAATATGATTTTGTTATTTGAAAAAGAAAATAGTCTCTCTTTATGTGTTGCAATGGAGGTTTTGTACTGTAGTGGTGACTGGTGTTTGTCTGTGTTTCTACTGTCCACAGAAACACAGATAGACACAGAAACCAGAAACACAGATAGACACAGAAACACCCAAAAGCAAGTTTCTTTTGTTTTAAATTTAATATTCATTAGTTTGAAAACAGAGTTGTAGTTACGTGCAGCTAGCGGACTGACTGAGGGCGAGCGTATCCCTCAATAAAAGCCATAGACGGCCATTTCCTGGCTCTGGTTTCAGAAACTACAATTTATTTATTTAAAAAGAAAACTCATTGTACTTTTATTTTAGTAGAATGCGGTGACCATTTTTATAGATTTCGACTCTGAGCGAGCGTGTCCATTAACAACCACTGTACATGACCATTTCCTGGTTCCGGTTTGAGAAACCACAGATTATTTATTTAAAAAAGGAAATTCAGCTTACTTTTCTTTTACGAAGAACACAATGACCATTTTTATAGATTTAGATGGGGTTGGGGGCTGCTGCCTTGGTACATCGTCATGACTGAAGAAGGCGAGGAATGCACTGGGGAATGTAGAGATAGTGCGGAGGGTGTAACTATCGGTGGCAGAATTGCAGATTGGGGGGAAATCGCAGGCATCACAGAAACTTGTGCTGGGAAACTAAAATTAAGGTGAGACTGACAGTTTTTATGTACTGGTTAACAGTCTTTACGTGGGGAAAATGATGGAATTGTAGAGGAAGTTTAGGTTTGCTGCTGTATCATGAGAGGAGACAGGTTCCCGCTGCTGCTTCTGTGCGGACTACTGATTTCCCACTGCCACTCGCTGAGCTGTGCCAGGCTGTGTTTTTGTTTATGCTTGGCACAGCTCAGTGATTCTTGTTGTCAAGGGGCAGACTGGCAGACGTTAGTGCCGGTTGGCTAAAATACCATGGATTAAGGACACGGCTGGGAAGCTGAAACAGCCAATCAATGGCTTGGATTTTTTAACCCATTTTATAAAAGGCATTAAAAGACAATGCACTCTGTGAGAGCATAGGGCTAAGCAAGATATCAAATCATAAAGCAACGAGAGCACACAAGTTGCAGCTTTAGGTGAAAGTGCCCAGGATGGATAAAAGAGCTAAATGATTTAACCAAAGAATTATATCAATTTGGAATAGTCCCCCTATTGGGGTAGTAACTAGTGACAGACTGTCCCCTATTTAAAAGGACTCTGGATAAGTATATGGGGGAAGAGAAGTGTTGATTTTACCACTAAAACATTGGTGAGTTAACAATAGGTCTATCGACCTAATGACTCGTATAAAACTTATGAACTTATGAACAAAAGTAGTGGAACAATGGTCCCTTGTCTGTCATCATCAACATAAAAAATTGTTTATATTAAAAAAAAAAGAAACTGTAGTATTAACAATATTTGCACATTTTAACAGCATTCTTCAGTAGCAGTGGACCAACAAGCAGTTGATGTTGGGAGAAAGAACTGAGGCATGTTAGAGCCACCTACATTATATAGAAAACAATGACGCATGTCGACATGGGCTGTCCCAGCTGCAAAAGTCTGCCGTAGTCCTGAACCGATGACTTACAGTTCCATTATGGGGCTCAGTGGAGGAAGATATCCTCAAAGAAGATCATATTGTTACAGGGTGTTAAAGAGATATGACCAAGCTGGCCTAGTGGCACTGAGGGATGAGGCGCTGGATGCCACACCTCGCGCCATGCCAGTGACCTAGGTTCGGGAATGAGCCAGGGTTGTCGGAGGCTTGGGGGGGGAAGGATATGAGTCGCTGCCAGCTGGCAGTGCTCCACCTCGGGAGGAGTTCTCCAGCTGTCTTGGAGCTTGGCCACCCCCGGTGGAGGCCAAAGGGATGGTGCCACTCCTGAGGAGCGCTGACACTAGGTTGATGTGGAGGGTGGAAGGGACCCAGTCTGGAGCTGTAGTGCACATGTGCACCTCCATGCACATGCACCACTTCTTCCTGGGGTCCCGGGTAGCAGCACACAGGAGTAATGGAGGAAATCATGGGGGATGACAAGGATGATGCCCCCAGACTGACTCTGGGGTCTGCCGCCGTGCACATGGCACTGTAAGTCCCGGAAAGACCCTGAACTCGGTAGGCTTGGTGGATGCAGCAGTTGACCCGCCAGAGGAGGATAAAAATAGTTGCAAAAATAAAAAAGGAGATATGATCAGACAATTGTTCATTATTTGTGGAGATAATTCCTTTCATTTATAAGGAAGAGACCCTGAGTGGTAAACAGAGCTCCCTTACAGGGTGGTTTGATAAAGACTGCAAGAAAGAAAAGGATAAATTAAGGAAGATAATCAGGAAAACAAAAATATTTAATACAAAGGAGATGCTCAAAACTTTGAATCAAGAAAGGAAAAAATATACTAACATCCTAATGCAAAAGAAAAAAGATTATTATGAGAAACAATGGGTTAAAATTATTAGAGTTAAAGAAAACTAGCATTTGTCAATGCTGAATGTTTGCTTGCTGGCATTAGCAGTGGAATTGCAGGAGTTAGAGAGATGCAGTATAGGAATGGCATTGAAGTATCAAACTGACGCCAACTCCACCCTCACCCTGAAGAGATGGACAGGCATTGGCGTGTGCCTTTGGGTCATCGCCCATGACAGTCATGACATTTCACCTCACCCTGCCCTTCAGACACTGACAAGTGTCAAGGTGTGCCTTGGGGTGTTTGAGTTTTACATTCACCTCATTCCATAAGGGAATATGCTGAAATGGGCACAGTGTAGGAGAATGGGGTGAACTCTGGGGGCAAAGGGTTCAAGGTGCACTTTGATGTCTGTCACTGACTGCAGGGTGGGGGTGGGGGTGGAATGGCTTGAGCATTACTGTCGGAAATCCGAAGTCACAGCCCTGATGCCTGTCAGTCTCTACGGGTTAGGGCATTATGGTCAAAAACCCTAACGCCCTGGGCGTTTCTTGGTATTTTTACTCCAAGTTTTCCACATGGGCATTTTGTGACTCTACCACTTGAACAGTGACACTATCAGTTCATTAGGCGAAAGGTGATTTTACACAGTGACTGCGCCATTTGGCGCCACAGGAGTGAAACATATTTTGAACAGGATGTGAAAAGTGACAGATGTACTGTTCATGAAGAGGTGTAAAAATTGGCATTGTTGAAAATCTGGAGTGAAAATATAAAAAAACTGATGAAGTCACAAGCGTGCATAGAAACTGTGCAATGTACACCCGTAATGTTATTAGTTTGGGGATTTTTTACAGCAGATTTTCAACACAGGCATTTTGGGACCTCCACTCATGAACAGCGTCACTGTGATTTTCTTAATCTGTCCCGAATACTAATTTTCCACAGCAACCGAACTATTCTGCGCCTGAAGTGCGAAAACACATTTTGGCCATGGTGTAAAGAATGACAGCTGTACTGTTCATAAGGAGGTGTGGAAAAATGTCAGTGTTGAAAATCTGGACTGAAAATATTACAAATTCGAGAACTTATGAGGGTGCGTGGAAATTGTGAAATGCACAGTCATTTTATGGACATTTGTCAGCAAATTTTCAACATAGCCATTTTATTATTTATTTATTTTATTTTTATTTACCAATTATTTTACCAGGTGAGACACACTAAGCTGAAAGCTTGTTTGCAGGTGTAACCTGGGAGCACAAGGAAGTTAAGTGACTTTCTCAGGGTCACGCAGTATGCAAGTGGGGGCTGTGGGATTCAAACCCAGGTCTCCAGATTTGCAGCTCAGAGCCTTAAACCACTGCACCATACTGCCCTACATAACACCTCTGCTCATGAACAGTGTCAGTGTGATTTTCTTAACGTGTCTCGAACATTGATTTCGCGCACCAACCGCGCCAATGTGTGCTACGTATGTGAAAACACATTTTGGGTGATGTGAAAAATGACAGCTATACTGTTCATAAGGAGGTGTAGTAAAATGGCAATGTTGAAAATTTGGAGTTAAAATATTAAAAATTGTCAAAGTTACGAGAGTGTGTAGGAACTGCGCAACGCACGCTTGTAAAACAGTCATTTTGGGGAATTTTTTAACCAAATTTTCAACATAGAGTTTTTGGGGCCCTACCTCATGAACTGTAACACTATCATTTTGTTAATTGGTCCCGAAAGGTGGTTCCACGTAGTGACCATGAAATCACCTTTTGGGACCGGATAACAAAATGACAGTCACTGAGTTCATGAGGTGGGGTCCCAAGAACCCCTTGTTGAAAATTTGGTAAAATAATTCCAAAAAATGGCCAAGATATGCACCAAAGTTAAAAAAAAAAAAAAAGCATTTATGCCATTATACAGCTTACCGGCATTTCTTTAGTTCCCGGTCGGCATTGAAGAGAGCAGATGTGTTCCTAGTCCACTGAAGATCATCGCGCCGGTGTCTGGAGGTAATTATGGGGTGAGGTGAGGAGCTGGGGTACTCAGAGGGTGGGCGCAAATTGGGGGAGGTGGGTGAGAGTCAATGAGGGACCGTTTTTTCTTATAGGTGTTTTTTTGGGAGGAGATGATGCAGAACTTTTGCCACACTGGGGTGGGCTCCCAGAATGGCAGCTGGAAGTTTTTTTGGGGGCAGTGGAGTTGATTGGGGATTGGGCACCCCCGTCGGCCATATGGAATTTTGCCATGCTGAGTGGGCTCCCAGCATGGCACCTAGAAGTCTGTTTTGGTGGGGGGGGGGTTTAGTGGAGCTGATGGGTGATTGGGCACCTCCGTCAGCCATATGGACTTTTGCCATGCTGGGATGGGCTACCAGTGTGACACCTGGAAGTCTGTTTGGGGGAGCAGTGGAGCCGATGGGGGCTTGGGCACCCCCGTGGACCATACAGTGTGCGGGGGTGGGGGGAGCGCATGAGCATGCTGAAGTGTGCTCCCAGCATGCTACTTGGGTATTTATTGGGGGGGTCCAAGAAAAAAATGGAGCTGTCCATGACAGCTGTTCAGATGCAGTGCTGATGTGTAGGCAGTTTGCATACTGCCGACGGCAGTATGCAAATTGCCTGCACGTTACCACCACTCATTGTAGCGGTCTTTTGCTTTGAACTGTACACCACTGCATCTGAACTGCTGTCATGGACAGCTCAGACATTTCTTGGTGGGGTGAGGCCGTGCCTGTAAGAAGGAGCAGGGCACTGGAAGCAGGGTGGCACACCTACGAAAATTCATATGGTGGCACTATGTTTCCATAAAAATGATGCAATGGCATTCTGGAAATTTGTGGTCGTGGGCACTAATAACTCTACAGATGCTTAAGATTCATACAAATCTGCAGATATATAGATAAATCATTATTGTAATATGTGTTAAGAGTCTGATGCTGGCATCTCTGCCCCTGGGGGTTATTTACTATCTGACTGGAGCACATTTAACTCTACATCTAGGAAAGAGGTATTTCTCACCTTTTCCTCTCTTACATTAAACAAAACCTCAGATCCTGACCAAATGCCAGCCGAGGTTATTGTTTGCATGATACCATATTGGAATGATTGCCTAGTCATATTTTTCAATAAGAGTATGGTGGAAAGATTTGTCCTTTATTCATGGAGGGGTTCTGATAATGTCCCCATACACAAAAAAGGGACATGACTGACCCCAAAATGTATATGCCCATTAGCCCACTAGATGCTAGTCTAAATATTTTTTTGAAAATCATTTTAAATAGATTGAATCAACAAATATTGAGGCTCCTGGTTTGCGTGAACTAAAAGCATGCTTTAGTCCTGACTATTCTACAATAGATTATTGTTTCATATTGTAATATCTCCTGGAAAAATATATCACCCTAATAAGGCAAAAGCGATATGCAGCCTTTATTGATTTTTTTGCTGCCTTCAATTCCCTCTCTCATGGAACTTTTTGGAAACTGATGTGAGAATGGGGCATAGACCCAGTTCTGAGGGACAATATAAAGGATGTTCATATAAATACTTGGGCAAGAATTAGACTAGGGACCCAGGGTCAGCTGTCCAGCACCTTCCAAACATCTGGAGGGATGCACAGGGGTGTGTCCTGGTCCCCACTCTGCTATGCCTTTATATCAATCAGTTGTTAGAAATTTATAAAATTACAAGTTTTGACTCTCATAAGGTTGGTTCCTGCATTTGCCCAGCTCTGGCATTTTCAGACAACCTAGTTCTATTTACACTAACCAGGGCTGACCAGCAAACAAAAAAGTTATTTTTGTACAGAACTGCAGATACACTAAAACTGATTAACTTATCCAAGAGCTGAGTGATGATATTTGGTACCAGAAAACTGCTCTTATACTTGGAAATCAGGAAAGGATTCTTTAATGATGGGCAGTTATGTGTACCTGGGAATCACTATCTGTGCACATTTGCACTTGTCAATACATGTGGCTAGTACATTAAGAAGACTTGAAATATGGTAGTGGTCCTAAGAAAATGTAATTATGTTTATGGAGAGAATATAGTGGTACCCCTGATTGAGGCCTGTAGAGCCAAACATTGTTCACAGGCTATCTATGGTGAAGAAGTGTGGGGTATCAGAGATAGAGTCTCTTGCTAAACCTTTGTATATGGTACTTAGATTTGCATTATGTATCAACAAATCTACTCCTGCTTGCTATGTGAGAGCAAAACTAGGTTTTAGCAGTTTTGAGGCCAGAATGGATGCCAAAAAAATCAATTACTGGGTTACATTTACTAAAATGTTAAAATATCACCTCCCCCATATTTGTTGAGAAGAAAAACTTACATGGGATAAAATTATGTATAGCTGGTCAAATATGCTAAAAGACTTTGGGCCCTATGCACAAGCAAATGTGTTGCCTACGCACAGCTGATTCGAGGTGTGTAGGTAACTGTATGGGTGAATGCCGCATTATGGGGGTCCCACAGACCCCCGGCAGCATTCACCAAGGGCATGTAAGTGCTGCACAAGACACTTACGCGCCCACCTCCATAACCCCTCAATAATGTCCATGCAAGGGGTGTATCGGAGGCATGCCTGCACTATGGGGCATTCACAAAGCCGTGTAGTGCCATGCAGAGGGGGTGCCAGGTACGCCTGCCGAGACCAGGTGTAGCTGGTATGCACCCTCGTGTTCACCGGCTGCTGGGCATTGCGGCACCAGTAATTGGATCTCTGTGCTGCCCCAGCCCATTATGCTGCAGGGGAGGGTTGGGGCAGTGGCTCAGGTGACTGCCCATAGGTATGTCAGCAATGCCACTATACATGACTCTGCTCCTCCCCCTGCACCCTCTGCAAGGGTGCAAGGGATCCACTCAAGGACCCAGTACGGGCATTCAATTTGATGCCAGCCCAGGTCCACAGCTCTGCCCCCTACTGACTACGTGACTCTGCATACTGAGGGGGCGTGGCCATGGACAGGCACCCAGCAGGTGTGTGTGGTCATGTATGCCATGCACCCTGCGCCTGTCTGGGGCTGCAAAGGTAAGTGGGTGGGGTACATGCCTCAGGCATGTATAACCGGCCCATTAGTGCATAGTGCCCAATATGAATAGCATGGAAAATATAATCTGCAATTATGGAAAAATATGTTCAAAAAGATATTATTCTAAGCATCAAATATAAAAATACATTTCACAAAAGAAAAACAATTACTGAATTATGAATGACCTGGAAGGCATCCATTATTCAAAGTTCTCACCATGGTTGGCATTAAATAACTGTCACTTTGATTACAAATATTACTTAAACATGCTGGATAATTTCCTATTGTGAAGAGCCAATGCGCTACCTGGATTAGAGCTTTTAAGAGTAACATTTTATGGGCTAGATATAGTAAAACTTCAATAACAGCTGCACACGGATTGAGTCAAGGGTCAAGAGGGTCGCGCACATGTTTGCCCTCCCCTCCCACCAGAGCTGCATTCCATAACTTTGCCAGCTGCACACGGATCAAGTCGAGGGTCAAGAGAGTCGCAGACATATTCACCCCCCCACCCTCTGGACCTGCATTCCATAACTTTGTCAGTTATGGAGCTCATTGCTATGCTAATACTGGAGCACTACTCTACTGAATCCTGTAGGCTGACAGACTGAATTTGAATTTGGCCCCACCAACGCTCTGCGTTGGCTCCCCACTGCCTCCACCACCACCCTTGGTCAACTCTACTTTATATAGGATCGTACCTTCCTCTCTGAACCAATCAGCCCATTTCCCCATCTGCAACCTATAACAGTCCACCACTAGAGGCAGACCAGCCTGTCTAACATCCCTTCACTGTAAACCAGACTACCACCAGGTGCTTAATGGGGAATCTTGTCCTGGGTTTTGATCCTGGTACCTCCTGCACAGAACACTATCACCCTACCGCTGGGACACCATGACCGCCACAATGAAGGGTGCTGATCAGTCCCATGTACACTCAGACTTGACTGTCCCCCTTCCCATTGTGATATCTTATGGCATCTACCCCCACAGACTAGCCATACTATTGCTGTTGGCTTTACTTCCCTTAGTGAACCATCAGGCCTTATTATCATGCACTGACTCACATTGCTGGGAACACATCCCATCCACCACAACCTCCCTCCCACTCTATCGACCCCCATAGCACCCCCCACTCTACCCCGGCACACCCTCCCTCCTCACTACACTCTAGACTTCCATCCAGCCCGCTTCTACACCAGGCCATCCCAGCCCTTCTTCACATGCCTATCCCTAGCTCACCCCCTCCCAAGCCTACCTGCCATCACCACTCAGGAAAGGGGAGGCATCTTGTAACCCTCCTTAGAATGATCAACCTGCTTCTACTATTATCCGGCAACATCCACCCAAATCCAGGCCCGATAGCACGCTACCAACCACGGTCGCTCTCAGGGCTAAGCATAGTCTCGCTGAATATCTGCAGCCTACCAAAGAAAACTGCACCTCTGCAATGCTAGCTTGTCCAGCATCAACCCAACATCCTGGCCCTTACAGAAACTTGGCTTTCTAAAAAGACCCTGGACTCCTTTGCCTCAATCCCTGGTTTCTCCCTCATAAGAGAAGATTGTAGATCCTCCGAAATATCAGTGATTTTATCTTGTAACAGCTGCATGATTTCCAAAAATTTCTCTTCTGAGACACCGACCACTGAGGTAGGAGATTTACTCGAGCAAGCAGGTTGGTGCTCGGGGAATTTTTCGGCCTTTTCCTTTTCCAGAGTTGGCGGAGGGGAATGCCGCCATGGTGCCTTTTTCATGCAGCTATCCATCTCATCGCCAGTTATGGCCTGGAAGTCTCACCAAGCTCAAGCAGCACCTGTCAAACTGTGACTGGTCCCCTATTTCCCATGCCCTGCACATTGACGACACCCTTAACTACTTCACTGGCACTTTCAACAAAGCCTGCAATGCTTTTGCACCCTTCTTCAAATTGTTTTCCAAGAATCAAAATGGTCCCTGGATTACCCCAGCACTGCTGCAGTTGCTCAAACAAAAAGACAACCTATGGCATCAAGCCACTGACTCTGGCTCGCTGATGGCAAAGTAAACCTACAAGACTGCCCACAATAAGTGCACCAGGGCAATAAGCAAGGCCAAGGCAGACCACTATAGAACCACCCTGGCCACCTCCTGGGTAAGCTCTCGAAAGTTCTGGGATAACATTAAGGACCTTAATGGGAAAGCTTGCTCCCCCCCACCATCCCAGCTTAACTTTAATGGCACAACCACCACTGACCCACTAGCCATTGCAAACTACTTCAGCTCTACTTTCTCTGACCTCAGCTCAGTTCTCCCAAGTAACTTTTTCGACCCAGTGTAGCCCAAACCAATGCAAAATCTCCAGCGCCTCCCACTTCCATCTCAAAGTCATTACCCTGATTGAAGCCAAACACTACCTATCCAAAGCCCTCAGTGGCACTAATTATTGTAAAGATGCCTTTAATATGTGAGTCCTAAACCTGGTACTTGACTCTATCTTCTCACCGCTCACTGACCTACTTAACCGGTCCCTGTGTCTAAGCCAGTTCTTGACCTCGTGGAAAATAGCTACTATTACCCCTATACTAAAAAGCGGTGACTGCTCCTCCCCAAACAATTACCAGCCCAACTCAGTTCTTCCTCCACTTTCTAAAGCCCTTGAAAAAATCATGGCTGACCAACTTACTGAATACCTGCTCATGCATGGCCTACTGTGCAGAGAGCAGCATGGTTTCAGTGCCTTAGTCGCCCTTCTCTGAGCTGCCTGTACCCTGTCGATGTCCTTTCGAATATGTGGCCTCCAGAACTGTTCACAGTACTCCAGATGAGGCATCACAAATGTTTTATACAGTGGAGTCACCATCTCCCTCCTCCTGCTAGTGATACCCCTACCTATGCGCCCCAGTGTGCCACTGACCCTCCCTGCAGCCTTTGTACTCTGCTTGGTCATCTTTAGGTCATCTGAAATTATAACCTCCAGATACCTTTCTTCCCTGGTGACCGTCAGCAACTTCCCCCAATCCTGTAGCTCTCTCCAGGGTTTCTGTGTCCCAGGTGCATTATTTTGCACTTCTTTGCATTGAACCTCAGTTGCCACACGTCGGATCATTTTTCCAACTTCCCTAGGTCCCTCCTCATTTTCTCCACCCCATCTGGAGTCTTCACTCTGTTGCAGATCTTGGTGTCATCTGCAAACAGGCAAACCTTTCCATGCAGCCCCTCTGCTATGTCACTGAAGAGGGATTAAAAAGGACTGGCCCCAGGACTGATCCCTGAGGTACCTCACTGGTCAACCCCCTCTCCCCGGATTGGATCCCATTTACCACCACTCTCTGCTTTCTGTCCTTTTTTAACCAGTTACTAAGTGCAAAAACATTGATATTTTGAATTTACAAGAAAAATGTTTGCAAGTACATTCTTAAAAAGATAATCAGATTGGATTTGTTGAACAGAATTTAGGAGTAAATTCCAATATTTTATTGCATGAAACAGATAAGATATTTGTCTGAGAAATGTTTTAAAACATGGTGGTCTAATGCTGCAGCCCTGTAAAACTACGATTTGATGTACTGTAGAATTAACCTTAGTACCAGTTATAAATGAAAATTGTTCTGCGTTTTTAAGAAACTTCTGGAAATTTAGCACTTTGCAGAAAACATCATCTTTTGAGCGAGAACTAATTTAGCAAGCTGAAAAGTTCACAGTGATGTGTATTATATGAACTTAGGAGCGCAAAACAACAAATTCAATTACACAACCTCCAAATTCTAGAAATTAAGGGTTCTGAGACTGTACTGTAAACAGGTAAGCTATAATTGGTCAGAAACAGTAATAACAATTGAGCTAATACTTTCCCAGAGTGCACTGTTAAACTTTTTTGTTATTATTCTTCTATTTATCCTCACGCAGGGATGGCAGGTGGCTCCAGACCCCTCTCGGAGGGCTCATCCCCCGAGTCTGGCCACCCACGATCCAACTCTACTCTGGCAATTCCCCCAAGGATCCCTCCCCCGTGGTGGGACTGGATGGAGGAGTGCCGGCTCCAGAGCACAATTCAGAAGCTGGGGAAGCCAGAACTGGGGATGCAGCCAGGCCATCATGGAGCCTGAAAGCTCCAATTTTTCATGTTTTCTCCCCACCCCTCACTGCAGGCATGCACACACATGTGTGGAGGCATGCACATGCTGCCACCCGCAATGCCCTCCCTTCATGTCACTCCCCTGGCCCACACTACCCTTCAGGCCTCCAGCTGGGGGCAGTTATTCTGCAGGGAGTGGAAACCCACCTGGAAGAGGAGAGGAGAGCAGTCCTTTAGATGCTCAATTCTCTCCCTCCATCCCTTCCCCCCAGCCAACCCCCGACAATCTACGCTTGCTCCTAATCACGGGTTGCTGGTGTGGAGCGAGGTGTGGCATTCAGCACCTCAACCCTCAGTGCCACTGGGCAGCATGTTAAACATTAAAGGGCTGAAAGGGGAAGGAAACAGTCTCATTTCAGAGAAGTAACTGTTGATTTTCACTGATTTTACTGCTGTTATTGTTTCTTTTGCAGCTTATTGTTGTTTCCAATTGGTACCAGGGTGCTTTCTGACTTAATTTGGAAAGGTACCTGTTTGGGGAATTTTGATGGTGCAGCTGAGTGTCTCTGGGGGGCTTTGCTGGTGAAGCTAATTGTCTCTGGTGGTCAGGTGGGAGTAATCAGAATCATTTTGGTGCATTTCATGAGTAACTGGATTTATTTCAGTGCAGAACCTGCTCATTGCTGGTTTTAATTAGTTTATACTGCTTATTTCACTTGGGCTACTGTTCTGCTTATGTTGTGTGTTTGTTTTTTTAAGCCAGTAACTTTGTAGTACAGGAAATGTTTTTGTCTGTCCCTGTAGCTTGGGGAAGGGGTGCTGTCTGGCCTGGGGCCTCATCAGAGGTACTGCTAACTGGAGGTGGGGCTGTGTCAGAGTGGGTAGCAGGTTCCCTTGTGGATTCACATAAAGGGCTGGAAGGGGAAAGAATCAGTCTTATTTCAGAGAATCTGATGATCTCTGATGGTCAGGAGGGGTCCATCCCCCAACCCCCACTGTTGGTTAGGAGGGGCCCATCCCCCCACCCACCCCAGAGCATCACTTTCTTTATACTGTTAGCCTGTGACATCATATGGTACCAGTTGACTGCATACATACACTGTTAGTGTTCTTATTTCAGTACACAACATAGCCATACACCACACCCTGACATAAATCTACATTCCATGATACATCATACATGTACATATGTGGGAGCATGCAGAAAGGGGGACACAGTGGTGAAAGGAGGGAATAGATTTGGGAAAGGGTTGTGGAAGTTGAAGGAAGGGACAGAGTAGGGTGGCATACCATGGGAAGGGTCAGTGGCAGCATAATGGTTGGATGAACTGGTGGGAGGGAGGGGTGTAGGGGGTAAGAAGAAGGTAGGATTGTGGCATGCAAGAACTGTGTAGCAGCCATATTCATGGTCACCCTGTGGAGGCTGGGGGAGTGCCCAGTTTGTCAAAGGCAGGGGATGTTGGAGGATAAGCTATCAAGGCCAAAGGGGGAAATGTTTTGGCTAAAGAGAGAAACGTCTTGACCAAATAGAGAAGTGGAAATGGGAAGCTCAGAATTTAACCAGGTAAAGAACAGGAGATGGGAGGAAGGTAGGGACAGGAGGTGGGAAAGAGCAGGCCACACTAGGGACCAAGGGGGTGGCCCCAGTACAGGAGACAGGGGCGCAAAGGGCATGGGTGCCTGCATAAATGAGCATAGTTACACAACGGGCTCAAACAGGCAATGGCCCTTGACAGAGATGACAGATGAGGGAGAAGGAACTGTGGAAGAACATTCTGTAGCAATGAAGAGAAAAATGACAGGGAGAGGGAATGAGTATGGAAGAGTAACTAAAAAGTGTCACGATGGATTGGGCAAAGTGGGGAGTACTGATGAGGGAAGTAAAATAGGGGCAGAAGAAGGGAACAAGGTACAGAAGGATGAAGGAGAAAAGAGAGGGAAGAGGTGGGAAGAAAGATGAGGGAGAAAGGGGTGGAATCTTAGTGTTAGGGGACTCAGTACTAAGAGGGGTCAGGTGGGGTAGCAAAGGAGAGAGGCACAGTTGGGTTTGGGTGGAGGCCATGCCAGGAATGATGACACAAGGGGGTGGGGCAATCTTTTCTAAAGTATGCCAGAAGGGGCAGGGAAAAACCTCACCTAATTCTGCACTTGGGGATGAATGACCTGGCTGATGGGAAGGCAGATGAAGTGAAGAGGAGGTTCGAAGAAGCAGGACCAGTTTGCGAGGGGGCTGGAAGATCAGTTGCTTTCTCAGATGTATTTTCAGTTCCCAGGGCAAGTACAGCAAGAAAACTGAGAATTCAGAAATTCAGAAATTTAATGAATGGCTGGGAACCTGGTGTCAGGAAAAAGGGTATGGGCTGGTAGGGGGGGTGGGGTGTGATCTGGGAAGACAGCAGTCTGTATGCTAAAGATAGACTGCACTTAAATGAGGAGGGAAAGAAAGTACTAAAGCAAAGGATTGGTGAGTACATTGAGAAGAATTTAATCTAGGAGGGGGGTAGCATGAGGGTTATAGGTACTCAGAGGCCTCAGGATGGGAAACCATATGGGCTTACCCCCCCATAATAGTGAAATAAGACTAGGGGCAAGTATGGTACTACACGAGGTTCTATAAAGGGAGGGCAGAAGGAGGGGAGAAATGAAGGGGATGGAGAATAGTCTCATTAAATGTTAGAAACTCAGTGAATAAAATAGTGGAACTACAGGCTCTCATGGCAGGGGGAGGGGTGGAGTGGATATGGTGGGGTGGATATGGAGGGCACCACCGAAACATGGGCCACTCAGTACCACGACTGGGACCTGATGGTTCCAGGATACAGATTATTCTGCAAGGATAGAGTTAAGGGGAAAGGGGAGGTGTGACGCTGTTCGTGAGAGGGGGACTAAAGTGTATATGTGGGGAGGAGGGAGATACAGAGTCACTATGGATGCAAATCCAAGATCCCAAAAATAGGACACTAAGGTTGGGAGAGGTGTACAGGCTACCCTCCCAATCAAAGGAGATAGATAAGGAACTGGCAGGACAGATCCAAAGGAACTGTGGGAAGGGGGGGGTGGTCATAGTAGGGGACTTCAACCTGCCGGGAGTGGATTGGAGTACACTGGCCACCAAGTGTAGAAGGGAACAGGTAAGGCTGGATGCCTTCCAAGATAACTTTCTGATGCAGATAGTTGGTGAATCAACTAGGGAAGTGAACACCCTTGACCTCATGCAGACTAATAGAGAGTGGGTGAAGGATCTGAAGGTAGAGGAACCACAGCCAGGGAGAAACCACAGGACAGTATGGTTCCAGTTGCAGATGGGTAAGGAGAGGGGTGCAACTGGCACAAAGGTCCTGGACATTAGAAAGGCTGACTTCAAAAGGATGGGTGAAGTGGTACAAGGGTTCCTGGCCAGAATTCAGCCTAATATAGATGCAAATCAGAGGTGGGAGCTCATAAAGCTAGGGCTAGTAGAGGCAACTAAATCCTGCAGCAAGGCCCACAGTAAAAAGGCTAAGGTGAAGAAATCTAGCTGGATAAGCAAGGGAGTCATAGACAGGGTGAGAAAGAAAAAGAGCCGCCTATAAAAGATACAAGAAAACTGGGAGGGTGGAGGACAGGGAGGAGTACCTGAAATAAGTGAATGAAGTGACCAGGGATGTAAGAGCAGCCAAGGCATCCAGGGAACTCGGGCTGATGCAAGGCATTAAAGAGGAGGAGAAGGACCTCTTCAGGTACATCAGGGAAAAAAGGAATTGTAAGGACCAGATAGCAAGGATTAAGGGGGAGATGGGTGAAAAAGGGGGACGAAAAGGCAGAAGCACTTAACAACTAATTCTGCTCAGTTTTTATTAAGGAGAAGGGAGGGGTACCCAAAGTTGGGGGGTAGGAACAGAGGGGGAGGGGGTGGCTGATAAGGAAATCACAGAAAGTACAGTACTAGAGGAGTTAAAGGCACTGAGGGTAGACAAGACACCAGGGCTGGATGACATACATCCCAGGGTAGTGAAAGAGCTTGCGGAGGTCCTAGTAGGCCCCCCTTGGCAGACCTATTTAATGCCTCACTGGACTCAGGGTGTGTATCTCAAGATTAGAAGATGGCTCACATGGTTCCCCTCTATAAGAGCAGCCCCAAGGAAGAAATGGGGAATTATAGACCAGTGAGCCTCACGTCCATCATGGGGAAACTAATGGAGACAATCCTGAAGGACAGACTGGTGACCCTGCTGGAGGTCAGTGGGTTACAGGACAGTAGACAGCATGGCTTTGTCAGGGGCAGATCCTGCCAGATCAATCTAGTAAAAATACTATAACTGGGTGACTAGGCAAATAGACAAGGGTCATGTGGTAAATGTCCTGTACCTGGATTTCAGTAAGGCATTCAATTCAGTGTCACATGGGAGACTTGGAAGTAAGCTAAAGAACACAGGGGCAGGGGCAAAATTGATGGGATGGGTGGAGAACTGGCTGTATGGAAGGCAGCAGAGGGTGGTGGTGGGAGTGGAACTGTCATCCCTAAGGGCAGTGTTGAGTGGAGTTCCATAGGGGTCGATGTTATTTGGGATTTTTATTGCAAACATTTCAGTGGGCATCAAGTGCAAGATCAGTCATCGCCAGATGATACAAAGATGGAAGCAGTGGTGGATGATCTAGGGGTGGCAGGGTTTGCAGGAAGATCTGGCAAGGCTGGAGAGATGATCAGACATCTGGCAACTGGGATTCAATGCCAATAAATGCAAGGCACTGCATTTTGGGGCTAAGAATCCAAGGAGAAACTGCCATCTGGATGGAATACAGTGAGCTGAGACTGAGGAGGAGAAGGACCTGGGGAGCTCATTACGGGAGCAATGAACAACTCTGCACAGTGTAGGAAGGCAGTGGCAATGGCCAACAAAATGTTGGGCTGTATCTCAAGGGGTATAACCTCAAGGAGGGGGAGGTGATTCTGCCACTGTATAGATGACTGGTCAGGCCCACTTGGAGTACTGCATGCAGTACTGGTGCCCATACCAAAAGAGGGACATTAGATTACTGGAAGGGGTGCAACGCAGAGCAACAAAGATGATCCAGGGTCTGGGGGAGTTACCATGTGAAAGTAGACTAAGAGACTTGAACATGTACTCACTGGAGGAGAGGAGGGACGGGGGATATGATCAAGACCTTCAAGTACATGAGAGGAATAAACAGGACAGGCACAGAGGGATTGTTCTAGGGGAGGGTGGGGAGGGACACTCGAGGTCATGATATGAAATTAGAGGGTAGAAAGTTTAGGAAGGAATTGCGAAGGCACTTTTTTACAGAGAGGGTGGTGGCAGAGTGGAACTCACTACCAGCAAAGGTGGTGGCCTGTAAAATAGTGGGATGCTTCAAGAGGGTCTGGGACAGGCCAAAGGGATAGTCAAGGAAGGGGGGGGTGCCTGGAGGGAGCGGCAGCTGCAGAATAGGGTTGCTAGCTACATAATCAAGCAGACTCGACGGACCAAATTGCCTTTTTCTGCTGGCATTTTTCTTATGTTTGTATTTTTTAAGTGATACAATTGTCCCAATTGTATATGGGTTCATTTAATTAATGAATTGATATGAGAATCAAAAATCAAATTCTGATCTAATGCAAAGCCTAGTTAGCAAATATAGTCAACACATTAAATCTCAAACCCCATCCTGTCCCAAACTAGGCAGGCAGGGGGAGAGAAAGCATTTTCTGATGAGTACCAAATTTCATGTACTTGGTTTCAGAAACATTTAGCAATAATGCAGTATCAGACAGCCATCTCTGTACTTTCAAAAAATCAGCTTGCAAAATTGAATTAACATCAAACCATGAATTTTCCTTACCAAGCAACACTATGTCTTCATATAAAATACTGAATCAGAGTTCAGTAGGTATGAGTCAAGGACATTCAAAAAAATAGAAAACAAAATAGGTCCCAGTATTGAATCTTGCAGAACACCTACTTTTAGAGGAACCAAAATAGAGGATTTACCATATAATATAACATGTTGAGATCGGTCAGTAAGATTATTTTGAAATCGAAGACAAGTCAATATTTCTGAGCTTTGAAAGCAGGCAACAGTGCACCAGATCAAGAGCTTTAGGCAAACCCAAAAATAATGCCCCAGTCACATCCTCACTGTCCAAGTCCCCATGCAAGAATGAAGTAAGTTCAAGAACAGCAGTTAAAGAACTATGATTGGGACAAAAACCATATTGTTGTTTTAATAATATCTTAGTATCATCCAAAAACCAAGAAAGCTGATTGTGTACAATTCTTTCAAAGACCTTGGACAGTGGGGCAAGCAGGTAAATACGGCAATAATTCTTAGCCTTAGTCTGATTGTCAGATTTGAAAATGGGCACCATGGCTACCAGGTTTCAAAGCCCAGGAACTTCACAAAATTAAAATGAAAAATTAAATAACTCACAAAATGGGTAACCCATCAAGACTTAGAAAGGAGTAAACAATCTTATCAATATTATCATAATCTATTTGTGATTTGAGGTTCATCTACTTCAAATAATCCAGAGTTTCAGAAGGGGAAATCTCATTAAAAAGAAGGGGAGTGCTTCAACTACAAGACAATTTTACTTTTCCTGAATTTATGGAGCAAGTTTGATTGCCTCACTGAAAAATGCATTTAGCTGATTTGCAATATCTAATGGAGAAACTAAATCACCAGGTTTCATGTCAACTGTGGTAAAAATGATATAGCGCAGTAAAAAACAAAGTCAGAAAGATGCCGCAAGGCAAAACCACACCTCTCAAAACCAGCTAAAGCAAAAACAGTGTAAAGGTAAAAAACTCACACTGCGGTCATCCATAGAACAACAATGTAGATTTACTATTATCAGACCATGGATCATCACTCCAGTGAAATACAGTACTCCATGAACAAAGACAGAACAAAGTAGATTTACTATTATCACACCCTATTGCCATGGATCACCACTGCAGTGAAATACAGTACTCCATGAATAAACACAGAACAATGTAGATTTTTTATGACTGCATCACGCTGCCATGGATCACCACTGCAGTGAAATACAGTACTCCATGAATAAACACAGAAGAACGTAGATTTAGTATTACCACACCGCGCTGCCATGGATCACCACTGCAGTGAAATAAAGTACTCCATGAATAAACTCAACAATGTAGATTTACTATTATCACACCATGTCGCCATGGATCACCACTCCAGTGAAATACAGTACTCCATGAATAAACACAACAATGTAGATTTACTATTATCACACCATGGATCATCACTCCAGTGAAATGCAGTACTCCATGAATAAACACAGAAGAATGTAGATTTACTATTATCACACCTTACTGCCATGGATCACCACCCTAGTGAAATATAGTACTCCATAAATAAACACAGAACAAAGTAGATTTATTATTACCGCACCACGCTGCCATGGATCACCACTGCAGTGAAATACAGTACTCCATGAATAAACACAGGACAATGTAGATTTAGTATTACCACACCACACTGCCATGGATCACCACTCCAGTGAAATACAGTACTGCATGAATAAACACAGAACAATGTAGATTTACTATTCACACCACGCCACCATGGATCACCACTCCAGTGAAATACAGTACTGCATGAATAAACACAGAACAATGTAGATTTACTATTATCACACCATGCCGCCATGGATTTCCACTCCAGTGAAATATAGTACTGCATGAATAAACACAACAGTGTAGACTTACTTTTATCACACCATGCCGCCATGGATTTACACTCCAGTAAAATACAGTACTGCATGAATAAACACAACAATGTAGATTTACTATTACCACAGCATGCCACAATGGATCACCACTACAGTGAAATACAGTACTGCATGAATAAACACAACAGTGTAGATTTACTTTTATCACACCATGCCACCATGGATTTACACTCCAGTAAAATACAGTACTGCATGAATAAACACAACAATGTAGATTTACTATTACCACACCACGCCGCCATGGATCACCACTACAGTGAAATACAGTACTCCATGAATAAACACAGGACAATGTAGATTTATTATTACCACACCTCACTGCCATGGATCACCACCTTTCCTAATGTGACACTGACACCATGTGATTAAGGCACCTCCTAAATATGCACTATCACACAAGCACTATTATGCATGCCTTGTTCCTCCAAATTTCCAGGTTTTGACTACACCATCTTGACCATGCTCCTTTGGTCCATGTGAATTTGATGCGATACCAAATCACCAGACTCAGTTGATAATAGTGGAATATTTGCAGATTTAGATTTACCCAATAATTTATTCAATATTGGCCAGTTTTGTTGCATATCATTATTGTAAGAAAATTGTTCAGAAAAAAATCAGATTTTGTTTTTCTTGTTAATTTTTTACATTGATTTCTTAACCTACAATAGTCCATTAAAGCAACTGAATTGTGATACTTTTTGTATCTTCCCAATTTTTTTTGTCCCTCTCCTGCATTTAGCATATCAACTCATGGGTAATCCACTCTTGATTGAGATTTTTACTCTTATTTACAGAAAAGTAGCAACTCTATCACAGAATGAATGAAATTCAAACATAATGTAATCAACATTATAGCTGTATCCAGAATGCAATGTAAATATGACTAATCAATGGCAACAATGGCTTCACAAAAATCACACGGACAAAATCCATGCATGGATAGAGATTCTACATGAACTGGTGGCAATTTAGGTCTGCATGCCCCCAATGACATAAAATAAGGCTATGATCACTCATGTCATCGGCCAGTGTTAAGGCCTGCAATAGTCCATCTGGACATGTAGTTAGGATCCAGTCTATTAAAGATTCTGTTCCAGTTTTATAATTTTGATATATCATTTGTGAAAGCACCTGATACAAAATTTTGACCTAAGAAAGCATCTTTAAATTGGAGTTTAACTGATCTAACCAATTAACATTTGCACCACTCAGCATTATTAGCTCTTTTGTTTCAGAGTTGGAAAGTTTATAATCTAGAAAAAATGATATCCCTTCTTCAAAACATTCAGGTGGGATATAGAAACTCATTATATATAGTCATGACTTTTCCTAATAAAACCTTAATTCTGATAAACTTGAATGAAGAAGATGATTTTTCAGAGCAATCAACTGATTTAGATAAGTTAGAGCAAACATAAATCCTAACTCCCCACCTTTTTCTATGCCAGTCCCTACTTAAAAAGTGATAAAAGTCTAATGAATTTCTTCATTGCAAGTGAGCCATGCCTCTGACAATGTTATTTTGTCAAAATCATGCAATTGAACTCATGCACAAAACTCATCAGTTCTTGCTACTAAACTCTGAATATGTAAATGCACTATCGAAAGGGACCTGTTTTGTTTCAAATTCTGGGAATAACTCATAGGGCTAGCTGTGGCAGGGTCAGAATTATGCTGAACATTGCCAGCAAGTAAAACAATAAAATAATTTGCATTATTTTCCTTCTAGCAGTATTCAGCCTTAAAAAACTGTTTCTAGAACAAACAGTCTCAATACAAGAAAATTGTTTATATATAATCAATCCGAACAGGCCTTCCAGAGCTAGGCCAGATTTCTAGCCATTCACAAAATATAAACTATCCATTAAGACATCCCAAAAACAGAGTGTGGTTGGGTAAAATAGAAACCATTAGCCCTACTAACTTTAAAATTAAAATCCATTACGTTCAAATACTGCACTATCCATAAGAAAAAGTAAAATGCAACATTTTAACAACAAAAAAAAACACTCGAAAACCATTATCTATTAAAACAGTATGATTTCTGGCCTCTGCTCCTCTGTTTCCAGCTGACTCCAATAGACTCCCCACTTTGCTACACCACTTAGCTGCCACACTGTTGTCACCGCTGCATCAAGATAAGATGGGCTTTTAAACCTGTTAGACTCCACCCACTACTGAGCTGCCACCTTAACTAGGGTGAGTCTTGGTATGGGGGGGAGGGCTATAGGTCAGAGAACTGGACAGCTAGAAACAGCCAAAAACTAAGCACAATGAAGCCTCGTAGTCTGCACACAGAAGCCAAATTTATGGTTAAACACAAAGTGGCAGTTGACTGCTTACAATTATAGCAATAGATTTCTTGTAAGCAAGCAAAGTTCCAGTCCACCACAGTTCAGTAGCAGATTAGCAATAATAAAACAAAGATGTCAGTGACTTGTAAAACAGTCAGGATTCACCAGTATGACACAGTGCAGCAGCTGATTATTTAAAATATAGCAGGATATGTGATGCTTGGCCAGCTGGTTATGATTATTCTATGATATTGGTATTATAAATAAATGTCAATGTATGAAATGTCGGTCTGTGAGATTTGGCCCTTTAAATTACAAGGTGTCAGCAGCTGAAACTACAGGATATCATTAAAACTGATAAGGGGACCAGTTAATTAACTACCTTCCTTCCAGTGGGCATTTTATTACCTTTTATGACATGCTCAGGCTTTTGAAGTGGAAACAAAATCTAAAGTATATGACGTCAGGAAAGAAAGGGTAATTTGGCTGTTCCTATCAAGTTTAACACCTAAATGACAAATGCTAAGATTACTAAATTCAAAGGAAAATGGTTAATTATGGAGTTATATATAGGAAATGTATTTTTTCTTCTGATGTCACATTATTTAACATACCTCCTGGTAGGAAATCATGCTTGTAATTTTATATTGTAAAAGGAAGAGCTAGATAACTCACAGAAAGGGGTGTAGAGACACTGAGTTTAAACTGATGCTTGTGTCTGAAATATATGTCATATTATTTTGGGACTCTTTGAGAAAACAGTTCTCTGATGTAACTAAAAGTACTTCCAGAGGTAATACCTTAGATAGCAAAAATCTAAATGTATTGTGGTAGGAGTTTTGCTTTGTAATGTTCTTCAGAGGGAGAGGCAGAAGGGGGATGAGCAGGGCTGCATCCACTCCTCAGCCTAAAGCCCCTGCCAAGCAGACACACTGATGGGCCTGCCCGGGTCGACTCTCCTATTCCAGTAGGGGGCAGGCTGGCTTACTTTGTCCAGGACTGGATGTCTATTACATCAGACAAGTGGGTCCTGGAAGTAGTAAGCCAGGGACTGGTTCTCAGCTTCAAACAATTTCCAAAGATGAGAGCCAGATCTTTTCCACCTGCAAATCTCTTGGAAACCCTTGCTCTAGAGGCAGAGGTTTCTTCTCTCCTAGCTTTAAGAGCTATAGAGAGAGTACCTACCCTACAGTGGGGCAAAGGACTGTACTCAATGTACTTCCTGACCCCCAAAAAGACAGGGGAGTGGAGAATCATCCTAGACCTAAGATATCTAAACAAACATCTTCTAAAACTAAAGTTAAAGATGATAACTCTGGGAATAATCCTTCCCTCTCTAAGGTCAGGGGACTGGGAGCCTCCCTGGACCTCAAAGATGCCTACTTTCACATTCCCATCAGGTGCTCCCACAGAAAGTACCTCAGGTTTGAGTTGCCCTCAGGCCATTATCAGTTCAGAGAAATGCCCTTTGGCCTAACCTCAGCCCCAAGGGTTTTCACAAAGTGCCTGGCAGTAGTAGTTGCCTTTCTAAGAAGGCAAAAGATTTCGATTTTTCCATATCTGGACGATTGGCTAATAGTGGGTCAGTCTCCAGACCAAGTCAGGTCTCACCTGCAAGTGACCCAGCAAGTGCTCACTTCTCTAGGATTTCTTCTCAACCTTCCCAAGTCAGTTCTTGAACCAGTCCAGCTTCTTACCTTCATAGGGGCAGAACTGGACACACTCAGTGCAAGAGCCTTTCTTCCTCTAGAAAGGGCAAGGACTCTTATGGAACTAGCTTCTTCCTTCAGCCTTCAGGTATCTCAACCAGCAAGGCATTTCCTCCAGCTCTTGGGCCACATGACAGCTTCAACAGCAGTGGTCCAAGGGGCAAGATTCCAGATGAGGGATATTCAGTTCCACCTGAGAGCTTTCTGGTCTCAGAGAAAGGACTCCCTTACCAAACTGATTCCAGTGACTCTGACCTTGATCCAAGTCCTCCAGTGGTGGCAGGATCAGGACAATTTAAGGCAAGGTGTTCATTTTGTTGCTTCTCTCCTGGGCTGGGGAGCCCACCTGGGGTCCCCCACTGCCCAGGCCTGTGGTCCCCCCAAGAATCCCTACTCCACATCAATCTTCTAGAGCTCAGGGCAGTTTTTCTGGCTCTAAAAGTGTTCTCACAGTCAGTTCAGAACAAGGAGGTTCAAATCAGAACAGACAACACCACCACCATGTGGTACATCAACAAGCAGGAGGCACTCGGTCCACGGCCTTGTGCACAGAAGCCATGAAGTTGTGGTCCCTGGCTTATTCCCTGCAAATCTCTCTCGTAGCAGCTCACCTTCCAGACAAGGACAATGTGCTAGCAGATGCACTGAGCAGGATTTCTCAGGACCATCGCGAATGGTCCCTGGACCCCCAGGTTTTGAAGGTGATTTTTTTTCAAGTTGGGGCACTCCAGAAATAGATCTCTTTGCAGCCCCAAACAATCACCAACTCCCTCTCTTTTGCTGAAGACCTCCAGTCCTGGGCTCCCTCCCTCTGGACGCCCTGATCCTCAATTGGGAGGGGAAGTTTCTGTATGCCTTCCCCCCCCCCCTTCCCTCTCCTGTTCAAAGTTTTGGTAAAAATAAGGTCTCAACCTTGCAAGGTGATTCTGATTGCTCCAGATTGGGCCAGACAGCCCTGGTACCCCCTGTTACTGTCTCTAGAAGTCCATCTTCCCCTATCTCTTCCCAGGAATTACAACCTGCTAACATCCTCTCAGGGAAGGATTTGGTACCCCAATCTTCAGTCTCTCAATCACAAAGTATGGCTCTTGAAGAGTTAGAGTTTGCAGATCTGCATCTTTCCCAAGGGGTTCTGGATATCCTCAAGGCTTCTCGAAAGCCCTCCACCAGAAAAACTTGCAACTCCAAATGGAAAAGATTCAGCATTTGATGTTCTAAGAAGCATATTTCTCCAGACACTGCTGACTTGCCTACGGTTCTGGATTACATGGTCCATCTTAATGGCCTAGGCCTCAGACCAGCTACTCTCAAGGTACACCTGTCAGCTGTTTCTGCATTTTTGTCTGTGGGGAAGCCTTCCTCACTATCTTCCCATCCTGTGTTCTGTAAATTTTTTAAAGGATTGCTTCACACCAAGCCTCCTTTTAGAGACCCTGCCCCTGCCTGAGATTTGAATGTTTGCATTGCTCAACTTATGCAACCCCCCTTTGAGCCTATGTCTTCAGCAGAGCTTAAGTACTTGACTTGGAAAACTGTGTTCCTGGTAGCCATTACCTCTGCCAGGCGTATCAGTGAATTGCAAGCCCTGTCAGTGGAACCTGATTTTATCTCCTTTCACAGGGATAAAGTGGTCCTTAGAAGCAATAGAAGGTTCTTGCCCAAAGTGGTTTCAGACTTCCATTTAAACCAATCTATGTCTCTCCCTGTTTTCTTCACTCATCATTCTTCCTCAGTAGAGAGGAGACTACACAGTTTAGATGTCAAAAGAGCCCTTAGTTACTATATGGAGCGTACCAAGGGTCACAGGTTTGACTCCCTTCAGTTGTTCTTCACTTATGGAGAAGTGGGAAAGGGCAAACCTGCCACCAAAAGATCTATTGCCAGGTGGATTGTGTCTTGTATACAATTCTGCTATGAGAAACTGGGAAAAACTCCACCCTCAGGCCTGAGGGCTCATTCCACAAGAGGTACAACTGCTTCCCTGGCTGCGGCCAGGGATATCCCTCTCTTAAAAATTTGTCAAGCAGCCACCTGGAAAACAGTCCATACATATAATTTGACATAGAAACATAGAATTTGATGGCAGATAAGGACTGCTTGGCCCACCCAGTCTGTCCATTTCCCTACCTAATGGATAAGCTGCAGATCCTAGTTAACAAGCAGCCTACTTCTTCCTACTCCCACCCCCTAGAATTCCCTTATGACTGTCCCATGCATGCTTGAATTCCACCACTGTTTTTGACTCCGCAACCTCCTCCGGAAGGCCATTCCGTGCATCCACAACCCTCTCTGTGAAAAATAACTTCCTTAAATACCTCTGAGTCGCCCCTCTATCTTCAAATTGTGCCCCTGTTCTTGCAACCTCTTTTTTGAAAGATGCTACCCTCTTGGACTTTGTTGATTCCTTGAGGCACTTGAAAGTTTCTATCATGTCCCCTCTCCCTCCTTTCCTCGATACATATTAAGCTCCTTAAGTATCTCTTCATATGTCTTCCGGTGCAGACCATACACCATTTTAGTTGCCCTCCTCTGGACAGCTTCCATCCTGTCTATGTCTTTGCGGAGATTGGGTCTCCAGAACTGCATGCAGTACTCCAGATGGGTTCTCACCAGCTGTCTGTACAGAGGGATAATAACTTCCTGTTTTCTACTGGTGATGCCTCTCCCTATGCATCCCAGTATCCCCCCAGCCCTCCTTGCTGCCCTCTCACGTTGCTTGCCCACCTTTAGGTCATCTGATATGACTGCCCCAGGTCTCTTTCCATTTTTGTTGTTGTTAGTATCTCAACCCCCATTTTGTACTCTTCCCCTGGGTTTTTGTTTCCCAGGTGCATTACCTCACACTTCTTAGCATTGAATCTAAGCTGCCATACATTTGACCATTCCTCTAACCTTGTCAAGTCCCTTCTCATCCTTTCCACTCCACCTTGTGTATCAACTCTGTTGCAGATCTATGTGTCATCTGCAGAGAGACATACTTTTCCTTCCAGTCCCTCTGCAATGTTGCTTATAAGACATTGAAGAGGACGTCCTAATACTGAACCCTCACGGTCCACTAGTAACCCCCTTTCTTCAGGTGGACTCCATTTACTATTACTCTCTGTGTCCTATTCTCCAGCCAATTCTTTACCCAGGCTGTCATCTTGGGACCCACTCCCAGGCTGGCTAACTTGTATATTAATCTTTGTGTGGGACTGTGTCAAATGCCTTGCTAAAGTCTAGGTAGGCCATGTCCACAGCCTCCTGATCTACTACTTTGGTCACCCAGTCAAAGAAATCTATCAGATTTGTCTGGCATGACCTTCCACTGTGAATCCATGCTGCCTTGGGTCCTGTCCCCTCTGGCCTCTAGATACTCAACAATTCTTTCCTTCAGAAGTGATTCCATCATTTTCCCTACCACTGAGGTTAAACTAACAGGTCTGTAGTTTCCTGCTTCTGCCTTGCTCCCACTTTTGTGAAGGGAATCACATCTGCCCTCCTCCAGTCCTCGGTACCACCCATCCTCCCATTATTTGTTAAAGAGGGTAGTCAGTGGTGTCACTAGTTCTACCCTTAGTTCTTTTAGAATTCAGGGATGAATCCCATCAGGCCCCATTGCTTTGTCCACCTTCAGTTTTAAGAGTTCTTTCAGAACCCTTTCTTTTGTAAATGGTCTGGTATCAACGTCTGTATCCAGAGTGTTTCTACTGTTTGTTTTAGGTACCTCCCCCTCTTCATTTGTAAATACTGAGCAAAAATATTTGTTTAGTATCTCTGCCTTTTCACAGTCACCCTCTGCCCACCTCCCTCCCTTTATTATATCTCACTATCCTCCTTGGTCTTCCTTCACTCCCTGATGTACCTATAAAAGGTTTTATCCCCCTTCTTAACTGAGTTGGCTATCTTTTCCTCGGTTTGGGCCTTTGCTGTTCTGACTGCCTTCCCAGCTTCCTTTTGCTTTAACTGATACATTTCTCTGTTCTGCTCCATCTGTGATTCCTTTTACTTACTGAATGCTTTCTTTTTCTCTTGAACCTTCACTGCCACTTCCTTTGAGAACCATAGTGGTTTCTTACATCGTTTCATTTTGTTTATTTGCTTCACACAAAGGCATACCTTTACCAAGCATTACTCTCTGGATATCCAGGCTAGGAGTGATGCTCGGTTTGGCACAGCAGTACTTCAGAGCCTATTCCCAAAGTAGGTTCTGTCCCTCCTCCTTGGAGGTACTGCTTGGTAGTCTGCAGTTGTCAGAATACAGCAAGACTTCATGTTATTTGAAGAAAAAATGACTCACCTTAGTAATTATATTTCTTCTAATGGAGTCTTGTTGTATTCTGACCTCCTTCCCTGCCTCCCCTCTCAGAACCTGTTTTTGGGAAGTGGGTGGGCAGGTGCAGTGTTGCACCCAAGGGGTGTTTTTTATTTGCACCCTCCTCCCTTTTTGTTTGGGTGCTTATCTATTATTGTTATTTTTAGTACATTGGGTTTTGTTTTTGGGTTTCCTGACTTGAGTCTTCCTTGGGAATCCAAAACTTTTTTTCAGCCAGTTGGCTAGTAGAATTTTTACAATTTCCACATAGAATTTTTAGTTTAGTTGGGCTCTTAAGAATCTGATGATTGAAGTTCAAAACACTCCAGACAGAGACTTCAACTGAGCTTGAGCTCAGCGTTCCATGCCCTGCACGGAAAGTTAACTCTTAGTTCTCTGGGGCAGTTCAAAGGTTGGGAATCGCTGCAATTGTCAGAATACAGCAAGACTCCATTAGAAGAAATATAATTACTAAGGTGAGTCATTTTGTCTTGTGGGAGAAGTGTGGGGTGGTGCAGAGGAGCATAATACCTTATCACCTGCAAGCCAATGGACTTGTGGAGAGATTTAACAGTATCCCGAAGTCAATGCTCCAAGCGTTTGCTGAACAGCATGGCAGGGACTGGGAGAAATACCTTCCCCACCTGTTTGCATACAGGGAGGTGCCCCAAGAGTCGACAGGGTTTTCCCCCTTCCAGCTTTTATATGGATGTCAGGTACATGGGCCCCTAGACTTGATCTGAGTGGACTGGTAAGGCAAGTACACCACCCAGGGAACTCCCATAGTGGATTACGTATTTAGGTTTAGGGAAAGGCTGAAGGAGCTTATGGGGACAGCCCAGAGCAACCTGGCAGCTGCCCAACAGAAACAAAAAGTGTGGTACGACTGCAGAGGCAGAGCTTGCTCGTACACGGTGGGTCAGGAAGTCATGGTCCTTATCCCGGTCTGGAAAGACAAGCTGCAGGCTGAGTGGGCAAGACTATACAAAGTAGTCAGAAAGGTAAATTAAGTGAACTATATCATAGAATTACCTGACAGAAGACATACAGGAAGAATGTACCATGTCAACATGATGAAGCCATATGCTAATAAGGCTGACATGGTGTTTGCGGTGTGTAGTCCTGAGGAGAGGATGGACAAAGGAGACCCCCTTCTGGACTTGCTGGAAGAAAGCAAGTGGGAGTCCTCTGTGGAGGCAGTTAAATTGTCACCCCAGCTGGCACCGGACAAGATCCAGGAAGTAAGGAAGATTTTAGCAGGCTTTGCCCCACTATTTAGTGCCAAGCCTGGACTAACCACCTTAGTGATGCACGATGTAGAGACAAGGACACAGACGCCTATATGGTGGACAGCATATCGGGTGGCAGAAACTGTCCAAAAGGACATTAGGAGGGAGGTGGAGGAAATGCTGGTTTTAGGGGTAATCCAGAGATCCCACAGCCTCTGGACCTCACCTGTAGTCCTTGTTCTCAAGCCAGATGGCTCTACTCATTTCTGTATTGACTATCATGGGCTGAATGCAGTCACAAAGTCAGACACCCACCCAATTCCCTGGATGGATGAACTGCTGGACAAGTTGGGAGGGGCAACCTACCTTACGACTATTGACCTGACAAAGGGGCACTGACAGATAGAGTTAACTGACAGAGCTAGGGAGATGTCGGCCTTCATCACTCCGAAAAGCTTATTTGAATTTAATGTAATGTCTTTCGGAATCAAGAATGCCCCAGACACTTTCCAAAGGTTGGTGAACCAGATGTTAAATGGTGCTGAGGAGTACGCCATGGTGTACCTGGATGACATAGCCATTTTTAATGCCAGCTATGAGGAATACCTGTCCCACCTTAGGGAAGTGCTGGGCAGGACACAGAGGGCCTGGCTCACTGTCAAAGCTGAGAAGTGCCATGTGGCCATGGCTGAAGAGGCATACCTCAGGCATGTTGTAGGCTGGGGACAGCTGTGTCCTAACCAAATAAAAATAGAGGTAATCAAGGCATTGCCAAGACCAGAAATTCAGAAGCAGGTCAGGAGTTTTTCTAGGGACAGCAAGATACTATAGGAAATTTGTACCCAATTACAGTGCACTGGCAGCTCCCCTATCTGACCTGGTAAAGAGAAAGATGCCCTAGAAAATTACCTGGGAACCAGCCTGTGGAAAAAAAAGCCTTTACCAGACTGAAGAAGGCATAGTACAGTGCTCCTGTATTGACAAGTCCTGAGTATAGCAGCTCCTTTATAGTCCAGACTGACACCTCAGATGTGGGTATTGGGGCAGTACTGAGTCAGACATACAACCAAGGGAAAGATCATCCTGTAGTGTACCTGAGTAAAGTTACTTTCCAGGGAGCAGGCTTACTCTACTGTGGAAAAAGAGTGTCTTTCCATAGTGTGGGCCCTAAAGAAGTTAGAGCCATACTTATATGGGCACCATTTTGAGGTACAAACTGACTCCAACCCCCTGGTTTGGCTGACACAAAAGGGAAAAACTAATGGTAGACTACTAAGATGGAGTCTTGATTTGTAAGGGCATGACATGATGATCTTACCTAGGGCTGGAGCAACCAATCAGAATGCAGATGGCTTGTTGCATCTATATGAGGAGTGAACTGATTTAGGGAACTCATCACATAAAGGAGCTAGAGCCCCCAAATTCAGTCTAGGTGGGGTGGATTGTGACACTTGGCCAGCTGGTTATGATCATTGTATAATATTGGTATTATAAATAAATGGTCAGTGTATGAAATGTTGGTCTGTGAGATTTGGCCCTTTAAATTACAATGTGTCAGCAGCTGAAACCACAGGATGTAATTAAAACTGATAAGAGGCCCAATTAATTAACTACCTTCCTTCCAGTTGGCATTTTATTACCTTTTATGACATGCTCAGGCTTTTGAAGTAGAAACAAAATCTATCACCTCTGTCCTACCACCCTCCTCCCTGCCTTTGCACCTCTTCCCCTCTCTTCTCCCCCCTTTCTAGTCTCTTTCCTCTCCCCTATTGTTATTACAATTTGACAAGACTGCCTGGCTGCTCCTCTCCCTCCTGGTTCTTCCTCTACTTCTCTACCCCCCTGCCTCTGATCACGTTTTGCTTGATGTGTATATAATCAGAAGCTAATTGTTCTATACTATAATGTAAACACTACATGCTCTGAAATATTCTGTATAACTTGTCTGTTTCCCATTATCTGTATGTAACCCTCCCTACTGATGTGGAACCTTTGTAAATGAGCTGCCTGGTGCTCAAAGGTATTTGTAATCCTAGAACGAATAAATAAATAAATAAAGTTTGTGATGTCAGGAAAGAAAGGGTAATTGGCTGTTCCTATCAAGTTTAACACCTAAGTGACAAATGCTGGGATTGCTAAGTTCAAAGGAAAAATGGTTAATTAAGGAGTTATATATAGGAAATTTCTTTTTTTCTTCTGATGTCACATTATTTAACATGCCTCCTGGTAGGAAATCATGTTTGTAATTTTATATTCTAAAAGGAGGAGCTAGATGACTCACAGAATGGGTACAGAGACACAGAGTTTAAACTGATACTTATGTCTGGCATGTATGTCATATTATTGTGGGACTCCAAGAGAAAACCGTTCTCTGATGTAACTAAAAGCACTTCCAGAGGTAGTACCTTAGAGAGCAAAAATCTAAATGTATTGTGGTAGGAGTTTTGCTTTGTAATTTTCCCTTGTTCTTGTATGTGATTGTGAGCTCTTTGATATATTGTTCTGTGTTTACATTTTTTTTCCATATGTGTATCATCTTTTAGTAAAGAACCTTTTCTTTGAAAGACTGCCTGGGTGTCTGTCAGTTCTTTTTGCATGTGACATATAGGTGGCTAAGTCTGACAACTGTTCAACAGCTTGATGGTGTTACTAAGCTTGGTAAAAGATAAGAATATATCTAAGGTCTCTTAGAGAGTTTTAAGGGTTCATTTTGGATACCTGGTTGGGTGCCCATAGGTGAAAGATATATTACACCCCCCCCAAAGAGAATATTATCTGAGCCTGTACATTTGGGTACGCTAGCATAAGGTTCACAGTTTGAATCCCCCCCAGAACTTGAGGCTAAAAGGTGATTCAGACCCAAAAGCAGACAGGGGAGTTACCCTGTCTGTTACCTGTTCACACTACTGCGATCTGAGGTTGGCACTGTGGGAGCAGAGGGCCTGACCTGCAGAGTGCGTTTGTGACAGGGTAGTTAAATATTTGTAAAATGAGCTGCAATACATAGGGGCTGGCTTTAGATGCTCTCCCTTGATGATAGCTCAGGAGGCGCTCTCTTTCATGTGGAGGGAGTCTACAAACAGAATAGAGATGCTGGACACACTGGGGGGGGGGGGCTGCTAAAAGCCTGCTGCACTCTGACAGACATCTCACTTTACTACCTCACTTAGCCACCACCACTGTTGATGCCACTGCATCAAGATAATCTGGGTTTTTAAACCTGTTAGACTCCTCCCACTACCAAACTGCCACCTCAATTAGTGTGAGTCTTGGTACAGGGGTGCGGGCTATAGGTTTGAGAGCTAGGGAAGCTAGAAACAGCCAAAAGGTGAGCACAATGAAGCCTCAAAGTCTGCAGACAGTCAGAAGCCAAATTCATGGTTGAACACAAAGCATCACCTGGTTTCTTGAAATAACAGCAGTAGATTTCTTGTAAGTGAGCAAAGTTCTGATCCAACACAGTTCAGCAGCAGAGTAGGTATAATAAAACAGTAAAGTCACTGTCTTTTAAAATGATCAGGATTCATCAATATAACACAGTGCAGCAGTTGCTTATTTAAAATAAAGCAAATTTAATTAAATACTTGTGAATTTAGTTGCCCTACACATAGGCTGGGTGTGGACAGTCCCTTGATGACAGTTCAGGAGGTGCTCTCTTTGATGTTAGGGGGTGCACAAACAGAATGGAGATGCTGTACACAAACAGGAGGTTGCTAAAAGCCTGCCACATTCTGACAAACATCTTCCTTTGCCACACCACTTAACTGCTGCTGATGACTGTGAGTCATAGTCCAATGAAGGAAGTAAAGTCTTGTTTGCAATGGCTTTCCTTGCATCCCGAGAGAGTTATATTATTTCTGAGAAGGAAGTTAAGTTTTCAATTTGATTGACTGATAAAATTTTATTTTGATACAGGGACAAGGAAAAATCCATTTACAATCCACAGACAAGACAAACATTTACATAAAAGCTAGATACACAATGTTAAGATAATTCCATTATTCTCAGGTCTAGCATTTACAATAAGTACACAAAGATTTCTGTAACGCAGTCTGAAATTCATGTAAGGGATTTTTTTGGCCTTCAGTTCTGTTGATACTAGATTCCAGAACTTGGCCATTCTCATTAGTAAAGTAACATCACCACATTTATCACGAACCTGTAAATAAGGTAAATTCCAGGTGTTTGACCTCAGTTTATACTTTTTGTTACTAGGTAACTCAGCTGTCACCAAGTGACATAAAGGGTGAATAACTTTAGATTTCAATATCTTATAACACCAGGATAGCCAGTTAAATTGTCTTTTTTTTCTTCAAGCCCCAACCAATTTAAGGCTAGATAAACCATGCAATGGTGGGTCCCAATTTTACTTGAATTTACAAATCTAGCCAGCTTGTAATACTGTAGGTTTGATCTATTTTCTTTATAGCTGTTCTTGTTGAATTTCTGTAAAATAATCCAAAGTACTCCATGACTGGAATTAACAACTGTTGAGTTATTTTTAATCTGGCACCCTTTGTAAGACGTGTAGACATTTAATGCCCCAAGCTTCTGATCTGTCTTCTTAACCAATGAATTAATATGTTCAACATATGACAATTTATTGTCTACAAGAACCCCCAAATATTTATAATATGTTGTTTAACACTTTAAACCCATTTCTAAATTTAATATCCAAATTCCTGTCCAGTGGATCTTTTATTCCATAAGAAAAATAAATACACAGGCCTGGATATTAAAACTGCAATCAGAAAGGGTACAAGTAAATGCGTCGCGCAACTGAGTTGTACAGGAGCGTGAAACTGCTTTATTCAAAAGAGATTCGCATCGCGCATCCCATCTAAATTTATAGAAAAGGATGTGGGTGGCACAAATGTGGGCCACCAAAGATGTGCCGGCACATCCTCCTGCATGGTCTGAATACCTGGAATGGGGATGCATAGCGTGAAAATTCCAGATATTCAGACCACGACATGCAAATTGGGCCATTAGCCATGCAAGGCACAAATGGGGCCATTTGCATGTCATTACGGACCCATTTGCATGTCTGGGGCAGTGATGCACCTGGCAGAATGTGCCTGGTGCCCTGCAAAGTCCCGTGACAAACAAAACACACCACAACCCTGGTAATCTAGTGTTCCCCTCCTCCCAGCCCAACTGTAGAAGAAAAAGTAAAACCCCACACATCCCTGGTAGTCTAGTGTCCCCCCTCCCATACCTGAACCCCATCTGATCCATAAACCATATCCAAAATACCCTGATAGTCCAGTGGGTACCCCCCTCCCTCCCCAAATCCTGTCCGATTAATGATTATACATCAAAACACCCTGGTAGTCTAGTGTCCCCCCCCCTCCCATCGCTGAACCACCTCCATAGAATAAACTGAAACTGAACTACCCTGGTGGTCTAGTGGTACCTTCCAGCCCGACTGTACCATAAAAGTAATCCCTGATATCCCTGGTGGTCAGTGGACCCCCACCCACCAGGCACCCACCCCATCCCAGCATAGCCAATGGTGTTGGTGGGCAGCAAAACCACCCACACACCTCCATGGCTGCCTGCCAACTGAGCTGTCACAGAATGACAGCTTACAGTATGCACTGCAATACCACTGGTCAGCATTGCTGACCAGTGAGCTTTACAGTATTGCCTAGCTTTCATTCACAACTTTATTCATAAAGTTGTGAATGGCTTACAACACACCTACAAGCCCATTATTCTACATTTATATAGATACATAGATACATAGATAATTATTAAGCAATGAGGGCCTATAGCCCTCAGTCTGCCATTTGAGCTTAGTAAGTTCAGTTTGTTTTCCTAGAATTCTGTTGCCTTACTGACCTCCAGAATTCCTTTATGTCTATCCATGCATTCTCTAAATCCGTGATTGTTTCAGCCCCCACCACTTCCTCTGGCAGGGTGTTCCACTTGTCCACCACCCGTTCTGTGAAGAAATTCTTTCTTATGTTTCCTCTGAATCATCCTCCTCCAACTTCATCCCATGCCCTCTAGTCCTGGAACATCTTTTCACTTAAAAATAGTGTATTCCTGCACCCTGTTCCTCCTGTAAGATACTTGTATGTCTCTATCATATCCTCTCTCCCTTCTGTCCTCCAGGAGTACATGTTCAGTTCCTTTAACCTGTCTTCATAGGACTTGTGATGCAATCCATGTACCATCTTTGTTGCCCTCCTCTGAACCTTCTCTACCCTGTCTATGTCCTTACGTGGGTATGGTCTCCCAGAACCGTACACTGTACTCCAGGTGGGGCCTCACTAGTGTCTTGTATAGCGGAATTATGACCTCCCTTTTCCTGCTGGTGATGCCCCTGCCTATACATCCCAGCATCCTGTTTGCTTTACCTGCTGCCTTGTCACACTGTTTCCCTACCTTGAGGTCATCTGAGATGATAACCCCATGATCCCTTTCCTGCTTGGTGCATGCTATATCCTCACCCCCCAACTGATATATTGTGCCAGGGTTTTTGTGCCCCATATGCATTATGTTGCACTTCTTTGCATTAATTTCAACTGCCAAACCCTGACCATTCTTCAAGTTTCTGCAGATCCCTTCTCATTCTGTCTACACCCTCTGGTGTGTCTACTCTATTACAGAGCTTTGTGTCATCAGCGAACAGTGAAATTCTGCCTTCTGGGTCCTCGCCATGTCACTGATGAAGATGTTGAATAGGACGGTCCCTGATCCATGGTACCCCACTGGTCACTCTTCTCTCTGTGGAGTGACAGCCATTTACCACCACCCTCTGTGTCCTGCCACCCAGCCAGTTACCTACCCACCACACTACTGTCCTGCCCACACCATATTCCCCAGTTTGTGTAATAGTCTTCTATGTGGCACAGTGTCAAAGGCCTTGCTGAAGTCCAGATAGGCCATGTCCACTGCCCTCCCCGATCCACCTCCCTAGTCACCCAGTCAAAAAATTCAATGAGGTTGGTCTGACATGACCTCCCCCTGGTGAAACCATGCTGCCTTGGGTCCTGTAGTCCATTGACAACCAGATGTTCCACCAATCTCTCCTTCAGTAGTGCTTCCATGATCTTCCCCACTAGCAAGGTGAGGCTGACTGGTCTGTAGTTCCCTGCTTCCTCTTTGTTCCCACTTTTGTATACACTACATCTGCTGTCCTCCAGTCTTTGGGTACCTCCCCTGTTTCCAGTGATCGGCTAAACAGAATAGCCAGAGGTTCAGCCACCGCCTCTCTTAGTTCTTTAAGGACCCTGGGGTGCACCCCATCTGGCCCCATTGCTTTATCAACTCTTAATGCTTCCAGTTCCTTCAGGACCCTTTCTCGTGTAAGGGACTGTGTCCATTCTGCACCATTCTCACCCTTGTACTCCTTCAGACCCATTACCCTCCTCTTCCTCAGTAAAGACTGAGCTGAAATACCTGTTCAGTATGTCAGCTTTACTGTTGTCATCCTCCAATGCCCCCATCCTCCCCTTCAGTCTCACTATCCCTCCCTTTGTCTTTCTTTTTTCACTTATGTACCTGTAAAAGGTTTTGTCCCCTCTACCCACTGATTTTGCAATGTGTTCTTCTGTCTGAGCTTTGGCTTCCCTTACTGACCTCCCTGCCTCCCTTTGCTTCTCCTGGTACTTCTCCTAACCCCCTTCTGCCTGTGTCTTTTTGTATTGCCTGAATGCAATCTTTTTGGCTTTCACTTTCTTTGCTACCTCTTTGGAAAACCATAATGGTCTCCTCTTCCTTTTCCTCTTGCTAACCTGCTTAATACATAATTCTGTTGTTCTTGTAATCCCCATTTTAAATACTGCACTGTTCCTCAACCCTGATTCCTGTCCCATTCCCTTAATGCCTCTTTCAAGTATCTCCCCATTTTCCCAAAGTCTGCCCCTAAAATCCAGGATCGTGTTTTTGTGTGGTTTGGTTCTGCTCTTTCTGTGATTTCAAACCACAATGACTGGTGGTCACTGTTTCCCAGGTGCTCCCCACTGTACCCCCATCACACTGTCCCTGTTTGTGAGCAAAGGTCCAGTATTGCCTTCTGCCGAGTTGGTTCCATGACCAGTTGCTTGAGGAAGGCACCCTGAAGGGAGTCCAGGATAAATCTGCTCCTAGTTGATGCTGCTGCTGGGATGCTCCAGTCCATGTCTGGAATATTGAAGTCTCCAACCAGTACTACCTCACCCTTGTCTGCCATCCTTTGGATGGCTAGCATCAACTCCTATCTGTTTCTTCCTCCTGGGCTGGTGGTCTATAGAGCCACACCTGTCTGGATAGGCTTTCCCATTTTCCTTTCAAGCAACCCACAGTATCTCTCCCCCATTTTGTTCCTCCTGGATCTCTGTGGCCCTTATGTCATTTTCATCAAGATCACTCCTCCTCCCTTCCTGCCTGCTCTGTCTCTTCTGAATATGTTGTAGCCAGGTATGGCCATCTCCCAGTCATGGTTATCATTACACCAGGTTTCAGTGATATGCCACAATGTCCAGGTCTGACTGCACCATGGCAGCCTCCAGATCTTCCATCTTGTTGCTAAGGCTCCTGGCATTTGCACATGGCTTTCCATGATTTGACCTCCCTAGACTATCTCACTGTTCTACTCCAGCCCCTTCCTTGGTTGTCATTTATCCCTGGTTCTCCTTGCTGTCTGCCGTCTGCTGAATTTTGCCCCTTTTCTGCTTATCCACCTCTTGGGCACTAATCTCCATCTTTTGCACACTGCTTTGCAGAGATAGCCCTCCTCTGGTTCACTGGTTCCACTGCTAGCTGTGGGGGTGAGCAAGTAGGTTCCTCCTTGCTGGCCTGCCACCCCTTTGCTAGTTTAAATGCTTGTCAATGTAGCATTTAAACTTATCATTGAGTGCTTGGATTCCCTCAGGATGGATGCAGGCTGTCAGGCTTGAACAAACCTCCATCCCTCAGGTGGGTCCCCAGTCACCAATGAATCCAAACCCTTCCTCACAGCACCAGTTCTTCAACCATGAGTTAAAGTTCCTGGTGCATGCTCTCCCTTGCCTCCATCCCTGCCTTTTTGCAAATGACAGGTGGTATGCTGTTTGAATCTGACAGCAGTACCAGGTGGGGACTGGGTTCGAGGAGGAATAGGTTGCTCGGCACAAGGGCTAGGTTTGGCTACTCTGCACAGGGGCACCCAAGTAATTCTGAACACAGGAAGCAATAACTGTAATGTCAAATACCATGAATGGGATTCTAAAGTGTAGCTTTTATTCACTTCCAAGCAGAACAAACAAAGTATAGACGGACCCCCATGGGACTACACTTCTGGTAATGCAGATAAAAAGAATCAGGAACACTTCTTCAACATTCCAGCCCTCAGGCTCTGAACCCACTGGGCACACAGCCCGGACTTGCACGCTGCTTTGGGCACACAGTCCGAACTTGTACACTATCTGGGATTTCCCTGGCTCAGCTCCCTTGCCAGCCATTCGGACACCTTCCATATGTCATGGAAACCTGTTCTGGTGGCTCCCTAAACCACCTAAGAGCACCTCAGCTCTATCAGGGAGTTCTCCTTTTAATCCCACATCTGGGTACTTTCCTCAGGCACTGCCCAAGTACCTGAGAGAAAGTAAAAGTGCCACAGAGCAAATCCGTAGAGATGAATTTGGTTACTACTGATGGGGGGGTCTCCCACCTCTCGCTTCCACAATTCATACCCGGCCATTTATCTGGACATTAAACATCTCATTCTGTAAAGCTTGGCAATGTAGATTAAGGCTAAATGTATGTCACATTTCCTCTACTTGTCTTGCTTTCCCATTGTGCTGGACTTGAACATACTTTTACTTGGCTTAGCCCATTGCTGTAGGCCTCCCACTGATTAAGCAGTCCAATCCCCACTTTACTTTACTCTTTGTGCTAGACTTGAACCTACTTGAATTAACCGGTAATGTCTATTACACTAGACCTCCTACAAATTAAGTAGTCCAATCCCCACATTTCAACAGTTCAGGTGAAAACATAGGCCTTCTGTCAGAGCAAACTCACCCTTTGGTTGCAGGTGCCCCACAGGCAATTTCTCACAGGAATTTCTCTCCCACGGCTTCTGGTGCTGCAGCACAACTTGAAATAAGGCAGCTTCTTCCTTAACCGGAACCAGGAGGGTTGCCCCTGGAAGGCAGGCAAACCTTTCCACCCCAACCCCCTCAGGAATGGGGCACATGGACCAGTTACAGCGGTCTCCATCACTTCACAATCAGCTTACTGTGTTCCTCTTTCAGTGGAAACACACACCTCCCTTACAGTTTACTTGGTTTACTTGGTTAGTTGGACAAAAGAAGGCAGTTGCCTATAAATATTGTCCTCCACATAAGTGGATCAATGAAGATGACCCTGTTCGATCAGCCAATTATCCAGTTTAGATTTGAAAATCAAAAAGGAGGGAGACACTACAATGTCCTGGGGGAGAGTATTCCATAATCTCGGAGTTCTTATTGAAAAAAAGTTTTGTCTATTATTAGTATTACATTTTGCAATATTAAGCTGTCTATTGTTAAATCGGTCCAGTTTTCCTAGTCGTAAATGAAATACCACATTGTTTCATTAAAGTAGGATTTTGGATAATCTTAAAAAGTTGAAGTAGATCGCCCGTGTTCTTCTTAATTTAAGTGAGTGCAACCCTGTTTTATGAAGCCTCGTATCATAATCTTCGTGGAGCTAGGTGTGGAATAGATTTTGTGACTTTTCTTTGAATCTTCTCTAACCTCACTACATCGCCATTTAAGATATGGACTCAAAATGGAGAACCATAATCCATATGTGGTCTAATGTGTGATCTATAAAGTGGGATGATACATTGCTCAGTTCTAGAAATGAAAATATTTTTTATTCTACGAAAAAGTGAGTTTGCCTGATTTGCAATTTTATTACAGTGAGAAACTTGAGACAACTTGTTATTTACTAAGATCCCCAAGTCTTTTTCAAAGCAAGAGGTTTTAATGATAGTTATTCAATGAATATTCTTGTTGAGGGTTATTTCTACCAAAGTGCAAAACGGCACATTTGGATGTATTAAACTCCATTTTATTTGTATGCGCCCATTGCTCAATTTTTGAAAGGTCATTGATTAAAGTTTGTCTGTTCATAACATTATTTACTGCTCCACCGAGTTTAGTATCATCAGCAAATTTAATCAGTAGATTTGTCGACTGGATTACCATATCGCTGATAAAAATATTAAACAAAGTTGGACCCAAAACCGACCCCTGCGGCACCCCACTTGTCACATAGCCACAATCAGATAGATAGCCATTAACCCGCACCCTCTGCGATCTGCCAGTCAGCCAGTTTTTTATCCATAATACAATATTTGTTGAAAAACCTAATTTGAATAGTTTAGAAATAAGTGTATTATGAGACACTTTATCAAAGGCCTTGCTAAAGTCTAATAGAATAACATCAGAGGGGATATTTAAGTCAAGGTTAAGACTAATAAAATTGTAGAATGATAATAAATTAGTAGTGCATGAAAGACCTGTTCTAAATCCATGTTGTGTATCATCTGTAAGGTTAAGGGATACTATTTCCTTCTCCAGTAATGATTTGATTACTCTTTCAAGCAATTTACAGGGAATGGAAGTTAGGCTTATAGGACGATAGTTGTTTACTAAAGAATAGGAACCTTGTTTGTGAATAGGGGTCACTATAGCCGTACGCCAGTCAACAGGGACTTCAGATACACATAGAGATTTATTAAAGATAATTGATAAGGGAAGAGTAATTTTATCTATAGTACCTAAAAGGAATTTTGGATGAATACCATCTGGTCCCAGACTGGTAGTTTTCTTGAGAGATAACAATAAATTATAGATGTCCTTTTGTTGGACAAATTTCACATTACCAAATATAGATGAAATAATTGTAGTGGATTGTGAGGATCGTTGATAAAGACTGAGGTAAAATAAGTGTTTAATGTAGAGGCTATAACAGAATCGGAGTTTATTAATTTATTCTCGAGTTAAGGGACCAATTTTTATGGTTTCCTTTCTTACTGTTTAAGTAGGCATGTAAGGTTTGTCATGTATCCTTGGTGTGTGCTATACGAAATTATAAGTTTCTTTTTGCTAATACTATTGATTTTTTGAGTAATCTTACTGATTTTCTATATTGTAGAAGTAACTCATTATTATTACTCAAGAGTAAGTTACTATTTTTCAGACGTGCATACAATGTATGCTTATGTCGTATTGGTTTTTTTATAGAGGAATTAAACCATAATGGTATTTTTCCTTTACGGTTATAAGTACATTTGTTAGGAACATATTTCTGCTCAGCTGTGAATATCTGTGATTTAAAAAAATCCCACGACTCAAAGGTGTTGAGGGGTGCTAAGACATTTCCCCAGTCAATACTATCTAAATAAGTATTTATTTTGTCAAAATCAGCCCTATCATAATGTTTAATTGTTTTATTTATAGGTGTAAAACAGAGCTTAAGGCTCTGAGAGCCTGCACTCAGACTGCTATGCTGTTCTTCTCTCCAAGACTGCACACAGACTCCGTTCAAAACTTCCCAACATTCTATCCTAACTTCCAACTGCAGCACTCCAGTGTGGCTCATGCAGCTGCAAAAGTTCTATGGTGATGTCACCCCTCAGTCTCAGCTGAGACTGAGAACAGAGTGGGACAGTGTGAAATCCGTTTAACTGGGGTTTCACAAGCTGCCTTCCCTGCTTACCACTAGGTTTTACTGGGATTCTAGTAACCCCGGTTAACAGGGGGGTTACACTCACCCTGGGCAAGGAAAATGACTGTCTGCAGTCATTATTTACCCAGCTTAGGCCATCTCGCCCCAAGTGTTGACTACGGGGAGGTAGCGCTACCTTCTCCCCTACCTTGTGCTAGCACAGGCAGACGACACTAAGGGCCTAGAGGCCGTTGGCTGATGCATCAGCCTCTACTCTACCCACTGACTATGGGTACCTAGTGGTTCCGGTAGAACTGCCCAGATCATAGCCCTAATAGATCAGCACTGCAACCCCTGCTGCAGGTCAGGGCCACAGCCTGTCTATCCCACCTAGTCCTCTAGGGAAAACCTATCTGCCATGAACTCAAACCCCCAAAACAAACAAACAGGGGACCTCCCCGACCTTGGACACCATGCAACCACACACCAAGAGCTAATACCATACCATTACATTACTCCCTCACTCCCCCACAACCATACCTGTGGAAGAAAAGGGTTACTACACAGTAACAACAACAGTACTTTAAATACTACACACTAAAGTACTAGTGAGGAACTCCGATGAGTCCCTCTTCCTCTTCTTGTCTTCTCGTCTGTCTTCTTTAGGAACACCTGCAAGAAAAAGAAAGACAACACACACTCCTAATCTGCATACACAGTCTATCTAAACCCCTACCATCAAAACACTGGAGAATCCCAAAAAGATTTTTTTTTTTTTTTTAGAAAAGGTAGAAAAACAGTATAAATATTAGAAAACAGTAGAAAAACAATGACATTATTTACAATACACATTTGGGGGATGGAGTGCCCTAAAAGTCCCATCTAGTGACCACAGTGCCCGAAGGCTAGTCCATTAAAGAGTCTCTCCTGGGCCAGAGCCCGGTGAAGCACAGTTCTAGCAGGCCAAAATCCTGTAGGGGAGAGTCTTTGAGGACAGTTCACACATCTGGAGTCTGCTAGTGTAGGGTGTGTACTGCAATGTCATAAGAATAGAAAAGTTTGGACTTACCAGTCCCTTGTAGAACAAACAAAACACCGACCTGGTCCTCAGCTGAAGACTCTCCCTGGCAGCACTCTTCAAATACAGCTGGGCAGACATCTTTCAGGAACGACAGGAGGGCACATCTGGAAACTGCTGGGTTGATGTCATCTCTGGAGATGGAACCTTGGAACAGGAACCAAAAGGAAAACAGCTGGTCTGACGTCATCCGGTTACCAGGCGATGAATCAGGATACAGCTGGGCTGGCATCCTCTCTTGATCTGAAGTCATCTGATGGGCTAGTCGATGGATTCTGGAAGGCCAGTACACTGTAGAACTGATGAATGTGGGGCACCTGAGTCCTGGACATCCATACTGGCAGAACAACAAAGGCACGGCAATGGCTAGAGTGGCATCACTGGCTACCACTGCTCTGCTTTCCAGTTGGTAGACATGGGCACATTTGCAGGGAGGTCTTTGCATTGTGGCCAATAGCACAACGGGTCAGGTGTTTCAATTATTATCACATCTGGGTGAACATAATTAACACTATGAAAGGTTTCGCGTCCCTCTCCATCCACTATTCGAACAGTGTCCATTAACAGTGTCCTGCCTCTTTTCCACGGGCTGTATTTTTCATGAAACATTCTGTTCCTGACATGCTTGTTTGTGCCAGGATGCACACATTTCATTGCTTCAGCCCAAATCCAGGACTTCCTGTTGTTCTCAATCTCCTCCCAGACTCTCCGAGGAAAGGTAGGAAAGGACATCCCATAGATTGCATTAGCCTTCCTACGAACCAGTCTCTCCTCTTTACTAGCTTTGGTCAACCTGAGACCACTGGCCTGGCTTGAGGGTGTCCAGTCCTGGTTCTACCAGCTACACATTCTCAATGAGACAAAAAATAGATCCCTGACTTCTTTTTGCACAGCCCGGGCAGTGGAATCACCACTCTCTTCCATGCATTCCTCTGAGGCAAGAGCTTGAGGCTGTGTACCCGTTCCTTTTTCACAAGGCCACATAGGTTCCCCCTCTTCTTCTTCCTCACTGAGAATCTGTGCCCAGGAGTGAGCCATCGTCCTCACTCCTGAGACTATCCATTCTTCACTGGGTGCAGAGGTCGAAACCTCCCATTCAAAGGCCTCCCTCATCTCATCTTCTCCAATGAGACTTGGGCTAGGCCCCCCTTCCCCAAGGGTCTACTGATGCTCTGCCTGAATTGTCTCTCTGTGATCCAGCATCCGATTTACACACTGTACTGATAACTTTGCTCATACTGCACTGTTCTTTTTCCTAGCACATTTATATGATTTACCACGGACTTTTCACTTGCTGAAAACATTGCTTTAGCTCACAGTCCCTTAAAGCCTCAGTATTTCAAGCACAGGATTGCCTGTAACTCTTGCTGCATATCTTGATACAACTCACAGTCTCTCTCATGGCTTTGAAACTTTACTGACACTGAACCCATAACTATGCTCACAGTCGATGGCTTAACAAGCTTGCTTTTGCTGGTAAACTTAACACAGTCTTTGTTTGCAAAACAACTACACTGCTGCACACAGATTCAGCTGGCTTTTGACAAAAATCACTTGTTTGAGCAATTATTTCTGTTGGTACTCTCTGTTATCAGTAGCTGTTTGCTGTGATGGAAAACGGCCTGCAGCCAGTCTTGGAGGCCTCTGGACAGAAGCAGGTTGGCAATCCTGCCGATCATCCCTCTGAACACTACACTCACAGTCCAGTCGATCAAGATGCAGGTTGAGCCCAATTTTAGATAGAAAAGTCTGAGTTTTTAAACTTTTACAGCGCTTTCAGTCACCGCGACGCTCCGACGGTAAGCCAGTACATGCACTCCACTCACAATCCCCCTCAAATGCTGGGAAGTCGCTGTAGAGCTGGCTTGGGGATGGGACTGATCGCAGTCTCACCAATCACATGATGCCATGCAAATGAGCCTCTTTCCCTCGCGAGTGCTCTTCTCCTCATGGCGATCGTCAAGCAGGCAAATTTAAACTGCAAAACCACTTTTTTTTTTTTTTTTGCGATCTGACTGCATGGCAGGAGCCCATTTCAACCATTTGTCATGGCCATTAACACAACAAGTCTCTCCATTCACTAGAAAGCATTTCCAATGTCCAGGGCACAATTTTCCTGTTGCTACCCTAGTCTTCCACACTTTTCTTTGTCACAACAGTTTTTAAAAACTGGCAAAATGCTGTAAATTTTTGATGCAGGACAAGGGCATACTCTCTCAGGCTTCACTGCTCCTTGGTAAACAGTTGGCATTTAATAGCAGCATATGGACAACAGCACACAGCGACACACTAGTTAACCTTGCTGCAGATTTTTGGGCTATCCACTGCCAGATAACCAAAATGCTAGCCCTTTGCCCGAGGACCTTTCCTCCCTAAATTAAAATCCAAAGTGGTGCTTCCATTTTGTAAGCCCCCAACCCCTGCCTTTTTGCAAATGACAGGTGGTATGCTGTTTGAATCTGACAGCAGTACCAGGTGGGGACTGGGTTCGGGGAGGAATAGGTTACTCAGCACAAGGGCTAGGTTTGGCTACTCTGCACAGGGGCACCCAAGTAATTCTGAACACAGGAAGCAATAACTGCAATGTCCAATACCAGGAATGGGATTCTAAAGTGTGGCTTTTATTCACATCCAAGCAGAACAAACAAAGCATAGATGGACCCCCACGGGGCTACACTTCTGGTAATGCAGATAAAAAGAATCAGGAACACTTCTTCAACATTCCAGCCCTCAGGCTCTGAACCCACTGGGCACACAGCCCGGACTTGCATGCTGCTTTGGGTACACAGCCTGTACTTGTACACTATCTGGGATGTCCCTGGCTCAGCTCCCTTGCCAGCCATTCGAACACCTTCCATATGTCATGGAAACCTTTTCTGGTGGCTCCCTAAACCACCTAAGAGCACCTCAGCTCTATCAGGGAGTTCTCCTTTTAATCCCATATTTGGGTACTTTCATCAGGCACTGGCAAAGTACCTGAGAGAAAGTAAAGGTGCCACAGAGCAAATCCATAGAGGTGAATTTGGTTACTACTGATGGGGGGGTCTCCCACCTCTCGCTTCCACAATTCATACCCGGCCATTTCTCTGGACATTAAACATCTCATTCTGTAAAGCTTGGCAATGTAGCTTAAGGCTAAATGTATGTCACATTTCCTCTACTTGTCTTGCTTTCCCATTGTGCTGGACTTGAACATACTTTTACTTGGCTTAGCCCATTGCTCTAGGCCTCCCACTGATTAAGCAGTCCAATCTCCACGTTACTTCACTCTTTGTGCTGGACTTGAACCTACTTGAATTAACCGGCAATGTCTATTACACTAGACCTCCTACAAATTAAGTAGTCCAATCCCCCACGTTTCAACAGTTCAGGTGAAAACATAGGCCCTTTGTCAGACAAACTCACCCTTTGGTTGCAGGTGCCCCACAGGCGATTCCTCACAGGAATTTCTCTCCCACAGCTTCTGGTGCCGCAGCACAACTTGAAATAAGGCAGCTTCTTCCTTAACCAGAACCAGGAGGGTTGCCTCTGGAAGACAGGCAAACCTTTCCACCCCATTCCCTCAGGAATGGGGCACATGGACCAGTAACAGCAGTCTCCATCACTTCACAATCAGCTTACTGTGTTCCTCTTTTGGTGGAAACACACACCTCACTTATAGTAGCTCTAAAACAGAGCTTAAGGCTCTGAGACCCTGCACTCAGACTGCTATGCTGTTCCTCTCTCCAAGACTGCACACAGACTCTGTTCAAAAATCCCCAACATTCTATCCTAACTTCCAACTGCAGCACTCCAGTGTGGCTCATGCAGCTGTGAAAGTTCTATGGTGATGTCATCCCTCAGTCTCAGCTGAGACTGAGAACAGAGTGAGACAGTGTGAAATCCATTTAACTGGAGTTTCACAAGCTGCCTTCCCTGCCTACCACTAGGTCTTACTGGGATTCTAGTAACCCCGGGTAACAGGGGGGTTACACATAGATGTTGCAACAAGGCTATTAAAATACACTAGGGCCTTGTCCATGGATCTCCCTATCCAAAAGCCATGCTGACAATCTGTCAACAAATCATAATGCTCCAAGTATTGATAGAATTCTTTATGTACAAACCTTTCCATAATCTTTGACTGTTTCAGAAGTAGGGCAATGGGTCTGTAATTTGTAGGTATCAAAGCATCTCCCTCCCTTAAAGATAGGAACCATTTTCTCTCAGGGAATTATAAAACCATGGAATTCACTCCCTACAGATATTGTCATCAGTAAAACTAAGAATATATTCAAAAATCACCTAGACAACTACTTATTACATAATCATTCCCTTGGGTACTATGGGTGACTGATAGGAGTGTTCGTGAGCTTTGGCCTTATACTCCTTCCAACTTTCTTAGTGAATCTTAGTGCATATTTTACCAAACCTCAGGAAAGTGGAAGAGCACAAACCCAAGAGAACTGAGAGTTTTTTTAGAAATGTATTTTTGTTAGCTTTCAGATACATTTAATACAAATAAACACACCACGATACTGAGTATAGAATATAACATAGCCATAGCATACATCGAATAAGGGACAGTGGACCACATTGTTATCAATGAGAGGACAACCATAAAACATAACGTTCTACCAAAATGTTTTGGGGATCAACGAGCCACACTGCAGCATGACCATGGACATACTTATATAAGCATTCTATAAAAAGTTCTGACAGCACACTTGCACTATGAAACATTGCTCAGCTGCAATAAATAGTCCATACAAGTGCTTACAATCATAACAGCATGAAGTATATCAGTTGCTAATAAACAGTGTCCAGAGGGATAAAATGGTGAGTTAATGAAACATGAACATTACAAATCAGTCTTTCTAAAACCACATAAATTGCTATTTAGTTTATAGAACAATCAATAAAAACAGATATGAACAGTAAACCTATTCTGGCAGCGGGGGAAATAAAAATTCCCCTTCAGCCTACATTCCAGAAAGATATATTCAGTGCAACAGGCACATATGTAGTATGAAGGCATAAATATAAGTATGGACAAGAACAATCACTACCCTGCAACAGAAGCAGAGCTTAAAATTATAGTTTTTACATGCTAGGTGAGGGATACGGGTGGTAACTATTTACATTTATAATGTGTAAGAAAAATCAAGTGTTCTGATTGCCCAGAACAGCAGTACAACTATATAATTATGTGCCCATAATTACACGCCTGCACTTTAAAGTTGGCTGCCACTGTACCTAGTGTATCTCCACACCACCAGGTGCAGATGCTGCAGTAGCTGTTTCTCTGACTGGAAATGAAATTGTCACTAAACTCTAGCTCACTCTTGACTACACTGGGATCCCCTGCAAAGATCAAATCACGATTAAAGACTGCCCTTCTGAAGTTATTAAAAAAAAATGAAAGCTCCCACCCCAGTTGCAGTAACAGGAAGTGTTGGGGACATTGAGGGAGCTGCACTATCAAGAGGGACGTGTAGTCCAGGTTGGAATTTTTTTTTTACTCACAGGTCCCCATCAGGATGACTTTTTACTTATTAACATAAGAAAAATTAGTTGTGATTTTTCTTAAACGTTATAAGTGCAATAAAGCACTCGAGGGATGAGTGGTTATTGTCAATAATCATACTTTTCTCTCAGGTGTTTAAAGGCACTTGGTGCAAGTGCCCCATGCATAACAACTTTCTTGAGAGCTGTGTGTTTATTGACCCATAATCACACACCCTGTCATGCTTTATTGCATTCAGAGCAAATTGTGCCATAATTCGGCTCCACGTGCATCTGCCTTCTTAAGCCTACAGCTCCCCTTCAAAGCAAAAAACCTATAATACAGAAGCCAGGAAAAAAAGCATTTGTAGATGCTGAATGTTTGCTTGCTGGCATTGGCATTGGTTGTGTAGGAGTGGGAAAAATACATGATAGGAATGGCAGTGAAGTATTTAACTGAAGTCAACCCCACCACCACCCTGCAGAGACTGACAGGCATTGGGGTGTGCCTTTGGGTCGTCAGGCATAATGGCCATGCCATTTCACCACACCCTACCCTGAAGACACTGACAAGTATCACGGTGTGCCTTGGGGTCTTTGACCCTTATGCACACCCCATTCCATCAGGAAATATGTTGAGATGGGGAGGAGAATGGGGTGAGCTTTGGGGCCGAAGAGTCCAAGGCACACCTCAATGCCTCTCACTGGCTGCAGGGTGTGGGTAGGGATGGAATGGTATGAGCATTACAGGCGACAATCCCAAGTCACATCCCGATGCCTATCAGTCTCTAAAGGGTGGGGCACTATAGTCAGAAACCCTAATGCCTCAGGTGTTCGTTGGTATTTTCACTCCAAATTTTCAACTAGGTTTTTTTGACCCCCACCTTATGAACAGTGGCAATATCAGTTTGTTAGCGGAAAGCTGATTTTGCACAGCAACTATGCCATTTGGCACCACAGGTGAAAAAACACTTTTCAAACAGGATGTGAAAAATGACAGCTGCACTGTTCATGGGGAGGTGTAAAAAATGGCAATGTTGAAAATCTGCAGTGAAAGTATAAAAAACTGAAGTCACAAGCATGTGTAGAAGCTGTGCAATGCACACCTGTAATGTAATTAGTTTGGGGATTTTTTACAGCAGATTGTCAACACAGGCATTTTGGGACCTCCTCTCATGAACAGTGTCACTGCTTTTTTCTTAATCTGTCCCAAACAGTGATTTCCCACAGCGACCACGCATTTCTGCACTGGAACTGCGAAAACACATTTTCAGCCATGGTGTGAAAAATGACAGCTGTACTGTTCATAAGGAGGTGTGGAAAAATGCTAGTGTTGAAAATCTGGACTGAAAATATTACAAATTCATGAACTTATAAGGGTGCGTGGAAACTGCGCAATGCTCGCTTGTAATACAGTCATTTTACGGACTTTTGTCACCAGATTTTTAATATAGCCATTTTAAGATCTCTGCTCATGAACAGTGTCACTGTGATTTTCTTAATCAGTCCTGAACATTGATTTCACACACCGACTGCACCATTGTGCGCTACATGCGTGAAAACACATTTTGGGTGAGTTGTGAAAAATTTCAGCTGTACTGCCCATAAGGAGGTGTGGTAAAATGGCAATGTTGAAAATCTGGAGTGAAAATATTAAAAATTCATCAACTTATGAGCATGCGTAGGAACTGCACAATGCAAACTCATAAAACAGTCATTTTTGGGAAAATTTGTTCACCAAATTTTCAACTTAAGGTTTTTGGGGGCCTACCTCATGAACTGTGCCACTGTCATTTTGTTACTCAGTCCCAAAAGGTGGTTCCACGCAGTGACCACAAAATCACCTTCTGGGACTGAATAACAAAATGACAGTAACAGAGTTCAAGAGGTGGGGCCCCAAGAACCCCATGTTGAAATTTTGGTGAAAAAATTCCCAAAAATGGCCGAGATATGTACCAAAGTTAAAAAAAAAAAAAACATTTATGCCATTATACAGCTTACCGGCACTTCTTCAGTTCACGGTCAGCTTTGAAGAGTGCAGAAATGTTTCCGGTCCACCAAAAATCATCGCACTGGGCTCCAGAGGTTAGTATGGTGGGGTTTGTGGGAAGGTGGGTGCGCAGAGGGTGTGTGCAGGTTGGGGAAGGGGGGCAGACAGTCAACAAAGGATCGTTATTAATTTTTTTTTTTTACGTTTTTTTTTTTCTACTGCAGGAAGATGACGGACTTTTGCCATGCTGGGGTGGGCTACCAGCATGGCAGCTAAAAGGGTATTTTTGGCGGGTGGCAGTGGAGCTGACAGGGAATTGGGCACCCCTGTTAGCCATACTGACTTTTGCCACACTGGGGTGGGCTCCCAGCATGGCAGCTGAAAGTTATTTTTTGGGGGGCGGCAGTGGAGCCGATGGGGGATTGGAGACCCCCGTCAGCCATACTGACGTTTGCCATGCTGGGGTGGGCTCCTAGCGTGGCACCTAGAGGTCTGTTTGGGGGGGCAGTGGAGCTGACAGGGGATTGGGCACCCCGTCGGTCATACGGTGCGCACGGGTGGAGGGGAGTGCATGAGCACGCTGGGGTGGGCTCCCAGCATGCTACGTAAGTGGAGGGTGATGATGAACTGTCTTTGACAGTTCAGATGCAGTGAAGACGTACATGTAGGCAATTTGCATACTGCCATTGGCAGTATGCAAATTGCCTACACGCTACCACCACTGATTGTGGCGCTGTTTTCCTCTGAGCTGTACGCCACTGCATCTGAATGCTGTCATAGACAGCTTGGACAGTCATTGGTGTGGTACAGCTGTGCCTGCAAAATGGACCAGGGCATTGGAAGTGGGGGAGGCACACCTACGAATTTTCATATGGTGGCACTATGTTTCTTGCACATGCGTGCAAGCAATCATAAAAAGTAGTTTTTGTATGTCCTAATCACCTTATCTGCACTACTAATGCATGCTTCTACTGTGCAATGATTGCTTAAGAAATAATTATATATCAATTGATAAAGGTACAGTAAGCATTTGCTTGAGCCCATACTAACCCACCTTCAGTATGAGAAATACAGATCAGCTATTTAATTATTAGTTTTATTTTTTTTTAAATTTATTTCCATTTAGGATTATAATACCTTTGAGCACAAGGAGCTCTTTTACAAAGGTTCCACATCAATAGGTGAGGGTAACAAACAGACAAAGGAATACTAGACAAGGCAAGGCAATTTTATTTCTAAGGCACTCAATCCAGGAGCCTCTGGTTGCTGCACATAATAAAAACAGAATACAAAATTCAGAAACAGCATTTGTGCATTTTGGCTACTAAACAGAAGTAATTTAAAATGATAAACAAACAGTTAAAATCCAGGAGAACTAACAGTGGTAGTCTAAATGACATAATAATAATAATTCAAATCAAGGAAAATAATAAGTAAACACAGTAATTATACCAGCAATTAAAGAGAGGTGAGGTAAAGAGCACTTATGGGGGGTAGGAGTAGCAGACCTGGGACTTGTCAGCTAAGCAATAGGCAAAAAGGATGGGGGAATGGAAAAGGTAGACCAATGGGGGGGGCTGAAATGGGGCACAAGAAGAAGTTGGGAAGGGATGGGGGGTTAGGGTGGAGGTGGAGGAAGAGGAACTAGAGAAAGAGGAAGAGATGTTGAGGCATGAGAGAAAAGAGAAAGGAGGAGGGGAGGAAGGTGTGAGTCTAGGGGAAGAATTTGACAAAGGGTAAGATTTTGACAATGGAGACAGTGACACATGATATGCATGATAAGGGGAGTCACTGGAGGAAGCAGTCACAAGAACTGTTAGATATCAGGTACTGTTTTAATAGGTGCTTGAATTGGCCAAGTTTAGGTGAAGAAGATCCATCAAAATGCAAGGAATTGAACCAAAGGGGAGCTCTCTAGGAGAAGGATCACTGACCTTGAGAAGTCTGACATCTGGGGACATTGAGTAGTTGGTTGACAGATGAACAAGTGTGCTTGGAATTGCACGAAGGTGTCAGTAGTGCTGCAGACCCAGGAGGAAGTAGGCTAAGGAGTGCTGTTTTGGCAAGTCAGCAGGTTTGATATTTAATCCTACTACTAAGCTGTATCCAGCCAGTCTGTGCGTAAAGTTCACAGATATGTGTCAGGTGGTCGGAGCCTGTAAGAAGCCTGCATGCCTTATAAAGTGCGACAGTTATCCTTTGAAGTGAGGAGGGGGGAGCAGAGCCATAAATAACGTGGTCATAGTCTATGATAGAGAGAATGGAGCTATGGATAGCCAGTTTGAGGGCTTCTAGAATTAGATTATGCTTCTGCCGATAGAGGAGTCCAGTTTTTATATTTACAGCCTTAGCTACAGTCTTGATGTGCTCGGCAAAAGTGAGGTGACTATCTAAGGTAACCCCCAGATATCTGAAATGCTCCACCAGATCAAGTGGAACACCAAGTTGGTTTTTAATATTGGGGGCATGTGCTTTAAACTTACTGCTCAAGGTGCTGAACATCATAACCTTCGTTTTCTCATAGTTTAATACCAGTTTCTGGTCATAGAACCATTTTTTGACTTCCTCAAAACCGAGTTGAAGGTGATGTTCGAGAAGAGCGGGGTTAGGTTGGCTTGAGAATATGACAGCATCATCTGCATACAAAATTATTCATTGATGGCAACAGTGCGGCAGGTTATTTACAAAAATACTGAAGAGCAGACGGGCCAAGGATCGATCTTTGAGGCATGCCTGAGCATACAATCCACTGGTTGGAGGTAACATTGGAGATTTTTACCATTTGATAGCAATACTCCAGACAGCTTTTAAACCAGTGCATAGAGTCAATTGAGAGCCCTGCTGAGGTTAATTGTTTAAGCAACAATGCATGTTTCACCGTATCAAATGCCTTCATTAAATTTATGAAGGCTGCACCAACAAGACTCCTTTGGTTGAGCGATTGGTGAATGAACCCAGTGAATTCCAGGAGGGCAGTTAACATGCTGTGCCCTTTCCTAAAGCCATGCTGCTGCAGGTACTGGATGGAGTATTTTTCAAGGTGGTCAAATGATTGGTCTACAACTATACATCCCAGGACTTTTGACAGAGACAGGGAGGACTGAGATTGGTCTATAACTGGTGTGTAGGGTACGGTCCCCAGATTTGTGTACTGGAGTTATCAGAACAGTTTTCCACCTAAGATGGAATTGAGATTGGCTTAGTGATAGGCTGAAAATCTTAGTGATAGGAGCTAATACTTCATCAAGGGTAAGAGCAATTAGCTTTACGTCATTGAGTCACTACTGTGCTGTGACTTACCCAGGATCTTGTGTAGGTGCCTTTTAACCAAGGAAACTGATACTTTCTTAAAGTAGAAAGGGGGGTTTGTGTTGCAACTATGGTTAGTTAGCTGTAGTATTATTTTCAGTCCTCCCATCATTTTCAACAGACTGTTTGTTTCACACAAAATTGGCCCAGATTTTCTCAAACATTTATCAGCTTCAATGGGATTAGCAAATGTGTAAGTTATACCTGTACCAGTATACTGTAGCATGAGTTGCTCTGGCTATTGAGGAATGTGAGTAATGCCCAAGACCTGTAGCCTTGTCCACACCAACTCAAGACTTTTGCGGTGCTACTGTGTGGCAAAGCTAAGACCAGTGAAACAGTACAATTGAGTGCCCTGATCCAAATGAAGTTAAATTTTTGCAGCATTTAGGATAATGTCTCTTACTTGTGTCTCCATAGTGTGGATTAGCACTGTCCAGGATTGATCTGAGTTATGTGGCCATTTCCTGGATGCAATCCTATAAACCTTAGCAATTTTACCCCAATAGTTGCAGTTCCAGGAGTTGTCTCAGTAGGTCCTGGATGAAAGAAATTGGTTCCTCAGTCTCTAGATTTTCTGGGAGACCAAGTAAGAGGATGTTAGATAATTGGGCCCCATTTTCTAATTGTTACAAAGTCATCCTCATGATCTTATTCTCTGCTATAACTCCTACTACCACCAGTTTGTTTGTCAAGTTGGTGACTGCCTGAACCTCTTCCAACACAGCTTCCACGTTCATGTCTAATAAGGTAAACCTGTTCAATATAGTCTCAGACTCTGTGTCCAGGTCTCTTATTGCCAGGAGGAGGACTCTATTATAGGACTTCTGCCCCCACTGTCATTGCCATGTTCACTGCTTGTTCCTGGCTGTTTTGGAAGCTTCTCCTCCTTTTCTTTGCTAGATTCCTGTGAGGCAACTTTTCTCTGGTTTTACATGGTCAAAATCTATCAAAACTGCTACAGGAGGTAAAGAGATGGTAACGCTCTTGATTGTGAATGTTTTAAACTGAAAAAAAAAAACGAATTTCAAGTTGTTTTAAATTAAGATAGAATAAATTACTAGAGCTCTGCTCAAGAGTGACCAATGTCATCAGCTGCTGGTTCCTCCCACCCGTGCCCTGTCAATTGAGTTTTTGACTACAGCCTAGTTTCACTGTTTTAATTTTTTTGTCACTTATGATCAGTGTATTCATGGCGAACTACTGCAGTAGAGTACTGTGGTCAGACTGTAACCAATCTTGAACGTCTGCCAGAGAATTACTGCCACTATACAGAATTATATAATATGCAAACATCACTATATCAGTTTCCATAAAGATAGTCTAAAAGTTATTAGTAAAAACTGAAAAAAGTAAATGTCCCAGGATTAGTCCTTGAGAAACATCAGCTGTTATAGCAGAACAACTGTTTCTACTCTGACTTGTTGAACTCATTAGTTAGATAATGTTGAAACCATTGCAAGGTGCAGCTTACCCTGGCCCTGGCTCCATCCCACTCACCCAGCACTGCTGCAGCTTGCTTTGTCTATTTTTCTGTTTTAGGTAAATGCCGATTATGACCCTGCTTTAAACTGCTCCACACAACAGCAGACTGAGCCATGTATGACTCCAGACTGTTCGATCTGCACATCTTCAGCCAAATTATTGCCACCCCCCATGTAGTGAGATGTGACTGCAGTACTCACTCTAACCTGTTCCACAACTGCCAAACGCACCTCTGTTCTAATACTCCCAATCATCTGATGCCACCACACTCACCCTCATTCGCCCATAAGTTGCCCAAATCTGCTTCTACAGGGGTTAGTTGCATTTCTGATTCTCACATTCACTATGATCTGACACTACCACATTCACCTTTTTGTGTTGCTTGCATGCATGTGCAAGAAACACATGGCTTTCAGCAGTTAGGGAGAATGCCTAAATGCATCAGGAAATTTGTGCCACATCACCATGCAATCAGCTGTTTTGGTGCATTACAAGCTACTGAAACAGCCAATTGGTGTCCCCATGGCAATGACTTCTCCATCGGCCTCTCACAGTCCCCAGGAAGCCAATGGAAAGCCGCTGCCTGCCGTTCAGTGTGCCTTTCTGGTGAAACATTTCAATAAGAGAAAAAAAAAAGCAGACGGGGTGCCCAATCCCCCTGTTGGCATGCCCCCTTCCAGTTCAATTTGCTGACATAGGAGCCCACTCCCCATCAGCATAATGTCCCCCTTCCCAAATTTGTTGTGTGCTGAGCGGTGCCAAATCCCCCTCGGATCTTGCCACCCCTCCAGTTATATGTGCCACCAAGGGTGCCCAATCCCCCTGTCAGCATGCCCCCTTCCTGGTATTTTTGCACGTGAGGCCCCTCCCATCGGTATAATGCTCCCCCAAATTTCTTGTGTGCTGAGGGGTGTCCAATCCCCTCGGTTCTTGTCCCCCAGTACTCGGTATGTGCCGACAGGAGTGCCTAATCCCCATCGGCTACAGCCCCCAAACACTCAGGTGGCACGCTGGGAGCCCACCCCAGCCTACCAAAATTAAATGTCCCTGCAAAAAAAACCTTCCTATGAGTTTTTTTTTTTTTTTTTTTGCATAAACCTGTAAACTAGAAAACAGTCCCTCGTTGATTCCGGTGGTCCTTCCCCCAACCCACACCCACCCTCTGCATACCCCACCTCCCACACCCCACCCCATACTTACCTCCGGGCCCAGCACGATGCTCTTGAGTGGACCGGGGACACGATCTGCACTCTTCAAAGCCGATCGCGAACTGAAGAAATGCGGTAAGCTGTATAATGGCATAAATGTTTTTTTTCAGCTTTGGTGCATATCTTAGCCATTTGAAATTTTTCACCAATTTTTCAACATAGGGTTCTTGGGACCCCACCTCATGAACTCAGTCACTGTCATTTTGTTATTCGGTCCCGAAAGGTGATTTCACAGTCACTGCCCGGAAATACCTTTCGGGACAGAATAACAAAATGACAGTGCAACAGTTCATGAGGTAGGCCCCCAAAAACCCTATGTTACAAATTTGGTGAAAAAATTCCCCAAAATGACTGCTTTATGAGCATGTGTTGTGCAGTTCCTACCACGCTCGTAACTTTGAGCAGTTTTAATATTTTTACTCCAGATTTTCAACATTGCTATTTTACCACACCTTCTTATGAACAGTACAGCTGTCATTCTTTTACATCTCACCTGAAATGTGTTTTTGCACATGTAGCGCACAATGGTGAGGTCGGTGTGCAAAATCAATATGCAGGACAGATTAAGAATATCACAGTGACATTGTTCATGAGGTAGGCCCCCAAAAACCCTATGTTGAAAATTTGGTGAAAAAATTCCCAAAAATGACTGCTGTACGAGTGTGTGTTGCGCAGTTCCTACGCATGCTAGTAACTTCTAGCATTTTTAATATTTTCACTCCAGATTTTTAGCAATTCCATTTTACCACACCTCCTTATGAACAGTACAACTGTCATTTTTCACATCTCAGCTGAAATGTGTTTTCGCACTTGTAGCGCACAATGGCGTGGTCGGTGTGCTAAATCAATGTTCGGGACAGATTAAGAAAATCACAGTGACAATGTTCATGAGCAGAGGTCTTAAACTGGCTCTGTTGAAACTTTGGTGCCAAAAGTCCATAAAATGACTGTGTTACAAGTATGCATTGTGCTCACGCACCCTTCGTAGGTTCAAAAATTTGTAATCTTTTCAGTCCAGATTTTCAGCATTGGCATTTTTCCATATCTCCTTATGAACAGTACAGCTGTCATTTTTCACACCCTGGCCAAAATGTGTTTTCGCACTTCTGGCGCAGAACAGCACAGTCGCTGTGGGAAATCAGTGTTCGGGATAGATTAAGAAAATCACTGGGGCACTGTTCATGAGCAGAGGTCCCAAAATGCCTATGTTGAAAATCTGCTGTAAAAAAATCCCTAAGCTAATTACATTATGGGTGTGCATTGCTCAGTTTCTACGCATACTTGTGACTTCATCAGTTTTTATGTTGGCTTGCATGCATGTACAAAAAACATAGTGCTATCATCGGAGATTTCGGAGGTGTGTCACCTCCTCCTCCAATTCAGTCAGTGTGCTGGCAGGCGCGTCCCCTGTAAGCCAATGCATGCTGGAGCTGTCTATGACAAGCTCCAAAATGCAGTGGCATACAGTTCAAAGGGGGAGATACGCTTCGTGAGCAGCGATAAGATATCACCTGCTCATGCGCAGCTCCCCCCCACACACACACACGCGCCCACGCAGGCATGCGCGCCCCCACCCCTCGCACACACTGTATAGCCGACGGGGGTGCCCAATCCCCATCAGCTGTGCTGTGTTCCCCTGCCTCCCCCAAAGCCTTCCAAAATGCCACGCTGGGTGCCCACCCCAGCCTGGCAACTAATGATATAGCCGACAGGGTGCCCAATCCCCCATCGGCTCACTGTCCTCACCCCGAATAGTAGAGTGCCATGCTGGGGCCACCCCAGCATGGCAGTGTCTTAACCAGCGGGGTGCCCAATCCCCATCGGCTGAAGCTTCCCCCAACTTGGTCCTGTGCCACGCTGAGAGCCCACCCCAGCGTGGCAAACATCCCACGTGGTTCTTTTTTTTTACCTGGAAAGAAAAAACGGTCCCACATAGTCTCCCTGGCCCCCCTCCCACAACGCGCACTTACCTCCGGACCTCGGTGTGATGATCTTCGGTGGACCAGGAACACGTCTGCACTCTTCAAAGCCGACCATGAACTGAGGAAATGCCGGTAAGCTGTATAATGGGCTAGATAGGGGTTTTCAACTTTGTTGCATATCTCAGGCATTTTTTGGAATTTTTGCACCAAATTTTCAACATGGGGTTTTTGGGACCCCTTCTCATGAATGATGTCATGGTCATGGTGTTATTCGGGCCCGAAGGGTGATTTCGCAGTCACTGCGCAAAATCACCCTTCAGACCTGAATAACGCATTGACAGTGACATCATTCATGAGAAAGGGTCCCAATAACCCCATGTTGAACATTTGGTGCCAAAATTAAAAAAAAATGACTGTTTTACGAGCGTGCGTTGCGCAGTTCCTACGCACGATCGTAAGTTCACGAATTTTTGATATTTTCACTCCAGATATTTAACATTGTCATTTTACCACACCTTCTTATGAGCAGTACAGCTGTCATTTTTCACATCTCACCCAAAATGTGTTTCCGCCCATGTAGCGCACAATGGCGCAGTCGGTGTGCGAAATCAATGCACGGGACAAATTAAGAAAATCACAGTGAAACTGTTCATGAGCAGAGGTCTTAAAATGGCTATGTTGAAAATTTGGTGAAAAAATTCCTAAAAATGACTGTTTTACAAGCGTGCGTTGCGCAGTTCCTACGCACACTCGTAAGGTCGCGAATTTTCAATATTTTCACTCCAGATTTCCAACATTGCCATTTTGCCACACCTTCTTATGAGTAGTACAGCTGTCATTTTTCACATCTCACCCAAAACGTGTTTCCGCTCATGTAGCGCACAATGGCGCAGTCGGTGTGTGAAATCAATGTACGGGATAAAGTAAGAAAATCACAGTGACACTGTTCATGAGCAGAGGTCTTAAAATGGCTATGTTGAAAATTTGGTGAAAAAATTCCTAAAAATGACTGTTTTATGAGCGTGCGTTGCACAGTTCCTATGCGTGCTCGTAAGTTTGCAAATTTAATATTTTCACTCCAGATTTTCAACATTGCCATTTTATTACACTTCCTTATGAACAGTACAGCTGCAATTTTTCACATGTTGCCCAAAATGTGTTTTCGCACATGTAGCGCACAATGGTGCTGTTGGTGTGCGAAAGCAATGTTTAGGACAGATTAAGAAAATCACAGTTACACTGTTCATGAGCAGAGGTCTTAAAATGGCTATGTTGAAAATGTGGTGACAAAAGTCCATAAAATGACTGTGTTACGAGTGAGCATTGCGCAGTTTCCACGCACCGTCATTAGTTCATGACTTTGTAATATTTTCAGTCCAGATTTTCACCAGTGGCATTTTTCCACACTTCCTTATGAACAGTACAGCTGTCATTTTTCACAACATGGCTGAAGTGTGTTTTCACACTTTCAGCTCAGAGATGCGTGGTCGCTGTGGGAAATCATTGTTAGACACAGATAAAGAAAATCACAGTGACACAGTTCATGATCGGAGGCACCAAAATGCCTGAGTTGACAATCTGCTGTAAAAAATCCCCAACCTAATTATATTACGGGTGTGCATTGCACAGTTTCTATGTACGCTCGTGACTTCACCATTTTTTTAAATATTTTTACTGCAGATTTGCAACATTGCCATTTTTTACACCTCCCCATGAACAGTACAGGTGTCATTTTTTACATCCTGTTCGGAATGTTTTTGCACCTGTGGTGCTAAATGCCGTAGTCACTGTGCATAAGCAGCTTTTGGCTAACAAACTGATATTCCCCCTGTTCATGAGGTGGGGTCACAAAACAAACATGTTGAAAATTTGGAGTGAAAATACCAACGAATGCCTGAGGTATTAGGGTTTCCAACCATAATGCCCAACCCTGTAGAGAATGACAGGCATCAGGGGTGTGACTTGGGATTCTTGCCTGTGATGCTCATACCATTTCACACCTGCAGTCAGTGAGAGGCATCGAGTATGCCTTGGACTCTTCACCCCAAACTTCACCCCATTCTCCTATCGCCCCATTTCACCATATTTCTAATGAAATGGAGTGCGCATAAGGAACCAAAGACCTCAAGGAACACCGTGTCACTTGTCAGTGTCTGCAGGGTGGGGTGTAGTGAAATGGCGTGGCCGTTATGCCTGACGTCCCAAACGCACACCCCAATGCCTGTCACACTCTGCAGGGTGGTGGTGGGGTTGGCTTCAGTTCAATACTTCATTGCCATTCCTATTACGCAGCTCTATAACTTCTACAGTACCACTGCCAATGCCAGCAAGCAAACATTCGGCATTGACAAATACTTGTTTTTAATTTTTTCACTCCAGATTTTCAACATTGTCATTTTTACACCTCCTCATGAACAGTACAGCTGTCATTTTTCACATCCTGTTTGAAATGTGTTTTCACACCTGTGGCACCAAATGGCACAGTCGCTGTGCAAAATCACCTTCCGGCAAATGAACTGATAGTGTCACTGTTCATGCGGTGGGATCTCAAAAAACCCATGTTGAAAACTTGGAGTAAAAATACCAAGAAACGCTTAGGGTGTTAGGGTTTTTGACCATAATGCCCTACCCTGTAGGGACTGACAGGCATCAGGGGTGTGACTTGGGATTGTCGACAGTAATGCTAATGTCATTGCTTCCCCATACTGCTGCCAGCGGCAGGCATCAAGGTGTGCCTTGGACCCTTTGGCCCCAGAGTTCACTCCATTCTCCTATACTGCACCCATTTCAGTGTATTTCCTTATGGAATGAGGTGAGTGTAAAGCCCGAACACTTCAAAGCATACCTCGACACTTGTAAGTGTCTGCAGGGTAGGGTGAGGTGAAATGTTGTGACCGTTATGGGCAACGACCCAAAGGCACACCACAATGCCTGTCCATCTCTGCAGGGTGGGGGTGGAGCTGGCGTTAGTTCAGTACTTCACTGCCATTCCTATACTGCATCTGTCTAACTCCTGCACTTCCACTGCTAATGACAGCAAGCAACACTTGTCATTAACAAATGTTTGTATTGCTGTTACTTTGCTCTCACAATATGGGCATTCTGTTCTAATATGAGAGCCCTCTACTGGACAAAAACTAGAACTGTGCAGAATTATTTTTGTTAAAATCACATTGCACAACAAAATATGTTAGTTAAAAATAAAAAATAACTGGTTTATATATTTTTTCAAATAGCTTTTATCCCTTAGGCATCTTATCGGACCTGTCCCCTCCCCCATGACCAACAGCCACTTCTACCAAACCTATCTGGAGCTGTTCCCACATGGCTTGCCCCCCCTCCCCCATTGGTGGTTCCAGAGCAGGAAGGGCTATCATCCCCCAAGGGTATACATCCAGAGGTCTTTAGATGTCTGGATGGCAGTGCAGTTAGAGGGAGATGCACTGGGCGTCATGTAGCATGCAGGTCCATTTTTCCATTTTCTCCCTTTCACTTATCGTGGCAGCAGATGTGTGGGTGCACGAGAGGGGTGCACATGTACTACAGAATTGTGGCCCCTCCCAGGAAGTCTCTCAGACCTGCACTACCATCAGCCCTCCACCCAGTGGCACCCTTAGGCTGAGATGGCTTGCCAACCCTTCCCGAGAGAGGACAGCAGTCCTTGTGATGCACAATCTCTCTCCCCCAGCACATGATTAGCAACCTGAGTCATTCCCAGACCCATGTCACTGGCATGGCAGTGGGTGAAGTGCCAGCACCTCAGTCCTCTACAACAGTGGGACAGTAAATGTTTTATGTTTAAATAATAATTCATACAAAGAAGCTCAGGGAATCATTTCATAATCACAATAAGACACAGTAGGGTTGGTGTCGCGTTGGATAATGGTACTTCTCTGGTGGTGGACCTACCCTAGAAGTGCCCTTATCCCAACACAACACACACACCCTATCAAGCTTTTTTGCTTGGAAACCTATTCTCTGAACACCTTCCTTCCTTCCTTCCTTCCTTCCTTCCTTCCTTCCTTCCTTCCTTCCTTCCTTCCTTCCTTCCTTCTTCTTTCTCCTCCCTCCTCCCTGACCTGGATGATGGGCTCATTGCAGAAAATCTCCTCTTTCTGACATCACTGCTGCACACAGTTAAGACTGATGTCAAGGCCAGCTAAGTCCTGACAAGTGATTAGAGCCATGACTCGAAATCCATTTCCATCTGTGATATAAATAGCTGTAGCAGTCAAAAATGGTGTGCTGTGCCTTGAAAGCCATGGCTACTCTGCTGGCTTCAAGCGTCAAGTCTTCTACCTGCAGTCTACTCTGAAGTACAGTGAAGCCCACCAGGATGAAGCACAACACTGCAGAATTCTGCAGTAGAGTTACTACAGCAAGCAATGCAGTTTCAATGGGAGTTAATCCCTTTTGTCATGCAGTAAACCAGTGACACTGTATTTCATCCTGGCGGGCTTCACCTAGTGCACACAGATTTATAGAAGCACTAGCTGCAGCCAAGATATACTTGGGCAACCAACAGTTTGTGTGAAACGCAACTTGTCGCTACCAGTCTCAGTATTGCCAGCTAGCAGCAGGACTGTTGTAGCTCCAGACTAAGAACGGAGGTGTGCTACATGAATGCTTTGTATAGCCACAGCTGAAAAGCTTACACTGCGCACTTGGTCTTAGTTAAGATATTTCAAAAGGGTAGCCTACCAAGCAAAAAGGATTGGTTAAATAATTAGGCCCTAGCTCTGTGTGATACTTTGATCTTGATTTCTGCAGTGTGGGTTGTTCAGTTATGTGGTATGGTTGTTAAGTTCTATGGCAGCCATGTAGTCCAGCCATAGAGCAAGGTATAATATGAAATGACATCCAGCATAGAGGAGGGCCTGTGGCATAAACAAAGAGTGGCAGGGAGTTAACATGATGGAAAAACAATACATGTTAAAGTAAAAATCAACAAAAGTAATGAATTATGTGGCATTATGTATTTGCTGTGGAACTGCATACATTCTGTGGCAGGATACAAGTTCAGAGACCAATTATGTGTCTCAAAAATTACAGAATTATGGGGGTCCTGCAAATAATAGTGATGTAGCTGTTAATAATAGGAAAATGACAACATTAAAAAATTCATACATGGAGCACAAATACAGGAAACTACATACTGTAAGAAGATCAGGGAAAGGTCAAATGCTTACATAGCAGAGCAAGTAGATGGAATTTCTCCTTTAACTCAGCTGGAAGGCATTCCCTTTTAGTTTAAGTGTGGACTCCTGACCCATATTTGATCTTTAGCTGCTCTGAAATGTCAAGTATGTGACCCTGCTTGTGCATGTTAGCATCTTCTGCAGTATGTTAGGGCATCAGGGATAGCCACTCGCCGTGTGTGACTGGCCAAGGCAAGACCTTGCTCTTTGAGAAATATTCCAATATGTAAGACACTCCAAGAATTCCTTCCCCCTCCAAACGAATGGATACATCCATGATACAAGTAACTACATTGAAGTAAAGTTGTAACTAAGTATCCCCAGCAGTCCCCTCTTCAATGTTGTTTGGCCTCTGACTGACCCAAAATACAAGCATGAGTCTAGATGACACATGCTAAATGCAACTTGGAAGGTAAGAGCAAGAAGAGATGGGGGGGGGGGGTACTTATGAGCTCTGGATGACCACTATGCACCAATATCCTATCAGGGTTGCAAGCCTTACCCTGTGCCACCACAGAAGATGTTGTGATAGCGCAGGGACAGGTGGAGGAGCTGACAAGATATTGAAGCACTGTGCTATGCAGAGATGCTTGCCACCCCTGCATACCCTGTCTATGCCACAGAACCTCCCAGCCAGCAGGACTGCTGGTTCCACGGGGGAGACAAGAGGAGTCACTGAAGGATGGAGATTGGTCAAGGATCTAATGTGAAAATGGCCAGCACAGGGAAAATGAGCAATGAAGGGCGTTTCCACTGGATGCCATGAAGAAAACATGCTTCAAGCAGTGGGTGGGGGTGGGCACAATACCACTAGGGAAGCCCAGTGAGAATCTGAAAAGAATAAACTTTATCCTGGCCTACAAGTGGGCCTTAAGGTACATGTCAGGGAGACAGAGGTTATTTGTGGCAGTAAATCCTTACACCACAATCTCTCGCCATGGCATCATGCCATGTCACTGGTGCTGCGTCATGCAAAGTTATATGGGTTTCACATACCAGCAGTTTGGAGGAAGTAAACCCTGTGAGTGTCATCCACCGACAAACATCTGAAAGCCACAGTTGTACTGTAGCAAGTTAGGACTCTGTGTACTGCAGGTTTAATTGTTGGCACAACAGGGAGTCTCTCTGCACCCCAGTGTTGTGCCCCACCAACTGTGATGGTATATTGGGCCCCAGTAATTAAAATGAAGAATGCAGTAATAATCTGTAGTTGTAAAGTGCCTAACAAAAAATGTCAAAGCGTTGTCCAAGATAATATTAAGCACTATAAAATTGGAGGTAGTAGACCATCAGGTGACGTTGTAAGCCAAGTGGTACAGGTAAACTTTCAGTTAGAATTTAAATAATCCAGTGTACGAGCAAGAACAAATGTGATGGGGGAGTTGGTTACAAAGTTGGAGCCAAACATCTAGAAAGCATTGTCACCAAACATTACCAGTTTGGTTGAGGATACAGTTACAAGGTACAGAGTGGAGACACACATAGATACATAGAATTTAACAGCAGATGAGAACCGCCTGGCCCATCTAGTCTGCCTATTTACCCTATCCCCCAAGCCCCACTTGTTTACCCTTTCCTTTTTGTCGCTAGGGTTCCCTTATGCCCATCCCACATATTTTGGAATGCCTTCGCTGTTTGCACCCTTACCACTTCCTTGGGGAGGTTGTTCCATGCATCCACCACTCTCTCGGTAAAGCACTTCCTTGCATTCCCTAAGTCTACCTCCTTCTAGCCTCATATCATGACCCCTTGATTTTGGGCATTCTCTTTTCTGGAAGAGGCTCTCCCCAGGCTCCATTAAAACTTTTAAGGTATTCAAAAGTCTCAGTCATATCCCCCCTCCGTTCTCATCTCCAGACAATAAATATCCAGATCTACAAGCCTCTCCTCACGTGCCTTCTGGTGCAGCCCCTGCACCATCTTTATGGCTCTCCTTGGGACTGCCTCCAGTTTGTCTATGTCCTTTCTTAGATGTGGCCTCCAGAAATGTATGCAGTATTCCAAATGAGGCCTCATCAGTGATCTGTAAAGTGGCATCATCTCTTCCCTTTTTCTGCTGGAGATGCCCCTCCCTATACACCCTAACATTCCACTGGCCTTCCTTATCACTTCTCTCACATTTTCTGGCCACCTTTAGATCATCTGGTATAATTGCTTCCAAGTGTCATTCCTAATTGGTGGGTGCACACTCTTCAATACTGTTCTCCTGGGTTCCAGAGCCCCAAGTGCATAATTTTGCATTAACTTTCAGCTGCCACTACCCTTGGCCATTCCTCTAAGTTACATACGTCTCTTTTCATCCTTTCCACCCCTCTGGAGTATTGACTGTATTACAGATCTTTATGTCATCTGCAAATAGACATACCTTCTCCTCTAGCCCCTCCACAATGTCACTTATGGACACATTAAAGAGGACTGGCCCCAGCACCAATCCCTGGGGCACCTCACTTGTCACCTCTCTCTCCATGGATTGAGCTCCATTCACTACCAGTCTTTGTGTCCTCCCGCTCAGTCAATTTCTAACCCAGTTCACCACCCTATGCCCCACTCCTAGGCTGCTCAACTTGTTTATTAACCTTCTATGTGGAATGGTGTCAAAGGCCTTACTAAAATCTAGGTAGGCCACATCTACTGCCCCTCCTGGTCTACCACTCTGGTTACCCAATTGCATAACTTTATCAGGTTTGTTTGGCAAGACCAACCTACCATGAAACCATGGTGCTTTGGATCCTGCTGCCCACTGGATTCCAGGTACTCTACGATCCTTTTCTTTAGCAATGCTTTGATCAATTTCCCCACCACTGAGGTGAGGCTGACAGCCTGTAATTTTCCACCTCCTCCCTAATCCCACTGTTGTGGACAGGGACATTTGCCCTTCTCCAATCTGTTGGGACCTCCCCTGTCTCTAATGATTTATTGAATAATAAATCATTAGAGACTAAAAGGTATGGAGTGGACAAATGATCATGCTACAACTCATCCAGACATAAGGGACAATAACTGAAGACCATCAGCAGTATTTTGAGGCCCATGTACTATTGATTAGGTTTGATATAATCTAAAGTATCCAGCATGTCTATTAAAGTATCACGTACACTACTTTCCATGTACTTGAAGCTTGGTGCAGTTGTTTATAAATGCTGTTTTAGTCAATTGAGTTTGTGTAATTTGTAAAATGTTTAAGCCCCCTAGCTTGGTATGAATGTTTTAATGTACTTTGAATAATAATTTATTGTCACTGACACAAGAGTATGTTGAGTATATGTATGTGGATCAAGTCTGTGAAAGGGCCACATGGCCCCATACTTTTTACCTGGTCACTACATTTTAAAATAAAAAAATAAGAAATAAAACAAGTTGCTTATGCAGTCCTCCAACCCTTTTCTCATGCCCCCTCAGCGAGGGGTTGACCCAGTTCTGCTTCTCACAAGTCCTACGTTGGGATTCATTTGATTGTTTATTTTATTGCCTATATCCTTTTACTAGCCCTTTGGGCTAGAAAGTATCTGGTCCTCTCTGTTAGTGCTCTCCACTTTGTTTCTATCCTTGTGAATAGAACTAAGGTGCTTGAGAGAGCTGGCCATAGTTATTGTCTGGTGCACTTGGTTCAATGCAAGATGTGCAGGTGCCATCAGTAGCACACATTAGCTCTCTCCCTGTAAGAAGAAAGCTCCTGTGTGGTTGTACTGCCTCCAGCCCTAGACCAGTGAATATGAATCAATGGTGAAGATATTCTGGAAGAGCAGCAATTACAGTGAGTATGTAATTTTCCATTCCCAGTGGTGAGGAGGGAACATGGCTATTGTGAGCCTTCTGACATGTTCTGCTCCTCAACTTGAATCTCTCTCTCCCTCTCAAACTGCAGCAAATGGTAGGGAGGTAGCATTACCCAAAGGTCAGCTGGGCTTCTATGAGCACTAATAAAACAAAGTTCCCTGCTGTGATTCCCTTCAGTGTGCCAGTTTGCGATTATAATAAATTCCCTCAGGAGTCTCCTTCAGCAGTCTTGACTTCTAGCAGCGAGAGAAAAGATGATCTGGGTGTGTGTGTGTGTGTGTGTGTGTGTGTGTGTGTGTGTGTGTGTGTATGTATATATATATATGTATATGTATATGTATATGTATATGTATATGTATATGTATATGTATATATATGTATATATATATATATATAATCTCTCTCCCTCTCCCTCTCCCTCTGACTAGTTCTTTTTTCTGTGGGGGGGTATTTACTATCTGATTGGAGCACAATTAACTCCTATATCATTGAAAGAGGTATTTCTCACCATTTCCTCTCTTAAATTAAACAAAGCCCCCTGTCCTGAATAAATGTCGGTTGAAGTTAGTGCTTGTGTGATACCATCAAGTCATATTTTTCAATAAGAGTATAATGGAAAGATTTGTCTTTCATTCATGGAGAGATGCTAAGATTGTTCCTATAGGCAGAAAGGGGACAAGGCTGACCCCAAAATGTATAGCCCAAGTAGATATCAGTCTAAAGATTTGTTTGAAAATGATGTTAGATAAATTGAAGCAAGAAAATATTAAGGCTTGGGGTTTGTGTGAACTAAAAGCAGTCTTAAGGCCTGATATTCTACAATAGATTTTTGTTTCATACTGTAACATTTCTCAAAAATATATCACCCTAAGAAGGTAAAGCTATATGCAGTCTTTATTAATTTTTCTGCTCCTTTGATTCCCTCTCAAGAAATTTTGTGGAAATTGATGTGAGAATGGGTCATAGACCCAGTTCTGAGTGACAATATAAGGGACATTCATATAAATAATTGGTCAAGAATTAGGCTAGGGACCTGGAGTCAACTGTCCAGCACCTTCCAAAAAACTGGAAGGGGGGTGCAGGTTCGTGTCCTGGCCTCCATCCTGTTCTGCCTTTACATCAATCAGTTATTAGAAAATTACTCCCCTAAGATTGACTCCTGTGTTTATTTATTTATTTAAGTCAAGGATTAGCATAATATATTTGAGCCAAGGCTATTTTACAAAGGTTCCACGTCAGATGGTACAGTACACAATAAGAGACAGTAAATAATCATTTAACAATTGCCAAATGTGCAAATACAGTTGGGGTAAAGGATTTTGGAGAAAGAGGGAGCGAGGTAGGAAGGTGTAGGGGTGAGGGTGAGGGGGAGGGAGCTCAGAGAGTTTGAGATGAAGGGGAGGAGAGAAGCGGGTAGGAGTAGTTGGGAGGGAGCCAGGAGGAAGGGGGCGGCAGCCAATGGACCTTGTCAAGGACAGACAGATTAAAGTGCTAGGTTAGGGTGGCAGCATTTAGACCAAAGTGCCTGTTGTGGGGGCATAGGCAGGGGGACAGTGGACTAATTGGGTGAGCAGTCACAGGAGCTGGAGGCAAGTAGCGAGAGTCTTACTCTGAACTTAAAAATTCCAAGTGTCAGTGCTGCAGAGATGTCACTACTAAGGGAGTTAAGCCAGCTGGGTACCCTGTCGGAAAATGATCTTTGACCTTGAGTAGTGTGGCAACTCTGGGTTTGTAGGGAGTATTGCTTGGACCTCCTTGTATTGGAGTTGTTGGATCTGGGTGTGAGGAGAGAACAGACACCTGGCGGAGCAATACCCATTGTTATTTTCTTGGCCATGATGCAGGTTTGATATTTTATTCTACTGTGAAGTTGAAGCCAGTTGGTCTGGGAGTAGAGGTCACAAGTGTGAGTGAGATGGTGCAGTCCAGTGATGAGTCGACAGGCTTTATTCAGGAGATAGTTACACATTTGAGGGAGGTGGTGGTGGCTGAGCCATAGAGGATAAGGCTGCAGTCGATAATACTAACGACTGAGCTTTGACGTGCAATAGACAGGGCATCAGAGGTTAGGTGTTTCCTATGCCGGAACAGTAGGCCCAGTTGAGTATTAGCAGCCTTTGCCATGTTGTTAATGTGGACAGTGTAGGTGAGATGGGAGTCAAGGGTGATGCCAAGGTGCTTGAAGGATTGTGTTTGTTCCAGCGTGACTCCTTGTTTAGTTTTGATTCAGAGTTGGTAGTGCTTGTTTTTGTTGTGGTGGCTGCAGAACATCATGGATTTTGTCTTCTTCTGATTGAGGATCAGTTTATGAGAAGAGAACCAGGCCTCAATAGATGAGAAACCCTGTTGGAGTTTTTCTTGTAGAGGCTTAGGGTCATGGTGAGAGGCTAATATAACCGCATCATCAGCGAGAAGTAAGATTTGCTCAGGGCAGGACTCCAGTAGTGCATTTAGGAACAGGCTGAAGAGGAGGGGTTCCAGGATGGAACTCTGGGGGACCCCAAGTGGACAAGTCTTGGATCAGAGAGGGTATCATCAATTCTTACTCTCTGGGTCCGATTGTCCAGGTAACTTTTGAATGCTGATAGAGTCGAGTTAGAGCCCAGCATTATGTAGCTGGACAAGCAGGAGGTGGTGGTTAATGGTGTTGAAAGCTTTTGTCAAATCGATAAAAATAGATCCAGTTAGTTGGCCTTTGTCCAGCGAGTTATGAATAACGCCAGTGAATTCGAGGACAGCAGAGGAGGTGCTGTGCCCTTTCCTGAAACTATGTTGTTGCCCGCAGAGTACATTGTGTTTATCCAAAAAGTCAGTAAGCTGGTCAGAGACAATACATTCCAGTGCCTTGGAGAGGGGAGGAAGGATTGAAATGGGTCTGAAATTCTTGAGGGCAGTTTTGTCACCACCTTTGTGGATTGGGGTAATGGTGGCAGATTTCCACTTATCTGGGAATTGGTTTAGGCTGAGAGAGAGGTTTAGGATCTTGGTCAGGGGCCCTAGCACCTCTTCTAGAGTGAGAGACAGGAGTTTGAGATCAAAGGTGTCATTGCTGAATCTTGATTTGCTAACAGCTTTGGTGACATACTTGTGAGCCTGATGGGTTTTGACCTCTTTAAAGTAGAAACGTGGCTTATTTGAGGTAGTGGTCAATTGAGATGTAGGAACTTCCTCTCCAGTGAAGAAATCATTAGGTAGAACTGAGCTGAGGTCAGTGAACGCTGTGTTAAATGAGTCAGCAATGGTTTTTTAGTCAAGTGTGGTGTTACCATTAATATTGAGCATAGATGGGGGGGATTTGGACTGTTTCCCATTGACTTCATTTAAGTTTTTTCAGAAGTCTCTACCATTCCTCCAGGAGTTGGTAAGAGCATTCTAATGATAGGCTGATTTCATTTGTCGGATGGTTTTGGTGCAGTCATTTCATGCACGTTTGTAATTTGAGATGTCTTTTGGCCTACCAGAATTTCTGGCTAGTTCCCAGAGGTGGTCCCTTGTTTTTAGTTTCTTAAGGAGGTCACCAGTGATCCAATGGTTACAGAGTGCCTTGACTTTGTGCTTTTTTAAGGGGGCGTACAAGTTACAGGCCTCTGTGAAAATTTTAATGAAGTGATCCAGCGCAGTATTCGTGTTGTTTGCATTGAAGATGGGTGACCAGTCTTGATAGAGGAGGTAGGATTTGAGGTGCGTTAGCTGACCACGGGGTAGAATTCTGCTGACAATGGTTTTGGGGGGTGGTTTGGTGAATTTATTAGACCAGGTGCAGCTGACAGGGGAATGGTCACTGAGAGAGTCGGGTAGGACAGAGGTGTTTGTGATCCAAGAGGGGTGACTAGTGAGGATCCAGTCCAGGATTGTGCTGGTGCCGGTCTTGTAGCTTTTCCTGGTTGGCAAGTCGACCATCTGGGTGAGGTTGGCGGCAGCAGTGGAGTCCCTGTGCACCCCTGCTTCAGCAGTTAGCCATTTTATATTGAAATCACCTAAGAGGATGGATTCTGTGTCCGGGGGAAGTGACCTGATGAAGTCAAGTACTGCGGACAGCCAGTTCCTTATTCTTTTGGAGGAATGTAGGTGGTGACAACTGTCAGGGCTTTGTTTTGGGCTCCTAAGAGGATTCTGATGGGTAGAATCTGAGCAGCAGAAGAGTCAAAGTATTAATGGGATGACCAATGATGGTGTCTTTTAGGTAAATGGCACAGCTGCCACCTCTTTTAGATAACTGGTCCAGCCTGAAGACATTGTAGTCAGGGATGCTGATTGCCTGTTCTGGGATCGAGGGCATGAGCCAGGTCTCAACAACTGCCAGGACATCTGGACAGTGTTGGCAGGTAAAGATCTACAGGATATCGATTTTGGGGAGGAGGCTGCAGATGTTGATGGACATGATTGTGAGAGCACCTGAGGGCTTGTTCTGGATTGAAGCCTTGGCAATGATTGGGCCAGGGTTTGGGTGCACATTGCCAGACAGTAGCATTAGTAGGAGCACCAGCCTTAGAGTGCACAAATGTAATTCCCTGATGGAATGCTTATGTCTTCTTTGCAGTCAGGAAAGCGTCAAGTGGTGCAAGCATGGGGTCAAGATCAAGGTAGAGAGAGAAGACGGAGGGGGTTCCCATAGTCCGGCTAGGACAGAGTGCAGTTCCTTACAAGGCAGGAGAGATCCATGGCAGTAGGTTGGGCTCAAGGTGATGAGTATCTAAGTAGCAAATGCTGGTTCAAGCCGTAGCGCGAGTGGGGCGGGCAGGCTGCAGGGGTGAGAAGTTGGGGAGGGTGGCAAGAAAGAAAAGGAGGAAAAGGAGCCAGTGGGGGGAGTGCATGGTGAGATGGTAACAGAGAGTGCTTTAAGGTAAGCGGGTGTAGAGACAAGCAGGCAGGGTTAGGTATTATGGGAAATTGCAGGTGGGAAGAGGGTTGGAGCAGTAGAAAGCAGGTACACAGCAGGGAAGGGCCTGGCAGCAGCAGTGACACAGAGGAGCAGGGGTTAAGATAGAGAGAGGGCTCTATGGGAGGAGTAGAGAGGCAGACCAGAAGAGGCAACCAGTAGAGTGTGATCAGGGGGGAGGGGCCACGGGGGCCTGGAGGTGGTCTATATAATTCAGGTGCGCTGTGGGGGTGTTTGCCCAGCACTGGCATACGCAGATGAACTAGTTCTATTTTCACTATCCAGGGGTAACCTGCAAAATAATTGGACTTTTTTTTTTTTTTTTTTTTTTACAGAACTGCAGGTACAATTATCCAGGAACAAATGATGATATTTCATACCAAAACTGCTCTTACACTTGGAAATTAGGATAAGATCTCTTAATGATGTTGGGCAATTATGTGTACTTGGCATAATTTTCTGTGCAAATTTGCACTGGACAAAACATGTGGCTATGGCTAGTCCATTACGGAGACTTAAAAATACAGCCCTGGTCCTAAGAACATTTAATTATGTTTATGGAGAGACTATAGTGGGACCCTGATGGAGGCCTCTAGAGCCAAATATCGCTCACAGGCTATTAACGGTGAAGAAGTGTGGGATATCAGAGATGGAGTCTCTTGTTAAACCTCTGTATATGCTACTTAGATCTGCACTAGGTATCAACAGATCTACTTCTGCTTGCTATGTGAGAGCAGAACTTGGTTTTATCAGTTTTGAGGCCAGAATGGATGCCAAAAATCAACTACTGGGTTACAATTACTAGAATGTCAAAAGATCAACTCTTATGTGTTTGTTGGGAAGAAAAACTTACACAGGATAAAACTGAGTGTAACTGCCAAAAGTTGTTTAAGGACTTTATGAATAGCATTGAGGAATATAATCTGCAGGTTTTACAAAAATATGTTCAAAAAGATATTACTTTAAGCATCAAACACAAAAATACATTTCACAAAAGATAAGAAACTGTTGAATTATGAGTGACCTGAAGGCATCTATTATTCAAAGTTCTCACCATGGTTAGCAGTAAATAACTGTTACTTTGACTACAAATATTACTTAGACATACTGGATAATGTCCAGTTGTGAATAGCCAATGCACTACCTGAATTAGAACTTTTAAGAGTAACGTTTTATGGGCTAGATATAGTAAAACTTCAATACAAGATAATACTGTTTGTGTGGTTTAGGTGGTAGGGAAGATATCCATCTGTCTCTGCCCAAGATATACCAAGGCTAAATAACTGTGGTTGGGGCCTGTTTTCCAGTCATTTGGCCCTATGCATGAAGGGCCGTAAAGTATGTTCAAAATGGCAAAAATGCAACACACAGCTATGTAGCACACCATTCACTAACAGGTGTACAGTCCACGCAGAGCTGGTAGGCAGGACCATAGGAGATGTGCAGGGCACCACGCAGGCCAAACTGGGTGGTTCCAGAATACACAGATTCACCCCTTGACCCCACCATATATGGGCATGTGGTCTGCCTTGCGGGATATGTGAAGTAAATACCAGATAGCAACACAGCAGATTAAGTGCTGGACACCAGCAGAGATGTGCAGGACCCAACTAGGCAACCACTGAGAGTTGATGGTGCAGGTCACAGCGGTAAACAGCACTGTGGATATGTCCAGACCAAAGCAGTGGATGTACCTGGTCCACGAATTTCATGGGTGGCCAGGTAACTGGTCAGTGACATCCATACCCACTATGCCATACTGTACAGGGCACAATCCCTGCTGACACCTCAGGAGACCAAGGTTTACCTGTGGCTCAATATACAGGCCACCATGAATGCTGCTGGCCCAGAGGCCTGGATACTCTTTGCCATCAAGCAGAAATGGCTAACTAGTGGGGGCAGTGAAGCAAAAACTTGTGACTGGGACACGAGCATGCCTTGTAACATGTGGTGGCCCATCCAGCCTACACCCACACTAACATACGTAGAGAAGGATGATCACCAACACCCTCACAGAGGTGGCCCTACATGGGGAGGTGGAGGGCATAGACACCTTGCCTGGTACGTAGACACAAGCAGGGACAGGTGCCGTGAGGGTATGTGCACCATGCACCTGCTAACTACCATGCTAACCACCATGTGTTGCACCCCATAGTCAACGGCACAGCTGAACACACCTCCAATGGGGTGCCACGGTCTGCCCTGGAGCCCATTCCATAGCAGATCCCATACATAAAGTATAGTGATGAGGAGAATGGCACAGGTGGCATACCCATTGTTCGCACACCAAAGCACATAATGCCCACAGTAACCTTGCCACAGGTATCATATCTCCTTATGTCACCCACAGGTACAGAGCAGGACACAAAGTGCCACTGGACACTGAAACAGATATGGAGGCCAACAGGTGTTGACCATTGAGGGGGGAGGAGGATAAACTTGCACTGTGGACAGCCAGTCCTCCCCCCACTGGCTTGACAGCACCACAGAGACCCAGCCAGTGGGTCAGCACATGCACACACCAGGCACAGGTGTCCATCACAGGCCCACGTTGCACAACATCTGCACCTCCTGGTTACTGTGGTGATGTCAGTCCATCCACACAGCCACCTGGCCAGCCACGAAGGACACACAGCCATGGTGTCCTCCCACCTACTACACAGAGATATGCCAGATGGAGCGTGGCAGGCTGAATGCCCAAAACAGGAACGTGGATGCAGTGCTGGGGCTGTCAGAGGAGGTGCATGGTATGTGGTGTGGGACTGAATACCTGAGGGACTTCATGGAGCACTTCACTGAGCACCTGCTAGCAGGGTCAGAAATATCAGGAAAGTTAGTGCCCACCTCACCCCATGTGGCCACAACCCAACCAGCAACTGTCTGCAGCACTTAGCCTGAGGAACAGCCACAGGACACAGTGAGGCGTGCACCCACCACCTCCTCAGAGAGGGTGTTTCAGGGCACAGATACACCCCAGCTGCCAACAGCAGGCACACAGGAGACATATACACCAGTGTCAACAACAGCCACACAAGACAGCACTTGTGACATGGGACCACAGGCTGTGCACCCTCCCATGAACACCCACCAGCATATGGGCAGCAGAACACAAGCACAAGAGGGGGGCACACAGCCACAGCAGATGGCACCAACACCCACAGACATGCATGCACATGGTGGTGGACATGCTCATGCACCCACATGGCACCTAGGCACATGCTCACCTGCCTCCTAAGGCAGCACCCATACACAAAGAAAAGGAAATGAGGCCATGATGACCAGTGACAAAGCATAGTTGCACAAAGGCACAGAACTACTCACACTCCACACACACAGAACACACGCAAGAACTATACATCTGCCACCTCAGTACAGCACGCCCCTGTCCTCCAACACACACCTATCACCCTCATACCTTGGAATTCCCCACACCATACCTATGAACCACCAAGCATATACTCATGAACCTTGAACAGCACGTGACGCCTCCCCCAAAACCACATGTTTACCAACCAAACCATTCTGCCTATGTTCCCTCATCAGGGCGGGGTGCACTCAGGTGCACAACTCATCATCATGCACCCACCACCCACCCAAACCACTCCCCACACATGCCACAGCATAACAATGGGCCCATGCTGCACATCCATGCCCTTGCATGGCAGACAATCACACACTGGATGCTGGCAAACAGGTCACAGTTACAGCAGTAGTAACACCTGGCAGTGGCCAGCACCAGTGTTGGAACAATCCCTGTAAAAGGGCATTATGTGCAGCCCGTCCACTCAATGTCTCCATTCCAGTGCCAGGGTGCCCATCATCCATGTCAGGCAACACACACACCTCTGTACAGCAGGTGCCATGGGTACACAGTGATGAATGGCAATGTTGTGGAGCATGGCCCATGCCATGAACACCTTGCTTGCATTTCCCAGTGACAGCACAATTGTTCCACCTGTATGATTCAAACAACAGAACCTCATCTTCAGTAGCCCTATTGTTCTTTCTATGATGACACTGGTCCTCTTGTGGGCATTGTTGTATGCCTCCTCAGCAGTGCCATGTGGATCCAGGAATGTTGTCAGTAGGTAGGGCTGTGGTGGATATCCACTGTCACCTATGCAAGGGAAACAGAACAGACACTCGCAGGTTCAGTAGCATGGGTGCCACATGGATACTATTATATGCTGCAGTTGTATACTCACCTAACAGCCATTTGTCAACCCAATGGGTAGTGAGTGGGGCACTTAGTCAGAACTTGTCAAAGGGTGTAGGAGTCATGGCATGAGCCTGGGTACCCAGCACACACGGTGAACATGCCAGCCAGCTGTGTCGCACACCACCTGGCAGTTTATGCTGCAGAAACTCTTCTTGTTCCTGTGTTCCTCCTCAGCCTTGGATGGTGCCACTATCCCAATATGGGTGCAGACTCTTACACCAAGTACATTTGGCTTGGCATACCATGCATGTCATAGAATGCCTGTTTTGTGGTCTGTGCATCAGCGTCAGATGTGGGGAATCTGATGTGGTCATGCACATGGGCCAGCAGGGCATCCATCACCTGCACCAGTGCCCTGGACACCGGTGACTGGCAGATGCCTGTGACATCCCCGGTCACCCTCTGGAATGACCCTGTGACATAGTAGGAGAGTGCACCGAGCACCTTAGTTACCACTGGCATTGCCCTGGAACACCGGGTCTGTCGTGCCACAGTGGTGTGGACCATGTCGCAGACCTGCTGAATTGTGACCCAGTCAAACCAGAATCATTTAATGTGGTGTGTGTGTCCCATAATGTCCCGCATCCAGCCACAGTCTCAATACCCATGACCATGGACCTGGCTGCCGCCACTGTTCCTGGTCAGCCTCAGCCTCCAGTAGGAGGACATTCATTAGGAAGCCTGGACACATCACAATCTTCAACTTCCATTTACCTGTCAACAGGTAGGTAGCCAGCAATGTGGGTATATGTGGTGCAGACAGATCACGTACACCTTCATGAGGGTATGGCAGGCCATGCATGCATGGTGACGGGATCGCAGGGTGGGGTGGAGCTGGCTAGTTCAGTACTTCACTGCCATTCCTATACTGCATCTGTCTAACTCCTGCACTTCCACTGCTAATGACAGCAAGCAACACTTGTCATTAACAAATGTTTGTATTGCTGTTACTTTGCTCTCACAATATGGGCATTCTGTTCTAATATGAGAGCCCTCTACTGGACAAAAACTAGAACTGTGCAGAATTATTTTTGTTAAAAATCACATTGCACAACAAAATATGTTAGTTAAAAAATAAAAAAATAACTGGTTTATATATTTTTTTCAAATAGCTTTTTATCCCTTAGGCATCTTATCGGACCTGTCCCCCCTTCCCCATGACCAACAGCCACTTCTACCAAACCTATCTGGAGCTGTTCCCACATGGCTTGCCCCCTCCCCATTGGTGGTTCCAGAGCAGGAAGGGCTATCATCCCCAAGGGTATACATCCAGAGGTCTTTAGATGTCTGGATGGCAGTGCAGTTAGAGGGAGATGCACTGGGCGTCATGTAGCATGCAGGTCCATTTTTCCATTTTCTCCCTTTCACTTATCGTGGCAGCAGATGTGTGGGTGCACGAGAGGGGTGCACATGTACTACAGAATTGTGGCCCCTCCCAGGAAGTCTCTCAGACCTGCACTACCATCAGCCCTCCACCCAGTGGCACCCTTAGGCTGAGATGGCTTGCCAACCCTTCCCCGAGAGAGGACAGCAGTCCTTGTGATGCACAATCCTCTCTCTCCCCAGCACATGATTAGCAACCTGAGTCATTCCCAGACCCATGTCACTGGCATGGCAGTGGGTGAAGTGCCAGCACCTCAGTCCTCTACAACAGTGGGACAGTAAATGTTTTATGTTTAAATAATAATTCATACAAAGAAGCTCAGGGAATCATTTCATAATCACAATAAGACACAGTAGGGTTGGAGTCGCGTTGGATAATGGTACTTTCTGGTGGTGGACCTACCCTAGAAGTGCCCTTATCCCAACACAACACACACACCCTATCAAGCTTTTTGCTTGGAAACCTATTCTCTGAACACCTTCCTTCCTTCCTTCCTTCCTTCCTTCCTTCCTTCCTTCCTTCCTTCCTTCCTTCCTTCCTTCCTTCCTTCCTTCCTTTCTCCCTCCCTCCCTCCCTGACCTGGATGATGGGCTCATTGCAGAAAATCTCCTCTTTCTGACATCACTGCTGCACACAGTTAAGACTGATGTCAAGGCCAGCTAAGTCCTGACAAGTGATTAGAGCCATGACTCGAAATCCATTTCCATCTGTGATATAAATAGCTGTAGCAGTCAAAATGGTGTGCTGTGCCTTGAAAGCCATGGCTACTCTGCTTGCTTCAGGCTCAAGTCTTCTACCTGCAGTCTACTCTGAAGTACAGTGAAGCCCACCAGGATGAAGCAGCACACTGCAGAATTCTGCAGTAGAGTTACTACAGCAAGCAATGCAGTTTCAATGGGAGTTAATCCTTTTGTCATGCAGTAAACCAGTGACACTGTATTTCATCCTGGCGGGCTTCACCTAGTGCACACAGATTTATAGAAGCACTAGCTGCAGCCAAGATATACTTGGGCAACCAACAGTTTGTGTGAAACGCAACTTGTCGCTACCAGTCTCAGTATTGCCAGCTAGCAGCAGGACTGTTGTAGCTCCAGACTAAGAACGGAGTGTGTGCTACATGAATGCTTTGCATAGCCACAGCTGAAAAGCTTACACTGCGCACTTGGTCTTAGTTAAGATATTTCAAAAGGGTAGCCTACCAAGCAAAAAAGGATTGGTTAAATAATTAGGCCCCTAGCTCTGTGTGATACTTTGATCTTGATTTCTGCAGTGTGGGTTGTTCAGTTATGTGGTATGGGTTGTTAAGTTCTATGGCAGCCATGTAGTCCAGCCATAGAGCAAGGTATAATATGAAATGACATCCAGCATAGAGGAGGGGCTGTGGCATAAACAAAGAGTGGCAGGGAGTTAACATGATGGAAAAACAATACATGTTAAAGTAAAAATCAACAAAAGTAATGAATTATGTGGCATTATGTATTTGCTGTGGAACTGCATACATTCTGTGGCAGGATACAAGTTCAGAGACCAATTATGTGTCTCAAAAATTACAGAATTATGGGGGTCCTGCAAATAATAGTGATGTAGCTGTTAATAATAGGAAAATGACAACATTAAAAAATTCATACATGGAGCACAAATACAGGAAACTACATACTGTAAGAAGATCAGGGAAAGGTCAATGCTTACATAGCAGAGCAAGTAGATGGAATTTCTCCTTTAACTCAGCTGGAAGGCATTCCCTTTAGTTTAAGTGTGGACTCCTGACCCATATTTGATCTTTAGCTGCTCTGAAATGTCAAGTATGTGACCCTGCTTGTGCATGTTAGCATCTTCTGCAGTATGTTAGGGCATCAGGGATAGCCACTCAGGTGTGTGTGCTGGCCAAGGCAAGACCTTGCTCTTTGAGAAATATTCCAATATGTAAGACACTCCAAGAATTCCTCCTCCAAACGAATGGATACATCCATGATACAAGTAACTACATTGAAGTAAAGTTGTAACTAAGTATCCCCAGCAGTCCCCTCTTCAATGTTGTTTGGCCTCTGACTGACCTAAAATACAAGCATGAGTCTAGATGACACATGCTAAATGCAACTTGGAAGGTAAGAGCAAGAAGAGATGGGGGGTACTTATGAGCTTGGATGACCACTATGCACCAATATCCTATCAGGGTTGAAGCCTTACCCTGTGCCACCACAGAAGATGTTGTGATAGCGCAGGGACAGGTGGAGGAGCTGACAAGATATTGAAGCACTGTGCTATGCAGAGATGCTTGCCACCCCCTGCATACCCTGTCTATGCCACAGAACCTCCCAGCCAGCAGGACTGCTGTTCTACGGGGGAGACAAGAGGGAGTCACTGAAGGATGGAGATTGGTCAAGGATCTAATGTGAAAATGGCCAGCACAGGGAAAATGAGCAATGAAGGGCGTTTCCACTGGATGCCATGAAGAAAACATGCTTCAAGCAGTGGGTGGGGGTGGGCACAATACCACTAGGGAAGCCCAGTGAGAATCTGAAAAGAATAAACTTTATCCTGGCCTACAAGTGGGCCTTTAAGGTACATGTCAGGGAGACAGAGGTTATTTGTGGCAGTAAACTCATACCATTCTCGCCATGGCATCATGCCATGTCACTGGTGCTAAGGCCATGCAAAGTTATATGGTTTCATATACCAGCAGTTTGGAGGAAGTAAACCCTGTGAGTGTCATCCACCGACAAACATCTGAAAGCCACAGTTGTACTGTAGCAAGTTAGACTCTGTGTACTGCAGGTTTAATTGTTGGCACAACAGGGAGTCTTCTGCACTCCAGTAAGTGCCCCACCAACTGTGATGGTATATTGGGCCCCAGTAATTAAAATGAAGAATGCAGTAATAATCTGTAGTTGTAAAGTGCCTAAACAAAATGTCAAAGCGTTGTCCAAGATAATATTAAGCACTATAAAATTGGAGGTAGTAGACCATCAGGTGACGCTTAAGCTGGTGGTACAGGTAAACTTTCAGTTAGAATTTAAATAATCCAGTGTACGAGCAAGAACAAATGTGATGGGGAGTTGGTTACAAAGTTGGAGCCAAACATCTAGAAAGCATTGTCACCAAACATTACCAGTTTGGTTGAGGATACAGTTACAAGGTACAGAGTGGAGACACACATAGATACATAGAATTTAACAGCAGATGAGAACCTACTGGGCCCATCTAGTCTGCCTATTTACCCTATCCCCAAGCCCCACTTGTTTACCCTTTCCTTTTTGTCGCTAGGTTCCCTTATGCCCATCCCACATATTTTGGAATGCCTTCGCTGTTTGCACCCTTACCACTTCCTTGGGGAGGTTGTTCCATGCATCCACCACTCTCTCGGTAAAGCACTTCCTGCATTCCCTAAGTCTACCTCCTTCTAGCCTCATATCATGACCCCTTGATTTTGGGCATTCTCTTTCTGGAAGAGGCTCTCCCAGGCTCCATTAAAACTTTTAAGGTATTCTAAAGTCTCAGTCATATCCCCTCCGCTCATCTCCAGACAATAAATATCCAGATCTCATGCTTTCCTCACGTGCTTTCTGGTGCAGCCCTGCACCATCTTTATGGCTCTCCTTGGGACTGCCTCCAGTTTGTCTATGTCCTTTCTTAGATGTGGCCTCCAGAAATGTATGCAGTATTCCAAATGAGGCCTCATCAGTGATCTGTAAAGTGGCATCATCTCTTCCCTTTTTCTGCTGGAGATGCCCCTCCCTATACACCCTAACATTCCACTGGCCTTCCTTATCACTTTCTCACATTTTCTGGCCACCTTTAGATCATCTGGTATAATTGCTTCCAAGTGTCATTCCTAATTGGTGGGTGACAGCACACCCCCCCCCCCGAATACTGTTCTCCTGGGTTCCAGAGCCCCAAGTGCATAATTTTGCATTAACTTTCAGCTGCCACTACCCTTGGCCATTCCTCTAAGTTACATACGTCTCTTTTCATCCTTTCCACCCCTCTGAGTATTGACTGTATTACAGATCTTTATGTCATCTGCAAATAGACATACCTTCTCCTCTAGCTCTCCACAATGTCACTTATGGACACATTAAAGAGGACTGGCCCCAGCACCAATCCCTGGGGCACCTCACTTGTCACCTCTCTCTCCATGGATTGAGCTCATTCACTACCAGTCTTTGTGTCCTCCCTGCCAGTCAATTTCTAACCCAGTTCACCACCCTATGCCCCACTCCTAGGCTGCTCAACTTGTTTATTAACCTTCTATGTGGAATGGTGTCAAGGCCTTACTAAAATCTAGGTAGGCCACATCTACTGCCCCTCCTGGTCTACCACTCTGGTTACCCAATTGCATAACTTTATCAGGTTTGTTTGGCAAGACCAACCTACCATGAAACCATGGTGCTTTGGATCCTGCTGCCCACTGGATTCCAGGTACTCTACGATCCTTTTCTTTAGCAATGCTTTGATCAATTTCCCACCACTGAGGTGAGGCTGACAGCCTGTAATTTTCCACCTCCTCCCTAATCCCACTGTTGTGGATAGGACATTTGCCCTTCTCCAATCTGTTGGGATTTCCTGTCTCTAATGATTTATTGAATAATAAATCATTAGAGACTAAAAGGTATGGAGGGACAAATGATCATGCTACAACTCATCCAGACATAAGGGACAATAACTGAAGACCATCAGCAGTATTTTGAGGCCCATGTACTATTGATTAGGTTTGATATAATCTAAAGTATCCAGCATGTCTATTAAAGTATCGTATCACTACTTTCCATGTACTTGAAGCTTGGTGCAGTTGTTTATAAATGCTGTTTTAGTCAATTGAGTTTGTGTAATTTGTAAAATGTTTAAGCCCCTAGCTTGGTATGAATGTTTTAATGTACTTTGAATAATAATTTATTGTCACTGACACAAGAGTATGTTGAGTATATGTATGTGGACTGAATCGTGAAAGGGCACATGGCCCATACTTTTACCTGGTCACTACATTTTAAAATAAAAATAAGAAATAAAACAAGTTGCTTATGCAGTCCTCCAACCTTTTCTCATGCCCTCAGCGAGGGTTGACCCAGTTCTGCTTCTCACAAGTCCTCACGTTGGGATTCATTTGATTGTTTATTTTATTGCCTATATCCTTTTACTAGCCCTTTGGCTAGAAAGTATCTGGTCCTCTCTGTTAGTGCTTCCACTTTGTTTCTATCCTTGTGAATAGAACTAAGGTGCTTGAGAGAGCTGGCCATAGTTATTGTTCGGTGCACTTGGTTCAATGTAAGATGTGCAGGTACATTAGTAGCACATTAGCTCTCTCCCTGTAAGAAGAAAGCTCCTGTGTGGTTGTACTGCCTCCAGCCCTAGACCAGTGAATATGAATCAATGGTGAAGATATTCTGAAGAGCAGCAATTACAGTGAGTATGTAATTTTCCATTCTCAGTGGTGAGGAGGGAACATGGCTATTGTGAGCCTTCTGACATGTTCTGCTCTCAACTTGAATCTCTCTCCTCTCAAACTGCAGCAAATGGTAGGAGGTAGCATTACCCAAAGGTCAGCTGGGCTTCTATGAGCACTAATAAAACAAAGTTCCTGCTGTGATTCCCTTCAGTGTGCCAGTTTGCGATTATAATAAATTCCTCAGAGTCTCCTTCAGCAGTCTTGACTTCTAGCAGCGAGAGAAAGATGATCTGGTGTGTGTGTGTGTGTGTGTGTGTGTGTGTGTGTGTGTGTGTATGTATATATATATGTATATGTATATGTATATGTATATGTATATGTATATGTATATGTATATATATGTATATATATATATATATAATCTCTCTCCTCCTCTCCTCTGACTAGTTCTTTTTTCTGTGGGGGTATTTACTATCTGATTGGAGCACAATTAACTCCTATATCATTGAAAGAGGTATTTCTCACCATTTCCTCTCTTAAATTAAACAAAGCCCCCTGTCCTGAATAAATGTCGGTTGAAGTTAGTGCTTGTGTGATACCATCAAGTCATATTTTTCAATAAGAGTATAATGGAAAGATTTGTCTTTCATTCATGGAGAGATGCTAAGATTGTTCCCATAGGCAGAAAGGGGACAAGGCTGACCCCAAAATGTATAGCCCAAGTAGATATCAGTCTAAAGATTTGTTTGAAAATGATGTTAGATAAATTGAAGCAAGAAAATATTAAGGCTTGGGGGTTTGTGTGAACTAAAAGCAGTCTTAAGGCCTGGATATTCTACAATAGATTTTTGTTTCATACTGTAACATTTCTCAAAAAAATATATCACCCTAAGAAGGCGAAAGCTATATGCAGTCTTTATTAATTTTTCTGCTGCCTTTGATTCCCCCTCTCAAGAAATTTTGTGGAAATTGATGTGAGAATGGGTCATAGACCCAGTTCTGAGTGACAATATAAGGGACATTCATATAAATAATTGGTCAAGAATTAGGCTAGGGACCTGGAGTCAACTGTCCAGCACCTTCCAAAAAACTGGAAGGGGGGTGCAGGTTCGTGTCCTGGCCTCCATCCTGTTCTGCCTTTACATCAATCAGTTATTAGAAAATTACTCCCTAAGATTGACTCCTGTGTTTATTTATTTATTTAAGTCAAGGATTAGCATAATATATTTGAGCCAAGGCTATTTTACAAAGGTTCCACGTCAGATGGTACAGTACACAATAGAGACAGTAAATAATCATTTAACAATTGCCAAATGTGCAAATACAGTTGGGGTAAAGGATTTGGAGAAAGAGGGAGCGAGGTAGGAAGGTGTAGGGGTGAGGGTGAGGGGGAGGGAGCTCAGAGAGTTTGAGATGAAGGGGAGGAGAGAAGCGGGTAGGAGTAGTTGGGAGGGAGCCAGGAGGAAGGGGGCGGCAGCCAATGGACCTTGTCAAGGACAGACAGATTAAAGTGCTAGGTTAGGGTGGCAGCATTTAGACCAAAGTGCCTGTTGTGGGGGCATAGGCAGGGGGACAGTGGACTAATTGGGTGAGCAGTCACAGGAGCTGGAGGCAAGTAGCGAGAGTCTTACTCTGAACTTAAAAATTCCAAGTGTCAGTGCTGCAGAGATGTCACTACTAAGGGAGTTAAGCCAGCTGGGTACCCTGTCGGAAAATGATCTTTGACCTTGAGTAGTGTGGCAACTCTGGGTTTGTAGGGAGTATTGCTTGGACCTCCTTGTATTGGAGTTGTTGGATCTGGGTGTGAGGAGAGAACAGACACCTGGCGGAGCAATACCCATTGTTATTTTCTTGGCCATGATGCAGGTTTGATATTTTATTCTACTGTGAAGTTGAAGCCAGTTGGTCTGGGAGTAGAGGTCACAAGTGTGAGTGAGATGGTGCAGTCCAGTGATGAGTCGACAGGCTTTATTCAGGGAGATAGTTACACATTTGAGGGAGGTGGTGGTGGCTGAGCCATAGAGGATAAGGCTGCAGTCGATAATACTAACGACTGAGCTTTGGACGGCAATAGACAGGGCATCAGAGGTTAGGTGTTTCCTATGCCGGAACAGTAGGCCCAGTTGAGTATTAGCAGCCTTTGCCATGTTGTTAATGTGGACAGTGTAGGTGAGATGGGAGTCAAGGGTGATGCCAAGGTGCTTGAAGGATTGTGTTTGTTCCAGCGTGACTCCTTGTTTAGTTTTGATTCAGAGTTGGTAGTGCTTGTTTTTGTTGTGGTGGCTGCAGAACATCATGGATTTTGTCTTCTTCTGATTGAGGATCAGTTTATGAGAAGAGAACCAGGCCTCAATAGATGAGAAACCCTGTTGGAGTTTTTCTTGTAGAGGCTTAGGGTCATGGTGAGAGGCTAATATAACCGCATCATCAGCGTAGAGTAAGATTTGCTCAGGGCAGGACTCCAGTAGTGCATTTAGGAACAGGCTGAAGAGGAGGGGTTCCAGGATGGAACTCTGGGGGACCCCAAGTGGACAAGTCTTGGATCAGAGAGGGTATCATCAATTCTTACTCTCTGGGTCCGATTGTCCAGGTAACTTTTGAATGCTGATAGAGTCGAGTTAGAGCCCAGCATTATGTAGCTGGACAAGCAGGAGGTGGTGGTTAATGGTGTTGAAAGCTTTTGTCAAATCGATAAAAATAGATCCAGTTAGTTGGCCTTTGTCCAGCGAGTTATGAATAACGCCAGTGAATTCGAGGACAGCAGAGGAGGTGCTGTGCCCTTTCCTGAAACTATGTTGTTGCCCTGCAGAGTACATTGTGTTTATCCAAAAAGTCAGTAAGCTGGTCAGAGACAATACATTCCAGTGCCTTGGAGAGGGGAGGAAGGATTGAAATGGGTCTGAAATTCTTGAGGGCAGTTTTGTCACCACCTTTGTGGATTGGGGTAATGGTGGCAGATTTCCACTTATCTGGGAATTGGTTTAGGCTGAGAGAGAGGTTTAGGATCTTGGTCAGGGGCCCTAGCACCTCTTCTAGAGTGAGAGACAGGAGTTTGAGATCAAAGGTGTCATTGCTGAATCTTGATTTGCTAACAGCTTTGGTGACATACTTGTGAGCCTGATGGGTTTTGACCTCTTTAAAGTAGAAACGTGGCTTATTTGAGGTAGTGGTCAATTGAGATGTAGGAACTTCCTCTCCAGTGAAGAAATCATTAGGTAGAACTGAGCTGAGGTCAGTGAACGCTGTGTTAAATGAGTCAGCAATGGTTTTTAGTCGTGTGGTGTTACCATTAATATTGAGCATAGATGGGGGATTTGGACTGTTTCCCATTGACTTCATTTAAGTTTTTCAGAAGTCTCTACCATTCCTCCAGGAGTTGGTAAGAGCATTCTAATGATAGGCTGATTTCATTTGTCGGATGGTTTTGTGCAGTCATTTCATGCACGCTTGTAATTTGAGATGTTTTGCCTACCAGAATTTCTGGCTAGTTCCCAGAGGTGGTCCCTTGTTTTTAGTTTCTTAAGGAGGTCACCAGTGATCCAATGGTTACAGAGTGCCTTGACTTTGTGCTTTTTAAGGGGCGATGTTACAGGCCTCTGTGAAAATTTTAATGAAGTGATCCAGCGAGTATTCGTGTTGTTTGCATTGAAGATGGGTGACCAGTCTTGATAGAGGAGGTAGGATTTGAGGTGCGTAGCTGACCACGGGTAGAATTCTGCTGACAATGGTTTTGGGGGGTGGTTTGGTGAATTTATTAGACCAGGTGCAGCTGACAGGGGAATGGTCACTGAGAGAGTCGGGTAGGACAGAGGTGTTTGTGATCCAAGAGGGGTGACTAGTGAGGATCCAGTCCAGGATTGTGCTGGTGCCGGTCTTGTAGCTTTTCCTGGTTGGCAAGTCGACCATCTGGGTGAGGTTGGCGGCAGCAGTGGAGTCCCTGTGCACCCCTGCTTCAGCAGTTAGCCATTTTATATTGAAATCACCTAAGAGGATGGATTCTGTGTCCGGGGGAAGTGACCTGATGAAGTCAAGTACTGCGGACAGCCAGTTCCTTATTCTTTTGGAGGAATGTAGGTGGTGACAACTGTCAGGGCTTTGTTTTGGGCTCCTAAGAGGATTCTGATGGGTAGAATCTGAGCAGCAGAAGAGTCAAAGTATTAATGGATGACCAATGATGGTGTCTTTTAGGTAAATGGCACAGCTGCCACCTCTTTAGATAACTGGTCCAGCCTGAAGACATTGTAGTCAGGGATGCTGATTGCCTGTTCTGGGATCGAGGGCATGAGCCAGGTCTCAACAACTGCCAGGACATCTGGACAGTGTTGGCAGGTAAAGATCTACAGGATATCGATTTTGGGGAGGAGGCTGCAGATGTTGATGGACATGATTGTGAGAGCACCTGAGGGCTTGTTCTGGATTGAAGCCTTGGCAATGATTGGGCCAGGGTTTGGGTGCACATTGCCAGACAGTAGCATTAGTAGGAGCACCAGCCTTAGAGTGCACAAATGTAATTCCCTGATGGAATGCTTATGTCTTCTTTGCAGTCAGGAAAGCGCCAAGTGTGCAAGCATGGGGTCAAGATCAAGGTAGAGAGAGAAGACGGAGGGGGTTCCCATAGTCCGCTAGGACAGAGTGCAGTTCCTTACAAGGCAGGAGAGATCCATGGCAGTAGGTTGGGCTCAAGGTGATGAGTATCTAAGTAGCAAATGCTGGTTCAAGCCGTGCAGCGGAGGGGGGGGCAGGCTGCAGGGGGTAGAAGTTGGGGAGGGTGGCAAGAAAGAAAAGGAGGAAAAGGAGCTAGTGGGGGGAGTGCATGGTGAGATGGTAACAGAGGGGTGCTTTAAGGTAAGCGGGTGTAGAGACAAGCAGGCAGGGTTAGGTATTATGGGAAATTGCAGGTGGGAAGAGGGTTGGAGCAGTAGAAAGCAGGTACACAGCAGGGAAGGGCCTGGCAGCAGCAGTGACACAGAGGAGCAGGGGTTAAGATAGAGAGAGGGCTCTATGGGAGGAGTAGAGAGGCAGACCAGAAGGCAGCCAGTCCAGTAGAGTGTGATCAGGGGGGAAGGGCCACGGGGGCCTGGAGGTGGTCTATATAATTCAGGTGCGCTGTGGGGGTGTTTGCCCAGCACTGGCATACGCAGATGAACTAGTTCTATTTTCACTATCCAGGGGTAACCTGCAAAAATAATTGGACTTTTTTTTTTTTTTTTTTTTTTACAGAACTGCAGGTACAATTATCCAGGAACCAAATGATGATATTTCATACCAAAAAACTGCTCTTACACTTGGAAATTAGGATAAGATCTCTTAATGATGTTGGGCAATTATGTGTACTTTGGCATAATTTTCTGTGCAAATTTGCACTGGACAAAACATGTGGCTATGGCTAGTCCATTACGGAGACTTAAAATACAGCCCTGGTCCTAAGAACATTTAATTATGTTTATGGAGAGACTATAGTGGGACCCTGATGGAGGCCTCTAGAGCCAAATATCGCTCACAGGCTATTAACGGTGAAGAAGTGTGGGATATCAGAGATGGAGTCTCTTGTTAAACCTCTGTATATGCTACTTAGATCTGCACTAGGTATCAACAGATCTACTTCTGCTTGCTATGTGAGAGCAGAACTTGGTTTTATCAGTTTTGAGGCCAGAATGGATGCCAAAAATCAACTACTGGGTTACAATTACTAGAATGTCAAAAGATCAACTCTTATGTGTTTGTTGGGAAGAAAAACTTACACAGGATAAAACTGAGTGTAACTGCCAAAAGTTGTTTAAGGACTTTATGAATAGCATTGAGGAATATAATCTGCAGGTTTTACAAAAATATGTTCAAAAAGATATTACTTTAAGCATCAAACACAAAAATACATTTCACAAAAGATAAGAAACTGTTGAATTATGAGTGACCTGGAAGGCATCTATTATTCAAAGTTCTCACCATGGTTAGCAGTAAATAACTGTTACTTTGACTACAAATATTACTTAGACATACTGGATAATGTCCAGTTGTGAATAGCCAATGCACTACCTGAATTAGAACTTTTAAGAGTAACGTTTTATGGGCTAGATATAGTAAAACTTCAATACAAGATAATACTGTTTGTGTGGTTTAGGTGGTAGGGAAGATATCCATCTGTCTCGCCCAAGATATACCAAGGCTAAATAACTGTGGTTGGGGCCTGTTTTCAGTCATTTGGCCCTATGCATGAAGGGCCAGAAAGTATGTTCAAAATGGCAAAAATGCAACACACAGCTATGTAGCACACCATTCACTAACAGGTGTACAGTCCACGCAGAGCTGGTAGGCAGGACCATAGGAGATGTGCAGGGCACCACGCAGGCCAAACTGGGTGGTTCCAGAATACACAGATTCACCCCTTGACCCCACCATATATGGGCATGTGGTCTGCCTTGCGCGGATATGTGGAAGTAAATACCAGATAGCAACACAGCAGATTAAGTGCTGGACACCAGCAGAGATGTGCAGGACCCAACTAGGCAACCACTGAGAGTTGATGGTGCAGGTCACAGCGGTAAACAGCACTGTGGATATGTCCAGACCCAAAGCAGTGGATGTACCTGGTCCACGAATTTCATGGGTGGCCAGGTAACTGGTCAGTGACATCCATACCCACTATGCCATACTGTACAGGGCACAATCCCTGCTGACACCTCAGGAGACCAAGGTTTACCTGTGGCTCAATATACAGGCCACCATGAATGCTGCTGGCCCAGAGGCCTGGATACTCTTTGCCATCAAGCAGAAATGGCTAACTAGTGGGGGCAGTGAAGCAAAAACTTGTGACTGGGACACGAGCATGCCTTGTAACATGTGGTGGCCCATCCAGCCTACACCCACACAACATACGTAGAGAAGGATGATCACCAACACCCTCACAGAGGGCCCTACATGGGGAGGTGGAGGGCATAGACACCTTGCCTGGTATGAGACACAAGCAGGGACAGGTGCCGTGAGGGTATGTGCACCATGCACCTGCTAACTACCATGCTAACCACCATGTGTTGCACCCCATAGTCAACGGCACAGCTGAACACACCTCCAATGGGGTGCCACGGTCTGCCCTGGAGCCCATTCCATAGCAGATCCCATACATAAAGTATAGTGATGAGGAGAATGGCACAGGTGGCATACCCATTGTTCGCACACCAAAGCACATAATGCCCACAGTAACCTTGCCACAGGTATCATATCTCCCTTATGTCACCCACAGGTACAGAGCAGGACACAAAGTGCCACTGGACACTGAAACAGATATGGAGGCCATACAGGTGTTGACCATTGAGGGGGAGGAGGAGGATAAAACTTGCACTGTGGACAGCCAGTCCCTCCCCCCCCCCACTGGCTTGACAGCACCACAGAGACCCAGCCAGTGGGTCAGCACATGCACACACCAGGCACAGGTGTCCATCACAGGCCCACGTTGCACAACATCTGCACCTCCTGGTTACTGTGGTGATGTCAGTCCATCCACACAGCCACCTGGCCAGCCACGAAGGACACACAGCCATGGTGTCCTCCACACCTACTACACAGAGATATGCCAGATGGAGCGTGGCAGGCTGAATGCCCAAAACAGGAACGTGGATGCAGTGCTGGGGCTGTCAGAGGAGGTGCATGGTATGTGGTGTGGGACTGAATACCTGAGGGACTTCATGGAGCACTTCACTGAGCACCTGCTAGCAGGGTCAGAAATATCAGGAAGTTAGTGCCCACCTCACCCCATGTGGCCACAACCCAACCAGCAACTGTCTGCAGCACTTAGCCTGAGGAACAGCCACAGGACACAGTGAGGCGTGCACCCACCACCTCCTCAGAGAGGGTGTTTCAGGGCACAGATACACCCCAGCTGCCAACAGCAGGCACACAGGAGACATATACACCAGTGTCAACAACAGCCACACAAGACAGCACTTGTGACATGGGACCACAGGCTGTGCACCCTCCCATGAACACCCACCAGCATATGGGCAGCAGAACACAAGCACAAGAGGGGGGCACACAGCCACAGCAGATGGCACCAACACCCACAGACATGCATGCACATGGTGGTGGACATGCTCATGCACCCACATGGCACCTAGGCACATGCTCACCTGCCTCCTAAGGCAGCACCCATACATAAAGAAAAGGAAATGAGGCCATGATGACCAGTGACAAAGCATAGTTGCACAAAGGCACAGAACTACTCACACTCCACACACACAGAACACACGCAAGAACTATACATCTGCCACCTCAGTACAGCACGCCCCTGTCCTCCAACACACACCTATCACCCCTCATACCTTGGAATTCCCCCACACCATACCTATGAACCACCAAGCATATACTCATGAACCTTGAACAGCACGTACGTGCCCCCCCCCCCCAAAACCACATGTTTACCAACCAAACCATTCTGCCTATGTTCCCTCATCAGGGCGGGTGCACTCAGGTGCACAACTCATCATCATGCACCCACCACCCACCCAAACCACTCCCACACATGCCACAGCATAACAATGGGCCCATGCTGCACATCCATGCCCTTGCATGGCAGACAATCACACACTGGATGCTGGCAAACAGGTCACAGTTACAGCAGTAGTAACACCTGGCAGTGGCCAGCACCAGTGTTGGAACAATCCCTGTAAAGGGCATTATGTGCAGCCTGTCCACTCAATGTCTCCATTCCAGTGCCAGGGTGCCCATCATCCATGTCAGGCAACACACACACCTCTGTACAGCAGGTGCCATGGGTACACAGTGATGAATGGCAATGTTGTGGAGCATGGCCCATGCCATGAACACCTTGCTTGCATTTCCCAGTGACAGCACAATTGTTCCACCTGTATGATTCAAACAACAGAACCTCATCTTCAGTAGCCCTATTGTTCTTTCTATGATGACACTGGTCCTCTTGTGGGCATTGTTGTATGCCTCCTCAGCAGTGCCATGTGGATCCAGGAATGTTGTCAGTAGGTAGGGTTGTGGTGGATATCCACTGTCACCTATGCAAGGGAAACAGAACAGACACTGAGGTTCAGTAGCATGGGTGCCACATGGATACTATTATATGCTGCAGTTGTATACTCACCTAACAGCCATTTGTCAACCCAATGGGTAGTGAGGGGCACTTAGTCAGAACTTGTCAAAGGGTGTAGGAGTCATGGCATGAGCCTGGGTACCCAGCACACGGTGAACATGCCAGCCAGCTGTGTCGCACACCACCTGGCAGTTTATGCTGCAGAAACTCTTCTTGTTCCTGTGTTCCTCCTCAGCCTTGGATGGTGCCACTATCCCAATATGGGTGCAGACTCTTACACCAAGTACATTTGGCATGCATACGCATGTCATAGAATGCCTGTTTTGTGGTCTGTGCATCAGCGGCCAGATGTGGGGAATCTGATGTGGTCATGCACATGGGCCAGCAGGGCATCCATCACCTGCACCAGTGCCCTGGACACCGGTGACTGGCAGATGCCTGTGACATCCCCGGTCACCCTCTGGAATGACCCTGTGACATAGTAGGAGAGTGCACCGAGCACCTTAGTTACCACTGGCATTGCCCTGGAACACCGGGTCTGTCGTGCCACAGTGGTGTGGACCATGTCGCAGACCTGCTGAATTGTGACCCAGTCAAACCAGAATCATTTAATGTGGTGTGTGTGTCCCATAATGTCCCGGCATCCAGCCACAGTCTCAATACCCATGACCATGGACCTGGCTGCCGCCACTGTTCCTGGTCAGCCTCAGCCTCCAGTAGGAGGACATTCATTAGGAAGCCTGGACACATCACAATCTTCAACTTCCATTTACCTGTCAACAGGTAGGTAGCCAGCAATGTGGGTATATGTGGTGCAGACAGATCACGTACACCTTCATGAGGGTATGGCAGGCCATGCATGCATGGTGACGGGATCTGCATGGGCATCACCTGAATAAACCCTGTGGAAAAGGACCAAAGATAGCAGCCGCATCTCTTCCAACCTGCACCAGTGCACCACAGGTCAAGAGACTGGGGTATTACCCCAGAAAGCTGTGGAAGGTGTCTGAGGAGTCTTATTTGAACAACCACAATGGTGGGGACTGTATGTAGCATCCATATACCTGTACAGGTATGTATCCTACCTGCAGGGTGGGGTGATAGGACATTACCGTGGTCATGTTCTCCATGTTGCTGACAGGTGTGCACATGTTTGTTCCCCACAAGACCAATATGGACTCCCGGACAATATTGGACTGACCAATCAGGAGCTGCAGGATGGGGTGACCTGTGTAGTGGAGACCCTGAGGAGGAGTAGGTGGCAGCTGAAGGCACCTTATTTCCTGTCCCTATGGGTGGGCTCAGCTTATATCATTAAGTTTACATTGTACCGATGCATTTTGCATTATTGAGTCTTGTGGCAACTGTATGAACTGTGTGTGTTGATTAATTGCTAGACTATGAATTGTTTTTAGATTGTTTTTTTTTTAATGCATCATCTGATTTATGTAACATGTGACCCAATCTGGGTTATTTAAACATGACACACTGGTATGGGGTACTCCTTAAAAAAGAACCAGAGTGACTTGAAATGTTTGAGCATTTCTTATGGGTGGACATGTGCTGTATTGCTGTTTTTAGCTTGGCATATTTATTTATCGACTTCAAACAAATTCAACTCTGGCTGTACTCAAACTAGCTTTTCCTCAATGCCAGGAAGAATGACTCCACGTCCTTTGGTACAAGGCAGAGACTCTCTAGGATCCCCTCCCTTCCCACCTTCGGCACCCTGGATGGCTTCCCCCTGGAGGATGTTACCACCTTTAGGTATCTAGGTATCTGGCTCAACCAGCACCTAAACTTCTCTGACCATGTGGATGCCACTGTCAAAAAACTGCACCCCAAGTTAAGTACCCTGTACAGGAACCGTGACTGTATCCCACTACCGGCACACCATGCTATCATCCAGATAATGATCCTCCCAATCTTTGACTATGGCGATGTAGTCTACAGTGCTGCCCCACGGACGACTCTTGCTGAACTGGATATTCTCTTACACTCTTTCTGTTGCTATGCTTTTGACTGTCCCCCTCACATTCATCACTGCTGTATGTATCAGTCTCTCTCTCTCTCTCTCCCTTCCTCCTCATGTAGACACTGTGCTCACTGCGCCAGTTTTCATGGGTAAATACTGGTTTTGCTCTCTCCCTTCCCATCTCCTCCCCCCAACGCCCATACCCTCAGAAGCTCAAATGAACATACCCTAGTAGTTCCTCTGACCTCCACAACCATCAGCCAAGCCGTGTTCAGCCACCATTTTCCTAAAATCTGGAACTCCGTCCCCCTTGTCATTCGACATGACCTTCCTCTTGGGTCCTCTCAAACCATCTCCGAGGCCTCACTTACCCCACCTGCAATTGCTCCTAAATATTCCCACCACTGCCTTGCCCACACCTGCCCTCATCCCCTCCAGTTTCCTCTCCTGATTCTCATTTTCTAAGTGGTAAACTACTGTTTATAGGCACATATGTTCCAACTACTCAACATTTCAATGGCTACTGTAACAATTTTCCTTTACTCTAGTTATTCATGTTTTGTACTGTACTGTACATTTCTCAAATGCTTAGTAACTAGTGCAGTATTTTCTGCTCTATACATGGAATGCTAGCTGTTTTCCTGTTACTTTAGTTCTCATGTCTTGCACTGTACCAAATCTCGGTGTATTTTTATGCTTGAGTGCTATTTTGTGCAGTAAATGGATTGCCAATATGCAACCATAATTGAGCTCTCGAGCTATCAAGCCCCGATTTGTATCATTTCTCCTTCCTCCCAGGATGCATCTAGAAGTGAACTCCAGCTCAGTGTGCCTTTCCTGGTGAAACTTTTTAAATAAATAAATATAATAAAAGTTTGAACAGAGGAAGAGCTTTCGGGGAGGGAGAGTGAAGAGTGTAAGGAACAGTGGTGAGTGAGAGGTGGACAGTCCAAGGCAAAGTGGCAAAAGGAGTTAAAGAGGGGGGCCAGCCTGGCAAGGGTGAACTTTGATGCGGCACTGTAGACAATATCTTCATAATCAAAAATTGGGAGAATCATTTTCGAGATGGTATCTTGGTGAGCAGAAATTTTTCTGAGGCTGTACTGTAAACATGCAATCTATAATCTATCAAAAATAGTAATAAAGATTGTGCTTATACTTTCCTAGAGTGCACTGTTAATTTTGTAAGTGATACAACTGTCCCAATTGTATATGGGTTAATTTAATTAACTAACTGATGTAAGAATTGAAAGTCAAGTTCTGATCTAATGTGAAGCCTAGACAGCAACAATAGTCAAAACATTGAATCTCAAACCCTATCCTGTACATAACTAGGCAGGCAGGGGGGAGAGAAAGCATTTTTTGCTGAGTACCAAATTTTGTGTATGTCGTTTTAGAAACACACAACAATAATGCATTATCAGATACCTAACTCTGTACTTTCAAATACTCAGCTTGTAAAACTGAAGTATCATCAAACAATGAATCTCCATTACTAAAAAATACTATGTTGTCAGCATAAAACATTGAAAAATGGGCACCATGGCTACCTCCTTCCAAAGTACAGGAACTACATCAAACTGAAATTAAACATTAAACAACTCACAAAATGGATAAGCCATCAAGTCTAGGACAAGGGAAAATAATCTAATCAATATTATCAGCACTTATTTGTGATTTGAGGTTCATCTTCCTCCAATAATCCAGAGTTTCAGAAGGGGAAATCTCATCAAAAAGAAGGGGAATGCTTGAATACAAGACAGACTATTTTTCTTTTACTGAATTTTAGGAGCAAGTTTGATTGCTTCACTAAAAAAGCATTTAGCCAATTTGCAATATCTAATAGAGAAACTAAATCACCAGATTCAATTGATAATAGTGCAACATTTGTAGATTTAGAATTCCCAAACAGTTTATTCAATATTGTCCCAAATGTAAGAAAATTGTTAAGGAAAAATATCAGATTTTGTTTTTCTTGTTAATTTCTTACATTGATTTCTCAACCTACGATAGTCCATTAGAGCAATGTAATTGTGATTCTTTATCTGCTCTATTTTTTGTCTCTCCTGCAATTAGCATATCAAATCATGGGTAATCCACTCTTGACTGAGTTTTTTACACTTATTTTCTGAAAAGGAGCAACTCTATCACAAAATGAATTACATTCAAACATAGTGTAATCCTACATAATATACATATATCCAGAATGCAACCTAAATATGACCAATCAGTACCAGCAATGGCTTCACAAAACTCACTCAGACAAAATCCATGCATGGATTGAGATTCTACATGAGCCAGTGGTAATTTAAGTCTGCATGCTGCCCTACGACATCATATGGGGCTATGATAACTCATGTTATCGGCCTGTGTTAAGGCCAGCAATATTCTATCTGGGTGTGTAGTTAGGATCCAATCTATTAAAGATTCTGTTCCAGTTTTTTTATTTCGGCGTATGGTTTCTGAAAGTGCCTGATGCGAATTTTGACCCAACTAAACATCTTTAAATCTAGAGTTTGACTGATCTAATCAATTAACATTTCAATCACCTAGCATTATTAGCCCTTTTCTTTCAGACATAGAAAGTTTATAATTTAGTAAAAATGATATCCCTTTTTCAGAAACCTAGAAAAGCAGAATTTCATGACACATAGGGACCACTTGGCCCATACAGTCTGCCCATTTCTATCTACCTACACTATTACTGCAGATCGTGCCTGATCTACAACTCTTTCACCTCCATCCTTCCTTTCCATTATGATTCCCTGTGCTTATCCAATGCATTCTTTACCCCACTATTGTTTTTGCCCCCGCCACCTCCACTGGAAGACTGTTCCAGGAATCCACCACTTTTTCTGTGAAAAAGTACTTACTCACATCTCTCCTGAATCTACCCCCCTCCAGCTTCACAGCATGTCCCCTTCTTCTTCAGCATCTTTTTTTCTGAAAAATACTTCCTTGATGTACCTTAATTACCCTGTGAGGTATTTAAAGGTCTCAGTCATATCCACTTTTCCCATCCTGTGTTCCAGGGTATACATGTTGAGGTCCTTTAGTCTCTCCTAGGGTTATTGATGAAGACCCTGCACCATTTTAGTTGTTATCCTCTGGACCACCTCCCATCTGTCTATGTCCTTCTGGAGATGTGGTTTCCAGAACTGGACACAGTACTCTTGGTGGGGTCTTACCAGCAATCTATACAGAGGCAACACTGCTTCCCTTTTTCTACTAGTGATACCCTTCCCTATGCACCCTAGCATCCCACTAGCCCTCCCTAATGTCCTGTCACCTTTAGGTCATATGATCTGATTACCCTCAGATCTCTTTCCTGCTTGGTGGTTGTCCATACCACTTCAAACCTTTTGTACTCTGCCACTGGGTTTCTGTTCACTAAGTGCATTATTTTGCACCTTTTTGCATTGAAACCCAGCTGCCATACAACGACCACTCCTCTAGTTTTCTCAGGCTTCTACTCATCCTTTCCACTCTCTCCCCCCTCCCCAGAGTGTCCATTCTATTGCAGATTTTGGTGTAATCAGCAAAGAGGCAGACCTTCCCTTCCAGCTCCTCTGCAATGTCACTTATAAAGACATTAAAGAGGACCGGTTGCAGCACTGATCCCAAAGGCAACCTGCTGGTCACTTTCCCTTCCTTGGAGTGAACTCCATTTCGCTCCACCCTCTGCCACCTATCCCCAAACCAGTTTCTTATCCAGTTTACCACTGTTGGACCCACTCCTAAGCTACCCAGCTTGCTTACTATTCTACTATGGGGAATGGTGTCAAAAGCTTTACTGAAATCTGGGTAGGCCATGTCCACCACTCACCTTGATCTAGTTTATTGGTTACCCTGTCAAAGAAATATATCAGATTCTTTTGACATGACCTCCTCTCTGTGAAACCATGCGGCCTTGGGTCTTGCAACCCACTAGATTCAAGATATTTCACAGTTCTTTCCTTCAGTAGGAACTCCATTAAGCTTCCCACCACTGATGTCAGGCTGACTGGTCTATAATTGCCAGCCTTCTCCCAGCTACCACTTTTGTGTAGTGGGACTACAACCACCCTTCTTCAGTTCTCTGAAACAGCTCCTGTTTCCAGTGAACTGTTAAACAGAACTGTCAGACGTGCAGCCAGTATTTCCATGAGCTCCCTCAGTAACCTTGGATACACCCCATCTGGACCCATTGCATTGTCCACCTTCAGATTAGCAAGTTCCTTCAATACTCTCACCCTCCAAAAAGGACTAGTGTGTATCTCCCTCCCTCCAAAGCTTCTGTCACTATGTGGCCCCTCCCCTTCTCCTTCCTTTGTGAACATTGAACAAAAGTATTTGTTCAGGATGTCTGCCTTTCCCTGGTTCCCCTCTGCACAGTCCCCTCCCTTCCCCTTTTAACCTCACAATCCCACCGCTGGTCATCTTCTTTTCGTTTACATACCTAAAAATGTCTTATTCCCTTTCTGTTATCGCCTGGGTTATTCTCTTTTCAGTGTTGGCCTTTGTGCTCTTTACTGCTTTCCCTACTTCCTTCTGTTTCGTCGATGCACCTCGATATCCTTCTCCCTCTGAATCTCCTTATACCATCTGAATACTGCCCTTTTAACCTTTACATTTTCTGCCACCTCTATTGAGAAACATTGCTTTCCTCTTGCCTTTGCACATTTTTTTGATGCAGAGGTTTGTTAAGTTTACTATGCTCCCTTTTATCTTTGCCCACTGTTCCTCCACCCCACCTAGACCATCCCGCCATCCCCACCAGGTCATCCCTGAGGTATTAAACAATCTTTATAAAATCTGCCCTCCTGAAATCCAGGACTCTTTCCTTATGGGGTTCAGTTCCACAGGTCTCCTTATATCGATCCACACCATGTGGTGGTCATTGTTCCCCAAGTGGCTTTCTTCCTTAAAGTCTGCAACATTGTCCCTTTTAGTGAGTACCAGGTCCAATATTGCCCCATCACGAGTGGTTTCACTGACTAGTTCTCTGAGGAATGTCCCCTGTAGAGAATTCAGGATATTCCTGCTTTGAGTTGAAGCACTACTGTGAGTCTTCAAACTACATCTGGCAGGTTGAAGTCCCCCACCAGCAGCACCTCCCCTCTTTCTGCCATCTTGCCAGTTGCTTCCACAAGTACCTTACTGATTTCTTCCCCCTGTGCTGGAGGTCTGTACATCATCCCAGTGTGAATAGTGGCTCCATTCACTGTCTCCAGAGTGACTCACAGTACCTCTGCCTCCCCTGAGTTCCTTGTATCTCTGTTGATTTTATGTTTTCCCTCACATTAAGCACCATACCCCTCCTTTCCTTCCCACCTGGTCTTTTCTGAACAGAGTATAGTTGGTTCCATGTCAATTCAGCGAAAGATATTTGAATGAATGCATTGTGCGTGCAGTAAATTCGTTGTGCACCAATAACATTAACTGCAATATCACAGCACAGTCACCTCATCACACTGTAGCAAAGTTAATAGTGGATGCAGCTGCCGGACTGATCCCCTCCAATAAATGTATATATCTTACTCTTACATGCTACCTGTTTTTCCAAATAAGCTCCTGCTTTGTCTTTCCTACTGTAACTGCATTTCAAAAATCTGAGTGATTGTTAATTTAGCATGTAGAGATATCAAAAGTTTTGTCCTTTCCTTCAATAAGCCCATATGTTACTCTGTTGCCTCTGCTGCTTGAGAGGTTATTTGCAGTTGGCCCTATAATGAGTATAATTAGGTACAGCTGTTGACAGGTAACTACAAGTAGTAAAGGTGCTACATGCTACCTGTTTGTTCTTTCAGTAAGCAAAGATGCCATTGTCCTTTGTACTAAGCCAACGTGGGTAGCAGCTGCTGTCAGACAAGGGATACCTGTACCGCAAAGAGAGTACACTCTGGAACAATGTATTGGAAGTGTTTTGTTTACAACAAGCAGAAGTGCACTGCCAGGTGTCATATAGTTGGTGAAGAAACTGTGGCCTATGTTAACACCCACAATCACATTCCGGATATGGGAGAAATCACTGTGAAAACAGTTATTGCAAAAATGAAAGAAAAGGCAATATCTTCCCTTGAAGGAACTTAGCAAATTGTAGCCGGAGCAACCGGGGGTATAGATCCTGCCATTGCAGGTAAATTGCCTTCTATTGCCTGTCTTAAGAGAACAGCACAGCATGCAATGCAAAAGGCCAGTGTTGCTCCTGCCTTGCATCTAGTTTGACAGAATTACAAATTCCTCCTGAATACTGCATCTCAGTTGGGGTGCTCCATTCCTGCTTTGTGACACTGGTTGCCAAGACACTGAATGAGTGTTAATTTTCAGCACCCAGAAAAATCTAGAATATATAACAACCACTGCACACGGATATGCAGACAGAACATTCAAAGTCACTCCCCGTTGTTCTCGCAACTATATACAATTGATGGGGTTAAATTTAGTGCAGCAATACCAACTGTTTTTGCCATTATGTCCTTGCGTTCTAGCTCTGGTTACATAGCTGTTCTGTCTGCACTGAAAGCACTATGTCCAAATCTTTTCCCCAAGTCTGTTATGACAGACTGAACAAGCTGCAGTCAGGGCATTCAGCAACAAGTTTCCAGCTGCTGAAGCTAGGTGTTGTTTTTTTCCATCTTTGTCAATCACTGTGGAGAAAAGTGCAGGACTGCCCAGACATATTATGAAACTATATGGTTAATGAGAACTATGCCCTTTATATCCACATGATAGCAGCCCTTGCAATATGTCCCTGCAAATGATGTACTTGATGCATTTGAAAGTCTGAGAAATTCAATTTTATGTTGACAATGAGGAGGTGCTAACACCTTTCCTCGATTACTTCAAGGACACATGAATTGGGAGGCCAGTGGGACGCTGTGGTCAGTGGCACCCACTGTTCCCTATTCAGTTTTGGAACTGCCATTCAACTATGGCTGATGGGCTGCCATGCACAAACAATGCGGTAGACAGCTGGCACCGCAGTTTTAATAGCTTGCTCTGTGCCAGCCATCCTACCATATGGAAATTCATAAGAGCACTGCAAACTGAACAGAACATGAGTGAATTGAAAATTGAGCAGTATCTCACAGGACAAGAACCACCTTCACTGCGTAAAAAGTATAGAGATACTGCTTGAAGGCTTTGTGCGGTTGTGAAAAGTTAAGGCACTTGCTTCAACCTTGAGTACCTATGAGGAGTGGCGCATAATTTTCAGCTGCTAGTGTGAGGTGGACAGCGGGTGGCATGAAAACATTTTAATTTGTTCCACTGATTCATGGACCTTCCTTTCCTTATCACACTGGTGTGTCGTTTGTTTTGGATTTCATGTGGATCTTAATTAATGACTAATAAAATTGGATTTTAACAGACATAATGGCTTCGTCAAGACTTCATCAAGGTAAGAAATTAAAGTACTTCAATTATCACTGTCACAGCAATGTCTTTCAGTCTAGTTGTCATACTGTGGGTGTATTCATAGCTTGTGATGTAATGTCACATGCAATGCATTGGCTTGCAACGTAATGCACCATGCACTGAAAGGGCTTGCGCTGTCATGTCTGTGCTGCTTTGTTTGCGCTATTTTTCTTGCACTGTTTTGACGTGATACCAGTATAGCCTGGTATGGCCATGTCCCAGTCATGGTTTTCAGTGTGCCATTACTCAGTAATGGCCATAATATCCAGATTGGTCTCTGCCATGATGGCATCTAGGTTCAGAATCTTAATTCCTAGACTCCAAGCATTCACACATGTGTGGCCTTCCAGATTTTGTGTCCACTCTGCTCGTTGTCCCCCCTTTTTCACTTTTTGCCCTTCCTCCCTCTTTCCCCACTTTCTTTTGAATACTCCCATCCCTTTCCCACTTTATATGTACAACCTTGCTTCCTTTACTAATTTGCACCCTGGGAAATTCCTCTCCTCCTCAGGTTCCCATTACACTCTACTTCATACTGTGGGGGGAGAAGGGCAGTTTCAGACTCCGATTCCTTCCACCACCAGCTCCCCAGCTAGTTTAAATGTTCATTGAAGTAACATAACTGTGCAGTGAAGACTGCCATTCCCCTCCCAGATGGATGTGGGCCAGCACCTCTGTATAGGCCCTTACTCTCCCAGGTGAACATCCAAGTGAGATATAAAAAACTCACTATGTATAGTTGTTTGACTTTTCCCAATAAAACCTTAAGTGCAATAAACTCACATGAAGAAGATGATTTTTCAAAGAAGGTAAATGATGCACCATAATAAGGGGGCATGGCCTCAGACTACTTGGGGGGCACTACAGAGGCAACGTAAGAGGTTAATTCTTAACTGAGAGGATGGTGGAGGCCTGGAATGGGCTTCCAGAGGAGGTGGTGGTGTGCGGGACTCTGTCAGGTTTCAAGAAAGCATGGGACAGGCATATGGGGTTGCAAGGGAGTGGGTGGGTGCTTTGGTAGGGTAGAAGGAAGATTAGCAGTGGGGAAAAGGGTAGACTAGATGGGCCATGAGGTCCTTTTTTTCTGTCAAGTTCTATGATTCAGTGGCGTGGCTTGCGCAGACATGATGACGGTCACATTGCAGTCTAGCTTCCTGGGCATCTACATTGAACTCGACATTTACCAAATACCCTGCATGGACTTCGACCACTTTTGGTAAGGGAACAGGAGTGGCAGCATATGGCAGCAATTAAATCCAAAAACAGGCAGTCAAAACTTTTGTTTGGGGTCGCAGAGCAGCAAAAGGAGCAGCGCGGTGTCCCAGACACATGCACGTGCCACCAGGTCCAGGCTGCAGCAGAGGATGAGCTTTTAATGTTTGCACTGGAGTGCTCATTAACAGGGGTACCCTCCACTCTAGAAGCCATGCAGCACAAAATGAGGGCCAGATTTATGAAAATAATGGCCCAAATTGTTCATCTTCAGTCAGCGGTGACTGGGCTCACAGAAACCACTACAACCGACTCCACACATACAGGATAACTAACAACAAAGGGTGAGTGATTTGGAGGATTCCCTTCACACCCTAGCCCATGATAAAACTAACTATGCTGAAACTATCACGGAGCTGCGGGAGAGGGTGGACGATCAGGAGAACTGCACCTGCTGATCCAACCTCAGTATTGTGGGTCTACCAGAGGGGACAGAAGGGAGAAATCCTGCATCTGGTCTGCACCAGTGGCTGACAAAAGCTCTTAAACTCCCTCCTGAAGCAGAAAAGTTTGAAATGGAACAGGCATATAGAGTGGGTCCACCTCCTAGGCCATCGGACTGCCCAAGGCACTGTCTAATTAAATATCTGTGATTCACCAATAAGGAGGTGATCCTGGTGACTGCTAAAAAACAGGAGTTGATACAAACAGGAAACTCTAGAGTGGCAGTCTATCAGGACTACAGTCGCGAGTTGCAGGGGAAGCGGCCAAAGTTTAATTTGGTGAAATCAAAGCTTCATGCAATGGGTGGACATTCTTCTTTTACCCAGCTAAACTCCGAATTGATCACCCCGGTGTTCCCCCCAGGTTCTTTACTAACTATCTGGAGGTGGAAAAATGGGTGGCAGAGGTGACTAGACAAGAAGAGAGAAAATATCCTCTTAGACGCAATCCCGAAGCAAGCTGATCTGCAAAGGAGACTCCTGGTTTAAATTGTAAATATTTCTCTGCTGTGAAAGAAAAGCTGGAAGGGCTGCCTACACCTAGGAGTGGGGGAGCGCAATATCAGGTACTGTTCAGAAATGGTAGTTTACTCACCTGGTAAAGGTGATTGCATGAGCATCACCTTACAGCATCCCTTCATCCATTACCTCTGGGTTACGTCCACCTCATAGGCTGCAAATGCACATGTGACCAGATTTGAAATCCGATCTGCCTAACCCCTATCCCTTCCCTCAGGTCTCTAGTTCGATCTTTTCTAAAGCTGTGTCACTCGGTGTTGTTCTGTGGTAAAAAAGGTTATGGTATGGAGGTATAGATAAGGGAGAGAGAAGAGGCATGCATACATAATTTGGGTGTATTAGCTTGGTATAACAAAAGGATGCTTGCGCTGTGTAAGTAACCAGTTGACGTTTATTTCCTATTATTTACACTCTACTTCTATCCAGGCCGTAAGGTCGCTGGAAGACTGATGCTCTTTTTTTTTTTTTTTTAAATAAAGCTTAGGATTGAGTTAGCCTCACCGTCATCCGAGTGAACCTGGGTGGGACTGGGGATGCTGTAAGGTCATGCTCATGCAATCACCTTTACCAGGTGAGTAAACTACCATTGCATATTGCATCACCTTACAGCATCCCTTCATCCATTACCTCTGGGTTGTAAGAAGCAGTGTCATTTTCGCTTAGGGTATGGGAGGGTTGGATGACTGTGTAGCTAAGGCTTGGTGACACTGAGTAGCACCTTTCTAGCAAAAACTGCCCTGTCTGTGTTTTCTACATCTAGTTTGTAGTATTTGGTGAAAGTATGGACCGATGACCAAGTGGTGGCCCGACAGATGTCCATTACAGAGGATTGATTTCTCTCTGCCCATGATGTAGCCATGGCTCTGGTTGAGTGGGCCTTAACACCCAGGGGCTGCTGGAGGCCCTGAGTTTTGTATGCCTCTACAATGGCTTGTTTTATCCAGCTGGCCAAGGTCGATGTGGCTGCTGCTTGTCCTTTCCTGGGTCCGCTGTTCATGATAAAGAGTCCTTCTGATTTTCTGAATTCTTTTGTTCCGTCCAAGTAGATAGTGATCACTCTCTTCATGTCCCAATGCTTGGCTTCTTGTTGGTTGGGCCAAGCCAGAAGTTCTACTGGTTGGTTGGTGTGGAATGGGGAGTTGACCTTTGGAATGAAGGAGGGTGTGGTTCTTAGGGTAATTCCATCATTATGGGAGACGAGATAGGGTGGTTTGCAGGAGAGTGCTCTCATTTCTCCTCGTTTGGCGGAGCAGATGGCTAGTAGGAATACTGTTTTGAGTGAGACCCATTTGAGGTCCGCTGAGGTCATAGGTTCGAATGGTGGATGGGCTAGTGCCTCGAGTACTATGTTTAGGTCCCAGGGTGGCACTGTATGTCTTTCTTTGGGGTGTATGTTAGACACTGCTTTCAGGAATCGTAGGATGTCGGGGTGTGAACCTGGTGTGTACCCCTCAATAAGTCCAGTGCCCGCCCCTATGGCTGCCATCTGGACTCTGAGTGAAGCTATCGACAGCCCTTTGTTTACCCCTTGTTGGAGGAATAGAAGGACATGTGAGATACTGATTGATTGTGTTTGGATGTTGTGCCCGTGGCACCAAGTTTCGAATATTCTCCAGTGTCTTTTGTAGGAGTTGGTAGCAGAATTACGCCTAGAATGTAGCATAGTTTCTACCACTGTGTGGTTGTACCCTTTATCTAGCAGTCTTTGCCTTTCAGCAGCCAGGCCGTGAGTTGTAGTGGTGCTGGGTTCAGGTGTAGGATTGGACCCCGAGTCAGAAGATCTGATCATAGTGGGATTGTCCATGGTGTGCTTATTGACAAGGCCACAAGGGTGGTGAACCAATGTCGTCGGGGCCATCGGGGTGTGATTATAACCACCGTTGTCTCTAATTGCTAAATCTTGTTGAGTACTTGCTGGATGAGCAGTATTGGTGGGAATATATATGCTCTTTGGAAGGACCAGTTTTGGGTTAGTGCGTCCACTCCGCTGGTGCCCGATTCTTTGTATCTGGAGTAGAATGTTGGCAATTTTGTTTTTTTTTTTTTTTGCTGTTGCCATCAAGTCCATCCCCAGTGGTCCCCACTTTTTGTTGATTTGCTGGAAGGTGTGTGGGTGTAGGGACCATTCTCCCAGGGCTATCTGCTGGCGGCTCAGCCAGTCTTCCCGTACATTGAGTTTGCCCGCCAGGTGAACTGCCATGATTGATGCGAGGTGTTCCTGTGCCCAATCTAGTGCTCTTTTTGTTTCTCTGAGTAGTTGGGGGCTCCATGTTCCTCCCTGGTTAGAGATGTATGCTACAGTGGCCCCGTTGTCCGACCTGATGAGTACTCTCTTGTGCTTGATGATTGCTTTGAAGAAATGTAGTGCGTGGTATACTACTCTCATTTCTAGTATGTTTATTTGCAAGAGGGATTCTGTTGAGGACCATTTCCCCAGCACCGGTATGTGGTTGAGGGTCACTCCCCAGCCTTTGAGGCTTGAGTCTGTGTCGAGTACTATGTCATGTTGGTCATTTAGGGCTGCCCCCCTGTTTAGATTGTGGCTGTTGGACCACCATTTCAGTGATGTTTTGGCTTTGTGGTCCAATTGAATTGTTTGGTGTAGGTTGTGTTGAAGTCTGTGGCCCTCTCGTATTGCGATGTTCTGTAGGGGGTGCATGTTCCACAATGACCATGGAGCCTAGGGTTTGCAGAGTCGCTAGCAGGGTGGGGTTGCCCTTGGTCCCTAGTGCTTGAGCTTGTGACCGTACTTTGTCTGTTCTGGCTGGGGATGGTCTTGCCTTGCCTGTTGCTGTGTTTATGGTTGCCCCTAGGTGGTTTATTACTTAGCTCGGTATTAGGCTGCTCTTGTCCCAGTTGATGACCCAACCATGCGCTTGCAGTGTGTTTATCACTGTTCACGTACGTAGTTGAGAGGTTTCTGAGTTTCTGGCTCAGATGAGCCAGTCGTCCAGATAAGGGATGATGTGGATTCCTTGCTGTCTCAGTTTGGCTGTGAGTGTGATAGAGATCTTGGTAAAGACTCGGGGAGCTGATGCCAGTCCGAATGGTAGCGTCTGGTATTGGTAGTGTTGGCCTAGTATTTTGAATCTGAGGTACTTGCAGTGTGCTGGATGGATGGGGATGTGGAGGTATGCTTCTTTTAAGTCAATGGAGATGAGGTAGTTGCCAGGTTTTATAGACCGTAGTGTTGTGTGGAGTGTCTCCATTTTGAATTTCTTGCATTGTATGAAACGGTTGATGAATTGGGAGATCTAACACTGGCCTCATGTCCCCCTTTTTCTTGGGTACCAGGAAGAAGATGGAGTATATTCCCTGGTTGACTTGGTCTGGTGGAACCTTCGCTATCACTTTGTTGGTGAGTAGGGAATTGACTGTGATTTGTGCCATTCACATTTTGTGAGGGTCCTGTGATACTGGGGATATCACTGTTCTGTTTGCAGGTGGTTTCTGAGTGAATTCAATTGAGTACCCCTTGGAGACGGCCTCCAGGACCCACCTGTCTGAAGTTGTTTGTTGCCAAATGTGTGAGAATAGAATTAGTCTGGTGCCTATGGGAGGGTGGCGAGTACTTGGAGGGGGCCGTAAGGAGTGATGGTCAATTCAGGCTATGTTTTCCTCATCTGAAAGATGATTGGTATCTGCCTCTCTGGTATTGTCCTCTGGATCACCCTCTTGTGTTGCTAAAGTATGAGGGTTTGAATGAGTACAATTTTGATTGGGAGTACTGGGAGGGTTGCCTTCTGTCATGCCTCCCTCGAAACGGGCGGTACCTGCCTCTGAAAGTTGGGAGATAGGTGCTCGAGGAGGGTCTTTCCTTATCGAGCACTTTGCATCCCCTTTTTGTTTAACATACTCTTCTAGTCCTTCCCTGAAAACTAGGTTCCCTTTGATGGGTAGTTTGCTGAGCATATTCTTGGATTTGAAGTCTGCGTTCCAGATCTTGAGCCATATATAACGTCTTGTTTTGTTAGTTAGGGCTGCTAACCTGGCAGACATTTTTAGGGCATCGATGAATGCATCAGCTGCGTACTTAGCTGCTTGCATGGCATATTCCTCTAGGTCAGCTTACTTTGAGTCAAGCTTTAATGAAGATGCCAGTTCCTCCAGCCATGTGACCAGGGCCCTTAAAGTATAAGTCGCCACAGTGTTGACCCTGCAGGACATGCCTGTCATCTCGTAGGATCTCTTGAGGAGCTCCTCTATCTTTTTATCTGTGGGGTCCCATAGGGGAGTGGTTGTCTCTGATGGGAGAATGGCTTTCTTGCATAAGGCCATAATTTGGTGGTCGATAGAGGGGGGAGTGCACCATGTCTTGTTGACATCGTCCTGTACCGGATAGAATCTATCAAAGATGCATTTCTCTGAAATTCTGGATGGATCCGGGGATTGCCATTCTTTCTCTACCACATCAGTTAGAGCTTCGCAGACTGGAAAGGTTTCGTCCATCTTCTGCCTGGCTCTGATAAGGGGGTTCAGCTTACATTGTTGGGGAGCCTCTGGGGCATTGAACCCCATAGTCTGCTTTATTGCTCTAATGAGTTCTGGTAGAGCTTCGACGGAGGAGAGTTTTTTTGTGAGGACGAGATCCTCCTCATCTTCTTCTTCTTGTTGATCCTCGTCCCTGGAATCACCGTTATTAGGTTCTGTTGGTTCCAGACCTGCCGGAGTGCTTGGCTCTGTAGGTGTTTGGCCATCGTCTTTGTTTTTATCGGTATTGTGATTGTCAGATTGTTTATGTCCTTTATTTTTCTGTGAAAGTTCCTCCATCCTCTCTAGTATCTTTAACATCACTGTTTGCTGCATTTTAAAGAAGTCCTCTGCGGTAGAAGGTAGTTCATTGGGTGGTGCCTCAAGGGGGTCCGACCCTTCCTCCATGTCATTGTCACTTGGGGTGCCTGGATCGGGCTATAGGTGAGCACATGTGGGACACAGTGGACCTGCCTGATTGCCCAGATGGGCAAGATGGCAGGTGTTGCATTTTTTTTGTCTTACCCATTCTGTGTGATCTGTGGAGACGGGGGGGGGGGAGTGAATTAGAGATGTAGTGATGTTAGAGGAACGAGTAGCTGCTGAAGAAGATCAGCATGCCTGGACAAAAAATATTTATTTAACAGTGTACACATTTGCTGACTGTCCCTGTGATCCTTGACCCCTACTGTTAGGCCAATTTCTGTATTCTGTTTGCTCAAAGCTCTGATGAGCTGTGGGGTGCTGCGCCTTTAAGTCGGCTCGAGGGGCCGTAGTTGCGCATTGCGCATGAGCTGTGGGGCGCTGTACCTCTAAGTCGGCTCGTGGGGCCATAGTTGCACATTGCGCATGAGCTGTGGGGCACTGTGCCTTTAAGTCGGCTCGTGGGGCCATTGTTGCACAGTGCGCATGCGCGAGGGGCTCTCATGGGGCCGTTTGAGAAGTGCACATGTGCTGGGCTTTACGCATTGCGCATGTGTGAATCATTGCAGGGAGAAGCTCTCTGTGCCATAGCAAGATGGTGATGGGTCCGTAGAGGTATGGGAATGCTGTGCTGCCTCGTTTGTGGAGCGATGGAGGGGTCGTTTGTTGGGGTGATGTGGCAATCGGGTGACTCATTGTAGGAGCCTGGAGAGTGCACCTGCTGTGTTTGGGGGGAGTGCTACAACGAGGGATAAGCCCAGAACATGTAATATAGTTGAAAGGGGCTAAGAGAATGTCTTGCCTTGCATCTGTGGTCTGGCCTGCTCATAAGGGGGCCTGGCCGACATGAGAGGCACTGGAGCTGCTCTCGAGGGGCTCTCGGGCCAATACTGATGCAGGTTTAATGGGCAGTGGGAACAAAGTCTGCCTGATACTGGAAGCCTTGGAGCACTTGCAAGGGCTCTCAGGCTGGAGTCAGGAGGTTAAGGAAGCAGACAGATTAGAGGCCACTCGACAGAAAATGAGTACTCGGTGTACTAAAAACGCTAAGTCTAGCCATGCATATTCCCTGATTAACTTTCATAACATGCTTTTGCCTTATTTACAGTACCGCTTATTTCAGCTATTCAGACTTGCAGCAGTATATCTATCTATATGTATGTGTATGTATATGTGTATATATATATATATATATATATATATATATGGCTTGTCGTTGTATCATCTGTTCCTGTGTTTCTAACCTGGGCTGCTCATGATTACTGTACTGGTACAATATAATAATAATAATAATATCCTAGTCTGTTTATGATAGAGGAACCATACAATTTGTAGTACAGATTTAAGCAGGGATGGGTCTGGCTAGTGGCTGGCTAGTGGTTTCACAGGATCTCAGCATTATTTGTTTGCATCATAGAGTTTGTAACATATTGTTTAGCTATAATAATTCAGGTTGTACGCCTCTGGAGATAGATATACAAAAAATGTCTGGCAATAGATGCCCTTATCTTGATTAAAGTTGTCTGGAGCTAGGCAATATGCTTGCAACCTCTGCGATGCACATGAATGAACTGGAGACCTGAGGGAAGGGGCAGGGGCTAGGCAGATCGGATTTCAAATCTGGTCACATGTGCATTTGCAGCCTATGAGGTGGACGTAACCCAGAGGCAGTGGATGAAGGGATGCTGTAAGGTGATGCAATATGCAATCTGTTTCAAATATTCTTTCTGATGTTATCTGATTTATTTTTGCGCCCGGGGATCCCACCATAGATGTGGCCTAGATACAGTGGGCTTAGTAAACCCCATGATACTGTGTCACTCCTCGTGGTGGTGGATAGGCTTTGCAGCCCTACGGCAGAGAGAACTGAGCAAGTCAATCTGCAATTACAGCTCAGTTGCTTATAAACAGCTACAATTTTTGGCAAGACTGTCTCTCGGGTGGGGGGTCAGCTGATAAATGTGGGGGATAATAGTTGTGTAGAGCATGCTGACATAATTGAAAGACTGGACTCATGAACTCCATGCTCTAGCACCAGAGACAGCAGGTTTTGTCCCACCCTTGGCACCCTCCTATGAATTGTTCAAATCCTGCTCAACCACCTTCACTAATGGCCAGCCTTACCACATCAGGGGATGTGGGTACCGACAGGCAGACTCTCCTCGTCTGCACCTGTCCCAATGGATTATTATCAGGGAAGTGCTATTTCAGAACTCTTAGCCACGCTGCATGTGTTGTTGGTGGAAGGAATTGGGGGGGAACTAAAAGTTAAAATATAAATTATTAGATTGGCAACTTCATAACTTTATAGGGATAGTAACAGAAATGGTATGTAATGCTAATAACTCTCCTAGGGTGGGGGGCCATGAAATGCAGACTTACAGTTTGGAGTAATACACAAAATAATTGAATTTATATGAAGACCGGGGTAGTCATATGAAGAGTGGCCCTAACAACTGTAACTGCTGTACCTTGCATGATACACTGTAATATGGAATCCTATTTTGCTGTTCAGAATTATCTAATCCCCAAGTGTGGTCAAGAGCACAAGCTTATTAGAGGGAATAACTGTTGAACCAGGGATGAGGGGGAGGGGGGGCAAAAGAGGGGATGCATTTGGAAACTGGGGACACATCAAATACTTCTGTGCATGTCCGGACAGGACACTTGGTGTTGTGCTTTTCCTTCCAAGGTGGAAGCAACCTTGACAAACATCCATCCACAGAGAAGAGTCTGAACATGTGCACATTTCCCTCTGCTGTTGTATGGTTGGAAGAAGGAACCAGCTACAAAGCAACAGGAGTACAGGTACCAGAGCTCCACTCTTTTGTTGTATGGCCGTAACATTAAAATGATTAAATTACTTGGGCCAGTGCCTGAGCAGGGCTCAGGTCAGAGGTGCAGAACTGTACCTCATAATACAGTGAGTTAAGGAGATGCCCAACTCGCACACACTAATTTCCATCTACGTATGAAGGGAAGCTGACAAGGCATTTTGGGGCCCAGCCATGGGAGGAAGGGGAGAAGGGGACGTTATATTGCCCTGTTGGCAAGTTATACTGTTGTTTACTACAAGGGTTATCGCTTTGTTAATCTCAAGGGGGGCCAGGGGGAACTGTTGGAAGGGATTAAAAATACACAATATGTGGACAAGCACTGTAAAAGGCACACAGAACTGTTAATATTCATCCTGCAAAACTATTGATTATGGGTAGCTTAGTTAAAGTGGTCACCTGGAATATTAATGGGTTGAAGTCGGTAGTTAAAAGGAAGAGGGTAATTGCCGAGATGAGATGGGGGGAAAAGTACAGATGGTTCTTACGCAAGAGACACACATGACTCAGCAAGTGGCAATAAAAACTGAGAGGAGCATGGGTGGGCAGTGGATTTCAGCCTGCTTCACCACTAAAGCAAGAGGGATGTCCATATGGGTGCCAAGAGGCACCAGAGTTACAATAAACAAAAAGCTTAAGGACCCGGGGGGGGGGGGATATGTCCTGGCCCATCTGACTGTGGAGGGAGGAAGCCCCTTATCGGTGGATTCTATATATGCCCCCAATGTAGAAGACCTGGAATTCTTTCAGCATTTGGCCCTCGACATGGCAACCTTCCTGAACCCTTGGATACTGGGGGATTACAACTGTGTATGATACAATAATGGACAGATCCCACCCAGCCCCTGTACAGACCTCACAAAATGCAGCTGCCTTGGGAGTGCTTGAGGACACCTTCTCTCTGCTCGATGTGTGGCGACATCAAAATCCTACCAATAGAGAGCATAGTTTTTACTCACATGCTCATCGATCCTATGCCAGACTGGATCAGATTCTGGTTAGTGCCTCCCTCTTGTGTAGTATGAGGCAGTCTTGTTACTCCCCTTTACTGATCTCTGACCACACCCAACTTACAGTATCTGTGGATATGGGAGGTGGTGGCTCTCCACCTCAGAGAACCTGGTGCTTGGACCCACCATTGCTAAAAGTAAGGCACTTTATTACATTTATGACCAACACTCTTAAAGAATTTATGTTACACAACAGGAGAGGGGAAATATCACATGCGGCTAGATGGGAAGCCCTGAAAGCATGTGTGAGACGACAGGTTATCTCCTATTTGGTGCATGGGAAAGAGGTTGATCACCTTAGAGATAAAATTAAAGCTTGTAAAGAAGTGCATATGATAAGACCTACAGAGCCATTATACACAGTAATTCAAAAACTAAAGTGGAAATTTAACCTCCTGAATACTGCTGGGATTGAAAGGGCCATACTGCTGTCAAATGCTGGTGCATATTTCGATGGTGATAGAGGGGGTAGGTTTTTGGCCTGGCAGCAAAAGAACAGGGTGGGGGATAGGACCATTACTCAAATTCAGACAACAAATGGAAAAGTTACAACATCCACCCAGGACATAGGAAAGGAGTTTGGAAAATTCTATTAAAAGCTATACACCTCTGAGGAGTCCCCAACCCCACAACAACTACAGGTATTTTTTGCCAAAGCTCTGACTAAGGTGTTGTCCCCCACCAAGGCTGCATAACTTGAAAATCCCCTAGAAAAAATAAAAATTCAAACAGCCATCAGAATGTTAAGTGGGGGAAAAGCCCCCAGTCCAGATGGGCTGCCCATTGATTTTTATAAGGCATTTCGAACATTGCTTACTGACCCACTGTACGATGCACTACAGGAGGGATTAGAAAAGGGGATTATGCCCCCCCATGAGGGCAACTACCATCATTGTCCTGCCCAAACTGGGCAAAGACCCTACTGTACGTGTATCTTACTGCCCCATCTTACTGCTCACAGCTGACTATAAAATCTTGGCGAAGGTGCTGATGGCATGCCTGGAATCTGTACTCATGTCTCTGATCCACACGGATCAATCAGGGTTTGTGAGGGGCAGACAAGGTAAATACAACATTAGAAGAACTTTAAATGTGATCCACAACTGGTGGAGGATGGCTACTAAACATGGGGCTGCAGTCCTGGCACTTGACGCAGAAAAGGCCTTTGATAGGGTCGAATGGGGATATATGTTTGAAACTTTCAAGCAGCAGGGGTTGGGCCCCGAGATCATAAAATGGGGCCTTAACTACACCCTTCGCCCTAAGAAGGGGAACTAGGCATGGCTGCCCCCTGTCCCTGATCCTGTATGTGCTTGCACTGAAGTCTCTTGCTGCTGCCATTAAAAATGATATGAAGATACAGGGCATTGTAGGGGGTGGTAGAGAGCACAAGGTAGCAATATATGCTGATGACTTACTGCTCTATTTGTACAACCCAGCTAGAGATCTACCCACAGTGCATAAACTACTGAAAGAGTATAACTCCTTGTCAGGACACAAAGTGAACTGGATGAAGAGTGAGCTCCTCCCCATTGGTCAATTGGATAGATCCCAGCTGTCACAGGACCTGGGAGGCCTGATAATGGTCAGCAAATTAAAATACCTAGGTATATACTTGTCAGCAAAGTTGGGATCTTTGTATGCCATCAATTATGGACCCTTAGTGAAAAAACTCGCAGAGTACTGCAAGAGATGACAAAACCTACCCCTGACCCTTATAGGAAGAATAAATATGATCAAAATGATGGTTCTCTCTAGGTGTTTATACCTCTACCAGTCCCTGCCTATCAGTGTGCCACTGCTACATTTCAAAAAAATAAACACACTATTGCATGGCTTTATATGGAGGGGGAGGGCTGCCAGGATTAAAAGAACAATCCTCCAACAATCCCCCCCCAGGGGTGGATTGAGTCTCCCCAACTTTCAAATGTATTTCTGGGTGGCACAGTTGGCATTCCTCCCCAGAATTTTGGGGGAAGTAGATCCCACATGGGTAGCCATGGAGGAGGAACAGCTGGGGGATCTCTATGGTTCCAGTACCTGTCCAGCGGTCTGGGAAAGGACCTTAAACCAAAACTGGTGAACCCCTGCATGCTAACAACAATCAGGACATGGAAGACAACACATAGCAAGTTGGGGTGTGGGCAGACAACTCGCCATACACTGACTTAATCACAGCCATGAAAGACACAGGATCATACACAGTACAAATGCACCAGAGATTGAGACAGTGGAAAAACAGAGAGCTGGATTATGTTCTTCAAATGTATGAAGGGAGACGAATACTAGAATTCATGGAGGTAAAAAATAAATGGCTTATAGACCCCGCAGACTTCTTTATCTACCACATGATATGACATAGGTTGGGAGAGTTCCTTGGAATAACTGGAGGCTGGTCCATACCAACACCATTGGAGGAAGGGCTGTATAACCCACAGCCTGGCGCCAAACCCCTATCCATATTTTACCACACCCTGTTGGAGACTGGCTGAGAAGCTTCCCTGCCTATAAGGCAGAAATGGCAACAGGACCTGGGCATATCTATAGACAACCACACCTGGAGCCTGATGATCAAACAACTTAACACCTGTTCCAGAAGCAACAGGTTAAGACAGATATCCCTAAATTTCCTATACAGAACATATCTCACGCCCATCAGGCTCCATGCTGTGAGTCCTGACTATAACCATACATTCCCAAAATGTAAGGGGGACAATGCAGACTTTCTGCACATGGCACTCCTGTGTCCAAGAGTTGCCTTCTTCTGGCACGAAGTCCATAGACTGATGGAAGAAACATTTGGGAGGAGGCTGTCACACACTCCACTCGAACTTCTGCTGGGAGCTGACCCAGTGAATATACAGGGAAGGGGTACACACCCTCTATGGGCAATAGCCTTGGTAAATGTTAAAAAAACAATAGCCCAGACATGGTTGTCTGAAAAATCCCCATCAATCCAACAATAGTCCAATAACCTGAAGCAATGCCTAACCTTGGAAAAAACTCAGTGCTAATGGTACTGGGGCCCACTTTGACAAAATTTGGCTTCCACATGTAGAAGCGATAGGAGAGGGTACATTCCTTGTATAAGACAAAGGTAATTGCTGGGGCAGATGGAAGCCTCAGAACCGAATTATGCATAGCACATAACAGTCGGCTCATGCTATGCCCTAAGGTGGGGATCTTTTCATGTATTATGAGCACTATAACTGGTAGGGCATTGGTGGTTGTTGTCATGGCCCTTGGCAATCTCCTCCTGTATACCACTCTGAATAATGCCCACATCACTGGTCTTACTGTTCTTACTGGTCTCAGGTCAAGCCAGAAGAGGAGCCCCACAGAACCCTATACTGACTGCTCACCTGTTGACTCAAGTCCAGGATCTAGGCAGGAACAAAGTATTTCAGTTTGTCTCTTATGCAAAGCAGTAATGAAAAGTAAAAGTAATTTATGTAGTGAATGTACCCATAATGTGAAAAATGTATCTGTAAAACTGTTTTATACATGCTATTGTTTTTTCTCAATTAAAATATTTTATTAAAAAAAAAGTTCTATGATTCTATGATACATAGAAACAAAAAAATTGACAGCAGATAAGACCCGCTTGGCCCATCCAGTCAGCCCCTATCTCCCTACCTACAATATTACTGCAGACCATGACCAATCTTCTGCTCTTTCTCCCTCCCCCCTTCCTTTCCACTATGATTTTCTTATGTTTTTCTGATGCATTCTTCACTCTGATGCATTCTTCAACCCCATTACTGTTTTCGCCCCCACCACCTCCATTAGAAGGTTGTTACAGGAATCCACCACTCTTTCTGTGAAGCAGTACTTCCTCACATCTCTCCTGAATCTACCCCCTCCAGCTTCCGAGCATGTCCCCTTGTTCTTGGGCACCTTATCTTCTGAAAAATATTCCCTACCTGTACCTTATCTACATCATGAGGTATTGAAAGGTTTTTATCTATCCCCACTAACCCTCCTCTGTTCCAGAGTTTTCATATTGAGTTACTTTAGTCTCTCCTCATGGAGCTTTTGATGCAGACCCTGCATCATTTTACTTACCCTCATCTGGACTGCCTCCACACTGTCTCTGTTCTTCCAGAGAAGTGATCTCAAGAATTGGACACATTACTCTAGGTGGGGTTTTACCAGTGACCAATACAAAGGCAACACCACCTCCCTCTTTCTGCTGGTGATACCACTCCCTATGCAACCTAGCATTTCACTAGCCCTCCCTACTGCATTGCCACACTACCTGCCCACCTTTAGGTCATCTGATCTGATTAGCCCCAGGTCTCTTTCATGCTTGGTGGCCGTCAATACCACTTCACCCATTTTATACTCCATCAATGGATTCTGTGCCCTAAGTGCATTATTTTGTATGTTTTTGCATTGGAACCCAGTGGCCATACCCTTGACCACTCCTTCAGTTTTACCAGGACTCTGCGCCTCCTTTCCACCCCCCAACCCCCACCCAGAGTGTTTATATTATTGGACATTTTGGTGCCAGCCACAAAGAAGCAGTCCTTCCCTTCTGGATCCTCTGCAATGTCACTTATAAAGACAATTAAAGAGGACTGGTCCCACCACTGATCCCTCTGACAACCAGCTGGTCACCCTCTCTCCCTCAGACTGAACTCTGTTTACCACCACCATCTGTCGCCAATCCCCAAACTAATTTCTTATCCAGTTTACAACTTTAAGACCCACTCTTAAGCTTCCCAGCTTGCTTACTAGTCTTCTGTGTGGAACAGTGTCAAACGTCTTACAAAAAGCTAAGTAGGCCATGCCCACTGCTCCATGCTGATCCAGTTCCTTGGTCAGCCAGTCAAAGAAATCTATCAGATTCATTTGACATGACCTCCTCCCTTTGAAACCACACTGCCGCTGGTCTTTTAAACCCACTGGATTCAAGATATTCCACAATCCTTTCCTTCAGCTGTGATTCCATTAAACTTTCCCACCACCGATATCAGACTGACTGACCTATAATTGCCAGCCTCCTCCCTCCCACCACTTTTGTGTAGTGGGACCACATCTGCCCTCCTCCATTCCTCCAGAATAACTCCTGTTTCCAGTGAGCTGTTAAGTAGAACTGTCAGAGGTGCAGACAGTATTTCCCTGAGCTCCCTCAATACCCTTGGATGCACCCCATCTGGTTCCATTGCTTTGTCCACTTTCAGATTAGCAAGTCCCGTCATGACTCTATCCTCAAAAAAAGGGACTAGTGTCCACCTCCCTCCCTTCAAAGCTTTTGTTACTTTTTGTGGCCCCTCCATTTTTCCTTCCTCTGTGAACACTACAGATAGGTTAGAGCAAACATAAATCATTTATTTATTTAGTTAGTTTTTGTTGATTGGGTAAGTGCACTAGACAGATTCTGCCTATTTTCAGGCATAACCCTCTCCCCCACCCCGCTTTTCCCTATGCTTGTACTTAGGAAAAAGGTTATAAATGTCTAATGAATTTCTTCATCAGTGATTTTGCAAGTGAGCCTTGTCTCTGACAGCATTATTATTTCAAAATCATGCATTTGAACCCATGCATAAAACTCATCAGTTTTGGACATTGGACTCTGAATATTTAAATGTACTGTTGAAAGCTCTCACAGCAAAGCTTATTTTGTCTCGCCCCCACAACCCCTTCCCAGGCCACCTGTTAAATATGCTACTCATCCCACCCCTTTCAACCTGCTCCACTCCCTTTACCGAAAAGTATCACCCCCTTCCCTCTTCTCCCCCAGCTATCTTCCTAGCGTTCCTCGTGACCACTCCTCTTCTCCCTCACTCTCCACCACCTATCTGTGCCTCCTGTACACTTGTCAACTATGGCACAACCAGTAAGGAACTTATTTTTGATCTCCTCCTTCCTATTTTTCCTTCCCCCTTAACACCTTCTATAAGTTGCTACCCTGCACCCCCCCACCCTCCGCTGAACTGACTCATTCTACAAATGCCCCCCAAATGTCCACAGCATCTCTCCCAGCTACTACCTGGTCCTGTTTCCCTATGATCCCCACCACCTCGCTCTATTCCTATGGCTGCCTCCTGGCTTCTCTCCACCAAAGCAGCTCCCATTTTCTCCACACTGCCTGCCCTAATACCACCCCTAAGCAGTGCTTGTCCAAATCTTGGTGCCTTTGCATACTTAGTAACCACCTAAGTTGCCCTACTACTTCTGGCAGCAGGGGATATACACCCTAACCCCAGCCCAACACCAACCCCCAATCACAGCTACCCCATGATTAACCCCTCAGCCAAGGCCACCACTGACACTCGGTCTGGCTCCCTCCCCCGGGGACTATGTTTAATCCACCTAAACATTTGAAGCCCCCCTACAGCAAGGGTTTCATGTAATGGAGTGATCTCGGAGCTTTTCACACTTCATTCCGGAACTAGGCAAGTATGCCCCTTGTCACCACTATTATTTAATATATACCTGGAACCACTAATTCGTAACCTACAAAACAGTCAGGAGATTCAGGGGATCCCCATCCATCCCTGCGAAATCAAAGTTTCTGCTTATTCAGACGATCTTCTCCTCCGATTCTCCAATCCTTGTTCATCTATACCGCCTATGATAGGCATCATTAAAGTTTTTAGTGAAATATCCAATTATTTTTTTTTTTGTAATTATCATTTTTATTAGTTTTAACCAAACAACAACATCGAATGAACAAATAATGAAGTGTTACACTGAAAGCGCAGGGCCAAAACCCTTATATTCAATACTACATTCACCGCACTTTCTGTTGCGATAATAAGAGAGAAGAAACACAAAACAGACTACCCTTCCCCCATCCCCCAACCCCAAAGGTTACGAGTAATAACAGTAATAGAAAATAAGGAATTAATCAATCCGATTCGAAGGCTATTTAATTTCTCGGCTTCCAAGTCATCAAAAAGAACTCTAAAGGACCCCAGAGAGATTTATAATATTCATGTTTACCCCGCATATAAGCAATATGTTTCTCGAGCTGTAGTGCTAGGGTACATTCCCTATGCCACTCTAATAGGGTTGGAGAGTTGTCAGACGACCAGTGCCTTAAGATTAACAACTTCATAACTGCTGAGATGAGAGAGACACGTGCTCCCCAAACCCTGGAGGTGGCCATTGGGAAAACATGTAATAGACAAATCTCGGGAGCATCCATATTATTTGAGCCAAGGATAGGGTCTAAGAGTCTGCTAATGGCTCTCCAAAGAGTCCGAATCACCGGGCACAACCATAACAAGTGATACAAAGTACCTTCTTCCTTCTTGCATTCCAACAAAGAGGTGAGCTGAGTGCTCCCCATCTGAATAGATGAGTAGGAGTCAAGTAGAGGTGATGCATGACATTGAAGTGAACCATTCTTAGCCTATCTTGTTTAATGTACCTATACATAGTCATCCAGAGTGTTTTCCAAACTTCCGGGGAGTCCCGTAGATTCAGTTCTTTTACCCAGTAATAACAAATACCTGAGGGAAGCCTATGGTCCCATTCTTGGAGGAGCTTATAAACTTTGGAAATTGCATGTGATTGTGCAGCAGCCATCAAAAGACAGTCGATATTTTTCGACTCAGGACTGGGTAAAGAGACCGACGAGAATGCCTGGGCTAAGGCTTTACTAAGCTGTAGCCACTTAAAAAAGTAAGAATCTGCGAATCCATGAAGTCATTTTAGGAGATCAAATGAGAATGGGGAAATATCCAATTATAAATTAAATATTAGCAAAACAATAGTTTTCCCACTTAATCACAAATTATTTAAAAAGTACATAGAGGCTCTAGGACTTTCATGGAAACAAGATTCCCTAAGATACCTAGGTATTGAATTATCCAGATCTGCTAGACAAATTATTAAACTAAATTTGGAATCCCTGGTCCACAAGATCTTGCAAGACCTAAATCGATGGGCCTTGCTTCCAATTTCACTCTGGGGCAAAATAAATTTATTAAAAATGAATGTTTTCCCATGGCTTTTTTACACCCCTTTCCATGCTTAATATTTGGTTCCCATTATCCTGGTTCAAAAAATTGCAATCTCTCTTCACAGAGTTCATCTGGTATAATAAGTTTCCCAGGATAGCATATCAGACTTTAACAGCCCCCAAAATTAAAGGAGGCTTACGCCTCCCGCAGGTGGGACTATACTTTTGGGCTAGTCATATTAATAAATACCTGAGATGGCTTTCCAATGAAAACATACACTCTGCCCCGGCCTGGCTCAAAATTGAACTAGCTCTTATACTCTCGCGTGGACTAGATCCGGCAGGACTGCTGTACACTAAAGAGTGTCTCTTTCCCCTAAAACTTAAAAATTCCGTAATTTCTATATCCTTAAAAATTCATTCCCAGCTATGCCACTACCTCAAATATGATTATACTAAGGATAGCGACCAACCTATCATAGGAAATTTACAGCTTAAAATAGATGGAAAAGCAATACCATCATCCTGGTTGCCTGTTCTAAATAAGCTGAAGGTTATCCACTTCCTTAATTACAGTAATCTATGGCTCCCGATTAAGGAATTTATGACTAAACTTGGCATTTCCTGTAGACACCTTTTTTGGATTGCACAATTAAGGCATCTATTAATACAAACCTTCGGTCACAAACCCCAGTTAACTTATGATATCCACTTTTATAAAGAGCTGCTGGAGATCACCGGCAGTCCTAAAGCAGTCTTTAAAATTTACAGTGTAATATTCCAAGCCAAATTTCCTGACAGTTTTGGACCAACCAGATTTTGGCAATCATTCTTTCCCAATTATAATATGGATTGGGCCATACTCCGGCAGACATGCCACAAAGTAGTAACACAAGATAGATTAAGAGTGATGCAACTGTATATCTTGCATAATGCATACTACACACCACATAAACTAGCTAAACTGGGCTTAAGATCCACTCCAGTATGTGTCAAGTGTCATCAAGAAGAGAGGACTATATATCATATGCATTGGTCCTGTTCTAAGGTATCTCCACTATGGAATTCTATCAAACAACTTTCAGACCCTCTTCTGGGCCTTAAAGACCTGTTTACACCAGAAATCTGTATCCTGGGTAACTTATCAGCAATCCATGTTCATAACCACAACTACTATATGACCCTGATTGCCATGTCGGTCAAATAACTGGTGTTACATCACTGGCTTGACCAATTGGAAATTCCCTATAATGAATGGTTGACAGAAATGCTAGCTAATCTATGCATGAAGAAAGCCATTGCTAATTTGAATAATACTATGGGTAAGTTTGAAAAATATGGGACCCCCTATATACCTTACAGTATATTCTTTATAGAAAGCAACAGGTGTAATATGATTCCCTTTTGCTTCAATAAAAAATCGTGTTTATACCATGCTAGGTAAAAGCAGATATCACAAGTATTGTCACTGTAATGGCGAGGGGTAGGGTGGGCATGAGTGGGGGAGGTAGGGGGGGATGGGTAGTAAGGGGAAGGGGAAGGGTAGATCCAGATCAAACTGTTGTCTTATGTATCCTGTATACTTATATGTGTATCTGCCTTTTGTGTGTTGGGAAAAAAATCTTTAATAAACTTTAAATGAAAAAAAACAAACATTTGAAGCCTAGCTCCCAAGCTCGATCAGCTCCAGGTTCTAGCCGTTCACCATGCCCCTGATATAATCATCGTATCTGAGACCTGGCTAAACCCAAACCTCCTGGACCCAGCTATCACTATTCCAGGGTTTACTCTCACTCGGCAAGACCAATCCACCAGAGGTGGAGGAGTGGCTATCTACACCAACTCAGCCCTACATTTTTCTGTCACCCTCACAAAAGTGGAACCTAAAGCCTACAAGCTGCTTATGCTGAAATTTCCCCCTCCTTTCTCACTCCCCATCTTCATGGCTGGTATTTATTGCTGCCCTGGCACCCCAGCCGCAACAGTCACTGACCTCCTAAGCCAACTAACGTCTCTTGCCCAGTCGGGTGAACTTTATGTTATGGGTGACTTTAACCACAACTGGCCAGCCCCCGCTTTTAACAAAATCCGTACCGAGATATCTGCTCTCAACCTTACCCAAACCATTCTGGAACTTACATGCTCAAACCATAAGACCGGCAACCACTCCCTACTTGACTGGGCACTTACCTCCCATCCACACCACGTCGTCAGCGTTGGCCTCCTTCCTGACTCCATTAGCAACCATCATTTAACCTATTTAGTCCACAAAATCTATCGGGTTAAATCCCCTCTCAAATTTATATTCCAATGGTCATATAAAACTCTAAACCTCTCCCCTCTCCTGGAAGAACTAGCTCACTCTAACTGGGACCTCAACCTTAGATGCTCTAGCATGGATATGGCCCTTACGCACTTCTGGATCACCTTCCTTAGTGCCTGGGATAAACATGCCCCGCTGCACCGTGCTAGGGTCTGAGGGTCTCAACTTCCCTGGACTTCATCTGAGCTGATAGCATGCCAACAAGCCCGTGACAGGACATGGCGAAATTACAAATCTACGCTCCTCCCAGGCGACAACATCACATACCGCATGCTCCGAATCAAGTGCACAAAGGCCATCCGCTTAGTAAAGGCCGAATATTTTAACAACACCCTAAATGTCAATCTTGGGAGGCCATCTAAATTCTAGAAAGTCATCAACTCCCTTTTCTCCCCCCTGACATCAAATCCCCCCCCCCTCTCCCAAGGGACTCTCCACTCTGACCCCCTGACGGTTGCCTCCGAGTTCAATATCTACTTCACTACATGTGCAACAACCATCCTGGACTCCCTTCCCTCAGTAACCTCACCCAATCTCCAAACAGCTACCCCTCCACTGCCTGGCCAGAACCATTTCTCCTTCAGACACATCTCCCCCATCAAAACCTTAGAAGCTCTTCACTCTCTGAATCCTGCCAAAGGAAAATCTCTCGACGGACTCGACAACAAACTCCTCTTCCTATCTGCCCCTGCCATAGCTATTCCCCTCACTGCCCTGCTAAATCTCTCGTTCACCACTGAATCACTCCCCACGGAGTGGAAACATGCCACTGTCCTACCACTACCTAAAGGAGGTGACCCTACCTCCGCTGCAAACTACTGCCCCATCTCCCTCCTTCCCACTCTTGCCAAACTCCAGGAACACCTTTTACTACCTCAACTCTCCCACTTTCTCTCTGACACTAACTTCTTCACTCCATTCCAGTCTGGTTTTAGAAAAAGCCATTCCACCACCACCATCTCTCTACTAAGACTCATGGATTCCATCCTCTCTGGGATGGACAAAGGACAAATTACATCCACAATATTCATCGACCTAGCCAAAGCTTTCGATATGGTATCCCACCCCCTCCTATTATCCTGCCTATGAGGTGCTGGGTTATCGGTGATGGCCACAAATTGGTTCAAAGCCTATCTACAAAATAGAACCCAATCTGTAAAAATAGCTGACTACACCTCCCCTCCGCTCCCTATTACCACTGGCGTTCCCCAGGGCTCAGTCCTTGGCCCTGTTCTCTTGTCCATCCTACTAAATGATCTGCCAAAGGCTTGCTCTACTACCTCAATTCACATGTATGCTGATGACACGGTGCTCTTTACATCCGGCTGGACCTATGAAGAAGTCACCGCTAATCTCCAGACCGATTTCAACAAAGTGCGACACTGGTTTAATTCCAACCAACTTTTCCTAAATACCAAGAAAACAGTCTCTATGACTTTCGGCTCTAGACAGAGGCTATTCAGACTTACATCTCCTCTGATCTTCTGTACCCTGGATAGCATTGTCCTTGAAGATGTGCCCTCCTTTAGATACCTGGGGGTTTGGCTTAACCGCCACCTCACCTTTTCTACACACGTGGACGCCATCCTGTCAAAACTGCACCCTAAGTTTAGTACCCTCTATAGAAACTGCATTAGTCTCCCACCTCCTGTGAGACGTGAAATAGTCCTGAAAATGATCCGACCTTCCTTCGACTACTGCAATGTTGTCTACAGCTCTGCCTCCAAGTCCACTCTATCCAGACTGGACCCCATCTTCAATGCTTTCTGTCGCTTCACCCTGAATTCCCCCCGTACCCATCACTGTGAGCTCTTCCATTCGTTGGCCCTTCCATCCCTGAGCAACTGGCGCCTACTTCACAGTGCTAAATTTGTTTCTAATTTCTGGCTCAGTTCCCTTCCACCCTATCTCGTCTCCTCCCTATCTTCCCCACCAACCCCAGCCCACGTCCTCAGGTCCACTGACTCCAGACTATTAGTAATCCCCCACCGAAAGACCTCTGCAGGCCAATCGGCTTTCTCTTACCTCCTCCCTAAGCTCTGGAACTACCTGCTGGCCCAAATCCGCCATACTTCCTCCAAACTCTCTCTATCCTCTGCCCTCACTAACTTCTACGCACCTAATTGTACATGCCCCTGACCTCCTCTCCTCCTCCCCTTGCCTGATTCTCTCCCCCGATCTCTCTCTCACCTTATGTGGCCTGACCAGTGGCTTGGCCTTCACCCAATGAATGGCTTATAAACTGCCCTAAACAACCCATGCACTCACCTCTCATGGCACTTCTGCTATCCCTTCTTATTACCCCGCCAACGCCCTCCCTAAGACTACCCACTCATCTTTCCCTGTTGTTTACTACCCAGACCTGTCATCTCTGCCTGGCCCCTAGCCCAGGTTTCCAGTTCTATCAGCCAACTCAGACTAAAATATTCCAAAATAAATCTCTAGTTAGTAGGCACCTATGCAAGTACGAATGGTTCTAGATGTGTAATTAAGTATGTATTGTCACCCTCATTGTGGCACATGTATGTAGTGTCTCCTCATGTAGCAAGTTTGTAAAGCCAACCTTAACTATGTAACACTTGTTTTGAATTGCTTGTCTCTGTACAACCTACTGATTGTTTTATGTATATCCTCCTCCCTTGTAACCCCCCTCCCCCAGGTCGCACCGTGAGTCGAGCATCTTGTTGCTCAGTGTGCCTCTCCTGGTGAAACATTTTCAATAAATAAATAAATAAAATAAAAGCAACCTCTTTGATTTCAAATTGTGGGAATAACTCATAAGGCTAGCTGTGGCAGGGCCAGGATTAGGGTGAAAGTTACCAGGAAGTAATAAAAATGAACGAATTTGCATACGTTTCCTTGCAGCAGTATTCAGCTTTAAAAAATGTTTTCTAGAACAAATAATCAATAAAAGAAAATTGTTTATATATAGCCAACCTAAACAGGCCTTCCAGAGCTAGGCCAGATTTCCAGTCATTGATAAAAGATAAATTACCCATCAACTCTAGGCCCTCTGGGAAGCAATTGGCCTAATAAAAAATACAAAGAGATGTAGCAGATTTCACGAATTTCAGCTCAAGGGTGAATTTTATAAAACAAACTTAAGTGGTCAATGCATAAATTGAAGAGTTGTTAATTTATGGAACAAATTACCTAGCAACATGGTAACTAGTACTACCCTAGACGGTTTTAAGAAAGCCATGGATAACTATATGGACAATAAAAATACTCTACCATCAAGTAGAAACTGTCTGAGTCTACATGGCATTTGGCTGCCAACTTGTACTTTCTGTAATTCTGTGTGTGTGAACTTGATATTCCTTCAAGCTGAGTAAAATTGAAGCCATTTGCCCTATTAACATTACATTTAAAAACCATTAAGTTCAAACACAGTATCCCTAAGAAAAAAGCAAAACTCAACATTTTATCAAAAAATAAAAAAAAAACACTTGAAAACTATTATCTATAAAAAAAAGCATAATTTCTGGCCTCTGCTCCTCTGTCTCCACCTACCTCCAACAGACTCCCCACTTTGCTACCTCACTTAGCTGCTGTTGCTACTGCATCAAGACAAGCTGGACTTTCAAACTTGTTAGATTCCACCCACTATCGAGCTGCCACCTCGATTAGGGTGTGTCTTAGTATGGGGGAGGGGCTATAGATTTGGGAGCTGAGGCAGCTAGTAACATCCAATGGGTGAACACAATGAAGCCTCACAGTCTGCACACAGTCATTAGCCAAACTCACAGTCAAACACAAAGCAGCAGCTAATTGCTTTAAAATGACAGCAGTAAATTTCTCGTAAGCGAGCAAAGTTCCAGTCCAACTCAGTTCAGCAGCAGAGTAGATATAATGAAACAATATAAGTCAGTGTCTTGTAAACCAGTTAGGATTCACCAGTATGACACAGTGCAGCAGCTGATTATTTAAAATACAGCAGGGTAGTAAAATAATTGTAGAATGTGTTGCAGGATACATGGGCTGGCTGTGGACGCTCTCCCTTGATGACAGTTCTGGAGGTGCTCTCTTTCATATGGATGGGGTCTATGAACAGAATGGAGATACTAGACACAAATGGGGGGAGACACTATACACAAAGTGGGGGGGCTGCTACAAGCCTGCTACACTCCAACAGATTTCATACTTTGTCACCCCAGTTAGCTGCCACTACTGCTGTTGATGCTGCCATGTCAAGACAAGTTGGGTTTTTAAACCTGTTAGACTCCGTCCACTTCCAAGTTGCCACCTTGATTAGGGAAAGTCTCAGTACAGGGGGACAGTCTATAGGTCTGAGAGCTGGGGCAGCTAGAAACAGTCAACAGGTGAGCACAATGCAGCCTCACAGTCTACACACAGTCAAAAGCCAAATTCATGGTTAAACACAAAGCAGCAGCACTTTGCTTCAAATGACAGCAATAGATTTCTTGTAGGCGAGCAAAGTTCCAGTCCGACACAGTTCAGCAGCAGAGTAGATATAATAAAACAATAAAGTTACTTGAGGAGGCAGTATAGCGCAGTGGTCTAAGGCTCTGAGCTGCAAATCTGGTGACATCCAGCAGACCAGACCTGGGTTTGAATCCCACAGCTTCCACTTACATACTGTGTGACCCTGAGCAAGTCACTTAACCTCCTTGTGCTCCCAGGTCGCTCCTGTAAAAAAGCTTTCAGCTTAGTGTGCTATACCTGGTTAAACAACTAAATAAAAAATAACATGATCAGGATTCATCAATATGACACAATGCAGCAGTTGCTTATTTAAAATACAGCAATTTAATTAAATACTTGTGAAATGAGCTGCTAGACACGCTGGCTGTGGATGCTGCCCCTGATGGCAGTTCAGGTAGAGCTCTCTTTCATGTGGGAGGTCCATGAACAGAATGGACATACTGGACAAAATGGGGGGTCTGCTAAAAGCCTGCTACACTCTGACAAACTTCCCAGTTTACCACACCACTTAGCTGCTGTTGATGACTGTGAGTCATATTCCAATGAAGGAAGTATGCTCTTGTCATATTTTCAATGGTTCTCTTTTCCCTGAGAGAGGTACCTCATTTCTGTAAAGGAAGTTACATTTTGGATGAACATCAAGATGAGGTTTAGGTTTCCATCCAGTAAGACTATAAATATAGAAAGGACTTAACTGAATCCAGAGAATTCAGGTTTCTTTTAAAAATGTATTTTTGTTAGCTTTCAGATGCAGTTAATGCAAACGAACATACCATGATACTGAGTATAGACTATAACAAAGACACGACATACGTCATATAAAGGACCGTGGACCCATTGTTACCAGATGAGAGGACAACCATAAAGCATAACATTCTATAGAAATTTTTTTTTGGGGGGGGGCAATGAGCCATCCTGCAGCATGACCAAGGACTTTGGCTAGAAAGTCCAGACAGCACACTTGCACCAGGAAACATTGCTCAACTACAATGAAAAGTCCATGCAAGTACTTAAAACCATAACAGCATAAAGCATATAAGCTAGTAATAAACAGTGCCCAGAGGGGAAAAACAGTGAGTTAATAAAACATGAGCATTGCAGATCAGTCTTTCTAAAACCACAGAAATTGCATTTTATTTTTATAAAACAATCAACAAAAATGGGTATGAACAGTAAACATGTTCCGACGGGGAATTAAAAATTCCCCTTCAGTCTACATTCCTGAGAGATATATTCAGTGCAACAGGTACATACGTAGAATAAAGGCAAGGACTGACAAGAACAGTCACTACTCTGCAACTACAGATCAATCACTAAAAGTGGAGCTTAAAAAACATAGGGCCCCATATTCAAACGTGGCAGGGTGCACCGCACCATCGCATAATAGTGGTATATCCAGAATTTGTGCACGCAAAAGCAACCGTGCAAATCCAGCTGAAAATTCTGAGAATGTGCAATCATGCACTCAAAGAAGTGTGGCATAGCAAGCCAGGTTTGACTATGGGGGAACCATGCACAAAAGGCCAGGGACAGATGCACAAACAGTGACAGTGGCACACTGTATGTGTGCATGGGAGAATCTCGGTTCAAAAGCGCAGCAGCCCAGGGGACAGGGGAGGCAAAGTGGCACACCACAGTGGCTACAAGGGCCTGAAGCAAGGCCAGCAAGTGGCCAGCACTGGGCACCATACAAACATGGCCAGGCATGTAGATACCAATGCACACCGCCCTCGGCAGACACTCACACACAGCCATGGGTATGGGACTACAACAGTGTCCGTGACCAATGGACAGTGGTGAAGGCTGATGCCGAATGACACAGCAGTAGACATGCCAGTGTGATGATGGTCCAGTGTCACCACAATGGCATGCAGCCAGAGATCATACATGGGGCCCACACCAACACCATGACATGGCCGAGGACAGTGTAGGACACATGCATACGGGTACACGGGAGTGCATACAGCGGCCAGCATCACCCTCACAGTAACACACAGATATCAGTGGCACTCAGACCAGACTATGAAAGACTCAACAAGAAATTAGCAGTTATCTAGTTATTAAACAGAAGGCACACTCTGGCATGCCAGTTGACCACCCAGTGCTTTGACTCCTCACGAGTCTTCCTCAGGGGTGTGGTCAGAGGATGAGACAGCTTAAATACACACAGTGAGCTCATTATAAATGTGTGATGTCATAATCATTTGAGACACAATAGAAGTAAAAAAATGTATAGAGCACATGCAAAAATGAACCAACAGATAACAGCACGAATATGCTTATGCTACATTGCATTCCTAATTATACAAATTCAAGTAATGAGCATAATATGCTGTGAATGAACCTGATATGTTCCTAAGGAGCTAATTAAATGCAAAAAGCTGCTCTTACTGCTAGAAGCATAAACTCTTTAAGGTAATCCTAAGAGCTCATAGCAGGGACAAGGCTCAAGGCTAATATAAGAGGGAATCAGTCTCTGGAAAGGGAGCAATGCAACATTTTCCTTTCAGAATTGATGGCATAATCCAATACCATATTTATGTTTCCAGCACGGCAGCCTGGATCCAGAGAGCAGATGGTCCCAACATAATGGACTAATCTAAAAAGAAGAAAAAATAGACAAAATTAACTTAATTATATACCAAGACTTATTTAAACTATATGCCAAGACTGATTGTACTGTAGCATGTTATTTTGACTTCATAATATTAGCACCTATACTTTAGAAAAGGTTTGAGGTCCCACCTGTCATTAAGCCCACAGGGTTTGACACATTTCAATTTATAAATCCACTGACTTTCTTTCTCTAATAACAAGTTAGATCTGTCTCCACCATATTCTAATGGTGGTATCCATTCAATCCCCACAAACCTAATGCAGTCAGGTTTTGACTCATGAAACTGGTTAAAGTGAATTCCTACAGGTGTGTCCTGTCTGCTATTCAAAATAGAATGGACATGTTCTTGAATCCTTTGTTTCAAAGGATGCATGTTTTTTCCCCACATATAACAGGTTGCAACTACACCACAGAACATAGATCACATAACTAGTGTCACATGTGATTAGTTGCCTGATCTCAACTTGGGTACCCTGGAGTTTTGGATGTTGAAACCTTTCACCTGGGACACAATATTTAAGCAATAAGGCATGACAGGGTGTGTGTTATTGTGTAATAATGTCACTCCTGGGGTGGGTTGAAGCACGAGGCAAAGCCGAGTGCTTCCACCACCCCAGGAGTGACATTATTACACAATAACACACACTCTGGAGTGCCTTATTGCTATTATACAATGGCTCATTGTTACACAAAATAAAAAAAAAATGTTTTAAGTTTTTAGTAGATTTTTAGTGAGGCAATATATCTTTGTTTCTTAAGAGAAGAGCAAAGAAAGGAGGCCCATATCAATACAGTGATGATATTGTGTAATAACATCACTGTTCCAGGCACCCACTAACCAATCAGAGTTAAGGAAATTTCCTTGCTATTGTATAATTGCAAATATTATTCCAGACACACCTGAAGCACCCATTTGTTCTTATTGGTAACCAGGTAGATCTTGGATTTGTTGGGGTTCTGAATCTGCTGTGCACCAAAAAATCCTTAAAGTTGTTAGCTCTACTGAATGACACCCTGGTGTGCACACCCACAGCCTGAGCCAGCAAGGTGTCACTCAGAAGAATAGGCCAGTTTCTATAAATTTTGTTGCCAATTCTCCCTGCCTTATGGTTGAACTCGGTGACAAATCTACAAGGCTGTGTACTGGATGTTGTGCTACATGTATTTAATAAGCTTTCTCTATTCATGGTCTTAGCTTGTTTTTTCTGTTCTTGTAATAGAGTAGGTTCATTACTTCTCTCTAAAAAATGCTCAATCAATTCATCTGCTTGTTTTTCAAATAATATGTCCGTACTACAGTTTCTATGTATTCTAATCAGCTGGCTGTAAGATACTGAATTTTTTTAGATGTTGTGGGTGGGTGCTTGCTGCATGTAGAACTGAGTTAGTTGCTGTGGGTTTTTGATACCATTGTGTGTCTATGATGTCATTGGTTCCATTCACACTCAAACTTAGAGCCAAAACGTTCAAGCTTCTACTGTTGACCTAATAGGTGAATTTAAGGTTCATAGTATTATTGCTGAGCCAATTAATAAAATCTGGCAGCACTGTAATGTTCCCTTTCCAAACACAGAGTACATTGTCAATAAAATGATACCAGTGTTTATTGTGTGCCTTGTAAGGGTTAATATTATCATTAAAAATGATGGTGCATTCCCAAAAACCCAAAAACAAATTAGCATAGCTGGGGGCCATTGCTGCCTCCATGGCTGTGCCACATTTTTGCAAATAAAATTGATCATCAAACTAGAAATAATTATGCTGTAAAATAAACTCTAAGGCCTGTACAATAAAGTCCCCTGTACAATAAAGTCCCCTGGTGTCTGCTCAGTATTGGAAAGATCCTGTAAAAAGAACTTAAACCATCAAAATCCCTTAATTATGGTCTATTAAGGTGTAAAGTGATTCCACATCAATACCTAGCCAGCATACCATTCTACTTCTCATTTAAAGGAAAACTACACCCAAAACTTGAAAAAATATATGTTGTGCAGAGTGTTTTAATTTGTATGTGAAGTTCTAGTGTTTCCTTCCCTCTGACTGGTATTAGGAGTTTTTGAGGACTGTTGACATAGCTGTCAGCCAGGCTTGGGAGCACCGCTATTGTGCAGCATGGGCAACCAATGCACTGGACAAACACCAGCCCCCCAGTGGGTGTTGACGTGTGGCCTGAAATGGATACCTAGGACAGCACATTGACATTCACTTGCATGTCCCACACTGGACTGTGTGGCACTGATGCACATGGCCATGTGACACCAATGGTAGGCCACAGTGGCTGGACAACACAGTCATGGCCATGTGCCTACAGGGGCAGTATACAGCCAACCATTGGCATGCCGTGGATGGACACAGGACTGCATAGCTGTGGCAGGAGGGTTGCCCATCTGTCCTAAGGCACCTGATGACCACCATGTCCATGACAGGCACCTACTTGTGCACAGCTACGCATGTCCACTGTACCATGGTAGGGTGGGACACATCACAGCAGTCTTGTGCCTGTCACCACTGTGACCCCTCACCTGCAGCACATACTGTGTGACGGATACATGGTTGAAGTGTAAATGCCACTATGCCAGTACTAGGAATGGGTACAGGACACACGGTGGACATCTGTTGGATGCAGACATCATCCAGGAACCTGCATACCCTGTTGCCGTGTCATGGCAATTGACACACTGTATCATGGGGATGCACAATGGGCACCCACTACGACACACCGTGCTGTGCAATGCTACATGCCTACATACCTCATCATGCAAGGCCACAAGGAGGACTGTGCTGCACAGGGACATGTGGGGTCCATCATGGGGACTGTTGTTCACATGCATGCCGGGACATGCCAAGTCCATGTAACAGGTCCTGTTGTGTGGCCTGTGGCTTATGGATGGACACATGTATGGACACATATGGACATCAGCAGCATGGGAATGGTATGTGACATCGCAATCCACATCGGCCATGCCATACATCACCATGACCACACATTGTGCCATGTCCATGGGTGACACCTGTGCAATGAACAGGTCCTGCGGCCTGTACAACATTGCCCATTGTTTTTTTTTTGTTTTTTTTTAACTATTTTTCCTGCTCCCTCAGCACCAGAACTCTCTCTGGCCTCTCATCTCACTGGCTTCACTTTACCGCCTGCTTTGGACCCTGCCATCTTCAAATACGTTACTTTCTCCCTGAGTCCTGGACCCTAATGGGCACTAGAAGACTGAAGGGGCAGTTACAGGGAACCAGCATTGGGCGTGTGGTGGAGCAGCACCAGGATGGCCATCGCCTATCGAGGCTGGAGTTTTTTTTTCGTGTTTTATCCTCTCCTACCCACCCAAGCGTGATGTCCCCCCTCCCCAAACGCCATGGTGCATGGCAAACCTGCTGGCATCAGCCAAGCTTGCCCAGCATGTGGTCTGCATTCTGCAGTGCCCCCGCTCTCCACCAGGGGTCACTGGAAAGCTGGACTGCCCAGAACCCTTCCCCCTGGGAAGGGAGAGCAGTTCATCAGGCACACAATCCTCTCCCTCCCACTGCCGACCCTGGCACCTGAGTTCTCTCCCGAACTCGGGTCGCAGCATGCAATGCCAGTACACCTTCTGAGGTGACTGGCAAGCTCTGCCTATACTGCTGACTTGGCCCCATCCAGCTCCTTCTGCCCGAAAAGCTGGCCCTCTTTGGGGACCACCAGATCCACCAGGTTGACCAGCTCCACCTCCTCCCACCTCTCAGCATGCTGGCAGGGTGAAATCCTACAAGTATCACATGCCATTGTGGTGCTGCTGCTGCTAGGATGCAACTCTGGCCACATTCTGGCAGGCCTCACTCCTGCATCCATAGTGTGAGAGGGCATACATGGTTTGCTGCGCACTGCAGGTATTAGCGCCATGACTTTACACGATAGGGTATAACAGCCGTGATACTGAGCATGTGCGGTAGCATTGTTCTGCGTGGCAAACTAAGGTCATGCCCCATGCTGCCCCACATGTATGGCTGCTGCGTACCATCATCTTGTGAAGGACGCTCATTGCTATGACTCCAGCCATCCATACTGTGCACTGCAAGGCCCATGTGTGGCAGAAGGTTGTCGCGCATGACCAACCTGTGTTTGTGTCTGCATGATACAACACTGCTGTTATCACTCAATGGCACCGTGCATGTCCTGTGCAGTGCAGTGATGTATGGCGCCTATCACAGAGATGCCTGTGTATGGCTGTCATGGTGTTTGGTAGAGCAAACAGATATGCATGATAACTAACCAACTGCATGGCATGCATCTTTGCAATATTCAGCCAGGATCGCCTCATTGCACAGTCTGTGCCCAATCTACACATTTGCATCTCATTAGTGGAATGTATTCTGCTCATCTGCATGCACATTACCATGAAAGCAAGCCTGCACCACCACTCTGCACAGGTGACCAAGGGGTACTGCAGCCTTGAAGGTAAGTTTTGTGCTATGGTTCTGCATGTCTGTACTTGTTCTGTGCAGGGTGCTGTTTTTTACATGTCCATGTCATTGTAACTGATCCTGTCTCTATCTGTTTGTTCCACAAGCATCAGTATAGCATCAGACAGACGGAGATGTCCAAAATTTACAAAGAATGAGCTTAAGGCTCTCACTGAGGCCTATGTGCTCAGGGAGGATCTCCTCATTCGGAGGTGCTGGACATCGCAGAGGAGCGGGAACAGGGTTGGAGGGAGATGGCAGAGGCCGTGAATGCCCAAAGGGACTACAACCGCACTCCTCAGGAGTGCATTAAGTGGATCAGTGGCCTCCGGGTGAAATGCAAGGGCCTACTGTCTGAGGCCCGTGCTTCCCTTCAGGCAACTGGTGGCAGACCCTCCACAGCTCTCATGATGACACCACAGGAGGCACTAATGGCAACTACCTTCAGCCAGGTGACTGTGGATGGTGTTCCCAGTGGACCTGAGACAGGTGGTCAGCCATTGCAGCACTGTGAGTATACAAGTTGCAATTCATGTCTGGTCCTGCATGTGACTTCCTATGTCTATGTGTATCATGTTATCCATTATGTCTAGCAGTATGTGGTCACTGCACAGCGTTCACTGTATGGGTGTGCATACCACTGCATCTGTGTGCATCCTAGCATGTCTGGCATGTGCCCTGCTCACAATGTCATGCCTGTGTGTGGTTTCACCTGCAATCCTAGTACATGCATGTGCACCTACCTGTGTATGTTATGGTACTGTCGACATGGACATGCATCCCTGACCATGCTCTCCCCTTTTGTTTCCACAGCACCATCACATCTTGGGACACATCTTGGTTTGATGGTTCCTTGAAGGAGTTGAAGTGAGTTAGCCAAAGGATGGAGAGAGCCTGGCGAAAGTCCGGCCTTGATGCTGACAGGCTTAGGTCGATGGCACATTATGATGGCTATTAATCAAAAATCACCTATAAGAAGGCAGAATTTCTGTCCAGGGAGATTTCTGCTGCACAGAATCGACCGGCTCAGCTTTTCCAGTCCGTTGACAGATTGTGCAATCCAATCTGTCTCCAGCCCAGAGAAGCCTTTTCTCAGCTGAAATGTGAGAAGTTTGCTCAATTCTTCACAGGTAAGATTGCCAGCATTAGGTCTGGCATCGGCCAGACCTCCCCTACGAGGGATTGTAGAGATCATCAGGAAGTGGCATGTACTCGGTCTGTCTGGTCAGATTTCTGCTGGCCAGAATTCACAGACATTGTGAAGATCATCCAAACACTGCACCCAACCAGATGTAGTTTGGAACCGGGCTCTACACCCCTTTTAGTGGGATGTGTAGATGTTATCTGCCTGATCCTTGCAGAAATTGTCTGGAAGTCCTTGGAGAGGGGGGTCTTCCCAGACCTCCTTAAGAAGGCGGTCGTTTGACCACTTCTTAAGAAATCCTCCTTGGATCCAGATTGTCTAGCTAACTACCGGCCTATCTCTAACCTGCCATTTGTTGGTAAGGTTTTTGAAAAGGTGGTTGTGCTGCAATTGGACAATCACCTTACAACTCACAATGTCTACGATACTCTCCAGTCTGGTTTTAGGAAGAAGCACAGCATGAAGACTGCACTTCTCCAGGTATTGAATGACCTCCTAATGGCAAGAGATCGAAAGGCACATACCATTCTGGTCCTTCTTGGTCTCTGCTGCATTTGACACTGTAGACCATGGTGTGCTGTTGGAGTGCCTGTGGTGTCTTTGTGGGCTGTCTGGTACAGTTCTCAAATGGTTTCATTCATTCCTCTTGGGCAGATCTCAGAGAGTTGCCACCGGAATTTATTCCTCTGTCGCTCAACCTCATCTGGTGGCTCTACGTCCTCTGCACTGTCACCCTCTGGGACCTGCACAACTATTCCAAGGTCTGTTACCATGTTGCGTAGCATACAACAGGCCAGGAATATCCCACAGGCCTTGTCCGGGCTATACTGTAGGACACCACTGAACCTGTCCAGGCATCTGAATTGCATGTTCAGCATGCTGAACACATGCTCTATGATTGTATGCAAAGAAGGCAGCTACATAAAACATGAAAAACAGGAGCCAAGATGTGAAAAGTACATGAAAGTTTAATCACAAAAAATCTGGCTATCCAGTTAGCTGAAAAAGCACCGATAGCACATTAGCTCCAATAAATAAACATTATTGTTAGAAAGATAAATACAACAGCAGCAGTAATCCCATAGCACCAACATTTCACGTAATTCTCTACTCTTTATCAAGGCGCGATAAAGAGTAGAGAATTACTTGAAACTTTGGTGCTGTGGGATTACTGTTGCTGCTGGTGTGTTCATCTTTTTAACAATAAATGTTTATTTATCAGTGCTAACATGCTAGCAGTGCTTTTTCAGCTAATTGGGTAGCCAGACATGCTCTATGATGTTTTGTGTAGCCGTGTGTACCTCACTGTACCGCTTTTCTGCCTCAAACGTGGGCCACAGTATTGGGGTGAGCATCCATGGCTGGAGGGGGTATGCGCTGGGTCCTGTGTGGAGGAAGATGATATGTTAGCATACAATTCATATCCATGGCATTCCACCCTCCACATGGACCTGTTACCTCTGCTCTGCCTCATCTGCACAGTACCCCACCCACAATGTTACTGTTGCATATTCCCACCCTCCCCTATCCGGCCCTTTTCCTGCTGTTGTATTTCCATTATCAATGCAACTGCGACCTGCATGCCATTCAGTCTGTGGAACACAGCAAATCCTCAGCCTGGATGTGCCACACATACACTGTCCCCTTCCAATGTGTCACCTTGTGCTTCCCCTCCCACAGTGTCACTGGCCCCTATTAGCCAGCACCACCTGGTATACCATTAGATGTGTGACTCCGATTGGGCACCTACTGAAATGGCAGCTCAATCACGGCACCTCACATCGCAGTGATCAGAGAGGGATGGCGACCAGATGGGAGAATGGGCGCATATAGCAACATCCTGTCACTACATGTATACGTGCATGGGGAGGGGCTAGCACGCATAGCGAGGGGTGGAGGGGAGGGAGGGATTGTGAGAGGTGGTGCTCCAGCAAGCTGCTGAGCTGCTTCCGTGGTGTGGTGGGTGGGAACACAGGGCTGAGGTGCACAGGGTGCCAGGTTTGGGGCCGGGTGCAGGTACCTATTGTTGCGCCCAGCCTGAAATGTTTGTTTTTTTCTTTTGCCCCCCCCCCAACATGCACCCCCCTGGAGCTGAGAATCCTTCATTAGGAGGTGCAGGGCCACAGTCTCCCGCATTAACATTTACAATGTAAGTCTTCGGTGCCCTTTTGTTGTGTGCCGGGGACTACATCGCAAAAAATTTGGTTTGGCGATTTGCATTCACCCTAACGGCGATCACTATTCTGTGATCGCCATTATCACATAGATCCGCACCACCCCTGTAGCTTGTGCCTACTGCACACCATCATATGTTTACCCACCCATGGCAGCTGTCCACATCTCTTCGTTTTCAGTCCTACTCAGGTCCCATCCCTGCTCCCCCCCCCCATCCTATGTGTCAAATGGCTGTGTGCCACTGCAGCATCCCTTCCTACTGAGCCAACACCTGTACAGCCACCACCACAGCATCCTGACACCATGTGGGCACCTTGTTTGTGGCAGTTTTCCACTCACCCACAAGATGGCCACTGGGTATCTCCCCAGACTCAAATTGATGGCACAGGGTTGACTGATGCCAGATGTATGCATCGTGTGCACTCCCAGGGTACCGGGCACAGACATGTGTGATGCACCCTGTGGCATCATACACCTTCTGGCAGTAGATGGAGTGGTACCCCTTCCTGTTCATGTAGACATCTTTTTCACCACCTGGTGGTGCTCTGATGGCCACATCAGTGCAGTCAGTGGCCTCTAGCACGGCCAGTAGGTATACAACCCTGTAAAAGTGCTGCATTGTTGCTGTCCACTCCGCTGGTACGCTAGGGAACAGAATTAACTAATTAGCATGGGGCAGCAGAGTGGTGAGGAACTGTGTAAGGAGATGAGATGTGGCCAACTGGATGATGCCGGTGGTGTCACCCACCGGTATCTGGAAGGTGCCTGTGGTGAGTAAGCACAGCGCTGCTGTGACCTTGGTCTCCACCATCATGGCATGACTTGTGTGTGTGGGTGCCTGTTGAGCCTGTATCAGCCTACGATGTCTGTGTCACTGAGCTGTTCATATGTGATGTGGGGCCAGTACCATCTCTATGGGGCATACCACCTATGGATCCTTCCTCGGCCACCTTGCTGTTCCCTCAGTCTCCTCACATCAGCCATTACTGCTGCCATGTGAAATTAAACCCAGATATTGTTCCTGTAGTGCAGCGACCTACCTCTGGGTGGCTGGCCAATTTAGAGCTACCCCATTTATTCCTAAATTTGCACGGCCCAATTTTGAGATGTGCAGCACATGCGTTGCTCATTTTGGCTGCATATACACATGCGCAGCATATTCAGGTGTCCGCCCCATTTTCTGTGCAGCATACACTATATCTGCATGATTGCAGATTCAGACTTGTGCGATACATTTCCCACTTTTGAATATTACACCACCGCATATTTTCCAGGATGTGCCCAGCATCTCCGTTTTCTGCTACGCAACTTGTTTGAATATGGGGGCCATAGTTTTTACATGCTATGTGAGGGATACAGAGGGGGGTAAGTGTTTGCATCTATAATGTGTGAAAAAAGTCAAGTGTTCTGATTGGACAGAACACCAGCACAGCCATGTAATTATGTGCCCATAATTATATGTCTGCGCTTCTTTCAAGTTTACAGCCTTGTTACCTAACATATCACTACACTGCTAAGTGCAGACATTGCAGTAGCTGTCTCTTTGACTGGAAACAAAATCATTACTAAACTCTTGCTCAATTCTGCCTCCACAGTGGTCCTTGTAAAGACTGCACCCCCATAATGGACCATCCATCTGAAGTTTTTAGAAAACAAAACCTGAAAGCTCCCACCACAGTCATAAGAACAGGAAGTGTTGTGGTCATTGAGGAAGCCACATTATTGAGGGCCATTTTTGCTCACAGCTCCCACGCAGATGACTTTTTACTTGATAAAATATAAGAAAAATTAGTTATTGTGATTTTACTTACACATGTTATAAGTGCAATAAAGCACTTGAGGATGTGTAGTTATGTTCAATAATCACACTTCTTTCTCGGGTGTTTAAAGGTACTCGGTGCAAGTGCCTCATGCCTAATGACACTCTTGAAAGTCATGTGATTATTGACCTATAATCACACACCCTGTCATGCCTTATTGCATTTATTGCAAACTGTACCACATTTCAGCCCATGTGCATCTACTATGTTAAGCCTGCAGCTCCCCACTGAACCCAAAAGACTCGCCTACAGAAGCTAGAAAAAAAGTAGTTTTTGTAAGGCCCAGTTGCCTAATCGGCACTATTGGTGCATGCTCCTACTATGCAGCAATTGCTTAAATAATTATATCAATTGACAAAGGTACAGTAAGCATTTGTTTGAGCCCCACTAACCCGTCTTCAGTTTGAGAAACACAGTTCAGTTACTTAATTATTCGTAGTATTATTATTTTCAGTCCTTCCATCAGTTTCAACAGACTGTTCATTTCAAGCAAAATAATTACGTGGGTTCCTGTCTAGTCTGGTATAGCCCTCTGGAAAGCTATAACCACCCACACTCCCTCGTAGTGACCAATTACCCTGATTAATTCAAACTTTTGCAGACTTCAATGGGATCAGCAAATCGGTAAGTCTTACCAGCATATCGTACCATGAGACTCGCTGGGTATTAAAGAATCCAAGTAACTTCCAAGATCCATTGCCCTACTCACATCAACTTGAAACTTTTGCGGCGCTACTGCATGGCAAAGCTGAGATCAGGGAAAATTACAATTGCCTGCCGTCATTCAAATGGAGTTGGCTTTTTCTTTTTGCAGCATTTAGGATAGTGTCTCTTGTGTTCCCATTGTGTGGATTAGCACTGTCCTGGATTGGTCTTGGTTTTGTGACTGTTTTCTTGGTGTCATTCTGTAAATCTTAGCAATATTCCTCCATAGATCTAGTTCCAGGAGTTATCTCAGTAGGTCCTGAATGAAAGAAATTGATTCCTCGGTCTCCAGATTTTCTGGGGACTAAGTAAGTGGATATTAATGAGCTGGGCCACATTTTACAATTGTTCTAAAGGCATCCTCATAATCTTATTCTCTGAAATAACTACCACTACTGCCAGTTTGTTTGCCAAGTCAGTGGCAGGCTAAGCCTCTGCTGACAAGAGTCTCAGCCTTTTCGTCCAGGTCTCTTACTGCCTGGAGGAAGGCTCTATTATAATGGCTTCACCCGCCACTGTCTTTGCAATGAGTGCCGCTTGTCCCTGGTTGTTTTGGTGACATCCCTCCTTTCCTTTGCCAGAGTCCTGTGAGGCAATTTTTCTCTGGTTTCCCGTGGTCAAAATCTGTCAGACCTGCTACAGGAGGTAAAAAGATGATAACACTCTCAACTGTGAATAGTTTAAACTGAAAAAAAGCTATGAGGCCCAATAGGATACACCCAAGGATCCTAAAGGAGCTCCAGAAGGAACTGGCTAAACCTCTGGCTAAGCTGTTCAGTGGAGCACTGGAAACAGGCATGGTTCTGGAGGAGTGAAAGAGGGCACAAGTGATACCCCTGCACAAAAGTGGTAGCAAGGAGGAGGCAAGAAACTACCGCTCGATCAATTTGACCTCCAGGGTCAGACTGGCCTGCCCAGATGCCTGGAAATTTCCAGCTGGGCCCCCCATCTAGCTGTACACATGCGTACTGCTGCTGGGTATGGGGGGGGGGCCAAGCAAGGAGATCTCAGCACTTAAGCCGCTATTCATTCACGTGCCGCTATATATTTACAGCCGTAGGGCAGGCAGAGTGAAAGTGTGTCTATGGGGGGTTGGGCCCCTTTGTGTTGTGTACTGGCAACTGGGAAGGGCTGACCAGGGGCAGGGTAACAATACTGGTTTGGGACGGCTGGAGGAACCAGTTAGGTAGGTTGCGCAACAGGCGCATTTGCTACTTGCATGGAGGGGGCTGGGCACAACAAGTTACTGGATCATGCAAGCATTTTTCACTCGGGCCTCAGGGCACAGATTGGTGGGGTTACCAAGTCAGAGTCGCTGACTCACTTACGTCACTCTGCATGCCAGCGCAGGCACCTCAAAAGGCTACTACAGAGTGCAAGTCGGTCTCTCTTGCTGGCAGGCGGTGACAATTGTTGTAGCTTGAGTTAGTTGGCACCAACCCCTCATTGCTTGTTTTTAGGTGTCGGTAACTACTATTGCTAATTCTGCGTGCCGTGGAAGACTTCCAGAGAGTCAGCAAAGAGAAAATCAGAGAATCCTTCTTCCACAATCCGCTTTGAGCTGGTAAACTGAAAGCTGTGTGTGATTCAAAATGTTTCCTTTTTTTTTGATCTGGAGGATTACCTTACCAAACAACTAAACATTTAGCTACTAGCTAGTATGTATACCAGGGTTTGAGAATATGTTATGAGGATGGGTAGGGTCGCGGGTGGCGATATCGGGGGGGAGGGGCAGCGTTTGGCCAGGCATGGTATTTGGATGGTCTGAGACTGTGGTGGTTCATCCTCATCCTTCGACCTGCTACCTGCTGCCTGCTGGTGTTGGCAAGTGAGTAATCTTTGTCCTTGTTTTGGAATCTGTCTGATCTGGACACTGCTGGGGAGGGTTTACTGTTTGTTTATGGGGCTCGCTGAGCCGAGGCAGCGGGGTAGAAAAGATCTGAGTAAATGAATGTGGGGGGGTGGCGTGGACCACGTGGCCTGGTGGCCATGACTGTGGAGGGGGGCGCAGAGCATGAGAGCAGCCCAGTTTGACTTCATTCGGCTTCCTATCCTTCAACCAGCTGGTGCTGGTGAGTAGTTCTGACTGTTGTTTCTGAACACTGTTGGTGTTAATTTTGAGGCTGGCATTGGGCCCAGGTGGGGTAGAAAGGATATCAGTCAATGAATGGGGGTGAGGAGGTGTGGACCACGTGGACCTGATGGCCATGACTGTCAGGTGGGGAGGCAGAGCATGGTGGAAGGACTGTTGGGGGGGGAGTAGTTCTGACTATTTCAGAACACTGCTGGTGTTAATTCTGGGACTGGCGGGGCCCAGGCGGGGTAGAAAGGATTTGAGTCAATGAATGGGGAGGTGATGGACCATGTGGCCAGGGCTGCGAGTCAAGTGGTGGTCAGCTCCTAAGACTGTTAGATACTGGCTGCTATATAGTATATACTAACAGTCTTAGGAGCCGATCACCACTTGACTTGCAGCCCTGACCACATGGTCCACCACCCCATTCACTTATTTAAACTTTTCTGCTCCCACCCAGGCCCACCCCAGAATTAACACCAGCAGTGTCCAGAACAAAAAACAAACACAAACAGTCAGAAGTACTCACCAGTAGGTCAAAGGCTGGGATGCCGAATACAAAGTTAACTCATTGTACCCAATTGCTCCGTATGAAGGCCAAACCATCCACTGATTCTCCTGATACAAAATGGCCTCTGAGTCTAACAAAAGTCATCCCTATATTGACACTTCGTTTTGGTTGCTTAGTATCACCCCACAATACACTAGGCACTGTTTGCTGACAAAGTTGAAAGTCATGTGATTTTTTTTTGGGTTGCCCCTGTCCCACTCACAGCAGTCTGCAGCAGCTCCATGTATAGAATGCTGCATGGGGTTTTCCAAGCAGGGCCCCTCTAGCTAGATGCTCCAGTGAAAGAAATGCTACCATTTTGTTTTAAAACAAAAATAGAAAATAATCAGCACCACTCCAAGTTCTGCACATAACACTTGACATTTATTAGGTAGGACACCAACAGCAACAACTGACCCAATCCCTCTACTGGTTTCGCACTAGCAGGTGCGTCATCAGGAGACCTCCTGAAATGCACCTGTTAGTGAAAAACCGGTAGAGGGATCGAGTTGGTTGTTGCTGTTGGTGTACTACCTAATAAATGTCAAGTGTTATGTGCAGAACTTGGAGTGGTGCTAATGTTTTCTATTTTTGCTTTGGTTCTGCTATTTCGTAAACACTCTATACAGCTGGAGCTGTGGTTTGATTTTTGGTACATTTTGTTTTATACTCTTAGACTTTCACCTGAGCATCTAGAGGCGTTCCTTTGGTGTGCTGTACTTCCTTGTACTTTTTCGAAAGGTGCACCATAATAGGGTACTTAAGTGCTGACTAGCACTTTTGCACCACACATCAATACACCATCACAGCCGAATAAAGCCTGTCAAAGAACAGTGCAGCTTGTTTGTATGTGGGGACTGCATCTTCATTTTTTTCCACTAGTTTGCCGTGTTGTGATTAGTTAATTTTGTTTAGTTGGGGGGCTTTGTTCCCACATACACCTAGCAAAGGTCGCTGTGTTGGGCAATAAAATTCCTCACCCTTGAATTGTGTTTATGCCCAGGGGTGTGGGACAGAGCTTCCCCCCCACAGAATATCACTGAACATTGTTGCTTATATTGCTGCTTAAAGTGAATTTCCCATGTGGTTGCTAAAAGGTATTGGACTTCATAGAGCAATACTTTGTATCATCTGGAGTTTACTGATACAAATATATTAATTAAAAACAGTACTTTTTCCAGGGGAAGGGATCGTAACTGGTGCCAAACCCTCTGCCTGCCGATCCCTTCCAACTTCCTGGTGCCCCAGCACCCCGCTCTGCCACAACTCCACCTCATCGCTCAAGAATTCATGATGTGTTGCCAGGAAGAGAGCGGGGTCGAGTCCCATACACGAGTATGGGGGCTGTTTTTAAAGCTGTTTTTTTTAGTAATTTTAAAGTCTTAGAGGATAATTAAAGCAGTTGTGTAACCAGTAGGTACCTAGTTAAGTGACTGTTTAGGTTTCCCATAAGACACTTTAAAATTACTAAAAAAAAAAAAAAAAGCAGCTTTAAAGTAATTTTAAAGTGTCTTAGGGGAAACAGACAATCACTTAACTAGGTACCTACTGGTTACGCCACTGTTTTAATTTTCTTCTAAGACTCTAAAACTACTGAAAAACAGCTTTAAAAACAGCCCACATACTTGTGTATGGGACTCGACCCCGCTCTTTTCCTGGCCACATGTCATCAATTCAGACAGCAGGGAGGTGGAGTTGGGGCAAAGCTGGGACACTAGGAAGTTAGAAGGGATTGGCTGGCCGAGGGTTCGGGTACAGTTACAATCCCTTCTCCTGGTAAAAGTACTATGTTTTTCATTGAGATATGTGTACTAGTAAACTCCAGACACTATAAGGTATTGGGTTATTCTTATGGTCACCTGAGCTGCTGAGCATCTAAACAGACTAGGGCATACCTCTCCACAGTCCCTGATTTTGCCTCAAAATGTTACTGTCCCTCCTAAAATTTGTTTATGTAAACATTGGGAGTTGTAAGGACAAAATGTTAAACATTAATGTTAGACATTTTATCCTAGAAAATGCATTTTACACTAATCCCCTTATTCTACCAGGTTCCTGAGTGGCTGTCATCAGTGTGCGCCCCTGATTTTGGTCCTTTGTCCTTGATTTCTTTCTAGCTTTGTTGTCCTTGCTTAATGAAGCAGGAGTAGAGGTATGATCTGGATGCTCCAAGTGAAAGTTGACATGCTGCCATCCATTGTATTTATCCTTCCTTGTTCCTTTGCCTGCTGAACACTCTGGTTTATTTGTTTAAAATCTGATAGTTTGGAAGATTTGCCAAGGTTTCCTACAGGCACGGTCCTCCCTCAGTGCTCGGATACAAGTGGAAGTCATTTTCTTCTTTATCTGAGCACCCAGAGAGATCATGCTGGTGGGAAAACAAACCTGGCAGTTTATTTTTAACAAATAATTGCCAGAATGCTAAGTAGTGGAAGGGGACCAGGGAAAAGAAATACAGTACAATGGCAGCAGCGTTCTATAGAGAAGGATATACTTGTATGGTATGTATCATATGCCATTTCATTTACTCTACCTATTTTATGTGAAACGACAAATGTAGGCGTGCCACATAGGAATTGGCAGCAGATGGGCCTTTATGCAGTCTTTTTTGCAGTTTACCATCTTCCTTGCCTATAGAACCAAAGCACTTTCTCAGTGTTGCCCACCCTTTGTCTACCCCCTTCCAGTCTTCAATCATGCCCCCTTGTTCTACAGCATTTCTTCCTCTGAGAAATGCTGCCCTTCCATACCTTATTTATTCCCTTTAGGTAGAAAATGTCACGTGACATTCCTTTCCCTTGTCTCCATTGTATACATGAGGTTCCTCCAGTCTTTCTATCTTTGTCGTCTCTGTACAATTTTTTGCTGCCCTTCTTTGAACTGCTTGTCTTGTCATAGAAACATAGAATCTGTTGGCAAATAAGGACCATGTGACCCACGTAGACTGCCCAGGCATTTCCCTACTTGGTTTGCAGTGGTTGAACATTTTTTTTGTGGATGTGTAAGTCGAGGACTGTTGGCATATTTTTAGGATAGATCCCTTGCAGGGATCAGTAAGTTGCAACTTTTTTTGTGTAAATTATAGATGCTAAAAATAATGTGCCCCAGTGGCGGATCCAGGTTTGGGAGCGTTTGGGAGCTGGGGGGGCCATTCAGTCACTCATGGGCTCCACAATGGGCACTAAACAGCAAATAAAGATGGTGGTGGGGCAGCACTACTCACACTGGGGCAGCCAGGAGGGGCGACTGCCCCCACAGCCCCCCCTCTAGCTCCGCCACTGATGTGTCCCCCCCCCACTCACGGTAGAATGCCCAGTGTCAGGATGAGATGGCGGCAGAGAACGAAAACTAAAAATTATATGGAGTACTCTCACAGGCTTGCTTCCAGCCCATAAAATATTAGTGCAGTACTTGAAATACTGCACTAAGATTTTCTGTCTGTAAGCAAGCCTGTCAATACACCAAATAATTTGATTTTTCATTCTGTACAGTAGTATACATGAGACAGAATCCTAGTGCACTGGCAATATATATTTTCCTTGACCTGGAGTAAGCCTGTAAAAGAGGATTAGTGAGTAACTACAAATAGACAAATAAAATATGTTGTGACTGTCACTGGCTTGGCAGGTAGCCTGAATCCCCCCTTCCCCAACCTGAGGTATGGTAGCCCTGCCCCACATTCTCTGAACCCGCCTGCATGCTCTGGACCCTGCCCCGTGTTCCCTTGAGAACTGAGCTTCCCAATGAATGTTCCCCACCTCTGGTGCTGAGGATTTTGGACTGACAAGAGGTAAGTGTGCTCGGGGATGTCACCACAGAAGACAATCAGAATGTACTGCTAGCAGGGAATTGCACAGCAAGTCTGTTGGACTTTAGAGGCTGTGCAGTTCAAGTCCTGCTTCTGCTTCTGACTTGGATTTTTCATTCCCTATGTTGGCAATCCCTACTCTTATCTGGACTACCTTGCCCCCACTCTGCTGTATAGTAGGGTAACTTTATGGTTATCCTATGCACTTCTGAATCCCTGTACTGTTCACTTCCACTACCTCTGCTGGTAGGCTGTTCCATGGACCCACCACCCTCTCTGTGAAAAAATATTTCTAGGATTCCCCCTAAGCCTTCCTTCAGCCTCATGTTATGTCCCCTTGTCCTTGTGCCCATTCTTATTTAAAATATGCTTCCCTCCTGTACCCTGTTTATTCCTCTAAGGTATTTGAAAGTCCATCATATCCCCGCTCTCTTCCAGTGAATAGATGTTTAGTTCCTCAAGTCTTTCTTCATAAGGCTTGTGGGTGCTGTCCACGTATCATTTTTGTTGTTCTTCTCTGGACTGCTTCCATTCTGTCTTATGTCCTTCCTAAGATGCAGTCTCCAGAACTGGACACAGTATTCCAGATGAGGCCTCGCCAGTGATCAGTAGTGGCATTAGCACTTCACTCCTCCTACTGGTTATGCCCCTTCTTATGCACCCCAGTATTCTGTTTGCCTTCCCCACTGCTTTTTTGCATTGTTTGGCTGACTTCAGGTGATTGGATATTATAACCTAAGGTCTCTCTCTCCTGACTTGTGGTGGCTACAACCTGACACCCCCTTCCCTGTATTCCTCTCCTGGGTTTCTGTGTCCCATGTTCTTTCTGAGATATGGCCTCCAAAACTGGGCACAGTACTTCAGATGAGGCCCTCATGCTCCAGTTTCCTTACGAACCCCCCCACACACACACACACTGGCATGTGTTGTGACTACTATGCAAGGTGAGCATGGGGGTGTGCCCCATTGACTATGAGGTCAGTTTTTTATTTTCAATGCCAATTTTGACAAAAGAATGCTGCTGCTTCACTAACAAAGACCTTGTTAGTCAAGCAGTGGCATTCTTTAGTCAAAATCTGCACACAACTGGATAAAAAACTGCCCCCTTAGTCAGTGGACCACACCCCCACGCTCAACTGGCATTGTAGTCAACAAGTGCCTGTATGAAGTCGTGCTTGTTTCCTAAGGAATTTGGAGCTTTTACTAGTGGGCTTAACTCAGTGAGTCCCCAAAACCCCTGTAGGTGGCAGCAGAAAAGATATTCCTGTGGTCTTGTCCCACTGAGGACATCGCTGCTTAAAACTTAAACATTAACAAACCAGAGTGGGTACAATTGACTGGATAGCACCACTGGAAAGGTAATTTTATGCTGAACAGTGGGGCAACAGTATTCCGGGAGACATTCTGGAGGCTGCCATGCTACCCTGTTTGCAGGCACCTCTCTGGTCTGAGGGAGGAGGTTGCCCGTCTCCAGGTTGACCTGACTAGGATTCGTGAAACATCTTCCCCTACTCAGGGATCACCAGGGCCACCACTGTTACCTCAGAGGTTGCCAAGAAAGAGGAGTGGTTGGACCAAGGTGGTCTCAGGGAGGAAGAGGGTGATGGAACAGAGGTGCATCCCTCCAGTTGTACCTCTCCACAATTCATATGCTGTTCTGGCAAACAGTGGTTCCTCTACGGCGGCACCTGCAGTGGAGACCAAGGAGGATGCTGGGAACCTCCACAAAGGAGACCCACAGGAGGGTGGCACGAGACCCCACAGGGGAAGGAAACATCTCCTGGTGGGGGACTCTATCATTATTGGGGTAGAAGCGTGGGAGGAAGGGGATAGGGAGGTAAGGTGCCTGCCTGGCGCCATGGCTCAGAGGGACAGGAAGCAAATCCTCAGGATTGCTGGAGCAGCTGCATGAGGGAGGGAGCTGGATGTCATTGTTCACCTAGGGACAAATGACCTGGCTGTGAATGGGATAAGAGCAGTGCAAGAGGAGCTTGTGAAGTTGGGGAGGGGCCTTAGACAAGTAGCATGTAAGATAACCTTCTCGGAGGTGCTGCCTGTCTATGGCAAGGATGATGCTAGGGTATTCCGCACCATGGGATTCAATGAATGGTTGAAAAACTGGTGTGGAATTCAGGGTTTTGGCTTAATTGGGGACCCACCTGGAGGGATGCAGGCTTATACTGGCACAATGGTCTGCATTTGTCCGGGAGGGGGGGACTAGGATCCTAGGTGACAGGTTTAAAAGCTTCATTGGCAAGCATTTGTCAGTGTCAGTGGCTCAGTAGGTAGCACACTCGCCTCAGAGGCCAGGAGATCAGAGGGCTGTGGGTTCAGTTCCCACATCTGGCACTTGGGTTAATATCCCAGTACTGACACTGTAGAGCAGCATGAGAGGGCTGCTGCACATCTGAGGTGCCGTCATTCGGATGAGAGGTTAAACCGAGGTCCCATCTGCCTGGATTGGTAGTAGTTCAGGTGGTTGTTAAAGATCCCATGGCACTTATCGAAAAGAGGAGGGGAATTTCCCCGGTGTCCTGGCCAAATTTCCCTCATTCACTAAAAATACCACCAACAGCTTAATCTGGTTCAAGGTCAGTTGGCATTCATCTGTGTCCCCCTCCCCCGGGTCGTGCCTGAAAATAGACAGGATTTGTCTAGTGCACTTACCCGGTCAACAAAAGCTAAATAAATAAATAAAGCATTTAAACTAGCCAAGGGGGAGGCACTGAAAAGGAGCAGGGAAATCCCAGCCTTGCCCCACAAAACACAGTAGTTAGAGAGGTAAACACCAAGGTAGAGAAGTCAGTAGGGAGCAGGACAGGGATAAATGCAGAAAAAGGCAGTAAGGACAGAGATGGGACTAAAAGGGGTAAGGCCATAAAAAATAAATGGAAGGTGATGAGTACCAATGCCCGCAATCTGTGCAACAAGCTCCCTGAACTAGTGGCCTTGATGGAAGAGGGATGCCTGGATATTGTGGCAGTCACTGAAACATGGTACACAGAGAACCATGACTGGGATGTCAACATACCAGGATACACAGTCTACAGGAGGAACAGGGTGGGTAAAAGAGGAGGAGTAGGAGTAGCTCTCTATATAAGGAAAGGGATTAAAGCAACAGAACTATAGAGTCAACAGGAAGTTGATGAGTCACTATGGGTCACCCTGGAGACAGGGAATGGCACCACAGTCTGACGGGGGTTGTGAACAGACCCCCATCTCAGAGGGAGGAAATGGACAAGGAACTGATAGAAGGCATCCTTAAAATGGCAGAAAAAGGGGAGATAATGTTGATGTGGGACCTGAATATGACAGATGTTAACTGGAGTACCTTTGCTGCAGGAACATCCAAGAGCAGGGTCATTCTTGATGCCCTATGGGGGCATGCCTCAGACAGCTAGTGTTGGAACCCACTCAGCAGGGAGCAATCTTATACTTGGTACCCTCAAATGGGGAAGGAGAAAGGATCTCAGATTTAGAAGTGGGTAGCCATCTGGGAACAAGTGACCACCAAACAGTATGGTTCACAATATATTTATTTATTTTATTTTTATTTATTTATTTGTATTTAGTTTTTGTTGACCGGGTAAGTGCACTAGACAAATCCTGCCTATTTTCAGGCACGACCCGGAGGGGAGGGGGGGATACAGATGAATGCCAACTAACCATGAACCAGATTAAGCTGTTGGTGGTATTTTTAGTGAATGAGGGAAATTTGGCCAAGACACTGGGGAAATTCCCCTACTCTGCGTAGGTGGAGCCTTTGCACTGGCTGCATGACGGCCAGTTCGCATGATCCCCTGGAGGAGATGGATGCTACTAGCTCGGGGAGTGGGCCTCCTCCTCTTTGCTACCTTTACTAGAGGCCTCAGAAGAGCGTTTGGATGTTGCTGCTACGAGTGGCACGACTATAATCGAACCGGATTCTGTTTCTCCTGCCGTGCCTATTGACAAGATTTCAGATGTACCTGTTCGGGCTGGGGCTCTTTCATCTGCTTCCAGCCTTCAGGAGAAACGCCTGGCTTTAGTCTGCAATTGCAGCTCCTCGACACTGAGATAGTGTCTTCTGCGCAGGCATCACCACGGACGCCTATTCACAGCCCTTCTTCCTTGCTGACTCTGGAAAGCCCCCAGCCGACGTCCTACATACGGAATTCACCTCTGTCTCTTCCGCATTAGTGAAACCGCCGACTACTGTTGCCGATCGACTCTAACCCACTTTGGAAGCCGACTTGCACCAACAAGATAGCGGACCCCGTACTACTGCCTTATCTAGCAATGGCTCATCAACTGTAAGTGCCTCTCTTCTGACTGTTGAACCTTTGCCTGTTTCAAAGAAACCCTCCACTTCTGCAGTATTTTTTTTTTCTGCCACTCAAGAACCTGGCTGGTCTAAACGTGGAAGTTCCTCTTTCCACAAAAAGGCTAAACCCAGCCAGGACGATCACACAGACTGGTCCCCAGATAAAGCGCTGAACAATGCAGGTTGGAAGAAGGGTGTTGGAGGGGTTTGGACCCCAGACTCTCAAGACCCAATATTTTTGAATATGCTTAAAAAATCTACTGTTAAGGACTTCACGAGCTCCAACGAACCCCGGGGTGTGACTCTTTCTCAAACCACTACGGGACCTGACTCTCTTAGTAATTGTACTATACCCACTGATTCTGTAGCAGGTTATGGTTTGGAGGGTACTAAGACTGTTTTTTCGGGACCTTCTTTGTATACTTCTGCTACTGTCTCTAATGGTACTAATTTTAAGCTTGCAGATTTATTTTCATCCAAAGGTGAACCTGCACCGAGAAGAAATGCAGTTAGACTGCTTTATAAGGGCGGTTTAGAACTTCCCTGACCGTTTGTATGTTGCCAAATCCCTACTTAAAGGGTCTATGAAATTTTTTTCTTCAGAGATTTTTGCTTTAATTAATATTGGTAATTCAAACTTCAATATTAGCTTTAAGCAAATGTCTGGGCTTGACAGATTTTGGGCCCAATATGATAAGCTACAATCCACACCTGTTTGGTCCCCTTTTCAAGCCATTCCCCTCACTAAACCAGCTATACGTAATATTACCACTGTTTTCAAAAATGAAGGTGTCAACATTGAAGACATTCTATTTTGGTTGAATAAGCGGTGTGAGGTTCTGAACCGGCCTGTTCCTAATCTTGACAGTGAACAAATCTGGGATGGTAGTTGGAGGGTACGAGTTAAACTCTTTCCTACTAACACTGGCCCGAAACATTTACCTAATTTCTTTTTTTTAGGTAAAGACAAGGGTTTCATTTTTTATGCTGGACAGCCCAAGTCATGTTTTAAGTGCGGTTCACGCACTCATTTGAGTTCAGCCTGTGACACTCTAAAATGTAGTCACTGCTTTGAATATGGTCATACTTCTACAAAATGCTCAAATTCTTTTAAATGTAACCTGTGTGAGGGAACTGGCCATGCTTATGGCCGATGCCCCTGGGCATCTCACAATAGGGACGATTGTCCTTCCCATGACAGTTTAATTACTGTCGCCCAACAGTTACACGCTCATAAATTGGCCTCTTCTACCTTGGACACTGATTCCCCTCCTTTACCAATAATTACTTCCGACAACCTCCCCACAGTCCCTGCTTTAGATTCCCAAACTTCCTTGAAAGTAGTATCTCCTACTGATCCTTCTGTCTCTCTCCTCCAGTTACTAATTCTACAATACCAGATAATGCTATTCCCCCATACAGGTTTAGACGTAGATGTTCCTAGTTTTACTACTGTCACTCATAAAGAACTAGAAAGGGCCTTTGTTGTGGCTAGTCGAGTAAAGATAACACTCTCGTACTTGGCAAACCCCAACAAATTTGCAGTTTTAGCCACTTGATCTCTCTGACAAAGACTCTGGGGGAAGATACTGATACCTCATCACTTGGCCCTTCCCTGATGGGGCTGATGGGGCTAACACTGACCCTAATAGCTGCCGCATTAGGCAAAGTCGAGGGGTAAATCTCCATCCACCTCTTAACTATGTCTTCCCTAACTATTTGTTCCTTGAATGTTAATAGTATTAAAGGGAAAAAAAAGTTGGGTGGGGTTTTTAACCCTTACAGACCTCAACTGTGATATTTTCTGTTTAGTGGATACCAGATTAAAAACCCATGGGGAACTATTCCAGGCCTCTAAGGCATGGGCTGCCGGACCCTCATTTTGGTCAATCGGACCAGACACTTGTGATGGAATTGGTATTTTATTCTCCAGTTCTGAATTTCAGATATCCAGACTAGTAGACATCTCCCCTGGTAGAGCCTTATTATTGGATTTTTCCTACAAATCTGAAAGATTTCGGTTGATAGGGATTTACGCCCCTCAAGCTAAAGCCCAGAGGGTTTCACTTTTTCATTTGATTAAGCCCTATTTGTACACATCCAGACTACTTTTATGGGTAGGGGATTTCAACTGTGGCTTACATCAATCAGATCGGGGCCTTCGGACCTCTAAGCTTTTTTGTGATTCCACAGCCTTAAATGATATTGTTTCCACTGCAAGGCTTGTGGATGCATATAGGCATTTTCACAAATCTGGAGGGTTTACATTTTTTAAGGAGATGTTGCATACCAGGATTGATTTCATTTTTTTATCCAAGGTTCTGATATTACTTTCTTGCAAAACTGTGGGAACAGAATTTTCGGACCATGTTGCTTTATGCGCCTCTTTTTCTTGGGCCTCTGCCCCACGTTGCAAGAAAGCTGGTTGGCGCCTCAATGATTCCTTATTAAATTATCCTTTTTTTCTTAAAATTTGGCATGAGTTTCTAGCTCGTTTGTCCGTGACTGAATTTTATGACACTGGGATGGACTGGTGGGAGGCCTCTAAACAAAGTTGGAAAAAACTTTTTCAAAAGAAAGCGGCTGATAAACAAAATACCAGATATTTGAATTACTTATCTTTGAGGCATCAATTACAGCACTTAATTTCCCTGGCTAGTTCTACTACTCATGACTTTAGCCCACAAATTAAAGAGATTAGTGCTCAAATGAGATTGTTTCAGTACAATCGAGCTGACTCTTTGGGTCAGGAAGCTCGTTTTGGTACCCGTGTCACTAAAGGTTGTCTTGATTCTTTTCGAGCCTGTAAAGTTAGAATTGAAACTAAACTAGTTTCATCTTTCCAATCTCAGACTGGGGAATTAATTACGTCACCTGAAGGACTGCTTAAACATGTAGAGCATCACATTTTTAATATGTTTGGAATCAAAGCTGATCATGTTAATGCTGAAACCTTTCTTAATTCATTGCAATTACCTCAGCTTTCCAAATTTGACCAAGACATGCTGTCTCTTGATATCACTGAACAAGAAGTACTGTCGGTTATTCATAGCTTAAGCCCACATTCTGCCCCGGGGTCAGACGGGTTGACTGCACACTTTTATAAAACTTTTTCCACGGATCTTGTCCCTGTGTTGACTCTATTATATAATGAAATGTTACGTTGTGATACTTTGGCTAACTCAATGAAAGAAGCTTTGTTAATTTTGCTTTTCAAAAAGAAAGGGGATCCCTCTGATATTAATAATTGGAGACCTATTAGCCTGTTAAATGTAGACTATAAGATTCTTGCTAAAATTTTACTATCCAGAATGCTTAAAATTGCGTCCCAAATGATAAGTTCTACCCAAACTTGTGGTATCCCTGGAAGATATCCTTATGATAATCTTATTTTATTACGTGAAATATTCACTTTAGGAGACAAAAAAGCTATTTCAGGGTGGATATTAAGCTTGGACCAAGAAAAAGCTTTTGACAAAGTCTCTCATGACTACCTATTTCAGGTGTTGGCAGCTTTGGGTTCCGGTGTTTTCTTTCCTGGATCCACCTTTTATATAAAGATGTTGTGATACGACCCAATGTCAATGGCTGGGTGGGATTTCTATTTCTCTAGCCTGTGGTGTTCATCAAGGATGTCCGCTAAGTCCGCTACTTTATAATTTTTATATTGATACTCTTTTGAGAACAATCTTTCTTTGTCCCCACATTGTTGGATTACTTTGTATCCCCTCCTCTCCACCAATCAAAACATTAGCTTATGCTGATGATTTGATTTTGACAGTTGATTTTACAACAAAACAGGATGCTATTGTTCAGGTCCTTCATACCTTTTCTTCAGTTTCTGGCTCAAAAATAAACCTTAATAAGAGTATATGTGTGCCATTAGGGCATGACTCTCTTCCCAGTAATGGCCTTTATGCCAGTGTTTCTGTTAAATTAGAATCTTTTCAGTATTTAGGGAATTTTTTTGGACGCGAGAACATGCATGTCCACAATTGGAACATTGCTTTAAATAAAGCGGACAGTTTGATTGCTAGTTGGAAGTGCCATTTAATCGGAAAGAAAAAAAGAATTGTGTTACTTAAAACTTTAGTTGTCCCTATTTTTTTATATCTTAGCTATGTGTTTCCGTCGCCTATATCCTTGTTTACTAAATTAAATGGAATATTTTTTAAGGGTTTCTGGGGATCCAGATTAAACCCTATTAAAAGGAGTTTTATGTACAGGCCTATTAAAGAAGGTGGGATCAATATGATCCACCCTGCTGCTTTTTTTTACAGCCTTTTTTTTAATTATAATTTTGGAAAAGCTCTAAAACCTGGGGATACTTTTTGGAAACCCTATTTTATGGCATGGTTCTCTTTTTGTTTGGATAATTGGAATGTTCATTATAAGGGTATTATTACCAAATCTCACGATATTCCTGCCTATGGGAAAGAAAGCTTCAAGTTGGCTTTAACTTGGAGCCTTCTCCCTCAGGATTTTTGTGTCTTATCCAGATTGATGATATATAATAGAATTTGGAGGCTGGAGGCCCAGGAAGAAGTAATTTTTCCCTTGTGCCCCCCTAGTCATCTCCATTGGGTACTCCACCAACTTCAGAATCCAAGGTTGCCATCCTATTTATGGGACATGGTTTGGTTATGTAACTATGATAGATTAGGGGTTAATAATAATCACAAACACAAAGCTTTGGATTTGAGGTACTGCCCTAGAGTTTCTTGTTTCCACATTTTTGAAACTCAACAACATCTGTTTTCTGAATGTCCGTTTTCCTTAGATATCTGGTCTACATTAGCTGTTGATTGGTCAGAGCCTTTACTCTCTAATGTTTCTTATGAACATATTATGTTTTGTACCAATGACCTGCTTAATGATAAATACCATGTAGATACACTGTATATGATTTTTGCTATTATTCGATATTACATATGGCAAGCAAGATGTTTATTAGTTTTACATCAAAAAACTATTCTTAAAATTGAGGTCCTTTGTAATATTCGAACAGCTTTATGTTCTGTTAAGAAAAATGATTTTTTAGTTTATCCTAGGCTTCAAGCTGAATCTCTGTGGAAAAATTGTGATGCTTTATTTTCTGTTGTGTAATTCTGGCTTGTTTTTGTTCTAATTGTTGATCTGTGTTTTGTTTTTCTTCTGTAATGAAGCCCAATTTCTTATCAATAAAATTCCCCTACTCTTTTCTATAAGTGCCATGGGATCTTTAACATCCACCTGAATTACCACCAATCCAGGCAGATGGGACCTCGGTTTAACGTCTCATCTGAAAGACAGCACCTCAGAAGTGCAGCACCCCTCTCATGCTGCACTACAGTGTCAATACTGGGATATTAACCCAAGTGCCAGATGTGGGAACTGAACCTACAGCCCTCTGATCTCCTGGCCTCAGAGGCGAGTGTGCTACCTACTGAGCCACTAACACTGACAATAACACAGCCATAGAGTCAAGCCATACAAAAACAAGAGTATTGGACTTTAGGAGGCTGACTTTGAAAATGAGAGAGTGCCTCAGAAAAGCACTAGCAAACGGGCAAGAAGGAGGGTGGAGGAACTATGGGAATAATCAAAACAGCCATTGCAGAGGCAACAAGCCTTGTGTAAAGCAAATCAACAAACAAAATGAAGGAAAAAAGCACTATGGTTCTCAAAAGAGGTGGCAGGAACAGTTAAGGAGAAAAGGATAGCATTCAGGAAATATAAAGAAACACAGAAGGATCAGGACAGAGAACTTTATCAGTTAAAGCAAAGGAGGCAGGGAAGGCAGCCAGAATAGCAAAGGCACAAACTGAGGAAAAGATAGCCAACTCTGTTAAGAAGGGGGATAAAACCTTTTATAGGTACATTAGGGAGCGAAGAAAGACCAAGGGAGGTATACAGAGACTTAATAAAGGGGAGGGAATGTGGCAGAGGGTGACAGTGAAAAAGCAGGGATACTGAATGAATATTTCTGCTCAGTATTCACAACAGAAGAGGAGGGGGAGGTACGTAACCCAAACAAGAGAGAAACTCTGAATAGGGGGTCGATACCAGTCCATTCACAGAAGAAAGTGTTTTGAAAGAACTCTTGAAAATGAGGGTGGATAAAGCAATGGGGCCTGATGGGATTCACTCAATAATTCTAAAAGAACTAAGGGTAGAAGTAGTAACACCACTGGCTACTCTCTTTAACAAGTCATGGGAGGATGAAGTGGTACCTGAGGACTGGAGGAGGGCAAATGTGATTCCACTTCACAAAAGTGGGAGCAAGGCAGAGGCATGAAACTACAGACCAGTTAGTTTGACTTCATTGGTAGGGAAAATGATGGAATCACTTCTGAAGGAAAGAATTGTTGAGTACCTAGAGGCCAGTGGGGCACAGGACCCAAGGCAGCATGGTTTCATAGCAGGAAGGTAATGTCAGACGAACCTAATAGATTTCTTTGACTGGGTGACTAAAGTAGTAGACCAGAGAGGGGCTGTGGATATGTCCTACCTAGATTTTAGCAAGGCATTTGACACAGTCTCACACAAAAGATTAATATACAAGTTAGCCAGCCTTGGAGTGGGTCCCAAGGTGGTAGCCTGGATAAAAAACTGGCTGGACAACAGGATGCAAAGGGTAATAGTAAACGGAGTCCACAGTGAAGAAAGGAGGGTAACTAGCAGGGTACCGCAGGGTTCGGTTCTGGGACTGGTCCTTTTTAATGTCTTTATAAGTGACATTGCAGAGCACCTGGAAGGAAATGTATGTCTCTTTGCAGATGACACAAAGAACTGCAACAGGCTTGATACACAAGGTGGGGTGGAAAGAATGAAAAGGGACTTGGCAAGGTTGGAGGAATGGTTAAATATGTGGCAGCTCAGATTCAATGCAAAGAAGTGCAAAGTAATGCATCTGGGAAACAAAAACCCAGGGGAAGAGTACACAATGGGGGTGAGTTAATAACAACAACAAAAATCGAAAGGGACCTAGGAGTAATTATATCAGATGACCTAAAGGTGGGCGAGCAATGTGAGAAGGCAGTAAGGAGGGCTGGGGGATACTGGGATGCAAAGGGAGCGGCATCAACAGTAGAAAACAGGAAGTTGTTATCCTTCTGTATAGACAGTTAGTGAGACCCCATCTGGAGTACTGAGTGCAATTCTGGAGACCCCATCTCCGCAAAGACATAGACAGAGTGGAGGCTGTTCAGAGGAGGGCAACCAAAATGGTGCAGGGTCTGCACCAGAAGACATACGAGGAGAGACTAAAACAGCTTAATATGTATGCCCTTGAGGAAAGGAAGGAGAGGGGGGACATGATAGAAACTTTCAAGTATTTCAAGGGAATTAACAAAGTACAAGAGGATAGTATCTTTGAGAAGAAGAGATGTGCAAGAACAAGGGGGCACAATTTGAAGATAGAGGGGGGACAGCTCAGAGGTAATGTTAGATAGTATTTTTTCACAGAGAGAGTTGTGGATGCATGGAACAGCCTTCCTGAGGAGGTTGTGGAGTCAGGAACAGTGGGAGAATTCAAGAATGCATGGGACAGGCATAAGGCAATTCTAGTTGGGGGTAGGAGGAAGTAAGCTGTTGATTAACTAGAATCTGCAGCTTATCCATCAGCTAGGGAAATGGGCAGACTAGGTGGGCCAAGCAGTCCTTACTTGCCGTCAAATTCTTTGTTTCTATGTAACAGCTTTGCCACTCATACTTTTGTGTGTAGCACTTACGGTTCAGTTTGAGGCATTCACATTTGTGGCATGCTGATTATGGCTCGATTTTGCTCCAAAAGCTCCAGGTTACACTGGTATAGGTATACAGGCCACATGTGGTGGAATTCTCAGAGTACCTGTGGCCTCAGTGAGTTAATATAGTAAAGCTGGTCAAGCTGCACGTATGTTTGGGATTGGAGTGAGAGTTTAATGAACCCCAACTCTTGTTCTTTAGCCATGTGTTCTGTCTGTAGTGCTGGTTGACAATTCAGCTGAGAGGTTGTGCTTCGCTTCACTTCTCAAACTTCTGTAAGTCTGAAGCATTTCATGTTTAAAACATAGGCCAGATGGAATGTCATTGAAACTTTTTTCACCTTGAGGCTGGTCATAGCGTGGGCTGCCTTTTGGAAGCTTGAGCGGTTTGACTTTGGTTGTGGCATGGTACATGCAAAATAATTCCTACTTCTGTCTGTGGCTTTACTTTCTCACTCCTGTCTCTAGGGTTCCCCTGTGCCGGTCCTATGCATCTTTTTTAACTTCTCCACTGTTTGCCCCCATCACCTCCACTGGGAAATCTATTTCATGCATCCATCACCCTTTTGGTGAAGTGATGATGCTTCATGCTACCCCTTAGTCTACCCATTCCAATCTCATGTCATGCCCTCTCATTCCTCAGCATCTCCTTTTCTGAAAGATACTACCCTCCAGTACCCTATTTATTCTGTTGAGATATTTGAAGGCTTTCTCATATCATGTGTGTGTGTGTGACTCTCTCTGTCTCCCTCTCTCTCTCTCTATGTATGAGGTCTTGTGCTCTACTCGTTTATGACTTTGGTGTAAGTCCTGTATCATCTTTGTCCACTGTCATAGATTTGCCATAAATCCACTGGAGAAAATGGTTGGCAGTCTACTGCTATGCAGTTTTGGAAATGGCTAGCATTACCTCTTGTTTTGCATAGTGCTTTTGCTACGCTATAACTTATTGCATGAATATGACAGATGTTAACTGGAGTGCAGTTGCAGCAGCCACTTCTAAGAGTGGGGTTATTCTAGATTCCCTACAAGGGGCATGCCTTAGACAACTAGTATTGGAAACCACTCGAGAGGGAGCAATCTTAGACCTGGTACTCTCAAATGGAGATGGAGAGAGGATCACTAATGTTGAAGTGGGTAGCCATCTGGGAACTAGTGACCATCAGACAGTATGGTTCATGATAAACACAGCAGTAGAGTCAAGCCATACAAAGGCAAAAGTGCTAGACTTTAGGAAGGCTGACTGCACCAAAATGGGTGAGTGCCTAAGGAATGCACTAGCAAATGGGTAGGAAGCAGGGATGGAAGAACAATGGGGAATAATCAAAACTGCCATCACAGAGGCAACAATATATTCTATATTACAATATTATATTACATATCTATTTATCTATATATATATATATATATATATATATATATAGAGGCAAAAAACTCTGTTTAATGCATTAGTTAGGGTTGTTCTACAGCAACAAAAGTGAGGAAATTTGCTGTTAGGGTTGAAAACCCTAACTCCGAATTCACCCCCCCAGCACCACACACACACAGACACACACACACATGCAAGTATGGGGGAAGGCCAAGTCAACACAACCAATGACAGACATCCAGCAGCAGGTGACAGAAATAACAAACAATTGTCTAAATGTACTATGAGACATCCCCACCCACCTGACCAGGTACTGCATGCTCAGTGGAGATCAACAGCAAAACTGAGGCTGTGTACACCAAACGTACACATCCCTGATTGCAACTGCACACAACGTACCTCACTTAGTAGTTGTATGGCCTTACCTACCAATGCCCCACACCACACCACAACTGGTACTGTGCCGTTAGTCAATATAAATGCTGAAGGTGCATGATGACAGTTGTAGAAAGGTTTTAACACTAGTGAGAATACATTAATTAAGAGAAGTACATAAATTAACTACAAGACACTAGCATGCTCAAGATAAAAGTAGTGTTACATTTAGTATGTGATTTACATAGTAGTACATTTACTGCAACTGTTTACTCAAGATAGAGAGGCTGATGTAAACGTATGGAAAAGCATTGTCTGTTCAACGCTCTGAAATTCGTACTGCCAGTATCAGATGCATTCTTACTGATGAAGATGTACTGCTGATGTACATACATAGACCTTCAGTGTGTTTCAATACTAAAGATGCAGTAAGTATTCTTTGTAAGAAACAGTGTAATTGCATGGATCGGGCCAAGCACCTTCTAAATATCATAGCACTACTGAGCCAACAATGACGTACCTGTATCGGAGATGTCTATAGGATAGATTTTCCTGTAGGCACTTACTGAGTATTTTGTACCTGAGAAAGACAATCTCATTGCATCTGTGATGACTAACTTATTCAAATAGTGATACATTTACTATTGTTGCAATGAGTGATCTATGCCACTTATGGTCACATTATAGTTTTTTTAACAGTTGTTTCATACTCAGGCTGTATGCCTAGTGTTTGGGTTTGCCACACTTCTGTCACTGATGCTATCAAAGTGATAACTATGTTAATTGTGGTACAACAGGAATCAAGTAGGTATAGTGTAGATATAAACAGAATGTCTTTTAGTATTGATTTAACTCACAATGGGGTAAGTGTACTAGGACAGCAGGGGTTATTCTCTATCACTGACTCTGTCAGTTATAATCACACTAAGGTTTTGATGACTGTAATGATCAAGTTACACTATTCATTTTCATGAGTTCATATTCACAGCCATTCTCCAGTAGCTAGACAGTGTATGGTGTAACTGGGTGGGACACTGTTGCAAAGCTGCTGCAGTGCCTAGCAGAGGGAGAGTATCTACTCATAAAGACAATTAAGCAATAAGGCATGACCAACAGTTATGTTAAATGGTCTGATAATCACCCTGTAGGGGTTAATGTTGAATGAGGCATAGCTGAGTGCCACATGTCGCTAGATAGTGATAAACTGACCATTAACATAATACCTGGGAGTGGCTTATTGCTATCATAATAAAACTGTTTTTTTAAACAACATTAAACCATGTTCATCATATAGTTAGGCTCTACATGTATCTTAATAAAAACTAAACATAAGGCTGTTACAATGTTTACAGTCAATTAGAAAGCTGCATTTCTCAAACCCTTGTTAAATCAGAGATATTATACCTGTACAACTACTTGGTTTTGCTCAACTCTATTGCTCAGGTGGCCCACCACATGTGGTGTGGTCTGTTGTGGGGCATCGGTAGGTAAGGCCATGCAACTACTAAGTGTGGTACGTTGTGTGCAGCTGAAATCAGGGATGTGTACATTTGGTGTACATGGCCTCAGTTTTGCTGTTGATCTCCACTGAGCATGCAGTACCTGGTCAGGTGGGTGGGGATGTCTCGTAGTACATTTAGACAATTGTTTGTTATTCTGTCACCTGCTGCTGGATGTCTGTCATTGGTTGTGTTGACTTGGTTCTCCCCATACTTACATGTGTGTGTGTGTGTGTGTGTGTGTCTGCGCGTGTGGTGCTGGGGTGACTGGAGTTAGGGTTTTCAACCCTAACAGCGAATTTCTCACTTTTGTCGCTGTGGAACAACCCTAACTAATGCATTAAACTGAGTTTTTTGCCTCTAATTTCCCTTCTTTTTGAGAATGATAACAAGAAATAGTGAATGTAATGCGGCGGCGGGAGCGCAGGGCCCATAGTAATAGGAACAGCAACACAAACAGAAGCGCTAACAGTGGCGCACATGGTAATGCAACACGAATGAGAACAGAAAGGGTAACACACATGGTGGCATAGACGGGAACGGCCTGCCATGTGATGTGTTGTCACATAGTAACATGGTGCCTGCAAACAGAAATGTCAATGGGCATGGTGATGCAAAGTGAAACAGAAAGAGAAACAGTACTGTAGACACAAATGGCAAAAAATAACAGAAACGCAAGCGTAAATGAAAACGCAAAGGATAACGCACATGGTGGTGTAGACGCCAACGGTAAGTGAAATGGGTACGGAACCGCAAGCGGAAAGGGCAACAGTAACAGTAATGTAAGCACACAGGCTGGTTTTCCCCAAAAGCTGAATAGAGAAAGACAGTGAGTACAAAGAATGTATGCATAATAATGGGTATCGGAGCAGAAAATGAGGACTTGGAATACTAAATAGGTTATATCTCAGGAACCGTACTACGTAGAAAAAAAAATTAAAAGTCATATGATTTAAGACTGTCCCGGCTAGGTTTGTACTTAGCCCCCATTAGGTGGCTAAGTATTTTTCTGACGAAAAGTCCGCATCTCGCACCGTTTCCGAGATATTGGCCCTGAAAGGTGTGGCGAACACCGTAATGTTATCCTGTGGGAAAAAAAGAGAAGTTTGGAGCACCATAACTTTGCTTCCCTGTAATATTTTTTCACCAAACCACTGAAAGGCACATCTGTGGGCTGTTGGCTGTCTTCCCTCCAAATTTCAGGAAAAAAGACCAAACCGTTATTTTGCAGCAGGGTGCCAAAGGATTCCTGTAATGTGTTGGGCGCCATAATGTTATCCTATGGGAAAAACTGTCAATTTTGGAGTGCCGTAACTTTGCTGCCATGTAATATTTTTTCAATACAATACTGAAAGGCACATCTGTGAGATGTCGGCTGCGTTCCCTCTAAATTTCAGTCCAAAACTCCCAACCTTTCTTTTGCAGTGCAGTGCCAAAGAATTGCAGTCATTTTCCCACAGACTAGAAAACTACTGTCGCACTTAAACCTTTCGCAAAAATTTGCGACACTTTCGTGAGCACGAAAGTACTTTTTCCAGAAATTTGAAAAACATATTTCTGGGGTGTTTTACCCCAAAATAAAGACATGACTAGCATCCTCAGGGTCCGACTAGGTGAATACAAAAAGAATTAGGTTGCTAGAGGATCCCAAATTTAAATGTCAAGCATTTTTCTGATCACCAACTGAAAACAAAATGGCCAATTTGCAAAAGTAGCAGGCCCATTTGTGAAAGTAAAAATGCATTTGCGAAAGTGTTGAACTTTTTGTTAACTTTTCCCATTGACTTATACTGGGAAATTGTTTTTTGAGTAACTTTTGAACCTTTTAATATTTTTCCACCAAATCTTTGAAAGGCACATCGGGGACCCTGGCCGCACGTTCCCTGAAGATTTTGGGCCGGTTGCACAAACCGTGTCACCTGTACATGCGACCGTAGAATTCAGAAAAGCCGCGAACGCAGTGAAAATCACACTTAATAACCCGCAGTGTATCCGACCGGTACAAAACTTGGCAGATCCCAAGGCCTATGGTTCTTGATTGTGTATTCCAAATTTCAGGCAAATCTGTCACAAAGTTGCAAAGTTATTAAGGTGCAAAATTTTGGGGTTTAACATAGAAATGGCTCCTCAACCCTAACTATGGTAGCACTACCGTGCTACCATAATATATATATATATACACACACACACACACACACAGTATATTACAATATAGTCTATATTATGTGGTAGTGATTCTAGACTATGCCTGTACTCTTTTATTATCTCAAATGCTTTTGTATTTTAAACCAGGACCTATTGTGCTAGCAGGTATTCCCATTATGTAACCACAATTGTATTTATGTCTGTCTTTCAGCTATGTATCTGTACCCCTTTGCCCCAGGACGCATCTGGAAACGAGCAGTCGCCTGCTCAGCATGCCTTCCTGGTTAAACACTTAAATAAATAAATCAATGGGTAATAATCAAAACTGCCATCACAGAGGCAACAAGTCTTTGTGTGAAGCAAATAAACAAAACAAAATGATGTAAGAAACCACTATGATTCTCAAAGGAGGTGGCAGGAAAGGTTCAAGAGAAAAATAAAGCATTCAGGAAGTCCCAGGAACCACAGAAGGAGCAGGACAGAGAATTGTGTCAGTTAAAGCAAAAGGAAGCTGGGAAGGCAGTCAGAACAGCAAAGGCCCAAACTGAGGCCCAAACTGATAGCCAACTCAGTTAAGAAGGGGGATAAAACCTTTTATATCAGAGAGTGAAGGAAGACCAAGGAGGGATAGTGAGGCTTAATAAAGGGAGGGGTGGGCAGAGGGTGACTGTGAAAAGGCAGAGATACTAAACAAATATTTTTGTTCAGTATTCACAAATGAAGAGGGGGAGGTACCTAAACCAAACAATAGAAACACTCTGGATACAGAAGTTGATACCAGCCCATTTACAGAAGAAAGGGTTCTGAAAGAACTCTTAAAACTGAAGGTGTACAAAGCAATGGGGCCTGATATGATTCATCCCAGAATTCTAAAAGAACTAAGGATAGAACTAGTGACACCACTGACTACCCTCTTTAACAAATCATGGGAGGATGGGGTGGTACCCAAGGACTGGAGGAGGGCAGATGTTATTCCACTTCACAAAAGTGGGAGCAGGGCAGAAGCAGGAAACTACAGACCTGTTAGTTTAACCTCAGTGATAGGGAAAATGATGGAATCACTTCTGAAGAAAAGAATTGTCAAGCACCTAGAAGCCAGAGGGGCAAAGGACCCAAAGCAGCATGGATTCACAGCAGGAAGGTCATGTTGGATGAATCTAATAGATTTTTTTTGACTGGGTGACCAAAGTAGTAGATCAGGGAGGGGCTGTGGACATGGCCTACCTAAACTTTAGCAAGGCATCTGACACAGCCCCACACAAAATATTAATATACAAGTTAGACAGCCTGGGAGTGGGTCCCAAGATGGTAGCCTGGGTAAAGAATTGGCTGGAGAAAAGGACACAGAGGGTAATAGTAAATGGAGTCCACACTGAAGAAAGGGGGGTTACTAGTGGGGTACCGCAGGGTTCAGTACTAGGACTGGTCCTCTTCAATGTCTTTATAAGTGACATTGCAGAGGGACTGGAAGGAAAAAGTATGTCTCTTTGCAGATGACACAAAGGTCTGCAACAGAGTTGATACACAAGGTGGGGTGGAAAGGATGAGAAGGGACTTGCAAGGTTGGAGGAATGGTCAAATGTATGGCAGCTTAGATTCAGTGCTAAGAAGTGCAAGGTAATGCACCTGGGAAACAAAAACACAGGGGAATAGTACACAGTGGGGGTGAGATACTAACAGCAGCAAAGGAAACACAGGAGCAGCATGATAGAGAACTGTACCAGTTAAAGCAGAAGGAAGTGGGGAAGGCAGTCAGAATAGCAAAGGCCCAAAGTGAGGAAAACATAGCCAACTCGCTTAAGAAGGGGCTAAACCCTTTTATAGGTTCATTAGGGAGTGAAGAAAGACAAAGGGAGGGATACAGAGGCTGAATAAAGAGGAGGGTGGGTGGGCAGAGAGGGACAGTGAAAAAGCAGGGATACTGAACAAATATTTCTGCTCAGTATTCACAAAAGAAGAGGAGCAGGAGGTACCTAATCCAGTCAATAGAAGCACTTTGGATAGAGGGGTCGATATCAGTCCTTTCACAAAAGAAAGGGTTCTGAAAGAACTCCTAAAACTAAAGGTGGGCAAAGTAATGGGGCCTGATGAGATTCACCCCAGAATTCTAAAAGAACTGAGGGGAGAACTAGTAACACCACCGACTACCTATTTTTAACAAATCATGGGAGGATGGGGTGGTACATGAGAACTGGACGAGGGCAGATGTGATTCCCCTTCACAAAAGTGGGAGCAGGACAGAGGCAGGAAACTACAGATCTGTCAGTTTGACCTCAGTGGTAGGGAAAATCATGGAATCACTTCTGAAGGAAAGAACTGTTGAGTACCTAGAGGCCAGTGAGGCACAGGACACCCATGGCAGCATGGATTCACAAAGGGAAGGTCATTTTAGACAAATCTCATTGATTTCTTTGACTGGGTGACCAAAGTAGTAAACTAGGGAGGGGCTGTGGACATCGACTACCTAGACTTTAGCAAGGCATTTGACACAGTCTCACACAAAAGATTAATAAACAAATTAGCCAGCCTGGGAGTGGGTCCCAAGGTGGTAGCCTGGGTAAAACATTGGCTGGACAACAGGATGCAGAGAGTAATAGTAAACAGAGTCCACATTAAAGAAAGGGCGGTTACTAGTGGGGTACCACAGGGTTCAGTACTGGGTCCGGTCCTTTTTAATGTCTTTATAAGTGACATTGCAGAGGGACTGGAAGGATGTCTCTTTGCAGACGACACAAAGATCTGCAACAGGGTTGATACACAAGGTGGGGTGGAAAGGATGAGAAGGGACTTGGGCAAGGTTAGAGGAATGGTCAAATGTATGGCAGCTTAGATTCAATGCTAAGAAGTGTAAGGTAATGCACCTGGGAAACAAAAACCCAGGGGGAAAAGTACACAACGGGGGGTGAGATACTAACAACAAAAATGGCAAGTGACCTGGGGGTAGTTCTATCAGATGACATAAATGTGGATAAGCAATGTGAGAAGGCAGTAAGGAGGGCTGGAGGGGATACTGGGATGCATAGGGAGATTCTTTTCTTCCCCACAATGGGGGGGGGGGGCGCAATGAAAAATATCACACAAGTAGACAGATCTTCACTTGTTCCAAAGTTCTTAATCTTTTATTTTATTTTCCAGCCCAAATCCTCTACATTTTACCAATAAATATTGGCTTCCTCAGGAGGTGCCTTTACAAAACCTTTAAAAACATAAATACATATATAAATATCCTGTCTACACCAAAACTCCCATTTGACATACAACATTTCATTTTACTAGGTAATGACGGCCACTTACATCTCAATTGGTACTCCAGATAAATATTTCCTTCTTTTAGATTAACTGTTTCCACAACAAATCCTAAAGCCAAATAAATTCATGAATAAATTTACAACATATTCATTCCTTTACTTTACCTCTCCATCTTAATTGGTAACTATTCCACTTCTTTAAATATGAATACGTTTATTTTAAACCATGACATTTATTTCTTACCCCACATGCTAGTTTATTAACTAATCAATGTAATAATACAATACTTGATATTTTAAATCTTTTTCTATATTACCTGTTCAATTCTTGTTTCCAGTGTTTAATTATTTGCAATGCTTTTATAGGCCCCATTTATTGGTTGCTCTGTGAGGAACAATTAAACACACCACTAGTCTTTCAGAACCCATTATTGCCTTTGTAACATCATGTACACTCTGACATTGCATTACATCTTTCATAATTTATACAGTTGTTTTTTATGCCATTAATGCAATCACGGCTTTACTCTATTTCCTCCTCTATATTTGATTTCGTACCAACACACTCTTACATTCTAAATAGTTTACTACATTATTTATTCCATTCTTTACTTTTTCATACCAGTATTCATCAGTCTCACTCTACTCTTTAGCGTCCACACAGACTGAGTTTTTATAAGCAATTTCATGCCAGAATTTATCACTTAATCCTATAGCTTCTTTACCTAAACGCGCTTCTTTCCTTTAAACTTGCTACTCAGTCTCCAACATTTCCAACACATCCTACTGTACATCAATATTGTATACCAAACCGTATCCCTTTTTTGATTTTCCCCAAAACACACTCTATACATTATTAGCTCACTGTTTACTGTATGGTTTTCCTTTATAAATAACGGCATTTGCTTTTAGCTTTCTCCCTTCTCGCTGATTTTACTTGCCAAACCGTGTTTCATTTTCAGTTTTCCCCCACTGCACGCCCGTTTCTGCTACTTCAACTTGTTTCCAACACGCTGTTTGTTGTGTGGGTTTTCCTTATGTTAAAAATGGCATTTCCTTCTAACTTTCTACATACTCGTCATGTACTTCACTTTAAAAGATGAACTATTTTGCCAACATGTTGTTTAACACTCTTACCTTATCCTTCTTCTTTAGTCAGACTCACGCTTCAATGCTGATTTAATTTCAAAAAATCTCAAGCTTTCCACTCTGTTTTTATGCACCTGACCTTATTAGATGACGTCACACATCGGATTCACTTGCTCTAATTGTATCCATCTTTAAAGAAACAAGCCCTTACTTTTCCACTTGCTTTAATCCAAAATGCACCTTAAAAGGCTTGCTATCCTTAACAGCCAAGTTGTTATATGCTTAACATGGTCCATTCTTTCAAATATTTGAGGGTTACATTAGATAGTGACCTTACACTCTCAAGCCACATCAATCAAACGGCTAAGGAGAACAACAACAAAAAGCTAACCTCCTATACAAACACGAGCACTGCATAACTCCTGTGGCTACTAGGCTGGCAATCAATAGCTCAATACTTTCTAGCATAGTCTATGGCCTTGTCATTTATGGAGCAGCATTAAATTCATCCCTATAAAGACTCATTCAATTATTATCTTTTTCATCTCATCTTATTTTACGCAGGGTCCTTATACTGTAAAAGTAACTATGCTTTTATATTTAGCCTGAAGGTTGAACACTGTATTACTTTTCTTTTCTTCTTACTTTAGTATGGAATGTCCCATAAATTGACAGTATATTATCTTTTTTAATCTCATCTTATTGTATGTATGGTCCTCATACTGGACCCAATATATATATATTTTTTTTTCTTGTAAGACAAATGTCTGCTCTACTTAAATTAGATTTCTAGTCTTTATACTGAAACCAGCAAACCAATTACACTTTCATATACTTTCTTAGCTATATGTACTCAATTTATGTGGGATCCTTAAGACTGTTCCCTTTCGTCCACTATAATAAATGAACTGTTTTATTTGTTCTTTTCTATCTCCGACAACAGTTCCAATTGATGTCCTTATTCATACCAACACTGGACTCTAATGTTTCCATTTCATATATCCACTGGGTCTCTACCCTTTCAAGTGTTCTTGCATAATCTCCACCCCTATCCGATTTCTGTACTACTTCAAGTCCCCAGAATCTTATGGATGCCCCTGTATGGCCAGGTGTTTGAAAGTGTTCTGCAACTGGTGTTTTTAATTTATTTCTAATATTAGATTTATGTTCCTGAATCCTTTGCTTTAACTGATGAGTTGTCAATCCTATATAGGAACAGGCAGAGGGAGAGGAGACACCAGGCCCAAGCAGAAATATTACCAGAGATGATACCTATATTTAATCTCAGCCACAGAAATCTGGCAGAAATAGAGATTAAAACCTTGTCAAGAGGTCTATCATTTGCACCAGTTACATCAGTACATCATTTTGATTTAGAATGTGACTTACAAAATTTCTTTACAAAACTACGTCTACAAGCACAATTTGGAAACCAAACTTTTGTGAAAGATTATAAGAAAAAATTAATGAATGATTTAAAGGTTATGTCAATTTATAATCCTCCTTTAGGATTATTTCCAGCAGTTGAAACATATGCAGAAATTGTTAGAAAGGAGATACATAGTCTTTTTTCAACAGAAAATGAAATGAGGACTGTTAGGGGCAATTTGAATCGACAAGAGAGGACAGCATTGAATTCCTTGAATAAGGATGAGTCAATTATAATAAAGCCAGCAGATAAGGGAGGGGAAACAGTAGTGATGGATTACAATCATTATCAAAGAATGTGTCTGAAATTGTTAATGAATGAAGATAATTATGTTGAACTTGTAAAGGATCCGATGTCAAGTTTACAAAGAATGTTATCAGATATGATAGAAGAATTGATATTAATGAATCAATTGAGAGACTGGGAAGGGACTTTATTGTTACAGAAACATTCACGGACACCAGTATTTTATACAATTCCAAAAATACATAAGAACTTGAATGACTCTCTGGTGCGTCCCATAGTATCTGGGATTGGTAGTATATTTGAAACTGTGTCAAATTATATCAATTTTCACTTACAGCCATTAATGGAAATGATACCAACATATATAAGAAATACTTCACATTTCATAGAAATGCTTAGGGATATTAGATTGACAAAAAATTGAAAAAGAAAAAGCTTTGCTAGTGACCATGATTGTCTCTGATCTTTATACCGGTATCCCCCATGGTTCAGGAATTCTAGCAATGGGCATTTTATTAGATCAAAGGAATTTTGGAGAACATCCTAAAACAAGAATAATACAAATGTTGGCAGAATTTATTTTGACAAAGAATTATTTTAGATTTGAGAAGGCTTTTTATGAACAAAAAAGGGGAACAGCAATGGGGTCAACTATGGCACCTGCATATGCAAAAGCACTTATACATGCATTTGAAACAGAACAAGTAACTGACAAAGAAAAAAATCCATATTTTGGATGGATTAAAATGCACAAAAGGTACATAGATGATTTGTTTATTATATGGACAGGTACAGTAGAAAAACTTTGAGAATTTTATGTACATTTAAATTCATGTTCACAACATATAAAATTTACAATGGAGTTTAGTGAGGAGTCTATTCCATATATAGATGTAAAAGTGTTGAAAGGAGAAAATGGATTATACACTTCGCTATATAGAAAAGAAACAGCATGTAACATGATATTGCATGTCACAAGTTATCACTCAGAAAGTCTTATTAAAAGTATTCCTTATTCTCAATTTTTGTGGGTCCAAAGAAACTGTGGGCAGGAGATGGACTTTAGGAAAGAAATAGATGAGGCAACCACAAGATTTAAACAGAGGGGATATGAGAAAAATACATTAATACAGGCCAAAAGATGAATAGAATTAGTAACACAGGATACAGCGTTGAAAGGTAAAGTAGAAAACAGCAAAAGGATAGTTTTCAGTATAAAACATAATCACAAGTCTAAAGAAATTCCACAAATTGTTGATAAACTTTGGTCCATTCTACAGAATTTCCCCATGGGAAACAATGTATTCCAACAACCAACCCCCTTTGGTTGCAGAAAGAAAAGTAAAAACACTTAAAGATAAATTGATACATACAGATCATTTACAAGGCAAACAAGATATGAGTACACAACTTTTATTGGGGCCTCTGAATCCGGGAATTACACAGTGTGGACACTGTTCAGTATATGGACACACAAGTAAAAAAACTGTTTACAAGCATCCTTGGATGAATAAAATGTATTCAATTAGACAATTTATTACTTGTGAAACCAAAGGTGTCATATATATATTACAGTGTCCATGTGACAAAGTTTATATAGGAATGACAACTCATCAGTTAAAGCAAAGGATTAAGGAACATAAATCTAATATTAGAAATAAATTAAAAACACCAGTTGCAGAACACTTTCAAACACCTGGCCATACAGGGGCATCCATAAGATTCTGGGGACTTGAAGTAGTACAGAAATCAGATAGGGGTGGAGATTATGCAAGAACACTTGAAAGGGTAGAGACCCAGTGGATATATGAGATGGGAACATTAGATTCCAGTGTTGGTATGAATAAGGACATCAATTGGAACTGTTGTCAGAGATAGAAAAGAACAAATAAAATAGTTCATTTATTATAGTGGACGAAAGGGAACAGTCTTAAGGATCCCACATACATTGAGTACATATAGCTAAGAGAGTATATTAAGTGTAATTGGTTTGCTGGTTTCAGTATAAAGACTAGAAATCTAATTGAAGTAGAGCTGACGTTTGTCTTAAAAAATGTTTTTTAAAAAATATTGGGTCCAGTATGAGGATCATACATATAATAAGATGAGATTAGAAAAGATAATATACTGTCAATTTATGGGACATTCCATACTAAAGTAAGAAGAAAAGAAAAACTAATACAGTGTTCAGCCTTCAGGCTGAATATAAAAGCATAGTTACTTTTACAGTATAAGGACCCTGTGTAAAATAAGATGAGATGAAAAAGATAATAATTGAATGAGTCTTTATAGGGATGAATTTACTACTGCTCCATAAATGACAAGGCCGTAGACTATGCTAGAAAGTATTGAGCTATTGATTGCCAACCTAGTAGCCACAGGAGTTATGCAGTGCTCGTGTTTATACAGCAGGTCAGCTTTTTGTTGTTCTCCTTAGCCGCTTGATCAATGTGGCTTGAGAGTGTAAGGTCACTATCTAATGTAACCCTCAAATATTTGAAAGAATGGACCATGTTAAGCATATAACAACTTGGCTGTTGAGGATAGCAAGCTTTTTAAGGTGCATTTTGTATTAAAGCAAGTGGAAAAGTAAGGGCTTGTTTCTTTAAAGACGGATAAACTTAGAGCAACTGAATCCGATGTGTGACGTCATCTAATAAGGTCAGGTGCATAAAAACAGAGTGGAACGCTTGAGATTTTTTGAAATTAAATCAGCATTGAAGCGTGAGTCTGACTAAAGAAGAAGGATAAGGTAAGAGTGTTAAACAACATGTTGGCAAAATAGTTCATCTTTTAAAGTGAAGTACATGACGAGTATGTAGAAAGTTAGAAGGAAATGCCATTTTTAACATAAGGAAAAACCACACAACAAACAGCATGTTGGAAACAAGTTGAGGTAGCAGAAATGGGTGTGCACTGGAGAAAATTGAAAATGAAACGTGGTTTGGCAAGTAAAATCAGCGAGTAGGGAGAAAACTAAAAGTAAATGCCGTTATTTCTAAAGGAAAGCCATACAGTAAACAGTGAGCTAGTAATGTATAGAGCGTGTTTTGGGGAAAATCGAAAAAGGGATATGGTTTGGTATACAATATTGATGTACAGCAGGACGTCCTGGAAATGTTGGAGATTGAGTAGCAAGTTTAAAGGAAAGAAGCGTGTTTAGGTAAAGAAGCTGTAGGATTAAGTGATAAATTCTGGCATGAAATTGCTTATAAAAATCCAGTCTGTGTGGAAGCTAAAGAGTAGAGTGAGACTGATGAATATTGGTATGAAAAAGTAAAGAATTGAATAAATAATGTAGTAAACTGTTTAGAATTTTCGAGTGTGTTCGTACTAAATCAAATATGGAGGAGGAAAAAGAGTTAAGCTGTGATTGCATTAATGGCATAAATAACAACTGTATAAATTATGAAAGATGTATTGTGATGCAATGTCAGAGTGTACATAGAAGTTGACGGCAGATAAGGACGTCAAGGCCCATCCAGTCTGCCCATTTCTTTTTCTATTTTATAAATGTGTCATCGGCCTTTGCTCTGTCAGTGGCCTATCTATTCATACTCATCTGTATTGCTCCCTTATGCCTATCCCATGCCTGTTTGTAGCCCTGCACTGTATTCATATCCACCACTTTCTGAGGTAGGCCGTTCCATGCATCCACCACTCTTTCTGTGAAAAAGAATTTCCTCACATTCTCTCTTAATCGGCCTCCCTCTAATCTCATGCTTTGTCCTCTTGTCCTGCTATTTTTCTTATATTTAAACATGTTAGACTCTTTCACCTTGTTAATGCCCTTAAGGTGTTTGAAAGTCTCGATCATATCACCTTTCTTCCCTCCTTTGCTCAAGGGTATACATATTTAGCTCCATTAATCTGTCCTCATATGTCTTCTGATGCAGTTCCTGCACCATTTTGGTTGCCCTTCTCTGGACTGCCTCAATTTGGTTAATGTCCTTGAAAGGTGTGGCCTCCAGTACTGCATGCAGTACTCCAGATGTAGCCTAACCAGTGTCTTGTAAAGAGGGATTATTACCTCCCTCTTACAACTTGTGATACCCCTACTAATGCACCCTAACATCCCCCTAACCTTACCTACTGCTTTAGAGGTCTGCTTGGATGATTTCAGGTCATCGGTGATGATGATGATGATGATGCCCAAGTCTCTTTCTTCCTTTGTGACTGCCAGCAACTCCCCTCCCAGCCTATAGGTGGCTTCATGGTTTCTGTTCCCTATGTGCATGATCTTGCACTTCTTTGCATTAAACCCCAGTTGCCACTCTTCTAACCATTTTGCTAGTTTATCCAGATCTCTTCTCATTCTGCCCACCCCATCTGGATCATCTACTCTGTTGCAGATCTTGGTATCATCTGCAGACAGACAAGCCATACCCTCTAGTCCATCTGCAATGTCACTAATGAAGATATTGAAGAGAACTGGCCCCAGGACTGATCCCTGAGGTACCCCACTTGTGACTTGCATCTCTTCTGACTATATACCATTTACCACCACTCTCTGTTTTCTGCCCATCAACCAGTTTGCCACCCAGTTGACCAACTTCTGACCCACCCCAAGCCTACACAGCTTATTTATCAATCTTCTATGTGGAACAGTGTCGAAAGCTTTGCTGAAGTCAAGGTAGGCAACATCAACTGCTCCCCCTTGGTCCATCACTCTGGTTACCCAGTCAAAGAAATCTATGAGATTAGTTTAACAGGACCTTCCTTTTGTAAACCCATGCTGTCTTGGATCATGTGCCCCTATGGATTCCAGGTGTTGCACTATCCTTTCCTTAAGGAGTGCCTCCATAATCTTGCCCACTACTGAGGTAAGACTGACTGGTCTGTAGTTCCCTGCCTCCTCCCTGCTACCACTCTTGTGGAGCAGGATCACATGAGCCCTTCTCCAGTCTTCTGGGACCTCTCCTATGCTCAGATACTCACTAAACAGTTCTGCTAATGGCTCTGCTAGTTTCACCCTTAGCTCCTTAAGTACTCTGGGATGTATGCCATCAGATCCCATTGCCTTGTCCACCCTGAGCTTAGCGAGGTCTTGTAGGACCCATTCTTTTTGAAGGGAGTAGTGCTCACCTCACTCCCCCCTGTGTCCATGGTGCTGAGCTGTGGGCCCTGCTCTACCTTCTCTTCAGTAAATACTGAGCAAAAGTATCTATTTAGGATAGATGCTTTGACAGGGTCCTCCTCCTCACATGCCCCCTTTTCTCCTTTGAGCTTAGCAATACCCTCTCTGGACTTTCTCCTTCCACTAATGTATCTATAGAAAGTCTTGTCACCTTCTTTTACTGTTCGTGCTAGTGTTTCCTCAGTTTGGGACTTTGCCTGCCTTGCTGCCTTCCCTGCTTCCATTAGGACAGTTTGGTATGCCTCCATACCCTCATCCCGCTGTGTTCCCTTATATTTCCTGAAGGCCAGCTTTTTGGCTCTGACCTTTTATGCTACTGTATTTAAGAACCAAAGTGGTTTCCTTCTTCTTTTGCTCTTCCTTTTCTGTCTAACACAATGGGATGTTGCTTTAAGTATTGCATCCTTAATGCTTGCCCACTTTGCCTGTATCCCCTCACCTGTGTTTGTTGTTGCCAGGGCTAGTTTAACTCTGTTGGCCATCTTATCAAAGTCAGCTCCTCTGAAGTCCCATATTTTTGCCTTGGAATGGGATGATTTAGATGTAGTGGCCAAATTGAATCATACCATGTGATGGTCACTGGCCCACAGATGACCTTCTACCTGGAGATCTGTGATCCCTTCCCTGTTAGTCAGTACTAGATCTAGGATAGCCCTGTCTCTTGTGGGTTGTTGTACCAGTTGTTTGAGGCCCTCACCTTGCAGGGAACCCACCATGTGTCTAGTTCTGGCAGATGTTCCTGCTGGTATTGACCAATCTGTATCCGGCATGTTGAATTCTCCCATTATCAGAACCTCCCCTTTAGCTGCCATGTACACAAGTAGACAGATCTTCACTTGTTCCAAAGTTCTTAATCTTTTATTTTATTTTCCGGCCCAAATCCTCTACGTTTTATCAATAAATATTGGCTTCCTCAGGAGGTGCCTGTACACTTCCTTTTCTGTCTAAAGGCAATAATGGATTCTGAAAGACTTGTGGTGTGTTTAATTGTTCCTCACAGAGCAACCAATAAATGGGGCCTATAAAAGCATTGCAAATAAATAAACGCTGGAAACAAGAACTGAACAAGTAATATAGAAAAAGATTTAAAATATCAAGTAATATATTATGAAATTGATTAGTTAATTAACCAGCATGTGGGGTAAGAAGTAAATGTCATGGCTCAAAATAAACGTATTCACATTGAAAGATGTGGAATAGTTACCAATTAAGATGGAGAGGTAAAGTAAAGGAATGAATATGTTGTAAATTTATTCATGAATTTATTTGGCTTTAGGATTTGTTGTGGAAACAGTTAATCTAAAAGAAGGAAATATTTATCTGGAGTACCAATTGAGATGTAAGTGGCCATCATTACCAAGTAACATGAAATGTTGTATGTCAAATGGGAGTTTTGGTGTAGACAGGATATTTATATATGTATTTATGTTTTTAAAGGTTTTGTAAAGGCACCTCCTGAGGAAGCCAATATTTATTGGTGAAACATATAGGATTTGGGCTGGAAAATAAAATAAAAGATTAAGAACTTTGGAACAAGTGAAGATCTGTCTACTTGTGTGATATTTTTTATTGCACCCTCCCCATTGTGGGAAGAAAAGAATCTGTCTAGTGGAACACATCTGGAGAGGCAGCACAACTAAGGACTAAACAGTATATGAAAAGTACATTTCCCATGGACTACCAGGATTTCGTCCTGGAACATTTTATGCATAGGGAGAGGCATCACTAGTAGAAAACAGGAAGTTGTTATCTCTCTGTACAGACAGCTGGTGAGACCCCATCTGGAGTACTGCGTGCAGTTCTGGAGACCCAATCTCCGCAAAGACATAAACAGGATGGAGGCAGTCCAGAGGAGGGCAACTAAAATGGTGAAGGATCTGCACTGGAAGACATATGAAGAGAGACTTAAGGAGCTTAATATGTATAGCCTTGAGGAAAGAAGGGAGGGGGGAACATGATAGAAACTTTCAAGTACCACAAGGGAATCAACAAAGTCCAAGAGGGTAGCAACTTTCAGAAAAAGAGGTATGCAAGAACAAGGGGCACAGTTTGAAGACAGAAGGGGGGACGGCTCAGAGGTAATTTTAAGGAAGTATTTTTTCACAGAGAGGGTTGTGGGTGCATGGTATGGCCTTCTGGAGGAGGTTGTGGAGTCAAAAACAGTGGTGGAATTTAAGCATGCATGGGACAGTCATAAGGCAATTCTAGGGGGTAGGGGTTAGAAGAAGTAGGCTGTTGGTTAACTAGGATCTACAGCTTATTCATTAGGTAGGAAAATGGGCAGACTGGGTGGGCCAAGCAGTCTTTATCTGCCGTCAAATTCTATGTTTCTATGGTAGAAATCAAAGTCTTAACTATGTCTGAGCTGAGCAAAGTCAAATCTGGTGCACAGAAAAGGAAACTGGCTAACTTGTCTGCACTGTTGGCAGCATCAAATGATCCAAAACAAAGGAAGCTATCACTGTTTACAGGCATACAAAACAAAGTGACTACCTCACAGAACAAAACTACTCTTGAGGATGCAGCTGAAATACAAGACGGACAAACTGTGGCTCAGTGTGTGACCAGCTGCACTGCAGGTCGGAATCTAAATATTCAACAGATATAGCCAGTGAACTCTGCAAGGGGAACAGTTGTGCAACTTGATGTTGTGAAGACTACAAATACTGATTTTCAATGCCCCAAAAAGACTGCCTCGCAACATGAAAAATTGCCTTTGTACAAAGGCATCCAGTTCAGCCCAGATTCACAGAGGTTAAAGTCCTACCATACAAACTGTCAAAAATCTACACACAGATTCTTCCTGGGAGCAACAAAGTTATACCAAGGAACTGGGTCATGGTACAGGTGGTTGGCTGTTTAGTGCATTCTCTCTACTGCAGTATCTGCATGGCATTTTCAGATGTGGAAACTAGATTTGTTACAGGCTACCAAGACTTTATGCACATCTACCAAGGCGTGATAGAACACGAGGATTCCAGAGCTCATAATGCAGCTGTGGATGCATATCTGGCATGCTTAGTAGATGCTGATGTTGAAACGCTGGTGAACAAAGTTATGGTTGCGAGTCAGAGGAAGCAAGTCCAGCAGAACATAGATATCATATGGAGGATTAATGAAGTTGTCAAGTTTAATGGACACCAGTGCTTGCCATATCGTGGAAAAAATGGAGATTTATGTAGCTTGCGGGAGCCAGTATTATCCATGGAAATTTCTTGGAGTTGATTCTTCTGTTGTCCCAATTTGATGTTCCTCTGAATACACACATTCAAAAAGCAGTGGAGCAGAGCAAGAGAAGGAAGCAGAGAAAGGAGAAAGAAAATGATACTTCAGAAACTCCTGGTCATGGAGGGCTGATTACCTTGCTGTCAAAGACCACCGTAAATCAAATTATTGAAATTATTCTGCAGATAATCAGAGATAGCATTGTAAGAGATGTTACAGACCAGAAGATCAGCATCTAGATGGATACCACACTGGACATTGGTGTGATTGACCAAGCAGCTATCATTCCACAGTATGTGAAGGACCTTATCAGCGTCTCTTTGCTGTGGTTGAGGTAGAGGACACTTCTGGACAAGGAATGCACAAGGTTTTAAAGGAGAACTTTGAAATGCATGGACTCAATATGAAGAACATCGTGGAGGAGTCATTTAATGGTGCAGCCAACATGAGGAGCGAGTTTGTGGGGTTACGAGCTTTAATAAACAAGCATTTGTCAATGCCGAATGTTTGCTTGCTAGCATTGGCAGTGGTAGTGTAGAAGTTACAGAGCTGCGTAATAGGAATGGCAGTGAAGTATTGAACTGAAGCCAACCCCACCACCACCCTGCAGAGACTGACAGGAATTGGGGTGTGCGTTTGGGTCATCAGGCATAACAGCCACGCCATTTCACCACACCCCACCCTGCAGACACTGACAAGTGTCACAGTGTTCCTTGGGGTCTTTGGCCCTTATGCGCATCCCATTTCATTAGAAAATATGGTGAGATGGGTGTGATATAGGAGAATGGGGTGAAGTTTGGGGCCGAAGAGTCCAAGGCATACCTCGCTACCTCTCACTGACTGCAGGGTGTGGAACGGTATGAGCATCACAGGCAAGAATCCCAAGTCACACCCTTGATGCCTGTCATTCTCTACAGGGTTGGGCGTTATGGTTGGAAACCCTAATACCTCAGGCATTCATTGGTATTTTCACTCCAAATTTTCAACATGTTTGTTTTGTGACCCCACCTCATGAACAGGGGAAATATCAGTTTGTTAGCCGAAAGCTGCTTATGCACAGTGACTACGGCATTTAGCACCACAGGTGCAAAAACATTCCGAACAGGATGTAAAAAATAACAGCTGTACTGTTCATGGGGAGGTGTAAAAAATGGCAATGTTGCAAATCTGCAGTAAAAATATTTAAAAAAATGGTGAAATCACGAGCGTACATAGAAACTGTGCAACACACACCGTAATATAATTAGGTTGGGGATTTTTACAGCAGATTGTCAACTCAGGCATTTGGTGCCTCCGATCATGAACAGTGTCACTGTGATTTTCTTTATCTGTGCCGAACAATGATTTCCCACAGCGACCATGCATCTCTGCGCTGAAAGTGTGGAAACACACTTCAGCCATGTTGTGAAAAATGACAGCTGTACTGTTCATAAGGAAGAGTGGAAAAATGCCACTGGTGAAAATCTGGACTGAAAATATTACAAAGTCATGAACTAATGAGGGTGCATGGAAACTGCACAATGCTCACTCGTAACACAGTCATTTTATGGACTTTTGTCACCAAATTTTCAACATAGCCATTTTAAGACCTCTGCTCATGAACAGTGTAACTGTGATTTTCTTAATCTGTCCTAAACATTGCTTTCGCACACCAACAGCACCATTGTGCGCTACATGTTTGAAAACACATTTTGGGCGACATGAAAAATTGCAGTTGTACTGTTCATAAGGAAGTGTAATAAAATGGCAATGTTGAAAATCTGAAGTGAAAATATTAAATTTGCAAACTTACGAGCATGCATAGGAACTGTGCAATGCACGCTCGTAAAACAGTCATTTTAGATTTTTTCACCAAATTTTCAACATAGCCATTTTAAGACCTCTGCTCATGAACAGTGTCACTGTGATTTTCTTAATTTGTCCCGTACATTAATTTTGCACACCGACTGCGCCATTGTGCGCTACATGGGCGGAAACACGTTTTGGGTGAGATATAAAAAATGACAGCTGTACTACTCATAAGAAGGTGTGGTAAAATGGAAATTTTAAAAATCTGGAGTGAAAATATTGAAAATTCGCAAACTTACGGCGTGCGTAGGAACTATCCTGGCCTGCCTTTCGTAAAACAATCATTTTGGAATTTTTCACCAGATTTTCAACATAACATTTAGGACCTTTGCTCATGAACAGTATTACTGTGATTTTCTTAATTTATCCCGTACATTGATTTCGCACACCGACTACGCCATTGTGTGCTACATGGGCGGAAACACATTTTGGGTAAGATGTGAAAAATGACAGCTGTACTACTCATAAGAAGGTGTGGTAAAATGGCAATGTTGAAAATCTGGAGTGAAAATATTGAAAATTCACGAACTTACGAGCCTGCGTAGGAACTGCGCAACACACGCTCATAAACCAGTCATTTTATGGAATTTGGGCACCAAATTTTCAACATGGGGTTTTTGGGACCCCTTCTCATGAATGATGTCACTGTCATGGCATTATTCAGGCCCAAAGGGTGATTTTGTGCAGTGACTGTGAAATCACCCTTCGGGCCCAAATAACGCCATGACAGTGACATCATTCTTGAGAAGGGGTCCCAAAACTCCATGTTAAAATTTGGTGCAAAAATTCAAAAATGCCTGAGATATGCAACAAAGTTGAAAACCCCTATCTAGCCCATTATACAGCTTACCGACATTTCCTCAGTTCGCGGTCGGCTTTGAAGAGTGCAGGCGTGTTCCCGGTCCACCGAAGATCGTGCGCCGAGGTCGAGTAAGTATTGGGTGGGGGTGTGGGGAGGCAGGGTGCACAGTGGGTGGTTGCGGGTTGTGGGAGAGGGGCCAGGAGACTACGTGGGACGTTTTTTCTTTACAGGTTAAAAATAAAAAGACGACGCGGGACATTTGCCACACTGGGGTGGGCTCCCAGCGAGGCACAAGGACGGTTGGGGGGCATTCAGCCGACAGGGGATTGGGCACCCCCATTGGCCAAAGCATCAATTGCCATGCTGGGGTGGGTTCCCAGCGTGGCACTTAGTACTCGGGGGAGTTGAGGACAGTGGAGCCGATGGGGGATTGGGCACCCCCCGTCGGCTATTTCATTAGTTGCCACGCTGGGGTGGGCACCCAGCGTGGCATTTTATAAGCTTTGGGGAGGCGGGGGAATGCAGCACAGCCGACGGGGATTGGGCACCCCCGTCGGCTATACAGTGTGTGCGTGCGGGGCGGGGGCGCGCACGCCTGCGTGGGTGTGTGTGTGTGGGGGGGGAGCTGCGCATGAGCAGGCGATATCTTATCGCTGCTCACTCAAGCGTAGCTCCCCCTTTGAACTGTATGCCACTGCATTTTGGAGCTTGTCATAGACAGCTCCAGCATGCATTGGCTTACAGGGGCCGCGCCTGCCAACACACTGACTGAATTGGAGGAGGAGGTGACACACCTCCGAAATCTCCGATGATGGCACTATGTTTCTGTACATGCGTGCAAGCAAACATAAAAAGGATTCACCAAACAGTGTCTATAGTTGGTGTTATGCACATGTTCTCAATTTGTGTGTCTCAGATTGTAGTGAAGCTGTTGTGGAAGCAAAGACACTATTTGATTTGCTGCAAAGGACATCAATCTTCATTGGTGAATCTCACAAAAGGGTGACTTGATGGACGATATGGAAATCTAGCATTGATGGGACGGGGCAAAACAAACTCCGATGGCTTCAAAAGATTGGTGAAACTAGATGGTGGACAAAACCAAGAGCACTGACATGCATCTTCGGAGCATATGAAAACCAAGATAAGAATTTGTATGTGTCACTTCTCCAGACTTTCCTTTTTATTAGTACCTCTGGAAAGTTTGATGCTAAAGCTGCCAGTGAGGCAGATTCACTGCTTGACAAATGGAAAAACTTTAACATCATTTTGATAGCCTTTGTGTTTATGGAGATCTTTACAGTAATTGGGCCAGTATCAAAGTATCTGCAGACTAAGGGACTAGACTATCTTTTGGCATGGCACATGGTGGATCACAATAAGATGGAGTTGCAACAGTCTGAATTTATGTACATCCAGGAAAAAGCTTCTAACTTTGTTGCTAGAGTACAAGAAAAAATTGATGATTTAGGTATTGATCTTGACCTTTAGGATCATCTGCCAAATAAAAGGGTAGCCAGTAAGAAGAAAATACCAGGGAAAAATGTCAGTGATGAATGAGTGGCGGATCCCGTGAAGCAATTTGAATGTGAAGTGTACACTCGCATTACGGATCAAGTTCAGATGAGCTTAAGTGATCGATTTGATAACAAGCAACTGATTCTGGGTACCAGCTGCATTGACCCACGTCACTTCAAAAGTATAATTCAAGATGGCATACCAGATGAAAGTCTACAGAAAGTGGCATTGTTGGCAGAAGTAAACCACAGCAGACTTAAGCTGGAGTTGTTAATTTTTGCTAAAATATTCAGACGATTGCAAAGATCACTGCCTGAAGAATACAGTGCAGATGTGTTAATGGAGGATGTTGACTTTCATGACTCTGAAGACTCCGACACTCATGAAGGTGAAACTAGTGACCAGAATGAGCAACAAAAGAGAAAAGGAGATTTGCCAGACAAATGCAAGTCCTGCAAAGAATGCCTAATGTGCTGTTATAAAATTTTGGCACAATACAACATGCACTCGTCTGCGTTTTCAGCCTTGTTTGTTATCTGTGAGTACCTGTTGACTTTATCGTTTACCCAGGTGTACTGTGAGAGAGCTTTCAGCAAGCTAAAGATACTAAAGACTTGACTGCGTACATTGCTGGGACAAGAGAAACTAGAGGCATTCATGATTATGGCAATTGAGAGAGACCTTCTTGATGGAGTGCACACAGAAGATGTCATCCAGAAACGAATTCAACGATCTGAAGCATACAAGTGAGTACTGTCAGTTTGACACTGGAAGGCTACTGCTACTGTCACTAGAGGGCCGAAGCTGGATGCTGGGTTCAGGTACCCAGGTCCAGAAAGATTCAGTGGATTAGATTGGTTACTGCTGATTTGCTACCTGGAGTAATGATCTTGTCTGAACTGAAGAAAGGGAAATTTACCATGCTGGTCTTCGCTGTAATGTGAGCTGAGTGCATGCAGAAGAGATCCAGAAACTTCATTGAGTAGAAGTATACATTTTTAATTTCTTCTGACTATAAACAATTGTATGCACTGTTCTGGTCATTGGTTTTGTTTGTATGGAGACCATATCATTGAATTTGTATTTTTATACCTTGTATGTGGTAAAACAGATGCACAGTTCAAGTTTATTAAAATAAAAATTACACTCAGGACACTGTTGGCAGACTTTAATGTATAACTGATCAAATGGCAATGAAACATACAACGGATGCACAGTTCAGTTTTATTAAAATAAAAATTACACTCAAGACACTGTTGGCAGACTAAAGTATAACTGATCAAATGACAATAAGAAACATGCAACAATTTTACAGTGCAGCTAACGTTTAGAATTAGGGAAAGTGTAGGGAAAGATATGGATAGACCTACTTTGTGTAACAGGCTCTTAAGTCAAAGGCCCATTTTCAAGTGTTTCCATGCAAACCCTTTTTCTGCACCCTTTCTTACCATGGCTGGGCCTTTGACCACCCCTTACCTCCCCCTTCCAACCGCAGTTGCAACAACCTCACAGCAATTTCCCTGTTTTGGCTAATGTGAGCACCAGCTTGGCCTCCCTTCGCTCTGGCACTGTGCATTTTGAGTTTGCCCAATTCATCAGTTTCTATGCCAGTTCATAAGAACTATCACCAACCATTTTATTTGTGCTGCACTTAAACATATGCATAGTCATCCTCACTAACACCACCACCTGTGCTTTTCCTCTTCCCCTTTTACCCGGCTTGCACCTGGCTGGAAACGTGCCATGACTCAGTGTACATCTTACCAATTTGACTAAATTCATGTCCCACAATACAGTGCAGTTTAATACAGTATGAAATGCTACACTGGCAGCTCTAATATCAATATACAGTAGAACAACACTGTGTTTATATCTCTAGATGGCATTCAGTTGTCCTTTCATTGAGTCTGACACTGTTTGGCTACATCTAATTTTGTTGCCTTTGTAACTACCCCGAATCCTCCTCACTCTGCAGCCTTTGCTCTTTTCACACTGCCTAATCATTCACTGCCTGAACATTCTGTGACATCAATAACACCATTCCAGACCATTCAGATGCATAGCATGGAGTGGTGTTATTATGGTCATAGAACACTTAGACATATGAACAGAAAGCAGTAGCTGAGTGTAACTGTATGTGTGTAGATCTGAGGTTAGTTCAAAGCACAATTACAAATTTTTTAAAACTTTGTGAAAATGCCTTGGTGAAAACGTTTTTCACTGGGTATACAATAAGCCAACACATCAATCTCTTCAGATGAGCGCAACCTCATTTCTGTCTTAAGGCAGAGCATTGTGAGTTACATCCTCATTTTGTTTAATTGGGGCTAACAGTAGTACTGTAACAACCATGTTGGGAGCACATAGGCTGCTTTTGGCAGAATCTTAGCATAGCACACATTGCACTGCACTCTTTTTTCTTATTTACATCATGTTGCCTCACAAATTGCTCAGACAGGGAAAGTGTAGGGAAAGGTAGGGCCTCAACCTCTGGAGGTGCCTTGCTGGGGGCGTTGAGCTTAACCACTGATTTTGTGTGAAAGGGGAACTCTCTGCTCACCTGCAGCCATGTAGTAGGATAAATGTAATGTTATGTAATGTTGCCGGATCACTTAATGAAACAAGTATTGCTACACTGGTAACCTGCTTTCCTGCAGTATTGCTGCAGAGGTGGGGCTAGCAGTTCATGGCTAGCAGCATTTTGGCAAGGTAGCAGAGAGATCACGTTAAATCAGTGGGACTGAAGCCTCTGAAATAGTTAATGTAACTTTACCAGTAATGTAATAGCTTTCTTTCAAATGGAATACATGCTGATATCTTATACTTGGCTACAGCATGCCAGGGTGTACCAGGCTGTAAATATTGGGCTACAGTTTGTACACAAGTTCATGCCCGTGGTTGGTACCAAGGCCCCACCTGTGACTGGTACCAAGGCCACCCTGTGACTGGTACCAAGGCCCCCCATGACTCTGACAGGGCCCTCCCAGGCAAGTACCAATGCCCCCTGGACCCATTTCCAGGTGGGTCTTTGCTTCCCAGTCCAACCCTGTTGACCTCAGTAGTAGGTAAAATGATGGAAACCCTGCTTAAGGAAAGGCTGGTGGACTACCTAGAGACAAGGGGGGCTGCTGGACCCAAGGCAACATGGATTCACGGCAGGCAGGTCATGCCACCAACTTGATTGATTTCTTCAAGTGGGTGACAAAGGACATAGAACAGGGAAGAGCAGTAGATGTGGCCTATCTAGACTTCAGAAAGACCTTCAACACAGTCCCACACAGGAGACTACTCCACAAGCTGGCAAATCCTGGGGTGGGGACAGAGGTGGTCACATGGGTTAGAAACTGGTTGAGTAACAGAACACAAAGAGTGGTGGTGAATGGGGATAGCTCACAGGAGGGATGGGTAACAAGTGGTGTACCCCAGGGATCAGTGCTGGGACCAGTGCTCTTCAATGTCTTCATAAGCGATATTGCAAAGGGTCTAGAAGGGAGGGTTAGCCTGTTCGTGGACGTTATATAACTATGTAACAGGGTAGTTACACAGGATGGTATAGAAAAAATGAGGAGCAATCTAAAGAGGCTAGAAATCTGGTCCAAGGAATGGCAGTTGGATTTCAGTGCAAAAAAGTGCATGATTTTGCACCTAGGGAGAGGGAATCCCAGGGTCGCGTATGAACTAGATGGGGTAACACTGGAGGTCACCACAGAGAAGAGGAATCTAGGGGTAGTCATAGAAGACAACCTCAAGTGGCTAAACAGTGCGACAAAGCAGTCAGAAAGGCTAACAGAATGCTAGGGTGCAAAGGGAAGGATATAACAAGTAGAAGGAGGGAAGTGGTCGTACCATTATACAACTCCCTAGTAAGGCCTCATCTGGAATACTATGTTCAGTTCTGGAGGCCCCATCTCCAAACAGACATTGACAGGATGGAGATGGTACAGAGGAGGGTGACAAAAATGGTGTCAGGGATGCAGCATAAGCCATATGAGGAGAGACTCAGAGCTCTCAATGTGCACTCCCTGGAGGACAGGAGAGAGAAGGGAAAAATGATAGAGACCTTCAAGAATCTAAAGGGGATCAACAGGGTACCAGAGGAGAGCATCTTTCACATGAAGGGAAATAGCAGAACAATGGGGAACAGCAAGAGGCTAAAAGGGGGAAAACTTAGGGGAAACTTGAGGAAATTCTACTTCACTGAAAGGGTGGTGGAGAAATGGAACATACTCCCCTAGGAAGTGGTGGGGGCGGCCACAGTTCAGGGATTCAAGAATGTATGGGATAGGCACATGGGAATTATTAAGCTAGGGCAAAAGGGGGGATCTTGTAGCATCTAGGATACCTTAAGCATTAGAAAGAGGGATAGGGCAGACTGGATGGGTCACAAGGCCTTTATCTGCCAACAGCATCTATGTATCTATGTAAATACTGGAGTTCGGCTCAAGAGTGACCAGTGCTGTCAGCTGCAAGCTCCTCCCACCCTTCCTCCTTAACAGAGTTTTTGACTAGAGCATAGTATCACTGTTTTTATTTTGTTTGCTGTTTGTTTATGAAGAGTGTGTTCATGGAGAACGAATGCAGTACAGTATTGCAGTCAGACTGTAACCGATCCTGAAAAAAGTCTGCCAGTGAATTACTGCAGTTGTGGTGTACAGAACCATGTCATGTGCAAACATCACTGTATCAGTTTCTATAAAGATAGTTTGAAAGCCATTAGTGTAACCCCCCTCCCCCGGCCCCCTGTCTAGAGGCATATAACTTTACAGATGGTCAGGGGGCATAAAGGAAAGGGGTAAATCACAGAGACAATGCACTCCCATATAAGTCAGGAAAAGATGTGGCCTACCTTACTGGCCTCTTCAATTACTTGTGGACTCTCACTTTCACCCATTCGAATCTGGATTCTCCCCAAATGCTGGCACACCGGACCAGGAACTCCACGCTGCACATCTCCTGAATCTCTGGAGCTTCCCAGAGCCCCTCGGGCGGGATGGAAATTTCATCTGGAATCACACTTTTAAGAAATGAATTCAGCTGCAAAAAAAAGGGAAAAAAGGGTTCCCATTTCATTAGCTTACCCCTTCAGTTTAAATAAAGCACTCACTGCTATTCTTCTCCCAACTAGCTTCTTTTTTTAGCTCCTGCACAGCAAATGATTTCAGCAGTGCAGGGGTCACATCCTTCATTCAAATAAAAAAAGCAGCTCTATGGGGCTAATCAAACTTTTTTCAGACATACTGGCTGGACATTTGTATCAATTGTTCTCTCATGCTATTCATGACTCTGTATTGTTTCCTAATCTGTTATAGCTGTCACTATTAGGTACTATGTACTATGTATTTTGTATTTAGTACTATTCTTTGTACTTGCTTACATAAACTGTGTGTGTACCACCCCTCCCCCAGGACGCATCTGGAATCGAGCAGTAGCCTGCTCAGTATGCCTTCCTGGTAAAATGCTTAAATAAATAAATTTAGAGCAGCAGAAATTATGGATTACGCAGTAACAAGCAAAGATTTTTCCACTCTCTCTCTCTCTCTCAGATGCTTTACCCAAGACCTCGCGACTCAGATCCCTTCAATCTCCTGTCTGTCTGGTTCTGGTATGCCAAACCATTTTTTTTCCCTACTGCTGAGTTACCCACTCTCCGGCACTGGTCATCCCCCAACTTGGGCATGGGAAAGCAAGCTGCTTCCCCCACCTGGACCCCTGGGTGCTGGCCCAAGCCACAAGAGGTACCAGGATTTTTCCTTACAAACCAGGCCCCATAACCCACTCGAGCTTGGCTCTGTGTTGGTGCTACTTCAGCACCTGTCCCATCATTTCACTCAGCCTCTGTCTTAATGGCTCCACTGGTGCAGTGGCCCCAAAACCCAGCCCTGTTCCAGTACTCCACCCCTTGCTACTGTCTGTTCTGCCACTGGGGAGCTCCTGGGCACTGCCAGTGCCCAGGTCCCTCCGAACAGCCTGCTTCACCAAATAGTGGCCCAAAACTGCTCCAATTCCTGCTGTTCCTCTATGGGGGATCCCTGCCAGGCCCACATCCCCTTCAGCACCTCCTGGGATTGCGTTAAACTCCACCTGAGGGCCTCCCTCCAAGGCCTGCCATTATGGCCTGTGACCCACCAGGCCTCCATGTGCCAGGTGCCCCAGGACTTGCCCATCCAAGCAGGCCCCATATTCAGGTGAAGTGCAATGGGTGGGGGTTTGCTACTGATGCCAACTGCTCTGAAAATGGCCTGGTTGGGTCAGGGCACAGGCCCACCCCAGCTACAACTTGGAAGGGGAAAAACACAAGGTAATCTAACTATGCCAACCACCTGGAGGTGATTTTTGTGTGACACCTGGCCAGCGGGTGTCAAGGGAAATTTTGGGGAATGGGGCCCAAGTTCCAAATGCTACCACTGGGACAAAAGGAGAGGCGTGAAGCTGACTCGAATGCAAGGAACAATGTAAAAGTTTATTAAAAACAACTGAACAATAACATTACCCTAAATATCTACACTCTAAAACTCTAAAACTGTAAAGGACTAGAACATTACTAAATTATACTGTACCCTAGTAAACAAATAACATCACTAAATTCTTACTTTACCGCCTATGCGGTGAATCAGTCATGAATACCCTAAGCCAGCCACCCTTGCATGTCTACCGTGGAAAGGAAGGAAGCAAGACGGGGAAAACCAGCTGTCCAGGGCAGGGGAAAACACACAACAGGACACAGGCCAGGACTATTCCAAGGTGGTGTGGGTCATTGGCACAAAGGTCTCCATAGACTACCGAAAATTATACCACCTCCAGGAAAAAGTCTGCCAAATCCACCCAGCCACAGCCCCGATGTGGACTGCCGAGACACACGGTCACCCAGCCACAGCTTCTACATGGACTGCCAGAGCATAAGAACAAACAAGGACATGACAGCTGGTTGTGGAAAACAGGGACGGAGCACCTGGGATCACTCGCAGGCTGAAGGATGGCAGCACAATAAACATTTCTATTAAAACCCTGTGTCTGTGTCTTTATTTCTAGCAAACATTACTACTTAGGGCACTTCATAAACAGTTAAAACAATTCAGGTTATCAGATTACATAAAATCAAAGGGGCACTGTCACTTTGTGGCCATCTTCAGCTGGCACACAGATACTGGAATTGGGACAATGTCATCACAGGGGCCCAAAAGCATTGCAATAAAACAATTACGTACATATTTTTACAAGCAGTTTACTTCTCAGAGTGTGTTGCCCTTTTAAACCTGGCCTCTGGTGCAGGCCACTTGAATTCAGATGCCAGGCAGTAATCCACACTAAGGTATACAGTTTCTTACTTACAGTTCCTTGCTCTATGGAGCCTTGCATTTATTCTGCCCCTTTTAAGCCACTTTTGTAAGCAATAATAAATATTCATTTAGTCACTCATTATGCAATTCCTGCCCTTTTAGACTGGAGGGCCTCTTGCTACCCATTTAAGACCACTTTACAGGCAGTCACTCAAGTTTCATCATCCCAGCCCCTTCTCCCACTGTTGATGGGGCTGTCTTGTAGCTCCGCCCTGTGGGTGTTCTTTGCTGGGGCCTTGCCTACCCCTACATTTCCCTGGCTCCACTAAGCCTTTTCTGACCCGCCCCATGGGCGGTCCTAAATGTGGGGCCTTACTCTTGCCCTTGCCCCACAGTCACTGCTGGCATCTGGAACGCCCACGATTTTATATATTAAAAAAAAAAACTTTGTTTCTTTTTCTTCCGTCGGCCAGCACCTGAACTTGGTGCTGCTGCCACTCACCCTGCCACCCTCCATCTCTCTTGTTGGCCGGGATTGCTGCTGGCTGCTTGGGGAGGCCCAGACCCACCTCCTCCCACTAACCTCCACAGAATATGGTGCTGGAGGGACCGGCCTGTTTCTGCCTTCACCACCCCTCCCAATGAACCTCTCCTTGCTGCTGATGGAGGGACTGGCCTGGCCCCACTACCCCTCCTGATGGACCTCCGGGGACTGCTGGGCTGCGGACTGGAGCCAGAGGGGTTGGCCTACTGCTGCTGTCACCACCCCTCTCGGAACACTTCCCACTCCTGGACTGCTGGATGGAGGGGACAGCCTGGACCTGCTACCCCTCCTGATGGAACCTCTATGAATGCCACGGGCCTGGAGGGGATGGCCTAATGCTGCTGCTGCCACCGCCTCTCCCAATGACACTCGCCACAGATGTGGCACCAGGACCCGATGGACTACTTATCCCAACAGAGAAGAGGGAGCGATTGCTGATTGACTGGCCGGGACATTGGGAGAGACCCCAGGTCATTAGGTGAGTCCCTCCCATTTTGCCGAGCCCTGGCTGGTCTAGTGCTCCCTCACACTTGCTGCTGCACTTTTCTATGGCTCTCAACAGAATGAACAGCCGCTGCCATTCAAACGGCCTGAGGATTCCATTTCAGAATCCTCTAGAGCCCATCCCTGCCTGCATGCCCTTGCAATTGGGCCCACAAGAGCAGGTGCCTGATGCAAGGTAACTGGGGGGGTTCGAAGGTGAGCTGCAGGCAGGGAAAACAAATGGACAGCAGAAAAGTATTTTATTTTTAAAACAGAGTCCAGCTAGAGCTCTACTTTGGGGGGGTTCCTACCCAACCCAGGGGTACCTAATCAGGGGCAACTATCTAACCCTGGGGCACCTTCCTGTCTACCCAGACCCAAAGCACCTGGATGACCATTTTTGGAGGGCACCAGGACTCTGGGGCACTACAGAACAGACCCCTAGCTCCCTCTGCACACCAGGGCCGCCCTGCCGCACCGAGCATGAGGAAGACCCACTGCCACAGGCTTCCCTCCTGTGGGGACCCTGCCACTGCCCCCACAGCCCTGATGGCCCAGGAATCTCAACTTTACAGGGGTCTCTAAGGGCTCCTACCTTTCCTGGCCCCACAATGTCATCTACATTCCCTGCCCCCAAAGATGCAGAACCTGGCTAACCATACTTTCCCCATGGAGCTCCATTCCCCCAGCTCCTCATCGCCACAACACTGTGAAAGCCATTCTGTCTATACTTTAAGGGGAGGGGGGGTTCAACCACTGGCCCACCCGGACTGCCAAGCTCCCTTACTTGCCCACCTAACTCTGTTCTTCCAGCCACCCCTCCTCCAGCCCCAGCTTAATGCCCAGACTGGAAAGGCCCCGAAACTTCCTGTCTGATCCCTTATATACTCCCTAAACCTATGCTCTGCTGCCACCTTGAGGCATCCAGCAGCCAATATCCCCCAGAGCACTAAAAACTCCCTAGCTCGGGGGAGGAGGGGGAAAGGGATGCCTAAAATGGGAGCATAAGCCCCTCCTTTAAGGGGAGCTTACATTGGTGAAAACTGAAAAAAGTAAATGTCCTAGGTTGGTCCTTGAGGAGCTGTTATAAGAGAACAACTTGAGAGGGCCATTCCTACTTTGACTTGTTGAGCTCAATTAGTGAGATAATGTTGAAACCATTGCAAGTTGTAGCCCTGACCCTGGCTCCACCCCACTCAACCAGCACTACTGCAACCTGTTTTGACTATTTTTCTCTGATTTAGGTAAATGCTGACCATGACCCTGCTTTAAACTGCTCCCACAACAGCAGACTGTGCCATGCATGACTCCAGCCTGTTCAGCCTGTGCACCTCCAGCCTAATCACTGCTGTCCCCAATGTAATGAGACGGGACTACAGTACCCACTCTAACCTGCTCCACAACTGCCAACCACACCCATTTCTCATACTCCCAATTATCTGATGCCACAACACTCACCCTTGTTTGTCCGTACTATGTTAAATCCTGTTCCCACAGCTGTAAATTGCACTTCTGATTCTTATACTCACTCTGATCTGACACCACCACACTCATTCTTATTGCTCTTACTTTGCTCTCACAATATGAGCATTCTGTTCTAGTGTGAGAGCGCCCTACTGGCCAAAACCTAGAACTGTGCGGCACTATTGTTGTTAAAAATTACCTTACACAATTGTAACCCCATGGCGGCACTACTCCAAGGGCTACTACCCCTGCCTGTCTTCCTAACAACAGATAGAGGGGCCTGGGTTCAAAACTGATAAGTACCAGGGTTTCCATACCCTCAGTTAACACAATATTTTGGTGACTCCACCCAAAGTAATAATTACGTGGGTTCCTGTCCTGTGCCTGTCTACCCTAAATAGTGTCTCCTATAAGTCCAAGCACACTCTAATTCCTACTGTTAAAAGACTGATCACATCTATAATCAACTCTTCCCTTTCCCCTTTTTCTACCCCCATATCTGTCCCTTCCACATTCCTTTGACCCTGGTTCCAGCTCTAAATTCTCCATACTGTATCACTATATATCTTTTTATATTAGGTTTTATTTGTGTTCAGTGCACCTGATATGTATACTTCTTTACTTTTATGAAAAATTGTGTCCTACCCAAAACTAGCTGTATCTTCCGTTCCAAACATATACTACTGTCAATGCTACCTGCTGATACTTTGTATATACTGTATTATTGTATCTCACTTTATTTGTATTATTACTATTTTTTTGTGTGTTGCATCCCATGTATATTGTCCCTTGTTCCTTGTTAACAAACCCAGGTCCACCTCGAAAATGAGCTTGCTCAACGGTGATCGCCTGGTTAAATAAAGACTTTGATTGATTGATTGATTGATATCTAGACTGATATAGCCCTCTGGAAAGCTATAACCACCCACACTCCCACCAAGTGACCAATTACCTTGATATAGACAATGACCCTTAGCAGCATTTATCATACAGTTTGCAATAAGCATCATCAATATGCTCTCAGTTGTCCCACTTACCAGCATGGTCTCTGGTCCTGTTATGTGCCCTGCAACCCCCTGTAAAGACAGTTTGCAATGCAGCATGCATTTTTAACACATTCAGCAAATAGCATATCACTTTAAGCCAAGTAATAATATGCTCACACGATAGATTCACAGTAACACAGCAAATCAGGTTTACTAAGGGACGTGAACAAGGAGCGGGAGCAAATCTAGGCAAATGATTACTGTTCTAGATACCAGGTTAATAAACACCATTAATTTAGTCTCTATGATGAGCAATCTTTTAGGTACTGGGTACCCAGGCTCTATGCCAGCTGGCCAGAATCTTTGCCTGGGGTTGCAGCAGATGTTGGGGCCCTTGAAGAAAATAATTATTAAGTTATGCAAGGCAAAATGAATTATTTGTTATCCATGGCCAGCTAGCCTTGTCTATTGGAAAACATAGAGATTAAACTGTGAACAATAGATAATACCATAGTGAAATTAAGGTGCCTGTTGCAGGGAGCTACCCTGGATTTACTCACTGTACCAGTCGATTCAAGATGGCCTTGCGAAATGAAGACCTGATGCTGAAAGCTGCTATACGTGGGGAAACTGGGCTGTCATGATTCACCATCACTTCACAGCTTTTCTCTGAAGGTGGCTGCAACCTGCGATGACTTTCTGTGCAGGGGCTGGATCCCCGAAGCTGGTCTCTTCCCCCGCTAACACTGAACCTGGCACAAGGACAGGAGGCATGGGCCAGGATGGACTTGGGCCCAAATTCAACAGAGTGTCTTTGGCAAAGTTCAATTTATTTGCTGGTGACCCCTCCAGCTGCCAGGCAGTTCAGTCACTCTGGTAAAGGCAGGCTCCTCTCTGGCAGTCAGGAGTGCCTGGATGGTAGGACTTGACCCTCAATAAGCATTTAGCACATTTACTTCTGGAAACACCAAACTCTCCAAGTCCTCTTTTGGCTGCTGGCTGGTTCGCAATGTCAGCCATTCTGCTGAACAAACCTCTTAACTTGCAGTCAGGCAGTTCCTAGCAATCAATCGAACAGCAAGAGGATGGAGCTGGTGTTAGAACTTTACTACTCTACTGGATTAAAGAACTAGAACTCTACTACTCAGAACTTCAAATTCGGGTAAAAACAAAACAAAAAAAAAGAGTTAGTGTGTTTGTCTGAGTTGAGTGAAGGAATTGTCATATGTGCAATTAGCTGAGTGAAGAAAGAAACTGAATTAGGGGGAGTGGCTTAGGCAAAAAGGAAGCCAGGTGTTTGCATTTAAAAACTGACCTATATAGCTTTTGGCAGAGAACAGCAAGAGGAAGGAGCTACTGTTAGAACTTTACTACTCTACTGGACTAAAGAACTATAACTCTACTACTGGGAACTTCAATTTAGGGTAAAAACAAAGAGTTAGTGTGTTTGTCTGAATTGGGTGAAGGAATTGCTATGTGTGCAGTTAGCTAGGTGAACAAAGAAACTGTGAATCGGGGGATTGATTTGGCAAAAAAGAAGCCAGGTGTTTGCATTTAAAAACTGACCTAGACGGCTTTTGGAAGAGAACAGCAAGAGGAAGGAGCTGCTGTTAGAACTTTACTGGGACTATATTGCCCTCCATCCCTCCCCTCCACCTCCCCACCCTTAGCCTGTTCTACTTTTATAGGCACAGGATTTGACTGACAACAGGAACTTCCTGTTTGGGAGCAGGAAGGGAGTGATCACAGAGGCACAAAAGACTCACTATCCTAGAAGGAAAAGAGTAGCTCTCCACCCCCCCCAGCTGCTGAAATTCTGACTCTGAGCAAGTAAGAAGGAGACTACTGAGGAATATATGAACTTCCTGTCCCAGAACAGGAAACGCAGGAGCTTTAAGGGCATGGAGACAGTAGGAAAGTAGGAAGAGAAAAAAAAAAAACATTAAAAAAAAATAATAAACAGAGAGAGGAAAGAGTAAGCATACAAAACAACAGTTAAGGGGCCACAAATAAGACATGATGGGAGTGGTGCAGTGCAGTGGCTGTGTAGCAGCAGTTTTCCAGGTGACATTCTGGAGGATGTGGTGTTGTCCCGTCTGCACACCTCTCTGGGCTGAGGGAAGAGGTTGCTCATCTCCAGGCTAAGTTGGCCAGGATTCAGGGGACCTCCTTTCCCACCCAGGGACCACCAAGGCCAATGTTGCTGCCTCAGAGGTTGCCAAGAAAGAGGAGCAGTTGGACCACAGTGGGCTCAGGGAGGGTGAGGGTGGTGGAACAAAGGTGCATCCCTCCAGTTGTACCTCTCCACAATTCATATGCCAATCTGACAGAGTGTGGTTCTTCTATGGAGGCACCCACAGTGGAGACCAAGGAGGAAGATGCTGGGAACCTCCACAAAGAAGACCCATAGGAGGATGGCATGGGACCCCACAGGGGAAGGAAACAACTCCTGGTGGGGGACTTCATTGTTAGGAGGGCAAAACTTGGGGAGGGAGGGGAGAGGGAGGGAGGTAAGGTGCCTGCCTGGTGCTATGGCTTGGAGTGTCAGGGAGCGAATCCTCAGGATCACAGGAGCAGCTGCACGGGGGAAGGAGCTGGATGTCATTGTCCACCTAGGGACAAATGACCTGGCTGGGAAAGGGATCAGAGCAGTTCAGGAGGAGTTTGTGGAGTTGGGGAGGGGCCTTACACAAGTAGCATGTATGGTAACCTTCTTGGAGGTGCTGCCTGTCCATGACATGGGTGAGGCTAGGGTGCTCCGCACCATGGGATTCAATCAATGGTTAAAAAAATGGTACAGAGCTCAGGGTTTTGGCTTCATTGGGGACTGGGGCTCCACCTGGAAGAATGCAGGCCTATAGTGGTGTGAGGGTCTGCATCTGTCCAGGTGGGGAGCCAGGATCCTAGGTGATAGGTTTAAATGCTTTATTGGCAAGCATTTAAACTAGTCAAGGGGGAGGCACTGAAAAGGAGAAGGGAAATCCTAGCCCCACCCCCAACAATCAGGGTAGTTAATTAGGTAAACAACAAGATAGAGAAGTTGATAGGGAGAAGGGCTGGGGTAAATGGAGAAAAAGACAAAAGCAGTAAAGACAGGGATGGGGCAAAAAGGGGTAAGGCAATCAAAAAATGGAGGGTAATGAGTACCAATGCAAATAGTCTAGGTAACAAGCTCCCTGAACTGGTGGCCTTGATGGAAGAGGGATGCCTGGATATCATGGCAGTCACAGAAACACGTTACACAGAGAACCATGACTGGGATGTCAACATACCAGGGTACACAATCTACAGGAGGGACAGGGAGGGTAGAGAGGAGGAGGAGGAGCAGCTCTCTATGTAAAGGAAGGGATCAAAGCAACAGAACTAAAGCATAAACAGGGAGCAGATGAGGCACTTTAGGTCACTCTGGAGACAGGAAATGGCACCACAATCCACATGGGGGCTGTATATAGACCACCATCTCAGGGGGAAGGAAATGGACAAGGAAATGATAGAAGGCATCCTTAGGATGGCAGAGAAAGGGGAGATATTGCTGATGGGGGACCTGAATATGCCAGATGTTAACTATAGCACATTTGCTGCAGCCACATCCAAGAGCAGGGCCATTCTCGATGCCCTGCAGGGGGCATGCCTCAGACAACTAGTGTTGGAATCCACTCGTGAGGGAGCAGTCTTAGACCTGGTACTCTCAAATGGAGATGGAGAGAGGATCTCAGATCTAGAAGTGGGTAGCCATCTGGAACAAGTGACCACCAAACAATGTGTTTCACAATAAACTCAGCTGTAGAGTCAAGTCATACAAAAGTGAAGGTACTGGACTTAAGGAGGGCTGATTTTGTCAAAATGGGAGACTGCCTCAGAAAAGCACTAGCAAACAGGCAAGAAGGAGGGGTGGCATAACAATGGTGAAACATCAAAACTGCCATCACAGAGGTAACAAGCCTTTGTGTGAAGCAAATAAACAAATCAAAATGAAAGAAAAAAATACTATGGTTCTCAAAAGAGGTGGCGGGGAAGGTTAGGGAGAAAAATATAGCATTCAGGAAGTATAAGGAAACACAGAAGGAGCACGATAGAGAACTGTACCAGTTAAAGCAGAAGGAAGTGGGGAAGGCAGTCAGAATAGCAAAGGCCCAAACCGAGGAAAAGATAGCCAACTCGCTTAAGAAGGGGGCTAAAACCTTTTACAGTATAGGTACATTAGGGAGTGAAGAAAGACAAAGGGAGGGATACTGAGGCTAAATAAAGAGGAGGGTGGGTGGGCAGAGAGGGACAGTGAAAATGCAGGGATACTGAACAAATATTTCTGTTCAGTATGCACAAAAGAAGAGGAGCAGGAGGTAAATAATCCAATCAATAGAAGCACTTTGGATAGAGGGGTCGATATCAGTCCTTTCACAAAAGAAAGGGTTCTGAAAGAACTCCTAAAACTGAAGGTGGACAAAGCAATGGGGCCTGATGAGATTCACCCCAGAATTCTAAAAGAACTGAGGGGAGAACTAGTAACACCACTGACTACCTATTTTTAACAAATCATGGGAGGATGGTGTGGTACCTGAGAACTGGAGGTGGGCAGATGCGATTCCCCTTCACAAAAGTGGGAGTAAGACAGAGGCAGGAAACTACAGACCTGTCAGTTTGACCTCAGTGGTAGGAAAAATGATGGAATCACTTCTTAAGGAAAGAACTGTTGAGTACCTAGAGGCCAGTGAGGCACAGAACACCCAAGGCAGCATGGATTCACAAAGGGAAGGTCATTTCAGATGAATCTAATCGATTTCTTTGACTGGGTGACCAAAGTAGTAAACCAGGAAGGGGCTGTGGACATGGACTACTGAGACTTTAGCAAGGCATTTGACACAGTTCCACACAAAAGATTAATAAACAAATTAGCCAGCCTGAGAGTGGGTCCTAGGGTGGTAGCCTGGGTAAAACATTGGCTGGACAACAGGACGCAGAGGGTAATAGTAAACAGAGTCCACACTGAAGAAAGGGGGGTTACTAGTGGGGTACCACAGGGTTCAGTACTGGGTCCAGTCCTTTTTAATGTCTTTAAAAGTGACATTGCAGAGGGACTGGAAGGATGTCTCTTTGCAGACAACACAAAGATCTGCAACAGGGTTGATACACAAGGTGGGGTGGAAAGGATGAGAAGGGACTTGGCAAGGTTGGAAGAATGGTCAAATGTATGGCAGCTTAGATTCAATGCAAAGCATTGCAAAGTAATGCACCTGGGAAACAAAAACCCAGGGGAAAAGTATGCAAGAGGGGGGTGAGATACTGACTCCAACAAAAATGGAAAGGGACCTGGCGATAGTTCTATCAGATGACCTAAATGTGGATAAGCAACGTGAGAAGGCAGTGAGGAGGGCTGGAGGGGATACTGGGATGCATAGGGAGAGGAATCACCAGTAGAAAACAGGAAGTTGTTATCCCTCTGTACAGACAGTTGATGAGACCCCATCTGGAGTACTGTGTGTAGTTCTGGAGACCCCATCTCCGCAAAGACACAGACAGGGTGGGGGCTGTCCAGAGGAGGGCAATCAAAATGGTGCAAGGTCTGCACCAGAAGACATATGAAGAGAGATTAAAGGAGCTTAATATGTATGCCCTCGAGGAAAAGGGGGGGACATGATAGAAACTTTCAAGTACCTCAAGGGACTCAACAAAGTTCAAAAGGATAGCATCTTTCAGAAAAAGAGATGTGCAAGAACAAGGGGACACAATTTGAAGGTAGAGGGGGGATGGCTCAGAAGTAATGTGAGGAAGTATTTTTTCATGGAGAGGGTTGTGGATGCATGGAAAATCCTTTCTGAGGAGGTCGTGGAGTCAAAAACTGGGGAAATTCAAGAATGCATGGGACAGACATAAGGCAATTCTAGTGGAGGGGTAAGAGGATGTAGGCAGTTGGTTAACTAGGATCTGCAGCTTATTCATTAGGTAGGGAAATGGGCAGACTGGGTGGGTCAAGCGGTCCTTATCTGCCATCAAATTCTATGTTTCTATGATCCCCACTTTGGGACCCAGGATGCACACCAGGAAAACTAGACCTCGCAGAGGCTGGATCTCCACAGAGCCTACAAGCTCCTCTCTTCTCAGTAGTTTGAGCTGGAGTACCAACAGATCTCAGACTGCCACCAACAGATCTCCCTTGAAGTTTGAACAGTCCCTCATAAATAAAGGCAAAGTTCAAGGAATCTGATTGGCTGTTTAAGCTGTTTGCAAGTTACAGCTCTAGTCCTCTCATTGGTTACTTTTTAGGTGGCAGCACTTAATCCTTGATTTTCTCCCAGAGGCCTTAGTACATTCCCAAGAGTCTCTGGCTGAAAATCCTGTTCGTGATTGGCTAGAAAGCTGACAAGATGGTGGCTGCAGTTAAAAATCCTGTACAGTTTATGCAGTCTCACAAGTTTAAAGTTCTGGTGCAGCCAGGAATAAAGTTGTTTATTTGCAGTTGTCCCACACACATATAGTCCCAAAAGTATTCTTTTAAACGAGCCCACTCTTATGACTTTTCCCCATACACTCTTGTTGTCGCTGTTGCCGAAACATAGTACCCCCTAGGTGGCAGGCAGCAGCTCATGAATATTATTGAGGTGCTTATACATATTAATGAACCTCACTTTTAGCCCCAACACAAACTCTTTTATTTCGCTTCCCAGCGACTTCTGCGCTGCATTGCCAAGGTCACCGGCCCCTATTTAACTGACCAGGGCACTGGGACCACTTATTTACTCCCTCATTTGACCACAAACTGAGCGGTCGGGTACATCAAGGTGCCTTACATGCATGTGCGATCACAGCTGCTCTGAGGAGCCAAAGTAAACAGTGTGGCAATGACGATTTAAATTTTAAGCCCAGGATGGGCAAAAATAACAGGGCTTTTTGTAGAACTCTGGGACCACCAGGATGACCTATAGGAGCTCCAGAGGGAAAGGAGAGCAATTAAGGTAAGCCCCCGAGGGGGGTTACATCTCTCCCAGTTCAATGTTAAAATCGCGACCACATAATAGCAACTGAAACAACCACGAATTAAAAACCGCAACCACCAACTTCGTAACCAAGCATTATAGCGCTGCATCGCTCGTTAATGTGTCAAAATCACGCTTACCGATGCATAGGACTCTACTGAGTACTAATCTTATCATTACCATTGTCCCAAAAATCCACATCTTGTTTTGCTCAAAACCACTTCCTTGTACCCATAATTCTACATTTCCTATCCCCACCTTAGCCCAATGGTCATTTAAAGGAACACTTCGGATCCCCCTTCAGCATAAGCATGGATTTCGATTTGGTGACCAGCCAGAAAGGTAAGCCCTTGGCAGTGTACTGTGAGTACACCTACAGAAAAGATAAAGAGAAGGGAGAGAAGGTATACTGGTGTTGTGCAGACGAGCATAAGTTTAGTTGCCTTGCCAGAATGCACACTGCTGGAAATAAGGTGCTTGCTCAGAACACGCACATATGTTCCTGATGCTGGTGATGTGCGAGTGCGCAAGGTCATGACCTATGTTAGAGAACGAGCTCGATCAAGTGTAGAGTCCACCACACAGGTACTTACCTGATGCTGTAACTGGGTGTCTGCCTGCTGTGCCACTTATGAAGAAGACAATACAAAGGATAAGGCAGATAGAGTGTGGTTGTCCAGTCACCCCTGCTTCCGTTGAGGAGCTTAAAATACCTGAAGAGTTCCATATTACATTGGCAGGACAGCCATTCCTAATATTTGACACTGGCAAGGAAAAGGATAGACTTTTAGTCTTTGCAACAGCTGATAACTGAAAAATGTTGCAGGACAGTAGCAACTGGTTACTTAATGGCACTTTTGAATCTTGTCCGTTAATATTTGATCAGTTGTACACTGTGCATTGCATTAAAGCAGGGCAAGTTCTAACTGCAGTGTATGTGCTGATGTGCTCCAGAACAGCAGCAGCATACAGTAGGTTGTTCACATAGCTGCATGCATTGTGCTCCACTTCAAGACCAGAAACAGTGTTAATGGACTATGAGAAGTCCTCCTTGTCGCTATTTTGACATCTTCAACTGGTGACTGGTTCTGATGACTGGTGAGGCTGTTAGATTACTAACCTGATCGCTAATCTGGCAGTCGTGATATTTGTATTTTGAATGGCAGTTTGATTCGCTGTTACAGCTGATCCGCTGTTGTTTTAAGTTGCCCATCATGTACTCGCTGTTTTGTAGTCGCGATTTTTTAGGTCGCTATTATAAAGTCGCGATTATCACGGGATACCTTCAGTCTTTATGCTGCCATCTACAGGGGGCGCCTGAGTGTGCACTCCCACTCCCATAGCAGATACAGTTTGACTGGTATCTTGGTCTTTATCAGCAGAGGCAGCCTTGGTGGTGGCACCAGTTTTTAGTTGCCTGATTTAAGTATCTCTGTCAATTGTGAAGCATCCCTAACAGTCTCGTTGTGCTCAGTGGGCATTCCCAGCATTGAAGCTACTCTAGTAGTGCCTGCACAAGGATCCCAGACTTCTTCCTCATCTTCAGCCTCCCTGAGTTCTTTAATTAGCTCACAATAGGCAGGAAGATCATCCCTCCTATCTGTGGAACTTTAGCTTGAGAATCAGCAAACTAGAGTATTTGGCAGATTTGAATATATGATCTAGTCTCACATGATTCAAGTCGCTGGCCAACATCCTACCTTTTCTGTGAGCTCCCTGTAGGGCCCTTTCCAGCCAAGTGACATAATCAGACAAGCGTTCATCTTTCCACTGTTTGGTGGATTTGAATTTCTACATTAGATCCTCGCCAGATTCAGTACTACCAAAGACACCTTTTAGTGCAGACAAATACTCTTGGGCTGAAGCATCAGGGTTTGTGGACCCTAAAAATCTAATGGCTTTAAGTGCAGGATCCCTTAAACTTTCCATGAGCCTTTTCTGTTTTTCTGCTTCTGCACACTGCCACTCTTGGGCCGGGGGGATGCATAGTCCATCCAAGTCTCTAAATCATCTTCCCCCTGTGGGGTGGGAATAGCACCAGAGAACACCCTCAACTTGCAGTAATAATCATGACTGACTGAGGGCACAGGCACAGGTGCCAGTACTGGTGTAGACACAGGAGCTGGTACAGGCACAGGGATTGATACGGGTACTATAATGGGAGCAGGCACTGGGGGAACTGTACCCCCAGGAGGCTTAAATAACTTTTTCAAGTCTTCGAGGATTTGACCCTCAGCCTGTAACCATTTTTCAAATTTCTCTTCAAGACTCTCAGATAGGGGTTGGGGTTCTGGCGCTGAGGAACTCTTACCATCCTTAGTTTCCACCCTCCAGGCTACCGGGGACCCATCAATGGTAATAGTTTTAGGCACCTTAGTATTGTCTACAGGGTTACTACACTCCACTAGAACCATTAGTGTTTGGGCGGTCAGGTCAGCTTGTTGACCTACTACCACAACCTCCCCAAGACAGTCTATTTTTGAAAGCACCCCCTGAATGGTGTCCTAATCAGTGTCCAGAGGTATATCTGGTAATAACAAAGCATTCTGGGGGTCAATTTCACTCTCCGTACACCAACTAATTAACTAATGCACAGTCATTTCTTCAGTGGTACCCATGAAAATTGCAGTGGCAATTTTTGGTTTGGGACACTAGAGGGCATTATCCCAGTGGTGCCTCCAAAGATGTAACCCCTAGGCAGCACTACTCCAAGGGCTACTACCCCTGCCGGTCTTCCTAACAACATGTTGAGGGGCCTGGGTTCATAACTGATAAGTACTGGGTTTCCATACCCTCAGTAAGCACAATATTTTGGTGCCTCCACCCAGAGTATTAATTAGTGGGTTCCTATCTAGACTGGTATAGCTGTCTGGGAAGCTATAACCATCCACACTCCCACCAAGTGACCAATTACCTTGATATAGACAATGACACTTAGCAGCATTTACCATACAGTTTGCAATAAGCATCAACAATATGCTCACAGTTGTCCCATTTACCAGCAGTGTCTCTGGTCCTGTTATGTGCCCTGCAACCCCCTGTAAAGACAGTTTGCAAAACAGCATGCACTTTTAACACATTCAGTAAAGAGAATATCACTTTAAGTTAATTAATAATTGCTCACAGGTTAGATTCTCAGTAACACAGCAAATCAGGTTTATTAAAGGGACGTGAACAAGGAGGGGGAGCAAATCTAGGCATATGATTACTGTTCTAGAAACCAGGTTAATAAACACCATTAATTTAGTCTCTGTGATGAGCAGTCCCTTACAGTAGCTACCAGGTATCCAGGATCTATGCTAGCTGGCCAGAATCATTGCATGGGGTGGCAGCTGACATTGGGGCCCTTGAAGAAAATGATTAAGTAATGCAAGTGTAACCACCCCCACTACTTCACTCAGTTAGCACTCCTGGCACCCATAACTGGGCACACACGCGGACATTTAGAAATGGTACCACCCCTAACTTTGGGAATGTATACCAGGCTCATTCTTCTAGAGATCAAGGGGTGGGGGTGTACAAAAGCAATAACCTATTCGGTATTTACAAAATCAGGTCCTGGGGAAAGAATTTTTGCTAGGCTATGCTAGACCTATCTTCTGGAGGGGTACCCAGTAAATCCACACAGGAAGCAATAACATAACTTTCCAGATCATAGTTAGGGTTCTAGAGTGAAACTTTATTCCAAAAGATGTTCTCTACAGCAAGGGTGGCCCCCAAGGTTTACACATTGTGGCACTAGGGACTTGCAGAACAACAAAAATGACTGTATCTGACAGAAACTCTTTCTAGTCCCACCTCAGTAGGACATATAACATCTTGGACTTGTATTCCCACATAGCGTAGGACATAGAACAGTACTAACAATGGCACAGGCCACAACTGAAAACACATTTTGCTAAGAACTAGCACTCTTCTTCATAACCAGGTAAGAAACTGTAACCCACTCCAGGGGGTAGAAATTCTCTTCAGACATTTGGCCATTTGCCTAAAGTAACCAGGGGCTCTTAATGAATCTGTTAGTTTTGAACTGCTTATTCCAGATGGGGATTTGCCCACCCTTTGCTTCCAAATCCATACTCAGCCATTCTTTCAGAGTTACACATCAAACATTAGAAACACATCTTGAATTGCTTTTGAATGAACTGGCATTCTGAATTCAAATTCACCACCTCAGCAGTCTAAAGGTAAAAAGTCCCGAACAGTGTGTTATAGTCTTACCTCTGGACATCACACACCTCAGACAACTTTACTTCAAAGACAGTCTTGCATGTCTGTACTTACAGAAACAGAAATTGTGCCTTCTCTCTGGACATGGAACGCAATAGAACAGGTATTTCCTTTCTGAAGCAAAAGTCAGAATTCACTCACTGTTAGACATTTCAAGCAGCTTCAAAACATCCTGGATCAAAAAGGGGATTGTCCCTTGGATCCATCCACTAGCAGTCCTTTTCATCCCTCCAGGGATGAAAATCAGGAAATCTCATTGTGAAAAAGGTCTCCACCACTTCTCTTGGCAAGCTGGAGAGTACTAAAACTAGGGGGAGAATGCAGGGCCCTCAACTCAGAGCCCACAGCTGAGCAGTTCTCACTTCTCTAACTTCAGACTGCAACTCTACACTGACTCACACTGACTCCCGTCTCAACATTCTAACTCCCACCTCAGCACCTGGCACACGGGTTATACTGCTGCGAGAGTTCCAAATGAGCTCATCACTTCCATCTCAGCTGAGGTCAAGTAAACAGAAGAGTGAGCAGGTGAATACCATTTAACTAGTTAATCACCAGCTGCCTCTCCCTGCCTAACACTGATACTGAGGAGATTCTAGAAATCCCAGGGGACTGGGTGGTTACAGAAGGCAAAACGGATAATTTGTATCCACAGCCAGCTGGCCTAGTCTATTGGAAACCATAGACATTAAACTGTGAACAATAAGATGATACCATAGGGAAATTAAGGTGCCTGTTGCAGGGAGCTACCCAGGATTTAATCACTGCACCAGTCGATTCAGGATGGTCTGGCGAAATGAAGACCTGATGCTGGAAGGTGCTGCACATAGGGAAACTGGGCCATCGTGACTCACCTCCATTTCACGGCCTTTCCCTGAAGGTGGCAGCAATCTGTGATGACTTTCTGCACAGGGGATGGATCCCCAAAGCTGGTCTCTCACCGGTAACACTGGAGCTAGCACAAGGACAGACAGCATGGGCCGGGATGAACAAGGGCCCAAATTCAACACAGTGTCTCTGGCAACGTTCAGTTTATTTGCTGGTGACCCCTCCAGCTGGCAGATTGTTCGGTCACTGGTAAAGGCAGGCTCCTCTCTGGCAATCAGGAGTCCCTGGACGGTAGACCTTGACCCGCAATAAGCATTCAGCACATTTATTTCTGGAAACATCAGACTCTCCAGTTCCTCTTTTGGCTCCAGACGATTTGCTGAGCAAACCTCTTATCTTGCAGTCAGGCAGTTCCTGGTAATCGATCCCCACTTTGGGACCCAGGATGCACACCAGGAAAACTAGGACTCTCACAGGCTGGATCTCCACAGAGCCTACAAGCTCCTTTCTTCTCAGTAGTTCTAGCTGGGGTACCAACAGATCTCAGACTGCCACCAACAGATCTCCCTTGAAGTTTGAACAGTTCCTCTTAAATAAATGCAAAATCCAAGGAATTCAATTGACTGTTTTAGCTGTTTGGAACAGCTCTAATCCTCCCATTGGTTACTTTTTAGGCATCCGCATTTATCCCCTGATTTTCTCCCAGAGGTCTTAGTACATTCCCAAGAGTTTCTGGCTGAAATTCCAGTTCGTGACTGGCTAAAAAGCTGACAAGATGATGGCTGCAGTTAAAAATCCTATACAGTTTATGCAGTCTCACAATTTTAAAGTTCTGGTGCAGACAGGAATAAAGTTATTTATTTACAGTTTTCCCACACACATGTAGTCCCAAAACTATTCTTGTAAATGAGGTTACTTTTATGACTTTTCTCCAAACACTCTTGCTGTCACTGCTGCCAAAACATAGTACTCCCTAGATGGTGGGCAGCAGCTTATGAATATTAATGAGGTGCTTATACATATTAATTAGCTACGCTTCTAGTCCTAGCACAAACTCTTTTATTTTGCATCCCAGCTGGTTCTGCACTACATTGCCAAGGTCACCGGCCCCTATTTAACTGACGAGGGTGCCAGGACAACTGATTTACTCCCCCTTTTGACCGCAAACTGAGCAGTTGGTACCTCAAGGTGCTTTAAGAGCAAGCATGATCATCGCTGTTCCAAGGAGCCAAAGTAAACAGTGCAGCAATCGTAATTTAAATTTTAAGCCCAGAATGGTCCAAAATAACTAACGGGCTTTTCAGGGAACTCTGGAGAGCACCAGGAGGACCTACAGGAGCTCCAGAGTAAACAGGAGCAATTAAAGAAAGCCCCGGGGGGGTTACACAATGACAAATATTAATTAAAAAAGGAAAAATAACTTTTTTATATATGTTTTTGCATACCGCTTTTAACTCCTTGGGCAGCTTATTGGTCCTGTTCCCACCTCCCCCAGACTGGTAGCCACCTGTCCCGAACCTACCTGGAGCTGTTCCCCCATGGCTCACCCCCCATGGTGGGGCTAGAACAGGGAGGGTCACCCACCCCTCAGATTATACATCCAGAGACCCCTAGGTGTCTGGGTGGCAGTGCAGGTCGAGGGAGATACATAGGGTGTCATCTAGTCTGCTGGTCCCTTTTTATTTCCTCCCTTCCCATTACCGTGGCAGCATAAGCATGGGCACATGGAGGCATGCATGTACTTCAGAAATGCAGTCCCACCCATAAAATCTCTTGTGCCTGCACTACTACTGGTCCCCCACCAGTGTCAGCTGTAGGCCAAGGTGGCTTGCCACTCCTTATCCAAGAGAGGAGAGCAGTCCTTGGGACACTCAGTCCTCTCTCCTGCCACATGACCAGCAACTCAAGTTGTTCCTGAACCCATATCACTGACGTGGTAGCAGGTAAAGTAGCAGCACCTCAGACCTCCACATCTTTGGGCCAGCAACTATTTTATATGTTTAAATAATAATTCCTACAAAGAAACTCAAGGATCTATTTCATGATCACAAAAAGGCACAGCAGGATAGGTGTCGTGTGGGATAAAGGCACTTCTCAGGTGGTGGAGTTACCCAAGAAGAGCCTTTACCCTCAACACAACACGCACCCGTCAAGTATTTTTGCTTTAAAAAAAATTCTATGAAAATACTTTTTTTAAAATGTATTAATAAAGGCTTGAATCTCACCACAACACCTCTGTCATATCTTTTTGCTTAGAAAACTATACTCTGAACTAATGCATGTACTGTATTTATTAGTTATACATGTATTTTTTAGTTTTTGCTCACCAGATAAATGCACTAGGCATAAAGAGGTCTATTTTCAGGCACAACCTGGATGACCAGCGCATTGCAGAAATCGCCTCTTTCTGACATCACTGCTGCACACATTTAGACTGATGTCAAGACCAGCTGAGTCCTGACAAGTGATCACAGCCATGACCTCTAAATCCACGTGCATCTGTGGTGTAAACAGCTGTAGCAGGGTTATGGTCAAAAACTGTGTACTATGCCTTGAAAGCCATGGCTACTCTGCTGGCCCCAAGGGCCGAGCCTTCTAACTGCAGTCTACTCTTTGAAGTATAGTGCACAAAAATTAACAGAAGCACTAGTTAAAGCCCAAATATATTTGGGCAGCTAACAGTTTGTGTGAAACACAACTTGTCTCTACCAATTTCAATATTACCAGCTAACAGCGGAACTATTGTGGCTCCTGATTGAAAATTGAGTGTGGTGCATGAATGTCTTGCACAGCCACAGCTGAAAAGCTTATACTGTGCACTTGGTTTTAATTAAGATATTTCAAAAGGGTAAGCCTAAAAAGCAAAAAAAAAATTGGTTAAATAATCAGGCCCCTGACTCTCTGTGACACTTTGATCTTGATTTCTGCAGTGTGGGTTGTTCATTTATGTGGTATGTGCTATAAACTTCTATAGTAGCCATGTAGTCCAGCCACGGAGTAAGGTACATTATGAAATGACATCCAGCATAGAGAAAGGGCTTTGGCATAAACAAAGGGTGGCAGGGAGTTAGGCATGATGGAAAAACAGTACTTGTTAAAGAAAAATCAACAAAAGTAATGAATTCTGTGGCACTATATATATATTCTGTGGTACTGCATATATTCTGTGGTGGGATACAAGTTTGGGAGCCAATTATACATCTCAAAATTACAGAAATCTGGGGGTCCTGCAAATAACAGAATCATGTAGCTGCTAAAAATAGGAAAATGACAACATTAGAAAATTAATGCATGGAGCACAAATACATGAAACTACATACTGTAAGAAGATCAGGAAATGGTCAAATGCTTACATAACAGAACAAGTGGTTGGAATTTCTCCTTTAGCTTGGCTGTAAGGCAATCTCTTTCAGTTTAAGTGGGGACTCCTGACCCATGTTTGATCTTTAGCTGCTCTAAAATGTCAAGTGTGTGACCATGCTTGTGTGTGTTAGCATCTTCTGCAATCTGTTAGGGCACTGTGATAGCCTCTCACTGTGTGTGATTGGCCAATGCAAGACTTTGCACTTTGAGAAATATTCCAATATGCAAGACACCCCAAGGATATCCTCCTCCTCCAAAAGAATGGATATGTCCATGACACAAGTAACTACATTGAAGTAAAGTTGTAAGTATTCCCAGCAGTCCCCTCTCCCGTGCTGTTTGGCCACTGGTTGACCCAAAATGCAAGCAGGAGTCTAGACAACATCTACTAAATGAAACATGGAAGGAAAAGATGGGGGATACTTAGGAGCGCTGGATGACCACCATGCACCACTGTCTTATCGGGTTTCAAGCCTTAACTTGTGCCACCACAAGAGACAACGGGCCCTATGCACTAAAAAACATGCAAGTGGCGCATTGGCGAGTGCACAGCTCTGCACCCATGGGGGTTCTGCATGCAGGCCATATCCACAAACGCCAGCCTCCACGTGGCCCCGCCCCCCAGGTGCACAGGATCTCTGAGGACAGCTGGGTGTGGAGTGGAGGATCTGGGCATGCAGCCAATCTGCTGGCTGCCTGGGTCCCCGCAGTCAATCACTTGTGCTCACGGGGGACCATATTTGCAGCTGGCATGCAGTGTGCCGACTGCAACGGAGGAGACCTGTACCCCATTCGTCACTCACAGAGGTGTGCCCCGATATCGAGGCATATATATCAGGGGTCCATGAATCCCCGCTGTCACTGCCATGCCTGGCAGCTGCATCTTGGGGGGCATGCACTGGAGCTACATCTGCCCAGAGTTGACGTAGCCACCGGCACCCACGCACTGCACACCGCACTGTTGTGCATTGCACGGAGTTCCGGCATGCCACCAGCACCGCCCCCAGCCCACCCACATGCAGATCTCCACAATCTTCCAGGGGATTGGGTGTGTGGGGGGGCTGTATGTGTGTAGTGACTGCCATGGAGGGGGTGCAGATGGTATGGCAGGTGCGGAGTGGGCTATGCACTGGAGATACACGTTGCGTACCCACTCCGCACATTTGTGCATATGCACGATTGTGAGAATGCAGGGGAAAGGTGCAGGGGCTGACAAGATATTGAAAAATTGTGCTATGCAGAGATGCTTGCCAGCCCCCGCACAGCCCTTTTCCATGCCACAGAACCTCCCAGCCTGCAGGATTGCTGTTCTGCAGGGGAGACAGAGGCATCTGAGGGCAGGGAGTCACTGAAGGACGGAGACTCATGAAGGATGTAATGTGAAAATGGCCAGGATGGGGAAAAGTGCAATGAAGGGAGTTTCCACTGGATGCCATGGAGACAATATGCTTCAAACGGTGGATGGGGTTGGGGCACAGTACCACCAGGGAAGACCAGGGAGAATCTGAAAAGAATAAACTTTATCTTGACCCACAAGTGGGCCATAAGGTACAAGTCAGGAGGACAGAGGTTATTTGTGGCAGTAAATCCTTACACCATAATCTCTCACTGCCATGTCATGCCATGCTACTGCAGTTGTGTCACGCATAGCTATCTGGGTTTCACATGCCAGCAGTTTGGCTAGAGTAAACCTAGAGTGCATGTCATGCACCCGCTAACATCTAAAAGCCACATTTGCATTGTAACTTACTTGCCAGGAGGAGACCCCTGCCTGGTGACCAAGTCAGGGCTCTGTGTATTGCAGATTTAATTGGTGGCACAACAGGGAGTCTCTCTGCACCTCAACTTTGTGCCACCACCAACTGCAACAGTCTACTGGGCCCCAGTAATCAAAATGAAGAATGCAGTAATAAACTTTAGTTATAAAGTGCCTAACAAAAATTTTCAAAGCATTGTCCAAGATAAAATTAAGCACAATAAAATCAGAGGGAGCAGGTCATCAGGTCACATTGTAAGCCAAGTGGCATAAGCAAATGTTCAGTTTGCATTTAAATAATCCAGTATCCAAGATGGAACAAATGTGAAGGGGGAGTTGGTTCCACAGATTGAGCCAAAGATACAGAAAGCATGGTCACCAAAAGTAACCAGTCTGGTTGAGGACACAGTAAAGAGGTACAGAGCGGAGAATAGACGGTACAGAGCAGACAAGTGATCATGCTGCAGCTCACCCAGACAGATGAGACAACAACTAAAGGCCATCAGCAGTATTTTGAGGTCCATGTACTGTTGATTAGGTTTGATATCATGTACTAAAGTATCCGGCATTGTCTATTAAAGTATCACGTACACTACTTTATATGTACTTGAAGTTTGGTGCTGTTGTTAATAAATGCTGTTTTAGTCTATTGAATTTTGTATAATTTGTAAAATGTTTAATTGAGTTTTATATAACTTGTAAAACGTTGAATCCCTATAGTTTTGTATGAATGTTTTAAAGTACTTTGAATAATAATTTATTGTTACTGACATGAGTATGTTGAGTATACAGTATGTGCGTGGGTCAAGTCTGCAAAAGGGCCACGTGGCCCCGTACTTTTTACCTGGTCACCAAATGTTAAAATAAAAAACTAAAAATAATAAAACAAAAACCTTTCTAGCAAGTTGTGCATGCAGCCCTCTAACCCTTTTCTCATGTCCCCTCAGCAAGGGGCTGACCCAGTTCTGCTCTCATGCGTCCTACAGTACATTTTAAAGGACAGTCTGTTTTGATAATTTAATAAAAATGGCTTCATAATCATTCAAGGAAAGGCTGTTATTTACAGTAATGCTGAAACTCAATCTTTATGTACCTTTTAGTTGGCTCAGTGGGTATTTTTGATTCTCAAATGGTGGTGAGTAATGCCATTTTAGAATTACAGGATGCAAACTGTGTCCCTTTCAATCACAGCTCTATAGCAGAACACTGATAAGTAACCCCTACTCCAAATGGTGTGCTTATCTTTGTCTCCACAAAGCCCACATCCTGCTGCCACCATACTGTTGCTCCCCTCCAGCCTGATGGACTTAGACTGCAGCAGGGAACTGAGGTGGGAATGAGTACAGGAGTGCCATTTTCTTCAGCACAGATGGTACCATTCACAAACTGCAGCTCCACTATCCCACTGCATCATCCTTCTGTCATGGATGAGAAAGCACGATTGTGGGCACAAAACTGGGGACTTTCCCTGATGACCACCCTGACCAAACCAGACATCAGTGGCTCCTGCCACAAACACCACTTGGGGCATAAAAATGTTGTTTAATGGCAGAATCCCTAAAAACAAGCATTTGTTAATGCTGAACATCTGATGCACTGGAAGATGTCCACTCCTGCACCTTGTGTATGGCCTTGAGGTACTTGAATGTATGTATCACGTTCCCCCGCTCCCTCCTGTCCTCCAAGGAGTACATATTAAGGTCCTTTATTCTGTTCTGATATATTCTGTTTTGCAAGCCATGTAACATCTTGGTTGCCTTTCTGTGGAATGGCTCCACTCCGTCAATGTCTGTGTGCAGTTGCGACCTCTAGAACTGCACACAGTACTGTAGGATAGGGCTCACTAGTGCATTATGCAATGGCATCACCTCCTCACACCTTTCATTAGTGATACATTTGCCTATGCACCCAAGCATGCCACTGGGCCTCCTTGCAACATTTGTGGTTTGTTTTGACATTTTAAGGTCATCAGAACTGATAACTTCTATGTCCTTTTCTTCCTCAGTGATCATCATCACCTCACCTCCATCCAGTAACTCTCCCCAGTTTTCCCTCTTCCCAGGTGCAATATTAGTGCTTCTTTGAATGTAACCTCAGTTGGCAGTCCTCAGATCATTTGTCAAGCCTCTCCATGTGTCTGCTCATTTTCTCCACCCCTTCTGGAGTATTCACTGTGTTACAGATGTTGGTGTCATCTGCAAACTGGCAGGCAAACCTTTCTTTCTAGCCTTTCCACAATGTCTGTAATGAAGACACTGAATAGGGCTAGTCCCAGGACTGATCCCTGAGGTACCCTGCTGGTCAGCACCCTCTCCCCGGATTGGATCCCATTACCCACCACCTTTTGCCTCCTGTCCGTCAGCCAGTTTCTATCCCAGTGTATCAGTTTGTGCCCTGTGGCCAGACTATCCATCTTGTTATATCAGCCTTCTATGTTGGTCGGTGTTGAAGGTTTTCCTGAAATCAAGGTAGGTGATGTCCGCTGCCCCTTCCTGATTTACTTCCTTACTCAGGCATTAGTGTTTCCAACCCTAATGCCAACCCCCGCCCCCGCCCCCACCCTGCAGAGATTGATAGGCATTTGGGGTGCGCCTTTGGGTCGTCAGCCATAATGCTTCCATCATTCTACCTCACCACACCCTTCAGACACTGACAGATGTCATGGTGTGCCTTGGGGTCTTTGGTCCTTACACTCACCAGATTCCATAAGGAAATAAGCGAAGATGGGTGCACTATAGGAGAATGGGGTGCATGTTAGGGCTGAAGACCCCAAGGCATACATTGATGCCTGTCACTGGCTGCAGGGTGGGGGAAGGGGTAGAATGGCGTGAGAATTACAGCCAACAACACCAAGTCACACCCCTGACTCCTGTCAGTCTCTACAGGGTGGGGGGGTACTAGTTGAAAACTCTAATGCCCTGAGTGTTTGTTGGTATTTTCACTCCAAATTTTCAACATGGGCTTTTCTGGACCCCATCTCATGAACAGTGGGACTATCATTTTGTTACTCAATCCTGAAAGGTGATTTTGTGCTGCGACTGAGCTATTCAGTGCCACAGGTTCGAAAACACATTTTGGGCAGGATGTGAAAAATGACAGCTGTACTGTTCTTGAGGAGGTGTAAAAAATGCCAATGTTGAAAATCTGGAGTGAAAACATGAAAAATTGGTGAAGATATGGGCATGTGTAGAACTCTGCAACACACGCCTGTAACGCAATCATTTTTGGGAATTTTTTTCACCAAATTTTCAACATGGGCTTTTTTGGACTCCACCTCAAGAACAGTGGCACTATCATTTCAGTACTCCATCCCAAAAGTTGATTTCACTCAGTGACCATGACATTCTGCGCCACAGGTGCGAAAACATGTTTTGGGCGAGATGTGAAAAATGACAGTTATACTGTTCATTAGGAGGTTTGAAAAAATGGCAATTCTGAAAATCTGGAGTGAAAATATTAAAAATTGGTGAAATTATGAGCGTGGGTAGAAACTGTACAATGCACGCTCATAAGGCAGTCATTTTTGGAATTTTTTCACCAAATTTGCAACATGGGCTTTTTGGGACCCCACTTCATGAACAGTGGCACTGTCATTTCATTAATTGGTCCCGAAAGGTGATTCCATGCAACGACTGTGAAATAACCTTTCAGGACCGAGAAACAAAATGACAGTGCCAATGTTCATGAGGTGGGGTCCCAAGAACCCCATGTTGAAAATGTGGGGCCGAAATTTCTAAAATTGCCCAAGATATCAATCTATGTTGACCACCCCCCCCATTCAGTCCCATTATAAGGCTTACCATGATTTCTCAGTTTGTCAGTTGCCTTTGAAGAGTGCAGACGTGTTCCCGGTCCAGAGAAGATGAAAGCGCCAAACCTCCAGAGGCAAGTATGGGGTGAGGGGGGGTGCGGGGAGGTGGGGTATGCAGAGGGTAAGTGGGAATGGGGAGGGGGTCTGGGGAGACGACGATGGACCATTTTCTTTTTTTCAGGAAAAAAAATTAAAAGACATCGGGGGACAGTTTTCTGTATTTTACAGGGCAAGAAAAATTAATATAGGCACACTGGGGTGGGCCCCCAGTGTGCCAGAATAGTGGGGGTGGCAGGAGCATGTTGACAGAGGGATTGGGCACCCTGATGTCAGCACTGAATGGGTTTGTGGGGAAGGGGGCACACCCGACACTGGGAGTGGGCATCCCGGTGTCAGAAACCTATTTCAATATTTTGGCACACTGGGGTGGACTCCCAGTGTGCCACATTAGTTGAGGGGTGGGGGAAACATGCCGACATGGGGATTGGGAACCCCAGTGTTGGTGCAATATCTATTCGAGCTTGGGGGTGGGGGGAGACATCCGACACTGGGAGTGGGCATCCCAGTGTCAGAAACATAAAAAAAATGAATTATTTCAGCACACTGGGGTGGCCTCCCAGTGTGCCACATTAATACGAGGGGAGATACATGCTGATATGGGGATTGGGCACTCTAATGTTGGCTGTAAGAAAAAGTCACATGGCTGCTAATGTTAAGGGGGAGGGAAGAAGACAGCACCGGGAGAGGCCGTACCACGGCCACAGTTGAAGCTTGGGGGGGGGTTCAGAGGAGCAGGGACGGAGACAGAGAATACAGGAACAACTGCTGCCATGCTCATTAGTGTGCACTCTAATGCGCATGGCAGGAGTTTGGGCTACAAAAGAATCACTCCCATTGGAGCTGTTCATTTGTTTTATGTCCATGGCATGGCATGTCAGCATTGCTGAACTGCTGTCATGGCCAGAGTGCCTGGTGATTGGTGTACACTGCCACACCTCTTGCAGATGCAGCTGTAATTGGCGTGGCAGTGACACACCTCTCATTTTCCATTACTCTCCCAAAGCATTTGGTGCACAGGCGCATAAAATGCAAATATTAGGATTTTGTGGACAATTTCCATGTAAACAGCAGGTGGTCATAATCTTCTTTTCCTCTGATCCCCAATGGACATAACAACAGAGACCTCATTAAGTCACCCATGAGTTTGGGAGCTAATCAGACATTGAGTGACAGTTAAACAGCCCTTCTCAAGTGACTGACAGTGGGACAGAACAATCAGAAAGCTAGATTCCTGGGGGGCATGGCCTAGCTGGGATAGGAGATGGACGCTTGATCTAGGAGCTCCTCATCTATCCACATATTATTTTAACCATCCTGCCTCTCTTTGTACTAAAACAGCAAAAGACTGAACAAATAGCACTCAACTATGGCATCTATATTGAAACTGGCCAAAACTCAGGTGAAAATAAGCTTTAAACAGTCGGGAGATCACTAGAAGAATCTAGGCCTGGACGCTCCTGCTAACAGAGGCAACTCGAGGCCCGCTACGGAAGACATAGACCAGGCTGAGAAAGAGAAAAGGGCAGCTCCTGATTCTTCCTACCAAGTCTTTGAGAAACTATTTAAGGACTTAAAATATGAACTTATGATGACAATGCAGGCTGGTTTTGAAAACATGTCATCGCAGCTCTAACATCTGCTACAGATGGTAAACACCGTCACTGAAACAGTGGATCAACATGAAGTACGCTTGCAGGAGCTGGAAACCCAGACTAGCACTCAAGAAGATGATTTATCCCAAGTTTTGTTGGACTTGCAGAATGTATTAAAAGAAATAGCTGAGTTAAAACAAATTCTGGATGACCAGGAACACAGAGAGCGGAGGTGCAACGTGCGGCTGATTGGCATGCCAGAGGGATCGGAGGGGACTGATTGTGCCAAATATATATGAAAATGGTTCCAGTAAGCCATGAAACTACCAGAGCACATCTCTCTAGAAATGCAATGTGCACAGTGCTCCCCAGGCCTTCACCACATTATATTTAAATTTTAAAATTACCAAAATCATCAGGCTGTCCTGGAGGTGGCGAGAAAAGCAGGCACAGTTATGATTGAAAGGGATGAATAAGGTTGATAAGGAGAGTTTCTTTAAGCTGAGTGGCAATGATAACACTAGGGGGGCACAGTCTTAAGCTGGAGGGTGGGAGGTTTAGGAGGGAGGTCAGGAAACACTTCTTCACTGAGAGGGTGGTGGACACTTGGAATGCACTGCCAGAAGAGGTCATTTTGTTGAAAACAGTGGGCAGCTTTAAGAGAGGTTGGGTTAGGCATAAGGGAAAGTAAGGCTCATGGGTAGGGAGGATGGGAGGAGTGGGGAGGGAGGGCAGGGACATTAGTTCAAGCTGTGGACCCTGCAATATGAGCAGACTTGATAGACCAAATGGCCTTCTTCTGCTGGCTTCTTCATATGTTTGTATGTTCATATGGTCAAGAATTCCAGGGTGAGCATTTGCCTCGATTTCTCCAGAGTGCTACAGTCCCAGAAGCAGACTGTTCAGCTGGTTAAAAGGAAGCTCCATGATCTAGACTGGCCTTTTGCATTGGTGTACCCTGCAAAACTAGTGATTCATGGATCAGGAACAAAACAATGTGCTTTCACCTAGCCTGATGTGACGATAGCCTACATTACAGATGAGGAGAAAAAAGCGGCAAACCAAGAAGCCCCCAGCCAAGACAAACAAGAAATTTTCAGCATGGAGGTACTATATAAAAGCTGAATCTTGGATTTGGAAGGGGGGCGATTGGTATCGCATCCGGCAACACTGCGGTGGTCTATAAGGCAGGGCCATGACACCTCCCTCACCACCTCACTGTCTACTGCAGTCTGGACCACTGTTGCGGTCTTGGAGGGCCTGGGGCATCAGTTCACCTTTTCTACCTGGATTAGGTACAGTCTGAAATAAATATGGGACAAAATATGGACTTGAAATTTCACAAAACTTCCTGCACTAGCCTGGATGTTTGAATCTCTTCAGTTTATTGTTGGCTAAGTTAGAGATGCAATCTCAGTTGAGAGCTCCTTGAATGCAATCTGTTTATTTGCCAAACGAGTTTAACCCTTCGTCAGTTGGGCCTGAGGCAGATACTTTCTAGAAGTGTTTTTTTTTTAGCTTTATACAGTGGTGCTTGTAGGGGGACTATTTACTTTCTTCATTTGCAGGTGCACCGGGGTGGGGGGGGATTCTATAGAAGGAGGAGGTTACTATCATGATAATGTCTTACTTTGGCAGGACATGGCCTCCGGATATCCTGCAATAATTGATCTGCTAGAGCTAAAGGAGTTTGCTTATAGTGGGGGAGGGGAGGCCGAGCACTCTGCACTGTACAGTTGCACAATTTAAAGCCAAAACTGAAATACGCATAGCGAGAGTGAGCTGGGGACACCTAGATGGCTGTCTTGCCATTGAAGACCCTTAGTGGCCCTCTGTGAGGCTGAGCCTCAAACCCATGCCTTACCTCTGCGCCCAGAGTTTGCATGCTATCCTGCTCTATATGCACTGAACACCTTGAAGGAGGAGGGGTCCTAGTTATAAGAGTTCATGAGCCTCATGAGTACATAAAATAGGAACCCATCCCATCCTTCATAACCCTGGCTCAGCAGGGTGAAAAATGTTCCCCTGGTGTTGGAAGGCAGGGGACTGGTTAAATGAAACTGCTGTTTCAAAAAACTACTTTCAAAATGGTGGATGGCCCAGTTCCATCCACGAAAAGTAGTGGGTGTGTGGGGTTTTACTTTTAAGGGGTAATGGAAGAGGGAAGGGGGTTAATGCACTCAGAACAGGGTGTTTGGTTATACTTTTAAAAGTTGCACTATGGCTATTTTTAGTTGGAGATCTCCTTGGAGGTCTCACTGGGAGGGAAGTTTCATTTCAAGGGGCCCATCTGCAGATGAAGACGGAGATCCCTCAGTTTAAGTTTGGAATACAAATGGGGGACTGTGGGGTAAGGGGAAGAGGTGTTTATGCAATGGGGAGAGGGTCTTTTCCAAGCTTTTTTGAGGATTGTTGCTCATAAGATAGCGATGTTGGGGGATTGGTTTAAAACAAAAAACCTGTTAATCAGCAAAATGACAACTATATCTTTTGTAGTTGGGGGGGATTGGTTTAAAACACAAAAACCTGTTAACCAGCAAAATGACAACTATATCTTTTGTACAGTAATTTTCAAGGAGAGGACAAAGAATCAGCTTGATAATGAATCTAGTATAAAATGGGTAAGATAACCTTTTTGACATGGAATGTCAATGGTCTTAAAACAGTGGTGAAAAGGAAGAGTCTGGACATACATAAGGAAATCAAAGGGGGATGTCATCTTTTTGCAGGAACTGCATATGACTCAAAAGGAAGCAGACAAACTAGCATCTTCCTTGGTTGGTACTTGTGATGCTTACCCAGCTGGTTATGATTGTTCTATGATATTTGTAATATAAAAATATAGTGTGTGATTGCCAGCGCTTCCATGAGTGGCCCCCCCCCCAGGTTTCAGTTACAGTCAAGTGGCCTGAAACCAGGAGGTAATTAAAAGACCAGAGAGGCTTAATTAAGGGTCAGCATGGCTCAGTTGGTAACACATCTGCCTCTGGACCAGAAGGTCGTGGGTTCTCGTCCCACACCAGGATGGACTTGTACCTAAAAATCGCTGGCATCCGAGTGCAGTATTGGGGGGTGCTGTACTGCTGGGGTGTGCCGTCCTTCGGATGGGACATTAAACCGAGGTCCCTTCTGCCCATCCTGGTGTTGTCCTGGTGGGTGTCCAGGTGGAAGTAAAAGAACCCAGGGTACTCTTCATAAAGAGCAGGGAACATTCCCAGTGTCCTGGCCAACATTCCCCTCTTCCCATAAACTGGTTCATACAATTATCCAGGCTGTTTGTGGGTGATGATGTGTGATATGGCCGCCACCACACATTCAGTCACTTCACTACCAGTCTAGCATTGCTTGTAAAGCGCTTTGGGATACTGTGTATGAAAAGTGCTATATAAATGCTGATTCTTCTTCTTCTTCTCCCATAATTAGAACTGACCCAGCTGCCAGGATATAGGGATTATAAACTTTTATGAAGTTTTAGAGGAAAAAAATATTTTTATACCATGATGTGAAAAGTCATAAAAATTCTTTGATGTACCTTGGGAAGAGGATCTGCTCAAGATCAAAGAGGGGATGTTAATTAAGGAGTCATATCGGGAAATTATTTTTTGCTGAAATCACAGTATTTAAATATCTCCTGACAGGAAGATCATTGTTTGTATAGTTTTTTATATTCTAAAAGGAGGAGCTAGATGACGTCATAGAAGGGGTGGAAACACAGTGTTTTAAACTGTGTTCTGTGTTTCAACTGGGTGACATTTCTTTTTGGGCTCTTAAGAAACACGATCTAACTTAAGCACTGTAAAAAGGTAATACATTATATAGAAAAAGTCTAGCTGTATGTTGGTAGGGGATTGTCTGTAGTTTCTTTGTTTTCTTTTAAGTGATTGTATGCTTTGTGATATAGTGTTCTGTGTTTACATTTAACATATTTTTATCCATTTTTAAGTAAACCTTTCATTTGAAAGATACTGCCTGGGTCTTCCAAGTCATTTCTTTTATATGTGACGTATGGAGGGCTAAGACTGTCAAAACTGTTTAGAAGCTTGATGGTGTTCCCAAACTGGGAAAATGTAAGAATATACGTAAGGTCTTTTATAGAGTTTTAAGGGTTCATTTTGGATACCTGGTTTGGTGCCCTTAGGTGAAAGATATCTGGCATCCCCCAAAAGAGCAGATTATCAGAGCCTGTACTTTTGGGTACACTAGCATAAGGTTCACAGTTTGAATCCCCCCTGAACTTGAGACTAAAGGTGATTCAGACCCACCAGCAGACAGGAGGGTTACCCTGTCTGTTACCTGTTCACAATACTGTGCTCGGAGGTTGGCACTGTGGGAGCAGAGGGCCTGACCTGCTGAGTACATTTGTGACAGATTAGTGGCAGTGGTGGGATGGAATTGAAGCAAACTCTGTAGATAAAATTGAAAATGCTATTTTGTTAGAACAGTTTTTTGGGGCATGCCCAGCAGAGCTGAAAACCTGGCTGGAGGACTCAGATCTGAAAACAGTGCAAGAGGCTGCTGAACTCTTGGACCGCTATGCCAAGAGCAGACCTGCTCTGAGAGTGAATGGGGCGAGCATGGCAGTGCAGAAAGGGAAAAGCACACCTTCAGGGCAGCTAAAACCCTCACTGCCTCCACCAAAACCAGTTAGCCCCAGGTTTCAGAGAAAAGATTTCTCTGAGATAAGAAAGGAATGTTGGGTTTGTAAAGAAACTGGGCATATTGCCAGACAGTGTCCCAAAAGGGTGAACAATATGCAATATGAGGCTAGGAAAGAAGTGGGTTGTTTATGTGTCCCTGGAAGCATGCCTGTGAACATGGGGGAACACATGCACCAAGTCACAGTGAATGGGGTACAGACACAAGGGTTAAGGGACACAGGGGCATCCCTGACACTGGTAAAACGGGATCTGGTAGAGCCTAGTCAGCTTATAGCCAATAAATATGGCACTGTACAAGACTTCACTGGTGAGAAGAAAACATTGCCACTCACTAGTGTTCTCCTAAACAGGGGGAACTGTGCAACAGGTGGCTGTAGCCAAAACATTAGCAGTTGATGTCATCCTTGGCAACAATCTCAAACAGGGGATGGTGTGTGCAGTTACCCATAGCCAAGTGGGATGGGGAAATTGTAGTTCCCTGCACCCCACAGAAGCCATTGTGGAAACCACTGGGAAGCTGATTCCCCAGCCTGTAACTCCTGATGGGGAGACTAATGAAAAGGGGGTAGAAATTTCCCCAGCAGCAGTTAACCACACAGCTACGGAGGGTTACTCCAAAGAAGGAGGGGTGACTCATTGTCAGAGGGTTAGAGATGACAGTGATCCTGAGTGTCCTGACACTAGTGCTAGGGACCCTAGTTTAGAGATTGAAGAGGACCTGTCCCATGCCTTGGGAATGTGTAAGGAGTTTGCAGCTGCTCAGAAAAGTGACCCAAGTCTAGAGAAGCTGAGAGCTTGGGAAAACTCTGATGGAGCACAGGGAGGTGATGGTAGACATAAGGTTTATTGGGAAAATGGAATGATGTATACTCAGGCTGTGCAGACAGAGGGAGGAGTGATAGGCAGGCAGCTTGTCGTTCCCCAGGGTATCGTGAGCAGTTGCTCAAGATTGCACATGATATTCCCTTGTCTGGTCATCTGGGAATCATGTGCACTATGCAGCAGTTGGCCCAGAATTTCTATTGGTCCAACTTCACCCGGCAGGTGAAGGAGTATTGCAGGTCTTGTCACCAGCGCCAAGAGATAGGAAAGGCGGTAAGAAAACCCAAGCTGCCCTAATTCCATTGCCCATAGTGGAGGAGCCATTACAGAGGGTGGGAATGGATATTGTGGGGCCTTTAAATACCCCCAGCTCCTCTGGGAAGAGGTTCATCCTGACTGGTAGATTATGCCACCCAGTATCCAGAGGCAGTCGTCCTATCCTCACTGAGGACAGACAAAGTGGCAGATGCCTTACTTGGGATTTTCTCCTGTGTTGGGTTTCTGCAGGAGGTTATTACTGATCTGGGGGGTTCCTTTATGTTGGATCTGATGAAATGTTTGTGAGAGAAATGTGGGGTGGTGCAGAGATGCATGACATCTTATCAGCCACAAGCCAATGGGCTTGTGGAATGATTTAACTTTACCCTGAAGTCAATGCTCCAAGTGTTTGCTGAACAGCATGGAAGGGACTGGGAGAAATACCTTCCCCACCTGTTATTTGTATACACGGAGGTGCCCCAAGAGTAGACAGGATTTTCCCCCTTTGAGCTTTTATATGGACGCCGGGTACATGGGGCCCTAGACCTGATCCAGGAGGACTGGGAAGGCAAGCACGCCACCCAGGGGACTCCCATAGTGGATTACATCCTTAGGTTTAGGAAAAGGCTGAAGGAGCTTATAGGGGCAACCCAAAGCAACCTGGCAGCTGTCCAACAGAAACAAAAAGTGTGATATGACCACAGACCCAGAGCTCCCTTATACACTTTGGGTCAGGAAGTCATGGTCCTTATTCCGGTCCAGAAAGACAAGCTGCAGGCTGAGTGGGAAGGACCGTACAAAGTAGTTAGGAATGTAAATGACGTGAACTATATCACAGAGTTACCTGACAGAAGACATACAGAAAGAATGTACCAGGTCAATGTGATGAAGCCATATGCTAATATGGCTGACATGGTGTTTGCAGTATGTAGTTCTGGGGAGGGGACAGATGAAGGAGACCCCCTTCTGGACTTGCTGGAAGAAAGCAAGTGGGAGTCCTCTGTGGAGGCAGTTAAATTGTCTCCCCAGCTGACCCCGGACAAGATCCGGGAAGTAAGGGAGGTTTTAGCAGACTTTTCCCCCCTGTTTAGCGCCAAGCCTGGACTAACCCCCTTAGTATTGCATGATGTGGACAGGGACACAGACGCCCATATGGGGGACTGCATATCAGGTGTCAGAGGCTGTCCAAATGGACATTAGGAGGGAGGTGGAGGAAATGCAGGATTTAGGGGCAATCCAGAGATCCCACAGCCCCTGAGCCTCACCCATAGTCCTTGTGCCCAAGCTAGATGGCTTTACTCATTTCTGTGTGGAGTAATGTGGACTGAATGCAGTCACGAATTCAGACGCCCACCCGATGCCCCGGACGGATGAACTCCTGGACAAGTTGGGAGGGGTGACCTACCTTACGACAACTGACCTGACAAAGGGGTATTGACAGGTAGAATTAACTGACAGAGCTAGATGGAGGTCAGCCTTCATCACTCCTATAAGCTTTTTTGAATTTAAAGTAATGCCTTTCGGAATGAAGAATGCCCCGGCCACTTTCCAAAGGTTGGTGAACCAGGTTTTTAAATGGTGCTGAGGAGTACGCCGTGGCATACCTGGATGACATTGCCATCTTTAGTGCCAGCTGGGAGGAGCACCTGTCCCACCTTAGGGAAGTGCTGGGCAGAATACAGAGGGCCGGGCTCACTTTCAAAGTTGAGAAGTGCCAGGTGGCCATGGCTGAAGTGGCATACCTCAGGCATGCTGTAGGCCAGGGACAGCTCTGTCCTAACCAAGTAAAAATAGAGGTGATCGTGGCATGGCCCAGACCAGAAATGCAGAAACAGGTCAGAAGCTTTCTAGGGACAGCAGGGTACTATAGGAAATTTTTACCCAATAACAGTGCCCTGGCTGCTCCCCTATCTGACCTGGTAAAGAAATGAATGCCTAAGAAAAGTACCTGGGAACTAGCCTGTGAAAAAGCCTTTACCAGACTGAAGGAGGCACTGTGCAGTGTTTCTGTATTGACAAGTCCTGACCATAGCAGACCCTTTATAGTTCAGACTGATGCCTCAGATGTGGGTATTGGGGCAGTACTGAATCAGACATCCAACCAAGGGAAAGATCACCCGGTAGTGTACCTGAGTAAAAAGCTACTTCCCAGGGAGCAGACTTACTCTACTGTGGAAAAAGAGTATCTTGCCATAGTGTGGGCCCTAATGAAGTTAGAGCCATATTTATGGGGGCAGCATTTTGAGGTGCACACTGACCACAACCCCCTGGTTTGGCTGACTAATGATAGATTGTTAAGATGGAGTCTTGCCTTGCAAGGGTATGACATGACAATCTTACATAGGGCTGGAGCGACCAATCAGAACGCCGATGGCCTGTCGCATGTATATGAAGAGTGAACTGATTTAGGATGCTCATCCCATGCAGGGGACAGAGCCCCCAAATTCAGCCTAGGTGGGGAGGATTGTGACGCTTGGCCAGCTGGTTATGATTGTTCTATGATATTTGTAATATAAAAATATAGTGTGTGATTGTCTGTGCTTCCATGAGTGCACCCCCCCAGGTTTCAGTTACAGTCAAGTGACTTGAAACCAGGAGGTAATTAAAAAACTAGAGAGACTTAATTAACGGTCTCCTGTAATTAGAACTGACTCAGCTGCCAGGATATAGAGATCGTACATTTTTATGATGTTTTAAAGGAAAAAAACATTTTTATACCATGGTGTGAAAAGTCATAAAAATCCTTTGATGTGCCCTGGGAAGAGGAACGGCTCAAGATCAAAGAGGGGATGTTAATTAAGGAGTCATATTGGGAAATTAGTTTTTGCTGAAGTCACAGTATTTAAAATATCTCCTGACAGGAAGATCATTGTTTGTATATATTTTCATATTTTAAAAGGAGGAGCTAGATAACATCATTGAAGGGGTGGAAACATAGTGTTTTAATCTGTATTCTGTGTTTCAACAGAGTGACATTTCTTTTTGGGCTCTTAAGAAACAAGATCTAACTTAAGCACTGTAAAGAGGTAATACATTAGATAGAAAAAGTCTAACTGTATTTTGTTAGGAATTTTCTGTAGTTTCTTTGTTTTCTTTTAAGTAATTATATACTTTGTGATATAGTGTTCTGTGTTTACATTTAACATATTTTTATCCATTTTTAAGTAAACCTTTCATTTGAAAGATACTGCCTCGGTCTTCCAAGTTCTTTTTTTTGCGTGTGACGTATGGAGGGTTAAGACTGACAAAACTGTTTAGATGCTTGATGGTGTTACCAAACTGGGAAAAGGTAAGAATATACCTAAGGTCTTTTATAGAGTTTTAAGGGTTCATTTTGGATACCTGGTTAGGTGCACTTAGGTGAAAGATATCTGGCATCCCCCCGAAGAGCAGATGATCAGAGCCTGTACATTTGGGTGCGCTAACACAAGGTTCACAGTTTCTATCCCCCCAGAACTTGAGACTAAAGCTGATTCAGACCCACAAGCAGACAGGAGGGTTACCCTGTCTGTTACCTGTTCACAATACTGTGCTCGGAGGTTGGCACTGTGGGAGCAGAGGGCCTGACCTGCTGAATGCGTTTGTGACAGTACCCTATTAGTGGCTCCGTTCAATCCAAGGGTCGGGGGGGTAGGGATATGGTTTTGAACTTCACTTAGGATAGATATCCATTCAGTTGTTGCAGACCCTCAGGGCAGGTACCTTATTGGGGATGTTTCCCCTGGAACAGGTTTGTCACACCCTGATATCTATCTATCTACTGGCCCAATTTTTGATTCTCCAGACTTTTTTCACCACCTTTCAGTGGCCCTGGCTCCATACACAGGTATCTTAATAATTGGGGGAGATTTCAGTACATATTGGGACCCAGTCCTGGACCACTTGGCCACTAGATGTAGGCCCCTCCCCCCAAAAAATGTAGAGGCTTTGAAATATATGATGAGGGAAAGGAACCTTATGGAAGTTTGGAGATTTAAACATCCACAATATAGAGAATATTCCTTCTGTTCACAATCCCATAAAGTTTATACAAGATTGGACTATTCTTTTGCCCTGTGAGCACCTTGGGAGAGGTTGTGAAAGCTTGTTATGGGTCCCTATTAGTTTCAGATCACACACCCCTCATGGTGTACATGTAGATAAATACAGATGCCCCTCTCCAACTCATCAAGTGGAGAAGGGACCCTAAATTATTGTTGGATTCACAATTTGTGGCATCCATCTCAACTAGGGTCTCAGAATTTATTACCCTTAATGACATCAGGGAGGTATCCACCATAGTGGTCTGGGATGCTATGAAAGCATATATTGGGGAGAAGCAATTGCATACATGACTCACATCAGGAAACAACAAATTCAGCAAGAGGAGGTGCTAGAAAAAGAGGTCATAGAATTGGAGATACAAAATATGGCACAGGTTAGCACAAACAGAGTTGGATCCCCTGGTACATTTTGAAGGAGAAACTTAACCAAATGTCATCACGCCAGATAGAGAAGGACCTCCTAGTCTCACACTCACACTCCTATTTTGAAGGGGACAAAGCAGGTAAATTCCTTGCCTGGCAAATTAAGAAAAAAAGGTGGAAAGGAGCATCTTAGATATAAAAAAAGGGGATGGTTCTCTCACAACCAGTCAACAAGAAATTAATGCAATGTTCTGTTCATTTTACCAAGACCTATATACTTCCCAGGCCCTGGGAAACCTCTCTCTGGAGTTTTTTTTGTCCACAGTAAAACTACCAAGGTCATCTCCAGAAAAAGTGGAACAGTTAGACTCCCCCATTCTGCTCGAGGAGCTCAGGCAGGCAGCGTGGTCTGTTAAATGGGGGGAAAGTGACCGGACCAGGTGACATCCCATCTGAGTTTTATAAGGCTGTCTGGGACAATTTGGGCCCCTTGATGAACAAGATGGTGAGTAAGGCCTTTGAGGTGGGTACCCTCCCCAATCACAGCTTATGGCCACCATTATAGTGCTCCCTAAATCCAGTAGAGATCCTCAGAAGTGTGATTCTTACAGGCCAATCTCTCTGCTTAATGCAGACTACAAAATCATGGCCAAGATATTGGCTGGGTGGTTGGAGGAGGTACTCCCAGGCCTGGTCCATCCAGATCAGGGAGGTTTTGTAGGGGTAGGCAGGCTAAACATAACCTGAGACATGCAATCATCATCATCCATCACTGGTTGGGAAGAGGAAGTAGTGGCTGTCAGGGTCTTCTTGCACTTGATGCAAAGAAGGCCTTTGACCATGTTGAGTGGCCCTTTATGTTTTTGGTCCACCAAAAATTCCAGTTTGACCCCCATATTAGATCTTGGATAGGTTCTTTTTACACCAAGTCCACAGCACAGATTTTAACAAATGACACCATGTCCGCTCCCTTCTCCTTGACCAGGGATACTAGGCAGGGATGTCCTCTGTCCCTCCTTCTCTATGTCCTCACCATATATGGTCTCACAGTAGCTATACAAAATCATAAAGATTTAGAGAGTCCACATTGCGGGGGGTGAACCACGTGATATCCTTATTCGCTGATGATATCCTATTATTTGTGGATAGGCCGGGAAAAGCTCTCCAAGCCAATCGCACCTATTTTCTATATACGGCCCAGTGTCAGGGCATAAGGTCAACTGGAATAAATGTGAGTGGATGCCCTTGGCTGCCCAGAGGCACCTAGTAGAAGTGGCTGGGGCACAGACTGCTCCAACAACCAAACTTACGTATTTCGGGGTTAAGCTTACCACTAAGTTGTCTAAGCTAGTGAAAGTCCATTTTAAAGCTCTGACACAAAAAGTTAAAAGTGACTGTACAAGATGCCAGGGTCTGCCTCTGACCATGGTGGGGAGAGTGAACTTGACCAAAATGTGTATTTTGGCCCAATGCCTTTTGCATGTTTCAATCTATTCCCACCCAGATCCCTCTGAAGTATATAAAAGCCTTAGAGGGGGTAATAACCACATTAATTTGTCAGGGCAAACATCTGAGAACTGAGAAAGAAACATTGTGGCTTCTGGTGAGGAAAGGTGGTTTGAGCCTGCCCAATCTGTATTTATACCATATGGCTGCACATTTAACATTTGTAAAGGATTTATTCCCTAGGAGGTCCAAAGAGCGAGCATGGGCAGAGCTGGAGGAGGTGGAGGGAGGACTATGCCATGCTTTATTGACTCCCACCCTGGCTAAACAAGACTATGCTAAAACAAAGAACACTCTCACCAGAAACCTAGTAAAGATATGGATTAAAGCTCACAACAGGTTTGGACTGTTTGAGACATTATCCACAAAAGCCTCTATAAGTGCCACGCTAACATCACAGGAGGATATACCCACTGGCTTAGAAGGAGTAATGAGGGAATGGGCTGACAGGGGCCTGAAGTTCCTTTCTCAGTTATATGAAAAGGATGCCATGTTGGACTTTCCTCAGCTTCTTAGGAGATATGGTTTGAAGGTCTCTCATTTTTTTGTATTTTGTAAAATCAGGACCAGACTTTTATCAGATGGGAAACTGGGATTTCCAGCCCGCTCTCCTCTAAAAGAAATCTTTGCCATGATATCTCCACTAACTAGAACCCGTCCATTGAGTAAGTGCTACAAATTATTGCTGGGAGCCATCCCTGATCCACTTGCACAACTCAAATGAAGATGGGAGACAGATCAGAGAATAAATAGCCTCATTGGGGGAGATTGGGACAACATTCCTAAACTGGGCAAGGAGTGCTCTGTTAATAACAGACTACAAGCCATACACATGAACTATCTACATCAAGTCTATTTGACTCCTGCTCTTGCATATAAAATAGACCCATCGGCTTCAGAAACATGTCAAAGTGCAAGGTACACACTGGTTCCTTTTACCATTTAGTTTGGGCATGCCCCAAAGTAAGAGTTTATTGGGTGGAGATAAATAAGATTCTGGCACATGCCTTGAACATTCCAGTAAACTTAGACTCAGCAGAAATATTGCTGGGGCCAAGGGAGGAAGGAAGATTATCCCCTTATGGCTCTGGGGTGTGTTGTAGGGAAGAGGGTCCTAGCCCTGCATTGGCATCTGGATTCCATCCCCACAGTGGCACAATGGGCTCAACCCTTGCCTCACTGCATGAAACCGGAACACATGCAATACTCGGTGAGAAGCCAACTAGACAAATCTCACTCTATCTGGGACCCCTTAGAAAAAACCTTACAGAGAGACTGGTTTCCTGCATTCTGAGAAAATAGGTCCACTGAGACGTTAACATTCTTGGTCATATCGTAACATATGGGTTAGATTACCCAAACAGGTTCCTGCAAAGGATGCCTAGGTCAGATCCAAAGATTTTGAAACTGATTCAATTTGTCCTTAGATTTCTACAAGTTATGAGACAGTACTATGAATGGCTCCACTATAGTGCTTTTAATTGACTAGTAACCTGTATGTGTGTTCAATTATTACTTTGAAACACACTGGTCTGAATAAACTGAAATGTACAAATGTATACCATATTAAGTATGTACATTTTGTTATGATCTGTTTGCTGGTTTTACTTAAATAAAGTTTAAAAAAAAAAGAAAGCTAGATTTCTGAGTGGCGGGAAAGAGATTTCTGCAGCAGCAGTCAGCCTGCACCAGCTTGTATCAAAATTGCAGGTATCTAGGTGTGAGAGGGTTTATAGTATGAATGGGAGAACTGATTGGGATAAGTTCAGAGCCACCCAGAACCTACACCATTGTCTGTAAAAGATCCTTATCGGAGCCTTATTCAGGTTCCAAAAAGGTTCTGATAACTTTTAAAACATTGATTTTGGTACTTAATATACTCCCCCAAAAAGACCATATCTAGTAAGAAGGCTGGTTGTGTTAAAAGGACTCCAAAAGAGACTGTAGGTAGTGTAATAACACTCCCAAGTTGCTTTGGATTCCTTTCCCTTCACTGACAAAAGCTTAAAGGGGAGCAGTGATAGTTAATACAGTTATTGGCCCCTATGCATTAAGGGCTTTGTGCGTATGCACCATGGATCAGCAGCATGTAGCCAACTCTAAGACACTGAGCTGCACATTGGGGGTTCCGTGGCCCCCCCATGGCATGCACAGAAGGGACACATGTCCCTTCCACACTTGATACCCCAGCAGTTTGTGCAATTACATCTGTAGACAATCTGAGAGTGCATCGAGGGTATGCCCACACTCCACAACATTCACAAATGTGAGGAATGCCAGGTGATGCAGCACAGGATATAGCAGCAGGGACCCTGCTGTATCCTCACACGTCCCCCACAGAAGACACCTGCTGGTTGCAGTGGGAAGGTACTTGAACATGTCATGCTGTACCAGCCCTTTGGTCGGCAAGGGAGGACTGGTGGCAGCCAGTTGGGTACTCACCCTTTCCTGTTTTAGCTATAGAAATCCAACCATCCCATAATTCCCTGTTCTGCGTGGAGCAGGGTATCCACACAGTGACAAGGTCAGGCATCCCATTAGAAGCCCACCTGTGTTCTCTGATCCAAAAAATACCAGCATTCTGGGGGGCAGGGCCACAGACAGGCACCTTGCAGCAGCATGCATTTGTGCATGCCGAGCCTGGCGTGCCTGTCTGCGGGTGCAGAGCTGCACAGCCAGGGTACATTCCACTTGTGTATACCCAGTGCTACATAATGGAGAGGCACCATTGCAATTTTAAAATAAATGTTCACTATGTTGTAGAGGAGCAAAAAGGCCGAGGCCCATAAAATAGCTCCTTTTAGGATAGGGTGTAGTAATCAAGGTTTCCACCACTGTTGATAAATTTATTCAAATTGATTTTAAATTGGTCCTTGCTTGGACTAGATAGTATATTCAATGGTAATCTATTCCACAAATTTACCACTCTTAGAGTATAAAAATATTTATGCTCATTAGTGCGGAATCTTTCTAATTTAATCTGCAGTGGATGTCCTCTTGTTACATGTCTGTCATTTTTGTATTCTATATTCAATTCCGTCATGAGTAATGGATCATTTAAAAAGTCATAGTACATTAATAAGTCTCCTCTGTGTCTCTCCATTTCCAATGTATGTAGATTTAGATAAGTTAATCTGTCATTGTAATCAAGTTCTTTTAGAGCTTGAAATTGATTTTGTGTAACGCCTTTGGATTTTTTTCTAATTTGTTAATATCTGTTTTAGTGTGAGGACTCCACAACTGACTTCCATAATCAATTAGTGGTCTAACATAGGACGGATACAGTGGAAGAAGGACCTCTGCCTTTCTGCTCTTAATGTTTCTTTTTATTGACATTAAAGTTTTAGTCGCTTTAGAAATAACTGAGTAACATTGTTCTTTAAAATTATGGTTACAGTCAATTATGATTCCTAGGTCTTTTTGGAACTTTTAGATGGCAGATACTCATTTTTTAATGTATATGTATGAAGAGGGTTATCTTTCCCTAGATGTATAACGCCATGTTTGTCAGTATTAAGTTGCATACCCCATGAGTCGGTCCATTGTACAATTGTATTTATATCATTTTGTATGACGTTTATATGTTCATGCATTCCACAGGGACCACATAACTTAGTATCATCAGCAAATTTGGCTACTGTGCGCTTGATATTTTCATCCAAATCTGCAATGAAGATTTTGAATAATAATGGTCCAATTATCTATCCCTGGGGTACACCACGTGTTACTCTTCCTTCAGTTGATTGATAGCCTCTTATTGATACTATTTACATTCTGCCATGTATCCAGTTGTTTATCCAGTCAGCAATGTATGTGATATTTAGAAAGCTTGTTTTTAATTGTCCGATGTGGGACCAGATTGAAGGCCTTGCAAAAATCAAATAGGACTATATGGCCAGCCCGGTGGCGCTGAGGGTTGAGGCACTGGTCGCCACACCTTGTGCCACGCCGGCGACCCATGTTCGGGAATGAGCACAGGTTGTCGGGGGTTGGCGGGGAGGAGATGGATCGAGCATCTGGAGGACTGCTCTCCATCTCGGGGTAGAGGATCGGGCGGCCGTTGCCTGACCTCAGCGAGGCGGGGATCGGCCACGCAGCCGCAGAGACAGGGGAGGCGGACGCAGACGTTGACTAGTGCGCCAGACGTGGGAGCATGCGTACTCAGTTGCCAGTGTCATTGCACGCCATGCCCGGCCGGAGAAAATTAGGGAAAATGAGCCGTGAGCACGATGTGGAACCGCCGCCATTCCCCGAGGACGCCCCTGGCATGGACCCGCTCTGGTGGGTTGAGTCACCCCACCACCTGCCCGTGAAGGGTAAGCCGGGTGCTGAAGGGAGGGGTCTCATGTCCGGGGATAGCGCCAGAGGAACGGCGGAGTGCGGGGGGGAGGCTTCTGAAAAAAAAAAAAAATAGGACTATATACACTGGTATACCATTGTCTAACATTCTATTGACAGAGTCATAAAAGTAAAAAAGGTTTGTCATACAAGAACACCCCTGTCTGAATCCATGTTGATTTTGATCAATTAATGCAACAGTTTTAAGTTTCTCATTAATTCAATTTTTTTATGAGACATTCTAGAATTTTGCACAGAATGGCAGTTAGACTTATTGGCCTATAGTTAGATATGGTGGATTTATTTCTTTTTTTGAATATTGGAGTAACTCTGGTTCTATAAGATGCTCGATGGCTCAGTGGTAGGGCTTTGCACTTCTACACTGATGAACCGGGTTCAGCAGCGAGCCTGGGTCTGCATGGTTTGGGCAACTAGGCTGGGTAGTGTTCCCGCTAGGAGTGTAAGCCAGCCAGGGAGGAAGATGGCCAGGCCTGGTGCAGCAGCAGCCCCTCACAGTGAACCAGTAGCTTGCTCCCTCACAAGGAGTGGCACATGCCCAGTGTACACTTCTGCATCCGAGGCCACCAGAAGCTATGCTGGATGTCTGGGAGGGAGGGTTGGACCATGAAAGAAAAATAGAAAAGCCCTATGTGCACGGCCACAGAGTGTGATGGCTCCAGCAGTCCTAGAGCCTCACACCATAGTAGTAGTAATAGTTTTATTTATTTTTGGTGCCCTTCCCCGGAGGCTCAGGATGCCATTACAAAGTAATATATCAATATAATCACATTCTACACCTCCCAATATTAACATAACAATAAAAATCAACGATCACTAATAATATAATAAAATCAGTTAAAATCCACAGTAGAGTCAAATGCATGAGCAAAAAGGTGATTTTAAGGCCTTTTTAAAATATTTCCACAACAGGGGCCTCCCTCAAATTCCTTGGTAGTGAATTCCACCATATCGGTCCAGCCACCCTGAAGGCTCTGTCCCCAGAAGTTTTTAATCAAGTCTTGGAAACCACCAGAAGACTCTCATTGGAAGACCAGAGGGAGTGAGCAGGGCAGTATGGATGCAAGACATCATGCAGGTAACCAGGACCCAGACCGTGCAGTGTCTTATAGGTTAACAAACCTATCTTATAGGAGATGCACCACTTGACCGGCAGCCAGAGCTGTTCCCATAGCACAGCAGTGATATGACTTGACTTGGAAAGGCCTGTCAATAGTCTTGCGGCCGCATTCTGCACCAACTGCAGGCATCAGAGTGCACCTCCACTGACCCTGAGATAGTGAGCATTGCAGTAGTCAAGATGAGATGTCACAAAGACATGTACTAGTGAAGGCAGGTCCTCAGGGGGAACTAGGGAACTAATCCAGTTGATATTTTTAAGATGGCAAAAACCACTCCAGATGACCACCAACACCTGAGCCTTGGGTGTGAGTCCTTCATCCAGAATGGTGCCTAGATTCTTCACCTGTTGGACAGAGTCAAGTTGAGAGGTATCAAGCAGAAGATTTGATAACCCCAGACACTGTCCTTCCCCCTTTCCTACCCAGCTCAACACCAATTCCTCAGTCTTATTGGGATTGAGTCTCAGCCAGCTCATGGACATCTGCCCTTGAATCTCAACCAAATATTTGTTCAGCACATCCACCACACCCTGGTCCTGGGGTGCAATAGACAGAGCTAAGAGTCACCTGTATAGCAGTGAAACCCAACTCCATACTGCCTGATGATCTTGCCCAGGAGGAAGCATATATACCAAAAACAGCATGGGCAACAGGACCAATCCCAAGGCTACTCCACAGTGCAGGTCCCTTGAAAGCAACAAGAAATTACCCATTACTACCCTTTGAGAGCTGCCCTGAAGGAAGGACTCAAGCCAGCTCAAAACTGTGGTATTGAGTCCTACATATTCCCTGAGACAGTCCCAAAGCAGCCCATGGTCAATGGTGTCAAATGCAGAGGAGATCCAGGAGCACGAGCATTGATCTCTCTCCTCTATCCCTCACCATGAGCGATCATTTGGTATCCTGACTCAAGCAGTTTCAGTTCTGAACCTCTATTGAAACCCCAGTTGCAGAGGCTCATTAATATCGAAGGTCTCAAGGTGAGCCTCAAGATTCAGTGCCACCACCTTCTCAATAACCTGATGTAGAAACAGCATATCAGAGACCCGTCTGTAATTCGCAGGGACATCAGGGTCCAAAGTTACTTTTTTCGAAAGGCACCTCACCAGCATGCTTTTAGTACAGCTGGAAAGACCCCCTCAGATGAGGAACGTCCAACAATCCCAACAAATACTGGGCCCAACTGAGCCAAACAGCCCAGTAGGAGCCAAGCTGGGCCAGGGTTCAGATCACAGTAGTTAGGTCACAGCCCTGAGATCACCCTGATGACCTCCTCTGCTGTCACTGTCCGAAACTCACTCCACAAGCACTGACAGACACCAATACAGCCCGATCCACCACTGCTGGACAGTAACTGTCCAGAAGAGGAGATCCCGGCCCAAATGGAGGATACCCTGTCCTAGAAAACACAAGCAAATTCCTTACATTTTGCAAATTATACCATTTTCTTTTTTTTTATTTTAATTTTTACAATAAGTAAAAACATACAGATTGCAATGCATATCCATTATACTCAGATTGTTACAGATTAGTATAATTTCTCGCAATACCCAAGTCTCAAGCTTAGTAGATACATAAGGGAAAGCAGTCTTAAAAGTTTTCATCCACAGAGTTATTATTAAGAACAAATCATTTTTATAAACAACAGGTTTATTGGGTCCCCCAATTATTATGTTACCCCTGTCCTGAGGCGACTCCCCAGAGATTTTCTGTATAAAAAAAGGGGTCTCTTGACTATCAATATTCTTAATGTGCAGTTGAATTTATTTGCTGCCATCATGGTACAAATTCAGGATAGTGCTCTAATTAGTAGGAGACCCATCATCCCCATCTGTTATTGAAACTTCTACTTCTGTTGTTTAATTTGGCTGAAATGCTTTCCATATTATAAACCTCATACATTAGGTTTCTCCAAGATTCTTTAACTGGAATTGTTTCTGTAAGCCAAAGCCTAGTAATTACTTTTTTTGGCTATCACTATTAAAAGTGTTACTAACCTGTACTAGGTTAACTCAGCTTCATACTTGGGTGTCATACTGTATATTCTATATTTTCCAGATAGTAGGGCCTCAGGGTATTTACCCCTTTTGATATTTACAATCTATATATAAATTACCTTATAGCCAATATCAAACTTATGTCTCCCTTAAAAATGAAATCCTCCCCTTTGAGGAATCAGTAACTAAGATAGACAAATCTCTGTCTGGCCTGGTGTGGATAATCATATATTACCTAGAGGGGAGAGAGGCTAACCCTGTAACAGGGAGGAAAGGAAGTACTGTGGGTCCATTTGGAGACAGGCAATGGCACCACAATCCACACAGGAGTTGTATACAGACCCCCATCTCAGGGGAGGACATGAACAAGGAAATGATAGGAAGTATCCTTAGAATGGCAGAAAAAGGGGAGATATTGTTGATGGGGGATCTGAATATGCCAGATGTTAATTGGAGTACATTTGCAGCAGTCACTTCTAAGAGTGGGGTCATTCTAGATGCCCTACAGGGGACACGCCTTAGACAACTAGTACTGGAACCCACTCGAGAGGGAGCAATCTTAAACCTGGTACTCTCAAATGGAGATGGCAAGAGGATCACAGATTTAGAAGTGGGTAGCCATCTGGGAACTAGTGACCATAGAACAGAATGGTTCACAATAAACACAGCAGTAGAGTTAAGCCATACAAAGGCAAAGGTACTGGACTTCAGGAGGGCTGACTTTGCCAGAATGGATGAGTACCTAAGGAATGCACTAGCAAATGGGCAGGAAGGAGGGGTGGAAGAACAATGGGTAATAATCAAAACTACCATCACAAAGGCAACAAGCCTTTATGTGAAGCAAATAAACAAAACAAAATGATGTTTGAAACCACTATGGTTCTCAAAGGAGGTGGCAGGAAAGGTTAGGGAGAAAAAGAAAGCATTCAGGAAGTACAAGGAATCACAGAAGGAGCAGGACAGAGAATTGTATCAGTTAAAGCAAAAGGAAGCTGGGAAGGCAGTCAGAACAGCAAAGGCCCAAACCGAGGAAAAGATAGCCAACACAGTTAAGAAGAGGGATAAAACCTTTTATAGGTACATCAGACAGTGAAGGAAGACCAAGGGAGGAATAGTGAAGCTTAATAAAGGGGAGGGGTGGGCAGAGGGTGACTGTGAAAAGGCAGAGATACTAAACAAATATTTTGCTCAGTATTCACAAATGAAGAGGGAAGGTACCTAAACCAAACAATAGAAACTCTCTGGATACAGAAGTTGATACCATCCCATTTACAGAAGAAAGGGTTCTGAAAGAACTCTTGAAACTGATGGTGGACAAAGCAATGGGGCCTGATGGGATTCATCCCAGAATTCTAAAAGAACTAAAGGTAGAACTAGTGACACCACTGACTACCCTGTTTAACAAATCCTGGGAGGATGGGGTGGTACATGAGGACTAGAGGAGGGCAGATGTGATTTCACTTCACAAAAGTGGGAGGAGGGCAGAAGCAGGTACCTACATACCTGTTAGTTTAACCTCAGTGATAGGGAAAATGATGGAATCACTTCTGAAGGAAATAATTGTTGAGTACCTAGAGGCCAGAGGGGCACAGGACCCAAGGCAACATGGATTTACAGAGGGAAAGTCATGTCAGATGAATCTAATAGATTTCTTTGACTGGGTGACCAAAGTAGTAGATTGGGAGGGGTTGTGGACATGGCCTACCTAGATTTTAGCAAGGCATCTGACAAAGTCCCACACAAAAGCTTAATATACAAGTTAGCCAGCCTGGAAGTGGGTCCAAAGATGGTAGCCTGGGTAAAGAATTGGCTGGAGAACAGGACACAGAGGGTAATAGTAAATGGAGTCCACTCTGAAGAAAGGGGTGTTACTACCAGGGTACCACAGGGTTCAGTACTAGGACCGGTGCTCTTAAATGTCTTTATAAGCAACATTGCAGAGGGACGGGAAGGAAAAGTATGTCTCTTTGCAGACGACAAAAAGATCTGCAACAGAGTTGATGCACAAGGTGGGGTGGAAAGGATGAGAAGGGACTTGGCAAGGTTGGAGGAATAGTCAAATGTATGGCAGCTTAGAGTCAATGCTAAGAAGTTCAAGGTAATGCACTTGGGAAACAAAAACCCAGGGGGAAGAGTACACAATGGGGGGTGAGATACTAACAACAACAAAAATGGAAAGGGACCTGGGGGTAGTCATATCAGATGACCTAAAGGTGGGCAAGCAATGTGAGAGGGCAGGTGGGTTGGGGATACTGGGATGCATAGGGAGAGGCATCACCAGTAGAAAACAGGAAGTTGTTATCCCTCTGTACAGACAGCTGGTGAGACCCCGTCTGGAGTACTGTGTGCAGTTCTGGAAACCCAATCTCCGCAAAGACATAAACAGGATGGAGGCAGTCCAGAGGAGGGCAACTAAAATGGTGCAGGGTCTGCACCGGAAGACATATGAAGAGAGACTTAAGGAGCTTAATATATACAGCCTCGAAGAAAGAAGAGAGCGGGGCGACGTGATGGAAACTTTCAAGTACCTCAAGGGAATCAACAAAGTCCAAGAGGGTAGCATCTTTCAGAAAAAGAGGTGTGCAAGAACAAGTGGGCACAATTTGAAGATGGGGGGTGGCTCAGAGGTAATGTAAGGAAGTATTTTTTCACAGAGAGGGTTGTGGATGCATGGAACAGCCTTCTGGAGGAGGTTGTGGAGTCAAAAACAGTGGTGGAATTCAAGCATGCATGGGACAGTCATAAGGCAATTCTAGGGGGTGGGGGTAGGAAGAAGTAGGCTGTTGGTTAACTAGGATCTGCAGCTTATCCATTAGGTAGGGAAATGGGCAGACTGGGTGGGCCAAGCGGTCCTTATCTGCCGTCAAATTCTATGTTGCTATGTACTGTACCCAGTTAATTTTTGTATCATTGGGTGGCGTCACCGTCAGGATAAAGACTGATGTAAGCCAATCAGGTATATCAAAAAAATTGCTAATTTCAGTTATAATCTCCCTCCAAAACCCCTGGAGTGCTGGGCAAGACCAGAATATATGCTCGATCCCAGCCAAAGAGAATCCACACTCTCTCCAACAATAGCCTCTGTTTATCCCTCCGGATTTAGCTGTGATATCTGGAGTTCTAAAAAACTGGATTCTTGTTTTCACGCAAATTCTCTCCAACATATTGCGAATGAGATTTTAGAATAAGATAAAGTTGATTTTTATCACAAATTCTCAGGTATTTTCATATTTAGTTCTTTAGCCCATCACCTTCTGACCATGTCAAGGTTTTCCCTTCTATATGTTCTTAGTGCCTTGTACAGGTTTCTAATAATATGTTCCATAACTCCCCGCTCTAGGTAATATATGATTATCGACACCAGGCCAGACAGAGATTTGTCTATCTTAGTTATTGATTCCTCAAGGGGAGGATTTCATTTTTAAGGGAGACATAAGTTTGATATTGGCTATAAGGTAATTTATATGTAGATTGTAAATATGAAAAGGGGTAAATACCCTGAGGGCCTACTATCTGGAAAATATAGGATATAGAGTATGACACCCAAGTACGAAGCTGAGGTATCAACCCTGCTGGACGGAGATCTGAGTCGTGTGCAATAACTGTTAAGTAATACCTCTCTGAGATAGAAAGGACAGACCTAATTATACATAGCCAGAATTTGAAGAAGTCCCTTGTAAGTTTAGGGAATCGGGTCAAAGGAAGGCATCTCGGAGGGTGTCCCAGGAGATATGGAGGGAAGTGTTCCAGTCCATTTAGTGTCACTTCAATATCCTTCCAATATGAATGATATCTGGTAGTCAAAAGTAGAAGGGCAATAAGAGTCTGCGCAGCCTGCACAGAATCTTTCAGGTTTGGCAAGCCCAGCCCTCCCTGCGCCCTAGGAAGTTGAAATAATATATATTTTATTCAGGGGATCCCCCCATCCCAAATAAATCTAGAAATCAGTTCATCCCAGGATTGAAAGTAAGCCTCTGAGGGGAAAATGGGTAGGGTTTGTAAAAAAAAAAAGTATATGTGGTAAGACATTTTGTTGTATGGCCTTAGCTAGATCAGTCCCAGGAAAATTTGTGTCCATTTAGATAGATCTGAGGAGATCTGTAAGGTGATAGGCTCTAGGTTAACTAGCTCCAGGTGTATCAGATTTGAAGGCATTCTGATACCTAGATACCTCATCTCTACCCTGCTCCACCGGAATGGGTATTCCGCTTTTAACCGTCGAGAGGGGTAAATGAAAAGTTAAGGACCTCAGTTTTTGAGCTGTTAACTTTATACCCCGAAAGGTCACTAAAAATGTTAAGTTGTTCCCACACTGCTGGGACAGAGGTTTCAGGAGAGGTCAGGGCTAAAATAATATCATCTGCAAACAAGGTAAGTTTGTATGATCTACCTCCCACAGGGATCCCCTCTATATTCATTTGTTTTCTAATATTGTCTGCTAGAGGTTCCAAATAAAGGGCAAATAAAAGAGGGGACAGTGGGCAGCCTTGCCTTATACCCCTAGAGAGTGAGAAGAGGAGGGAACATGAACCATCTAATTTAAGGTATGCTACAGGGGATTGATACATAGTTTGAATTTGGGCAATAAGTTTCTCTGGGAAAGCAAACTTTCTCAACGTAGCCCACAAATAGGGCCTTGATACCCAATCAAAAGCCTTCTCGGCATCTAATCTAAGAAGAACTAAAGGTATTTTTCTTTGGGTGGCGTATTCCAAAAGTAGTAGGACCCGATGCACAGCATCATGTGCTTGCCTTTTCATAACAAATCCCACCTTGTCCATGTCAATAAGTTGGGGTAACAGAATATCTATCCTGTGGGCCAAAAGTGACATGAAAATCTTGTAGTCACAATTTAATTTTGAGATCGGGTGGTAAGAGGCCATTAAAGTAGGGTCCTTCCCAGATTTAGGAATGGCAGCTATTCCAGCATTGCACCATGACGGGGGGTTGTTCTCATTCTTGTATCTCCTGGAAGGCCGGTAGCATTACTGGAAGTAGTGGCTTCTGAAACTTTCTGTAGAATTCATTTGGATACTCATCTGGGACCGGGGCCTTTTGGGTTTTGGCGTGTTTAAGAGTATGTTTAATTTCCTCAACCGTGACAGGTCTAAGCAAAGCTTCTGCCTGTTGTTCAGAAAGGCATGGGAAAGGTGTGCTTTGAAGATATGTGGCTAGCTGTTCGGGAGAAGGGCAGGTGTCTTCAGTATAGAGAGCCTTGTAAAATTCAACCATAGCTTGTCTGATGGCAGTGGGGTGAAAAATAAATTTATTTGCCCTAGGTCTAGTATTTTCATGACCATTGCCCATTGCCTAGCTCCCCTAAGGTGTCTGGCTAGATTTCTAGCACCCCTAGGACCACCCTGCTGAGATTTGAGCTTTAAATAGAGTAGTTGCTGCTCTGTTTTTTGATCTATTAATCTTTGGAGTTTCTGTTTAGTAATTAGCAATTGGGACTTAACTGATAAATCTCCCTTGTGAAGCTTCTCCTGGAAGCTAGCTAGGGCTCCCTGTAATTCTTTTTCTAAGGGCTCTCTTTGCCTTTTCTTAAGAGTGGAGTATTTGATAATTTCCCTTGTTAAAACTGTTTTGAGAGTCTCTCACTTTATAGTTGTGGAAATCTCCAGGGAGTCATTGTCCACCAGAATAAGTGCGGTACACTCTTGTACCTTTTGCATAAATTCTGGATCTTGTAAATAAGATCAATTTAGTCGCCAAGATGCTTGTTTTCTTGGTTTTATGACATCTATTTTTAAAAACAGTGGGACATGATCTGACAATATAGAGGTCCCCACAGAGATATCTCTAATAGATGCCAGGTGTTCCACCAAGGACAAAAAATAGTCCAATCAGGCCGAGGTGTTAGTTTTGGGGGAGTAGTGAGTGTATGCCCTGACAGTAGGAAAAAAGTGTCTCCATATATCTACCAACCCAAGTGTGGGAAGAGTTTGCCGAAGATGCTTTTGAAGTGCAGAAGCCCTATGTTTAGAGGGCGCCGAAGTATCCAGAGTGGTATTCAAAGTAACATTTAGGTCCCCCCCCAATCAAACACACACCCTGTGCCTGTGATAAAAAAATCATCAAAGAACTTTTGTGCCACTTGGGGTGTACTCCCCGTGGGGAAGGTAAATCGATGCCAGAGTAACCTGTACTGAGTAAAGTTGACCCACCACTATTACATATTGTCCTTCTTTGTCTATGATTTGTTTTAGTATATGAAATAGTACAGCATAAGGGACCAAAATTGCTGTACCCCGTCTCCTCCCTGAAATATGTGATGAGGCTATAACTGCTTGGAACCACCGCGCCTTCAATTTGAAGTGTTCCACCAGGGAAAGGTGGGTTTCCTGGAGGAGTATTGTATCAGGCTTGCTCTGTTTAAAATAATGCAGTAAACATTTACGTTTGATAGGATTATGTATGCCATTTACATTAAATGACATAATAAGTCAGTATAGCGCAGTGGTTTAAGGCTCTGAGCTGCAAATCTGGAGACCTGGGTTTGAGTCCCACAGCCCCCACTTACATATACTGTGTGACCCTGAGCAAGTCACTTAACTTCCCTGTGCTCCCAGGCTGCACCTGTAAAAAGGCTTTCAGCTTAGTGTGTTTCATCTGGTTAAACAATTGGAAAAAAAATAAATAAATAAGTGAAGTGTTAGCCAGCATTAATACCTGATAATGGGCTTTGTTTCTTTTCCTGATACCCCCCTTCCCACTTTCCGCAAGCCAGATAGTCACCCACCAGAAAAGGGTTCCCTTAAGCCTCTGCATTATAGTGAAGACCCGCATACCGGGGTTATCTGCCAGGCCGGAGTCCAAGGACCTGGACTAATCCCTCCTCATAGGCTCTATCCCCCAAAGATCCTCCACTTTAAATGTAAGAGACTTGGTTAGTATTGCATAAAGACAAACGCAGTACATTAACCGCCATGCCAGCCGAGCATGATATGAACTATAAACATTAAACAACCACAAAATATCCGCTAACAAGCTAAAGGTACCCAACTTTTGTCTATCAAGATATAACCAATGCAAAAAACAAATAATACTTCAAAGGTAGGGGAAACTATATTGTGTCTCCGTATAAACACTGGGTAAGCAAGTATGGAATGAAGCTTATTTATTTATTTATTTAGATTTTGGTAACCGGGAAAGCCCACTGAGACCAGAGGTCCCTTTTTCATGAGCGACCCGGAATTAGTTACAGTATATTACATACATTGGTATCAATATACAGTAGTTACAGTTGATACATACAATGGAATAGGTATCAAGCACTTAACATGGAAACAGCAGGCTCACAAAGTGTTAGACAGGTGCACAGTACATTTAACAATTTTGCATAAGAGTTTCATGGGAGAAATAGAAATGGCAATATTAGTGACAGCATGACAACAGGCCCAGGCAGGGGGCTAGCGATTACAACCACAGAGACTAAGTTCCTGAAGGTACACTTTGAGGCCTGACTTAAGCCCTTGGAGAGTAGGCTTGACAACCAGACTTGCTGGGAGGGCATTCCATAAGTGCGGAGTAGCATACTGAAAAAAGCGCTTACCTTGGTTGGTGCAGAACACGAGGGATGTCGAGGGGACAGCCTGCCGAGGATCGCATGGTACGGCACTGTACTTTAGGAGTGAGCAGCCCCCTCAGATGGGGAGGAGGGCCGAAGGTGGTGAATTTAAAGGCCAAACAAACAGGAATAGGCCAACTTGTGCCGTAGGGTGGGCCAGTTGAGGTCCGCAAGGACCTCACAGTGATGTCTCCTGGGGGAGGAGTTAGTAGCAAAGTGTGCCACCCTGTGGTAGAGCATGGAAAGTTTGCTAAGCTCCTTCTCCCGGAGGAACTGTAGCGGGGGGACCCCATATAGGATGGAGGAGAGAAGGGTTCAACTGGCTATGGTGCGTCGCGCCTCACCAGAAAGAGAGTTACCCAGCTGGTAGAGGAGTCCAAGCCTCTGGTGGATGGATCTAGCTAAGGAGTCTATGTGGGGTTTGTAGAACAGCTCCTGGTCAAGGAGGATCCCAAGGTACTTGATCCTGTCTATGACCTCAACTCTCTTCCCTTGGGTTGTGTTGAGCTGGAGTAGTTCGCACCTGTCAGTTCCCAGGCATCTGGTCCCAAACAGAACAGCCTTGGTTTTATCTTCGTTCAGCACAAGGGAATTGGAGGAGAACCAGGCCTCAAGAGCAGAGAGACTGGCCTGCAGTTTGGCAGAGATGACACTAGGTAGTGGGTCACTGCAGTAGACAACAGTGTCATCCGCATATAGGATGAGGTTGCTCAGCCTGCAGACCCCCTCAAAGTCATTGACAAAAAGGGTGAATAGCAGAGGACCCAGGACTGAGCCCTGGGGTACCCCAGAGACCACAGGTCTGGTGCTAGATTGTGTTCCTCTCCAACAGAATTTTTGGGTTCAGTTTATTTCATTTATTTATTTTTTATTTTATTTTGCAATCAGTTTACAACCTTTCAGCCAGAGGCTCATTTCCAAAGGTACCTCGTCAGGTGTGGTAGAAAGAGAAGAGAACATAATACATAAAGATGCAGGCATACATGGATCCAGGGTATAGGTTACACAGTTTGCATTACAAGGTGCAGATTCAGGTATTGTAGACAAAAAGGAAGGTTACAGAGTTTAGCAGCATAAGTGAATGATACTTGCAAAAAGAAACATGCGTAACAAGTTCCATGGTACAGGTTACAGAGTTAGCAGAGCATGCGACCAGGCCAACACAGCAGACAGTTTGATTTGGATACAGTAGTGCATTCTAGTAGGACAATTTAGCAAGCAGTATATTAGGATTCTAGCATACATGGTACATTCTTGAAAACTGAGAGAAGGTAGGCAGTCAGATATGGTAGTAATGTCGAGGAGGTAGGATTAAGGCGGTACGGCGAGGGTGCAGCCCAGTGGGCATTGTCACGGCAAAGGGTGTTGTACACCCGTTATGCACAGGTGCAGCAGCGCGTGTTGATTAGCTCGCTTTTGAATGCAGTTTTGAACTTGGAGCTAGTGGGGATTTCCAAGATGGAGAGAGGGAGCATGTTGTACCAAGAAGGGGCTCTATGGCGGAAAGACCTCTGTCCATGCGAGGTCCTAGATCGAGGAACCAGGAAGGTGGCCTTGCAGGAGGTCCGAGTACTGACTAGGGGTTGGGCTAGGAGGAGGGAGGCTGTCAGCTCGGGTGGTGACAGTCCTAGCAGGGTTTTTTTAGCTATAAGGTAAGTTTGATATTGCAGCCGTTCGTCAAGGTTTAGTACTGTTGCCATGTCATAAAGCTGATATGTATGTGTGAGCCTAGGGGCCCCTGTGTTTAGCCTGCATGCCTTATTTAGGACGAGGTGGATTTTGTTTAGGGCAGTCGTGTTGGCAGCACCGTAGACAGGTAGCCCATAGTCAACTAGGGATAACATGGAGGATGTAACTGCAAGCCAGAGGGCATCGGGGGGGAGACAGTTTTTGTAGCGGTATAAGATACCGAGCCGTATATTGGTAGCAGAGGCAAGTGCATCGATGTGGGTGTGATAGGTGAGGGCTGAGTCAAAGGAGATCCCTAGGTACTTATAGGAGTGGACTTGCTCCAGTTGCTGTTTGGAGTAGGAGAGGATATGGAGAGGGGATTTGAATGCTTTGTTTTGGGGGTGGGCAAAGAGCATGATTTTAGTTTTTTTAAGATTTACGACCAGTCTATGCTCTTTAAACCAGGTTTCAGCGTCATTATAGGAACGTTGCAGGGAATCCTGGAGGGAGGAGGGGTTACAGTCAGTGGTGAAGATGATGGCATCATCTGCATACAGCAGAATTTTCCCAGTGCATGCACTGGGCAGGGTATTAAGGTATAGCAAGAAGAGTAGGGGTCCCAGGATGGAGCCCTGTGGAACCCCAGAAAGGATAGGACATGGATTGGAAAGTGTCCCACCAATATTGACACGTTGGGAGCGTGCGGATAGGTAGCTGGAGCACCAGGCAAGTGGCCCAGTGGCGAAGCCTGAGTGACAGAGGGCTTCAGCAGGAGGGGTTGGGGAGACCGCAGTCGGGCCTTTGAGAGGTCGAGAACACGGCCTGCTAGGGAGCCTGTGTCCATGGAGGAGTGTAGGAATGATGAGAATTCAACAAGAGCTGTGCTAGTACTGTGTCCTGCATGGTATCCATGCTGTTCAGGGCAGAGGATGTTGTGTTTGGTCAGGTATTCGGTGATTTAGTGGCAACCAGTTTTCAAGGGCTTTGGAGAGGGGTTGGAGTATGGAGATAGGTCGGTAGTTCCCAGCTAAGGACCTGTCACCCCCTTTATGGATAGGAGTAACAGTGGCGGTTTTCCATGTAGTGGGGAATTGTCCCAGGCAGAGGGATTTGTTGAGAAGGCTGGTGAGTGGGGTAAGGACCTGATCCAGTACCAGCCTGAGAATTCTGTGGTCCAGGGAGTTGTCACTGGGACTGTTGCCTTTTAGTGCACGGGTCAGGTGCGGTCTGACTTCCTGGGCAGTAACCCTATGCAGGTAGAAGCTAGGGTTGTTGGAGGGAAGGGGCAGGTTTGGAGGGTGGTTGGTCAAAGAAGTTACTGGGGAGGATAGGGCTAAGGTCAATAAAGGAGGTGTTTAGGAGGTTTGCAATGTCTGCAGGGTCCGTTATGGTGGTGTTGTCAGTAATAATCTGGGATGGGGGAGGGGAGCAAGTGTTCCCACTCAATTGTTTGACGTTATCCCAGAAAGTACGGGAGCACCCCCAGGAGGTGATGAGGGTGGCCTGATAGTGGTCGGCCTTGGCTTTCCTGATTGCCCATGTGCACTTATTCCGTGCAGCGTTGTAGATCTGTCTGTCTGCTTGTCGCCCAGTTTCTATGGCAAGGTGCCATAAATTATCCCTATGCCTGAGCAGCTGTAAAAGGGCAGGAGTAATCCAGGGCAGGTTATGTTTTTTGGTTTGGACGGCTGAGAGGGGAGCAAAGAGGTCACAGGCTTTACTAAAGGTTTGGGTAAAGAAGGCAAGGGCAGTGTCTATATCAGGAGCGCGGTGAATGGGGGACCAGTCTTGTTGGGCAAGATATTGTTTAAGGTTTTTCAGACCACACGGTCTGAAATGCTAGTGGAGCATGCACTGGGCATTGGGTTGGGGTGAGGTGGCCATCCAGCGGAACAGCACAGGGGAATGGTCACTGAGTGAATCAGGGAGGACTTGGATGTCCAGAATTTTTTGGGGGCGGTTTGTGATGATGACATCTAGGAGGGTGCTGGTACCTCTCTTAGGGTTCACTCTAGTGGGTTGGGAGACTAGTGTTAGATCAAGAGCTGTGAAGGAGTCCTGGGTGGGAGTGGAGGAGGGGCTCAGCCAGTTCACGTTAAGGTCCCCCACAATGACTTGTTCAGCACTGTGAGAGAGGGTGGCAAGATAGTCAGTTAATGATAATAGTGCTGAGTTTTGGTTCCTGGGCGGTATATAGGCAGCGGTGAGATAAAGGGGTGCCCTGGTGGGGTCCGGGGTAAGCTTAATGGTAAGGGCCTCTGCCCCACTTACAAGGTCCGAAGCAGGGAGGGCGAGCCCAGTGAGAGAGTCCCTGGTGTAGATAGCACAACCACTCCCACGTTTGGTTACTCGATCCTCATGGTAGAGGGTGTAGCCAGGGAGGGCGATAAAGGTGTCAGGGGTGGATTTAGATAGCCACGTTTCCACCAGCGCAATGATGTCAGGTTTGTGCAGTGTGACCCAGCATTGGAGGGAGTCAAATTTTTTCAAGACGCTGCATATATTCATGGAGGCAATATTCAGACCGGGGACTCCACCTGGTGAGCAGATCAGGGTGGGGCCAGGATTAGGTGGATATTGCCTGTTAAGAGTAGTAAGAGGACAACAGCTCTGGCCAGGGCGTGGATATGATTTTGCCTCATGGATAAGAGGAGATGGGGTGGGACCATCAGGAGCAGGGGATGGGTAGGGATTGTAAGGTAGGGAGGCGAGAATGATGTGCCACCAGGGATGGGCTGGGAGGGAGGTGGAGGAGTGGCCAGGAGATGGATGCTGTAGGCCAGTGTACATGGACATAGTAGGGTGAGTGAGAACTATGTCGGCAGGAATTAATGGTGCAATTTCCTGTGACACAGGGGGGATGTCAGGCTGGAGGGATGAAGGTACTAGAAGGAGGGTGAGGGGGAGGGAGTTTAGGAGGAGGTGAACTAACATGGTTTACTGGCGGTAGTGGGGTAGGAGGTAGAAGTATCTGGGTTGTCTTCTAGAAAGTGTGGCTGCCACTTTGGATTAGTGGTAGTGACACGGACTCTGGTGGACAGGGTACAGGTTTCAAGTCTCTGCCAGGGCAGCAAGAAAAGTGCCTGGGTGAGGGCAGAGACTCACGTTCAGGGGGTCCGAAGCAGGCCGGGATTGGGCCTCAGCAGGGGTGAGATATAGTGACTCCTAGTGGTCACTGGGTGTTGGTACAGGGAGAAGTGATGGGTCAATTGATCAGGTAGCTCTCGAACCAGGAGAGTGAGTGCACATCCAGTCCTAGTCGGTGGAGTTTGGAAAGGAGAAGTTTGCGGCTGACCAAGTCAAATCCCTTGGACAGGTCAATGAATAGAGCCCCCATCGGGGAGCCCTGGTCCATGGCTTTGAGGATGTCAGATGTGAGCCAGATAAGGGCAGTGTCGGTGCCATGACCTTTCCTAAAGCCATGTTGTACGTCGGCTAGGAGTAGGTGCTGCTCGAGATAATTCTGCAGTTGATTGTATACCAATATCTCCTGCACTTTCCTAAGAGGGCAGAGTAAGGAGATAGGCCTGTAGTTCCCCATTTTGTCCCTGGGTCCTTTTTTATGAACAGGGTCAATAGTCGCTACCTTCCATTTTATTAAGGGCAGCTTCAACACAGGTTGGGGGTTAGATCCAGGGCACTCTCTGTCCTGGGCCTCCTGCGGGTCGGTAAGATCCCAAAGTAAGAAAAAAAAAGAAAACTATAAACATGGAGGTAACACCAAAGCAGGACTAGTAGGGAAATAAATGCCCAATTAAGTCCAGTTGTATGGATGGCTGAAGAATATAGCATTGTGGTTCACTTCACCTCCATTAAAAGTCCTAGGTTACTCAGTCTATATCGAGCCATTAATAATGAAGCAGTAAAAAAATTGTTATAACATGCTGTGGATAGCTATATTTATAAGAGTCAAATTAACACAGCACTCCCATCTAAAGAAAGTGGTTCTGTCGGAGTTTCAATCCAGTGCTCATGGCTGTTTCCTATCAAATTTGCATACAAGGTTCAAAATGGCCAAGGCCCATTAAGATGAACAACAGAAAAAAACTTAAAGATTAAGTCTAGTTTGGGTTCCAAGCTCTTCCCATTACCTGGAATTCCTGATTTATTCACCCTGTGTAATAGTCTATTCATTTGTTAGTGCCAAACGTGCAGTTGGTAAATTAGGTACTTTTCAGGCCCCATTGGAGCAAATAGGTGGGTTGGAAGTATTCAGAGGAGATCTAGCACATGGGCAGAGCCACAATAAATGACTGTAGATTGTCCAATTATAGAGTGCTAGACCTATAGATGTTAGTGCGGTCTAGAATTGGGCTTGATTCCATGGCCCAGGTCAGTGGGGGAAAAAAATGAAGAAAGAATCTCCCCTAGCCCATCGTCTTCTCCCCCCTCCCCAGTCTGCTACCATTTACCTCATTTACTGCAATACATGCTGTATCTCAAAGAAGGAATTCAGTTCCCAGAGTTCGGGTATTTGTAGCAGTGTGACTCTCTGAGCAAGTTTCAGCCAAATCCTGTGTTGGATCCTGCATGTTCGTGTGATTCTGTTTCTTCTCTGTGTTAGAAATCTTCTTGGGCATGTTCTGCCAACGTGGCAGCCGAGGGGCTTGAGTCGTGTTGGAGCGTGGTCTCTCTGGAAATACAATGCCCTTTGTGGTCAAGGCTTCTCTGGCTTCCTCAGCAGATGAGTATTCTAGTTTTCCTTCAGGCATGAATACAATTAGTTTTGCAGGGTAGGGTGTATTGAACTTAATGCCCTGGGGTTTTAATGTCAGGAGCAATGGTAAGTATGCTCTTTGCTGTCTCATTGTTTGCGGTGTATAATTATGGTCTATGTAAAATTTGACTTGACCATAAAAAATCTTCTGTTTACGCCAGGCAGTTAACAGGATCTGCTCCTAGACCACATAATTATTGAAGTGGGCAATGATGGAGCAAGGGCTAGAAGTAGGTGAAGAGGGTTTTGGTGCCAGGGCCTTATGTACCCTCTCAAGGTCCAAGGGCAGATTGTCTGGTAGATTAAGGGCAGTTTTGAGTAAATTTGAAACAAAGTCTTTAATTTTAGGGCCCTCAGCTCTCTTCTTTCACCGTGCCCTATTTTTTCCATCTTCTTGGTGGGCAGCTAACAGTTCTTGCTGCTCCTGGAGTTGCTGTACAAGGGTCTCCAGGTCATCTACCCTGTTTTCTGTGGCGGTAATCTGGTGTTCGGAGTCATCAGTGTGTTGCTCCAGCAAAGTCACATCTCTGTGCGTCTATCCATATAATTGTTTAATATCAGCTCTGAAAGTGCATAGCTCATGGTATATTGTATCTAGCTTAATTTTTTTATGTTTGCTTTTGGGTGTACGATGAGCTATTGCCATGGATTTAGACGGTGAAGGCGCTAGTTGTATAATTGTACTGTCCAACTCTGAGGCCTTGGAGTCTGATCTGCCGGCATCCACCATGTAGTCATCAATTTTCCGGGTCTTTACTGGCTCAGATCCTTTACTCCCCCTCTTATTCATTGTTTTTAGTGATTTTCTTCAAAATTCCAGCAGTTAGAGGGGAAATGTCCGTGGAGGTGAACAGGGCGGTCTTTTAAAGCATCCATCAACTTCAGGGCAGAACCGGAAGTCCGACGCCATTTTCATGTACTCCGGACAGGCTGGGTGTAAGATCCTGTCCACCTCCTGAAAAAGCTGAGCTGGTCGATTTTTCCCAGCCACAATCTCTCTGGACAGGAATTCTGCCACCTCACGAGAAATTGCCCTTTGATACTCACCATAGTGCGTAATCAAAGCCAGTTTGTCCTCCTGTGCCCTGGACCTCCTCCAATGCCTGTCTAATCTCTGTCCTATAGCTTTCATTGACCTTAGCTCACCATCAAACCATGGCGAGCCCAGACATGAAAGCAAGGGACAGGCATGGACTGGAACGATCAGGTCACAGGCCGCAGTGACAGCCCTATTATAGGCTGCCACTGTTGTCCCCAGGTCTACAGTACAAGCCGCCCATATACCCAAGATGTTAGGTACCGCCAAAAAAACCTCAGGGTTCAACCCTCTCAAAGGGTGGTATCTGACTACCTCCACAGAGGAAGGGCTACAGAAGGGTGCCCTGAACTCGAAACTGATGGTGCAATGATTCAACCAACTGAATGGGTTGATCCTGAGGTTCTCCACCTCAAGCCCTGTGTGTAACATCAGGTCTATTGCATGTCCATGCTGGTGGGTTCCAGCAGCAACTGCTTGTGGCAGGCCCAGAGCTAACATGTTCTGGTGTTCTGGAGAAAGTCCTGCCCAAAATGCTATAGTTCATCATCGACCCAGGCATTGTAATCGCAGAAGATAATTCACCTCAGTGACTCAAACAGCCGGTCAGTGATGAACTCCACAATCTCCTGCAGAAAATGCCCTTTATGCCCAGATGGATGCTATATAAGGAGGATTCTGCACCCAGCACCTGTACCTCCATGCACGGACATGCAAAGGATGAGATGTTCCCCCACAGGATGCACCACCATTCCCAGCTCAGTTCTAAACAGGATACCTACCCCTCACCCCCTGCGATCCTTCCTCAGACAGTGCACTACCGAAAAGCTGGCTGGCACCATCACTTCCAAGACTGGACCAGAGTCGTTACCTAGTCAGATCTCTGTAAAGAATGCCAGGTTGTCCAAAGAGCAAGAAATAAAATCCACAATAATCATGGTCTTATTCCTCATTGACCTGGTGTTGCAAAGCACTGCCTGAAGAGGACGAGTACTGGTGGCTGGTCCCTCAGCTATCTGTTCACTCAAACCAGTAGATACCCGAGGTATGGGGACCAAATATCTGCCACTCATCTCCAGTCCCTCTCTAACTCCAGACCATCTCCTGGTCGGAACTATTTAGATCACCTCCTCCCCAACCCTCTTCTCATCCCTTATCCTAATCCTCTTGCTGTGCCTCCAGGAGATTTCCAACCCTCTGCATCAACTATAAACCTCTTCAGGAAGGGGAACATCCCAGAAAGGATGCAGAGCACATAGCTGGGATGGGCAGTAATTAACACTACCCAGAGACTCAGGCATACACACTAATAATAGTAAAGCAATATCCCAATAAAACTTAAAGAAACCTACCCACTACCCCTTAGTCACCCTAACAAAACACACTTACACAATTAGCAAAACTGTACTTCTAAACTAAAAGACAACTAACTAATTGTGAAAACTATAGTTAAATAAATACAATAAACGTATTGCTCTCCAAGTCATAAAATACCTTAAAAGTCCACCTATCTAGCACATGTATACCACCATACAACAAATCCTTCAAATAAGTAAACGGAGAGGAAGTAGAAAAGAGGTTCAGGGCAAGCAGAGGCAGGAAGGGATTTCAGGGGAGGGCAAGGGTAGGAGGTTGGAGACAGCAAACAGGTACGCAGTACTGGTTGGTGAAACAGAGCAGGGGGTTGGGGAGGCACCATAGAACAAAAGTCAGGGGACCAGGATGGAGGGAGAAAATACAGGGTACAAGGGGAGAGAGAGAGAGAAGATTGGGGGTGGGTAAAAGAGGGGAGAGGCAGGGAAGTAGGTCAAGTTGGCACAATCACACTAAACAAATGGGAAGAAAGGCCAAAACATGTTGGGGGGGGGCACAATGCAGGGCCAGGCATTGGGAGGACCTAAAAGTAGTGGAGGGGGAGTGGCTGTGGAAGGGAGAGGAAGTGAGGAGGTGGGGTGCAACTGAAGGAGAAGAGAGGGGGAAAGGGCAGGGTATGAAAGGAGAGGATAGTGAGGAAAAGAGGCTCATAGGAGGGTAAACCATGGGAGAAGCACAAGGGATGGGGGAGCGAGAACTTGCATTAGGGGATTTGATGCTCAGGGGGGTGAGACGTGGAGGTAAGGGAGCAAGGAAGAGCCGAACCTGGGTAGAGTGTATGCCAGGTATGACAGTGGGGAGAGTAGGGCCGTGCATTCAGAAATGTGTGGAGTAGGTGGAAGAAAGCCTCATATCATTGTGCACCTAGGAACAAATGACCTAGAGGGCAGTACAGTGGAAGACATGCAGGAGAGGTTCAGGGAAGTGGGAGATATGTGCAATAGGGTGGGAAGTGCAGTGATGCTCTCGGAGGTACTCCCAGTACCGAGAGCAAGCATGGCGAGGAAGCTAAGAATACAGGAGTTTAATGGGTGGTTGAAGGGGTGGTGTGCAGAAATGGGGTATGGGGTAGTAGAGGAACAGGGGGAGAGAGATGGACCAATAAGAGGCTTGATGCCAAGCAGAGGCTGCATCTCAACATTAAGGGTACAAGGGCATTGGGACAGGGGCTGGAGAAGTGCATTAAAAACAACATAAATTTAAACTGAGGAGGGGGAAGGCTGAGTCAGATAGCAGGGAGGAGGCACCTTCCAGGGGAGATTGGAAGGCCTACCCCCCAAAAAGGGAGGAGGAGAATGAGGGGAAGTTACCAAGACAAAAGTGGAAGGGGGAGAGATGGGAAGAGGAGGGGCAAGACACAAGGTGGACTGTAGTATCCTTGAATGCAAGGAGCTTAGCAAACAAGGTGGCAGAGTTCCAGGCAATGATGGTGGAAGGAGAGGTAGATACTGCCGCCATCTCAGAGACCTGGACCACCTAATACCATGACTGGGATCGCACGATCCCAGGATATAAGGTGTTCCACAGGCACCGGGAGGGGTGGCTATTTATGTCAGGGAGGGGATACTGTGTACCAGGGAGGAGGGGGATGAGGGGAGGCCAGAAACCATATGGGTATTGCTCCAAAGCCCTAAAGGTAAGAAGCTCAGGATGGGGGGGTGGTGTACAGGCCACCCTCACAGAGAGAGAAGGTGGATAGGGAGCAGGGGGAGAAAATTAGGAAGGTCAGTGGCAAAGGGAATACAGTTATAGTGAGAGACGCCAACCTACCTGACTGGCAGACAGTAACTACAGCACATGCCAGGGAACATCCAAGACAGCTACCTAGTGCAGGGGGTGGTGGATCCTACTAGGGAGGGAAACATGCTGGACTTGGTGCTAACAAATGGGAATCAAGTCTAGGATGTGGTACTATAGGACCCTCTAGCAGGAAGCGACCACCACTCAATGTGGATCTTCCTCAACACAGGGAAGGAGTCAGCAAAGACCAGGACTAGCATACTGGACTTCAGGAAGGCAGATTTTGCCAGAATGGACAGCATCCTAGAGGGGAATTCAGCTAAAATTAACCCAGGGATGGATGCTGAACAGAAGTGGGCAATCATTAGGAAGCGGTTGAATGAGGCCACGAGCACGTGTGCCAATTCTCAAAGCGTGCACTGCTGTGAGTGTGTACAAATAAATTTTCTGTGAACTGCTTTAGTATTTCTGTGTGTCAGGCGTGATTCATTGGGTTCTGTGTGTTGTAAGTTGTTTGATGTTTCTCTTCCTACAGCCTCCCCTTCCCTCCTGTTTTTGCCCCCAACCCCCAAGCACTTTTTTGAGGCCTGAAAAATGCCCACAGCTGCACCACCCTTTTTGTGTCCATTCCAAGCCTCAGCTACATCTGGCTACCCTGCCCCCCCCGGTACCCACTTTCCCTAAATGTAATGTGTCTCAGCTGCTTAAAAATGTCTGTACACCATTTCTGCATTATTACTCAGCTATATGTAATGTTTGTATTGTACCTCAATTGACGTGAAACCTTTGTACAAGAGCCTTGGCTCAAAGGTACTTGTAATCCTAGACTCTAAATAAATAAATAAAAATAAATCAAAGTTTGAATTACTATATTGTATGACTGCACAACTGACACCGTATGAGTAAGAAGTTGTTTGCTGACTCCATCTCTCTCTAGTATCAGCCTGTCTTTATTAGCTGCTACTTGAGTGGTGTGGATATTGTTTTCTGCAAGAAGCACCAACATAAACAAAAATATGAATCACAAATGAAATACACAGTAAGTTACAGACCATGTCTCATCAATCCCGTAAATGTGCATGGTCCAGCCCAAGCAAGCCATCTTCATCACCAGTTGTAAGCGGTGAGGAACAGGGTGAGAGAGGATCTGTTCATATTCGCTGCTCTAAAATTGTTTTCTCCCCTGATAAGCCTTCAGGTTCTGGTGTCAGTAGGATTGGGGTAATACTAGTGTAACCCCCCTACAAATGGGGTTCCCAAAAAGTCTTCCTTGAGCTTGCCTAAATGCTCACTACCAGGCTGGTGTCCTGCATTTTAGCAGTTTAAATGTGATTACCAGAGCCTGTATAGCCTCTATGTACTGTCTCTTTAAGAGCTGTTTGATTGCAACATAAGTAATCTAAAGAGGTAGCTCTGTTGAAAGATGCAATCATTTGCTGAAAATCATTTAGAGTGATAATGATAATGTAGTTTGTCTAACCTGCCTTCTTTATAGCAAAGACTGTTTTGTTTGTCTCCACTATCTTGGTCCTGGACTGCAAATTGGATCAATCAGTTCTGATGGGAGCTAAAATGTAGCCGGACTACAGGAGCTGTATGAAGTCAAAATCTGTAGGAATTGTAGTTTTGAACTTTTTGTGCCTTTTTTGCAACTGAAGGGGGAGCTCTTGCTTTGACTGACAGCCAAATCAGCCAACCAAAATCTTTTGGATCTTGGGGAAGTCCTGGGCTGTTGGCAGTTTTCAGTTAGTTCTGAGCTGGGAAGTGAAATGAGAAGAGCTCAAGTGTATTTTGGGCAGCAATCCTGAGTGGATTCACATGGGAAAACTGTAAAAGGGCTGAGTTTTTGGCTTGCATGTCTGCCAGCTGCTCCTGAGAGGGAGAGGAGAGAATTATTTTGGACTAAATCCAAGTTTGTGTGACTAAAGTAAGTTACTGAAGTGGGCCAGGCTCAACCTGAAAAAGACCGAAGATTTTGCTGAATGCGATTGGCCTGTCAGGAGTTCCAGCTACCCCTAAGCTCCCGGTGTGTGCAAAGACTTTGCGATTGTGACCGGGGAGCGCTTTGCCTGGTACAGTAGAATTCCCGTACATGTAAATGTGCTATGAGCTGCTAGTGGTTTATGAGTTAGTTCCCAATTGTGTGAACTGTGTTCTGCTTGCTGGAAGCTGTATCCAGCCCAAAACGGACTGCATCAGAATTTGTCTCCATGCGGTCTGGGCCTTGCCAGACCGGCCCAGCCAGATTACCCACTGCACAGAGAAGCCATCAACGAGAAACCTGCCCTGGGATCAGCCCCCAGCTCCATGCTTAAACAGGAACGACGCCTCTGCGACTCGTGTGGGCCCTGCTTCTTCTGGCATTCCAGATCAACCACCTGCAGTCTCGATTTTTGTCCAGCCTGTGTCCAGTCTTAGGTATCGTGAGTAAATATCAGGGTAGCTACCTGCAACAACAGCTTAATCTGAGTGTGTCATCTGATTGTCTTGTTGTTTCATTTCCTTTACGAACTAAGCCCTCTGACTCCGGATTACAAATATTGTGTACTGTGCATGTTGTGTTTTCCATCACAGGGCCCCAACCAACTGCAACCCCAGGCAACAGTCCTGGCTAGCCCATCTCTTCTCCACCTGGGTATCCAAAAGTGTGACTGTGTGGGGGGACTCAAAGCACATGCATAACTGCTTGAGTGATATAACCTTTAAGCTAATTAACCTGATTTGCCCCTTCCTTGTTCAAGTCCCCTGAATAAATCAGATCTAACTTTTTCCTGCATGTAATCTGACTGTGGTTCCAGTTTGTGCTCAAAGTACTGTACTGTTGCTATTTGCTGTGCATAACCTTGTTTTACAGGGGGTCCCCAGAGTCGAGCCAGAGGAACCAGCCCTGGTGGTAAGTGCAAACAGTGTGGGTACTTGTGTGGTGTACCAGGGTTATTGTGAAAGTGATTATTGTACAGTGTTCAGGCCACTAGAGGGGAAAGATGGGGTTACAGTGTCCCAGAGGGCTGTGCCCAGGTTAGCTTGACCACTACCAACCCTGACCTCTGGGTGGAGGCACCCATTTCAGAACTCAGGCCCCTTAACCTGCTACTAGCCAAGCAGGCAGGGGTAGTAGCCCTTGGGATAGTGCCTCCTAGGGGTTACATCTTGGAGGCTCACCACTGGGATTAGTGTCCCCTGGTGGCCAAATTTGCGAATTGCTGTTAAAAATAAACGGCTACTCCAACAGAAGTGGCTGTACCCCAGTTGGTGGGGTGGTGTACTGGGCAGGAGATCGACCCCCAAAATGCTATACTTATCCTGGATATTCCCTTGGGTACCAATAAGAAAACTGTAGAGTGAGTACTTTCCAAGGTAGAATGTTTACAAAACCCTGTGGTGGTGGGTCGACAGGCTAATCTGCTCGCCCAAAGTTTCATGGCGTTAGTAGAGTGTAAGGACTCAGTAGACAGTTCCAAAGTGCCGCAGACTATCACCCCAGAAGGAGCTCTCACTGCCTGGAGAGTGATAACTAAAGACAGTAAAGACCCCAGGGAGAATGAGTCCCCCCCCCCCACTATCTGAGACTTTTGAGGAGAAATTTGCTAAGTTGTTGCTGGAAGAAGAGAAAACTGTGGAGGACTTAAATAAAGTACTCCTGCCACCTGGAGGTGTTCCTCCCCAACACCCCCTCCCGCTCCAGCACCAGTTATTGCCCCTCCTTCTGTGCCCATGCCAAGGCTGGCTCCTATGTCTGTACCTGCCATTAGTCACGACCCTTACCGAAGGTTGAGAATCTTCTCTGGCACCCTCCCCATCCCCCAAGGGGAGAATGATTGGGAGACCTGAATAGATTGTGTTGCCCCTTTGGTACCTGAATGGCAGTGTCCGGAGGCTGAGAAATGGAAAAGGATCATAGAAAGTTTAAGGGGTCCTGACCTAGAGGCCATTAAATTCCTGAGGTCCACAAACCCTGATGCATCTGCCCAGAAGTACCTATCTGCACTCGAAGACAATTTTGGAAGCATTGAGTCAGGGGAGAACTTGATGTGGAAATTTCAAGGTTCAAAACAATGGCCAGGAGAAAGTTTGTCCGCATATGTTACTCATCTGGAAAGAGCACTGCAGAAGGCTTACCAAAAAGGTGGGGTAGCCGCTAGTGACTTAAACCATGTGAGGCTGGGGCACATACTGCAACATGCAAAGCATTCTAAATTGCAGCTTCTTCAATTAAGGCTCCCAGATAGAAGGGGTAACCCACCAGACTATTGTGACTGATAAAAGAACTCTGGGAGGTTGAAGATAAAGAGGGGGATTGTAGTTCTAGGGTGAGCACAGCGAAAGTGGTCACGGCATCGGAAGGCCCTTCTGAACTGGGAACCAATGAGGTTGTGCCACCATGGAATGAACTGCTGAGGGAGTTCAGGGAAACAAAAACAGTCTCTTTACGAAGGCCGCTTCTGCAAGTACAGGCACCGACCCTTATCCAAGTGCATCTGCAATGGGGGTTGGGGTGTCCACCCAGGCATCTCCTGCTGACAGCAGTTCAAAACTCAATGTCTTGACTACGGAAGTAAGAGAATTGACGAGATGTCTCCAAATGCTCACCACACAACAGACAGAGATGACACCAAGGTTTTCAGTTGGTAGTACCACCGGCCCAGCTCCCAGTGTGATGCCTCGGCCACCCCAAATCCCAGAAAACATATTTTGCCATAATTGTGGGAAGGAAGGGCACATGAAGAGAGAATGCGGGTCCACAAAAGACCTAGATAAAGTTGTATACAGGCTTCAAGGAGAGCTTCGGAGAACAAATCAGCGGTCGAGGAGTGCCCAAAATGACTGCAGTGAGGGTTCAAGAAGTAGTAACTCAAATCCCTATGTGGCGAAATCATCTGTCCAGACCCCTGCTGCTGCCCCTCCAGACTGGTCCAAAATAGTGGGCCCTTCAATAGAGACTACTGTGGCTGTGAATGGTATTCCTACTTGGGCTGTGCTGGACAGTGGACCACAAGTGACCATTTTATTTAAGGACTGGTATGGCAAACACTTATCTGTTGTGCCCTTACAATCCCTGGAAGACCTACATGTGTGGGGGCTGAGAAACAAGTCTTATCCCTATCTAGGATACATTGGACGTGCCAGGTGATGGAAAATTGCCGGAAGGATTATTGGTTAAGCCCAGCATCTTGCCAGCTCGTGCTCATGCCTATGCACGATGAGTGATTGTCCAGATTCATAATGTGTCAGATCGGGAGATCCAGGTGAACAGAGGATGCACCCTAGCTACGGTATACTGTGCAGACACTACAGTGTTACCCAGCAACAAGCCCCCTGGCAAGACAGAGTGACTCCCGACCTGTTTGATTTTGGTGACTCCCCATTGCCAGCTGAATGGAAGACTAGAATTAGCCAGAAACTTGCCCAGAGAGATTAAGTGTTTTCATTGAAGGAATGGGACGTGGGATGTGTCCAGGATACAGAGCATCACATATGCCTGCACGATGAATGGCCATTTCGAGAGAGGTCTCGATGCCTAGCCCCTGCAGACATAGACAATGTGAGAAGACACTTGCAGGAAATGCTCGTGGCTGGTGTGATACAAGAATCCAGGAGCTCTTATGCTTCTCCCATTGTGGTTGTGCATAAGAAGAATGGAACAGTACAAATGTGTGTGGATTATCGGACCCTCAACAGGCGGATCATCCCTGATCCACACACCATGCCCTATATACAAGATGCTCTGGATTGTGAATGGGAGCAAATGGTTCTCGGTGTCGGATCTTCGCAGTGGATATTACCAGATTCCAATGGCTCTGGAGGACCGTGAGAAGACAGCCTTCATCTGTCCTTTGGAGTTCTACAAATTCCTGAGAATGCCACAGGGGATACTGGGTGCCCCAACCACCTCCCAGAGACTGATGGAATGAGCAGTGGGAGACATAAATTTGCTGGAATGCCTGGTGTACTTGGACAATGTCGTTGTGTTTGGGAGCTCCCTAGAGGAACATGAGAGTTGACTGTTCAAGGTACTAGACCGACTGGAAGATTTTGGCCTCAAGCTGTCCATTGACAAGTGAAAGTTTTTCCAAACCTCTGTGAAGTATGTGGGGCACATAGTGTCTACAGAGGGGATAGAGACTGATCCTAGTAGCTGAAGCCTTGACTACTTGGCCCCAGCCCCACAATTTGAAAGAACTACAACGTTTCCTGGGAATCTGTGGCTACTACCTCCGGTTCATAAGGGACTATTCCAAAGTGATTCGGCCACTCTTGAATCTTACCCAGGGTTACTCCCCTACCAATCGAAAATACAAAAAAAGGTCAGTTAAAGAACCAGACAAAGCATATTTCCACCCAGGTGAACTTTTCGGGTCCAGTTGGACGCCTGACTGTGAAGTAGCTTTCCACGAAGTCATATGCTAGCTCACCCATGCCCCCATCCTTGTGTATGCTGACCCCACCAAACCCTATGTGCTGCATACTGACGCCAGTCTGCAGGGTCTAGGAGCTGTACTGTATCAAGACCATGAGGATGGTTTGAGACCAGTGGCATTCGCCAGTAGGAGCTTGACCCCGTCAGAGCAAAACTACCCTGTGCACAAGTTGGAGTTCCTTGCATTAAAATGGGCCATTGTCGACCAGTTTCATGATTACCTCTATGGGGCTAAAATGTTGGTGAGGACTGACGATAACCCGTTGACCTATGTACAGACTTCAGCTAAGTTAGATGCTACGGGGCACCGGTGGCTTTCTGGATTGTCAACATATGATTATGCTGTCGAATACACACCAGGCCTGAATCATATTGATGCTGATGCCGTATCCCAGAAGATCATTTCCAAGAGCGACTGGGTCAGGGTATCTCAACCTGACATCCGAGCATTGTGCCAAAAGTTTGATAGAAATGAATAGATGTTTACGGACACAACGGACTGCTTAGAAGATTGCTTGGGCCCCTCTGATACCTGCATACCAGCTGCGTATTTCCACTTTTCTGCTCTAGATATTAGTGCACTATCTCAGTTTGTCAATGACAGCATTCAATGGGCTCAATCCTGAGATCCTATGTTTCAGCCAGCACTTGCTGCCCTTCGTGCAGGAAAAGATGTGTCCAAGTTGTGTTCCTCTGATCTGCAAACTGCTTTATTGTTTAAAGAAGGCCTCAGGTTGAAGCTGCTTAATCAATTGTTGTATAGAGAGACTGTAGATCGAGGTGGCCAAATAGACAAGCAACAATTGGTCCTGCCCACAGCCTTCAAAGATTTGGTACTGAGGTCCCTCCACAATCATATAGGCCACCTTAGTATCGACCCGACCCTTGACCTAGTACGATCTCGATTCTACTGGCCCAAGATGGGGACCAATGTTAAGCACCATGTAAGGACTTGTAGTTGCTGTCTGCAGAGAAAAGCCCTGCCTCAGAGGGCTGCCCCCCTTGTCAAGATTACTACCAGCACCCCAATGGAACTGGTCTGCATAGACTTCTTGAGTTTAGAGCCTGATCAGCGAAACATGGGCAATGTGGTAATGGTTACAGACCATTTCACATGGTATGCACAAGCTTTTCCCACCAAAGATCATAAAGCATCTACCATGGCCAAGGTGCTAGTGGAAAATTTCTTTGTCCACTATGGTGCCCCCCAGCGAATTCACTCTGATCAGGGCCGGGACTTTGAAGTCAGCTAATCAAAAAAAGATCTCTCTCCCTATGGGGGGTGCGAAAGGAAAGAACCACCCCCTATCACCTGCAGGGGGATCCTCAACCAGAACGCTTTAACTGCACCCTGCTAGACATGCTAGGCACCCTCCACCCAAAAGACAAGCATAAATGGAGCCAGCAGATTAGCACCTTGGTACATGCATACAATTGCATGAAGAATGATGCTACTGGGCTCTCTCTCTACCGCCTCATGTTCAGAAGAGAGGCCCGGATGCCTGTTGATGTCTGTTTTGGGGTTTCTCCCGATGGGGTCCGAGCCGAAGATTACCTGCAATATGTACAAAAACTTAAAGCTCAATTGAACCATGCCTATCAACTGGTCCAGACAATGGCCGCCAAAAGAAATCTAGCCAACAAAGAGAGACATGAGAGAAAAGTAAAGGCTCAAGAGCTTAGGCCTGGAAATCGTGTGTTGTTGTGAAATTTAGGATTTTATGGTAAACACAAAATTGTGGATCGATGGCACCATCTTCCCCATGTCATAGTTGGAAAGTTGGATGATTTGCCAGTGTACAAAGTGCGCCCAGAGAATAACTCCAAAGCTGTCAAAACCATGCACCATAACCACTTGCTACCTATAGGTCAAGTTATAATTGAGGCTGAACCCACTGAGACTGATTCCCATGGACCAGTGACTTGTGCTGCTGCAAGAAAGAAACAGAGTCAGCCTGCCCCCATGGTTACCGATTTAAGATTTCCCTCGCAGCAGGCCGAGAATGACAGTGACTGCCAGTCTAACTCGGATGACAGTGAGTGTGATAATGCCTATTACCCCTCATATGAACTGAGTCAGTTGTTTTGTGGAAATCCTATGTTGAATTATGGGGATGAAGGTGGGCCTTTTGGACTGCCTAATGCCCCAGCATCATCCTTGGAGCCAATGTTCCCTGAAGGTGAAGTGCAAAGTATCAGGTCTGAGGATGCTGAGTCTTTGTGTATCGTGGAACTGTATGATTTGCCTGAAGGAGAGGCTGATGGTATGAGTTTTTCTTGTGACATGCCAGAACTTAAGGAACACTATGAGAGTGCTGACAACCCCCCTTCAGTGCAAGAGTGTCTTCAAAATGATCCAAGTGTTGTAGAAACAGAGACTACAGAGCAAGGGGCTGACAGTGCTCCCAGCTTGGACATTCCCCTCCATGCAGAGGCACCCCTCACAAGTGATGAAAGCTCCAAGACCATTGCTGAAAGTACAGAGACTGTGGTTATTCACCCCAGAAAGACTGGCCGAGCTGTCAAGCCAGTGGTGCGCTTCAGTTACGATTCACCCAGGAGGCCTGTGGATTTGCCTCTCAGTGTAGTCCACAAAGGTGTTTATGTCTCTCAGTGCTCACTGCCCAAACTGAGCTTGATGGCCCATTCCAGGTTACTTGTTTTGCCCTCTCACCATGGTGCCCCTGCCCCATCCAACCCCAAGTTAGCTGATAGGGAAGGGCCCTCTCTTGCATTCTTTAGAGTACAATAGGTTATTACATGATTCTGTATAACAATGTTCAATTTGCCTGTGTGAAATATGCATAATGTATTGTCAGAATGGTAATGATATAGTGGAGTACATTGAAATGTATAGTAAAGCGACAAGTTATGTCAATTGATGAATCAGATAGTACTTGTATTGCATACTAATGGTATAAATGTCTTGTACATGTTGCATTTTCAATGTTATGATGGTACACAATTGACACGGACACCACGTTTTCCCAGGCAGGGAAGGGTGTAACCCCCCTACAAATGGGGTTCCCAAAAAGTCTTCCTTGGGCTTGCCTAAATGCTCACTGCCAGGCTGGTGTCCTGCGTTTTAGCAGTTTAAATGTGATTACCAGAGTCTGTATAGCCTCTATGTACTGTCTCTTTAAGAGCTGCCTGATTGCAGCATAAGTAATCTGAGAGGTAGCTCTGTTGAAAGATGTAACTATTTGCTGAAAATCATTTAGAGTGATAATGATAATGTAGTTTGTCTAACCTGCCTTCTTTATAGCAAGGACTGTTTTGTTTGTCTCCACTATCTAGGTCCTGGACTGCAAATTGGATCAATCAGTTCTAGTGGGACCTAAAATGTAGCCGGACTACAGGAGCTGTATGAAGTCAAAATCTGTAGGAATTGTAGTTTTGAACTTTTTGTGCCTTTTTTGCAACTCTTGCTTTGACTGACAGCCAAATCAGCCAACCAAATCTTTTGGATCTTGGGGACGTCCTGGGCTGCTGGCAGTTTTCAGTTAGTTCTGAGATGGGAAGTGAAATGAGGAGAGCTCAAGTGTATTTTGGGCAGCAATCTTGAGTGGATTTGCATGGGAAAACTGTAAAAGAGCTGAGTTTTTGGCTTGCATGTCTGCCAGCTGCTCCTGAGAGGGAGAGTAGAGAATTATTTTGGACTAAATCCAAGTTTGTGTGACTAAAGTAAGCTACTGAAGTGAGCCAAGCTCAACCTGAAGAAGACAGAAGATTTTGTTGAATGCGATCGGCCTGTCAGGAGTTCCAGCTACCCCTAAGCTGCCGGTGTGTGCAGAGACTTTGCGATTGTGACCGGGTAGCGCTTTGCCTGGTACAGTAGAATTCCCGTACATGTAAATGTGCTATGAGCTGCTACTGGGTTGTGAGTTAGTTCCCCACTGGGTGAACTGTGTTCTGCTTGCTGGAAGCTGTATCCAGCCCAAAATGGACTGCATCAGAATTTGTCTCCATGCGGTCTGGGCCTTGCCAGACTGGCCCAGCCAGATTACCCACTGCTCAGAAAAGCCATCGATGAGAGACCTGCCTGGGGATCAGCCCCCTGCTCCATGCTTGAACAGGAATGACGCCTCTGCAACTCGTGTGGGCCCTGCTTCTCCTGGCATTCCAGATCAACCACCTGCAGTCTCGATTTTCATCCAGCCTGTGTCCAGTCTTGGGTACTGTAAGTAAATACAAGGGTAGCTCCCTGCAACAACAGCTTAATCTGAGTGTGTCATCGGATTGTCTTGTTTTTTTTTTTTCCTTTACGAACTAAGCCCTCTGGCTCCGGATTACAAATATTGTGTACTGTGCATGTTGTGTTTTCCATCACAGGGCCCCAACCAGCTGCAACCCCAGGCAACAGTCCTGGCTAGCCCATCTCTTCTCCACCTGGGTACCCAGAGGTGTGACTGTGTGGGGGGACTCAAAGCACATGCATAACTGCTTGATTGATATAACCTTTAAGCTAATTAACCTGATTTTGCCCCTTCCTTGTTCAAGTCCCCTGATTAAATCAGATCTAACTTTTTCTGCATGTAATCTGACTGTGGTTCCAGTTTGTCCTCAAAGTACTGTACTGTTGCTATTTGCTGTGCATAACCTTGTTTTACAGGAAGTCCCTAGGGTCGAGACAGAGGAACCAGCCCTGATGGTAAGTGCAAACAGTGTGAGTACTTGTGTTGTGTACCAGAGGTATTGTGAAAGTGATTATTGTACAGTGTTCAGGTCACTAGAGGGGAAAGAGAGGGGTTACAGTGTCCCGGAGGGCTGTGCCCAGGTTAGCTTGACCACTACCAACCCTGACCTCTGGGTGGAGGCACCCATTTCAGAACTCAGGCCCCTTAACCTGCTACTAGCCAAGCAGGCAGGGGTAGTTGCCCTTGGGATAGTGCCACCTAGGGGTTACATTAGTACTACTATAACTACAACTGCAACCACTACTAGTACTGCATTTGCGGCACCATCATTTTATAAAAGTAGAAGGGCTTTACAGCTGACATCTCCAGTCATACAAGAACAAGAACCCACCCCACTACCAGTGGTAGTGCTATTCACATGACCTCCCCCATAGAGACAACATCACCTGTCAGTGTGCTCCTCCCTACCACCACCAGTGCCATGATTTCAGCAACCAGAGCAAATCCTTTGTGTACTATTGATACCACCACTGCCATAGCAGTATGCACTGTTATTTGTGCTCCTTGCACAGTCACTGTCACCGCAACCTTTGCCTCCATTAGTAGTCCTGAGTGTTCTGCTGTCACCATGACTACTGCTGTCATTATTACAACTAGCTGTAATATGATGCCAATTTCTTTGACTGTAACTCCTGAGAGTAATTTTGGCACCAGGACTACTGTCAACAGTGCTACTACCTTGCCAACTATGCCCATGGCCAAGGTACTGTGACTAGTACTGACCACAATACTGTTACAATGACCGCACCAATTGTGTTGCCAAAAACATACTGTTGCTCAGCCTTGTAAGTTTCCTCTCACCACATTTCCTTTTGCTGATGTGGAGGATTCCAAAGAAGAGCATTCATCTGGTTCTGAATATTTACCAGAGCCACAAGACTTGCACAGTGCATCGTCTAACAGTGATACCCACCTAACCGAATTTGGTGATGAGGCAGATTATGCGGCATATCTGTGTGAGAAGCGTGAATGTGCAGCTGCCAGAAAATGCAGTGCTGCTCATCATGGCAAGCAGGACGGACAGGGTCACCCTCCTCCTCCTCCTCCTAAAAAAACAAATAGTTCACCCCGTCCTTTTCAAGAGTTGTGTCAAGTTCAACTCCATCTGGTACACAAATTAGTTCTACAACTACATCTGTTGCAGAGAAAGAAAGGGGCAGAACAACTGCATCCACTGCACCCAGGTCTGATGAGAGGAAAGGGGCAAAAGATGGCCATGGTCACCCTATTGGGGCCAGTACTTCCACTGTCCGTGGGGGGAAAAGTGTGGTGTGGCTGTACTTTAGTGTTGTGAAAGATGATCCAACAAAAGGCAGTATGTTCTTTGTGCTACTGCACTATAACTCACGGTAAGAACCTTTCAAATCTCACAACAACATCAATGATGAACCATTTCTGAATGAAACATCCCAGTGCACTTCAAAGATCCACAGCTGCTCCTCCCCCTCCACAACATGTGCCTGTCAGCCCCTCATCTGGTACTGGTCCAGTAGATGCACAAAGTATTGGAAGTGATTCTATTACTTAGACAGATGGTGTGCCCTCAACTTCCCATACACCACTTGTAGCACATCCCCATACAGGAGCATCACCCATTCTGCCTTCTTCTGCTCAGTCGTCTATTATTGTAACACCCTCCACCATGGATTCAAAGTCAAAATCAATGCAATGTGGTACTGCTTTGACTACACCCATCATGCAAGCCTTCCATGCCCACACCAAATACCAGGCATCACACCCAACAGCAGAGCAGATCAACAGTTTAATTGGTGAGATGATGGCCTTGGATCTGCAGCCATTTTCCAAAGTGGAAAACACAGGTTTCCGTAGGCTGCTGCAGTATTTGCACCCCAGGTATAATATACCATCACAGACCACATTTTCACGTACTGTAGTACCCAACATTTACCATGATTTGAGAAAAAAAGTTGCCAGACTACTAGCACAGGCTGTTGGTGGAGTTTTCCACTGCACAACTGACATATGGACCAGTATGAATTCAAATCATGCATATATGTCACTGACAGCACACTGGTGTGTTGCAGATGTGGTAGTCACTGGTGGTGATGGTGGTACTGGAGCTGGTTCTGTCTCTTCCCCTGCTCCCTGCAGATCTGCTTTGCTAAATGTCAGTGTTATGGAAAAGGATCACTGGGCTATAAACATACTGTCATTTCTTCAAGAAATGTTGAGCTCATGGACTGATGGCAACAATTTGCAGGTAGGGTTTGTGGTCACAGACAATGCCACAAATATGATAAAAACACTTAGAGATGACAATTTTGAGGGGAGACGTTGCTTTGCTCATACACTAAATTTGGTGACGATAAAGGCTTTGGCAAACACCGCGGAGGCAGGTCACACAATCAAAGTAGTCGGAAGCATATACAGCTACCTCCTTCACTCTGTGAAAGCCATAAACCTTCTGCATCAGCTACAAGAGTATCTTCAAATGACGCAGCATCATCTCATCCAGGATGTACAGACCCGGTGGAATTCCACCTTCTACATGCTGCAAAGGCTTCTGGAGCAGAAGTGGGCCCTTCATGAGACGAGCATGGAAACTGACATAGGAGGAGTCCTCGGACATCAGGACTGGGCTGTGAGCGAGGGCTTGGTAAAGGCTTTAGTCCCATTTGAAAGGAGCACTCTTGACCTTAGCTCTGATTCTGCACTGCTATGTCAGGTAATTCCTGTTGTACAGATCCTGAAAAAAGTCATGAGATTCAGTGAGAATGCTGAGAAAGATCCAAACCAGACAGCAGGAACAGTGATATCCCTTGTGGGAAATCTCACCACAGAACTAGAAGTTAGATTTTCTGATCTCTCTTCCAATAAAAAACACATATTTGCCGCTATGTTGGATCCACGTTTCAAGTGTAAGGTACTACACCTTATAATGCCCACTCACAGAGTTATAGACTTTCAGAAGCAGATGTGCTCAGAACTTAGTTTCTGCGTGCTTGGATCAATGAGACCAGCAGGAAACCCTATCAAAGAGCCAGCCTCAGAATCACAAACTGAAAGCAGTATGGAAAACCTTGAGAAGGAGGGTGACTGTTGGACTAAACTCCGCTCATCACTACAGGCTGAGCAGCGGAAGAGAACAGAACAGCAGCCACAGTTGGCACCCAATCTTCTGAACAGTTATTTCAATGAGCCTCTGGAGTCATTTATCATAAATCCAGTGAAGTACTGGATCAAAAGGATGAAAGCATCTCTACACTTGGCACAGTTAGCCCTTAAATATATCTGTTGCTCCCCTACCAGTGTGCCGTCTGAATGAATGTTCAGCACTGCTGGGGATGTGGTGGAACCTCACTGATCCTCACTTGACCCAGCACATGTGGAACAACTAGTGTTTATAAAAATAAATCTACCACACCTTGGGTATATGTATGGCCACTAACAATTGCATTAAATTATCATCTTGTTCTGGATACAACATTTGTATGTTGTAGCATTGACCCATACACAATCCATTCTGTGTTAACCATCATTGTTCTGTTAGGAAATGAGCACAGCATGTTAACATTTAATCAAACATGTTCATCATATTCATAGTCATACTAACACCAATCTTTGGCCAGCACCCTTTTTCTTTATTACTTCCACTGTCATGGTGTATTCTTTTGAAAGAGCATGCCCTGCAGTTCCCAGTGCCTAAAACCGCCACCCACCTATTGACTGCTGTTCCTAATAAAAAATCCTCAACTAGTGTTACTACAACTCTCATCCCCTGTGTTCCTGGTGTTCGTATTCCATCCATCCCATTAACAGCTTTCCAGATGTCAGTTACCAGTGTGATATCACCAGTCTCAAGTATTTCATGTGCATAAAATATGGCAGTTAATAATGTGTTATCTCCAGTCTCAGTGTTTCTCATGCCTGAAATATGACAGTTAATAGTGTGTCACCTCCAGTCTCAGTGTTTCCCATGCCTGAAATATGGCAGTTACAAGTGTGGCATCACCAGTCTCAGTGTTTCCCATGCTTGAAATAGGGCAGTTAACAGTGTGGCATCTCCAGCCTCAAGTATTTCACATGACTGAAATATTCTGGTTACCAGTCTAGCATCACACGTCTCCAGTATTTCACACGATTGAAATGTTCTGGTTTCCTGTATGACATCACCATTCTCAAGTATTTCCCATGCCTGAAATATTTCAGTTACCAGTATGGCATCTCCGGCCTCAAGAATTTCACATGCCTGATATATTCCTGTTACCAGTATGGCATCTCCAGCCTCAAGTATTTCACATGCGTGAAATATTCCAGTTACCAGTGTAGCATCACCAGTCTCCAGTATTTCACATACCTGAAATATTCCGGTTGCCTGACTACCACCAGTTTGTACCATTGTTTTGTTGCAGTAAGTTGTTGATGCTGCTGCTGCTGATGATGACAATAATGATTCCGAAGAAATCTGGAATATATTACTGATGATCGATGACCGCCAAAGCTAGAGTCTAATGCTTCTCATCTTCAATGAACTCTCTGGCCCAGATATTCAAAAGGGTTGCGCATGGCGCAACAGTGTTGCACCATGTAATAACCCACTGATGCGCTCCGGCAGCGATATTCAAAAGGAAGAGTGTGCTAAGACAAATCCTGATGCGCTCGGAGCGCATCAGAATGTCTGCAGTACAGGTGGGGGGGCGTACGGCTGCATAACCTGCACAGCCTCATATTCAGCCCGGATGTGCAGAGTCATCCATGCGCAACCCTACCCGCGCCTGCACAAAGTTAAGCCCTCAAAAAGGAACAATGATGGCCACCCACAGGTGAGCTGCCTAATTGCAGGGCGCAACACGGCAGCTGCCACCTGTGGGTGGCCACCCCAGTTCCGGCCGCACCTGGCGGTGCCCCCCCATGCCCCATAGTGGGCATCTGTGTACATAAACCCCCCTCCAATATCCCTGGTGGTCCAGTGGACTACTATATGCCCGATCGCTGGCATCAGTATTATAACCCCCACGTCCAATATCCCTGGTGGTCCAGTGGACCGCACTCTGCCTGATTGTGGGCATCGGTATTATAACCCCCCACATCCATTATCCCTGGTGGTCCAGTGGACCGCATTCTGTTCGATTGGCGGCATCTGTCAAAATACATAAAATGGCCTAATGCCCTGGTGATCTAGTGTATCTCTCCCCACCCGCCCCACTGATCCCCATTGCCCCGCTTCCCCTGGTCAGCCGGCGGATGGCAGCACCCTCACCTCCTGCCGCGCCCGACTGACAGCTTGGGGCTGCATGCCCATTGGTTCACAGCGTGAGTTCAATGGGCTTGCAGCTCATATTGTACTATTCCAGATATGTGAATGATTCATCTACATATCTGGACTGTGTAGTATAGAGCAGCGCCCATTGGCTCTGCCAGAACCATCGGGCGGCAGCCCTACCGAGCTGTCAGTTGGTGGGCAGCGGGCAGCAGGCAGGTGGGGTGCCGCCTGCTGGCTGACCGGGGATGAGGTGGTGGGGCTCAGTGGGGGGGTAGGAAGGGGGATACACTAGACCACCGTACAGGTCATTTATATGTTTGACAGATGCCCGCGACTGGTAGAGTGCGGTCCACTGGACCACCAGGAATACTGACTTGGAAGAGAATACGATGCCCACGACATAGAGGTGGTCCACTGACCACCAGGGATATTGGACGGGGGGGTTATAATACTGATGCCTGCGATCGGGCTCATAGCGGTCCACTGGACCACCAGGGATATAGGATGGGGGATTATTCTTTTAGACAAATGCCCGCGATCAGGTTGCAGGGGTCATCGGTCCCCAACGGCTGCTGCGTGGCAGGGTGCCAGGCGCAAGTCGTCAGGGATCGGTGCACCTGCATGCTAATGGTATGCAAATGGAGCCATAATGACATGCAAATTGCCCCATGTGCGCCTTGCATAAATTATGGCCCCATTTGCATGTCCCCTTTTGAATATCGCAGGTGCTTTGCATGTCGCAATGGCACTTGCGCTAGCGCATCTCCATGCTCCACTCTGGCCACTGCGCCATGCACAGTGGGGGTGACCAGGGTGCGATATTCAAAGCTGCTGTTCCATAGCGCAGCTCCGTTGAATATCGCCCAGGCCACACCCCTGCGCAACAAAGCTGAGCTGCACCCAGGCTTGCACCACAGCCTGGCGCAGTTTGAATATCCGGGCCACTGTGTACTACCAGCAACAGTAAGTGAAATACGTAATCTTTTAATGCTTTTATTTCTGTTTGTGTTTTTGGGGGAGGGGTAAATTGTGATTGAAGTGTATCTCTAATCATGTTTTCTCCTGTTTTTTCTTTTTTTTTTTTGATATACAGGTATTTTACCACCAGGGTGATGAACTCTTGGTAACACATCGGGTATGAACAGCAAAGGTAAGTAAAGAATTTAATCTGTTAATTTTCTTTCTGTTTTGGGATGTGGGTTGGGGCTTATTAAAATAGAACAGGGAGACAGCTGGATGCGTGTAGGCCATTTTGGAAAAGCACTGCATTTCATTATGTCTCCCCCACAGGTAGCATCCAATCAAAAGACCTTTTTGTGGTAGCACATCATAGGCCAAATGGACATCACACTTGAGTACCGTCCTCACAGCTGTACCTCTCGGCTGTAAAGGTAAGATATGAATTTGTATGTTGGCCTGTTGAAGTTACAGTGTTATCCTATGGGTTTAATTATGTCTTATTGCTTGCTTTTCTTAATGGCTGCAATTATTTAAGGCGGCTCTGGTATATGGTATTCTTGTAGTGGTCACTGAGACATTTCAGACCATATATAGATTGTTACTTAGCTCCAAATATTGCCAGAATTATGGCCTGTTGAAGTTACAGTGTTATTCTATAGACTTAATTATGTCTTATTGCTTACTTTTCTTTATGGCCACAATTATTTATGGCTCTTGCATTTTTTTTTTTCAAACTCTATTTCTACTCCCCTTACCCTCCAGACTCTCTCCAGAAAGGGCACTCAGTCAGCGGCTCTGCCTATCCTGCCTGAAGTTCAATCCAATTCAAGGCTTGATTCCAGTGGGGGGCATCCCTTTTTTCCTGTACGGCTTGCCCATACCCCCCCCCCAGGTCTGTGTTCTCTGGGGAAGGACCAACTCCTACTGGCGCCCTATCTACAGTATTAGAAGAGCAGCTGAACACAGGTGGAGGGAACTGGATGAGCATCCTGATGCCCGGCGGTGGACATGGGGCTGTTACTAATGGCCCCTCCTTCGCCTAATAGAGGGAGGGGAGATTTTCTACTTAGTTCCCCAGACAAGGGCCATGCAATGTCACCCATCCCATTACATGCATGCACCCACACACCTTCAGAGGGCGGCCGCCCAACGTCTTGTTCCCTTGCAAAGTCCCTGCGACTTGTAGTGCACCCAGCCACCACTGGGTGCCGCTACATGTGCAAGACGTTCCCCTATCCCTCCCCAGGAGAGGAGAGCAGTCCTACGGATGCTCGATCCTCTCCTCCCCTGCCGACCCCCAACAGCCCGAGCTCGCTCCCGAACCCAGGTCGCTGGTGTGGCTCGAGGTGTGGAATCCAGTGCCTCAACCCTCAGCGCCACTGGGCTGATTTGCATGTGGCATTCTGGTAGTGGTTGCTGTGACCTTTCTGACCATGTATAGATTGTTATTTAACTCCAAATATTGACAGAGTTATGACATCTTATACTTCCAGTGATATTCTATGGGAAACTGCATGCCCATGATGAACTCCTTTCCTCTGCATTCTCCTCCTGATGCATCAGCACCAGAAGACATCTTTTGGTACCACTGTACAAGGCAAAGTGCCGTGACTGCTTCATCCTACTCCTGAAGCATCAGTGGCAGAAGACAGCCTCTGGCACCACTGTACAAGGCAAAGTGCCATGACCTCTACATTCTCATCCAAAAAGTACCAGCAGCACAAGACAGCCTGAAGCACCCGTGTACAAACCAAAGTGCCGTGACCTCTTTATCCTACTCCTGAAGACCCAGCAGCAGAAGACAGCCTCTGGCACCACTGTACAAGGCAAAGTGCCGTGATCTTTGCAGCCTCCTCCTTAAGCACCAGCAGCACAAGATAGCCTGTGGCACACATGGGTAAGCCAAATTGCCATGACCACTGCATCCTCCTCCTGAAGCACCAGTGGTGGAAGACAGCCTCTGGCACCAGTGTGCAAGCCAAAGTGCCATAACCTCTTCATCCTCCTCCTCCTGAAGCACCAGTGGCAGAAGATAGCCTCTGGCACCAGGGTACAAGCCAAAAGGCTGTTACCTCTTTATCCTCTTTGTAAAGCACCAGTGGCAGAAGACAGCTTCTAGCACCAGTGTACAAGCCAAAATGCCATTATCTCTCATCCTCCCCCTCCTGAAGCCATTTTAAGGAGCTCTATAGCAATTCTCCATTAAGGCAAATTATATACCTGAATAACGAATACCTGGGACCCAAATACTGAATATTCAGCCAAATATTCAGGAAATGGTATTCGCACAGCCCTACTACTAGCTAGGGGGAGTGCAGGTAACAGCTTCAGAGGAGGGAAGGGACCTGGGGGTTATAGTTACAGGGGACATGAAGGTATCAGCACAGTGTAGGATGGTGTCAGTAAGGGCAAATAGGATGCAGAGGTGCATTGCCAGAGGGATCACCTCTAGAAAGGGGGAGGTCATCTGCCATTGTATAGAGCACTGGTGAGGCCACACTTCGAGTACTGTGTACAGTACTGGTGCCCATACCTCAAAAAGGATGGAAGATTACTGGAGGTGGTGAAGCGTCAGGCTACAAAAATGATCATGGGACTAGGGGAGTTGCTTATGAGGAAAGGTTGAAGGAACTCAACATGTACTCGCTGGAAGAGAGAAGGGAAAGAGGAGACATGATAGAGTCTTTTAAGTACTTGAAATGCATAAACAAAGCCAGGGAGGTAGGAGTGTTCCACTTAAAGGGGGGGAAGGGTCACTAGGGGGCACAGTCTGAAGTTGGCAGGAGGAAGGTTTATGAGGGAGATGAGGATGCACTACTTCACAGAGACAGTGGTGGTAGATTGGAATGCACTGCCAGAGGAGTTAATCACTCAAAGGACAGTGAATAGCTTGAAGTGGTATTTGGATCAAGTCAAGGGCAAGGTTAGTACAGACAAGAACACAAAAGGGGGGGAGGACCGAAAGAGAAGGAAGGGAGGGGTTTGGGTGGGGGTGGGGCAGCTGTAGTGATATGAAACTAAGAGTTGTGCAATCAGGCAGACTTAATAGACCTCTTGGACTTTTTCTGCTGGCAATTTCATATTTCCGTGTGTTAAATACAATGCAGGAAGTGTGAGGCGATGAAGGGTGGGGTGGGACATTTAATTGTTTAAGGCCTATTATTTGCATTGTCCAATTTAACCCATTTCTCCCCTAGATCCCTGCATCCTGTTTACCCAATAAAATCCCTTATTGTGTGTGCATTTTACTACTGTGTACAGTGCATTTTGAATGAGTCTGAATCGCAGTTGTGTTCATACTGCACTGAACTGTGTGGTGTCAGATGGGTTTATAGATTCATAGATATGTGTTGGCAGAAAAGGACCTTACTTGGCCCATTGAGACTGCCCATTCCCTATAGGGCCACAGTGGGATAGTGTTGTTCTCCTGAGGCAATACCACCCTGGCCACCTAGTCCACTTCAACTTTCCCTGGGTGGAGGCACCACATCACTTATTTTCAACGCTGGATCTCAAACTCCAACAAAATGTGAATGACCCAGGCCCCGCAGCCTTATTTAGACCCATATTGCAGAGGTAGTACTATATGTATATGGGTGCTGTAAGGGTGGCCACTTTCAGTTTCATAAATGTCTGTCATGCCAGTTGGGCAAGAAGACTCTGAAGTGAAGCTGGGTGGTTCTGTCTGACCAATCAATATGATAGACCCTTGTGAAACAATAAGAGACCACCCTTACAGTACCCATATACATATTACATGGCAATAGATCGCCAATAAACAGCACAGCCAGGCATGATGCCATGCAGTCACCTGCAGTAAGTGGCATGTCACAAAATTCTGCTTGACAAAAGGTTTTAATTGTCATTAAATTACACTGTTCCCTGCAGTATACTGCAGCATTTTGTAAATTTACTGCAGCTTTTCTGCTTTGCAATCTGGCTGGTGCTGCTGTATGTAAATGGATGTTTTGTATTTTTTTGTTATATTTTTAATTGTGACTCCCCCTTTCTCTTTTCTTGTGGCTTTACCAACATGAGTTGTACACATGCACAACCAGGTATCTTCTGTTTGGGTTTGGTGTGGTGGTGCGTGACTTGTAGGAGTTTCTCTTCAGCGTGGTGGTGTGCAAGCTGTAGGATGTGTGTAAGTGAAAAACAAACAGTAAAAATTATATTTTGGTGACTGAAGAACATTTTGGGGGTCTGGAGGATAACATTTAGCAGTACTGATGTGGTGGTGACTGCAAAACTGGGAGCGAGCACCTCAAACACACAGCGTGAGGACACGGCTTTACACAGAATAAAAGGTACAGTCATTATCCTCGCTGACTGGTCAGTTGCAGTCATTTGTCATATAAGGTGATGACCAGGCTTATCACTGAAGGCACTGTTGGGATCTCCTGTTTACAACTGGATCACCCACATGGATCTCTTTGCAATTAAGGAACAGTCATCCCCCCAGTTTTTCAAATCAGCATGGCCTTCCAGAAAGTGAAAAACTGGTATTGTGCAAAAGGGGTTGGACACCAAGAGGGTGCTTTTACTGAAAGGTATTTCTGAGAGGATAAGCAGAAATGTCATCAGTGGAGCAGAGATATGAGTTATGTTGCACACAAGACCAGAAGAACTGAAGGGCACTTGAGGTGAGTTTATTGATATACAAAATGTGCATAAAAAATTAGCATACAGGCTTACACCTCAAAGACAGGTAGCAGAAGAGCTGTTTAGCTGGCCTGTCCACCTCAGTGTTTTGCCTCCCACATCAGAGGCTTCAACCCTGGAGTCTTGGAAAAGTGAAGAAAGGACTGGGAAAAGTAAGTATGACCCCCAACACAAAGACAATAGCTGCCACTGTAGAGAGTGACAGGGATTTTGATTCACTCATGTTAATGCCTTCATTTTTTTTCCTCTGGGCAGAGAGCACATCTGGCACCCGATCAGCAGGGGAACACCATGGCTTGCACCACAAGCCACTCTCAGACGGAGGACTGGGTGATACAGATGAAGACCTTGTTGGCCAGTGAGAGAAATATTGTACAGGATTTGCAAGCCATCATGGTGCCAGGTGGGAATGTGTTGGCATCTGCACAGTCATTACTGAATGCTATGGGATCTTAATGGAGAAAGCCCAAAAGCCACAGCTAGAGCTTCAGCCAATTATATTTTAGTATAGGCAAATACAGTCACATTCATTCATGGCATTATAAGACTTGCAATGAACAGAGCAGATGTCTCTGCACTCTGGGATGGTTTTCTTCTTTTTATAGGTACACTAAACATTGATTTATTGGTGGGGGGAGTTCTAAGTCATGATTGGGGTCAGTTGGGGAGAGGGGAGGTGGAGTCATCATTTTTGGTAGGCACGTGGGGGTGGAGGAAATCAGTCTATCTATAATCATTATAATTGCTACTACATTGGTGGCAAACATCAGTGGGTGGAGTAGGGCGTTTCAATGCGGAGGGTGGGCAGGGTGGGATAACTGTCATTAAATCATCTGAACGAGGGAGAGGATATGTTGAGTGATGGTACAATGAGAGGTTTGCTGCCAAATTATTTGAAACCTGTTAAAAAGGAGGGGGGGGGGGAGGCTGTTGAAGTTCAATTTCAATTCAATTTATTAGGAATGACCATTGAGACAAATCTCATTTAAATGGTGTCCATTAGCAGCTTAGTCTCCAATGTGATTATAAGGTTTCAGAAAAAGTTATATAAATACAAACAATAATACAGATTTATCATTTGATATCAATAATCCACAATTTTAACATACAAAATGTATAAACCTTCATAAAGGAAGAAAAATAAAAATAAAAAAGCTTAAGAAACCAGTAATACACAACCCCTGTATGCTGTTATACAGCTATTCTTAAGCACTAATGCGTCATAGGGCGAACATCATGCTGGGGTAATGTCATGCCTCAGGTGGTTGGGCATAAGGCTGTAGGCCAAGTGCATTTAATGCCAGAGAAGTGATATAATCCCCACAGCACATGCAATGTGAATTGTATTATTGCAGTTATAACATGGCTTACTCATAAACTAAAAAACATAGGTATGATGTTGTGTGGGATAACATCACTTCTGAAGGTCAGCACAGACCCATCAGAGCCCAGGAATTGTTCTTGCAGTTTTATTATGTTTCATGCACAGGGCCACAAAACTAGTTGGGAACTTTGCTAAGCTGCACAAATTGTGAAGTTTCTGACTTCCCACCACAACATCTCTACTTGCACTACACCAATGGCAGACATGTCTATGCTAGAAAGGATGTTTTCTAATGTGGAGAAGCTTGGTACAATTATGATGAGACTGACACCAACTAAACAAAGAGAAGGGAAGCAGCTCTCTTAATTCACTGCTGTTAACTCACTGTTCCTTATGATATGACAAGTATTGTTATACCCGTTGTGTGTTGTACTGTATTGCCTGCTCCAAATACAATAGATAGGCAGATAGATAGATAAAAAATCAAATCAAAATGTATTTATAATGCGCTTTTCTGCATATCAAAGCGCAAATACAAATCAAAATAACATCAAACATAATCAATAACAACATAAAAACAATAAAAACAGCAATAGGCCTATTCAAATGCTAATTCAAACAAACAGATAGATAGATAGATAGATAGATAGATAGATAGATAGACAGACAGACAGAGAGCTGGACAGATCTCAAATCGGGCTTACCTTTGGGAGCTGTGGCTCCTGGTTTCCCTGTGGGTCTCTGCTTCTGGTGGCTTTAGGGGGATCTGCACCTTGTGTCCCTGTTTTGCGACTAGCAGCTCTGGCCACCAAAATTCCTGGTGCTTAGTCTGTGGCAGGTGGGCCGAGCACCAGGTGGTTGCTTTCACGCCTCTGGGCGCATCGAGGGTCCTGGGTACAGTGGTTTTCTGGGTCAGACAGGCTCTGGACTATGGGGGGAAGGGGAAGAAAAAAAAGTACGTAAATAAAAGATGTAAACAGTTTTCGGTGGTCCGCGCTACTGCACATGTGTGACCTCCGACTCCAAGAATTTAAAGGAGTGGCTGCTCCAGTGGTGGAGGTAGTTTTGGTACCAGCTGATGCCATTAGGAGCAGTGTAAACAGTGTAAATAGTTTATCTCAGGACTACAGGTCCTGTTTGGCTTTGGGGGAACAGTTGTTTTGGTGCCTAGGGATTTGGTCCAGGATTGGACCTGTGGTTTTTGACAGGTGTCTTTGGCTCTTTTCGGGGAGGGTCTAAAGGACAGAAAAGTGTGGGAAATGAGAGAGATTAAGGTGGAGAGGGCTTTGAGTGGGGCTGATTGATTACTCAGCCATTGAAGCTGTATTTTTTTTTTCTTAGCAGTTTGAGGACGTGATGGCGGCTGCTTTTAGAGCCCCAGCTTTGGGGCCGCACGGAGATCTGTGCCAGGGAGAAGAAGGAGGAGAAACTTCAAGACCACTGCAGCATGGGGGCAGGCTGTGTGTTGCCAGCCAGTAGGACTGCTTTACAGTGGGACCCCTTAAGAGGGACTGATCCATGGATAGCACAGAGGGAGGAGCTGCCACCTAGCATCAGGGAACTGAGAAAGAAAGAGAAAAAGAGAATGGCACCTGAGTGGTAAAGGGATCCAGGGGTCCAGGCACGGTTCCTGGTCCCAAAGAATTTCTGTCACTGCCCAGTAATGTAAAGACGTGAGATGGGGGTCCCAGTGGGTTCCAGGGGTCTGTGGACACCCCCTGGTCCCATATAGCCCCAGCTGGAGACTTTCCAATGTCCAAGAAGAAAGACTGTTGCTCCTTACATTTAATGGCCTGATTTGGCCATGGAGTTATGCTGCCTGTGTTTCTACTTTTGGCTGCCTAGGCTATAGGTAGCCACCTGGACTTCATGCTTGAATGTGACTTTCATGGTCCAGAGTAAACTCCTAATGTGACCTCCACGGTTGAGGGAAACTGATTTGTTTATTTCTGTATCTAAGTTGTATGATATCACCACCCGGGGACAAAGAAACATCCTTTTATAATAAAAAGTGAAAAAACCTCATGTCAGCATCATATGCACAACAGAAGGCAGCAGCACAAGACAGGGCAGCACCCGAGCAGCAGGCCTGTCCTGAGGACACAGAAGCACCCGAGCAGCCGGCCCATCCAGAGGACACAGAAGCACTAGAGCAGCTAACCCCCTCCAGAGGGCAGGGGATTGCCTAAGCAGCAGGCTGGCCCAGAGGACCAGGAAGTATCAAAGCAGCAGGTGGTGGGCACACGAGGGTAAAGGGCAGCTGCAGCGCATCAAGAGACAGGGGCTGATGTGAAAACAACTAGAACACAGCACAACATGGGAGAGAGAGAGTCAAATTTGAGTTGTTTTATGCAGAAGAGCATAAGAGAATACAAGCATGAACACCACCAAGTGAGTGATACTATGGAACATCCAAAGGCAGGGCAACTCAGTCTGCAGGCAATGATTCAAGTTCCGAGAAGGAGAATGAGGGAGATGCAGCAGCAAATGTCAACACCATGGGCATCAACAAATGTGGATATCGGCACCACTGGAGAGGCAGAGTACAGCTTGTATTTTAGAAGAATCTAACAATACAGAGGCAGAAGAAATGAGTGACTCACTGCAAGACAGTGACACAGTGCTGGAAACAATGGCAGATGAAAGGGTACTTCTGTTGGTTCCACTGAGAGCAGTCCATGGTCACATCACGGGTACAATGTCCATTCTGCCGGATACGGACTTTGTGCCTCTCATGAGTGTAACCCCCCTGCAAATGGGGGTTCCCGAAAGACTTCCAGGAGCTTGCTTGAATGCTCCAAGCCTGAATGGTGTTTGACGTCTAAGCCACTTATCAGTGAGTGTTTTTAGAGCCTCTGGTACTGTCTCTTTAAGAGCTGTCTGCTTGCAGACATAATTAGTTTATATGGGGGGACTGTGTGTTTCTTTGATTGAGTACCACTCAAGCTGCTGCCAATTCACCCCATTTTTGCAGTCACTAGGAGTGCAAAGGAACCTGTCTGAAAGATGTAACTGATTGCCAGAAATCATTTACAGTAATAATAAAATTACAGTTTGTCTAACCTGCTTTCTTTGCAGTCAGAACTGTCTGCCTAGTTCCCCATTCTGGTTTTGAACTGCTGAACTGGACCAATCAGTGTGGGGTAAACTAGCTCTAAAATGATGCCTTGGACGAATCAGAACTTGGGACTCATAATCTGAGCCAGCCACAAGAGGATTGTATGGGCAGTGACTCTGGGAGATGTAGTTTAGACTTCGGTGCCTTTTTGGACCAACAGCAGCAGTCTATTGTGAGTGACAGCCAATCCAGTCAAGAACTGGGAGGAACTCAAAGGAAGTGCCCGGTTTTGTCTGTTGGGAGTTTCAGTTTGAGATCTGAAAGTGAAGGGAAAGAAACCCTGTGCTCCTTCAGTGCACAGTTTCAGTCAAAAACGTGTGCAAGGCCCAGAGTTCCGTCTACAACTTGTGTAACTGCTTGTTAGGACTGAACTGACTCCTGTGAAAAGAATCAAAGGATCTCTGAAGAGTAGAAACCAGGCTCACCCTGTAGAAGACTGAAGAAATTGTTGAATTACACTCGGTCTGTCAGGAACTGAATCTGCTGTGTGTTCTCCTGGTTATTGTGCAGTAATCGTGATTGGGATACAGATGCAGCCTGCCTGGTATAGTGCTTTTTTTACCATATAAATGTGTGAGGAGTCTCTTGGAGATCAAAAGTAGCCCTGCTGACATTGAAGGACCATATCTTCTTTGGAGGTCGTGAGTACTAATTCGGGTCGCTCCCTGTTGAATTGCCACATTAAATCCAAATGGAATTACTGTACTGCTGACTGTTTAATTTTCCTTTTCTGTGTGAAAGGGCCCCTACCAGCTGCCACGGTTGGACTAGCCACTAGGGCTTGGGTACCCAGGGACAGTAACTGATAGGGATAGGCCTGTGCACAGAGCCATAGGTAGATTATTAGAGTGATAAGCTAATTAACCTGATTTCCCCCTGTCCTTGTTATATCCCCCTAAATAAATCAGAGCTGCTTGTTTCAGCAAAGTTATACTGCCTGAGGTATTTGTCTATGTTAAAGTACTGTACTGTGATTGTTGCACTGTATCTCATTTCACAGGAGGTCCCAGTGCCGGAACCAGTCCTGGGGGTAAGTGTATACTGTGAAGGTAATTCTGATATATTGTGTGGGCCACTAGTGGGAAGAAAGGGGGGTTGCAGTGTCCCAGAGGGCTGTGACCAAGTTAGTTTAACTATTGCAAACCCTGACCTCTGGGTGGAGGCACCCGCCATTGGATCCAGGCCCCTCAACCTGTTAGTGGCAAATCAGGCAGGGGTAGTAGCCCCTGGGATAGCGCCATCTAGGGGTTACATCTTGGAGGCTCACCGCTGGGATTGTGTGTCCTCTAGTGGCCATATTTACGAACCACTGTTAAGAAAAAAATGGGTACCCCGACAGAAGTGGCTGTGCACCGGCTGGTGGAGTGGTGTACTGGGGAGGAGATCGACCCCCAAAATGCTATGCTTATCCTGGACATCCCCCTGGGTATCAATACGGACACTGTGCAGGGAGTACTTTCCAAGGTGGAAGGTTTACAAACCCTGTGGTGGTGGGTCGGCATGCTAATCTGCTCACCCACACTTTCCTGGCCCTAGTAGAGTTTAAGGATCCCATAGATAGCTCCAAAGTGCCACAGACCATTACCCCAGAGGAGCCCTCACTGCTTGGAGAGTGATAACTAAGGACAGTAAAGACCGGGGGAATCAGCCCCACCACTATCTGAAACTTTGAGGAGAAATTTGCTGAATGGTTGCTGGGAGAGGGAAAACTGTGGAGGACTTGAAGAAACTATTCTTGCCACCTGGGGTGTTCCTCCCCAACACCCTCTCCTGCTCCAGTGCCCGTAATGGTGGCTGAACCAATGCAGACTCCTATTTCTGCACCTGCCATTAGTCACGACTCTTACGAAGGTTGAGGATCTTCTCTGGCACCCTCCCACCCCCCAAGGGAGGATGACTGGGAGACCTGGATAGACTATGTTGCCCCCAAGTGCTAGAATGGCAATGCTCGGAAGGCGAAAGCGAAAGAGGGTTAGTGAGAGCCCGAGGTCCTGCCCTGGCCACCATCCAAGCAAACGGGCCAGTAACCCTGAAGCGACTGCACAGGCCTATCTTGAGGCCTTGGAGAATGTGTATGGAGCCCAGATTCTGATGAGGACCTATGGTGGAGAGTAAGAAATGCACAACAGTACCAAGGGGAGTTGTTGTCTGTGTATGTCTCTCGGCTGGAAAAATTGTTGCAAGAATGCCTCAGAAAGGGTAGTTTGCCAGCGATTGAACTGGACCGAACCAGACTGGACAGAATCCTTAAGTCTGCCCCCTTCTCAGAACTGCTGTTGCTTCAGTTACGCCTGGCAAATCGACTGGAATCCCACCCTCCTATGATGAGTTAATGAGAGAAATTCGAGGAGTTGAGAAAAGGCGACCTCGGGAGGTACCTGCACCAACAGCTGTGGCTACGACCCGAGTGACTGAGGGTGACCCATCAAGTGAAGTTCAGGGGCAGAGGTTGACAGTCAATGAGTGCTCTGACAAGGAAAAAGATATGCCACAATGGGGCGAACTGTTGAGAGAGATCCGGGAATTCAAAAACAGTCCCTTTATGAAGGCCACGCCTGCAAGTACGGGCCCTGATCTATATCCGACTGCATCTGCTATGGGGTGGGGGTACCCACCCATGTATCTCCTGCTGATAACAGCTCCAAACTCAATTCTTGACCATGGAAGTGGAGAACTGACGAGATGTCTCCAAATGCTTATCACGCAGGACAGAGATGGCACCCAGGTTTCCAGTTAGTAATACCCCGCCCTGGCTCCCAGTGTGGCGCTCGGCCAGCTCAAACTCCAGAAAGTATGTTTTGCTATAATTGTGGGAAAGATGGGCACATGAAAGGGAATGCCAGTCCCCAAAAGACACTGACAAAGTTGCATATAGGCTACAAGGAGAGCTTCGGAGAAGAAATCAGTGGTTAAGAGGTGCACGACATGATCCCAGTGAGGGCACCAAAATGCTAATTCACGCCCTTTGTGGCAAGGTCAGTTGCCCAGGCCCCACACTGCCTCTCTCCAGACTGGTCCAGAATAGTGGGTCCTCCATGGAGACCACTGTAAAGGTGAATGGAGTGTCTACAAGAGCTGTATTAGACAGTGGCTCCCAAGTGACAATTATGTTCCAGGATTGGTATCAGAAGCATTTGTCAGACGTACCTCTACAACCATTAGAAGGACTGCATGTATGGGGGTTAAGTGAGAAGGCCTACCCCTATTCGGGTATATCCGAATTTGGCTGTCTTTCCCACCTCCGTGGCTGGAGTGGCCGAACAAGTAGAGACCCTAGCCTTAGTGTGTCCCCCACTGGACTGTATGATGGTGTCCCTTGTTGATTGGAACAAATGCTCATATGTTCGAAGGCTGGCACAGTTGTGTTATGAAAACAGGGTCAAAGACTAGTAGAGCTTTAAGAGTTCGGCTTAATTAAGAAGGCCTATGAGGCACAGAGAGATGCTGAAAAACAGAACCAGAGGAACCGGTCGGAATTGTATGGAAGAAGGATCCTGAGTCTCTGATCCTGGCGCCAAATGCCCAGTGTACCTACAGGAGAGGTCCGTATCAGAAAGGATGTTAAGAATAAAATATTAATGTTGGATGCACCAGGCGATGGAAAATTGCCAGAGGGACTGCTGGTCAAGCTTAGTATTTTGCCCGCTAGAGCCCATGCTTATGCCAGAAGGGTAATGGTCCAAGTTCATAATGTGTCTGAAAGAGACATTCGAGTAAACAGAGGTTGCATCCTGGCTAATGTGCATTGTGCAGACACTGCAGTGCTACCCAGCAGCAAGAGTTCAAGGAAGAATGACAGAGTAACGCCTGACTTGTTTGATTTCGCGACTCCCGCTGCCAGCTGAATGGAAAGTGAGGATCAGTGAGAAGCTTGCCCAGAGACCAGGTGTTTTCTTTAAAGGAATGGGATGTAGGATGCGTGAGCGAGCTGAGCAATATCCGCTGCATGGCCGAAAGACCATTTCGTGAGAGGTCTCGACGCCTGGCACCTGCTGACATAGATGATGTGAGACGGCATCTGCAAGAGATGTTAGCTGCTGGTGTAATACAAGAATCCAGAAGCCCTTATGCTTCCCCATTGTGGTAGTGGAGGAAAAGAATGGAACAGTAAGGATGTGTGGATTATCGCACCTTAAACCGGCGGACTATCCCTGATCAGTACACAATGCCCCGCATTCAGGATGCTTTGACTGCCTAAACGGGAGCAAGTGGTTCTCTGTGCTGGATCTCCGCAGTGGGTACTACCAGATCCCGATGGCCCCAGAGGACCGTGGAGAAGACTGCCTTTATCTGTCCGCTTGGCTTCTATGAATTCATGAGGATGCCTCAAGGATTTCAGGTGCCCCAGCCACTTTTCAACGATTGATGGAGCGTGCAGTGGGGGACATGAACTTACTAGAGTGCCTGGTATACCTAGATGATGTTATTGTGTTTGGCAGCTCACTGGAGGAACATGAAAGCAGATTATTTAAGGTATTGGACCGACTGGAGGACTTTGGCCTTAAACTGTCCATTGATAAGTGTCAATTCTTTCAAACATCAGTAAAGTATGGGACACATAGTATCCACGAGGGAATAGAGACCGACCCAAGTAAAGTTGAGGCCTTGACACCTGGCCACAGCCCAAAAATCTAAAAGAACTGCAAAGATTCCTGGGATTCTGTGGTTATTATCGGCGCTTCATCAAGGATTATTCAAGAGTGATCCGCCCTTTACTTAACCTTACTCAAGGGTATCCCCCAACCCACAAAAATACCAAAAGTCAGCGCCTCAAGACTGAAAGAGTGTATTTTCATCCAAGTGAAGTATTTGGGGCCCGCTGGACTCCTGATTGTGAGACTGCTTTTCATGAGATCATATATCAACTTACCCATGCTCCAGTGCTGGCCTATGCCGATCCAAGAAAACCTTACGCCCTGCACACTGATGCTAGCTTGCAAGGGTTGGGGCTGTTGTACCAAGAGCACGAGAATGGCCTGAGACCAGTGGCCTTTGCCAGTAGAAGCCTGACCCCATCCGAAAGAACTATCCTGTACATAAGTTAGAGTTCCTAGCTTTGAAGTGGGCTATTGTTGACCAATTCCATGAGTACTTGTATGGGGCTAAAATACTAGTAAAACTGACAATAATCCTTGACCTATGTGCAGACCTCAGCTAAGTTGGATGCCACTGGCCATAGGTGGCTTTCTGCATTATCTACATATGACTATGCTCTCGAATACCGAGCAGGTCTGAACCACATAGATGCTGATGCTCTCTCCCGGAGGCCTGTTCCCCAGAATGATTGGGTCCGATTGGCAGAACCTGATATTCGGGCACTCTGCCGGAAGTTTGACAGGGAGGAACAAATGTCCACGGACGCAGTGGACTGCATGGTGGATTGCTTGGGAGCCTCTGAGAATTGCATACCTGCTGCTTATTGCCACTTTTCTGCAATAGACATTGGTGCACTGCCTCAGCTGGACAATGACAGTATTCGGCGGGCTCAATCCCGCGATCCCATGATCAAAAGCAGCTTTAGAAGCCCTCTATGCAGGAAAAGATGTGTCCAAATTACGCCCACTGATTTGAGAACTGCACTGTTATACAAAGAAGGTCCTAAGTTGAAACTGATCAATAAACTGTTATACAGAGAAACAGTAGACAGAGGGGACAAGTAGACAAACAACAACTAGTGCTGCCCACTGCCTTTCGAGACTCAGTACTGAGGTCCTTGCACAACCACATGGGGCACCTTGGTATAGACAGAACACTTGACTTGGTGAGATCCAGATTCTATTGGCCTAAGATGGGGGCTGATGTGGAGCAACACATTCGAACTTGTAGTCGCTGCTTACAGAGGAAAGCTTTGCCCCAGAGGGCTGCCCCCCTTGTTACCATCACCACCAGTGCACCCATGGAGCTGGTCTGTATTGATTTTCTGAGTTTGGAGTCAGATCAAAGAAATATCAGTAATGTGCTGGTGGTCACTGACCATTTCACGAGATATGCCCAAGCTTTCCCACCAAAGACCAGAAAGCATCCACTGTGGCCAAAGTACTTGTAGAAAACTTTTTGTTCACTATGGGCTCCACAAAGAATCCATTCTGATCAAGGAGAGACTTTGAGAGTCGCCTGATCAAAGAGATGCTTTCTCTGTGGGGAGTGCGAAAGTCCAGAACCACTCCTTACCACCCCCAGGGGACCCACAGCCTGAACGCTTCAACCACTTTGCTAGATATGCTAGGCACCTGCACCCAAAGGACAAGCCTAGATGGAGCCAACAAATTAGCACCCTGGTACATGCTTATAACTGCACCAAAAGTGATGCCACTGGATTCTCCCCTACCGCCTGATGTTTGGAAGAGAAGCTCACTACCAGTAGATGTGTGTTTTGGGGTCTCTCCTGATGGGGTTCAAGCTGACAACTATTTACAGTATGTGCAAAAGTTAAAGGCCCAGCTAACTCATGCGTACCAACTGGCTCAAACCATGGCTGCCAAAAGAAATCTGGCCAACAAAGAAAGGTATGATAAAAAGGTGAAAGCACAGGAACTCCAGGAGGGAGATCGGGTATTGCTAAGAAATCTGGGACTGCATGGCAAGCACAAGATTGCTGACAGATGGCACCATCTCCCTCACATTGTAGTGGGCAAACTAGATGATCTGCCAGTGTACAAAGTAAGGCCTGAGAATAATTCAAAAGATGTAAAAACAATGCATAGAAATCATTTACTGCCCATTGGACAAATCCTGATTGAGTCTGAGCCCCAGAAGATGCCCCTCTGGACCAGTGACTAGAGCTGCTGCAAGAAAAGATCAAGAAAGTCTGCACCTACAGAAGCAAAGTTAAAGTGTTCCCTCCACAAGTCCCAGTTGAGCATGACTGTCAGTCCATATCAGAAGAAAGTGAGAGTGACTTGAATACTATCCTTCTTACGAACTGAGTCAATTGTTTCGGGCAATCCCCTAGTCAATACTGGAGACAAAGCTGGGCCTTCTGGACTGTCTAAGCCCCAGCTTCATCCCTGGAGCCAATGCTCCCAGAAAGTGAAGTGCAAAGCATCAGATCAGATGAAATGGAATCATTGTGCATGGTTGAACTGTTTGAGCTTTGGGAGGAAAATGATAGATTGGGGCAGACTGGTGATACACTCTGAACAAGAAGAGTATTTTGAGTGCCCTGACAGTCCACTGCCAGTGTCCGAAAGCTCTCCATGCGAGCCAAATGTTGTGGACTCAGAAACTGTAACTCCTGGAGCTGAAAGTGCCCCAAGTTCTAGCCTCTCACCCCATGGAGACTCCTGACAAGTGAGGACAATGCTAAAAATGAGGCTCAGAGTGCAGAGACTATAACAGTTCCCCTAGAAAGACTGGTCGAGCTGTAAAGCCTGTGGTGCACCTCAGTTATGATTCACTTGGGAGGCCTGTGGACTTGCCTCTCAATGTTGTCCATAAAGGAGTGTATGTCCCCGGCTCATTGCCCAAACTGAGCATCAGTGCTAACTCAAGTTACTTGTGTTGCCCTCCATTATGGTGCCCTTGCCCCGTCCAGCCCCAAGGTAACTGATAGGAAGGGCCCCCTCTTCAGGTTTCATGTACAAGAGGTAATAACTTGAGTTATGGTACAAGTGTGTGTAATACTGTGTAAAGAGTCACGTACTGCAATGTTTCAGAAATGTATTCTTGGTAAAATGATATATTGACTGATGATTACATGTGTGAGCCTAATGCAAATGTATATGGTTGCAGTTAAAACTTATGGGGGGGTACTTGCTTGACGCGGACGTCAAGCTTTCCCAGGCCAGGAAGGGTGTAACCCCCCTGCAAATGGGGGTTCCCGAAAGACTTCCAGGAGCTTGCTTGAATGCTCCAAGCCTGAATGGTGTTTGGCGTTTAAGCCACTTATCAGTGAGTGTTTTTAGAGCCTCTGGTACTGTCTCTTTAAGAGCTGTCTGCTTGCAGACATAATTAGTTTATATGGGGGGACTGTGTGTTTCTTTGATTGAGTACCACTCAAGCTGCTGCCAATTCACCCCATTTTTGCAGTCACTAGGAGTGCAAAGGAACCTGTCTGAAAGATGTAACTGATTGCCAGAAATCATTTACAGTAATAATAAAATTACAGTTTGTCTAACCTGCTTTCTTTGCAGTCAGAACTGTCTGCCTAGTTCCCCATTCTGGTTTTGAACTGCTGAACTGGACCAATCAGTGTGGGTAAACTAGCTCTAAAATGATGCCTTGGACGAATCAGAACTTGGGACTCATAATCTGAGCCAGCCACAAGAGGATTGTATGGGCAGTGACTCTGGGAGATGTAGTTTAGACTTCGGTGCCTTTTTGGACCAACAGCAGCAGTCTATTGTGAGTGACAGCCAATCCAGTCAAGAACTGGGAGGAACTCAAAGGAAGTGCCCGGTTTTTGTCTGTTGGGAGTTTCAGTTTGAGATCTGAAAGTGAAGGGGAAAGAAACCCTGTGCTCCTTCAGTGCACAGTTTCAGTCAAAAAACGTGTGCAAGGCCCAGAGTTCCGGTCTACAACTTGTGTAACTGCTTGTTAGGACTGAATCTGTCCTCAGAAAAGAATCAAAGGATCTCTGAAGAGTAGAAACCAGGCTCACCCTGTAGAAGACTGAAGAAATTGTTGAATTACACTGGTCTGTCAGGAACTGAATCTGCTGTGTGTTCTCCTGGTTATTGTGCAGTAATTGCGATTGGGATACAGATGCAGCCTGCCTGGTATAGTGCTTTCTTTTTACCATATAAATGTGGAGGAGTCTCTTGGAGATCAAAAGTAGCCCTGCTGACATTGAAGGACCATATCTTCTTTGGAGGTCGTGAGTACTAATTCGGGGTCGCTCCCTGTTGAATTGCCACATTAAATCCAAATGGAATTACTGTACTGCTGACTGTTTAATTTTCCTTTTCTCTGTGTGAAAGGGCCCCTACCAGCTGCCACGGTTTGGACTAGCCACTAGGGCTTGGGTACCCAGGGACAGTAACTGATAGGGATAGGCCTGTGCACAGAGCCATAGGTAGATTATTAGAGTGATAAGCTAATTAACCTGATTTCCCCCTGTCCTTGTTATATCCCCCTAAATAAATCAGAGCTGCTTGTTTCAGCAAAGTTATACTGCCTGAGGTATTTGTCTATGTTAAAGTACTGTACTGTGATTGTTGCACTGTATCTCATTTCACAGGAGGTCCCAGTGCCGGAACCAGTCCTGGGGGTAAGTGTATACTGTGAAGGTAATTCTGATATATTGTGTGGGCCACTAGTGGGAAGAAAGGGGGGTTGCAGTGTCCCAGAGGGCTGTGACCAAGTTAGTTTAACTATTGCAAACCCTGACCTCTGGGTGGAGGCACCCGCCATTGGATCCAGGCCCCTCAACCTGTTAGTGGCAAATCAGGCAGGGGTAGTAGCCCCTGGGATAGCGCCATTTAGGGGTTACATGAGCAAAAAAGAAAGGGATCTCAGGTGCTGGAGCTCAAACAAACCCAAACGCTCAGCAACACTTATTTTTGTGCCTTTGTGCCATACGACATTTATGGGCAACGTGCGAATCAAGTAAACTATGATGGCACAAGGGGCAAAAAAAGGGCAGCCCAGAAATCCAATGTTATTTTAACCCATGTTAGGTGGCACTTTAATTTAACACCACCAAGTCTTGCGAAAATAATGGACAGAATAAATGAACAGTAGCAAATCATGCGGAAAGGTGAAACTCACCTACTGACATATTACTGCACCACCTTACCATGAAATGACTATTTTCCTATTACTGACTTCCAAATATTTTTTCCAGTTATATTTATGTGTTTCTACAGTGTATTTCTGCCTTTCTCCCCAAAATATGTGTTTGCATATTACTGTCTTAAAAACATTTATATTCACTGTACATTGCAAAATCATCATCGTAAAAAGTATTGTGCTGTACTGTGTAATATCCTGCAATCCCCTTCAGTTTTGCCAGAAAAGCAGGACACTGTATTTGTGAGTTGCTACTTGTTTGCTTTGCTCCATGCTGTATACTGAAATATTTTTTCTTATGCTGCAGACTGTGCTGTCTTGTACACTAGTAAGCAACCAGAAATGCTGCTTCACGCTAGCCACCCATGCCTGGTCACAGTTAGGAGCAGTAATCAACAAAATCACTGGCACCAGGCTTCAGGAATGCTTCAGACTTTGCTTCTATTTCTTAAAAAGTATCTCAAGACATACAAAAAGACAAGTACCTGTAGTGGTGGATAAAGTACTTGACGTGCCCCCTACAGGTTTTGCCCTCTTGGCTTTTTCAAGGGATACAGAAAGTGGAGAAAAAGCCCAAATTTGAAGTACTCACAGCCACTGTGCAATTTCAAATTTAAAGGTGCAGTACATGTATAAATAACCTTAAAGTCACAGTTAAAAACACTTGCTCTGCTGAATAGGCAATTACTTAATAAATATGGCGCTAATATTCAACACAGATCTTAAGCATTTTAACACCCTCTAAAAGACAGTTCCATAGCAGGTTACACTTGTAATGAGTCTGCTACTTGCCACCTCCCTGTGGTAGGCAATTTTGTTCTGCTGATACATTATCATGTGTTAGCCACAGTCCTGGAACTACTTTTTAAGAAATATAAGTAAAGTTTGAAGCATTCCTGAAGCCTGGTGCCAGTGTTTTTGTCCTGTATAAATACCAAAAGGGTATTTGTATGTTTTTCTTTCTTTTTTTTTTTTTTTTGATCGCCAGCAGATAAAGGCCTAGAGGTCTATCAAGTCTGCTCGAGCGTGCAGCTGGCACCCCTTATTCTGCAGCTACCCTTCCCTCCCCCCCCCTCATTGACCCTCCCCTTGCCCTGTCCTGTTTTGCTTGTACAATACTGTTAGGTTGTTTTTTTTTTTTAAATAAAAGTCTTTAAAGGAATCAGACTTCTTTCTTTCAGTTACTCTGTTAACAAAAAGTGTTTTTAAAGATAATAACAGTTTGACACATCATAACTTAAAAAGGGGGAGGGGTAGAAATATAGCAATAGCAAAGACGGGGATAGGATAACATGGGCTAATGTTCGTTAAAGAGCAGAGGCCTGATATTCAAATCTGGGCAAAGCAGAAGGCAAAACTTTGCACTGCCCCTTGCAGTTCCCCAGGTGCCCAAAACTGCTATATTCAGTGGAATACTGTATCGGCCCTATTTGATTGAATATAGGGCCATTGAGACCCAGCACTAAGCTACATAGTGCCGGGCAGACATGGCCCCCAGAATAGGGCAGAATAACTTGCCCTCATGCTTAATATCCCATATTCAAACATACCCATGCAAATGAGCCCATTGGGCATGAAAGGTGCCATGGGGCCATTTGCATGCCCATTATGGACTCATTTGCATCGGAAGTGAGGCTGTACTGTGTGGCGCCACCATCAGTTGCCTGTTTCCCCAAGAGCTATCCTTGGTGTTAGTGAGTGGTGCCCTCCCCCCCCCACACTGGTCACCATCCTGATGTGAAACAGTAACATTTCCCTGGTGCTAGTGGTGCCCCCTGCTGATAGCCGGTCTGATATAAAATACTGTAGTCCCAGGTGTCTAGTGTTCCCTCCTCCACCAATCGCTGGCCCAATATAATGAAAATGTTTCCCTGGGGTCTAGTGTTCCCCCTCTCAGCTGATCGCTGCCTGCTGTGGAAAAAATGAATTCCCTGGGGGCTAGTGGTCCCCCATCGATCAGTGTCCTGAAGTTATAATGGAAACCTTCCCTGTTTGCTAGCAGTCCCTCCCCCCTTCCTGCACCAATGACAGTAGAGTCCAAAAGTATTCCTTGGTGGCTAACAGTCTCTCCCCCCAAACACACCCATGCCCGTAGTGTTCAACAGTATTCCCTGGTTGCTAGCGGTCCCTCCCCCAACATGCACCCATGCGTGTAGTGTTCAATAGTATTCCCTGGTGGCTAGCAGTCCCACCCCCTTCCTGCACCAATGTCAGTACAGTCCGAAAGTATTCCCTGGTGGCTAACAGTCTCTCTCCCCCCAAACGCACCCATGCCCATAGTGTTCAACAGCATTCGCTGGTTGCTAGCAGTCCCTCCCCCAACATGCACCCATGCGTGTAGTGTTCAATAGTATTCCCTGGTGGCTAGCAGTCCCTTCCCCTTCCTGCACCAATGCCTGTAGAATCCAAAAATACTCCCTGGTGGCTAACAGTCCCTCCCTCCAAATGCACACATACCCATAGTGTTCTGATATGGGGATTAGGATATAACAACACTAAGCAGGAAAGGGACCTTGGGGTTATCATCTCTGATGACCTCAAGGTAGGAAAACAGTGTGACAAGGCAGCAGGTAAAGCAAATAGGATGATGGGATGCATTGGCAGGGGCATCACCAGCAGGAAAAGGGAGATCATAATTCCACTATACAAGACACTAGTGAGGCCCCACCTGGAGTACTGTGTACAGTTCTGGAGGCCTTACCTATGTAAGGACATAGACAGGGTGGAGGAGGGCTACAAAGATGGTATAGGGATTGCAACACAAGTCCTATGAGGACAGGCTGAAGGACTTGAATATGCACTCCCTGGAAGGGGGAAGGGGATGGGATATGATTAGAGACATACAAGTACCTTACAGGAAGGAACAGTGTGAAGGAATATACTATTTTCCCTATGGGGGAATTTCCCTGGTGTCCTGGCCAAATGTCTCCCATTCACTTAAAAAATACCACCAACAGCTTAATCTGGTTCAATTTTAGTTGCTTACCATCTGTATCCCCCCTCCCCCCGGTCACCCCTGAAAAAGGGACTTCTAGGCCCAGTGGGCTTACCGGGTCAACAAAATTCAATAAATAAATATTTTCCAGTGAAAAAGATGTTCCAGGACTAGAGGGCATGGGATGAATTTGGAAGGCGGGCAATTCAGAGGAAATGTGAGGAAGAATTTCTTCATAAAAAGGGTGGTGGACAAGTGGAACACCTTACCAAAGGAAGTGGGGGGCTGAAACAATCATGGGATTTAAAAGTACATGGAATAGACATAAGAGAATCCTGGAGGTTAGGGGTAAGGGGCAACAGACTTCTAGAAAAACGTAAAGGGAACTTACAAGCTCAAATAGGAAGACTGGGTGGGCCTTATGCCCTTATCTGCTGACAGTGTCTATGTATCTATACCTCAGGGAGGCAGTATAGTGCAGTGGTTTAAGGCTCTGAGTTGCAAATCTGGTGACATCCAGCAGACCAGACCTAGGTTTGAATCCCACAGCTTCCACTTACATACTGTGTGACCCTGAGCAAGTAACTTAACTTTCCTGTGCTCCTAGGTCGCACCTGTTAAAAAACTTTCAGCTTAGTGTGCTACTCCTGGTTAAACAACTAAAAAAAACCAAAATATCTATGTTCAACAGTATTCCATGGTTGCTAGCAGCGCCTCCCCTAACCTGCATCCGTGTTTTAAGTAGTATTTCCTGGTGGCAAGAGGTCCCTCACCCCATCCAATCACCCACCCGATATATATAAAAGTTTTCCCTGGTGTCCAGTGGTCCCTCACCCCACCCGATCACCTGCCCTAAGTTGACATCATATTCCCTGGTGTCCAGTGTAATCCCCCATCCCAATCCCTGTATAGTATATATAAACATTTCCCCTGTGTCTAGCAGATCTCATCCCTAACACCAATCCCCTGTATAGTATATATAAACATTTCCCCTGTGTCTAGCAGATCTCATCCCTAACACCAATCCCCTGTATAGTGAATGTAAACCGATCCTTGGTTGTCTAGTAGAACACCCCACCCACCCTGGCAGGCAGTGTCCCACCACCCTGCTCCCCCCATCCCAGCCTGAGCTGGTGACCAGCACAGCCCTTCTCTCTCCACCACGGAGAGCCACGGACTGAGCTCTCAATGAGCATGTAATGAGCATGTACTGTATAGAGTACATGCAATATGCCCAGTTTAATAAGATTTGAACAGAAATATAAAATGTTAATAGGCTATTAAGCACCTCAGTCAAAACCAGCCCAGTGACATGGAGGGCTGAGATGTTGGCACCTTACATCCAGTCACACCAGTGACCCAGGGTAAGGACTGGACTAGGGTCACTTGGGGGCAGGCTGAGTGAGGGAGGATTGAACATCCCAGGACAGCTCTCCTCCCTCACGGAGGAGGTACTCTGAGTCCTGTGGCTTGCCTGCCACCTAGCCGGGGGGGGGGTGGTGGCAGCACCAGTGAGACCAACAGAGGTGGGGGATGCCCCACTGTTGCAGCACACATGTGCAACAATATGTATTTGTGCGTGTGTGTCACTCACAGATGTGCCAGGGGAGAAAATGAAGGAAAATGCCTCAGTTCAGTTGGCATCACCCACAAGTGTTGCACAATCCCACACATGGCTGGCTACCCACTGATATGGCTTTGAATAAGTTAATTGAATTAAGGTTGACCTGTAAGTCCACGAGACAGGTCAGTGATGGGGCTGTGGCGGTACCTCCGGGACCAGGGATGCAGACAGAGAAAGAAACAAAGAAAAAAATCTCTTTCAAATAGCTGGGTGGGTTTCAAAGAATGATTCAGCACCATATCACCATGTCTGTTCTTTTGTATTTCCATTCTATTTTAGAACAAGCTACTGTAACAGATTCTCGTCATCTGAAACTTTGAACAGCTCTGCCTTTCATTCATTTATGGCACTGACAAACTTCCTGATTCTTTCTTCACTGGTCACTGGATGACTCAGAGGGCTTCTAGAAGTGATGTTTGGATTTCTGTGATGTCAGCCGAGAGAGGCAGAGGAGAACGTGAGTTTAGGCACATAGGCATACAGCTGACCTACAGCAGAAAAAGACACACAGGCATGCGCACACACTAAAACCAATGACTCAGGCAGTGTCGAATTACATTTTATAAGCTTTAGCAGCTGTGGGGTGCTGTCTTCAAACTGAATTTCTGCTCTCCTTTTCATTAAGTGGCGATGGTGAACAAATTAATTAGTTTACATTTGAACTAATTACTGTCTGTCTTTGCCATTTAGCTGCAGGCTGATGACATTTTCACAATACGGTGATTCTGTAATCGATAATATAATAGAAAACTGTTCATGTTTTACATAAAACAATAGGAATTTAGGCCCCCCATAATTAGTTTTTGTTTGGGGGTTGGGGTAGAACATTGCAAATTGAATTTCTGGCATTGCTTTTTCTAAGTATGCAACTTTTGGCAGAAAAAAAGACTGTAGTTCCCATACTTAGCAAAAAAAAAAAAAAAATTGAAAAATACAAAGTATGGGAACATCGTCAACCAGTACCTTAATTTGTATTTATTTCATAATTTCTGTGAATTTTATGACTTTATGTGGATTCTTTTTTTCTGCATTTATGACACTTCATCCAATCCTAATTAAAATTTGAAACATTTCAGAATCCCAATAATCAGTGGTGGAAGGGGGGGGGGGCCTGGGGAATTTAATTCCAGGAATGGAAATAATGCTATGGGAGTAAAATGGGAAAGGTATGCTCCTGTGTACAATGTACCTTCCTGACAGAATATAAACTGACCAAATAAAGTTTAAAAATGCAACACATTAATGGGAAACATGTCCCCAGACCCTTGACATGTATGTTCAATCCTACATCAAAGGGGGTGGACTCCTCCAATGAATTATTACTATTTCCAATACTGCCAACAGTGGATATTCATAAACACAAGCCTGATTTAAAGGAGAAAAAAACCCTTCACCACTAAAGTCGGGCTTCCAGAAACACCCTATCTTAAATGAGGGCTGTATGTAGCCCCTGGCATGCAGTAACTAGCAATGGTAGTTAGTGTCAAAGCAGAATTGTTTGAAAGGTGGAGGGCACCTAATTTGCTTCAGCTAGGCCATGCCCAGTGTCATTCAAGTGTACTGTGGCCCTGAATAAGGCGGGTTTACAGCTCCCGAACTAGCTCCCCTCTAACATAATAAACCCATCAACCCCTTATATGAACATACGAACATAAGAAATCCCAGCAGAAACAAGCCTCACGGTCTATCGAGTCAGCTCAATTGTGCAACTAACCCCTCAACTTGCAACTGCCCCACCCTTCCTCCCTCCCCTCCTCATAACAACCCCAAACTCTGTCCCACCCCCCTCTTAAATCCTCCCACCATTCTACATGATACCATTTCCTCAGGCAGAGCATTCCACTTGCCTACCACTCTTTCTGTGAGAAAGTGTCTCCTGACTTCCCTCCTGAATCCCCCCCAACTTCAGCTGGTGCCCTCTCGTGTCTCTCCCTCTTCTAATCTGAAAAATTCCTTCTGTATTAGTCCTATTTATTCCCTTCAAGTACTTAAAGGTTTTGATCATATCCCCCTATCCCTCCTCTTTTCCAGGGAATACATATGCAGCTCTCCCAGCCTCTCCTCATAGGATTTTCCTTCCAGTCCCTGGATCATCTTTATTGCCCTACACTGCACCCCCTCCACCAATCTGATGTCCTTCTTTAGGAATGGATGCCAGTATTGCATGCAGTATTCCAGGTGCAGCCTGACTAGTGACCTGTACAGGGGAAGGATCACTTCCTTGTGCCTGGAGGAGATTCCCCTCGCTATGCACCCCAGCATCTCATTGGCCTTTACAGCCGCCTTCCTGCACTGAGCTGAGTGGCTCATACTTCCTGTTACTAGTACCTCTAGATCCTTTTCCTCCCCTGTGCTTTCCAACTGTACCCCTCCCAACTGATATTTTCTCCCCTGGTTCCTCACTCCAAAGTGCAATACCTTGCACTTCTTTGCTTTGAACCCCAACTGCCATGTCTCTGACCACTCCTGTAGTTTGGACAGGTCTTCCTGCAGCTCCCTGCACCCCTCTATGTCATCTACCACAGCTCTAATATTAGTATCATCTGTGAACAGACTGATCCTACTCCAGATCCCGTTGGGGATATCGGCTATGAATATCCCAAACAGCACCGGGCCCAGTACTGATCCCTGGGAAACCCTGCTTGTAACGCCCCTTGGTGATGTGAGTTCCCCACCACCACCACTCTTTGCTGCCTACCCCTCAGCCAGTTGGTGATCTAATTGACCATTTTAATTCCCATGCCAATGTATTCCAGTTTTCCCTCCAGTCTCCCATGCCGCACTGAGTCAAAGGCCTTGCTGAAGTCCAAATACAGGACAACCACTGCGTGGCCCCTGTCCAGTTGCCTGGTAACCCAGTCATAGAACCCAACAAGGTTTGTCTGGCAGGATCTACCTGAGTCAAAACCGTGTTGATGACCATCTTGGAGACCATTGTCTTCCAAAACGGTCACCCGCCTTTCCTTTAGGATTGACTCCATGAGCTTCCCCATAATTGAAGTGAGACTCACCAGTCTGTAATTGTCTGGATCATCCTTCGGTCCACTTTGATGAATGGGCGCCACATGGGCCATCCTCCAGTCCAGTGGCATGCACCCTGTGTCCAGTGATGTATGGAACAGGTCTGCCAGTGGTCCCGCCAGTACCTCTTCTAGTTCTCTAAGTACCCTATGGTGAATGCCGTCAGACTCCAGTGCCTTGTCCACCCTCAGTGCCCTTAGTCCCTCCAACAGCCTGTCTTCTGTAATCCCGATATCAGTCACCTCCTCCCCCCTGTCCACTTTACCCTTCCCCTGGGGTACCCACCCCCTTTTCCTTCATGAACACAGAGCAGAAGTACTCATTCAGTGCCTCTGCCTGTTCCTCCCTCCTTCTCTACCCACCCCCCCATCCTTCTTTATCCTCACAATCTGGTCTTTGTTTCTTTTTTGCTCACCAATGTATCTGAAGAAATCCTTCTACCCGTCCTTGATTCCCTGTGTCAGTCTTAGCTCTCTGGAAGCCTTGGCCGCTCTGATTAGCCTGGTAACATCCCTGAACTTCTTCATGTACTAGTCTTTGTTCCCTTTCCCTCCCAAATTCCTAAGCCTCTGGAATGCTTTTCTCTTGGCCCTCACCCCTTCCATGACCTCTCAAGTCTGCCAGCTTGTCTTCTTTGCTCTAACCTTCTTGCTCCATGTCCTGGTACAAGTCTCTATTGCCTCTGCTAGCCCTTTTTTAATGATGTCCCATTTTTGCTAGCAGTCATGCATGTCTGAATTACCACAAGATGCTCAACTAGAATTTCCCCCATCCTTTTAAAGTCCGCTCCCTTGGAGGTCACGTGATGGCTGCCTAAGAGAGAGGACGTGCCTCAAGTGAGCTCCTGCACCCCTGCCTTAATTCAGTTAATATTTGTACTTTAAACTGGCTCCACTGCTTACATTTGCAAAGTCTTCATTCTAATTTCATTGGAGAACAGTGGGATAACAAACTGAAGCTGTATGGAGGCAGAAATGAGAGTTCCCCGCCGACAACCCCGACGAGGGACAAACAAGCCAAGCGGGCAAAGGCACAATCACCTACAGCAATGCCACTACCAGCACCCCAGGCCATCCTTATGGAAAACAAATTCCAAGAGAGCCTTAACCTGCTTAAAGAAATGCTGAGCAACTTATTGGCAGACGCTCACAACATGAAAGCTACCGTGGAGCAACTAGCCATCCGGACCAGAGACAATGAGGCCTGGATTTCATCCTGGGATGACTGGCAAGGGTGAACAGAGCCGGAATTATCCACCTTGCGCCACTGACTCAGGAAAATAGAAGAGAAGATGGGAGACCTAGAGGGTAGGTCCAGAAGAAATAACTTAGTCATTTTGGTCTCATTGGAAAGAGAAGAGGGACGGGATGCTATCCTCTTCATTCAGAAGTTGTCTGAGAAACCTGCAGGCCCCTCACCTAATGGGCCTGCCTACATCATTGAACAGGCTCACCAGGCCCTCCGGCCAGTCCCCCCACCAGGCGCTCCCCGCTGACCACTGATCTTTCATCTTTTATTTTTTTTAATCTTATTTCTTCTTTTGTACCTTCTCCTGATGGCGTGGATCTCTGCCCACCAGCACCTACCCCCCCCCCAGGCCCAGTCTGGCACCCCCATAGAGTGGTCCAATTAGGGCTCATGCACCCTGTGGCAGGATCCTCTCGGGAACCGGAGGGCGCCAGGCATGGCCACAGCCGCCGAGATCGTCACTCCACCATGTTTCCACCTTGAATTTCACCCCCTGCAGAGTGTGGATGTGCAATGACGTCTCAGGCACAACGTACCAATATCTGCCGCACTCTGCCCCCTTGCTGCCATCGCTGTGATGGTGCCCCTGGTCGTCACCAGGGGCCGCTACAGAGCGGTGGTTCCCTGGATCCCTCCCCGGGATAGGAGAGCAATCCTGCAGATGCTCGATCCTATCCCTCCCCTGCCAATCCCTGGTGGCCCGGGCTCACGTCTGAACCCGGGTCTCCAGCATGACGCAAGGTGTGGCATCCAGCACCTCAACCCTCAGTGCCACTGGGCCGGCGATCTTTCATCTATTAAATTTTTTGGACAAACAGCACATATTAAGTGCAATCAAGGATCTTAGGTACAATGGGAGGGTAAAAAGCTTAGGATCACCCAAGACCTCCCATATACTGTACGGCAAAAAAGAGCAGCATTACAGTACATCCCATAATTGTGAAGTTCATTGAGGCAGGTGTTAAGTTCAGAGTTAAATACCCGGCGTGCCTGCAAGTCTACCTGAAGGATCAATGGCATTCAGTTGATTCTGCAGAGCAGGCTCGAATTGCCTCTGAGACTTTCTGCCAGACCTCTTCAAATGAACTTTCGGAGTAGACCGGTTTATCCGGCATAAGCAGTAAAGTTTAAAATAGATTACTGTGTTCCTCTACTTCTGGCATTGACAGTGTAACCTATGATCATTTGCCTGATGTCTCAGTTCCTTGCCGAGCTGTCCTAAGACGAGTAAGCTGCTCCAAGTGACTGTGGCATTTCAGACTACGTGGGATTCATAATTTGAATTGTTATCTCTAGTTTACTCAGGCACTCCAGCCGGGCTATTTTCGGCAAGCCTTTTGTTTTGCATTTTGAGTTCCGGTGGCTGCAGTGGATTTGACTGTTTAACTTTGCTATGGTTACGTTTTTGCCATTTTTATTTTATTGACATCGGTGTATAGTTGGAACTGTGAGTTCAGTTGGACAATAAAGTGCTCCGATGCCATCTAGTGGACATTTGATATCAATGTTTGAGGCATGGTGTTTACTACTTTTACTTTAAGCTTTGTTAGCATTTCCCCATTTATTCTGCCGCACAAGACTGAAGTATATTAAGAGGGGCAAAGTTCTAGATTATTATTAGTTTCATCAAACCTTTTTATATTTTTATTTTTGGGGGTTATTTTTGATCAGTACTGTTTATGCTGGGATAGTATATTTACATTCATTTTTGCAGGGGTCAGACCTCTCCGAAGATGCGAGTGGTACGGCAGCTTCCAAGAGAGGCAATGGAACCGTTAGTACCTGTTTCCTCAGCCTTATTATCATTTATTATTCCAAATATGTACCAAGCAGCCTCCAGTACTGTTGCAGATTAATCATTACTCCAAGGATATTACCCCTGGACCGAAGAGCTTTAAGAGAAGGGGAAGTTCCTATAAGGAGATGGTTTCTTATTAGGGACTTGCACCCAAGATCTCAAGATAGAGTGGGGCACTGAATCCCCTCTGTTACCTGCCTTCGATTTCCTTGACTTAGGGATTTATCCCCTATTATTGTCACGTTCTGAGGCCAGTATGGGTCCACAAGCTCTGCTTTTTCTTTTTTATTTCTCTTTCTCATATTTAAAATAAATTACCTAGTTTACCTACAGGAAAGGGGCAGGGGTGGGGAGGACCATGCCCTCTGGCAGTGTACTCAAATCGCATCCCAGGGTGTATGGAGGTTCAGTCTGTAGGACTGGGGATGGCTAAGCGGGAAAGGGAGACTGTTATGGGAATTTTGCTTCTTTATCTGTTGATGATTTATTGTTCGTTGTTGCTTTTACTAATTGGTAGGGATACTTTAGTGGGACGAGGGGGGGTATATACTTGTTTGTCCTTTTGGGGATTGTTCTTCTTTGTAATGTTTATTCTTGTTGGGATATGGAGGGTGGGTGGAGTGCCTATCGTGTCAGGGGACAGTGGTACATCTCCACTAGCTAAAGTAATAATGAGAGGAGGAAGGATAGTCCCTTGATCCCCTGGTAATACTTGGTTAAATAGGTGCTATGAGTAGTCAATACACTGTTATCAGTTGGAATGTTAAAGGAGCTCAAGATAGCCGCAAGCGAACTGCAATTTTAAAGCACCTTCAACATTTAAGGGTGCATTTCATTTGTCTGCAGGAAACACACCTTGAGTGAGAAAGGTGCCTTTTGTAGTGCAGATCCTGGGTGAGACAAGTATTTGGGTCTGGGTCCTCCGCTAGGCAGGGGTACAGCAATTTTAGTGGCTAAAGCAGTCCCATTTGTAATGCTTAAAGAATGGTGGGACCCATCGGGGTGTTATATTGTTCTCCAAGGCACCTTGGAATCCTTCCCTATTACTCTTGGATCAGTTTATGGTCCAAACGTAGAGACACCACAGTTCTTCATTGACTTTTTGTCGGTAGTAACTTTAGACCCTCCTAGATTCACCATTTTAGGAGGAGATTGTAATATTGTACCCCAAACCGATAATGACCGCTCAGATGGTAGAAGAGCGGGCTTATCTCCAACCCAGAGGTCTCTACGAGACCTTATGGCGGGCACAGGGACACTAGACGTGTGGCGTGTGCTAAACCCCAAGGAACGCCAGTACACATTTTATTCCTCACTGCACAAAACTCTATCTCGTATAGATTACATATTACTTAATATTGCCTCCCTTCCAGGGGTCTTAGCCACAGATATCCACCCTAGGGTCCTGCCTGACCACTCTCCAGTCAATAACTCCATATTTTTGGGACCAGGGCTTAAGAGGGACACCCGCTGGTGCCTTAACACACAATTTTTGCAGAAACCTTCTTTGGTTGAACATATTCAAAACTTTATTCCCACCTTTTTGAAGATCAATAAGGGCTCAGTGACCAGGGTAGATCTTATCTGGGTGGCGCTAAAATGCACGCTCCAGGGAGATTTCATTCGTTTAGCTGCCACTTATGCAAAACAGAGCAGAGGCCAGTTGAATGCCATATTGGAAGACATAAGGCAGTTGGGACATTTCTTGCATCAATCCTCCCTGGATTCTGACTGGGCCAAGTTACATCTCCTCCAGTCCAAATACTCAGACAGTATGGCCCAAAAAGCCAAACTCTCCTTATGTCACACTAAGATGCGATACTTGGAATCAGGGGAAAAAGCAGGGAAGCTCCTGGCCCTTAGGCTTAAAGGAAAACTACACCCAAAACTTGAAAAAATATATGTTGTGCAGAGTGTTTTAATTTGTATGTGAAGTTCTAGTGTTTCCTTCCCTCTGACTGGTATTAGGAGTTTTTCCCAAATTAGCCTGCTAGCTTTATGCTAGTTTTACGACCCCTTGGGATCTTCATACCTGATAACTTAATTGTATTTCTTGTTCCCACAGTGCATCTTGTCTCATGTGACTGTGATGTAAGAGAGACCCAACATTCAGCACACACATGCCAAACAAACTAAATATCTTGGAAGCTTTACAAGCTGCACAAAAATTACCAGCAGCAAAGTTTTTTAGGACAGTAAAACCTATAGGATGAGGGTGGTCACCAAGCTGAATTCTACAGATGTTAAAATATAGCCATCTCTATTGTTGTGAACTGATTGTAATGCAATGCTTTCTGCTGGATTTATGGGCTCTGCTACATCACCATCACATGAAACAAGGTGCATTGTAGGACAAAGAAATACAATAAAGCTATTTGATATGGAGATCTCCAGGGGTCGTAAAACTACCCTAAAGCTAGCAGGCTAATTTAGGGAAAACTCCTAATACCAGTCAGAGGGAAGAAAACACTAGATCTTCACATTCAAATTAAAACACTCTGCACAACATATATTTTTTCAAGTTTTGGGTGTAGTTTTCCTTTAAGCAAGCCGAAACCACTAGTTATGTTCCTGGCTGGCGCTCTTCCCCAAATGAGGATATCACCTCTAACCCGAAAGAAATCGCAGTGATTTTTCGTAATTACTACAAAGCACTTTATATAGCTGATGATTCTCCTACCCCTGAGGGTCTTACTGTAACTGAATACTTAGATTCAGTAGCATTACCCACCCTCTCATCTCAGTGGGTAGTTAGTTTAGGGTCCCTAATTTCTGTTACAGAAGTGGAGCATGCCATTAAGCTTTTACCCTTAGATAAATCCTGGGGGCCGGATAGTCTCCCGAATAATTTGTATAAAGTCTGCTGTACCCAACTCGTGCCATTCCTAGCAGAAGTGTATAAATTCTGGTTTCAAAATGGGATTAGCCCAGGGGCGGCCTAAACCGGAGGGCTGGCCCGGCCATGGCCCCCTCACTTGTATTATGGGGGGGGCCATATAGTTATTTCGGCCCCTGCACTTTTTTTAAACTTTTTTTTCAATAATGTAGGGATTTCCGATGGTGCACATTCATCATACAGGACACGTATTGTCCCGTATTTAAAGTGGTAGCCCCTCCTGTAAAAAAAAAAAAAACTCACTCTGTCTGCATATCTGCAATGGGTTTGGTCATCACTCATCTGGCAGACTGGCACTGGCACTGGTTCGGCTCTGTGGAGTGACTGTCAGTGTGGTGGAGAGGAGGTGGAGCTTGTGGGCATGTGCAGCATCCCCCAGTTGCCTGGAGACAGATTGTCTGGGGACGTCACGTTGTCACATGACCGCCCTTCCTCACAGAGTCCATGAGAGCAGGAGAGAAGACACGGCCACCTGCCTACTGCTAGTTAAGTTTTTTACAGGCTGGGAGTCTGTCTGGGACAATGCCAGATTGGATCGGGGAGTCGCAGGGACAGTCATGGTGCCGCACCGCCTGAGTTGGGATTGGGAGTCAAGTAGTCATGTTGTGTGGTCCAGGTCCACTCCGGGAACTCCGGGATTGTCCGCCAGTCAGGAGAAGTCGAGTCGAGGAACTGGAGAGCTGGTGTAGCTAGAACAGGATGGAGCACCAGAGTGGAGGCTGAGGGCAGAGGCTTGGAGTAGGCCTGCGGGCCAAACTTTAAAGTAAGTGCTTCTTCAAGTTGCAAGTTGCTCTCAGGCCCTCAGCTCTCTGCTCTGCTGATTTGTTGAGTGCGTGAGTCTGACAGTCTATTTAGCATTTGTACAAAACACCAGATATAGTATATACAATACAGTGAAAGGATATGGACTATAGAGCAACAGGGTGACAGATTCGTGCCTACGGTGTCAGAAAACTCAAGTGATGGCAATGTTAGCAACAGTCATGAAAATAGGCAGTCTCCTCAAAACAAGGATTGAATGGTAAGCACTGTGGAGAAGCTATATACACTGCAACTGTACAAAATGGAAGCTTCTGTCTCTTACATTTTGGCTAACCACACCCCCTGGGTCTGTGTGGTGGATGCTTGTGTTTGTCTGTGTCTGTAGCTTAGTTTTTGTGGATTTACATGTTTTTCTGCTTGTGATAACTATACCATTCTTGCTCACTACATCCATGAAAGTCTCCTGGACTGGATTTCTGCAAAAAATCATCATCAGGTATCTTTATTTTCATTTTAAAATCAACTTTTTGGAAGCTATCCCAAGCAAAACATTAGTGAAGCAACTACATCTAACAAACTCGGTGACTCTGGGTCCTGCTGGAATCCACATTTTCGTCTGACCTGCTCCATGATCTGTATGTGGGCTTTTCAGCAACCTGTTTGAATGACAAAGAAGCATATAGACAAAGGGATTTCACATCCTGCATTTGTGCAGGCACAGTTCATCACCTTCAGGAATTTTAACATTTCAGTGACTCTGGACCTCAGCTGTTGATCATTCTTTTGGCTTTTGACTTAACCATCATGTACCTATCTGCAAGCGACTGGGTGTAACTGACAAGCTACAACAAGGATAAATGGGCATATCGTTCCCTATTACTAACAACCTCCTTGCTCTGGGATCCTAGACACCTGCACTGGTCCAAGCCGCATAAGCCTCAGAAGTGTAATTATATTTGACTACGAAGTACGGCAACAGTCTCTTAAACTCCTACTCCTCCTCCTCTTGATATCAGGAAGTGTCCACTCAAATCCTGGCCCTGTCTCCTACAGTACAACAAAGCCTGCCAAAATGGAGGGGGGGCTCAAAATTGCTACCTTAAACATCTGCAGTCTCCTCCCAAAACTGGCCTCCCTTCAAATCTTTGCCATCCAACACAACCCGGACATCCTTGCCATCATCGAAACTTGGCTGACACCTAATATTCCGGATCATGCCATCTCTATACAAGGCTACAAGATATTCAGGCTGGATAGGACCTCGAAAAGGAGTGGTGGGTGTGCAATCTACATAAAGTACTACCTTACCTGTCTCCCTGGTTCTTACCCGACCACAGAAACCTCAGTGCAACTCCTCCCTATCAAGATACTACTTGGTGCCCAAAACAAAGTCCTCATGATTGCTGCTGTCTGTATCCCACCAAAGGATTCTGATTCCAGCCTACAGGCTGTCCTCGAGTTCGTAAGTACACAACCTTCTGACATCGAACTCCTTCTCCTTGGGGACTTTAATATAAATTGGCTTGCTCCTGATGCAGGGTCAAACAAAGATGCTATCCTAGCAGCAAATTTAACACAAATGGTAAACTCCCCTACCAGGAAAAACTGCAAATCAGGGACCAGCACCCTCATTGACTGGATCCTTACCAGCCACCCTACCCAGATAACTAATGTAAGTGTTCTCCTGACTCGCTCAGTGATCACTTCCAATAATATGTACCTGGACAAATAAGTTTCGAAGTCAGCTCCAAAACCATCTATAGCAGAGTCCTACCTTATGGCAACCTCACTCCTCTCAAGACCTGTCTTAGGCAGATAGACTGGTCCTTGATTTACAAAACTCAAGATGTTGACCTAGCCCTTGACTACTTTATTACTACTTTCAACACTGCCTGTGACACCTAAGCACTAGTAAAAAAGTGCAAAATCAAAGCACTCACAAATCCCTGGCTCACGGAGAAGCTATTGGCACAACTCAAAAGTAGGGATCACCTCTGGGCCACTGCAAGAGCTACTGGCACTCTGTCAGACATCCCAAAATATAAACAGGCTCGCAACCACTGTACTAAACAGATCCGCTTGATGAAGAGCTCCTACTTCAAGAATGCCCTCTCCAACTCCTGGGGTGAAGGGAAATCCTTCTGGGACAACATAAGAAATATCATGGGGCAGCAGTCCAAATCCTTCCCTACAATGATGAATGTGGATGGAACCACTACATTAGACCCAGAGATCATTGCAAACACCCTAAATGATACCTTCACGGACCTTAGTGGTGTCCTCTCATCTGATGTCTTCACTGATGCTGACCCTCCAATTTCTACTTCTACTACTACTACTGCCTCTCCAACCAAACCACCCTTCCATTTCAAACTAGTAAAGGCACATGAAGTCTATAATATGTAAAGAAGGCCATTTCTAAGTCCCGAGCAAGCAGCGACACTATTGACCTTAAACTTTGTCCCTCACTCTGGAGGAAGTACTGCTACCCTCACAAAATTTTCAATCTCTCCTCTGCACAGCCAATTCCTAGGAAATGGAAGGCTGCAGTTGTCATCCGGTGCACAAAAGTGGTGATAAGTCACTGCCTGGTAACTATCGCCCGATATCAATACTACCACCTCTTTCTAAGGCCCCTGAACGCTTGGTGGCGGACCAACTTTCAGACTACCTGGAAAAGCACAACATCCTATGTACTCAGCAGCATGGTTTTAGGAAAGGGCACAGCACATCGACTGCCCTACTTGAATTCTCAGGAGCAATCCACAATGCCATGGACAAAGGAAACCTAACTGGAGCAGTCTACATTGACTTAACCAAGGCATTTGATACAGTACACCATGGCCTCTTATCAAACAATTACTATCCCTAGGGCTCTCAGAGGGTCCTGGTGACTGGGTAAAATTACCTTGCTCAGCGCCTCAATCTGTAAAGTAGCTGGAGTTCTCTCAGACTCAAAACCGGTTCACTCAGGAGTTCCCAGGATCCATCCTGGGCCCCCTCCTTTTCAGCCTTTTCCTAAACTCCCTCCCCAAATCCTGCCCAGAACAAATAATCCTCTATGCCGATGATGCTGTGATTCTGGCCACTCATAAAGATCCAAACCTCTTACACCTCAACCTTCAGCATGCATTTTCCAAAGTTGAGATGTGGTTCCTTGAACATAAGCTGGTTCTAAACCACAAAAAAAATTTAATCCATGCTCTTCTCTAACCCGAAAAACAAGAAAAGGCAAGTCCCACTCACCATTAATACATACCTGGGAAATACCCTTGAACAAGTGCCAATTTTCAAATATCTTGGAATCAACTTTGATCAAGGCCTAACCTTTGCAATTCACATTGATAGTACAGCAAAAACTATTAATCAGCGAACTGGGATTCAGTATCAGAACCGACAGTTCCTTACCCATTCTGCACTGAGGATTGCCATCCAATCCTCTATCATCTCAGTCGTTGACTATGGCTTAGTTATATACGGATCTGACACTACTACAGCACTTAGTCGCATTACAACATCCCTAAATAAGGCCTGTCGGCTGCTCACTGGTGCACATCGACATACCCACACCTGTGAACTCTATGCTGACTCAGGTTGGTTGCAACTCTCAAACCGGATAAAGTACCTTACCTGCCTGATGGTGAAAAAATCCACTCTGGGCCTCACTCCACCTTGTATCCAAGACCTGTTATGCCTGAGCGCTAGCACCCGTTTTACCAGAAGATCAGAACACCAGCCTCTCCAAGTCCCCTGATGCTGGACTTCTCAGGGACAAAGATCATTTGCCTATCGTGCCCCCAGCTGGCTAAATGCCCTCAGCACTCATATTACTGCCTCCACCTCTCTAGGTATTTTCAAATCAAGGCTATTCTCTCACCTTGCCACCTCCAGCTCCTGTGACTGCCCTGATTAAACCTCCTATTTTCTCACTACCCACCCTGTTCCATTATTTGACAAAGACATGTTTGGGAAACCTTTTCTCCTGCTATTGTCTGCTTTCCACACCTTTCACTTACCCTCTCTGTTCTGGACTTTTTCCCTATTTGTTTCTCCTAATCTGGCATGACCTCTTTCTTGTAATAATAATGTGATTATTGATATCTCATGTCCTTTTGCACAAATGATTTGATATGTATTTGTATATGTTTTCTCGCTCTTCACACAGCACAAATTGTTGTGCTATCTATGTAACCTTTTTTGTACTGTACCTAATTGACGTGGAACCTTTGTAAAAGAGCCTCTGGCTCAAAGGTAGTAATTCCTAGAACAATAAACTAAACTAAACAGTTTAAAATATAATTTGAAGTAGAACCGAAAAGACAAAGAAACTAGTCATGGTGGTAAAAACTCAGCATTTTGGGTGTGAACTGTACTTCCTGTGACAGTGAGACTCTGTGTGTACGTCATTCATGGCCTGACCAGAAACCAGTATCAGAAAATAACTGCAGGAGTGCTTATCAAGTTTTTTTTTTTTTTTATTTATATCAGTTGGGGATTTGGGAAAGTGGGATCTGGGGAGCTGACTGGTGCTGGGATGGCTGTGTTTACAAGAAAACTGACGGCTGTTACTGTTTTGCTAAGATGTGGAGGTGCAATACTATTAAACCATCTGGAACCTAGAAAGAAGTAGAGGAGTGTAACTATGGCCAGATAATAACAAACTTGTCCTTCTCACTGAGCCAATCAGGTTGCTTTATTTTTCTTACATATTTTATTACTACCCAATGTCCCTGCTATATTGACTGCATGTTATTCTTTTGTAACCCCCCTGCAAATGGGGGTTCCCAAAAGACTTCCAGGAGCTTGCTTGAATGCTCCAAGCCTGAATGGTGTTTGGCGTTTAAGTTATTTATCTGTGAGTGTTTTAGAGCCTCTGGTACTGTCTTTAAGAGCTGTCTGCTTGCAGACATAATTAGTTTGTAGGGGAGGACTGTGTGTTTCTCTGTTTGAGTACCACTGAGCTGCTGCCAATTCACTCCATTTTGCAGTCACTAGGAGTGCAAAGGGAACCTATCTGAAAGATGTAACTGTTTGCCAGAAATAATTTAGAGTAATAATGAAAGTACAGTTTGTCTAACCTGCTTTCTTTTCAGTCAGAACTGTGTTTGCCTAGTTCCCATTCTAGTTTTGAACTGCTGAACTGGACCAATCAGTGTGGGTTAAGGTAGCTCTAAATGGTGCCTTGGACGAATCAGAACTTGGACTCGTAATCTGAGCCAGCCACAAGAGGATTGTATGGGCAGTGACTCTGGGAGATGTAGTTTGGACTTCGCGCCTTTTGGACCAACAGGGGCAGTCTATTGTGGTGACAGCCAATCCAGCCAAGAACTGGAAGGAACTCAAAGGAAGTGCCTGGTTTTGTCTGCTGGAGTTTCAGTTGAGCTCTGGCAGTGAAGAGGAAGGAGCCTGTGCTTTTTCGGTGTGCAGTTTTAGTCGGGAAACGCGTGTAAGGCCCCAAGTTCCGGTCTGCAGCTTGTGTAACTGCTTGTTAGGACTGAATCCGTCCTGTGAAGAGAATCAAAGGATATCTGAAGAGCAGAAACCAGGCTCACCCTGCAGAAGATTGGAGAAATTGCTGAATTGCACTCAGTCTGTCAGGAACTGAATCTGCTGTGTGTTCTCCTGGGTATTGTGCAGTAATTGTGATCAGGATAGAGAAGCAGCCTGCCTGGTATAGTACTTTCTGTTTATCATATAAATGTGCGAAGAGGCTTGTGTAGCTCAAGTGAATCCTGCTGCCATTAAAGGACTTTTGCCTGTTACTGTTTACCATATAAATGTGTGAGGAGGCTTGTGTAGCTCAAGTGAATCCTGCTGCCATTAAAGGACTTTTGCCTGTTACTGTTTACCATATAAATGTGTGAAGAGGCTTGTGTAGCTCAAGTGAATCCTGCTGCCATTAAAGGACTTTTGCCTGTTGCAGTTTGTCATATAAATGTGAGGAGTCTCGTGGAGCTCAAGAGTAGCCCTGCTGATGTTGAAGGACCCTATCTTGTTTGGAGGTCGTGAGTACTAATTCAGGTCGCCTCCTGTTGAATTGCCACATTGAATCCAAATGGAATTACTGTACTGCTGACTGTTTAATTTTTTCTTTCTCTGTGTGAAAGGGCCCCTACCAGCTGCCACGGTTTGGACTAGCCACTAGGGCTTGGGTACCCAGGGACAGTAACTGGTAGGGATAGGCCTGTGCACAGAGCCATAGGTAGATGAGTAAAGTGATAAGCTAATTAACCTGATTTCCCTGTCCTTGTTATATCCCCAAATAAATCAGAGCTGCTTGTTTCAGCAAAGTTATACTGCCTGAGGTATTTGTCTATGTTAAAGTATTGTACTGTGATTGTTGCACTGTATCTTCTTATTTTACAGGGGTCCCAGTGCCTGAACCAGTCCTGGGGGTAAGTGTATACTGTGAAGGTAATTCTGATATACTGTGTGGGCCACTAGTGGGAAGAAAGGGGGGTTGCAGTGTCCCAGAGGGCTGTGACCAAGTTAGTTTAACTATTGCAAACCCTGACCTCTGAGTGGAGGCACCCGCCATCGGATCCAGGTCCCTCAACCTGTTAGTGGCAAATCAGGCAGGGGTAGTAGCCCCTGGGATAGCGCCATCTAGGAGTTACACTTTATTAAACCGCATTAGTTATATATGCATCCGCTGAATGGGCTTTTCTCATCTTCTCAAAATGCTGCTCCTTCTTGTCTAGCTAGCATTCTAGCAGCAGGCAAATAAAATAATGGTCTTTGCTTGAGTTTGACTCTTTTTTTTGTGCATGAAGTGTCTACAGTACTGTGATGTGTGATGTCCTGTCAGCCATTCGGCCCAGGCCAGCTCAAGACAGGATGGGAGAATCATTCAAATGAGGACTTGTCCTACACACGATAATTTAGCACTGTGAACTAGTGTAAAGCCATCAGGAATGTATTCAAGGACTGACTGTCCCAGCTCTCCGGCTTTTGGTTTCCAGTGGTTCTTAATACCAGCTACCCCTGCCCCCCTCTCTGGTTTAGACATGAATTTATAATGTTTTCCAGTGAGGATGCTGTCTGATCTGGTCATTCTGATGTGTGCTATGCTAGGCTAGCCACTTACATAAACAAGACTTTCTGATGGAAAATAGCTGGTCTGTCATAATCACCTTTGGTATTTTGGTGGGACTCTTACCAAAACGGCCAAGGTGAAGACAAGCATCAGAACGACCAGATCAGACAGCGTCTGTACTGTAAAATATGATAAATTCATGTCTAAACTGGGAGTCGGGATGTGGGTGGGGGTGGGGGCAGGGGCAGAGGGTGGGGCAAGGGTCAGGGGGTCTGTCCCTTATTTTTGAAATCCAATGTTGGCAACCCTTCACATTTACTACTGGTAGTGCACGATGAATGTTTATTTTGGAAGACCATGCTGCGGTAAAAATGTGATCCATGACTGACTAACAAAATCTGCATACATGTCTGTCTGCTTGCCCTGAAATGACTACTTGACACCAGTTCTTCTTCTATTGGTTCTCCTATTTATTTAGTGTTACTGTGGTGACTTTTGCAGAATACCCTTATCTCCATAGTAATACTGGGAGAGGAAAACCAATAGAAGATTTTTATCTTTAGAACAATCAAAAAGTGAGTGTGCCAGTCATGTTTTTACATGGTTGCTGAATGACAGGTTAGAGTGTGTGTTGTTAGTTTCTGTGATGTACTGGCTGTCACAAGAAATTCACAGCCGGGAGGTCATCTGAGGAGAATAAATAAATAAAAAAATAAGTTTATACACATTTAAAAGTTTTGTTTCATTCCAATCAAGAGAAATGAGTTCCCAACCAGGGATGGGTTTACTATAATGTAAATCTAAATGTATCTATGTGCAATCATGCCCCCACCTAGTCTCCCGACCGGTGGTTGCAGCAACTCTGGGGCAGATCAGCAGATGCCTGAATTGGGCCCATCCCAGCAGCGCTGAGGCTTTCAATTCCGTCAAGTGTTTGTTTTTTTAAAACAGGATCTGATCATCCATCATGTGAGAGCTCCACGACTCTGCAGAGAGTGAGAGTGAGTGAATGAGAGAGAGAGAGAGAGAGAGGGACAGAGAGTTGATGCAGCATCCCCTTTCCGAATACGCGAGCTCTTCAAGAATCGTCTGATTCTAGCAATTCATTACCTACTCCTTGGTGGTAATTGTGCAATTCATTCTTGTAAAGAAATATTGTCAGCCTTTAATCAGAAGTTCGGAATAGAATTCCTACAGACAACAATCCATAATGTTTTCATAAAGCATAATTATTTTATGCCAAGCCACACTTTTTTTGTATTTCAGATTTTTAATTTCATAGCAGGGTACAATAGTTCCTTCCCATATCAGTTACTAACTGATATGGGAAGGAAATAGTGCACCCTACAGTGAAATAAAAATCTGAAATACAAAGAAAAGTGTGGCTTGGCATACAATAATTCTGCTTTAGGAAAGCATGTGTACATTCCAACCATCTCCTGTGTTGCTTTGTAAGGACACTATTTTTGTATTAAAATCATGTTAGGAGGCAGTATAGCGTAGTGGTTAAGGGCACTGAGCTGCAAACCTGGAGACCTGGGATTGAATCCCAATTCCCCCACTTGCATACTGTATGACCCTGAGCAAGCCCCTTAACTTCCTTGTGCTCCCAGGTTGCACCTGGAAACAAGTTCTGGCTTCCTGTGCCTTTCCTGGTTAAACAATTTTCCCTTCCTCCTTTGTTTTGGGTTTGCTATTAAAAGTTTCCATATGTCATTTTTTACATTGACTTTATACCTTGAGAACAACCCCTGCATTTGAAGAAGAACCTGATTTTCCTTCGGAAAGACCAGCTAGTCCCTGGGACTACAAGCAGACCTTAGGAGTAAGGATGTGACTGGGGTACACCAACCTCAAAACACAGCAGCAAGTGTGCAAAAGTATCCATGATGCTAGGGGCTATGCAGATGAATGTTTGTTTAAATTGAATTATCTACCTTTGAAAAGGGAAATACCTTATGAGACACCGGCTAGTCCAACTCGTATCCATATTCCCTATTATGTTATTTATATAGAATATTGGGTTATATTATTAAATAATGCTGTTGTTTATTATCATTCACAGTAAGATTCTGAAAGCTACCACAATCTTCTAAGGTTTAAAAAGGGTTTAAGTTCAAAGTAGAAACATAGTTACACACTTTATCCACTTCTTAAAAATATTATATTATTTTAAATACTCATGGCTATTCCTATATCTGGAAAATACATGAGATTAAAGGGCCAATACTGCAAATACAAGTGCAAAGCAGCTGGTAATCTAATTTAAAAGAAATATCTAAATTGTTAACAATTCACAAATAAAAAGAAATTAATGACCAAGTATAGAAGATAGTTTACATATTAATCTTCAGTTTAACAACTTATGAAACGTTGTGTATATTTTATAGGAAATAAACACTGTGTGACAACAAAAAATGCCACAAAATCACTGCAAAAATTGCAAAATGTTATTGGGGCCTAGGTGGCCCCCAGACCCCCGGCCCTGTATTCTGAATTTTATCACCCCCCCCCCACATTACAGCTACTTGAACCGCCCCTGGATTAGCAACCAATCTTTCCTGGAAGCCTCGATCACACTGATCCCCAAACTAGGCAAAGGCCCCCCTCCACCCCGGCAACTACCTCCTAATCTCCCTCATGAACTCAGATGTGAAAATATTAGCGAAAATCCTGGTTACCCAACTTGCACCACTTATGGGATAAGTCATTGGGTGTGACCAAGTTGGCTTTATGGCAGATCATTCCTCTGGCGATCATATGAGGAAATTTCTGCATCTAATCTTATCGTCGAGGGAGTCTAAGGTACCTTCTGCCTTGGTCTCCTTTGATGAGAGAAAGCGTTTGATGGAGTTTCCTGGGGATTTTTATTCATCTCCCTTTCTAAGTTTGGGATCCTTGACAATTTTATTTAATGGGTCAGGATATTATACTCAGGCCACGCGGCCAAAGTTTGGTGCAACGGTTACCTATCGGACCCATTTTCCTTGCAGCGGGGGACCCGCCAAGGTTGCCCACTTTCCCCACTCCTTTTTAATTTTTACTTAGAAACCCTTATCTGCAGATGAGTTAGTTCTACCAGCCTGACTGGTATCCGACTTGGAGATGAGAGGTATTTCCTTTCTGCCTATGCAGATGACTTTTACTACATGTAGAAGACCATGCTTCTATGGTGCTAGCCCTAATTAAGGAACTGGACCTTTTTTCCAGTATCTCCTCCTATAAGCTTAATATCTCTAAGTCCCAAATCTTCCCTCTTAACCATCATATTACGAAAGCTGTGCTTTCGGGTATAGGATTGACATGGGCACCCCATAGTTTAACATATTTGGGAATCAAAGTTACCAGAGATCTGCCCTCAATGAAAAAAGCGAACCTCAAAAAGTTGGTTTCTATGTTAAAGATGGATTTAGATAGATGGAGTACCTCACCTAAGTCCATCTGGGGCCATATAAGTGTCCTTAAAATGAATGTACTTCCACAGATCATGTATCCAATGGGGATGCTGGCCCTCTTCCTCCATAAATCTTGGTTTACCCAACTGTAGAAAATGTTTAATAGGTTTTTATGGAAGAATAAAAGAATTCAAAGAGGATATGACAAACTGACTGCTCCTAAACTACGGGGGACCTAGCTCTTCCATCCCTCTTCGCCTATTATGGAGCCCAGCATATAGCCAAACTGAAGAAATGAAGAGCAGACCCTGTTCCACAACAGACTAGTCGATACACCCCAGTATGGGTTGAAATTGAGAGAATCCTAGCGAAACGTAACTGTTGTTCCCTATCGGCTCTTATGTATCAACTCCCCTCCCACCTTCCCCGTCCCCTCAAGAATTCCCCCATAGGCTGGTCCCCTTAGGGCCTTACATCAGATACAGGTACACTTTTCTTTCACTTGGCACAAGTCGATAAGCCAGCCCCTTTTTAACAACCCCCATTTCCTAATAAATAATCGCACAATTCTACCCTCTTTTTGGCCCCGGCTATAATATAGTGTGCTGGGAGATTATTACAATGGAAACACTATACTACCATTCTATTCCTTGCAAGGAAGGTTCCAGCTAACTAATAATTAAGTTTCAAATACTGGCAAATAAAGCATTCTATTGTTGCCTTCTTAGGGCCCAAACCCTGGACTCCTTCATCACAGATTAACTCACCAGAGGTGCTCAAGGTGGCGAAGCAACCACATGCTGTCTCAGGTGTTTATAAATTTCTACAGAGCCTTGACCCTGCCCTCCCAACAGGTGTTTGCTACCACTAGACACAAACAATCTCCCTCCCAGACAACCTGGAGTATTGGTGCAGAGTGTTTGTTTTGTTTTGTTGAATTTTGTTGACCCGGTAAGCCCACTGGGCCTAGAATGTCCCTTTTTCAGGGGCGACCGGGGGAAGGGGATACAGATGGTAAGCAACTGAAATTGAACCAGATTAAGCTGTGGTGGTATTTTTTTTTTTTTTAGTGAATGAGGGAAATTTGGCCAAGACACCGGGGGACATTCCCCTACTCTTTTCGATAAGTGCCATGGGATCTTTAACATCCACCTGAACTACCACCAATCCAGGCAGATGGGACCTCGGTTTAACATCTCATCCGAAAGACAGCACCTCAGAAATGTAGCACCCCTCTCATGCTGCACTACAGTGTCTGTACTGGGATATTAACCCACGTGCCAGATGAGGGAACTGAACCCACAGCCCTCTGATCTCCTGGCCTCAGAGGCAAGTGTGCTACCTACTGAGCCACTGACACTGTCGAGCCGAGTGTGGAAAAATATTTAAAATTTATCAAACAAGACAGGCTGAGGCTTACCCAATTTAACATAATGCATAATCTGTATTATACCTCCACTAGGTTACATACTATAGGGTAGTTACCATCCCCTCTCTGCCCTAGGTGTGGAGAGGAGCTGGGAACCCTTTTTCACATGCTGTGGGAATGTCCAAAGACCCAAAAGTTTAGGAAACCCTCGATCCCATCCTGGGCTTAGAATCGTTGTTCACCCCAGAATCCTGCCTGTTAACCCTATTCCCACAAGGCACGTCTAACTCTCAGAAAGCCCACCTGACTCTAATTGCAGCCATTGCCAAGCTGACCATACTTCGGCACTGGAAAGATGAATCACTCCCTTCAATACTGGAATGGTATCGTGAGATGTTAACAGCTCTTCAACTGGAGAAACATATTGCCAGTATGCGGCATAGGTTGGAGGCCTATCAAGCATTATGATAGCCTCTTTATGCTCTGGTATCCCTTTGGATACCTCAGATAGCTAGTTTCAGAATTCTTAATCTCTACTCTTCTGACACACAGGCATGGGGAGAGAGGATGGGAGTTTATGTGGGCCAGAGTTTTATGTTGTATGTTGGCATTATGTCTTGTTTGGTTTGATGTGTATGTTCAATTACCTAATAATGTTGCAGCTGTACTGCTTTTATTGCGTCATCCATGGTAAAAGCTGCTGAAATCAATAAAGTATATTGAATTAAAAAAAAAATAATCTGCTCCCTTAAAATCGATCACCTTGGTACCCATTCCTCATGTTTCCTTTCCCATCTTGAGTGTGAACCATACCATGTGTTAGCCACTTCCTGCCGGGGGTCCTCCACCCCAGATCCCTTAAAGCCTCACCGTTTGTTAATACCAGGTCCAGGGTCCTACCCACACTAGTCAGCTCGCAGACCAATTGCACCAGGAAGCAGTCCTGAAATGCATCTAATAATCCCTGCTTCTTTGCACATGTGGTGGTTGGGGTGTTCCAGTTCAACCCAGGGATGTTGAAATCCCCTACCACTGCTGTGTTCCCTTTCCTACAGATCCTTCTAATCTGCTTGGCCAACTCCCAATACAGGTCATCTCCCTGAGCTGGTGGCCTGTACACTATCCCCACCCTCAGTGTCTTTCTTTTATAGTCTTTAAACTGCATCCATAGTACCTCTGTCCTGCCCTCTACCCCTCCTCCCTTATACACCTTATCCCCTCCCTCACGTAGATTGCCACACCCCCCCCTTTCCCCCTAGCCTTGTCCTTCCAGAATAACCTGTATCCTGGGATCATTATATCCCAGTCCTGGTTCTGGGTGATCCATGTTTTCGTTATGGCCGCAATGTCCATCCTCCCTACAGCCAAGAGAGCCTGTAGCTCAGCTGATTTGTTACCTAAGCTTCTTGCATTCAGCGAGACCACCCTTCAACCTGTGCCTTTTCCCCCACCCTGGTTCTCCCCCTTTTAACCCCTCCTTGTATTCCCCCCAAAAAACCTCTCCGATAGCTTGATCCCCCTCTGGGATCCCTGCCTACCAGCTGTCCTCGCACCACCACCACCCCCAGTTTAAATCTATCCTTGATGCTATGTACCCCTCAAACCTTTGCTTTAATACCCCTTTCCCCTTCCTGCTCAGGTGCAGCCTATTCCCTGCATATAGATCTTTATCGTCCATATACCACCCCAATCCCTCACTACCCCATACCCTTTAGCCGGACACCATTCCCTCAGCAAGGTGTTGAACTCCCCAATCCTCCCTTTCCTTCCTGTACTCACACAGAGTACTGGGAGCACCTCCAAGAAGGTCACTGAGTGCCCCACCTCCTCACATAGTCCTCCAGGTTCCTCAAACATCCTCCTTACTACTTCCACTGTCTCCCCCACCAGGTCATTAGTGTCCACATGCACCACAACATGCATTTTTTTCCTGCCCCTCCTTGTGCACTTAAGAACTGCCTGCCCCACACTGTCTGCCGTTAGCCTGGGTATTGCATTCATCCATATTTTACCATGCCTCTCCCCTCTGCCCCCCATCTGATCCCCTTATGTATGGAATCACCCAGCACTAGCACGCCCCTTCCTAGTTCCTTGTCCCATACCTCACCTTTTTCCCAGGGTATACATTACTAGAGCATGCAACCTCACTAACTCTACCCCTCCCCCTTCTGTTACCCCCCCTTCTCCCCCATCCTGTCACCTGCCCCTTCACTGCTTTCTCCTTATTCTTCACATCCCTCCTCTCCATCATGGCCCCCTTTCTACTCTCTGCCCCTGTTGTCCTCCCCACCAGCAGTGCTTCTCCCCTCTTCACCCCATCACCCTCCTCTGTGTGACTCCTGTCCCCTGTGGATTTCCCTCACATTCCCCCTCCTGCTCTCCTCCTGAGATTGCTCACCCCCTCCTCCTCCCCCAGTGTTGCCAGCACAGCAAACCTATTACCTGCCCATGCTGCCTGACTGCAATGGCTCCCTCCCCCAACTACAGCCTTCCCACATATGCTTGGCCCCTTGTTTGTTCTGCTCCTGCACTCCTTCCCCATCCTTTCCCTTGAGCCGCTGTTCCTCCCCCGTGGTGTCCTCATGTTATTCCCTGGGTGAGACCCTCCTCCCTCAAGGTTCCCCACTCCCTCATCCTCTCCAGTTCTCTACCAAACCACAGCACTTTCTTCTCCTGCCTCCTCAACCTGTTACAGATCGGACACCCTCCTAGCCTCCACAAAATGTTCATCCAAACTGCCGCCCTACATCCATTGCATCCCACAATTCTACCCATGTTGGCCCCTGTTGCATACTGCTTCCCTCTGTACCACCCCTGTCCCGCGCTGACCCCAACTGCCCCCAGAAGAACCCCCCACCTCCTGGTGCACCCATCGCTGACCCCCACCATCTGTGTTCCCCAACATTGCTCTAACCCTCGAGATACCCACAGTAGTACTGCAGTCCTTGCTCTGCTCACTTCAGAGTAGTCTATGCCCTATCCACAGTATCTATACAAACTGTAGCCCTTTGGCTCAAAATACTTCATGAAATAGTTATGAGCTTGAAAGAACTTGGTAGAGCAAGGCAATGCAGTGTAGGATTGGCTGTTTCAAACAACAAACTGCAAAACAGGTTTACATTCAGTCCTCTCCCCACTACACCCTGGTGCACCTCCTACAATCAGGAGGCAGCAGCCTAACTATAAATGGAGAGTAGCTTGAGGAGGGAGGGATGGGGAGGGTGGCTTGGACTTCCTTCCTATTCTCTCGCGAGACAATCAACCCCTTCCTCAAATTACAGCAGTCCCTTTCCCAGCTGTTTTCTGTCCTTGCTGGCTGTGCCTCAAAACACAAACAAGCATTTGACAATGCCGAATGTCTGCTTGCTGGTATTAGCATTGGAAATGCAGGAGTTAGACAGATGCAGAGTAGGAATGGTAGTGAAGTACTGAACTTCACGCCAGCCCCACTTCCACCCTGAAGAGATGGACAGGCATTGGAGTATGCGTTTGTGTTGTCGCCCATAACGTTCATGCCATTTCACCTCACCCTATCCTGCAGACACTGACAAGTGTTGAGGTGTGCCTTGGGGTGTTCGGATTTACAGTCACCCCACTCCATAAGGACATACGCTGAAATAGGTGCAATATAGAATGGGGTGAACTGTGGGGCAGAAGAGTCGAAGGCACAGCTCGATGCCTGTCAGTGGCTGGGGGGATGGTTGGAATGGCATGAGCATTACAGTCGGCAATCCAAAGGCACACCCCTGATGTCTGTCAGTCTGTAAAGGGTGGATGGGATGTTATGGTTAGAAACCATAAAGCCCTGGACATTTGTTGGTATTTGCAGTACAAATGTTCAACATGGCCAATTTGTGGCCCCCACCTCATGAAAGCATTTGGGACCTCTTCTTATGAACAGTGGCACTGTGATTTTGTCAATGTGTCCCAAAATTTGAGTTTCTACAGCGACCGTGCCATTGTGCACCAGATGCATGAAAACACAGATAGGGCAGGATGTTAAGAATGACAGCTGTACCATTCATAGGGAGGTGTGAAGAGATGGCAATGTTGAAAAATCTGTAGTGAAAATATTAAGAATGCTCTAACATCCGAGCGTATGTGGAAACTGCGCAACGCATGCACGTAACACAGTCATTTAGTAGAATTATTTCACCAAATTTTCAACATAGGCATTTTGTGACCTCTGCTCATGAACTCTGTTACTATGATTTTCTTAATCTGTTCCGAACATTGATTTTCCACAGCAACCGCGGTATTCATCGCCAGATGTGTAAACGCATATTTCGGGCAGGATGTGAAAAATGACAGCTGTGCTGTTCATAAGGAGGTCTGGAAAATGGCAATATTGAAAATCTGGAGTGAAAATACTACAAATTTGCGTAGTTATGAGTGTGCATGGAAACTGCACAATGCCCGCTTGTAACACAGTCATTTTATGGACATTTGTCACCAAAATTTAAACAAAGGCACTTTAGGACCTCTGATCATGAACAGAGTCACTGTGATTTTACATACGAACATACATACGAACATATGAACATATGAATCTGCCAGCAGAACACACCAATTGGCCTATGTAAGTCTGCCCAAGTGTGCAGCTAGCCCCCTAGATTGCAGCTGCCACAGCCTCCTCCTCAGTTCCTCCCCACTTGTCCCAGCCCCTGCCCCCCGACTCTTCCTCTTGCTTTATCCCACTCATCCTTAAAGCTATCGACTGTCCTACATGTTGCCACCCTCTCTGGAAGTGCATTCCATCTAGACACCACCTTCTCATAGAAGTAGTGCCTCCTCATTTCCTCTTACAACATCCCTTCCACACCTTAGTCCGTGCACCCCGTCTCTCTTCCACGCCTCAGTTTGAACGCCCCCTCGGTGCTAGGTTTATTTACCCTCTCAGGTAGTTAAACGTTTCAATCATATCCCCCATTCCTCCTCTCCTCCAGTGTGTACATGTTCAGCTCCTTCAGCCTAACTTCATATTCCTTTCATTCCATCCCCTTTAACATTTTTATTGCCCTCCTTTGCACCCCTCCAGTAACTTTACATCTCTCCTCAGGTATGGACTCCAGTATTGCACACAGTACTCTAGGTGTGGTGTGACCAATGATCTGTAGAGAGGTAGGATCACATCCCTGTGTCTGGATGAGAACCCCTTTGCGATGTACCCCAGCATCCTGTTTGCCTTCGCTGCTGCTTTCCTGCACTGGGCCGAGTTGTTCATGCTCCCAGTTACCAACACCCCTAGGTCCTTCTCCTCCTCTGTGATCCCCAACCAAAAGTCCCTCTTCTGGTTCTCAGCCCTGAAGTGCCTCATCTAGCACTTCTTTGTACTGAATCCTAGCTGCCTCTCCACCTACCATGTCTGTAGTTTGGTTAGATCCCCCTGCAGTTTTTCCCATCTGTCCTCTTCGTCCACCACCGACGCCAATTTGGTATAATGTGTGAACAGACTAACCCTGCTCCCCACTCCGTGTGCTATATCGGAGATAAAGAGCCCAAATAACACCAGGCCCAGCACTGACCCCTGCAGCACCCCGTTTGTCACTGCTCTTGGTGCCAAGAGCTACCCCACCACCACCACCACCACCCCCCTCTGCACTCTCCCCTGTAACCAGTTCTCTATCCATTTAGTCAGACCACCTTCAACCCATACCCTTCCTTCTCCTCACTCTTCTCCACCTTGGCCTGTGCCCCTCCTCCAGTAGTCCGCACACTTTCTCCTCCTTATTCTTACTGGCTGGTGGTGCCTTCTGTATTACACTCAGACCACTCTGCCCGCCCCCTCCCAGGGTTACTACGCCTCCGCCTTTACCTATATCTGGGAGGGTAAGCTCATTAGACTCCCCTGTCCGGACCTTTCTACCAACCTCAGTCTTTTGGCCACCCCTTCCCCACTAGCTTAAATCCACCTTAGTAGAGATATACCCCTCTAATCCTGCCTTTAATACTCCCTCCCCTTCCTGCTCAAGTGTTCCCTGTCCACTGAGTACAAGTCACTATTCCCCCCAGTCCCTACTGTAGTTAGTCACTAACCCATAATTTGTGGTGTGGCACCAATCCCTCAGCCACTCGTTGAACTCCTCAAGCCTACCCTTCCTCCCCATGCTTGCACATGGTACCAGCAGTACCTCCAAGAATGCCACTGACTCCCCCACCCCCTCACACTGCCTGCCCAACTACTCAAACTTCCCCCTCATTACTTCCACAGTCTCCCCCGCCAAGTCATTTGTACCCACATACAACACTAAATGAGGTTTCTTCCTCCCCCTCACTGCACACTTGAGCAGTGCCTGCCCTGCCACTTCTGCAGTCAACCTAGGGATAGCTTCAACCCAAATACGGCTGTGCCTTTCCCCCCTTCCACCCCATTTCACCCCTTTCAGTATAGAATACCCCAGGACGAGTAGCCCCCATCCTTTACTCCCTTTCCCTTCTAATGCACCTTCCACCACCCCAGTGTTCGTTCTTCCCTGCCCCTTACCCCCACCAGCTGCTCCCTCTGTGACTTCTGTATCTGTACCCCCTACCTCACCCCTTTTCTCTGCCTTATTCTCCCCATCCCCCTTGAACCCCTTCCCAGCCTGACTACTTCCTACTGGGCTTCCGATATCAACCTCCCTTCCTCCCCTGGTGATTTCCAACCCCTCTCCTATCCCTGCTGTTGTCGATTTAGAGCCCCCATTCCCTTCTACCCTGATAGTGATGCCCCTCCCATCCTTCCCCCTTCCTGTAGCTTTCTCTCCTCCAGTCACCACCCCATCCTTCGTTACTAGCCCCCCTTCTACCCTTTCGTCCTCACTATCTCATCCCCTACCTGTTGCCATCCCTCTCGTGCCTCGCTTGTCCTACCCCCCTTCAGTATGTTCCTGCTCACCCTCTCTCTTTCATAGCAGAGGTTCGAATCTATTCCTGGTAAATACCCCTCCTACATCTCTTCCCCCTATTAGTTCCCCCCTCCTACTTGTTCCCCTCAGTGCCTCCCTGGTCCCACCCCTGGTCCCTCCCTACCGCAGCCATCTGCTCTCTCCCTGGTACTCCTTGTGGTCTCTTCCTCCCCATCAGGAGGCCCCTCACCTCTGGCACCCCTCCTTCTCTTCTCTTTTCTGTTAGTGCCACTGATACTGGGGTCAGTTTCACTCCCTAGTTGTTCTTCCTCCATTCCCCTTTGCCATCCCCTACTCCCCCCCCCAAGCCAGGATGCCTACCATACTCATCTGCCCTGCCACTTAGACTCCTCCCTAACCTCCACAGTTCCTCCCTCAAACTAGCCAGTCATCTACAAAACATACATCCCCCCATCCTCCAAGCCCAGTCCAGGATCATGGCAGACACACACCCTGTACACCCCGCCACCCTTCCAAAGATGCCTGCCCTATTGACATGTGGCACCTGCCCCATTTTAGCCCTCATCTTAAGTTACGGGCTCTTACTCCCAGGTTCTGTACCATACCACAACTATTAGGCCCCTGTTTACTCAAATTCCTGTTCCCCCCCAACACTAGTCCCCCCGACTGCCCCATTGCCAACCAGGTTAATTCAGTCTTAAATCTCATGCATTAGATACTGTATTACTGTAGCAATCCTAAAGCCTTCTTGTCCATTTTTCACCCCTCAGCTACCGAACTTTTTGTTCTCAACTCTCATATTGTTTCACTTAGCCCAGTTAGAAATCCTATTGCACTCCAAGTATTACTCAGCTCAGTTAGAGAAATAAACAGAACAAATAAATATGTATTATTACAGTAATCATAACAGTATAGCTCAGTAATTAGCTCAGTTAGAGAAATTAACAGAACAACTAAATCTGTATTATTACAGCAATCCTAAAAGTATCCAATCATTGCTTTGTCTCTACTCCAGAGACCCTGCTGTAATATAGGACCACAGAGGACACTGAGCGGGAGGGTGGGCAACTCTAAAGTCCCGGCAGAGCTCCACTGAGCTCGCTTACTCCCTCTCTCTCACTTGTTTGTTCTATTTCTCCCGGCGTTGCAGGCTGCTCTTTTGTACGGCTCTTGCTTGTGTTGGCACCTTTTTCCGCAGCTGTCCCGACAGAGCTCCGTTGAGGTTGCTCACTCCCCCCTCTCTCACTCACTCATTCTCCTTTCTCCCGGCGCTGCAGGCTGCCCTTTTGTACTGGGCTCCTGCCTGCATTGGCGCCTTTTTCTGCCCACAGAGAAATCTGCAGCAGTCCCGATAGAGCTCTGTTGAGCTCGCTCACTCTCCCTCTCTCACTCGCTCATTCTGTTTCTCCTGGTGCTGCAGGCTGCCCTTTTGTACTGGGCCCCTGCAAGTGTTGATGCCTTTTTCTGCCCACAAAGAAATCTGCAACAGTCCCAACAGAGCTCCGTTGAGCTCGTTCTCTCACCCTCACTCGCTCGTTCTGTTTTTCCTGGCGCTGCAGACTGCCCTTTTGTACTGTACTCCTGCCTGCATTGGTGACTTCTTCTGCCCACAAAAAAATCCGCAGCAGTCTTGACAGAGCTCCATTGAGCTCGCTCACTCCCCCTCTCTCACTCGCTTGTTCCGTTTCTCTCAGCGCTGCAGGCCACCCTTTTGTACTGGGCTCCTTCCTGCGTTGGTGCCTTTTTCTGCCCACAAAGAAATCTGCAGCAGTCCCAACAGAGCTCAGTTGAGCTCACTCACTCCCCCCTCTCTCACTCGCTCGATCTTAATCTATCCCAAACACTGATTTCCCAAAGCGACCACGCTATTCTATGATGGAAGTGCGAAAACACATTTCGGCCAGGATGTGAAAAATGACAGCTGTACTGTTCATAAGGAGGTGTGAAAAAATGCCAGTATTGAAAATCTGGTGTTAAAATATTACAAATTTGCGAAGTTACAAGGGTGCGTGGAAACTGCACAATGCACACTTGTAACACAGTCATTTTATTGACTTTCATTGCCAAATTTTCAACATAGGCAATTTAGGACCTCTGCTCATGAACAGTGTCACTGTCATTTTCTCAGATTTTCAACATAGGCATTTTAGGACCTCTGCTCATGAACAGTGTCACTGTCATTTTCTCAATCTATCCTGAAAACTGATTTCGCACAGCGCCCACACTATGCGGCGCCGGAAGTGCAGAAACACATTTTGACCAGAAGGTGTAAAATGACAGCTGTACTGTTCATAAGTAGGTGTGGAAAAATGGCAATGTTGAAAATCTGGAGTGAAAATATTATAAATTCACAAAGTTACAAGCGTGTGTGCAAACTGCACAACGCACACTCATAAAGCAGTCATTTTTTGGATTTTTTCCACCAAATTTGCAACATAGGCATTTTGAGAGGCCACCTCATGAACAGTGGCACTGTCATTTCATTAATCGGTCCTGAAAGGTGATTCCGCGCAGTAACCGCAAAAATCACCTTTCGGGACTGAATAACACCATGACAGTGGCTGAATTCATGAGGAGGGGTTTCAATAACCGCATATTGAAAATTTGGTGCTAAAATTCCCAAAAAAATGCCTGAGATATGCACCAAATTTGAAATAAACCTATTTTTTGGCATTATACAGCTTACTGGCATTTCTTCAGTTCGCTGTTGGCTTTGAAGAGTGTAGACGTGTTCCCGGTCCACCGAAGATCGTCGCATTGGGCTCCAGAGGTAAGTATGGGATGGAGGTGTGTGCGGAGGCAGGGTGCACAGAGGGTGGGCACAGGTTGGGGGAAGGGGCAGGAGCCACCAAACGCAATGAGGGACGACTGTTTTCTGTGTTACAAGGTTTTAAAACAAACAAACAAAAAAAAAAGGAAAACGTCACGGGATGGTTTTTGGTTTTACATGGACATTTGGCACGCTGGGGTGGGATCCTAGCGAGCCACCTGAATGTTTTGGGGCTGTAGCCGATGGGGATTGGGCAAACCCTATCGGCACACAATAAATCGGGGGGACATTATGCCAACGGTAGTGGCCCACCCACCAGCAAATTGAATGGGGTAGACTGAAGCCGACGGGGACTGGGCCCCTGTTGGCAAAGAAAGAACTGTTGGTGGGGGCACATGAAGCCGAGGGGGACTGGGCACCCCCTCGGCAAACAACAAATGGGGGAGGGGGCTACAATATGTTGATGGGGAATGGGCTCCCCCATCAGCAAATTAACTGGGTCAGGGGCATGCGGATGGCAAGGTACTGCCCTGCTATTACAGGTCACTCCCTCATTGCAGCGGAATGACTGACACTGCAATGACAAGGTGGCCCCTGATTGCAGCAGTGAAAACCTTTCAAGGTGGTGGCACACCGGCTGAACTAGTGTCAGCAGCAGTGTGCCACCGCATTGGGGAAAGCGGGACAAGCCTCCAAAGGCACCGGAGGCATTGGCCACAACAGTGCCGCACCTCCGGTTATGCCCCCCAGACAGCGACATTTCTCCAGCGAGGTCCCCCACAGCAACTACAGCACCATGCCGCTGTGGGAAACCCGCTGGAACCCGACGCTGTCTGTCGAGGGTCCTGCACCCCCCCAATCAGCTCCGACTTGGATTAGATAATCTTTAAGTGGGGGGTGCGGGGGGCACATCCCACCACATTGGGGGTTTTGGGGGCGATGCCCCACGATAAAAACAAGGATGGACACTGTGAACTGGCAGCCAACTGCAGAATGCGGTCAACCTGCCGGTGTCGCTGACGGGGTATTCGACAAAAATTTTGTCCAGCTCCTGTCATGAATCCCTGCACCTCCACAACCTGCTTCTGCAGCAAGCTGCTGCAACATGTTTCTTGCACATGCGCACAAGCAAACACAAAAACAAGAATGCCCAAGAAGGGAGAAAAACAAAAGCACTTCCCTGCAGTGGTTCACTTGCCACCCTCTGCCGTGCTCCTTTTTGGTCCTCCACAGCACTCCAAGTCCTTGGGTCTCCCGATAGCCCAAACAACCATGGAAAAGAAAAAAAATATATACAGGCAAACTACTGTATGTGCCCACCAATACTCTACTGGATTACAAGCTGGTTGAGTGGGAGGCTGCAACTGGTGGTGGTGAGAGGGGAGCTTTCAACTCCAAGGCCGGTGACGAGTGGGGTGCCACAGGGCTATGTGCTGGGGCCAGTATTATTTGGGCTCTTCATATCAGACATGGCACATGGGGTGGTGAGCAAGGTAAGTGTTTTTGCAGATGATACCAAAATCGGAGCTGTGGTGGATGGAGGGGATGGATGGAAGCAGCTGCAGGGGGACCTAAGCAAGTTAGAGGAGTGGTCAGAGAGGTGGCAACTGGGGTTCAATGCAAAGAAGTGTAAGGTTATGCACTGTGGGGTGAAGAACCCAAAGAGAGAATACTGGCTGGGGGGAGTTAAGCTGTTGATCACTGAGGAGAACAAGGACCTGGGGTAATGATAACAGGGACCATGAATAACACTGCCCAGTGCAGGAGAGCAGCTGCAAAAGTGAACAAAATGCTGAGGTGCATAGCAAGGCTTTTTTTGTCCAGGCTAAGAGAGGTGATCTTGGCAAGGCAAGTTTTATTTAAGAGACGCCCATCCTGGAGGCTCTGGGCGCCATACAACAATCAGAATAAATACAAAACAACATAATAATAAACATTTATATACAAAATTCCAAACAATTAAAACAAAATGTACTACCCTCAACAGCAACTAAATTCAGAATAGCTAAAAAACTAAATTAAACATTGATTTCTAAAAGATAGGTAGGGACTATAAAACAGTCCAGGGAGGCCTGATTATATAAGAAGGCCTTGAGGCGGGCCTTAAATACCTCCACAGACGGGGCCTTCCTAACGACTAAAGGAAGCGAATTCCACAGAATGGGGGCGGTGACACTAAATGCTCTGTCACCAGCAGTTTTTAACCTCATCCTGAGAATCACGAGGAGGCCCCTAGATGAGGAGCGAAGGGAGTGGACTGAGACAACAGGTGCAAGAAGGTCCTTCAGGTAACCAGGGCCCAGGCTGTGTAAGGCCTTAAAGGTGAGCAAACCCACCTTAAAGAGGACCCTCCACCTATCCTCTAGACCTCTGCCCTTGATCGGGCTTCAGCAGCCCTCTGCTGGTGCAGTCGCAGCTTAAGAGCCAGCCGCACTGCCGCTCACCTCCAGGCCGACGCTTCGGGACCTCTCAGCTGGACCTCTGCCCTTGATTGGGCTTCAGCAGCCCTCTGCCAGTGCAGTCACAGCTTAAGAGCCAGCCGCACTGCCGCTCACCTCCAGGCTGATGCTCGTGACCTCTCAGCTGGACCTCTGCCCTTGATCGGGCTTCAGCAGCCCTCCACTGGCGCGGCCGCGGCTTAAGAGCCAGCCGCACTGCCGCGCACCTCCAGGCCGACACTCAGGACCTCTCAGCTGGGTAAGATCTGCTAGACTGGCCGGGGAAGCAGTGGTTTGCCGCCATTGGCCCAATGTTCCAGGAGTGAACCCTGATTGGACCACTGCGTTCTCTCTCAACCCTTATTGGCTGCTCATCACACTGTTAATTTTTCCCTGCTTCGGGCCATTACGCCCATTGACTTGACTGGAAAGCGGTCGGATTTTTGGCCCACACTCAAATTGTGATTTGTATCTGCTGATTACTAGCCTGTTAAACTGTTTCACTTTTACAGTATAACCTCAGTTATCCGACCCCCCATTATCCGAACCTCTGGATTATCCAAATTCGTACCATGTCTCCCAAGCTAATAGAAACACAGTGAGAGGGACCCTCGATTTTATGAATCTCTCGATTATATGAACTAATCTTATGTCGCCCAGTGAATTTGGATAATCGAGGTTGTACTGTATTTGATTTGATCTAAAAAGCCAAATCCGAAAACTGTGTTGTGAACTGCTTTAGTTTTACCCTTCTTCTACCTCTTCTCTACTTCTGACCCCCCCCTTGCCTCGGGGCCCGAACCGCCCCACCTCTCCCTCGCTCTTCTTTCTCTCCTCCACAGTAAGTTAATCCTCCTGCCACCTCTAGTTAATTTTTCTCTGACCTCCATCAGCTTTCTCTCCCCCTCCCCCGTGGCGCAAGGTCAAGTTCCCACTCTGCACTTGTCTCTGGTTGTCTCCACCCCCTCGCCTCTGCCCTCTCTGTCTGCTACACCCCGATTAAGACCTCACACCACCCTCCTTTGTCCCAGCACTGCTTCACTAACACTCTCCTACTCTTCTTTCCTCCTCTAGACCTCTGCCCTTGATCGGGCTTCAGCAGCCCTCCGCCGGCACGGCCACGACTTAAGAGCCAGCCACACTGCTACTCACCTCCAGGCCGACGCTCAGGACCTCTCAGCTGGGTAAGATCTGCTAGACTGGCCAGAGAAGCAGTGGTTTGCTGCCATTGGCCCAACGCTCCCTGAGTGAACCCTGATTGGACCACTGCGTTCTCTCTCAACCTTTATTGGCTGCTCATCGCACTGTTAATTTTTCCCTGCTTCGGGCTGTTGCACCCATTGACTTTACTGGAAAGCAGCCAGAGTTTTACGCCCGCTCCGCCTCCCCCACCTCACTCCTTAGTTAAACAGACCATCGCCATGCCCACCCAAAGGTTCCTCCCCCTAGAAAGCACATCACTGGTCTCCTTGCTGGGCCCTCCCTCTCTCTCTCTCTCCACCTATCTTTGCCCTCGCATCTCTGAGTTTTACTGCCTCCTGACCCTCCCATCTCATCCTCTGCTCTTTCTCATCTTAACATGCACACCTCCCTGTCATTAATCACCTTTCTCCTTATCCTCTTTGCCCTTTTCCCCCTTCTCCTCACTCTTGGAGCCCCTTTCCCTTCCCCTCCACTAAGTTTCCAGTTAACCATCGCATATCGCAGCTCTGGCACTCTTCCACACGAGGCAAACCATACTCCCTTGGGACACTCCCTCTCAAAAATACCTCCAGCCCTCGCCTGTGGATTTTGGATCCTCACACCTACCCCCTGCACAACCTTACTGCTGAACTTTCGCATCCTCACTACTGCACGATCCTGCCCTAAAAGTAAACGCAAGCTTTCCCTCAAGGAAGTACGTCTGGGCACCCCGAAACTTCTGCTCCTCATCTTACTGCTATCAGGAAATGTCCATCCCAACCCTGGCCCAAACAAAACCAAGGTCTCCACCCAGAATAGACCATCTGGTGCTGTCTCGATCATATGCCTAAACATCTGCAGTCTCCTTCCCAAGCTTAACCCACTTCAAGCCTTTGCAACCTTACACAACCCTGATATCCTGGCAGCTCGCCCCCTTGGTGCTGGACCATGCAATCACCCTTCCAGGCTACAATGCTTTTCGACTGGATCAGAAATCAAGAAGAGGTGGAGGCTGTACGTTATACCTGAAAGACACTCTCCTGGGGCACCCCATTGATACTGCCCTCCCGGCCACTTGGACACAGATTCTTCCCATTAGAATCCTTCTAGGGGCACACAATAAGGCTCTCACAATAGTTACTGTGTATATTCCTCCTAGAGAGCAAGGACCGGGACTGTCCACTGTACTGGATCTCGTCAGGTCACAACCACCTGACTCTGAAACCATCCTGCTTGGAGACTTTAACATCAACTGGCTTGCAGCCGAGGCCGTGGCTATCAGAGACTCTGTTATATCGGCCAATCTTATCCAGATGCTAGACTCCCATACCAGAAAGAACTATAAAACTGGACCAACTCCCTACTGAACTGGATTCTGACCACTCACCCCACCAGAATCATGAACCACACTATCCTTCCTGACTCACTAAGTGACCACTCCCCTGTTTGCTGTACCTGGTCCAACAAATTTTGTAACCCCCCCCCAAAAAAAAACATCTACAGCAGAGTTCTACATCGTGGTCAGTTACTACACCTCAAATCCCACCTTCTCCGTCAGGACTGGATGCCTGTTCTCAGGGCAACTGACACCAACTCCGCGCTGGACCACTTCATACACATCTTTAGTGAAGCATGTAACTTACTTGCTCTCCTAAAGAAGTGCAAAGTTAAATCTCTCTGCAACTCCTGGCTATCAGCAGACCTCCTTATGAAACTAAAATCCAGGGACCACTTGTGGGAACTGGCCAGATTCACCGGTAGGCAAGTTGATATCCAGAACTATAAATGTGCACGTGACAATTGCACTAAATCCATTCAGCTACACAAGTCCAACTACTACAAAAAAGCCCTCACCAACACCTGGGGAAATGGGAGAGAGTTCTGGAACAACATAAAAGAAGTCACGGGGATGCAATCCAAAATGTCACCAGCCATGATCAAGGTTAACGGAAGTAAATCATTTGATCCAAAAATCATTGCTGACACCTTCAACCAGGCATTCACTGACCTTACCAGTGTGCTTCCCCCTTATATCTTCAATGATGAGGTCCCCCCCACATCCCACAGCCACACCCTCCCTGCCAGCCACCCTCCATTCTACTTTAAGGCAATAAAGATGCATGATGTTTGCAAGTACATCACCAAAGCTCTATGCAAATCCAGAACAAGAAGCGACTCACTTGACCTCAAGCTTCTATCCGTCACATTAGAAGAAGTTTTGGGGCCTATCACCAGGATTTTAAACCTCTCCCTCTCTCTCAGCCAGTTCCCGGACAAATGGAAATCAGCCATTGTCACCCCGATCCATAAAAGTGGTAACAAGACCATACACGGCAATTATCGCCCAATCTCTACCCTACCCCCTCTCTCAAAGGCATTGGAACATATAGTAGCTGACCAGCACACTGATTATCTGGACAAATATAATATTCTCTGCCGGTAGCAACATGGCTTCAGAAAAGGCCATAGTACCACATCTGCCCTCCTGGAATTCACAGGTGCTATCCACAGCACTCTGGACCACGGTAAACCCACTGGAGCTATCTATATTGACCTCACCAAGGCCTTTGATACTGTATACCACCGCCTTCTACTTGGCCAACTTCAGTCCTCTGGACTCTCCGCTGATTCTGTCACTTGGTTCAAAAACTACCTTGAAAATCAGTCCCAACGTGTAAAAATTGCGGATGTGCTCTCCGATGCCAAACCTGTATACTCTGGTGTCCCTTAGGGCTCTATCCTTGGCCCACTCCTTTTCAGCCTGTTCCTAAACACCCTCCCAGACTCCTGCACTGAACAAATGATACTTTACGCCGATGATGCGGTAATTCTTGCATCCCACCAGGACACTAATCAGCTGCAAAAAAATCTCCAGCAGGGTTTCAATACAGTTGAGAATTGGTTCATAAGGCATAAACTGATCCTTAACCAGAAAAAAAACAAAACCATTATTTTCAGCAGCACCCATAATAAGTATAAGGATCACCACCTCGCCATTAACACCACACAAGGTGATCCTCTGGAACAGGTCCAATCATTTAAATACCTTGGGATCACCCTTGACTCACACCTCTCCTATGTTGATCACATTAATAATGTTGCCAAAGCTGCAAACTCCCGACTGGGCATGCTTTTCCAACACAGACGACACGTTACCCCCGAAGCACTGGGTGCTGCTGTCCAGAGCTCCATCATTACCACCATTGACTACGGCCTTATAATCTATGGCTCTGCTACTGCTGCTGTGCTCAAACGTGTAACTACCTTCCTCAACAAGGCTTGTCGGCTCATCACGGGTGCTCAACGCCTTATTCACACCTGTGACCTTTATAACCAAACCGTCTGGCTGCAATTAGGCAATCAAATAAAATATCAAGCCTGCATGGTGGCAAAGAAAATTTTGATGGGCCTTGCACCTCCTGGAGTCTGTTCCTTCCTACAACACAGAAACAGCAGCCGCAACACCAGGGGGGCTAAGCCACAGCTTCTCCAAATTCCACACTGCCGTACTACACAAGGTCAAAGATCCTTTGCCTACTGAGCCCCTAGCTGGATGAATGGACTCTCTAGTGATATTACCACCACCACCTCGCTCGGCTCCTTTAAATCCAACCTCCACAAGTCACTCATTGCCTCGAGTACCTGTGACTGCCTTGGATCATAACTGAATCATCTATCACCTATGCCAGCCTTTGACCTTATGCTGACCCCTACCAGTTGGGTGATGGTCACTGTCTTTAACTCTTGCAAATGCCTGGTCACCCTCTGCTAATCTTTGATTCTTCGACAATGCCTTCCTAGCGGCACCCGCCTTACCCCTGCCTCAGTCCTCACCTATCTCCTCCTCTGACCCCCACTCTCACCCCTCTCCCTCCCTTTCTCATCTCCTGCCCTTCCTGTCTACCTTTGTCATCCCTAGTTCTAGCTTTGTTTATGTAAAGATAAGTGACTATTTGTCATAATGTCATCCTTGTTTTGTTGTACCATATGACGTGGAACCTTTGTAAAAGAGCCCTGGTGCAAAGGTATTTGTAATCCTAGACCGAAATAAATAAATAAATAAAATACATAAATAACCGGCAGCCAGTGCAGTTGACACAGCACTGGAGTGATGTCACAATACTTGAGCTGTCCTGTCAACAACCTCGCTGCCGCATTCTGCACCAGCTGCAGTCAGTACAGGGTACCCCCCCGAAACCCCAAGGTAGAGTGCATTACAGTAGTCAAGCCTGGACATTATGAAGGCATGCACTAAAGTGGGGAGGTCCAGTGGCGGAACTAAGAGCTTCATCCTGGCGATATTCTTCAGATGATAAATACTGGTATGGACAACGGACACCACCTGAAACTCATCCACTGTCAAGAATAACGCCCAGATCAAGCACGCTAAAGGTGGCTTTCAATGGTACAGAGACAAGACAAAGTCCTGTCTCTGCACCAGAGGCCAACCTATCATGCCTTCTGTTCGACTCCACCACCAGTACCTCCATCTTACTGAGGTTCAGTCGCAACCAGCTGGAGGCCATCCAGTCATTGATCTCAGCAAGGTAGCTGTTAAGCACTTCCACTGCACAAGATGTTCCAGGGGCAAAGGAAAGATACAGCTGGGTATCATCAGCATAGCAGTGAAAACACAGACTGAACTTCCTAATGAGCTCTCCCAGGGGGCAGCATATACATGGCAAACAACATTGGCGACAAGACCGAACCCTGGGGAACTCCGCATGACAGGTGGCCAGGGAAGAAGGAGAAATTCCCCATCACTACCCTTTTCCTCCTGTTAGATAGAAAAGACTAAAACCAGCAGATGACAGTGCTGGTGAGCCTGCAGAATTCCCTTAGGTGGTCAAGTAGCACTCGATGGTCCACCGTGTCAAATGCTAAAGAGAGATCGAGAAGAACAAGAATTGTCCCCTTCCCTCAATCTCTAGCCCTAAGGAGGTCATGATGCACCCGAACTAGCACAGTTTCTGTGCTATGCCTTGCACGAAACCCAGACTGGAGTGACTCGTACAGATTACAGGCCACAAGATGCTCGTCAAGCTGAAGCACCGCCACCTTCTCCACAATCTTATCCAAAAACTGGAGATTGGAGATAGGACAGTAATTTGCCTTGATGTCAACAATGTTTTTTTAGATGGGGTCTCACCAATGCCTCTTTCAAGAAATCGGGGAAGACCCCCTTTGACAAGGAGCACCAGACAATCAACGCAAACACCGGGCCAATGGAGTCAACACATCTCATTAAGAAATGAGTTGGCACTGGGTCCAGTTCACAAAAGGTGTGCCAAAGCTTTGAAGCAATCTCACTGACCTCAGCCACCTCCACCAGTCTAAACTCGCCCCAACCAGGTGGAGTGCTCTCTGGTCGTTCATGGTGACCACTGTCGGCCAAACTCTGGTCCACTTGAAGAACCCCCTGCCTGATGGCAGACACCCTGTCCGAGAAGAACTAAGCAAACTCCTCACACAATGCGTTCGAAAAGGTTACCTTCAGCTGTAGACAGGAAGGATGAAGAAGCCTGTCCACAGTCCGAAAGAGCACAGTTGGTTGGTTTTTCCTGGCAGCAACCTCCCTGGATAGGATCTGTGCCTTCTTACGGTTGATTGCCCCCTGGTATGCACCGTAGTCAAGACGTAGGGCCAGTTTGTCTACCTCCAGGTCGGACTTCCACTAGCAGTGCTCTAATCTCAAAGCCAAAGTCTTCATCGCCTTGAGCTCCCCATCATACCAAGGGGACCGCAAGTGAGAAGACCTGGGTCATACACGGGCTGGTGTGAGGGAGTCGAGAGCACCAGACAGCGCCTTTTTATAGGCATCCACTGCCATGCACACACCCCCAATGCATGCACTGTCCACACTAGATAGGTCAGCCACCGCCAAAAAACCCTCAAGGGTCAACCCCCTCAAAGGGCGATAGCTGACCATCTCTGCAGGGGGGGGGCTATCAAGGGGGGCCCCAAACCAGAACTTCAATGTGCAATGATCAGACCAAACAACCCAATCAGTGCTGAGACTATTTATCTCAAGCCCCAATCTGAACACCAGATCCAACATGTAGCCAGCCTGATGGGTCGCGGAGGAAACTCCTTGCGCAAAGCCCAGAGATGACTTCAACTGGAGGAAGTTGTAACCAAGCTGAGAAGATTCATCCTCGGCCCAAACATTGAAGTCCCCCAGCACTAAACATCTGGGGGCCTCCAATGTTTCCCTGATGATGAAATCGGAAACCTCCTGCAAGAAATCTCCCACCGCCCCAGAAGGGCAGTAAATCAGGAGAATAAAGCAACCTGCACCTGGGCCCCCACGGATAGCCACACATTCAAATGAGTGTGGTGCTCTCACTGGGTGCAGGGTGAAGCCCAACTCAGATCTAAAACAGATGGCTACCCCCTCCCGCCCCTGCGTTCCACTCTGGGGCAGTGCACTACGGTATACCTGGGTGGGATGGTGGACTCTAGAACCGGGCCAGCATCATCACCGATCCAGGTCTCCATGATGCAAGCCAGATCAGCCAAAGAAATCAACTCCGCTATAATTGCAGTCTTGTTTCTGACCAATCTGGCGTTGCAAAGCACCACCCTCAGGGGACTGGTGGACAATGCAGTCCCTCTGGCTGCCTGCCCACTCGGTCTGGTGGGAACCCTGGTGATGGGAAGTAAACATGTCTGGCCTCTCCCTAAGGCCTGTCTAATCCCAGGTCACCTTCTGCACCCCACTACCTCGATCCTACCACCAACCGCAGTGCATGGGGCACCCCACCTTAATCGAATCCTATGATTCCTCCCTATTCCAACCTCCTTACAGTGCCTTGCTGTAGTAACAGACACTGGGAGGCTGTAAAAAGGCTGAAGATTGAACAGCTGGGATGCCCCATACACTATTCTGGCCTGCTTCAGGCCCTCATACCTTCCCAGTCACATCCTTCCTGACTACTTAATCCCAAAACCCAAAAACAACCAAAAACACACTCTACAAAAAACTCAATGCCACACACTCCCCACACAACATACATTAAAACTAACCCTCACCCTCCACCCAAACAACCCCCAAAAGCAGGAAGCTCAGAATTAAGTTTAAATACAATTCAGGAAAGCAGACTGCAGATCACATATAGGATCCCAATGCTCAGGATCACACAAAATTACAGATAAAACAGTAATCTAAGAAAGTAATCTAAGAAAGACGTCAGTCCACACCCAAAACTACTTTAAGGTGAAGGGCCCTCTCACTGCCCTAGTCACTTTGTAGTTAGATGTTTTTGGCAAATAGTTAAAAGTGCAGCCAGAGAAATGCTCCTAAGGAGGACCCAGCACTGCTCTCACCAGCTACTGGGACCCCTAGGGAAAATACCAGAGTTTGAAGATCTTTTGGCCCTCTAGTCGATAGATCCACGAGGGCCCAAGTCCAAGTCCCAGAAAGCAATTCCTCGACTCCATACAGACCGAACGCTTAGGTCCGCGAGGCAACCCGAAGTCCCTACAGTGCTCCGCGGAGCCAGCCAAGCAGCAGATCCGACAGTACACTCTTTGCCCCGGGGTCAATGATACGGAAACACCCTCAGCATCCGCAAACCCCGGGAATGCAGTCTGACCAAACGATGGATCAAGTTAACATCACTGGCCCTCTCATCAATGAAAAAAGAAGCACCAGCAAGGTGCACAGTTCCACAGAAGCTGGCAGCTGCACAAATGGTGAACCTTGAAGAGTCCTGTCCACCAAATCGACAGAGCTGGGGAGGGGGGGCTCAGAAGTCGGCCTCTCCTTTCCTCAAGACAGCACTTTCCCATAAGGTGCCACACTAAGCCCGCAACAGTGTCCGAGAAGAGTAGAGATGAAACCCGAGAATGAATGCCAACACACCAGTTACCAGGAATCCTGGAAAGCAGTTCAAAAAGGTGGGTGAGCTGCAACCTATTCTTAAAAATAAATAAACTTAATGCCTAAACTACCTCACTCCCCTGTCTTGCCTATGCTAAAAAGACCCTGACTATCACCCTAACTAAAAAGCTGACTGTTGTCATTTAGGTTCTCTCGGTCAAAATAAAGATGACCTGAGAACTCGCACACAAAATTCACTAGTCGCTCTCCAAAGTTATCTTAAAAAGAGGCCGTAAAACAGTGCAAAGGAAGATACTGCTCTCTCATCGAGAGCCTGGCAAGCTGCAGCACAGCTCTGCCGCCATCTTGCCTCCTCCCCATTCAACAGCTACATCTTGCCCCTCTACAGGTCGCTGGTAAGGCCGCACTTAGAGTATTCGGTGCAGTTTTGGAGGCCATACCTAAAGCGTGATATCAGGTTACTGGAGGGGGTGCAGAGGAGGGCAACAAAGACGATATGTGGAATGGAGGGGAGAGACTATGAGAACAGGCTGGGAGACATGAATATGTACACTCTGAGTCACACTCTTGCCCCCTTCTGAGCTCCATCCACTAGTTGCACTCCCACTCCCTCCCCAACACCGACTGCAAATGGCACAGCTTTATCCCGGTGGCATCTTTAAAAGGCCCCAGTCCTTTGTTTGAATGTGGTGCCTTATCCCCGCTTCCTATAGGCCATCCTACCTCCCCAGTCTCTCTTGAGACAATCAATCCCCTCCTCAAATTACAGCAGTCCCTTTACCGGCCATTCTCTGCCCTTGCCAGCTGTGCCTCAAAACACAAAACACAAGTATGCCCAAGAAGGGAGAAAAACAAAAGCACTTCCCTGCAGTGGTTCACTTAGTGTCCTCTGCTGTGCTCTTTTTGGGTCCTTCACAGTACTCCAAGTCCTTGGATCCAGGAGTCAACCTTAACTTTTTTTTGCACTAGCCAGCTGGACAAGTTAATTAAAAATTGCACTAGCCCGCAGATGGTCACACTAGCCCACAATAATAATGGTAACTTTTGATCGGTTATACAGAAAAGAATATGAGCCAAGAAATACTCTGATTCTTGCATGTCTATCCTGCTCCCATATTGCTTCCTGCCCCAGCAAAAAAAAAAAAAGGCTGCAATCTAATCACACGGAATGTGTACCCCCACTATTTTTTACCATGCGCCCCTTGCTTCCTCTTTCTTCACCCCCTCCCACCAAACCAGAGGATACCATAATAGCAAATGTTCAGTCAAGCAGTTCTACCTCTGCACACACAATTGCCATCACTATGCACCTCACCACTGTCCCACCCTGACCTGCAGGGCAATGTACAGAGTCAGGCAGATAAAGACACTCTCATCCCCCACCCTGTGATTAACCAGACCTGCACTTCTGGAAGCTTTCTTACACTGCAAAGTGAGCCAGAGGCAGTTGTAGGATTTCTTTGGGGAGAGTTAAACAAATACAGGGGGCTTGGGATGTAAGAAACTTTGACATATCTGTTTATATACCAGGCACAAAAGTATTGATTTAACATGCCCTGCCCTAACAACAACAAATTTGTTTCATAACCGTGTCCTTTCATCAGCTAAAGGGGAAGCAGTATACAGGCATGAAGCTATACTACCTCTCTTTCTATACAGGATGATCTATGCACACCAGGAATACCTATTTTAACCTTTCAAATTATGTATTTTACAAAGATTTTGCTTTGTACCATACATGCTCCAAAACATTGTTTTAGGATGAAATGACATGTTGGGTTGTATAAGGGTGGGACTACATAAATGGCATTGACTGGTGTGATCCATTAAGAGGAGTTGTGGACCCCTACACCAGTCAGTAATGGCAGCTTTGGGTGGCCACTTCAGAGTCTAGTCTGCAGTGGTGTCAAGTAAAAGTATAGAGTTGACATACCACCTGGCTGGGTGGGCAGACCATGTATACATCATAGCACTCTGTCACTGCAGTGTTGGATACAGACACTGAAAAGGTTGAGAAATGAGTCACACTGGTCTTAATATTGTGGGACAAGTTCAGCAAACTGGAAGCTAGTGACTTAACCACTCTGCCCTTGATCACAGCATGCACACTAGCTGGATGTCCTAACAATTGAGTGATAATGACTCATGTTAAGTCTTTTGTTGGTTCCCCCCTCTTGAACTGCTAGATAATTGCAGCTGTTAATGAGCTGTTAATCACACCAGGCCACCTGGAACACTGAGGGAGCTTAGCAAAAGGACTACAGCCTGCTAAAGTAGGGTCTTTTTCAACTTTATTAACAGCCATGAAAAACCTGCACTAGTCAAGACGGACAAGTAGAGGGTTAGCTGCACTAGCCCTGATCAATTTGCACTAGGTTCAGGGCTAGTAAAACAATGTTAAGATCGAACCCTGCTTGGATCCCTCGATAGCCCGAACAACTGCGGAAAAGAAAAAAGCATGTATAGGCAAACTACTGTATGCACCCACCAGTACCCTACCCAGCCTCCAGCAGTAATCTTCAGCAGATCCTAGCCTACCCGAGCACTCCCGCCCCTTCCGAGCTCTGTCCACTAGTCACACTCCCACTCCCTCCCCAATGCCAATTGCGAATGGTGCAGCTCTAGCCTGGTGGTGTCTTAAAAAGGTCCCAGTCCTTTATTTGAATGGGGTGCCTTATCCTCCACTTCTTATAGGCCGCCCTACCTCCACGATCTCTCGTGAGACAATCAATCCCCTCCTCAAATTACAGCAGTTTTTTTCCCGGCCGTTTTCTGCCCTTGCCAGTTGTGCCTCAAAACACAAAAAACAAGAATGCCCAAGAAAAGAGAAAAACAAAAGCACTTCCCTGCGGTGGTTCACTTGCCGTCCTCTGCCGTGCGCCTTTTCGGTCCTCCACAGCACGCCACGTCCTTGGATCGCCTGATGCCTACACAACCATGATAAAGAAAAACAAACAAACAAACAAACAAAAAATATACAGGCAAACTACTGTATGCACCCACCAATACCCTACTCAGCCTCTAGCACTGATCTACAGCTGACCCTAGCTGGCTCGCAGCACTTCTGCCCCCTCCCAAGCTCCATCCGTTCATTGCACTCCCTCTACCTCCCCAACATCGACTGTGAGTGGCACAGCTGTAGCCCAGTGGTGTCTTAAAAAGGCCCCGGTCCTTTGTTTGAATGTGGCATCTTACCCCCTGCTTCCTATAGGCCGACCTACCTCCCCAGTCTCTTGCAAGACCATCAACCCCCTCCTCAAATTACAGCAGTCCATTTCCTGGCCATCCTCTGCCCTTGTCGGCTGTGCCTCAAAACACAAAAAACAAGAATGTACCCTTTGCGTCTCCCCACAATTCCTACTAAATGATCCCTATTCCTGCACTTGCATTTTGTATTCTGTTCACTGATCACAATGAAGATTGCCAACTTGTTAATATTATTGTGTCAATCATTTTGCAGTCTTGTATTGTTTATACTTTATAATTAACTTTATAAAATAGGCCAGGGTGGTTTTCGTGAATAATGCTCTTTGACTGGATGAGTCAGGTTCTCTGCCATGCCAATATGTACTCACAAATTCACACTGCCACATTTTCTAAGCTAAAACTTTTAATACTAGGCCTTTTATAAATATGTTAACACGCTCCTTGTTTCTGTGTTCATTGGGATATATAGGCAATCCTGTGTGCACTGAGTATTCATCCTGCAGCCTTATGCAGCCAATGGCAGATAGTGACCACCATACGGTGTGGTTCCACCTGGAAATGGGCAGGGGGATGTCCAGGAAAGGGGTTTGGGACTGTAAGAGGGCTGACTTAAGATGGGAGACATTCTAGCAGAATACCTTGCTGAGATCAGAACAGACATGGATGTGGAACAGAAATGGACAATACCAAAGGAGGGACTGATGAACGTCACCAGTGAGTGTGCCAAAATTAAAAGTAAGAAAACTAAGACAAGGAATCCCAGCTGTTTAAGCAAGGAGGTGGCAAAAGCTGTAGGTGACAAGAGGGCAGCCTTCCAGAAGTACAAACGTACTCAGGAGGAGGAGAGGGATGGTGTGGTTTACTGTGCTAAATCAAGGGAGGCAAGCAGAGTATTTATGGTAGCAAAGTCCACAAGGGAAGTACAACTCTCACAGGAGGTAAAAACAGGGGAGAAGGCCTGTTTTGATATAGAAGGGAGAAAAGGAACGTAAATGATGAGATAGTCAGATTAAAAAAGGAAGGTGGTTTGGCAGAAGGTAGTGAAGAAAAAGTGGAGGTACTTAACAAGTACTTCTATTCAGTCTTTACTAGTGAGAATGATGGACCAGTGCCACAAGGGAACAGGGGGGTGGGGGCTGGGGGAGAAGTCATGGACCGTGGGGTACTTAAGGGACTAAAGGCCCTGAGGATAAATGAATCCACAGTGCCAGATGGTGTGCACCCAAGGGTCCTTACGGAAGTGGCAGAGGCTCTGACAGAACCCCTAGCAGACTTGTTTAACACCTCTCTGGACTCAGGGAACATGCCCCAGGATTGGAAAACTGCACATGTGGTGCCCCTCCATAAAAATATGGATAAACCAGGGAACTGCAGACCAGTCAGCCTGACCTCAATAGTGAGCAAGCTGATGGAAACCATTCTGAAAGAGAGATTGATGAACTTCCTGGTGGATAATGGACTCCAGGATGTGAGGCAGCATGGGTTTATGTTGGGGAGGTCCTGCCAAACTAACCTAATTGAAGTCTTCAACTCGGTCACCAGGACAGTGGACGAGGGCCAAGCAGCTGATGTCCTGTATCTGGACTTTAGCAAGGCCTTTGACTCTGTACTTCACAGGAGACTGGTCAGGAAGCTAGAAGATCTGAGGGTGGGGGTGGGGCTAAGTTGTTGGGTGGGTCAGAAGTTGACTGCAGGTCAGAAGCCAAAAGGTGGAGATCACATGATGCTTCTGTGAGACTAGCAGCTCTGGGGACCGGCTCCCGTCTCAATCCTCCAGCAACAGTTAAAATATAACTATTTAGATGGTTTTCAGCTTCCTTTACAAGGGAGCACAGCTCTAACAGACTTCCAACGCGTTCACAGCAATTAGGGGAGCTTTTTAACGAGTGTAGATCATCTAAACTCTACTTTTAAATCAAGGCCTGACTATCACCATGGAGGCCGAAATGCGTCAGGCTCTCCCAAAGCATACGCCCCCACAAACCCCGGAGAAGGGACCGAAATGACCCAAAGGCCAGGCTGGGGGCTCCGTAAAAGCTCTTGCATCCACAGTACCCCAAATAATGCCAACTCCACTATTGGAGCAAAAATTTCTAGAGGCGCTCCAACCATTTAAACTTGCTCTGCAAGACATTACTGCGGAAATCAAGTCACTCAGAGGGGAGCTTTCCTGTACCAATCGGGCCATTTCTGATGTCACTACCCATACTACATCTCTTGAGAACTGGAGGGGTAAAATAGAGCCTGAAGTCGTGAATCTAAGGCAGCGACTGCACAAAATGGAATCAAAATTGGAAGACTTGGAAGGCCGAAGTAGGAGGAACAATATCATTATTTTCTGCCTTCCAGACGAAGCCGAAGGATCTTCTCCCATTTTATTCTTCCAGAAAATGATCACAAAAATAGCTGGACCCTCTCCAAATAATTCTACCTATATAATAGAGAGGGCCCATCGATTGCTACGTCCTAAACCTGCAAATGGAAACCCTCTGAGACCATTATCATTAAACTTCTGAATTACCTTGATAAAGCTCACATTCTTGACCAAGCCAGAAGTTTACAGCAAGTCCTTTGGGAGGGCCAGCAGCTGCGACTGGCACAAGATCTACCAGCTACAGTGAGACAGCGTCGATCAGAGTACCATCCCTTGGTATCAAAGCTAATAGCTGCAGAAATTAAGTACAAAGTCCAGTATCCATCCCAACTGGTGGTTCTTCACACTGATACCTGGCATTCCTATGATATCGCGCAACTAGCTACCCCAGCACTACACGCACTGTATCCCGACTTATTCCCCGCTTGCTGATGCTCAACGGAGGATTTGCCCAAGTTTCATTCTCTCCTCTTCAGAGGGTTTGCTTGCAAGATGGCATTATTTGTTGAATTAGCCCTGAAAAGTTCTGTTTTCTGACCACTGGAGGGCATTGGAATCCACCACACTGAAGAAGATGGACACAATACTCCCCTACTTGCAATGGACTCGTTCGGTATTAACACGACCAGATGTTTTTTGCTTTTTAATTTTTACAACACTGCTAAAAGGAAGGATGATTACCTCACATGCTGCCAGCCGGTGAACCGGTACTCTAATAATTTTTACATGATTTGATATTTTTTCCTTGCCTTCCCTCGTGGCCATACCTCTGAAGTGTACCTTATTTTCAGGGATGTCCCTGATTTCACTTCAAAATTTTACTCTGTCCCTCCTAAAATCTGTGTTCCCTTGACTAAACAGTGATGATTGTAAGAATAAAATTGTCAAACAATACAGTTGCAGACTTCTTATTCTTCAGAAAATGTATTATACACAGAGTACCTTATTCTGCCAGCTTCCTGAGTGGATAGCACCAATTTTAAAAATGTGTCCCTGATTTTGGGCCTTTGTCCCTGATTTTTTTTAAGCCTTGTCCCTGATTTATGAAGCAGGAGGTAGAGAGGTATGCTCGTGGCTAGTGTTCTCCCCTTTTATTATTACTGTCAATGCAAGTCTGCATTAACACTTTTTTTTCTCTTAATGTTATTATTTAGAGAGGCCACAAGAGGGCAGCACAACTTTGATTTATAAGCTTCATGTAGTGGCAGCTATTAATAGAAACACCGATGTATTTTAACATGGTTGAATGTCATAAGCTAGCAATAGAGATGATAAGGTGTGGGTTACACTTGATAAGAGAGTGCCCGGGGGTGTACTAAGGCACGAGGCAGTGCCTTAGTACACCCCCTGGGCGTGTTTATCAGCACGTAACCCACACCTCGGAGTGTCTTGTTACGCTTATAAAATGGGCCCTCAGTAAAGAAATTTATATATAAAAAAATGTCATAAGGATATATAAGAAAAAAATGAAAAAATATGATTTTGTCATTTGAAAAAAAAAATAGTCCCTGTTTATGTGTTGGAATGGAGGTTTTGCATTAAAAGTTAGCAGTGGTGACTGGTGTTTGTCTGTGTTTTTACTGTCCACAGAAATACAGACAGACATAGAAATACCCCATAGCAAGTTTATTTTGTTTTAATATTTTATTCATTTGAACATGGAGTTGTACTTTCCTGCAGTTAGCGGCAAGTGGGACTGACCGAGTCCGTTATGGGTTTTGTATTAGCTGTCTCCCCCCAGTATACAGAGAGCATTTATTTTGCTCATTTTATTTTATTTTGTTGTCATATTTCTTTTTTTTTCTGTTGATGTGGATCGTTTTCCCGACTGGGACTGAGCGTGTTCCACAATGGCCACCGCACATCATTTCCTGGTACGCGGTCGGGCTTGCGGGTTATTTCTTCATTTCAAAAACAATTTTTTTTATTATTAATATGCTTTTCGTCACTTACATGTCAGCTGTTGCAGTTGGATTTAAAGGATAGTACGGCAGGAGAAAGGGGGGGCTCCAATGCCAGAAACGTCGAGAGTTGGAGCTGTGTGGAACAAATGTGTCAGACTGTGAGTAAAAATAAAGCTGTTTAGGCAGTTCTGCAGGAAGGGTGACATTAAATAGACACAGTGTTAGGTGTTCTGTGCAGTGGATTTGTAAATATGTTGCCGTTGCTTGATTTACCCCTGTTGAGGTAGTTCTGCGTGAGATCTGTGTGAGAGCTGCTGCCGAATAGTTGATTGCGAAGCATGTAGCTTTCATTTACAGTGGTTAGTGGGTAGTGGTACGATGTAGTTATGTGGTCGCAGGGTGAAGGTTAGTGCCGGTTGACCAGGATATCATTTGGTAAGGACACAGGTCTGAAGGTGTTTTAGTCAATCAGATTCATTCATTTTAAATACCCATTTTATAAGCTCTTTTATTTTATTTTACTAAGTGCATATATTAAGGACACAGCTGGCAAAGATTGCCTTACAATCATTGCTCTGCAGTGATTGATTTTATTTTTTTTTAACATTCTTTCCCAGGTCAGTTGTGATTATTGATTGCAACATTGCTGACCTTGTTATTTTTTATTTCTTTTTACTACTGTGGGGTTGTTACCAGAATGCTGTAACTAGTTTTTTTTTTGTGACTCGATATTGAGTTGGGGGACAGGGCAGGAGGTAAGGGTTCCTGGTCTATCCTGCAGTCCATTCAATGCACCACGTACTGGCGTAGGGAGGGTTGGGTGTCCACAGCAGTGTCTGGGGTTATGTTCTGGAAGTTATTTGTTTCATTGTTTACTGTACTGAGACTGTCAAGGGTTCTAGTCTCAGAATTACCCCCATCTTTCAGGGATACTGACTACTTTGCTGTGGACTGGGAATATTGGGTGATAGGGAGGACGGTGGGAGGGGGCTGGATTAATTTAGTAAGTTTGCCTCTGTGGGGGGAGGCTTTTTTTTTTTGCTTCAGTTTTCTGCATTTACAATATACAATTGGGTTGGGTATTGGGTTAAGGGGGATAGGCTGTTTTTGAACATAGTGTTAACTGCAAAGTGTCGGGGGGAGGGTTTTAGGTTGGTCACCACTTAGTACTCACACAATAACCAACTGGGTAAGTGATTTTTCTGGGATTGTTTTAGTTACACAGAGCTATTATCGATATTTTACTTGGTTATGACAGCAACAATAAGATTTTGTTCTTGAAATATTAAAGGTGCTCAATCTCCTACTAAAAGAGCCAAGATTTTGTTACATCTCAATAAACTTAATATTGATGTGGCCTTTCTAGGGGAGACTCATTTGCACACTTCACAGATTGTTAGTTTAAGAAGAACATGGGTGGGGCATGTACTGGGAGTCGGATTGGATACCCATAAATGTGGAGTTGCAGTGTTGGTTGCACGTCGCATACCTTTCAGGCTCCTCCAATAGATATGTGATCCCCAGGGTAGATATGTATTGTTGAGAGCAATTTTAGGCCACACAGAATTGATAATGGGATCAGTTTATGGGCCAGTCGGAGAAGACCCACAATTCTTTATCAAACTTATGACTAGTTTGGCCTCCTGGTCCACTCTTCCTATATTACTCGGTGGAGATTGGAACCTAGTTTTTTGTAGTACACTGGATAGGTTCAAATCCAAACATTCTCCCCCCTACTCCTGCACAATTAGCCTTAAAGGACTTTATGAATACTGTGTGTCTTGTTGATCCCTGGAGGACCCTTTTTCCTTCAACAAGAGATTACTCATTTCACTCCCTGCCCCATAACACATTCTCAAGGATTGACTACTTTTTGTTGGGGATTGAGCAACTAGTGAGGGTACAAAGCTGTGCCTATGTCTCTAAAGTGATCTCTGATCACCATTCAACCCTTCTGCAGTGATCCCTGCCTGCCTTAGTTGAACAAGACAAAGTTTGGAGGTTCAGCCCTCAACTACTAAAATCCCAGAATCTGGTAGACCACCTTCAAAAGTATATAGAAAATTTTCATGAATATAATGTTCCCTCTGTGCAGAAACTAGATGTATTATAGGGACCCTTGAAGTGTCCATTAAGAGGAGAAATTATTTGTTTGGCTTCCACTAGGAAAAAGAAAATCTCATCAGAATCCTCTATGTTACTACAGCAAATCAGAGCCTTAGAACGATCCCTATCTTCTCAATCTCACACTATGGAATTCAAAAGATTAGAAAGCCTTCGGTTTCGATATAACATTCTTTTTAGTGATAAGGTTGAGCATCTCCATTTTAAATCAAAAGTTACCTACTTTGATCAAGGGGATAAAGCAGAGGAAACTATTAGCTCTAAGGCTCAAGGCACAAGTAACAGACAGGGTTGTGTCAACTATTCAAGATACGGCAGGCAGCCTCAACACCTCTCCTAGAGAGATTATCTCCCGCTTTAAATCTTACTACCAATCTCTTTACTCACGTTCCCCTTTACCCTTCAGTAGTACCGCATCAGACCACTTTCTACAAGATATAGAGCTCCCATACCTGACCCAACACCAAATCGCTCTTCTACAAGCTCCCCTTAAATTAGAGGAAGTACATGAGGCTATCAATGCACTCCCCGTAGACAAAGAGTCAGGTCCCGATGGCTTCACATCAAATTTTTGTAAAGTTTTTAAATCTCAGTTGGGTATAGCTCTGTTTGATACTTATAATTATATCTACAGGCATGACCTTTCAGATCTTAGCCTTACTGCGGCTACCATTGTGGTGCTTCCTAAACCAGGTAAGGACCCTACATTGCTGCCGAATTACTGTCCAATATCACTTATAAATGTAGACCTGAAAATTCTAGCAAAAATTATGCCTAATAGAATGGCCAAAGTTTGACATACTCTACTAAGCCCTGAACAAGTCAGTTTCGTGGCTGGACGCTTATCAGCAGACCATCTGCATAAACTTTCCCACCTCATTTCTGCATTCAGGGACTCCCATACTCCTGCGGCTTTGATATCCCTGAATGCAGAAAAGGCTTTCCATTGGGTATCATGGGATTATTTGTTTAAATTACTTCCAAGATATCGTATTCCTACACAATTTTTACAGTGGATAAAAATTCTTTACTTACATCCCTCAGCTCCCGTATTATGTAATGAAGTCCTTTCCCCACCTTTTCCCCTTCAACAAGGCACAAGGCAAGGCTACCCCTTCTCTCCTTATTTGTTTGACTTATTTTTAGAACCACTTATCAGGAAAATTAACACCTCCACAATGATATCTGGAATCCCGATCAGTCATTCCCAATATAAATTATCGGTGTATGCCAATGATATTATACTTCATATTACCCACCCATCTAAATCTATACCCGCTACCCTAAGTATTATTCAAGATTTTGGGTATCTCTCCAATTATAAATTGACTCTAGCCAAAACAGAAGTAATGTCCTTAAATAATCAAACTTTAAGAGTGGATATTGAACATCTTGGGCTCTCCTGGGTGAGGGATAAAATAAAATATTTGTGCATATGTTTATCTCAATCTAGTTCTAAAATGAAGCACTACAGTTTGGATCAGTTACTTACACATATTAGGACAGATTTAAATCGTTGGATGCTACTCTCTGTTTCCCTTTGGGGATGTATCAACACAGTTAAAATGAATGTCCTGCCCCGTTTGTTATACCCCCTTCAAATGCTTAATCATTTCCTCCCCAAATCCTGGTTCAACCAGGTGCATAGTATTATTTCCAAATTTATCTGGAAAAATAAGCCTTCTTGAAGGGCAATTACTTAACTACAGAGGTCTAAAGAACAGGGAGGGTTACAGGTTCCCAACATCTACCACTACTATCTCGCAATTAATTACTCAGTAGTTTCACAATGGCTGAAGCCCATGGAAGATCCCCCATTGTGGCTACAAATAGAAAAAACAATTTGTAATCTTACGAGAGTAGATATTAAGAATCTTCCCTATCTATTCCTTAATAAAGTCCCTAAACAGTATAAATCCTCGCCCATTATGGCCTTTCTTCGGATTCACATGCAGATAAATAAAACTTTTGGGTACCCGATAGAAAAGGACTCTTCTCAACCTATCTTGAGGAACCCCAATTTTAAAATTGGGGGTAAAGTTATTACATCGTCTTTCTAGCCAGGTGGGCTTGGAGATGCAGTAATAGTTCTAACAGAAAATTACAAATTGCTCGCTTTTTCAGTTATAAGTACGAAATACAATCTGCCAATTTCTTTCTGCTTTAAATATCTCCAAATCTCTCATGCTTTAATACAGCACCTTGGCAGCAGCCTCTGGGACTGTTACATGATTGGCCCTGTCCTTGGTTCACTTTGCAAGAGGCCTTCTTCCCATTATGTTGCTTTAAGGAGCTTCAGGCATGACTCAGAGAGTTAGAAGGCTCCCCTTGTTATGTATGGGATAGGACTCTTCCCCCAATCTCTATGGTCCCCTGCAATTGTCACAAATGTGGAAAAGGCTGAATAAAGATGTTAGGTGGGACCGCTATAGATTACTTTAATTTTATGTATTGCATGACTTGTATTACACTCCTATAAAGCTTAATAAAATGGGGAACCTTCCAACAGACCAGGTGTGGGTCTCAGAGAGGTACACTTCTTCATATTCTTTGGGAATGTGATAAGGTAACTCCCTTTTGGGAAGATATCTGATCAAAACTCGACCCCCTCCTGGGTTTACAGAATGCCTTTCAGCCAGATATTTGTATCTTAGGGGACTCGGGAGGAACCCTAATAGGAAATCAAAGGAAGCATATGACCTTGATATCCCTTTGCGCTAAGAAAATTATACTGTGTCATTGGTTAGATCAACTAACTCCTACATATACAGAGTGGCATAAAGAAACTCTATTTGCTCTACAAGCTGAATATCTCCTTGAGAGTATCTCTAAGCATAGCAATAAATATCAGAAGGTATGGGCCCCTTTACACACCTTATTATCCATTTAGTGTTATTTTGGATCTTACTGGGATCTGACATAGTGCTACTGATGTTAATGATTAATTTTCCATTCCCTTTTCCTTCAATGAGTACTATTCCCAGATATATAGCATATGCTGTGGCTTCATTTCTCCTTTTTTACCTTAGTGTTGACATGGGAGGGGCTGGGGGGGTGACAGGGTGTTATGCACTATCTTCTATATATATATATATATATATATATATATATATATATATATATATAATACACACTGTTTTTGTATTTAGCTAGCTTTGTTAAATGTTCTCAATATTGTTCCTGATATTTAATTTTGTGTATTGATGTTGGATGAAACAACATGAAGGCGTTTTCTCTGTAGTAATCTATACCCTTGAGTATCATGGGAGTTTACAGAACCATAAAGACTTGTTATGTACTACTGTTGATTATTAAGCTGTCTGTACAAGTTTTAATTGTTTGCAGAATGTAAATGCAATAGTAAATCTAAAATGCAATAAAGTTTATTAAATTGCAAAAAAGAAGCCAAAAGGTGGTAGCTGTGGGCAATTCTCAAAAGCTAGGCCTGTGTTCTGTGGGGTCCTACAGGGCTCTGTGCTCAGTTTATTGTTGTTCAACATTCATAAGTGACACCATGGATGGGATCAAGGGTAAAATCTGCCTGTTCACAGATGCCACAAATATCTGTGGGAGGGTAGACATGGAGTAGGGAAGACCTGGCCAGACTAGGGAAGTGGTCTGGCATTTGGCTACTGTACCTCTCTAACTGAAGAAACAAATTCTGGTCAGAGCCGATATGGCTGTGGAGAGCTTTTAGGAGTGCTTCATTCCTTTCATTTACACGATGCTGCCCTGATGTCTGTAGAGGATTGTACCCTTCCCCCAACCCTGCATACCAAAAGACACTCCACTTGCCTCCCCCACTTAACCAGAGACCCCGATGATGATGATGCTTAACATATTCCCACTGACAGCAACCCAAAAGATTTGTTTAAAGCCAGTTATGGCTGCCAATCCCTTAGTGCAGAGTGCCTCCGAACTGTTCAGTATTTAATAACAGTAAAGGCATGAATGAATGAATGGTGATGTATTTGCCTATAGTAAGACCTGATTGGCTGAGTTTCAGCCAACCATGTTTTACCACAGGCAAATATCTGTCACCATTCATTCATGCCCTTACTGATCTTACTGTTTGTCTCCCCACCCACCCTGCAGATCTCCGGGTGCCCAACCATACACTCTATCCCCCACTATCTGTGCCATAAGCAGTAAACAGTCCTAGCAATAATGAACAAATAAATATTATTTATTCTTCCCCCAACAGATGTCCACATTGAACATGTTTGTGGCTCTGTGTGAATGACAGTGCATGTTCTTGTCCCTGAGCTCCTCTCTCTCACTCCAGTGGTTCATGTGTGCCACAATGCCCAGCCTGAGCATTGCTCTCTGTGACGGTACCCACTGACCTGCCCCATGGATCTCCTAGTGTCCATGCTGCTTCAGTGTGACCCCACCCCACCGCACAATACAAGGAGTGAGAGTGCTGAGATGTGAGGCAGCAGTGCCTACAGAGCTGTAGCTTAACCCTGGGTAGTGGGGAAAGAGAGCGACTCGAGCTGCAGAGATAGACACCAAGAAGGAGAGGCAACAGTCCTCCCTGAAAGAGAGTGCAGGATTGAAAGAGGTGGTGAGTGGCACCAGTGTCAGGGACAGAGTGGAGATAGAGCCCCCAAACAGTGACAGCAACATGCTAAGACATGGTGACTAAGCAGAATGAGAGTGATCACCAGGTGACAGGCTGTCACTATTGCAGCACCATCTTGGCAGTGTGAAATTGGGGGTAGTGAAATGTAGTGACCATAATCATGATGACCGGCAGCTCCAAGACCTGCACTTGAACAAACGTGCATTTCAATGGTGGCCTTTCCCCCACCAGTGTCAACTCCCTCTCTCCCACCCCCACCCCAAGACAGACACAGCAACAGCAAGAGTTTCTTCCAGTGCGCATATATGTGCAAGTCAAATGCATTCCTGTCAGAGATGGTGTCAACCCCCTCTGCAAAACAGAGAAGTGGAGTATGGTGTGCACCGAGCTCGGTTGCCATCCATTTTATTGCCACTCACTCTTCCGGCACCTTGCTCTCAGTTTGACTCTCTGTTTGTCTTTCTTAAGCCCAGTGCAAGCAGACAGCACATACAGAGAAGCAGAGAAACTGGCAGCAAGAGTGTTGTGACCAGGACAAAGAGCAGTGCTGCAGAGTTTTCTTTTCGCCGTGGGGGAGCGGATGTCAGAGAAAGAGCCCAGGAGAGACACAGTATAAAACAAACTTGGTGCATCTATTCCACCACTGCACAAGAGGAGCACCCAAACAGAGACAGAGACAAATATGTGGATCACACATCTGCCACTTCACATTGATGAGCACAGTGTAGGGTGGGCACTGGATGGGCACCACTGGGTAGTTGCAGCCCTCTACACTTCCATCTCACATCAGCACATATGGAACAATCTGCAGTAGCCAGAGACTGATGTAGGTTACTCATCTTCCCCTCCACACCCATGCCACTCCACAGAGACTGGTACAGTGACAAGGTGACCTCCAGGTGGGTAGCTCAAGGCAAATTGTGGACTGTGGTATGGCAGAAGTTGGTGACTGGTGCCCCCTCCACAACCATCCCACCACTGAACATTGGCTGCCCTAACCAAAGACAGAAATGTGAGTTGCACATTTGCCACACCACGTCTGGTTCTATCTAGCCTGGTGGGCTCCAGGTGGGTGGAAATGGGGTTGCGCGGTCCAGATCCAGTGGGTGGCCTGAGGCCACTGGCACCCAACACACCATTCCCCATCTCTGTACATGTGAAGCATTTTCTTCTTCCATTCCACCTCCTGCATGGGAAGATCCTGCCAGAAAAACCTTGCAGAGTACTATGACTGGGTGACACAGGAACTGGACAACGGTAATGCAGTGGATGTCCTGTATTTGGACTTCAGCAAGGCCTTTGATTCAAAGCTGCATGGGAGGTTGGGGGGGAAACTGGAATATGTGGTGGTGGGACCAAAAATGGTGAAATGGATCACTAACTGGTTAAAGGGGAGGCAGCAAAGGGTGGTAGTGGTGGGGGGAGCAGACCTCTCAGTGGTTAGTCATGTACAAGTAGCAGAGTTGGGGGTCAGGGGCTGCAGTTGGACCTGCTGCTGTAATGGAGCTCGAGCTTGCCTGAATACAACACGAAAGCTAAACTAAGTCCCCTTAATCCCTACAGATGGAAGGCTGCTGCACAGATGATTACTAAAGGCACTCAGGCATCGCCAGAGATTTAAAACAAGAGCTGGACTATGGCAGGCAGCCTGTCTTCCACCTCCTGCTCCTACACTGACTGCTTGCAGCACTTGCCCAGCTCCTCCTCTGCTACCTGTGCCCACCAATGGTCAGTAGTGTCAGTGGGTGGCCCTCATTGGAGTGGTCAATCGAGCTCCTTGACTTGTTACTAGCCCCCACAACTGATACTCTCTTTCGACTTCCTTCTGTGTCTGGTTACATTTGTCTGTTTCCAAACACCCAATAAACTTTTTTCTAGTGTCTACTTAGATACAGAATATTAAATATATCAAAATAAAATGTAATTGCTTTGAAGAAGGTAGAAGACTTTATGCATGGTTGGAGAATGCTGAAATCTGATCTTGATTGTTTTACTTCCTTGTTGCTATTTTGTATTTTCAGGTTAAATCAAATATATTAAAATATAATTTTTTTTTCTTAGAAGACAAAAGCTTTTATTATGGCTCTTTTGGTTTGATCCATGCACACTGAAGAGCTGAAGCAGTCAGATCAATACGATTTCAGCAGCCTTGCACCTTCCCTCTGATTCTCAAAATATGTATCACGATGATTGAATAATTGTAGGTCTATAGTCATAACAAGTGTACCTTTTTGTCACTATCCTTTCAAATGTCTTTAATTCATTATAACTACACACTAAGAAGAATGATCTTAATGAGTATATTTAAGGTTTCATAATTTGACCTTTTGCAGTTTTAATGATCTCGCAGTCCTGGAGTCATCAACGTGTTTTATCTAAACATTTCTTTGTTCAGTTCATCAATGGCCCAATAAGATTTAGAATAAAATAACTTTAGATCAAAACTGTATAAACTTTGGGTTTGTTTTGTGCAAATATTACCTGCTCTCCAAGTTGAAAATGCATAGATTAGTTGTACATACTTTTGCATTTCTCCACACTTTTACTTCGGAAATGTAAAAAAAAAAACACTCTACAGTTCAATAAGATTTTACAATAAAATAACTTTAGAACAAAACTGTATAGACTTTGGGTTTCATTTTGTGTAAATATTAATTTCTCTCAGAGTTGAAAATGCACAGGAGATTAGTTGTACATATTTTTGTATTTCTCTACACTTTACTTTGCAAATTTGTAAAATAAATACGTAAAAATAATACTTGACCTTTTGCACAGGTCTTGACCTCCCACAGAGGGAATGGCTTAAAACATATTTGGGAGTCATTCAAGAGGTTCAAGGTTGGCTAGCCTGGTGGCACTGAGGGTTGAGGTGCTGGACACTACACCTCACGCCACGCCAGCAACCCTTGTTCGGGAACGAGCACGGGTCGTCAGGGGTTGGTGGGGATGAGGAAGGATCGAGCATCCCATGGACTGCTCTCCTTTCTTGGGGAGGGTGGCTTAGCCCTTGCTGGTGCAGCAGCAGCCCCTGGTGGCAGCTGGGGGATTGCACTGCCCCGCCGGCAGATGCAGGGGATTGGGGCTGCGGTGGACGTCTTTCGAGTGCACATGGGAGTGCGCACACATTGAGCAGGGTGTCACTGCACGTCCAAGCTCTGGGAAACACTCCAGTACAAAATCTCCCAGCATGGATAGGCGAAAGCACCTACCGTATCGGTCCACACTCCCGCCGTCCGACCTGCCTGCAGGACCCCTCCCCTGTGCATTAGATTGTTAGCTAGAGTGCCGGGGCAGGTGGCCCTAACCCAGGGGGGCTCAGAGTCAGTGGGATCCACCGGATCAGAGTGCCTGTCAGGTAAGGTTTCAGACTGGGAGGTAGAGACTGGCACAGGGGCAGCTGGAGAGAGTTCCATGACCTGGAGCATAAAGAAAGTAAAAAAAAAAAAAAGATGTATCCGAAGGTCAAGATTTTGTAAACTACACATTTAATGTATTTTAATAATAGAAGTTGTCAAATATGACATTATAAAAGAAAAAATCAGTGGTGCAACATAGATGCATATAAGGCATCAAACCATTTGCTTCTAAAAGTTTCACAGACAGCCAGTTCTTCTTTACAGTACGTGTGTGAGCATTGTTTTCTTCTGTGTCTTCCTTCTTCACTCTATCTGGTCAGTGTCAGCTTCACATATAGATATTGCTGGCTAATAATTACTAAAATTAATATGCTGCTTTTTTCCTGAAAAGATTTAACATGATCCCATCCTGATGTCAGGGGCACTCACGACATCCACAACAGAACAGGGCAAAACACCTTTCAGCTCCAATGGAGGCAAAGCCCTCAATGTGTAGCCACCTTCCTGGCACCCCTTGACCAAAGAAACTAGAATTGTTGGAGTGTTCGGGCCCCACCTCATCCCCACCCGGGGAGGGTAAATCATGGCTCCATGGGTGACAGGGACAGACCAGGTAAGGGGACTAGCGGAGGGATGAATCCTAGATGCTCCTGAGGATATCAGAGCTGGAGGGAAGGGGTGGAAAAATAGAAATTAAAAAAAAAAATGTGTTCCACAGAAACTCCTTTTCAAGCTAAAGCGGTATGGCTGTAGGCTCCACCCACAGCCATAAAAATGATGCAAACATATGAAATTTGCCAGTAGATAAAGGCCTAGAGGTCTATTAAGTCTGCTCGAATGTGCAGCTAGCACCCCTTATTCTGCAGCTGCCCCTCCCTCCCACACTTCCCCTCCCTTGACCCTCCCCCTTGCCCTGTCCCAGCCCCTTTTGAAGCAGTCCACTGTTCTACTGGATACCACTTCTGCCGGTAACACAGTCCAACCAGCTACCACCTTCTCTGTAGAAAAGTGTCTCCTTATCTCCCTCCTGAACCTTCCTCCCTCCAGTCTCATATCATTTCCTTGGGTGTCCTTCCCCTCCCTTACTTTGAACAGCCCCTCTGTACCGGTTTTGTTTATTTCTTTCATGTATTTTAAGATTTTCAGTCATATCGCCCCTGTCCCTCCTCTCCTCCAGTGAGTACATGTTCAGTTCCCTCAGCCTCCTCTTGTATGGTAAGTTCCCCAGCCCTTTGATCATCTTTGTCACTGTGCACTGCACCCCCTCCAGTAACTTAATGTCCCTCTTCAGATGCGGGCACCAGTACTGCACGCAGTATTCCAGGTGCGGTCTAACTAATAATCTGTACAGTGGCAGAATCACCTCCCCCCTCCTCGAGGATACACCCCTCGCAATGCAATCCAGCATTTTGTTGGCCTTTGCAGCTGCCTTCCTACATTGTGCTGAGTTGTTTATTGACCCTGTAATGAGCACGTCCAGATCCTTCTCCTCCTCTTCTAGCTGCACACCATCCAGCTGGTAACTCCTCCTTGGGTTTTTCACCCCAAAATGCAGCACCTTGCACTTTTTGCCATTGAACCCCAGTTGCCAGGTGTCCAACCAGGTTTCCAATTTTGCCAGATCATCCCGCAACCCCTGCCATTCCCCTAAGTCATCCACCACTGCTCCCATCTTGGTGTCATCAGCAAGCAGACTGATCTTGCTCTTGATGCCCAATGATATGTCTGGAATGAATATCCCAAACAACACTGGTCCCAACACCAAGCCCTGCAGAACATCGCTCATCACTACCCTTGGGAACGAGAGCTCCCCACCCACCACCACCCTCTGTTGCCTTCCCTGAAGCCAATTCCCTACCATCTCAGCAGCTTTGCACCCACCCCTGTGCTAACTTACTTCCCAGCCTCCCATGTAGCACTGAGTCTAATGCCTTACTGAAGTCCAGGTACAGGACATTCACTGCATGTCCACCATCCAATTGCCTAGTTACCCAGTCATAGAACTCCACCAGGTTGGTTTGGCAGGCTCTACCATGTACAAAGTCATGTTGTCTGCTGTCCTGTAGTCCTTTGGCCTCCAGGAGGGCCACCAGCCTCTCCTTCAGGATAGTCTCCATCAACTTACCAAAGATGGATGTGAGGCTCACTGGTCTGTGGTTCCCTGGTTCATACTTGGGGCCGCTGTTGTGGAGGGGCCCACATGAGACATCCTTCAGTCCAGAGGTACACACTCTAAGTGTAAAGAGGCATTAAATAAGTCTGCCAAAGGTCCCGCCAGGACCTCTGCCAGCTCCTTCATTATCCTGGGGTGGATGCCATCTGGGCCTTGTGCCTTGTCCACTCTCAGTGCCCTCAAACCCTCCAGAACCTTGCACTCCGTGATATTCTCATCTGTCCCACCCTCCCCTCTGTTTCTGCCTTCCTTCCCCCCCTTGGGTATCACCCCCTTCTTCTCCTTAGTAAATACCGACCAGAAGTAATCATTTAGCACTTCTGCCTTATCACCCCCTGCTTCCACCCAGCCCCCCTCCTTCTTGATCCTTACTATATGGTCCTTACAGTTCCTTTTCTCCCAGATGTACCTGAAGAAGCCTTTTTCCCCCTTCTTAATGTGCTGCACCAGCCTGAGTTTTGTAAATGCCTTGGCTGCCCTTACTGCCCTTGTCACCTCCTTCAATTCCTTCAGGTACTCCTCTCTGTCCTCCCCCTCCTGTTTTTGTATTTTTGATCATGTTCATGACTTTTATCTCAGTTTTTTTTTTTTGTCTTACCAACAACGTGCTATCTGATAGGCACAAGCTAAGTTTGTTGACAGTTCATCTCAATGAATTTCAATGCAATCATGAACATTTATTTCTATTAAAATGCTAACTATAAATACTTTTTGTTTGAAAGTCAGCTATGACATATCATTAAACTGACTTCTGATAAACCACACAACTGTCGACATTTAGACTTAAAGGGACACTGTACACCCCCTTTAGGCTTCATCGTGTCTCTAGTTTAAAGAACACATGTTATGATTGGTCACATTCCTGTTTCCACATGTGTCTTGGGGTAATGGCAGATAGGGAGTAAACAATACAATATATGCAAATGAGGATGTAGTACTGAAAGTGCAACAGTAATAAGAAAATAGAATACAATTCTGCAAAATAAACTGCAGTACAATAACAGTAAAATACATAACAGATGTGCAGTCATGATGTACAGGCAGAAAGTCAGAGCAACAACAAAGTAAAGTTGTAAAACAAAATCACAATTTTTTTTATTATTTGGAGGAAAAGACAAGAGGCCGCACGAAACACAAAAATTGGGAACTCCATCTCCTATTTAAAGTGGCACAGAGCTGGGATAGTGAACAGAAAAAAAAAACACCCAAAAAGCTGACAGTGCCTCTTTAAGGTTACTAGTACAATTCAAAACTGGGAGCTAACTCCAGATAAGAAGCAAAATACTACCACCCAGCCCACAAAGCTGCAATATTTATCATTTACTGTCAGTACAATAAGGGAAGCACAGCAACACAACATAATCAGATGTGAATCACTGATGAGAAGCAGTAAAGTCATGCAGACTGGGGTCTAGAGGGGTAAGAAAAGTTCACATTTGGGGAGGAAATGTCGACATGAAAAATAGTATCCCTTCTCACAGTTTTTTATGTTGGCTCATGCTTGCACGGCCAACATATTGCACTAGTAGCAGATTTGGAGGTGTGGTCACTATTAGGCGAATGCAGGGCACTCATCAGTAGGTGCGCCCCTCATTCCCCAATAAGCCAGCATGTAGGTGCCACACCAGGAATACATAATGTGGAGTGCACATCTAAGGAAAGGTCCACTGCAATGAGAGCCAAACTCGTCATGCAGAGGCACCTCCAGATGTGCTTTTCATGGTGAAGCAGTCTAGCAAACATGGCAGCAGTGACTGCCACCACTGCCTGCCACAGTGCCGACTTTGGGGGTACCCAATCCTCCTGACGGCATGCCCTGACCCAGTGCATGTGCCGATCGGGGAGCCCACTCCCCATCAGCATAATACCCCCCCATCTGTTGTGTGCCGAGGGGGGTGCCCAATCCCCCTCGGCTCTAGCCCCCCTTCGATATGTGCCGATGGGGGTGCCCAATCCCCTGTCGGCTAACCCCCCAAATACTCAGGTGGCATGCTGGGAGCCCACCCGAGCATGCCAAATGCCTTGTAAAAAAAAAAGTCCTGCAATGTTTGTTTTTTTAAACCTGTAAAAGAAAAAACTGATCCCTCGTGCTCTGTCCTGCTCCCTCCCTCAGCCTGCGCCCACCCTCTGCGCACCCTGCCTCCCCACACCCCCTCTCACCCCATACTTACCTCCAGAGTCTGGCGCAATGATCTTTGGTGGACTGGGAACATGTCTACACTCTTCAAAGCCAACCACAAACTGAAGAAATGCCGGTAAGCTGTATAATGGCATAAATAGGGTTCTTTCAACAGTGAGGGGTTTCTCCCTGGTCTAGAGCCAGAGGCTACCTGCAATTTGCCTCCTTTTGTGATTCAGACCAGGGGGAGAAATGTTGCCTACAACCATAGACCTCCGAGTCAAGAAGAAGGTTCTTGATACTAGTTTTAAATTGGCCAAGACTGGGGGCCAGGGAGATGGAGGGTGGTAGGTTGTTAAGCAAGAGGGAGCATGATAATGGAAAGACTTTTGCCCTAATGAGGTTCTACAGTGGGTAACAAGGAGAGAGGTGCTTGCAGTGCGTCTAGGGGCCCTCCTGTGTGGGACTGGCTGGATGAGGGGTGGAGGCAATTTTGCAGTCACTGGGTGGAATCCCCTTTTGGGACTGATTAATGAAATGACAGTGCCACTGTTCATGAGGTGGGCTCTCAAAAAGCCTATGCTGCAAATTTGGTGAAAAAAATCCAAAAACTGACTGTTTTATGTGCGTGCATTGCAGTTTCCACACAGGCTCATAACTTCGTGAATTTGTAATATTTTTACTCCAGATTTTCAACATTGGCATTTCCCACACCTTCTTACGAACAGTACAGCTGTCATTTTACATATCCTGGCCGAAATGTGTTTTTGCGCTTCCGGCACAGAATAGCGCAGTCGCTGTGTAAAATCAGTTTTTTGGGACAGTTTGAGAAAATGACACTGACACTCTTCATGAGTAGAGGTCTTAAAATGCGTATGTTGAAAGTTTGGTGATGAAAGTCCATAAAATGACTGTGTTACAAGCATGCATTGAGCAGTTTCCACGCACCCTTGTAACTTTGCAAATTTGCAATATTTTCATGCCAGATTTTCAACACTGGCATTTTTTCACACCTCCTTATGAAGAGGACAGCTGTCATTTTTCACATCCTGCCCAAAATGTGTTTTCACACCTGTGGCACAGAATGGCATGGTCGCTGTGGGAAATCAACTTTTGGGACAGATTAGCAAAATCACAGTGCCGCTGTTCATGAGGTGAGGTCCCAAAATGCCTATGTTGAAAATGTGTCTCTTCAGGTGGGGGTGAGGTTGGCGTCACTTCAGTACTTCACTGCCATTACTATTATGCATCTCTAACTCCTGCACTACCAATGCCAATGCCAGCGAGACAACATTCGGCATTGACAAATGCTTGTTTTTACCTCTGATGCCTGGTGTAATGCTAGTATTATCACTGAATTATCTCATTAACAGTTTACAACATTCTGTGCTCAGTACATTGTATTTGCAGACATTTTAGCAATTCGTCCTGTTAATCTGGTTCCACAAATCTTATGTTAAAGCATAATGACACATCTGACTCTCTGCCTATTTAATGTCTGTGGTTCTCAACATATCTGATAAGCTGAGGCTAGTGAAAGTTATGCCAAAAACAGCAAAAGAAGGAGGCAGTATAGCACAGTGGTTTAAGGCTGTGAGCTGCAAACCTGGAGACCTGGGTTTGAATCCCACAGCCCCCACTTGCATACTGTGCGACCCTGAGCAAGTCACTTAACTTCCTTGTGCTCCCAGGTTGCACCTGTAAACAAGCTTCAGCTTAGTGTATCTCTCCTGGTTAAGAACAAAAAAAGATAGGAAACTACTGATGTGGCATTGAAAGTCCATATTAGGTTATAGCTAGTCACCTTTAAATGACTGCCATCTGAAAAAGAGACTTTATAGTGTATTTTGATTTGGAATTGTATCAAATTAAGAAGATCCTAAAAGGGTGAAGCTAGGATCCTAATAGCATTGTAGATCTGGCATACATTAGGACTAAAAAAATAAAAAAGACTCATGGTGCACAGCATAGGAGGGACCTAGACAAGCACATTTGGCAGGTATGTTAATATTTTCTTAATTGCAGCTGAAACTAGCTTTTTGGGAAAAACATTTTTGTTGCACTGCTGCTTTAAACTCAGAAGTCTTAAAAGCAAAACTGTTAATACTGGAAATCAACTAAAGGAATAAAGAGACATCAGGAGTATGGTAGGCTAAATATTACTGACTGTATCCAGTTCTGCAGAAGTACAGGCCCCTGGAGCCACAGATACAATTCTACAATACCCAATTCTGGTGGACTGGCAGTATACAGTAGCCTAGAGGCTAGAGTAATGAGCTGTGAATGAGCTTGGTACATCCAGCAGACCTGTGTTTGATTCCCTCAACCCCCATGTGCATAGTGAGTGACCCTGAGTAAGTCACATAACCTCCCCAGTGCTTCCCAGTCACTCCTGAAAACAGGCCTTGTGCCTAGTGTGCCTTTCCTACTTATCAAATAATAAAAACACAGTTACAAGAGTTCTTCTGTCTGCAGAAGCACAGACCCCTAAGGGACCAGTGCTTCTGTAGCCACAGGTACTCATGCACACTGTAAGACATACACGTACCACAGTTGGCCAAAGAGCTGTCTCATATGCCCTCCCAAACATTTGAAATCAACTACAAGCCATGCTGAAGCTAACCAGCATCATATCAATTAACTCCTACAAAACACTAGCTATCTCTAAATTAAAAGACATATGTAGGTGCCACTAGGCCCCCAACGCCAAGTCAACTTCCTAGGTACCAACTTGCCCTCTACTTATTAAGCTGAAATGTGTTGCATAATTTATGACAAGGTTAAAGCTGGAATGTACTGCATACATAGCATAAGGACTTCTATTGTGTATACCTCTTGTGTTATATAATTTTTCTTTGTTGTTCTACACTTTATATCTCTTGTCTATGTAATTGCAAACTGTATGTGTATGTGCCTCAGGACCTCCTTGTGAATGAGCTTGCTCAACAGAGTCTTTCCTGCAATAAACTTGAACTTGAACATGCACACATTTCTTGCTTCCTGAGGGGCCTGCATTTCTGCAGCCACAGGTGTAAGACATATACACCAACTTCTGGCTGTAGAAGTACATGCCCCACAAAATGCATGAAACCCAAATTGTAACACTACTTCTATCTGCAGAAGCACGTGATCCCTGAGGAACCTGTGCCTCTGTAGTTGCAGGTGTCACATATACCTACCAACTTCTGGCTGTAGAAGTGCAGGCCTTTCTGGGGCTGACATTTCCATGGCTGCATATAGAAATCCATGATACCCAAACTGCAATAGTACTTCTGTCTGCAGAAGTGCAGGCCACTGTGGGGCCAGCACTACTACAGCCACAGGTGAGCATGTATGGTGTAAGACATACAAATAGTTGTGGCTGTAGAAACACTAGCCTGTCTGGGGCCTGTGCTTCTGTAGCCACACGTACAAATCCACGAAGATAGCACTTTACTGTTACTGCATTTGTATCATCTGGAAACAGTTATATGTGGTTTGCCTTACCTGATGATGGATTTTATGGTTGCTTGTGTCTTGTTGTTGCTTTGAGACTGGTTAAGGTTGGAAACCTTAATGCTACAATTCCCTACTTTTGTTCTGTTAAACTGAACCATAACTGGTGCATTAAAGTAGTTTTTTGCAATGAATTTCCTGTGTTTTTGAGATAGTGGAATCATAGCCTCATTCATGCAGACCCCTTTGTGACCTGAGTGAACAGATACGGCTGTGCTGAGCCCTCTGGGCCCTATGCTAAGAGAAGAGTCCATCTGCCTGCAGAAGTGCAGTGCCCTCCGGGCCTTGTACTTCTGTGCAGTAACAGATGCAAAGAATGTATGGTACTATCTGCTGGGCTGCAGAAGTACAGGGCCTTTTGGCCCCTGTGCTTCCATGTGGTTACAGATACAGATGCACAGGGCAAAGAGTGCATCAGTCAGCTGAAGCGCAGGCTCCTCTGGCAGCCATGAGTGTAGAGGTGCAGGGCCTTATGCCAACAGATGAGTTCTCTTCACTATATTGTACTTGGGCCTGTGCAGCCAACCCTGCACCTTCCTTTTCCAGGCTGGGAGTGGTGCCACATGGCAGTGCAGTCCCCTTAGCCTCAATCCATCCAGCTGACTCACTGAGTTCACTCCCAAATTGAACTGACCAGCACAGGATCATAAAGCACTACCGGCTGAGCCAAAGGCTGACACTACATGCAACATTTCTTAATATTCTTTTTTTTATTTTGACCCCAAATTCTCAACATAGAAGTTTTATGACTTTTTATGAAGTTTTATGAAGTATGGCATTTTTTGAACACTGGCCAAAACATCATTTGGTGCCACAAGTGCAAAAAGATGTTTTGGTCAGGTTTTGAAAAACAGCACGCCATGTTCATGAGATGGTGTGAATAAATGGCTATGTTGAAAGTTTTGTATCAAAATATTGAAAATTACTGAAGTTATAGCTTGGAAAAATCCTCATATTCATAATGTTGTTTTTTTTTTTAAATACTATGATCACAAATTGTGAACACAGTAGCCTTGATCACGGCAGGTAAAAATGTTCAAATCACATCCAACGGGGCAAAGGCAATTTCATGGAGCAACAGCAAAATTACCTTTCAACAAGAATTTGAAAATTTCATCTACCTTGTTCATGAGGTGGTGTCCCAAAAAGGCCATTTTGAGTATTTGGTGGAAAAATATTTAAAATGACAAAGTTATTAGTAAACGTTTAAAACACATTGAAATACATTAACTGCACTTACCTTACTTCTTCAGTTTGCAGTCGTGGTTCCTGGAGTAGAATGTCTTTGGTTCAGAGATTGAATCTATGATAGAGAACCCTCTTTAGGTGAGTGAGGGTATGCGTGGGGTGTAGGGTGGTGGGTGCTGAGTGGGGGATCATAGTGAGGTGAAAGAGGTGTGTGGAGGTCACAGATCAATGAGGGACCATTTCCTTCTTTTCAAGTTTATATATAAAAAAAAAAAGATCTGTGAGGGACAGTTTTCCTTTTTGCAGGGGGACCAGACTGACACTGGGGACTGGTCACCCCAGTTCTGGCACAGTCTTCAATGGCACCAGGGGTGGACACCCCAGTTCTGGCATACTGTAGTCTTTAGTGGAAGCAGGGGGGCATCCTGGTGTCTCTACCTACCCTTTGGGGGAGTGGGAAATCTAAAGGGGAGGGGGGTGTGACTGAGTGGTACCCAGGCTGGGCACCCCATTCTACTTAGAACAGTAAAACAAAAAAGACTGAGAGAGAGAGAGATCTGCCAGGGACAGTTTGCTTTTTTACAGAAGGACTGGACCGACACTTGGTATTGGGCACCCCAGTGCAGCGTACTGTTCGGTGGCACCAGAAGGTGGGCATCCCAGTGTTGCCAGCTATCTGTGGAGGGGGGGCAGGAGATTTGGATGGTGTTACTTATCATATTACAATGTAAGTCGCTTATAATAACTACTTTCTGCTAGGTCATTTTGTTCATTTTGAGCAGCTGTCCATTGCAGCCAAAATGTTTTTTTTTTTTATTTAATATGCTTTATTCCTCCTCTGCCAGCCAGCCCCACCATCTCCAGGACTTACCAGCCAGTCTACAGTGGCCCACAGTTTACAATCCATGGTGCAGCCCCCCTGGGGCTGACCCCTAAATCCCAGGAGGAGTTTAGTTCACATGTGACGGGTGAGCCTGGTAGGCAGGTGCAGAGCCTGTGAAGAGGGAAGACATCATCCTGCCAGTCAGGATTTTTCTTCGTATTTTTCTTCCCCAGAGGCTGTGCATGCAATGACATAAGTGGCGCACATGCAGTATATCTGGCACCCCCCCCAACTAGAGCTAGTCCCAGCAGTTGGGCCCCTGGCTGCTGCTGGAGGTCAGAACTGCACCACTGACTTCCCCATCCACCCAAAAGAGAAGGGTCATCCATGGGATGCTCAATTCTCCTGCCCCTCAGGCTGGCCTTCTGATTTTGGAGATTGCTTATGATCCTGGATCATCGGCGTCGCAAGTGGTAGCGCTACCACTGCGCTGGTGGGCATGCTCAAAATAATTGTTTTTTCAATCAGCACACAGTACTGTGGCTCAGTACGTGTATTACAGTGGCACAGTTCACAGCACAGTTTGACATTTGCCATCACGCAATATAGATTTACTCCCTCCCTCCTACATTATTACTCTCTATTAGATTACTAGACTGCTAGTTTCTTAAAAATAAAAAGTAGAATGAAATGTATTTCAAACAGGCATCGGCACACAGGACAAAGGAGGGCTGGCTGAGCTGGGAGGGGGAGGTTGCATATGGGAGGACATCATTAGTATTGTGTTGAAAACGGCTCCCCAAGCTGAGCTGGGCACCCAGGAGTTTGGGGTGCCCAGAAGAGGTATTTCTGAGCTGAGTTTGAAAAAACAAACACCAGAATCTAACTAAATGGGCACCATTTACCTAGGTTCAGATGTTTGTTTTTTGGGAAATCATCGTTTATATGTATTTTCCATCTTTATTGTTTAAAAAAAACAAACAAGATTGTGACCATCACTACCTGAACATTTTTTCTCACAATGGAAAATACAGTAGTTTTGTGAAAGGAAAATTCTCACAAAAGGTAAATGTATCTATCACATTAGAGGGTTATCCTAAAACCCTAGTGATCATACCCAGAAGAAAAATGTAAAAACCTTATAACTCTGGAAACAAGTAATATTTTTTTTTCATGAAACCTTTGAAAGGCCCACACTTGTCACAGGCTCCTTCAACCCAGAAAGTTTAGGAACACAATTCCATACCATCTGGACTGTAGGTGAGAGCAAACAAAAGGCTAAAAAGGGCCAAAAAAGTGGTGATTTTATCAATTTTTGAGACACTGGATCTCAGAATCCAGTTACTCGAATGTCACAAAACGTCTGAAATCTCTAGAACTTGCCTCCCCAACTGTGCATACCAAATGTTGCACCATTTCATCTAACACTAGCAAAGTTATATATGGTGCAAAAACTGAGGTTTGACTTTAAGCAAATATTCAACCCTAACTATGCTTGAGCTACTATATATGTATATATTTATATGAGATATTGGGATATGAGATGGACCCATTGAAAATATCTCTGATATTTTCCCCCAGTGCAGTTTGACCTTTTGATATCCCAAGTAGCGAAGCCACGAGTGATGTCATAGATCAAACTGCTCGAGAGGAAAATATCAGAGATATTTTCAATAGGGGCATCATATATTCTATTTGTGCAACATCCCAAATTCTTTATTTAGCTTAATATGGTTACTTTTTCTATTAGTACATTTTCGGATGACCGAGCACCATTTTTAGGATGACTGAGCGAGTTGTGTTTTTTTTTGTTTTTTTTTGTGACGCATGTTGCATCAGTGTGTCTTGATGGTCACATGGCACCGAGGAGGGAGGGCTTACTGGACAGTGAGCTTCGGAGGCCATGGCCCTGTGATGGAGTGGTGCGGTTTGTGGCTTCGGACTGCATTAGTGTGCAGGGTTTCAGCAGTCACATTTATGGAGTGCTTGTCCAGACTACAGACTTTTGTACTGGCTGCCACAGAGGAAGGTAGTAGCACTGCAGGTGCGGGTGAAGGAATATGTAATCTTGAGACATTTTAATGGACAGCAAGCCTTATAGTGATCTTTGTACTGTGAAGATGTGTCAGAAAATAGTGTAAAATTGTTTATTTTGGCTGATGAAATAAACCATAAATGCTGGCATGGGAGCTGGCAAACGAGTGAGCAGTTGCGGTTAAAAAATAGAATTCTGCTGTTCGTGCTGCTGGCTCCAGCCAATGGGGACCTACTATAGGTAAATTTGGACCTAGAGTGAAAATATTTCAATATTCTCACTCTAGGTCCTAAGAAAGGAAAAATATCACCAATATTTGCCCTTTTACGTACTCATACATGTTGCATAAATATACGTGCATGCTGTCACAGTGGGCTGTTCTGCCCTTTCAAGTCTGTTGCAACAGCATTTCCCTTTTCCTTACTGTTCTATCCCTATTCTTTTTGTAGGCTGGCCACCTGCAAAAATCTCTCCTTCTCCTGTCTCTGTTTTTCCAAGGTCTCTTCCAATATGAACATGCCTCATTTGCCCCCACCCCACCCCGCTTTGATGTATCAGCCTAGTTAAAGAAATACAGCTGAAATACAGCTCGGTGTGCTCTGGGAGCACCATACCGTGAAATAAACCTTATGAACATTACTGTAATAAAAAGGAAAATTTGTGGCTGGACAGGTGTGGTTTTTTCCCCTAGCTTTGAGATTCTCCACATGACTGCACTGCCCCTCCTCATGTCCTTATATCCAGAGAACCAGTAATGTTATTGAAAAAACCTATTTTTTTCAGCCCTAGTCCCTGCTTTATAAAAATATATTTGTTGAAACTTTATTGTGTTTGACCAAGTTTTGGTAGCTGAGGAGCTGTGCGGTGCGGTAAAGAACAGGGCAGGGTTGTTTGGTCCGACCACTTGTTCCACAAAACCACACTCCCGAAATGTTTGCTATTGATAAACTAAAGAAAGAAAAGAAAAAGGCAGGCAATTTAATCTATCTCTGGGATCACATTCCCCAAGACAGTACACAGTGCTCCTGACTGCCTGAAAACAAAAAGCTGAACAATACATAAACAAACGCTTACACAAACAATGGGTAGTTGCACAGTATATCATAAAAATACTGGTGTGGGTAAAATAAAACCCTGTGGGAAGAAGTATTTTATATAACTGCATGAGAAGAAAGAATGTGACTAAATCAATGCTACCTTGTGCTGCAGGTTGCTGCTGTTGCTAAGGTCCCACCTTGTGCCCTCCAGTGTCTGTACAGGAGCCGGTCGGCCCTGTCCTCTGCCTTATTATACACTGGATAGTCTTTTGGGAGGAGCCTGAGTCTAGCACCTGTAAAATCTTTGTATATATTGGATACTTTTAGAATGTACATACCCCAAACAGTTTGTTCTAGAAAATAACTGTGACTACATGTATATAGATGTAAAAATAATGCTGTTTAATAGAGAAGTCATGGTCTGTCCAAAAGAGGTAGAGCTAGATGTGATCACCTGGTTAGTAGCAGGTATAAAAGTAGCCCAATGTGGCAAACAGATTGAGATTAATTGGATGGTCAGTGGTGTACTGACCTCAGTTTGAGTAAGGGTTGCTTACATTTCAAACCTGTCGTATCAGGCTTGGGATCGCCATCCAGCCTGAAGAGTGCTAGCAGGAGTGCTAGAGGGATTGAAACAGTGCTGTTAACTGATTTTTTTTTTTTTGGATGAACAAGTTCACTTACATTTTCTGTTTTATATATATATATATAAACCGATGCTTGGTGTATTTTATTTGCATACCGAAACATTGTCTGTGTTCATCTAATTGTACCAACCCCCCACACACACACACACAGACACACACACACACACACACACACACTGTATTCCAAGGTCCAAAAATAAATAAACTGAGCTCCAGATTGTCCTTTGGACCGAGGAATACACAAGTAATATGAAAATACAATATAGTATTTGCTGCATTTTTCTTGCCTCTGTCTCATTCTACAGCTAGGAAGGCAGCAGCACAAGGCATCAAACAACTTGACCTGGGTCCCTGAGTGAGTGAGTGAGTGAGTGAGTGAGTGAGTGAGTGAGTGAGTGAGAGAGTGAGTGAGTGCATGAGTAATAAGATGAAATTTGTACCGTATGTCACAGAACCTTGGCACATGTTTGAGTCAGCAGGATTTTCATTGTGCAATGTGGCCATATTGCATGTCAGTTCAGTAAGAGGTTGGGAAACCCCCACCATCCGCCCACATATGGGAAAGGAATTGCCTTGTGACATACAGTACTGCTTAAACCCAGTTCAGGCAACATAGGAACTGTAGTATTTTCTATTTTACCAAATCCATGAGTGAAGCATAATGACATAGTATTATAGTACTAAGTAGTTAATGGGCAGCGCAGCTCAAGTCATCGCTTAGAGTGCAGGCCTCTGTAACAAGAGGTTCATATCCCACTACCACTGTTTACTTACTGCAGGATTTTAAAACCTTTGTAAAAGTCATCTCATTCAGAAAGGTGACCCGAGTCAGTAGCAGCAAGGTTTCAGTAATCCAATGTTGTGCCAAGAAATAAGTAAGTACCTGACCAAGGGACCCCTGTAAAAACAAGATAATGTGTCTCATGGAACCATCCCACTATCTGTATAATGGGAATTTCAAATGAAGAAATAAATAACATATTGCTTCTTATTTAAAACACTTACAAACCTCAGCCAAGAATGATGCAGAAATACATTTCTGTGCAATGTTGTGCATAGCACTTATCCTTCTTATACTTCGATCCTTCCCAGCTATAACATTTTCATTTTCCTGTAAGGCATGCTGTACGTGTACAAAGGGGCAGCATCATCCATCTTCCTGCAATATGGTAAATGATGGTTAATTGTCCTCCACAGTTATCAGAAACTTCCTTGTACTGTCATTTGCATAGGTGTTTCCTTTTAGAAGTATGACCTGTGTGACCGATCGTACAGCATTTTAAAGAGATGGTGTAATTAATATTAACTTTCACAAGTAGAGAAGTACTACATATTGTATCTGAAATATATATATTTTTTTCTTTTCCTTTTTGCTAATTAGAAGATTTTCTCCCTGAAAATACTTGGTGTGATGTGTGGATCCTTGTACTCTACCTGGAGGCTGACATAGCTAGTTCTCTTCCTCTTCATACATCATCAGCCTTATGAATGACCTCACTGTCTGTGACATCACAACAGATCAAGATGAGCCAATCACCTGATGCCAGAATGATCACTTGTGATGTCACAATAAGTGGAGGTCACAGTGCTGATTACTCCGTTTCCAGACGTGGAAGAAGGCATGAGCCCATCGAGACCACCTTCCCCACACCTGCTGGGCGTATATTAATTCCCAGTGCTGAACAGCTAGACCTCTAAAGTATGTCTGAAAGACTCAAATTATTTTATGTCAACCACATAAGAAGGCAATGAGTTCCATAACCTACTTGCTCTGACAGTAAAAAAGTGAGGTATAAAGAAGAAAAGGATGGCATTATTCAGGGAAAATAATGATCTTTACATAGTACCTAATACTGTCAGGTAAAAAAAACTTTAAATGAGCAAATGGGAAAAGCAAATTTCAGAAATTAAAAACTAACATCTGGTTGCTTTGAAAAACTAATTGCATTTTCTGCCTGCTATTTAATACCTCTGAGTTTAACTTTCTCTCGCCCTCTCTTTTTTTCTCTCTCTCTCTCTCTCACTCTCTCTCACCCTCTCCCTCTTCCTCTCTCTGTTTCCTAACTCTTCCTGGTCATTGAATCAGTTCACGTGAAAAAATGTTTTTATATACTTCAAAATGTGCTCCTTAGCACTTTCAGTGTTGATTTCTACTGTTTGTATTTGTGTTCAAATCAATTTCATTTTAATCACATTTCATTTTATATTCATTACAGTATGTTCCAACTTAGTTTTTGTGGCTTGGAGTAATCCCTGATGTCTACAGATGTCTACAGTGTTCCACAAGATCAAGGATCAGTGTGTGCTGCATGCTAGTTCATCTTTCTCACACAAGTGTTGTTAAATCATGGATGTTCAAATACAGCTCAAAATATTAATGCAAACCTTAGGGTAGCCATATTTAATGGTGTTCACCATCTATAATTTCAAATCTAAAAACATTGCTCAAGCAGACTTCAAATGAGGGAAGGGTATCTTACAAGGCAGGAACAAAATGTTACATAAAAAGGGTATAACCATATAACCTTTTCAGTTTACTGTGATAAACTGCTGCTTTAACCTCCTTCCATTGCTCTTAGCCTCCCTGTGCTGACCTAATGTCTGATAGAACTGTTCTGGCTGGTATATCGCTGTTATAGCAAAATCCTGACAATGAAACCATTACAGCGAGAACAACCCATTTGACATCCACAGAGTCGAATGGGTTGTCAGAGCGCTGTATGCATACAGCAACTCCCGGTGTTGGCAGCTTTCCCTATTAATCCAACCCCCCTCCACCCACAGCTGATTATATATAAGTCTGGGGGTGCAGGGGCAAATCTCCCTGCAAAGAGTCAAAATTTGCCTGGTGCATGGGGCACCACGGTGGTCAGTCGACACATTTGCTGGGTGATGTAATCTCCAGCAAATTTGTGTCGCTGTAGTGTCCAGTTGTCGACGAGACTTGGTGAAACTATTCTAGCTTGTAAAGTTCACTGGGATACAATCTGTATGTAATGTAACAGCAGCATCAGTTGCTCAGTAGGTTACATGCTCACCTCTGTGGCTAGTAGATCAGAAGACGATGGGTTCCAGACACACAACAGAAACTTTGCACAAATCGCAACGCTGATTCTCACATCTCTCAGCTGTCCCTCATTTTACCTCTGTCCAGTGTTTGTCTTACTCTGTAAAGAATCTGCCCACATAGAGGAGGTGCTGCAAACTCAGACTTTAAAGCAGACATTCTTAACATTCAAGGATACTAAAGCAACATTAAATGTTGAACTAATAAAAGTACATGTATCCTTGCTGTTGTGAGCTTACATTTACATAGTTAAGAATGTGTCCCTCATTTTGAGGGCCAGTGTCTCACATTGTCCCTTATTTTGAGTGTCTGTGTCCTTCATTTCAGTGACAAAAAGTTGAGAGGCAGGCTGACACTGCACACAGCACTACTGGGGATCTGCACTGTTGAGGTCCTATCCCTTGTACGAGATGTTTATGTATTTAGTCTTTATTGACAAAGTAAGCACACTAGACAAACACATGCCTATTTTAATTGTATGATCTGGAAGATTACAAAGTTAAGTTAGTGGGCTGCAACAAAAAAGGTAATACACAATACAAAGGAGAACCAAGTCAGTAGCAGAGTATCAGGAAATTAGATAAACAGTAAACAAAGGCAGCATAAATAGCATCACTTTAAATTCAGTTAAAGGGGAACAATCAACACTGGTCTCAGTGTACACCTTGTGTGCAAAAAACATTTTGGTTTACTTATGTTTATTGTAGTGTGGTAGATTGTGTCAGACTATATTTTGCTTACTTCTAGGCTGACACCTTCTGTTACTAAAAATCCTAGAATCCCTTGCAGCTGACATCAGAGCACTAGCCAGCAGTGGGAGATTCAACAGCCTGCGATGCACATTAGAATTTACATAAGCTCTGATCATTTATTTGCTGGTCCTGCAGTCCTCCCTGGGCTAAATACAGTCACTGAGGACTGTATTTAGCCACTGGAGAAAAGCAGAGCTGGAAAATATCTGATCAGAGATTATAAAAGTTCTAACATGCACTGCAGGCTATTGAATCTCCCACTGAGGCCTACTTCTCTGATGTCAGTTGCAGGTGATTCTGGGTTTTCTTACAAGCATTATTTTATTACTAATACACTAGCTGAATGCCCATATAAAATTTGCACAAAACCAGGGCTTAAGGCCCCTCTCCCTAGCCCAATACCCTATTTGTTTGTGTGCTTCCCCTGACCCATGATTTCAGAAGTGTGGGGCAGTCGTAGCTCCAAATAACCTGGCTAGCCCAGCTGGCCAATCAGTCTGCCTCGCATCATCAGTAACACAACTGGTTCACCTCACCCTCCCGCCCACATATCCACTCCTTCCTATCCCCCAAAATGAAACAGGTGCACTGGGGGTGAGGGGCAACTAGGCTAGCCAGATTATTTAAAACTACAATTGCCCCCCCCAATCATCAATTGGGGATCGGGGGGGGAGCCACCATACCACCACACATATTCTTTGGAAGAAGCTGCTAGACAGGGAAAATCCTATTGCTTAGGTATGTATGCATGCCTAGGTCATTCATATTTGAATAACACAGCCACCTTTTTAATTTCATTTTTAGGGCTGCAGTGGGTGGAGCCCTGCAGACCTCTACTGTAAAATAGGGAGACTTTTCTGACTGAGCAACAGTGTGGGGTGCTATCATAGTTGGCTCCATATCTGTGAAGCACTCCACACTATTAGCGGTTACACAGCACTATTAGTTGTGCATGTACAATAGTTGCTTGCAGCCATCTTGGAAATGGCAGACTGTGCCATGTTCCGCCGTGACCACCGTAGATGACACTGTCTTGTTTTTCCCACCCAACCCTCCCTCCTCAGCAGCCACAACCCCACCTCACCCCCACCCCCAGAAACACAACATTGACACTAGGGATGCCCAATCCCAAAGTATCCCATACAGTAATCCTTGTTTTTTTTGTTACCCCCCTCCTCTACCGCTCATGTGTGGTTATTTGTTGCTGTGTGTTTTTTAATGCATTTTTTTTCCTTCCTCCACCCAACCCTGCCTCTCAGCATCCACCATCATACCTCAAGCCCCCCAGAAACATAACAGTTATACTGAGGGTGCCCAATCCCCCAGTGTCACAATAGCGATTCTGCCACCTTTTTTCTTTGTTTACTCTGTAAAAAGGAAAACATCATCGATATCTTTTGGGCTGTTACCATCCCCACACCTGACCTTCCCACTCAGCACCCACCTCCCTGCACCCCCCAAGCCTATACTTACCCATTGGGGTCCAACACCATAATCCTGTTTGCACCACAGACACATATTCTCTCTTCAAAGTCAGTCCATGAACTGAAGAGACAGGTATGTGTTTCAGTGTAATTCAATTGTGATTTGAACTCAGGAACATAACTTGGGCATTTTTGTATATTATTGACTCAAATTTTCAACATTCCTTTTTGCGAGCCCACCTCATGGACAATTCCACTGACATTAGGCAGATCTATCCCAAAAAGTGATTTTGAAGTCCCTGCATGAAATCACCTTCCAGACAGGAGCTTAAAATGTTCTCTGCCCTTGTTCATGAGGTGGGATCATAAGAAGGCTATGTTGAAAATTTAGTGTAAAAATATTAAAAAACAACAAAATTATAAGCCTCCCTAACTTTGGTAATTTTCAATATTTTTTTACCCAAATTCACAGCATAGTCATATCTTTACAGTACCTTATGAACTTGACAGCTGTCATTTTTCACATACTGGCCAAAATGTTTTTTTTTATATCCCAAAAAGCAATTTCGCAGTCCCTGTATGAAATTACTTTTTGGACAGGAGTTGAACATTATTTCTGCCCTTGTTCATGAAGTGGCATCATAAGAAGGCTATGTTATAAATTTGCTGTAAAAATATAAAAAAAAAAACATACAAGGCTATGCTGAATTTTGCAAATGCAGGCTTGTATGTTTGGTAATATTCAATATTTTTACTCCAGAATTTCAACATAACCATTACTTTACATAACCTCATGAATATGACAGCTGTCAATTTTCAGTTCCTGCCCAAAATGTGTTTTTGCATCACGAAAGGTGATTTTGCAGTCCCTGCGCAAAATTACCTTTAGGCAAGGAGATGAAAATATTCACAGTACTTCTTCATGAGGCAGGGTCATAACAAGGTTATGTGGAAAATTCTGTGTAAAAACATTTAAAAAATGATGAATCTACGCTATAGTTTGCGAACACAGGCTCATAACATTGGTGATTTTCAATATTGTTACGCCAAATTCCTCAGCTGCAGCCCAATCTGCTCTGTCCAGAGTTTGTTATTTTAGATTTTATTGTGTTGACCAGGAAAGGAGGGCTAGGCAAATCTGCCTATTTTCAGCCTTGCCCTTGTGGGGATACAGAAATAGAACAGGTATGTTGGGGGAGAGGGGCAATTGGGCTAGCCAGATTATTTAGAACCACAATTGCCCCCCCAATCATCAGTTGGGGATCTAGAGGGGAATCCACCATACCACCACACACATTATTGGGGGAGGGGCTGCTAGACAGGGAAAATTATATCACCTAGGTTTGTATGCATGCCTAGGTCATTCATATTTGAATAACGCAGCCATTTTTTTTAATTTCGTTTTTATTTTAGGTTTTATTGTGTTGACTAGGAAAGGAGGGCTAGGCAATTCTGCTTATTTTCAGTATTGCCCTGTTGGGGATACAAATGCAAATTGACATACTGAATTAAGTTAATCTTTGGGTACTGTTTAAGTGAACGGGGAAATCTGGCCAGGACACTGGGGGAATTCCCCTTCTCTTTTCCAGTTTCAGATTTATTAATTCCATCTGTTCATAAATGTTATAAATGGCAGGTAACAAAGGAACAGATAGTCCTCTTCCAGGAGACAGTTGTACCAATTGGTGATGTCTAGAATTAGTCCACAAGAGCCTGAATTTAAGCTCTGTGCCCTGATAAAATCACATTAAAGAGATTCATTTAGTTACATAAAATGTGATTTGCACCACATGTTGTGGTGCTTTACCTCTGGGGCATGCGGACCGGATATATTTGATAAAAATGTTGTGGCATATTTACAGACCTGCCCCAGTGCACGGGTACATAATGATGTGTCACAAAATTACCAAAACAACCATTATGATATAGAAAAACATTTTTAAAGTTGCCCCATAGACTATAATGGAGCACATCCCTGTGTTCTCCTTGGGCACACGTAATTATGTACCTACAGGGCATGTCTTATGCAGCTCCCAGAACCGGGAAGTTAAAGGGATCAGCTGGGGACAATTTTACGATCCCTTCCACTTATAAATATGCCACAAACTTTTTATCAAATATATCCAGGCCACATGCCCCAGAGGCAAGGCACCACAACATGTGGTACAGACAGTTAACTAAGTGGATCTCTTTAATGATAGATCAATTGATGAATAACAGAGTCCCGCATAGAAAATGGGACATACTTTGGCTGTGCACCTATGGGAAATTGAATGTTAGGGGTAATAATAAACACAAAGCAATAGATGAGAGATCATGGGCTAAATTTTCAAATGACATGGGAACTAAGTCACATGCTGCAGCCTCAGCCTCAGGATGAAATCTCCGCACCTGTGGAATTTCCTAGTTTCAGCCATCGCAGCTGTGGGGGATGTTACGCCTGGTTCCATCAAGCGTAGCCTTTCCCTAAAGTTGCACAAAAAAAATGGCCATAAGCTTCCATAAATCATGGAGCTGGTCACAAACTGGCTCCACTTTTTAAAATACCACAACTGCAGGAAGAACTGTGGCTCCCCAAATGAAGATCCACTAGTGCCAGTGGGATTTTCGAGGGCATTGAAAATATAGCCACATGTCAATATCCTGGTTGCAATGCCACTATGGAGTCTATGGAACCTTTTTGCTTGGCTGTCATTTTTAAAAAGGTTTATGGAAGTCTTTAGCGAATAGACAGCATCTTCTTTGAGTGGAAAGACTTACCTCTGAGTGTCTATTTCTTGGGGATTTTCCACAGGGATTATAGAAGTATGGCAAGAGTACCTTTACAGTTGTCTTTGCATGCCTGAAGTTCTGTCTGTGGCATGTTAGATTTTGACTGGAGGATCAACAGCTTAGGATGTCATATTTGTATTAGAAAGTTATGTGAAGCAGCTTTTAAGAAGATATATGGTATACTAGGGATTTAGCTTGTCATTCAGATAAAGAAGTAAAACAGTTTTGGAAAGGTTTGCCTTTTGTACAGATTTATCCTAGCTTTTTCAGTTTTTCTTTGCTATGACAGAATATGCTCTGTTTTACTTTTCCCCCTGTTTCTTCCTGTATTTTCCCAGAGGGTTTGCTTTAGTCGAATATATTCAGTTCTGTATCTTGACCATATGTGTGTTCCATTTATGTAGTTTACTTTGGTGATACAGGCTTTGAAAGCCACTTTAAGTTTTCTTTGCTTTTCATGTTTGCTTATGCGCACGCGCAAGAAACATTATGTGGCAGCTTAGGAGAGAAGCAGGTTGTGGAAGTGCAGCACTGTGGCAGCCAACGGCGGCACTGCATTTGGCAACTTGGTACTGGTGGAACAATGCAGACACACTGTGCTGATGACATTGGTTTCCAAAAGTGTCACAAAGATGAAACGATTTCACCGCAGCAATGAGGGGCCACCTCATCATTGCAGTGTCAGCTATTCTGCTGCAATGAGGGAGCAACCCGTCATTGCAGGGTGGTACCGTGCCTGGTGTAACATTCCCCTAAACATGATGCCACCACATCACAGCCCCATGAAAGTCGACTGGGGTGTCCAATCCCCCTGTTGGCATGTACCCGACCCAGTTCATTTGCCGACAGGGGAGCCCACCCCTTGGCATAATGTAACCCCTCCCCATTTGTTGTATGCCGAGGGTGCCAATCCCCCTCGGCATCATGCCCCCTCAAACAGTCATTCTTTGCTAACAAGGGGCCAAATCCCTATCGACTTAAGTCACCCCACCCCAAAAAAAGGTGGGCGGCACACTGGGAGCCCACCCCAGTGTGCTGAAAGCAAGCCTGAAAGAAAACAACCTTCCCACGATGTCTTTTTATTTCTTTTCCTCCCTGAAAGAAAGGAAATGGTCCCACACCAGTCGGGTCCCCTTCCCCAATCCATACCCACCCACTGTGCACCCTACACTCCCACAACCCTCCCTCACCCCATACTTACCTCCAGAGCCTGGCGCGATGATCTACCGTAGACCGGGAACACATCTGCACTCTTCAAAGCTGACCACGAACTGAAGAAATGCCGGTATAACCCCTAGATGGTGCTATCCCAGGGGCTACTACCCCTGCCTGATTTGCCACTAACAGGTTGAGGGGCCTGGATCCGATGGCGGGTGCCTCCACCCAGAGGTCAGGGTTTGCAATAGTTAAACTAACTTGGTCACAGCCCTCTGGGACACTGCAACCCCCTTTCTTCCCACTAGTGGCCCACACAATATATCAGAATTACCTTCACAGTATACACTTACCCCCAGGACTGGTTCAGGCACTGGGACCTCCTGTAAAATAAGATACAGTGCAACAATCACAGTACAATACTTTAACATAGACAAATACCTCAGGCAGTATAACTTTGCTGAAACAAGCAGCTCTGATTTATTTAGGGGAATATAACAAGGACAAGGGGAAATCAGGTTAATTAGCTTATCACTTTACTCATCTACCTATGGCTCTGTGCACAGGCCTATCCCTACCAGTTACTGTCCCTGGGTACCCAAGCCCTAGTGGCTAGTCCAAACCGTGGCAGCTGGTAGGGGCCCTTTCACACAGAGAAAAGAAAAATTAGTTAAACAGTCAGCAGTACAGTAATTCCATTTGGATTTAATGTGCAATTCAACAGGAGCGACCCTGAATTAGTACTCAGACCTCCAAACAAGATAGGGTCCTTCAACGTCAGCAGGGCTACTCTTGAGCTCCACGAGACTCCTCACACATTTATATGACAAACTGCAACAGGCAAAAGTCCTTTAATGGCAGCAGGATTCACTTGAGCTACACAAGCCTCCTCACACATTTATATGGTAAACAGTAACAGGCAAAAGTCCTTTAATGGCAGCAGGATTCACTTGAGCTACACAAGCCTCCTCACACATTTATATGGTAAACAGTAAAAGGCAAAAGTCCTTTAATGGCAGCAGGATTCACTTGAGGTACACAAGCCTCTTCACACATTTATATGGTAAACAGAAAGTACTATACCAGGCAGGCTGCTTCTCTATCCCGATCGCAATTACTGCACAATACCCGGGAGAACACACAGCAGATTCAGTTCCTGACAGACCAAGCAATTCAGCAATTTCTCCAGTCTTCTACAGGGTGAGCCTGGTTTCTACTCTTCAGATATCCTTTGATTCTCTTCACAGGACGGATTCAGTCCTAACAAGCAGTTACACAAGCTGCAGACCAGAACTCAGGGCCTTACACACGTTTCCCGACTAAAACTGCACACCGAAAAAGCACAGGGCTCCTTCCCTCTTCACTGCCAGAGCTCAACTGAAACTCCAGCAGACAAAACCAGGCACTTCCTTTGAGTTCCTCCCAGTTCTTGGCTGAATTGGCTGTCACTCACAATAGACTGCCCCTGTTGGTCCAAAAGGCGCTCAAGTCCAAACTACATCTCCCAGAGTCACTGCCCATACAATCCTCTTGTGGCTGGCCTCAAATTACGAGTCCAAGTTCTGATTCGTCCAAGGCACCATTTTAGAGCTACCTTAACCCACACTGATTGGTCCAGTTCAGCAGTTCAAAACTAGAATGGGGAACTAGGCAAACACAGTTCTGACTGCAAAGAAAGCAGGTTAGACAAACTGTATTTTCATTATTACTCTAAATGATTTCTGGCAAACAGTTACATCTTTCAGATAGGTTCCTTGCACTCTAGTGACTGCAAAATGGAGTGAATTGGCAGCAGCTCGAGTGGTACTCAAGCAAAGAAACACACAGTCCCCCATACAAAACTAATTATGTCTGCAAGCAGACAGCTCTTAAAGAGACAGTACCAGAGGCTCTAAAAACACTCACAGATAAATGGCTTAAACGCCAAACACCATTCAGGCTTGGAGCATTCAAGCAAGCTCCTGAAGTCTTTTGGGAACCCCCATTTGCAGGGGTTACACCCTTCCTGGCCTGGGAAAGCTTGATGTCCAAGTCAACAAGTACCCCATAAGTTTCAACTGCAACCATATACATTTGCATTAGGCTCACACATGTAATCATCAGTCAATATATCATTTTACCAAGAACACATTTCTGAAACATTGCAGTACGTCACTCTTTACAGTATTACACACACATTGTACCATAACTCAAGTTATTACCTCTTGTACATGAAATCTGAAGAGAGGGGCCCTTCCTATCAGTTACCTTGGGGCTGGATGGGGCAAGGGCACCATACTTAGAGGGCAACACAAGTAACTTGGAGTTAGCACTGATGCTCAGTTTGGGCAATGAGCTCGGGACACATACACTCCTTTATGGACAACATTGAGAGGCAAGTCCACAGGACTCCCAAGGGAATCATAACTGAGGTGCACCACAGGCTTTACAGCTCGACCAGTCTTTCTAGGGGGAACTGTTACAGTCTCTGCACTCTGAGCCTCATTTTCAGCATTGTCCTCACTTGTCAGGGGAGTCTCCATATGGGTAGAGAGGCTAGAACTTGGGGCACTTTCAGCTCCAGGAGTTACAGTTTCTGAGTCCACAACATTTGGCTCACATGGAGAGCTTTCAGACACTGGCAGTGGACTGTCAAGGCACTCAAAATACTCTTCTTGTTCTGGTGTATCACCAGTCTGCCCCAATCCATCATTTTCCTCCCCTGAAAGCTCAAACAGTTCAACCATGCACAATGATTCCATTTCATCTGATCTGATGCTTTGCACTTCACTTTCTGGGAGCATTGGCTCCAGGGACGGAGCTGGGGCTTAGACAGTCCAGAAGGCCCAGCTTCGTCTCCAGTATTGACTAGGGGATTGCCCCGAAACAATTGACTCAGTCCGTAAGAAGGATAGTATTCAAAGTCACTCTCACTTTCTTCTGATATGGACTGACAGTCATGCTCAACTGGGACTTGTGGAGGGAACACTTTAACTCTGCTTCTGTAGGTGCAGACTTTCTTGATTTTTTTCTTAGCAGCAGCTCTAGTCACTGGTCCAGAGGGTGCATCTTCTGGGGGCTCAGACTCAATCAAGATTTGTCCAATGGGCAGTAAATGATTTCTATGCATTGTTTTTACATCTTTTGAATTATTCTCAGGCCTTACTTTGTACACTGGCAGATCATCTAGTTTACCCACTACAATGTGAGGGAGATGGTGCCATCTGTCAGCAATCTTGTGTTTGCCATGCAGTCCCAGATTTCTTAGCAATACCCGATCTCCCCCTCCTGGAGTTCCTGTGCTTTCACCTTTTTATCATACCTTTCTTTGTTGGCCAGATTTCTTTTGGCAGCCATGGTTTGAGCCAGTTGGTACGCATGAGTTAGCTGGGCCTTTAACTTTTGCACATACTGTAAATAGTTGTCAGCTTGAACCCCATCAGGAGAGACCCCAAAACACACATCTACCGGCAGTCGAGCTTCTCTTCCAAACATCAGGCGGTAGGGGGAGAACCCAGTGGCATCACTTTTGGTGCAGTTATAAGCATGTACCAGGGTGCTAATTTGTTGGCTCCATCTAGGCTTGTCCTTTGGGTGTAGGGTGCCTAGCATATCTAGCAAAGTGCGGTTGAAACGTTCAGGCTGTGGGTCTCCCTGAGGGTAGTAAGGAGTGGTTCTGGACTTTTGCACTCCCCACAGAGAAAGCATCTCTTTGATGAGACGACTCTCAAAGTCTCTCCCTTGATCAGAATGGATTCTTTGTGGAGCCCCACAGTGAACAAAAAAAAGTTGTCTACAAGTACTTTGGCCACAGTGGATGCTTTCTGGTGTTTGGTGGGGAAAGCTTGGGCATATCTCGTGAAATGGTCAGTGACCACCAGCACATTACTGATATTTCTTTGATCTGACTCCAAACTCAGAAAATCATCACAGACCAGCTCCATGGGTGCACTGGTGGTGATGTTAGCATAAGGAGCCCTCTGGGCAAAGCTTTCTCTGTAAGCAGCGACTACAAGTTCGAATGTGTTGCTCCACATCAGCCCCCATCTTAGGCCAATAGAATCTGGATCTCACCAAGTCAAGTGTTCTGTCTATACCAAGGTGCCCTATGTGGTTGTGCAAGGATCTCAGTACTGAGTCTCGAAAGGCAGTGGGCAGCACTAGTTGTTGTTTGTCTACTTGTCCCCCTCTGTCTACTGTTTCTCTGTACAACAGTTTATTGATCAATTTCAACTTAGGACCTTCTTTGTATAACAGTGCAGTTCTCAAATCAGTGGAGCGTAATTTGGACACATCTTTTCCTGCATAGAGGGCTTCTAAAGCTGATTTGATCATGGGATCATGGGATTGAGCCCGCCAAATACTGTCATTGTCCAGCTGAGGCAGTGCACCAATGTCTATTGCAGAAAAGTGGCAATAAGCAGCAGGTATGCAATTCTCAGAGGGTCCCAAGCAATCCACCATGCAGTCCACTGCGTCCGTGGACATTTGTTCCTCCCTGTCAAACTTCCGCAGAGTGCCCGAATGTCAGGTTCTGCCAATCTGACCCAATCATTCTGGGGAACAGGCCTCAGGAGAGAGCATCAGCATCTATGTGGTTCAGACCTGCTCGGTATTCGAGAGCATAATCATATGTAGATAATGCAGAAAGCCACCTATGGCCAGTGGCATCCAACTTAGCTGAGGCCTGCACATAGGTCAAAGGATTATTGTCAGTTTTTACTAGTATTTTAGCCCCATACAAGTACTCATGGAATTGGTCAACAATAGCCCACTTCAAAGCTAGGAACTCTAACTTATGTACAGGATAGTTCTTTTCGGATGGAGTCAGGCTTCTACTGGCAAAGGCCACTGGTCTCAGGCCATTCTCGTGTTTTGGTACAACACAGCCCCCAACCCCTTGCAAGCTAGCATCAGTGTGCAGGACGTGAGGTTTTTTGGATCGGGTATAGGCCAGCACTGGAGCATGGGTAAGTTGATATATGATCTCATGAAAAGCAGTCTCACAATCAGGAGTCCAGCGGGCCCCAAATACTTCATTCGGACAAAACACTCTTTTCAGTCTTGAGGGACGCTGACTTTTGGTATTTTTGTGGTTGGGGGATACCCTTGAGTAAGGTTAAGTAAAGGCGGATCACTCTTGAATAGTCCTTGATGAAACGCTGATAATAACCACAGAATCCAGTAGAATCTTTGCAGTTCTTTTAGATTTTTGGGCTGTGGCCAGATGGTCAAGGCCTCAACTTTACTTGGGTCGGTCTCTTTCCTCGGTGGATACTATGTGTCCCACATACTTTACTGATGTTTGAAAGAATTGACACTTATCAATGGACAGTTTAAGGCCAAAGTCCTCCAGTCGGTCCAATACCTTAAATAATCTGCTCTCATGTTCCTCCAGTGAGCTGCCAAACACAATAACATCATCTAGGTATACCAGGCACTCTAGTAAGTTCATGTCCCCCACTGCACGCTCCATCAATCGTTGAAAAGTGGCTGGGGCACCTGAAATCCCTTGAGGCATCCTCATGAATTCATAGAAGCCAAGCGGACAGATAAAGGTTGTCTTCTCATGGTCCTCTGGGGCCATCGGGATCTAGTAGTACCCATCATGGAGATCCAACACAGAGAACCACTTGCTCCCGCTTAGGCAGTCCAAAGCATCCTGAATGCGGGCATTGTGTACTGATCAGGGATAGTCCGCGGTTTAAGGTGCAATAATCCACATACATCCTTACTGTCCCATTCTTTTCCCTCACTACCACAATGGGGAAGCATAGGGCTTCTGGATTCTTGTATTACACCAGCAGCTAACATCTCTTGCAGATGCCGCCTCACATCATCTATGTCAGCAGGTGCCAGGCGTCGAGACCTCTCACTAAATGGTCTTTCATCATGCAGCCAGATATTGTGCTCAGCTCCTTGCATGCATCCTACATCCCATTCCTTTAAAGAAAACACCTGGTCTCTCTGGGCAAGCTTCTCACTGATCCTCACTTTCCATTCAGCTGGCAGCGGGAGTCGCTAAATCAAACAAGTCAGGCGTTACTCTGTCATTCTTCCTTGAACTCTTGCTGCTGGGTAGCACTGCAGTGTCTGCACAATGCACATTAGCCAGGATGCAACCTCTATTTACTCAAATGTCTCTTTCAGACACATTATGAACTTGGACCATTACCCTTCTGGCATAAGCATGGGCTCTAGCGGCAAAATACTAGGCTTGACCAGCAGTCCCTCTGGCAATTTTCCATCGCTTGCATCCAACATTAATATTTTATTCTTAACATCCTTTCTGATACGGACCTCTCCCTGTAAGGTACACTGGGCATTTGACGCCAGGATCAGAGACTCAGGATCCTTCTTCCATACAATTCGACCGTTCCTCTGGTTCTATTTTTTCAGCATTTTCTGTGCCTCTAGGCCTTCTTAATTAAAGCCGAACTCTTAAAGCTCTACTAGTCTTTGACCCCTGTTTTTCATAACACAACTGTGCCAGCCTTCCGAACATATAAGCATTTGTTCCAATCAACAAAGGAACACCATCATACAGTCCAGTGGGGGGACACACTAAGGCTAGGGTCTCTACTTGTTCGGCCACTCCAGCCACGGAGGTGGGGAAAGACAGTCAAATTCGGATATACCCGGAATAGGGGTAGGCCTTCTCATTTAACCCCATACATGCAGTCCTTCTAATGGTTGTAAGTGGTACGCTCTGACAAATGCTTCTGATACCAATCCTGGAACATAATTGTCACTTGGGAGCCACTGTCTAATACAGCTCTTGTAGACACTCCATTCACCTTTACAGTGGTCTCCATGGAGGACCCACTATTCTGGACCAGTCTGGAGAGGCGTAGAGGGGCCTGGGCAACTGACCTTGCCACAAAAGGCGTGAGTTAGCATTTTGGTGCCCTCACTGGGATCATTTTGTGCACCTCTTAACCACTGATTTGTTCTCCAAGCTCTCCTTGTAGACTATATGCAACTTTGTCAGTGTCTTTTGGGGACCGCATTCCTTTTCATGTGCCCATCTTTCCCACAATTATAGCAAAACATACTTTCTGGAGTTTGAGCTGGCCGAGGCGCCACACTGGGAGCCAGGGCGGGGTATTACTAACTGGAAACCTGGGTGCCATCTCTGTCTCATGCGTGATAAGCATTTGGAGACATCTCGTCAGTTTCTCCACTTCCATGGTCAAGGAATCGAGTTTGGAGCCGTTATCAGCAGGAGACACATGGGTGGGTACCCCCATCCCCATAGCAGATGCAGTCGGATATAGGTCAGGGCCCGTACTTGCAGGCGTGGCCTTCATAAAGGGACTGTTTTTGAATTCCCGGATCTCTCTCAACAGTTATCCCCATTGTGGCATATCTTTTTCCTTGTCAGAGCACTCATTGACTGCCAACCTCTGCCCCTGAACTTCACTTGATGGGTCACCCTCAGTCACTCGGGTCGTAGCCGCAGCTGTTGGTGCAGGTCCCTCCCGAGGTCACCTTTTCTCAGCTCCTCGAATTTCTCTCATTAACTCATAATAGGAGGGTGGGGATTCCAGTCGATTTGCCAGGCGTAACTGAAGCAACAGCAGTTCTGAGAAGGGGGCAGACTTAAGGATCCTGTCCAGCCTGGTTCGGTCCAGTTCAATTGCTGGCAAACTACCCTTTCTGAGGCATTCTTGCAACAATTTTTCCAGCCGAGATACATACACAGACAACAACTCCTTGGTACTGTTGTGCATTTCTTACTCTCCACCATAGGTCCTCATCAGAATCTGGGCTCCCATACACATTCTCCAAGGCCTCAAAGATAGGCCTGTGCAGTCGCTTCAGGGTTACTGGCCTGTTTAGCACGGATGGTAGCCAGGACAGGACCTCGGAGGCTCTCACTAACCCTCTTTCGCTTTTCGGCTTCCGAGCATTGCCATTCTAGCACTTGTGGGGCAACATAGTCTATCCAGGTGTCCCAGTCATCCTCCCCTTGGGGGGTGGGGAGGGTGCCAGAGAAGATCCTCCCTCAACCTTCAGTAAGAGTCGTGACTAATGGCAGGTGCATAAATAGGAGTCTGCATTGGTTCAGCCACCATTACGGGTACTGGAGCGGGAGAGGGTGTTGGGGGAGGAACACCCCCAGGTGGCAAGAATAGTTTCTTCAAGTCCTCCACAGTTTTCCCTTCCCCCAGCAACCATTTAGCAAATTTCTCCTCAAAAGTTTCAGATAGTGGTGGGGGCTCATTCCCCCCTGGGTCTTTACTGTCCTTAGTTATCACTCTCCAAGCAGTGAGGGCTCCCTCTGGGGTAATGGTCTGTGGCACTTTGGAGCTATCTATGGGATCCTTAAACTCTACTAGGGCCAGGAAAGTGTGGGTGAGCAGATTAGCATGCCGACCCACCACCACAGGGTTTTGTAAAGCTTCCACCTTGGAAAGTACTCCCTGTACAGTGTCCGTATTGATACCCAGGGGGATGTCCAGGATAAGCATAGCATTTTGGGGTCGATCTCCTCCCAGTACACCACTCACCAGCCGGTGCACAGCCACTTCTGTCGGGGTACCCATTTTTTTTTTCTTAACAGTGGTTTGTAAATATGGCCACTAGAGGACACACAATCCCAGTGGTGAGCCTCCAAGATGTAACCCCTAGATGGCGCTATCCCAGGGGCTACTACCCCTGCCTGATTTGCCACTAACAGGTTGAGGGGCTGGATCCGATGGCGGTGCCTCCACCCAGAGGTCAGGGTTTGCAATAGTTAAACTAACTTGGTCACAGCCCTCTGGGACACTGCAACCCCCTTCTTCCCACTAGTGGCCCACACAATATATCAGAATTACCTTCACAGTATACACTTACCCCCAGGACTGGTTCAGGCACTGGGACCTTCTGTAAAATAAGATACAGTGCAACAATCACAGTACAATACTTTAACATAGACAAATACCTCAGGCAGTATAACTTTGCTGAAACAAACAGCTCTGATTTATTTAGGGGAATATAACAAGGACAGGGGGAAATCAGGTTAATTAGCTTATCACTTTACTCATCTACCTATGGCTCTGTGCACAGGCCTATCCCTACCAGTTACTGTCCCTGGGTACCCAAGCCCTAGTGGCCAGTCCAAACCGTTGCAGCTGGTAGGGGCCCTTTCACACAGAGAAAAGAAAAATTAGTTAAACAGTCAGCAGTACAGTAATTCCATTTGGATTTAATGTGGCAATTCAACAGGGAGCGACCCTGAATTAGTACTCACGACCTCCAAACAAGATAGGGTCCTTCAACGTCAGCAGGGCTACTCTTGAGCTCCACGAGACTCCTCACACATTTATATGACAAACTGCAACAGGCAAAAGTCCTTTAATGGCAGCAGGATTCACTTGAGGTACACAAGCCTCTTCACACATTTATATGGTAAACAGAAAGTACTATACTCAGGCAGGTTGCTTCTCTATCCCGATCGCAATTACTGCACAATACCCGGGAGAACACACAGCAGATTCAGTTCCTGACAGACCAAGCGCAATTCAGCAATTTCTCCAGTCTTCTACAGGGTGAGCCTGGTTTCTACTCTTCAGATATCCTTTGATTCTCTTCACAGGACGGATTCAGTCCTAACAAGCAGTTACACAAGCTGCAGACTGGAACTCAGGGCCTTACACACGTTTCCCGACTAAAACTGCACACCGAAAAAGCACAGGGCTCCTTCCCTCTTCACTGCCAGAGCTCAACTGAAACTCCAGCAGACAAAACCGGGCACTTCCTTTGAGTTCCTCCCAGTTCTTGGCTGGATTGGCTGTCACTCACAATAGACTGCCCCTGTTGGTCCAAAAAGGCGCCGAAGTCCAAACTACATCTCCCAGAGTCACTGCCCATACAATCCTCTTGTGGCTGGCTCAAATTACGAGTCCAAGTTCTGATTCGTCCAAGGCACCATTTTAGAGCTACCTTAACCCACACTGATTGGTCCAGTTCAGCAGTTCAAAACTAGAATGGGGAACTAGGCAAACACAGTTCTGACTGCAAAGAAAGCAGGTTAGACAAACTGTATTTTCATCATTACTCTAAATGATTTCTGGCAAACAGTTACATCTTTCAGATAGGTTCCCTTTGCACTCCTAGTGACTGCAAAAATGGAGTGAATTGGCAGCAGCTCGAGTGGTACTCAAGCAAAGAAACACACAGTCCCCCATACAAACTAATTATGTCTGCAAGCAGACAGCTCTTAAAGAGACAGTACCAGAGGCTCTAAAAACACTCACAGATAAATGGCTTAAACGCCAAACACCATTCAGGCTTGGAGCATTCAAGCAAGCTCCTGGAAGTCTTTTGGGAACCCCCATTTGCAGGGGGGTTACAACGTAAGCTGTATAATGGCATAAATAGTTTTTTTTTCAACTTTGGTGCATATCTCAGGCATTTTGGGGAATTTTGGCACCAAATTTTCAACATGGGGTTATTGGGAACCCTCCTCATGAATTCAGCCACTGTCATTGTGTTATTTGGTCCCAAAAGGTGATTTTGCTGTCACTGCATGGAATCACCTTTCAGGACCAATTAACGAAACAACAGTGCCAGTGCTCATGTTGCAAATTTGGTGAAAAAAATCCAAAAAAGGACTGTTTTACGAGCATGCATTGTGCAGTTTCCATGCACACTTGTAACTTCATGAATTTGTAATATTTTCACTCCAGATTTTCAAAATTGCCATTTTTCCACACTTCCTTATGAACAGTATAGCTGTCATTTTTCACATCCTGGCCAAAATGTGTTCTTGCACTACCGGCGCAGAATAGCATGGTAGCTGTGGGAAATCAGTGTTCGGGACACATTAAGAAAATCACAGTGGCACTGTTCATGAGCAGAGGTCCTAAAATGCCTATGTTGAAAATTTGGTGACAAAAGTCCATAAAATGACTGTGTTACGCACATGCGTTCCACAGTTTCCATGTATGCTCAGAAGTGCGAGTATTTTTAATATTCCCACTACAGATTTTCAACATTGCCATTTCTTCTTACCTCCCTATGGATGGTACAGCTGTCATTCTTCACATCCTGCCCGATCTGTGTTTTCATACATCCAGTGCAGAATGGCACAGTCGCTGTTAGAACTCAAAGTTCGGGACACATTAACAAAATCACACTGCCACTCTTCATGAGAAGAGGTCCCAAATGCTTTCATGAGGTGGGGTCACAAAAAGGCCATGTTGAAAATTTGTAGTGCAAACACCAACAAACGCCTGGGGCATTAGGGTTTCTAACCATAACGTCCCACCATGTACAGACTGACAGGCATGAGGGTGTGCCTTTGGATTGCCGACTGTAATGCTCATGCCATCCCAGCCCCCAGCCAATGACAGGCATCGAGGTGTACCTTGGTCTCTTCTGCTGCAGAGTTCACCCCCATTCTCCTATACTGCACCCATTTCAGCGTATGTCCTTATGGAATGGGGTGACTGTAAAGCTGAACACCCCAAGCACACCTCAACACATGTCGGCATCTGCAGGATAGGGTGAGGTGACATGGCATCAACGTCATGGGCAATGACCCAAACACATACCCCAATGCCTGTCTGTCTCTGCAGGATGAAGGTGGGCTTGGCATGAAGTTCAATACTTCACTGCCATTCCTATTCTGCATCTATCTAACTCCTGCATTTCCAATGCTAATACCAGCAAGCAAACGTTCGGCATTGACAAATGCTTGTTTTTTTTTTAGTTTATTTCATTCAAAAGGATATTTCTGCACTTTCATCTTATTATTTGCATGTGTTGGGGGGGTGCTATTTTTTGGCATTGGTTGTCTGTTTGTATTTCTTGCTGCTTATTTCTTAATGAAATCCCTCTTATCTCTTCGATAAGTGCCATAAGAGTTTTAACATCCACATAAACAGGCAGACTTCAGTTTAATGTGTCATCTGAAAGATGGCACATCAGGAGTGCAACCCCCTCCCCCTGTGTTGCGCTTACAGTGTCAGTATTGAGATTTTACCCCAGTTTCCTGGTGTGTGGCTAGAACCCACAACCTTCTGATCTTCCCACCTCAGAGGCAAGTGTGCAGCTTGCTGAACCACTGTGAACAGACACTCAAGTAAACCTAAGTTATTTTTACATAGGGTACCAGAAAAATAATATATTTAATTTGAATTGTCAATGATTATTAACTGCTACATAAAAGCAAGCATAGTGACATCTTCACAGGTGTGGGGTTACAATATGAGGGCACATCCATAGAAGCAGACATAGAATCTGATGACAGATAAGGACTGCATGGCCCACCTTGTCTGCCCATTTCCCTACCTAACAGATAAGCTGCAGATCCTAGGTAACCAACAGCCTACTTCCACCTACCCACCTCTAGAATTGCCTTATGTCTGTCCCATGCATTTTTGAATTCTCCCACTGTTTTTGACTCTATGACTTCCTCAGGAAGGCTATTCCATGCATCTACAGCCCTCTCTGTGAAGAATATATATATTCCTCCTACCCCCACTAGAATTGCCTTATGTCTGTCCCATGCATTCTTGAATTTCCCCACTGTTTTTGACTGTACGACCTCCTCAGGAAGATTGTTCCATGCACCTACAACCCTCTCTGTGAAGAAATACTTCCTCACATTACCTCTGAGCCGCCCCCCTCTATCTTCAGATTGTGCCCTCTTGTTCTTGCACATCTCTTTTTCTGGAAGATGCTACCCTCTTGGACTTTGTTGATTTTCTCTGAGGTATTTGAAAGTATCTATCATACCCCCCCCCCCTCGAGGCTATACATCTTAAGTTCCTTTAGTCTTTCTTCATATGTCTTCTGGTGCAGAACCTGCACCATTTTGGTTGCCCTCCTCTGAACAGCCTGCACCCTGTCTATGTCTTTGCTGAGATGGGGTCTCCAGAACTGTACACCGTACTCCACCAACTGTACTCTTACCAACTGTCTGTACAGAGGATCAACAACTTTTTGTTTTCAACTGGTGATGCCTCTCCCTATGCATCCCAGTATCTCCCCAGCCCTCCTTACTACCTTCTCACATTGCTGGCCCACCTTTAGGTTGTCTGATATGGCTACCCCCACGTCCCTTTCCATTTTTGTTGTTGTCAGTATCTCACTACCCCATTGTGTACTCTTCCCCTGGGTTTTTGTTTCCCAGGTGCATTACCTTGCACTTCTTTGCATTGAATCTAAGCTGCCATACATTTGGCACAGACAAGACTGCTTTATTTTACCAGTTAGGCTGTGGTATGTGGCATAGTATACATTCTTAAACATATGTGCACATATCCTCTAGCATTCAAATATATGAAATTCCTGCCAACAGACCAATACTGTAGACAATGGTGCAATGATTCCTGTGAGCAGGCAGCGTGGCTAAAAATAGACAAACACTTTCTCCAAATTAGAACCCCTTAAGCTGTTTTGTGGCTTAACAGGAATGCAGTATGTGGTAAATGGACAAGGTTTAAAGAACTGTGAAATAATTGCCTGAGTAGGCTTCATGCTGACTCACACAACAATGTAGCAGCCAGATTTGGCAGCAGAAATAGAAGCCTCCCTAGAATGTTCAACAACTACATTACTAGTATCACCTACCCAAGCACGCAGCAACTAGTATCACTGGTGAATCGAGTTTTCCAATCTAATAAATATTTGTATGGGGGGAGGGGGAGACCAGCAGGGATCATCATCCAGCTGTCGAAGGGACAGAAAGGCAAACCAGTCAATCGACTACAAATTAGAGGTGGCTGACCCCGGAAAGGTTCTGACTTTTATTAATTAAGGACCAGGTCACAGGGGTGGCACCTGGTTCTGATTATTTCTAAATATTTATTTGCATTATTAATTTATTGAGAACTTGGTGACCAAGGAAGGCATACTGAGTCAAGGTTCATTTCCAGGTGTGACCTGTTGATGGGCAACATGGAAGAATACATCATATACACATAGGTAAAATAAAGTAACAGTATAAATACAGTGCAAACACAAGTTAGTGTCAGTGGGAAGACAGTACTATTTAACAAACAAGTTAATTAAATACTAAAAACGCTGAATGTGAAACCTAATCTGTAGTATTATTATTTAATACAGAGGAGCAATGAGGATACTTGAAATCATAATTTTTTATTGAAAACAGAGTAGAACTGCTAATGTGGAAGGGACCAAAGATGCCATAAAATACTAGGAGTGGGAATGACATCAATAACATTATAGTGCCAGGGCATCGAGAGAGAGAGAGAGAGAGAGAGAGAGGACACCCACCCTGCACTGGGACTCTGTGCAGGGAGTCACTACTCCCATTCTCATTTGGGGTCTGCTGTACTCTAAGGTATGGCTATAAGGTTGTTCCTATATCACATATCCTTGCCCCCACCCTCGTGTTATTCTGTGTCATTCTGGCAAGGGAGGGGTCCCTGACTACCTGGGCTGGGGTCCCTCACTGCCTTGATGAAGTTGGCGAATTTGTTGTTGAGTCCCTTAACCTGATCCTTCTTATGGGTGCAGATATGGTGCAGCTGTGGTTCAATGTTTAACTGCAGTGGGAGCAATGATAGCAGATAGAATGGGCTGGCCGCCACGCCAGACAAGATGGAACTACCAGTGGAGCGGCTGATGCTGCCGGCCTGCAGCCCCAAGTAGAGGGACAATGATGAAGAGGCCTGGGCCAGCTTCACCCTGATTCCACCACCACCACACCAGCACCAAGCCACATTCTTCTCTTGCAGAGCAAACCTATGAGGAGCTGAAAGACAACTCCAGAATAAATAATGTCATTAGTTATATTACTACTTAGTACATGTCTTACTTCCAGACACATAATATATGGGGAGAGCCCTCATGTCCAGCTGGGTGCTGTTCCAGGGGTACCAAATCCTGTTTAGTTGTGCTAATTCCCCAGACAAGGCTCCAGTGTCATCTAGAAATTATATTTATTACATAGTTTCATAGCAAGGGGGAAAGAGATTTTGGGTGGGCTAGTTCTACCGACTTTCTGGGTGCAGGAGCAGCACCCAGTCCTGCAGAAACAACCTGTCAGATCCAGCTCCCCCCCCCCAAAAAAAAGCGGAACTGCTAGATACGTTATAGTCATCCCCATTCTCACTATTCAGATTTTGTTTTCATGTTACTTTTTTTCAGTATAATCAGTTCTCTCTGTTAAGGTTGAGCAACGAGAAAGGCTTCCCGGTATGTCTGAGAAGAATTTGATTGATTACCCATTTGCTGTTTTGCTAACAGGTTAAAATAAATGGAGTGCTGCTAACCAGGATGGTACCCCAGGGTCATGGGTTCAGTTCCCAGTTAGGTCACATAAAATCTTTCCCATTACACTTTGGATAAATAATTTTCAGTGCTGAGGCACACCCGACAGTCTTCCTATATAATATAGAAAGAAAGTACCTGGATATCAACCAGTTAACAGGTTGGCCACCCCTCCTCACATGTGTACAAATTCATCCAAACTATCTCCTTTGGGTTTAAGGGTTGACACCCACCCTGCATTGGGACTCTGTGCCGGGAGCCACTACTGCCACTATCATTTGGGGTCTGCTGTACTCTAAGGTACTGCTATAAGGTTGCAACTACATCACATATCACAAATCACATATCTTTGCCCCCACCCTCATATCATTCTGTGTCTTGCTGATAAGGGAGGAGTCCCTGACTACTGGGGTGGGGGTCCCACACCTCCTTGATGAAGCTGGTGAATTTGTTGTTGAATCCCCTGGTCTGGTCCTTCTCCTGGGTGCATACATGATGCAGCTGTGGGTCGATGTCCAACTGCAGTGGGGCGACAATAGCAGGTAAGACGGGCCTGGCCGCCAGGCCTGATGAGATGGAGCCACCAGTGGAGCAACTGATGCTGCTGGCCTGCAGTAGAGGGATGATAATGAAGGGGCCCGGGCCAGCTTCACCCTGCTGGGTCCCTGGTTTAAGACTGTGAGCTGTAGTAGCAGTTGCTGCTATGCTCTAGGATCAATGAGGTCGAAAAGTAATAGATAGCCATGGCTAGCCAATGGGAGAGGGTCACGCCACCAGGCCCAATGAGATGAAGCTGCCAACAGAGCAGCCAATGCTGCCAGCCCACAGCCCTGAGTATAGGGATGATGATGAAGGGGCCTGGGATGGCTTCACCCTGCTGGGTCCCTGGGTGTAAGACTGCGAGCTGTAGTAGTAGTGGTTGCTGCCACACTCCAAGATCAATGAGGTTGAAGATCCAGGAAATTATTTCCAAGAAGGGTCGCGTGAACCAGGACTGGAGCACCCTCCTGAAACCACTAGACCAGCTGAGGAAACTGGTGAGGGGTATCAAATGAAAAGCCAACTAGGAAAACAGAATGACATGGGGATGGGCAGCAAGTTATTAGTGTCTATGGAGGACTCCAGGAATTGGATGGGACCACTCTTTCCCATTGAGGAGACTCTAGGCAGGGTGATGGGACCACAAGTGCTAAAAGAGGACCCTGATGGAGAGGGGATCACTACAAATCGCTGCATATCTTGGTGGGCTGAACAGTCATGCAAATCAAAGTGCTGAAGCCCTCTCAAATTAGAGCAGCTTTGGTCCTTTGAAGTGCATGACCGTGCAGCCCACCAAGCAGAAAGTTGCATTATTACCACACCAAGTGGTCATTGTAGTAGACTGCTGAGCCCTTGGTTCTGTGAACTGCAATGGGCTTGGCAGTGACACACCCCTGAAATCCCATACTGCCATAATACTTTGGTTTGCCCAAGCACAGCCAATATAAAAATAGCTCCACTTGCCCAGACCTTCATGTCCTGCCTTGGCTGATTGACTGACACTAAAGCCAGAGCACACCTGCTCATTACTCACTCTTTTCCCATGCTGCTCACTGAGTCAGTGTTCAGCATGGCATGCTTCCGTCTGCACCATATGAATGGCAAAATATCACACCACAAGGTGCAAGACTGACTCAGCATGCAAGTATGCAGCAGTCTCCTGGAATCAGACCCTTGAACTGTTCTCTGCTCTGCTTCCAGATGGCACTCTCATCCCTCACAGCATTGGTTGTAATGCTCACACCTGCACATGCATGTTCCCCAGCAGCCTGTGCCCTACAATCCTGTGCCAAGTGCACCTTCGATGCACTGAAGTTTATCCATTCGGGTGTTACTGCTTAGGAGGGCATCATCATTCATTCATCATTCGGCGATGAATAGCAAAGATGAGCAGACCGCTCTTACAAGGGAGCGTATTTCTTTTTGACCAGGTATCCTTATGTATCCTTACATTTTGGGGGAGTTTGGAGGGGAGGTATGTTGAGTGCTACATGGGGGTAGGATACTGGTGGTTTGGTTAAATTTAGAGATGTTGGAAAGTTTTGATTTGTAGGCAAAATGAATACAAATGACAAGTGAGGTCCAGTGTGCACCTCCCCATACTGCCCAAGGCCTGAGATTGAGGATTTGTTATCTCATTTCTACTGCTTATGCATTAAATAGGGATTCTTGGTAACCAAATTTCAGCCGAGACTTGAATAAGCCAAACCACTACTTCGATAGGGAGAATGGCAGGGGTGAATGGACAAAAAGACAAAGGCAGTAAGGACAGGGATGGGGCTAAAAGAAATAAGGCCATACAAAAATGGAGGGTAATGAGTACCAATGCCCATAGTCTAGGTAAAAAGCTCCTCAAAATGGTGACCTTGATGGAAGAGGGATGCCTGGATATTGTGGCAGCCACAGAAACATGGTACACAGAGAACCATGACTGGAATGTCAATATACCAGGGTACACAATCTTCAGGAGGGACAGGGAGGGTAGAAGATGATTAGGAGGAGCTCTCTATGTGAGGGAAGGGATCAAAGCAACAGAACTAAAGGGTAAACAGGGAGGAGAAGAGGCACTGTGGGTCACCCTGGAGACTGGAAATGGCACCACAATCAACACAGGGGTTGTATACAGATCTCTGTCTCAGGGGGAGGAAATGGACAAGGAAATGATAGAAGGCATCCTTTCGATGGCAAAGAAAGGGGAGATATTGCCGATGGGGACCTGAATATGCCAGATGTTAACTGGAGCACCTTTTGCTGCAGCCACATCCAAGAGCAGGGCCATTTTTGATGCCCTACAGGGGGCATGCATCAGACAGCTAGTTTTGGAACCCACTTGGGAGGGAGCAATCTTAGACCTGGTACTCTCAAATGGGGACAGAGAGAGGATCTCAGATCTAGAAATGGGTAGCCATCTGGGAACAAGTGACCACCAAACAGTGTGGTCCACGATAAACTTAGCTGTAGAGTCAAGCCATACAAAAGTGAAAGCAATGGACTTCAGGATGGCTGATTTTGTCAAAATGGGAGAGTGCCTCAGAAAAGCACTAGTAAACAGGCAAGAAGGTGGGGTGGAGCAACAATGGGGAAACATCAAAACTGCCATCTCAGAGGCAACAAGCCTTTGTGTAAAGCAAATAAACAAATCAAAATGAAATAAAAAACACTATGGTTATCAAAAGAAGTGGAGGGGAAAGTTTGGGAGAAAAAGATAGCATTCAGGAAGTATAAGGAAACACAGAAGGAGCAGGACAGAGAACTGTACCAGTTAAAGCAGAAAGAAGCAAGGACGGCAGTCAAAATAGCAAAAGCCCAAACCAAAGGAAAGATAGCCAACTCAGTTAAGAAGGGAGATAAAACCTTTTATAGGTACATTAGGGAGCAAAGAAAGACTAAGACAGGGATACTGAGTCTGAATAAAGAGGAGGGTGGTTGGGCAGAGAGCGACAGTGAAAAAGCAGGAATACTGAATGAATACTTCTGCTCAGTATTCACAATGGAAGAACAGGGGGAGATACCTAATCCAGTCAATAGAAGCAATCTGGATAGAGGGTTTGATATTAGTCCTTTCACAGAAGAAAGGGTACTGAAAGAACTCCTAAAACTGAAGGTGGATAAAGCAATGGGGCCTGAAGGGATTCACCCCAGAATTCTAAAAGAACTAAGGGAAGAACTAGTAACACCACAGACTACCCTTTTTAATAAATCATGGGAGGATGGTGTGGTACCTGAGGACTGGAGGAGGGCAGATATGATTCCCCTTCACAAAACTGGAAGCAATACAGAGGTAGGAAACTACAGACCTGTCAGTTTGACCTCAGTGGTAGGGAAAATGATGGAATCACATCTGAAGTAAAGAATTGTTGAGTACCTAGAGGCCAGTGGGGCACGTGACCCAAGGCAGCATGGATTCACAGCAGGAAGGTCATGTCAGACAAATCTAATTGATTTCTTTGACTGGGTGACCAAAGTAGTAGACCCGGGAGGGGCTGTGGACATGGCCTACCTAGACTTTAGCAAGGCATTTGACACAGTCCTGCACAAAAGATTTAATAAACAAATTAGCCAGCCTGGGAGTGGGTCCCAGAGTGGTAGCCTGGGTTAAACATTAGCTGGTCAACAGGACACAGAGGGTAATGATAAATGGAGTCTACAGTGAGGAAAGCGGGGTTACTAGTGGGGTACCGGAGGGTTCAGTACTGTGTCCGGTCCTTTTTAATGTCTTCATAAGTGACATTGCAGAGGGACTGGAAGGAAAAGTATGTCTCTTTGTAGATGACACAAAGATCTGCAATAGGGTTGATATGCAAGTTGGGGTAGAAAGGATGAAAAGGGACTTAGCAAGGTTGGAGGAATGGTCAAATGTATGGCAGCTTAGATTCAATGCAAAGAAGTGCAAAGTAATGCACATGGGAAACAAAAACCCAGGGGAAGAGTACACAACGCGGGGTGAGATACTGACAACAACAAAAAAGGAAAGGGACCTGGGGGTAGTCATATCTGATGACCTAAAGGTGGGCAAGCAATGTGAGAAGGCAGTAAGGAGGACTGGGGGTATACTGGGATGCATAGGGAGAGGTCTCACCAGTAGAAAACAGGAAGTTGTCCATCCGTATGGACAGTTAAGACCACATCTGGAGTACTGTGTACAGTTCTGGAGACCCCATCTCAGCAAATACATAGACAGGGTGGAGGCTGTCCAGCGGAGGACAACCAAAATGGTGCAGGGTCTGTACCAGAAGACATATAAAGAAAGACTAAAGGAGCTTAAGATGTATAGCCTTGAGGAAAGGAGGGAGAGGGGGGAAATGATAAAAACTTTCAAATACCTCAGGGGAATCAACAAAGTCCAAGAGGGTAGCATCTTTCAGAAAAAGAGATGTGCAAGAACAAGGTGGCATAATTTGAAGTTAGAGGGGGGATGGCTCAGAGGTAATGTGAGGAAGTATTTCTTCACAGAGAGGGTTGTAGGTGCATGGAACAATCTTCCTGAGGAGGTCGTACAGTCAAAAACAGTGGGGAAATTCAAGAATGCATGGGACAGACATAAGGCAATTCTAGTGGGGGTAGGAGGAAGTAAGCTGTTGGTTAACTAGGATCTGCAACTTATCCGTTAGGTAGGGAAATGGACAGACTAGGTGGGCCAAGCGGTCCTTATCTGCCATCAGATTCTATGTTTCTATGTTTCACAGTGACCCCAGTAAGTCCAGTCCTACACTGTAAATAATGGTTAAATTTACCTCTTTGATCTGAGTTGAAGTCCTGCTGTTTCTTTTCTCTCTGTTTGCAAAGTCCTCCCTCAGGCTTCCGTGTCTCACATGTGAAAAGTGCAGCTTCTTGTGGTTCACTGGGCATGGCTGAGAGCCAATCACTAGGAAAGAGCCACTTCTTCCCCTAATGAAAATCCAGTTCAAAGTGTGATCTACTCAACCCTGGCTTTCACAATTTAATTATTTTCAAGAATGCTCCTGGTTGCACCCTTGAAAATAATTAGATTGTGAAAGCCAGGGTTGAGCAGATCACACTTTAAACTGGAAGTTAAGACAAAGTTGTCAAATCTGCCTCCTTAGATAATTTCACAAAATATTTCTATTTAATAGAAAATTTGCCATTGGTAACTTTGCCTGGAAGCTTTGCCTGTAACTTCCTGCTTTAGAGTACACCAAGGTGAATTTGGGCCAAATGAAGCTACTGATACACAGAACCCTCAAGGTCAGCAGTCCCCTGTCCCCCGCCTACTCTGTAGCAGACTGAAGACCCAGTGCCACCCCCATATGGCACAACCACCACATGCTGCAACCACTCATCAATCCCTGTCAAGAGCATTTCTAACATTTTATGACCTGTGTGTGATCCAGTTACACTCTTCACTGCCTGTGTGACATGCTGGCAAATAGTCAGTGTATTGTTACCACTGCAATTGGGCTTAGTATAATCTTTTCCCCAGCCAGAGCTGAATACTAACCCAAGGTACCTGTACCCAATGTGCTGTAATGCACAGAAATGAGCTACCAGCTGTTTGGTCACTGGTCCACATATCCATACTTGGCACCTATTATCCAGATCAGGTTCAGTGCCACTACCACCAGCAGTCATGGGGACACCAGCAACCTCCTCCTTGACCATTGTTCCTAATCCCGAACCAGAGATTTTGCTACCTCTTGGACTGATCCATAGTGCATTTTTGAAGATCGTCCCTGCACTTACAGGGATTCTGTCTCCCTACTAGCACCGATTTTCAGTTTCAGTGTGACAAGTTGTTCCACATAGCTTCCACTCTGCAGAGTTTTCCCTGTGCCTCTGTTAATAGTCATCTTTTGTATTGTGTTTAACTTGGTATCTCAGTTGCTGTGTCTCATTATTAGAGTACAGGATTTACAGGATTTTAGAATTTCAGGATGACTTTGCTGAAAGTCTCCATAGCCAGCTGATTTGTTGTATTTGAATCCAGTGCAGTTACCAATTTAATTTTTCCCTTTGCTTTGCACCCCGACTGTGACCCTCTTGTTTTACAAATCTTAGTTACAGAGTTAGCTCCTAGCTGTCTGCTTCCTACCCTCTGATTTGGCCCTCTTTTAGCAAATTGCAGCTCTTTGTCTGTGTGTTAATTTTATTTTCACTCCCACCACTTCAGAGTGCTATTTAATCTCTGTCCTGTCCCTCTTTCAACAGGCATCCTTGTAGCCCACTGGGCTACCTATCACCATCTGTGGTTCACCTCCTGCATGCCTGGACACCACTCTGTGCCTCTCTCGGTGCCAAGAAGCCTGCTGCCCCCCTGGACACTAGCATCAGGTATGGCCTACATACAGCCCTGGCCTCTATGGCTGCTGCTTCTGCTGCTGAATTCACCCACCCCCTTCCCTTCCTAGGCCACCTTTAAATACACTTGAGCTCCTCCCTCCCCTACCCTGTCCTGCCCCCATTGGCTCCCAGTAGTTGAGTTCAGGAGCTTAAAACTATCTGTCCCCCCAACCCCTTTGTTGATCTCCTTCTCTCTCTCTCTTAATCTCTTAAAGCTTCCCCGGCCACTGGTCTGCTGTTCTCAACCAGCAGTGCTCACATAAAAGTGTCCTAAACCTGCATTTTGGATTCCAAATGTTTCACCTTCTCTCTATCAACATCCACTGTCACCATGAACCTGCCCTAGCTCACACTGTTTGCAATCTCCCTAATACCTGTCCTGGTCAAGCTCTTAGCTTGACCTTGGATAGTGTGGGGCCTGTTGAAATTGTACCCGTTGTCTCTGTCTAGCTGCCCACCCTCTCTCTCCCTTCCTGCTACTTTGATCCTCTTTATTACAGCGCCTTCCCATCCCCCCCATTACCTACACAATTATTCTGAACAAGTATTTTACCCTAACCACCGCTTCTCTGATTTTCCCTTAGGCTAGCCCCAGGTCGAGCATCCCACACTCAGCGGCTGGAACCACCGCTGATTGCTCCTCACTCTGTTGCCCACCGGCAAGCCTCCAAGTTGGGCTAGCCCCAGGTCTGGCAATCCATGCTCAGCGGCCGCGGCTGGAATCGCCACAGGTCGATCCTCACTCCGTTGCCCACCAGCAAGCCTCCAAGTCAGGTGTGAAGCTCACTGTCCCCCAGGAGCACTTTCAGGGACTCCAATTGGCCGCAGCTTGGACTGGCTTATCCTGATTGGCTGTAGCTCTTATGGCATTACCGGTGATAGGATGCAGGTCTCCTGGAACTCCTGCTTGAATTTCTAGCTGATTTTCTGCCTTTTGTGAACTCTACTAGGGTTTATTTTGGCCATCTCCCCCCAACCCCTTCTCCTGCCTTAATTAAATATGCCTTAGCCCCTCCTCCTGCCCCCAAACCTCTTCACTATTGGCCACCAACGTTCTACCTATTGCCCCTCCTTCAACACCCAAATCTCTACCCATTTGGTCTTCGGCACCACGCCAGAGAGATCTAGCTGGCCCCCATTGCTCAGTACTCCTCAATTAGTGTATTTTCACTCCTGCCCTCCCTCCCCTTACACCTCATAGGCCCTAAGTTGCCTTGTTCAAAGGTATGCGTTGATTCCGCTAGTACACACCTCATCTCTGAAAGAATGTGGCCTTTATTGCTCATAGGCCTTATGGCCAATTTTATGCCTTTTTTGCTAGCTCCCTGCATAGTGACCCATCCTTCATTTGGGAGAGCTCCACCATGTAATGATGTCCCCTTTACTGATTCTGTCATGTCCTCATCATTGGCCTACCCTTTTCTGCTGCCATGGCACATTGGGACTTCATCACAGATGTTTAATATGTGCATTGGACTTAGCAAATCCCAACAGCTACACCTTTCCCCCTCTATGGCACCAGGCCAGGGTACTTCTACATGCAACCTTGGGAGCACTTGGCATCTGCTTAAACTATGTTATGCCTTGCCCACCTCATCAGAATAAATGGGTTTGGGCATGACCCATTAAGTTTATGTTGAGAGCCCTTAAAATGATACTATTCATGCTTCTGCTCTGTTCTGGCAGCGTCAAACTGAACCTAGGCCCCCCTCCACCTATCTCTGCTCCTTGCGACTTTATCAATCTAAAAGGTCTAAGTATCCTCCATATTAATGTGTGCAGTCTCCTAAATAAGTTAGATGCCATTTAGGCTTGGATCACAAACACGAAACCTGACATCCTGGTGGTTTCTGAGACCTGGCTCAAGCCCACTACCCTGGACTCTGAGGTCAACTTACCTGAATACAATATCTTTTGTGCAGACAGATGGACTAGAGGTGGGGGGGGGTTGCCATCTATGTGTTGGAAAAATATAATGTTTCTATTACTGTTGCTTCATCATTGCCGAAAGAGTTTTAAAGCCTCACAATCAAAGTCCAACTCTCAACCACCTTGGCCTTGCACATCATAGGATGCTACAGACCTCCCTCTGCAGGGCTTCAACTGTTAAGTCACCTTTCCCACTCTCTTAGTGTGCTGCAGTCCGAAGTCATAATCCTGGGTGACTGTAACCTGGATTGGCTTTTGGACTCCTCCAAACCCTTAAAAACTCTATGTGACTCATTTGGACTTACTCAGATTGTCTCAGAAGTGACCCATCCAAATAAAAAGAACCCAAATAAAAGCTTACTACTAGAAATTATTCTAGTAAACAAGCCACACCTATTCTCTCATTCTGGAGTCTTCTTCACTAATCTCAGAGATCACTGCTTTATTGCTTGCATAAGAGCTGCACCCAAGCCTATTTCTAATTCCAGGTTCACAATCAGGAGATGTTTACATAATTTAGTGCCACAAGCCTTCCTTTCAGAATTACAAAACTCCTTGCTATGGTAGGACTTCAACATAGCCAAGACAGTAGAGACAGCATACGAGACCTTCCATACTGTTGTCCATGGAGCTATTGACAGACATGCCCCCTTGATCAAAGTACATACCAAGAAAAAGACTCTCCCTTGGTTTACACGTCAACTGAAGTCAGCTTTGCTCAACAGGGACAAGCTCTGGAAGAAAGCATGTAAATCAAAGCTTCAGTCAGATTGCACTAATTTTAGGACAGCCAGAAACCTCTGCACAAAGCTTGTCAGAAACACTAAGGCTAACTACTTCCAGTCAACTCTGGACTCCTCCACCAAGGACTCTGCCAAATTCAGGCAAACCCTTAGAGATATTCAAGGACATGCTTCATCAGGTTCTCTCCCTACCAAGATCTTATACAAAGGATCCCTCATTAACGAGAAGGCAGAAATCCTTGACTGCTTTAATAATCATTTTATTACCGCAGGTATGGCCTTTGACATTTCGCCTACAAATAACCTACTTACCCAGTTCTTATCACAAGGACCAGAAAGCCCTCCCCCTGTCCACAGTACTCCTGTCACAGTTTTCTCCTTCCAACTAGTAAGTTACAAGGAAATGGATAACCTGCTACTTCAGCTGGATGCCATAAAAAGTGCAGGAGCGGACCTCATTAGCCCTTTTTTTCCTAAAGCTCAGTCACCAAGTGCTGGCAGCTCCATTAACGCACCTCTTTAATGTGTCCCTCAGCTTGGGTAAACTCCCTTCTGTCTGGAAGACTGCCCAAGTTTTACCACTCTTCAAATCAGGAGACCCCAGAGACCCAAATGACTACAGGCCAATCTCCTTACTCCCCACCCTATCAATACTGCTGGAGAAATTAGTGAATTGTCAACTTAGAAACTACATTGATGTCTCAAATCTGCTAAACCCTGGGTAATCAGGCTTTAGGCCATGCCACAGTACAATCACAGCTCTCACCAAAGTCACAAACGACTGGCAGAGAGCCCTTGACTTAAAGAATCATATATGCGCAGTATTCCTCGACTTAAGCAAGGCCTTTGTTACCGTCAACCATGCATTGCTCTTAGTTACTCTCCACAACATTGGTCTGGATGCACCTTCCCTAAAATGGTTCTCATGCTACCTGGCTGAGCGGATGCAGCAAGTAAAAGCAGTAGGAGATCTCTCCACTCTAAAAAAGATTAGCAGAGGCATACCGCAAGGCTCCATCTTGGGACCCTTACTTTTCTCACTTTATATCGACAACATTGACTGTGGAATCAAACTTTTCAGTGTACATCTCTTTGTGGATGACACAGTCCTTTACACTGCCAAACCTACTCCTGAAAGTGCCTGCTTGGACGTTCAAGCAGATTTCCTTACGCTGCAACAAAACCTCCTGAGTCAAAAGCCCCTATTGAATGCCAAAAAGACCAAGGCTATGTTGTTATCCCCAAAGACAAAGTCAATAAACTTCCTTAAGCATGACAATATTCCCACTATCACCACCCTGCTTGGTGAGTCACTTGACTATCTGACCAAGTTCAAGTACCTAGGTATGTGGATTGACAACAGACTTTCTTTTGCTGATCATATAGATGAGCTCTCAAAAAAACTTTGACAGAGGCTTGGACTTTTTTTTTATAATTAAGCATCTGCTTAGCCAGGAGGCCAGAAAAAGCTTAGTACCAACCACGTTTCCAGCTATCTTGGACTGTGCAGACTTCCTGTATGGCCAAGTCCGAAAAACTGCCCTATCTAAGCTTGACACCCTTTATCATAGGGCCTTACATTTCATCTCAGGTGCGGCATATAATACCCATCACTGTGTACTCTATTCTATGGTAGGATGGACCTCACTTATGTTCAGAAGGCAAAGGAACGCTATAGTATGGACCTATAGATCTATATCCAAGATGCTACCCTCCTACATTTCTGACTGTCTGCCCTCCTTCACCTTATGAAACTATGCCTTGAGAAGCCATTTGTACATCTCACTAGCTGTGCCTAAAGTCTTTTCCTGGTTTGGCAGAGCCTCCTTCAGCTATGTGCTGCCCCAGCTGTAGAACAACATCCAGAAATCCATAAAATTGGTGCATCCTATTGGTTCTGTGGAATTCAAGTCACTCCATTCAAGATATTTCTCAGAGCCATGTCAATGCCCTCCCTGTCACTAAACTGTAGCCATACATTGCTATTCTTACAGTCAACCCTAAACACTTTCTATCCTCTTATTATAATTACCCTAAGCCATGTTCATGGATTCATCCTTGCTTTCTACTTGCTGCTGAGCCCGCACCTTGCACTGTCACTAGCATTAACTCTGCTCTACTAGAGCTATCAGTGTCTAAAATCACCGGTTCTGCACATTGGTGCTGACTGACTTCCACCTACTTGCTGTACTGTTTACTGGGATGAGGCTTCACCTTACGACTGGGCCTCATTGATTATCCTTGTACCTTGTTTTTATTGCTATGTATTGTATTACTATGCCCATTTGTGCTATATGTTCTATTATGTTACTGTTTTATGGAGAGGTTCTATGTGATAACGGCAACTGTCAAATGGCGAGCTGTGTTATCGCGATGTTAGGGTGGTGAAAACATTTTCATCACCCTGACATCCTCGGACCTGAAGAATGGCGCCAGTGGGCTTAGATTGTTTGGCTTTCTGTTGGGGATGTGCCCACCCCATGGGAAAATACCCCGTGCCCCCTTACAAAGATTCTCAACTCCAAGGGGGTGCATGTTGGGGGGGGGACAAAAGCAAAAAAAGCAAGTTTCGGTCCGGGCACAACAAAATTGCAGTAGTGCCCAGACACAGACCCGAACCCAGTACCTCCTGCACCGCAAGCGGAGGTGAACCCCCGATGCCACAGCGCAGCTCAGCAGCTGACTGCAGCACCACCCCCTAATATCTCCTCTGCCCCATCCCTGCCCATGCTCACTATGCTCGCCCCCACTGCGCAGGTGTACATTTAGTGACATCCTGTCGCTGCAGTCGCCCAACCCACCACATCCGGTTGCCTTACCCCCCCATCACCATTTGGGTTTTCGCCCACAATGCATTGCCGTTTCGGATGGCGCCTTACTTCAGGCGCCAACATCACTGGCTACCTTATTTATTCTGTACCTACCAGGGCCACCTTGAAAATGAGCTTGCTCAATGGAGTTTCACCTGGCTAAAAAAATATTGATTGATTGATTTAAATTGTGGATTTGGCATTATAGTGAATTTTGGGAGGTACTTTTGGGGTGCTGTGCATACTCCATGAATTTTTCTAGCGGTATTATGAGTTAGTCTTGAAGTGCTCATTGATACCCCTTTTTGATATATAGATTGTCCACTAACTTCAAAGATTGACAGAGTTATGGCTTCTTAAAGTTGCAGTGTTATCCTATGGGAATTTTCTTTTCTTCTTTTTTTTTTCATACTTTTTGTATATCTATTTTCAGTTGGTACTTCTTGGGGACATAGTTTTGTAGTACTAATTGAGGCCTTTTGTAGCTATATAGATTATCCCTTAACTCCAGAGACTGATGGAGTTACAGTTTGTTAAAGTTGCATTGCTATCATATGAGAGTTTTAATTTTTTAATTTTTATATTTTTATATCTCTTTTCAGCAGAAATTTGTGAAGGTCAGCTTTGCCTTGTTACGTCTCCTTGTACTGTAACTTCAACATTTGGTAACTCCTATTTTACTGGACCATCTGTTTATGGGCATTTTGTTATATGTATAGATTTAGGAACACAACACAACACTTTACAAGACTTAACTGTTGCACACAGACTGTAAACACCACCACCACCACCACCATCTGTCTGTCTGTTTGTAAGTCAGTCTATCTATCTATCTATCTATCTATCTATCTATCTATCTATCTATCTATCTTATAGGGGCACAATCATGTCCTTATAATTGGGGTTGAGTAGCCTGTTTAATGTTAAATCTCAAATTTTGCACTTTAATAACTTTGCAACCAATCAATGGATTTGCACAAACTTTGGTATGCACTGTCCTGTGGGGTAGATCTCTTGATGTGCAAGTTTTGTTCTGGTTGGATGTCCAGATTCTGAGATTTGGATAGCGCAAAAACCTTAAAAGTCCTCATTGCCTTGTGCCCAGATGGTGTGAAATTTTGGTGTGAATTTTTTATGGTAAAAACAATTGGGGTAACAGAACTGCCATGCTTTGTTTGGTGAAAAAATATTAATATGTTACAAAGTTATTCAGCTTTTAAGTTCCCATTATTTCCTATGAGAAGATCACTCTCCAGGATAGAGGTAAAAAGTTTCAACAAAGGATTTGGCCTCACAAAAAAGGATCCTTTTGTGTGAGGGACCAATCCTTTTTCACAAGAAAAAAATGCTTTTCATGAGCCACCATCTTTGTTTTCTCTTTTTTCACATAACAAACTGTCATAACTCTGTCCAGGGATGTCTTCTTCAGACATCCAAACATGTATCTTGCTCATTGGGAGATGATGAGTGTCACTGTGTGTTTTTATTATAGCTACCATGGCAGCCAAACTTTTTTTTCAACTATTTAAATCCTTTTTCACCACTCGCTAAGTTCCTTTTTCATGATTTCTTTTCCATCATCAAGAAAAAGGAAATCAGCTGGCGAAAAAAGGATTTAAAAAAATCTATATCCCTGTTGTTTAGTGGCAGCCTCCAATCACCATCCCCATAATTTTTATTTTAGTCCCTGGTGTCTAGTGACACCCCTCACCCTCTGATTGCCATCCCCATTATTTTTATTTTACTCCCTGTGTTTTTTAATTTTATAGTTATCCAACACTGGAATGCCCACCCCCGATGTTGGATTCCCTCCTCCCGAAGCCCATTGTTTTATTAAATGTAACCAACATCGGGTGGGGCCCAATCTCCATGTCAGCATTTAGAAGCCCTCTCGCAGTGCGGGAAACTGAGGAGCCCATCCGCAGTGTCCCGAGATGATTTATTAATGTTTCTTTGCACCTGAAATAGGAAAAACATCCCACAACATCTTTTTGTTTTAATTAACCTGAAACAAAGAAAACGGTCCCTCGTTGTTGCCACCGAACCCCGACCCCCATCCCGACCCTCAAACTGAGCATCCACTTTCCCACACCATGCCCCTTATCCTATACTTACCAGATGATGTTGAATTCTGTCATCCTTTGTGGACCGAGACATGTCTGCTCTCTGCAAAGCCAAACCATGAACTGAGGAATAAAGGTAAGTGCTGTATAATATATTTCAATGGCATTTTGAACTTATGTTCATAACTTTGCCATTTCTTGGAATTTTTTCACCAAATTTTCAACATGGCCTTTTTGGGACCCTTTAATTTCATTAATCGGGCCAAGAAGGTGATTTTGCAGTCATTGCATGAAATCGCCTTTCTGGACTGAGTAATGACATTTCACCACCAGTGTTCATGAGGGGTGGCCCCAAAAAGGCCATGTTAAAAATTTGGTGAAAAAAATCCTAAAAATGGTCAAGTTATGAGAGTTTGTTGAAAATTTTCTACGCACACGCATAACTTTCGTAATTTTCATTATTTTTACTCCAAATTTTCAACATAGCCATTTTTTCACACTACCTCATGAACAGTACAGCTGTAATTTTTCACATCCTGTCTGAAATGTGTTTTCACACCTGTGGCATGGAATGGCATTTTGGCATGGCTTTGAACATTTTCACTTACAGGGTTCATGAGGTAGAGTCATAAGAAGACTGTGTTGAAAATATGGGGTCAAAATACGAAAAAATGCCAAAGTTATGACCATTCATTGCAATTTCACTATACACGCTCATTACTTTGGAAATTTTAAATATTTTGACCCAAGGTTTTCCCATAGCCTTCTTATTACCCCATTCATGTATGTCATAGCTGTACGTTTTCAAATACTACCCAAAATCTGTTTTCGCACCTGTGGCATGGAATGGCGTTGAAGTTGTACAGAATTACTGTATGGTTTGGTGTTGATTTAAAAATCTTCTGTTCTGGGTACATGAGGTGGGGTAATAAGATGGCTATGCTGACAATTTGGTCACTGTTTTCCAATAAATGGAAGTGCAGGGCCTGGATGGTCCTATGCTTCCACAGTTACATTTATCTATCTATCTATCTATCTATCTATCTATCTATCTATCTATCTATCAATACAAACATCTACGGAGGGATGGGAATGCAGGGTCCAAAGAACCCTGTGCTCCCACAGTAAAATATGGATATTATTAATGGAGCTGGCACTATAGCCTAGAGGTTAGAGTAATGAGTTGTGAATGAGCTTGGTATATCCAGCAGTCCTGGGTCTGATTCCCACAACTTCCACTTGCATACTGTGTGACTCTGAGCAAGTCGCTTAATCATCCCCATGCTCCTGGGTCGTCCCTGAAAACAAGCACTTGTACCTAGTGGGCCTAACCTAGTTACCAAAAGAATAAAATAGAATAACAAAAATATATATACTATCTCAAAAAGTAAGGCAACAAGTTGCAAAAAACTTTGTTAATGTTCCAGTTAGGGTCAAAGTGACAAAAGTTGGGAAATGATGCATTAGGGTTTCCAATCCTAGCACTTCACCCTCCCAAACTAGGCAGGTGAGCAGGTGTGGGGTGTGCCCTGGGCTTCTCAAGCCTAATACTCACCCCATTCTCATTAAGTCTACATATCTGACCTTATTTACAGATGGAATGGGGTGAGCATTTGGCTTGAAATGTCCAAGGTACACCTCACACCTGCTCTCCTGCCTGGTTTGGGAGGTGGGGTGTTAGGGTTTAAAAACTCTAACACCTCATTTCCCAAGTTTTGTCAATTTGACCCTAACTGGAGCATTAACTTTTTGCAATATATATATATATATATATAAATATATATGAATTGCAACAGGAGTCATGATAAAAACTGTAGAATAAAACCATTTATCTACGATACTATGGTGATCAATTTATTTATCACCATAGTATCCCATTTATCTACACAATTCTCTTCAGAATTCATTTAGAATGTTCGGCCTCAGAAGCAGTACTAACCATATTCAAATAGGAATAACTTTAAAACGAAAAAAGATAGCATGGTACTGTGAGCACGAAAATTGTTCAGCACAAAGTGATCTACAAAATGAGTGGTGTTTCATCTATAGATACCTTTTATATTTTTTATAATAAGCAAGAAAACAGATGAAAATGTAATTTTTTGTTCACTTTTTTGACAAACAAATGTGAATAACTTTAAAACAAAAAATGATAGCATGGTACTGTGAGCATGAAAAATGTTCAGCACAAAAATATCTAAAAAATGAGTGGTGTTTTATTCATAGACACCATTTTGGATTTTTTTATAATTAGCAAAAAACAGCATGAAATTCAATTTTCTTTTCCCTTTTTTGACAAATTATTTATGCCTACCAAAAGCAAAACTTTCACACAACATCTAAACCTGGTCTGTTCTTAACAAAAAGCATTGACTTGTAACAGTCCTTGTACTATTTTACGTGTTCAATCACTCAAAGTAAAACCTGCTGTACTGTACCTATCAAAAGCATTGGTTTTTCCCTCCCTCTAGGTACTTGTAACTAATCCCAGGTTGCCTCTGAAAAAGGGACCGTGAGGTTCCAGTGGGCCTACCCGGTCACCAAAATATAAATAAATAAATAAAAACCTGTTGCATAAACGGAATATGCAGTGGTTCAGTGTGTGATGATGCATTTATCTTGTACAGTTTCCAGTGACCTCTCGTAACTCTCACTCGTGCCTTCGGCATTCGTGAAGTTACTTGAGATCACTGGAAACTGTACAAGATAAGTGCATTATCACACACTGAACCCCTGCATTTCCTTTATTTATGCAACAGGAGTCATAATGGGGGTGGGAGCAATATCAGTGTGATGACCTCAGTTATTTCCACTGCAGTGTGACAAATGGTGATGATATCACCAGGGTTAAAATAACATAGAAACATAGAAGTTGACGGCGGATAAGGACCTCAAGGCCCATCCAGTCTGCTCATTTTTCCTACCTTATGAATGTACCATAGGCCTTTACTCTGTCAATGGCCTATCTATTCATTCTCATCTGTATTGCTCCCCTATGCCTATCCCATGCCTGTTTGAAGCCCTGCACTGTATTCATATCCACCACTTCCTGAGGTAGGCCATTCCATGCATCCACCACCCTTTCTGTGAAAAAGAACATCCTCACATTATCCCTTCATCAGCCTCCCTCTAATCTCAAGCTGTGTCGTCTTGTCCTGCTATTGTTCTTATATTGAAACATGTTAGACTCTTTCACCTTGTTAATGTCCTTAAGATGTTTGAATGTTTCGATCATATCACCTCTCTCCCTCCTTTGTTCTAGGGTATACATATTGAGCTCCATAAATCTGTCCTCATGTGTTTTCTGATGCAGTCCCTGTACCATTTTGGTTGCCTTTCTCTGGACTGCCTCCATTTTGTTAATGTCCTTGTACAGGTGTGGACTCCAGTACTGCATGCAGTACTCCATATGGGGCCTAACCAGTGTCTTGTACCTTCCTTTTACAACTTGTGATACCCCTGCTAATATACTCCAACATCCTCCTAGCCTTACCTACTGCTTTAGTGGTCTGCCTTGATGGTTTCAGGTCATCTGTGATGACGATGCCCAAATCTCTTTTTTCTCTTGTGATTGTCAGCAACTCCCCTCTCAACCTATAGATGGCTTCAGGGTTTCTCTTCCCTATGTGCATGATCTTGCACTTCGTTGCATTAAACCCCAGTGGCCACTCTTCTGACCATTTTGCTAGTTTATGCAGACCTCTTCTCATTCTCCCCACCCCATCTGGATCATCTACTCTGTTGCAGATCTTGGTGTTATCTGCAAACAGACAAACCTTACCTTCCAGTCCATCTGTAATGTCACTGATGAAGACATTGAAGAGGACTGGCTCCAGGACTGATCACTGAGGTACCCCACTTGTGACTTGCATCTGTTCTGACTGTATACTGTTTACCACCACTCTCTGTGTTCTGCCTGCCAACCAGTTTGCCACCCAGTTGACCAACGTCTGACCCACCCCGAGCCTACCCAGCTTGTTAATCAATCTTCTATGTGGAACAGTATGGAAAGCTTTGCTGAAGTCTAGGTAGGTGACATCAACTGCACCCCCTTGGTCCATCACTCTGGTTACCCAGTCAAAGAAATCTATGAGATTACTCAGACAGGACCTTCCTGTTGTAAACCCATGCTGTCTTGGATCCTGTGTGCCTATGGATTCCAGGTGTTGCACTATCCTTTCCTTAAGGAGTGCCTCCATAATCTTGCCCACTACTGAGGTAAGACTGACTGGTCTGTAGTTCCCTGCCTCCTTCCTGCTACCAGTCTTGTGGAGCGGGATTACATGAACCCTTCCCCAGTCTTCTGGGACCTCTCCTGTGCTCAGAGACTCACTAAACAGTTCTGATAATGGCTCTGCTAGTTCCACCCTTAGCTCCTTTAGTACCCTGAGAATGTATGCCATCTGGTCCCATTGCCTTGTCCATCCTGAGTTTAGTGAGCTCTTGTAGGACCCTTTCCTTTGTGAAGGGACTTGTGCACACCTCCATCCCCCCTGTGTCCATGGTGCTGAGCTGTGGGCCCTGCCCTACCTTTTCCTCAGTAAATACTAAACAGAAGTATCTATTTAGGACAGATGCTTTTCCTTGGTCCTCCTCCACATACTCCCCCTTATTCCCTTTGATCTTAGCAATACCACCCTCTGGACTTTCTCCTTTCACTAAAGTATCTATAGAAAGTTTTGTCCCTTTCTTTTACTGTTTGTGCTAGTGTTTTCCCGGTTTGGGCCTTTGCCTGCCTTACTGCCTTTTCTGCTTCCCCCCTCTGGGGGACTCTAACATAGCATGGTTACCCCTCCTTCCCCTTATGTGGTTTCTTTCTCCCTTCCCACTGTATCCTATGTGCCACTGCCATACTCTCATGCCTCGCTTGCCTACTGTCCCCAGACACTCTATGATGAAGTATCTGTGTATGTATACAACCTTTGCTATCTAAGATTTGTTCCCGATACCACCTATCTGGTAATGTTATTTATAATTATACTGTTTTCCTGCATGATATGTCTTAATATGTTGTCATAAACTGTAAATGGGATTTGTTCTGTGTGTCTAGGACCATCTTGCAAATGAGCTCGCTCAGTAATGTAACTGCCTGGTTAAATAAAGTTGGATGTATTGATTGATTGATAGATATGCCTCCCTATTTTTGTCATGCTGCGTTCCCTTATATTTCCTGAAGGTCAACCTTTTGGCTCTGATATTTTCTGATACTGTTTCTGAGAACCAAAGTGGTTTCCTCCTTCTTTTGCACTTCCTTGTCTTCCTAACACAGTGGGATGTTACTTCAAGTATTGCATCCTTAATGCTTGCCCACTTTGCCTGTACCCCCTCTGCTGTATTTCTTCTTGCCAGGGCTATCTTAACTCTATTGGCTATCTTATCAAAGTCTGCTTCTCTGAAATCCCATATTTTTGCCTTGGAATGAGATGATTTAGTTCTAGTGGCCAAATTGAACCATACCATGTGATGGTCACTGGGCCCCAGGTGACCTTCTACCTGGAGATCTGTGATCCTTTTCCCCGTTAGTCAGTACTAGATCTAGGATAGCCCTGTTTCTTGTGGGTTGTTGTACCAGTTGTTTGAGGCCCTCCCCCTGCAGGGAATCCACTATGTGTCTAGTTCTGGCAGATGTTCCTTCTGGTATTGATCAATTTGTATCTGGCATGTTGAAGTCTCCCATTATCAGAACCTCCCCTTTAGCTGTCATGTTTTGTATATCTTCTAACAATAATGTGTCTATGTCCTCCCCCTGGTCTGGAGGCCTGTAGACAACTCCAATTCATATGGCTGTCCCATTTCCTGTTTCCAGGGTGACCCACAGTTCTTCTGGCTCCTTATGTGTATTCTGAATTTCTGTAGCTTTGATATTTTCATTGACATAAAGGGCTACTCCCCCCCCCTTTTTGCACCTTGATCTCTTCTGAACCGTACATAGACGGGTGCTGAAGTCTCCCAAGTGTGGTTACTGGAGAACCATGTCTCGCTAATGGCTACTATGTCCAGTTTAACCTCTGTCATTGTTACCTGCAGGTCTGGGATCTTGTTTCCCAGACTGCGGGCTTTTGTGTACATGATTTTCCATTGGCCAGTTTTCAGTGCATAAGTTGTTAGGCTAGGTCTGGAATTTCCCCTGTGCATCATATGGAGAGACAGACCTTTTTCCTTACCTGGTGATGCTAATGAACTACAAACATGATGAACTCTTGTTTGATCACTAGCTGAGGGGGGAAGGGTGTTCTTCCCGTTCGATGTATTGGGTGCTGCACCCCTCTCCCCATTGGCTAGTTTAAATATTCTGCAAAGACATCAAACTTATGCCCCAATGCACTGACTCCCTCCTTAGTCAGGTGCAGTCTATCAAATTTAAAACAACTTTTGCTTCCATAACTGTTGCTAATTACCTACAAATTTGTGTCCTTTTTCCTGGCACCAGCCCTTGAGCCACATGTTTAGCTCCCCTATCTCCCCTTCTCTGACCTTCCATCCATCTGCCTCCATCTCCCAGACTGGCAGGATCTGTTTATACATACTCTGCTGATGTCACCACTCACTCACCTCAACCTGCATTCTAAATGGAACAGATTCACAAAACAGTTTCTGTTTCTCAATGCTACCTGCAACTTACTCAATTAGCATTGCAAAGGACACTCACCTGTCTCCCATAGTGTTTCTGAGACTCCCAGTGCATTACTATGCTGATCTCAACTTCACTACAGTCTGCATTTTAAATGGAACTGCTTCACAAAATAGTTTCTGTTTCTCAATGCTACCTGCAATTTACTCAAATAGCACTGCAAAGGACACCTCACTTGTATCCTATAGAGTTTCTGAGAATTCCAGTCCATTCAGAAAAACTCACACACACTCACACCACAAACAGAAACAGCAGACAGCACACAGAAACAGGAAAAGAACACAGGAAAACATAACAATATGCTTGGAGCTCTCACCCCCATTGTATAAATAGCACACATGATGTGCAGATCGTGTGTTATGAAAAATATTCTCACTCCTGCAGAGTGAGCTCTGGATACTCTCACTCATGCCTTTGGTACTTGTGAATATCCAGAACTCACTATGCAGTAGTGAGAATATTTTCCATATCACACTACCACCCATCATGTATCCTCTATTTATGCAATGGGGTAGACATATATCCACTGTGATAAATCCATTTATCTGAGTCACTGTGAGTATAAATTTATTTATACACACAGTGACTAAGTAACACTCCATTTATATATACACTTTATATGTGCCCCCCCACCTCCTGCCTGCACTACTTCTTCACCCCACAATCAGTTTCACTTTCCCTAACATCTACCAACACTCTTTATACACATTTCTTATATTTAAAATGAAAACTGCTGCTTACAATGAGAGCTGGAGCCACAGTTGAAATAGTTTGTAATGCTAACAAGTTAATAACATCAAAACCGTTGCATTCCTTGCTCGTGCTTTCAAAACACCACAACACTAGCGACCTGACAATCACGTATCCCTCACACTCTCCAACTGCTGTTCTACCTACACATCTCAACTTGCATCTGACTCCCGCCACACAATAACACCAGTTCATACATACAGTACTCAAACTGGTTTTTTTTTCTTTCAAATAATTAAATCCCCAAACTCTCCACACCTCTCACTGTGCTGCTGCCCTCAGGTTCATAGTCCTATGTCTGCTGCTCTCCACGCACGGTCCCACTGGCTCCACCTCCACTCCACTCATTAAAATAAGAAAAAGAAAAAACACGAACTAAGAACAGATGTAAAAAGAAAAAATAAATCATCTTCTTTAATCTCCTGAACTGCTCATACAACCCTTGGGAAGTTGCTCTCGCTAAACACAATGCCATTTTCTCCTCTTTATTTTTAAAAAGATGCTTACTCCACCAATCATAGCACACGTTGACTCACTCATACAGCATCTGACACATGCTCTTTGACAATGGACCTAGCAACTGGCAGCATAATATGCACAATTACATTAACTAAAAAAATCCTATGAAACTTTACTACATTAAAAAACTAAAGCACAAGTCACACAAATAACACATCACACAAAGTCTGCCCTTATTGCATAAATGAAATATGTGGTGGGCAACTGTGTAATACAGCATTTCTCTTGTGTGGTTGCCATTGCCCTCTTGTAACCATCACTCATGGCTCCGCCACTCATGAGGTTACTAGAGGTCAATGGCAACCACACAAGATAAATGCTGTATCACACGGTCACCCCCCCCCCGTATATCCAATAGATAGATAGATAGATAGATAGATAGATAGATAGATAGATAGATAGAAATTGCAAAAAAATGTGTTAATGCATCAGTTAGGGTTGAAGCGACAAAAGTATGGAAATGAGGCATTAGGGTTGAGCCCCTAACCCCCCAACCTACCACCCCACCCCTCATCTTTCATACACCAACAGGCATTGGGGTATGCCATGGGGTTATTAGGCCTAACTTTCACCCCATTCTAGTGTAAACAGGCTGACATGGTACAGTATAGGAGAATGGGGTGAGAGTTAGGCCTAATGACCCCATGGCACACCCAGTGCCTGTTGGTGTGTGGAGGATGAGGGGAAGGCTGGTAGGGTGGGGGAGTTAGGGGCTCAACCCTAATGCCTCATTTCCATACTTTTGTTGCTTCAACCCTAAATGATGCATTAACAAAGTTTTTTGCAATTTATTTCCTCACTTTTTGAGACAGTATAATAGTATCTTTATTTTACTGTGGGAGGACCCTGCACTCCTATCCCTCCACAGATGCACGTATGTATGTAGCTGTGGAAACACAGGGGTCTCTGGCCTCTTCACCTCCACGCATTAAGTTACAAGCAGGCATAACACAATTGCAAAAAAATAGTCAGAGCTGTGCCATCTTAAATTATTTTCATCCAAAATGGTTAGCAAACATTCTTATCACCTTACCACATGTACTCAGTCCAGAACACTTTCAAATCCCTGCTGAAGTATAATTCTGGCAGTTGTAACGCTGTTGTGCGCCACAGATGTGGAAAAACATTTTTGGCAGGATTTAAATAATTACATATAAACATACAAAGAAGCCAGCAGAAGAAGACCATTTGGTCTCTCAAGTCTGCTTGTACTGCAGGGTTCACAACTTGAGCTAATGTCCCTGCCTTCCCTCCCCACTCCTCCCATCCTCACTACCCATGATCCTTACCTTCCCCCCATGCCTATCCCAGCATCTCTTAAAGCTGCCCACTGTCTTCAATGAGATTACCTCTTCCGGCAGCGCATTCCAAGTGTCCACCACCCTCTCTGTGAGGAAGTGCTTCCTGACCTCCCTCCTAAACCTCCCACCCTCCAGCTTAAGACTGTGCCCCTTCATGTTATGGTTGCCACTCAGCTTAAAGAGACTGTCCCTATCAACCTTATTTATTCCTTTCAAGTACCTGAAAGTTTCAATCATCCCCCCTCTCTCGCCTGTCTTCCAGGGAGTTCATGTTTAGTGCCCTCAATTTCTCCTCGTATGCCATGCCCTGCTGACTGGCTATCATCTTTGTAGCCCTCCTGGACCTTCTCCAGCAGGTAAATTTCCTTTTTGAGGTGTGGGCACCAGTACTGAACTCCATACTCTAGATGTGGCCTTACCAGTGACATGTACAAGGGCAGTATAACCTCCTCTCTCCTACTGCTGATCCCCCTAGCTGTACATCCCAGCATCTTGTTTGCCTTTGTTGCTGCTTTCTTGCAGATGTGTCCTTTGCAGATGTGTCCCAGTCCAGAGAAGATTGTTGCTCCTGACCTCCGGAGGTAAGTATGAGTAAGGGAAGGGGGTGCAGGTAGGTGTGTGCTCAGTGGAAGGGTGGAGGTGGTGGAGGGGGGACAGGGAGACAACGAGGGACATTTTTTTTTTTACATTTAAAAAAAAAAGACATCAGTAGCCAGTTTTCTTTATTTCCAGGTGTTTTTCAAATAATACATTTTTGGGCATACTGGGGTGGGCTCTCTGTGTGCCATATTAGTGTGGGGGGGTGCATACATGCCGACTCAGGGATTGGGCACCCTGATGTTGGCATTTAATTAATAAATACTTGTGGCCATTTTTTGCAAGGTGAAATCCATCATTGTGGATCCCCGTTCATCAACCAATCCCAGTTCATCACCCGATCCTCGTTCATGAGGTGGGATGAGGACCAGATGGCCCTATCTGATCATTCGGTCTTCATCTCATGACCAGATGGCCATATCTGACCATCTGGTCTTCATCTCATGAATGGGGATCTTGATACCTCATGAATGGGGATTTTATTTGTACAATCCCTGTTCATGAAGTGTCAAAATCCCCATTTGTCAGCCAAATCCCTGTTTGTGAGGTGTCAAAATCCTCGTTCATCAGCAGATCCCCATTCATGAGATAGGACCATCTGGTTCTTATCTCATGAATAGGGATTTCGACAGCTCACGAACAGGGATCAGCTGATGAACAGGGATTCTGACACCTCACGAATGGGGATCAGAAGCAAGTGATGAACGGGGATTGACCATAGCAAAAAATGGCCTTTTTTAATACACTGATGGAAACCAAAATCATGGAGATTTGTAGAGGGTGTCACCCTGAACAAAACCCATACATTTATTTTCCACAGAATACATCCTTGGGCAAGTACCAACATTTTGTTTTAGGCAAAAAGTGAAAACAAGATGGAGGCTCATGAATGGGGACATTGACAGCTTATGAATGGGGAATCATTAAGTCCCCATTCATGAGAAAAAAATCCCTGTTTGTGAGCTGCCATCTTGTTTCGTGAGCCAAAATCCTTGTTCGTAGCTGTGCATCTATCCAAAAGATTGAACTGAGCATGCTCATAACCCAAATTTGCAAAATTGAATAACTTTGGATTGGATTAATATTTTTCACCAAACCAACACTGGATTGTTCCTTACGGCACGCTCTTTCTACCCTGAACATTTCTGGCTAAAACCCAAAATGGTTTGGTTGCAGGGCGATGAGGAACATTCATGAAAAACTGGCAAAAAAAACCCAAAAGGCACACTTTTTCACTATGCACTGCACAAAAACAGCACATCTGATCAAAACAAAGCTTGGCATGACAGGAGATCTACCCCCCACGGGACAGAGCATACCAAATTCTGTGCAAATCTATTGAACAGTTGCAAAGTTATTAAGGGGCAAAATTCAGGGTTTAACTTTAAACTGACTACTCAACCCTAACTATAGAGGCACGACCATGCCTCTATTAGATATATATATATGTAGCCCCTCTTTGGCACTGTCCTAGAGAGGGTCACTACCCCTGCCTTGCTGTCCGTTTCAAGGTTAAGGGGACTTGGTTCTCATACAGCTGTTACCAGGGGTCCTTTCCCAAAGATACAATTAAAATGGTGGTGCCTCCACCCAGAGTACATATTCAGTGGGTCAGATTACCTGCAGTACAACCTCCGAGATGTAGTACCAACAAACTTTCCCAACAGTTACCCCAGACATGGATTTACCAGGATTCGAACCTCCCAACATTCAGTTAAACCTTCAGTTAAACCATTTACATTTCACATTTCAGGTAGCATGCTCACTAAAATTAGGCTCTGGAGTCAGTTCTTCTGCAAAACAGTAACATCCCAATTTATTTACACGGGGAGGATTAGGATGGAGTATAGCCAAAGCACTGTAATTTGCATTTAAAGATTTAGCATGTTTCCCCAATCATTTCCTTTTATTTTCAAAAAACCCACATTTCAATCAATGCAGCCACAAGATCTATCTAGCTAGCTAACTACTGCAGGTGTTACCATACCCAGGACCCCAACTGGTACCAGTCCAGAATGATGCCCTTAATTCTATCCTTGGGTACCCAGATCCCATAGTTGCAGGCCTGAGGTGCAGCTGACAGCTGGCGTTGGTGCACTTCCTGATTTAAAATGTAACTTTTTACATTCCTTTTTCTTGGGCTTGCTGTACTGGCTTCTTGTGTCAGTGAGCATGCTTGAACACTAACTGTAGTATATTCAGTCGGTGGTTGCAGGGCAATTTCTGCTGTTTACTCACTGTTCTGCAGAATCAGTCCTTGGGTGGCACAGTTCACTGAAGTCCTGAGGTTGGTGGAAACAACTTGCAGAACTGGACTCGATGCTTGAAACAGGAGGCCGGGGCAGAGTTTGGCCAAGCCCCATGATTCCCTGCAGGCAGCAGACTCCACTTGATGAGGGTTAGCAAGTTCCCCACCTGTTAACATTCAGCACATTTCTCCTCTTCTTCTTCTTCATCCTGCTGCATTGTGCAGCCAAAGCGTTCTCTGATCTGTGCTGAAGTTCAGGCTCTGGGGGGACTGTGCACAATCTGAAAGTCCAGGTTCACATGACAGTCTCTCTCCTTGCTGCATTCTCAGCAGGTACTGAACCCCAGCAAGACCTTCTGTCCTTCTGCTTGCACAGTCTCTCAACTTTAAACACAGCAGCCACTTTTTGTTCTGGCTCACACACAATTTGAGCAACTCATTCTCTCATCAGCACATCAGAAAGTCTGTTTTCTCATTGTGTAGGTGCATAGCAATTCTCTGATCTGAAGAGGCTTTCTCTCTTCAGTTTCTCAGAAATCCTTTGTTCAATTTAGTGTCCATATCCAATTTCTTTTCCATTTCTGTCCCACAAAAGAGGTGCAGATGAAAATATCTGTCTTTTCCCAGGCTCAGATGTAACCGTTGTCCTTCTACCAGGCACAGGACACAACCTTTGTCTTTTTTTCAGGCTCAGGACACAACCTTTTGTTGATCTTCACCACTGTGGTGCATTTTCAACCTCGTCTCCCTTACACCACTGTGGTACATTTCCCTTCCACAGCAGATTCTTACAGGAACCTGCAGCTTTTTTCAATCTCTTCCAGCAAAGCTGCTCACTTAACTCCTTTTCTCTGCAATCCATTCCCTTCTAGGTGGGGAAAGGCATGATCAGCCCTGGGGGACAGATTTGCTGGCAGCCCCAGGCAAGGCCCTCTCCCAGCCTTGCAGCTCCATCTCCTTACAGGGGTAAAAGCCCCCTTCCTGTGGAGGTCCTCTCCTCAGAATGACTCAGAGCCCAAATGACCTGTACTTTTTGGGATTGTTTTGCAGCTCCCCATGGGCTGGAGCCACTGTCCTTAAGAAAAATTAATATGTTCGAGCCTCCCATACCTCATTGGTGTAACAAACTGGCACCTAGATATTCCCCAGTATTTTCCCCCAGGAGTCTATTCACAAGCCCCAGAATCCTCTAGGCAAGTCCTACCTCCTTTGATTGGCTGGCTGGTGTCATGTGGCTGCAAATCATGGTGACTGGAATAAACAGTGCCCACTCAGTTTGTACAGTGCCCCAGATTTTAAGTGTCCCTGCAGCCAAATCCTTTACTATTATTTTATTATTTCCCCAGCATTTGTTAGCTACCCCTGTGCCCTGCAGAGCGACTATAATATTCAAGTAGATAGATCAACCCTTTTCCAGTCGCTGCTGCCAAAAATGAATGTCCCTAGGCAGCCTCTATATAGTCCCAAAATTTCCTGGTCCTGTAGCCAAAAATAATATTTTGTTTTCATTTTCCCCTAGTGCTTCGGTAGCAGTCTCTATGCCCTTTGTTGCAATGCCCTTGATTTAAATTTAGACATAGTAATTATAAGATTGGAAGTATTGAAAATTTGTTTGGGTTACAGTTTAAACTGTGTATTTACCAATCTGTTCGATTAGCGATGGTATACAGCATCATAATGAGAATTACTACATTAATTTGGGGCCTTGGCCTAAGAGGCTTTTTTAATAAGCCTGGAAAACAGGATGGATGTAAGTCTTAAACAGTCCAACAAAAGTATAAATGTGTTCTCAATTGCTTGAGCGGTACAAACGTTTAAACCCCATTACGTAAACAGAAGAAATCATTTCTCTAATATCTGGAAGTTGTATACAGGCAATGTACAAATGGTCAAGATAGTGTTAAGTGGGGACAGTAAGAAAATAAGTAGGCTATACCTGGTTCTCCTGCTTGCACTAGGAGGGGCATAGAGACCAACCCAGGGCCAGGCAAAGATATAAGACTAAAAGTAGTTCAAGAAAATGCCTGTAGTGTTGCCTGAAAAATAGACAGACTAAGGGTTTGGCTAGATAGGAGAAGCCAGATATTATGGAATTGATAGAAATGTGGCTCCATGAAGTGATAGAAAACAAGGAAATTCAGATCAAAGATTATAATAGTCAAAGACTGGATAGGGGAAGTAGAGGGGGAGGAGTGATGATGTATATTGGGGTACACTTGGGAAGTTTTAAAACTATTAAACTATTAAAAGTTTTAAACTATAAAACTGTTAACTGGAGTGCAGTTGCAGCAGCCGCTTCCAAGAGTTGGTTATTCTAGATGCCATACAAGGGGCATGCCTTAGACAACTAGTATTGAAGCCCACTCGAGAGGGAGCAATCTTAGACCTGGTTCTCTCAAATGGAGATGGAGAGAGGATGACAGATGTAGAAGTGGGTAGCCATCTGGGAACTAGCGACCATCGAACAGTATAGTTCACAATAAACACAGCAATAGAGTCCAGCATACAAAGGCAAAAGTACTGACTTTAGGAGGGCTGACTTTGCTAAATGGGTGAGTGCCTAAGGAATGCACTAGCAAATGGGCAGGAAGGAGAGGTGGAAGAACAATGGGAATAATAAAACTGCCATCACAGAGGTAACAAGCCTTGTGTGAAGCAAATAAAAAAACAAAATGATATAAGAAACCACTATGGTTCTCAAAGGAAGTGGCAGTGAAGGTTCAAGAGAAAAGAAAGCATTCAGGAAGTACAAGGAATCGCAGAAGGAGCAGGACAGAGAACTGTATCAGTTAAAGCAAAAGGAGGCTGGAAAGGCAGTCAGAACAGCAAAGGCCCAAACTGAGGAAAGATAGCCAACTCAGTTAAGAAGGGGATAAACCTTTTACAGGTACATCAGGGAGCGAAGGAAGACCAAGGGAGGGATAGTGAGGCTTAATAAAGGGGAGGGAGGGTGGGCAGAGGGAGACTGTGAAAAGGCAGAGATACTAAACAAATATTTTTGCTCAGTATTTACAAATCAAGAGGGGGAGGTACCTAAAACAAACAGTAGAAACACTCTGGATACAGAAGTTGATACCAGCCCATTTATAGAAGAAAGGGTTCTGAAAGAACTCTTAAAACTGAAGGTGGACAAAGCAATGGGGCCTGATGGGATTCATCCCAGAATTCTAAAAGAACTAAGGGTAGAACTAGTCACACCACTGAGTACCCTTTTTAACAAATCATGAGAGGATGGGGTGGTACCGAGGACTGGAGGAGGGCAGATGTGATTCCCCTTCACAAAAGTGGGAGCAAGGCAGAAGCAGGAAACTACAGACCTGTTAGTTTAACCTCAGTGATAGGGAAAATGATGGAATCACTTCTGAAGGAAAGAATTGTCGAGTATCTAGAGGTCAGAGGGGCACAGGACCCTAGGCAGCATGGATTCACAGTGGGAAGGTCATGCCAGACGAATCTGATAGATTTCTTTGACTGAGTGACCAAAGTAGTAGATCAGGGAGGGGCTGTGGACATGGCCTACATAGACTTTAGCAAGGCATTTGACACAGTCCCGCACAAAAGATTAATATACAAGTTAGCCAGCCTGGGACTGGGTCCCAAGATGACAACCTGGGTAAAGAATTGGCTGGAGATTAGGACACAGAGAGTAATAGTAAATGGAGTCCACTCAGAAGAAAGGCGGGTTACTAGTGGGGTACCGCAGGGTTCAGTATTAGGACCAGTCCTCTTCAATGTCTTTATAAGCGACATTGCAGAGGGACTGGAAGGAAAAGTATGTCTCTTTGCAGATGACACAAAGATCTACAACAGAGTTGATGCACAAGGTGGGGTGGAAAGGATGAGAAGGGACTTGGCAAGGTTAGAGGAATGGTCAAATGTATGGCAGCTTAGATTCAATGCTAAGAAGTGCAAGGTAATGCACCTGGGAAACAAAAACCCAGTTGAAGAGTACACAATGGGGGGTGAGATACTAACAACAACAAAAATGGAAAGGGACCTGGGGGTAATCATATCAGATGACCTAAAGATGGGCAAGCAATGTGAGAGGGCAGCAAGGAGGGCTGGGGGGATACTGGAATGCACAGGGAGAGGCATCATCAGTAGAAAACAGGAAGTTATTATCCCTCTGTACAGACAGCTGGTGAGATCCCATCTGGAGTACTGTGTGCAGTTCTGGAGACCCAATCTCATAAGACATAGACAGGATGGAAGCTGTCCAGAGGAGGGGCAACTAAAATGGTGCAGGGTCTGCACCGGAAGACATATGAAGAGAGACGAAAGGAGCTTGATATGTATAGCCTCGAGGAAAGGAGGGAGAGGGGGGACATGATAGAAACGTTCAAGTACCTCAAGGGAATCAACAAAGTCCAAGAGGGTAGCATCTTTCAAAAAAAGAGGTGTGCAAGAACAAGAGAGCACAATTTGAAGATGGGGAGGGGCTCAGAGGTAATTTAAGAATGTATTTTTTCACAGAGAGGGTTGTGGATGCATGGAACGGTCTTCCGGAGGAGGTTGTGGAGTGAAAATCAGTGGTGGAATTCAAGCATGCATGGGACAGTCATATGGCCATTCTACGGGATGGGGGTAGGAAGAAGTAGGCTGCTGGTTAACTAGGATCTGCAGCTTGTCCAGTAGGTAAGGAAATGGGCAGACTGGGTGGGCCAAGCGGTCCTTATCTGCCGTCAAATTCTATGTTTCTATATTCTGTCAGAAACCTTTGAAGGAATGGATTGCTTATTAATTGAGATTGCATCACTTAAACTGCTAATAGGCACAATCGATGCCCCACCTGAAAACAAACTGTGCAGTTTTGAGGCTCTACAAAATAGATCACTAGACATAGTGAAAGAAAAAATGTATACTCATTGGGAATTTTAATGCAGGCTGTAAACAATATAAAGGACAGAAAATGGAAGAGTATTTTTCACCCTTAGGACTAAAGCAAATAATTCAGGAATCAACCAGATGTTCTAAACAATTAAACCAGGGATCAATACTGGATTTAATTTTTATTTCAGAGGGTATTGCAGTAATAGAATCAAAAGTTATACCCCAGAACGTAAGTGACCATTGTCCAGTAAGGTGTACAATAAATTGGACAAAATTAATTACAGCAGAATGAAAATCACTGTGAATGAGGCATTTAAAACACTTTAGCATCAATAGGTACAAGGAAAGTTTACAAGCAATTAAATGGGATAGGCTGTATCTTATACCTGATATTGACTTAACAGTCCAAGATTTGACTAACACCCTAATACAAACAATTGATAAACTTGCACCTAGAGTACAGAGAAATTGGATAGTAAGAATTCCCCATGGATGACAGAAAGATTAAAAACTCTAATAAGAATCAAAAGCAGGTTATGGAGGAAAGCTAGACAGACAAAAAATGAGGAGGATTGGAACAATTATAAAAAATGGTATAATAAATGCACGGAAAAAATTAAGTTAGTCAAGAAAAGATACCACAAAGCAGATTTTGAAAGGTCTAATAATTCACAAAAGTTATGGGTTTGTGTTAAAAAAGTGCAATATCCTATAACAGAGTAAAAACTAATACAGTTAATAAGTAAGGGTCATTTAGTTCAAGATCAAAGGGAGGTGGGAGAAGTATTGAATGAATACTTTATAAATCTCCCAGACTTAAAATTATCAGCACCAACTAAGGTAACTGAGGAAATATTAACTGTCCCATTGAATATTTGTATAACTGGAGCTTGAGCAGCAGGATTTTTCTAGATTCCTGGAAAATAGGGAAAGTGTTCCAATTTTTAAAGGGGGTAAGGTAACTGAACTATCAAATTACAGGCCCAAAGTCTTGCTATCTACCATGTCCAAGGTTCTAGAGAGACTTGTTAATAGGCAGAAATGTCAATATTTTGAGGGATATGGATTATTGTCTGCTGCTCAGCATGGGTTTGAGGCAGGGAGGTCCACGAGTACTGCCCTCGTTGATTTTAATAACTTAATAACTACTTCCATGAATCAGGGGAGTAAGATGGGGGCAGTATTCGTGGACCTCAGTAAGACCTTTAACCTGGCTGACCACCAGACAATGCTAGAGAGATTGCTTGAGATTGGTGTACATTTGGAAACAATACATTGGTTTCAATCTTACTTATCCAATAGGTGACAATGTGTTGTGAATGGTAACTGTATAACCCAGATGAAACAGGTAAATTGAGGTGTACCACAGGGATCCATTCTGGGTCCATTGCTTTTTAATGTTTATGTGAATTAATTGGAAAGGGATGTTAAAAACAATGGGGTGGCATCGGCATGCAGGCACTCTACGCTGAAACAAAAATTATATGAAGACCTAAAGAGCATAGACACATTGTTTAATAAATCTGGTCTACTGTCGAATAAGAAAAAACACTGGCCCAGATATTCAAAAGGGTTACGCCATGCGCAACAGAGATGTGCCAGCGCAAGTCCGAAAATGTGCCATTCTGAGATATTCAGCGGGAGGTAGATGCGCCCCCCAAATCACAATGCGCAAGAGCGCAATGATGATAATGAATGCATGCACAACTGAAGGGGGAGGAACCATGCATAAATGGCACAGTGTGATATTCAACAACATGCACCATGCACAATAGAGGAGCAAGCGGAAGTTGCACGATAGCGGAAATGAGCCAAAATAAAAAGGAACAAGAGTGAGGTGCAAGAACGCTACAGGGAAAGCACATGTTGCTGAACCGTAGGCAGCCACACAGACACCAAACACTGGGAGCAGGACAGGGCAGGACAGAGACAGAGCACCTGGAACCCCCAAGAACAGGGAAGGTGTGGGGAGCCTCTGCCACAGTGCAGTCCAAAAGGGGGAAGTGCCACACAGCACTGAGGCCACTACAGGGACATGTTCCCACTGCAGGGGAAGTAGCAGCAAGGACAGCGGGGGGAACACAGAAACAGTTGCTGGGGGGTAGCACAAACCAGAAACATGGCCAGTGCCACCATTCAGATAGAAACAGTTATGAGGGGGGTTGGAAGGCAGCAGCAGGGGGGGTGCAGCCGTGCAAGAGCCCATCGGCGGTATGCCCCCAACAGGCAGTACCGAGCGCACACCAGCTTCGAGCTGTACACTGATACTGAGATCGTGGGGTGGTACCACCTGAACCAGGTGATTCTGAGGTGGCTCTGTGAGCTGTGCAGTGATGTAATGCAGGCACCCACATGACAGAGCCATGCTCTGTCAGTGGAGACCAAAGTGACAGCTTGCATGTGCCTGCTCACCACGGGTACCTTCCAGAGACCAACAGGGGACACGACAGGCATAACCCATTTGGCCTTGTCAAGCCTCCTCACTCAATTCCTCAGCGCACTGCTGCCACATGCTGTGGAGTACATCCATTTCCAGAGCACACTGGTGGAGCACACAGCAAACATACAGGGTAGCATGTATGCCTGGCGTGCTCGGGGCAATCGACTGCACTCATGTGGCCATCCGCACACCACCTGGCCCCAAAGGGGCCTCATACATGAATCAGAAGGGGTATGCAAGCATCAACTGCCAGGTGGTGTGCGATGCCAGGGGGCGTATAATCAATGTCTGTGCCACGCACCCTGGGGGAGCACATGGTGCCTTCATCTGGTGTCAATCCACACTGTGCCAAAGGTTCGAGAGTGGGGACATCCCCACTGGCCACCTAGTGGGTGAGTATGCAAAGCACGCAGAAAGACATGGAGCTTGGGAGGGGCATAGTCAGAGGAGACATGGGTATTGGCCTAGATGGCCCAAGGCAGGGCGATGCTGATCACCAAACTAACGTGCACCCTCTACACACAGGTGACAGAGGATACCCATTCCGTCCCTGGCTGCTCACACCATACCAGCGGCCTGCGACCCCATTGCAGCAACGCTACAATGAGGCACATGCCACCACATGCAATGTCATCGAGCGGGTGTTCGGGATGCTGAAGGCACGTTTCCGTTGCCTGGACATGTCTGGTGGTGCCCTACAGTATAGCCCCTCAAAGGCCTGTGGGCTATTTCTGGCCTGTTGCATCCTGCACAACATGGCCAGTGACTGTGGGATAGCCGTACAGGTCAAAGAGGGGGATAATGATGGGGACGATAAGGATGCTGGTGAAGATGGTGCTGGGCAGCCCCCCCCTTGGTCGAAGGGACCCCCAACTGATCCGGATGGCATGGCTGCACCAGGACACCATCACAGAGGAGCACTTCAACCAACCCAGGTAAGTCATGGGGCCATCTGCAACCACCAGTGGCAAAGGCACAACCCAGAAACACACATGGACAAACCCCAGGGGTGTATGTCGTTAAGGGAACTGGCCAAGCATGGAACCGCATACGCCGTCAGGGATGGGCAAGGTCTAAAATGGCATGCAGTCACACACTTACACACACACCTCACAAGACATGCACAAAGGGTAGGAGGCACGCCGACCCCAACCGCCACCCCTAGCCACACACGTCCACAGACCACCACGTCCAGTGCCTGTCATTGTGCATGTGTCAGATGCTGGACACCATTGCACAGTGGCAGACAGTGCAATGCAGGCATCATCATGCACACGCCACAGCAGACAGCAGCCAGGAGGGTGTGCAGATGGAACGTGTGTGTGCGTGCAGGGCTGGGTACTCCACCCGTGCATTGTACGTTGAACAACACAATGCACACAGGGCAGCATCAGACAGTAGCCATGCTGGGAGACAGGTCAGTCACGTGCCACAGTGCCATGGCTGCCACAGATGCATGGGCGGCCCCACCGAGACCTGCCAGCAGTGACAGGCTGACCAATGGTCTTATGGGGTGGCACCGATGGTCCCCCAGTGGTTTCACTGCATGAATGTGACTGTGCTCGCACAGGGGTCTGCAGCACACCGAACATGCCTGCGCCAGGTGTACTCGGGATGCCCACAGCTGAACCTGGTGTAGACAAGGAGGGTGTCGCATGACGCTGGGAACAGGGGGTGGACATTGCACGGCACGGTGTCTGCGATGCATGGGCAAATAACTGTGTGTCCATTGTGGCAATGACAGCTGTGATTGCCTGTGTCTGCCTGTCAATGGCAGCGGTCACATCCTCCCGCATCTGGTCCATCCCTGCCAGGAGCAGAACGGTGTCTCTGCTGAGCCGCTCCTCTGCCTGGTGCACAGCCACACTGAGTGCATCCACCGCCATCACAAGCCACATCTGCTGATTGTCTGATGCTTGGAGTATGCGGGTGTGCTCATCTAAGAGGTTATCTGCCTGATTAGCATGCTGTCCCTCATGGTGTTCATTGCCCTGATGGTCAGCACCCCTTGAGGGTGGGCGCTGCACACCAGGGCCAGGCCTGGGCATGTCCACAGGTGGTGCACTGACACCGCCCCCTGACACTCTACCCCCATGGCCATTGGCTGACTGCTGACACTGCCCCTCCAGCTGCCGCTCTCCAGGGCTCAATGGTGCTGCCGCAATGGCCGCAACAGCCCCACCATCCTGGACACACACCAGTGCTGCCCCACTGGTGCAGACAGGCACAGGCTGGGATCATGATGTCATGCAGGCCTCCATGGCAGCACCACCCACAGCCATGACCTTGATGTCATCTGCTGTGTGGTCATACTGCGGCCCACATGTATCACTGTGCATGAAGTGAGCTCCATCATCATAAGTGACGGATCTGGCACCAGCTCGAGTCTCAGCATTCTGGCATCCATGGATGCTGGCACACTGGGACACGGGCAGGGCCTCCTCCGCACCTGCTCCACCAACATCAGTCCAGATGTCCAGGCAGGCCCACTGTCACCCTGACCCTCGTATGCCTGTGGAGGTGGACGGGCCCTCCTCTATCTCCATGCTACCACCCTCAGTGGACAAGCCCACCACCACTGACCCATATAGACGCTCAGGAGCTGTAAGAGAAAACACTAGCATTAATGTAGCTGCCCTACCCTGTCCCCCCCCCATTGACAGACCAGGACCTACCATGCAGTGATGAGCTACCACCTGTCTGGAACCCACCACCTGGAACACCCTTGATGGCACAATGTTGCATGCTGCCAGCAACCCGCTCTTCATGTGGGGTCAGGCATTGCACATCCGGCTGTCCCCCACTGGTTGCAGACCATGCTGCCCTGATGGCAGCCACCTTCTCCTTAATCCTCTGCCTGTCCGTGCCCATCTTCTTTTTGCACTCCTGCATGGACCGCTGGTGGCTGCCATGTAGGTTGATGGCACATGCCACCTCTTCCCATGCAGCAGCATGGGCCTGTGGTGTTCCCCAGCTTCCACTGAGCAGCGGCTCCTGGTCGAGGTAGGCCTCAGACAGGGCACCTGTTTCTGCCTTGGTGAAATTAGGCCTCCTCTTCTGCCCATTGTCTCTGTTCCTCTTCCTCCACCTCACGATCGGTCATTATGCATCCTGTGAGAATGACAGGTGTTACCTGTGACTGTGCAGTTCCATGCATGTCCCACACACCACAGTCCACACTCCCATACAGCATTTATTTATTTATTTTTTATTTAGTTTTTGTTAACCGGGTAAGTGCACTAGCCAGCAGGTGACTATTTTCAGGCACGACCCAGGAGAGTACAAGACAAAATACATACTGAGGATGTTTAACATATACAATACAATTAGAGAGGCAGTACAATGTATAGACAGAGGAGCCGAAGCTAAGAGGCTAAGATAACATTGTGTACACTAGTCTAAGCAAAATATTGTTCTGCATAGCATATACAGGCAGAGCGGGTACTGGTACAAGGACAGAGTAATTCTTTGTTTCCCGGGTAGACATAGTTCAAGAGGCAGGAGATGGAGGGTAGAAGGAGTGGAGGGGAGGTCCGGTGAAAAATGTAAGGACCTCATCGTGAATATGGCTATGCTGCTCAGTTGCACAAATACGGCTTTGGCAGCTCAGGGTAATAACAATCGGCCGGGCTCATGGTACTGCTCCCTGGGTACGATCACGGCAGGCAGCCCCTGATAGCAGACTAACCCGGGGGCATAAGGCGAGGTCCATTACTGTTGTTCATAAGGGCAAACAATATGAATTCTGGTCCTTTTGGCTATGGTGGTACCTCGGCAGCACTGAGGAAAGGGAGGAGTGAAACAAAAGTCTACAAAAGGGGTGTTTGGGAAACAATTACGGCGACTACGGCTTTGGCGGCACAGGGTGCCCTCAAGTGACCTGGCATCTGGTTCTGCTTATGGGCACGCTAGCGGCTGGCGACCCCTACAGATAGGAATGCAAAGGAGGGGCAACTCTGGTGACTACTAAGTAAGCAAAGCTTGAGGCGGGCCCCTTAGGCTATCTAGGTGAGTTCATGTCAGTGCTGGGTGCAGGGAGGAGCTTTCTACGTCCCAAAAGGGGTTCACAGGAATTACATCAATTTACAGCTTTAGCGGCTGGAAGTAGGGACAAGCAGCCGGACTCATGGTTCTGTTGCTGGGCATGAGAGCGGCGTACAGCCAGGGTTTGGAGGGGGTTTAGGCAATCTTACGGCTTTAGCGGCTAAGCATAGGGACAAGTAACTGGGCTCATGGTTCCGTTGGCGGGCATGAGAGCAGCGTGCAGTCGGGGGTTTGTGGGAAATTCGGCAATGTTACGGCTTTAGCGGCTGAAAGTAGGGACATGTAGCCGGGCTCGTGGCTCCATCACCGGGCATGAGAGCGGCGAACAGTCCCGGTCCCCGGGTATCCCGGGGGAGTAATATGCTCGGAGGGCAGGAGAGAGTTGAAGACCCTGGTTGTACCAATACTCATCTATCACATCAGACCGGTTGTAGAGAACAGTGAGGGCATGTAACAGTTAAAGACAACAATGGGTAGAGCAAAAAAGCTTAGTTCCGTCAGTATAACAGCATGTAGAAAGGCATTAACATATAACAGTAAGGGCTTATTCCGTATAAGATGGTACTGGACAGATCATTAATACGGTTTGTATAGAACAGTATGCTACAAACCGAGCAGTTGTAGTTAGGGTAATTTAAAGAGCAACAGGTAGATAAGGTGTGAAAACAGACAGGAGAGAGAAGGTGTAAGGAAAGTGGGTGAGCAAGAGGGTAAGGGGGAAGGACAAGGAAGGTAGGGAAAAGGGAGAAAGTAGGACAGACTTATGTAGGTACTGTCGGGTAGGGTCAAAACAGGCACATTGGTCAGAGGTGGCCAGGTAGTGTCGCAGCCCTCGTTTGAATAGGTAGTGCGATGAGGTATGCCTAAGATCCTGTGGCAGCATGTTCCACATTGGGGGGGCAGCATGCCCGAAAGCCCCAGTTCCTTTGGAGGTATGACAACGGGGAACTCTCAATAGTGATTTGTCTGGCGATCTTAATTCACGGATTGAGGTAGCGGGATGAAGTAGCTCAGCAAGCGATGCGGGCTGGCCTAGTCTGATAATAGAGTCACATAGACAGCCAAGATAGTATAGCCTGGTGGCAGTGGGGGAGAGCCAACCGAGGTCACTATACAGTTGACAATGATGTTTGAGCCACGGAGCCTTGGAAGCATACCAACATACGTTGTTGTAAGTGACGTCCCATTTTTGCAAGGTTGTTTTATGGGCAGTAGTCAGGATGGGAGCACAGTAGGTTAGGGTTGGTAAAAGGGTCCCTCTGGCGATGGCCAGCTTGGCTGATGGTGTTAACATATAGCTGGTTCTGTAGGCAGCCCCCAGTTTACAATTTACGGTTTTACAGGTTGTTTGAATGTGGAGGTTAAGGTCCAGAGATTGGCCAAGTAAGATTCCAAGATAGTGAAATGTGGTGACGACCTCAAGAGAGGTCCCATTTAGCTCAAGTATTTTCAAGGGAGAGGTGCAGGATCTAAGTTTTTGGGCGGTGCCCAGGAGCATAGCTTTAGATTTGCTGGAGTTGAGGATAAGTCGATAAGAGTTTAGCCAGTTTTGTATGCTGTTGTAGGCTGTGGTTAGAGACAAGTTTAGATGGTCACTGTTTTGCGAGCTGGCATAGATGACCAGGTCATCAGCTTAGAGAAGAGAGGAGCAGGCTAGAATATTACTTGGTAAGTTGTTTATGAATAGGGAAAAGAGAAGAGGGCCAAGTATTGAGCCTTGAGGTACACCAATATTGATTGTGGTGCTGTCAGAGATTGAACTGAATTTATTTGCTGCCTGTCCTATCGGTTAAATAGTTCCTGAACCAGTTTAAAATAGGGGAGGAGAAACCTATTGATTGAAGGGTGGACAGGAGCAAGGAGTGATCCAAGAGGTCAAAAGCCTTGGTAAGATCAATGAAAACAGCTCCTGTTAGCCGACCATCATCCTTGTTAGAGAGAGTATCTGAGGTAAATTTGGCTAGCGCAGTCATAGTGCTGTGGTTCTTCCTGAAACCATTTTGAGCATCACAGAGCAGTTTTGTAGATTCTAGGTAGTTAAGGGTCTGGTTGGCTACACGTTTTTCTAAGATTTAACTTAGGACTGAGAGAATAGCTATCGGCCTGTAGTTTGAGATTTCATTTTTGTTCCCTTTCTTGAAAATAGGAGTAATTCTGGCAGTTTTCCAGAGATCAGGGACTGTACCACAGGAGAGGGACAGTGTGAAAATCTTATCCAGTGGTTCAGAGATGAGATGTGCAACACTTTTTAATAGGCAGGGTTCCAGAGAGTCGGATCCAGGGATGGTATTATCCGATATAGTTCTTAGTAGATTTAAAACCTGAGAGATTGTTATTGCTTTGAAGTAGAAAGACTGGGTTTTTTGAGCCCCTGTTTGAGAGGCTGAGAGGTCTACTAGTTCACTGTCAGCTGTGGGCTGAGATGAGATGGGAGCCATTGGTAGTGTAGAGGTGTAGATGAGAGATCCGAAAACATATTGTTGAAAGCATTTGCTATGGTGAAGGAGTCATTGCAGTGGGTACCGCCAAGGGCCATCTCAGAGGGGGTTACAGTTTGTGGTGTACCAAGGAAGGTCTTAATATGGCCCCAGAATTTTCGGGGGTCATGGGCTGAGCTAGTTAGTAGGTTCTGGCAGTACCTACTTTTTGCAAGCCTTATGTACTTTTTGCAGGAATTTCTGTGTTGCCTGTATATTGAGTGGTCACTGGGCAGGCCAGTGCTTTTGTAGTACTTCCATAGTTTATCCCTGTGCCGTAGCTGCAGGAGTAGATCTTTTCGGAGCCATCTAGTTTGCTTTCCCTTGACTTTTCTTTTTATTTTCAGTGCATGCCTATTCTGCACTTCACTGAACCTTGCCAGGAACACTTTTAGGGTATCTTCAACTTTTTCTGCATGGTGGATTTCAGACCAGTCAATGTTAGATACGTCAAGGAGGAAGGCGTTGATATCCATATGGGCAAAGTTGGTGAATGTGACCAGTCGGGGGGAGGAGAAGGTGGCGGACCCGAGCGCCATTGACAAAAAATGGGAGAGTGGTCGGTAATTGTATTGGCCAGGACTCCTGCCTTGGTCACATGTTCAGGTCTATTCATGAGAATCCAGTCAATCAGTGTACCAGACTGCGTGGTTACCATCCTAGTGTTCTCTGTTATAAGCTGGTGGAAGTTAAAACTATGGACTAGTGATGCGAGGGCACTGTGAGAGGGACCCAGCCAGTTTAGGTTCACGTCACCGAGGATGATGTCTTCATTCATGTTAATAGTTTGTGATGTTAGTTTGAGGATTTCCTGAAAACCATCCACTCCTCCAGAGGGCGGGTTGTAGAGGCAAGTTATGTGCAGTTTCTTAGCACCAAGGGACAAAATCGCATGTATTGTCTCACAGATCAGTTGTGGGTCTTGGGCAGGGGCTGTTCTGATGCTGAGGTGAGACTTGTGGTAGATGGCAATGCCCCTACCCTGTTTAGACCTGGGCCTGTCCTGCCAGATAATAGAGTATCCAGGTATGTCACACAAGGCATCGAGGATATGTGGTTTTAGCCAGGTTTCCGAGGGCCAGGATGTCAGTTCATAGATTTTGAGCCAGGTTTAATTCAGCCAGATGGCTCTGTAAGCTTCTGATGTTCATATGGTACTAAAAGTCCTTATTTGACTTTCCATTTGAGTTAATGGGAGTGCCGTTGCAGGGAAGGCCTGGATTCAGTTCTATGTCGCCAGCTAGCCGGAGCAAGAGAGATGCCAGGAACTCTAGCCTTAGCCTGTAGTGACTCTTAATTGATTGATGTTTCCACCCCCATTTGTTGAGGGTAAGCAGTATGTGATAAGTGCATCCTTTGTTAAGGCGAAGGTATTGCCAAGCGGGTTTAGGGTAGTGCTTGGCTGCTAGCAGGTTGGAAAAACTGAAATCAGTGGTTGAGGGGGAGTATTGGTGTGTCACACATGGTAGTGACCGAGAGATTATATTCAGGACCAGAAAGAAAAGGTGGCAGATCTGGATAGTTAGCACCTTTAGTCTGCCACTTGGGGGCGGCGAGCCTGCAGGGAGGAGTGGCATGACAGTGCTTATGAGATAGGAGCTAAGTTTGCAGAGAAGCAAGGATTGCAGGAGAGGTTTTGCTAGGGTAACAAAGCTCGAGTAAGGTTTGAGATTTAGAGCAGGAGGGGGGCACAAGAGAGGGGAGAGGGAGGTGGGAGTTTTGGAGGAGAAAAGGGGGAATTAGACTACGAGGTTAGCTCCAGAGAACTGAGGCAGTTTCAGGCCAGGCGGTTTTGCGTGGTGAGCAACCTACCTGTTGGAAGGCGGTGAGTAGGTTGATCACCCCCAGTGGTGAGAGAGTATAAGGAACCAATGGGAAAGTGGACACTTAGTCATATGACCAACAGAGTCCTATATAGCTAGAGGGTCAACCAGGGTGGGTGAGGAGCCGGCGCGAAAAGCGCCGGCGGGACAAATGGTCACAGGAGGAGCTGTACCACTTGCTGTTTGTGTCTGGGAAAAGGCTCTCCTCGAGCAGGGAGAGTGGGCTGCTCACAGTGGTGCACGGCGCTCACAGTCCCAGAGCACAGCAGGCAGTCCAACAGTCAAAGTTAGCGGTGAAAACAGCCGCTTTTACTGAACAGGAACAATCCAGGCAATGCCACAAACTTTACTGGAGAGAGCCGGCAGCTGAAGCAGAGAAAAATGTACCTTACGGCTTTTACTGCTTTAGCGGCACAAGGCACCAGCAAGTGGCCGGGCTCCTGGTTCCGCTTCTTGGTGAGAGCACAGCGGGCGGCCCCTGACAACAGGCTTCCCTGGAGGAGCGAGGCGCAATCTTCGGCGGGTACCGCTGGGCAAGTGGTTCCAAAGGTGGGTTCCTTGGGCTACAACGGTGGGTTCATGGCAGTGCTGGGGTGCGAGGAGGAGCGATCCGAAGCCCCGATGGGCTTGGAAAGAACCTAAGGACCTAAGCATGCAACTCACCACAATAGACTGCAGTAACTGACCATGGCCAGTGCAGCCCAATGTCGCATTTTTATAGCACATCGCATGCAAATGAGGTGAGGCGCATTTTTAAGCGAATGCAAATACAGTGTCTGCGCCATTTAATGGCTGATTAGCTGATTTGCATATGACTACTGAATATCACGCTGTTGCGCTTTGCACAATTGTGTTGAACGTGCTCAAGCAAGGACGCATTTCTGTGACATGCGCAGTACACACTGAACTATGCATGCCTGGGGTGATGGCGCAGATGCCTGCCACACTGCTGACATGCTGTGCGCAGGAGACAATGCAGGACATGGCCACCATTGTGCCAGTGGCGCTACTGCGCTGTTCACATATAGGGCGCTGTGGCACTGGGGCGCCGTAGGTGTACTGGGGCCATAGTGCAGTAGGCCGCTACAGGAGATGGCACACAGGTACCCAATCGTGCTACACGCATTGAGTTCCAATTGCACTGTGGCTGTCCGTGCGCGAGAGACCCTTGACCCTGTGCCCAACCTTTGTCCCCTAGACACCATGCGTCCACATGGGTGCACCACTATCATGCTGTTCGGTGACAGCATGATAGGGAATGGCAGCGCTGTACTGCACAGCATCTGCATGTGGTGGACCGTGCTGATGAGCGCCATTTTGACTCCAACAAGCTGTTGAGATGGCAAGGAGAAGGGCTGCTATGTGGAGCCAGGTTGAGTTGGCCAATTTAGTGGCCATTGTAGAGCGCCATGCTGGGGCACTTTATGGTGATGCACCCCTGGACAGGGCCAGGAGTGCAGTATGGGAGGAGGTGGCAGTGGCGCTGGAGGAGGCCATGAGAATTGGGCGCATGGCCGAGCAGTGTCACCACCAGTATGGGGACCTCCAGTGCAGGGACCCAGAAATGCTTGCCCGCCTGCGGGAATGTGCCAGAAGGGGCACGGTGCCACAGCCAGGTAGGTGCCTCATCCATACACTGTTAACGTCCATATGGGTATCATGTTTGCATGTGTCCGGCACATGGGGGGGCCATCCAGTGTTGGCTGTGGTGGTGGTATCGGGGTTGGGGGTGGATGGATACGGCTGTGTGGTATTGCACCCACATGGGGGTTGGGGGACTTTGCTACCGGATTGTACTGATGTTCCTCTCTCCATGTTTGCACCTTAGGCCCAGAGGAGCACCAGCAGGTGAGAGAGAGGAGGCGCCGACAGGAGGACCCGCAGGCTGGGAGGGATGAAGGTCCACAGAGGCGCATGGACCAGCCTGATGATGGTGAGTGCCTTCCATCCATGATTACTGTTGCATGCTGTGTTACAGGGCAGGCAGCGGGGCATGGCCACCATCCATTGACACCACTGCCATGCACGCAACTTGTTACAGTCAGCACTGTCCAGTGGCACTGCATGTCTGGGAGTGCATCAGTGGTGGTCCATGTGTGCACCGGGTACATGGCAGTGCCACAGACTTCACAACGCATAGCCATGTCACTGTATGGCCATGGTGGTGCTGTGCGGGACATGGGTGGTGGGTGTGTGCAGTGGTCCACATGGCTGTGGGTGTCTGGGTAGGCAGGTCTTGTGGACGCGGTCACTGTGGGTGGTCGCACACCATCACAGGGGCATGGCACATGGCTGTATGCCATGCACAATGGGTGGGCTGCAGGGGGCTGGACAGTCACACGTATTGACTCTGCTCCCTTGTCCTAGGTGGCTGGTGAGTACTGGCCATAGAAAGGGGAATGCAGGAGTTATTGCAGCTGGCAAGGGCATCCCTGGAGATCCTCCAGAGAATGGACCGGCACAGGGTCAGAAGGCGGAGGACACGTCAGCGCCACATGACTGAAGAGCAGGGCGAAAGATAGGCCCTCCATGCCCCAGAAAAACCTTACCCCCTGGACCCACTCTCACACCCCTTATTCCCTCTCCTATATGTTCACCCCTGCCCCTTACCCACCCCCATCTGGTATGTGGCCCTTTCTCTCATTGTAAATAGTTGTAAATAGTTGTATTGCTTACCTCTTTGTAATACATTTGTTTTGTAATGACAACTGTGGTGGTCTCTGATTTGCAGTGGGCTACAGGTGCTCAGCTGTAGTGGTGTGCATGGCGTCAGGGGTGGTGCAAGCATGAGTGTGTGAGTGTGTGTGTCCAGAACGAAACCGCCTATGGTGTGGGCAGGGGGATCAGTCACTGTCTGTGGTTTGTGTGTGTTGTTCTCTGTGCACTGGATTCCTGTGTGCAGTGGCCCATGGTGCATGCACTGTGTGCATGGCACCCCTGTCAGACCATCCATGGCCTGTGCAGCTGACACCCTTGTATGTCTGTGATATGCACAGTCTGCTGGCATGTCACTGGTGGCTGTCCATGCTGGACAACCACTGTACCCGGCACAATGCCAGGTTGCCTCCCATCACCGGTATGGTGTACGTCTGCCTCCGGTGGCACTGTGGCATCTGATGTTGATGTCCAACCCTCCAGGCTGTTGCTTGTGTCTGTTGCAGGGGATGTGCTCCACTGTCTGTCACTTGTGCTCTGGCCGCATGCTGGTGGCATACAGCTTTGCGGTGTCTGCGCAGGGTGGCTGGCACATTTGTGCCATGTAGGGGTGCTGGCCATGTGTACACAGCTGCCATGGCCACACACCAGTGGCTTGCTTGACCTGCTTCTGTGTCCCTGTGTTGGTGTGCCCTTGGGTATGTGTGGGTGTTTGTTCATGCACTGTGTTGCATCCTGTGTGGTGCATGCTTCCATGCAACACTGTATGTGTCTGTGCTGGCTGTTGTGGCCAGTGCTGGGATGGGATGTGTCCTTGGGAGGGTGTGCAGGGTGCTGTACCGCTGGTGGTGGGGTCCGGGGCATGCCCTGTCGCATGTGGGGTACCTCGTGTGCCGACACATGGTTGGTCTCTCAGCTGTACCTCGGGGAAGATGTGCAGGGTGGCACTGTGTATGCAGTTGTTGCATCGCTGTCTGCTGCTGCCCACTGCAGGGTGCACATGGTGGGGCTGCCTTGCATGGCTCCGTGGTGCACAGGGTTGCATTGTCACAGTGGGGGTGGTGACATGCATGGGGTGTCCTGCATTGTTGGGTGCTACTCCTGGGCAGGGTGTATGGGGATCGTGGTGCAGGGTGTGCTCTGCATTGGTGGGATGGTGTGGCACAGGGTGGTTGGCCCTCCTTGTGTGCCAGTCACAGCTTGCCAGGGGGTATGCAGGGACACCATGCCATGGCTGTGGGTTGGTTGCTGGTATCCACAGGCCGGTGGTTATTGCAGCTCTCCACTGGTTGTGCAATGCATAGGGTGTGGGGGGTGATGGGTATGGGGGGCAATGTCTGTTCTGCTGTGTGCTCCTCTGCCCATCTGTGGCATGGGTGATGGGCCCCTGCATCCTGTCCCTGCACATCCCTGGTTGTGCTGTTGCATTGCTGCCCTGCTCCACGTGGCATCCCTGATTGCGCTATGGCACATCTGAAATGCACAACTGCACATCCCTGGTTGCACTATGGTGCAGGTGGCACGATATTCAGTCATGTGCCACAAGCGCATCTTGGCCTGCGCAGTTTTTGAATATCATGCTTCTTGCACATGGGTGCAGTGGACTTGCGCTTGCTCCTGCTGTTGTGCACTTTTTGGGTGCAGTTTGAATATCCAGGCCACAGTGTTTATATTTTCAATCAGGCCCAAAAAAATTACAAGACAACACATTGGATGTGAGATTTAGCAATGGACTCAGGATAGAAAATGTTACACATTATAAATATCTGGGAGTAACAGTAGACACCAAATTAAACTTTAAAGAGCATATAAATAAAACTTATAAAAACTAAACAGAAACTGGGGACTCTCAGGAGAGTGGCTAATTGCTTAACTAAAGAAACCAGGACACAAATTGTGAATCACAAGATGCTACCATTAGTGGAGTATGGAGTAGTAATTTACAGGAATGCCAACTAAACTGATTTAAAGAAACTTAACCAGCTCTATTATAAATTGGCAAAATTCATAATTAAGAGTAAGCATGGAATACATCACTGTAATTTATTTGATCATATAAATTGGTTACATTCTGAAGAAAAAAGAAGTTACATCTGGTTAAATTGGTATCAAATTTACCCACAGAAAAATATGCAGAAGTTATATTTTAAACACTCACAGGGCAGATAAGGAACATTATCTGAGATCTAATAATTTGAATATTCCAATAAGTAGAACGTATAATAGATACGGAGATGCCATGACAGAGTTCTATGGCAAAATCATGGAACATACTGCCTAATGAAATAAAAGGTATTACCTCCCATCAGAAATTTCAGAATAAACTGAGGAAGTACCTGCATCATACTTATGAGTGTTTTTAGCGCAGAATGTTATTAAGTATATGAAACTGAAGTATTTTTATGTACAACATTTGGAAATGTTTTCTTACATGATTTGTACAGGAAATTGTTGAAAATAGGGTTTTTACCCTAACAATCTAATTAGCCTGTATAAAAATAAAATTTTATTTATTCATTATTTTTTTTAAAACATTTTCCAGCCTGTTGCTAGTGCGCATAACCTTTTTCCCAGTGCCAGACAGGCTTACTCTCATTCATAGGGATGCTGCCTCATGAATATTAATGAGGCAGTTCCCGATCCTCAAGCACAATTGGCACTCGCAAAAATCGATCTCCTTCCTCGCCGGTCATCTCTCTGGCCCAGCTTAAGTCACTGGTCCCTCTCTACTGCCCAAAGGGACCAAGACCACTGGAGACACAACCCCAAAGGCCACTGAATGGCTGAGCAAAAATGTACTTTTCACACATGCGTGGAGCATCACTCAGCACCAGAGTGCCATACGTGGGCAGTGGCTCCACACTCCAGCTCCCTTGGCCCCGCTCCCTTAGCACAACAATGCGGAAGACTGAGGGAGTCTCCAGTAAGCCATAGGGCTTCAGGGGGAAACTAGGGGCCTTAAAAAAAAACAAAAGGGAGGTGGACCAAAACCCCGTGGAAACAGGGGCCGAACTGGGGGTCTCACAGGCAAACCCCTATATAGATAAATATAAAACTTCATTAATGCACTAGTTAGTATAACAGTGACAGAAGCAGAGAAATGAGGCATTAGGGTTTTGAACCCTAACACCCCCCCAAAGGCAGCACAGCAGGTATGGGGTGTGCCTTGGGGTTCTCAAGCCTAATGCTCACCCCATTGTTATACACTGTACACATCTGACCTTATTTACCCATGGACTGGGGTTAACGTTAAGCTTCAGAACCCCAAGGAACACCACAATCCTGCTGTGCTGCCTGGGGGGGGGTGTTAGGGTTGGAAATTCTAATGCCACATTTCCCTACTTTTGTTGCTGTAACCCTAAGTAGTGCATTAACAGTTTTCTGCAAGATATATATATATATCTTGCAAAAAACTCTGTTAATGCACCATTAGGGTTGAAGCATCAAAGGTGGGCAAATATGACCTTAGGGTTCCCAAGACTAGGACCTCACCCCAACTGTGCATGCAGGAACAGGCATGAGGGGTGTGTTTTGAAGTTGTGGACCCTAATGCTCATCCCATTCCATGAGTAAGTAACGTAAGATGGGTACAGTATAGGAGAATGGGATGAGCTGTAGGGTCCACAACCCCAAAACACACCCCTCATGCCTGCTCCTGCATGCAGGGTTGATACACAAGGAGGCGTGGAAAGGATGAGAAGGGACTTGGCAATGTTGGAGGAATGGTCAGAAGTACGGCAGCTTGGATTCAATGCAAAGAAGTATAAAGTAATGCACCTGGGAAACAAAAACCCTGGGGAAGATTACACAATGGGGGAAGGTAGTAACATCAGCAAAAATGGAAAGGGACCTGGGGGTAATCATATCAGATAACCTTAAGGTTGGCAAGCAATTTGAGAAGGCGGTGGGGAGCGCTGGGGGGATACTGGGATGTACAGGAAGAGGCATCACCAGCAGAAAACAGGAAGTTGTTATCCCCCTGTACAGACAGTTGGTGAGACCCCATCTGGAGTACTGCGTCCAGTTCTGGAGACCCCATCTTCACAAGGACATAGATGGGATGGAGGCAGTTCAGAGGAGGGCAACTAAAATGGTGCAGGGTCTGCAAGAGAAGCCATAAGAGGAGAGGCTAAATGAGCTTAATATGTATACCCTTGATGAAAGGAGGGAGAGGGGGGACATGATAGAAATGTTTCAGTACCTCAGTGGAATCAACAAAGTCCAAGAGGGTAGCATCTTCCAGAAAAAGAGATGTGCAAGAACAAGGGGACACAATTTGAAGATAAAGGGGGGACAGCTCAAGGGCAATGTGAGAAAGTATTTTTTCACAGAGAGGGTGGTGGTCATGTGGAATGGCCTTCCTGAGGAGGTTGTGGGGTCTAAAACTGTGGGAGAATTCAAGAATGCATGGGACAGACATAAGGCAATTTTTGTGGGGGGTAGGAAGAAATAGGCTGTTGGTTAAATAGGATCTGCAGCTTATCCTCTAGGTAGGGAAATGGGCAGACTAGGTGGGCCAAGCAGTCCTTATCTGCCATCAAAGTCTATGTTTCTATGTTTCATGCCTCTTCCTTCATGCACAGTAGGGTGGGGTCTTAGGCTTGGGAACCCTAAGGTTGTATTTCCTTACTTTTGAAGCTTCAACCCTGTTGGTGAATTAACAAAGTTTTTTGCAATTTATTTTCTTACTTTTTTTAGATACTGTAGTATAACAGTATCCTTATTTTGCTGGGGGTGGGAGTGCAGGGTCCCCATCCCTCCATAGATTCATATATGTATCTAGCTGTGGAAGCACAGGGACCTCCAGCCCCTGAGCTTCCAGTTATAGCACAGCAGTCACCAAACTATCTTCACAGCCATGTTATTACCCCACTTTTTCAATCCCTGCCAAAACGTAACTCCACGCAAGTGCAATGCCAATCCACAGTGCAGGTGCAAAAACACATTTTGGACAAGATTTGAAAAATTATAGCTGTGACATATTTGAGGTGGTGTAATAACAGGGCTATGTTGAAAATTTGGGCTCAAAATATTTAAAATTTCCAAAGTTACGAGCAGGTGTAGCAAAATTGCAACAAATAGTCATAACTCTGTGTTTTATAATCATTTTGACCTCAAATTTTCAACATAGCCTTACTCACAGCATGTACCCAGTGCAGAAAATGTTCAAATCCCCACCCAATTGTAATTCTATGCAACTGCAATGCCATTCTGCGCCACAAGTGTGAAAACACATTTTGGCCAGGATTTGAAAAATGACAGCTGTCACATACATGAGGTGGGGTAATAACAAGGCTATTTTGAAAATATGGGGAGAAAATATTGAAAAAGTCCAAAGTTATGAGCATGCATAGCATAGTGAAATTGCAACAAATGCTCATAATGCAGCCATTTTTTGGAATTTTTACCCTAAATTTTCAACATAGCCTTCTTATGAGTCCACCTCATAAACAATATTACTGTTGTTACATAAATCCCACCAGAAAGGTGATTTTACCAACTAACCACAAAATCACCTTTACAGTGGTAATTGCCTAACAATAGTCATATTGTTCATGAGGTGGGGTCCCCAAAACACCATGATGAAAATGTGGGGTAAAAAGGACAAAAAATGGCTGAGTCATGTCAAAAAGTTGCTCCCCCATTGAAATACATTGAAACGTATTTACCTTAGCTCATATTGCAATCACCATTTGCAGCAGTAAGAGGTGTCTTCGATCGGTGGAGCGGTTCTCAAACCTGGGACCTACCTAGGTGAGTGGCAGTCTGTGGGGACATCATGGGTGTGTGGGGAGGTGGGTGCACAGTGCGTGGTCGGGTGTGGGAGGTACGGGTGTGATCGATGACAGACTTTTTTTTACAGGTTAAGAACTATCAAAAGGCAATGAGGGACATTTGTTTCTGGGAAAATTAATAAATAAATAAAAATGGACCATAAATCGGGATACCACTGCCACCAATGATTACTGGGGCATTGGAAGGTGTGGGTGGTGGTACCACTAAATACCAAGGAGAACAAATGGGAGCATTGTGCCCCTCCCAAAAGAAAAGTGGGTTGGGGTAAAAAAAATATGTATGTACACACACACACACACACACACACACATATATATATATATATATATATATATATATGGTGGCTATGCTGGGCTGACCATTGAGTTAGCATCGAGAGAGCAGTGACTGGTTCTTACTTTATTTTGTTATTTATTTTGTTTTGAGCTTTTTTAAGTTCAATTAAGGCTTGTCTAAGTTTATTTTCAAATTCTGTCTAATTCAGCTGACTATTGTTTTCGGTAGCTGTCCGGGACTGGAATTGGAGACTGGGATGCACTTAGTAATTGGTGTCTGGTAACATCAACTTCTCTGACAATTTTTTATTTTTTCTTTCATCGTTGAGACTCGTAGCTTGCAAAATGGAGCTGAAGAAGTACCTGCACAGGTTCAATGTTGGCAGTGAAGGGGAGCCATTGAGGAGGCCTTAAGAAGTCCATCAGGAGGTGAAGCATAGACTGGAGCAACAGGACCCATGGGCCAGCATCTGGTGGACTGGCAAGGAGTGGAGTGTTGAAATGGCCCAGTAGTAGATCCCTGTGAGTGTCGAGGGGAGCTCCGTCCTGGTCCCAGACCTTGGCCTGGTGGTGTGCCATGGTGTTGCTGCTGGTGGGCAGCTGCCCCTGTGGTGCTTCTGTTCCATTTCACAGTGGCTTGTAAGCAGCTATAGTACTGGTAGGGTCCAGGGAGAGGGTCAGGGTGTGGGTGGGGTGCCCCCAAGGATCAGCAAGATAAAGACCTGTATAGGCATCCTATGCTCTTATCTTCAGTGTGCAGAAAGCTGTCCCTGGAACAAATTTAGCAATAAAATTAACAAAACTAGACAATACATGGGATGGTATCAGAAACCATGCAAGTTGTAATTTCATGTATGCCCTCATAGAGGCAATCATTGATGAAAGGCACGAACTAGAAACAGGCATCAGATAAGTAGAAGAATCACTTAAACTAAAGGTACGGGGGAAGAATTTAAAAAGAATTTGGAAGATTTCAAACAAAAGCTATTGGAATATGAAGAACGTCTAAAGCAATAAAAAAAGAAGTTTATAAGGGACACAAATGATTACCGAGATAACAGGGTGTGCACATACAAAGAATTCTATAAAAGAAAATCATATCAAAGCAGTGTATGTAATAATTATGACAGTACAGAGAGTGACAACAGTTACACCAGAGATCCACAGAAAGTAACAGATGATACACAACAACTGGATATACAGCAACCTAGCACATCAGACAGACAGAGAAAGTAGATATGAACGAAGAATCCAAACACAACAGAGAGATCAGTATAGACCGGGGGAAGGATTCCGAGGGGGGAGGGGAGACACAGGAAGTGGGCCTGGGGGAAAGCCAACAAGGCAAACAGGAACAGGCAGAGGCAGAACACAATAGAGCACAACATAATACCAATTTTCAACCTTGAGTCACAAAACACTGACTCAAGATGAAATTAAAGTACTAAGCTTGGGACTGTCATTTGCCCCAACACAACCCATCAACCTCTTTGATCTCAAGGTAGACCTACAGAGGTTTTTTTAGAACCCTTAGACTTAAACATCTATTTGGAAACAAGAATGTACTCCAAACAGATATTTACAAACAGCAACTTAAACAAACAATACAGACAAAATCTAAATACAGTTCTCCAAAAGGTAGGAACCATGGCATATAGTCCTTCTGTACAGTAACAGAGAAAAAATAATGAATTTATTTAAAGACAGAAATAGTTTATTGCCACAACACAGTAACCTCAAAAAACAAGAAAGAGTGGCATTGGAAAACCTTAAATGAGACAAAACTATAGTAATAAAAAGTACAGATATGGGGGGGGAGGCATCATAATTCAGGACAAAGACTAATATAGAAAAATGTGTATGACACTGTTATAAAAACAAGATTATTATGAAATCTTGCCAGGGGAACCCACAAAGAAGATTAAAATGGAAACAGACAACACCATAGAGGAATTTGCATTTATGGGATGGATTCAGCCGTGGGAGGTGCAAATCCTAACCAAAGAATTCCCCAGAATACCTATTTAACCCACTGGGAAGAACTATAGTCTTCGGTATTGACTCAGTCTTTGAGCATATTTCCAAATATATCAACTACCACTTACCTCCGTTAATAGAGAAAACAGTATCATATACCAAAGACACTATGGATATGATTTTAAAACTAAGGGAAATATCAGATACGGGAATAGCAGAGTATTTAATCCTAGTCACATTGGACATAGCGGACTTGTATATCTCTATACTGCACCAAGAGGGCATTAATTACATCGGATAAATTTTAGACACAGGAGACAGTAACATGAAACCCAAAACACAACTGCTATAGGAGCTAGCTGATATTATATTAAAAAAAAATAACTACTTCAAGTTTTATGAAACTTTCTATCAGCAAAATAAAGGGACAGCAATGGGTTCTACAATGGCCCCACCATATGCAAATGCTTACATGAATAATTTTGAGAAAAATCACATATATACAAACTTAGACATTTATCCTAGAAAAGTCAAAGTGTGGCTTAGATATATAGATGACATCTTTACAATGTGGGTGGGAACAGAACAGGATCTCAGAGAATTCCACGAGGAATTGAACAGAAAAGATGAAAATTTAAAACCTGTCATAAATTATAACAAAAAATAAATTGCATATCTAGATTTACTAATAAAAGTTGAAAACAACAAGATAGAGATGGCACTCTATAGAAAGGAAACAGACAGAAACACTGTGTTGTATGGAAGCAGCTTTCATGAAACAAAACTGAAAAATAGCATCCCTTTTTCACAGCTGACAAGAGTCAAGAGAAACTATAGTACTAACACAGATATTAAAAGGGAAACTGATAACATGCTGGATAGGTTCAGGGAAAGGGGATACAAGAAAGAAACATTAGTAAAGGCAAAGCAAAGAATAGAACAAGAGAAATTAGGAAGACCTTTTAAGACAGGGAGGTGCAGATGAAGGGTTACACCATTTAGTATTTTCAACTAAATACAGTCATAAACTTACATAGATAAGGAAGATAATTAACAAACATTGATACTTGATGCAAATAGACAATGAAAGAATACCTGAACTACAAAATAAACCCATTATAGTCGCAAAAAAGTAAAAAACTTAAAAGACCAGCTAGTGCAGTCACAATTTAAACTGCCAGTGAATAAGCAGGAACAACTATTATTAGGACCATTGGCACCAAGGATGGTGCCATGTAGCAGATGCTCCGTATGCAGCCATTTATCCAAAAACAAACCTACATACACCCACAGACAGGGCAATTATTTAGCATTAAACAACATATTAACTGCACTAGTGAAGGAGTGATATATGTGATTCAGTGTCCATGTGATAAGTTATATATCGGCCAAACAGGCAGGATGTTAAAAACTAGAATCCAGGAGCATAAGGGTGACATATGCAGAAAAGATGAAACATCACCCGTGGCAATGCATTTTGCCTCAGCAGTCCACAATGGGGCATCCTTACACTTCTGGGGTTTAGAGAAAGTGGCAGTGCCAGAAAGAGGAGGCAGCTATAAAGATTTATTGTTACAAACAGAATGAGATTGCTATTTTATATGAGAACCCTTGAACTAGATATAGGCATGAATGTTGAAACTAACTGGAATGTCTGTACCTGAACATCTATTATGACGAGTTGTGTATAAAGAGGCTAAGTTATGTACTATTTAAAAATTGCCAACATTACTGCAACAACAGCAAAATTGAAAAATGATGTTGATAAGTGAAAAACTGTGAGAAAAAACTGCTTATAGCCAAAAATGCGATAGTATATAAGGAAACATCAATGAGGCTCTAAGACAGTGTAAAACAGCTGACACATTTATAATTTTAAAAGTTAACCAAAGGAATACTAAAGAAAAATGTCAAGAGATCAAATTAGCAAATGTAAGAACAAGGAAATCATTAAAGATAACAAAAATAAAGCAAAATAATCAAGTTCACGGATAGCATTACAAGGATATCAAATTATTTGTTCTCACTATGACATATATTTGAAAAGGAATTTTGTTGTAAAAATGCTAACACAAAGGGTAAACTATTGAAATATACAGATGTCAGCTGTTCCTGATCACTGGTGCAACTGAAATAAGAAAAAAATGTTTTTGAACAATACGGTAAAGCAGTGTCAAAATATCATCCAGTTGGATACTTCAACCCTTAGCATTCTATTCCCACCGGATTGTGAATACCCAAGTAGCAGTATATAAAGTTCATTATTTTAATCAAAGAATATTGCTGAAAATGGTAAAAGAATAGGAAGAGAATGGTTCTTGCCAATATTTCAGGTAAATAATGTCCATTTTGTGTAGACCCAGTCACTTCAATAAGTGCCAGTGTATGGTTGTGTGGAAACCCCTTCCGCGCATGTGCAGACACTCAATATGACACCATCATGGGCCACATTGTGGGAATGCACAAAATGGGCGACAGGAGAAGGAGCTAGCAGCTCCAAAGCAGATGTCCACTTTACTGCAATGTACAGTATCAAACAACAGGTGAATTCCTGGGAGGTAAGAGATCCAAACTACATAAACAGAAAGCAAACAACTGATTCAGATTTAACAAAGCGTGGAGCGCTAAGTAAAAATACGAAAAATACTAAACAAAGGGTAAATCATTTATGTTTATATAGAAATGATTAACATCCCAAGGGAAGCAGCCTGAGTGAAAAGTGAAGGTAGGCTGCTACCTCACTTAAAGAGGGGCAAGCCACTTTTTGCTGTAGCTAAATAATGACATGAAACAAATGTTGTTGACTATGGAGGATTACAACAAAACTTTTATTTATGTTTACAGAAAACAAATAACATACAGCAGTAAAACAAGCAAGGACCTCTGAAAAGAAAAGAAAATGTTTGAAAAAGAGGTCAATATGTATGCACAGCAGTGGTGTGTTGTACTAGACTGACAGTAAATTGTGTATATGAACACATATAAAATATTTAAGTACATGAAAGGTTCAATATCAAAATGTATCTAAAAAATGATGTATCAACAGATGAAAGAACATAAAAGAATTATACCCCATGATCAAGTCTTTTCTAGAGTAAAGCGTAGAGGAACAAAGAATAAAAAGAAAAGAAAGAAAATTATCACTATATATTGTTGAAGTGTGATGATTTAAAGGGCCCCCCCCCCACCCTACAATTGGCATGGTCCCTGGAGTCCCCTATTGAGGAGAACTGTTTCTTCTTCAGAGTTTTAATCTGCTTTCCTTTTTGTCTGTGTGACTGAAGTGAAGACCAGCCCTGTAGCAGGTGTACTGGCTGGGAGAAAAGGCTTGTCCAGTTGTATGAATGACTCCATACTCTTTCCCTCTGCAGTGTTTTTGAGTCTAAACTGGCTTTATTGGGATTTGAGATTTTTCCTTAAAATATTTGTATAGTGTGAACTCATTATCCTAGTTCTACATGGTGGTGAGACCCCTTGGAAAAACTGAAAGTGACACTGTAGTTCCCCGGTGGTGTGAGCTCCTGGAGACATTTAATTTCATTTGTTTGAAATCTCCTGACATCAGAAAGTGAGAGTTTCAGAGGCTGGAAGAGGGTCAATTCTTTTCCAAGGTAGTGGGAGCCCTTTGGACTAATCATATTTCATGAACTTTTGGACTGAATGTTCTACCTTAAATTCATTTTAATTTAAATATTTTGACTGATTTTTTTTATTTCATTAACTTTATAACTCTGTAGTTAATGTACTGTCAATTATTTGTATTTAATATATGGATATGCGGTTTAATAGTATAGAAAAGCATACAAAAAAAATCCCAGTAATAGCACCGGACAGCAACTGGTAATACCGCAGTTCAAAATGATAATACTATCGTTCACAGTTGAACGATAGTATTATCACAAAAACCACACAGTGCAAGCGCTTCAATATTGCCAGCTGTGCAGTGCGAGACACCCCAAACTGAAACCATGCCACACAGAAAAATTCAAACAACCATAATGGCTCTGTAAAACCAAAATCAACATTTCTTTTCTTCCCTGTATAAAAAAAATGTCACTATCTAAACCAATAAACACATCAGAAGACAGGCTTCATTTTGTCCAAGAACAGCAGAACATTAATACTTGGAAAAAAAACAAGTTTTGATCTCTGTCTCCTCAACGCCTACCTCAGCAGAACTGGTGAGTCTAGACAAATTGAAAATATACCGGTTTCTGAACTAGACCCTAAATTGGCAGACTTTGTATTTCAATTAAAAAAACAGGATGGCTCAGAGTATGAGCCAACAACAATTCGAGGAGTACTTTCAAATGTAGATACGCACTTAATGAAACACAACTTTGGAACATCAATATTCCAAGGTCCTGCAGTGTCTTTTAAACCAACTCAAGAGATTTTACTAGCCAAACAAAAGTATTTAAAAAAATGTGACTAGGAAACCAACCCAGACAAGCACAACCCCTGTCAGAGGCTGACATAAACCTTCTTTACAGCACAGGTGCACTGGGCTCCCAATCCCCTAGTTCCTTGTTGCACATGATGTTTTTTAACATTGGATTACACTTCACATTAAGAACCAATGAACAGTATCAGTTAAGATGGGGAAACATAATTCCAGGGACTGATTCTGAAGGCAAAGAATACTTAGAGTACCATGAACGTCAAACTAAAAATGAGAACCGGGGTCAATGTCAGGGATATACAGCCAGTAGCTCCACGAATGAATGCAAGTGACCAAAACCCAGACAGAGACCCCATCACAGCATACAAAAAGTGTGCCAGTCACAGACCGCCTGAAATGCTGCAAGCAGATTCCCCATTTTACTTAGCACCAAACACCAGACTAAAGCCAACCAGTTACTGGTATTGGTGCATAACAATAGGAGAAAACAAAATTAGATCCATTATGAAGCTCCTCCAAAAGTCAGCTGGAATACCAGCTGAAAAACGAATCATGAACCACTCCATGAGGAAAACCGCCATACAAATGTTGGTAGACTCAAATATCCCCCCAACAGACGTTGCAAAGCTCTCTGGCCACAAGAACATCCAGAGTATAAATGCATACAGCACCTTATCGGAGCAGAAGCAGAAACGAATGTGCTCCATCCTGTTTTGCAATCCCCAGCAGCCATCCACCTCTCAGGAGCAACACCAAACAGAGGCAGAACTGTTCCCTGACAATCCACAAACCCCAGCAGCTACACACAGCATTTTTCCCAAACTTCAAGAAAGGGCTACGACTTCTTCTGCGCAGTACCAGGAAATTACATCACACAGCAGATTCAACCCTACAAGCTCCCAAATCTCTGCGATCTCTGGAAACATATTTGGAAGTCATTGCTCTTTTCTTGGCGACGTCTCTATCAACATACGTCACTCTCCACAGCCACCCAAGAAACGTTGCTATGTTATGTACTCGGACAGTGACACAGAAAAGATGGCATTACCAAAAAAACAACTTTCTGTTGCCACAATCATTGGCGCTGAAGCAGTTGACACAAATCATTGGCTTTAAAAGTAAAAATCAAAAGCACCTAATTTTCCATGTTTGGACACTTTTCTTCGTAGTGTTCACAATACTTTCAACATGGCATCACCGGACCCACTGTAACCACCGTGTAACAGGGAGAACCCCCCCATATTATATTTTCTTTGGATATTGTCTTTACTTTAAGACTGGTCTGGAATGTACAATTCTTTCCCTTTTCATCATTATTGTGTTGTTCTACGTCTTGTTTGTTGGGCTGGCCACCCATTTTGTGAAGCTATTGTCTTGTTATTGTCCCTGTTCCTTCATTTCTAGTACACTCTAGATCCCCTTTAAATTAAAGACACAATATCCTTTATTTTATTATAAAATACAGAATTAGTAGCCCATAAAAATGCTAGGAGTCTAGATATGTTTTTTTATATTAGGAATTCTTGTTGCCAAAATAGCCGCGGTATTTAGGTGTGGCACTAGGTTTTGTGCTGCGCTTGTTTAAATAAAAAAAACACACTCTGAGTATGCTTTGCTGTATCGTTTAGGAAGGGACTCAGTTTCAGTATCTATAGCTTCTCCCAGTCCTTATTTTCACTTTAGCCCTTATTTCCAAGCTGTCCTAAGGCTGTAGTTTGAAGAACAGCCGTGAAATGCATAGCGACAGTGCAAGCTCCGGTAAAGGTTTACCGCTCGACCACTCGCACTATCACAAGGGAACTTTCAGCTGTAGAGTAGGAACGGTACAAAGTGAGTGTTTAAAAACAGCTCAGAAAGCTTCTCTTACCCTTTTTTATATGATATAAGTGAGTGTTCAGTTATTTTGGGGCTTTCATAAAAAGAAGGTAATTCTTGGTACTATTCCCCAAAAGCTCAGCTGTTTCAAATGCTCCTCCTCCTGTTGCAGCACCCTCTAAGAGCCGGCCAGCCAGAATCATCCTTCATTTATGCTGCCAACTGGAGAGGCGGTCCTTCTAAGCTCCTCTGAAGATTTTAAAAGCCTATAAAAGACTGTAATGACTGTGTAACAGCCTGTAAGATGTTATTATGATTTAAAACTATTATTTTTATGTAAATGAAAATACACTGATGCTTTATTTAAAACATAGTTCATGAAAGACAATATTAAGGGCGGAGTTAATGTGTCACATGGCTGTAAATGGTATAAATACTGTCTGCCCAAAGAAGTCAGTCAGTGAGTACACGGATGTGGAACTAGCAACATCCTGATGCGAGCTAGCTGTTTCTAGCTGTTGATAAAGATTTATGTTTTTTTTATTTTATCGCTTTGAAGTCCGCTGTCTAAATAATAAATCTAAGTTTCATTTTGCTGCTAATTTTGTCTCAGTGCTTCATCTTTATCCCACACCAGCTTACACAACGGACGAACTATCAGCAACTAAAGGTAAGAAACGCAAACTTGGATCCATATATTAAAAAAGACAATGGATAGTTTAAAAGTATTACCGGTCACAATACCATCTCGAGTTTCAGGACATGTAGAAACCAATCAAGCTTTGCTCTTGAGGTTCTTACATGTCCTCAACCTCTCAATGGTATTACTGACCGGTAATACATTCTAAACTATCCATTATTCTCTATATGCTTTGTTTGTAGTGTATGATTTATGTAAATTGAATAGTGGGTGATTATTAGTAGGGAGGGGGTTTAATCTTATTTTTTGCATTAAGAATTGTGCTTGGGGGCATATTTTGTAGGATTTCATTTTGTATTATTGGGGCATACATGGTGTGGATGTGAGAGTCTATGTACCGTATGTGTTTTTATTTAGTAGTTGGTAATTTTCATTGCTGTTGCTGCTAGTTAACTCAGGGTATTATGTGTCGGCATGGGCTGTCGATGGTCAGGCGCTGCTCTCCCACCAGGCTCAGGAACCTCTGTCCTTTTAACTGTCCCCCTTTGTTTGCAGAGGTGTGTGGGCACTGTATGGCATTGGGGATCACCAGGAGGGTGAGGAAATGGTGAGAAACTGGGCCTGGGCCTGGTGGGGTTCTGGAGCAAAGTGGGCGGATTGGGTTGGTGGGGACGAGGAGACACTCTGGGGCAAAATGGGTCCAAAAAAGGGGACCTCTCTGTCTGGTTCCCATATCCAAGGGTTCCACCTTTAATGGGCAAGTCACTTGCTCTACTTCAGCAACCTATCCTACTAGGGCAGTGTTGTGCAATGCCAGGTTAATCAAGAACAAGTCAGCAATTATTGCTGATCTTGTTGGTTCATCTGATCTGGCCTGCATCACTGAGACCTGGCTGGATGAAAATGCTGGCCCAGTATTCGAATCAGCAATTCCAGTGGGGTACTTAAGCAATAAACTATGAGGGGGTGTGGGTTATTGGTGGATTTACCATGGCTAGAGTGGTTTGCCCATGAGGTGCAGCCAAGTGGGTAAATCCTTGCCAGCCGTGGTAAATCCCCTGATAACCCACATCCTCCGAGTGGCTTATTGCGATTATACCAAGGTTCATTTTTTTACTATAATAAAATACTGTACAACTTTTAAAGAGGTTGCTTTGTTTTTTTTTGTTTATTGTATTTATTCCTGTGCTGCAGAGGATTAGGATTTAGATCAACAGCCAGTGATTACCAGAGGATTTACACCAGTGGTAAACTGCTAGTCTGACCATTTCATTGGCTGTTCACTTATGTCCGTGGTATAATCAGAGATACACTGTCCGAGAGATGATCGTAGTGGTGGAGTGGGGGGGGGTAGCCAACTGTTTTAAATTGGATCTGGGTCTTATAAACATCCTTGTGGGAACAACCAGATCTGTTGAGTGTATCATGGGTGCAGGTGCAAGTTGCAGGATACTTCTCATCTATCGTCCACTGGGTGGTGAGAAGGAACTCTTGCAGGAAGTAGCGGACTTCATCATCAACCTAGTTTTGGAATCCCCTAGATGGATAATTCTGGGGGATCTCAATGCCTGGGTCGATGAAGAACTATCATGTTTGGACAAAACTTCCTCCAACTGATGAGCTTGTTACCTATGCTACCCTTAGGCATGGACACTCACTAGATCTGATCTTCCTTCTGGAGAAGGAGATCACCGATTTGGTGGTGGAACTAGTCAGATGGTCGGACCATCATACTATAAGGTTCAGATTCAAGGCCCCCGTCCAATAGACCTGCTCTTATGGAGATGGTCCGGTACCACCTTTTAAGTGGTCTGACTCCAGATGGTCTTAAGGTGGTGCTGGACCTATCAGGTTTGCTGAGTGTAAGCAAGGAGCCTGGGGAACTGGTACTAGCCTATAATGAGGCAGTGGCAGGTGCCCTCGATGCTCTGGCTCCTGTCCATGTCCAATCCCTCACTCTTCATCCAAAGACCCCTTGGTTTGATGAGACTTTGAAGGAGTTGAGGCATGGGGGTTGAGGGTTGGAGTGGCACTGGTGAAAATCGGGCCTGGTTGTTGATAATCTTAAATTGATAGTTCATTATAAGGACTATCAATCGGCAATCTTTTGTAAAAAGGCAGAATTCCTGTCCAAAGATATTGCCGCGGTGAGGAATTGACCTGCTCAGCTCTTTCAGACTGTTGACAAATTGTGCAATCCAGTCTGTCTTCAGCCATGGGGAGAATTTTCACAAGTTAAGTGTAATGAGTTTGCTCAGTTCTTCACTGATATGATTGTCACTATCAGGTCAGAGATCAGTTCGGAGCCCCCTAATGCGTATTGCGGCAATTAGCAACAGGTTACAGGCCCTTGGCTGTCTGGTCCGACTTCGGTCAGTTGGTGACCCTGGATATTGTGTGGGTCATCAAGGGTATATGCCCAACCTACTGTAGTTTGGACCCAGGCCCAAAATGTCTCCTAGTGGGGTGCCTTGAAGCCATTGGCCTGGTCCTCGATGATATTGTCCAGTGCTCGTTGGATTCAGGGGTGTTCCCAGACCCCCTGAAGGAGGTGGTATTAATACCTCTCCTGAAGAAAGTTTCCTTTGACCAGGACTGCTTAGCAAACTACAGACCTGTCTCAAACCTGTCCTTCGTGAGCAAGGTTATTGAGAAGGTGGCTGCAGTGCAGCTGGAAGACTGCCTAACATCCCACAATGTCTACAGTCATCTCCAATCTGGGTTTAGGAAGAGGCATAGTAGCAAGACTGCCCTCGTTCAGGTACTCGATGATCTCCTGACAGCGAGAGATTTGGAGAGCTGTTCCATCTTAGTCCTCTTTGATCTCTCTGCTGCATTTGACACTGTTGACCATGGGGTGCTGTTGGAGTGCCTGCGGATTCTCTGTGGACTATCTGGTACAGTCCTCAAATGGTTTTGATCATTCCTCACTGGTAGGACTCAGAGTGTTATCAGGAATATATTCCTCGGCCCCCCCCCCGTAATGTGGGATACCGCAGTGCTCCATACTGTCCTCCATGTTGTTTGCAGTATACATGCTGCCATTGTGAGACATTATAAGGCGTTATGGGCTGAGCTTTCTCTGCTATGCAGATGACACTCAGCTCTACATGTCCTTTTGTGCCTGAACAGGGTGGTACAGACTTGGTTTTTAACAGCTGCCTCTCCAAGATCCAGGGTTGGATGAGTGCCAACTTGCTGAAGTTGAACTTTGGCAAAACCTAGGTTTTGGTGGTGGACCCAGGTCACCAAGTTGCGGGGTTGTTAGTAGGCCTACCCTCAAGGCTTTGGCTCGGGGTGACCAGCTGCTTACCTTTGACTGGGTGCAAAATCTGGGCTTTGTGTCCGACAGTGGACTGACATTGAAAGCTCAGATGTCTGCTGTCATTAAAACCTTTTTTACCATCTGATGAACATCGCTCGGATCAAATGCCTGGTCCCACCTGGTGATCTTCCAACACTGGTTCACACTTTGTGACCTCACACCTTGATTACTGCAATGCCCTATACTTAGGGCTACCAGGGGTTGATATCTGCCAATTGCAGCTTGTGCAGAACGCGGCTGCCAGGTTGTTGACTGGTTTACTGAGATCTAGCCATGCCACTCCTGTGCTCCACAATCTGTACTGGCTGCCGGTGTATTGACAGATCACCTTCAAGGTTGGATTACTGACCCATAAAGCCCTACATGGGCAGGGACCGCAGTACTTGCAAGGTCTTCTCTGTCCCTACTGCCCCCTCTGCTCACTCCTTTCTTCCAACAAGGGATTGCTAGACGCTCCCAGGGTTCAACTGAAGACCTCTGGGGCCCGTTCTTTTGCTTTTGTGGCCCCGACCCTATGAAACTTTCTTCCTCATTGGATTCAAGAGTGCCTGACCATTGTCTTTTAAAACAGCCTTAAAAATGTATTTATTTTCTCAAGCTTTCCCCGATGTAAATGTTGGTTAACAAACTGCCATCTTCTTTCAGGATTAATATTTTAATATTTATATTTGCTGTTTTTATTGATTTTATACCGTGCTAAGATCTGCTGGAATAGAGCTTAAGAAATAAAGATTTGCTTGCTCTAGAAGCCTACCTATCTACCTATCTATCTCTCTATCTATCTATCTATAAATACATACATATATACAGTCACCACTGCTTATAACGGGCACATTTGGCAAAGCAGCTAAAAAAAAAAAAAAAGACTTTGTTACAGTGAAACAGTGTAATTTACTGCTCTATAACAAGTTTGTTCAGTGCATACAGTGTTTAAATTAATGAAATACAGTATTTAAATTAATGAAATTCAGTACAATACTGCATTAATCAAGTAAAGTAACCAAGCTGAAATCAGGGACAGCATGTTTAGCTAAATATTGGCATTGACAGAGCAAACAGTAACCAGCTGTACACAGCAAGGAAATTATGAAAACCATTTAGCTAAGTTAAACATGGCTTTGACTTAGGTAAAGATGTCACTGACAGAGCAGCATAAGCAACATTTAGCTAAGGTAATTATGGCATCAACATAGGTAAATATGGCATCGTTCGACAGACTGCATGTCTGCATTCCTCTTTTCCCCATGGGCACATCGGAAACCAATGTTGTGCCTCTTTTTCCAACATTGGAGATAACCCTCAGAGGGATTGAAATCCAGTCCAACCCGAGCCTCTGTGATTTTTTTTAGCCTTTTGGGCTAACAGGGGAGCCACTGATGAGGGCATCACACCTACGGGCATTTATGGAACCAATGGAGGAGAGCTTCTTCTACCTCCACATCCCTTTTCTATCTGGGCTGGTATTTTCATGCCACTCATGAAGAATCTTTTACCCCCAGGTCCCTTTCCATTTTTGTTGTTGTTACTACTCCCCCCCCCCATTGTGTACTCTTCTCCTGGGTTTTTGTTTCCCAGATGCATTATTTTTCACTTCTTTGCATTGAATCCAAGCTGCCATACTTCTGACCATTCCTCCAACCTTGCCAAGTCCCTTCTCATCCTTTCCATGCCTCCTTGTGTATCAACCCTGTTGCAGATCTTTGTGTCATCTGCAAAGAGGCATACTTTTCCTTCCAGTCCCTCAGGAATGTCACTTATAAAGACATTAAAAAGGACTGGACCCAGTACTGAACCCTGTGGTACCCCACTAGTAACACCCGTTCTTCAGAGTGGACTCTGTTTACTATTACCTTTTGTGTCCTGTTGTCCAGCCAATGTTTTACCCAGGCTACCACCCTGGGACCCACTCCCAGGCTGGCTAATTTGTTTATTAATCTTTTGTGTGGGACTGTGTCAGATGCCTTGCTAAAGTCTAGGTAGAGCATGTCCACAGCGCCCATCAAGCTCTGCAGGAGAACGGACAGAGATGAAGGGATACAGGATCTAAAGGACAATCTGGAAAATCTGTGAAGGTGGTCTGGGATCTGACAGCTTGGCTTCAATGCCAAGAAATGCATAGTTATGTATATTGAAGCTAAGAATCCCAGGACAGAGTACTACCTGGGTGGAGTCTAGGTATCTTTATCAGAGAGGAGAAGGACCTGGGAGTGAAGATCACTAGTGACCTGAAACACTCCATGCAGTGCAAGAAAGCAGCAGCAAGGGCAAACAAGATGCTGGGATGTACTGTATAGGTAGGGGGATCAGTAGTAGGAGAGAGGAGGTAATACTGCTCTTGTGCAGGTCACTGCTGCAGCTACATCTAGAGTATGGAGGTCACTAGTGGTGTCCACACCTCAAAAAGGGCATTAACCTGCTGGAGAAAGTCCAGAAGAGGGCCACAAAAATGATAGTGGGTCAGCAGGGCAAGGCATATGAGGAGAGGTTGAGGGCACTGAACATGCAGTCCCTGGAGGACAGGAGAGAGAGAGAGGGGATGACTGAGACCTTCAATACTTGAAAGGAATAAACAAGGTGGATAAGGAGGGTCTCTTTAAGCTAAGTGGCAACCATAACATGAGGGGGCACAGTCTTAAGCTGGAGGGAGAGAAGTTTAGGAGGGAGGTCAGGAAACACTTCTTCACAGTGAGGGTAGTGGACACTTGGAGTGCACTGCTGAAAGAGGTGGTCTTGTTTAGAATAGTGAGTATCTTCAAGAGTGGCTGAGATAGGCATGGGGAAGGTAAGGATCATGGGTAGGGAGGATGGAAAGGATGGGAGCAGAAGGGGCAGGGTCAGTAGCTCAAGCTGTGGACCCTGCAATACAAGCAGACTAGAAAGACCAGATGGACTTCTTCTGCTGCTTCTTCATATGTTCGTATGTTTCACACAACCCCCTCTTCCTTTTTTTATCTATTACTATTTCCTTTAGGGGTAAACACATATTTTCTTTAAATTTATCACTGTGAAATTTATTATTTAGTAAGGTTAGTAATATAGTGAGTTTCAAATAATGTGACAGTAGATGAGGGTGAGGTGGATCGCCTTTCTTTTAACTGCCATAAAAAAAAGTTACAGTATGCAACTTTCAGACCACCCCGGACGAAGGCACCTTATCACTGAGCCACCAAACCTATCATTTTTTATTAAGGTGGTTCAGTTCCTAAGACAGGTTAGCACTGGGCAGGGATGCTGTTCCATAGCTTAGATGGTGATGTTTATATCATTACGTCATCATGTTCAGTCACACCTCTGGGAGAGGGGATACCTGTATCTGATGACTTGTAAAGGTGGAGAGTGGGCATTTGGATATCCTGAATTGTCACAGAAAGCATTGTTTTAGATCACCATCTTTTAATGTGTGTTTTACTATTTAGTTACAATGTACCTGTAAGTAAATGCATTTGCACAGATTTCTATATAAAAAGATGGAGCAGTAATAGCCTTGGTTACCAAAGAAAAATACAAATAACATAGTACAGGAAGGTAAAGTGTACTTACAAATTTAAACTGTATGTGCAAGAGACCGTAAGAGATTAGAATAATCTATAGTTTTTTATTATTGCACATAATGACAGTGGAAAACAATGACAGAAGTATTTTCATTTGCACAGATTTCTATATACAAAAATGGAGCAGTAAAGCCATGGTTACTAAAGAAAAATACAAATAACGTAGCATAGGAAGATAAGGTGTACTAAAAAATCCAAAACAGCATGTGCAAGAGACCAAAAGATACTGGAGCAAACCACAGTTTTTAGTATGGCATGTAATGACGGCAGTATAAAATGATGTCTTTGGTAATCACAGCTTAAATAAAACAGCACTCACAGTATCACTGGAAGTTTGTCATTAACATAAAAAGTAAAATAGAGAGGACAAATTGAATAGTAGGCTTATAAAATATAGCAAGCAATACATTTATGGTACAATTTTTATTTTATATCCAGTGAACTATATGAGACAAGAAGGAACCAGAGGAAAAAAATTACTGACACAAGAATATGGAATAGGAAATATTGGGAGGTACGACTACAATTTTCTAAACAAACTTATAGCGCTTATCACTTAAATGAAAAAACGTGGTATTCAGTGCATTTAACAAATGTCTTATTGATTTCAGAACCAGAGTCCCAATAGAAAGAATACCTTTCAGGATAAAGAGACCAAGAAGTGTTTTATAACAAAGCACTAGAGTAAGCCAATTGAGATTAATATGCATTCAGTTATGGTGATTCATGAGTAAACATTAGTAAAAAAGTTATTGTAGATTGAATAAAAAGTCTGTGGGGCTTTAGTATAATGTTGTTATCTTCACACATTTATGACATTAAGAGGTGGTTAAAGTTTGCATAATGTGTTCCATAATTAGAAACTTGATTCACAACATAGACAGCATGGTAGTATGAAGGTCGGGCGATTTGACCTTTTGGGTGTATGTAGGGTGTTGTTGGAACAATAGGCTGAAATATCAATTTCTTATTATGGGCACTTGGCTAAGCCTTCAGCCCATGCCATAAAATATGTATAAAACCATATAAACAATGTAAGACTGGATCAAACCTTACTTTACAGCCCATTGTATAAACACGTTCTAAATAAGCATGAATAACGTTTCTGTCACACCCTCACAGTATATGAAAAAATATTTTATTTTTCCCTGTATGGTATAACTAATTACTAATAACTTACATAGATATCAAACATTGTAAACACTATGAAAAGCAGCATACATACAAATAGCAACAAAGGTTTAAGAAAATAAAAATGACAAAACATTACACTTGCATAAAGATTTCAAACAACTTTATCTTATTAGTATTTCAAAACTTCTCTTGATAACTTATTCAAATACTTTTTCTTTGGAAAAAAATGTTTATATATCATTATTTTGATTTAAGCATTTCCTATATACCCAACATTCTATTTAATAGTTAAGAAATGATTTTTCCCTATGCAACCTCCCAGCTAAGCCAAATTAGAATATTATAAAAATAAATTAAAATAATACTCAAGACATCTGGTTAGCTGTAGAGTCTGGATTTCCTTCTTTAATTTCAGGATGTTGGTGAAAACTCATCTTCCCTGGATAGCAAAATACCTTGTTAGCGGCTGTATCTTGTTGTTACTGTTTTTACTCTTGTCCCATCTTGAACCCTGGACTTTGGACTCATATTTTGTCAACACAGCAATGTAAACTTGCTTCCTTGCTCATGAACATCAAAAGCCAGTCTCTGTCCTTGTTCTAGTTTTGGAGGTAGTTTCAAAACATAACTTAATTAGCAAAATTGCAATTCCACAAGCATAGATCCTTGCAAAATCTCAGTTAGAGTGCTCCAGAGTGACATCCTTGTATGGCTAGGTCATTATTGCACCAGTCCTGATTGGTCCTTGCAAAGGAGGTAGGATGGTAGTTTTTTTTTCCTTTTGAGGTTCCACCTCCCTCTGCTCTGATTCAAATTTTAGTTCAAAATTAATTTTCCTTATAACTTTTAAATGCAATAAGATGCAGTCTTCAAACAAGCATTTCCAAGCTCAGTCCATTATAAACAGTCTTTTAAAGGCACTGTCCACACTGCACTGAAAATCTGTAACATTTTGAAACCATTACAGACTGAAAGGCCCTGTTTACACTACCTTGTAAATCCCCTCTGTAACGTTACAGAGGGTCCAAACAGTTACCATAACGGTTTGCGTTTACACTGGTAGCGTTACAGAAAGTGTTTTCGTAACCGTTATAGAAACCTGTTGTGAGGTGGTTTCAACAATGGTCTCTGTAATGGTTTCAAAGCTCTGTTTAACCCTGTCCACACTACACAAGTAAAATCCTGTAATGTTTCCACAACGTTTTCAGTGGTAGTGTGGATGCACTGTAACATTTCCAGTCTGTACCAGTTTCAAACCGTTACAGATTTTCAGTGCAGTGTAGACAGGGCCAAAATAATTACAGTGCATACATCCTACCACTGAAAACATTACAGGATTTTACTTATGTAGTGTAGACAGGCCCAAAATATCAGTTTTGAACAACAGTTTTGAAAACAGTTTCTGTGACGATACCAGCGTAAATGCAAACTGTTACGGTAATGGTTTGGACCCTCTGTAACGTTACAGAGGGATTTTCCTAGTGTAGTGTGGACAGGGCCAAAGTCTCTCATATCTGTGAGACAAATATTTTCTGAGATAAGCTAATAATGATTATAACTTTTGTTCTCAGCAAAATCTTTCAAAGATTAAATAATCATTCTGCTCTCCATATCTCAAGCTTCAGAATAAAATATGTTTCTTTCAGTTTTCTGGTTGGCAAAGTTCTTAGAAGCATTGAATTCCACTGCAGACAGTTTGATCATTGTTCTTCAGGGAAACACATTGGTCAAAACTGTCAGACTTGTTTGCCAGAAAACATTTTAAGACTGGTAATTTCAGCTCAGTACCAAGTTGCACACACAAATTATCTCTCTGGATTTGTCAGGACACCAGCTTTCATTTAAGACCAAACTCAGGTATTTCAGCTTTTAGGTTTCTGACACAAAATAGATTGTCAAATAACTCTGTTTCTGTGGTGGCTGTAATCAGAAAATGTGGCCAGTCAATAGGGCAAGACGTTCCTTATCCACTGTATAAGTTTCATGCTGGCAGCATGTTGCATTCTCTAGTAACAAACAAATCTTTTTTTCCCAATGGTAGAAACCCATAGGAATTCAATTCAGTCTTTTTCATTTTTTTCAGAAACATAGAAACATAGAACATAGAATTTGATGGCAGATAAGAACCGCTTGGCCCACCTAGTCTGCCCATTTTCCTACCTAACAGATAAGCCGCAGATCCTAGTTAACCAACAGCTTACTTCCTCCTACCCCCCACTAGGACTGCCTTATGTCTGTCCCATGCATTCTTGAATTCCCCCACTGTTCTTGACTCCACGACCTCCTCAGGGAGGCTGTTCCATGCATCCACAACCCTCTCCATGAAAAAATACTTCCTCACATTACCTCTGAGCTGTCTCCCTCTATCTTCAAATTGTGCCCGCTTGTTCTTGTACATCTCTTTTTCTGAAAGATGCTACCGTCTTGGACTTTGTTGATTCCCTTGAGGTACTTGAAAGTTTCTATCATGTCCCCTCTCTCCCTTCATTCCTCAAAGTTATACATACTAAGCTCCTTTAATCTTTCTTCGTATGTCTTCTGGTGCAGACCCTGCACCATTTTGGTTGCCCTCCTCTGGACAGCCTCCAATCTGTCTATGTCTTTGCAGAGATGGGGTCTCCAGAACTGCACACATACTCAGATGGGGTCTCACCAACTGTCTGTACAGAGGATAACAACTTTGTTTTCTACTATTGATGCCTCTTCCTATGCAACCCAGTATCCCCCCCAGCCTTCCTTACTGCCTTCTCACATTGCTTGCCCACCTTTAGGTCATCTGATATAATTACCCCCAGGTCCCTTTCCACTTTTACTGTTGTCAGTATCTCACCCCCCATTGTGTACTCTTCCCCTGGGTTTTTGTTTCCCATGTGCATTACCTTGCACTTCTTTGCATTGAATCTGAATTTTCTTAAAGTAACTGGCAGTACTAGGCTTTAAATCTTGTTTTCACAGTTTAGTATGTGGTTGCTAGGCAACTTTACCCAGAAAGCAACTTCTCTTGCATCTGGCTGGACACAAGTAAGAACTTAAAGCAAGGAGCCTAGCTCTTCCCTGGGTCAAAAGGTTAGATTTTAAACTGCAAACTGCCATTTTGTTTTTCTCAAATTTGAAGGTCCAAGCGACTTTTAACCACTCTTTAGCAGAAGTTTTTCTAAGCAGTTTATGAAGGCAGACTTTTCAAAATCCAACCAGGTGTCTTGTTTTAGCTCAGTTTAATAGCATAATTAAACATTAATGATTATAACATGATACTATTAATAAAATATATGTGTGTGTGTGTGTGTGTGTGTGTGTGTGTGTGTGTGTGTGTGTGTAATTTAGGTTTTGTCCCCACAGTGTCTTGGTGTTACAGGAACCAGTTGGAAGGGGACAAACACAGTATTAGTTTGAATTTTAATAGATCATTATTTGGAAGTAAAGAATCGGAAAAACTGTCTGGCTTAGTAAGATAATAGTACTGGTTTACCTTGAGAAAAATGATGCATAAAAATGTGACTACCAATATGTTATTGTTTTCTGTTTTGCAAAACAGGACCACCGTGGGCCATGAGGAAGTGGCCCTTTAGGCCACGAACTGTTGGCTAGATATTCTAGGTGGCTTTCAAGCATTTGTTAAAAAAAAATATTCTGCTGACTTTTACATTTTGGGGAGTTTCAGAGTCATCCTTCCCCCATTTTGTCACATGGGAACACTTTGTTTATTTATTTATTCATTTGTTAACTGGGTAGGTACACTGACCCCAGGGACCATTGTCAGGCAAAACCTGGACCATAAAGATGGCACTTCATAATTAAACAGAAAGTACACAATATGGGTATTAAGGAACAAACAATGCAAGCAGAGTACAGGCAGAAATAGTAAAGCAAGGCAAAACTAAAGTTGGGTACAAATACAATAAGGACATAAGAAGTAGCTGGTAGATGGGGGCCACATGATCCATCTAGTCTGCCCAAACATTTCTACCCCCCATTTTATTACCCATTCAGGTGCCCGCATTGCCTGTCCCATGCTAATTTGAATTCTCATACTGTCTTCAATTCTACCGCCTCTGAGGGCAGGTTATTCCATGGTACTATCATCCACTCTGTGAAAAACTATTTCCTTATATTGGTTATAAATCTGTCTCCCACTAGGCACAGATTGTGACCCCTTGTTTATTCAGTTTATTAAAGCAGAAGTAGGCACTAGGTCCATCCAGACTGCTTTCCCCACACAAGTGGGGTGTATTGAATTTAATTACCCAATAAATATTTATCCAATTCTTTCCTTGAAATGCTCAAACTTAATTAAGTCTATCAAGTATTGTGGCAGGAAATTCCATAGTTTACATGTACGAATGGTGAAGTAATGCTTTCTCCTGTCCATTTTTGCCCTTTGAATGTAAAGCTATCTATTATGGCATCTTAAATTATTATGTTTGGGAGCCCAGGTTATATTACATTCTTTGATAAGATGTTTATCATTTAGAATATTAAATAGCATCAAAAGATCCCCCCTATTTCGACATAGTTGTAAATCATACAGATTTAACTTATCAAGCCTGTTCTGATATGATAATTTATTGACCCTTGGAATAATCTTAGTCATTCTTCTCTGTATACTATCCAATAGATTTCTGTCCTTAGTCAGGTATAGTGCCCAAAAGGAAGAGGCATAGTTCAAATGTGGTCTTATGAAGGATTTGTACAATGGTATAATACAGTGTTCATGTCTCGTAGAGGATGATCTTTTAATTGCTACAAGCAATCTATTAGTGGTCTGTGCCACTTTTCTACAGTGGTCCCCAGATGTACGTGTTATTTTGTTTTTCTGGAATAGGTTTCCTGTCTGGCTGTGTTGATTCCCTTTATGGATTTGAATGTTTCTATCGTGTCCCCCCAATTTCTTCTTTGTTCTTGAGAGTATAAGTTTAGTTCGCTGAGTCTTGTTTCATACTGTTCTTGATGTACACCCTGCACCATAGACTTTGACTTTGATGGCAGATAAGGACCACTTGGCCCACCCAGTCTGCCCATTTCCCTACCTACTGGATAAGCTGCAGATTCTAGTTAACCAACAGCCTACTTCCTGCAACCTCCCCCACTATAATTGCCTTATGTCTGTCCCATGCATGTTTGAATTCCCCCACAGTTTTAGACCCAACAACCTCCCCAGGAAGGTGGTTCCATGCATCCACCACTCTCTCCGTGAAAAAAAATGTCCTCACATTACCCCTGAGCCATCCCCCCTCTATCTTTAAATTGTGCCCCCTTGTTCTTACACATCTCTTTTTCTTAAAGATGCTACCCTCCTGGACATTGTTGATTCCCTTGAGGTACTTGAAAGTTTCTATCATGTCCCCCCGTCCCTCCATTCATCAAGGGTATACATATTAAGCTCTCTCAGTCTCTCTTCATATGGTTTCTGATGCAGACCCTGCACCATTTTAGTTGCCCTCCTCTGGACTGCTTCCATCCTGTCTATGTCCTTGCGTAGATGGGGTCTCCAAAACTGCACACAGTACTCCAGATGGGGTCTCACCAACTGTCTGTACAGAGGAATAACCACTTCTCTTTTTCTACTTGTGATGCCCCTTCCTATGCATCCCAGTATCCCCCTGTCTCTTCTTACTGACTTCTCACATTGCTTACCCACCTTTTGATCATCTGATATGACTACCCCACATCCCTTTCCATTTTTGTTGTTGTTAGTACCTCCCCTGCTATTGTGTACTCTTCTCCTGGGTTTTTGTTTCCCAGGTGCATTACTTTGCACTTCTTTGCATTGAATCTAATGCACCATATGTCTGACCATTCCTCCAACCTTGCCAAGTCCCTTCTCATCCTTTCTACCCCACCTTGTGTATCAACTCTGTTAAAGATCTTTGCGTCATCTGCAAAGAGGCATACCTTTCCATTCAGACCCTCTGCAATGTCACCTATAAAGATGTTAAAGAGGACTGGACCCAGTACTAAGCCCTGAGGTACTTCACTAGTGCATTCCTCAGGTATTCACCCATTTTGCCAAAGTCAGCCCTTCTAAAGTCCAGTATCCTTGTTTTTGTATGGCTTGCCTCCATGGTTGTGCTTATTGTGAAGCACACTGTGCAGTGGTCACTTGTTCCCAGATGTCTACTGACTTCTAAATTTGTGATCCTCTCCCCATTTGACAGTACCAGGTCTAGTATTGCTCCCTCCCGAGTGGGTTCCAACACTAGCTGTCTAAGGCCTGCCCTGCAGGGCATTGGGGAATAACCCTGCTCTTGGATGTGGCTGCAGTACATGTCATCCAGTTAACATCTGGCATATGTAGGTCCCCATCAACAGTATCTCCCCTTTTTCAGCCATTTTGAGAATGTCCTCTATCATTTTGTTGTCCATTTCCTCCCCTTGAGATGGGGGTCTGTATACAACCCTGTGCAGATTGTGATGCCATTCCCTGTCTCCAAGGTGATCCAGAGTGCCTTTTGTCCTACCCCTTTCATTTTTAGTTCTGTAGCTTTGATCCCTTCCCTTATGTATAGAGCTACTCCACCTCCTCTTTTACCCTCCCTGTCCCTTCTGTAGATTGTGTACCCTGGTATGTTGACATCTCAGTCATGGTTTGCCATGTACCATGTTTCCGTGACTGCCACAATATTCAATTGTTCATCTTAGTGGCCCTTCTCTGAACCCTTTCTAAGTGGTCAATGTCCTTTTTTAGGTGGGGCCTCCATAACTGTACACAGTATTCCAGGTGCAACCTGATCAAGGACCTGTATAGTGGGATAATTACCTCATGCTTCCTGCTTATAATGCCTCTACCTATGCAGCCAAGGATGCCGCTGGCCTTCTGTGCCGCTTTTTCACATTGTTTCCTCACTATTAGGTCATCGGTAACAATTACTCTGAGGTCTCATTCCATCTTTGATTCTTTGAATTGATGCCCATTCAGTGTGTACGTCTTTCTTGGGTTATGTTTACTCTTGTGCATCACCTTATACTTCTTGGCATTAAATAAATAAATACATTTTGACTGCCATATTCTTAACCACTCTTCTAATTTCTTGAGATTGGCTTCCATCCCAGAGGCACCTTCATCTGTGTCTACCATGTTGCATAGTTTTGTATCATTTGTGAACAGCAGACCTTCCCATCAAGTCCATCAGCAATGTCGCTGATGAATATGTTAATGAGGATTGGGCCAAGTACTGACCCCGTTGAATGCCACTGGTTACTCTGCCCTCCTCTGATAATGCCCCACTTACCAGGTCTCTCTGTGACCTATCCTGAAGCCAGTTCTTAATCCAGCTGACTATTTTATGGTCTATGCCTGTGTGCTCTGGTTTGTTGGCTATTCTCCTGTGGGGAACAGTGTCAAAAGCTTTGCTAAAATCTAAGTAAATCACTTCCACTGTGCCACTTTGGTCCACAGTTCTGGTTACCCAATCAAAGAAGTCCACCATATTCATTAGACATGAGCACCCAACCGTGAAACCGTGTTACTTTGGGTCGAGTCTTCTGTTTTCCCTTAGGTTGTCTACTATCCTCTCCTTAAGCAATGTTTCCATAATTTTACCCACCACTTACATTAGGCTGACAGGATGGTAGGTCACTGGTTCTTCTCTGCTTCCATGCTTGTGCAAGGGTACCACTGTTGCCCTTTTCCAGTCATCTGGTACTATACTGCTTTCTAGCAATTTACTGAACAGTTCAGCCAGTGATGTAGCAATCACTTCCCCGAGTTCATTCCGGATCCATCTGGACCCATTCAACTCCTCTAAGATGCTTTCATTTTTGAAGGGGCTCGTGTTGGACACATTATCATTTTGCTCAGTGCCACTTAACATAGGTCCTTTGTCACTGTCTTCTATAGTGAAGACTGAGCAGAAGAAGTAATTCGGTACCTCTGCCTTATCATTATCCCTCTCCACCAGCTTACCCTCCTTTGATGCTAGATGGACTATTCCCCCTTTATTCTTCCTTTTCTCTCTTATGTATCAATGGAAAGTTTTATCACCCTTCTTTACCTCTTGTGCTATTCTGTCCTCTGTCTGTGCTTTGGCAATCCTAATTGCCTTCCCCGTCTCTTTGAGTTTATCTCTGTATCCTTCCCTGTCACTGTCCATCTTTGTTTCCTTGTATTGCTTGAATGCTCTTTTCTTTTCCCTAATATTAGTTGCTACCACCCTAGTAAACCAGAGTGGGTTCCTCCTCTTCTTGGATTTGCTGATCTGTTTTGTGCAGTCCTCCATTACTGTAGTTAGAACATGTTTCAAGCTTTTCAAGCATTCTTCTACATCTCCCTTGGTACCAGTTTGTAGTAAGGATTTGATCTGGGACTTCATTTCAGGGAAGTCTGCTTTCCTGAAGTCAATTACCTTGATTTTTGTGTGGCATCTGGCTTCTGTTCTGCTAACTTTTAGCCATACTGATCTGTGGTCGCTGGTTCCTAAGTGGCTTCCTATGTGAACACCTGAGATCCTGGAACTATTGGAGAGTACCAGGTCTAGGACTGATGTCTCCCTGGTGGGTTAGTCCACTAGCTGAGTTAATCCCTCCTCTCACAGTGCAAGAAGGAATTACTTCCTCCTCTCTCAGGATGCTGTGTATGAGGACCAATCCATATCAGGCAGATTGAAGTCCCCAACTAGAAGTAGCTCACCCTTTTCTGCCATTGTCAGGATGGCTTCCAGGAGCTTCTTGTCAGTATCAATGTCTTGGAATGGGGATCTGTAGACAACCCCTACCCAGATAGGGGCTTCTTCTCCAGTTCCTAGGGTAATCCATAGGGCCTCAACTTTACAATGTTTGTCTTGGAGTTCTATTGCAATGTTACCCTCCCTTATGTATATAGCCACTCCCTCCTTTTTTCCCTTCTCAATCCCTCTTAAAGAGTGTGTAACCAGTTATCATAACATCCTATGTGTGGTTCACGGTGAACCCACGTTTCCATAATTGCTACCCAATCCAATTGTGACTCCAGTATAATGGCTGTGAGTTCAGGGATCTTGTTTGGGAGGCTTCGAGCATTGACACACATGGCCTTCCATGCCTAATTGCTCTGTCCTGCTGTATGGTTACCCTGTGTGTGTTTTGTACTATCCATGAGCTTGTGGTGCCTTTTGCATTTTTTGACATTTTCCAGTGGACCTTCCTGCTCTGTGTTTCTGTTGGATTTAGTGAAAAGTGCATATGCTGGACTTGAACTGCTTGATGTTGGGCAAGAGACAACTGGCAACCCCTGCAATGCTGGTGGCACTCTTGCCTCCTCCCCTTCCACTAGTTTAACTGAATGATGTGGACATCAAAGTTTTGGCCTAGTGCTCTTGTCCCTTGCTTTGTGAGGTGCAGGCCATCGAATCTGAAGAACTCCCTCTCCCAGATGTTCTGCCAATTACCCAAAAAGTGGTGCCCCATTTCTTGATACCAGCACTTCAATCAAGTGTTTAGCTCTGAGATATCCCTCTCCCTGAGTCTCTGCCTGCTACTGCCTTTCTTCCACACAGGCAAGATCTTGGAGAAAGAGACAGAGGATGAAATAGAAGATAGATTATAGCTGAGCCTTGTTAGGTTTTGCTTTTCTTAGTTTATGAAGTGACTGGATAGGTAATTTATGCCTATGTGGAGGATGATCTTCGTGTTTGGTTCTGCCTTATGCACAGTGTTTGTTATCCTGTCTGTGCCCCTCCATGCAGGTGTCCCCAGTAGGTATCTGACCAAGACCTTAGCGTTGTCAAGCTGCAGGAGGTGGGACTCTATACCCCTTATCATAGAGTCTCCGATTATTAATACTGGTGCTTTATTGTCCTTTTTTGCATTGTTCACAGTGGAGAGTGTTTCCCTGTTCTGTGGCTGGGCATTACACACCTCACTATCTGCCTTGTTGGTGGTTGTGGCAGATAATGGTGCATATCTATTTGATGTTTGGATTTCTTTGGTCTCTACTCTTGGTCTGTTTGAAATTTTTTTGTGGTTCCTGACTATTTGCCAGGCTCCTAGCCTGCTTGCTCTTTGGGGTAGGAGTTCCTGTTTTGGCAGATTGAAGGTATTAATTGCTGTTGAGTTGCTTAGTGCAGTAAGGCAGAGTTTAGAGCAAAGAAAATCTATCTCAGCCCATACTGCATGGAGCTATGACCGTAGGTCCCTTAGGGCAAGACACGTGGGACAGCATCCTACCCTTAGGATAAATGTCCTACTGAAGATGGTACCACAGGTGTTACAGTTTATGAAATCCATATATGGTAGATGTTAGGTATGGAGCGACAAGGTTGTGGCCTGCACTTGAGATTAGACTCCCAAGTGTGGGTAATATTAATCCACTGCGGATTAAAGAAAGAGGTGAGGGTGTTAGGTATCTAATGTGTATGAAAGAAAGGAGCAAAGAAAGGTACAATAGTACATGCAGTTCAGTAGAGAAATGTGCTACCTCATCAGATGCAGTACAACAGTCTAGGAAGTACTACCTCATTGGAATACTATACAGCAGTCTAGAAAGTGATGCAGAGCAACTAGCTAGATCTGGTATAACTACGTGTGTTGGTTACTTCAGAGCATGTGGATAGGGATCTGACCCTAGTCTAGGATTTCCAGTCAGCCAAGCGCAAGGAGTAGAAGTGTGGACGTCAGGGGGGCATTTGCAGGCGGATGCCGTGAGCAGGTGTCTGATCATGTTTGTTGTAAAGACCAATGGGGAGCCAATGAAGAGGAGAGGGGCAGGAAGATTATTCCAGAGTTTGGGGTCGGCAATGGTAATGGCTCTCTGTCCCATATCAGTGGAGGACAGGGGGAGGTTTAGTAGTTTTTGGGAGGATGACCTTAACTCCCTTGTGCTCTTTTAATTTTAAGAAGCTTGTCTAATGGGGATGAGGGTCCAGCACTAAGGGTATTATGTACAAGGGTGTCCAGGCTAAGGTCATGTCGAGTTTGGGGGAGAGTCATCCAGGCAAGGCTAATAGGGAGCAGTGGTGAGTAGAAAGTGGAGCAAGTAGGATAAAATGACAGATACTGTTTTATGCAGTATTAAGACTGGCAGTCAGGCAAGATTAAGTTTGGGATATAATGGAGGAACCATAGTCTAGCAGAGGTAGGAACTGGCCTGCCCTATTGCTAGATGCACCTCCAGGGTCAGAAAGTGTCTCAGTCAATAACAGACTCTGATATGTTGATTGATCTATCTTACTGTGGTCCTGATATGGAGATGGAATGAAAGGGAGTGGTCCAAGGTGACTCTGAGGTACTTAAAACTGGTTACCTGTTCCAGAGTAGTTCTGTCTGGGGCACAGATGGGAAAGGAGTTGGGCTGGTTCCAGGAACATCTAACTAACTTATTTTTGGATCCAAAAAGCATGGTCTTTGTTTTCTTTATGTTGACCAGGAGTCTATTGGCAGTGAACCAGCTGTAGGTGAGTGAGAAATCCTTAGAGAGAGTGGCAGAAAGACTATGTGGACTATGGCCACACCTGAAGAGTATGAAGTCATCCATGTAAATGACTTTTTGGCACTCCAGACTTGACATCTAGTAAGTCATTAATGAACAGGGAGAAGAGGATGGGGCATAGTATGGACAACTGTGGTACTTCACAACTCACTGGAAGAGGACCCAGTGCTATCTCTCCTATGCGAACCCTCTGGAATCTGTTGGAAAGATATTGTCGAAACCACTCAGGCCCTCATTGGCAGATCTGAGAACAAAGTCAGTGAAACAGGCAAAGGCAGTAGGGGTGCTAAAGTCTTTGTGGAATCCATGCTCATTAGGGGAGAGCATCTTGCGCTTGCTGATGTTGTCTGACATTTGGAAGCACACTATTTTTTCCAAGACTTTGCTGAGGTGCAAGAAAATAGAGATTGTTCTGCAGTTGTCCATGAGCTTGGAGTCACCTGATTTAAATATAAGGACAATGCTGGCCTGTTTCCAGAGCTGGGGGAAGGAGGAGGCAGCCAAGGACATGTTGAACAGGAAGGCCAGGGGCTGCGCAATAAAGACAGCTGAGGTTTTAAGGAATCGGGGGCAGAGACTATCGCTCCCTGCACTGCCAGAGTTGGGGAGAGCCTTGATTAGGTGGTAGACTTCCATAGGGCTGGTGGCTTTGAAATAGAATGGTGGGCAGCCCAGTGCTATGGGATCAGAGGTAACAGGGGTGTGGGGAGGGACCATGGGTGGGCGCTTGTCCAGGTAGTCCTGAAGGTTAGAGAACTTTTTTTTAAGGCTTCTGCAGTATAAATGGTCTCAGTTAGGAGACCAGTGTCTGTGAGGAGGTTGATGGTATTCTGATTAGTTTTGGATTTCATTAGTGAATTAATTGAGGAAAAGAGCTTCCAGGGATCATCCAGACTGTGGGTTTGCTGATCTTTAAGGAATGATGCCTTGAGGAGCATGGACTCCTGTTTGCATAAGTTGCATAGACTCCTATAGTTGTTTCAAGCTGTGGGGGAGAATGCGGATTTGAATTCGGCCCACACTGCATCCCTCTGCTTCATTTTACTGTGTAGCTTCTTGGTGAGACATCTAGAGAGTTTTCATCCCTAATTCTGCGTGTGGTAAGGGGAAAGTGCCTGTCTTGTATTGCTGACAAGGCAGTGGTGAGGAAGCCCAGTGCGGAGTCAACATCCATTAAGGAGTAGAAGGTAGCGCAGCCAACAGCCATTATATCATCCCTGAGCATGTCAATGTCTATCCTGGCAAAATCCCTGAATTAAATTATCTTTGATGGGGGATGGGGCCTCCAGCACATCTAGGTACAAAAGGTGGGAGAGTGATCGCTGATTGAATCAGCTAATACCCCAGCTTATAAGATTCTGTCCCCCCAATTGGTGAGGATACAATCCAGGACAATATGGTTGGCTGATCTGTTATCGTGCCACATATAGGAGTAGATTATCTGGGAAAGGCTTAGTTGCTTAATTAACTCTTCATAATCAGACTGTTGGTCACCGAGCCAGTTTAAGTTAAAGTCCCCAACCATGATGAGCTCCCTGGTATGGGGTAGATTGCTGACACTGCTGATGATTTGAGACAGGCCGGCTAGGCCCCCTTTGGGAAGATTGTATGTGCAGCCTAGATACAGCTTCTTGGAGGCACTCAGGGTCACTTCAGTTATAATCCATTCTGCCCCAGGTGATTCACCAGGGCTTATTGATATTCTGGAAGTTGTAATGTTGTCTCTTATTAGGAGTAGCACCCCACTTTTTTTTTCCAGGTTGATCATTCCTGAGGAGGGTGTAGCTCTTGATGTGGCATAGGGAATGCTGAGTGGGAGGCTTAAGCCGTGTCTGTAGTTTGTGAATTTGGGGAAGAAGGCTACAGATGTACATGTGGGCAATCTTTAGCCTGTGTTTCATGGTCTAGCAGACATCTGAGTGTCTAGACTGCACAGCACTGGGACCCAGGTTAGATTCAATATCACCATGTGACAAAAGAAGCAGAGAGGGGGGAATAGTAGACCTGGTGGGTATCGTGGGAAGGGTATGTATGAATAGGCTCTGGGAGGTGGTGAATGCACTTAGCAGGCAGATCTGCCATTTTCTGAGGCAAGCAAGCATGGCAAGTGGGTGGTTGAGCAGAGATTGAGGGGGTGCAGGGTGGTAGCTCCTCAGGACTGAGAGAGAGAAGGTATAGGGTGCACCCCTGTGTTTGGCCAGGACGTGGGCACAGGAATCACATAGACAAGATAGACCCAGGAGGTGGAAGCCAAGAGCTAGTGTGTGATAAACTGCCTGCATTATTCCATATGGGGACAGTACACTATAGTATAGGGTGTTGTTAGGGTGGACTCTGGAGCACATGGGTATGAAGCAAGGCTTTTACCTAGCTTTATAGGAGTTAGGCTGGGGGTTGGCACTGCCTTGAGTAGTGAAGAAATAGGCTGTTGGTTAAATAGGATCTGCAGCTTATCCTCTAGGTAGGAAAATGGGCAGACTAGGTGGGCCAAGCGGTCCTTATCTGCCATCAAAGTCTATGTTTCAATGTTTCTAGTGCGAGCTTAAAAACGGAATAGCAGAGCTGTTTGAATTAGAAACTATGGGAGGAGCTGGTATGGTTACAGAAAGTGAAATTCAAGGCTAGCTGTGAAAGCTTGTGAGACTGGTGGGATGCCCTTAAGTGGATAGGAGAGAACCAACAGGGATAATGTGGGGGGAGGTGGAATGGTCCACAGCAGAGCCCAGAATGGGTGGGGGAAAGTGAGGTAATTTGTTCACAACCCCACACGAGCACTTAAGAGACACACCAGCTTTGGGTGGGAGTGTAGTTGAGAAGTAAGTAGCGGTGCTATGCTTTACACCAAGTAGCAGTGATGAGGAGCAGATGCTGTGCTGTACCTAGGGTAGTAGGTGTTTGGGGTTCCCAGGCACCCAGCCATCTGGTAAAGCCCTAGGGATGGTCTGTGGAGGCCAGGAAAATACAGCAGTAGTCACTAGCAGCAGTACAAATTCATAAAAATGGTAAAGTTAAAAAAAATTCTGCACAGTAGGACAGAGCAGGTCTTAAAGTAAGCAATAAAATTGCATAAATCCTGCACGGGATACACAAAATTAGCCCAGTAAAAAAAATCAATCAGTCTATTCTGCTGAACCCACAGGTGGGGGGCACATGGTCCCAAGCTCCTTCAAGATGGCACCGCACGCCAAGTACCAGTGAAGAGGAGCAGATGCTGTACTGTACCTGTGGTTAGTAGGTGCCCAGGGTTCTCCAGCAGGGAACAAGCGGAGAGGTGCCCTCACAACCCTGGCCATCTGCAAGCACTGCTGTGAAGCTGGAGAAGCTGGAGGAGAAAGAGGAGACACAGGTGAGCAGAAGGGCGATCAGTAACCTGACCTCAGGAGTGGAGAGGGGAGTGGGATCACATCACATTTCTGGAAGGAGTGCATATGCCTCTGGAGCCAGAGAGAACAGAAAACACTGCAGGCACTCAGCCAGCTGGAAAAGCCATAGGGCTAGTCTATGGAGGCTTTAGAAACACAGCGGTAGTCACTAACAGCAGGCTACCATAACAGGCAAACATAAGAAGAATACCGTATAAACTTAGCAGTACAAATTCATAAAAATGGTTAAAAAAACACTGCACAGTAGGACAGAGCAGATCTTAAAGTAAGCAATAAAATTGCATAAATCCCACACGGGATACACAAAATTAGCCCAGTAAAAATCAATCAATCCATTCTGCTAAATTCACAGGTGGGGGGGGCACACGCGGTCCTGAGCTCCTTCAAGATGGCGCCGCACACCAAGTAGCAGTGATGAGAAGCAGATGCTGTGCTGTACCTAGCGTTAGTAGGTGTCCGGGGCTCTCCAACAGGGTGGCTCCATTTCCCTGTAAAATACCAACAAAAGGTCCAATAAAAGATATCAAACCATTTGTTTCTGGACCTGTTCTTACAAGGACCAATACGGCAACTAACTAATTCTGCCTGTAAAATACTGAAATCTCTATAGATCTGGGAACACTGAAACTGCAGCTGCTCTCTCTTTTCCATCCAGCATGGTGGAAGGCAAGTTTGAAAAAGGGCAGGGCAGGAAGGCACCTGAAAGAAGTAAGCTAAGCTTGATTATTATTTATTTTCCTAATTGCTATTCATTTATTCATAGAACTAACCTTCCCCCAATGTTTATTCATTTTTAAAGGCACACTACAGATTCCATTAATTTCCCATGTACCTGATTGACAATAAACCTTAAAATGCACTAAGAACAACATTCTAAGAGTGGAGTAAGACTTTCAACAGTGAATGTCAGACTCCACGATAATTTGTGGTGTCTGAAGCCCCTTACCCTTCAGGTCTGAGTCTCCAACACAATGGTGTATGCCAAGTATGCTGTGGCATACCATATCTTTAAGGCAGGGTAACAGAGTGCGCACAATGCCACCTTTACATGCAAAGAGAAGAAAAAAAGCCTTTGTTTCCTCATATTTTCCATGTAATAGGCTCAGCCTGGGCAGCAGGGGTGGAGCTATGAGACGCCACTTTTTTTTTTTTATTTAGTTACTTTTTATTGACTGGGTAGGTGCACTAAAGCATACAGAGAACAATGCAGTGAACAGAGGCCTGCTATATCAGGTGAGAAATGGATCCTGGGGGTACAGGCATAGGGCAGCTTGAGGCAAGGAAACACAGTGTGTAACCAGAAGCACAGTTAGCAATGTATACACAGGGTGCTAGAAAATAAAAAGCCCAAAAGAAACAAACAAGGCTAACACAAGGACAGGAGCAGGAAGAAAAGCAGCACACATGGAAGCATGGAGCAGCCAGAGGCCAGCAATACAAACCAAAAACAGAACAGAAAAACAGAAGTGCAGCACAAACCAAGCAGAGTCCAAGCAAGCACACGGGGGCAGGGGTGAGCAAAGTCCCAGCAGGCCCAGGAGAAGACAGACTGACAGAGCCTCCGGCTGCAAAGAAAAAAGTGCTTTAGAAAGAGGCTGGGTGGAACTGCCTATATAGCTCAGGAAAGGGGAGTGACTGGCTGCTTGGCCACTGAACTACAGGCATAGCCTTTCAAATGTCAGAACTTTCTCACAATACCAAAGTTGGACATATTACATCAGATTAGAAGGCACAGAGTGTCAAGTACAGGAACATGTGCATTGTCAGTAGCCATAAGATGCTATAGTGTGCCTCAATCAAGTCTGCACCCATGTGCCTCCTTTCTGTCGATCAGACAAAACTCGGGAGATGTGCTACACCATCTTCAAACGTTGTAGGACAGCACTGACATTTTTATGCTCGCAAACTAGTAAGGTGATAGCTGGAGTCAGACTAGAGATCTTTACCCACATGAGTGAGCAGGGGATCACAGAAACGTGAGTGGATTGCAGGAGTCCTGATTAATGTACAGATTTGCAGATGAAGGACTCAGCAGTGGGGACAGCGGTCAGAGGTAAGTACGGTGCTAGAGAATTTACCCAGCATGGCTGCTTCTACTGTCTCTCTGATCAGCATTAGTGACCTAACAAACACACATCGGCACCCAGCAGGAGAAGGATTCTACAGCAGACTGGTGTGTTGCTGAAACTCATGGTGAAGGAAGGAAGAGATACCCAAGGAGGGACTCAGAGGGAAGGGGACTCACCACATGCTAAAAGGTAATAGACAGTGGGCATTGCTGCTGCAAAATGGTCCAAGCCTGAGATGGAGGGGGAGGGTGAAGAGGTGGGTGGGGTGCCCCACACTGTGCCATTTCAGGAGCCCCCATACCTCAGTTTTATCTGAGTCAATTCAGTGGCAGCAGGACATGCTGATGTGTTCTGGGGCTGAGGGGGCTGAGTTTGCACATTTCATTATTTCTTTTCTTTTGTGCCAAGAGATAGGGATATACTGCTGGTGTTTCTAAAAGTGATGGGAGTGCATCACTGCATAATACAGCACACGATGTGTATCATGAAGAATTGCCTTTACTAATAAGTCACTGAAGGCTGGGGGAGGCAATGTCTGCTTTCATTTAATCACCATGCTGCTGCCAGCTATTGCCTTGAATCACAGATCACATTGTAGGAAGGATGAGTCAGTTCATGTTTGTATAAAATCTGGGCTTTTCTGTTTAGTGGCATAGTAGGTGGTAGCTTGGCATCTTGCCTGGGACAGTAGTTTGCATTATGCACTTGTGCACCTTCAGTGAATGTTTGGGAAAACCTTTGTGCTGGTGCCATGATGACAGCAGGGGATTTGGCATTGGTGCTCATAAAACATGTTTAACAATTTGTAACGTGCTTTAACCATTGCAAAGCAAAGATTAATTCAGTCATGATGCTGGAGAGCCTGGGTTTTGTTACTAAGCCAGTGTTATATGGGGTTGTAATTCTTGGTTGTGTATGGGGGTTGCTGCTGCACAGGTTTAAACATAAATCTAGCAATCTGCATTTTATTCTTTATTTTTGAAAACAAGTGTCAAATCTGTTAAACTGTGTATGAGGGATGGATAGCTGTGTGTATTTTAATCAGAGGGGTGGGTGGCTATTAAATTGTCTGAAAACAAAATAATCACATTAAATGCACACTGAAAACAGAGTTAGAACTGCCATTTCGACCATAGATCTTCAGGAAATATCTAAAAGAGAAAAAAGCAAAGTTCTAAGAAGACCCATGGTCAAAATGTCAATTCTAACTCTATTTTCAGTGTGGATTTAATATAACTATTTTGTTTTGTTTTTAGACCACACACTGACACAGCACCTTGTTCTTTTGTTCTTAAATTGTCTGGTGTGTTATCAAAAATGCCTTATTACATGGAATCACAGAAACATAGAAGTTGTTGGCAGATAAGGACCACTTAGCCTGCCCAGTCTGCCCATTTTGTCCCTGCCTATAATGTCACTGCAGACCTGATTCCTTAGTGCCTATCCCATGAATGCTTCAAGCTCAGCACTGTGTTTGCCACCACCACCTCCACCAGAAGACTGTTCAAGGCATGCACCACTCTTTCAGTGAACAAGTACTCACTTTGATCCCTCATAAATTCCACCTCTTCCATAAATGTCATGATGGGTGGTAGGAATGGATTGCTGCTTGCATAATGTTCAATACATATAATTTTTATAAATATCCAGTTTAGGTGAAGGGTGGTCCTCTAGTGGACTGGTGTACGATATAAAAAATTCAATGAAAAAAATAATTAAATATGTTTTAGAAATTGTGTGTTTGGGAGCCCTTTAAAACAGGAGTATTTGTTAATCAACAAAACATTTAATCACATAGTTTGTTAGCAGAAAAGGAATATCCTTAGTTTCAAGAAGGACATGGCATGAGATCAAGAACTTTTAAAAACCTCAAAATCCTGGACTTCTGGTGACATCACCCAAGGAATGTGAGCCTACTCCTCCAGCTCCTCTCCCTCAGTGCACTTAAACTTTTTTACAGCTGGTGAAGAATTCTCTAAAACTAATTAAAATGGCAACTGGAAAGGAAGGAAAAGACTATATGACCTGTTTGGGGTTTACACAAATGGAATACGGTTGGTAGTAGATTGATCAAGCAAGTGGCCGACTGGAGTAGTACCTGTTCTCCAGCCAGTGCTATCAATCTGGAATACAACTCAGACATGGAGCATGATAGACTTTCCTGATGCCATTCTGAAGTCTTGCTGCAGGAGATAAAGGGATTTCAAGATAAACAATGTGCAGAATTTTGCAGCTTAAACAATCGACTGCAGGAAGTAGAAAAGAGACTAGGAGCTATAGAAGAGTGCATTGGCCTCACAGTGGACGGCACGGTGCAACTTCACAAGGTAGTAGAGTACTTGTCAGAGCAAAATACAACACTTCAGGAAAAATATCAAAACCTGGAGGGACACTCTCAATGACATAATCTTCATCTTCATGGCCTCCAAGGGGGTTCAGAAACAAGCCAACTTACAGAGTTCCTGGAGGACTTATTAAAATATGTGCTTTCCCTGTTAGCCACAATGGATTTTCGCATTGAGGGGACACATAGAGTTCTGATTCCGAAGCCTACTGTAACCATTGTTAAACCCACTCTGTCATTATGACATTTGGCAGCTACAGAGATAAAGAAGACAGTCTGCATACTAGTGTTGCATGGCAGGCTAAAGTTTGCTAAGTTGTATTTTGACTAGTAATATCCTCTAGAGGTACAGTAATTAGGAAACTACAGGCCTATACTGGCATACTACTCACCTTGAAAGAAAACCATGTGCAGTGCAGTGGCTGTGGGGTGGCAGTTTTCAGAGAGCCCCTCTGGCGATTGTGATGCTTCTCTATCTGCACACATCTCTCTGGCTTGACAGACGAGGTCACTAGACTCCAGGCTGAGTTGGCTGGGATTTAGGTGATCTCTCCCCAACTCAGGGGCTACAAAGTCTGCCACTGTTGCTTAAGAGGATGCTAGGGAGGAGGAATGGCTGGACTGTGGTGGGCTCAAGAATGGTTGGGGTCAAAGGCAGAGTCCTCAGCTGATACCTCTATGCAATTCCTATGCTACTCTGGCAAGGCAGGACTGCTAGAAAGAGGCATCCATGGTAGAGGCCAGGGAGGATGTGGGGGTCCTCTGTACTGGAGGTGCTAAGGAGGGTGGAAGAGAACTCCAGAGGAGGAGGAGGAAGCAACTTCTGATGAGGAACTTGATTGTGAGGGGGATAGATCTGGAAATAGAAAGGAAGGGGAGAGGGAAGTTAGGTGCCTACATGGCACTACTGCCTGGAGGGATGGGAAGCAGATCCAAAGGACTGCTACGACAGTAGAACAGAAGGCAGAGATGGATGCCATTGTCCACCTAGGGACTAATGACCTGACTAGGGACAGGGCTAGAAAAGTGCAGGGGGAGTTTAGGGAGTTGGAGAGGGGTCTAAGTTAGACATGTAGTGCGCTCAGTGGCTTTCTCTAAGTTGCTCCCTGTTTATGATGGGGGAGGAGAGGGAGCTTTGCACCAGGAGGTTCAACTCATGGCTGAAGGAATGGTGCTGAGAGAAGGAGTTCAGCTACATTGGGGACTGCGGACCCACCTGGGTTGATAAGGGCCTGTGCAGGGGTGATAGCCTGTATCCATCCAGGAGGGGAGCCATAGTCCTCGGTGGATGGTTTAAATGTAACTTTGATGAACATTTAAACTAGTCAAGAGGGGGTGGTGAAAGACAGCAGAGGGTCAGAAACTGCCCCCCCCCCACATACTGAAGTAGAGAATAGTGAGAACCCAAGAGGAGTGGAGTCCCCCAAGGTGCAAATTAATACAGGAAGCAGAATGGAAGAAATGAAAGGGAATGGGAGCGGGTGCATTAAAAAGAGAGGGAGGGAAAGCAAAAAGGAAAAAGGGGTAACAAACGGAGTGGTAACAAACCTGGAAAGCCATGTGTGCAAATGCTAGGAGTCTAGGAAATAAGATTCCAGAACTAGAGGCCACAATGGCAGAGGCCAACCGAGATATCGTGGACATTACCAAGCCATAGAGGATGGAAAACCATGACTGGAACATAGCCATACCAGGCTATACTCTTTTCAGGAAGGACAGGGTAGGAAGGAAAGGTAGGTGGTAATTTATGTGAGGGAGGGCATTAAAGTGACTGAGATACAGGGAATATGGGGGGGCAGAGGTACTGTGGGTCACCCTAGAGGTGGGGAATGTAGCCTCTGTTCGCACTGATGTGATCCATAGACTTCCAGCAGAGGGGGAAGAGTTAGATAAAGTACTGATGGAAGCCATTAGCAACATGGCAGAAAAGGGGGAGGTGCTGTTGTTGGTGGACTTCAATCAGCCGGATGTAGATTGGAGCCTCCCAGATTTGGCTTCAGCTAGAAACAGGAAAATCTTGGACTCTATGGAGGGGGGTATTCCTCAGGCAACTAGTCAGTGAACTAACTCGTGATGGGGTGATACTGGATCTGGTACTCACCAACAGGGACAGCGTTGCAGATGTCAAGGTGGGGGTCTATGTATGGCAGTGAAATTTAAACATACATAGGTGAGCATTCTGGACTTCAGGAGGGCAGATTTCAAAAAGATGTATGAATGCCTCATGGATGACCTTGCAAGGGGGATGAACTGGGTGAGATGAAGGTGATGAACACCCCTGGCACAAAACAAAATGGTGCAAAGCACATGGATATCTTATGTCATGCAGGGGGCTTCACCCCCTGCACCCCCCTACTTTAGGATTCTCAACTCCAGGGGGGGTGCATATTCGAACAAAATAAAAATAACACTACTCACGCTGGGCACAACAAAATACATCTACGCCCAGACCTGAACCCGGCATTCTGGCTACCCCAGCCCAGCACCTACCCACCACACCATGGAGCCAGCTCAGCAGCTCACCGTGGCACCACCCCTGACAAACCCTCTCTCTCCCTCCCGTCCTACCCCTCACTCAGCATGCTCACTCCCCACCCCTCACACATGTGTACATACAGCGACATCCTGTCGTCATTAATGTACCCCCCATCCCGTTGCTATCCCTACACCGGCACCCTGTCGACATCTGTGGAAAGTGGGTTGCCATTTCAGTTGGCACCCACTTCCCAATAGCGCATGTCACAGGATACCATTTGCCACAATAAAGACAAAAAGACTGTAACCATTTTTACCCCTGCTAATTAATAAAGATCAAACTGGCTCTGTGTCCTTATGTCAGACATAAGACAATATCAAGTGAACCCTTTCTGTGCTACAGCACCCTTCCTGATTGGGGGGACCCATTCTTGCTGTTAAGCCTGGATGTGAAGGCCTTTGACTGGATTGTGTGGCCATTCCTATTTGAGGCTTTTAGGCATTATGGAATTCCACAGGAATATGTGCAGATGTTGGGTACTTTATATGACAACCCCTTAGACTATATTAAAATTAATGAGCAGGCCTCCCCCACTTTTTAATTAGGCAGGGCACTTGATTGGGGTGTCCCCTCTCATCCCTTCTCTTTGACCTAAACCTTGAGCCCTTGTCCAGTCCCTGAGATAAAATGAACAAATCACGGTATACATCTAGGTCAAAGGGAGCAGAAACTGTCACTTTACGCAGATGACCTGCTTATTTATTTAAAACACCCTGAATACTCCTTACTTCCACCATGGTGTGCCCTTATCCAGTTTGAATGGTTGCCAGGTTACAATTTCAATATAAAAGACATAGGGGAAATCAATTTTACTAGCCGAGAGGATCAGACGCATTTTTAGACACAGCAATTTAGAGAAGCATCTGTGTCTTTGGCATTGCTAGTGTTTAAATTCCTTGTGCTGGCTATTTTTCATGGCATGCCTGTAGTACCTCAGGACTAGTTTTATCCAGACTGAGAGGTCCCGCACTGAAGGACAGTGATGTTTTCTGGACATAAAATATAAATGTAAATTTGGAACAGGTGTACTGGGGTCCCTGGATTGGTGCTGGCTAGGTTTGATTATTAAAACTCATTTATGAACAATGAAGGCACTTAACTATAAGAACATTATACTCTCACTGAAGGGTGCAAGTTATTTCACCAAGAAGAAAGCAAGTGTGGAATATAAAGGTACCTTTTATTAGAATCACTATTTGAAGATACTGACAAGTGATCTAAAATACTGCTAGAGTCCTTTTATATTGGAAATTTTTATTATAGTGTCATAGTGTTAATTTGTGTTCACAGTTTGTTTAAAGCTATATGTAGCTGTGATTATTTGTGTTTAGGTCTTTATGTGGGTAAAGTTTTTGTTTTAGCTATTTCTAATAGCTCAGCTATAGAGAAGTACTTTAAATAAGCATCACTTTAACAAAGTCAGGGTAATTTTATAACAAAAGTGAGAACTAAGAAAACAGATCTACAAAGGTCTATTACCATCATTTCAGATTCCCTAGTTGAAATTGATAAAACAAATGAAAAATCAAAAAATGTAAAAGGGGGAAGAATATCAGAAATAAAAACTGGCAAAAGTAAACAGAAAGAAACTTGTACAGGAAATAAAGTGGTCAGAGTTAAAAAACAAAATACTAAAACTCAAGTCAGAAAGGGAGCTCAGACATTGATAACCCCACATCTGACAAGGGTCAAAGCACCAATAGATGAGAGTGATACCAGGCTCACCTCTACTCCTTGTCAGGCTACAGGGATCAGTACAGCAAAGTTTTCTAAAAAAGGAAATAAGGAGCAAGAAGTGATTGGGATCCAGTATCAATTTAGTACAGATTCAGTTAATAGATCCCCTAATTTAGTGAATGGCAGCTTAAGTGAGTTTGTAATTCCTGTGTTGCAGGATGTAAAATCTAAAAATGTCACTTTTGTGGAGAGCAATAGTTCTGGCTTGACACAAGACTTTGTAGACAAAATGGTTATGGTGGGTAATGGATCTTGTATTCTTATAGGAACATCTGCAGCCTCCCCCAAAAGAGGTTATGTAAAACAGTATGAGTCAATGGGGGTGGGGGGCCATGAAGAATTCTCAAGCGAGTCCTCTGTGTTGTAATTTCCTTTTATTCTGAACAGACCCCTACGTTTCACCCACAAAGTGGAAGCTTGTTCTGAGGATAACTTGTAGATACTGTATTCTGAATTTTCTGTAAATTAATACAAACATGTTTTAATACATTTACATTTATATAATTACATTATGCTTATAAGGTAATTTCAAAAATTATATGCTTTTCTTTATCTTTCCCATACCTTAGTTAAGATACAGACTTTTTTTCTCTCTTCAAAAGCTTGTTATACAAAAAATTCTGTGTACATTGCTTGCTTTTCAAATCTCTGTAACATGTATGAAAAAACAGAAGTCTGAATGCATAAAACAGTCACAGTGGTAGTAACTTATACACTAGTCATAAACCTTGTACTACTTTGTACCTAAAAGCATTGTACATACCGTAAACATATATTTTGTTGGAACAGCCAAAATGTGTATTTTGGGGCACTATATGAATTCTGTAAAAAAGATCAAATTAAATTGAATCCCTTCAAATAAATTTTAACTGACAATCTGTAATAATTTATAAAATGCTTTGTTTACCAAAGCTATGCATACCTGAATCAATGTTTTTTACTGATATACAAAACGTGCTCGAAGACATTGATTTATTTCTGTGAAAAAAACACAATAAAATGGTTTATGTTATTCCATTTAAAAGTATAACCATAAAGATGTTGCCTAATTTCAAAAGGAATTCTTTTTACTTACTGAGTAGCTGTTATAGTTAAGATCTTGATAAAGTGCTGAACTCTCTGTACCACAAAGATGGCTGCTTGTGTTTGTTACAACTTCATTGTGACTTATAAACCTCTTGTGCCTGCTTTGCTGAAATCCCGCGATAGGACGTCTCTGCGTGATGACGTCACGATCGCACTAGTGTCGTATGCGATGACGTCACCATCGTGCTACCGCGCATGCGCGAACAGACTGCTGTAGCAGTCTAATAGCTGGCTCATCCCTAGAGCCATGGATTATAAAGCAAAAGCAGGCACTATTACTGAACTGCCACTGTGACTGGACCACCACTTAATATAAAGTCCCATACTGGATATGAAAGTTGGAAGTTGGAAATAACTGTTAACCATACTAGATGTAGGACATTCAGGGTAAACTAACATTTTGACATTTAAGAAATTTTTAAAGAATTTTTTCTGGAACACCACTAGGTATTACCTACAACAAAACTATTTCAAATGCTATAATAAAAGGAGGCTTTCTGATATTATACAATACTTATTACATGAATATATAAATATAATATTTATACAACAATTTTTACACATATAGAGACACTATCACAGGAGCTACTTAAACTGATGGATCTTTTAATACACATGCTAATGTTATGTATATTTCTAAATTAAATACAAGCATGCCAGTTAGTTTCTACATTCATTCCTATGTTACTATCCAATGCATGCATTTTAAAAATCCATCTCATCTCTGCCTTTAGTAATATTTCTCTTACATTTCCTCCTCTAACAGGAATATGTACCTTTTCCAAACCCCAAAATCTAAGAGAAGCTCCAGAATGTGAAGCCTCATTAAAATGTTTAGCTACTGGTGAATTTTCATCATGTTTTCTTATGTCTCCTTTGTGTTCTTGGATCCTTGTACGTAATTCTCTACTTGTCTGACCAATATATAATAAATCACAAGGACATTGTATTAAATACACTACTCCTTCTGAAGTGCCAGTAATATGCTGTTTGATAAAAAATCTCTCTTATGTGTGTGGATGAATATAGGTCTGTTTTTTAGATGTATGATTGCAAACACTGCACCTTCCACAAGGAACCATTCCTGGCATTAATGGGCCCAATAAAAGCTGACTGCCCACCACTTCTTGTGTCTTAAACTGTGAATGGACCAAAGAATCCTGTAGATTCTTAACCTTTTTCGCTACTACTATAGGTGTATTTTGTAGTGCTGCAATTTGTTCATTATCTGTTTGAACCAAGTACCAATGTCTATTTATGATTTTTCTAATATCTGCCATCTTATGATTATATTTCGTTGAGAAAATCATACGTTGAGTGTCTCCCCTCTATATTTTAGGTTTTAATAAGTCATTTCTTTCTTTTTGATTAATTTTCGTTTCAGCTAGTTTTAATGTGTGTTGTTTATACCCCCATACTTTAAATTTATCTAACATTTGTTGTGTTTCTTGTATAGTGTTATCTGCCTTACTACAGTTACGTTTAACCCTTGTAAGTTGTGCATAGGGTATGCTGTTATTTAATTTAATTTCATGAAAACTTTTATAATGCAACAGTGTATTTCTATCCGTAGGTTTCCTAAATAATGATGTCTCAATTTTTTTATTTTCATGAATGATGAATAGATCTAAATATGGTATTTTATATGTATCATAATTCATAACGAACTTCAAATTACTATCTTTACAATTAAGTTCTTCATGAAAAATTTGCAATTCTATAATGGTTCCAGTCCATAACATAAATATATCATCAATGAAGCGTACCCATGTCACTATTTTATCTTGAAATATGTTAGTGTGTACATCAAATATATATTTCTCTTCAAAATCAACCATATAACAATTAGCATAGGCTGGTGCCATGGTTGACCCCATGGCTGTGCCTTTTATTTGTTGATAATAACATCCATCAAATTCAAAGTAATTTTTACTAAGAATCAGTTGAGCCATTTCTTGTAAAACGATAGTTTTTGGTTTACTATTACTAGGTCTCTTATCAAGAATGTGTCCTATACATTCTATACCTTGCTTGTGGGATAGATGTGTACAGATCTGTTACATCAAAGGTAACCAGAACACTAGATTCTGGAATGCCACTTTGGGACAATAGTTGTAAATGTCTTATCATATCTGCTGTGTCCTTTATGTATGATTTTGTATTTTCTACCAGGGGTTGCAAGTGGTAATTTATGTATTTAGATAGAGGTTCTAAAATGGAACCAATTCCAGAAACTATAGGCCTACCTGTAGGATTAGAAATGTTTTTATGAATTTTTGGAATACAATAAAATGTAGGAATCCTAGGGTGTTGACAATATAATAATTCTGCTTCCCATGTTTGGATCCATCCATTTGCAGTATACTTTTCTAGTAAACCATTAATGTCCATTTGAATACTACGGGTGGGATTTGCAGATAGTAATTCATAATTCTCTTGATTCTGTAATAATGCCAAGCACATTTCTTTATATTGTAATCTATCTTGTATCACTATCCCACCTCCCTTATCCACCTGTTTAATAACAATGTCTTTGTCCTGTTCAAGGTTTTTCAGAGCTTGATTTTCTTGTCTGGTTACATTTTTATATGAAGGTTTTAATTCCTCCCTATTGTTAAATAGTCCCAAAATCTCTTTCTCTACATTATGACAAAATGCCTCTATACCATGATTTTTCCCATCCGGTGGATTAGATTGTGATTTTACTTGCAAAATTTGTTTCAATTTTTGTTGGTAAGTATCTATAGGTATATTAGTTGAGGTTCCAAACAGATTCTTTAATCTGAGATTCCTAAAAAATCTTTGTAAATCTACTTCTAGATCAAAAAGATTCAAGGGCTGGGTAGGTGCAAATGAAAGACCCAAACTGAGTACTCTAGTTTCTATAGGTGTCGATATTCTTTTGCTTAAATTGAAAATTGGAATAATACCTACATCATTTTCCCCCTTCCTGACGTGAACCGTCTTATGTTTTTTCCACCTCGTCCGCCTCCCCTGTTTCCCCTTGTATCTCTCCATCCTTTCCCCTGCTGATAAAATTCTCTGTTTGAGCTTTGATTTCTCAAATCATATCTGCCTTCTTTATGTACACTGTTCGATGTACTGGGTTGATCTATGTCACCATATTGTACAGTGGCTATTTCAATAGGTTTCTGAGTGTCCTTGGTATAACTGGTGTCACTATCAGAACTTTCATAAGTATTATGAATGTTATAAGGAAATTGTCTTTTGAATTTTTTGTACGTGTAAACCCTACCATCGCGGTAATCATTTGTGTCTCTAATGAATTTCCTAATCTTCTGTTCTTTTAATCTATTCTCATAGTCAGATAATTTCTGCTTAATATTTTCTATAAGTGTTTTAAATTCCTCCTCTTGGACTTTAAGTTTAAGTAAATCCTCTGTTTCTTTGATTTCTTTTTCAAGAACCTGTCTTTCATCAATAATAGCTTCAATTTAAGCATACATAAAATCACATGAAGCTCTATTACGAATGCCATCCCATTTATTGTCTAATTTGGAGGAATTAATACCCAGATTTGGCTCAACACTAATTCTGAGACCCCCCCAACCCCATTGACTCATACTGTTTACATAACCTCTTTTGGGGGAGGCTGCAGATGTTCCTATAAGAATACAAGATCCATTACCCACCATAACCATTTTGTCTACATTGTTTAAGATCTGCTTTAGAGGAAAAGCAGATTTCTGGTGGAAGTTAGTTCTTTAAAAATTGTTTAAAGATATTGTTTAACTATAATAAATGCTTGGTATATCATTTAATGGCTGGAAGGTGGAGTATTTTCTCCCCTTTCCTTTTTCTTTTCAGCATACCTGGTAAGCAATAGTAATATAATTATAAGTATAGATTGTTTTATAAATATCAGTAACACACAGTTTCAACAATGAATATAACAGACATTTTCACAGATATTGGTTCTAGTGTTCAAAGTAGCATACATTTCACCACATTTTCCGATGAAGAAAAAAAGAAACCTTTCACCACAATGAGAGGGGATAAAGATCTTTCTATGCAAATGGGTGAAGCTCCCAAACAATTAAGTCAGAAAATAGATAATTTGAGATATAAAAATTGTCGTTTAGAATGGCACGGCCTTACATTGACCCAATATTTACAATATAATCGGATTCCAAGGGGTCTCAGAATTAGTGTTGAGCCAAATCTAGGTATTAATTCCTCCAAATTAGACAATAAATGGGATGGCATTCGTAATAGAGCTTCATGTGATTTTATGTATGCTTTAATTGAAGCTATTATTGATGAAAGACAGGTTCTAGAAAAAGAAATCAAAGAAACAGAGGATTTACTTAAACTTAAAGTCCAAGAGGAGGAATTTAAAACACTTATAGAAAATATTAAGCAGAAATTATCTGACTATGAGAATAGATTAAAAGAACAGAAGATTAGAAAATTCATTAGAGACACAAATGATTACCGCGATGGTAGGGTTTACACGTACAAAAAATTCAAAAGACAATTTCCTTATAACATTCATAATACTTATGAAAGTTCTGATAGTGACACCAGTTATACCAAGGACACTCAGAAACCTAGTGAAATAGCCACTGTACAATATGGTGACATAGGTCAACCCAGTACATCGAACAGTGTACATAAAGAAGGCAGATATGATTTGAGAAATCAAAGCTCAAACAGAGAATTTTATCAGCAAGGGGAAGGATGGAGACGTACAAGAGGAAACAGGGGAGGCGGATGAGGTGGAAAAAACGTAAGACGGTTCAAGTCAGGGAGGGGGAAAATGATGTAGATATTATTCCAATTTTCAATTTAAGCAAAAGAATATTGACACCTATAGAAACTAGAGTACTCAGTTTGGGTCTTTCATTTGCACCACCAGCCTTGAATCTTTGATCTAGAAGTAGATTTACAAAGATTTTTAGGAATCTCAGATTAAAGAATCTGTTTGGAACCTCAACTAATATACCTATAGACACTTACCAACAAAAATTGAAACAAATTTTGCAAGTAAAATCACAATTTAATCCACCGGTTGGGAAAAATCATGGTATGGAGGCATTTTGTCATAATGTAGAGAAAGAGATTTTGGGACTATTTAACAATAGGGAGGAATTAAAACTTTCATATAAAAATGTAACCAGACAAGAAAATCAAGCTCTGAAAAACCTTGAACAGGACAAAGACATTGTTATTAAACAGGTGGATAAGGGAAGTGGGATAGTGATACAAGATAGGTTACAATATAAAGAAATGTGCTTGGCATTATTACAGAATCAAGAGAATTATGAATTACTATCTGCAAATCCCACCCGTAGTATTCAAATGGACATTAATGGTTTACTAGAAGAGTATACTGCAAATGGATGGATCCAAACATGGAAGCAAATTATTATATTGTCAACACCCTAGGATTCCTACATTTTATTGTATTCAAAAATTCATAAAACATTTCTAATCTACAGGTAGGCCTATAGTTTCTGGAATTGGTTCCATTTTAGAACCTCTATCTAAATACATAAATTACCACTTGCAACCCCTAGTAGAAAATACAAAATCATACATAAAGGACACAGCAGATATGATAAGACATTTACAACTATTGTCCCAAAGTGGCATTCCAGAATCTAGTGTTCTGGTTACCTTTGATGTAACAGATCTGTACACATCTATCCCACACAAGCAAGGTATAGAATGTATAGGACACATTCTTGATAAGAGACCTAGTAATAGTAAACCAAAAACTATCGTTTTACAAGAAATGGCTCAACTGATTCTTAGTAAAATTATTTGAATTTGATGGATATTATTATCAACAAATAAAAGGCACAGCCATAGGGGTCAACCATGGCACCAGCCTATGCTAATTGTTATATGGTTGATTTTGAAGAGAAATATATATTTGATGTACACACTAACATATTTCAAGATAAAATAGTGACATGGGTACGCTTCATTGATGATATATTTATGTTATGGACTGGAACCATTATAGAATTGCAAATTTTTCATGAAGAACTTAATTGTAAAGATAGTAATTTGAAGTTCGTTATGAATTATGATACATATAAAATACCATATTTAGATCTATTCATCATTCATGAAAATAAAAAAATTGAGACATCATTATTTAGGAAACCTACGGATAGAAATACACTGTTGCATTATAAAAGTTTTCATGAAATTAAATTAAAAACAGCATACCTATGCACAACTTACAAAGGTTAAGCGTAACTGTAGTAAGGCAGATAACTATACAAGAAACACAACAAATGTTAGATAAATTTAAAAGTACAGGGGTATAAACAACACACATTAAAACTAGCTGAAACGAAAATTAATCAAAAAGAAAGAAATGACTTATTAAAACCTAAAATATCGAGGAGACACTCAGCGTATGATTTTCTCAACGAAATATAATCATAAGATGGCAGATATTAGAAAATCATAAATAGACATTTGTACTTGGTTCAAACAGATAATGAACAAATTGCAGCACTACAAAAACACCTATAGTAGTAGCGAAAAGGTTAAGATCTACAGGATTCTTTGGTCCATTCACAGTTTAAGACACAAAGTGGTGGGCAGTCAGCTTTATTGGGCCCATTAATGCCAGGAATGGTTCCTTGTGGAAGGTGCAGTGTTTGCAATCATACATCTAAAAACAGACCTATATTCATCCACACACACAAGAGATTTTTTATCAAACAGCATATTACTTGCACTTCAGAAGGAGTAGTGTATTTAATACAATGTCCTTGTGATTTATTATATATTGGTCAGACAAGTAGAAATTATGTACAAGGATCCAGGAACACAAAGGAGACATAAGAAAACATTATGAAAATTCACCAGTAGCTAAACATTTTAATGAGGCTTCACATTCTGGAGCTTCTTAGATTTTGGGGTTTGGAAAGGTACATATTCCTGTTAGAGGAGGAAATGTGAAGAAATATTACTAAAGGCAGAGATGAGATGGATTTTAAAATGCATGCATTGGATAGTAACATAGGAATGAATGTAGAAACTAACTGGCATGCTTGTATTTAATTTAGAAATATACATAACATTAGCATGTGTATTAAAAGATCCATCAGTTTAAGTAGCTCCTGTGATAGTGTCTCTATATGTGTAAAAATTGTTGTATAAATATTATATTTATATATTCATGTAATAATTATTGTATAGTATCAGAAAGCCTCCTTTTATTATAGCATTTGAAAACAGTTTTGTTGTAGGTAATACCGAGTTGTGTTCCAGAAAAAATTCTTTAAAAATTTCTTAAATGTCAAAATGTTAGTTTACCCTGAATGTCCTACATCTAGTATGGTTAACAGTTATTTCCAACTTCCAACTTTCATATCCAGTATGGGACTTTATATTAAGTGGTGGTCCAGTCACAGTGGCAGTTCAGTAATAGTGCCTGCTTTTGCTTTATAATCCATGGCTCTAGGGATGAGCCAGCTATTGAACTGCTACAGCAGTCTGTTACCTACATCTTGTGTAGCGCGATGGTGACGCTATCGGCGATAAAAAGACTAGCGCTGATCTGATCGCCATCATGCAGAGACGCCATATCGCTGGGATTTCAGCAAAGCAGGCACAAGAGGTTTATAAGTCACAATGAAGTTGTAACAAACACAAGCAGCCATCTTTGTGGTACAGAGAGTTCAGCACTTTATCAAGATCTTAACTATAACAGCTACTCAGTAAGTAAAAAATTCCTTTTGAAATTAGGCAACATCTTTATGGTTATACTTTTAAATGGAATAACCTAAACCATTTATTGTGTTTTTCACAGAAATAAATCAATGTCTTGACACGTTTTGTATATCAGTAAAAAACATTGATTCAGGTATGCATAGCTTTGGTAAACAAAGCATTTTATAAATTATTACAAATTGTCAGTTAAAATTTATTTGAAGGGATTCAATTTAATTTGATCTTTTTTATAGAATTCATATAGTGCCCAAAAATACACATTTTGGCTGTTCCAACAAAATATATGTTTCAGGTATGTACAAAGCTTTTAGGTACAAAGTAGTACAAGGTTTATGACTAGTGTATAAGTTACTGCCACTGTGACTGTTTTATGCATTCAGACTTCTGTTTTTTCATACATGTTACAGAGATTTGAAAAGCAAGCAATGTACACAGAATTTTTGTATAACAAGCTTTTGAAGAGAGAAAAAAGTCTGTATCTTAACTAAGGTATGGAAAGATAAAGAAAAGCATATAATTTTTGAAATTACCTTATAAGCATAATGTAATTATATAAATGTAAATGTATTAAAACATGTTTGTATTAATTTACAGAAAAATTCAGAATACAATATCTACAAGTTATCCCCGTGAGCAAGCCCACTTTGTGGGTGAAACGTAGGGGTCTGTTCAGAATAAAAGGAAATTACAACACAGAGGACTCGTTTGAGAATTCTTCAAGGGCCCCCCCACCCCCATTGACTCATACTGTTGACACAAGACTTCCCAGTTATTTCATTATCTTACAACAGCCTTCTAGGTGTTACATTTCAAAGTAAAATAATGAGTTCTGACAAAGATAAACTTACAATGCAAAATAAGGCAGTTGGGAAAATAGTGGAAGAACTGGAAGAGACAATAAGTGGACTGAAAGATCTAGCAAAACAATCTTGTATAAATGAACAGAAAGTTGTCTATCATCTTACTTATTCTCCGTTTATAGATGAGAAGTTGATTGAGGTTTTAAAAAATTCCCATGTAGTAAATGTAGCTATTATGGAACAACTTTTAATAATTAAAAATGAGATCACTGATTTAAGGGGTGAGGTTGCAGTGAATGCTTTGAGACTGGAAGAACTTTTAGCTATTACTAAAATAAATCAGAATCAGAATCAAAACCGCCCTAATTCTCCTTCCATAGTAAGTAGTGACCCTGTTAGGCTAATCCTGAACCTAGAAGATACTTATGTGGAACTTGGAAAACAAACACTATTGAAAATATTGAGATTAATATTAATATAGCTGCTGGGGGTACAGAACTCTCTACCGAAACTCTCATATTCTTCCCAAAAACAAAGAAGCATGTAAATAGAAAAAAGATGAAGTTCAACAAAAAATCCAGATTTGAATAAGAAAAAGCCTTGTAATCAGCTCAAGACTACTGCCACTAAAATCAAAAACAAAAATATGTGGTGGGAGAAATAAAGGGAGAAGAAAAAGGCAAAGCTGTCAAGGGAAATATATCTAAACCAATAGTGCATGATGAAGGGATGAAAGAGGGTTCAGAAATGGATCAGGAGCTGTCAATTATTAATGCTCCTCAGGAGAATAAAAAACCCTTGAAGTGCCCTGATACTTGAACTCAATAGAATAATTTTTACTGTCAGGGTAATAATGTAGAAATAATTGATTCAAGCTCCAGATTATTGGCTGATGTCCAGGAAATTGTAACCCTGAGTGGAATACCTTATGACCCTAACGAGAATAAGAAAGTCCTTAGAATTTTGGTTAACATTTTTTGTAATGAACTCTTGGAGCTGGATATTGCCGTTGATGACATTGTTGATGTGATTAGGACCAATGAATATAATAGGGACAGTGATGTTTTACTGATCTTCTTTAAAAATGCTCAAGTTGCCCAGTATGTATGGAGAAACTCAGAGCAACTATATTACTACGATCTAAATATGGATTACACAATATTAACAAAGCGTTTGCTGGAAAATATAAATTGGTCTCACTTAACAACTGATGAATTGGTTACTCAGCTATCTAATTATCACAATATTCAGGACCTAGTGTATCATAATGAGAATGTAACTAATTCAATGGAGGTTGTTCTTTCAAACTTTGGGTTAGCTTATGCTGGCTGGGAAAACAAAAATAAGTTGAAAACTATGATTGCTCAGCTTCTTTGTATTATCCTTGGGTTGAACTTTTATGAAAATGACATAGTCAATGCTGCAAGAGTATTCTAATCTGGTTCAGAAGGAGGTCAAAGTGAAGTTACATTGATAAATAACAAAATGACTGCCAACATTTTGGAAGTTGCACATACACTTGATTCTGTAGGGATTTTGATAACAGACTTTTCAGGTCAAATTCTGGATTGTAAAGAGGATATTAGTTTTAAAGATGACACAAAAGATAAGCAAAGAACTATATACAATGTGGAGGTTTCTAACAGATTCCAGCTCTTAAATGAGGATGGTAATTGTCATCAAGCTGCAGTGGAAATGAGAAAACTATGGAAAGGAATAACGGTATCTCAATCATGCTGAATAACGGGAGTACCACGGAACAAGATGAATTTATTAAGAAGTATCCAAGTGATTTAAAGATTATAATCTGGAATGTTGCTGATTACATTACAAAGCTGTCTGATTCTGATTATGTAAATTTTATTAAACAATTTGATATTAAAAATTTATAAAAGACATGGCATGGAAAGGAACAGGATGATGTTATTCAACTTAATGGATATCAGATTCTTCATAGTTATGCAATTAAACATTCAAGGAAGGGTAGATTGATTGGTGGCCTTATTATATTTCTTAAAATTTCTAAAAATATAAAACTTCTACAATCTAAGATACAGAGTAATTATATTATGGTACTAGTGGCCTTGAATGAGTCATTGAGTATAATTGTTAACATGTATACTCCCCAAAATAAATCATTGAATCATGACAGGGAATTATTTGACAAAATATCTCTAGAAGTTTCTTCATTACAAAAAAACTATAATAACGCAGAAGTATATAGTATGTAACAGGTGATTTTAACATCAGATACCTCCCTTTGAAATCCCATTTGGATGAAGATCCTTTGAGCAGGGAAAAACAACTATATATATAGTCACGAGTCTCACTAGATCAAATAAATACAGATAGAGAATGTAGAAAGGAGAACTTGCTTTCTGATCTGGATTTTGTAATATTAAATGGCAGAACATTTTCAGACAGTAAGGGGATGTACTACTATATAAATTATAGGGGTACATCTCTAATTGATTACATTTTAATTTCACCTTATGATTATCATAATTATCTTGATTTACAAATTGTGATGAGATCTGACAGTGGCCACTTCCCAATAGTTACTGTAAGAAAGCTGGATATTAAATCTCAAGAAACAGAGGAACCAAATATAGAAATAATGAATAATAAAACATTAAGATAGAATAAGTTTAAATCTAAAGACAGGCTTAACCTAGCAGCCTGCTTTCAAAATATGCTTACACTGGAAGTGGAAGGTGAACTAGATCCAGCAAACATATATATTACCATTTTAAATATTTATAATGAGATTACATCAAATCATAATGCTGCGAAACAACAACTTCCTTTACAATATGAAAACTGGTTTTAAATAACATGTTTGCCTAAAAAGAAAGAACTCATTAAGGCAACTAGAAAGTTAGAAAACAACCCTCTAGAGAAAATTTAAGGGAACTAAATAAACTTAGACGATATTATAAGGAACATGTTAAATTGCTGAAATCTATTTTTCAGAAAGAATAATGGGATTGTGCTTGTGGCTATTGTGGGGAAGGACGATTGGGCCTTCTGGAGACTGGTATCTTATGGTACAATACAATTCAAAACTCAAACTGACTCATATGTGCATCCTGATTGCTGGATTAAGTACTATTATGACGTATATAACAGAAAATTTTCAGATAATAAGATACCTAAAAATATCATAGCTCTAAACTTAATACCTACAGAAATAGATGACAATTTTATTTGGCTTTCTCCATCGGAAGTGGTTGTTGCTTTAAAACGCTGTAAAAAGAATAAAGCACCTGGTCCAGATAATATAGTGGTTGATTTTCATTTAGAAGATATAGATTGGTGATCAGATTTACTAGTGGATTTTTTCAATACATCTATAATGTATGGTTATATACTAGTAACCTACAAGCCTAAGATAGGAGGCAGGGGAACACTCTTGAGCGCCGAAGAAGGCCTCCGCCATACCCCCCATCCCCAAGCAGATGCCAGCTCTCTCTACAATCTCCCTCCTGGAGCAGGGGAACACTCGTGAGTGCCACAGAAGGCCTCCGCCAGACCCCCATCCCCAAGCAGATGCCATCCCTCTCTACAAGCTCCCTCCTGGAGCAGGGGAACACTCATGAGTGCGGCAGAAGGTAAAGACCTCCTCCCTTCAGACAGCATTTGTGGTGGGCTTAGGACTTTCAATTTATGTCCCCACACAGCGACTGATTGATTTTGCGGCCACTGTTCTCTGGGACTTTGCTATGGGGTGTTGCACAGTTCAGGCAAGGTGCCTTAAGATCGGGAGTACTGTTAGCAACTGGGTTATTTGCTGATTTGGGGGGTTTACCGAGCATTCTTACAGCCTCATAATGTGCAGTTAAGGGCTTTACAGTGTTTGCATGGTTAACTTACCTGTGTTGTTCTCTGGCGTGGTACTCCGACTATCGCCATCTTGGAGCCTGTCTCGCGCATGCACAGTAGTGATCCCATATCGGGACTGGGTTACAAGTTCCTGCGCATGCGTAATCAGGACCTGCCTGGAAGAAAGCTCCCACTGCATACTAAGTAGGGTTCTTTTGTTCTCTGCCTGTATATAGACTTCTGCCAGATCCCTCATCCCCAAGCATTTCAGCCCTCTCTACAAGCTCCCTCCTGCAGCAGGGGAACACTGGTGAGCACAGCAGAAGGTAAAGACCTCCTCCCTTCAGCCAGCATTTGTGGTGGGTGTTAGCCCATTGATGCCATGGTCGACTGCCCCGCCCCACCCAAGACCGACCTCCTTTTATTGTCCCCTACCTATGACAACACTTCCTGGCACTCTTTTTCTAAGTCCCCATTTCTCCATTTGCAGGTTATACCTGATGGCCACCAGAGGGTTTAGTCCTCCTGGACCTTTGCTTACCCACTGCCACTCTCTTTGAGCTAGAGCCCTATTTCCCACCCCACCACTCCACTGCCCCACTTCAAATCCTAACACAGTCACTGCCCTAAGATATACACCTCCTTCTATAGCCTGATCTTTCTTCTCGGCTACCACTTCCTCTACCACCTCCACCCCAAACCCCTCCTCCAACCCACCTCCCTGCCAACCACCCACTCCACTCTGTGGCCACTAGGAGTCACTATTGTGCACCCTGTTTCCAGCTCCTGACCCTGCCAGCTCAGCCACCATGGACACTCTACTCTACCACAGCCTAAAGACACCCACCCACCCCACGGGGGGGTCTTGAGGCCAGTACCCTACACACTAAAGTTTGCAACCCTACCACTATACCAAAGTGGCAATCACCCTCGCTGATGCACAGCCCTGACCCTTATCCTTCTATCATGACCACCACTATAGGTAACATGTGCTCTCATCCATTACCACTGCACATTACTATCTCGGTCCTCATGGTGCTCGCCTCCCTCCAATCGGACCACACAGATAGTCCACCAAGGTCAGCACCTAATGTCCACCATGTCACTCCCAACACCCCCACCCTCACCATAGATCCTGTACCCCGACACCCACCCCTATCCACCCTCCAAACTCCACCACCCCCTCAGGCCATCCCTGGACCCACCTCCTCACCACCTTTTCAACCCTCCGCACCCTACCCATTCCCTACACAACTATTCAGCCCCATTATCGACATCGAGCCAGGGTCACCAGCCACTACACCTCACTAGTAAGAATTCTCACTCTATTATTGCTACTCTCGGGCAATGTCCACCCCAACCCAGGTCCCACCCCCACCTGCGCACTCCAGAAAATCACCCACAGGACTCGTGATAACCACTTTGAATATATGCAGCCTGCCAAAAAGTCTGCAGTGCTCCAATGTTGGGCCACCACACCAACCAGACATCATTGCACTAGCTGAGACCTGGCTCTCCAAATCTACTCCTGACTCCTTTGTCTCACTCCGGTACACCCTATACCGGGAAGACCAGGTGGAAATTGTGGGGTGGCTGTGCAATCTACATCAGAGATAACATTATTGGCCACATGCTCCAGCCACCCAAGCTCAGAAATGAAGCCCAAGCCTCATCTTAAAAATCACCCCAGATCATTCCAGGGCCCACTATACCCACAGTCTCCTATGTACCCCTAAGAACCAAAAGCTAGCCATCACATCCCTCACTGATTATCTCGCTACCCTCCCACACAAAGCTGAATAGATACTAGTAGGGGATGTAACTGTCATCTGACTTGGTCTCTCGGCCACACTAACATAGGACTCCTTCACCGCCCTTGACATGGTCCAATTAGTCACCCAACCTACTAGACTACATCCTTCTACTGGTACCAGCACCCTCCTGGACATCATCATCTCAAACCACCCCCACAAAATCCAGGACATAAAAGTTCTTCCTGACTCCCTAAGCGACCACTTGCCCATCCTATTCCTATGGACCTCCTCCACCCCCAAACCTGCAGTTCAAACCACCTTCTGAAGGTGTCTCCACCCAGGGGGGTTAAGAAAACTCAAACAACCTCTTGCCCAAATGGACTGGTCCCCCATTAAAATAGCCCCCAGAATTGACATTGTGCTCGATCTGTTCACGCAGGCCTTCACTAAAGCCTGTGATCTCTATGCACCACTCACCAAACACCACATCAAAAGACAAAATGCGCCATGGATCACCCCCTCCCTACTCCAAAAACAGAGGTAAAGGGACAATCTCTGGTACAAAGCCATGGAGTTTGGCAGGTTGGCTGACAGACAGTTCTATAATGCCACACGCAATGGATGCACGCAGACCATCCACAAGGCCAAAGTGGACTACAGCCAACTACTCTTACCACCACGTGGGGGTCCACCCGGATCTTCTGGAGTATTATCAAAGAACTTAATGGGAACTTACGCTTACCACTTCCCTCCCAGCTCTCCATACATGGCACCATTTCCACTGACCCACTTACCATAGCAAACTGTCTAAACAACACCTTCACAGATCTCAGCACTGTTCTCCCAGTTGCTTCTTTTGACCCTGTGACCAATCCCAGCCCCCAACCCTGCAGCCCCTCATTTCTCCTGTGTAAGACATCTACCCATGAAGCCCGTCCATACCTGCAAAATGTACTAAACAGCAACAACCCTAGCAATGACCCCCTAGATGCTAGGCTCCTTCAGCTAGTCTTCGATGAGGTCCTAGTCCCACTAATGGACCTACTCAACAGATCTCTTTGCCTGGGGCAATTCCCCAGTGCCTGGAAGACAGCTGTCATTACTCCCATTCATAAAAGTGGTGACAAATCCTCCCCCAGTAACTATTGACCCATCTCCATTCTCCCCCCCAAAGCTTTAGAAAAAGTGGTTGCCACACAGCTCACTGACTACCTAGCCAAGCATGACATATTATGCCTGGAGCAGCATGGCTTCTGCTCTAGCCATAGCACAACCACAGCCCTCCTAGAATTCACCAACTTCCTTCACTCCTCCCTGGACTCGGGTAACATTGCTGGAGCTATGTTCATAGACCTTTCCAAGGCCTTTTACATGGTCTGCCATCCACTCCTTCTTGACTCCCTCTACCAACTCGGTTTCTCCATGGGCCCCCTGGCATGGTGTGCCAGTTACCTCTCCACCCGGTCCCAATGCATCAAAATAAATGAGATCCTATCTGACACACTACCTGTCCACTCCGGGGTGCCCCAGGGTTCCATCCTGGGTCCACTACTCTTTACACTCTACCTAAACACCTTGCCAAAGGCCTGCTCTGAAAAAATACTACTGTATGCAGATGATGCTGTGCTCTATGCCTTGCACCACAAACCTACTCCCCTCCAGGACTCCTTCCAACACACCTTCATTCAGACTGAAACATGGTTCAAGGACCGTAGACTGGTCATAAACCTAAAAAAGATGAAATCGATGATTTTCTCCCACCACCAAAACAAAGCAAAAAGCACACCTCTCCTCATCCTCCCCAGCACCAAGCACCCCACTGAACAGGTATCCACCTAAAAATACCTTGGGCTTACCCTCGACTCTGCCCTTACCTTCCATGACCACATAAACACCCTAGCGGACGCTGCAAACACTCGGATTGGACTCCTTTACAGGCACAATGATTGCCTCCCTCCTGATGCCCTCAGGCTTGTCATTACTTCCTGTATACTGTCCCTAGTGGATTATGGGCTTCCTGTGTATGGGGCAGCAGATAATTCTGCTCTCCAGAAAATTCAAATCTCCCTCAACAAGGCCTGCAGGCTCCTAACTGGTGCCCCCAGGCTCACCCACACCTGCTCCCTCTATTCTACTGCCAATCTCCGCAATTTCGATGAAAGACTCTAGTACCAGACCTGCCTACTGACCAAGAAATTTCTGCTCGGTTTCTCCCTCCTGGGGTCACCGCCCCTCCAACTTGCCACCCCCTCTATCTCCACCTGCAACTCAGACAAAGCTATCCTGGCAGTACCCAGGGTAAAAAGCTCCTTTCCGCTATAGGGCCCCTGTCTGTTTTAATGCACCCCCAGCCACCATCACCAGCACACCCAAGATTGCCCCTTTCAAAATCACTCTCTGCAACCACCTCCTCAATGTCTGCTCCTGTAACTGCAACTAGCCTGCGCTGTCACGCCCTCTAGGGCCCAAACCCCTGACAAGGTCCATTATGGACTGTCACCACTTACAACAATGTCTAATCCACCTCTGGCTCACAAATACAGATATACTGTAACAGATGTTCTGTCATGGTTGCAATGTTTTTTCTGTGCTTATGTAAATATTTGTATCCAAAATTGTATATCATGTTTGTAAACAATGTCTGTAATCTATACATGACGGCTATTCCTTGTGTAACCCATATGTCCATTTTTGTAGCATGGATATACATATGGTATCTACAGGTTCAGGGAAGGATGAGGTTACCTGGCACAAGAGACCTAGGTTTGGCTACTCTGCACAGGGGCACCCAAGTAAATCCAACTACAGGAAGCAATAACTGTAATGTCCAGAACCAGAACTGGGATTTTTCATAGTGGCTTTACTTATTAACTCACTGAACATAAACAAAGCACTGCATGGTCCCCAAAGGGCTACGTAACTGTAATGCAGATTAGAGGTTAAACACAGCGGTCCATTTGAGGAATGAACACAATACAACAGTTGTCTGGCTTTGGACCCACCAGGCACTCAGCCCAGACTTTGCTATGCGCATTGGATACATAGCCCGACTGGCCCGGCTCCCCTGCCGGCCACTCGACTGACGGTCCACTTGGCGAATGAACCCAAACTCTACTTGGAAAGACATCCCATCAAACAAGGAGGCTCCCAAACTGTGGCTCCCCACACCACTTGAAGTCTGCGACTCCTAGAGAGATTCTGTTTTCGTACTTCCAATTCGAAACTCCCATCCAACAAGGAGACTCCCATCCAACAAGGAGACTCCCATCCTGTGGCTCCCCACACCACTTAGAGTCTGCGACTCCTAGAGAGATTTGTTTTCATACTTCCAATCGAAACTCCCATCAAACAAGGAGTAATTTTCCCATCCTGTGGCTCCCCACACCACTTAGAGTCTGCGACTCCTAGAGAGATTTTCAAGTTGCGACCCATGTCTGGGTACCCACCCCATCACTGGCCAAGCGCATGAGGCAAGTAGCAAAAACACAGAAGAAATCCATAGAGGTGGACCTGGTTACTAAAGATGGGGGTTTTCCACCTCCAGCTCCCACAGTCCATACCTCTCTGGACACACAGAACTTCAGACTTTAAAATGTAGATTGACGGTGGATGACCTGAAGCACCCCCTCTACAGTGAACTTTAAATCCATTAACACTTTAAACAGATGACTGCTCTATTTGTTTGTCCTAGTTGACATAGTCCTCCCAAATAGCAGTCCCCAATACTTGAAATCCAACTGAAGAAAATAAGTTGTTTGCCCCTTCCAATGGGGCCAAACACTCACCCATCTGTTGCAGGTGCCCCACAGGTGAAAACTGTAACCTTTGCTGTTATACATGAACAGACTGAACTTAAATTAAAACAGGCAGCTTTCTTCCCAAGGTGGGAGAAGGGGATTGCCCCTGGAACCCACAAAGAACTTTTCCTCACTCCCCCAGAGGGAGGGGGTAAACAGACAACTACTGGTGTACTTCTTGTTTGCTTAAGGACAAACTGAAGACTGACTTTGAATTCCCAAGGTTCTAAACTTACTCTGAGCTGAAGATTCCAAATGTGGTTCATGCAGCTGCGACAGTTCTATTATGATGTCATCTCTCAAGTCTGAGCTGTGACTGAGGACAGAGTGAGACAGTGTGAAACCCATTTAACTGGAGTTTCACATGCTGCCTTCCCTGCCTACCACTAGGTCTTACTGGGATTCTAGTAACCCCGGGTAACAAAGGGGTTACACTCGCTCTTGACCAGGAAAATGACTGTCCCCAGTCATTATGCACCTGGCCTTAGGCCATCCCACCCTATGTGCTACCTGCGGAGGGGGGTGATCATGCCCCCTCCTACCATGTGCAAGCACAGGTAGGCAACACTAAGGGCCTAGAGGCCTATAGCTGACATATCAGCCTCTACTCTATCCACGATTATGGACACCTAGTGGCTCTGGTAGAACCGTCCAGAGCATAGCCCTGATAGATCAGCACTGCAATCCCTATGGCACCAGGATCACAGCCTGTCTATCCCTAACCCTCTAGGGAAACCTATCTGCTTCTAACATAATATCTCCACAACAAAACAAAACCCGGGACCTCCCGACCTTGGGCAGCCTGCAACTACAACCATTAGTAATAATAGCACAGTACATTTAAATTCTACACTATAAGCACTGACGAGGGACTCCGATGAGCCCCTCCTCCTCTTCTTGTCTTCTCTTTTGTCTTCCAGGAACACCTGTAAGAAAAGACAAAAACAAAAAAAAAACCACATCCTAACCTGCATGTACAGTCTAGCTAAACAACAACAATGACAACAACAGCCCTTACCACACAGAAAAAGCACTGAACAATCCCAAAAAATATTTTTTTTTTCTAGAAAAAGGTAGAAAACAGTATTTACATTAAAGTACAATAACACTGGTAGCAATACACCTTTGGGGGGGATGGAATGCCCTAAATGTCCCACTAGTGACTACAAGACCCGAAGGCCAGTCCATTAAAGAGTCTCTCCTGGGTCGGAGCCCCGTGAAGCACAGTTCTTTAAGGCAATAATCCCGAAGGGGAGAGTCTTTGTGGACAGTTCACACACTGTTTGAAGTCTGTAGTGTAAGGTGTGTATTGCAATGTCATAAAGATAGAATAAAAATAATTTTTCTGACTCACCAGCCTCTTGAAGTATTCGAACGTCACAAACCTGGTCCCTTCTGAAGACTCTCCCTGGCAGCATTTCTTCTGATACAGCTGGGCGGACATCTTCTGGGAACCTACAGGAGTGCACATCTGGAAACAGCTGGGCTGATGTCATAACTGGAGAAGGAACCTTAGAACAGGAACAAAAGAGAAACAGCTGGTCCAGCGCCATCCGACTACAGGCGATGAACAGGAAAACAGCTGGGCTGGTGTCCTTTCTGGATCTGAAGTCATCTGGTGGTACCAGTAGATGGTTGCTGAATAGGGCAGTACACTGGACTGAAGAATATGGGGCACCTGATTTCTTGTTTATTCATATTGGCAGTTCAATAAGATTACTTCACAATGTAGATGAGGCAGTATTGACTACCACTGCTCGGCTCTCCATTTTGTAGGCATGGGCTTAATTACTGGGAGGTCCTTGCACTGAGGCCAATAGTAGAGGGGGTCAGGGGCTTGAATTATTACTCCATCTGGATGCACATAATTCACACAGTGGTAGACTTCGCGTACCTCTCCGTCCACTATTCTCACTCTGTCCATAAACAGTGTCCTGCCTCTTCCACTATGTATACTTTTCGTGGAACAGTCTATTCTTTACATGCTGGTTAGCCCCAGGATGCACATGTTTCATTGCTTCATCCCAGATCCAGGATTTCCTGCAGTTCTCAATCTCCTTCCAGACTCTCCGAGGAAAGGTAGGAAAGGTCATACCAAAGATTTCATTGGCTTTCTACGAACCAGTCTCTCCTCTTTACTTGCTTTGGTCAATCTGAGACCGCTGGCCTGGCTTGGGAGTGGCCAGTCCTGGTTCTACCAGCTTCGCATCCTCAATGAAATTAAAAATGGTCCCTGACTACTTCTTCTTCTGGTGAAGCCAGGGCAGTGGCATCACCACCTTCTTGAACACATTCCTCCGAGGCAAGATCTTGAGGCTTTGTACCCGTTCCTTTCTCACAAGGTCACATAGGTTCCCCCTCATCTTCCTTTTCACTGAGGATCTGAGCCCAGGAGTGAGCAGTAGTTCTCACCCTGAGACTATCCATTCATCACTGGGAGCGGAGGTCGACACCTCCCATTCAAAGGCCTCCCAATCTTATCTTCACCTTCGAGACTTGGGCTAGGCCCCCACCCAGGGGACTAGTGATGCTTTATCTGAACTTGCTTTCTGAGATCCAGCATCGGGGGACCTTCCTCCACAGGCTCCGCCTGATGCTGTGTGCTGCCAACTGCAGATTCTTGAAGTTGTGTCCATGTGGGAGCCAAATGAATTTGAGGCACTTTATACAAGCCATATTTTTGTACACATCCAGTGCAGTGAGGAATCATGAAGACATCCCTTCCAGCACTCAAGCACATCTGGCATACACGCACTGGATAATTAGGAATTGCCACATCAGGAGGGAGTTGCCCTCTATGGCACCAATTTTCAATATCTCTCAATCTATTTACTGCTGCTGTTACTGCAACCCGGGCATGATCCAGGTAACGAGCTGGTCCTGAGGCCATAACTGCAGAAAAACAAACAAAAGTTCACTGTAACTGAAAGTCCCACTTTAAATGAACACACTCTGTAGCTTTAAAATGGCTCCTATGCTGCTGTGTTTACTTTACTATCCCACCCTGTAATGGGGCGGCAGCAATCCCTGCATCAACATTCAGACTCTGGGTCAAGCAACTCAAGACTCGATTTACGCCAGCTACTAATAACTTTTATTTCAAACTGCACAACTTGCTCTGTTCTGGCTGTTCACATTTACAGGATTTTCCTTGGACTTTTCACTTGCTGGCAACATTCATTTAATTACAGTCCCTTTTAAAACTTCAGGTTTCAGCACAGGATTGCCTGCTTTTACTAGTGTTGAACTTATTTTACAACCCACAGTCTCTCTCTGGCTGCAAACTTTAAACTGAGGCTCCTGTCATTGCTATGCACACATTTAATGGCTTTACAGACTTGCACTTGCCAGCAGGACATCACACAATCGCTACTTGCAAAGCGACTATACAGCTGCACACACATTTTATATGGCATTATCTGAAAATCACTGATTGGAGCAGTTTTAAATCATTTACTCACTGTTATTGAAGCAGATTGCTGCGATAGTAAACGCCTGCAGCCAGATTTTGAAGGCCTCAGAATGCAAACAGGCGGGCAGTCGCCGCGATCGTAGTATTAACCACACAATCCACTGACCCCATGATCGATAAGCGGGTTGAGCCCGATTTTTAACTGGAAAGTCACTTTTCTACTGTTTACAGCGCTTTGAACACTTCTCAAATGCTCCTCCACTGCCAGTACACACACTACTCTCTGTCTCCCTTTCGAATGCTGAAGCAGACACATAAGAGCTGGCTGAGGGGCGGGACTAATGGCAAACTGACCAACCACACGACGCCATGCAAATGAGCCTCTTCTTCCTCACGAGGGCTCCTCTCCTCACGGTGATCATCGAGCAGGCAAATTTAAACTGAAAAGATGCACTTTTTTTTTTCAACTGACTCCACGGCGGGAGCCCATTTCAACCATGTAACATTGCCATTAACTCTGCAGTCTCTAGCATTGCACAGAAAGCATTTCCAATGTCCAGGGTATAATTTCTCTGTTGCTACCCCTAGTTTTCCACACTTTCCTTCACAGAACTTTATTTTAAAACTGACAAATGCTGTAAACTATGTTGATGCAGGACAAGGACACACACTTTGGCTTTTACAGCTCCTTGGTAAACAGTTGGCATTTTTTAAACAGCAGCACAAGATTCACAGCACACAGCACACACTAGGGAAATTGCTTCAACTTTTTTGGGCTACCGACTGCCAGATAGCCAAAAAGCTAGCCTACTTGCCCAAGCACCTTCCTTCCCAAACAAATCCAAAATGGTGCCTCCATTTTTGTAACCCATATGTCCATTTTTGTAACATGGATATACATATGGTATCTACAGGTTCGGGGAAGGATGAGGTTACCTGGCACAAGAGACCTAGGTTTGGCTACTCTGCACAGGGGCACCCAAGTAAATCCAACTACAGGAAGCAATAACTGTAATGTCCAGAACCAGAATTGGGATTTTTCAGTGTGGCTTTATTTATTAACTCACTGAACATAAACAAAGCACTGCATGGTCCCCCAAAGGGCTACGTAACTGTAATGCAGATTAGAGGTTAAACACAGCAGTCCATTTGAGGAATGAGCACAATACAACAGTTGTCTGGCTTTGGACCCACCAGGCACTCAGCCCGGACTTTGCATGCGCATTGGATACATAGCCCGACTGGCCCAGCTCCCCTGCCGGCCACTCGACTGACGGTCCACTTGGCGAATGAACCCAAACTCTACTTGGAAAGACATCCCATCAAACAAGGAGGCTCCCAAACTGTGGCTCCCCACACCACTTGAAGTCTGCGACTCCTAGAGAGATTTTGTTTTCGTATTTCCAATTCGAAACTCCCATCCAACAAGGAGACTCCCATCCAACAAGGAGACTCCCATCCTGTGGCTCCCCACACCACTTAGAGTCTGCGACTCCTAAAGAGATTTTCAAGTTGCGACCCACGTCTGGGTACCCACCCCATCACTGGCCAAGCGCATGAGGCAAGTAGCAAAACACAGAAGAAATCCATAGAGGTGGACCTGGTTACTAAAGATGGGGGTTTTTCCCACCTCCAGCTCCCACAGTCCATACCCGGCCATTTCTCTGGACACACAGAACTTCAGACTTTAAAATGTAGATTGACGGTGGATGACCTGAAGCACCCCCTCTACAGTGAACTTTAAATCCATTAACACTTTAAATAGAGGACTGCTCTATTTGTTTGTCCTAGTTGACATAGTCCTCCCAAATAGCAGTCCCCAATACTTGAAATCCAACTGAAGAAAATAAGTTGTTTGCCCCTTCCAATGGGGCCAAACACTCACCCATCTGTTGCAGGTGCCCCACAGGTGAAAACTATAACCTTTGCTGTTATACATGAACAGCCTGAACCTAAATTAAAACAGGCAGCTTTCTTCCCAGGTGGGAGAAGGGATTGCCCTGGAACCCACAAAGAACTTTTCCTCACCCCCCCCAGAGGGAGGGGGGTAAACAGACAACTACTGGTGTCCTTCTTGTTTGCTTAAGGACAAACTGAAGACTGACTTTGAATTCCCAAGGTTCTAAACTTACTCTGAGCTGAAGATTCCAAATGTGGTTCATGCAGCTGTGACAGTTCTATTATGATGTCATCTCTCAAGTCTCAGCTGTGACTGAGGACAGAGTGAGACAGTGTGAAACCCATTTAACTGGAGTTTCACAAGCTGCCTTCCCTGCCTACCACTAGGTCTTACTGGGATTCTAGTAACCCCGGGTAACAAAGGGGTTACACTTGGTAACTGTACCCTCTCTGTTTTTCTGTCCTCCATGTGACGAGGTACCTTTGTAAATGAGCTGCTGGCTCAAAGGTTGTAAATCCAATGCTCTCAAATAAATAAATAAAAATAACTAGTCATATTTTACCTATCTTCAAAAAAGGCGGCAGGGCCCTTCCAGAAAACTATTGTCCAATCAGCTTAATCGACACTTTAGCTAAAGTTTATGCAAAAATACTATTGAATAGGTTACTAGACTGTATCACAAAATATGCAGTGCTATCTATTCTACAGGAAAGTTTCACTAAAGGCTGTGGTACAACAACTCAAATATTCATATTTCAACATCTCTTAGAAAAATATTGTGTAAGAAAGAAACAAAAACTTTACGTTGCGTTTATAGCTTTCTAATCTGCTTTTGATTCAATAGATAGAAATACATTATGGATTCAGATGCATAATTTGGGTATTGACCTGAACTTAATAATATTAGTTAGGCATTTATATTGCAACACTTGGTCTAAAATACAATATTCTAATAACGGTTTGTTAACGAAAGAAATCTCGACTGTTTGTGGTGTCTGGCAAGGTTGTGTATTGGCACCTACTTTATTCAATATTTATATTGACGAATTAATTGAGGCAGAGGCTTGGTCTCTTCTTCAGGATAAACCACCTCATAACCAGAGATGCTAAGCTGAGGTTGGTCCAGTCAACGTTCCTTTCCCTAGTCAACTATGCAGACTTCATTTATAGTCAGTGCACTGCCTCCTATCTTGCTAAGCTGGACACCCTGTATCACAGACAACTGAGATTTATAACTGGCCTACCCCTTTCCACTCATCATTGTTCTTTGTATGCAGCCATGGGGTGGTCTTCCCTTCAGTACAGGTGGAACAGAAATGCTGCACTCCGGACCTTCAGAGTTGTTACCAGAAAGCTTCCCCAATATATCTCTGACTGTCTTCTGCTAAGTTTGTTAGGAAACTATGCACTGAAAAGTTACTCCTTTATTTCTTTGAAAGTTCCTAGGGCTAATACAGGCTTTGGGAGAGTGGCCATAAGTTTTGTGCTGCCATCCCTATGGGACAAATTGCAAAAATCAATTAAATTGAGCATCCCCGTCAGTCTCACCACCTTCAAGACTTTATATGTCTGTGCTGTTAAGGAACCCTGCAACTGTTTCCCCCCCCACTCATAGCCTGATGCGGTGTCTGCTGTCTACCCTGCCTTCTGCATTGCTCTGTCCATGTCAAGGTCCTCTGGTTTTCTCAATCCTTTATTCCTTTCACCTTATTTCTGTTCTCTTCCGCTTACTCTTCCTTACCCTACCTGACTACTCACCATGTGTTATCCCCTTGCCCTTTTGTCCCAGCACCCCTTGAATTATTGTGGCTCTTACCTCACCCCATAACCCCTAACTCCCCTTATAGCTTTCTCACAATGTCCCCCTCTCTAAGCCTGAAAGCCGTGTCATGGTTTGTACTAGGCAATGCTGGCAGCAATAATGTTTAATTATGTATTGTTACCACGAATCAGTTACTTTTGTCATTTCCACCGAATATTGTGGTGAACATGTTTATATCTTGTTAACTCCTTAACTGGATCTTATGCTATTGTTTTTGAGTGTATTATTTGTTGTATATAAATGTATTGTGGTTTGACCTTGTTTGGCACAGGACCACCTTGCAAATGAGCTTGCTGAATGGTGTTCTTGGATAAATAAAGATTGTGATTGATTGGTTGATTGATTAATAGTTAATATGTCAAGCATTGATTTTCACTCTCCAGAATTGGCTCAGATAATGATTCCATTGTTGGCATATGCAGATGATTTGGCAAATTTTAATTGACTAGACTAGGACTACAGAGAAGTCTGGATAAACTTAATATCCTGTGTAAAAGCTAAATCTACGCCTAATCCACAGACAACTAAGGTAATAATATTTGGATTCAGGGAAAATATAGAAGACTCTCATTGGATGGCAGTGTTGGTGTTACTTTTCTATTACTTTCTATTACTTTTGAAAACTTGTTCCAGGAAGCTCTGTGCAGTCACTAGTAGGATGGAGAAGTACTAGAAAAGTAATACACCTTACAGTTACAGTTATGTATTTCATTTAATATAAATAATACAAAGTAATAACATTATAACAGATTACATTTTTGAAAGTAATAGGTTAGTTACTTATATAAATGTAATCAGTTACAGTTACATATTACTTTTGTATAAAAGACATAAGTAACTAACTGTAAGGTGTTACTTGTTCTAGTACTTCCATAGCAATGAAGCACAGAAGCCGCTTTAAGGGCTTTTTCATGCCATTTAAAACTGGCATTTTCCCGAGGCTCATTAATATTCATGAATGGTTGCCTGCCATTTAGGGGACAGTATAGCGTGGCAGTGATAGCAAAAGTACAGGGGGAATTTACTTAAATGTGGGCTCATTAGAAGGAGAACTGTTGGAGCTACAAGTGTGTGGGGAAAGTGTGATAATATAATTCTTTCTCTTGCTGCACCAGACTGTTAAATGCATAAAACTGCAATTCTGGGACAGTATCTTCTCCAGCAGCCACCATTTTGAGAGTGCATCTGCCAATCATGAACTGGAATTGTCACCAGAGACTCATGGGAATGTAATATAGACTTATGGGAGGCAATCAGGGACAAAGTTTGGGTGCCTAAACTGCAGCCAATCAAAATACTTAAACTGCAAGGCAGCCCAAACAGCCAATCAGATTCCAAGGTTTTCTGCCTTTATTTAAGAGGGACAGTTTGAATTCCAGTCCATGTCCAAGGAGTTCAGCAGAAAGATCAGACTGAAAGGGACTGCCAAGAACAGCCTGCAGTTTCAGGTGCAGGCCTGTGTTGAACTACTGAAGCAGGCTCTGCAGAGATTTGGGCCTTTGAGAGACCTACTGTAGTTTCTTCTGTGTGTGTTATTGGTGATCGAAAGGGAGGATTAATTGCCAGGAACTGCCTGCCTGCAGTTTGTAGGATTTGCTCAGTGAATCGACTGAAATTGCATGCCAGTGAAGCACTACCTAGCACTTATCTTTCTGTTCTTGCACTTACAACAATGTCAAATCCTTGACTGCCTACCCCCCTTTTCCCCACCCCCCCTCTTATCCCCCACTCCTTACTCCACTTATGTCACCCCTAGGATGGTTTTCATTTGTGTCTGTGTCTTGCTATATATACACCCAGTGATGCAAGTGGTAGATAAGAAGTACAGGAACTCACGCACTGGCAATTATGAAATGCAGAATGAAGATCCTCAGTCTAAAGGATAGCGGTGTCAAGACACATCTATCTAATTTGACACTAGTAGATTCAGTTAGAGATATTGAAGTATTTCTAGGAAAATAGCATTGTTGTACAAGTCAAGTGTTGTTATGGAAACCCTGATTGCAGATCACAGGTCCAGAAACTGTCACTGTGTTGCTGATTTAAGAATTTCAGTTTTAAGTGTCAGTGGGAAGAAGTATAGGAACTCCGTTCCTATACTTCAAAAAAGGTACAGGAACTGAGTTCCTGTGCATTCCTGTTCACTTTCATCACTGTATACACCCGTATTGTTAATTGTGCATTGTTTTTTGCCGCTGACTGTTTCCTACTGTGCTAGTCTATACACATGTACTGTCTTTTGCTACTAAGTTAACCTCCTGACCTGTATTGTATCTTACCACTCCTTACTTCTATGTTAACCTCCTGACCTTGTATTGTATCGTACTACTGTTTTGCTTGCACCCATTGCTGATGCGGAACCTTCTGAGAAGAACCCTTGTTTCAAAGGTATTTGTAATCCTAGTAATAAATAAATAAAAAAATAAAAATAAAATAAATAAAACTGAACTGGGAGGTAGAGACTTAACTGCTGTTTTCTAAGGGTGTGAGATGGATTTTGGATCGAGAGGTTTGCTCAGTGAATCTGCTGCAACAGCAACTGGACTGTATCCGAACTGTTCAAAGTTAATGCTATTTTTTTTGAATGTGTTTCATGGGTCGAGACCTGTTTACCTACGACCCAATCTGTTATGCCAGCTGGAGGCTTCACCAACAAGAAGAAAATGAACTTGCCAATTTGCTCATCCTTTGCCAATCATGCCAGACCAATCACCCTGCACCAGAGACTGTTTCAGTGACAGACCGACTTTAGGATCCAGCCCCGCACAACAACAACAACTGCAGGTTATGGCCACCTGGAGGAAAGGGGCGTGAGGAGAAAGTGCACTGTGTTGGCCTCTGCCTCCCATGCTCACCAGTGAGCACCACAAGGTCTCCATATTGCCTGCATTTCAGCAGAAACCTGGTAGCGTGAGTACAATCAGGGTAGCTCCCTGCAACAAATATTTAAATCATTTGTGGTACCATCTGATTGCTTCTAGTTTCTGGGTTTTGCAAGAGACTGAGCCAATTAACTCAGATTACAAATAATCATCTGGTTGTTTTGCATGTTAACTGCCTTTCTTTACATCAAGGGCCCCAATATCAGCTGCAATACCGGCCATCCCTTGCCAATGCCTCTGGCTAGCCAGACTTTCCATCCTGGGTACCCAGTGTTGTGTGGCTGTCATTTTGGGACTAAAAGTGCATGTCAAAACTGAATTAAATCAGATTGCTAATCATTTGAATAAGTTCATGCCCCTTCCTTGTTCACTACCCCTAAATAAACCTGATTGTCTTTTTCCAAGTTTAACCCGGCTAGTGTGCATATTATTAGTGAGGTTGCAGTGTTGAAAGTGCACAACTGTATTGCTAACCTTACTTTACAGGGGTCTCCAGGGAAGTTGCTGTAAATCCAACCCTGGTGGTAAGTGGGTGAGCATATTAGTATTATTTTATACTGACTGTAAATTTACTGCTTTATCAGGTACTGGGCCACTAGGAGGGTTGGTGGGTGGTTATAGCTTGCCAGAGGGCTATAGCAGAACAGGAAAGCATCCTAATACCATTACTCTTGGTGGAGGCACCTTATTAGTGAACCTAGGCCTCAACCTGTGTCCAGTCATACAGGGAAGGGTAGTAGCTCTTGAAATAGCACCATCTAGGGGTTACACAACTGCAGATTTCCTCATTGGAAGGATCCTCCCTCCCTTTGGTTATGACAAAATAAACCAGTTTTTACTGCTACCTTGTGTTTGAGACACCAGGGCACCACCCCCCTGCTGAGGCAGCTTGGACCAGAGCCTTTGTCAGCTACTTCCTCTGCAGGCCATTCATGACTTTATATTGTGTTAGCCCTTCCCCCAAAATAATTATCTGATTTAATGACTTGGCTGGTAAATGGTTAAGTACCATCCAATTTATAGGGCTGCCACCACCCAAGTACAAAAACCTAGACATTTGACCCTTGAAGGCTAGGTGTAAGCTCTGGGGTTTTATATGTTCTGTGGTGAGTTTTATGGCATTTTCTGAAGATAAAGCACACTTTTGTTATGTCTTCCCTACCGCTGACTCCAGGAAAAAAACATTTTCCCTTGAAGCCAGGGGTATGGGAGACTCTGGCTGGCCTTAGAGTGTGCAGCAGCCACTGGAGGGAGGGGGCCAACTGAAAATGTTTATATAATGGCTGGAGGTCTGGAGCCCACTAGGCCCCCAGAAGCTCTAGGGTTTTATTTGCCCTGACAGCACCAACCCAGAGGGACTTACTGCTGATGTGACACTGTTGCCAATTATGTCCGGATACTATATAGGGACCTCATAAGTGTAAATGAAGTGTCCTCTGTAAATGTTACAGATGTTACAGATATTGCTGGCACATCATAGAATAGATTTTCCTCCTTGTTTCTGTTGTGTTGTGTTATTTATTTATTTAAAAGTTTTACCAGGAAGACACACTGAGCACTAGTGCTCGTTTTCAGGTGTGTCCTGGGGGAAGGGGGCCAAGGGTACAGTACATATACAATGTCAGTAGAACAAGCTATACATGTAAAGAGCACAGGGTAATATTGTTACAAGAAATTTACAGGAATATGCACATTTTACAGAAGCATTATATACAGAATGGATTTTTCACAACAAAGCACATCCAGTAGAATGAAGAGAGCATGACAATAAGGGCTGCGGACAAAATTTCGGCAGTACAGCCATGTGGTGGGTCTAATCACTGCAGTGGGAGAGAATATCAGCCAACAGTAGGACTCCCTAGATCACTTATTGTTTTTGACTCAGCCTACCCACAGGTACATGATGACAAGAAATGCGAGTTAATGAGGAGCTGAAATGTCCTTCCAGGGCATATGCCGGATGACGGTGTATTTTAACTGCTGTCTTTTCCAGCAGAAATTAATATGCATTATCTGAATTAATATTCACAATCTGTTTATGCCTGTGCTTTCTGTCCAGCTGCGTGGCTACTTTGTTCTTTTCAGTGCCTGTAACATGGGAATTTTTTTTTTTTTGTCTCCTTTGCCTCCTCCCTTACCCACCCCACCTCGTATTTGCTGCTGCACCTCAGCCTGCCAAATGTTCTCCTGTCGTATGTGCCTCCTGAGTCCTGACGCCAGTCAGATCAGAAGTTTTTCAAACTTTCGAGATGAGGTTAGTTCCTCTGTACTCACCAGTTACCCCACTGTTTGTTGTTACAGGCTCACTCACAATGTTAGTAACACCAAAAAAAGCTGGGCACACACCAGAACTGAGTATAATAAAGGGATATTTATTTACTTTTTTACAGCATGGCAGACACACCAGGCTAACACCCCTTAGTATCGACGCCGTCACATGGGTCTTCTTCAGATCCCCTGAGGAAGACACATGTGACTGGGTCGATACGTAGAGCTGTTATCCCGGTGTGTCTGCCATGCTATAAATAAGTAAATAAATATCCCTTTATTATTCTCAGTTCTGATGTGTGCCCAGCTTTGTTTTGCTTTTACTTACAGTTGCGTTGACTGGAGCACCTTTGAGAGGCTGATGTGCGCTTCTCTGTTATTTCTTTTGCCACTCATAGTGTTGTTTCAGCCAGGACCCAAACCAAATTTGGTTGGACAGACCAGTGACTGCTGGAGCAATGTTGTCTCCTAGGATGGGATCAGCAGCAGGCGGTCAGGGTGGGCCGCACACACCAGCAGCATAGGCATACAGGTCACTGCCTGGACAGATTGCATGCTAAGCAAAGCTGTTCTTAATCAAACTTGACAGCTCGCTCAGCAGCACACTTGTAACTTGTCTTGACTCGCCAGGTCAGTTTTGGATTTACCAGGGCAGGTAAGATATACCATCCGTGGTCTGCAAACCAGTCCACTGCTGACCACTTTACCAACCTGTTCCTTGAGTCATCCGCTAATGGTGAGAGACACACCACACGCTCGCTACTCAGTGCTTCTAGTCTGCACAGCATTGCAGCAGCATAGCATTTCATTGGCTATTGGCTGTTCCTGCCTGCCTGTTGCCTAGTAACTATATAGAACATAGTTACTAGGCAAGCCAAAACCTTCTTGTGCAGCATTACTTGGGCAGAACATATGAGTCAGAACTAAGAGAAGTACTTTTAAAACAGAAATTATTGCTGTGCAGATTAAAACCTGGACTTTAATGTCTCAGGAAGATTTAAAGATTTCCCAGGACAACTACAGTACATTAAAAATGGGAAGAACCTGCCAAGCAGCAAAGGGTGGCAACTCTAATAGCTGAAGATGTTCCACCCAAGAACAGCTCTGAAAACACAGAACCAGTTAAATCAGGCAGGGCCTCTTCCTTTGAACTCATACTGCAGAATATACCCAAAGAAATATTCCATGTAAAAGAAGTTGCAAAAAAATAGGCTTGGCCACCACCACAACAACAAAAGTGATATTAACTATAAAACTAAGAGACATATGACATGGTGCGATTCTGTCACACACCTCCTCCTTAAATGGAACCAGAAGAAACATACATAGATATATAGATGTTGTCAGTCGATAAAGGCCTTATGGCCCATGCCCTCTTTCTTAGCATTGTCTCCATCAGTTCTGTCTCTTACTCTGACTGAAAGGATAAGCCGTTTGTGTTGGCATTTTCAAACCCTGACCTATGTGTGATGTTCATGTCATGTGCTTGTAATGCAATACTCCATCTTAGGAATTTCCCATTAGTGTTCCCCATTTGGATCAGTCATTTTAGAGGGTGGTGATCTGTTTGTACCTCAGAGCTCCTCCCATAGAGGTAGGGCTCTAATTTCTTTAGAGACCACACCAAAGCGAGACATTCCTTTTCCACAGTGGAGTACGCCTGCTCATGTGGCAGGAACATTTTACTGAGGTACACAACGGGGTGATCTTTCCTATACTGGAATGTCTGGCTGAGGATGGCTTCAATCCCCACATCAGAGGCACCTGTCTGTACCACAAAGGGACAGGTGAAGTCTGGGCTGGCCAGCATCAGGGCACTGCACAAGGAGACTTTCAGCTATGTGATGGCCCTCTCACATGCTAGTTCCCAGTTCACTCTGTTAGGCTGTCTCTTTTTTAATAGGCTAGACAGGAAAGAGTCTCCACAGGTCCTTAGGCAGCTCAGAATCAGGTCCATATAGTTCCTCCTGACCTGATCAGAGCCCCAAAAGGACTGACTCAGACCCAGAAAGTCCTTGGGTTTCCACTCAAGATTCCAGCCTTCTGATTGGTTGCCATGCAATGTCAATAACCATAGTGATCAGTCCTCTTCAATTGTCCATTGGTGGGGGGGATTTAGGCACCTGAAAACAGTAAGTGCCTTCTCCCAGGAGTCCTCTTGGTCCACTTTGGGTGCCTAAGTACCCAACTAGCAGTTCTATGGGGTCAAAGTGTCAAAGCATGGCTGCTCCCATACAGTCCACACAGCAGTCCTCATGTTGTCCCACATTAGAGTTTTGGTGCAGCCTAGCTAAATGCTTCTTATTTACAAGAGCCCCACCAGCTGTTAGTCCCACCGTGCCTCTCTCAAAATGACCACACATATTTACATTTATGCTCAGTAGTTTTTATGTCACTGCCGCTGAAACACTATGCCCCTAGCAGCAGGCAGCACCTCACTAATACTCATGAGGGCTCATATTTATTTATGACACCTTGCCATGGGTTTGAAGTTTAACTTAAAATCTTCTCCCAAAACGGCTTTCTCACCAGCCTTGCTCTGGTCTCCGTCCCCAGATAACAGAAAAGGGCACCAGGATCAAGAAATACTCCCTATGTTTGACCACAAACCGCAGCCTGGAACATGAAAGCGCTTCCTGGTGCATGTGCAATCACCAGCAAGTTCGGGATAACACCGTGGCTGCAATATTAAACTGGAGCCCAATGGGGCTGAGATTATATACAGCCCGGCTCTTTTGGGGCTAAGGGAACCAGGGGTTGATTACACTAGTCTACACAATTGGAACACCATATATAATAACATATGTCATTTTGCACTGGCCTCACATCTTCGACTCCATCACCGCCATCACTGGCTCTCCCCATGGCCAACTGTCTCTACTCTTGGTACTGATTGACAGTATTCTTCGCTCAGGTGTTCCCCTATTCTAGCTCAGATGATGATTTCTCAAAGCCTTCACTATACCCTCTGTTCTGAGGATCATACACTTTTTCAAGTTCCTAGATATAAAACAGCCATGGGAGCTCAGGCCTTTTCCCACTTTGCACCTGTATACTGCAACTCCTTGCCTACCAATATCTGACTCACCTCTACACACTCCTGCTTTAACTGCCAGCTACAAAGTTACTTATTATAGCCCAACCCTTGCTCCTGCTTCCTTCCCCCCCGAACTCTCCCTGGCATCTCCCCCTCTATGCAGGGCCTGCCCTAGGCCTTAGTCTTACTCCTTAACACTTACTCTTTACTGCCTCAAGTTAGTTTCTGCCTAACTGGTCTCTATTGTTTCACCCTTACTCTCTCCCTTCCTCAAAACTAGCTAAACTTTCCTCCTCCCACCTGGGGGCTTATCAGCCAACAGTTCAGCACTTGGTCTTTCAGGAAGTGTTATCCAATGTCCCACTGTTGTTTATTTTAGTTATTAGTATTACTATCCTTGTTTATTGTATATTGATGTAGTTTAAATCTCATCCTTAATGACTTTTGGACATTGCTAGAGTATTATGCTGACTGCGATGTTTGTTCATTTCCCTTCACCCAATCTTGTATATTGTATTTAGTATACTTCTACTCTTCTGTATTGAGTATACTTTTTCGTGCTGTCCTGGGTCATGCCTAAAATTGGGCATTTTAATGTATGGTGCACCTACCCAATAATCAAAACAAATAAATAAATAGAGGAGCTGCCAAGGTGCTATAGCTAGGTACAAATTTCTCTGTAGTACCCAGTGATCACAAGGAAACTCCTACCTGCTTCTGGTCTCAGACATGGGCCAAGCCTCAATCGCCCATTTTTGCCTGGTTTGGTGGAGTTGCCCCCACCCCACTATGTGTCCCAGACAGGTCACCTATGCCATAGCCGACCGGCACTTCTTTGCTTTCACAGTTAGTCCTACTGCCTGTATGCCTCACACTTCCTTCATATGAGTCAGGTGCTCCTCCCAGCTATGGCTGAATATGGCAATGTCATCTAGATATGTCACTGTATAATCATGTGTACCCTGCAGCACCTAATTCACCAAACCTTGGAAGGTGGCAAGGGCATTCTTCATCCCAAAGGCCATGACCTTGAAGTTGAATAGGACTATTGGGGTGATGATGGCTGATCATTCCCTAGCCCTGGCCATCAGTTCTACCTGCCAGTACCCATTAGTCAGGTCTATAGTCATCGGGTAGATTGCCCACTCAGCTTGTCCAGCAGTTCATCTGTGCAGGGCATCGGGTGGGCATCAGACTTTGGGAAAGTGTTGAGCCCACAATAGTCTATGCAGAAGCATGTAGTCCTGTCTGGCTTAGGAAGAGGACTACAGGTGAGGCTAGTGGACTGTGGGATTTCTGGACCACCCCTGCCTCCAGCATTCTTTTCCACCTCCCTCCTAATATCTTTTAGGACTGCCTCAGACACTGTAGGCTTTCCAATGTATGTGTGCCTTGGAACCGTGTCCACATCATGAACTGCTAGCAGGGTCTGTCCAGGCTTGATATAAAGAAAGAGGCAAAGTCCTGTAAAACTTTTGCTACCTCCTGAACCTGTTCAGGTGCCAACTGTGGAGACAGCTTGATGGCCTCCACAGATGACTCCCGCTTGCTCTCAGCCAGCAAGTCAAGAAGGGGGTCCTCCTCATCTGTTCCTCCCCAGGACTGTAAACCATAAATATCATGTCAGCCCTATTGAAATAGGGCTTCATCATGCTTACATCGTACATCCTATATGTGTGTTTCAGGTCAGGTAACTCCACAATGTAATTTACATAGTTTACCTGTCGGACTGCCTTGTATGGCCCCACCCACTCTGCCTGCAGCTTGTCTTTCCAGACTGGGATCAGAATTATGACTTCCTGTCCTACTCTGTATGACCAACCTCTGGCTCCGCAGTCGTACCATGTCTTTTGTCTCTGTTGGGCAGCTGACAAGTTGCTCTGGGCCACTCCTATTAGCTCCTTCAGCTTTTCCCTGAACTTTAAGACATACTCCACTATTGGAGACCCCTGTGTGGGCCTTCCCAATCCTCCTGTATCAAATCTAGGGGCCCCCACACCCTACATCCATACAAGAGCTCAAAGAGGGAAAATCCTGTTGACTCTTTGGGCAATCCCCTGTAGGCAAACAGCAAATGAGGAAGGTATCTCTCCCAGTCCCACCCATGCTGTTCTGCAAATGCCCTGAGCATGGTTTTCAATGTCCTATTAAATCTTTCTAACAGCCCTTCGCTTGAGGGTGGTAAGGTGTCGTGCACTCTGTAGCACCCACACCTCTCCCACAAACACTTCAACAGGTCTGACATGAAGTTAACCTTGATCAGAGATAACTTCCTGTGGGAACCCTACACAGGAGAAAATCTTGTAAGGCATCTGCCACTTTTCCTGTCTTAATGGAGGACAGGGTGACCGCCTCTGCATGTCAGGTGGCATAATCTACCACCACCAGGATATGCCTTTTCCCAGAGGAGCTTGGGGTATTCAAAGGGCCAACAATCTCCATTCCCACCTTTAGGAAAGGTTCCTCCACAATAGGTAAGGGAATTAAAGCAGCTTTAGCTTTTTCTCCAGCCTTCCCTATTTGCTGACACTGGTGACAGGATCTGCCATATTCTTTCACTTGCTTGGTTAGGTTGGGCCAAAAAAAATTATGAGCTAATCACTACGTAGTGTGAGCAATGCCCAGATGTCCTGACATGGGAATATCATATGCTACCTTGAGCAATAACTCACAATGTCCCTGGGAAATAACAAGCTGCCTACCCATCACCCTCCCTCTGTTCTCATATCTTGTGTGTATAACAGCCCACTATCCCAGAAAACTTTATGTTTTAGGTCACCCCCTTGTTTCCCATCAGACTGTGTACAGGCCATCAGCTTATCTATGCTAGGGTCAGTTCTCTGAGCTGCTGCAAAGTCCTCACACTTTCCCAAAGCATTGGACATGGCCCCTTCAGCTCCCAGACTCAGGTCCATAGCTGCGGTGTTCGGGGATTCAGTGTCACAGCAATCCCCAGCCCCTTTGACTTTTGACAATGAGGGCTTTGAATTTGTGTCTGGCTCCAGTTTATCTTGAGGAAGAGATGTCACTTTCAGATTGTCAAAGAAAGTTAAATTCATTGTGATGCTATTTTTCTCACTAATTCTAAGCACACACTTTAAAAAAGACTCTCCACAATGGCCTGGTAGTGTTGAGGGTTGAGATGCTGGATGTCACACCTCACACCATGTCAGTGACCAGGGTTGGGAATGCACCCAGGTTGTCAGAGGTCGGCGGTGGAGGGAGAGGATCGAGCATCCAGATGACTGCTCTCCTCTCCCGAGGAGGGATGCTTGTCAGTCCAGCCACTGATTGCCACCAGGTGGAGGCCTGGTAGTACTGCAAAGTAGGGTGGCATGGAATGGGAGGTCTGCAGCCTGGAGAGTAGTGCATGCCTCCACAGACACTCACACTGGACACAAGAAGTTAGGAAGAGAGAAAGTGAAAAGGGATCTGGGCTCAGTGAAGCCCTCACATGCCATCCGAGAGCTACACTGCCACCTGGAGATGGCAGTACGAACTGGATCATACAGTATACACTGCGAGGGAGGATTGCCCTTCCTCCCAGACACTGCCACAGGCGGAACGTGGGGTGCTGACCACTCCAGCTCCAGGTGAGACAGACACCAGTTTGTGGAGGCAGGGGACAGAGCGGAGAAGCCACTCTAGATCTCAAATGGAGAAAAGCTTCATAGAAAAAAGGGCACTGCACTTCAGGACTGCTCTTGTACATAGGCAGCTAATGTCACTTAAAAAGGAGGGGAAAATGGTAGATTTGGGCACTGACAGGCACCTGCAGAATGAACTTGTAAAAATGCCTAACAAAACAGGTCAATACCTCATTTCTGAAAATCACGGCCATGGATTGAATTGGACTCTGATTTATGGAAAAAAAAAATTACATTATTTTTAATTACAAATGGATTATTAATACATTTATTTTAATAATAAAAAAATAGGCGCTTACATGCCCTGAAGCTCAAAGCAATAAAGAAGTATTTACTACACTGCACCGTGATGCTTCTGCTATCTCAGGAAACATACACCCTAATCCAGGCCCTGCAAGGTTAGCATGCTTAAAGGCAATGCTGTGGGTGCATTAAAACTGGCCACCTTAAATATCTGTAGCATCCTCTCAAAATTAGACCAGCTCCAAGTTTGGATTAGCCAACACATGCTCACCATAGTAGAAACATGGCTCACCCCTAAAATCCCTGACTTGGCCCCATCACAAAAGGGATATTCTATTTTCAGGCGTGACAGAATGGGCAAAAAAAGGGTGGGGCTGTCTCATCTATTGTATGTTAAAAACCACCTCCATGCTCATGCACTCCCTCAAATTGACTTTGGCAAGGAGATCCAGATCTTAGTTATTAAGTTATTACTTGGGAACCAAAACAAATCCCTAATCATTGTATCAGTATACCTACTTCCTAGAGATGAAACACTGAGCTTCAACAAATTGATCGACTTCCTTACTGACCTGACACACAACAGGGAAATAGTACTTGGGGACTTTTTTTTTTTGCAATTAACTTTATTTTAATTTCACTCAATACAACCAAAAATCCTTGACAGAGAGGTAGAAGACAGCATTTACAAGTTACCATACTAAAAAAAAAAAAAAAAAAAAAAGGGTAAAGAAACCCACCCCACCCACCCCCACTTTGTCAGCAATGCATGAGAAGTATTATACAGAATCCCACTCTTCCCGGATTGTGCTATGGCAAAATTAAAATCGGCTTACGAGAACAGACCTTAATTCTGAGCTGATGGCGGGGGAGACAACCGAAGAAACCCAACCTTAGAAATAAAAAGGAGCGAGGGAGGAGAATGAGGAATACCAAGACATGCAGAAGGAACACCCTTCTACTAGGTCAAGTCAAATTCCCAATCTATCTGGGGGACACGGACACCAGAAGGGAGAATCTGATTTTCTCTAGCATCAAAGGAATTCTTTGGTTGGTGGGGTTCCAGGTAAGTCTCTTTAATAACCATATTTATTCTTCAAATTTACAAGAAACCCACCCCAGCACCTATGAAACTTTACCGTGATTGAAAGAAGCGGTAACACATCTTTCAGCATTTAAAGCGTTTAAAATGTGTCCCACCATTCCCTGAACGATGGTTCCCATCTGCTCTGCCAGTGCTGAAGTATTACCAATTTGGTAACCAAGGCTATCATGGCCACCTGCATCTTTTGAAGCACTGATGGAATCTGAGTGTACATCCTCAATAAGCATGTATTTTGTTAAAAAGCTGAGATATTAAAAAGGAGCCACCCATTGCCTGACTGAATTCCAGAATTTAGCAATTTGGGGCAGGCCCACAATTTGTGATGTAGAGTAGCAAATGAGTTACCACAGTCTTCACATTTAGATGAAAAGGTATTACAAATTCGGGATAGTCCGCCGGGTGAAATAGAGATTGTGCAGGATGTTAAATTGAATATTCCTAAGTCTATCCTGCTTGATATAAGAATAGATGTCAATCCAAATCTTTTCCTCACGCTTTAACCGCCATCCTTTAGAAAAATTAACCTCCCAATAATGTGCTGTAGGAGTACACATATACATTGCCTCTGACAGGATTAACTTATAAATCTTGGAAATTGCTTTCTGGCCCTCTGCTAATTTTCTTAATTTTCTAACATAACTCCGGCTCCTTCAGACCATGGCCTTTCCCTAAAAAAGAAGCTACACTCTGGCAATCTGGTATAATTGTAATAGATCAGTCTGCCTCACCTGAATTTAGTGGCTAGCGGATATCGGTAGCAAAGAGTCGCCAGAAACCAGGCATGCTAGTCGAATTTTAGAGTGGTATTCACCTGGCAGATTATTGATTGGGTGGTTACCTATTTTTAAGCTTGGATTATTGAGCAAAGGCTGGGACAAATCTTTCATATTAGATTTGTGAAGTAAAGAGTAAAGCTGCTGCAGGGCCTTCACATCCCAGCCTAGCGGGAGTATTTTATATTTTTGGGAACTTTAGACCTAGGATATATAGCAAGGCTTCCAAGTCCACCTTGCAAATATCAGTTAACGACTGATCCACTCTTAACCAGGGGCTAAATCCGGGGCTGCTTCACCCAGACACCCAGTGTGCAAATCTCATGGCGTGGAATAGCCAGGTAATAAACATAAAAGTCGGGCAACTGAAGACCCCTAGTTTTCTTAGGCAGTAGCTTAGGCGTAAGTCTCGATTTAGGCTTTACCTTTCCACAGCAAATCTGAACAGATTCTCTGTATTGGTCTGAAGAAAGACTTGGCAGGTATATATTAAGATTAAAAAGGGGTAAAAAATTTGGGCAAAACAGCCATTTTATTGTATTAGCTCTACCCCAAAGAGACAGGGGTAACTTATTCCATCTTTCCAGGTCTTCTTTGACAGTCTTGATCAAGGGGGATAGGTTGAGGTTCACCAAGTTAGAAAGATCCTTCGAAATTCTAATACCCAAGTAAACCAGGTGATCCTGCTTCCATTGTAAGCCCAAGGAGGAGCACCAGTCTCGCGATAAAAGAGGGGATAACGTGTACATAGAAACATAGAAACATTGAAGTTGACGGCAGATAAGGACCGCAAGGCCCATCTAGTCTGCCCATTTCTTTTTTCTACCTCATAAATGTGCCATCGGCCTTTGCTCTGTCAGTGGCCTATCTATTCATAGTCATTTGTATTGCTCCCTTATGCCTATCCCATGCCTGTTTGAAGCCCTGCACTGTATTCATAGCCACCACTTCTTGTGGTAAGCCATTCCATGCATCCACCACCCTTTCTGTGAAAAAGAATTTCACCACATTCCCCCTTAATCGGCCCCTCTAATCTCATGCTGTGTCCTCTTGTCCTGCTATTTTCTTATATTTAAACATGTTAGACTCTTTTCACCTTGTTAAAGCCCTTAAGGTGTTTGAATGCCTCGATCATATCACCTCTCTCCTCCTTTGCTCAAGGGTATACATATTGAGCTCTGTTAATCTGTCCTCATATGTCTTCTGATGCAGTCCCTGCACCATTTTGGCTGCTCCTTCTCTGACTGCCCTCAATTTGTTAATGTCCTTGTGAAGGTGTGGCCTCCAATACTGCATGCAGTACTCAGATGGGGCCTAACCAGTGTCTTGTAAAGAGGGATTATTACCTCTTACGACTTGGTGATACCTCTACTAATACACCCTAACACCCCCTAGCCTTACCTACTGCTTTAGAGGTCTGCTTGATGATTTCAGGTCATCAGTGATAATGATGCCCAAGTCTCTTTCTTCCTTGTGACTGCTAGCAACTCCTCCCAGCCTATAGGTGGCTTCAGGTTTTCTTCCCTATGTGCATGATCTTGCACTTTTTGCATTAAATCCCAGTTGCCACTCTTCTGACCATTTTGCTAGTTTATCCAGATCTCTTCTCATTCTGCCCACCCCATCTGGATCATCTACTCTGTTGCAGATCTTGGTGTCATCTGCAAACAGACAAGCCTTACCCTCTAGTCCATCTGCAAGGTCACTAATGAAGATGTTGAAGAGGACTGGCCCCAGAACTGATCCCTGAGGTACCTCTACTTGTGACTTGTATCTCTTCTGACTGTATACCATTTACCACCACTCTCTGTTTTCTGCCCGCCAACCAGTTTGCCACCCAGTTGACCAACTTCTGACCCACCCCGAGCCTACCCAGCTTATTTATCAATCTTCTATGTGGAACAGTGTCAAAAGTTTTGCTGAAGTCAAGGTAGGCGACATCAACTGCTCCCCCTTGGTCCACCACTCTGGTTACCCAGTCAAAGAAATCTATGAGATTAGTTTGACAGGACCTTCCTTTTGTAAACCCATGCTATCTTGGATCCTGTGCCCCTATGGATTCCAGGTGTTGCACTATCCTTTCCTTAAGGAGTGCCTCCATAATCTTGCCCACTACTGAGGTAAGACTGATTGGTCTGTAGTTCCCCGCCTCCTCCCTGCTACCACTCTTGTGGAGCGGGATCACATGAGCCCTTCTCCAGTCTTCTGGGACCTCTCCTATGCTCAGAGACTCACTAAACAGTTCTGCTAATGGCTCTGCTAGTTCCACCTTTAGCCCCTTAAGTACCCTGGGATGTATGCCAACAGGTCCCATTGCCTTATCCACCCAGAGCTTAGCAAGCTCTTGTAGGACCCTTTCTTTTGTGAAGGGAGTAGTGCTCACCTCCCTCCCCTGTGTCCATGATGTTGAGCTGTGGGCCCTGCCCTACCTTTCTCTTCAGTAAACTGAGCAAAGTATCTATTTAGGATAGATGCCTTCACAGGTCCTCCTCCTCACATGCTCCTTTTCTCCATTAAGCGTGAGCAATACCCACTCTGGACTTTCTCCTTTCACTAATATATCTATAGAAAGTCTTGTTACCTTCTTTTACTGTTCGTGCTAGTTTTTCCTCAGTTTGGGACTTTGCCTGCCTTACTGCCTTCCCTGCTTCCCTTAGGGCAGTTTGGTATGCCTCCCTATCTTCATCCCATTGTGTTCCCTTATATTTCCTGAAGGTCAGCCTTTTGGCTCTGACCTTTTCTGCTACTGTATTTTTGAACCAAAGTGGTTTCCTTCTTCTTTTGCACTTCCTTTTCTGTCTAACACAATGGGATGTTGCTTCAAGTATTACATCCTTAATGCTTGCCCACTTTGCCTGTACCCCCTCACCTGTGTTTCTTTTTGCCAGGGCTAGCTTAACTCTGTTGGCCATCTTATCAAAGTCACCTCCTCTGAAGTCCCATATTTTTGTCTTGGAATGGGATGATTTAGATGTAGAAGCCAAATTGAACCAAACCATGTGATGGTCACTGGCCCCCAGGTGACCTTCTACCTGGAGATCTGTAATCCCTTCCTTGTTAGTCAGTACTAGATCTAGGATAGCCCTGTCTCTCATGGGTTGCTGTACCAGTTGTTTGAGGCCCTCCCCCTGCAGGGAATCCACTATGTGTCTAGTTCTGGCAGATGTTCCTGCTGGTATTGACCAATCTGTATCCGGCATGTTGAAGTCTCCAACTATCAGAACCTCCCCTTTAGCTGTCATGTTTTGTACATCTTCTAACAGTAATGTGTCTATGCCCTCCCCTGGTCTGGCCTGTAGACAACCCCAGTTCTTATGGTTGTCCCATTTCCTGTTTCCAGGGTGACCCACAGTTCTTCTGGCTCCTTATGTGTATTCTGAATTTCTGTAGCTTTGATATTTTCATTGACATACAGGGCCACTCCTTCCCCTTTTGCACCTCGGTCTCTTCTGAACAATACATAGCCAGGTACTGAAGTCTCCCAAATGTGGTTACTGGTAAACCACGTCTCACTAATTGCTACTATGTCCAGTTTAGCCTCTGACATTATTGCTTGCAGGTCTGGGATCTTATTTCCAGGCTGTGAGCATTTGTACATGATTTTCCATTGGCCAGATTTTGGTGTGTTAGTTGTTGGTTGAGGTTTGGCATTACCCTGTGCATCATATGGGAGACAAACCTTTTTCTTACCTGGTGATGCAAATAAACTGCAAACATGCTGAATCCCTGTTTGACCACTGGCTGAGGAGGGTGTTCCATTCGGACGATGGGGTGCTGCACCTCCCCATTTGCTAGTTTAAATATTCTCAAAGACATAAAACTTCTGCCCCAATGCACTGACTCCCTCCTTAGCCAGATGCAGTCCATCAAATTTAAAGAACTTTCGCTCCCAGAACTGTTGGCAGTTCCCTACAAATCTGTGTCCTTTTTCCTGGCACCAGCCCTTGAGCCACGTGTTTAGCTCCCCTGTCTTCCCTTCTCTGACCTTCCATCCATCTGCTCCCCTCTCCCAGACTGGCAGGATCTCAGAGAAGGAGATGCCGGATGAAATAGATGATAGTTTGTCACCCAGCCTGGTCAGGTGTTCCTTGGTCTCCACAACTGACCGGCTGGCGAGATCATTAGTCCCTATGTGTACTAGGACATCAATGTTTTCTCCTGCTTTGTGAACAATTTTAGCAATGCGGTCAGTGTCTCTCCATGCTGATGTACCTGGGAGACATCTGACCATTACCCCTGGCTGGAGATGGGTATCAACTCCCCGAATCATGGAGTCTCCTATGATCAGAAGTTTTTTGGATTTCCTTTTTGCTTTTTTTTGTTTTGGTTCCTGATTTGGGTGAGTTTTGTTGTGCTAGCTCCTGTGCTGCAGTGTCCTGCTCTGCAGTGTCTTCTGCCTCTTTGTTTGATTTCAGAGATAGAGGCAGATACCTGTTTGTAGTGTTTATATGGTTTTTGGAGGTAATATGTTGGAGAGCAGAGAGTGATGGGGCACCTGATTTGCCCCTTCTAACCACCTGCCAACCTCCTGGACCAACTACCCTCTGCGGTCGAGGTTTTTCTGTTGGATGCTGGGGAAATGGCGGGTGGTTCTTATAATGTATTTCCTCTTGAATATGAAATTTGAGGCGTGCAATCTCTGCCCATGCTGCCCGGAGCTGAGCCCTAAGATCTCCAAAGGCCCAGCATGTAGGACAGTGTCCTAAATCCTGCAAGACTGTCCTTCTGAAAATTGTTCCACAGTACCTGCAGTTAATGATATCCATTCCAGATAAGTTGCTGGGTTTATAACCTAGTCAGAGTAATTAGAAGGAAAAAAAAAAAAAGGAAAAAAAATGCAAGTAATGGTTTGATTGTGTTTTGTTTAACTTGTTATAACAACAAGTTAAATTACTAGTGCCCCTGTAAATGAGCTCACCTTGTGGAGGCCCCACTGATCCACCCCTTCCTGCTCTGCCACAGGAAATGTCACAACTGTGGTACCCTATAAAAGGAGTGTAGTGGGTGGTTAGATGGGGTGGGTGGCTGGGCCTTCCCCGCCGAAAAGAAAAACCACGGACGAAAAGAAAAGGAGGTAAGAGCAGAAACAATCAGTCAACAACAAATGCAGTAACCCTGAAAGCTTATCCTAATGTTAGATAAAACTGTAAAACCTGTAAAGCACCACCTGTAATACAGTAATTTCAGAGAAGATATACGCTGTAAGAAACACTTTGCTGCAGAGAAAAATAAAGCAGTAACAGAAGATATACCTTGCAAAAGACAATTTGAATCAGAAGATTACAGCAGTAATCTATTAGCACACACCTGTAGCCACACCTTGTAATAATGCAGAAGAAGGTATACCAGCAACAACAATTTGAATCAGAGGAAAGTAAAGCAATGAAATGTTAGCAACAAACAGTAGCAATCCCTGTGAGTAAAAAATAAAAACACCACACAGTAAATCTGCTTAGCCAAAATAAGTCTTAATCCTTTTCCCTTGCTCTGGTAAGTTTCTCTACTCTGCCTTTCAAGCAGTCTTAGAAGGAAAGAGCTCAGGTGAAGCTAGGTGCCTTGGCCAGCAAACCAAGTCTTCTACACTTTGGTTTTGTTCTTATTGAGTTTATAACCAGAAAAAAAGCTAAAATCAGACACAATTTGCAAAGCCCGGGGTAGGGATTCACTGCTATTCTCTGTATGTATAAGCAGGTCATCCGCAAAGGCAGAGATTTTACATTCAAGATTACCGACATGTATACCCCGTATTAAATTATCTGATTTCAGGGCCCTGATTAGAGGCTCAATATATAAATTAAAAAGAAACGGTGAGAGAGGACAGCCCTGGTGGGTACCTCGGAATAAAGGGAAAACAGCCGAAATAAGGTTGTTACATTGGATTCTGGCCGACTGGCATGAGTGAAGGATACGAACATGGTCAATGAATCGTTGGGGAAAGCCAAATTTCTGCAATACTGTGAACATAAAATACCAATCTACTTTATCAAAAGCTTTTTCCGTGTCTAGGGATACCAGCGCTGCCTCTAGCTCTGGAGCCCCAGACGGGAAATTAGGGCAGAATAGTTTTCGAAGTGGTCCGTAGAGGATCGCCCAGTCACTGAACCCTGATTGTTCTGTACTGAGTAACCCTTTCCATACTTTCCCCAGTCTATTAGCTAAAATCTTGGCATAGATTTTAACATCTACATTAAGAAGTGAAATAGGCCTGTAATTTCCTATTTCAGAAGGATCTTTCCCCGTTTGGGCAGAAGGGTCACTCTTGCTTCAAACAATGTTTGCTCACTGACTCCATGGTTATACCAGTAAGAATAAATTTGGAGTAGCAGGGGTATTAATGGGGCACCGGCACATGGAGCCCAGGTGGGTGGCCCTTGGCTGGAACTTAATGCAAGCCCAGTAGGTGCTGAAGGGATGTGGGCCTGGCAGGGATCCCTGTAGAGGAACAGCAGGAATCAGAGCAGCTTTGGGCCACTAGTTGGTAAAGGCAGGTGTAACCCCTAGGTGGCGCTATCCCAAGGGCTACTACCCCTGCCTGTTTGACTACGGACAGGTTGAGGGGCCTAGATCCTATGGTGGGTGCCTCCACCCAGAGGTCAGGGTTTGTAGTGGTTAGACTAACTTGGTCACAGCCCTCTGGGACACTGAGACCCCCTTTTATCCCCCCTAGTGGCTCACACAGTACACCAGAGTTACAGCCCCAATACCCCACATTTACACACTGTTCACTCATATAGATACCACTTACCCTCAAGACTGATTCAGCAGCATGTCTCTGAGGGCCCCCTGTAAAGTAAGGTTAATCAACATACACAGCAAAACACAATACTGTTTCCATAAGTACCACCACCACAGACAGTATATAGTATAACAACAACAAGTCTGATTTATTTAGGGGACAGTAACACGGGAGGGGGAAATCAGGTTAATTAGTGGCATTAAATCACAGTTCTGTGCACACATACAGGGTCTGAAAAGTCACGCTCTGGGTACCCAGGTTGGGGGGGAGCTAGCCAGGTCCATTGCCTTGGGTTGGCTGGCAGGTGCAGATGATAGGGCCCTGTAGTAGAAAATATATGCACAACACCCAATTGTAATCCGGAGCCGGAGGGCTCAGTCCATGAAATAGTGAAACAACAAGAATTAGATGACACATTTGTGATTGAAAAACAAGCTGCAGGGGAATACCCTGATTTGTACTCACAACACCCAAGCTGAGGATCGGATGGAGAATGTCCCTCTGGATTGCCAGAAGAGCAGGGCATGAGGACAAGGTCCTTGTGACTGGACCCCACTGCAGTTGACAGCAAACGGATGTAGTCCGGATTAAGCTGGGTTTACTTCCAGCTTCAGCACAATTCACTGTACAGTAGGGATTTGAAATGGTGATTCCTCACAAGCTCTACGCATATTTATATATGTAAAGGAAAGTACTATAACAGGCAGGCTGCTCTCATCCCGATCGCAATTACTGCAAAATAACTGGGAGCACACCCAGCAGCTTGAAGTTCCTGACAGACCGAACGCATTCAGCAATTCTCCAGTCTTCTACAGGATGAGCCTGGTTTCCACACTTCTAGTGCTTCTCTCTCCTCACAATTCAGATTCAGTCCAAACTGGCACTCACAAAGGCTGCAGACCGAAACTCAGGGCCTCCACATGTGCTTCCCGCACAAAACGATACACCGCAGAAGCACACAGCTCTTTCTCTCTTCACTGCCACAACTGATCTGATCTTTCCAGTCACAGAGCAGGGCATTTCCTTTAGCTCCACATTATTCTGTTGGCTGATTCAGTTGTCACTCACAATAAGACTCCCTCTGTTGGTAGAAAAAGGCACCAAGGTCAAAACTACATTTCCCAGAAACACTGCCCATACAATCCCCTTGTGGCTGGCTCAAATTAAGAGTCCAAGTTCTGATTCATCCACAGGCTCCATTTTAGGGCTGCCTTAACCCAATTGGCCCAGCACAGCAGTTTAGGTCCAAAATGGAGAGGTAACACACACAGAGTCCCAGCTGCAATAAAGGCAGGTTAGAAAAACTACAATTTTGCTAACGCTTTAAATGATCACAGGCAAACAGTTACAGCTTTCAGATGGGCTCCCTTTGCACCTTCAGCAACTGCAAAATGGAGCGATTACTCCGCAGCTCGAGCGGAATTTGAGCATTAAATACACAGTCCCCCCATACAAACTAATTAAGTCTGCAAGCAGACAGCTCTTAAAGAGACAGTACGTGCAGGCTCAAATAGCACTCACTTGCAACCACAGTTAAGCAGCTCAGACGCCGAACACCACCCAGGCTTGGAGCATTCAGGCAAGCTCCTGGAAGACTTTGGGAACTCCCATTTGCAGCAGGGTTACACCAGCTATTCTGAGGGACTCAAGCAGTGGCAGTCCTCAGGAGCTCCCAGTGGCAGGACAGTCAGTAGCAAGGCCAGAGTACTGGAGCAGGGAGGGTTTTGGGGCCACTGCACCAGTGAGCAATTTAGATGAAGGTATGAGCGAATGAGGGGGCAGGTGCTGGAAATGTAGCACCAGCACAGAGCCAAGCTTGAGTGGGGTTACGGGACCTGGGTCACAAGGAAAATCATGGCACTCCTTGTGGCATGGGCCAGCGCCCAAGGGTTGAGGTGGGGGAAGCAGCCCACGCCGAAGTTGGAGGACAACCAATGCCAGTGAGAGTGGGTAACCCAGCAATAGAGAGAGAAAAAAAGGGTCTGACTTATCAGCCATGAGACTGAGGGATCTGAGTCGAGAGGTCCTTGGGTAAAGTGTCCAAGAGAGAGAGTAGAAGAATCCTTGCTTGTTACTGCCTTAAATCCTTCATTTCTGCAGCTCTAAATGTCCAGCCAGTATGTCTGTAAAATGTTTTCATTAGCCCCATAGAGCTGCTTTATTTATTTAAATGAAATATGTGACCACTGCATTGCTGAAATCATTTGCTGTGCAGGAGCTAAATAAAGAAGCTAGTTGGGAAAAGAATAGCAGTGAGTGCTTTATTTAAACTGAAGGGAGAAGCTAATGAAATAAATATCTTTTTTCCCCTTTCTTTGCAGCTGAATTAATTTCTTATAAGTCTGATTCAAGATGAAATTTCCATCCCATCCTTGGTGGAACTGAAAGGCTCTGGGGCTCAAGAGGTTCAGGTGAAGTGCAGTGTGGAGTTCCTGGTCCAGTGTGCTAGCATTCAGGAAAATCCAGATTCCATGAGTAAAGGTGAGAGTGTACAGGTGATTGAAGATGCCAGTAAGGTAGGCCACATCTTTCCTGCCTTGTATGGGAGTGGATTGTCTCGGTGACTCACTGCTTGAGGTGACCCCCTTCCTATATGCCCCCCAGAACATCTTCAAAGTTATATACCCCCAGACAGGGGTCCGGGAGGAGGTGACACCTTGTCCCCAGCTAGGTCATTTGTCCCCAGGTGGATAATGACATCTAGCTCTCCCTCCTGTCCTGTTGCTGTTGCAATCCTTTGAATACATTTCCTATCCCTCCAAGCGGTGGCACCAGGTAGGCATCATACCACCCTCTCTTCTGCCCCCAGGTCTACCCCCTTGATAATAAAGTCACCCACTAGGAGTTGTTTCCTTCTCCTCTGAGGTCCCTTACCACCCCTCCATGGGTCTCCACTGTGGAGGATCCCTGCATCCACCTTGTCCAACACTGCAGGTACCTTCACAAGGCAGTTCTGACCTGCCAGAATGGTGAAGGAGTTGTGGAGTGGAACCTCAGGTTGGATACACCTCTGTCCCACCTCTCTTACCCTCCCTGAGCCCACCTTTGTCCAACCGCCCCTCATTTATGGCATCCATTGAGGCAGCAGGTGTGGATTTGGTGGTCCCTGGGTGGGGAAGGAGGCCTCCTGAACCCTAGCCAACTCTGCCTGGAGACGAGCAACCGCCTTCCTCAACCCAGAGGAGTGCCTGCAGCTGGGGTAGCACTGCAGTCTCTGATAATGATTCACTGATGACCAGGGATTCAGCAGGAATGGGAACATCTATGAATGGGGGCCTAATTTCCATATCCTTATTCACATAAATAAAAGCTTTTTATTTCATTGCACTTTTTTCTACATCAGTTGGACAGCTGTTACTACAAATACCCACTTGCTCAAACCAGCCTTTCTTATTTTCCCCCTGAAAATTTTTATCTCTCCCCCCCTTTACAACCACCACCACCACTTTCATGAATTAGTCAACAATTCCTGAACATTCTGTTGATGGTAGTCCTTCCTTAAACTGTTGTTTGCTCTATTCACTTTGTTTCTATATAGTGCCAAATTCCTTTATGACTGTGGGTGGAGCCTACAGCCATTTTAGGATCGTTTCTCTAAGCGACCGATTGTGGAACCTTCCATTGGACTTTTGGAGTATCCTTCCAAAGTCAATAAGCTTAGAAACCTCTGCCACGATCGACTGCTAAGGAATAACAGCCCACTATTTCAGCTGTTACTTCCACATTGTGGCGCATGAAGTGCACATGCATGACTAGTGCACATGCGCAGTTCTGCTGGCACCATAATGTTGTGAATGTCAAAATACCATTCACCACAACTATGTATGTGCAAATGCCGTGCATGCACATGTTACATGAGGTCCCTGCACCCTTATTGGTACCCTCAGAGGTACCTCCTGACACACAGTTGCATCACCGCTGCCAGCACCGGCATGAAAGAAAACCACAAAGAAAACCATCTCACACCCTCCCATTGCTGCTGTCCTCCCTGTTCCCTCTGTTCCTGTCTCCGCGACGACATTGGGGTCCCCAATCCCCATTTAGCATTATGCAGTCCATCCCCACTCATGTGGCACACTGAAAGCCCACACAGTATGCCCAAATGTTTTTTCCCCACTCCTGCCAACATCGGGTACCCAATCCCTGTGTTGGCATATCATACTCTATTTATGTGGCACACTGGGAGACTACCAGTGTGCCCAAATGCATGTTTTTTTTCCTGTAAATAAAGAAAACCATTTTTTATCTGTAAAAAAGAAAATGATCCTTCGTCATTGGCCCAGTCCCCCTCCCCCATCCCCACCCTCTCACTGAGTACCCACCTCCCTGCACCCCCCTTTACCCCATACTTACCCCCAGAGGTTGACACTGTCATCTTCTCTGGACTGGGACACATCTGCACTCTTCAAAGCTGAACCCCAAACTGAAGAATCAAAGGCAAACATGCTATAATGGCATTCAATGGGGTTTTCAACTTATGTTGATAAATCTGCCACTTTTTGGAATTTTGGCCCCAAAATTTCAACATGGGGTTCTTGGGACCCCACCTCATGAAAATTTTCACTGTCATTTCATTACTCAGTCCTGAAAGGTGATTTTGCAGTCCCTGCACAGAATCACCTTTCAGGACCAGTTCACAAAATTACAGTGGCACTGTTCATGAGGTGGGGTCCCCAAAACGCCCATGTTGTAAATTTGGTGACAAAATTCCAAAAAATGACTGTGTTATGAGCATGTATTGTACAGTTTTTACACATGCTCCTAACTTTGCCAATTTTTAATATTTTCACTCCACATTTTCAACATTGCCATTTTTGCACACCTTCTTTTTTAACAGTACAGCTGTCATTTTTCAGATCCTGCCTGAAACGTGTTTTCGAACCTGTGGCACAGAATGGCACAGTCACTCTGCAAAATCACCTTTTGGGACAAGTGAACAAAATGACACTGGCACTCTTCATGAGGAGTGGTCCCAACAAGGCCATGTTGAAAATCTGGTGCAAAACCTTCAAGAAATGGTCAAATTACACCCGGGGTATTCAATAATTTTTATGCACATGCATAACTTTGCTCACTTGGCAGCTCGTCACAGCCCTGTCAGCTCTGGCCAGAACTGATTTTTCTGGCTACCTGTCCTGCCACTACACATTTCTTCAAATCTTGTGTTATCCACTGTTTGATATTTTATGCTTTTCTAACCTGTTTAACTGCCTCCATTTTTTCCTTAATTACATTCTCAACTTTCACCCACAGTTCTACTGCTGTCCTTTATAAAAATGGACATTATTAAAACATATTACTTTTTAACTGTTCAGTAATTTCTATTTCTCTATTGGTTGTGGGTTAAACAATACTACATTATGATCTGACATACCAATAGGGTCTAAAATCCCTGACTTCTGATACCAGTCACTCCAGATTCAACAACATAAGGTCCAAATACTTGAATCCCTAATGGGCAATCTCACTAACTATTCTAATTCAAAAGGTAGTACTGAAAGTTTATTAAAATCTCCTATAATGATCACTGTGGAATAAAGATGTGTTGTTTGAATTCTGTCAAGGGAATGCTTCAGGTGGCCAGGTCAAGTGATTTTTATCATTTCCAGGAGGGTGATGTACCACAATTATGCTTAATGGATTTAATAATCTATGTGCCTTTTCTAAATCTATCTGTAGCCACAATATTTCAAAATCCCTATTTTCTAATCTCTCTAATCTAGTTGCTTTCAACTCATTGTTCATGTAACAGATTACCCCTCTGTCTTTTGGGTGTTAGGCCAATATATCGCTGCTATGATAATGCAGAAGAAACCACACTATTAAAACCATGGAAACATTGACTGCATCTGGGGTAGAATAACGATAGTGAATTACCGCTACCCCTGTCGCCGTATGCAGAGCAGTGGAAGGGATCAAATAGAATTAGGTGTGGAGTTCTGGCCGTCACTCCTGTGATGGAGTGGCTAAGGACTAACACCTGAAAGGAAGAGAGTTGGGGACCAGGGTTTGGTTCCATTTCTGATGTTGGAATTTTTAATAAAGAATTTTTCCCCCTCCTGAGTTTTTCCCCATCTCTGAGGTCCACACCCCCTCAGAGTTGATTATAATAATTTTGTGGGTGTTTAGGGGGTGAAAAAATACAAACGCTTATGTTTGCCCATTTATTTACATTTCATCCGCGGCATTTTGTGCCAGTCTATGTTTTCACCAACCTTGTATTTTCTTATGACATTTTGTTTGCAGCATTGTCTGTTTTTGTTTGAGGGATTATAACCCCATGCCTTCCTTTTATGTTTGCTTGCACGTATGTGCAAGAAACATAAGTGCCATCATCCGAGATTTGGAGGTGTGTCACCTCCTCCTCCAATTCAGTCAGTGTGTTGGCAGGCATGGGCCCCTGTAAGCCAATGCATGCTGGAGCTGTCCAGGACAAGCTCCAAAATGCAGTGGCATGCAGTTGAAAGGGGGAGCTACGCTTCAGTGAGCAGCAATAAGATATCGCCTGCTCATGCGCAGCTCCCCCTACACACACACACACACACAAACACACACACACACACGCACGCATACTGCGTGCTGCTTCCCCCCATGCACACTCTATAGCTGACGGGGTGCCCAATCCCACGGTCGTGCTGCGCACCCAAAGCCTTCCAAATGCCACGCTGGGTGCCCCACCCCAGCATGGCAACTCAATGGTATAGCAGGCGGGGGTGCCCAATCCCCATCGGCTTCACTGTCTTCTTCTCCCCCGGTACTGGGTGCCGCGCGGGACCCCACCCCAGTGTGGCAACTGATCTATGCCGACAGGGGTGCCCAATCTCCTGCTCGGTCCCCCCCAGCCACTCCTGTGCCACGCTGGGAGCCCACCCCAGCGTGGCAAATGTCCCGCGTCATCTTTTTTTTTTTTACCTGCAAAATAAAAACGGTCCCACGGGCGCTTCTCACAGCCCCCATCCCACAACCCACACCCACCCACTACGCACCCTGTCTCCCACATCCCCCACCCCATACTTACCTCTGGAGCTTGGCGCAACGATCTTCGGTGGACCGGGAACACGTCTGCACTCTTTAAAGCCGACCGCGAAATGAGGAAATGCCGGTAAGCTGTATAATGGGCTAGATGGTTGTTTTTCAACTTTGTTGCATATCTCAGGCATTTTTTGGAATTTTTGCACCAAATTTTCAACATGGGGTTTTTCATGAATCCTTGCACTGTCATGGCGTTACTAGGGCCCAAAGGGTGATTTCGCAGTCACTGCGCAGTCACTGCATGAAATAACCCTTCAGGCCTGAATAACACCATGACAGTGACATCATTCATGAGAAGGGGTCCCAAAAACCCCATGTTGAAAATTTGGTGCAAAAATTCCAAAAGATGACTGTTTTACGAGTGTGTGTTGCGCAGTTCCTACGCAGGCTTGTAAGTTCGTGAATTTTCAATATTTTCACTCCAGATTTTCAACATTGCCATTTTACCACACCTTCTTATGAGTAGTACAGCTGTCATTTTTCACATCTCACCCAAAATGTGTTTCCCGCCCATGAGCACAATGGCGCAGGCCAGTGCGCAAATCAATGTACAGGACAATTGAGAAAATCACAGTGACACTGTTTATGAGCAGAGGTCTTAAATGGCTATGTTGAAAATTTGGTGAAAAAATCTCTAAAATGACTGTTTTACGGAGCGCGCTATGCAGTTCATATGCACGCCGGAAGTTCGTGAATTTTCAATATTTTCACTCCAGATTTTCAACATTGCCATTTTACCACACCTTCTTATGAGTAGTACAGCTGTCATTTTTCACATCTCACCCAAAACGTGTTTCCACCCATGTAGCACACAATGGTGCAGTCAGTGTGCAAAATCAATGTACAGGACAAATTAAGAAAATCACAGTGACACTGTTCATGAGCAGAGGTCTTAAAATGGCTATGTTGAAAATTTGGTGAAAAAATTCCTAAAAATGACTGTTTTACGAGCGTGCATTGCAGTTCCTACGCACACTCGTAAGTTCGCAAATTTTCAATATTTTCACTCCAGATTTTCAACATTGCCATTTTACCACACCTCCTTATGAGCAGTACAGCTGTCATTTTTCACATCTTGCCTAAAATGTGTTTCCGCCCATGTAGCGCACAATGGCGTAGTCGGTGTGCGAAATCAATGTATGGGACACATTAAGAAAATCACAGTGACACTGTTCATGAGCAGAGGTCTTAAAATGGCTATGTTGAAAATTTGGTGAAAAAATTCTAAAAAATGACTGTTTTACGAGCTGCCTATGGTGCTGTTGGTGTGCAAAGCAATGTTTGGGACAGATTAAGAAAATCACAGTTACACTGTTCATGAGCAGAGGTCTTAAAATGGCTATGTTGAAAATTTGGTGACAAAAGTCCATAAAATGACTGTGTTACGAGTGAGCATTGCACAGTTTCCATGCACCCTCGTAAGTTCATGACTTTGTAATATTTTCAGTCCAGATTTTCACCAGTGGCATTTTTCCACACTTCCTTATGAACAGTACAGCTGTCATTTTTCACAACATGGCTGAAGTGTGTTTTCACACTTTCAGCGCAGAGATGCGTGGTCGCTGTGGGAAATCATTGTTCGGGACAGATAAAGAAAATCACAGTGACACTGTTCATGATCGGAGGCACCAAAATGCCTGAGTTGACAATCTGCTGTAAAAAATCCCCAACCTAATTATATTACGGGTGTGCGTTGCACAGTTTCTATGTACGCTCGTGACTTCACCATTTTTTTAAATATTTTTACTGCAGATTTGCAACATTGCCATTTTTTACACCTCCCATGAACAGTACAGCTGTCATTTTTACATCCTATTCGAATGTTTTTGCACCTGTGGTGCTAAATGTCAAGTCACTGTGCATAAGCAGCTTTTGGCTAACAAACTGATATTCCCCTGTTCATGAGGTGGGGTCACAAAAAAACATGTTGAAAATTTGGAGTGAAATACCAACGAATGCCTGAGGTATTAGGGTTTCAACCATAACGCCCAACCCTGTAGAGAATGACAGGCATCAGGGGTGTGACTTGGGATTCTTGCCTGTAATGCTCATACCATTCCACACCCTGCAGCCAGTGAGAGGCATCGAGGTATGCCTTGGACTCTTCGGCCCCAAAGTTCACCCCATTCTCCTATATCACACCCATCTCACCGTATTTCCTAATGAAATGGGGTGCGCATAAGGGCCAAAGACCCCAAGGCACACTGTGACACTTGTCAGTGTCTGCAGGGTGGGGTGTGGTGAAATGGCGTGGCTGTTATGCCCGATGACCCAAATGCACACCCCAATGCCTGTCACTTCTGCAGGGTGGTGGTTGGTTTCAGTTCAATACTTCACTGCCATTCCTATTACGCAGCTCTGTAATCTCTATACTACCACTGCAATGCCAGCAAGCAAACATTCGCACTGACAAATGCTTGTTTATGTTCCTTATACTTTTCTTTATCAGAAGAAATTCTTCAATTCAGTATTTTTGTCATTTACCCTACTGGTACACCATGTCTCAAAAAGCACAATTATATATACCCCATTTTGACACACAACCACCACTAGCTGATCTACTTTAGATACCAATGACATTGATTTGTATTCATAATCCTGGGCAATTTGTTAAATCTGACCTGAACCTTTGATTTCCTCCATCCTGCACTGCAATGTATGCAACCTTAAAAGTTATTTTTTCCTTTTAATATATTGTTTATCTTAGCTAGTCAGCTGCTGCGGAATCCTTCCCTGCTAAATTTCAGCCGCCATCAAAATCCTTTCCCATTACAACACCCTAAACAATACAAGCTACTTAAATGCCTTGATTTCCTTCTTCTGCAGTCAGAAGCTTGATAGCCAGTGTCCTCACAATCATGCATTCACAGCCAGTATTTAAAACCAATGTTGTAGTGATTTTTACCTGCTGTAGTCCTGTTTCTTTTCAGAGGCACACCCGCTCATTAAAATGTTAAAGTCCACAGGTTTGGTGTTCATACAAGTCTCGTTTGCTCTGAACATAAAATTCACTATCCACCTGAACTGCAGATACATCAAAACCACCACATATTCATGCTTCCTTTATCTATTTCTACTTAGCAATCCCACTAACAGTCCTATTTCAATCCTCTTTTTCATTATATCCTCTCACCCTCTTGCAGGACACCTAGCCAGTGCACAAGAAATGCTCCAGAAAACAGAAGGCACATGTGTAAATGCACTAAAGACCACTGGATACAGCAGCACGTGGATAAAAAGTGTAATAAAAACAGCAATGATAAAAAAACACAAACTTAAAACTTTAACTTAAAATAGAGAATAAAATAGTAAAATAAATGAATAAGGGCAAGCAATAATGTAATTTACATGCTTGCATGGGCAGCTGTGAGCCAGAACACCAGATCTTGTTATGGAGCATCAACACCAGCATCTGCACTAGGTGCCACCTTGCCAGTGAGGGCCCTTGCCCTGAAAGACTGGGCAGAGACCATCTGGGCAGACTGAGTGGGAAGAACCATTCCTTTTCTGCTGACAAATTCTTTGTTTCTATATGTAACCAGTCTCTTACCTCAGCCAGCTCAAGGCAAGTTACCAGAGAGTAGTCGAAGGGCTCAGCCAGATCCTGAGAGCTGTTCTCTGAGGGAAGTTGCCCAGAGACAGAATGTCTGGATGTTCATGCCTGAGTAGTCTGACTTAGCTAAGAGTGGGAAACTGAGGCATTAATATGCATTGTTCTGCCCATCCCCTGAAACTCTATAAAAAGGGAAGGCACATGTGCACTACCTGGCAAGTTGGAGTTTGGAGCCTAAAAAGAAGCAGTCCAGCCTTTATGGCTGTGACAGCGCCTTGGGGGCTGTGGCCTCAGGAAAAGTGTTAGGGTCCCGGGAGTCAGGTGGCACTGGTCTCCCTCTTCCTGGCCTCCAGGACAGGGTGCCATCAGAAGCAGCTGGAGGTCCCAAGACTCACCCTCGAGATTTGTAGAACGCATCACCAAAAAGCACTACAGGAGAGTGGTGGGGCCACCACCAGGGAGGTCACCAGAACCCTTGTGGGTTCTCCCCAGCTGTAGAAAGAAATGGAAGAGGTCTGTATTCAGAGAAACTGTAAGTTTACTTTGCTTAAATATTGCTCAGTGTGGAGTTATAGGCAGCAGAGTTAAACTCCTACCAATTAGCCAAATGAAAGGTCATGTGGTAGAAGGGGTCCTGGTAAGGTTTGTGGTCCGTATGTCCCCATGAATGGGGCCAGACATGGGATTCTGCTTTTTGGGCCACTAGGGCTATCAATGTCATACCAAAGGGAGATACACATGGCTGTACCATCCATGCTTCAAGAAAATTAATGGTGTAATCATAATGTTGATACACTATTATATGTGGTTTCCTTCTGAGCACAGTGAGACAAGTGCATGGCATAGGTTGCCCCTCAGGAAAGTGCTTGCCATACCTGAGAAGTGTACCACCACATGAATGGTCTTGGAAGTACCAAGGCTCCAGGGATCCCACAAGGGAGGTTAGGGTATGGGAGGGTTGAGAGAAACTCAGTATGTGAATACAAATGTAATTGTAGCCCTTTAGGTAAGAGGGTAGATCTAGAACAAAAAAGAACATGGGGTGGGCAAATAGGCTCCATGAATAGCTGGGTGGCATCAGACAGCGTATGGTATGACAGCAGCAGTTATATTAGTATGTGCACTGGAGGTGAGGAAAGATATGAGAACCCGGAGATCTAGTATTGTAAGCACATAGGAGGGCCAGAGAGGAAGAAGGTTAAGGAGAGTCTGCAAGTGTCGCAGTGAATCGAAATAATTGCCAGGGAATGCCTGAGAGCTGTATAAATATCAGCAGCTGCAAATAAAATAACACTATGCTTGATCCCATCTTCAGTATAGACAATGTAGTGTGAATATGGTCTCAGTTAATGGTGCCCTGTGGTATGGCTGTTCATGGTGCCCCTGATCCCCATCCCCCTTGACCCATGATGGCAAGGTGGCTGGTGCTGTGCATTACTGATAGTTATGGCATAACCCAGGAGCTGTACTGGATGAGGTGCCATCATATACCCCTAGATGCAGGAGGGTGACTCAGCCCTGATACATGGGAGCTTGTCTGGGATTTAGGAGATGGTGGAACTGGGGTGCACCATACCCTAGATACCCCAAGACCTCCTGCACCTTTTGCCATTTATTGTATGCAAATCAGTTCAACAAACACAAAGTTATGGGCCCTGAAAGTTTGCTGCCTTTGACAAACAAGTATCACTTTTCTGCAGTTTATTTTCCCAGCTGATTGTCTGTATGTGCAATGTTGGGAACAAAGTACGTTTTGAACATGTAACCTACATTAGAATGGTGCTGAGTGATTGGAGCCTGCAGTCTGGAAGCCTGCCCTGCAGTGCAAATGAGCAAGATTAGAAGAGGGCCTGCACACTGGTCACATGCATGAGAAGCATCTTGTACATCAGAGATGCAGCACAGTTCTAGCAGTGACAGAGACCTAGGAGGAAGGTCCTGGTGGATCCACAAAAGCAGCAAGATGACTGAACAGCAGATACCATCCAACACCTCCAACTGACCTCCAAGAATGGCATGGAACCAGCAATGGCTGAGTGGATTTTTCAATACATCTATAATGTGGTTATATACTAGTAACCTACAAGCCTAAAGATAGGAGGCAGGGAACACTCTTGAGCGCATGAAGGCCTCCGCCATACCCCCCATCCCCAAGCAGATGCCAGCTCTCTCTACAATCTCCTCCTGGAGCAGGGGAACACTCGTGAGTGCCACAGAAGGCCTCCATGAACCCCCATCCCCAAGCAGATGCCATCCTCTCTACAAGCTCCTCCTGGAGCAGGGGAACACTTCATGAGTGCGGCAGAAGGTAAAGACCTCCTCCCTTCAGACAGCATTTGTGGTGGGCTTAGGACTTTCAATTTATGTCCCCACACAGCGACTGATTGATTTTGCGGCCACTGTTCTCTGGGACTTTGCTATGGGGTGTTGCACAGTTCAGGCAAGGTGCCTTAAGATCGGGAGTACTGTTAGCAACTGGGTTATTTGCTGATTTGGGGGGTTTACCGAGCATTCTTACAGCCTCATAATGTGCAGTTAAGGGCTTTACAGTGTTTGCATGGTTAACTTACCTGTGTTGTTCTCTGGCGTGGTACTCCGACTATCGCCATCTTGGAGCCTGTCTCGCGCATGCACAGTAGTGATCCCATATCGGGACTGGGTTACAAGTTCCTGCGCATGCTAATCAGGACCTGCCTGGAAGAAAGCTCCACTGCATACTAAGTAGGGTTCTTTTGTTCTCTGCCTGTATATAGACTTCTGCCAGATCCCTCATCCCCAAGCATTTCAGCCCTCTCTACAAGCTCCCTCCTGCAGCAGGGGAACACTGGTGAGCACAGCAGAAGGTAAAGACCTCCTCCCTTCAGCCAGCATTTGTGGTGGGTGTTAGCCCATTGATGCTGCGTGTCGACTGCCCCGCCCACCCAAGACCGACCCTCCTTTTATTGTCCCCTACCTATGACAACACTTCCTGGCACTCTTTTTTCTAAGTCCCCATTTCTCCATTTGCAGGTTATACCTGATGGCCACCAGAGGGTTTAGTCCTCCTTGGACTCCTTTGCTTACCCACTGCCACTCTCTTTGAGCTAGAGCCCTATTTCCCACCCCACCACTCCACTGCCCCACTTCAAATCCTAACACAGTCACTGCCCTAAGATATACACCTCCTTCTATAGCCTGATCTTTCTTCTCGGCTACCACTTCCTCTACCACCTCCACCCCAAACCCCTCCTCCAACCCACCTCCCTGCCAACCACCCACTCCACTCTGTGGCCACTAGGAGTCACTATTGTGCACCCTGTTTCCAGCTCCTGACCCTGCCAGCTCAGCCACCATGGACACTCTACTCTACCACAGCCTAAAGACACCCACCCACTCCCACGGGGTCTTGGGTTAGTACCCTACACACTAAAGTTTGCAACCCTACCACTATACCAAAGTGGCAATCACCTCGCTGGATGCACAGCCCTGACCCTTATCCTTCTATCATGACCACCACTATAGGTAACATGTGCTCTCATCCATTACCACTGCACATTACTATCTCGGTCCTCATGGATGCTCGCCTCCTCAATCGGACCACACAGATAGTCACCAAGGTCAGCACCTAATGTCCACCATGTCACTCCCAACACCCCCACCCTCACCATAGATCCTGTGCCCGACACCCACCCCTATCCACCCTCCAAACTCCACCACCCCTCAGGCCATCCCTGGACCCACCTCCTCACCACCTTTTCAACCCTCCGCACCCTACCCATTCCCTACACAACTATTCAGCCCCATTATCGACATCGAGCCAGGGTCACCAGCCACTACACCTCACTAGTAAGAATTCTCACTCTATTATTGCTACTCTCGGGCAATGTCCACCCCAACCCAGGTCCCACCCCCACCTGCGCACCCAGAAAATCACCCACAGGACTCCGCATAACCACTTTGAATATATGCAGCCTGCCAAAAAAGTCTGCAGTGCTCCAATGTTGGGCCACCCTACACCAACCAGACATCATTGCACTAGCTGAGACCTGGCTCTCCAAATCTACTCCTGACTCCTTTGTCTCACTCCCCGGGTACACCCTATACCGGGAAGACCAGGTGGGAAATTGTGGGGGTGGCTGTGCAATCTACATCAGAGATAACATTATTGGCCACATGCTCCAGCCACCCAAGCTCAGAAATGAAGCCCAAGCCCTCATCTTAAAAATCACCCCAGATCATTCCAGGGGCCCACTATACCTCACAGTCTCCTATGTACCCCCTAAGAACCAAAAGCTAGCCATCACATCCCTCACTGATTATCTCGCTACCCTCCCACACAAAGCTGAATAGATACTAGTAGGGGATGTAACTGTCATCTGACTTGGTCTCTCGGCCACACTAACATAGGACTCCTTCACCGCCCTTGACATGGTCCAATTAGTCACCCAACCTACTAGACTACATCCTTCTACTGGTACCAGCACCCTCCTGGACATCATCATCTCAAACCACCCCCACAAAATCCAGGACATAAAAGTTCTTCCTGACTCCCTAAGCGACCACTTGCCCATCCTATTCCTATGGACCTCCTCCACCCCAAACCTGCAGTTCAAACCACCTTCTGAAGGTGTCTCACCCAGGGGTTAAGAAAACTCAAACAACCTCTTGCCCAAATGGACTGGTCCCCCATTAAAATAGCCCCCAGAATTGACATTGTGCTCGATCTGTTCACGCAGGCCTTCACTAAAGCCTGTGATCTCTATGCACCACTCACCAAACACCACATCAAAAGACAAAATGCGCCATGGATCACCCCCTCCCTACTCCAAAAACAGAGGTAAAGGGACAATCTCTGGTACAAAGCCATGGAGTTTGGCAGGTTGGCTGACAGACAGTTCTATAATGCCACACGCAATGGATGCACGCAGACCATCCACAAGGCCAAAGTGGACTACAGCCAACTACTCTTACCACCATGCGGGGTCCACCCGGATCTTCTGGAGTATTATCAAAGAACTTAATGGGAACTTACGCTTACCACTTCCCTCCCAGCTCTCCATACATGGCACCATTTCCACTGACCCACTTACCATAGCAAACTGTCTAAACAACACCTTCACAGATCTCAGCACTGTTCTCCCCAGTTGCTTCTTTGACCCTGTGACCGAATCCCAGCCCCCAACCCTGCAGCCCCCTCATTTCCTCCTGTGTAAGACATCTACCCATGAAGCCCGTCCATACCTGCAAAATGTACTAAACAGCAACAACCCTAGCAATGACCCCCTAGATGCTAGGCTCCTTCAGCTAGTCTTCGATGAGGTCCTAGTCCCACTAATGGACCTACTCAACAGATCTCTTTGCCTGGGGCAATTCCCCAGTGCCTGGAAGACAGCTGTCATTACTCCCATTCATAAAAGTGGTGACAAATCCTCCCCCAGTAACTATTGACCCATCTCCATTCTCCCCCCCAAAGCTTTAGAAAAAGTGGTTGCCACACAGCTCACTGACTACCTAGCCAAGCATGACATATTATGCCTGGAGCAGCATGGCTTCTGCTCTAGCCATAGCACAACCACAGCCCTCCTAGAATTCACCAACTTCCTTCACTCCTCCCTGGACTCGGGTAACATTGCTGGAGCTATGTTCATAGACCTTTCAAGGCCTTTACATGGTCTGCCATCCACCCTTCTTGACTCCCTCTACCAACTCGGTTTCTCCATGGGCCCCCTGGCATGGTGTGCCAGTTACCTCTCCACCCGGTCCCAATGCATCAAAATAAATGAGATCCTATCTGACACACTACCTGTCCACTCCGGGGTGCCCCAGGGTTCCATCCTGGGTCCACTACTCTTTACACTCTACCTAAACACCTTGCCAAAGGCCTGCTCTGAAAAAATACTACTGTATGCAGATGATGCTGTGCTCTATGCCTTGCACCACAAACCTACTCCCCTCCAGGACTCCTTCCAACACACCTTCATTCAGACTGAAACATGGTTCAAGGACCGTAGACTGGTCATAAACCTAAAAAAGATGAAATCGATGATTTTCTCCCACCACCAAAACAAAGCAAAAAGCACACCTCTCCTCATCCTCCCCAGCACCAAGCACCCCACTGAACAGGTATCCACCTAAAAATACCTTGGGCTTACCTCGACTCTGCCCTTACCTTCCATGACCACATAAACACCTAGGGACGCTGCAAACACTCGGATTGGACTCCTTTACAGGCACAATGATTGCCTCCCTCCTGATGCCCTCAGGCTTGTCACATCTTCCTGTATACTGTCCCTAGTGGATTATGGGCTTCTGTGTATGGGGCAGCAGATAATTCTGCTCTCCAGAAAATTCAAATCTCCCTCAACAAGGCCTGCAGGCTCCTAACTGGTGCCCCCAGGCTCACCCACACCTGCTCCCTCTATTCTACTGCCAATCTCCGCAATTTCGATGAAAGACTCTAGTACCAGACCTGCCTACTGACCAAGAAATTTCTGCTCGGTTTCTCCCCTCCTGGGGTCACCGCCTCCCTCCAACTTGCCACCCCCTCTATCTCCACCTGCAACTCAGACAAAGCTATCCTGGCAGTACCCAGGGTAAAAAGCTCCTTTCCGCTATAGGGCCCCTGTCTGTTTTAATGCACCCCCAGCCACCATCACCAGCACACCCAAGATTGCCCTTTCAAAATCACTCTCTGCAACCACCTCCTCAATGTCTGCTCCTGTAACTGCAACTAGCTCATGTCACGCCTCTAGGGCCCAAACCCTGACAAGGTCCATTATGGACTGTCACCACTTACAACAATGTCTAATCCACCTCTGGCTCACAAATACAGATATACTGTAACAGATGTTCTGTCATGGTTGCAATGTTTTTTCTGTGCTTATGTAAATATTTGTATCCAAAATTGTATATCATGTTTGTAAACAATGTCTGTAATCTATACATGACGGCTATTCCTTGTGTAACCCATATGTCCATTTTTGTAGCATGGATATACATATGGTATCTACAGGTTCAGGGAAGGATGAGGTTACCTGGCACAAGAGACCTAGGTTTGGCTACTCTGCACAGGGGCACCCAAGTAAATCCAACTACAGGAAGCAATAACTGTAATGTCCAGAACCAGAACTGGGATTTTTCAGAGTGGCTTTACTTATTAACTCACTGAACATAAACAAAGCACTGCATGGTCCCCCAAAGGGCTACGTAACTGTAATGCAGATTAGAGGTTAAACACAGCGGTCCATTTGAGGAATGAACACAATACAACAGTTGTCTGGCTTTGGACCCACCAGGCACTCAGCCGAACTTTGCATCGCATTGGATACAGAGCCCGGCTGCCCTGCCGCCACTCGACTGACGGTCCACTTGGCGAATGAACCCAAACTCTACTTGGAAAGACATCCCATCAAACAAGGAGGCTCCCAAACTGTGGCTCCCCACACCACTTGAAGTCTGCGACTCCTAGAGAGATTCTGTTTTCGTACTTCCAATTCGAAACTCCCATCCAACAAGGAGACTCCCATCCAACAAGGAGTAATTTTCCCATCCTGTGGCTCCCCACACCACTTAGAGTCTGTGACTCCTAGAGAGATTTTGTTTTCATACTTCCAATTCGAAACTCCCATCCAACAAGGAGTAATTTTCCCATCCTGTGGCTCCCCACACCACTTAGAGTCTGCGACTCCTAGAGAGATTTTCAAGTTGCGACCCACGTCTGGGTACCCACCCCATCACTGGCCAAGCGCATGAGGCAAGTAGCAAAAACACAGAAGAAATCCATAGAGGTGGACCTGGTTACTAAAGATGGGGGGTTTTCCCACCTCCAGCTCCCACAGTCCATACCTCTCTGGACACACAGAACTTCAGACTTTAAAATGTAGATTGACGGTGGATGACCTGAAGCACCCCCTCTACAGTGAACTTTAAATCCATTAACACTTTAAACAGATGACTGCTCTATTTGTTTGTCCTAGTTGACATAGTCCTCCCAAATAGCAGTCCCCAATACTTGAAATCCAACTGAAGAAAATAAGTTGTTTGCCCCTTCCAATGGGGCCAAACACTCACCCATCTGTTGCAGGTGCCCCACAGGTGAAAACTGTAACCTTTGCTGTTATACATGAACAGACTGAACTTAAATTAAAACAGGCAGCTTTCTTCCCAAGGTGGGAGAAGGGATTGCCCTGGAACCCACAAAGAACTTTTCCTCACTCCCCAGAGGAGGGGTAAACAGACAACTACTGGTGTACTTCTTGTTTGCTTAAGGACAAACTGAAGACTGACTTTGAATTCCCAAGGTTCTAAACTTACTCTGAGCTGAAGATTCCAAATGTGGTTCATGCAGCTCGACAGTTCTATTATGATGTCATCTCTCAAGTCTGAGCTGTGACTGAGGACAGAGTGAGACAGTGTGAAACCCATTTAACTGGAGTTTCACATGCTGCCTTCCCTGCCTACCACTAGGTCTTACTGGGATTCTAGTAACCCGGTAACAAAGGGTTACACTCGCTCTTGACCAGGAAAATGACTGTCCCCAGTCATTATGCACCTGGCCTTAGGCCATCCCACCCTATGTGCTACCTGCGGAGGGGGGTGATCATGCCCCCTCCTACCATGTGCAAGCACAGGTAGGCAACACTAAGGGCCTAGAGGCCTATAGCTGACATATCAGCCTCTACTCTATCCACGTACTATGGACACCTAGTGGCTCTGGTAGAACCGTCCAGAGCATAGCCCTGATAGATCAGCACTGCAATCCCTATGGCCGCTCAGGATCACAGCCTGTCTATCCCCCCTAACCCTCTAGGGAAAACCTATCTGCTTCTAACATAATATTCCCAAATAAAAACAAAAACCCGGGGACCTCCCCGACCTTGGGCAGCCTGCAACTACAACCATTAGTAATAATAGCACAGTACATTTAAATTTACACTATAGCACTGACGAGGGACTCGATGAGCCCTCCTCCTCTCTTCTTGTCTTCTTTGTCTTCCAGGAACACCTGTAAGAAAAGACAAAACAAAAAAAACCACATCCTAACCTGCATGTACAGTCTAGCTAAACAACAACAATGACAACAACAGCCCTACCACACAGAAAAGCACTGAACAATCCCAAAAATATTTTTTTTCTAGAAAAGGTAGAAAACAGTATTTACATTAAAGTACAATAACACTGGTAGCAATACACCTTTGGGGGGGATGGAATGCCCTAAATGTCCCACTAGTGACTACAAGACCCGAAGGCCAGTCCATTAAAGAGTCTCTCCTGGGCCGGAGCCCCGTGAAGCACAGTTCTTTAAGGCAATAATCCCGAAGGGGAGAGTCTTTGTGGACAGTTCACACACTGTTTGAAGTCTGTAGTGTAAGGTGTGTATTGCAATGTCATAAAGATAGAATAAAAATAATTTTTCTGACTCACCAGCCTCTTGAAGTATTCGAACGTCACAAACCTGGTCCCTTCTGAAGACTCTCCCTGGCAGCATTTCTTCTGATACAGCTGGGCGGACATCTTCTGGGAACCTACAGGAGTGCACATCTGGAAACAGCTGGGCTGATGTCATAACTGGAGAAGGAACCTTAGAACAGGAACAAAAAGAGAAACAGCTGGTCCGGCGTCATCCGATTACCAGGCGATGAACAGGAAAACAGCTGGGCTGGTGTCCTTTCTGGATCTGAAGTCATCTGGTGGTACCAGTAGATGGTTGCTGAATAGGGCAGTACACTGTGGACTGAAGAATATGGGGCACCTGATTTCTTGTTTATTCATATTGGCAGTTCAATAAGATTACTTCACAATGTAGATGAGGCAGTATTGACTACCACTGCTCGGCTCTCCATTTTGTAGGCATGGGCTTAATTACTGGGAGGTCCTTGCACTGAGGCCAATAGTAGAGGGGGTCAGGGGCTTGAATTATTACTCCATCTGGATGCACATAATTCACACAGTGGTAGACTTCGCATACCTCTCCGTCCACTATTCTCACTCTGTCCATAAACAGTGTCCTGCCTCTCTTCCACTATGTATACTTTTCGTGGAACAGTCTATTCTTTACATGCTGGTTAGCCCCAGGATGCACATGTTTCATTGCTTCATCCCAGATCCAGGATTTCCTGCAGTTCTCAATCTCCTTCCAGACTCTCCGAGGAAAGGTAGGAAAGGTCATACCAAAGATTTCATTGGCTTTCTACGAACCAGTCTCTCCTCTTTACTTGCTTTGGTCAATCTGAGACCGCTGGCCTGGCTTGGGAGTGGCCAGTCCTGGTTCTACCAGCTTCGCATCCTCAATGAAATTAAAACTGGTCCCTGACTACTTCTTCTTCTGGTGAAGCCAGGGCAGTGGCATCACCACCTTCTTGAACACATTCCTCCGAGGCAAGATCTTGAGGCTTTGTACCCGTTCCTTTCTCACAAGGTCACATAGGTTCCCCCTCATCTTCCTTTTCACTGAGGATCTGAGCCCAGGAGTGAGCAGTAGTTCTCACCCCTGAGACTATCCATTCATCACTGGGAGCGGAGGTCGACACCTCCCATTCAAAGGCCTCCCGCATCTTATCTTCACCTTCGAGACTTGGGCTAGGCCCCCCCACCCAGGGGACTAGTGATGCTTTATCTGAACTTGCTTTCTGAGATCCAGCATCGGGGGACCTTCCTCCACAGGCTCCGCCTGATGCTGTGTGCTGCCAACTGCAGATTCTTGAAGTTGTGTCCATGTGGGAGCCAAATGAATTTGAGGCACTTTATACAAGCCATATTTTTGTACACATCCAGTGCAGTGAGGAATCATGAAGACATCCCTTCCAGCACTCAAGCACATCTGGCATACACGCACTGGATAATTAGGAATTGCCACATCAGGAGGGAGTTGCCCTCTATGGCACCAATTTTCAATATCTCTCAATCTATTTACTGCTGCTGTTACTGCAACCCGGGCATGATCCAGGTAACGAGCTGGTCCTGAGGCCATAACTGCAGAAAAACAAACAAAAGTTCACTGTAACTGAAAGTCCCACTTTAAATGAACACACTCTGTAGCTTTAAAATGGCTCCTATGCTGCTGTGTTTACTTTACTATCCCACCCTGTAATGGCGGCGGCAGCAATCCCGTGCATCAACATTCAGACTCTGGGTCAAGCAACTGCGCACCCGATTTACGTCAGCTACTAATAACTTTTATTTCAAACTGCACAACTTGCTCTGTTCTGGCTGTTCACACATTTACAGGATTTTCCTTGGACTTTTCACTTGCTGGCAACATTCATTTAATTACAGTCCCTTTTAAAACTTCAGGTTTCAGCACAGGATTGCCTGCTTTACTAGTGTTGAACTTATTTTACAACCCACAGTCTCTCTCTGCTGCAAACTTTAAACTGAGGCTCCTGTCATTGCTATGCACACATTTAATGGCTTTACAGACTTGCACTGCCAGCAGGACATCACACAATCGCTTACTTGCAAAGCGACTATACAGCTGCACACATATTTTATATGGCATTATCTGAAAATCACTGATTGGAGCAGTTTTAAATCATTTACTCACTGTTATTGAAGCAGATTGCTGCGATAGTAAACGCCTGCAGCCAGATTTTGAAGGCCTCAGAATGCAAACAGGCGGGCAGTCGCCGCGATCGTAGTATTAACCACACACCACTGACCCCATGATCGATAAGCGGTTGAGCCCGATTTTTAACTGGAAAGTCACTTTTCTACTGTTTACAGCGCTTGAACACTTCTCAAATGCTCCTCCACTGCCAGTACACACACTACTCTCTGTCTCCCTTTCGAATGCTGAAGCAGACACATAAGAGCTGGCTGAGGCGGGACTAATGGCAAACTGACCAACCACACGCGCCATGCAAATGAGCCTCTTCTTCCTCACGAGGGCTCCTCTCCTCACGGTGATCATCGAGCAGGCAAATTTAAACTGAAAAGATGCACTTTTTTTTTTCAACTGACTCCACGGCGGGAGCCCATTTCAACCATGTAACATTGCCATTAACTCTGCAGTCTCTAGCATTGCACAGAAAGCATTTCCAATGTCCAGGGTATAATTTCTCTGTTGCTACCCCTAGTTTTCCACACTTTCCTTCACAGAACTTTATTTTAAAACTGACAAATGCTGTAAACTATGTTGATGCAGGACAAGGACACACACTTTGGCTTTTACAGCTCCTTGGTAAACAGTTGGCATTTTTTAAACAGCAGCACAAGATTCACAGCACACAGCACACACTAGGAAATTGTTTCAACTTTTTGGCTACCGACTGCCAGATAGCCTAAGTGTTAGCCTACTTGCCCAAGCACCTTCCTTCCCAAACAAATCCAAAATGGTGCCTCCATTTTTGTAACCCATATGTCCATTTTTGTAACATGGATATACATATGGTATCTACAGGTTCGGGGAAGGATGAGGTTACCTGGCACAAGAGACCTAGGTTTGGCTACTCTGCACAGGGGCACCCAAGTAAATCCAACTACAGGAAGCAATAACTGTAATGTCCAGAACCAGAATTGGGATTTTTCAGTGTGGCTTTATTTATTAACTCACTGAACATAAACAAAGCACTGCATGGTCCCCAAAGGGCTACGTAACTGTAATGCAGATTAGAGGTTAAACACAGCGGTCCATTTGAGGAATGAGCACAATACAACAGTTGTCTGGCTTTGGACCCACCAGGCACTCAGCCCGGACTTTGCATGCGCATTGGATACATAGCCCGACTGGCCCAGCTCCCCTGCCGGCCACTCGACTGACGGTCCACTTGGCAATGAACCCAAACTCTACTTGGAAAGACATCCCATCAAACAAGGAGGCTCCCAAACTGTGGCTCCCCACACCACTTGAAGTCTACGACTCCTAGAGAGATTTGTTTCGTATTTCCAATTCGAAACTCCCATCCAACAAGGAGACTCCCATCCAACAAGGAGACTCCCATCCTGTGGCTCCCCACACCACTTAGAGTCTGCGACTCCTAAAGAGATTTTCTAGTTGCGACCCACGTCTGGGTACCCACCCCATCACTGGCCAAGCGCATGAGGCAAGTAGCAAAACACAGAAGAAATCCATAGAGTGGACCTGGTTACTAAAGATGGGGTTTTTCCCACCTCCAGCTCCCACAGTCCATACCCGCCATTTCTCTGGACACAGAACTTCAGACTTTAAATGTAGATTGACGGTGGATGACCTAAGCACCCCCTCTACAGTGAACTTTAAATCCATTAACACTTTAAATAGAGGACTGCTCTATTTGTTTGTCCTAGTTGACATAGTCCTCCCAAATAGCAGTCCCCAATACTTGAAATCCAACTGAAGAAAATAAGTTGTTTGCCCCTTCCAATGGGGCCAAACACTCACCCATCTGTTGCAGGTGCCCCACAGGTGAAAACTATAACCTTTGCTGTTATACATGAACAGCCTGAACCTAAATTAAAACAGGCAGCTTTCTTCCCAAGGTGGGAGAAGGGGATTGCCCCTGGAACCCACAAAGAACTTTTCCTCACCCCCCCCAGAGGGAGGGGGGTAAACAGACAACTACTGGTGTCCTTCTTGTTTGCTTAAGGACAAACTGAAGACTGACTTTGAATTCCCAAGGTTCTAAACTTACTCTGAGCTGAAGATTCCAAATGTGGTTCATGCAGCTGTGACAGTTCTATTATGATGTCATCTCTCAAGTCTCAGCTGTGACTGAGGACAGAGGAGACAGTGAAACCCATTTAACTGGAGTTTCACAAGCTGCCTTCCCTGCCTACCACTAGGTCTTACTGGGATTCTAGTAACCCCGGGTAACAAAGGGGTTACACTTGGTAACTGTACCCTCTCTGTTTTTCTGTCCTCCATGTGACGAGGTACCTTTGTAAATGAGCTGCTGGCTCAAAGGTTGTAAATCCAATGCTCTCAAATAAATAAATAAAAATAACTAGTCATATTTTACCTATCTTCAAAAAAGGCGGCAGGGCCCTTCCAGAAAACTATTGTCCAATCAGCTTAATCGACACTTTAGCTAAAGTTTATGCAAAAATACTATTGAATAGGTTACTAGACTGTATCACAAAATATGCAGTGCTATCTATTCTACAGGAAAGTTTCACTAAAGGCTGTGGTACAACAACTCAAATATTCATATTTCAACATCTCTTAGAAAATATGTAAGAAAGAAACAAAAACTTTACGCTATGCTTATAGCTTTTAATCTGCTTTTGATTCAATAGATAGAAATACATTATGGATTCAGATGCATAATTTGGGTATTGACCTGAACTTAATAATATTAGTTAGGCATTTATATTGCAACACTTGGTCTAAAATACAATATTCTAATAACGGTTTGTTAACGAAAGAAATCTCGACTGTTTGTGGTGTCTGGCAAGGTTGTGTATTGGCACCTACTTTATTCAATATTTATATTGACGAATTAATTGAGGCAGAGGCTTGGTCTCTTCTTCAGGATAAACCACCTCATAACCAGAGATGCTAAGCTGAGGTTGGTCCAGTCAACGTTCCTTTCCCTAGTCAACTATGCAGACTTCATTTATAGTCAGTGCACTGCCTCCTATCTTGCTAAGCTGGACACCCTGTATCACAGACAACTGAGATTTATAACTGGCCTACCCTTTCCACTCATCATTGTTCTTTGTATGCAGCCATGGGGTGGTCTTCCTTCAGTACAGGTGGAACAGAAATGCTGCACTGGACCTTCAGAGTTGTTACCAGAAAGCTTCCCAATATATCTCTGACTGTCTTCTGCTAAGTTTGTTAGGAAACTATGCACTGAAAAGTTACTCTTTATTTCTTTGAAAGTTCCTAGGGCTAATACAGGCTTTGGGAGAGGGCCATAAGTTTTGTGCTGCCATCCCTATGGGACAAATTGCAAAAATCAATTAAATTGAGCATCCCCGTCAGTCTCACCACCTTCAAGACTTTATATGTCTGTGCTGTTAAGGAACCCTGCAACTGTTTCCCCCCACTCATAGCCTGATGCGGTGTCTGCTGTCTACCCTGCCTTCTGCATTGCTCTGTCCATGTCAAGGTCCTCTGGTTTTCTCAATCCTTTATTCCTTTCACCTTATTTCTGTTCTCTTCCGCTTACTCTTCCTTACCCTACCTGACTACTCACCATGTGTTATCCCCTTGCCCTTTTGTCCCAGCACCCCTTGAATTATTGTGGCTCTTACCTCACCCCATAACCCCTAACTCCCCTTATAGCTTTCTCACAATGTCCCCCTCTAAGCCTGAAAGCCGTGTCATGGTTTGTACTAGGCAATGCTGGCAGCAATAATGTTTAATTATGTATTGTTACCACGAATCAGTTACTTTTGTCATTTCCACCGAATATTGTGGTGAACATGTTTATATCTTGTTAACTCCTTAACTGGATCTTATGCTATTGTTTTTGAGTGTATTATTTGTTGTATATAAATGTATTGTGGTTTGACCTTGTTTGGCACAGGACCACCTTGCAAATGAGCTTGCTGAATGGTGTTCGCCTGGATAAATAAAGATTGTGATTGATTGGTTGATTGATTAATAGTTAATATGTCAAGCATTGATTTTCACTCTCCAGAATTGGCTCAGATAATGATTCCATTGTTGGCATATGCAGATGATTTGGCAAATTTTAATTGACTAGACTAGGACTACAGAGAAGTCTGGATAAACTTAATATCCTGTGTAAAAAGCTAAATCTACTGCCTAATCCACAGACAACTAAGGTAATAATATTTGGATTCAGGGAAAAATATAGAAGACTCTCATTGGATGGCAGTGTTGGGTAAGTTACTTTTTCTATTACTTTCTATTACTTTTGAAAACTTGTTCCAGGAAGCTCTGTGCAGTCACTAGCAAGGATGGAGAAGTACTAGAAAAAGTAATACACCTTACAGTTACAGTTATGTATTTCATTTAATACAAAAACAATACAAAAGTAATAACTAACTATAACAGATTACATTTTTTGAAAGTAATAGGTTAGTTACTTTCATATAAATGTAATCAGTTACAGTTACATATTACTTTTGTATAAAAAGACATAAGTAACTAACTGTAAGGTGTGTTACTTGTTCTAGTACTTCTCCATAGCAATGAAGCACAGAAGCCGCTTAAGGGCTTTTCAAGTGCCATTTAAAAACTGGCATTTTCCGAGGCTCATTAATATTCATGAATGGTTGCCTGCCATTTAGGGGGACAGTATAGCGGTGGCAGTGATAGCAAAAGTACAGGGGGAATTTACTTAAATGTGGGCTCATTAGAAGGAGAACTGTTGGAGCTACAAGTGTGTGGGGAAAGTGTGATAATATAATTCTTTCTCTTGCTGCACCAGACTGTTAAATGCATAAAACTGCAATTCTGGGACAGTATCTTCTCCAGCAGCCACCATTTTGAGAGTGCATCTGCCAATCATGAACTGGAATTGTCACCAGAGACTCATGGGAATGTAATATAGACTATGGAGGCAATCAGGGACAAAGTTTGGGTGCCTAAACTGCAGCCAATCAAAATACTTAAACTGCAAGGCAGCCCAAACAGCCAATCAGATTCCAAGGTTTTCTGCCTTTATTTAAGAGGGACAGTTTGAATTCCAGTCCATGTCCAAGGAGTTCAGCAGAAAGATCAGACTGAAAGGGACTGCCAAGAACAGCCTGCAGTTTCAGGTGCAGGCCTGTGTTGAACTACGAAGCAGGCTCTGCAGAGATTTGGGCCTTTGAGAGACCTACTGTAGTTTCTTCTGTGTGTGTTACTGGTGATCGAAAGGGAGGATTAATTGCCAGGAACTGCCTGCCTGCAGTTTGTAGGATTTGCTCAGTGAATCGACTGAAATTGCATGCCAGTGAAGCACTACCTAGCACTTATCTTTCTGTTCTTGCACTTACAACAATGTCAAATCCTTGACTGCCTCACCCCTTTCCCCCCCCTCTTATCCCCCACTCCTTACTCCACTTATGTCACCCCTAGGATGGTTTTCATTTGTGTCTGTGTCTTGCTATATATACACCCAGTGATGCAAGTGGTAGATAAGAGTACAGGAACTCACGACTGGCAATTATGAAATGCAGAATGAAGATCCTCAGTCTAAAGGATAGCGTGTCAAGACACATCTATCTAATTTGACACTAGTAGATTCAGTTAGAGATATTGAAGTATTTCTAGGAAAATAGCATTGTGTACAAGTCAAGTGTTGTTATGGAAACCCTGATTGCAGATCACAGGTCCAGAAACTGTCACTGTGTTGCTGATTTAAGAATTTCAGTTTTATGTGTCAGTGGAAGAAGTATAGGAACCTGCCCTATACTCAAAAAGGTACAGGAACTGAGTTCCTGTGCATTCCTGTTCACTTTCATCACTGTATACACCCGTATTGTTAATTGTGCATTGTTTTTTGCCGCTGACTGTTTCCTACTGTGCTAGTCTATACACATGTACTGTCTTTTGCTACTAAGTTAACCTCCTGACCTGTATTGTATCTTACCACTCCTTACTTCTATGTTAACCTCCTGACCTTGTATTGTATCGTACCACTGTTTTGCTTGCACCCATTGCTGATGCGGAACCTTCGTGAAAGAACCCTTGTTTCAAAGGTATTTGTAATCCTAGTAATAAATAAATAAAAAAATTAAAAAATAAAATAAATAAAAACTGAACTGGGAGGTAGAGACTTAACTGCTGTTTTCCCTCAAGGGTGTGAGATGGATTTTTGGATCGAGAGGTTTGCTCAGTGAATCTGCTGCAACAGCAACTGGACTGTATCCGAACTGTTCAAAGTTAATGCTATTTTTTTTGAATGTGTTTCATGGGTCGAGACCTGTTTACCTACGACCCAATCTGTTATGCCAGCTGGAGGCTTCACCAACAAGAAGAAAAATGAACTTTGCCAATTTGCTCATCCTTTGCCAATCATGCCCAGACCAATCACCCTGCACCAGAGACTGTTTCAGTGACAGACCGACTTTAGGGATCCAGCCCCTGCACAACAACAACAACTCGCAGGTTATGGCCACCTGGAGGAAAGGCCGTGAGGAGAAAGTGCACTGTGTTGGCCCTGCCTCCCCATGCTCACCAGTGAGCACCACAAGGTCTCCATATTGCCTGCATTTCAGCAGAAACCTGGTAGCGTGAGTACAATCAGGGTAGCTCCCTGCAACAAATATTTAAATCATTTGTGGTACCATCTGATTGCTTCTAGTTTCTGGGTTTTGCAAGAGACTGAGCCAATTAACTCAGATTACAAATAATCATCTGGTTGTTTTGCATGTTAACTGCCTTTCTTTACATCAAGGGCCCCAATATCAGCTGCAATACCGGCCATCCCTTGCCAATGCCTCTGGCTAGCCAGACTTTCCATCCTGGGTACCCAGTGTTGTGTGGCTGTCATTTTGGGACTAAAAGTGCATGTCAAAACTGAATTAAATCAGATTGCTAATCATTTGAATAAGTTCATGCCCCTTCCTTGTTCACTACCCCTAAATAAACCTGATTGTCTTTTTCCAAGTTTAACCCGCTAGTGTGCATATTATTAGTGAGGTTGCAGTGTTGAAAGTGCACAACTGTATTGCTAACCTTACTTTACAGGGGTCTCCAGGGAAGTTGCTGTAAATCCAACCCTGGTGGTAAGTGGGTGAGCATATTAGTATTATTTTATACTGACTGTAAATTTACTGCTTTATCAGGTACTGGGCCACTAGGAGGGTTGGTGGGTGGTTATAGCTTGCCAGAGGGCTATAGCAGAACAGGAAAGCATCCTAATACCATTACTCTTGGTGGAGGCACCTTATTAGTGAACCTAGGCCCCTCAACCTGTGTCCAGTCATACAGGGAAGGGTAGTAGCCCTTGAAATAGCACCATCTAGGGGTTACACAACTGCAGATTTCCTCATTGGAAGGATCCTCCCTCCCTTTGGTTATGACAAAATAAACCAGTTTTTACTGCTACCTTGTGTTTGAGACACCAGGGCACCACCCCCCTGCTGAGGCAGCTTGGACCAGAGCCTTTGTCAGCTACTTCCTCTGCAGGCCATTCATGACTTTATATTGTGTTAGCCCTTCCCCCAAAATAATTATCTGATTTAATGACTTGGCTGGTAAATGGTTAAGTACCATCCAATTTATAGGGCTGCCACCACCCAAGTACAAAAACCTAGACATTTGACCCTTGAAGGCTAGGTGTAAGCTCTGGGGTTTTATATGTTCTGTGGTGAGTTTTATGGCATTTTCTGAAGATAAAGCACACTTTTGTTATGTCTTCCCTACCGCTGACTCCAGGAAAAACATTTTCCTTGGCAGCCAGGGTATGGGAGACTTGGCTGGCCTTAGAGTGTGCAGCAGCCACTGGAGGGAGGGGCCAACTGAAAATGTTTATATAATGATGAGGTCTGGAGCCCACTAGGCCCCCAGAAGCTCTAGGGTTTTATTTGCCCTGACAGCACCAACCCAGAGGGACTTACATGCTGATGTGACACTGTTGCCAATTATGTCCGGATACTATATAGGGACCTCATAAGTGTAAATGAAGTGTCCTCTGTAAATGTTACAGATGTTACAGATATTGCTGGCACATCATAGAATAGATTTTCCTCCTTGTTTCTGTTGTGTTGTGTTATTTATTTATTTAAAAGTTTTACCAGGAAGACACACTGAGCACTAGTGCTCGTTTTCAGGTGTGTCCTGGGGGAAGGGGGCAAAGGGTACAGTACATATACAATGTCAGTAGAACAAGCTATACATGTAAAGAGCACAGGGTAATATTGTTACAAGAAATTTACAGGAATATGCACATTTTACAGAAGCATTATATACAGAATGGATTTTTCACAACAAAGCACATCCAGTAGAATGAAGAAGAGCATGACAATAAGGGCTGCGGACAAAATTTCGGGCAGTACAGCCATGTGGTAGGGTCTAATCACTGCAGTGGGAGAGAATATCAGCTAACAGTAGGACTCCCCTAGATCACTTATTGTTTTTGACTCAGCCTACCCACAGGTACATGATGACAAGAAATGCGAGTTAATGAGGGAGCTGAAATGTCCTTCCAGGGGCATATGCCGGATGACGGTGTATTTTAACTGCTGTCTTTTTCCAGCAGAAATTAATATGCATTATCTGAATTAATATTCACAATCTGTTTATGCCTGTGCTTTCTGTCCAGCTGCGTGGCTACTTTGTTCTTTTTCAGTGCCTGTAACATGGGAATTTTTTTTTTTTTTTTGTCTCCCTTTTGCCCTCCTCCCTTACCCACCCCACCCCCGTATTTGCTGCTGCACCTCAGCCTGCCAAATGTTCTCCTGTCGTATGTGCCTCCTGAGTCCTGACGCCAGTCAGATCAGAAGTTTTTTCAAACTTTCGAGATGAGGTTAGTTCCTCTGTACTCACCAGTTACCCACTGTTTGTTGTTACAGGCTCACTCACAATATTAGTAACACCAAAAAGCTGGCACACACCAGAACTGAGTATAATAAAGGGATATTTATTTACTTTTTACAGCAGGCAGACACACCAGGCTAACACTCTCGCAGAGTCGACGTCACATGGGTCTTCAGATCCCTGAGGAAGACATGTGACTGGGTCGATACGTAGAGCTGTTATCCCGTGTGTCTGCCATGCTATAAATAAGTAAATAAATATCCCTTTATTATTCTCAGTTCTGATGTGTGCCCAGCTTTGTTTTGCTTTTTACTACAGTTGCGTTGACTGGAGCACCTTGAGAGGCTGATGTGCTTCTCTGTTATTTCTTTTGCCACTCATAGTGTTGTTTCAGCCAGGACCCAAACCAAATTTGGTTGGACAGACCAGTGACTGCTGGAGCAATGTTGTCTCCTAGGATGGGATCAGCAGCAGGCGGTCAGGGTGGCCGCACACCAGCAGCATAGGCATACAGGTCACTGCCTGGACAGATTGCATGCTAAGCAAAGCTGTTCTTAATCAAACTTGACAGCTCGCTCAGCAGCACACTTGTAACTTGTCTTGACTCGCCAGGTCAGTTTTGGATTTACCAGGGCAGGTAAGATATACCATCCGTGGTCTGCAAACCAGTCCACTGCTGACCACTTTACCAACCTGTTCCTTGAGTCATCCGCTAATGGTGAGAGACACACCACACGCTCGCTACTCAGTGCTTCTAGTCTGCACAGCATTGCAGCAGCATAGCATTTCATTGGCTATTGGCTGTTCCTGCCTGCCTGTTGCCTAGTAACTATATAGAACATAGTTACTAGGCAAGCCAAAACCTTCTTGTGCAGCATTACTTGGGCAGAACATATGAGTCAGAACTAAGAGAAGTACTTTTAAAACAGAAATTATTGCTGTGCAGATTAAAAACCTGGACTTTTAATGTCTCAGGAAGATTTAAAGATTTCCCAGGACAACTACAGTACATTAAAAATGGGAAGAACCCGGCCAAGCAGCAAAGGGTGGCAACTCTAATAGCTGAAGATGTTCCACCCAAGAACAGCTTTCTGAAAACACAGAACCAGTTAAATCAGGCAGGGCCTCTTCCTTTGAACTCATACTGCAGAATATACCCAAAGAAATATTCCATGTAAAAAGAAGTTGCAAAAAAAAAATAGGCTTGGCCACCACCACAACAACAAAAGTGATATTAACTATAAAACTAAGAGACATATGACATGGTGCGATTCTGTCACACACCTCCCTCCTTAAATGGAACCAGAAGAAACATACATAGATATATAGATGTTGTCAGTCGATAAAGGCCTTATGGCCCATGCCCCTCTTTCTTAGCATTGTCTCCATCAGTTCTGTCTCTTACTCTGACTGAAAGGATAAGCCGTTTGTGTTGGCATTTTCAAACCCTGACCTATGTGTGATGTTCATGTCATGTGCTTGTAATGCAATACTCCATCTTAGGAATTTCCCATTAGTGTTCCCCATTTGGATCAGTCATTTTAGAGGGTGGTGATCTGTTTGTACCTCAGAGCTCCTCCCATAGAGGTAGGGCTCTAATTTCTTTAGAGACCACACCAAAGCGAGACATTCCTTTTCCACAGTGGAGTACGCCTGCTCATGTGGCAGGAACATTTTACTGAGGTACACAACGGGGTGATCTTTCCTATACTGGAATGTCTGGCTGAGGATGGCTTCAATCCCCACATCAGAGGCACCTGTCTGTACCACAAAGGGACAGGTGAAGTCTGGGCTGGCCAGCATCAGGGCACTGCACAAGGAGACTTTCAGCTATGTGATGGCCCTCTCACATGCTAGTTCCCAGTTCACTCTGTTAGGCTGTCTCTTTTTTAATAGGCTAGACAGGAAAGAGTCTCCACAGGTACCTTAGGCAGCTCAGAATCAGGTCCATATAGTTCCTCCTGACCTGATCAGAGCCCCAAAAAGGACTGACTCAGACCCAGAAAGTCCTTGGGTTTCCACTCAAGATTCCAGCCTTCTGATTGGTTGCCATGCAATGTCAATAACCATAGTGATCAGTCCTCTTCAATTGTCCATTGGTGGGGGGGATTTAGGCACCTGAAAACAGTAAGTGCCTTCTCCCAGGAGTCCTCTTGGTCCACTTTGGGTGCCTAAGTACCCAACTAGCAGTTCTATGGGGTCAAAGTGTCAAAGCATGGCTGCTCCCATACAGTCCACACAGCAGTCCTCATGTTGTCCCACATTAGAGTTTTGGTGCAGCCTAGCTAAATGCTTCTTATTTACAAGAGCCCCACCAGCTGTTAGTCCCCACCGTGCCCTCTCAAAATGACCACACATATTTACATTTATGCTCAGTAGTTTTTATGTCACTGCCGCTGAAACACTATGCCCCTAAGCAGCAGGCAGCACCCTCACTAATACTCATGAGGGCTCATATTTATTTATGACACCTTGCCATGGGTTTGAAGTTTAACTTAAAATCTTCTCCCCAAAACGGCTTCTCACCAGCCTTGCTCTGGTCTCCGGTCCCCAGATAACAGAAAAGGGCACCAGGATCAAGAAATACTCCCTATGTTTGACCACAAACCGCAGCCTGGAACATGAAAGCGCTTCCTGGTGCATGTGCAATCACCAGCAAGTTCGGGATAACACCGGTGGCTGCAATATTAAACTGGAGCCCAATGGGGCTGAGATTATATACAGCCCGGCCTCTTTTGGGGCTAAGGGAACCAGGGGTTGATTACACTAGTCTACACAATTGGAACACCATATATAATAACATATGTCATTTTGCACTGGCCTCACATCTTCGTACCCATCACCGCCATCACTGGCTCTCCCCTATGGCCAACTGTCTCTACTCGTTTGGTACTGATTGACAGTATCTTTCGCTCAGGTGTTCCCCCTATTCTAGCTCAGATGATGATTTCTCAAAGCCTTCACTATACCCTCTGTTCTGAGGATCATACACTTTTTCAAGTTCCTAGATATAAAACAGCCATGGGAGCTCAGGCCTTTTCCCACTTTGCACCTGTATACTGCAACTCCTTGCCTACCAATATCTGACTCACCTCTACACACTCCTGCTTTAACTGCCAGCTACAAAGTTACTTATTATAGCCCAACCCTTGCTCCTGCTTCCTTCCTCAACTCTCCCTGGCATCTCCTCTATGCAGGGCCTGCCCTAGGCCTTAGTCTTACTCCTTAACACTTACTCTTTACTGCCTCAAGTTAGTTTCTGCCTAACTGGTCTCTATTGTTTCACCCTTACTCTCTCCCTTCCTCAAAACTAGCTAAACTTCCTCCTCCCACCTGGGGCTTATCAGCCAACAGTTCAGCACTTGGTCTTTCAGGAAGTGTTATCCAATGTCCCACTGTTGTTTATTTTAGTTATTAGTATTACTATCCTTGTTTATTGTATATTGATGTAGTTTAAATCTCATCCTTAATGACTTTTGGACATTGCTAGAGTATTATGCTGACTGCGATGTTTGTTCATTTCCCTTCACCCAATCTTGTATATTGTATTTAGTATACTTCTACTCTTCTGTATTGAGTATACTTTTTCGTGCTGTCCTGGGTCATGCCTAAAATTGGGCATTTTAATGTATGGTGCACCTACCCAATAATCAAAAACAAATAAATAAATAGAGGAGCTGCCAAGGTGCTATAGCTAGGTACAAATTCTCTGTAGTACCCAGTGATCACAAGGAAACTCCTTACCTGCTTCTGGGTCTCAGACATGGGCCAAGCCTCAATCGCCTCCATTTTTGCCTGGTTTGGTGGAGTTGCCCCCACCCCACTATGTGTCCCAGACAGGTCACCTATGCCATAGCCGCCCGGCACTTCTTTGCTTTCACAGTTAGTCCTACTGCCTGTATGCCTCACACTTCCTTCATATGAGTCAGGTGCTCCTCCCAGCTATGGCTGAATATGGCAATGTCATCTAGATATGTCACTGTATAATCATGTGTACCCTGCAGCACCTAATTCACCAAACCTTGAAGGTGGCAAGGGCATTCTTCATCCCAAAGGCCATGACCTTGAAGTTGAATAGGACTATTGGGGTGATGATGGCTGATCATTCCCTAGCCCTGGCCATCAGTTCTACCTGCCAGTACCCATTAGTCAGGTCTATAGTCATCGGGTAGATTGCCCACTCAGCTTGTCCAGCAGTTCATCTGTGCAGGGCATCGGGTGGGCATCAGACTTTGGGAAAGTGTTGAGCCCACAATAGTCTATGCAGAAGCATGTAGTCCTGTCTGGCTTAGGAAGAGGACTACAGGTGAGGCTAGTGGACTGTGGGATTTCTGGACCACCCCTGCCTCCAGCATTCTTTTCCACCTCCCTCCTAATATCTTTTAGGACTGCCTCAGACACTCGGTAGGCTTTCCAATGTATGTGTGCCTTGGAACCGGTGTCCACATCATGAACTGCTAGCAGGGTCTGTCCAGGCTTGGATATAAAGAAAGAGGCAAAGTCCTGTAAAACTTTTGCTACCTCCTGAACCTGTTCAGGTGCCAACTGTGGAGACAGCTTGATGGCCTCCACAGATGACTCCCGCTTGCTCTCAGCCAGCAAGTCAAGAAGGGGGTCCTCCTCATCTGTTCCTCCCCAGGACTGTAAACCATAAATATCATGTCAGCCCTATTGAAATAGGGCTTCATCATGCTTACATCGTACATCCTATATGTGTGTTTCAGGTCAGGTAACTCCACAATGTAATTTACATAGTTTACCTGTCGGACTGCCTTGTATGGCCCCACCCACTCTGCCTGCAGCTTGTCTTTCCAGACTGGGATCAGAATTATGACTTCCCTGTCCTACTTGTATGACCAACCTCTGGCTCCGAGTCGCACTATGTCTTGTCTCTGTTGGGCAGCTGACAAGTTGCTCTGGGCCACCCTATTAGCTCCTTCAGCTTTTCCCTGAACTTTAAGACATACTCCACTATTGGAGACCCCTGTGGGCCTTCCCAATCCTCCTGTATCAAATCTAGGGGCCCCCACACCCTACATCCATACAAGAGCTCAAAGAGGGAAAATCCTGTTGACTCTTTGGGCAATCCCCTGTAGGCAAACAGCAAATGAGGAAGGTATCTCTCCCAGTCCCACCCATGCTGTTCTGCAAATGCCCTGAGCATGGTTTTCAATGTCCTATTAAATCTTTCTAACAGCCCTTCGCTTGTGGGTGGTAAGGTGTCGTGCACTTCTGTAGCACCCTACACCTCTCCCACAAACACTTCAACAGGTCTGACATGAAGTTAACCTTTGATCAGAGATAACTTCCTGTGGGAACCCTACACAGGAGAAAATCCTTTGCAAGGCATCTGCCACTTTTCCTGTCTTAATGGAGGACAGGGTGACCGCCTCTGCATGTCAGGTGGCATAATCTACCACCACCAGGATATGCCTTTTCCCAGAGGAGCTTGGGGTATTCAAAGGGCCAACAATCTCCATTCCCACCTTTAGGAAAGGTTCCTCCACAATAGGTAAGGGAATTAAAGCAGCTTTAGCTTTTTCTCCAGCCTTCCCTATTTGCTGACACTGGTGACAGGATCTGCCATATTCTTTCACTTGCTTCTGGTTGGGCTAAAAAAAATTATGAGCTAATCACTCACGAGTGTGAGCAATGCCCAGATGTCCTGACATGGGAATATCATATGCTACCTTGAGCAATAACTCACAATGTCCCTGGGAAATAACAAGCTGCCTACCCATCACCCTCCCTCTGTTCTCATATCTTGTGTGTATACAGCCCACTATCCCAGAAAACTTTATGTTTTAGGTCACCCCTTGTTTCCCATCAGACTGTGTACAGGCCATCAGCTTATCTATGCTAGGGTCAGTTCTCTGAGCTGCTGCAAAGTCCTCACACTTTCCCAAAGCATTGACATGGCCCCTTCAGCTCCCAGACTCAGGTCCATAGCTGCGTGTTCGGGATTCAGTGTCACAGCAATCCCAGCCCCTTTGACTTTGACAATGAGGGCTTTGAATTTGTGTCTGGCTCCAGTTTATCTTGAGGAAGAGATGTCACTTAGATTGTCAAAGAAAGTTAAATTCATTGTGATGCTATTTTTCTCACTTCAATTCTAAGCGCACACTTTAAAAAAGACTCTCCACAATGGCCTGGTAGTGTTGAGGGTTGAGATGCTGGATGTCACACCTCACACCATGTCAGTGACCAGGGTTGGGAATGCACCCAGGTTGTCAGAGGTCGGCGGTGGAGGGAGAGGATCGAGCATCCAGATGACTGCTCTCCTCTCCCGAGGAGGGATGCTTGTCAGTCCAGCCACTGATTGCCACCAGGTGGAGGCCTGGTAGTACTGCAAAGTAGGGTGGCATGGAATGGGAGGTCTGCAGCCTGGAGAGTAGTGCATGCCTCCACAGACACACTCACACTGGACACAAGAAGTTAGGGAAGAGAGAAAAGTGGAAAAGGGATCTGGGCTCAGTGAAGCCCTACATGCCATCCGCAGAGCTACACTGCCACCTGGAGATGGCAGTACGAACTGGATCATACAGTATACACTGCGAGGGGAGGATTGCCCTTCCTCCCCAGACACTGCCACAGGCGGGAATGCGTGGGGGTGCCGGACCACTCCAGCTCCAGGTGAGACAGACACCAGTTTGTGGAGGCAGGGGACAGAGCGGAGAAGCCACTCTAGATCTCAAATGGAGAAAAAGCTTCATAGAAAAAAAGGGCACTGCACTTCAGGACTGCTCTTTGTACATAGGCAGCTAATGTCACTTAAAAAGGAGGGGAAAATGGTAGATTTGGGCACTGACAGGCACCTGCAGAATGAACTTGTAAAAATGCCTAACAAAACAGGTCAATACCTCATTTCTGAAAATCACGCTATGGATTGAATTGGACTCTGATTTATGGAAAAAATTACATTATTTTTAATTACAAATGGATTATTAATACATTTATTTTAATAATAAAAAAAAATAGGCGCTTACATGCCCTGAAGCTCAAAGCAATAAAGAAGTATTTACTACACTGCACCGTGATGCTTCTGCTACTCTCAGGAAACATACACCCTAATCCAGGCCCTGCAAGGTTAGCACAAGCTAAAGGCAATGCTGTGGGTGCATTAAAACTGGCCACCTTAAATATCTGTAGCATCCTCTCAAAATTAGACCAGCTCCAAGTTTGGATTAGCCAACACATGCTCACCATAGTAGAAACATGGCTCACCCCTAAAATCCCTGACTTGGCCCCATCACAAAAGGGATATTCTATTTTCAGGCGTGACAGAATGGGCAAAAAAAGGGTGGGGCTGTCTCATCTATTGTATGTTAAAAACCACCTCCATGCTCATGCACTCCCCCAAATTGACTTTGGCAAGGAGATCCAGATCTTAGTTATTAAGTTATTACTTGGGAACCAAAACAAATCCCTAATCATTGTATCAGTATACCTACTTCCTAGAGATGAAACACTGAGCTTCAACAAATTGATCGACTTCCTTACTGACCTGACACACAACAGGGAAATAGTACTCCTGGGGGACTTTTTTTTTTGCAATTAACTTTATTTTTAATTTCACTCAATACAACCAAAAATCCTTGACAGAGAGGTAGAAGACAGCATTTACAAGTTACCATACTAAAAAAAAAAAAAAAAAAAAAAAGGGTAAAGGAAACCCACCCCACCCACCTCCACTTTGTCAGCAATGCATGAGAAGTATTATACAGAATCCCACTCTCTCCGGATTGTGCTATGGCAAAATTAAAATCGCTACGAGAACAGACCTTAATTCTGAGCTGATGGCGGGGAGACAACCAAGAAACCCAACCTTAGAAATAAAAAGGAGCGAGGGAGGAGAATGAGGAATACCAAGACATGCAGAAGGAACACCCTTCTACTAGGTCAAGTCAAATTCCCAATCTATCTGGGGGACTCGGACACCAGAAGGGAGAATTCGATTTTCTCTAGCATCAAAGGAATTTTTGGTTGGTGGGGTTCCAGGTAAGTCTCCTTTAATAACCATATTTATTCTTCAAATTTACAAGAAACCCACCCCAGCACCTATGAAACTTTACCGGTGATTGAAAGAAGCGGGTAACACATCTTTCAGCATTTAAAGCGTTTAAAAATGTGTCCCACCATTCCCTGAACGATGGTTCCCATCTGCTCTGCCAGTGCTGAAGTATTACCAATTTGGTAACCAAGGCTATCATGGCCACCTGCATCTTTTGAAGCACTGATGGAATCTGAGTGTACATCCCCAATAAGCATGTATTTTTGTTAAAAAAAGCTGAGATATTAAAAAAGGGAGCCACCCATTGCCTGACTGAATTCCAGAATTTAGCAATTTTGGGGCAGGCCCACAATTTGTGATGTAGAGTAGCAAATGAGTTACCACAGTCTTCACATTTAGATGAAAAGGTATTACAAATTCGGGATAGTCCGGCCGGGGTGAAATAGAGATTGTGCAGGATGTTAAATTGAATATTCCTAAGTCTATCCTGCTTGATATAAGAATAGATGTCAATCCAAATCTTTTCCCACGTTTTAACCGGCCATCCTTTAGAAAAATTAACCTCCCAATAATGTGCTGTAGGAGTACACATACACATTGCCTCTGACAGGATTAACTTATAAATCTTGGAAATTGCTTTCTGGCCCTCTGCTAATTTTCTTAATTTTTCTAACATAACTCCGGCTCCTTCAGACCATGGCCCTTTCCCTAAAAAAGAAGCTACACTCTGGCGAATCTGGTATAATTGTAATAGATCAGTCTGCCTCACCTCGAATTTAGTGGCTAGCGCGGATATCGGTAGCAAAGAGTCGCCAGAAACCAGGCATGCTAGTCGAATTTTAGAGTGGTATTCACCTGGCAGATTATTGATTGGGTGGTTACCTATTTTTAAGCTTGGATTATTGAGCAAAGGCTGGGACAAATCTTTCATATTAGATTTGTGAAGTAAAGAGTAAAGCTGCTGCAGGGCCTTCACATCCCAGCCTAGCGGGGAGTATTTTATATTTTTGGGAACTTTAGACCAAGGGATATATAGCAAGGCTTCCAAGTCCACCTTGCAAATATCAGTTAACGACCGATCCACTCTTAACCAGGGGGCTAAATCCGGGGGCTGCTTCGACTCCAGACACCCAGTGTGCAAATCTCATGGCGTGAATAGCCAGGTAATAAACATAAAAGTCGGGCAACTGAAGACCCCCTAGTTTTCTTAGGCGAGTAAGCTTAGCGTAAGCCCGACGAGGGGCTTTACCTTTCCACAGCAAATCTGAACAGATTCTCTGTATTGGTCTGAAGAAAGACTTGGCAGGTATATATTAAGATTAAAAAGGGGGTAAAAAAATTTGGGCAAAACAGCCATTTTTATTGTATTAGCTCTACCCCAAAGAGACAGGGGTAACTTATTCCATCTTTCCAGGTCTTCTTTGACAGTCTTGATCAAGGGGGATAGGTTGAGGTTCACCAAGTTAGAAAGATCCTTCGAAATTCTAATACCCAAGTAAACCAGGTGATCCTGCTTCCATTGTAAGCCCAAGGAGGAGCACCAGTCTCGCGATAAAAGAGGGGATAACGTGTACATAGAAACATAGAAACATTGAAGTTGACGGCAGATAAGGACCGCAAGGCCCATCTAGTCTGCCCATTTCTTTTTTCTACCTCATAAATGTGCCATCGGCCTTTGCTCTGTCAGTGGCCTATCTATTCATAGTCATTTGTATTGCTCCTTATGCCTATCCCATGCCTGTTTGAAGCCCTGCACTGTATTCATAGCCACCACTTGTGGTGTTTCATTCCATGCATCCACCACCTTTTCTGTGAAAAAGAATTTCACCACATTCCCCTTAATCGGCCCCTCTAATCTCATGCTGTGTCCTCTTGTCCTGCTATTTTTCTTATATTTAAACATGTTGTATCTCTTTCACCTTGTTAAAGCCCTTAAGGTGTTTGAATGCCTCGATCATATCACCTCTCTCCTCCTTTGCTCAAGGGTATACATATTGAGCTCTGTTAATCTGTCCTCATATGTCTTCTGATGCAGTCCCTGCACCATTTTGGTTGCCCTTCTCTGGACTGCCTCAATTTGGTTAATGTCCTTGTGAAGGTGTGGCCTCCAATACTGCATGCAGTACTCCAGATGGGGCCTAACCAGTGTCTTGTAAAGAGGGATTATTACCTCCCTCTTTACGACTTGTGATACCCCTACTAATACACCCTAACACCCCCCTAGCCTTACCTACTGCTTTAGAGGTCTGCTTGGATGATTTCAGGTCATCAGTGATAATGATGCCCAAGTCTCTTTCTTCCTTTGTGACTGCTAGCAACTCCCCCTCCCAGCCTATAGGTGGCTTCAGGGTTTCTCTTCCCTATGTGCATGATCTTGCACTTCTTTGCATTAAATCCCAGTTGCCACTCTTCTGACCATTTTGCTAGTTTATCCAGATCTCTTCTCATTCTGCCCACCCCATCTGGATCATCTACTCTGTTGCAGATCTTGGTGTCATCTGCAAACAGACAAGCCTTACCCTCTAGTCCATCTGCAAGGTCACTAATGAAGATGTTGAAGAGGACTGGCCCAGAACTGATCCCTGAGGTACCCCACTTGTGACTTGCATCTCTTCTGACTGTATACCATTTACCACCACTCTCTGTTTTCTGCCCGTCAACCAGTTTGCCACCCAGTTGACCAACTTCTGACCCACCCCGAGCCTACCCAGCTTATTTATCAATCTTCTATGTGGAACAGTGTCAAAAGTTTTGCTGAAGTCAAGGTAGGCGACATCAACTGCTCCCCCTTGGTCCACCACTCTGGTTACCCAGTCAAAGAAATCTATGAGATTAGTTTGACAGGACCTTCCTTTTGTAAACCCATGCTATCTTGGATCCTGTGCCCCTATGGATTCCAGGTGTTGCACTATCCTTTCCTTAAGGAGTGCCTCCATAATCTTGCCCACTACTGAGGTAAGACTGATTGGTCTGTAGTTCCCGCCTCCTCCTGCTACCACTCTTGTGGAGCGGGATCACATGAGCCCTTCTCCAGTCTCTGGGACCTCTCCTATGCTCAGAGACTCACTAAACAGTTCTGCTAATGGCTCTGCTAGTTCCACCTTTAGCCCCTTAAGTACCCTGGGATGTATGCCAACAGGTCCCATTGCCTTATCCACCCAGAGCTTAGCAAGCTCTTGTAGGACCCTTTCTTTGTGAAGGGAGTAGTGCTCACCTCCCTCCCCTGTGTCCATGATGCTGAGCTGTGGGCCCTGCCCTACCTTCTCTTCAGTAAATACTGAGCAAAGTATCTATTTAGGATAGATGCCTTACAGGGTCCTCCTCTCACATGCTCCCTTTTCTCCATTGCGTTAGCAATACCCACTCTGGACTTTCTCCTTTCACTAATATATCTATAGAAAGTCTTGTTACCTTCTTTTACTGTTCGTGCTAGTTTTTCCTCAGTTTGGGACTTTGCCTGCCTTTACTGCCTTCCCCTGCTTCCCTTAGGGCAGTTTGGTATGCCTCCTCATCTTCATCCCATTGTGTTCCTTATATTTCCTGAAGGTCAGCCTTTGGCTCTGACCTTTCTGTACTGTATTTTTGAACCAAAGTGGTTTCCTTCTTTTTGCACTTCCTTTTCTGTCTAACACAATGGGATGTTGCTTCAAGATTACATCCTTAATGCTTGCCCACTTTGCCTGTACCCCTCACCTGTGTTTCTTTTGCCAGGGCTAGCTTAACTCTGTTGGCCATCTTATCAAAGTCACCTCCCTGAAGTCCCATATTTTGTCTTGAATGGATGATTTAGATGTAGAAGCCAAATTGAACCAAACCATGTGATGGTCACTGGCCCCCAGGTGACCTTTCTACCTGAGATCTGTAATCCCTTCCTTGTTAGTCAGTACTAGATCTAGGATAGCCCTGTCTCTCATGGGTTGCTGTACCAGTTGTTTGAGGCCCTCCCCCTGCAGGGAATCCACTATGTGTCTAGTTCTGGCAGATGTTCCTGCTGGTATTGACCAATCTGTATCCGGCATGTTGAAGTCTCCAACTATCAGAACCTCCCCTTTAGCTGTCATGTTTTGTACATCTTCTAACAGTAATGTGTCTATGCCCTCCCCCTGGTCTGGGGGCCTGTAGACAACCCCAGTTCTTATGGTTGTCCCATTTCCTGTTTCCAGGGTGACCCACAGTTCTTCTGGCTCCTTATGTGTATTCTGAATTTCTGTAGCTTTGATATTTTCATTGACATACAGGGCCACTCCTTCCCCCCTTTTTGCACCTCGGTCTCTTCTGAACAATACATAGCCAGGTACTGAAGTCTCCCAAATGTGGTTACTGGTAAACCACGTCTCACTAATTGCTACTATGTCCAGTTTAGCCTCTGACATTATTGCTTGCAGGTCTGGGATCTTATTTCCCAGGCTGTGAGCATTTGTGTACATGATTTTCCATTGGCCAGATTTTGGTGTGTTAGTTGTTGGTTGAGGTTTGGCATTACCCCTGTGCATCATATGGGGAGACAAACCTTTTTTCTTACCTGGTGATGCAAATAAACTGCAAACATGCTGAATCCCTGTTTGACCACTAGCTGAGGGGAGGGGTGTTCTTCCATTCGACGATGGGGTGCTGCACCCTCCCCATTTGCTAGTTTAAATATTCTGCAAAGACATAAAACTTCTGCCCCAATGCACGACTCCTCTCTAGCCAGATGCAGTCCATCAAATTTAAAGAACTTTCGCCCAGAACTGTTGGCAGTTCCCTCACAAATCTGTGTGTCCTTTTTCCTGGCACCAGCCCTTGAGCCACGTGTTTAGCTCCCTGTCTTCCCTTCTCTGACCTTCCATCCATCTGCTCCTCTCCCAGACTGGCAGGATCTCAGAGAAGGAGATGGATGAAATAGATGATAGTTTGTCACCCAGCCTGGTCAGGTGTTCCTTGGTCTCCACAACTGACCGGCTGGCGAGATCATTAGTCCCTATGTGTACTAGGACATCAATGTTTTCTCCTGCTTTGTGAACAATTTTAGCAATGCGGTCAGTGTCTCTCCATGCTGATGTACCTGGGAGACATCTGACCATTACCCCTGGCTGGAGATGGGTATCAACTCCCCGAATCATGGAGTCTCCTATGATCAGAAGTTTTTTGGATTTCCTTTTTGCTTTTTTTTGTTTTGGTTCCTGATTTGGGTGAGTTTTGTTGTGCTAGCTCCTGTGCTGCAGTGTCCTGCTCTGCAGTGTCTTCTGCCTCTTTGTTTGATTTCAGAGATAGAGGCAGATACCTGTTTGTAGTGTTTATATGGTTTTGGAGGTAATATGTTGGAGAGCAGAGAGTGATGGGGCACCTGATTTGCCCTTCCTAACCACCTGCCAACCTCCTGGACCAACTACCCTCTGCGGTCGAGGTTTTTCTGTTGGATGCTGGGGAAATGGCGGGTGGTTCTTATAATGTATTTCCTCTTGAATATGAAATTTGAGGCGTGCAATCTCTGCCCATGCTGCCCGGAGCTGAGCCCTAAGATCTCCAAAGGCCCAGCATGTAGGACAGTGTCCTAAATCCTGCAAGACTGTCCTTCTGAAAATTGTTCCACAGTACCTGCAGTTAATGATATCCATTCCAGATAAGTTGCTGGGTTTATAACCTAGTCAGAGTAATTAGAAGGAAAAAAAAAAAAAGGAAAAAAATGCAAGTAATGGTTTGATTGTGTTTTGTTTAACTTGTTATAACAACAAGTTAAATTACTAGTGCCCCTGTAAATGAGCTCACCTTGTGGAGGCCCCACTGATCCACCCCTTCCTGCTCTGCCACAGGAAATGTCACAACTGTGGTACCCTATAAAAGGAGTGTAGTGGGTGGTTAGATGGGGTGGGTGGCTGGGCCCTTCCCCTGCCGAAAAAGAAAAACCACGGACGAAAGAAAAAGGAGGTAAGAGCAGAAACAATCAGTCAACAACAAATGCAGTAACCCTGAAAGCTTATCCTAATGTTAGATAAAACTGTAAACCTGTAAAGCACCACCTGTAATACAGTAATTTCAGAGAAGATATACGCTTAAGAAACACTTTGCTGCAGAGAAAATAAAGCAGTAACAGAAGATATACCTTGCAAAGACAATTTGAATCAGAAGATTACAGCAGTAATCTATTAGCACACACCTGTAGCCACACCTTGTAATAATGCAGAAGAAGGTATACCAGCAACAACAATTTGAATCAGAGGAAAGTAAAGCAATGAAATGTTAGCAACAAACAGTAGCAATCCCTGTGAGTAAAAAATAAAAACACCACACAGTAAATCTGCTTAGCCAAAATAAGTCTTAATCCTTTTCCCTTGCTCTGGTAAGTTTCTCTACTCTGCCTTTCAAGCAGTCTTAGAAGGAAAGAGCTCAGGTGAAGCTAGGTGCCTTGGCCAGCAAACCAAGTCTTCTACACTTTGGTTTTGTTCTTATTGAGTTTATAACCAGAAAAAAAGCTAAAATCAGACACAATTTGCAAAGCCCGGGTAGGGATTCACTGCTATTCTCTGTATGTATAAGCAGGTCATCCATAGAACAGAGATTTTACATTCAAGATTACCCGACATGTATACCCCCGTATTAAATTATCTGATTTCAGGGCCCTGATTAGAGGCTCAATATATAAATTAAAAAGAAACGGTGAGAGAGGACAGCCCTGGTGGGTACCTCGGAATAAAGGGAAAACAGCGAAATAAGGTTGTTACATTGGATTCTGCACGACGGCAGCGAGTGAAGGATACGAACATGGTCAATGAATCGTTAGAAAGCCAAATTTCTGCAATACTGTGAACATAAAATACCAATCTACTTTATCAAAAGCTTTTTCCGTGTCTAGGATACCAGCGCTGCTCTAGCTCTGGAGCCCCAGACGTGGAAATTAGGCAGAATAGTTTTCTGAAGTGGTCCGCAGAGGATCGCCCAGTCACGAACCCTGATTGTTCTGTACTGAGTAACCCTTTCCATACTTTCCCCAGTCTATTAGCTAAAATCTTGGCATAGATTTTAACATCTACATTAAGAAGTGAAATAGGCCTGTAATTTCCTATTTCAGAAGGATCTTTCCCCGGTTTGGGCAGAAGGGTCACTCTTGCTTCAAACAATGTTTGCTCACTGACTCCATGGTTATACCAGTAAGAATAAATTTGGAGTAGCAGGGGTATTAATGGGGCACCGGCACATGGAGCCCAGGTGGGTGGCCCTTGGCTGGAACTTAATGCAAGCCCAGTAGGTGCTGAAAGGGATGTGGGCCTGGCAGGGATCCCTGTAGAGGAACAGCAGGAATCAGAGCAGCTTTGGGCCACTAGTTGGTAAAGGCAGGTGTAACCCCTAGGTGGCGCTATCCCAAGGGCTACTACCCCTGCCTGTTTGACTACGGACAGGTTGAGGGGCCTAGATCCTATGGTGGGTGCCTCCACCCAGAGGTCAGGGTTTGTAGTGGTTAGACTAACTTGGTCACAGCCCTCTGGGACACTGAGACCCCTTTATCCCCCTAGTGGCTCACACAGTACACCAGAGTTACAGCCCCAATACCCATTTACACACTGTTCACTCATATAGATACCACTTACCCTCAAGACTGATTCAGCAGCATGTCTCTGAGGGCCCCTGTAAAGTAAGGTTAATCATACACAGCAAAACACAATACTGTTTCCATAAGTACCACCACCACAGACAGTATATAGTATAACAACAACAAGTCTGATTTATTTAGGGACAGTAACACGGGAGGGGAAATCAGGTTAATTAGTGGCATTAAATCACAGTTCTGTGCACACATACAGGGTCTGAAAAGTCACGCCTGGGTACCCAGGTTGGGGGAGCTAGCCAGGTCCATTGCTCTGGGTTGGCTGGCAGGGCAGATGATAGGGCCCTGTAGTAGAAAATATATGCACAACACCCAATTGTAATCCGGAGCCGGAGGGCTCAGTCCATGAAATAGTGAAACAACAAGAATTAGATGACACATTTGTGATTGAAAAACAAGCTGCAGGGGAATACCCTGATTTGTACTCACAACACCCAAGCTGAGGATCGGATGGAGAATGTCCCTCTGGATTGCCAGAAGAGCAGGGCATGAGGACAAGGTCCTTGTGACTGGACCCCACTGCAGTTGACAGCAAACGGATGTAGTCCGAATTAAGCTGGGGTTTACTTCCAGCTTCAGCACACAATTCACTGTACAGGGGATTTGAAATGGTGATTCCCCACAAGCTCTACGCACATTTATATGTAAAAGGAAAGTACTATAACAGGCAGGCTGCTCCTCGATCCCGATCGCAATTACTGCAAAATAACTGGGAGCACACCCAGCAGCTTCAGTTCCTGACAGACCGAGCGCAATTCAGCAATTTCTCCAGTCTTCTACAGGATGAGCCTGGTTTCCACACTTCTAGTGCTTCTCTCTCCTCACAATTCAGATTCAGTCCAAACTGGCACTCACAAAGGCTGCAGACCGAAACTCAGGGCCTCACATGTGCTTCCCGCACAAAACGATACACCGCAGAAGCACACAGCTCTTTCTCTCTTCACTGCCACAACTGATCTGATCTTTCCAGTCACAGAGCAGGGCATTTCCTTTAGCTCCACATTATTCTGTTGGCTGATTCAGTTGTCACTCACAATAAGACTCCCTCTGTTGGTAGAAAAAGGCACCAAGGTCAAAACTACATTTCCCAGAAACACTGCCCATACAATCCCCTTGTGGCTGGCTCAAATTAAGAGTCCAAGTTCTGATTCATCCACAGGCTCCATTTTAGGGCTGCCTTAACCCAATTGGCCCAGCACAGCAGTTTAGGTCCAAAATGGAGAGGTAACACACACAGAGTCCCAGCTGCAATAAAGGCAGGTTAGAAAAACTACAATTTTGCTAACGCTTTAAATGATCACAGGCAAACAGTTACAGCTTTAGATGGGCTCCTTTGCACCTTCAGCAACTGCAAATGGAGCGATTATCCGCAGCTCGAGCGGAATTTGAGCATTAAATACACAGTCCCCCCACCCCTTACAAACTAATTAAGTCTGCAAGCAGACAGCTCTTAAAGAGACAGTACGTGCAGGCTCAAATAGCACTCACTTGCAACCACAGTTAAGCAGCTCAGACGCCGAACACCACCCAGGCTTGGAGCATTCAGGCAAGCTCCTGGAAGACTTTTGGGAACTCCCATTTGCAGCAGGGTTACACCAGCTATTCTGAGGGACCTAAGCAGTGGCAGTCCTCAGGAGCTCCCCAGTGGCAGGACAGTCAGTAGCAAGGGGCCAGAGTACTGGAGCAGGGAGGGTTTTGGGGGCCACTGCACCAGTGGAGCAATTTAGATGACAGGCTGAGCGAAATGAGGGGGCAGGTGCTGAAAATGTAGCACCAGCACAGAGCCAAGCTTGAGTGGGTTACGGGACCTGGGTCACAAGGAAAAATCATGGCACTCCTTGTGGCATGGGCCAGCGCCAAGGGGTTGAGGTGGGGGAAGCAGCCCACGCCGAAGTTGGAGGACAACCAATGCCAGTGAGAGTGGGTAACCCAGCAATAGAGAGAGAAAAAAAGGGTCTGACTTATCAGCCATGAGACTGAGGGATCTGAGTCGAGAGGTCCTTGGGTAAAGTGTCCAAGAGAGAGAGAAGAATCCTTGCTTGTTACTGCCTTAAATCCTTCATTTCTGCAGCTAAATGTCCAGCCAGTATGTCTGTAAAATGTTTTCATTAGCCCCATAGAGCTGCTTTATTTATTTAAATGAAATATGTGACCACTGCATTGCTGAAATCATTTGCTGTGCAGGAGCTAAATAAAGAAGCTAGTTGGGAAAAGAATAGCAGTGAGTGCTTTATTTAAACTGAAGGGAGAAGCTAATGAAATAAATATCTTTTTTCCCCTTTCTTTGCAGCTGAATTAATTTCTTATAAGTCTGATTCAAGATGAAATTTCCATCCCATCCTTGGTGGAACTGAAAGGCTCTGGGGGCTCAAGAGGTTCAGGTGAAGTGCAGTGTGGAGTTCCTGGTCCAGTGTGCTAGCATTCAGGGAAAATCCAGATTCCATGAGTAAAGGTGAGAGTGTACAGGTGATTGAAGATGCCAGTAAGGTAGGCCACATCTTTTCCTGCCTTGTATGGGAGTGGATTGTCTCGGTGACTCACTGCTTGAGGTGACCCCCTTCCTATATGCCCCCCAGAACATCTTCAAAGTTATATACCCCCAGACAGGGGTCCGGGAGGAGGTGACACCTTGTCCCCAGCTAGGTCATTTGTCCCCAGGTGGATAATGACATCTAGCTCTCCCTCCTGTCCTGTTGCTGTTGCAATCCTTTGAATACATTTCCTATCCCTCCAAGCGGTGGCACCAGGTAGGCATCATACCACCCTCTCTTCTGCCCCCAGGTCTACCCCCTTGATAATAAAGTCACCCACTAGGAGTTGTTTCCTTCTCCTCTGAGGTCCCTTACCACCCCTCCATGGGTCTCCACTGTGGAGGATCCCTGCATCCACCTTGTCCAACACTGCAGGTACCTTCACAAGGCAGTTCTGACCTGCCAGAATGGTGAAGGATTGTGGAGTGGAACCTCAGGTTGGATACACCTCTGTCCCACCTCTCTACCCTCCCTGAGCCCACCTTTGTCCAACCGCCCCTCATTTATGGCATCCATTGAGGCGCAGGTGTGGATTTGGTGGTCCCTGGGTGGGGAAGGAGGCCTTCTGAACCCTAGCCAACTCTGCCTGGAGACGAGCAACCGCCTTCCTCAACCCAGAGGAGTGCCTGCAGCTGGGGTAGCACTGCAGTCTCTGATAATGATTCACTGATGACCAGGGATTCAGCAGGAATGGGAACATCTATGAATGGGGGGGGGGTCTAATTTCCCCATATCCTTATTCACATAAATAAAAGCTTTTTATTTCATTGCACTTTTTTCTACATCAGTTGGACAGCTGTTACTACAAATACCCACTTGCTCAAACCAGCCTTTCTTATTTTCCCCCTGAAAATTTTTATCTCTCCCCCCCTTTACAACCACCACCACCACTTTCATGAATTAGTCAACAATTCCTGAACATTCTGTTGATGGTAGTCCTTCCTTAAACTGTTGTTTGCTCTATTCACTTTGTTTCTATATAGTGCCAAATTCCCTTTTTATGACTGTGGGTGGAGCCTACAGCCATTTTGGGATCGTTTCTCTAAAAGCGGCCGATTGTGGAACCTTCCATTGGACTTTTGGAAGTATCCTTCCAAAAGTCCAATGAAGCTTGAAACCCTCTGCCACGATCGACTGCTAAGGAATAACAGCCGCACTATTTCAGCTGTTACTTCCACATTGTGGCGCATGAAGTGCACATGCATGACTAGTGCACATGCGCAGTTCTGCTGGCACCATAATGTTGTGAATGTCAAAATACCATTCACCACAACTATGTATGTGCAAATGCCGTGCATGCACATGTTACATGAGGTCCCTGCACCCTTATTGGTACCCTCAGAGGTACCTCCTGACACACAGTTGCATCACCGCTGCCAGCACCGGCATGAAAGAAAACCACAAAGAAAACCATCTCACACCCTCCCATTGCTGCTGTCCTCCCTGTTCCCTCTGTTCCTGTCTCCGCGACGACATTGGGGTCCCCAATCCCCATTTTAGCATTATGCAGTCCCATCCCCCACTCATGTGGCACACTGAAAGCCCACACCAGTATGCCCAAATGTTTTTTCCCCCACTCCTGCCAACATCGGGGTACCTAACTTGTGTTAATTATGTACTTCTATTATGTGGCACACTGGGAGACTACCCAGTGTGCCCAAATGCATGTTTTTTTCCTGTAAATAAAGAAAACCATTTTTTATCTGTAAAAAGAAAATGATCCTTCGTCATTGGCCCAGTCCCTCCCCCATCCCCACCCTCTCACTGAGTACCCACCTCCTGCACCCCCTTTACCCCATACTTACCCCAGAGGTTGACACTGTCATCTTCTCTGGACTGGGAACATCTGCACTCTTCAAAGCTGAACCCCAAACTGAAGAATCAAAGGCAAACATGCTATAATGGCATTCAATGGGTTTTCAACTTATGTTGATAAATCTGCCACTTTTGGAATTTTGTCCCAAAAATTTCAACATGGGAGGTTCTTGGGACCCCACCTCATGAAAATTTTCACTGTCATTTCATTACTCAGTCCTGAAAGGTGATTTTGCAGTCCCTGCACAGAATCACCTTTCAGGACCAGTTCACAAAATTACAGTGGCACTGTTCATGAGGTGGGGTCTAAACATCATGTTGTAGGTTGGTGACAAAATTAAATGCTGTTTATGTTATGAGCATGTATTGTACAGTTTTACACATGCTCCTAACTTGCCTGCCAATTTTTAATATTTTCACCACATTTTCAACATTGCCATTTTTGCACACCTTCTTTTTAACAGTACAGCTGTCATTTTCAGATCCTGCCTGAAACGTGTTTTCGAACCTGTGGCACAGAATGGCACAGTCACTCTGCAAAATCACCTTTTGGGACAAGTGAACAAAATGACACTGGCACTCTTCATGAGGAGTGGTCCCAACAAGGCCATGTTGAAAATCTGGTGCAAAACCTTCAAGAAATGGTCAAATTACACCCGGTATTCAATAATTTTATGCACATGCATAACTTTGCTCACTTGGCAGCTCGTCACAGCCCTGTCGGCTCTGGCCAGAACTGATTTTTCTGGCTACCTGTCCTGCCACTACACATTTCTTCAAATCTTGTGTTATCCACTGTTTGATATTTTATGCTTTTCTAACCTGTTTAACTGCCTCCATTTTTTCCTTAATTACATTCTCAACTTTCACCCACAGTTCTACTGCTGTCCTTTATAAAAAATGGACATTATTAAAAAACATATTACTTTTTAACTGTTCAGTAATTTCTATTTCTCTATTGGTTGTGGGTTAAACAATACTACATTATGATCTGACATACCAATAGGGTCTAAAATCCCTGACTTCTGATACCAGTCACTCAGATTCAACAACATAAGGTCCAAAATACTTGAATCCCTAATGGGCAATCTCACTAACTATTCTAATTCAAAAGGTAGTACTGAAAGTTTATTAAAATCTCCTATAATGATCACTGTGGAATAAAGATGTGTTGTTTGAATTCTGTCAAGGGAATGCTTCAGGTGGCCAGGTCAAGTGATTTTTATCATTTCCAGGAGGGTGATGTACCACAATTATGCTTAATGGATTTAATAATCTATGTGCCTTTTCTAAATCTATCTGTAGCCACAATATTTCAAAATCCCTATTTTCTAATCTCTAATCTAGTTGCTTTCAACTCATTGTTCATGTAACAGATTACCCTCTGCTTTTGGTGTTAAGCTCAATATATCGCTGCTATGATAATGCAGAAGAAACCACACTATTAAAACCATGGAAACATTGACTGCATCTGGGGTAGAATAACGATAGTGAATTACCGCTACCCCTGTCGCCGTATGCAGAGCAGTGGAAGGGATCAAATAGAATTAGGTGTGGAGCTCTGGCCAAGTCACTCCTGTGATGGAGTGGCTAAGTGACTAACACCTGGAAAGGAAGAGAGTTGGGGACCAGGGTTTGGTTCCCCATTTCTGATGTTGGAATTTTTTAATAAAGAATTTTTCCCCCTCCTGAGTTTTTCCCCATCTCTGAGGTCCACACCCCCTCAGAGTTGATTATAATAATTTTGTGGGTGTTTAGGGGGTGAAAAAATACAAACGCTTATGTTTGCCCATTTATTTACATTTCATCCGCGGCATTTTGTGCCAGTCTATGTTTTCACCAACCTTGTATTTTCTTATGACATTTTGTTTGCAGCATTGTCTGTTTTTGTTTGAGGGATTATAACCCCATGCCTTCCTTTTTATGTTTGCTTGCACGCATGTGCAAGAAACATAGTGCCATCATCCGAGATTTCGGAGGTGTGTCACCTCCTCCTCCAATTCAGTCAGTGTGTTGGCAGGCATGGCCCCTGTAAGCCAATGCATGCTGGAGCTGTCCATGACAAGCTCCAAAATGCAGTGGCATACAGTTGAAAGGGGGAGCTACGCTTCAGTGAGCAGCAATAAGATATCGCCTGCTCATGCGCAGCTCCCCCTACACACACACACACACACAAACACACACACACACGCACGCATACTGCGTGCTGCTTCCCCCCATGCACACACTCTATAGCTGACGGGGGGGTGCCCAATCCCACGTCGGCTATGCGCACCCAAAGCCTTCCAAATGCCACGCTGGGTGCCCCACCCCAGCATGGCAACTCAATGGTATAGCAGCGGGGGTGCCCAATCCTCCTCGGCTTCACTGTCTTCTTCTCCCCCGAGTACTGGGTGCCGCGCGGGACCCCACCCCAGTGTGGCAACTGATCTATCTATGACGAGGGGTGCCCAATCTCCTGTTGGTTCCATGAACCCCCCCAGCCATCCTTGTGCCACGCTGGGAGCCCACCCCAGCGTGGCAAATGTCCCGCGTCATCTTTTTTTTGTTTTTTACCTGCAAAATAAAAACGGTCCCACGGCGCTTCTCACAGCCCCCCATCCCACAACCCACACCCACCCACTACGCACCCTGTCTCCCCACATCCCCCCACCCCATACTTACCTCTGGAGCTTGGCGCAACGATCTTCGGTGGACCGGGAACACGTCTGCACTCTTTAAAGCCGACCGCGAAATGAGGAAATGCTGGTAAGCTGTATAATGGGCTAGATGGTTGTTTTTCAACTTTGTTGCATATCTCAGGCATTTTTTGGAATTTTTGCACCAAATTTTCAACATGGGGTTTTTCATGAATCCTTGCACTGTCATGGCGTTTCTAGGGCCCAAAGGGTGATTTCGCAGTCACTGCGCAGTCACTGCATGAAATAACCCTTCAGGCCTGAATAACACCATGACAGTGACATCATTCATGAGAAGGGGTCCCAAAACCCCATGTTGAAAATTTGGTGCAAAAATTCCAAAAGATGACTGTTTACGAGTGTGTGTTATGCAGTTCCCACGCGAGGTTTGTAAGTTCGTGAATTTTCAATATTTTCACTCCAGATTTTCAACATTGCCATTTTACCACACCTTCTTATGAGTAGTACAGCTGTCATTTTTCACAACTCACCCAAAATGTGTTTCCGCCCCATGAAGCACAATGGCGCAGGCCAGTGCGCCAAAATCAATGTACAGGACAATTGAGAAAATCACAGTGACACTGTTTATGAGCAGAGGTCTTAAATGGCTATGTTGAAAATTTGGTGAAAAAATCTCTAAAATGACTGTTTTACGAGCGCGCTATGCAGTTCCTATGCACGCTCGTAAGTTCGTGAATTTTCAATATTTTCACTCCAGATTTTCAACATTGCCATTTTACCACACCTTCTTATGAGTAATACAGCTGTCATTTTTCACATCTCACCCAAAACATGTTTCCACCCATGTAGCACACAATGGTGCAGTCAGTGTGCAAAATCAATGTACAGGACAAATTAAGAAAATCACAGTGACACTGTTCATGAGCAGAGGTCTTAAAATGGCTATGTTGAAAATCTGGTGAAAAAATTCCTAAAAATGACTGTTTTACGAGCATGCATTGCGCAGTTCCTACACACTCTCGTAAGTTCGCAAATTTTCAATATTTTCACTCTAGATTTTCAACATTGCCATTTTACTCACACTTCCTTATGAGCAGTACAGCTGTCATTTTCACATCTTGTCTAAAATGTGTTTCCGCCATGTAGCATACAATGGCTTAGTCGATGTGCAAAATCAATGTATGGGACAAATTAAGAAAATCACAGTGACACTGTTCATGAGCAGAGGTCTTAAAATGGATATGTTGAAAATTTGGTGCAAAAATTCCAAAAAATGACTGTTTTATGAGCGTGCATTGCGCAGTTCCTATGCATGCTCGTAAGTTTGCGAATTTAATATTTTCACTCCAGATTTTCAACATTGCCATTTTATTACACTTCCTTATGAACAGTACAGCTCCTATTTTTCATATGTCGCCCAAAATGTGTTTTCGCACATGTAGCGCACAATGGTGCTGTTGGTGTGCGAAAGCAATGTTTAGGACAGATTAAGAAATCACAATTACACTGTTCATGAGCAGAGGTCTTAAAATGGCTATGTTGAAAATTTGGTGACAAAAGTCCATAAAATGACTGTGTTACGAGTGAGCATTGCACAGTTTCCATGCACCCTTGTAACTTCATGACTTTATAATATTTTCAGTCCAGATTTTCACCAGTGGCATTTTTCCACACTTCCTTATAAACAGTACAGCTGTCATTTTTCACAACATGGCTGAAGTGTGTTTTCACACTTTCAGCGCAGAGATGCGTGGTCGCTGTGGGAAATCATTGTTCGGGACAGATAAAGAAAATCACAGTGACACTGTTCATGATCGGAAGCACCAAAATGCCTGAGTTGACAATCTGCTGTAAAAATCCCCAACCTAATTATATTACGGGTGTGCGTTGCACAGTTTCTATGTACGCTCGTGACTTCACCATTTTTTAAATATTTTTACTGCAGATTTGCAACATTGCCATTTTTTACACCTCCCCATGAACAGTACAGCTGTCATTTTTTACATCCTATTCGGAATGTTTTTGCACCTGTGGTGCTAAATGCCGTAGTCACTGTGCATAAGCAGCTTTTGGCTAACAAACTGATATTCCCCTGTTCATGAGGTGGGGTCACAAAAAACATGTTGAAAATTTGGAGTGAAAATACCAACCAAAGCCTGAGGTATTAGGTTTCAACCATAACGCCCAACCCTGTAGAGAATGACAGGCATCAGGGTGTGACTTGGGATTCTGCCTGTAATGCTCATACCATTCCACACCCTGCAGCCAGTGAGAGGCATCGAGGTATGCCTTGGACTCTTCGGCCCCAAAGTTCACCCCATTCTCCTATATCACACCCATCTCACCGTATTTCCTAATGAAATGGGGTGCGCATAAGGGCCAAAGACCCCAAGGCACACTGTGACACTTGTCAGTGTCTGCAGGGTGGGGTGTGGTGAAATGGCGTGGCTGTTATGCCCGATGACCCAAATGCACACCCCAATGCCTGTCACTCTCTGCAGGGTGGTGGTGGGGTTGGCTTCAGTTCAATACTTCACTGCCATTCCTATTACGCAGCTCTGTAACTTCTACACTACCACTGCCAATGCCAGCAAGCAAACATTCGGCACTGACAAATGCTTGTTTATGTTCCTTATACTTTTCTTTATCAGAAGAAATTCTTCAATTCAGTATTTTTGTCATTTACCCTACTGGTACACCATGTCTCAAAAAGCACAATTATATATACCCCATTTTGACACACAACCACCACTAGCTGATCTACTTTAGATACCAATGACATTGATTTGTATTCATAATCCTGGGCAATTTGTTAAATCTGACCTGAACCTTTGATTTCCTCCATCCTGCACTGCAATGTATGCAACCTTAAAAGTTATTTTTTCCTTTTAATATATTGTTTATCTTAGCTAGTCAGCTGCTGCGGAATCCTTCCCTGCTAAATTTCAGCCGCCATCAAAATCCTTTCCCATTACAACACCCTAAACAATACAAGCTACTTAAATGCCTTGATTTCCTTCTTCTGCAGTCAGAAGCTTGATAGCCAGTGTCCTCACAATCATGCATTCACAGCCAGTATTTAAAACCAATGTTGTAGTGATTTTTACCTGCTGTAGTCCTGTTTCTTTTCAGAGGCACACCCCGTTCATTAAAATGTTAAAGTCCACAGGTTTGGTGTTCATACAAGTCTCGTTGCCTGAACATAAAATTCACTATCCACCTGAACTGCAGATACATCAAAAACCACCACATATTCATGCTTCCTTTATCTATTTCTCTACTTAGCAATCCCACTAACAGTCCTATTTCAATCCTCTTTTTCATTATATCCTCTCACCCTCTTGCAGGGACACCTAGCCAGTGCACAAGGAAATGCTCCAGAAAACAGAAGGCACATGTGTAAATGCACTAAAGACCACTGGATACAGCAGCACGTGGGATAAAAAAGTGTAATAAAAACAGCAATGATAAAAAAACACAAACTTAAAACTTTAACTTAAAATAGAGAATAAAATAGTAAAATAAATGAATAAGGGCAAGCAATAATGTAATTTACATGCTTGCATGGGCAGCTGTGAGCCAGAACACCAGATCTTGTTATGGAGCATCAACACCAGCATCTGCACTAGGTGCCACCTTGCCAGTGAGGGCCCTTGCCCTGAAAGACTGGGCAGAGACCATCTGGGCAGACTGAGTGGGAAGAACCATTCCTTTTCTGCTGACAAATTCTTTGTTTCTATATGTAACCAGTCTCTCACCTCAGCCAGCTCAAGGCAAGTTACCAGAGAGTAGTCGAGGGCTCAGCCAGATCCTGAGAGCTGTTCTCTGAGGGAAGTTGCCCAGAGACAGAATGTCTGGATGTTCATGCCTGAGTAGTCTGACTTAGCTAAGAGTGGGAAACTGAGGCATTAATATGCATTGTTCTGCCCATCCCTGAAACTCTATAAAAGGGAAGGCACATGCACTACCTGGCAAGTTGGAGTTTGGAGCCTAAAAAGAAGCAGTCCAGCCTTTATGGCTGTGACAGCGCCTTGGGGGCTGTGGCCTCAGGAAAAGTGTTAGGGTCCCGGGAGTCAGGTGGCACTGGTCTCCCTCTTCCTGGCCTCCAGGACAGGGTGCCATCAGAAGCAGCTGGAGGTCCCAAGACTCACCTCGAGATTTGTAGAACGGCATCACCAAAAAAAGCACTACAGGAGAGTGGTGGGGCCACCACTCCAGGGAGGTCACCAGAACCCTTGTGGGTTCACTCCCAGCTGTAGAAAGAAAATGGAAGAGGTCTGTATTCAGAGAAACTGTAAGTTTACTTTGCTTAAATATTGCTCAGTGTGGGAAGTTATAGGCAGCAGAGTTAAACTCCTACCAATTAGCCAAATGAAAGGTCATGTGGTAGAAGGGGTCCTGGTAAGGTTTGTGGTCCGTATGTCCCCATGAATGGGGCCAGACATGGGATTCTGCTTTTTGGGCCACTAGGGCTATCAATGTCATACCAAAGGGAGATACACATGGCTGTACCATCCATGCTTCAAGAAAATTAATGGTGTAATCATAATGTTGATACACTATTATATGTGGTTTCCTTGAGCACAGTGAGACAAGTGCATGGCATAGGTTGCCCTCAGGAAAGTGCTTGCCATACCTGAGAAGTGTACCACCACATGAATGGTCTTGGAAGTACCAAGGCTCCAGGGATCCCACAAGGGAGGTTAGGGTATGGGAGGGTTGAGAGAAACTCAGTATGTGAATACAAATGTAATTGTAGCCCTTTAGGTAAGAGGGTAGATCTAGAACAAAAAAGAACATGGGGTGGGCAAATAGGCTCCATGAATAGCTGGGTGGCATCAGACAGCGTATGGTATGACAGCAGCAGTTATATTAGTATGTGCACTGGAGGTGAGGAAAGATATGAGAACCCCGGAGATCTAGTATTGTAAAGCACATAGAGGGCACGGCCAGAGGAAGAAGGTTAAGGAGAGTCTGCAAGTGTCGCAGTGAATCGAAATAATTGCCAGGGGAATGCCTGGAGAGCTGTATAACATTGTGCAGCTGCAAAATAAAATAACACTATGCTTGATCCCATCTTCAGTATAGACAATGTAGTGTGAATATGGTCTCAGTTAATGGTGCCCTGTGGTATGGCTGTTCATGGTGCCCCTGATCCCCATCCCCCTTGACCCATGATGGCAAGGTGGCTGGTGCTGTGCATTACTGATAGTTATGGCATAACCCAGGAGCTGTACTGGATGAGGTGCCATCATATACCCTCAGATGCAGGAGGTGACTCAGCCCTGATACATGGGAGCTTGTCTGGGATTTGGAGATGGTGAACTGGGTGCACCATACCCTAGATACCCCAAGACCTCCTGCACTTTTTGCCATTTATTGTATGCAAATCAGTTCAACAAACACAAAGTTATGGGCCCTGAAAGTTTGCTTGCCTTTGACAAACAAGTATCACTTTTCTGCAGTTTATTTTCCCAGCTGATTGTCTGTATGTGCAATGTTGGGAACAAAGTACGTTTTGAACATGTAACCTACATTAGAATGGTGCTGAGTGATTGGAGCCTGCAGTCTGGAAGCCTGCCCTGCAGTGCAAATGAGCAAGATTAGAAGAGGGCCTGCACACTGGTCACATGCATGAGAAGCATCTTGTACATCAGAGATGCAGCACAGTTCTAGCAGTGACAGAGACCTAGGAGGAAGGTCCTGGTGGATCCACAAAAGCAGCAAGATGACTGAACAGCAGTATACCATCCAACACCTCCAACTGACCTCCAAGAATGGCATGGAACCAGCAATGGCTGCAGCTGCAGTGACTGTGGCTCAGTAGTAACCAGCTGCAAAGATCACTTCTTACTCTCTGCGTCACTTGCTCAAAAGAGGGAAGCCCACCTGAGGACCCCTGTGCAACTTTGCTGTGCATCCACAACGAAGGACTCTTGCTCCAGATCCATCCCCTTGGAGATTCAAACCAAGTACCTTTTGAAGTTATTAATGGAGGCAGTGCAGGGATACAGGCTGAACAACAGTAAAAGTAACTTTACGAGTAAATTCATTGCACCTGTGGTGTGTGCATGGTACAGACAGTGTGTACTGAACTTTATCAAACTTCTCCTACAAACAGAAACAAAGTTAGTATGTTGGGGGAGAGGACCAACATTCAGAGCTATCAGGTCTTGACCACAGCATGGACAAGTGGCTGTGCCATCAATATATGAGGGCCCTCCACATGCAAATGGAGGGGAAGGTCCTAGAATGTTTTTTTGAAAGAGCAGATCACAGGCCTTGGGGGTCACTAGCAAATGCATCACCCTCAAGGTACTGTGACCATTGTTTTGGTTATGCATGCAAGGTATGGCCCACAACAGCATGTGACATTTGTTATGAATATGCCATAATGGGAGCAGATGTTGCCACTGTGGCTCATTCCCCAGGAGGAAAAGCTAAACATTGGACACTTAGAGTCATTACCATGGTAAAGCAACCATTCTGGTACCAGCTACTACAAAGCTGACCCCGGAAGAAATTGCAGCCAAGCTGAGGGATTAGTAGAAGTGGAGCAAGCCTTAGCCAGAGGCCAGCACAAAGGAAGAGGTGCTCACCTACTGTGGCTGGATATTATTTTTTATTTATTTTCATTTTTATTAAAGGTTAGACCATTAAGTAGGAACTCATTTGAAATGGTGACCCATATTTTCAAAACAGACAACACTACACATAGTTCCACATGTATACATAATAGTTACAAGGTCCTAGTTCTGCCTTGTCAAAATTAGACACACTATATCATTAGGCGATCAGATTCATTATGGATGGCCCATATCGTACCCATCACTGCACTCTTTACGCCATGGTTGGTTGGTCTTCAGCTAGTTTCAGATGCCATAGGAATGCAGTCTTTTGGACCTATAGGTCTATAATCAACAAACTTCCATAATACATTTCCGACTGTCTGCACATCTCTCCTGCTGGCTGCTACGTGCTGAGAAGCCTTTCCCTGATTGTTCCTAAGATCAGGACACGCTTTGGAGCAACAGCTATAAGCCATGCCCTTCCAGCAATATGGAACAACATGCAAAAGGTTCTAAAGCTTGCAATACCAGTAAACTGGGCTTTCTTTAAGGCTCTGTTCCTTTGTAAGTAAAGTGAATCCTGTGACTGCTTTAACTAGCTGAGCCCTGTATCTTGAATCCCTCATACTACTTGTACATTGTTCTCCCCTTGTACATCTTCAGCACGTCGTGCCCTGCTAGTCTTCCTTTGTCCACCTCATTGCCAACCCAGTACCCTCCTCTTCTTGAACACCTTTTTGTCCTCCCTTTACTAACTCCCCCCTTGACTTCCCCTCATCTCTGACATCTTAGCCCTCACCTTGTCCTACCCTTCTCACCACCCAGCCTTGACTTCCCTTACCTGGCACCCAGCCCCCCATCCCATAAGTCTTGTTGCAACGGCAGGTATTGTTTATACTGTAATACTTATTTGTATTTTTGTTCTTGCCCTGTCAGTGTTGTATTTGAGTTTTTGAGGTCTACTGTACTGTTAGCCACATTGTATGCACTGTTATTTATGCCTAGTTTGTATTTGCTCTACAGAGACTATTGTCTCATTGTATTATAGCAACATTTAGCTTATGTGTTTTTGTTATGACCTACCCAGGTCCACCTTGCAAATGAGTCTGTCTCAATGGTGTTTCACATAGAAACATAGAAACATAGAATTTGACGGCAGATAAGGACCGCTTGGCCCACCCAGTCTGCCCATTTCCCTACCTACTGGATAAGCTGCAGATCCTAGTTAACCAGCAGCCTACTTCTTCTTACCCCCACCCCCCAGAATTGCCTTATGACTGTCTCATGCATGCTTGAATTCTACCACTGATTTTGACTCCACAACCTACTCCGGAAGGCCGTTCCATGCATCCACAACCCTCTCTGTGAAAAAAATACTTCCTTAAATTACCTCTGAGCCGCCCCCCTCTATCTTCAAATTGTGCCCTCTTGTTCTTGCACACCTCTTTTTTTGAAAGATGCTACCCTCTTGGACTTTGTTGATTCCCTTGAGGTACTTGAAAGTTTCTATCATGTCCCCCCTCTCCCTCCTTTTCTCGAGGCTATACATATTAAGCTCCTTAAGTCTCTCTTCATATTTCTTCCAGTGCAGACCCTGCACCATTTTAGTTGCCCTCCTCTGGACAGCTTCCATCCTGTCTATGTCTTTGCGGAGATTGGGTCTCCAGAACTGCACACAGCACTCCAGATGGGGTCTCACCAGCTGTCTGTACAGAGGGATAATAACTTCCTGTTTTCTACTGGTGATGCCTCTCCCCATGCATCCCAGTAACCCCCCAGCCCTCCTTGCTGCCCTCTCACATTGCTTGCCCACCTTTAGGTCATCTGATATGACTACCCCCAGGTCCCTTTCCATTTTTGTTGTTGTTAGTATCTCACCCCCCATTGTGTACTCTTCCCCTGGGTTTTTGTTTCCCAGGTGCATTACCTTGCACTTCTTAGCATTGAATCTAAGTTGCCATACATTTGACCATTCCTCTAACCTTGCCAAGTCCCTTCTCATCCTTTCCACGCCACCCTGTGCATCAACTCTGTTGCAGATCTTAGTGTCATCTGCAAAGAGACATACTTTTCCTTCCAGTCCTTCCGCAATGTCACTTATAAAGACATTGAAGAGTACCTGTCCTAATACTGAACCCTGCGGTACCCCACTAGTAACCCTCCTTTCTTCTGAGTGGACTTCATTTACTATTACTCTCTGTGTCCTATTCTCCAGCCAATTTTTTACCCAGGCTGCCATCTTGGGACCCACTCCCAGGCAGGCTAACTTGTATATTAATCTTTTGTGTGGGACTGTGTCAAATGCCTTGCTAAAGTCTAGGTAGGCCATGTCCACAGCCCCTCACTGATCTACTACTTTGGTCACCCAGTCAAAGAAATCTATCAGATTTGTCTGGCATGACCTTCCCGCTGTGAATCCATGCTGCCTAGGGTCCTGTGCCCCTCTGGCCTCTAGATACTCGACAACTCTTTCCTTCAGAAGTGATTCCATCATTTTCCCTATCACTGAGGTTAAACTAACAGGTCTGTAGTTTCCTGCTTCTGCCTTGCTCCCACTTTTGTGAAGGGAATCACATCTGCCCTCCTCCAGTCCTCGGTACAACCCCATCATCCCATGATTTGTTAAAAGGGTAGTCAGTGGTGTCACTAGTTCTACCCTTAGCTCTTTAGAATTCTGGGATGAATCCCATCAGGCCCATTGCTTTGTCCACCTTCAGTTTTAAGAGTTCTTTCAGACCCTTTCTTCTGTAAATGGGCTGGTATCAACTTCTGTATCCAGAGTGTTACTACTGTTTGTTTTATGTACCTCCCCTCTTCATTTGTAAATACTAAGCAAAAATATTTGTTTAGTATCTCTGCCTTTTCACAGTCTCCTCTGCCCCCTCCCTTTATTAAGCCTCACTATCCCTCCTTTGGTCTTCCTTTGCTCCCTGATGTACCTATAAAGGTTTTATCCCCTTCTTAACTGAGTTGGCTATCTCTTCCTCGGTTTGGGCCTTTGCTGTTCTGACTGCCTTCCCAGCCTCCTTTTGCTTTAACTGATACAGTTCTCTGTCCTGCTCCTTCTAGTTCCTTGTACTTCCTGAATGCTTTCTTTTCTCTTGAACCTTCACTGCCACTTCCTTTGAGAACCATAGTGGTTTCTTACATCGTCTTGTTTTGTTTATTTGCTTCACACAAAGGCTCGTTACCTCTGTGATGGCAGTTTTTATTATTCCCCATTGTTCTTCCACCTCTCCTTCCTGCCCATTTGCTAGTGCATTCCTTAGGCACTCACCCATTTTGGCAAAGTCAGCCCTCCTAAAGTCCAGTACTTTTGCCTTTGTATGGCTTGACTCTATTGCTGTGTTTATTGTGAACCATACTGTTCGATGGTTGCTAGTTCCCAGATGGCTACCCACTTCTACATCTGTGATCCTCTCTCCATCTCCATTTGAGAGAACCAGGTCTAAGATTGCTCCCTCTCGAGTGGGCTCATGGTGAAATAAAGATGATTGATTGATTGACATAAAACATAAAATAAAAAACAATAAAATATATTTACATCTGACATCATCCTTGTGTCAATACATTTCACATCGCCCTTGTGTCAAGCTTTAGCAGCACAGCAGACTTTAACTAAACTTGCTGTTTTATCCTAGGATTGCCTAGGGAGACAGATGAAATCATTACGATGCAGGGTGCAAAACTTAATCAGTTCACTGATGACTGCTTGCAGTCCTGGAGGTGGTCTGAAGTGTCCTTCCTGGTCAGTTCTGCCCTGGAAGCAGAGTGTGGAGAGTTCACCAGTGTGAGTGGGTCATGGTCAGAAGCAAGTCTGGCTGGTAATCCAAAGTGGTGAAGCCACACACTGGGCCTAATGATGCCCCCTGACTTCATGGCCTTGCCCACAGGCACAGCTGTCATTCTTGTAACTGGTAAGGATATGAGTCCCCAGTCATAGAAAATTTGAAACATCGAATTTGATGGCAGATTAGGACTGCTTGGCCCACCCAGTCTGCCCAATTGTCCCTGCCTCTACTGTCACCAGGGACCCTGCTTGATCTCCTGCCCCCCCCAGCTTCCCAACTAAGATTCTTTTGTGCCTATCCCATGCATGCTTGAAGTCCACCACTGTTTTCATTCCCACCACGTCTGCTGGAAGACTGTTCCAGGCAACCACCACTCTTTCAGTGAAGAAGTACTTCCTCACATCTCTTCCAAACTTCCCCCATTCCAACTTAATTGAATGTTCCCTTGTTCTTGTACACTTTTTTCTCTGAAAAACACTCCCCTCCTGTACCTTATTCAAACCCGAGCATTATTTATAGGTATCTGTCATGTCCTCTCTCTCCTCCTGTCTACCAGGATATACCTATTGCGGTCCTTCAGTCTCTCCTCATAGGGCTTCTGATAAGGATGATGAACAGCAGCTAGGCTGCAACTGAAATGCCAGATGTGATCATGGAACCAGAAGAAACAGATGATCAAAATAAAGATTCTGTGTAAAAATCATCCGCTAAGAGCACCTGTGTACCCCCTAAACATTTTCAAGTTCTACTGCACCAGAGGTCTCCAAACAAGAGCTTGTGACATGTGTAACAAATGTGCCTCTAGTGCCCTAGGTAGAACAAAAGACTGAGAAGCAATTAGCCTTAGAAGATAAAATGAAAACGTGGAACAGTGTTCCTTGGTTGCCACCAGGCCACAGACGTATCTGTAAACTAGGAACAATGTGTCAAGCTGACAGATCCATCAAAAGATGGGTAGAAGTAAAATATGGATTCTGCTTTCTGTACATGCCTGCCTGGGTCTGGAAAATTGTGAATGCGCATTTTGAAAAAATCTTTTTTTGAAATTTAATAAACTTTATTAAGAAAGCAAACTGCTAACACACCACAGTACAACAACACAATATAAACACACATGAACCAACAACAATACCAGTAACAATAAACAGAACAAAGTTACAAATAACACGAACAAATCCTCCCACCCCTTCCCCCCTACAGCGGAGATGTCCTAGGGGTATTAAAGGAGCATAAACCTAGACATTGGTATGAGACTGTACAGTAGTAAAATAATAGGGCTACACGTAAATATACCCAGTAAGGAACATAATGTCATGTCATCATTTAGTGAATACCAAAATTAACCTTAATGGTCCCGTCGTCGCTCACCCCCTGGCAGAGGCTGGGGGACATGGCGCCACGCCAGAACATGGGTGGAGCTGGGGCGGACGCTTGCCTCAGTGTTTGGGTCATTGCACGCTCCCAGCTCCAATGGGACTCCATTGAAAAAATCAGCCGGCCCCCGTGTATGAGCCGGAGCTCGGTACCCGACCCTCCAGCCACCTTCAGTTCTGCCTCGGCGGCCCCACTCAGGGGTAGGGCATCCCCGGGTGACGGTACTAGTCACCGAGCCCAGGGCAAGCCTGCTTGTGGGGCTAGGGGTGACAGCAGGAAAAAGCATACTATAAAAAAAAAAATTTACCTTAATAAGCAAAGATGTCAAAGCCCTAACAGTACCAAGTTGACTATCCAAACAATAGTCAGTAGGTGCTGCAGGGAGGCACTACTGAGAGTATATGGTAAATAATTTACCCCCACTTCTAATTAAATCCTATAACTCTACGGCGGAGACTAGCAATCATCTTCTCCAAATGAAGATTATGGAGAAGCTTCTGCAGCCACTTATGATAAGAGACACATGTCTGCTCTTTCCGCTGTCAAAGGACTACCCTCTTCACAGACAGGGAAAGCATTGCTATGTGGTATTTCCTTTAATCGTTATACTGGAATAGTCTCCAACTATGCATATCTCAGGGATGAAGAGTTCTTTTAAACCAAGCAGTGGGTCTACCCTTGATTTAATTTGTACCAACAGAGGTGCAACCTGGGGACAATCCCAGAATATGTGAAGTAATGATCCATCAGATTGGCCACATTGTGTGTATAGGGGAAAACCTAGTTTCCCCATTCTCACTAGCTTAACTGGTGTAAAATAGAGATTGTGGGTCAACCAGAACTTGTCATTTGCCATGTATTGATAAAGGTTCTTTCAAATATGGTCCCAGTTAAAGATAGCCTACAGAGAAGCTGTGGACCAATACTCCGAGTACCCAGAGATCTCTGGGAAAAGTTTGGTAAAAAGAAAAGAGTATAGTTGGGAAACAGCATGGGGTAGGGACACCAAATCCATGAAAGATCAAAGGAGTTTCCCCATATTAACAGTCCTATCCCAACCCAGGTCTTTGGAGCAAAAGATGACGCAATTAATGTACCTTGAAAATATATTGGTATGGGAGATTTAAATGCAGTAAAATTTCTTGACAAGTTTTAAGTCGGCCATCGAGAACAAAGTCACCTATCACACTGTCATTTGTTTGGGGAGTCAGTTCGGAGACAGCATTGCTCCACCAATCTTGAAATTGGGATTGGCGCACAATGGTTGAGACAGATCCTTAGTTGGGTCATAATTCATATATTTACACAACTGGGCATGAATACGCAGCAAGATATGTATCACCATGCCATGAAGGGACACCGGGAGAGACTTAGGGGTCACATAAAACAAATTACAGCAGGAAAGCCCTGCCTTCTGAATCAAGGTCTTTTCCAACTGAGCCAAATTGGGGTATATTGGGGGTTATTATCACCTATGAGAAGGGTAGACCATCTACAGTATTTAGATAAATGGCATGCCTAATAATACAGTACAAAATTGGGTAGTCTGAGCCCTCCCCCAACTCCTTATGAGCCGAGAGACGAGTATATGCTCTCCTCTGAGGCTTCCCCTTCCAAATGAATTGAGAAATTACTTTATGGACTTTTTTGAAACCATGATATCAGTAAGAATATATTGAGGGAATGAAGGGGGTAAACAAAACTTTCATTTTAAAGACACTGATTCTACTGACGATAAAGAGTGGGAGATGGTCTCATCTGAATAAATCTTGTTGGATAGCCACCACTAAGTCATCTAAATTCCATTTTTTCAATTGGGATGCATTTCTAGCCAGTCATATACCTAGACATTTCAGACAGGGGGCCCAGGAGAGTCCCATAGATTCAATATCAGTTCAGTAAACACTAGAAGTTGGAGGCATTACCATGGTTTTATCAACATTGAGCTTGTAATTGGACAACCTTCTGAAGTTCCGAATAATCTCCAGAGCAGCAGGGATAGAGTGAGTAGGATTGGTGACATGCAGGAGGATGTCATCAGCATAGACTGAGATCTTGAGGTCCAAAGGCCCAACTTGCACCCCAGTAATCAACGGGGAGCCCTAAAGATGCAGCAACAGTGACTCCAAGTATAGAGTAAACAACAAGAGGGAGTGTGGGCAACCCTGACGGATTCCAGAAGACAATGGAAAAGGTGAAGACAATGCCCTGTTGTAGTATATCTTGGCAGTAGGGCAAGCATACAGGATTTTAATCCATTTGGTAAATGTCGCAGGAAAACCAAACCTGTGCAAGGTGGAAAACAGAAAGGCCTAATTGACTCTATCAAATGCCTTCTCCGCATCCAGGGAGACCAAATCTGCAGGGGCGATGGAGTCCTGGAATGCGGAGAAGACACAAGACAGCTTACACAGATGGTTAGCTGAGGACCAAGAGCACATAAACCCCACCTGCTCTGGACATCATGAAAAAATCTTGATCACAACAGCAAAGAAAGACATTGCTCAAGTGGACCATCTCTGCTGTTTGGCCCACAAAGATCAAATAGACAGAACTGCCAGCACAAGAAGTTCCACAACAGACACTAGAAAGAGCATCCATATGCATGAGGTCATTTATACTGAAATGGTATAGACGAACAGCAAACTGGTTATTTTGTCTGGGCATTCGGACCCAATGAAGAACTAGTTTAAAAGCCTCATCCACACCATTATGTGTGAACTAAGCATTAGACTTTTTGTGCATAAAAGCGGCTGTATATCCAGAACAAAACAAAGGCTAGAGGGGTATTGATTGCAATCAAGGAGCACCCAATTTGTAATGGTATGCAAGTTTATTCATGTGCCTTCTTCCTACCAGAAATGGGAGGAAGAACTTGTTTCTCCATCGTAGAAGTAATGCATGGCCTTTCATTTCAGATGGCTATGATTTGCCTGGTGTGCCCATAAAACACAATGCAGCAGAAGGTCACTTTGAGCTACCTCATGTTGCCTATTGAAGCACTTATTGATCTCTTGTGGGAGATCATTACCAAGCAGGTTGCTGCACTTACAAAGACTGTGTTCCATAATAGACTTCTTCCTTTACCTATTTCAAAGTCAAAAGTGTTATTTTTTTTTTTAAATAATAAGAACAAGTATTTTAGGGGTTTTGCTATGTGTGCACTTTCTTCTGTTTTCTTGCAGGTGGAACTGAGCCTCTGCATCGTGTCCCTGGAGGGAGCAGAATAGATGAAAGAAGACGGTCAGGAAGAAGAGAGGCTGAAGGTGTGAAAGTGAAGAGTTCTGCAGGACACCTGGATACATTCTGGTCCTTAGGCACTTAAGTGCTGGGGTTAAGTGTGTGAATGTTATTGTGCTAGTGTTGTAGATTTATTCGGGTTAGGTGTTAGGAAGTATGTAGACAGTGTGTGCCCTGCCTCTCCTACAGATAAGACTTACTCTACATAGGCTGGCATGGAACGCTAGTAAGGCTTCTTGAATGTTCTGGCCTGTGTTTGAAGCACATAGAGGGAAATGTGTGCAACCTTCTCCGTCTTTGTCCAACACTGTAGGACATTGAACATCTTGCACGTTGTACTCCCATTTAGCATAGGATATTGAACATTTCTTCCAGTGGCACTGGCCACAACTGAACACACATTTACTGACAGGACACTTGTGCTCTGTATCCCATATAACATAGGACATTGAACATTTCTTCCAGTGGCGCTGACCACACAACTGAACATTTCCTCTAGTGCCACTGGCCACGAATGAACATACATGTTGCTAATAACTTTCACAATCCACTTCAGGGGTTAAAATCCTCTTCAGACATTGGTTGTCTAGTTCTCACCCGTACCCCAACCCCGTTCTTGTCACCTGAGACAATAAACACACCAGTTAGGAATTGAAATGGCCAAAGCCATATGTTTATTCAATTTCAATTTAATTCCTAATACAGACTAGACGTGTGCTGAAGGGAGACTCTCCAAAGTTCATGTCTCTCCCCTCTCTTGCCCTCATGAAGGGAGGAGAACAGCCCACTGCCTACCCCCCCTCAGCAAGGCAACGGGCCACTGGGTTCTTCTTGGGATCAGACCATCAGAGAGAGAGAGAGAGTCCTAGTGCCCTCCATGCTAGGCATGGCCCTCTGCCTTCCTTCCCCGAGTCTGACCCAGGAGATTGTGGACCTCCACCATGGGAAACCTGCCATCAGGGGCCCAATGCAGCAGACCCCCCTGCAGGGCCAGCGCATCCCAGGGTAATTTTCCCAGTGACCTCAGCCATTCCATGCTGGGTGATAGCCAGGGTTCCTCTAAGAATGACCATGAGAGAGGCGCCTATTCCATGCTGGACGCTGAAGGCCCCCCCTTTTCTCCTATTCCCAAGCTGGGCTAACCTGGCTCACCTTTAGGCAACCTTGGAGAAACTCTCTATCTGCTTACAGAGGTTGTGACAGTATTGTTACCACACCCAGTTGGCTGAATCAGAGAACCATTCTGACAAGAGTCAAAAACCCAGGGAAAAAAACTCATTAGCAGGAAAACCTGGGAAAAATTCCTCTGCAACCCCTTACGGCAGTTCCCCTAGTATGGGGAAGTGGTCTTGCACTATCTTTTGTGGGTGGGTTCCTGCCTTGGATGGTGCAGAGAAAGAGACTGCAGTTTGCCTAGTGGCTCTTTAAACTGCCTATGCACCACTCTGTCCCCGTCTGTGGCAACCCAGTCCCAAACTCTGTGGCCACCTGGACCACCCCCCGATTGACCCTGCCCATGGGGTCTCTGACCCCAGGCCACCTGGATTCCTGATGATGGATCAGCTGGGACAAACCCGATCAGCCTGGGTGGTCCCGATCCCACCTAGCACCGTCTCACAGGGCTTTCCATCAGGGAGGAGGTGGAAGCACAGACACCAATCCCCCTTCTCCTGTTGAGGCCTCGGGAAAGGCCTACTGGCCCTATGTCTAACGTAACCAGGCACCCTTAATGAATCTGCAGTCCTGAACTGGTTACTCCAGATGGGGGTTGCCCACCCTTTGTTCCCAAATCCATACCAAGCCATTCTTCAGAGTTACACCTTAAACATCCTGAACACACTTGGAAAATGCTTAATTTAATGAAACATTGGCATCCAGCATTTAAAACACTACACAGGTAGTGGAAGAACTAAGTACCGAACAATGTGATATAGTCATACCTCCGGGCATCACATATTTCAGCCAACTTTAAATGAGAACAGTCTCACACTTCTGAACATAAAAGTTGTGCATTTCCCTTTTAGCCAGAGAACACAACAGCACAGGCACTTGCTTTCTGCAGCAAAAGTCAGATCCTACTCACTGTTAGACATTGCAGGATCATCCTGGATCAAAAAGGGAATTGCCCCTTGGATCCAACCACTAGCAGTCCTTTTCACCCCTCCAGGGATGAAAATCAGGAGACCCTGCTGAAGACAACGGTTTCCACCTCTTCTCTTGGCAAACTGGAGAATTACCAAGACTAGGGTGAGAAAGCAGGGCCCTCACTCAGAGCCCTCAGCTGAGCAGTTTTCACTCCTCTCACTTCCAACTACAGACTCACACTGACTACCATCTCAAGATTCTAAACTCCCTACTCACAACTGGCAAAGGCTTATGCTGCTGCGAGAGTTCCAAATTAGCTCATCCCTTCCATCTCAGCTGAAGCCAAGTAAACAAAAGAGTGATCAGGTGAAAAACTCATTCAACTAGTTAATCACCTGCTGCCTCTCCCTGCCTAGCACTGATACTGAGGGGATTCTAGTAACCCCAGGGGACTGGGTGGTTACACTCACTGCAACCAGATGAATGACTGTCTACAGTCATATCTCCATCCGGCACTAGGCCATCTTACCCTCTGTGTTACCTACAGGGAGGTAGCACTACTTCTCCCCTACCATGTGCGAGGAACAGGCAGGCAACACTAAAGGAACAGAGGCTGACTGATGAACCTTCAACCCCTATCCTATGATCTAGCTATGGATTCTCAGTGGCTCCAAGAAAACTGCTTGAAGCATGTTCTAATAGACCAGTATTGAGAGCCTCTACTGCAGATCAGGACCCAAGTCTGTCTATCCCCCTAGCCCTCTTAGGGGAAAATCTATCTGACTATGCTGCCTACAAGGGAACCTATCCCCCAAAACCTCCTAGGGTAGTTGTGAACAACAAAGAAGGAAAACATACACTACATTGCATCACATTTCCCAAAACTCAACACCTGTAAAGAAAAATATATTAACACCCTGTTAACCATAAACAATTCTAAAAACACTAAGAAAAGGGAAACTCGGATGAGTTCCAGCATTCTGTTCTTCTCTTCTTTTCTTGTTCTTCAGGAACACCTGCAAGAGAAGAAAAACACAAAACACATTCTGCATTCCACACAGTGGCTAAACCTCCACCTAACACTAAAGAACCCCCAAAATATTTTTTCTATAAAAGTATAAAAGTAAAAAACAGAAAGAAGACATCTATACAACTCATTTGGGGATGGGATTCCCTACAATGTCCCAGCTAGTGGCAATATCACTGATGCCTGTAGGCACTGTCCATGAAAGAGTCTCTCCTAGGCTGAAGCCTGCTGAAGAACAGTTCTTGGACAAGGCAGGGCCTGTATAGCACTGCAATCCATGGGGAGAGTCTTTGATGAAAATTAAAGTTCCATGGATAGTCTTCAAATGTAGGATGTGTTGCACAAAGTCAGTTAACATAAATAAAAAGTTTTCTTACTGGCTCCTTGAAGAATGAAAACAAAGGATCATCTTAGTTTTACGGGCTGAGGAGCTTCTCCCTTCAGACCAAATGGCATCTTCGGATAGTGCTGGGTTAGTGTCCACTGGAAAACAAATGATGACAAGGAAAAACTGCTGTATTGATGACCTCTGGAAAAACCATAAAATGAAACAGGAAAAACTGCTGGGAGGATGTACTCTGAAAGGCCAGACGGTGGAACAAGAAAACTGCTGGGTGATGTCCTCTGAAAGGCCAGACAATGCAACAGTAAAACTGCTGGGATGATGAATCTAGATACACCTGAAGAAATCCTGGAATACCAGAAAAGCTGCATCTTCCTCCATAGATACTGCTGCTTTGGATGACAGACACTGGCCTGCCACTGCTTGCTTCCTTTAGGCATGCTGGGCATATTCACAGGGAGTGGCACCATTAAGGGTAGTGTTCCACTCAGGGTGTGGGGCAAGGACTATGACCTTGTCTGAGCATTCCAAGTTGATGTTGTGAAATGTCTCATTCACAGCCTCATCCAAAATTTGCACAGTGTCCATAAACAGAGTCCTGCCCACACCCCCTACTGGCATACTATAAGCTTGCTGCCTCGAAAGCAGATGGGGGACTGCGGATTCCTCACTTGGCTATCTATTATTGGGCTAGTCATCTCGCTAAATGCCTGAAGTGGGTGATTCCGGGTCCCGAGAGTTTGAGACCGGCTTGGCTCAACATTGAACTAGATTTCATCTGGTCTATGAACACGGACCCCCTGACCATGTTTTATGTTAAACTATCTCTTTTACAGGATACTAGTAAATGTCCCACCCTTATGATGTCACTAAAAGTATATGCACAGCTTTGCTCCTTTCTGGGATATACTCCACATCTCGATCTGTCCCAGTCTATTTGGAACTCACCAGCCTTTACTTTAAATAAGCAGATGATCTCCCGTACATGGTTGCCCCAAGTGGGCGACGGGATAGTATCCATGTTTTTGGATGACGAGGGAGCTTGGCTTCCTGTAGCTAAAATCACCCAGAAATTTGGTATTCCAGTATCTTTACAATTCAGGGTTCTTCAATTAAAGCACCTGCTTACCACTATGTTGGGTAATACCCCACCTCGCCCTCCGGTGTTTGCACTGATTCCTGAACTTTCCTCCTTATTGGGTTCTTCTGGTGTCATTTCTAAAATATATCAAGTTTTGTTTCATTGATGGTACAGGGGCTTCTATGGTCTGACTAGATTCTGGGTTTCTCTTTTCCCCTCAATATACCTTTAATTGGCCGGTTTTATGGAAGTTCTGTCACAAATATGTGTCTCAAGACAGATTGCACCTTATGCAATATCACATTTTACACAACTTGTATTATACTCCTGCCAAACTGGCGAGATGGGGTCTTCTCGAATCAGATTTATGTACTAGATGCTCCCAAGGAGAAGTAACACATCTCCACACATTCTGGATGTGTCCCCAAATAATCCCATTGTGGGATTCAATAAAAAATAACCTGGACCCCTTACTGGGTTTGCAAGATTGCTTCACTCCGAATATTTGCCTTCTGGGTGACCTGTCCTCCATCAAGGTTAAAGTCCGGAGATTTCATATTTCCATGATCACACTATCGGTTAAGAAACTCATATTAAGACATTGGAAAGATAGGGTTAGCCCGACATATCAGGAATGGGTTAATTAAATCCTAGCTAACCTTCATACAGAGAAGGCTATAGCTAGCCTTCAAAACCGGTTATCTAGTTACAAACGTATCTGGGATCCCCATCACACCTTAATCATAATTGTACAGATATAGGTGTTGTTAGTTGTTAGTTGTTCGTTATTCTCGCTGGTATATGGTTATTGATGCAGAATTTATGTTACAATATGGAATTATACTGCTGTACCGGGGGGGGGGGGCAGCTTATATAAAGCACTGTGAACAGGTTGTATTTGTTACAATTGCTGCCTCCTATATTGTGAAAATGTTTAATAAAATGTGAATAAAAAAAAAAAAAAACAGAGTCCTGCCCAGTCTCCAGAATCTAAGGCAATCACTGGTGATTTTGTCCCTTGCACATTCTGCTGCACCGGGGCACAAATTCTTACTTGCCTCTTCCATTAGTCAGGATTGCCTTTTCTGTTAGATTTCCTCCCAGGCTCAGTGAGGAAAGGTAGGAAAGGTTCGCATATGTGGTGTCAGCCCACCTACCAATCAGTCTCTCCTCCTTACTACTCTTTACTAGTCTGTGGCCCATGGTCTGGCTTGGGGGTGACCAGTCTTGGTCGAGTCAGTGTCTCAAACTTAACAAACAAAAGAACTTGTCCCCCACTATCTCTGTGGACAAGTTGCTAGAGTCTTCTCCAAGTGTCTCTGGCTCCCCTGAGGCAAGAGTTTGGGGCAAATCACAGGAGCCCTCAACATGAATATACTCTTCTTCGTCTTCCTCTTCCTCACTCATGATCTGTGCCCAAGAGTGAACAAACGTTCTCACTCCTGAGGCATTCCATTCCTCACTGGGTGCAGAGATAGACACCTCTCAATTCAATTTCTCTTGCACTTCATCCTCCCCCATTAGGCTAGGACTCGCACCCTGATTCCACAGGGTCCGCCGATCCCTCTGTTGTACTGTCTGGGACACAGGTGTGGAAACCTCTCTCTGTTCCTGCCCTTGCAGTGGACCAACATCAATTTTACTTTCTCTTTCTGTAACATACTCTGTAGAACTTTCCCCAACAGGTTCAACCTGGTGCTGCATGCTGCTACTGGCAGGGTCCCCTGCCAGGGTCCACGTGGGACCCAATCAAATTCTTGTTACCCTCTCTGGCGCTGCTCTGCTGCTCATTCCAAACTTCACAAGGCAGTCCAAGCAATGGGGTATCAGAAACACATCACTTCTAGCCTTTAGACACACAATGCATAGTCTCACTGGATAGCTAGGGATTGCTACATCCAGGGGTAACCTGTCACCATAGTAGGCCCTCTCAACCTCTCTTATTGCTGCCACCTCCTCAGTGATCATAGCTCGGGCATGATCTGGGTAGTGGGGAGTTCCTGAAGCCATATCTAAAAGCAAACACACAAACTTTTTGTTACTGAATTGCTCACTAGTCACATATTATCTCACAAAACGGCTCCCTGATGTTGTGTTTACATTTCTGACCCCACCCTGTCATGGCGTCTGTAACTTTTCTCATGCATCCAAGTCTGTTCAACTTGCTCAAAATTGTGTTTCCAACCTCTCTGGCTACTGAATTTACTCTAAACTGCAACTGATTGCTCTGTTGGTACATTTCAGCACATTCATATGGATTTTTTAACTGGTAACTTGACTTTGCGAACAGCATTAATTCAGGAAAACTCTATTTAGACATGCTCAAAGTCATTTTTAAGCCCCACAGTCTTTCTCTGCACAGGACTGCCTGTTTGATGCATCCTCCATATACAACTCACTGTTCAGCTGCTTAGAAAAATGTACTGTTGCTAAAACCATTAATCATTGCTTACAGTCTGTGTTCAGAATTTCTGTTTGTTGCACCTGCTTTTACAACTTGCAGTCCTTCCTTGCACAAAAATCACACTGCTTGCACACAGGTTCAGCTGGCTTGATAATCACACACAGTTTATTTACACAATCAACTTGTTTACTCACAGAATTCAGTAGCTGGTTCCCGCCAATGGAAAATTTCAGCCTGCTGACAGTCCTAGAAAGGCCTCTGGGGTGAAACAGACTGGCGATCCTGTCAATCGTAGCCACAAACCCCTCGATCACTCTCCGGTGAGTCGGACAATGGGTTGAGCCCAAAATTACACTGTACTAGTCTGCTTACTATAGTTTGGAATGCTCACAAGCCCCTCGATGATTGATCTTGGTCTAACCAGCTTGCATGCCACTCTCTCTCTCTCTCCTCCTCAAACACCGTGCAGCACACAGACGCTGGCCAGGGGGCGGGACTGGATGCAGCCACACCAATCGCTCAACGCCATGCAAATGAGCCTCTCTCTCTCCTCGTTTGCTCTTCCTTCATGGCGATCATTGAGCAGGAGCAAATTTAAACTGCAAACTGTAACTTTTGTTCTCGGCTGCAATTTCAGTAGCGGGAGCACCGTTTTGACCATTTTAACCACAGTTTCAGGACAATTTCTTTAGCAACTCTCCCAATTTGCACACTAAGCACAAGAAACTTTCAGGGCACATATCTGAGTCTGTTCCTTAAGGTCCACAATACTTTTGGCATTTGAAAATTACATTTTAAAAGTTCTGTAAGCACTTTTGATGCAGAGACCAGGACACACATTCAGTGCTTTACTGTCCATCACAAGTTGAAAACACACAAGCAGCACTCTGTTCTTTTACTGTAAAGGCACACAAGCAGCACATTTGGGTGGCATTTTTCTGAGCAAATATCCATGTCTAAAGCGTCCTTTCTGTTTGGGTTACACCACTACCAGACAGAAAGACGTTAGACATACCCTCAGCAAAAAATTAAACATCACCAGACAGGCCACCATTTTTTTGTACCCCCCCACTACTTTACACAGTTAGCTACCACTGGCACCCTTAACTGGGCACAGACACTGGGAACTCATTTAGAAATGGTACCATCCCTAGCTTTGGGAATGTATACCAGGCTCATTATTCTAGAGATCAAAAGGGGTGGGGGTGTACAAAAGCAATATGACCTATAAGGTATTTACAGAACCAGGTCCAGAGGAGAGAACTTTTTGCTAGGGCTATGCTAGAACTATACTTCTGGAGGGGTACCCAGTAAATCCACACAAAGAAAGCAATAACGTAACTGTCCAAACCACAGCTGGGGTTTTAGAGTGTGGCTTTATTCCAAAAAAAAAGACGTTCTATAAAGTAAGGGTAGATCCCCAAGGTTTACACATCGTGCAACTAGGAACTTGTAGAACAACAAAAGTACTGTATCTGACACAAAACTATGTATTCCCACACTGTAGGACATTGAACATCTTGCACTTTGTATTCCCATTTAGCACAGGATACTGAACATTTCTTCCAGTGGCACTGGCCACATCTGAACACACATTTACTGACAGGACACTTGCACTCTGCATCCCATATAGCATAGGACATTGAACATTTCTTCCAGTGGCACTGGCTGCAACTGAACATTTCCTCTCGTGGCACTGGCCACGACTGAACATGCATGTTGCTAAAAAACAGCACAACCCACTTCAGGGGGTAAAATCCTCTTCAGACATTGGCGCTATGTCTAAAGTAACCAGGCACCCTTACTGAACCTGCTGTTATGAACTGGTTACTCCAGACGGGGAGCTGCCCACCCTTTGCTCCCAAATCCATACCCAGCCATTCTTCAGAGTTATACCTTAGACATCTTGAACACACTTGGAAAATGCTTAATTGAATGAAACTTTGGCATCCAGCATTCAAAACACTACAGCAGTAGTGGAAGAACTGAAGTCCCAAACAATGTGATATAGTCATACCTCTGGACATTGCACATTTCAGCCAACTTTAAATGAGAACAGTCTCACACTTCTAAACAGAAAAGTTGTGCATTTCCCTTTTAGCCAGAGAACACAACAGCACAGGCACTTGCTTTCTGCAGCAAAAGTCAGATCCTACTCACTGTTAGACATTTCGGGCAGCTTCAAATATCCTGGATTAAAAAGGGGATTGCCCCTTGGATCCATCCACTAGCAGTCCTTTTCACTTCTCCAGGGATGAAAATCAGGAGATCCTGCTGTAAACAATGGTTTCCACCTCTTCTCTTGGTACACTGGAGAATATCAGGACTAGGGTGAGAAAGCAGGGCCCTCACTCAGAGCCCTCAGCTGAGCAGTTCTCACGCCTCTCACTTCCAACTACAGACTCACACTGACTATCGTCTCAAGATTATTAACTCCCTACTCACAACAGGCAAAGGCTTGTACTGCTGCGAGAGTTCCAAATGACCTCATCCCTTCCATCTCAGCTGAAGCCAAGTAAACAGAAGTGTGAGCAGGTGAAAAAAAAATTAAATAGTTAATCACCAGCTGCCTCTCCCTGTCTAGCACTGATACTGAGGGGATTCTAGCAACCCCAGGGGACCAGGTGGTTACAACCAGAACATATTTAACTAAACTATAACTAGTTTCTAAAAATGTTAACAACTTTTGTATTTTGAAACCGAAAGGAAGCTGAGTATTCTATTACCCCTCTCTTGCCAGCGAAGGCTCTAACTACACAGGAAGCCAAATACACATGACTAAAGTGCACAACAGGGTGCAGTTCTCAACAGTTGGTGGCAGTAGAGAGCAGGTGCTCCAGTACTGTACTGTGAAAGGCTGTACTTTGGCAAGAAATTTTAGGGGAATACATTTAACAGACTAAGTACCTTAGTTACTGTAGCAGCAGCCATATTATTACAGTCTGTGCACTGGAGGTGAGGAAAGAGATAGGACCCCCCAGGAATGTAGTATTGTAAAGCACATGGAGGGCATGGCCAGGAGAAGAAGGTGAAGTGGAGTGTACAAGTGTTGCAGTGAGTCTTTCGGATGAGATGTTAAACCGAGGTCCCATCTACCTGGATTGGTGGTAGTTCAGGTGGATGTTAAAGATCCCATGGCTTTTATTGAAAAGAGTAGGAGAATTTTTTATTAGAATAAACAAAACATCTCAGGAAGAAAACCAAAAAAAGAAATCGTACAGAAACATATTACAAAAACAAAAGACAAAAAAAACCTAAAAGGTAAGCAAAACCACACACATTTCACCAAAACCCTTACACCCTACATTCACTCACGTGCCCTATTTACATAAATAATTCAAAACCTTTTTTCATAACCAGTTAATATTTCTCCATAATTTCAGAAATCGGCCCTGTTCAAACCTTTCCTTTTCCTTCTGTTTTACTGGTAAAATAGCAGATTCAATCTGCTTAATGACTATAGAATTTGGTATAACTTGATGCTGCAAAGAAAATTGACAGTGCGTTTGCCACAGATAATATTTTATGCAAGCAAAGATTATATTTAATGTACTTGCATCATATCTTCGCAAGAACCCGGTATAATCCCCCAAAACTAAACTTTCACATGACACATGACTGGTAGGAGATCCATTCCATCTTCCCATAATGTCAACCCAAAACTGGGCTGCCACCCCACATTGAAAAAAGAAATGTTCCTGTGTTTCTTCCAGTCCCACACACTCTGGTCTAATACATACTCTTTCTACAGTCAGCTTATGTTTCAAATTGCCTTTAACCCCCAATTTACCAAGACAACTCAACCAAGTTACGTCTCACATTTCCAGAGGTACCCTCTTGTCATTCAGTAATTTACATGCACAATTTAATTTTGATGGGAGACATTTTGGAAAGTCCACCCTCACAGCACAGTTGGTATCCATTATTTCTGTATAGATAGCCTTGCAATTTAAAGTCTGTAATCTCTCCTTATACACCTTCCAAATTCTCAGTTTTTTAACAGCTAAAATAGCAAATTCAGGTTTACCCAGAGTCTTTGATATTTTCAGTGCCTCCCCTTCCCAATGAAAAAGGAACTGTCTGAATAAAACTTGTATCCATTTTTCCCAAGGATGTAAAGATTCACTCTGTTTAATCTTAAAAGAAGCATTATAAAAAAAATAGTAAAAGAAAACAATCGGGTTGATCATTCCCAAACCACCCAAAGTAGGTAAAAACTCTCTTCACTGGGTTACGTCTGCTTCCCCAAACCATCTGAAAAAAATACTTAATAATCTGGTTTCCAAATGCAGGGGCATGAGGTATACAGCACTGATGTGTAGAAAGAGGGGCAGCAAGAATTTTTTTATAACCAGAATTCTTTTCTTTTTAGAAAAGGGTCATGATTTCCACTGCTGGACTTTTTGTTCCCTTTTCTGTATAGCTAGCTCCCAATTAAGGGTGGCTAAATCTCCTGTCCCAAACTGCACACCTAAAATCTTAATGGGAGTCTCTGATATTAATATGTCCCTTATATTTTGTGTACCACTAGTATACCCAAGCTTAATCCCCATGCTTTTCCTAAGATTCACTCCTGCACCTGTTATTTTTGAATACAATTCTAACTTCTTTATGGCTTTGCTCCTGATTCTGAGTTTTTAATAATAAGACAGAGATCATCTGTGTATGCCACAATTTTTTGAGGGGGAAGCGACAAAGACAGAGTTATTTATCAGTGCGTGTTCTGCATGTTCAGTGGGAGTAGCAGGAGTAAGCTGATTCTTTCAGCGTAGATGTGACAAGCAATATCATCCTTAGTAGTGTGAGTACCTGTGTGTGCATTATAATTATGTTCATTACATAGTAAGCCCATAAATAAAGTTGCAGAAAATGTCCCAATCAAATATTGCATCACATCCGTGTGATGGTGTGGAATATGTAGAGTGTCATATGTTCAGTACTACTGAAAGTGACATTTTAGCAGATGGGTTAATTTGCCCCAAATGTGAAGAAAATAAATCTTTAAAGCAAGCTGTATCCTTATTTCATGCCAAACTTTCAGAATTAGAAGCCAGTCAAAGGCAAATGCAAGCCAGATTTAAGGCGCTAAACCAATCTACTGCAGGTACAACATCAGTTTCACCATGTGCAAACATTATTCCCCCTCCTGTAGCAGACTACACACAACCATGTTATAGCCATTCATCTACTAAGGTACACCCAGGCAGTACTAAAAGACGGCCAAGGTATATTAATTGTTCTGATAGTTCAGACAATCAGTGGTATGAGGTACAGAGTAAAGAGGTATGCAAAAAAAGATTGTAAGGCTGTTCAGTTTTCACTGCCCATTAGTAATAGTTTTTCCATTCTAAACAAATTTGAAGACCTTAGTCTGGTTACTACTGCCTCAGTAGAGATTGATACAGGTATATCAGCAAAAAAGTCATCATGGTGATATTATTAATTCATTAATGAACCCAATTAGCCCTGTGACCAGTTGTCCACCCCCTTCATTTATCCCATTTATTCCATCTGTAGTTGTTCCATCTAAAAGTTCAGAAGACCCTGTCTTTGATTCTTCTTCCATGGATGTTTCCACATCCCTTGAAGAGTCAAAAAGGCAGATCTTTGTAATAGGTGACTCCATGGTGAAACACTTAGACAGGGTTATATGTGACCCAGATAAGGAAAATCACACATGTTTGAGTTTTAGGGGAGCAAGGATCTCACAGATCACAAGTATGGCCTGTAACATCTTGGCCAATGGGGGTATTAATCCCTCGGTGATTCTTCATGTTGACATTGATGATTTTCTGCATGCAGATCTGTTGGATATTACACAAGATTTAGTAGCTCTTTCAAATACTCTAGTGGATATTGGATGTGAGATAGTGTTTTGTGAAGTTGTGCTTGTTCCCAGAGCCTCAACTGAGTTCAATAACATTATATGTATGTTTAATAACTGGCTCCGTGTGTGGTGTCTCCGCCAAAATCAGGGATCTCTTACCCACTGGGAAGAATATATTGGAAGATCTGACATGTACAATAGGGATGGATTACATCTAAACCGCAAGGGGAACCTACTATTGGGCCATCATATATTAAACTACATTGATAAATATTTAAACTGATTAGTTTGGGAGAGAACATAGTCTCTCCCATTAAAAGTTTGAGAAATAAAAACTCTTACTCAAAAAGTTTAAAATGTCTTTATTTTAATGCCAGGAGCCTATCAAAGAAATTAGATGAGTTAAAGGTATCTATAATAACTGATGATGTGGATATTGTGTTCATTACAGAAACACGGGGGGACAATAAATCTAGTTGGGATGTTTTCTTGCCTGGTTATATACTGTACAATTACAGCAGACAAAATAGAAAAGGAGGTGGAGTTGCCATCTTCCTAAGGAACTCTATTCGGGTCATAGATATTTCTAATAAAGTCAAAAGCCCAGTCAGTATATCGGAATCCCTATGGATTAAAGTAATGGTTAATGCTACTCAGCATATTATTCTAGGTGTCTGCTATTGCCCCCCGAGTGCCCCAAATGAATATTTGGACATAATTAATGTGGAGATTAATACTGCCTGTGCTCTAAGAGATATTGACTTTAATTTGGGAGATATTGATTGGACTAAGTTGATGGCAGTTTCTAATTCTGGTAAAAAGCTAGTTGACATATGTCAGCAATGTAATCTAACACAGGGGGTGAATCAGCTGACCTGGGGTAAAAATCTCTTAGATTTAGTCCTTTACAGTAACTCTATCATAGTAAAAAATCTTACTGTATTATCACCCATTGGAAATAGTGATCACTTTTCCATTGGATTTGTTATATTTCAAGCAGTAACCATGATATCCAGTAGCTCCAAGATTTATTTATATGATAAAGCAGATATTCATAGCATTAAAGAGGATCAAGACAGCATAGACTGGTCTTCTGTTTTTAACAACGTAGGTGTTGAGGGAATATTTTAATCCTTTACTCAATGAAATCATTACATTGAGAAATAGTTATATACCAACTAGAAAAAAATATATATATCTAAACAACCTAAGCCAAAATGGATGACTAAAGACCTGACCATACTTGTAAAGAAAAGAAATAGGTGTTATGCCACCTATTTGAAATCAAAAACACCTGCTAACTGGAGTTCTTATTTATATATTAAAAAAATGTAAAAACAGTATTAGAAGGTCTAAAAAGAATTGTGAGCTTAAATTAGCTTCCAATGCCTGTAAAGATAACAATAAATTCTTTTTTGCATATATAAATTCTTTAAAAAAAAAATGACTTGTCAGGTGGGCCCCCCTTCTGATTAATGATGCTTTAATTCATGACCCATTTCAGATGGCTAACTTATTTAATGAATATTATTGTAATATGTTTCAGAAGAAACAGATAGATGCCACAGTGGACAACTCAATTGGTAGTCACACATCCATTTCTGAAACAGATGTTCATACCAAATTAGTTGGGCTTAAAGGAAAAATCAGTACATCACCTGATGATGTGCCTGGTCATTTTTTTTATTTACTGGCCAATAGTTTGTCATTACCTTTAAAACTATTATATGAATATTTTTTGAATCAAAATTATGTCCCTGATCTATAGAAAATATCATATGTAATTCCCATCCATAAAAAAGGACCTAGAAATCTTCGGGAAAATTACAGACCCACAAGTCTCACTTTATCATTGTGTAAAGTATTGGAAAGTCTAATTAAGGACTTGATTACTTCTACCTTAATTGATACTGATGCAGAACAACATGGCTTTAAGAAGGGTAGAAGTTATCTGACCAATTTTCTGTGCTTTTATGAAGATGTTAGCCTCCAATTGGATAATAGACTTCCTTATGATGTGGTTTATATAGATTTTAGTAAGGCATTTGACCTTTCTCCACACTAGGTTTTATTGAAAAAAGTATACCAGTTTGATATCAACCCAGTTTTGGTAAAATTGATATCAAATTGGTTAAGTAAGTGAACACAGCAAGTACTTATAAATGGCCAGCTTTGAAGTTTAGGATCCATTACAAGTGGAGTACCCCAGGGTTCTGTTCTGGGCCCTTGCCTTTTTCAGCTCTTTTTAGCCAACATAACAAAGAATTGTCATTCAAATACTATTAAATACGCCGATGATATCAAGATCGGTGGACTATGTGCAAAATCTATTCAAATACAAATAATACAGAATGATTTGGATAATATATCGTTATGGAGCTCAACCTGGGGAATAAAATTAAATCATACAAAATGTAAGATCATGCATTTTGAGACACACAACCCAATGCATGTTTACACCTTAGATAATAAGGCATTGATCAGCACAGATACAGAAAAGGACCCGGGGGTCCTTGTATCTGACAAGTTTCTTCCAAATTCTCAGATGAATGTAGTCATACATAGGGAAAATAGTGTCATCTGGGCTATAAAGAGAAATATTAAATCAAGGGACCAACAGGTGTTGATGCCCCTTTACAGAGCTTATGTCCGGACACATTTGGATTTCTCATCACAGTTTTGGTGTCCCTTTAAGAAGCAGGACATTATGAAATTGGAAAAAATACAAAGGGGATTCACTAAATTAGTAAAGGGACTGAAGGATGTACCATATGAACTTAGACTCAACTCACTTAAATTGATGTCTTTATCCACCAGAAGATTAAGAGGGGATCTTCTTTTAATGTATGATATTATTAAGGACCCACAGTTATTGGTAAATCTAGGATTCTCTTTTAAAGAAGATACTTTTAATCTTAGAGGTCATCCATTACAGTTGCAACAGAAGCGATTTAATCTTATGGCACAAAAATACTTTTTTTCCTTGCACATTATCAAGCCTTGGAATGCATTGCCAATTGAAGTTATTGTTATCAGTTCTAAAATAACTTTCAAAAACTGGTTGGACAAGCTTATTCTTTCACATTTTCCATTAAATTATTATTAATACACAGGAGCAATTTATGAGCCTCACCGCTCCCAAGCTCCTGATTTGTCTTAGTAGTATGAATCTTAGTAGTATGAATTCCTTGTATACTCCGGTCATAATATATAGCTCTTATCAAATGATCTAATACGAACGTATACAAAAGGGGGCTTAAAGGGCACCCCTGGCAGACCCCTTTGTGAGAAGTTACTACATCTCCCATCACCCTATTTACTGTAGGTCTTACTGTTGCTTCAGTATATGGGAGTTTTATCCTATTTCTAATTGCCAAGGGAAAGCCATCATTTTCTAAAACTTGAAATAAAAACCCATGTGCCACATTATTGAAAGCTTTCATTTGGTCCACTATTAGTAAAAAGCCTTGTATTTTATTCTGCCTGCCAAATTCACACAACTCCCTTAATAATCTTACATTCTGCTGAATAGATCTATTTGGGATTGAATATGTCTGTGCTGGATGAACCAGGTTCCCTGCCACAGATTGTATCCTTTTATATAAAATTGTAGCTAAAAGTTTGTAGTCAGTGTTCAGAAGGCTTATCCACCAGTGCTTCAGTGAAATTTACACCTACCCTACCCTCGAAGATCATTTCATTGTAAACATTTGGTAATAAGTCACTTAATTCCTCTTTTAAATGTTTATAGAACTAATTCGTGGATCCATCTAATCCAGGGGAGATCCCACATTTTAAATTAGAGATTGTTGAATAGACTTCTTCTTTAGTAATTTTCCCTTCTAACATCATAGCTTTTTCTGTGACTAGTTTAGGTACTGGAAAGCTAAAAAAATCTTGCCACTGAATGTGAGCCCAGAATGGAGTGCCAAACAAATATTTTAGCTGGTCCTAAATGACTTGTGACATCCCTGGCACGGACACTGTCTTATTTCCCCTATCATCTTTTAAACCTACCATAATTTTTGACATCACTCTTTTCTTGCATGCAAACAAAGAATCTTTAAAGAGTTGCTTTTCTGTCCCAAACTTCATTTCAGCCTGTAATGATCTGCCTCTGTCATATTGAAAGTTATGCATTTGTTTCTTTACTTCATCTGTTTGTACTTTTAACCAGGAATCATCTCTGTTTGGGTTTGAAAGTAAGGAATATAAATGATTCCTGTGGTGTAAATACTGTAAATACTCTGCTGTGCATTTTCTCTTTCCATGTTTAATAAAAAAATCCCTGAACACTGTCTTTGTGTCAAACCACCAGAAGCCCCGCTCATCATAGAAATCAGACACTGATTTCCTAAACAATAGTGCATCTTGAAGCCCTTTTTTATCATCTTATCATTTGGTAAAGTGGAATTTAGTTTCCAGCATTTATCTACCACGGGAAAGCTTGGTGGCACATTTCTAAAACCAATTTCACATTTTAAAATAGTATGATCCAAAAACTCGCAAGGGGTAACGACTCTTCGAATTGGAACAACATTTTTGGATAAAAAAACATAATCTATGCGAGAGCAATATATATTCCTGTGACATGTATAGCCAGGATCTTTATGAAGATGTCTATATGCGTCTTTACATATGTATAGCCAGGATCTTTATGAAGATGTATATATGCGTCTTTACAATCAGCTACATTTATTGTGTTAGCTAAGGCATGAGAATCACAATAAACTTTCTGTTGAATGTTATTTTTTATTTTAATATCTGTTCATATCTCCTGCCCAAATGACTTGTTTTGAAGTAAAGAGCCAAGGTTTAATTTGGTTAAAAATGTCTGTCCTTGCAGTTTTTACTTGTAGCGCACATGTGTTTATTAGATGGAGCTGAAATCCCTTAAAAATAAAATTAAGCAGTAATACCCTTCATGGAATAATGTCCAAGAGCCAGTGAACTATCACCTCCGGGTGATTAAATAGAATCTCCACCCCATCTGCCACATCTAGACCAAAGGCCCAGAAAGAAGGGCCCCTTATCAAAGCTTTCTTAGCTTGATTAATGTCCTGCAGAGTACTGAACCTCATCTCTTGCAAAAAGATGATGTCTGCTTTTAAATGCTGACAAAAGGCCAAAGCAGCTAGTCTCTTCTTAAAGTTTTTAAAACTGCAAGTGTTCAAAGAGGCAACATTAATCGAAGACATGGGGACATAGTTTAAGTTTTTTCTTTATCTTTTTTCCTTTTCCTCCCTGTTTTCCTTTTTTCCTCCCTGGCTTCTGCAGTTGTTTCCTCCTCATACTCTATCTCAGAGACCAATTCAGATCTAGTAGAAAGTTTAGATTTGGAATCCCCCTCCTGTTCTTCCAAAACATGAAACGTATTTGATGTAGTGATTGGGTCGCTAGCAGAGGCCTGTCTGCTAGAAGCTCTCGTCACTCTTTTGGAGCAGGAGGGGGGTATGAAAATCTGTTGAGGAAACAGACAGCCCTGGTTTAGTCTTAGAATCTTTCACTGGCTGGGGAGTGGGGCCCATAATCTGAGGGTTAAAGGAAAACTCGGCTTATCGTCAGTCAGATCCATATTGTGTTGCCCCAAGCCCCGTGTCTGGCTGTGCAGTGCTCATGTGTGTTGTGTTGCTTCCTTGCGTATTAGGTATTCCCTCTTCAGTGCCCTCAGCCCTCTGGGTCTCATCCCCCTGATTTTCAGCCCTCTGATCCTCCCTTTCCTGCTCTGATGGTCTAAATCTTTCTTTTGCTTTATTAATCAAATCTTCCTTCTGTAGATCCCCAGGCCTATTTTGGCCAGCCCATGGACATTGGTGATATGCGTGTCCAGCTCCCTCACACAAGTTACACTTAAAAGTGTTTCTGCAGACTGCACTGTCATGGTCAAATTCATTACATAAGGCACACTTTACTTTGTCACACACACTGCTTAAATGTCTAGGGCTGCCACATTTGTAACAATCTCTGGGCTGCTCGGGGTAAAAGCATACCCCCCTATCTGTACCCCCAAAAAAGCTATTTTGAATGTGTTGCGCATCATTTCCCACCATTTTCAATTTAATTTTGAATCTCCAACTTCCAGTCCAAATCCCTTCTGAGTCAATAATCGGCTCTGGAGAGCCCAGAACCTCGCATTGTTTTTCCAGCCAGAAAAGAATATCTCCCACATTAACCCCCTCATTTCTAAACATAATATTGATAGTTTCAAAAGGGGTTTTGTGATGGGAATAGCCCATAAGGGCTGATATTTGCAAGTCTCATACTTCTTCCAGAACTTGTCCAAACCTGCAAAGGATTTAAAGCTCACATCAAAAGTATCTTCACCTCTTATGTTAATCAGTGCATAAATTTCACAGGCAAGAAACTGCATCGAGTCTTTTAGTAATCTTCTTGCCACATAAGTTCTACTTGGGTGTTCTTCTAGCCCACCTCTATATCTTAGCCATACAACATTTCTCCTTGAGGCTTGGTCTAATTTGTTATGGCGAAATGAATCAGAGAACCGGGACCCAGTTTTCTCAGAACCCCTATTTGGGGATGGTGGGGTAGAAACATCAGAAGTCTGACCTTCTAATACAGTTTCAACGGGCAAAGGGATATTTTCTCCCACAGGCCGATTGGCAGTTTGAGAGGAAAAAACCTGACCTATTTGTAAATCAGATGTAGAAGCCCTCAGGTCCTCTGGTTGCATAGTGTTACCTGGAGAAAAAGACATCCAGTTATCATCCGGAATCCACTGTCCTTTCTCATTCTGTGGCCATCCTGCTTGTGATAGAGCAGACTCCTTCAACCAGGCTACATCACGAAAGGCCCTTTGGGCTGTTTGGTGTTTCTGCATGGTTTCTGTTTGACTCACCAGGTGTGTTTGTGAAGGCCCAGCTTCCTTATTCCTGTGCAACTCAGCTGTTGCTGTGTCACTGGAAGTTTGAAAGGCCTCATCCACTTCTGTCAAATGCTCCTCCAAAGGGCCAGTTAAACCTTGGCAATCCACTGAACTCGCATCATGAGTTTGAATCTCAGCCGCGTCCGTCAAAATAGAACTAGAAGAAATTCTCCCCGCTGCATGGACATTACCATGCATATCTCCTCGGGTCTCTTCAGGCTCGACTCTGCTTTCACTGTACTCACAAGGCTGCTACTGCATAGACACATCCTCACCCTCCAAGCTCCACACACCATCTGCCATTCTTGCTCAGAACAGCATGATCCCCCTACAGACGAGTAGGAGAATTTCCCCAGCGTCCTGGCCAAATTTCCCCTCATTCACTGAAAAAATACCACCAATAGCTTAATCTGGTTCAATTTCAATTGCTTACCATCTGTATTCCCCTTCCCCCCCCAGTCGCCCCTGAAAAAGGGACTTCTAGGCCCAGTGAGCCTACCGGATCAACAAAATTCAACAAACATACAAACCAAGTAAATGCCAGGAGAGTGCCTAGAGAGCTGTGTAAGCTCAGGCAGCTGCAAAATGAAATAACACTATGCTTGATCCCAGCTCTAGTATGGCCAATCTACTGTAGTTTGAGTATGGTCTCAGTTAGTGGTGCCCAAATGTTTGACTGTTCATGGTGCCCCAATTCCCATTGCCCCGACCTGTGATGGCAAGGTGACTGGTGTTGGTGCAGAACTGGTAGTCATGGTGCAAGGCAGGTGCTCTCCTGGATGAGATGTCATCATATACCCTTAGATGCAGGTGGGTGACCTGGCTCTTACATATGTAACACCCATCTGTTCTACAACCAAAAGTAAAGTAACACAAGAATAGTTAAAGCAGTAGTGCATATTGGCAGGGAAATATTTGACCTATAATTTTTCATTCTGTTTCAGAATGGCTATTATTTCCTGTCTTGTACAATACCCTTTTTCCCCCATTTTGAGTCTGCTTTAACACTTTGTTGTACATTTGAAATAATAAAAGGAGCACTCCTTTTAACATGGCTCAGTCTTGGGTTTTGTCAGTATTCTTTGTTGTTTTTGAACATCCATTGCTTAACGTCACTTTTCTTGTGACTAAAATGAACTAACATGCAGCAGACTGTGCTGTATGATGATATGGGATGATACATGTGTAACTCCCCCCCCCCCATAGAGGGGCTTACCTTAAGAGTCTCTCTGGGCTCCTTTGATTGCCCACTGCCATGCAGACATCTCTCACAGCTGATAAATCCATGTGTGTTGATGTCCTTTTATTGATCTGCGTGAGAGTGCCATGATGTGTCTCCATGCTGTCCCTTTAAGTGCCACAGCCAGTGTATGTTGTGGATAGCCCAGGCTGGGTCTGAGTGTTCTCGAGTTCACAACTAGCCAGGCACTTCCCTGATCTGCCCCACTCTGCTGTCGCTAACAAAGCTGAGGGAGCATTACACAGTACTGCAGTTATTTACTTTTAAATAGTTACTGTTTTTGAGATACAGACTATTATTTAACCAGCCTTCTCTGCAGCATGCATTTCCCAATGGGGGCCACCATGTTTGGTCCGAGACTTCCCAGGTTTGGACCAACTGGGACACAGAGGACCTCAAGGGGTCCTTAATTCAGGTGACTTGTGGGAGAAAATGTGAACTTTAGGGTTTGGCTCATAAAGGAACCAATGGGAGTATAAGACTGTGACTGACAGCTCCCTTAGCCAAATGGATTGCATGAAAAAAATGGACTAGTCTGAGAACTGTTTTCAAACAGTGTGGCAGTGCAGATGAGTGTTTGAACAGAGAAGAGCATCTAAACTCTGTGGGGGCCTATGCATTATAGGCCTGCAATTGTCTCTTGAGGTCCTCTTCGATCCCAAGAGGGGATCAATTTCAAGAATAACTGCCTTTCTGCAGGTTAAGAGGGTTGTCAGCAAGGCAGCTGAAATTGCAACTGGGCAGAGAACCAAGAGAGGAGAAATAGAAAGGCTAGTGTTTCTTCAGTTGAAAGTGCTGAGGCCTGCCATGTGTGAGGAGACTGTTACCCAGGGACTTCTGTTTTGCAAAAAGGGAATCAGCCTCACGCAGCCACCAATCTGCCTACCAGATGGAGGTTCACCAGCAGATAAACTGAACCTGTCCAAAGACACTTTGCTACTTGTGGGCCATTGCCAATGTGACCCATGCCACATGTTCCTGTTCCAGAGACAGTTTCTTCAGCAAGAGACCCATCCTGGGGATTCAGGCTCTGTGCAGCAAATCAACACAGGTTGTGGCCACCTACTGGGAAAGGCCGTGAAGTGGAAGTGAGTTGTGTCAGCCCAGTTTCCCAAAGCAAGGCAAATCCAGGCTAGCTGTCTTTATTTCACCAGGCCTTCATCAATTTATTAGGAACCGTAAGTAAATCCAGGATAGCTCCCAGCAACAAATGTGTTTGATTATAAATGGTACCACCTGATTTCATCTTGTCAGTGTTCAAGTGTTCCAACAGACTAGGCCAACTAGCCATGGATACAAATCATTTAATCTGCTTTGCACTGTCAATTTTGATTGTTCTTTCCATCAAGGGCCCCAACAACAGCTGCAATGCCGGCAATGCCAGGCACCAATTCTGACCAGCAAGCATTACATTCTGGGTATCCAGTAATTGCGAGACTGTTTAACAAAAGGACTAAATTAATTGTGTGTTAAATATCCTGGCACAATCCAGAATAGTAATCATTTGTTTAGATTTGCTTTCCATCTCCTTGTTCACGCCCCCTCAATAAACCTGATTTACTGTGTTACTTTGAACCTAGCTTGGGAGCATAAAGTGATAGGCTTTGTACTGAATGTGATAAAAGTGCATGCTGTATAGCAAAATTGTCTTTACAGAGGGTTGCAGGGTGTACAGCAGGACCAGAGACCCTGCTGGTAAGTGGGACAACCATGAGCATATTATTAATGTTCATTGCAAACAGCCTATTGAATACTGCTAATGGTTATTGTCAATCCATAGGTACTGTACATGTTCATTAGGTGGGATTGTAGGTGGTTATAGCTTCCCAGAGGGCTGTACCAGTCTAGACAGATACCCACACAAACCATACTCTGGGTGGAGGCACCAAACTATTGTGTTTACTGAGGATAGGGACACCCTGGTACTTGCCAACTTGGAACCCAGGCCCCTCAACCTGTTGTTAGGAAGACAGGCAGGGGTAGTAGCCGTAGGAACAGAGCCACCTATGGGTTAAATCTTGGATGCATTGCTGGGATTAGCACCCTCCTAATGGCCAAAATATGAAATTGCAGTTGTTTGTTAATTTAGCGCCAAACCAAAAATGGAGAACCTTGCTAAGATTAACTTGAAATTCCTCCTCACAAAATGGCTGTGCACTGCCTGTTGGGGAGCAGTGATGCAGAAAAGGTTGATCCTCACCATGCTTCAATGTTATTGGACATACCGTTGGGGACTACCAAAGCTGCTATAGAGGAAGCAGTGAGTCAAGTTAAATGTCTGGGTAAAACTACAGTATTTTGTGTTATTTTGTGTAGTGCCCTCATAGATCTAGAGATTGTACCCCCCTACCCATTATTATGCCTGAGGGATCCCAGGTGGGTTGGAGGATTATCACTATGCATAGTGTAGCATCTTCCCGGGGGGGGTAACCCAAAGTGGAATGGTTAAAAGAGAAGTTGGGAAAACTGTTAGCAGCAGAGTGACAGACCTTTTAGGATTTGAAAAGGGCCATAGAGAGAGTCCTGGGGGGCTACTCCAGTGGATTCTTTCCCTGCCCCTTTGCCCCTGCCTATGCCATCTCCCCTTGCAGTGTCACCCATAGTGGCACCCTCTGTGAATCTGGACTCTTACTGCAGGCTCAAACTGTTTTTGTGCATGGTTCCTACCACTGTGGTGGAAGATGACTTAGAGACTTGGATGGACTATGCATCCCCCTGGTCCAAGAGTGGCAATGCTCAGAGGTTGAGAAGCGTAAGAGACTTATGGAGAGTTTAAGGGGCCCTGCACTTGAAGCTATCAGGTTTCTCTGGTCCACAAATCCAGTTGCTTCTGCCAACGAATACCTGTCTACATTAGAAAGAGTTTTTGGTAGTACTGAGTCAGGAGAAGATTTAATGTGGAAGTTCAAATCCACCAAGCAATGGAAAAATGAACGTTTATCTGCCTATGTGACTTGAGTAGAGAGGGCCCTTCAGAGAGCACACCGCAAGGGTGGCATCTCGGCTAGTGACCTATACAGAGTACGGCTAGAGCACATCCTTAAGTCAGCTCGATATTCTAGTGTGCTTATGCTAAAGCTGAAGTTTCAGGACACAAAGATAATCCCCCTGCATAGTGCTGGCTAATGAAGGACATTAGAGAAGCAGAAAATAAGAATGATGGTTGAGACCTTTATGCAGGTGCCACCAGGACTGCACCTGCATCTGAGAAATCCAGTGAAGGGGATAATGCTCTTGATTCTCAGCAAATCAGTGACCTGCTAAGAAAGTTAAAAGAGTTGCGAGCTAGTACACAGACCACAGCAGATATGGTAAAAAGTCACATTACCTGTGCTTCCAATACTGAGACTACCCTTGAAGCTCAACCTGCTGTAAAAGGGGCCAGTGCTCAAGTTCCTGAAAGCAGACTAGACACTAATGTAATGGAAGAAATGAGGGAACTGTGAGCTATGGTTAGAGATATTATTCACTGGTCTCAACAGCCTTTGCCCTGGAGAAAGTATGGCAGAGCTGACTCTGAGTCTAGGCCCAAGGAAGAGTACCGGTCTGCCCCTCCTGATGACCATAATCCCAGGGAAGACCTTGCTCAAACTCCTGATTCCAGACCACAAATATTCTGTTATCATTGTAGGGAAGACAGGCACACCAGAAAGGCCTTCCATTTTTGCATAGAGTAACTGCCAAGCTGCTTAGCCAGGTCAGACAAAGTAATATAAAGCCTCAATCCAGGCCTCCACATAAGTCTTTTGCATCTAAGGCCACTGTCCCATGGCTTGCAAGTACTGTCCCTTCTGACTGATCCAAGATGGTAGACCCTTCAATGGAGACCACTGTACATATTGATGGAATCCCGTCCCGAGCTGTGTTGGACAGTGGATCTCAAGTCACCATAATAAGACTTGTATAACCAGCACCTGTTGGACCACCCTTTCCAACCCCTAGATGGACTGCATGTGTAGGGTTTAAGTGATAAATCTTACCCATACCTTGGCTTCTTAAAGGTATGGCTTTCTTTCCCATCCACTGTGGCAGGCATGGATGAACCTGTGGAGACATTGGCCTTGGTTTGCCCTCCAATTGGCTTATATGATGGGATTCCCTTATTGATCTGCATTAATGCACACGTTTGACCATCTAGCACAGATGTGTCGAGAGAAGCAAGCCCAAAAGACTGGATGAGCTTTACACATTCATACAATGGTACAGAAGGCTTATGAGATGCAGATGCAGGCCAAAGAAGATGATGAGGATGAGCTGGTGTGATTCGTCTGGAAGAAGGATCCATTGACTCTTTTTAGCTGCCCAAGGCACAGTGCAGTGTTAGTGGAGAGGTGCGAATGTGCAAGGATGTGACAAACAAGATACTTATCCTGGACGCCCCAGATGAAGGGAGGTTGCCTGATGGGTTACTGGTTAAACAAAATGTGTTACCAGTTAGTGCTCATGCCTACGCCAAGAGTTGTGGTGCAGCTTTGTAATGTAATCGACAGAGATAGTAAAGTTACTCAGGGCTGTACCCTGGCCAAAATATACTGTGCAGACACTGTAGTGTTGCCAAACAAATGCTGCAAAGAGAAAGATGATGAAGTGTCCCTGGATATGTTCGACTTTGGAGAGTTTCCCATCCCCAGTGAGTGAGAAGACAGAATCATCCACAAGCTAGCGCAGCAGAGCAAAGTATTTTCATTGAAAGAATGGGATGTTGGATGTGTTACTGGCACTGAACACCACATCAGGCTCCATGATGAGAGGCCATTCTAAGAGTGGTCATGCCGATTAGCACCTGTGGACATTGATGATGTCAGACGCTATGTTCAGGAAATACTAGCAGCTGGAATCATCCAGGAATCACGCAGCCCTTAGGCATCCCCAGTTGTAGTGGTCAGGAAAAAGAACAGCTCGGTGAGGATGTGTGTAGATTAATGGACACTTAATAGAAGAACCATATCTGATCAGTACACAATGCTTCGCAACCAGGATGCCCTTGATTGCCTCAATGGAAGTCAGTGGTTTTCCGTTTTAGACCACAGAAGAGGGTATTATCAAATCTTGATGGCACCAGAGGATAGCGAGAAAACTGCATTTTTTTCCATGTATATTTTTATGGTATTTTTGTCTTTTTCTCCCTGATCCTGGCACCCTACCTTGGACACACTCACGCATGTGGAGGCATGCAAATGCCATGTCTCAAGGTGCCCTCCTTTCATGTCACCCCAACTCCTACACTAACCACCGGACCTCCACCCGGTGGCAGTGGGCCTACAGGGGGAGCAGCAACCACCTTCAGGAAAGGAGAGCTGCTTTATGGCTTGTTCAATCCTGCTCCAACCCTCCTCCCCCATGCCAGCACCCCAACGACCCGAGTCCATTCCTGAACCCAGGTCACCAGCGTAGCACAAGGTAAGGTGTCCAGCCCTTCAGCACCACTGGGCAGGCAGAAAACTGCATTTATCTGTCCCCTGGGCTTCTATGAATTCTTACACATGCCCCAGGGCATATCTGGAGTGCCTACCACTTTCCAGTGATTAATGGAGCGTGCTGTAGGAGAC